>CAWUFW010001961.1:0-2495589 GCA_963921515.1 Calotriton arnoldi
CACGACTGAGCTGAGTGAAATAGTTATCTATTGTTTCCACGACTCTGGGACACGTTCTGATTCTAAAGGGAAACATAGTGGTCATGTTTTGTGGCTGCCAGAAACTACTCCCTTCTTGTTGTCAAGGAGTTTCTAGTGGCCTCTGAGCTAGCTGGCACAAGTAATTAAGTTTAATATACTCGATAGGGACATACTGACCTTAGTCCTATGTCAAACCTATAGGATATATTATTCCAATGCGCAGAGCCTATTAGGGAAATAGGAGCTACTCTACAATATGGAAGTGAAAGTGAAGGGTCATTAATGAAGGACACAATCCAAATCATTTTTGCAGGGCTACTCATAACGAATGTTGAAGCAGGTCCTTGAATCTAACAAATTAATTCTTATTATCATGCATATTTTGTGCCATTATTTAATAAAAAGTCACATAGCTCCATGCGGGTTGTGAGCACACTCTGGAAAATAGGTAGGCTAGTAGCTTATAAGTTATGAATGAACATCCACCGACCTATGTGAATGAAAGATCTCCAAGTGCATAATATGTGCATAATATGTTGCATCGGCATGCAATGCAACTTTGTGCTGCTTACCAACGCGGTCAACAAGACTTTGTACTTATTGCAGAAACAGTTTATTATTAATGAATTCCAAGAATCGCAACTAATATTCTACCTGAGGAATCTACAAAAGCAGGGACTTCCAGAAATCAGGCACAGAAATTAAGGCTAACTCCCTGTGAGTCTTATCTTCAGCATAGGTGGCGTTTGTTGGGGCCTACGAGAAGTGGTCAAGGGCAGGCCTACCAGATGTTTGTTTTTGTGGAGATCAGTGTCAGGTATTTTACAGCACGAGCATAGGCCCCTGAAAAAGTGCGGGCCTGTGGCACAATGACCTCTCTTCACTTACTTTGTGGGTGCCATGCTCAAAGGGCTGCATAATGGACTGACTTAAAGGCCAGGAAAGGTGACCGATGCAGCAAGCAGTGAAACTTCCCAGTGTTTTTGTTTGGTCTTTTTCAGCTGTGAACAACTGTGGATATCGCATGTGGGGCGCCAAATGTTCACTACATGTACTTTTCAAAAGCAGTTTTTAATGGCATTTAATAGAAATGCTACTGGCTCTTGTGAAGGCTTAACTATAATCTATTTTTTAGTTCATTATGGAGGATCTGACATGGGCAGTGGCACCTCAAAGCTGGGCCAGCCTTTAGCATGTGCGAGCTCAGCCTACGCCCAGGGCGCAGAACTTCAGAGGGGCACAGAGCTTCCTGCAGCTGTCTTCTTCCCACGTGGCTCCGTAGAAAAGTGCATTTACAATACTCTTTTTAGAGTCTGCTGATGCCTTCGTCTCCATTTTGACTGCTTTTCTTCTCATGGATGCATTTCTCTTGCCCTCTCACCTCCCCACTACCACTCCCGTTTTGTTCGACACACAAACAGTTAAAGACAACTAATGAGAGGGGGTACTAAAGTTAGCTTCGCCCAGGGCGCTCTTTTGAGAAAAGGCCAGGTCTGCCTCAAAGTAAGGCACAGCTGGCAAATTATGACACTCTCAGGGCAGGGGAAGCAGGTGGTGCCAAAACATGAGATGAAGCTGCACAAATGGCCCTTGTTAGGTTTCGCCTGCACAGAGCTTGCCCTTTGCTTGTGAAATCTCTTGTATTTAATATATCTTAAAAGGGGGCTCTTATCAGTTCACACACTGAATTACTGTGTCAATTCGCTTTTGTGTGGAACTTTTTTTTTTGTTAACTTCCCCTGACTTGATGCATTTATGATACTTCTACTAAAGCTGTTCACACTGTTTAAGCCCAATTCACTATCAAGACAAGACCTCTTTCCAGGGAAAAGGCAGACAGCTTCCAACAGTATGCTGGAATGTTTGCTTTTTACTACTTAGGGCCCGATTCTGATGCGGGTTGGAAAAGCTTCCCGACCGAGGGCCTGATTCTGATGCGGTTAGGAACAAATGTTCCCATTGAAGTCAATGGGAGTTCAACCAAATCGTATCTGGGAGCATCCGGATGCATCCTACTCCGCCGGTCGGACTTTCCCGATCCGAGTGGGTCGGACACCATTTCCCAACCGATTCGGTCGGGAAGCTTTTCCAACCCGCATCAGAATCGGCCCCTAAGTTGTGTAAAGCAGATGCTTTAGCCTTAGAATGTTTGGGGCATTTCCTATTCATGTCTCAGTACCTTTCTTTGCACTTTGTAGGTATTACCGGATTGATTTTTTCAACGGAATCTATTTGGTCATTATGATCAAACTCTAAATGTTGTAATGAACCTTGCACTTTAAAAATAACGTTAATATACAAGAGCAATGCTATATTTTACTACTAAATAGGCAGCGACAAGTGCAGTTACCTTGCAGACAACAGGGTCATGATTTGAATGGTGCAGAAGATGCAGTAGCACAGGGCCCAAAAGTTGTCAGAACTCCTCTAAACACATAATATTGCTATATTTGACTACTACGGACTGATTTGCATATGGCTGGGTCCATACTGGGGTGGCGCGGTGAGCGAAAGAACAATGGATTAAACCCAGATCTTTGTGAATGGGGGTGAATGTTTGAATTCTTTAGCATTCCGTCCATCATTTGTTCCTTTTGCTTATATTTGACTACTAAACAGGCAGTCACAATTGCAGTTACCTTGCAGTTAAAAGGGACTTGATTTGAATGGTGCAGCAGGTGCAGTGGCACCGGGGCAAAAAACTCTTGGGACCCCACTAAACCTAGATTATTGTTAAAATTTAAATCTAAACAGGCAGTCACAAGTGCAGTTACCTTGCAGGCAACAGGATCATGATTTCAATGGTGCAGCAGGTGCAGTGACACCAGGACCAAAAGCACTAGGCACCCCACTAAACACCTAAAATTGCTATATTTTACTATAAACAGGCAGTCACAAGTGCAGTTACCTTGCAGACAACAGGGTCATGATTTGACTGGTGCAGCAGGTGCAGTGGCACTAGGGCCAAAAGTTATCATAACTCCTCTTTTATTTTTTTTGAGTTTAGAAAGCTTTATTGAAAAATATAAAGAAAACACGGTACAGAAATATAATAAAGAGAATAATAACTAAACCCAATGATAACAACAGATACAAATACTTAATACTTCTTAAATTGCAAGATTAAAACTAGTATGAAAGGAAAACAAAGTCAAAGAGTACCGTAGTAAAAATAGCATATATTTTTTTTTTTTTGCTTTTGAGATAGAAAGAAAGGAAAAGGAAGGGAAAGAAGGAAGGAAGAAAGAGAAAGAAGGGAAAAGAAAGAAAGAAACATAATCCGATATCGACAATCACATGCTATAAACTGGTAGAGCTGTCCAATGACAATAAAATACCAAAACGCAATAAACAGTAAACAATCCTGTAATAAGTACGTAAAATAAAGGTATAAACAGAGCAATCATGGCGGTTGAAAAACAAAGTTAGTGTCCTTGTTATGTAATGCAGAGGAAGAAATATAGGGGCATATTATCAAGAAACGGCGTTAAAATTATCGCCGGTTTAGCGGCAGAAAACTGCAGCTAAAGCGGCGATAATGGGCTTGATAATATGCCCTAGAGAATTCCAATAGAAGCCCATGTTCTGGTGTCAACATGGGCTTCTATTGGAATTCTCCAGGGCATATTATCAAGCCCATTATCGCCGCTTTAGCGGCAGTTTTCTGCCGCTAAACCGGCGATAATTTTAACGCCGTGCTTGATAATATGCCCCATAGTTAGTGAGAGGAGACCAAAAGGCCTCTTTACGAATAAGTTGCTGGGAGGTGGTTACAAAGGCTCTGTCTAGCCTGTGATGATAACATAGAATATTCCGCCAGGCAGAAAAGGAGACTTTGGAGGCATCCTTCCAGTTCGATGTTATAACCTGAAATGCAATGGCAATAGATAAATCTATAAATGAGCCTATTTTGCGAGCACCCAACCAGCGCATAGAGGAACTACCCAAAAATATAGAGGGAATATCAAAAGGGAAAGTGGTTGAACAAATAGAGGCAATAGTCTTGCAAACTTTTGTCCAAAAAATGAAAATATTAGGGCAAAGAAAAAAGGAATGAAGATATGTACCGGGAGTATTTTTGCAAGACCAGCAGTTAGGGGATAGGGAAGGGCTAAATTTAGAAACAGCCAATGAAGTTAAAAATAGTCTCTGATAAAAATAGTAAAGTGTTTGAGTAGTGCTGGCATTGCATGAAATGTGGTGAATCCGAGCCCAAATAGAGTTTCAGGTGTGTATAGAGAAAGTGTGCTGCAGATCTGTTTCCCATAAAAGTTCAGTCTTGCTTTTGGGACGAGTAGATAGAGGGAAAAATAGGTATTTGTAAATGTGAGAAGCTCGAACAAAGGAGGAAGAAGGTAACGGTTGAATAGAGGAGTCAGGGAGAGAAGACGAAGTATCAAAGAGAAGAGAGAGTTGCGTATTTACAATCTGTCTTAAAGAATCAAACTTAGAAAGAGATGAACCGGATAAGTTGTATGTAGACTGAAATTCCTGGAAAGAAAGAAATTGCTTATTATGTAATAAATGTTTAACCTGTAAAACACCTTTTAAAATCCAGCCTACCCCACCAGGACAGAAATAAAGGGGACCATTTCTACGCCATGGCAGAAATTTTAGATAAAACCTCATCCAGGTTCAATTGAACAGTAGCAGCAATTGAAGCAGAATATTTTATCCCTAAACACGTAATGCAGTTAGTATTCCATTTAAAATCCATCCCATCAAACATACTACTAAAACAATATTTGTTAAGCGGAAGGATCTCGGACTTGGAAAAATTTAACTTATATCCAGAAACGGCAGCATATGAAGACAGAAGATCAACAAAAGCGGGCAAGGATGTAGAGGGATTAGAAATAAATAACAGGATATCATCAGCATAAGCAGTGAACTTAATTTCAATAGCTTTATGAGTAAAGCCACGAAAGGAAGGAGAATTCCGAAGAGAATGAAGAAAAGGCTCAAGGGAAAGAATAAAAAGTAAAGGAGACAAGGGGCAACCTTGACGAGTACCTCGTTGGAGAGTAAAATATTGAGATTGAAGGCCATTGACAAAAACGAAGTAGTGGGAGAAGAATACAACAAACTAATAAGTGATAAAATTGTAGGGCCAAATCCGTGCCACTTAAGAGCACGCATCATAAAGAGCCAGTGAACACGATCGAAAGCTTTTTCCGCATCCAAGGCGATAGCTGCCATCGGGGTAGAACTTTTGGAAGCAAGATGTATGATGTTCAAAAAAGTCCTGGAATTATCCGCAATCGTTCTCCCCTTAACAAAACCTGTTTGCTCATAACCAATTAAATCAAGAATAACCTTATTAATACGAAGGGCAAGGACTTTAGCGAAAATCTTGCAGTCTAAATTGATTAAAGAAATGGGGCGATAATTAGCGCAGGAAGAAGGATCCTTGCCTTTCTTAGGGATGAGACAGATCATGGCTTCCAGGAAGGATCCACGAGCTTCCATGGACGACAAAAAGTATTGAAATAAAGACAGAAGTTGAGGAAGCAAGAATTGGGAAAAGCAGGAATAAAATTCAGCAGTGAAGCCGTCTGGGCCAGGAGATTTGGCCTTTGGAAGTAAGGCTAAGGCGGACTTGATTTCAGGGAGGGAGAGGTCCTCTTCTAATATTGAACAATCAGGAAGCTCAGAGAAACGCGGGGGAAGTGCATCAAAGAAAGAATCCAATGCTGCTTCAGATGGGGAGGTTTCTGGAGTGTAAAGCGTCTTGTAAAAATCTGTAAAACAGCTTAATATTTCATCATCTTTGAAATGATCAACGCCACTAGTATCGGTAATTTTGACCACCTTAGAGCGTTGAGATTTAACCTTTAAATAATTAGCTAATAGCTTACCAGCTCTGTTACGACCACCGTAAAATTTAGAATTAATCTTAAGTAAGGTGCCAGAAGCCTCCTCGGTTGATGTTTTATTGAAGGAGTTCTTAGCTTGAATTAATTTTTTTAGGTTGTCCTCATTATTGGACGTGAAGTAGGCATGTTCTAGACGCTTGATAGAGGCTAATAGAGAAGCAGAGCTGTTCTGCACTGCTTCTTTTTAGTCGCAACATAGTCAATAATAAAACCTCTGGCCGTAGCCTTAAAGGCATCCCAAATAGTGAAAAAGGGAATATCCGGAGAGGTGTTCCTCAAGAAGAAATCTGGCAAGAACTCTTTGAAACGTTCCAGGAATTTAGGGTCCTTGAGTAAGTAATTATTGAAACGCCATCTACGTGATTTGGAGGAATCAGAGGGGAGATCTAGATTGATCAAAACTGGAGCGTGATCGGAAATAATAATGGACCCAATATCAGCATGAGTTAAATTAGGAAGGAGAGGAGGGCTCAAAAAGATATAATCAATTCTACAGGATGATTTATGAGTAGGGGAGTAGAAAGAGTATTCTAATGTGTCCGGATGAGATATTCTCCAAGCGTCAACCAAACCCCTCGATTGAATTGTGGTCATAAAGGATTTTTGCATTTTGTTGGGGATGTATCTAGCATTAGATTTTCTATCTGTAAAGGGATCCATGACTTGATTACAGTCCCCACCCACTAATAGATTGAGATCGGGACAGGAATGGAGGGTATGTGACATATTCTTCCAAAATTGTACATCAACACCAGTAGGGCCATAAATATTAAGAAGGGAAATGGGGAAACCGTTTAAAATGAGGTGTAAAAGAAGCCATCTACCATCTACATCCCTGTCTTCCTTTTCCAAAACAAGGGAAAGTGATTTATGAATCAAAGTAATCACTCCATTTTTTCTATCCTTGGACGGGGAACAAAAGACATATCCAACCCATTGTTTTTTAAGAGAGTTAATCTCATTATCTGTAAGATGAGTCTCTTGAAGCATTGCTATTTTACACTGCAACCTAGACAAATGGGTAAGAACCCTCTGCTTTTTAACGGGATTGCGTAATCCCTTAACATTCCATGACACAATACGAACATTTTCAGTCATGTTAACCAGGAAAAAGCGAAATTAAAAAACAGGATAAGCAATATATAGCATTTAAAGATATCTGGAACATTTTTATAAAACTGAAAAAAAAAAAGAGTAAACATATGATAAACACAGAAATGCATATATGAAATAATATCAAGGAATACATATTGAAGAGCAAGGAGGACAGTTTATAGTAAAATGAAGAAGAGGGAGGTGAATAGAATGGAAATAAGTATGCATATTGCTTTACAGGAAAGGAAGAAATGTTGTCAAAGGACAAAAGGAAGAGAGTAAAGAGATAGAAAAGATAGAAGAGTTAAATGATAGACAAGGAAAAGCTGACAAGAAGCCCGAAGACCTCAGTCAAGAAAAATAGGATAAATAACCAGAATAAAGAAAATAACATGTGGGAGCGGGAAGCCGCAAAGGAAAGAAAGACGGCCACACCACCAGGACAACCGAGAGCAACCAGAGCCAAATACTAGAGAAACATATAAGAAAATAAGGAACCAATTATGAGAACAAGACGATGAAAGAGATAACTACATATCAGACCTGAATCAATAAACGTTAAGCAGGCAAACATCAACAACCAGCATATGAGAAGAACTACTCAACACTTACCATACGTGAGGGTAACTGAGAACATTAGGATTAAAATGGAGTGGCAGGGAAGAGGGAAACATCTGGGGAATGGGTCTGAACATGGGGTAAGAACATCTGTCGAAAAAGACAGAGAAAAAACAGTGACCAATATAACAAACAAACTACCATAGACTAAAAATTTTTTTTTTTTTTAAACTTCAAAAATCCGAGACCAGCAACATTGGGAGAAATTCAGGAACTCAGAGAACATAAGACATAATATAGACAACAAGTTGATCAGGACCCTCCAAAGTCCATCTCATCCCCTTTATGACGAGAAATAAATTGTCTTAAATCTTCAGGACGGTCGAAAGAGTAGGACCTCTCTTTGTAAGTGACCTTGAAGTAGCAAGGATGTATCAGACCGTATCTGGCATTCATGGAACGAAGCGCCGGGCGGAGAGAGAGAAACTCCTTGCGACAAATTGCAGTAGCACGGGCAACATCTTGAAAAAAGAAGACATTCTGATCAGACCATAACATCTGTTTTCTTTGTTTGGCCGCTGAGAGGATCATTAACAGTTCAGTATATTCCAGAAATAAGACGATTATCCCTCTGGGACGAGTGGTAGACATTGAAGAAGAAGAAGAGCCTCCAGATTTAGGACCAATGCGGTGAGCACGTTGCAGATTGAGATTAACACCTTCCTTGAGACCCACAATTTTGGGAATATGTGTCTTTAAGAAGGCGATCATATCGGACCCTTCCTCCCCCTCAGGAATGCCATAAATTCGAAGATTATTGCGCCTATTGCGGTTTTCTAAATCCTCCGTTTGTGTTTTGAGAAGGGTAATCTCTTTAGCCATGGCAGCGACCTGAGGGATCAGATCTTGAGTGTCACTAATTCTCTGCTCCATCTCCGATACTCTAGAATCTAGATTAGACCATTTCTCATCCAACCTCTGAAGAGTAGCGTTGGTTTCAATCACAAAGGGTTTAATCAGCTTAATCTCCTCCATGAGATCTTCCAGCGTGATGGGTAGTGGAGACTTGGTAGGCGAACTAGGTTCTTTCTTGTGTCGTTTGGGAGGAGCAGCAGGGTTGGAGTCCTTGCGGAGAGAAGACATACTAGATGCAGTGCTTTTCTGGTCAAAAGAAGAAGATGAATCCATGTGACAAGGAATAAAAATGCAAAAAAGTGTCCAGAGGATGAGCAAAAAATAAAGGCAGAATAAGACACTTGAAAAAGGCAGCAAAAGGCAATAACAAAGATGGCTCCTCTGAAAATCACCTCACACAGCAGTGGCGCAACATCAAAAACCACTAATGCCCAAACGAAAACCAGAGTCAAAAACTGTGTCCATTTGTAATGATGGCAAGCATACAGTTGAAAATGACTGTTGGCAGATATGGCAGGCTCAGCTTATCTTAATCCATCTCAATATATATATCAAGAAGGTAGCCAAACATGGGAGCGTTAATGCTCATAAAGGGCAGTGTGCAGAATAATCCGGTGATTAAAAACAGCAGATTAATCATGAGTAAAAGAACCAGATAGAACAAGTCTTGAGAGGATGAAATGAAGTATGCAGTGTCTCATCATTAAGCAGTAGTTGTCCCCAGCACAGAAAAGAAGAAAAATTCGCCCGTTTTTAAAGAGGGGGAGCGAGTTTCAGAAGACCCGCGCCGCACTTGCAGCAACGCGGGAAACTTCCGAATGAGGAGAAATAGCGGCCGCAACCTGCCGTGAACAAAATGGCGGGCGCCGCTGGCAGTTATGAGGGGAGCGCGGCGCACGGAGCAAAATGCTGAAGGCAGCGCAGAAAATGACTGAAAACGTAGCTACCTGAGCTCCGGCGCCCGCTCCCCTAATTCGGCAGGTTCATGAGGCGTAGAACACGACGAGACGGCTCCAAAAAGCAAAAATGCTCCGGTCGCGGAGCCTCAGCCGGTTGCGGCCATCTTTGAAGCGGCTCAAGCCACGCCCCCCTATCATAACTCCTCTAAACATCAAATATTGCTATATTTTACTACTAAACGGGCAGTCACAAATGCAGTTATCGTGCAGGCACTAGGGGCATGATTTTATTGGTGGAGCAGGTGTTGGAATAAAAATTATGTTTTCGCATTGTTTTGCGTAAATTAGTATTCGCAGCGCTATTTTGTGCGTAGGCGCCATTTTGTATTGTGATTGAAACCAATTTTTTACTATTTCCGAGAAACGGCCTTCTCTAGGTTATGTTTCTTCGGAGTTAGGTTCTGCCACACTAATGAATGCACTGTTCTTATTAGCGCATACCTTTCCCCTTAGATGTAAGCCTTCTCCCACTTGTCTAGTGGCGGGCACAGGCAGAGTAACCTTGAAAGATAGATAATGTGTGCCCGGCCTCAGAATCGAAACTTACTCCTTTGTAATTTACTGTCCAGCTGCATCTCTCTTGAAAATCCCATTGTAGGCGTGCCTTCATTGGTTCTGAAATGTACATAATGTATCGTTATGCTTGTTGATGTCAGTCCCTCTGCAGCACTCCTTAGCGACTGGGCAGATAGGGCTCCACTCTGAGCGTACTCTGAATAAACAAATATTGGTTTGTATTCTCTACTGTCTGACCGACTCTTCATTTGTATGGAAGGCTGAGAGGTGGTCGTGAGTGACCCTAATCGGGCCACTTCCTTCAGTTGGCGCCCGAACAGGGACTCCTTGGGTGAGTGGCCCTTCCCCTTCCGAGGACGGGGGGGAGGTCAAGGCCATCGTCGGTTCAGACGGACGGATCAGGGATCCCTGCACGAAGAGTTGCTGATACTTGCAGCTGCCCCTTCTGTCCTGCCAGACGGTGCCTCGCCCAGTGGTCATCCCGACTGGAGTCCTGAATGGCGAAACACTTGGATCTGACCGTTTGGTCTGAGGAGTCGATAGTGGAGAATAGATTCGTTTGACCTGCATATATCAGGTGAGTTTGTTTTGGTTCTTTGTGGATATGGTACCATTTTGGTTTGTATTTGGTACGGTCTAAGGACCGTCTTTGGGATAAAAGCAATTGCAATTGTTATGCTGGGCATAAATAGCTTTCTTTTGAGAATGGCTAGTATCAGTAAATTGTTTGTCTTGTGCTGTCGTTGTTGTTCTACTGTTGCTCGATTGGAAGAAAGTCAGCCGGCGCCTCCAGATGGCACTCCGAATTTTGATATGTATGTGAAGCATGGTCTTGGCCGTATTATGTTTAGTACATTGTGGCACAAATACACGAGGGACAATGCTGAATTGCAGTGGCCGTTGGCTTGCACTTTCAATGAACAAAAGATTGAGTATTTACAGGAACAGTTGTTTAAGAAGTGAAGTAGGCAGTCTATGTTTGATTCCCTCAGAACATGGCATAAAGCAGCTAGACAAAAGCGGTTGAAGGCAGAAAAAGAGGCCCGGAAAGGAAGAATGCAGACGTTGACTCAGAAGGCTGTAGCATATGATAGGGAGAAACAGGAAAAAGGTGTTGAATGTGAAGACAGAAGGTTTTGATTACACATTGATAAATCATATGTGGTTCAGGAAGAAGAAGCTTTTGTTGAAGAATTATTAGATACACAACCCCGCCTCCATATACCCCGCAAAGAATATATCCCATTGTTTCGATGCCCTAGCAGTCGCCTGTTACAGTTGCTTCCACTGTCTCTGTCCCTGCATCTACTACTGTTGTTTCGACGGCTCTGGCATCGGCTCCTCCGCCTCCTTCTGTTTCTCTGCCGTCTGTGGCAACTGTGACTGTTAGTACTCCCATCGTACATATTGTCTCAGCTACCCTTCCGCCAGCTCTTTCCCTCACGACACAGCCCCCAGCGACGATAGTGCCTGTTGCTTCTGTTGCATCTCCCACTGTGGTTTTTCATCCTCCTGCATTAGTAAGTAGTGGGACACCGGTGCGTGGATTTGAGGACAGGGATTGGACGAAATTTAAGGAGCGCATGGGACTGTTAGTGCTATCTGATGTGGGAGATGAAGAGAAACAGGTAATAGCCAATCAGGCTGCACAGTGGGCCCGTAACCCTATTTATAGTGTAGAGGATGTCTGGGCGACTATGAAAGATTTTGAGCCCTTTATACAGCAACATGCCCTTAAACACATGTCTGCTACTTTGATTGGTCTTTGGCAACAGCACTTTGAAGAAGAAGCACCTCAACTTGTATGACATAAGAGATCAAGTGTATATTAGTGAATTGGGGCCAGTACAGGTTTTTGCTAATGTTACGACAATAGTAGCATATAGGGGAAGACTACATGAGAAAAGTCCCAGGTCAGTATCTCAGTTTCCGATGAGAGAGGTTCATCCCATATATCACCCCGAGATACCGGAATTGAAAGATGGTCGTGGTAATGTTACTTGAGCAGCAGTGGCGGTCAGGTTCCAGGAGCAATGGGTTTATACTCCGTGGAAAAGAAGTGAGGTTTTATCTCTTAAAACTCATTTACCAGATCCTAGGAAGAATCCTACTGCTTATTATACAGAACTGACTGAAGCTGCTTCTTCAACGGTGATGACTCTTGCTGATATTGAAATGTTCTTTGGTCTTCTTGTTACGGTTGATATATGGAGGCAGGTTCATACTCAAGATCATGTTCTGGAGTTGGGTGGTACGTGGGATCAAATTAAGGCATGGGATCAGGAAAGGAAGCCCGGTGATAAACCTCGAGCGGAAATGTTAGCATTGCCAGGCCGCATAATTACGTATATGCATCCTCTTATTGCGCCAAGAAAAGTGGATTGGGATAAATTGTCAGCCTGTCGACAGAAGAAAGATGAGAGTGTGTCTTATTTTTTCACTCGATTTGAAGGTACATTTTTGGATTATAGTGGACAGGATTTGTCCGTCGAGGGAGGTGTTCGGTTGCTTGTCAATAGATGTGTTTCTAACTTGCTTCCTGAAATTGAGACTCGATTGCAAGCTTCTGAGAATACCTGGTCCACCTCTTCTCCCTCTGTTATTTTGAATATGGCACAATATTGTGAGCATAGTGATAATGAGGAAAAGGAGAGGACAGAGAAGAGACATAAGGATTTAAAGACAAAGGTGTTGTTACAGCAGGCTTTTAGAGGAATGGGAGAGGACGTGGTATTCCTGCCCGAAGGCTTCCACGCACTAGTAGGCAGCCAACAACTATGCCTTTGGGTCCGAATCAGTGTGCATATTGTAAAGAGGAGGGACATTGGCGTAGCGAATGTCCTGTGCTTTTGCAGAAGGTAGCGGTCCCGAGAGGATGAAGTTCTCGTGGACAGGGGCGTGGAACAGGAGGGGCTGAAAGGGCTCAGAATGCTGTAGCCTCACAGGGTCGTTCTGATAATAATTACTTTGATGACCCTCGTGATGGACAGTATTATCATGATGAATATGACATGGAGGAAGTGACAGGAATGTCTTACAGTTAGGACAGCCAGGGACAGAGTGATGGACCAGTTAGACCAGTGTGGTCCTTATGTAACAGCAGAACTGCAAGGTTCAACTAAGGAATTTTTGGTGGACACAGGTACGACAAAAATTTCTGTTTCCCGAAGTATGGTCCCTGGGGCGGCTCTGTCTGGCCATAATAATGTGTTGGTTGGTTTTTCTGGTGTACCGGTTGTGAGCCCCATTTCAAAACCTCCTGCGTTGACTATTGGTCCTTTTACTGTGGATTCGCCATTCTTGTTAACATCTAATTGTGGTGAAAATTTGATGGGTTTGGATTTGTTGAAGAAATTGCATGCCACTATTTATTGTTCTCCGGCGGGTGTCTATATGACAATGGGTCCAGATGTAGCATGCGCTAAACAGTGTTTGTCAAAGATGCACCCCTTCCTGTTGAATTTAAAGATGTGTCACCCACTCTTTGGGCGACAGGCGACACAGATGTGGGATTGTTGCAGATATCGCCGGTTTTGATACAAGTTAAGGATGGTGCTATTTTGCCCTGTATCCCTCAGTATAAAATACTGCAGGCACGAGAACGAGCCTTATTGCAAATTATACAGGATTTGATTAAGAAAGGAGTGGTTGAGAAGACAACCGCTAATATTTGCAATAGCCCTATTCTTCCAATTCTTAAAAGGACGCCCTCAGGTTCCCTTGATGACAATGAAGATGTTTATCATTTTGTGATTGATTTGCACGAGGTTAATAAAATAGTGGGCCTCAGTTTCCAGGGGTCCCAGACATTACTACTCTTTTGACAATGATTCCCTCTACTGCTAAATTTTTCTCTGTCATTGATCTGAAAAATGCTTTGTTTAGTATTCCTAGTCATCCGGATAGCAGGTATTTGTTCTGGTTTACACTAGCTGGTAGGAGTTTTAGGTTCTGTCGAGCTCCTCAAGGTTATACTGAAAGTCCAAGTATTTATAGTCAAGCTTTAAAAAGTTAGTTGGATTCCTTATGGCTTCCCTCAGGTAATGTATTGGTGCAGTATGTTGATGACTTACTCATCGCTTCTGATACACAACAAGGTTGCAAGGACATACAGTTAAATTGTTGTTGCATTTGGTCCGACAGGGACATAAGGTCTCTCTTTCTAAATTTCAATATTGTCGACAGGAGGTCACCTATTTAGGTCACCTACTGTCGAAGGAGGGCAGGAAATTGACTCCTGAGCGCATCAGTACCATTGTTAAAATGCCTGTTCCGCAAACCCAGAAAAATGTGCGCGCTTTTATAGGTATCACTTCCTACTGCCGGCAATGGATACCTAACTACTCTTTACTAATTAAACCTTTGCTTGCTCTAACCACTAAAGATGTGCATGAGCCCCTGCCTTGTACGCCCGACTGTCAGCAGTCTTTTGAGCAATTGAAAACTGCACTTTGCTGGGCTCCGGTACTTGGCATTCCTGATTATTAAAAAACGTTTATGTTGTATGTCCATGAGATGGCTGGCTGCGTGCTTTCTGTTTTAACGCAAACATTTGGAGATAAGCAACTGCCCTGTGCCTATTTCTCTGCTGTTCTTGACCCTGTCGCAAGAGCCCTCCCGAGCTGTCTAAGAGCGGTCGCGGCTGTGGCCGTTTCTATCAGGCAATCGGATGGACTCATACTTGATACTGATCTCATGGTCATGGTACCTCATGCTGTGGATACGCTTTTGAATAAGACTAAGACACAGCACCTCACCAGTGCACATCTGACTGGCTATGAGTTAACGTTGTTTGCTAAACATATCACGGTCAAAAGATGTGCCACTCTGAATCCAGCCATGTTACTGCCCCTCCCTTTTGAGAGGGATGAGATTGATAAACATGATTGTATCTTCCGGACGGAAGAAGAGACGAAAGGACGGGTAGACTTGACTGATGTTCCCTTATCTGACCCCCAAGGGGAACTATATGTCAATGGCTCTTGTTTTAAATTACCAGATGGCACTACAACTGCTGCATATGCTATTACTACGCCGCATACAGTAGTTGAGACATAACGAGTTCATTACCAATCAGCTCAAGCTGCTGAGCTTGTTGCTTTGATGCGAACTTGCGAATTGAGTGAGGAATTGGTTGTCAATATTTATACTGACAGCCAATACGCCTTTGGAGTTGCACATAATTTTGGGCGACTCTGGGCAGAGAGAGGGTTTCTTACTTCACATGGCACCAGAATTCAGCACGGGCACCTCATATTGAGGCTTCTATCTGCTTTGACACTCCCTAAGAAGTTGGCTATAGTAAAGTGTAGTGCCCATCGGAAAGTCACTGACGATGTAGGTAGGGTAAATGCTTTTGCCGATCAGACAGCTAAGGAAACAGCCCGGGCTAAAATGAAAAGAAAGTTTGTAGCAGGTCCCGCTAGGTGGGTGCCTGAAGTTACTATGTTTGAGGATACACTTGAGAATGTGAACAAGATACAAAGTGAGGCCACAATAGAAGAATTAGCATTATGGCAAGAAAGTACAGCACAATTCAACGATGAGGGATGTTGGATTGACAAGTCAGGGAAGCAGAGATGGATGTTGCCAGATACATATGTTCTCCCTGTAGTCACGATGGCCCATGGCCCAGCCCATATTAGTGCTAAGGGTATTTGCAAGTTGTTAGACCCTGTATGGCAGAATGATAACATTTCGAAGACTGCTGCACATTTAGTGAAGTATTGTATGGTGTGCATGATGCACAATCCTGGAAAAGGTACCACTACCCCACCCGGTAACTTTGCACCACCTACTTTCCCTTTTGAAGTCCTTCAGATGGATTTTATAGAATTGGATCGTTGTAATAATTTGAAGTATGTTTTGGTGGTTGTTTGTGCTTTCAGTAAATGGGTTGAGGCTTATCCCGCTAAAGACAATACAGCCGTTACGACTGCAAAGGTACTGCTGAAGGAGTTCTTTCCTCGTTTCGGCTTACCCCATTTGATTTGGAGTGATAACGGAAGTCATTTTAACGCCAAGGTCATTCAGTTAATTTGTGATGATTTGCACATAAAACAGAAGTTTCATGCCACAAACCACCCGCAGTCAGCAGGTTTGGTTGAGAAGTACAATGGTACTCTCAAACTGAAAATGACAAAGATTCAGGCGACAACAGGGTTACAGTGGCCAGATGCTTTACCATTAGCACTTTTGTCAACAAGAACTACAGCACATTCTAGGACAGGATTGTCACCATATGAGGTTGTGTTTGGATGCCCGGCAAATGTCTGGGGCGTCCTGCGTCCTCAGCGGTTTACTGATATTGAGTACCCCTTGTTGATCGATTACCTATGCCAGTTAACTGAAAATTTGCGTTCTATTCACCAACAGGTCCGGGAATCCCTACCAGCTACGCCAGAGGGGCCCGGACACGACATTCAGCCCAGTGACTACATTCTTGTTTGAAATTTTCAGCGGAAGAAGATTTTGGAGCCGCGCTGGAAGGGGCCACTCCAAGTCTTGCTGGCAACCCGCACTGCTGTCAAAGTTTCTGGTAGAAAGAATTGGATTTATGCATCACACTGCAGGAGGGTCCCTCTCCCTCTACCCTATGACCAGTGGACAAAAGATGGAGTAGGGGACTCTGAGTGCTAGACGGTGCCTCAGTTTGTCCACTTCAGTGACGCCAGGCTGACCTGGACCAAAACGGATGAGGAGAATGATGAAGTGCTGAATGCAGCAGTACATCCGGTAATACGGGCTATCCAGGTGCCCCTTTTCACTGATCCCTCTGTGCCTGGAGTCACTAAGTATAATTTGCACCCCCGGCTAAAGAATGGTGCACAAAAGGAGAAGTCAGATTAGTTAGGGATGGACTGTGTAAGTTAGGGTGTACTTTGCTATGGTACCTACGGATTTAGTTTAGGGCGAGGCGAGATTTGTGCACTGTTTGGACATTGGACAGGATAGATTAAAAGTATCCCCCTGGGGGTACCTTATCCTGGTCGACGTGGGAACCTGAGCTTAGGACAGAGCAAGCTCCATCGCCAGTGCTCAAGAGCACCAACGTTTTTGATGAACAATATGAGCCTGTACCAGTGAGGCTCAGACGGACACTGGGAACTTGTATCATTTTCTTGCTGGCTTTTGGTCTTTCCTCTCTTTGCTTTATCATTTATCATGCATCCCTTTGGTAGGATGGTTGCTGACGAAGAGCAGCCAGTGATTCTCCCTGTTCCTATATGTACATTCTGGTCTACAAAAACAAAAATACTGTGTATTGTTCTTGTGGTATTACTGCTATTAATTTTGGGTGGGGTGTCCTGGGTTTTGGAATGCGATCAGGATGTACCGTCATGTACTAAATCTAAAATGTGCACTAAAAGGACAGCCCCGAGTAATGTTTTTCTAGACACACATAAAAGATTCTTTGGAGAAGGTACAGCTTGTTATCCCACCGAATCTCTTACAAGTTTATGGACTGCTTACCCATTGTCGTTGGTCAATTATACGTATACCCGCCCAGCCCAATTCATAGAGGTAAGGGGTGAGTTTCGACTGGGGTATCCCAGTCCTTGTCTATATTACAGGAAGCCACGAGGAAAGGGATATCCGGGTTGTGACAATAATACATATTGTGATAATTTGTATATGAGAGAGCAGAACATTACCTTGGTGGGCTGACATTACCAAGATTTAACAGTTACTCGAAAAGCTGGATATTATCCCTCATGTTGTCCGATAGTAAACAGTACTGATGCATTCTTGTATGTCAATTGTTCTGGGGTAATATTGTTCAAAAATACGATGTCTCTAGAAAAAAGGAAGGATCCAAGTACGGTAGGAATGAATACTAGATATGCCCCTGTAGATTATCAAAGTCCACTTTATGCACACCTGGGATTTTATTTTTTGTCTAATGGTACTTACTCAAATGTTCATAATGGTACAAATAATATTGCTTTAGAAATGGTGTTACCTTTAGGTATGCCTTATAAGTATGGTAAGCCAAACATACGGTGGGTAAAAAGAACATTGACAGCAGAGTTCTGCGATGGAGTGACAGATTTGGAAGTCAATAACTATAGTAATGGTATCACCTTTGGGTATATTCTCTCATCCATTATTACCTTTGGTGGTACCGCTATGGCTAGAGGTGAAAGAGCTAGAGAATATTTTGGCTGTAAGCTACAGATACTGTCGAACTCCACAGTGGCAGCTCTGCGTGACATCACCACCCAATTAGAAAGTATGTGAATATATTCTAAGCAGACCAGATATGCTGTTGATTTAATTCAAGCTAAGAGCGGTGGTGTGTGCGCAGTAGTAGGAGACCAGTGTGTAGTCGGCATAACTAATATGGAAAAAAATATTACCCAACACATTTTAGACATTCTAGAAAACATGAAAGGAATGGAGAGTGGGAATTGGAGTTGGTCATTGTTTGGTGGATGAGGTTGGATCCTTGAAAAGGTGATCTATTTCATCCTGATCCTGATTTCTTGCTGTGTTTTGGTCCAGTGTCTTCCCTTTCTCTGCTCATATTGCACCACTCTCCTTTCTCCTAAAAGAATATCAATTCATGATACTAATGCAACAATCATGCTTCAGAAAGAGCTTGAAGACCTTATGCAGATAGACGAGGGTATTTTCGTGACCTCGTCCCTCCTTACCATTTCCCCTTCAGATGCTGAAAATATGGAGTGCTCCTAAAATGTATTCATGGTCTGTTGAACTATATGTTTTTCTTATTATCATACAATAATTGCTTAGCTCATGCTAAAAGGAGGGTCTGTTGGAATAAAAATTATGTTTTTGCATTGTTTTACGTAAGTTAGCATTTGCAGCGCCATTTTGTGCGGAGGCGCCATTTTGTATTGTGATTGAAACCAATTTTTTGCTATTTCCGAGAAACGGCCTTCTCTAGGTTATGTTTCTTCAGAGTTAGGTTCTGCCACACTAATGAATGCAATGTTCTTATTAGCGCATACCTTTCTTCTTACATGTAAGCCTTCTCCCACTTGTCTAGTGGCGGGCACAGGCAGAGTAACCTTGAAAGATAGATAATGTGTGCCCGGCCTCAGAATCAAAACTTACTCCTTTGTAATTTAATGTCCAGCTGCATCTCTCTGCAAAATTCCATTGTAGGCGTGCCTTCATTGGTTCTGAAATGTACATAATGTATCGTTATGCTTGTTGATGTCAGTACCTCTGCAGCACTCCTTAGCGACTGGGCAGATAGGGCTCCGCTCTGAGCGTACTCTGAATAAACAGATATTGGTTTGTATTCTCTACTGTCTGACCGACTCTTCATTTGTATGGAAGGCTGAGAGGTGGTCGTGAGTGACCCGAGTGACCCTAATCGGGCCACTTCCTTCACAGGTGCAGTGGCACCGGGCCAAAAATTTGTCAGAACTCCTCTAAACACTTAGGGCCCGATTTCGATGTCATGCGGAAAGCCTCCGTCAGTCTGTCAGAGGCTTTCTGCCTGACATCGAGTGTTTCCTTCAGACCGCTGTATTATGATGCCGGCGGTTGGAGGGAAACCCGAAAGGGGATTCCACTCCTCTTCCAACGGGCTCACAGAGCCTGTCAGAATAGGTTCGGCATTGTAATCCCTCGAATGACGGCGGAGCCGGCCACGGCTCCGCTGTCGGTATTACAATGTCGGTGCCCAGCAGCCTCTCCATGTAGGCCTTTCTGACATGGAAAGGCTGTTGAAAAGTGACTTTGGGGGCCCCTAGCAGGGCCCCCATTTCCCCCTGGCTCTCCACTATGGGGCCTACATCCCTACACCGTGTGGCAGGCACCGCATGGTGCTCGCCACACGGTATAGGGATGTTTACAAACATCCATTTTCCAATGGAAGCTTGTGCTGCGGGCCTTTACTGCGCGCCGCAATAGGCTTTAATTTGAAAATGGATGTTTGTGAGCGCCCTATGGGCGGCCACATCCTAATACTGCGGTCGGTACTGCCGACCTAAGGTCGAGAGGTTCCAAACTGTCATGGTGTCGTAATGAGGCTCATAATATTGCTATTACATCAATTAATTTGATTAGTTCCCTCTTTCATTTGATTTTTCAAAACGTTGCCATTACTTACCCGCACTATACCACTATTAACAGCAAAATATATTGCCTTTTTGTACATAAACAAGTCATAACACTTTAACAGACTTTCTGTAACTTATATTGTACATATACTCAGCAAGCTACAACTTACAACAAAAAACAGCTTATTATTAATCACATAGGCGAAATCTAATGCATTTACCAATGCTTGTTCAGAGTACTCGCAAAAACTTTCAATTTGCCTGTGGTCTGATTTTCCTTACACTGGGTTTTGGGTTGCTTAACTTTGCTGCGCTTCGAATTTAACTTTGTGCTCTTGTTAAAGTATTGGATTCATGGAACAGTCTGTCACTGCTCACTGTAGATTGAGCTACCATTTAATAAATGCTTAAAAAAATAATAATCTGAAACAAAATGATGAAGTGGAAGAAACACGTGAAACTCGCCATGGACTGGAGAGCTATTTACTAGTCCTCGTCAATCACAAAGCCAAAATCTACATCAAAGTGGAGTGGTTTAGGACACGTTTCATCTGGGAAAACCAGAGATTAACGATTTTCAGATGAGGCCTGCTTTTAATGACCACTACTTCAATGTTTGATTAATTAAGTTTCAGGTGACTTGATTGGAAAAGGCGGTTTTCATCTCCATGAGGGAAAGTCAAATCTGGATTTTGTCCGCAAACGTCTAAGAGGGAAATGGTAAAATCCATTCAGAAATATCCTACAGGCTAAAGAAAAAAATGTAATTTAAAATAAAAGAAGACAACGAGGAGGCCTTTTGTTCTTCACAGATCATTGTACTCAGCGGAATGGTACAGGAACAAATGCGCAAGATTTGATTGTTTACTAGCAATACAGAAATACTAGCATGTAAAGACAGTACATTTTCACACTCTAGGGGGCATATTATCAAGGGCTCTATCGCCGCTTTAGCGGGACTTTTTCCCGCTAAAGCGGCGATAATTCTAACGCCCTATTAGCAAGCTGTCGCTAACTGCTGTTAGCGACAGCTTCTAGGCGATAGCGACCGGGTTGGGTGCCGCTTTGCATGCCAGTGATATTTATCGCTAATGGCATGCAAAGTAGGCGTTCCCAACCTAAAAGCGACTGGAAACAATCGCTAAGCTCGCTATCGCCTATTAGCGAGGCAGGGGAGGTGATTAACGAACCAGCGCTAAACACGTTTAGCGCTGGTTTGTTAACGCCTGGTCCAGACCTGACTTAGCCATGTAATCCAATGGGAGGTGGATTACATGGCTAAATCCCCCTCGCCCTATCACCTAGCTAACACTGGTCACAGTGTGAATATCGCTTGTTTTCAAGCGATATTCACACTGTTCTCCAGGGTTTCTATCGCTTAGGAGATAAGCGTTGCTGATAGCACGCTATCTCCGCGATAGAAACCTGCGATAGCCGGCGATAATTATCCAAGCGCTAACTGCGCTTAGCGATAATTATCGCCGGTTATTGCTAATAGGCCCCCAGGTTCCTTTCTTTGTCATCGGTCCCTTTTCTAGCGATTTGAATGAATTGTCTTTTGCAATTGAAATGTTCATGCACAGAGTATCTCTCTAGAACCATTTTTTAAAAGCGATTACAACTTTCTACAGGTAAGATCGACCCTTAAAAGTTCAAGGCTGCCTAAAATATTGTTTAAGATGATAATTTTTTTTTTGTGTGCATATTTATATAGCGCGAACTCGACCCGAAGATATTGGAGCGCTTTACATGAGCACCGGTTACTTACACAAGGACACATTCGTTTTTTTGGTAGGCACGGGGAGATTAAGTGATTTGCCCAGAATCACAGGATGTGGAGTCGACCCCGAGGCTGGAACCTTGGTTTCCCAGCTCCAAGATCGGCAGTCTAGCCGTGAGACCACATAGCTGGGGACTCTCCGACTTCTCGTCTAACTCACTTCAGCTGGTGCAACTTTTAGACAAGTGCAATAATTACATTTGCAGTGAATGCCCAGTGCAAGTTCAACATTTTCACTGATCATCTATTCCGCAAGTTTGTTCTAATGCCAGTGCAAAATTGCAATGGCACCGGTACCATATCTTCACTTAATGAACAGATTTTTATTTAAAGCACCACTGATCATGAAAGACAAAGGCAAACACACTGCAATACTGGAAGCATACCCTTGTGGTACTAATTACAACAAAATAGCACAACGCAGCACAACGTCCAAAGTTGCTCTGCTGTATTGCACTAGGTGGATACAGCAGCAAAGAGCCATATTTACTAAATATGGTTTTCTTCCCCAGCGCTGGCACTTTTTAAGGCTGCCTAGCATCACACACATACTTTTGCATCATGATAATAAGGTTTATGTGTCCTGTCTATCTTAGGTTTTATACTGGAAGGGTACCCTTCCAGAACAAAATCCCATGCCTAAACATTTTTTAAACCATTTCATACATTTTCACACATTGGAAGTGTGCTATATAGTGCAGCACACATGCAATTTATGAAATGTAAGGAGAAATCAAAATATTTCTCCTACTTTGTGCCTCCCACAAAACATAACTTGCACAATGGTTATGCAAACCATAAGGCACACATAAAAATGCAAAACTCAAGACCACGCCCTAATAAAATAGATGCAATTAGAAATGTAAATCATTTTACAGATGACATTACATACCACATTACAGTTACAAATTTGACAGAGATGACTATGAATGCAGTATCATTTACTGGCTTAAGTATATTTTGTTTTTTAATAACATTTTGCTTTTAGCTGTTGACATATTTTCTGGTATAACTATTGTGAGGTCATAAAATTGCATTTGGTGTGCAAGTTATGGATTGTGCTCCTAATAATAACTTGAAAATTAAAAAATTTCTGTGGTTTTCATTACCATAGTTGGGGCAAAAGAATTACAGTCAGGCAATCAATGCAGAGAAGCTAAGACATTCACACCACTTCTGGGCAATCCTCCTATGCGTGAGTAAGAAACCTAACTCTGGGAACTTTTGGATCCTGGTGAACAGGCAAATGAATTGAGCAAGCAGGTCCGAATGTGTGAACATCTCGGAGCCGGAATGGGCATCCTTCCTGTCCAGGCACTTCTTGGCAAGTGGGGATGTAGACCGTACACCGAACTTGGGCCCCTAAACCAAAAAGTAACCGCCATCTTAGCCTCGTTTAGAGATCAAGATTGCCTACCCTCACCTGCCACTGACATGCCTCTTCTGACGAGCCAGCTGGATCATGTAATATCAAAAGTAAGGATTGATGAGGCCCCTGGGCCCAACAGCCTTCCCCAGGCCCTCTTCAAACAGAACATTCCGTTTTGGGCAGGAAGGCTTTCTTCGCTCTTTGGCTATTGCCTGAGGAGCTCCACAATATCCGAATCTTGGCATAGGGCCATAATCCACACGATTCACAAAGTGGGCTCCAGAGCTGACCCGAGCAACAATAGATTAATTGCGCTTTTTGACAATGAAGCCAAATTCTACGCTAGTTTGCTCCTGAAGGACCTACGGCTGCGGGTGGAGTCGAAGGGGGCCATTCCCAAAAAACAAACAGGTTTCATGGCAAAATCCTGCACATTATCCAACTTGTGTGCAATATCAATCCTGGTGGATTAAGCAACCTCTTCACACTCCCTGCTGCGCTGTCTTTTTTGTTGACTTCAAAGCAGCATTCGACCGTGTACCAAGGGGCGCACCCTGGTCCAAAGCTTCTGGAGAGTATAATTCAGCTGCACTACAACATCTGGATATGCTTCAAACTAGGTGATGGTGCCTGCATGTGCAGAAAGATTCCTACACGTGGGGTGTAAAGCAGGGGTGCGTGTTAGCCCCCCTTCTCTTTAATCTCTTTAAGCGCCTTGAGACCCTCACGGGTGAGTAGTGCGCTTTATAAGCCCCCTGATTGAATCTGTTTATTGCTGATATGTCGCAATCCGTTGATGCCATTAACAGTCATCCCCCCAAGATAGGTGGTGAATGGATCAGTAACTTGTAATATGCCAATAACCTCGCCCTATTCAGCTTCACAAGAGTAGGGCTACAACATTTGCTAAACCAGCTACATTCCTACACAATCACCAACAACCTGGAGGTCAACCTGAAGAAAGCCAAGGTAGTAACATTCGGAAGGAAACAATACCGGGGGGTCGCTGGTTCTACAACTACAACAGGATTACAGAGGACCAGTCATACAAGTTCTTGGGAGGTATATATTGATGCAAGAGGCCTCTTTGCAAGACAACGGAAAGAAGTCAAAGGTAAGGCCCTGGCTCTACAGGTGACTCTACGAAACTACCAAAATCACTACTGGGGCCAAGCCTCTCCCCCTCCTGGAAGTTATGAGGGCTAAAATCTCACCCTCACTGTCCTATGGCAGAAATACTGGGCAAAGACAGCAACTTATTGAACAAACTTACCATAAGTATATACAAAAGTGTCCTTCACCTACCTAGGTCTTCAGCCGCTGCCCAGATCAGGCTGGAACTGGACCTCCCTGACCAGTGGGCAGTTAGCACGGGTGCCTCTCTTAACCTGCGCCACAAAATGTGGGTGGCTAGGGGTGGCTGCTTAGAGCCACTGTTGTGGTCCGAAATCAGCCCCAGAGGCCCAAGTCAAGTGCATCTTCTGTTCCTTGAGGCCTGCCAGCATCTTTTGGATGTGAATGAACTTTCGGCCACCAACTTGAGCCAGCCTGCCTTTATACTGTGTATCTAAAAATGTGTAAGCCTCTGGTCCTATCACTTCAACAGGGACACCCTAGGCAAGAGCAAGCATGCCTGGTTGGTCATCAGTACCTACCAGCCAATATCCCCCTCACCCTATCTCGCCTGCACATACTCCAACCATTTGAAGGCAAGATTCATGGCCCCTTATGCTTGGGGAGTGGCCGTTCTTGAAACATCTTGCCAGTTGGCTTCGACCTTTGGAAGGAACAACCTGTAGGGGCTGTAGCCAGTGCGAGGAATCTCTTGAACAAGTTGTGTGCCTCTTGCCTGCTTTGTTGGATGAGCGTAAAATCAGGATAAAGCGAGAGTGGATCAATCTGGGAGTCCATTCGTGTTGGCAGGCTATCATCGCTTCCCCCAACCCAGATAACACCTATTTAAACATCCGGCTGACCACATTTATCTCCCTTGCATTCAACAGGCTTAGCAGCATTGGGGTGCCACCAGGGGGTTTTGCTTCTGCCCCAAGCATTCTATCAACTGGCTCCGCCCAGCTGGGTGGGTCCGCTGCGCGCACTTCACTGCCACCGCAAGATTGTTTCTATTACCTGTTGAACAGAAGCCTTTTACCTCTTGGATGCTAGTACATCCATTAGCATGACTGTATGCCCCTTTAACCTCGAACACTGTGAGATTTCATTTTCTTCATCCGCAGACATTCTTGACCGCAGTCATCAACATGAGGTATTGATTTTCTTCTTTTTTTCGGGATGCTGCAAGATAGTTTCTCTCATCCGAGGGACTGTTGGCACTTATTGAACTCTATGTGTTCTTCAGTACATGTTAGTGATATGTAATCCTGTTAGACAGCACTTTTTATTAATAATTTGCTGCTATTATCTATTGCACTAGCACTTCACGAGATAGCTTCTCGCATCTGAAGAATCCGCCGTTACTCAATCTTGGCCCAGGTGTCCCCCTGTCATCATGACCATCCAACCAGATGACCATCCTATCCGCCAAGTAACTTCACCTGAATAGCCCTGCCTGATTGTGTCATTGCTGCCTATTTGCATTTTGCACTAGCACTTTGATCTACCACATCATTTGTTATGGTACCAAAACGATTGTCTTAGCTATTGTGACTTTTTAACCTGTGTGTGTTCTTCTCTATGGCTCAAGATTCGTTTAACTCTGTATGTGTTATTTTTTAAACAATTGTAATAGTTTTAATTAAACACATACAATAAAGATATTATCTACAGAATAATCATAACTGCACTTTAACTGTGTTTTTTTAAGTGACTTTCTTTTCAAATGTATGTTAATGTGTTATAACAAAAAGGTAACAATAGCTTCATTTTAATCTTTTTTTGTTTCAGTGATTTTTTACATTTTTTTTTCTAATACAGCAGACGCAAAAGTTCCCTGAGCTCGACCAACCATGATCATCCAGGCCCTGCAACACATGGCCTTCGCCATACAAAGTGGGGGTAGGACACAGGAAGTAGGATATGTCCAGTCCTTGTGGCCAACAGGCCATCAGTTGCTTGTGCTCTGGATCAGGGCAGACCTAGCCTGGCAGTTCAGGCTGGACTGTTCCCACTGGAGCAGGGTTGAGACTGATTTGCATATGGCTGGGTCCAAACTGAAGAGGCCTAGAGTACAAAATAACAATGGACCGGAATGCGGCCCGAGTGATTACCAGTGGCTGAGATTAATTACAAGTACTCCATCCATCAATTTTTTGTATACTTTACTGCCTCCAATCTTGTAACAGACATTAAACCCTAATTGCACAAGATGTTTGGCTGTGCGTAGAAGGGGTTGACCACAGTTCCCAAATGTGCTTGCGAGAAATTGGGTTGTTGGTTGACTGGGGTGTGAGCCCTAGTTAATCAACAGCCACAATCATTGGCATGGTGAACCACAAAAGTCACTAAGTCAACCTGTGCTTAACCCTGTGTAGCATGCACAAAAAGCAGTCAGGCTTAACTTAGAGGAAATTTGTAAAGTTTTTATGCAGCACATAAACTATTATAGAGTGAAAACACAACACAAGAAAATTCCACACCAATTTAAAAAAATAGAGAAATTTTAATAAATGATTTGGCACCAAAATGACAAAAATGTAATCAGTAGAACCAGAGTTATCAATTTTTTTTTTTTTTTGTAAAAACTCGCCCCAAAAAGATTAAAGAACCAAACGCAGTGATCTAGTCACGCGGGTCTGGGTCAAAGTCGAAAAAAGTGGCTGACCAGAATGGAGCAAGGGGTGGATACAAGAAGTTGATTGGGCCCGTCAGCGCTTACCTTAGGACTTAGAAGACATTTTGAGAAAAATGTTCTGAGAAGGTAAATTTCAGAGGGGCAGGGCTGCAGATTGTGTCCAAGGAGGGAGCATCGTCATCGGGGAGCCTTGGGTCAAAGCCACAGTGTAGATGTCTATTTTCAGACTTAGGGCCTGATTACGATTTTGGCAGATGGGATACTCCGTCACAAACGTGACGGATGTCCTATCTGCTGTATTAAAAGTTCCATAGGATATAATGGAATTGTAATTTGGTGGACGGGATATCCATCACGTCTGTGACAGAGTAACCCTGTCCGCCAAACTAGTAATCAGGCCCTTAGTCTATTTTTTGGAAGATGAAAATCTCCAGCGGGACGAGGCAAGAGGCTGTCGCCGAAGAAATTTCCAGGGTCTCAGATACCCCTTTGGCAATGGACTGCTGAACAGGATTTGCAGCTACAGAGAAGAATGTTGCAGGAGCAGCCACGAAGTAAGGCTGACCTGGTCTGCCCTTGGTTCTCAGAGCAGTTTTTAGCCCAAAATCTTCTAAGTCCTCAGTTTTGCATTTTGGTTATCTGGGCACATTTAACAGCACAATCAAGGGTCCAGAGCTGTTGGGACACCACTTGGCGATTCAGGACTCACTCAGGCTGGGTCCATGTGGGAGTTCAAGGTGATGGGAGCCTTTTATGTCCCTGTGGCTCTGAACAGGAGGCTACCAAAAAAGGCCTTGGAGTCACTCTGGTAGTCCTGGGGTCAGGTGAAGATGCAGGGCTCAAACAACAGGGTTGGCCTCTGTGGATTCAAGGCAAGCTCCAGGCAGCAAAGCAGTCCTTCCAGGTACAGAAAAGCAGTCTTGCAGAGTGCACGGCAGGTCACAGCAGCAGGCAGTCTTCTTAGAGTCCTTCCACAGGCCCTGTAGTAAACTGAAGAGTGGGTCTGTGGGTCCTATGTTTACACCTAGGGCCTCCTTTGAAGTTATGGATACGTTTTTAGAGGTTTCTTCTTTGAAGTGCATTGAATTTCTTGACTCCCCTGTCGTGAGTCCAAGCTGGCTGCAGTGACAATATGGAGGTGATAAGCCCTTTTGTGTGAAGGCAGAGCACAGCCTATTCAGTAATCAAATGGTTGGACATGTTCTTTTAAGTTTTACATGTCTTGATAGTGAAAAACTCCTAAATTTGTTTTTCACTACTGTGAGGCCTATCTGTCCAACAGGATAATATTGGGTTGCTTTATTACATTTAATAAGTGCTAGCTTTTCATAGAAGAAAGATAACCATTTCAAGTTTGGTATCGATGAAATTGTAATGAAAAATCCTCTATAATGGTAAATTCGGATTTTACATTACAATTTTGAAAATGCCACTTTTAGAAAGTTGACAGTTTCCTGCCTTAGCCATTTGGTGCCTACAGCCTATCTCTGGGTCACATGACTGGGTGTAGTTGACAGCTGGACGTGGTGTATTCATCCTTGACAGACATCAACACTAGGGAGCTTAGGTGTGCCTGGATGGGGCCTCATTGGCAGGATGGGATGGAGGAGCTGGGCCCAGCCCCACTTACGCTTGAATAGGTTGTGCCCTGTCTCCACATAAAGGGCTTTAATGTAAATGTTCTAGGGCTACTTCAGACCATGAACCCTCAAACCGTAAAAGGGCTGAGAAATAACTATAGTGACACTAAAATATAGAAATATATAAAAAGGTTTATTTATAAATTATCTTAATCCCAATGATAAGGGACTATAAAAACACATAATAGACATAAAAATATTCATACAGAGACTATCAATTATACAACACTCTGACCACATTCATTCACATTCAAAGGCATACTACATACATATAATCAAGTTGATATACATGATTATTCCATCCCACATGATTGAAGATCTACAAAATATGACGAACAAACAACAACAACATTTAAATGAGAAATATGTATTTGTTTGGGTGGTTTTCACAGATGACTCTACGCGCGTTTCGACAGAAGCACTGTCTTCATCAGGAGTTCCACCTCAGAATGTTATGCTCAGTATCTGTACGTGGGCTGATAAGAAGTTTAGATGGTTCAGTTCAAAACAAAGGTGTTATATCTTCATAGGTATGTTCTTATCGTCCAGGATGCACCTGTGCAGTTCTTATGTTGATAATGGCCTGTCTCGAAGGGGAACAGATTTAATGTGTTAATCGACTCCTCAAGAACAGGACCTTGATAAAATATGTCCAATGAAAGAGACGAGCTGCAAGTCCCTCAAATGGTTAGAAATAGATGCGAAATTAGCGATACACAACGTTGAGCAGCTCTGTTCTCTGTTTAGCAGTCTACCAAAGCAGCTAAATCCTATAGTTAGTCTGGAGCCAGGAAGGAAGGGCATCTTTGCACTTCAAAGGCCTTCCTATAGAAGCTTTTCCCCACTTCAAAGGTACAACTGGGTATATATAATGGACCTCAGACACCATCTCTTCAGTACAATTCTGGACCTGTGGAAACTCTGCCAGGAAGAAGTACTGCTATGCTGCTGAAAGGACTGCCACCTGCTAGACTGCTGCTCTGAAGGAACTGCTACCCTACTGTGCTGACCTGCTGCCCTCTTGCTTGGGTGAGAGTAACTAGACCTACATTGCTTGAATCCAAATCCCAGAGTGACTCCAAGTGCTTATTGGTTGCCCTTCTGATCTGAAGCCTCAGGGACAGAACATGCTCCCAACCCCCCTGCACATGGACTCTGCCATCTGTGAATTTACCCTGCCAACCGATGCCACTTTAATCCTGGACTGTTGGAAGTGGGCCTAAGGTGCTTGCCAGCCTCTGGGGACTCAGCGGAAACGAGCAGATATAACGCATTGCTGTTGCTGGGTGCATTGGACCCATCACAAAGACCTGCACCGTTGCTGTAGCCTGCGATCTCTTCTGAACTGCTGCTGCGCAACACATCCTCAGTGCAGGCTTTCGCATCCCTCGTCGAAGGCAGCATCGATGATAACATCCCTTGTCGACTCGCAGCTCCTTGGAACCAACTCATCACCCGACTGCGCGACGCATCCTCGATGCTGCACTTCCCATCGCAAGCCCCCATCTATGGGATCCTTGATGATTACACAGGACCCCACATTGGAGGCCTGCCGCACCTCAGAATCAACCCATAGCTTTGGCTGTGCAACGGATCTTTGTTGCAGATCCTCGCAATGCTCTGTAAACCAAGATTTAAAGTACTCTATTCGGCGGACCTTACTGAATCCCTGTAGATGGCCTACGCTCCATCGTGGTTGGCCAGAACTTGTGACCTTATCTCAGTTCGGCACAACCAGATATGCACAGTTAGCGCTATGTGCTTTGTGGCACTATTTTCACCAAAATCTTTAAAAGTTCATGTCTCTGGTTCTACTGATTGCATTTTTGTTGTCCGGGTCTTGTTTTATTTATTAAACAAAGTTCAAGCTCTATTTTTCTAACTTGGTGTGAGAATCTTTTTGTGTGGTGTTTTCACTTTATTACTGTTTCAAGTGCTGCACAAATACTTTACACCCTGCCTCTAAGTTAAATTTGACTGCTCTGTGCCAAAATACCAGGCGGTTGAGCACAGGTAAATTTAGGGTTGGCTTGTGCCTCATCCTGAAAAGGATTTTGGTTGCTGCTTGACCAAGGTTCACACCCCAGTCAACCAACAACCTAATTTCTTACAATGTAGAAATATATCATTTTATCACACCATTAATTCTCGAAACACAAAATAAATATGGATAAATACCAATAAGATGTCCAAAAAATAAATATGGATAAATACAGACAGAAATGTTTAAAAAATAAATACCACAAAACAGGGAGCCCTACATATAAGTCACCCCTAGGTTAGGCACTAAACAGCCCAGAGGGCAGAGTGCAATGTATTTAAAATGTTGGTCATATACTTTTCGCTTTAGTCCTGTTAGTGGAAAACTATTAAATTTATTTTTCACTACCGTGAGGCCTGCCTCTCCCAATGGATAGCATTGGGTTCCCTAATTGCATTCAATAAGTGGTAACTTTTAATTGGGAGCTGATAGGAATATCGGTTTGGTATCTATGGAATTGTAATTTAAAACCTCCATGAACGTGTCCTTTTAACTTTTACATGTCCTAGTAGTGTAAAACTCTTAAATTTGTTTTTCACCACAGTGAAGCCTAACTTTCACATAGGATAACATTGTGTTACATTGTTACATTTAATAAGTGATAACTTTTAATTGGAAGAAGGTAGGAAAATCGAGTTTGATCTCTAAAGAATTGTAAGTTAAAACCCCTTAATTGGATTTTAAGTCCCAATGCTAAAAATGTCAGTTTTAGAAAGTAGACATTTTCTTGTCCTAACTGTTGGTGCCTGCAGCTTGTACCCTGGGTCACATGACTAGCTTTAGCTGGCAGTTGGTCTTTGCATATTGCTCCAGAATGTGAGACAAAGGGAGAATAGCTGTTGGCAGGATGGGTCATATCCGAGTTGATGAGGAGGAGGAGCTGTCACCTACCACACTTGCCCAATCTCTGAGTTGGTGAGGGGGAGGAGTTGTCACTTATTACATCTACCTATCACAAAGTCTCTGCCCTAAGCACACTCACAAAGGGTTTTACACTAGTCTTTTGTGACCCCAGACAAACTGGTACCAGGAAGGGAGGCAGGAAATTCCAGACACCTCTGGGGGTTGAAACCTCCAGAACCTTTTCCTACTTCAAAGTAGGTACCAGGTATAAATAGTGGACCCTCAGCCCCAACTCTTCAGCAGACCTCTGGACCTGTGGACAACTCAGAAGGACTGCTTTGCTGCTCTGCAAAAAGGAGCGCTACTCTGCTGCCCTGCTGCCTGAGTGAGAAACAATGGACCCACATCTTGAACCCAGGACCACCAAATTGACTCCAAGTGATAATTGGGTGGCCTCCTGATCAGAGCCTCAGGGACAGAAAAGGCTCCAACCACCTTGAACCCAGCACATGGACTGCTTTGCCAGCCCAGCAGTGGCCCTGTGAGCAGAACTGATTGAGTACGACGCATCTCCGCGCAGCACAGGACCTCGCATTGCAGCCCGCAGCTTCCCCAGAACCATGGCATCCTCAACCCAGGCCTTCACACAGCAAGCCCCTTGTCAACATCATCCTCGACAACAATGCAGGACTTTGCATCAAAGCCCCGCAGCTTCCTCTGAACCACCGGTGTGCAACGCAACCTCAATGCAGGATTTTTTCATTGCACACCCCTCGTCAACAGCCTATTCAACAGCGATGCAGGACTCCACATCACAGCACCGCAGCTCTCTCAGAACCGCCTCTGCGTGATGCATCCTCGACGCGGGATCTCCGAACTCTTTGCAACCTGGATTTAAGGTGCTTTGTTCAGCCGGCCTAACTTGGCCCTGTATCCAGCCCACGCTCCATCGAGGGTGGCCTGAACTTGTGGCTTTGTTCCGGTCTGGCACAACGAGATGACCACAGTTGGTGCTTTGTGCTTTTAGGCACTAGTTTCACTGAAATATATAAAATTGCACATCCTATTCTACTAATTGGATTTTTGTTGTTTTGGTCTCAAAACGTTTATTAAATTATACTTTATTGTTCTAAATTGGTGTGGGATTTTTGTTGTGTTGTTATCACTTTTTTACTGTTTGATGTGCTCCATTAATACTTTATACATTGACACTGAGTTAAGCCTGACTGCTTTTGTGCCAAGCTACCAGAGGGTTAAGCACAGGTTAATTTGGGGCTTGCTTGTGTTGTACCCTGACAAGAATTGTGGTTGCTACCTGAGTAGGGTTTCACCCCCCTCAAACAGTAACCCAATTTCCTACAGTTTTGTACTAGTCTTTTGTGTCCTCAGACAAGCTTGGACCAGGGTAGAGAGAAACAAAATTCCAGATAACTTTGAGGGTGGAAAACTCTAGAAGCTTCTCCCACTTCAAAGCTGGCACCAAGTAAAAAAATTGGACCCTCAGACACAACTCTTCAGTACCGTTCTGGACCTGTGAATGACTCAGAAGTAGGACTGTTGTGTTGCTCTACTGTAAGAAGGACTGCCCTGCTGCCCTGCTACTCTGTTGCACTGCTGCCTGAGTGTGAAAGACAGGGCCTGCATCTTGAACCCAGAACCACCATAGTGGCTCCAAGGGCTAGTTGGCTGGCCTCCTGGGCAGAGCCTCAGGGACAGAAAATGCGCAAACCATGTTGAATACTGCTCTTGATCTCTACCTGCTGTGATTCCTAGCCCCCAAAAAGGTGCCTTTGCCGGCCTGGACCATTGAAAGTGGGGCTATAGGTGCTCTGTCAGCCCAGCTGTGATCTTTAGTAGAACCGACACAGTGCAACATCACTTCTTGCAGCCCCTTATTTCGAACTGCCACTGTGCAATGCATCTCCGACTCCGGACTTCATATCGCAGCCAGACATCTCAAAAGAACCACCATTGCCCAATGCATCACTGACGCAGGATCTTGCATTGCAACGCTGAATCTCATCAGAACTACTACTGTGAAGCACATCGCCAATGCAGGACCTCACACTGCCGCTGCATGGCGCAACGCACCAAAACCAGCATTTAAGGAGGGGTGGGTGGTAAACTCTGCTCTGCCGATGAAATTCGAGGAGTTTTGTCACTCCTAGCTATGCTTGGAGCACGGAGTTTGGCAAAAACTCTGGCAACCACAGCGTTTCAGAGTTTACCAGTGCTCACTGCTTGACCTGTTCTATCCACTTGGTCCCCTCCCATGTCTTCTTGCAGCAACACGGCTCTCACACCTACACCAGTCCCGCGGCTTCTCACAACACTTTGCCATTTTAACAGTCCTCATGCCACTGCTAACTTAATTGCCCCAGCTCCCTACCCTGCAAAGTTCCTCCTCACCTCCTTTCTTAAGACTCTATTTTAGCAGCTGCGACAGCAGTGACACATTCCCATGATTGCCACGCCAAGGCACGTCCTGGAAAAGCAGTGTCTGTGTGGTGAGGTTGAGGCTTGGATTGTGGCAGGTGAGTCTGTCCAAGCACCTTGTATTTCATATCACAAATCAAGGGGCTATACCAACCAGAAAAAAGAAAAATATTCGCTGAGCTGCTCATGCCTGACATAAAGATAATTCCTTGGTGAGTGCAAAAACATATATGGCATTGTTTAATACTAGTCTGTGTGTTCAGTGGTAAAGGCATAATTCAAAGCTAGCATTCTGGGGCAATTATTTAAAGTAAGCAAACTGAGAAAATTGAACATCGCCTGGGAAAGCTTTTTGTAAAAGGGGGCCTGGGTCACTAGTTGCCCGCTCAGACAGAGATGAGCATTCAATGTCTGAAGTGAATATTGCTGTGCGTGTCAACCCGGGAACACGTTTGGTAATTTAGAATCCGCTACTTCAAGTGACATTAAACGTATAAAAAAGAGCTCTTGAAAGGAGCGTGCAGTGTAGTCTACCCCTCGCCGCTAATTATTTAAATAAAAGTCTTCTTGTTAGAAGAGTCTAATTAAAATAATATAAAATGAAGAAGCAGTTGTAGCAGAGCCAACCATGTTAAAGTTGCCACAAACAAGTTTATGTTTCGCTTAATGAAAGCAGAAGGCGCAGTTACAAACACTCTGTGATCAGTGCTGCATTCGCTATGTCGGTCACATTGCACTTGCCCCTTTTCCTCTCTTGAAGTATTCTGCAGGCATTTTCCGTCATGAAAGGAGAAAAAAAAGGCAAGATTGGAAACAGCTTGTGACATTCTGTGATCTGGCAAGTACTCCTATACAGATGTAATAGGATAGGATATGTAATATGGAAAAGGCAAGTGCTTAGGGTCTGTGTGCTCACAAAGAAGCAAGGAGGAGATAATGGAGCTGATACGATGTTTACATGCTGCCCTGCCGTGGGGGGAGGAGAGGGGGCTTTAAGTGTTGGTAAAAGAGCAGAAGGTGTTCAAAACTAATTATTTAGAGGAACTGCTCTGAGCAGTCCATGGACTTCAGGTAGTTTACTTCTAGACACTCTGCCCGCGCTGCTGCTGGAAATGGGAAGTGAACCAGGGTAGGGGATGCGGTTGCTGTGTGCCCCGCCTTCCCACAAGGTTTGCCCATTACGGACACACGCTTACATCTATTTAAACACGTTCTCCCACAGGATTGAGATTTTTATAGTTACTGAGCAGCCCATTCTGGTCGTGCACCTCCCCCTCACTGCCTCTATCTCACTTGTAACTAGGAGTGGGTGGAACTCTACAGAATCTCGCTGAGTTGTTATGTACCTCAGGCGAATTCCACGGTTTTACCCACCCTTTCATTTATTACATTTCTCAGCTGGACTAACTTGGTCCCTGTTTCTGGCTCAAACTCCTTTACGGTCAGCTTGAACTTATGACTTTGTCCTGGTCTGGCCCAACTAGATAACCATAGTTGGCGCTTTGTGCCTTTAGGCACCATTTTTACAAAATTCTTGACAATTGCATATCTCTGTATCTACTGATTGGATTTTTGTTGTATTGGTGTCAAATAATTTATTAAATTTTACTCTATTTTCCAAAATTGTTGTGGAATTTTTAATGTATTGTGTTTTCACTTTATTTCTGTTTGTGTACTGAATAAATAATTTACATATTGCCTCTAAGTTAGCCTGAATTATTTTGTGCCAAGCTTACAGTGGGTTAAGCATAGGTTAATTTGGGATTTGTTTGTGTTTCACCCAGACAAGAATTATGGTTGCTGCTTGAGTATGGTTTCACCACCCGCCCCTCAACCAGTAACCCAATTTATCACACTGTCTGATTCTGACACGGTGGTTTGAGGGTGGATCAGTGCCTGAGGGACTGAAACTTGGCACAGGGGTCTGAAGGTGAATGGGTGAAACGATTGTGGTCTGTGAAGAATGGCAGAAAGGGTTTGAGAAACTCAGGGGCCAAAGTCAACAAAAATAATCAATGGCTAACAAAGGCGGCCAAAGGGTTATGAGAGTCAGCAAAGGATAGTGACAGATCAGAAAAAAACTCTGACAAGTAGAAAATGGAGTCAGAGTAGCTGCTAATATATTGATCAGATGGCCTACAGGGTGACTCTGAGTAACAAAGGGATTTGTTGTTAGCACTGAGAACTGAGGTCAGCAGTGGTAGCTCCCGTATCGGACAAGTGGTGTAAATCAATCAATTAGTCCAGATTTATAGATCGCAGCTAATCACCTGCAAGGGTTTCCAGGCGATATGTCCACGCTGGTCTCAGTCAAAAAACCAGGGGCCCGATTCACAAAAGTAATCTGAGACAAAATCCTAACTTTACGACTTTCGGTATTCACAAAAGGCATTTAGGAGTAGTAAAGTTAGGATTTTGTCTTGAGTTTGTCTTAAGTTTTGGTCTTAAGACAAAATCCTAACTTAAGTTAAACTTAATTTGAACTTAAGTTAGGATTTTGTCCTAAGTTTGTCTTAAGTTTTGGTCTTAAGACAAAATCCTAACTTAAGTTTAACTTAAGTTTAACTTAAGTTAGGATTTTGTCTTAAGACCAAAATTTAAGACAAACTTAAGACAAAATCCTAACTTTACTACTCCTAAATGCCTTTTGTGAATACCGAAGGTCGTAAAGTTAGGATTTTGTCTCAGATTACTTTTGTGAATTGGGCCCCAGGCCTTGAGCGCTTTTCTGAATTCCGGGAGAGAGGGTGATGTTTGGAGGTGCAGGAGAAGGTCGTTCCAGGACTTGGCGGTGTGGTAGGAGAAGGACTGTCCTCCACTGTAGCGTCAGCAGATGTGTGGGGTGTGTGCTAGTTCGGCGGAGTGCAGGTGTATAGAAGGACGGTGGAAGTTCAGTCAGTGGTTGATGTATGCTGGTCCCTGGTCATGGAGGACTTTGTAGGCGTGTGTCAGTATCTTGATTTGGTATCTTTTCTGGACGGGGAGCCTGTGGAGGTTCCTGAGTTGAGGGGTGATGTGGTTCCATTTGGGGAGGATGAGGATGAGTCTGGCTGCTGAGTTCTGTATTTTCTAGAGTCTCTTCAGGAGCTTGGTGGTGATTCCAGCATAGAGCACATTGTCGTAATCCAGCCGACTAGGGCTTGAGTGATGGTCTTTCTGGTGCTGATGGGGAGCCATCTGAAATTGCTCCAGAGCAACATACGGAGGGTGTGGAAGCAGGCAGAGGAGACTGCATTATTCTGGTGTTTCATGGTGAGTTTGCTTTCCAGGATGATGCCGAGGTTGTGAGCGTGGTCTGTCGGTGTAGGTCCGAGTTCAGTGAGCCACCAAGCGTCATTCCACAGGGAGGTGTTGTTCCAAAAAATCAGCACTTCCGTCTTGTCAGTGTTGAGCTTCAGGCAATTTGTCTTCATCCAATTGGCGACACTCGTCATGCAGTTGTGGAAGTTGGTTGTGGTGCTGGAGGGGTGTTTCGAGATTGAGAGGATGAGCTGGGTGTCATCAGTGTACGATATGATGTTGAGGCCATGGGTTCTGATGATGTTGGCCAGTGGTGTGATGTACATGTTGAACAGGCTGGGGCTGAGGGTTGAGCCTTGAGGGATGCCAGTAAAAAGATAATTGAAGAGGGCACAAATAGTTTGATTCACTAGTAAAGTTTTGGCTAAAGAGAAACTGCCTAACATTCCCAGAATATAAAAGTGCTGCTCCTAGCCCTGCCCCCTTTAAAAGCTGGACCCTCCCCTTTACCTTCCACAGTTCTTCCATATCTGGTGAATGGCTCTTGGAATGGCAGTTTATGCACGGTGTTCTGTGGTCCACACAGTCATCCCTTGAGTAGCCTGGATTGGAATTGAGGTCAACTCCCTCTTCATCATTAAGACACATCGGTCTCGCCGCATGAGTCGACCACAACAACCCAGTTCTGGGCCATTTCACCAAAGTCAATGCAGTGTCTGCTCTTGGTGTCCACTGAAAACCTGCCTCCACCTGCTATACTTCACCACAGTCTTGACAATACCAGGTAAGACTCTCATGGGGCAAGACCTGCTTTGACACTTTTAGAGGGACCCAAACCACCCCATTTTGTTCAACTTCCAAGTTCTCAATGACAAAGAAAGGGAGTTCTCGAAGAATCACTGTTTGCCCAAGACTGGTGTTGTCTCCATGCCAGTCAGTCTCTCACAGGTGTGGGGACATCACTTAAAGTCTGCACTTGTTGCTGGAGGAGCTGAAGGTCTGCCATGAAGCCTGCCGGCCTTCTCAGTAAGGGAACTAAATTGCCTTGCCCTGAAGAGAAGTTCAGCATGTTCCTGGCATGAGGAACACTGAGAAGAAGTCAACTGCCAGAGAGTGTGAAATTAGGAGTCAAGCTGTGTAGTGTCCGCAAGTCTCTGCAAGGGAGCTGTTGTCATGACCAATGCAGAGGCCTTGATCTGGCTTGGAATGCCACAACTGCCAAAGGTGAACATCTGTTGGAGATCATGCCTGGAAGCTCCAACAATCAAGACTGAGCCCCATCTGTGTATGGTCTGGGAGGTCACAACTGCCCAAGACAAGTGCCTGACATGAAGGTCTGTAGATCTGATCACTGCCTAGCAGCCCTTGTGCCGAGTGAAGCTGCTGCTGTGGTCCTACATCATCAAAGCTGCTACTGCAGGAGCAGGTTCTCAGATGGCACCTTCCAACACCACAAGAGCTACATCTTCAGCAAGTTGGTAAAATGAGGCCTAGCCATGAGATGTCTGAGAGACTGAAGGTGCAGGAGCAAATCTGCTGTTTAGAACCGTAGACTATCTTTGTGAACCCATAGCAGCGCAAACTGTTGAACTCATCTACGCATTAGCTGTTGGGATCATCCAGAGAAAATGGCACCTGTGCCTAACTAATACCTATGCCCATACTTCATAAGAGGGACTATAGACATTAAGACAACTCTTAGAGCTGGGAGAAGGCTTCATAGGAGGTGTTAGGCTTCACTGAGATTTGTTGATGAGATTACAACCTGGTAACTGTATTCCTATTTGGACTGCACAGTGTTTAATTTTTCTGTGAGTTCTAACCTCTTGTACTCTGAGTGTTGTTTTCTCAGAAATAGAGCCGATGTGTAATGTTTATTTATACCCCGATTCAGGTTTTTATTTGCAAGATGTGTATGTCCAATGTGTTTGCATTAATAATATTAACCCCTTCCATGCTTAGGACGGCCCCCGGCCGTCCGATGTCACGGTGGGCGTGTGCGGAGGACGGCCGGGGGCCGTCCGAACCCCGCCCACTCTTTAATTCGCCCGCACAGCGGGGGAATTCGCACAGCACGCAAGGGGTTAATAATCATGATATTAGATAAATATTTATCAAAGTGTTGGTTTCTACTTTTGTAGGTTATCTACTTGAGAACTAGTGATGATATAGCTGGATATGTGCATGCCGCACCAACTATTTTAATATTTCCAAAGTCCTTCCCCAAGAATTGACATAAAATATACTACACAAATAGGCTAATACATAGAGAGCAGGCATCATAGTATTTACCTGTTTTTTTCAGAAAGCGTTTTCAGTGTTTTATATCTAATACTGACTGGCATAAGGGAAAAGTAACTACTTTTCCTCTCATCGCATTCTTTGTATTTCTCTACTGTGTCCGAGTCCTGGGGAGGTTATTGGTGGACAGATAGCATCACCTTTTGCTTTTGAAGGCTCCCTGTTTTATGGTTGCATGAAAGGAATCTGGCCTACCGCATGGTGAAGCTCCAATTCTTATTGAAAGGATTGCTCTTCTTGTTCCTACACATTGATCATGCATAGACCTGATTAGATGATCATGGCATGTATTTACAAGTTCAACCATCTATCGTACACCTTCATGATTGGTGGCCCACAATTAGACCATTCCTCTGAACCACCCAGGTGATGCTTATTACTTTTATTATAGGCCAGACTACCAACTGACAACCTACCAACCAAGCACAACCACCAAGAAGGTAGTCAATGTCTGAAAAAGCAACCCTTTCTTTCATAAACTCTCTGTTTCACTTCATGATTAAGAACAACCACAAGCCTGCAATTAAATAACTGGAGCATATTTCTGACCGTTGTGCACGATACCCAGTTTTACCCACATTGGCCACACAATATCATTATGCACAGTAAACAGAGTTGCATGTTAGCTGATGCCCAGAAGTGTGTGGGGCATGAAGTAGTATACAAATCTTGCAATACGAAAATGGGACCTTCCTGAAAAAGTGTGTCTGCCTCTTGTGGTCAACTTTTCCTGGGTTCTGATGCCAAGAATCATTGGTCAGACAGTTATGAACTGGACGATTGTTTTGTTCATTTCAGGTCAGAATGCCCTCTCTATCTATTCTCATTGTCTCAGAGACCAGTAGCAACATACTGAGCAGGGGATAAGTGGGTTTCACAAGAGCAGGAGGAAATCTAATGTGACAAAGGGAATGCATTAACATCTTTTTCCCCATCAACCAACTATAACTGGTTTTAGTGTGGTGGAATTAGGAAGGAGCATGTTGATGTTTGAATGACCACAATGGACGAAGACAGCATGCTGAAGGAGGTCCACAAATGTGTGCAGTGCACACCTGGGCTCAAATGTACATCACCATTCACCCAATATCAATAAAACTACACATTCTGAGCTTCTAGACATGACAAAAGTAAGAGACCACAGTTGAGGTTGTGGATAGTCACTAGCCTATCTCTCCATGGTGCTATGCGCAGGGTCAAGACTGATTTGCATATGGCTGGGTCCAAACTGGAATGGCATGGTGAGCAAAAAAACGATGGATTTAGGCCCAGATCTCTGTACTGGGGTGAATGTATGACATTGTTCTGCATTCTGTCCATCAATTGTCCTTTTTGCATTTGTCACCCCAGTGGGACGGGTATGCCCAGACGTGGGTCCCGTGCTCTCCATGCCACTGGAGTCAAGCTATCCTGGCTGATGAGGGCTGAAAGCCCGTAACTGGTCCTAGGATGCTTGTTTCCAGTCCAGGGAGGACCTGGACTGGCAGTTCGGGCTGGACTGTTCCCATTGGGCGCAGGGTCAAGACTGATTTGCATATGGCTGGGTCCAAACTGGAATGGCATGGTGAGCAAAATAAAAGATGGATTTAGGCCCAGATCTCTGTACTGGGGTGAATGTATGACATTGTTCTGCATTCTGTCCATCAATTGTTCTTTTTGCATTTGTCACCGCGAGTGGGACGGGTATGTCCAGACGTGGGTCCCGTGCTCTCCATGCCACTGGAGTCAAGCTATCCTGGCTGATGAGGGCTGAGAGCCCGAAACCAGTCCTAGGATGCTTGTTTCCAGTCCAGGGAGGACCTGGCCTGGCAGTTCGGGCTGGACTGTTCCCATTGGGCGCAGGGTCAAGACTGATTTGCATATGGCTGGGTCCAAACTGGAATGGCATGGTGAGCAAAAAAACGATGGATTTAGGCACAGATCTCTGTACTGGGGTGAATGTATGACATTGTTCTGCATTCTGTCCATCAATTGTTCTTTTTGCATTTAACTCTCCATGGTGACACAGGTTAAAAGTCTTTTGCCCATGTGTTGGAAAGTGGTTTATTAGTAGTGATAAGTCTGGACCTACCACTAGTAATAAGGCCGCAAACACAATAAAAGGTTCAGTCAAGGTCTCAATAAATTATTCCCTTGCTCAACCCTTGGAAGCTGGCAATGAGCAGCCAGGCTGAACTTAGGAGATAGGTGTGTAAAAAGCACTTAAAAACACTAATACATTAACTAAGTAGGACACAATACACAATAAAAACCAAACACCAATTTATAAAAATATGATATATTTTTATGAACAAATGGATACCAAAAGGACAAAAATGCAATTTAGGGAACCGGAGATATGAATTTTTAAACATAAACACTTTCTAGTGCTTAAAAATCAATGGCACCAATTTGGGACATCTGGTCATGCTTGACCGGGAGAAAGTCGTAAAGTTTAAAGCCGACCACAATGATGCCCTGGTCAGGTACACTAAGCGGGAGGACTTGGTCAAAATGTTACCTTCGCACTTAAAAACGTTTCTGGAGGATTTTCTCTCGACGTCGAGCGGGCCTCTCGAGCAGGCCGGTTTCACATTGACTTTGTTGGCTTGGTCCAGCAGGATCCCCCAGTCAACTCCTGGAAGTCTTGAGCTCTGGAGCTTTCCGCAGGATGAACCAGAAATCCAGGCCGTGTCAAGGTTCGACGTAGTCGGCTTGACAATTGACGTCAAATAGGTCACCTTATGGAGCTTAATCAAAAAGTTGCTCCAAACTTCTGGAACTTCTTCCTGAAGTTACCCTTGAGGGTTCAAAGTGTCCAAAACACCAATTCAAGGGTCTAAAAGCTCTAAGATGGTCCTTGAGATGTTGGGACTACAATTCCCACAATGGACTCGGTCAAATTCTCAAAAGGTCACCACATGCACTCCAGGATGATGCAGGTGGGCTCTGTTAACCTGTAGCTTACAGGGAGTCCACCCCTTAATCCTTGTGAAGCCAGGCAAAGTCCTAGTACCAGATTGTGCAGCAGGTGCATTCCTTCAGAGTACAGTCCTTTGGGTCCAGATCCGGGTTCCAACTTGTTGTTTCAGGCAGTAAATATGAGTTGCTTGGCTACTCTTCCATATTTATTCAATGTTCCTGGGCGTCAAGCAGGGCGGCACCCCTGACCAATGGGATTCGGGGTGCCACGCTTAGGTATGACCACTTCCTCCAAAGTGTGGCACATTTGTGTCCCAGAAAGCACTATTCTTCCAAAATCCAAGATGGAGAAGCTTTCTCCTGGAGTTTAGATCTGACTAAGCCAACCCACTGGTGTGGCTAAGATTCTCTAACACTCCCCTTCCAGCCCCTTCACTAATCTAATTACAGGGGCTCCTATGTGGCTGTGGGTGCAGGATGTGGGGGTGATCCTGTGCTGTCCTAAAGTGGCATTCTCCCTTTGAAGACCTGCCTGGCTACTCCACCCCCTTCCTACCTTTTGCTTCTGCAGCTCCAGTTCTCCACCCACAGGAAATCCTTTGTCTCTCTAGCAGGCCACTTCACACCTCATCAAGACAGCTTGGCGCAGCCTGACACAGGCTGACCAATGAGGAGAGGGCAGCTGGAAGGCTGGATTTTAGCTTACAGAAAAGAAAGTTCTATAATGTATTTTCTGTAATTGTTATAACAAATCTATCAATGGCAAATTGTTGGAAGTATTCTAACTATTAATTTAAGTCTTAGAATGAAATTTCTAGCTCACTCCTGTAAATATTTATACTTAAATAAAATATTCCCATGTTAGCCTATGAAACTAGGGGGCATATTATCAAGGGCTCTATCGCCACTTTAGCTGGACTTTTTCCCGCTAAAGCGGCGATAATTCAAACGCCCTATTAGCAAGCTGTCGCTAACTGCTGTTAGCGACAGCTTCTAGGCGATAGCGACCGGGTTGGGTGCCGCTTTGCATGCCAGCGATATTTATCGCTAATGGCATGCAAAGTAGGCGTTCCCAACCTAAAAGCGACTGGAAACAGTCGCTAAGGTCGCTATCGCCTATTAGCGAGGCAGGGGAGGTGATTAACGAACCAGCGCTAAACACGTTTAGCGCTGGTTTGTTAACGCCTGGTCTAAACCTGAATTAGCCATGTAATCCAATGGGAGGTGGATTACATGGCTAAATCCCCCTCGCCCTATCGCCAAGCTAACACTGGTCACAGTGTGAATATCGCTTGTTTTCAAGCGATATTCACACTGTTCTCCAGGGTTTCTATCGCTTTGGAGATAAGCGTTGCTGATCGCACGCTATCTCCGCGATAGAAACCTGCGATAGCCGGCGATAATTATCCTAGCGCTAACTGCGCTTAGCGATAATTATCGCCGGTTATTGCTAATAGGCCCCTAGGTTTCTACAATGGGGAAAACGAAAATTGGCAGTCTTTCCTTCAGCAGGACTTATAAAACATCTTTTATAATGCCCCTGCCTGTAGTTACAAGGCACCCTACCCCTGGGACACCAAGGGGAGATGTTAGGGATAACTTATATGATATGTAAAAATAAGGTAGTCTGAGACTTTGGAAGTACCTTTACATCTAAAGTCAAATTTGCACATACATGTAGTGTAAAGGCAGCCTGAAAAGTAGTACTGCCTTTAAAATGACAGCAGGCAACACAGTAGTGCACACTTAAGTGCATTAATTCTACTGTGCCTCTAAACCTACATGCCCTATTGTATACTAGGGGCTTACAGCTCGGCTGTCAGTACCAATTGCAATTAAACCTAATTACCATATACCTTATAATCAGAGCACTGGCCCTAGGTCTGGTAATTAGAGCCCAGAGCACAGTCAGAGTCAGTTACTACCAGTATCAAGCAGAACATGGGGGTGATCAGGGCAAAAAGGATGTGTTTCTCACACCATGCATGGCTAATCTGCTGCTACTAGGATCTGTCACTTAAAAGCCTGGGTTGATGGGCAAGTAGTCAATCTCACTCAGAATGTATACAGTGTTGTTCAGTCATCAGAGACCTGCCAAACAGAAAAGCAAAAGAATTGAGAACTTCGAGAGGACAGACATGACTGTTCAGTTCACTGGGGCGAAATGCAGGGATAGCCAGAATAACTGAGAGGGTAAGATAGTATAGCATATCCAAGCCATGCAGAGCACGTTAATTCCATTGATGAAGTTTCTTTTCTAATCTTAGGAGAGCAATGAACTGGGGGGGTGTGGCTAGCATCTGCACAAGATGGTGGCTCCCTGCAAAGCGCCACCGAGCCCGCTGCATCACCAGCCTTATTTCTGTGCCCTGTGCACCCCTTCACCACTCTCCCATGAGGATCTGTGTCTTGACATGCTGGTGCACCTTTTTTAGGACCCTCTTTGGTTCTCAGATCCCAGGTTATCCACCCATCATTAACCACGCCGAGACCTGCACAGACACAAGATAGCGGCGCTCATCCCTTCGGCTTGAGAATGAGCTCAAAGTATATAAGCACACCCACCCAAGAATACTCCAGCGACTACAGGGACTCCATCAGCCCATCGGCGCGACCCCACTGGTATCACACTGTGTCCACCACGAGGGCTTCCACCTCGGAGAGACCTTAAATCATTGGTCTTCACTAGCGCAGCGCATTCTGATCTGCTCTCTCCATGCGGTTCCTGTTGGCCTGATGAGCAGCCCTCATGGCCCCTTTGCCTCGGACTCAGTGCTCAGTCCGCACCCGCTGGCCCAAACTTTACTAACTTTAATGAGGGCTTCCACCTTGATGAAACTTTAATTAGCTAAACTATACTGGCACTGTGTGCTCTGACCTTCTCTCTCCACATGGTCCCTGTTGGCCCGATGTGTGACCCTCATGGCCCTTAGACCTCAGAATCAATGCTCAATACTCAGTCTGCATCCGCTGCCCAAAAAATGTGCGCAATTTGATGCGCACATGAGAACAGTGCATAAACAGCACGCCTGGCATTGAGAGCAGAGTGAAAGCTTGTAAACTGGGAAAATCCTTGTAAATTTGTAGACTCCACCGTGGTGAGGCCTTTGCTTGTACTGTAACTGAAGAATAGGCCACGTTACAACGCATGCGATACATCGCATGCCATTACAACGTGGTCATTACAGCGTCCGCGTTGTTACATCGCATACCATCATCAAACCTTTTATTTCAGCTGAGAGCCATAAAAAGTTACAATCACAAAAATATACATTTCAGAACATATTCAATAAAAGCATCATACAATGTCCTATTTACATTGGATTAAAAAAATCATCAATATATAAAATTAGTATATAGTAAATAAAACAGACCTGCTAGACCCGTCACCATGAAGAAAGTCATATAGACAGATATTCTTTATAGAAATAAATATTCTTATGTGGTTAAAATAAGTTAGTGAACGGACCATTAAAAAGCAATACCCCAGTGGGAGTGTTAATAAAATTGCACATATGTGGTGGTAGGACTCTGCGTAAGCCTACTATGCCGTTTGCTACGAGCTGGATAACCTGGGTGGCAGGTTGTCTATAACCTTCTTCCTCTGGCTCCAGGCACAAAGCAGATAACGCGATACTACCAGAGCAAATAATTCCCTAGTATCACTCTTAAGAAGCCTTTGAGGTTCCCTCCATTGTCTCATGTCCTTAGAGTTTAAAGCTGCTTTCAGCCATTTCGTACGCAGAATTCGATACTGTGGGCAGAAGAACATAAAGTGTTCAACTGTTTCCACCATAGTAGGGCAATAGGGCAGAATTTAGTGTTTGAGGGCGTCCTGTCCCATTTCGCGGTGTGAGTTCTCAATGGCAACATGCCACACCTAAATTGTACATATAAACACTTTGAGCAGCATTGATACATGCGGTCCATGTAGGGCTCTGGGCTAGGGAAACATTTATGGAGGAAGAACTGGCCGGTGATGGTATTTTCCTGGTGTACATGTTTGCAGTACAATTTCCTCCCTGAACCGGCTTTTAACTTCACGGGCGTCACCTTTGGTGATCTGCTCCGGAGTATTCCATAAGTTGGCCATGCCTATTCTGTAGGATAAGCACTTTTATCGCCTTCAGCCAGGGTGTACTTAAGTCCTTGTCAAGGGACACCAACTCTTTCAGACAGTCCCTATACGTTACTAATTCCCTAGTAGACCAAAGTCTTATTCAGAATAATAAGGGTTTAAGTTGAACCACTAGATGTATAGGTTTGAGAGCTAGATCAAATCTTAGTGGGGTGATAGGAAAACTTGGAGGAAGACTAAAAAGACCCCTTATAAACTTATTCTCAGTTCTTGTCAAAACTTCTGCTTGGACATGACCCGAGAGTTCAGCTCCATATGTCGCTGATGCTACAGCTGTTGCTCTGTACACAGCAAGGACTGGAGACAGAGCGCCTCCAGAGGCAGCTCTAAATTTTCTCCCTATGGCAGAGGATTTCGATTGGATGGTGACTTTACTTTTCTCCAATTGGGGACCCCACGTCTGATTTTCACTCAACCTAACTCCCAAGTAATCAAAATATCACACTTTTTCGAGGCAGGCCCCCTCTATGTGCACACTGCCTCTATATGTTCTGTGGGGGTTAATGGTCATGACTTTGAGGAATTAAGCTCAAGACCTCTTTCCTCACAAAAGGAGACAAAAGCATTTAGTTGTGCTTGCAGCCCCATAGCAGGGTGTCGTCCGCAAACATCAGGATAGGCGTCAGCACACCTGCTAATTTGGGGGCATCATGAGTACAATTCATCAGTCTACTTACTGCTTTATTGATGTAGAGGCTAAATAAGGTCGGGGCAAGTACACACCCTTGTCTAACCCCTTGGTTGATCTCAATCCTGTCTGACAGATCCCCAGCAGTTTCCACCTGACCTTAGCATAGGTACTTGTATGTAACACTCTCAGAATCCTAAGTAGGTCAGGAGGAATACCATATCCATCCAGTACCTCCCATAGAGTTTCCCTCGGCACCAGGTCGAATGCCGCCCTTAGGTCCACATCGCATACCATTACAACGCAAGTCATTACAACGACTTGCTGTAGGGAGGCGCTGGATTTTGGAATAGTATAATTTACTATTCCAACTCCAGTGTGTGCAACAGTAGGGAAGGTGTTGGATTTTAAATCCAACACCTTCTGCCCCCTACAGCAAGTCGTTTTAATGACTTGCATTGTAATGGTTTGCGATGTAACAATGCGGTTGTTGTAATGACCGCGTTGTAATGGCATGCAATGTATTGCATGCGTTGTAAACGATGTTTCCCGCCTCTGAACTGCTTCTCAGGTTCAAACTACTGCCTGTCGGGCCAAGCTGACTTAGATCGAGGCACACACAGGTATAACGTGCTCACCAATGAGAGAACCCACCTTTTAGAGCACATTAACACAATGCACTAACAGTAGCTCGACCAACATTCTGACCAAATTTTGATGGATATGTGATGGTTATGTGATCTGATGTGACCTGATGTGATCTGATCTCGTAAGCAACCCCAACAGTTACTTCGTCTACTATGTGGTAGGAGGAGCGATCTACATCTGTATCACACTGAAGTGGCAGCGCTGATATAGTAGGCACTGTGTTGAGTTGTAATCCCACTTCCTGATGGCCTGGCACAGTGATTCATTTTGACTAATCAACTGGACCAGCGCATTCTCCTGTCAGCCTGGAAAGCCTACACTCCTTGTCTCTCACATTCACATATCTGGTTAACTGGACATTAGTGCCCATCACAGTACTCATACAGCAGTATCACTAACTCAATACTTCACTTACTTGCTCTCTCAAAAGTCATTTTGACACACTGCAAACATGACAGACCAGAAGGATGATAAGACCTTCAAAGATAAGGAAAGCAAACGTGAACTGAAAATGTCTAAAAAGAAGCCTTGAACCCTGAATCACCTATTAAAGACAATCATGAGAGTCAGTCCACTCTGGAAGCAATTCTAAAAAAAACTGAACGACGTCCATGACATTTACCAAAGCACAAAAACCAACACTGACATGTTGCAAGCAGAAGTAGCTGCATTCAGAAGGAACCTCAAGGAACTAAATTTCAGAGGGTTGAATGCCAAACGCCGGATAAGCATGATGGAAGATTGCCTCACAGCGCAATCCAAACACCTACTCAAGAATGAAACGTTCTCTCAACTCTCAAATGCGAAATCACCAAATTGGAAGACCGCAAAAGTAGGGGGAACCTCAGAATGTTTGGGCTTTCAAAAGGAACAGAAGACAAAGCCCTTCTACAATTGCCTTTCTTGAAACACGGATTCCGGTGACCTTAGGAGTCACATTAACAAGGATTTCAAACTCGAGCGTGCCCACAGGGTGGCCTTCTATAAACCTAAAAACATGTCTACCTCACAGGCACTCATTTTTCGACCTTTGCGTTACCAACATACAGAACTTATTCTATCACATATGAAAAAACTAAATCAATCTCCTGGCGGGACTCAAGGATCACCATTCCCAAGGATTATGCCAGAGACACAGTCATCAAAAGGAAAGGCTTTCTAGCTTTTAAGAAACCACTGATCGACAGATCAATCCAACATTCTTTTATAGGTCTATCTAAATTCAAAATCAACTACAAAGGCAAGACTCATGTATTCACGGACTCCAATGACTTAGGAGTTTTCCTGGCCAACACTGTGGAAACACATATGGAAGACTCCCAGAGTGGTAACGGTTGAAACTGTTATACAATGCTCTACCACCCAGATGTCTAGATACTCACATATTGTTTTGACCCTTAAGTCTTGCACGCTACAATGAGATGTAGGTCATTATATGGGATACTCTATGGTGCCCTATAATGTTTCATAATGTGTCCTATAATGTTTCATAATGCTTTATGGTTCCTCATAAGGTGTAAGTACAAAAATCCTTTATAGTTCCTTATAATCTGCCTACGTAATGTTTCCTTAGAAAAGTCCCTATTCAATGTCTATACAATGTTTTGACCTTTAGGTTTTGCGTCCTCAGGTTTTGCATTTCTACAATGCATTCTACGAGGCATCCTGCAATTGCATTCTACACTCTACAATGCGATTTAGTGTGCTTTATTAGTCTTATAATGTTTCATAATGCTTTGTGGATCCTCATAATATGCCTGCATATTAATGCTTTATATATCTTTATAATGTGTCTATATAATGTCTCTCATGACTTCTAATAAGTCAGTAATACCTTACCTCCAGCATGATGACATATCAACTAACCCTATACCTGGTCACAGACTGACTACTAGGGTACCCCTGAACGCCTATGGTTCTCTGCAATAGAGCTTCTTACTCTCATTATAGTAAAACCGCACCAGTGATTACGTTACTTATACCTGCTTAGAGCTGCTGTAGTTATTCGCCTAGACAAGTCTACTGTATTAAGCTGTCAAATGTTCTATGTATGCATTTGTTGCCCGATAGGGTCTTCTTTATCTACTACCAACCAGTCATTGTTGCGGAGGGCTTGTGCCCTCCTTATTGTTCTACTGGTTGCCTCTTTTAATTGATATCCACTGCCCTACACTCTACACCACTTCTTTTTGAGACTCTCTCTTCCTGTTGGAGACCAATTGGTTCTTCCGTGAACCCTCGCTCTTTTCTAAGCAGTTCTTCTAATTTCCTAGTTCCTACCCTGAGTCATGTGATCGCCACAGACCCCCACGGGCCGTACCAAAATTAATGGCCACTCATAATACCATGCTCCTTGGATCTTCAGTATACCAATGGCTGACCAAAACACCACTATGTTTAAAGTGGTTTCCCTTATTGCCAAAGGACTTAACCACCCTGTAAAGCGTAGAACATTTTCTGACTACTGTCACTCTCTTAAGACGACTTTGTCTTTCTACTAGAAACCAAAATTGGATATAAAGAAGCTCTTTGCAAGCACATGGGGTGGGTGTCAGACATTGCCTACTCTAGGGCAATCTCTCCAAAAGATTGGGTTATTACACAGATTTCCAAGAATTCTGTCTTCTCAATTATCTCATCAGAACCAGATAATGATGACAGATGGCTAATAACACGCCTAAAGAATACTATTGCAGAATTATATGCAGTGAACATATATGCTCCCATCAAATTTTGAGACAAACTCTCTGCTAAACTAGCACTTTTTCCCCTGAATGCATGGATTGTTCTTAGTGGTGACATTAACCTCCCAATGTACCCGCTTTTGTACAAACAATCTGCCTCTAGATACAGAATCCCTAGATCCCTGCATGTCCTTTGTACAGCCCATGAACTAACAGATGTCTGGAGACTCCACAACCCTGCTGGCAGTGATTATATATTTTTCTTTCCCCCACACAACACCTTTTCCAGAATCGACTATCTCTTAGTCAACTCCTCTCTTCTTCAACACACCTGTTCCACCTCCATAGAACTCATCACAATTTCAGATCATGCAGCCATCTCAATAACTCTCCAACTACTTCCCACCACTCCCAAAGCAAAGGCGTGGCATATGAACCTGGAGATCCTGGAAGGCTCTGACATGGTCAAGGAGCTCTATAATGAGCTCTCCCAATTCATTCAGATAAATAAAGATTCTACATCTTCCCCAATAATTCTCTGGGACTCCCTCCCTGAAATGTTAGTGTAGAGGTCAAATTATAAGTCGAATGTCTCGGAAAAACTAACTAATTAAGTCCTCCCTAGATCAATTAACATCTTAAATAAAAGCTAATAAACTGATTTATAGGAAAACTAAAGATCCTGCTACCATGACTATACTAAAACGTCTTAAATATGAATTCAACTCTATAATCAGTAAACAAGCACACTTACAGGTACATGCCCAAAAGGGTAAAAAATTATTCTACTTGACTAAAGCTGGAAAATCCTTGCGGCATACCTAATGTTCAGACGCAATTCTAACCTTATCCAGGCGATCAAATATAAACAAGGTAAGATGCAAACATCAACAGAACCGATACTTAAGGTATTCCAGCGTTTTTACACTAAACTATACACCCCCTCCGTCAATACTCCCCAAAATGCATGTTTGGAATTCCTACATAGTTTACCAATTACAAAAATCCCTAACAGTGAACAAATGTCAATAGCCAATCCAATTACCAGAGAAGAGATTAACTTCACCATTAAAAGCATTCCACCTGGTAAAGCACAAGGACAGGACAGTTTTCCATTTGAATTTTATAAAAACCTAGGGCCAGATATATAAACGCAATCACTGTTCACATACATGAGATTTGGCATATCTCAGTGCTTGAGACCTGTAAATCTGTTTTTCGAATGTACTAAACCCATTTGGTGATCCAGTAGCAGGTTACCGAATTGCTAATGGGTTTAGGTAATCATACCGAATTAGTATGTGTGTTTAGGGCATCCCTTCCAAATACTGATTCCTTATGGTATGCATTAATGTTTTGTGATTTAAACCTGGTCGCAAGTCATAAATATTTTACTGACTCCTGAAAGTTAATGCCAATCATTTCACAAATGGGAAGGGATCCACAAGGGACCTCTTCTCCTTTGTGAATGGTCCAAAAACATCTTAGCAATTGGCTGTTGTCCTTGGAACCACTGCCTACTCTTTAAAATGTTTTCAAAACATTTAGGGCCTGATTTATGAGTTTTTGCCGTAGGGCAGCGCTGCAGGCCTTCCTGCTGTGCTGCCCTACGGCAAAAGAAATGGGCAGGAATGTGCCATATCTATCAGATACGGCACATTCTAGTCCTTTTCCCATGTGCTGGCGCACAATGGGCTGCCGTGCGTCAACGCAGGCACCTTTGCACCATGGTGCAAGGGTGCCTATGATGCGGGGATGATGATTTCTGTGCAGGAAGGGAAACCTTCCTGCACAAAAACAATCACAAGAGGCTTTTTCCTCTTTCTATGTGTGCTTCAGAATACAGCACATGTAGAAATAATGAGGAGAAGTAAAGATATTTCTCCTCGTTGTGCCTACCTTAAGCCTCCCCTGGGGAGGTGTACGTTTTTGGCCCTGCCTCAGAGTACGATTTCTCGTAAATCTGGGGCAGTGTCAACAAGCTATGGGTGTTGCTGGGAACATCCCTAGCAACACCCATTGTATGCCCCTTTAATGCAGAAAACTACATCAAAGGGAACGATATTTACAATGCAGCATTAAGCCAAAAAAAGTGGCTTAGTGCTGCCTGGTAAATATGGAGCAGGCTTCTGTGCCACCGGAGCCTCACAAAAAGTGATACACCGGCAGCGCAAAGGGCTTATAAATAATCCCCTTACATTTTTTTAAATGCAGCCTGTTCCCTCTTAAAGAAAATGAGCTTTACTTAAAAAAGAAAGCTTTATTTAAAAGCAGTCACATATGTGGTGGTCTGCTGACCCCAGCAGGCCACAATCCTTGTGGTACTGGAAAAAACAGGGTATGATCTTGTTAAGGCACTACACAGAGGGATCAATAACCTAACTGAAAACAAAGTACATCCACTTGCAATCAATTATGCATATTTTCAAGAAAAACAGAAAGGGCCTGATTTAGATCTTAGCAGACTGATTACTCCTATAGGATATAATGGAATTTATATTACGTCGGATGGGACCCTTGAGTGGAGAACACATCCCAGCTATCTTATAGAACGTGTATTCTGTTGTCTATGCAGTTATGTCCTTATTGGCCATACAAATCCCTTAAATCCCTTGCATACATGTGCACGCTTAGCAATTCTACCACCATCACACACCATTCCAGTGCATTAAGTACAAGTGCCCATAAAATGTTCAACAGAGTGCATTCAAGGACATACTAATACTTTATCTCTTCTGACCATTACTTGTTATAATTAAATTACTTTAAAAACAGTATTTACCATTGGTGACTTAGTATCAGGGTATGGGCCTATGCCGGGGATAGCTTTACCCTTAGGGTAATGGCTTCTCCTTTCAGATGTTAAAGTAATTAAAACATATAATATCACTTTTTTAATGCAACTAACAATATTAGTATTAGGTAGAAGGGCAAAGGTAACAGGTTATTGACTTAAATTTGAAATGCATTTAAATTAACTTAATTTCATTCCATTAAATGAAGATACAGTAGTTAACATACATTAGGGTCAGAGTTTGGTTCTAACAATAGGTATAAGATGAGCGAACAGTGTAATGTATATTTTGAATAAAATATAGATAATGTAATGAAGAATAGAAGAACATTAAACAGCAAAATAAATATTGAGAAGGAATAGGATTAAGAATAGGATTAAGACTAGGATTAAGCATGCTGATGAGGTAAAGATCATACAGAACAAAAGAGGTCATAAGAGATTAATCAAGGGCATTTTGAGGCAATGGTTGTATGGGTAATTGGGCTCAGAGATAATAGTAGTGCAAGGCCATACGAATGGCAATACAGCCCTATACAAATCTTTGGTAACATAACGTAAAACATGTATACACCCATCCTTTAATCATTTTTAGGTTTGTATTCTCTCATGAAGCATCTATATACGGCTTCATAAAATCAGATATGTATAGAAAAAAACTGTCTAATGCTACTACTGTCCTCCTTTCAGTCTTTTACAAAAGTCAGACATGCCAGTGTTTTCCTTGCTTATTTTATCGGTTTGAATTTGGAACATTGTTTTTTATCTTCATTATTGCTTTGCAATGCAGTCGATCAGCATGATCATGCCAAAGAGGTGACAGAGCAAATTTTCTCATTTTGTAAATTAAACACATTTAATTGGAAAGTGCAAAATTTTATGCTGAATAACACACGTATGATACCGACTCGATAGAGTGGGTAAAACAGGAGGCGGTATTGCCATCATTTGCAAATCACATCTGGCCTGTGCCATCACCCCCCTAAATATTGTCAATTGTGAGGCTTTTGCCTTTAGATTGTCCCTTACCCCGACCTCCTCCTTTTCGGGCAGTCTTCTCTATAGGCCCCCAGGGACTTGTACGCCTTTTTTAGAGGCTATCCCAGACATCTTGGCCAGCATGATTATAGGGAAAAGCGCCTTTACGGCAATAGGCGACTTTAATATTCATATGGACGATCATAACAATCCATCGACCAAGAGATGCTTAGCTGACCTTGAGGCCCTACAACTAACACAACTGATGCATCAGGCCACTCATGAAAAGGGCCATACTTTGGACACTATTTTTTCCAATGACCCTAGACTGGAGGTGCTCGCCCCCATCCGGATGCCCTGGTCAGATCACTTTTTTATTCCAATTCGATATCAAAAACCCCTTACAGTTAAGCCCAAAGGTGGCTGCTCAGTACTAGGACGCAAATGGCCAAGGCTGGCCCCTGAAGCTTGGCTTACAGACCTTGAGGCGACCTCCCCACAAGAAACAAGAGATCTAGAGCAAGCCCAAAAGAATTGGTCAACCTGGATGAATGGATCCGTGGATAGGAACTTTAGGAAACCAGGTCCAATAAAGCCAAAAAATTCCAACAGGTCTTCCTGGTTCAACCCTCAGCTGGTCACCCAAAAGAAAAGCTGCAAAAAGCTAGAAAGGAGTTGGAGGAAAACGTATGCCCCTGAGCTCAAAATAGCATATAAAGCAGCTATCCAGCAATACCACAAGAAGATTAGAAAAGCGCAAGCAGCCTTTTTTGAAGAACAAAATAGAGAAGTCCTCTAATTCTTCAAAGGAGCTGTTTAAGATTGTAAAGTCTCTTACAACAGTTGAATCAGGCACCCACCTTTATTAATACTCAAAAGAGAGATGTAATGGGTTAGCCACGTTTTTCAAGAGTAAGGTGGAAAATATTTACAACTCCCTTCATTCAAACATAAGCCAAATGTCAGCGGCAACCAAAGTCTCTATGAGCACTCCGGAACTCCCCATTAGCACAGAGCAGTTAGTAACCTCCCCCCCCCCCCCCCGGCTCTGTTTACATATCCTAAACTAAGTGAAGAACAGGCTGGTTCCCTTTTACGGAACATTAAATCAGGGTCCCCTTTAGACTCCGCTCTGCCTTACATCCTCGCTCAAGGGGGGAACTGCGTTTTAACCCAACTTACTAGCCTCATCTCCCTATCTCTCGAAAAAGGTATAGTACCTAAAGAGTGGAAGCATGCCATCGTAAAACCGCTGTTGAAAAAACCCCAACTGGACCCCGCCTCTATGGCAAACTATCGTCCAATCCAATTGCTGCCCATTCTGGGAAAGATTGCGGAGAAACACGTGAACAGTGCTATCTCACATTTTCTGGAAGATAATGGCATCTTACACCAGACCCAGATGGGTTTCCGACCGGAACATAGTACGGAGTCAGCACTACTTATTGTCACCGAAAAAGCATACTAGATTAGGGAAGAGCCGCTGCTATTGTGCTATTAGATCTAAGTGCGGCCTTCGACACGGTAGATCACGAAATCCTTGTCAACAGGCTCAAAGATATTGGGATTAGAGGTACAGCCAATCAATGGGTGGCCTCGTTCCTGAGCGATAGATCCTTTCAGTGTATGGAGGCCGGCATTTTGTCAGACACCTTTTCAGCCCCTTGGGGAGTACCTCAGGGATCCTCCCTGAGCCCGACCCTTTTTAATATTTATATGAGCCCATTGGCTCATATAGTACAGGAGTTTGGACTCTCCATTGTGTCATATGCCGATGACACCCAACTAGTGGTTTCGATTGCCGATACCCTTAATTCCAACCATAGGCAACTAATCCCTTGCCTGGAAAAAATAGGAACATGGATGGCCTACTGTAGTCTTAAGCTGAACGGGGATAAAACTGAGCTTATGATTTTGGGTAGCAGTTTTAGCCCATGCTCAGAGATCCCCTGGCCAGTAAATTGAGGTCCCCCCCCACCCCTAACACCTCCATAAAAAATTTGGGTATGTGGCTCGACCAGAATTTAACCATGGAGACGCAAGCCAAAAAACTGGCGAATACCTGCTTCGGTATCCTCCGGATGATTAGGAAAATTCTGAGTCTACTCCCAGAGAACTCAAGAAGGACCGTGGTGCAAGCCTTGGTAGTGTCGAGACTCGATTATGGCAACTTGTTATACCTTGGCTCCCCCAAATATGTCACCGATAGGTTACAGGTGGTACAGAATGCGGCAGCTAGACTGCTTCTCAAGATACCCAGACACCAGTTAGTAAGAGCGTCCTTGAGGGAGCTACATTGGCTTCCTGTTCAGGCCAGGATTAAATACAAGTCCCTCTGCCTGGCATACAGAGCCATGTATGGTAGAGGCCCCGCCATGTTATGAACTTTGATCTCCCACTATTCACCCCGCCGTTGTCTCAGATCAGGGTCGAATTTTTTGATGAACATTACTAGAATCAAGAGATCAAGGTGGGGTGGAAGATCGTTCTCACACCTGGTGCCCAAACTCTGGAACAGTATGGACCCAGAGTTGCGATTGATTGAAAATGAACAGTCTTTTAAAAAGAAACTGAAAACATGGCTGTTCCCCTAATTCTCACACCAGATAGTTTCCCTTACCTGTAATAGCGCTGGGATGCCTGTGGGTAGCCATGCGCTCTATAAATCCCTAAACCTAAACCTATGATAAATGTAATTTTGTAGTAGGCAATCATACTTAGGCATTGCAAACACATATTAAGTAACATAATGTACTGCCTTAAGATAGCCTGATTACTGATGCCATATTAAACAGTGATTTTACATGTTAGGGTAAAAAGGCATCTTTTCGCATTAAAGTGCTGTCTTGCACAAGATGTTTTTTCTCTTCCACTGCAGATACTGTAACTTTCCATAATCCTTCTATTAGCTAGTGAATAAGCATTTGTTATGTATTAGACAAATAATAGTGAGTTTCTCACCAGGAGGTGAGGAGATGGGAGGAAACATGACTCATGGGAAGAACTGTCTGAACTGCAAGATGCGAACGATGTCTCGTTCAAGAACATGATTCTGCAGTCTATTGTGAAGATGTGAGAAACTAGAGAGTTTGCCTGCTTCCAGAGTTTTCTGAGAATTCATTAATTGCTGAGTACAGGGAATGTATCAATTGTCACTAATAATGTTTGGCAGATTTAAATAAGTGTGTGTTCCTAGAGCAGAACAGATCTTTCAGGAGAGACGCCCATCTGACTCTTTCCCATCTCTCATTTAGCGGATAGGCACGCCTGCTGATTTATAGCTGAGAATACTTTTTCTTATTTTGCTTCTATCAGTTGTTTAAGTGCTAAGGCTTCATGCCTATGCATTTCTCTTTCTCTCATCAGAACCCTTAATTTGGGTTTCTGGAGCTGACACCTTACCTTGCCCATTGAAGAAACTGATTTTAAATGCTTAAACTTCAATTAACTTAGATTAGGTAATTCCTTTATGGAACACCCTTAGACTTGGATTTTTCAGCGGGTTTACCCCCAGACTTTTTGCTTTTTGGCCTCCAGTTTTTGACCCTGTTTTTGTTGGTTTTAGAACGCTGAGCACTTTACCACTGCTATTCAGTGCTAAAGTGCATATGCTCTCTGTGCAAATTGTTAAAATGGATTGGTGTTTCCATGATTGGCTTATTTAATTTACCTTTAAGTCCCTAGTACAATGCACTGTGTGTGCAGAGGGCCTGTAAATCAAATGCTGCTAGTGGGCCTGCAGCACTGATTGTGCCACCCACACAAGCAGCCTCTCAAAAGGTTCTCAGACCTGCCACTGCAGTGTCTGCACGCAGTTGTGACTGCCATGTCGACTTGGCAAGGGCACCCACTTGCCAGGCCCTACATTCCCTTTTCTTACATTTAAGACACCCCTCGGGTAGGCCCAAGGTACACCCCTGGGCAGGGTGCAATGTATGTGAGAGGTAGGACATATCCAGGTGTGTGTGACATGCCCTGATAGTGAACTACAGTGCATTTCGTTTTTCACTCATGAAAGGCTATCTGCCCCATAGGATAGGAAGATGGAGTTTAGTATGAACTCAGAATATAAAAATGCATCTTTTAGCATAGATGATTTTTATATTGTGTTTATATTGTGTGTTTGAAAATACCACTTTTAAAAAGTGGGTATTTTCTTGCTTAGCCATCCTGTGTGCCTCTTCCGGGTTGTGGATTGCCTGTCTGACTTTGGAGTGACAGGGGCTGGGGATGTGCATTCTCTTTAGACAGCCACGGGGGTCTTGAGGTGTGTTCTGCCTTTCCTGGGTGAGTCAGGGCTGGTCTGAATAGATCTTGGCTGCATTCAGAGCAGTGTGAGGAGTTTCAGTAGCACCTGAATCGGCCTGGTCTGCATTCAGAGTAGTGGAAGGAGTTTCACTAGCACCTAAATAGGCCTGGTCTACATTTAGAGTGGTGGGAGGAAATTTCTCTTGCAGCTGAATAGGCCCTGTCTCCCTTGCACAATGCTGTCTCCACACCCTGCCCGGAAGCTGGACCAGAGAGGACAGAACTGGTTTTGGCTGAGCACAGACACTCTCTGCCCAAAAGAACAAAGAGAAACTGAGTATACATATTGGGGCCCAGACCCCAGAACTTGAGATTACTGCTGAACTAAGGAACCTGCCAGGAAGAAGAGCTGGAAAAGCTGTCAGGAGGAACTGTCCCTTTGCTGTGTGCTTTGCTGTGTTGGCCTGCAGTGGCTGCTTCTATCTTGGGCAGGGAAAGGCCTGGACTGAACATTCTACAACTTCAATGTGTGAGTTTTTCCAAGGGCTTGAGGTAGAGCTTGCCCCCTGTTCAAGAAGTCTCAGGAAGAGCAACTTTTCAAGTCCATCTGCTGCCAGCACTGGGAACAGAGTGTGTTTTGTGCTGCAACAGAAGAAAAAGCAACCCAACGCTGTCAACAACGCCGCTGCTGACTCCGTGTCCTGAAGGCACCGCAGAGGGCATCGCCGCACTTCGCACTGCAACCCTGGTCTCATCGACGATGCCATCCGCTGCCGCCACCCGACGCTGCCACTGAGCCGCTATTTGCACCGCGACCTGTGGGCACTCCACTCCACGCCGCCTTGCTTCACACTTCCGCCCTTGTATCACCGACGACGCCGATCCACGCTGACATCGAAGCCGCTGCTTGCACCGTGGTTCGAGGGCACCGTTTGTAAGTTACACGACGCACCGCCCTCAACCTGCACCACAGCCTTGGCCTACCGACGCCAGAGCCATTGACTCCGTTCATCAGCCGCCGACAGTGCTTTCGCAATGACAACAACACTGCTTGCACGGTGATCTGCCAGCACCACGGCGAGCACTGCATCACTTCGCACTTCAGCCCTGGTCTCACCGACGCCGTTGAACGGCCATCAACGAGTCACTGCCTGCACCGCGACCTGAGGGCACAGCACGCCGCACCACTGCACTTCGCACCACAGCCCCGATGCCTGCCGACACCGGCGCTCCCAACTTCAACCGCAAGGAGTTCGATCTGCAACATGTGTGACTTCAAGGGCCCGACGACTCCTGCACCAACATCCAGAACCAACGCCTGCAGACACCCGCTCTTTGGGGCTCAATGAGAGGTCGCCGACGCCTTGCATTTCTAAAGGTACTGTTTTGTGGATCTTCCCGATGCTGTAGCTGGCCTGTGACGCCGCGGTCAGCCAGAACTGTTTGGATTTGTTGTTCAAGACACCGTGATAGCCTCGGAAGGAGTTATCAACTGCAAGGAACTGTATTTCAAGTCTATTTTTGAGTATTGATATTTCTAAGAACTGTATGGTGGATTTTTATCGTTTTTGGTCTTGTTTGCAAAAAGTGGTGTGGTGTGTGCTTTTGTAGTGTTTTCACTGTATTGCTGTTGGTTATGTGCAAATGCTTTACACACTGCCTCTGAGATAAGCCTGACTGCTCGTGCCTAGCTCTTAACAGGGTGAGCAGGGGATATTTCAGTAGTGTATCCCCCTTATCCTGACAAGAAGGAAGGGTCCCTATTTGGACAAAGGTGCAAACCATTGCCAACTAGAGACCCCCATTTCTAACAAACACACACTGTATTTTCTTTATTTTGTTTGTAATCCTAATGAATGTGGTATTTTACCTTGCTTTGAAATACTAAGTAATGGATTATTTGAATCTGTAATGATGATGTCTAAATATTAATACTTTCTGAATGACTAAATCGTTCTGAATTCATTGTTAATGAAACCTTTTAACTTACACCAACTCTAACTATAGATTCTTGAGAAGCCCCAAGTGAACTTCACTGTGCATGGCATTTGATGTGAATGACAAAGAAAGGTCCATACGACCAATGGCGGGGTTATTTAAGGATTATACTCAAAGATTAAGATACAAGAAACCCCCCCTTCGGCAGAGGTTTAAACCTGGCAATATATTTTCTTCATTTTTATTTCTTTCACATGTGAAATTTCTCCGATTAATTTACCCTGGAGTGAGTTTATGTGAATACCCCACCTCTTTACGCTAGACTGTCAGCTAGCACAGAGCTCCTTTGGAGAATTTCTTTGAATTCGTGTATTTTTTAAAGAAAATGCTGGCCGGTCCCAAATATGGTGCTCTATAAAAAACAAGAAAAAAGTGTAGCTAACAGGTATTCCCCACTTTTCTTCTGCACAGTATTTCAGATAACAGTTGGGTTCAATCAGCAGGTGGGTTGCAGTTGCTATGTTTGTTTAGAGCCTTTGCCTAATGTTTCCTCCGGGCCCTGTCCGTGAGCAGAACACTTTCTTTTGTACTTGTCCTCCTCCATCTCTGTAAATGACGTGCAGTAAATCAGCAGACTTGCATTCGACATCAGCCATGAATGGCGGTATCATCTGCTTCTGTTTTTATTATCTTGAAGGATCACGCTGTATTCCGGGCTCCTGTCAGGTATTATAAGCGCAGTACGTTAATCACGCCGTGCCCTAAAGCCAGGGGCGTAACACAGGCCCCCGCAGCCCCCACGGTGCGGGGGGGGGCCCGAGCTGCAGGGAGCCCCCTCAGCACAGTACTCAGGCCTCAGAGCTCCGGATTAAACCCGGAGCGGGGGCCCCTCCGTGTACCTTGCAGGGGGGCCCCCTCAGCTTTCGTTACGCCACTGCCTAAAGCACCCGCCATCCCACCCCTAATAGTTATCCGGGTCGCTGATCTTTCTCCAAGGAATACTTTCTTAGCATTTTCTAGTCTTATAAATTACCACCATAAATCTTCTACAAAAATCAATGTTTATCATTCTGAGCCTAAGAGAGCACCTTCACTGATTAGGACACTGGGGTTTCAATTCATGAGAATGGTCTGAAGTTCATCGCTCATAGCTTTTTTATTTTTTAATTAGACAAAACCATACTTGAACAATTAAATCGTGTAGAGTCCACTCCACATGAACTTTGATACTGACGCTCTCGTAGGAAGTCCTGCGACGTGACTTTGATGACATTACATTAAGTTACATCAAAACGTACAATATGTGTAGCACACTGTTCACTCTGCTCTCACACACTGTGACCAAGCACTCGCCCACCTCTCACCCTGAATCCTGACACTGTTCGCCCGCCTCTCACCATGAACTCATTCTCCACTAAAAACCACTCAGGCCGACTGCTCGCTCTGCACTTCCCGCCACTCACCTGCACATTCATACACTGCTCATCTGCACACTCATGCATTGCTCACTCATACTCACCCTCTACCAACACAGTACTCACCCTCTCTTCACATATTGCTCACTATGCACATGCACAGCATTCACCCTTCATGCACACACTGCACACTTATAAACCTCTCAAATTTTACTCACGCCTTACACACTTCACTTAACGCACTGCTCACTCTGCTCTCGCACACCTCTCACCGTACACTCACACAAATCTCACTCTTCACCACTACACTTCTTGCCCTACAATCACACTGCTCACTCTCCACTCACCCTGTACTCACAAATCACTCAACCTAAACTCACACACCTTTCACCGTGCTCACATGCACACCGAAGCTGCACACCATGCACACAGACACCATTCACAATTCACATACTCACACATCACTCACTCTGCATAATCAAACACTGCTCACCTTACACTTGCTGCACTCAGACACCCCTCACACTTCTTAAGTAGTAGTCACACTCCTGTCACTCTGCACCCATACACCTCTCGCCCTGCAATAACTGTCAGTTTCACACTCCACTCACTTTGTTCATATACTTTCCCTACACTCACACGCCACTAACTCATGCTGAATGCTCACCCTTCAAACTTACTCCTCACCCTAAACACGCACCATTGACACTACACACTCACTAACCACTCACCTTCTATTCACACACAACTCATCCTACACTTAGCCACCACTAACCTTGCCCACTGACACCACTAACCCTGCATTCAGACATTGTTGATCCTGAATGGGCGCCACTCACCCACCACTCACTGTGTACACAGACAGTGCGCATGCTGCACTTGTCTTGGCTCACCCAGCAATCACATATTGCTCACACACCTCGCACCTGTCACTCAGATTCCCAGATTCCACTCACTCTGCACTCAGACATCACATACACTACACTCATCTGATGTTCCCCCTGCACTCACCTACTTTTCATAAACCTCTCACCATGCACTAACACACCACTCAAAATGCACACACAAAACCTTTTTACCCTGCAGACTCACACTACTCACACTCACCCTGCACTGCCATTACTTACTGTGCACTCATACACAGCTCACTCTGACACCACTCACCCTGAACTCAGAAACCACTCACTCTATCATGAGCTATGCCGATGTGGAAATTACACCTTTCGAATCGGTAAGTTCCTTTCTTCTTTGGACATGAAGATTCCTTGTTCTGTTAGGTTGCGGCGGTCGATTTTCGCTTAACTTTACTTAATGCCTCGTTTGGACGGAGCTCGCGACCGGACCTCCTACCCGGCCGCCATGTTCTCCCACCTCACCACATACTATTGTCTGTTTAGTGTATCATATGATTATGGAGTGCATCGGCATAGCTCATGATAGATACGTCGGGGTCACAGCAGCGGTTCTCTCGCCAGTGCGGTCTCGAGGCAGGAACCAGCGGGGAGCTGTGTCCGAGTATCCCGGGAGCGCGCACGCACAGAGGAGGTGTGTGGGCGAAAGCTGTAGCGGGACTGCTTTGCAGTCGAAGAGCTACGGCCAGAGTGATCTATCGAGGCCCCACAAGCAACTGGCTTACCTGCCCCACGTCAAACCCAGGGGCCGGCAACCGCAGCAGAGAAGGAGAAGAAGTGAGAAGAGGACTGGGAGAGCTGGCGTGCACAAAACCGGTAAGGGGGAGGTGTAAAACAGGGGATTCGGTGGCTTTAAACTCCCCTGTCAGACCTCTGGAAGGACATTCTGCGCAACCAGCAGCTCTAATCAGCACTAAAGAGAAAATAAACCCCCCCATAAACGATCCTCCTAAAAAGTCAAATTACGGATTATGCTACTCTTTAAGGAGCAGACATCTCCTTTCGGAGGTTACTGAGAGGACAGGCCAAAGCTCCTCAGGGGAAAATCCAGAAAAAACTCCCAATAACATTGTAATAAAAAACAGCAGAAGGCTGGGAGACAAGCAGAAGGTTAAAAAATCAAGGGGGGGAAACATCACCGTATTATCAACTAAAGCCGCTAAAACTGCCAAAGCCGATTAAACGAAACAAGGGTCAAAAATCAAGGTAAAGCCCTCCCTCCGATCCTTTTTTAAGATACAAGAAAAACTGCCACCTAAAATCTCGGTCCTTGAAGAAAAGAACCGACCTGGTAAGGCTAAAGAAATGCAAACTGCAGTACCACTCCCCAGGGTTGAAGGAGTAGAGACACATAATCGGTTTCAGGCCCTGGCGCTAAATGACCCCGAAGAGGCAGGGACGAATTCTCAGATAGCCGCGCAGGAAAGCTCAGAGGCAGGTAGCATCTTGTGCCAGAGTACACCTCAATGCAGGCAAGGGAAAAGTCCAGAACAACCCCCACAAGCTGGGATGGATAATCTGTTGGGGACGTTAATTGGAGAGATGAGAATAAACTTTGCTAAGTCGGAAAAAAATCAAGAAAAGATACAGGCAACCTGTGAAGCGCTTGAATCAAAAGTAAATTCCTTAATGGATCGAGTACTTGTTATGGAAAATATAGTAGAACAAACCGGAAAGGAAGTGAGAGCCTGTCAAGGGGAAATCGGCACGTTAAAATCGAATGAGAAGGAGCTCAGAGAGAGGATTGAAATATTGGTAAACAATGCAAGAAGAAACAATCTGCGAATATTAAATGTTCCGGAGGGGCTGGAAGGACAGAACATAAAACAGTTTGTGGTAAATTTACTGAAAGACTATATTCCTGGGATGGATGAGAAAACACTGGATGAAGACATCCGGAGAGCCCGACAGTTTGCTGATTGCTGACACCGCTGATCCCTGGACTCATACCCGGCATTCTACTCAGCACACGGGGGGTCTGCTGTCTCCGCCACTACAGCCGCATCTACGAGCCGGGGAGCTCAGAAGTACATCCCCCAGCAGTCCTAGCGGTGCGCACGCCGCGCACCGCGTCACACGCGCCAGGAGGCGCTCAAGAGGGGGCCAGGGCTCCCGCCCCGCAGGAGCCCCGACAGTTTGCTGATTGCTGACACCGCTGATCCCTGGACTCATACCCGGCATTCTACTCAGCACACGGGAGGTCTGCTGTCTCCGCCACTACAGCCGCATCTACGAGCCGGGAGCTCAGAACTACATCCCCAGCAGTCCTAGCGGTGCGCACGCCGCGCACCGCGTCACACGCGCCAGGAGGCGCTCAAGAGGGGGCCAGGGCTCCCGCCCCGCAGGAGCCCGACAGTTTGCTGATTGCTGACACCGCTGATCCCTGGACTCATACCCAGCATTCTACTCAGCACACGGGGGGTCTGCTGTCTCCGCCACTACAGCCGCATCTACGAGCCGGGGAGCTCAGAACTACATCCCCCAGCAGTCCTAGTGGTGCGCACGCCACGCAACGTGTCACACACGCCAGGAGGCGCTCAAGAGGGGGCCAGGGCTCCCGCCGCGCGTGACGCGCGCGGGCTTGCCCGGGCCAAGGGCGGGCCCATCCGTGCCCATCCGTGCCCATTCGTGCCCGTCAGAGCCCAGAAGAGGCCGGGCTGGGCACATCCTCCAACGTCTGGGGTAAGGCACGAGGAGCCTCAACACTAAGGTACTGCATTTGTTCATTTGAAATCCACGAGCCCAACGTGAGTTTACGTTTTGGGACAATGGGCAAAAGAAAAGAAACATGTGCACCTCTGGAGGGGGGAATTGTGGGGACCCTAGATGCCTTTCTCATAAGAGCCGAGTCGGTTCTAACTAAAGAAATCCAGATAACAGAAAGACGTCTTTCGCTGGACACTTTTGCTATCCAGAAACGCTCCTCGCTAGGAGGTATAAGTATGGCCAAATCACCTGTGCTCTCCCAGGTGGAACACCAGCCTGCCGTACCTACAAGCATGACAGGGGGCGGAGAAGGGGTTTTAACTGATCTCATGCCTGTACAGAGTGGCCAAGGTGCTACTATCATAGAGGAAACGACAGGCTCTGCCTTGAGGGGGTGCGATGCATTATCATCACCATCATTTGAAGCACCCCCTTTGCTATTGGCTGGTTCTGTGATAGCTCCAGAAATTTTGGTAACCCCCACACCGCCAGTGGTTTGTGACTTAGAGGGTAGCAAGATTACTACAAGATCCAAAAAAACTCAGAGAGATGGTGTGTCAAGGCCGCCTATTGTAATTAACAACAAGCCACCTGCAAAACGGAGCCAGGGAGGCCACTGGCGTAGCTAGACCTTAGGCCGCCCGTGGCGCCCACTGCATCTGCCACCCTCGGCCTAATCGAAGAGCGGGGGAGAGGGAGATGCTGACCCTTCATGCAGCCGCGACGGCCGCACGTAATAACGGGGGTTTGGGGAGGGGGCTTAATGCCGATTCTTACAGCCGCAAGTAAGTGAGGGGAAAGGGGGGCTGGCCGCCGCCCCAAAACTCATGCCGCCTGGGGCGGTCCGCCCCCACGGCCCCCCCTAGCTACGCCACTGGGGGAAGCACTTTACAAAAGCATAAAGCCAGGTTAAAGCAATCAACCATTAATTCAGTGACCTCTGGACTAACGGGTACAGAAAATGACCAAGGCCCGTTTTCTTCAATCAAGCCCAATGGTAACTCCTGTATTACAGGGGGCCCTGATAGTGACGCTGACCATTGGAAAAGACTAGAGACTTTGGTGACCGTTTTGCTGAATTCACTCTTAAGCAAACTATCAATAATTGAGGAGCGTTTGTCCTTGATAGAAAGACCAGGGTCATGCCATTGTAATTGTAAATGCAAAAACCTATACCCCAGTCCCGTAGTAGTCTCAGAGGGTTCCGAACCATCAGCAATCAGAGGGCCCCAGTTAGGGATACAAAATGCAGAGGGTCTTAAGCTACCGAGGAATACTTCAGTTTTATTGCCAACCCAAGGGAATAAGTGAGGTAACAAGTTAATTAATAGAAAACACAAACCAAACCTTGGGCCAGAGCCCCCAGTCATTATTGCAGCAGGTATGGTTACTGATATCGGCCAACCACCGAAGGTGTTGGGAACAGAGTCGGGAGCCCCACAGCAAGATGTGGGTCGATGGCAATCCAACACTGTGTGCCGGTCATTACATTTACCAGAGGCCTCTTCCCCACTTGTATTGATTCTGGGAAATGTCCCACCTTTGAGGGAGGGGCAGTCGGAGTCCACCACACAACTAATTAATAAATCCTTGCACTGGTTAACTTATCAAGCAAACAAAAGCGGGATCCGAGGGATCCGGGGGGACACACTGAGTAACCAAATCATAATGGCTAGAAGAGTAGAATGGTTGGGACCAGCCCAAAAAACATTGAGGGGAGATTGTGTGATTTAAAATTTTAATAATCTGGTAATGCTCATTTTCTCACAGACCAACTGTGTTGGAACCTACGTGATTGCTCTGAAATTAGAGCACTGCCGTATGTGTTCTTTTTTAAGTCACCACACAGTCAGGGTAGCGGAACTGGTGGATTTGGTGCGCCCACGGGGTGGAATGGACTCAAATCAAGTGCTCAAGACAACTCGGGCGGTATGGGAGTAAGTACAGAGAACAGATTCGCCCCCCTCAGTGGGTTAGATTGTTGCGACTGACTAATGTCAGACTCACACCCCAGTACTCGAAATAACAAAGGATTAGCAGGGTATTTAACCACACACAGATAAGGGGTGTAAGATCGATCCACCATGTAACCAATCTAGTAGCTTGGAATTGTCGCTGCCATTGGGTCCCGCATTGTTATCTTACATTTCCTGGAATATTGCTGGTCTGCAGTCCAAGGTAGAGTCACATGACTGGCAGGACTTAATAGAGCAGTATGAAATCTGCATATTCCAGGAGACGTGGTCGACCAAACCATTATATCGGTTGGGTTTTTTAAATGTTTTTAAACCGGCACTTCAGGGGCTGAAGGGTAGACCTGCGGGGGGACTAACTATTTGGGTAAAGCAGAATCTGGGATTTGCCATTAGTATAGTCCCAATTGATAGTCCAGATATTATGGCCATACGCATACAGGCCGACCGAAATACGGAAATATTGATCGTAAATATCTACGCAAGGGGTCTCACTGGGGGAAAACAATCAAGCACAGTTGGCTGCTTAGAAGATTTTCTGGGTAGATTGGCAGGCACCCCCAAAATAGTGATAGCAGGGGATTTTAATACTACCTTCGAACCCCTTGGTAGTGAGGATTCGAAACTGACAGAAGAAGAGGATGCACTATGGAGTGTCCCCAGCTTAGAGATACCCCCCATCAAGAGATGGTCAGCGGCTGCCCTCCAACTTAAGGCATTGTGTATGGAGGGGGGGCTCAGAGCAGTTAATGGTCGCTCACCCTCCGATAAGCATGGAGCTAACACCTTTAATAATGGTGTGAGCACAAGTCGGATCGATTACATACTTTTAAATTTAGAATACTGGTCCGATTTTTGTGATATGGAGGTTGTGGAGCGAGTGGAAAGTGACCATAATCCTCTTTCTTTAAAAATGGAAATTAAGGGTTCTTTACAGCCATCTAATCCACCTCCGCTTCCCTCAACTAACGAAGTTCAGCTTTGCAGTTGTATGAGGAGGGTAAAATGGGACGTTGTAGTGTCTAGCGAAAAAACACTCACTGACATAAGGACAGCAGTCTCCGAGACCCTGGTAGAGTTATGAGCAACCACACTACAGTCTGAAATAAATGAGAGAATAACAAAGCTGCATGAGGGTCTGTTTAGTAAAATAAGTACCTTCTTTTTAAAACCAGCTAGTAGCTCAACTAAGCGAAAAAGCAAAGACACTAGCTGGTACAATAAGGACTGTAGGGTAGCCTATAAGTCATTGGCTGCAGCTATTAAGATGAATGATTACACTGCAGTCAAGCATACCCGGCAAGAATATAAATTGGTGTTAAATAAAGCTAAAAAGGATTGGGACGAACAGAGATGGGCAGATCTCTACCAGGCGAGCATGGATAGTAACTCCCAGTCTTTCTGGCATCAGGTAAAATGGGGGAGAGGGGGACAAGCTCCCGCGCCTTATAATCATGTAGACCCGGAGAAGTGGGTTTCCCATTTTGCAACGCAATTTGCCTTGGAGACAGGGGGCGAACCGAGGATGTCCACACTACCTCGTTTTCTGGCACAGCATTGGTATTTGATATAAGGGAAGTTGAAATAGCTCTGAGTTTAGTTGCTAATGGCAGAGCACCCGGTCCCGACGGCGTACCGTCCGATCTGTTTAAGAAAGATAAAGTAATCTGGCAACAATATATACTCCTGTTAGTGAATTCTATAGCTAGTGGGGCAGCCATCCCAGTTTCATGGAAGGGGGCAGAGATTCTGCCAATATTTAAAAAAGAAGACCGCTCATGCCCAGGCAATTATAGACCAATCAGTCTCATAGATGCCATTCAAAAGATTATGGGTAGAATGGTACTAAATAGGATACGAGAGTGGATTGAAGACAAAAATATATTAACTCCATTACAGGCAGGATTTCGCACCAACGTTAGTACTATAGATCAGGTATTTCGGTTTGTTTTGATCTATTGGCGGGTCGTGGTGCTGGCTGGCGGTACCATCTATGCAGCCTTTGTGGATTTAAAATCCGCCTTTGATCTGGTTTCGCGGTGTAAACTTTGGAGGGTATGCAAAGATTTGGGTATGCCTGCAGAAGTGTTATTTGTTGTAGAGCAATTGCATGTAGTTAATTTTGCCCAAGTACGCTGGAGCACCCAGGGTAATAAAACTGACCCATTCACAGTATCTACTGGGGTGCGTCAAGGGTGCGTCCTGGCGCCGACCCTATTTTCATTGTTTATTAATGGTGTTTTAGACTATTTCTCTGCATTTCCAACAGACGCACCATCTCTCGCAGGTGTTAAAATTCCAATACTTATGTTTGCAGACGATACTCTGATTATCTCTAAGACCCAGAGTGGTCTGCAGAGGGCCTTAATAAGATTTGAGGAGTTCTGTAAAGATCGTGGGTTGGTGATAAATGCAGACAAAACAAAGTTCATGGTCCTGCACAAGCAAAGAGCAATTAAGGGCAGGGTGTTTCTTAATGGAGAATTATTGGAGCAGACTGATGTTTTTAATTATCTGGGGATCACGTTGGGGAATAGACTCAATTGGAATCCCCAGATAAATACCTTGGCCCTAAAGCATAGTCATCTAGCTGGAGCCTTGTTGAAGGAATATAAGACCTCATACACCCAACCCATATACCCTCTACTTAAGATATACAACACCAAAGTATTAGCCTCGGTGACTTATGGTGCAGAACTCTGGGGTTTTAGTGACATAAAGCCACTAGTCTTAGCTCAAAATAAATTTGTGAGAAGTGTTATTGGCTTGCCACGGAGCACTCCTTTAAAACCAGTCTTCTACGACCTAGGCTGCAGCAGACTGGAAGAGGTTGCTAAGTTTCGCCCAATAGCGTACTGGCGGAGACTTTGGACTACACCAGAGTTGCACCAGTACGCAACTGCTCTTAAAGATGTATGGTTCTTAGATACCTCAAGTAAGATCAGGTGGCTGCTAAACATAAAAACTACATTGGTTATTATGGGTCTGCGACACCTGTGGGACGAGCCAGAGAGCCATCAATTCCCCCCCAAAAAAGAGATGAAAAGACTATACTGGTCTATGGTGGCAAGAAATAATATAACTACTTCAGAGTCCACATCACTGACGGGTACATTTTTAGAGTTTAAGCACTGCCCTAAATATGAGCAATATTGGGATGTCATCACTAAACCTAGGGATAGACGTTTATACTTTCAATTCCGGGTAGGCACATTACCCTTAAATGTATTCACATGCAAGTGGCACAGGGACAATGATAGTATGTGTAAGTTGTGTCTGGAACACGAGGAAACGTACTCACATATTTTATTTGTCTGTCCGGTATACCAGGCTCCACGTAATAAATGGTTGCGCCCATTATGCAAGAACATGGGCGTGAGGAGCAGTGCTATTGCCTTGAGAATACTGTTGACCGACACTGGTGCCCAGTGTGTAATAGCTATTGCCAAATTTTTAAGTTGGACATGGTCAATCCGGGAAAGAAAAATGGCAGAAATTGGCATGACCACTACAGCATATTCAAATCAGTGTTTGTAAAAAACAAAATGATGCATTAATGGGTATGCGGGTATTACACAGAAAAGTGGTTGTCATTACGTTATTAGGTGGCATTTTCCTCTTACTACCTCAATAATCCACTCCTTATTTGTGATAAATACCAAATCCTATCTCTAGTGTATTTGCCACTAGTGTCACATAAGGTTATGGGCTTTAAGATTATTAGCCTTGGTTAGAAACGCTAATTGTATTACTGAGTTAGTTACCCCCTTTTTATATTTGTATGAATTTTAAAGCATTTTATCATATTAATTGAAATTTTTAATGTCTTTTTAATATGATTGTACTTTTATATGTATTCACTATATTAAGACTTGTATCAATTTATGGAGAGAAAAGTGTCTTTTTATTGTAAATTGTCTTTTATGATCTTAATTGATCGAAATAAAGATTGATTGACATCCGGAGAGTGCACAGAGATCCTTTCAGGCTAGGTAAGTTGAGGAAAAATGCTAGGAAAATTCTAGTGAATTTTAAAACCTACACCCTGAAAGAAAAGATCTTGAATGACGCTCTAAAAGCAGGCACTTTCACTAAAGGAGACTACAACTTTAAAATTCGTTCCGACCTATCAAGAGCCACACAAGATAGACAGTGGGAGCTAGGAAACCATATGCAAGAGCTCAGATCACTGGGGGCAACAGTTCAAATGAAATTCCCAGCCTCACTAAGGATCATGTGGAAGAACCAGACCTATAACATCAGAGAACCAAGAGAAGTGGTCAATGTTATAGCACAGATTAAGTCACAAAAATAGGAGGTCAGCCTCAGTGTAAAACTAGAGACTCGTAATGACGGCGCTCGAATAGGACAAACCACATTTGTCCAATGACAGCAGGGAGGGTTCTCCAGGGGAGGGTGGGGGGAAGAATTTTGTTAAGAATGTGCACTTTCTTTTTGTTTAGGTGGGGAGCATTAGGGAAAAAAACACAAAAAATAGTGTCCAACGGGCAAAATATGAGTTTAGATAAGATCCTGATAAATCAAGAAAAGCCCTTAAAAGATGAAGATGACATGAAAGAACTAATAAAAAATTAATGGCCAAACTTTTGGGTAATAACAAAATAAAAGTTATATCATGGAATGTGAACGGCCTTAGGGTTAAGAAGAGACGCCAGAAAATTTTTGAATACTTAAAAATAATAAAGTGCGATGTTATAATCTTGCAAGAAACTCATCTTTTAAAAACAGAATGGACGGATATTATGAAACACCAGAATTGGGTTGATAGCTACGTTTGTACAAACCAAGCTTGCAGTGTCAAGGGGGTAGCAATTATATTTAAAAAATCATCAAAAGTGATAATTTTAGAAGAGCATACTGACTCGAAGGGAAGATGGGCAGTCGCTAAAATAATACTAGAGGGAAACCCATATACTATAGTTGGGTATTATGGCCCAAATACGGATGATCCGGACCCGCTTCAAGCCTTATATGCCCAATTAATAGAAGTTTCTACTCCAATTATTCTAGTAGGAGATTTTAATTTGTTACTAGACCCTAAGAATGATAGACATACACCAGGCAAAGCATTAAATCTCCCAAAAATGAGAGAGTGGCTGAGTAGATTTAGGGAAGACCTGGGATTGGTGGACGTGTGGAAAACTAAAGGTAACCAAAGTAATAAATTCACATATAAAAATCAAAAATATGGTCACGCATCAAGAATTGATTTCTTCCTGATAGAAAAAACAATAAGTAACAATGTCAAAAAGGTAGAACATATTCCCGCTCACCTATCTGATCACTCTTTAGTTTACATAGAGATAAATCAAACTCCTTCCCAGGGGGCGAAAAGATGGACCCTAGACCGCACACGTCTATTAAATGAGCAGATTATAGACAGCTTAAGAATCACCACCCTGGAATACTTTGAAAACAATATCAATAATGAAACCCCCATCCAGGTAGTTTGGAATGCGTATAAGGCTGTAATAAGGGGAGCCCTTATTGGTTTGGCGGCCACAAGAAACAAGAAGGCTAGACAGAATAGACATCAGTTAGAGACAGAGATCCTAGTCCAACAGAGGATCCTAGAGTCCGCAAACTCCAGTCAAGAACAAGAAAAGGCAAAGGAAGAAATCTATAGAAAAAAGTGTGACCTGTCAAACTTATTGGAGGAGAGGGTAAGGAAAAAGTGGGAAGCCAGTTATCTGGCAAACTACGAATATGGGGAAGGAAGCGGGAAACTCCTCGCATGGAAAATTAAAACGGACTCCAACAGCAACAAAATCCCTGCAATACAAGGAGATACCGTGGGAGAACAGGTAATGGAGGATCAGGGGATCGAAAAGGCCTTTATAGACTTCTTTCAAGCTTTATACGATGAAGATCTAGTGGTTCCTAGGAATTTGGCCGATTCCTACCTGAGAGAAGCTATAGTTCCAAGATTAGAAGTAGAACTGTGTGAGAGGCTTAACGCAGAAATTACCATGGAGGAAGTCATTGATGCACTAAAGAGGTTGAAGAGCGGGAGGGCAGCAGGACCGGATGCACAACCAAACGAGCTATATAAGGTCCTAAAAGAAACTCTGGCTCCCAGATTAGTGGACCTATTTAATATGGTTTTCTCTAAAGGCTCAGCTCTCCCAAAAACCTGGAATGACGCCACTATCAGTTTAATTCTAAAACCAGGAAAAGACCCCTTGAAATGCGAGTCATACAGACCAATTTCGCTCCTAAATAATGATTACAAAATTTATACCCAGATCCTAGCAGCTAGACTAGGGCGTATTACCAGCAACTTAATCCACGAAGACCAGAAAGGCTTCATTAAGGGGAGACAAATGCATGACCTTACCCATCAATTAATCGGAGCAATTGATATTGCCACCCAAGAAAACATCTCACTTGCTGTCCTCACATTTGATGCTGCAAAGGCATTTGACCGAGTAAATTGGATGTTCCTCCACTATGGTTTGGGCAACAACTTTTTAAATGCAATAACAAATATATACACAGCCCCAGTGGCAAAAATTCTCATAAACGGCAAGCTCACGAAAGAAATCCAGATTAGGAGAGGCAGGCGGCAAGGCTGCCCCCTCTCTCCTTATTTATTCAATTTATACATAGAGCCACTAGCTAGCCGGATAAGAAGATCGCAAGGCGTCATTCCATTCAATTTTAATGGTTGGGTTAAAAAAGTGGCCCTATACGCTGACGATTTGATGGTGTTCACAAGTGATCTAAGCACTTCCCTTCCTACTATCACAAACCTGCTAAAGGAATTCCGTGAGATTTCCGGATATCAAGTTAACCACCAGAAAACAGAAATAATGGGGTGGAACTCCCAATTACCAACAGTAAAAACAAAAAATAGAATAAAGTACTTAGGGATTGAGGTATTAAATAATATTGATGAGATTGCCCGAGTAAATTTTGATATTAGAGCGAAGGAAACAAGAAACTTGCTAAAATCTTGGAGCAGCCTACCCCTTTCGTTCATTGGGAGATCTAATATCATAAAAATGTCTATCCTGCCTAAGTTCTCTTTCATCTTTAATGCTATCCCACTGGAGTTTGGGACTCAATGGATCAAGAAGATCCAAGGCGAAATCAATGAATTCATATGGGCCTCGAAGGGAGTGAGGGTTGCGTGGAAAAAACTACGCAGGAGGAAATATCAAGGTGGTATTGCCAGCCCCGATCTTCTTTTTTACTACAGAGCCTTCCAGCTTAAGAACATCAGGGTTCTTCTTAAAGCTCACTCCTTCTATACGCCTTACCTACAAGCTGCCACAAACGTCAACTGTTGTATATACAAATTTGGCCATCCAAAATACTTCAAAAAAATCAAATTGAAGGTATTAGGCGCAGCTTGCAAACTGTGGTATGAGATAAGGAGAATCTTGAAAATTCCGTACTACAGTAGTCTAGCACCCATCTGGAACTCGCCAGGAACTCCTGAATGCTTGAAAGACACTCTGGCAGGATCTTTAAAGAAGGCTGGTATCACAACGTGGGGGCAATTGATTCAAGCAAGATCTTTGAAAAGCTGGGAGTCCTTATCAACTAGTACAGATGGGAAATTGTCCAGGTTTAAATACTACCAACTGGCAAGTTGGGTAAGGGATCTGAAAGAGTTTCAAGAAGACGAAACAGAGTTGGAAAAAGAACTACAAAGTGAGCCAGCACGAAAAGAAGTATCGAAATGGTACTGGCGGATGATACAGGCAGGAGAAGAGGAATTCACTCTACCGACGGACCTATGGAAGAAGAATTTCCCTACCTGCAGCATCTATAGCAAGTATCCTGTTCTTTATTATGGCACATAGTAGTATCTGCACCTCTCAGGAAAAATCATCTTTTCACTTTACACAGGGCATAGTGGACGCCAGAAAGACTAACTAAAATGAACAGGCAAGTGGTGAAAAACTGCCCAAAGTGTGGTGAGGCCAAGGCAGATGACATCCACATGTTCCATCAATGTCTTCACTTTGGCATATTCTGGAAAGAAGTGGGTAAGACTATTAACAAAGCATTAGGACAGAATATCGAGGTAAGCGTAACTACTGTTATTTTTGGTGCAGTGGAAGGAAATGACTCCCCTCCTGTCTTAAATAATAAGCAAAAACAACTACTGTTTATGTTGATCTTACTGGCTAGGAGAGAGATATGTATGAAGTGGATACTTGCCAACCCTCCAACTTTAATTGAATGGCGATCTTCCGTGGAGAAATTCAGAAAGCTGGATAAATCCAGAGGGAAAAGCGATAGGACTAAATTCTGGGAAATATGGGACAAGAACATACACCAAAATGAAACATGATGGCAGGGTAGGGAGGGACGTCCGATGATTACTTACAATGCAATAAAGCAAATTCGGGGATGTCATCTTGGTGGCTCCAGGTGAGACTGTTGTGGGGAATTTGGAGATTCTAAGACACAATCCCACTGTAAGGTGTGAAGGCAGTCCCTTCTTCGAAAATACGGGAAAAAAATAAATTCCCACTCAGAAACAGACCAAAAAAATGGGATCTTGCCTACTCATATCTCAACTTTTGCATAAATGAGGACAAAAAAAAAAAAAAAGAAACCACTCAATCTGCACTCACACACTGCTCATGCTGCACGCACACACCACATACCTCTCACCCAGCACTCCCATTCACTTCAGTCCCACTCACCTCACACTGCACCCATGCTGCTCATCTTGCACTCTCATGGCTCAATCCCCAATGACATTGCTGATCTACCTCTCACTGCACTCACACACCACTATCAGATTAGTCACACTGACTGCTCTGCCTGCATTCACATGCCTCACAGTGCACAAACTCCTATCTCCCACCTTGCACACTTAGGGCCATATTATCAAGAACGGGTGATAACATATTGCGGCTTTAGCGGCAGGAAACTGCCGCAAAAATCAGCGATAAGGGGCTTGATAATATGCCCTATAGAATTCCATTAGAAGCCCAGGTTTGATATCCTTCACACCAGAACCTGGGCTTCTATTGGAATTCTATAGGGCATATTATCAAGCCCTTATCACCGCTTTAGCGGCAGTTTCCTGCCGCTAAAGCGGCGATAATGTTATCGCCCGTTCTTGATAATATGGCCCTTAATGTCTACTCACCATGCACACAGTGCTCACCCTGCATACACACACACATATACACAGCACTTACCCTATATACAGACCATTGACCCTAAATACTCACACTGCTCACCCTGTACTCAAACACTGTTCACTCTCACACATTGCTCACACTCCTGTCACCTTGCACTCAGACACCAATCACCTTGTACTCACACACTGCTCACCTTGCAGTCACACACCGTTCAACTTGCGCTCAGACACCACTCACCCAGGTCTCATACACCACTCACCCTAGACTCAGACAGTGCTCATAGAGAACTCACTCATTGCTCACCCTGCACGCAGATCTCTCACTCTACACTTATACATCTAAACCTGCACACAGGCCATCCTACACACACCTCTCAGTTTGAACACAAACACCACACCACAACACACAGAATCCAACCATACACCTTAGACATCACATATACGCTACCTTGCACAACACACTGTACACATAACACTGCATCTAATCCACCCAGCATACAAACAGCTCACACCTCATACTTACTACACCCCACACCACACACTCCACTCAGTATGGAAACACACACAAAATATACATAACTATTCAACTACAAATATAAGTACATGTGGTAAAATTAATGTACTGCCTGGATAGTGGTATTGCATTGCACAGATCGATGAGGAATTATTCGAAGGCAGAGGCAGGAGAGGACGCGTCAAAAACATAGATTATGGCATTTTATCCAATACGTACAGTTATGAGTTTTCCACTCATATTGATATGAATTCGTGGGAGGAAATTATATTACCAGCCCCTAAAATAGTGTGTTCATTATCCCTCTCGATTTTATGGATACAATTATAGAAGTTATATGTGAGGAATTCTGCTTAGTTTCACTTACATCAGCTCTACTTTGCTCTGCTGCAATATATGTAAACGTTATACAATTCTATGTACTGTCTTTAGAAAAATGCAAGACGGCAGTTCATTGAACCCAAACAAAATATAATTGAGTTCTAAAATTGCTGAAACGTTTGCATAGAACAAACATGTTGTACTGACAGTGCCCGCTAGATACTGGTGATGTTGCAAACTATATGAACTCGGATTATAAAAGTGAATGATATTGCGTAGGTGACCACGTGCCCTGCGGTAAACAAACTCCCCCTACAGTACATGAGGGTATCTGGAAAGGAACGGTTATAAGTAATAAGAAGGGAAGAGAGTGCTGCTATGGCTTATAAATGAAGAGCAGATGTCCTGTCAACGGTTGCGTCCAGATCTTTTTTGTGGCATCAAACCTTTAATGTTTAGGGCGTTGGGTCCACTCGCACACGTCCGCCGCTGATTTCGAATCAATTGACTGCCCTCCAGTGGTGATAGGGGGGAGGTGCGATCTAGTCCTCACCTTGTACACCTTTGCACCCGCCAAACTGAGGGTTCAGTCCCGAACTCGTAATTAAGCAAATTGTGTGATCCTGATTCTATTGATATATGTTTTCCTCCCTTTGCTTAGTGCGCTTTATGTCATTCAAACCTCCTGGCGGCCCTCAGCATTTTGAACAGGTGCAGCACCGAAGCCCGTTTTGCAGCAATCTTGCACGCACACATTTAAAACCTGTTGGAAAATGTTTACATCTGTGTGCCTGTCTGAAAGACAGTTCATTGGACTGCGGATAGGCTGCTACAATAAACAAAGTCCATTATGTATACAAGCATTTTCCCATCAATCAATCAATCAGGATTTATAAAGCGCGGCTAATCACCCAATAGGGTATCCAGGCGCTTGCAGGCTCCGGAGGCTTAGTCCAACAGCCAGGTCTTGAGGGTCATTCGGAATTCCGGAAGTGAGGTGATGGTCCGGAGGTGCGTGGGGAGGCTGTTCCAGGACTTTGCTGCGATGTGGTAGAAAGAGCGCCCTCCACTTCTGCTTCGGCAAGTGAAAGGGAGGTGGAGCGTAATCTTCTTGATAGTTGGTGAGTACATAAACTGAGAATGGGGAAAAAAGCCCTTTGGTACATCAAGCCCAATGATCTACTAAGCAACGACTACTTATCAATACATGCAAAACTAAAGAACCATTACAACCAGGTCTCCAAATAAAATATCGCCTATGTGAGAATTGTAGCGGAACTTGCATATTCACTTGTTCCTCCACCTATGCATACATCTAAGCGACCAAAGCAGCCACTCCAGAGATCTCATGCCTCAATTGTACATGATCTGTAAATGATGAAAGCTTGGACTAGTCTGCCCTGCTGGATCTGTTCTACGGAGAATGGATGATTGAATTTGCTGCAATCTGTGAGAGAGGGAAGCTTGCTTTGCTACTGTCATGCTGTCCCTTTTCTGTGAGGAAGTAAAGCTTGCACTGCTGCTAGCCTAGCTGTTCCTGTTCTCTGAAGGAGGGAATCTAGTTCTGTTTCTGCCCAAGGTGTAACTGTTCTACAAAGAAGGATCATTTCCACTGTTGTTGCCCCATCGCATAAAAAATAACAAAAGATACTTTGAATGCACTTGCATAACACCCCAGCCATTGAGACGTTTTTGTAGGGTGCTGTTCAAAAACTAGTAACAGGGCCCTGATCCAGAGACTCTGGTTTTAATTCCAGCTTCCCAGCTTAACCAAACTGTGGGACCCTTGACAATTACTTTTCTGTGCCTCATTTTCTGTGATCATCACATTTGGGAGCACATTGAAATAATTCAGTTCAGGACCCTAGCAGTAGAAAAAGTTCTCTTGTATAGGGTTTAATAGACCATAATGTTGCTCCATCTATAATAAAAAAAATGCCTGCTATAGGTGGCAAAAGACAACTGACTTGCCTCTTGGGTCACCAATAAAATTGTAATCATGGCAGAAGGGGGAAAGAGTGAGATACTCAACCACGATCTGAATTGCACAGTGTCTAATCGGAAACTGGTTTCCCAGCTTGATCAAATTGAATTGTGTGACCCTGGGCACTTACTTTTCCGCACTGTGCCCCCTTTTCCATAATCACTGCATTTGAGAGCACCTTAAACTAATTCAGTTCAGGATGCACACCATGCAAAACTCTCTCTTGTATGTGGTTTAGACCATAACATTGCTCCATCTATAAAAATAAAAGCTTATGTAGGAAAGACTAGACAACTGACTAGCCTCTTAATAAAATTGCCATGGCAGAAAAGGGTGTGGTTCGCAAATTCTAATAAAGGCCACTCAGTGCAGTGATACAAACTACTGTGCTAAAGTAAAACAATCCCAAATAATTTTTAGATTTAAAAGTATGTACTTTAACCCTAAATAAAGTGACAGTCACCAACACTTGCAAAAGGCCCAGGCTGAGCAAAGAGCTGTCCCCTTGAGACTCCATAGAGCTACTTTAGGAGACACGATGCAATGCAGGCAGCGCCAACTGAGAATTATGAGACCCACCCATCACTGCCGCACTACGACTGCCCTATTGAGGCTGATAACAAGACAGGAGGCACTTGGGTGTTGGGCGTGGAGCTCGGGGTCTCATGACCTATGTGTGACCACCACCCACAACCAATTAGCTACTAGTGTGGCTTGGCAGCCTGACCATGGGCTGTTTCATAGTCCAGTTAAGATCACATTGACTCACTCTTAGAAACATGCTGCATGTGCTGACATCCTTGCCAACAGCACATCAAATGCCTCTTCAAGGAGTGGGGCTTGGGGAAATTTGCCCTGTCTACCCCTCTTCTGACCCTGGTAAACGTGCCCTATGAACAAGGAACTGATTCACAATATTTATTGTGAGATCCCTGTATTCATGGGCAAGTACCTGACCCCATAGGGCAATCTTCCAGCACCGATTGTCGATGGAAAAGAGAAGCACAGCCCATTGCTCAGCTGGCCTCCAGTAAATAACATCTTTAGCTCACCCACATACAATTTTAATTGAGGTCTGATAGTTTACCAAAAGGAGAACATAGGTATCAACATAAGCAATATAGGCGCACCCAAAGTAGAGCACACTTTAGGAGAATATCTAACCAGCAAACAGCAGTACTCTCTGATGCTTCCGAGTGCTCGAAGTAGAACCCGCTGATGAAGTATCACACATTGGGGATGAGGGATCATCAACCTATATGAGTACATGACTGTATGATAATTCCATAATAAATTTGACTGTATCTTATAGGAGTTTTGCACTGCTTGTATGTTTATATCTGCTTTCGGAAATCATAAACAGTACTTTAAAGCCTGTCACTCTCTTTTTTATTGTGCTAGCTAGCTGTGGTGTACCTGTCCTGCATGTGGTGGCAGCAGCGGCTCCACCTCCATGGCGGAGGAGAGTGCAGCTGGCACTCACATTACCAAAAAGGTAATAAATACCATTTTATTAATGTGCCCCAGACTCGTGCTGTTACAGCGCGATGGCAGGGGACGGGGCTGATTAGTGCAATTGCACTATTAATGCAGCCCCCTGCCAGTGCCCATGTCAGATTGGCCAGCTGTCTAGAGCCGGCCAATGTGACCTGCGCACTTCTGAGCCTGCAATCCCAAGGCTGAGAAACAGACTAGGGATTGCAGCCGCAGGCCCCCAGCCTCAAAATGAGTACTGGGTTAGCCTGCTCCAACCAATCCTGGAGCTGCGTTTCAGCTCCAAGATTGGTTGGTTTTGCGTTGTACAAGGGAGGAATTCCTTCCTTTTCCACCCAAGTCAGCGCAGAGGAGAGCATCAGGAGGATGAAGGAGACCACTTCCAGAGCCTGCGCTGCAGCGAGGACATGGAAAAGGGCGTCGGGCAGCAGGCGGAAGGTAAGTTTTTTTTGTTTTTTTTTAAATGCTTATTTTTTTGTCTGTTCCCCCCTCCTCCACGCCTCCCTGTTGTACCCCACATGCCTCCCGCCCCGCCACGCTGCCCGCACACCAGCCGCTACTGTGTGGTGGAGAATCGTGATGTTCCTTCTGCCTAAATATTGTGTGGTGAAACTTGGGTTAAAATCTTACACTATACAAAAAAAAAATGATTTGCATTGCCAGTGCTTGTTTTAATGCATGCTGTGAGTGAAAGAGTGAAACCTCAGATATGTGAGCAGAGATTACTTTTGGTTTTACATGTGAAACAAGCAGTTCTTTTTTTTTTTTTATTAACTAAATGACTTTTTAAAAATTTGAAGACATAGCTGGCAAGTGACTCCATGTGATGTTTCAGTCAAATCCAGCATTTTTGCCAACACCACTTTGCCTGCTGGCATTTTAAGCCCTTAATAAGTGTTAAAAGCAAAACTACAAGCCCCACGATACAAGAAGCTGTTGGCTGAAAAGCCAGCAATGGCTGATAGAAACACGTCATAGTGCCACTTGGCAGACTTGTGAAATGCAAAATAAAATCTACCTCCTGGTATTTCTTGCAGGTAATCATAGTTAAACAGTCCAGTGGGTGAGAGGGCAGAGATAGCAGTTCAAAGGCAAATTGCTGTTAATGGGCTGACCTTAACACTCCTTAGAAAACTGGCAGGCTAAAAGAGCTATTATTTGCCAGAACAATGCGTGTAGCATAGGCTCAGAATGTCTTAAGAGACTTTGAGAAAGGAAAAATAATCTGCTGCCACTCCTCTTCTTAGGGAACGTTTGTTGCGTCTTGGTGGAGCAACTGCAGTACCATTGTAATGGCCAATCTTGGCAGGTGCAGCAGGTGCGCTCTCGTGAGAGCCGCCATTGATTCATACCACAGCGCATGGCTTGCAAGAACATGAGTATTGACTGAATTGCCAGTTCCATAGGGATGTGTAGGAAGCACATCCTCTCCACAACCCCCATCCACCTCCCCACCGCAGAGGGAACCGCAGACTGGGGTTCACAAGGTCGCGAGAGAACAGCCTCTGTGTACAGAGGTGCAGCAATCAATAGTGCAGCGGGTTCAGTTGCATCGGGTCCCTGGCTCTGAGTGGCCGATTGCACCTCGATTATAACAGGAGAGTGGGGCACATTTTCGTTGCCTGCATTTGGCCCGTGGCACCTTTGCTAAGTAAACCTCTGCGTGCATTGCGCTAACTGCACCGCAGGCTGGGGAGGATAGAGTCAAACCTCAAGAATGAGACTCTAGCAGGGCCGGACTGGGAAGCAAAACCGGCCCTGGCAAAGTGCTCGGCCGGCCCTCCAGGGGGTTGGGGGTGCGGCCGAGCTGTTTGCCAGGGCCGGTTTCTTCCGATTTTGTGTTACAGTGGCCGATATTACAGCTATGCTGCAAAAACGGCCCTGTAACAAAAACGGCCTCCCAGGGGCCCAAAACCAGCCCCCACCCTGGGGGCCCACCGGGGAAATGCCCGGTGCCCGCTACAGCCAGTCCGGCCCTGGACTCTAGGCACTCTAAACGATGCTTATCCGACCACGGTACTTACTTACTGCATCACACCCCCTCGGGTGCCATTTCTTGTGCACCTGCTGCGCTAGTGAAGTCATCTCTCTTGCACCCACTGTGCTGATCAAAGATGTGGTTTGCAGTGTGTGGGCCCCACACAAAAAGGAAGTGTCCTGATAAGGGAAGAGGTGCAGCCTTTCTCTACTTGCTAGTCTGCATCATAAAGAGTTATATTAAGATTTCGAAAAAGCGTCAGATGTCCCGAGGCAACTTTATAGTGCCACAGCTTATAAAATATTTCAAAGGCTCTATGGATTAGAATACAGGGAATAGCGCATGAAGGTGGTTGCATAGGTAGGGGAGGTTACAACTTGTTGTCCTGTTTCCATTCAGAAACAAGGTGTAAATGCTTGAATTATAAACCTCAAGGAGGAGACGTTGTGTATGAAATATCTAACCCTAGGGCTTTAAGTTTGGTGTGTCTCTCCGGGTCCAGACCCTGAAGTAATTAAAAAGGGACATTAAAAAGGGTCCCTATCGGGCCCCTTTATTCACGTTCTTATATTTGCAGGCAAAACACTGGTCGATTTCTAAGCATTGACCAAGGCTTTAAGTGGCCCAGGTCCTGCCGGTGCTCCGTTCTAAAAAGCAGGTGCCAAGATGGGTGCCTATCGGGCTCTCCATTGTCGCCTTCATCATCGGGCCCCGATCGGGCTCTCTATTTTCGTCTTCATCTGCGGTGAAAATAAAAATCTACACTCTACAGCAGTAACACCCTTCACTGGGGGTTATTCTCAAGAACGTGTGTTAACTATCGCCAAAATCGCTTAACTGAACTTCTCACATCGCAGTCTATCGCGGGAAAATAACACCGTGTCAACGCAGTATTCACAACCCGGCGGCACCATGCAATAGTCTCACGATAACGCGACAAAAGCCCGCGTTAAAATCAACGCGAAGCCCAAAAAATGCGAAACACGAACGCGAAAAAAGTTGCGATGACCCCAATGGCGATACAAAAATCAGCGAAAACCAGCGACAGGCCTGCGATTCCCACGCGTCATGCGTGAGAATGCACTATAAAAGCAGAAAAAAATGACAAAAAAATGCAACTGCGTAGCACCATGGACGCACCCGGACCGAGTATAGAGGACAACGCGAACCCCACAAGCCCCACAGACGACCAGCCAGGAACCCCGGGGCCGGAGAAGGGCAAAGAGAAGAGGAAGACGGGGTTCACTCCGCAGGAAAACCGGATCATCGTCACAGAGGTGACAGAACACTACCAACAACTGTTCGTCAACTCCACTATGCCATCGGCAACACAAACGGAAATATGGCAGTCCATCGTGAACACCGTGAATGCAGTCGGAGTGTCGAGGAGGTCAATGGAGGAGGTCAAGAGGCGCTGGCATGATGTGACAAGCCAAACCAAGCAGAAACTCGCTGCCAACCGGAAGGCAGCAACGGCCACTGGAGGTGGGAGTCCTGCGCCACAGGAGAAGCTGGATGAGCTGGAGGAAATGGTGGCCACAGTCATCAGTGCGGAGCCGGTGCAAGGAGTTGGGGGTCCGGACACTGCTCGACATGACCTGACCCAACAGCAACAGGGTGAGTAACCACCAGGGACTGGAGGGACGGGGGAGACGGGCACAATGGCACACATGCACAATCAAGAATAGCACACTGCACACCCACAATTACTGTGGAACCTGTCCCTGATGGCCTTGGCACACTGCAGCACACATAGAAACACCAAGTAGGCCCCCGACCACCATGTGCACAAATGCCCCCCATCACCAATCTCACAACCTACCCATGCACATGTGCTGAACACAGCAAAGCAGCGGCTCTGTGAGCCACACTGACAATGCAAGTGACACTGCATGACCAATAGCATGGCTGCAGTCAAAATACATGACATGGTGCACGACAAGACACTGAGGTGGCCCAGTGTGGATAACATCCTCAAAGGAGCAGGTCACACTCTGACACATCCACGTGCACATGCAACCCCTGACGTCAACGACACACCTGCAGACAAACAATGCACAAGAGTACAAAATCCGTACAGGAGCACAAATGACCCAAGTCACCAACATCTCAGCACCGTAAAAGCACACAAGTCAAAGGCACACCGCCTCAAAGGGATAAGGGGCCGCCAAATCAGAGCTGCAGGGGCGACTTTCCCACAATGCAGCACACACACATAGCAATCACAGCACATCAACATTGAGCACAATGTGGTAGAAAGTGCCACACGTACACCACAGAACAGAGGACACAACTGGTGCCGCATGTGCGTAGATACTGGCCAATCACATCAGGCATAGCAGGAAACTGTCAGATGATAATGTACGGGTACAACCTCACATCCGTCATGTAGTCGGAATGTCCACTGTCCCCCATCAAACACCCAGCTCCTCCAAAACAGTCACAATGTACATTGTCATGCAGTCAGTATGTAAACATGTACAATGCGTGCACATACATGGAACACACTGTTAACCTGCATCTCCCCTTCACATTGCAGAGGGACAATCAACACCTCCAGCAGAGCAGAGCAGACATCTCTTCAGTGATGAGGAGGAGAAACCCCTGGCCATCTGCTCCGTCACCCTCCAACGGCTCATGGATAGCCTCTGCACCCCAACTCCAGGAGCAGGGCAGCCCAGCTGCATCGAGGTGATACCACCACCTGCACAGACCACACAGCAGGAAGCACCCACCACCACGGCTGGCTCCCAGTACTTCACCGAAGAACACATGGCATTCCAACGCCGTGTGTCAGACTGCCAGAGGGGGCTGGCTGAACAGGTGCGGGTGGGTTTCGACCTCATGGCAGCCAAACTAGATGCCATACGTGGGTGTCTCAGTCCCATCAGGGGCCACTTACAGTTCCTAACGGACACCCACAGTCCGCTCCATGCCCTACAACAATCCTTGGCTGACCTCGCTGGAGCCATTACTCGGATACAAGAACTGTCTAGGCAGAGCGGCTCCAGCAACGACAGCACAGTGTTGGCACAGATGCGGAGGACAATGGAGAACATGGAGCGGATGCAGGCAGGAAGGATGGCTGCCACGGCTGAACACCAGCGAGATGTAGCTGGGATCTACCATGCCCTGCAGATCCTCATCTTGCCATTGCTGCCACAGAGCCTGTCCCAGATGACTGCTGCAGGAACTTTGACACACACATCTCTGCCCCCTGATGTGTCAATGGCACACAGTGATGCAGCCATACCACCTCCGCCCCCTGATGTGTCAGTGGCACACAGTGATGCAGCCATAACACCACCACACACACCTGGCACACCTGACACAGAAGACGTATCAGAGGACGAAGATGTGGACGGTAATGACTCTGTGTCAAAAAGGAGGTTGTAGCATTCATCCCCCGCCATATGGCCTGTTTCTGCTTGGTACAGCCCTCTGCATCATGCCCTGGTACAACACCTTCCACTGTCCCCCGAACACACTGGGACATTCACCTGGACCCCGACATGGACTGCCATTTCTGCTCCGGTTACCAATGACACAGCAAATAGGCTGCGGACTCAACCTTTCCTCTACCGATTAACTTCTCATCCCCTGAAGGAGTCTGTTTGGCCCTCCACTGGGCAACCATGTAATGTGGGGTGTGCATGGCCATGTACTGCTCCAGCTCCGACACTCCACAGGATGTGAATAAAACATTCCTAATCACACAGATGTGTCATGTCTATGTTCAATCAAGTATAACAGTATGGATGACTGTGGGGACATTGATTGCACAAAAAGGTACACCCTGGGAAATGACATCAATGCGCATGTTTGACCGTGACACACATGGCCAATTACATGACTGTGGAGTTGTGAACTAGCTGTGGCCTCATTGATCATGAACAACAATCTCGCAACCCCCCAACGTAGCCCCACATCCATGTATTAAATAGGGCTGTGTGTAAATATGTCAAAGTCGGTAGGAGGCCTAAGGCAGTGTCCCACATCACATGTGACAACAGAACATCTCTTCGCATACCTACACACACTCAACTGTGTGGACACAGCCTGGTTTGATGGAACACATTGATCCACATGGCAAGAAGTTGGACACCATACTCACATTGCTGAAGACGCGTAAGCGCACAGGTCGACCAACAACTCTCCCAACCACAATGTCTGGCTCACAGAGGTGGATCTGGCAATAGGGACTCACCCCTAAGTGAAATGCGTCAGTCAGTCCCTCCCTGTGTACGGACAATGCTCATTGGGGCACACAATTTGGCATGCAAATCAACACTCATCACAGTTGAACACTAGTGAAGCTGCGTACACTTTATTAGCATGTGCGTGTCAGTACGGGCCAGACAAAGGCCACAACATGCAGACCAATGCATCAGACACTAAGAGGCAGCCAAGGAACATGTAGAGGTGCAAGACATGAGGAGGCACAAATGAACACCAACCATGACGGATGCCAATGGTCTCAGCCCACCTTGCCTTGCTGGATGAGACATGTGGTGTTTGGCGAATGCCCATTGCACCGTGTCAGGGTGCACCACTCACAGCCCATGGGAGCTGCATAGTCCTGTACCACCGGACAGCGCTGACTGTCTACTCTGCTGACAGTGAGCAGGTGAAGGAGTCCAACAAGGTAACATGTAGTACTACATTGCCATGTGTGTACACTCCCTCCAGCGGTGTGTCAGGTTGAGGAACGTTGCCAGGCGCCGCTGTCCACTCACCTTGCACAGGTGTGTGTCAACCCACAGTCTTGCTTGCACATGCATTCTGAGTCCAGGCGAATGCAGACATGTCCACTGTCATGGTGGGATATGTGTCCATTTCCCCAAGATGCAGAAGGGTGTTGGGACCTGTGCCATGAGTTACGATCTTCTGTGGCTGCAGGAACGTAGTTACTCGTCCATGAAAGCGAGCGCAGCTTCATGGGCAATCAGTTCCAATAGTACGTCGTTGTCGACTTCAATGAACACGGGGGCGAGCCAATCCATTAGCTGGTCCGGACAGATGTGCTCCGTCCACACCGTTTCACCAATCCGCAACACAGCCCAATAGGGGAGCGCTTCGATGTGGTCACTGCACACGAGAAATTGTGCAATCTCACATGCCCAACTGCCAGCACATACGCCCAATACCAAGGCATCCCATGAACGGGTATCACGGTTACACTCCTGGCCGTGGTCCAATAGGGGGCGCACACACATGTCATAATCCAGTTCAGCTACCGTTGTGTTGGATAGGCAGACATCCATGGGCCACTCGAATATGCATGATCAACAGTGGAACCAGGGCTGGACGCAGGTGACGTATGCAAGACAAAAGCTCAGACGGTAACTGATGCGCAACACTGCCAGTGGCAGTGCCCCCAACAAATGCAGCTTTCGGTCACAGTACAGTTCCACGTGACAGGGGTTGTGCATGTGCCCGGGATGTTCTGACATTGTGTTGTTCGCACTCGTAGAACCGGCACTCTTCTGACCTGCGGCTGTTATGTGGATGATATGCCACAGCTCGGAGAAATGAGTCGTATGAGTGTGCAAAGTTTGTACGTATGGGTGTCCTGTCATAAGTGTCAAGGCCGTTCCATGCAGGAGTACCTCGAGCAAGGACTTCTGTGTGTGGGGTGTAGATACGTTGATCTTTCATTGGCGCCGTGTGTAGTGTGGGAGTCGTCTTCGTCTGCCATGGTATCTCTCTTAGGGGGTGCCTGCAGCATGCATTTCCAAGTCTGGGGTGCAGATGTCCTTCTGCCTTCTGTATTGAGACAAAGGGGCTTTCATCCCTAATGTTAGTCAGACTACTGCTTGTATCCTGGGAATGTGATGTGGCTATCGCGCTGCAATTGAGGCTAGGCCTTGGGCTTATGGTGCACCAAAAGCGATGAACACACACACCAGTTGCCATGTATGAGCCAAGACCCCGAGCGGCCTTGCGCTCCTTGTACAATCCCTTCGTGGGCGGCCGCCCTCCGGGTGCATGCAACATTGCAACATTGTCGATTGCGGGCCGTGTGGCGCAGACCCTGCAACGGAGACACACGCATCAGTTGGTTTCCTGTGCAGCCCAGATATGAACCACGCCCAGAGGCCAGGGATAATTGTTCACACCCCTACGCTGGCCTGGCGTACGCAGAGCCAGCCCACTCGGCGTACGTATAAAGGGGGGACGACGACACTACGTGTCCCAGTTCTTCCCCACTCCCTGAGGTGACATGGCTGCGTCCGCCTGGCCTACGACGAGACTCAATCATAAAGGGTCCATGACTTGCGTTGCACGGAGTCAGTGGCACCGGTTGCACTGTGGCCGGCACGGGCCTACCGCCACGGGACGGTGACTTACTGTGCACTGAGGTAACGGCACCTAAAGTGCTGAGCGGGTGTGCAGCCTGCGATGATGACGTGTGCACTGATATGGTCTCTGCCATTGCAATATCAAGACCCAGAGTCAAGTGTGCGCCTGGTGGACCGCAATGTAGGCCTGGGTGCGCAGGGGTGGGCAGTCCACGCTGAGCGGCGGGAGGGGCTGGGGTGCAGCGGCCTGGGTGCGCAGGGGCGGCTATGCGATGTTGCCGTGTGCAATGTTATATACTCTGCCATCATTAGCTGTGGACTCTGTTTCAGATGAGGGACCTGGTGGGGTGCAGTGTGAACCGGCACGTGGTTGGAGACACACAAATGGCAGCAGGTGAGCAGTGAGGCCTGGGTGCGCAGGGGCGGGCAGTCCACGTTGGGTGGCGGGAGGGGCTGGGGTGCAGCGGCCTGGGTGTGCAGGGGCGGCCATGCGAAGTTGCAGTGTGCAATGATATATACTCTGCCATCATTAGCTGTGGACTCTGTTTCAGATGAGGGACCTGGTGGGCTGCAGTGTGAACCGGCATGTGGTTGGAGACACACCGGTGGCAGCAGGTGAGCAGTGAGGCCTGGGTGCGCAGGGGTGGACAGTCCACGCTGGGCGGCGGGAGGGGCTGGGGTGCAGCAGCCTGGGTGCGCAGTGTCGGCACTGTCTCTCCCTGTCCCTCTCTTCCTTTCACTGTCTCTCTCTCTCCCTCTCTTTCTCTATCTTTCTCTCTCACTCTCTCTCTCTCCCTCTCTTTCTTTCACTGTCTCTCCCTGCCCCTCTCTTCCTTTCACTGTCTCTCTCTCTCTCCCTCTCTTTCTCTATCTTTCTCTCTCTTTCTCTCTCTCTCTCTCTCCCTCTCTTTCTTTAACTGTCTCTCTCTCTCCCTCTCTTACTCTATCTTTCTCTCTCTCTCTCTCTCTCTCCCTCTCTTTCTTTCACTGTCTCTCCCTGTCCCTCTCTTCCTTTCACTGTCTCTCTCTCTCCCTCTCTTTCTCTCTCTCTCTCTCTTTCTCTCTCTTTCTCTCTCTCTCTCTCCCTCTCTTTCTTTCACTGTCTCTCCCTCTCCCTCTCTTCCTTTCACTGTCTCTCTCTCTTCCTCTGTAACTCTCTCTCTCCTTCTCCCTCTCTTCCTTTCGCTGTCTCTCTCTCTCTCTTCCTCTGTTTCTCTCTCTCCCCCTCTATTTCACTCTCTCGCTCTCTCTCTCCCTCTCTTTCACTCTCTATCTCTCTCCCTTTCTTTCTCTCTCTCTTTCTCTTTCTCTCTGTCCTTTGTTGTGCGCATGACACACCTTCTTATCTTCAATTTTGTCCTGCAGGCTGTGACTTACGGTTTGTCCGGAGAATACCCGCCATGAATCTTCCTATCATTGATGTTGATTTGAATTTGAATAAACTGATTATTTTTGGAATTCTGAGATGTATGTATGTTTTTCCAGTTTCGAACCACACATGGATGTTGGTTGGTGTGCTTGTGCAACATCAGGCGGATTGTTGTGTTGATGTATTTGTGGGTAGATGTGAAATGTCTTTGTCCGGGGGGGAAGGGGCCCAAGTAGGGCCACGGGGGGTCCTGGTGGGGGGTGGCGGGCCTGGGTGGGGTGGCGGTGGGTGTTGTGGCCCTCTTGGGGCTCCGAGCTGCATGGTCAGTAGCTCCATGGCATCTGTTGTTCTTCTGGTGTGGCTGTGGGCTGGTCTCCCTTTTATGGTGCAGGTTGTCGTCTGACTTAACACCAGGTAAGAGCAGGTGTTAAATCCCTGCTGCTAACGCGCCTTATCGCATGTTTTGTGATCTTATCGCCGATGTGGCTGGTCGTTGGGAATGTTGCGAAGTGGTGTATCCGCAGGTTTTTGCACGGGAACGCCTACTCTGCATCTCATTAGCGTTAGTTGCCGGTGTCATCCGTGGCGATGTTTTTTGCGGCTGCTATCGCAGGAAAACTGGTGATGTCGGCTGTTAGCACCAGCTTATGAATGGTGCGATGAATTCATCACCACTTTGGCTGCGATGAAGTGCTGCTAACTCGGCGATGAGTCCTTGTGAATATGCCCCACTGCCTTTAATGTAACTTCAAAGAGACTCATTATACTTTTTTCAGTCTCAAAATTTCAGAACAGAAGCATTTTTAATATTATATACAACAAAGCCATAGTTGTTTATTTATCTTATGCAACTAACAACCATTGACAAAGCCAAAAGCCCTGTTGTTGTAGGTGTAATGTTACTTGTTTATCCTGGATGCAGTGACAGAAGCAGCAAAATACCAGTCAGTCGGCACATTATGGTAAGCACTGATTTTCAGCTTAGGGGTTTCTAAGCCACACTTTTAATTACATTGGCCACGCCCCTTTAAGAAATCCCCCCCGCCCCAAGTTTTTTCATCCCACTTAAAGCCCTGGCAATGACGGAAAAAGCATTTAAAGTCATTTAAAGTAATCCACAGCAGTGACATAGTTCCTGTTTACACTTCATGTTTTAGTTCATCTTGCATTCCCTAAGAGTGTTTGCTTTTTCCAGGATGTTGTGTTTCTGTAGTTATTTTTCTAGTACTATATTACTTTTGCATACAGCTTACTGTGAACCCGGTCACTGCTAGGTGTCTATGTGATTCAGGTGAGTCCCGGTTGTTGTTTGGGGTTTAGAATGGCCCACAATTGAGAGCTCTAGAGATGAGACTGAAGGCATTACAAGTTTCTCACAGTTCCTGATAGTGGGTCCTAAAGGTTTTCAGAATACATGCTCATCCAATGATTGGCCTCTGCAGATAGAACAGATGAGTGAAGGAGGTACACAGCTGGTGAAATATTGATAGGACAAAAGTAAAAGAAAATGCAGTGCTTACAGGTGATGTGGTGTGTTGTGTGTCTAGGGGGATGGTGCAGTGAAGGTCATGTAAGTAAGCACATGTAAGAGAGAGTTAAAAGAAGAACACAAAGCAATGAGGTTTTGGATATGCAAATTATGCAGATGAACGATTTCAGAGAGATGTGGGTAGAAGATGGATGTAAATGGCTAACAGAGAGGCTGCAGAGGACAGTGGTGTGAAGTCATATTTCCAGAATTGAAACATTTTTAATTATAATTACTCACATCAAAATCATTGTTGTTATTCATTTCGCCTGATTCTGTTAACAAGCATTGGCAAACTCAATAGATTCAGCTTGTTTTAGGTCCATGTCCGTTACTGTATGATGTGTCAGGATGCAGTAAAGGAAAACTCAGAGAGGCACCAAGATTCAGACCGGGTGGTTTGCTATGGGAAGCAAACAGGAACTCTTCATATACCTGGAAACTCCTGAATGCAAGAAAGGCGGCAACAGGGCCGGACTGGCTACCGGGCGTTTTGGTCGGCTGCCAAGCTGGGGCCCGATTTTACTGCCGTGGGGGCTGATTTATGGTGATGGGGACCTGCATTTTCTTCTAAGTAAAGAAAGCAAAACAAATGGTTTAAAAGCATACTTTAAAACCATTTGGTTTTCCATTCTTTACTTAGAAACGCCCAGTAGCCAGTCCGGCCCTGGGCGGCAAGCCATTTGGGCGCAGGTTCCTGAAATTCCAGCCTCCTCCATCCTCTGTATTAGAACGGGATGAGAGACAGTATCAAAGGTTGTGCTCAAATCCAGAAAGATCATATCTGCTGAGCCTCCTTGATCCAAAATTGCTCTCAATTCTTCTGTGGCTGCTAGTCTGGCAGTTTCAGTACTACTTCCAGATCTGAAACCTAATTGGGTGGAGTGTAAAATAGCATACGTCTCCAGAAGTGAGTACAGGGGTTTGTTCACATACTTCTCCAGGGCTTTGCTAGCCCCTAGAAGAAGGGAAATTGATCTGCAATTATCAGCGCGTAAAGGATAAGCAGAGGGTTTTTTCAGAAGGGTCTCCAAATTGCATGTTTCCTTACAGGAGGGACGCTCCCACTTTCCAGAGAGTGATTGAAGATATCCGACAAAATAGACAGAATTGCATTTCCCCCTTTCCTAAGTACATCTGGAGGGGCTGGGTCCTGCGGTGACCCTGATTTATTGACTGTAAGATCTCTTCAGTAGCCACTTTTCTGATTGCAGGAAATGCCAACAGATTGTCCTTAGCAGAATTTTCTGCACGAGAGGTCTTGCTGAGACCAGTATCCCTTGGCAGGGAAATAAGGATATTATTTGCTTTTTCTAGGATAAAGCTTGCAAACATATTGGAGCACGCCTCTGAAGTGGGGAGGTAATTGACTCCTCACCAGCTTCATGAGACAGTCCACCAACTTAAATACCTCTTTGGATGAGTTAGGCACATTTTCAACTTTTGCACTAAAATAAGAGACTCTCACCTCTCTTATTGCATATTGATATTTTTTCATGACTTTCTTGTAAACTGCCTCACTAGGCTCATCGTACATTTTCCTCCAAACCCTTTCAAATGTTTTGGCTTCCTGTTTTTAGTTCAACAACCTCAGATGAAAACCAAGAGTTGTTTCTACTTGGGAGTCCAGCCCATTGAAGCCTAAGAGGGACAAGGACATCCACGGAGCTCTGTAACCAGCCCTCCACTTTTTATACCTTTCTGAAGTATCCCCTTCCATTAGGGGGGCACAGTTTGTGAGAGTTTTATATTAGGAATTGTTATATATTTTTTTAGATTAATAGGATTATTCAAATATGTAATGTGTTTGAAATGAAGAACCTTTTGCTTCTGGTGAATAGACAGGACAGGGTATAGTAAATTTAACCCCTGTGAAGACCAACCTTTTCCCTACTGTTGCTTAGACTGGAGTGGGAATAGTAAATGTAACCCCTCCGAAGTCCTAAGCTTTCCCTACTTTTACACATACTGGAGTGGGAATAGTACATTTTAAACAACCAGTGTCCAATACTTTCCCTACCATAGTGATGTTTTGGGTGGGAGTGGTAAATGTAACCCTTCCGAAGTCCAACACTTTCCCTACTGCTGTGCTGTTTGGAGTGAGAATAGTACATTTTACACAACCAAAGTCCAACACTTTCCCTACTATAGTGCTGTTTGGAGTGGGAATAGTAAATGTAACCCCTCTGAAGTCCGTCACTTTCCCTACTGTTACACTGACTGAAGATGGGGATCATAACTGTAACCCATCCAAAAATCTAATACTTTCCCCTACCGTTGCTTAGACCCTCATTATGATGTCGGTCGGACCGCAACCGGCGGCCTGTCGGTTACATGCGACCACATATAGAGCTGTGGTCTGACTGCCGCATTAGGATGCGCAGCAGTAGGACGCAGCATGTGAAGGAACCAACCGATGATTCTTATCCATCGGTTGGAAAGTAATCCCCTACAATGGGGCAGTGCCTGCTCATGCACCGCCGTAGGGATTAAGATGTCTCTTTCAGGCAGCCTTTCAATGGCAGTCTGACCACCATTGAAAGGCTGTCAGAAACAGATTTTGGGGGCCTCTAGCAGGGCCCCTGTCTCTCGGCGGCCTCCGTTATTAGGTCTGGAGGGCACCTGTGGTGCCCCCCAAACAACCACAACCCATGTGCCAGGCACCACATGGTGCATGGATGTTTGAAAACATCCATTATTCCACTGCGGGTTGTGCTGTGGCCCTTTTATGGCTGCTGCACAAGCCGAAATAGAAAAATGGATGTTTCCGACTGCCTCATGGGCGGTCTCATCCTAATTCGTCAGATGCAACCAGCAACTACTATTGAGTCGGTTTCCATTCAGTCACGAGACCGGTCGGACGCTCGTCTGACCAACATCGTAATCAGAGCGTTAGGGTGGAGTGGAAATAGTAAATCCAACTCATCTGAAGTCCAACACTTTCCCTACTGTGCGCTGTTTGGAGTTGGAATAATACATTTAACATGCACCGAAGTCCAACAATTTCCCTACTGTTGCGCTGACTGGAGTAGAAATATTAAATGTAACTCCTCCAAAGTCTAACGCTTTCTCTACTGTTGCTTAGACTGGAGTGGGAATAGAAAATTCAACCCCTCTGAAGCCGAGCGCTTTCCCTACTGTTGTATTGACTAGAATAGAAATAATAAACCTAACCCCTCCAAAGTCCAACACTTTCCCTACTATTGCCCTGATTGGCTTGGGAATCATAAATTGAACCCCTTCAAAGTCCAACATTTTCCCTACTGTTAGTTAAACTGGAGTGGGAAAAGTATTTCGAATGTTTTCACACTCCAATACTCTTTCTATTATTAATTACATATATTTTTTAATTGTATTTGTTTTTTTTTTTTAATTTTATATTATTTGTTTACATTTGTAATTTAAAAAAAAATGTTATAATCATTTCTGTAATAGTGTTTTACATTTTTTAATGTGTACAACATTTTTATAATATTTTCTGTAATAGTGTATTTTAGCTTTTTTAATTTTTTATATTTTTTGATTTTGTAATTATTCACTATTTTTTAATTGAATAGTTAACATTTTTCAAGTTTTATTTAGATATATATTTATTGATATTTATAGATGTACAGATATATCGGCATATATATATATATATATATATGTGTGTATATATATATATATATTATATATATATATATATATATATAATATTATAGTAAATTGAAAACATTTTACAAAATAAATTTAATTTTATGTAAAACATATATTTTTAATAATTATATTACACTATATATCTAAATATATAGATATAAATATCAATATACATGTATATAAGCACGAATGCAAATATATATGTGTGTGTGTGTTTATATAACTATACATATAGTATTAAGTATTAGTGGATTTTATGGAATTTATATTCTCTTAAAGTTATATACTAAGATATTTAACATTTACTACTTTCAACTATAAATATATATCTAAAACAGTGTTTTTGTATGTTTTTGGATGATATTAGTGTTAAACTATATTTTATTTTTGATATTTTTGTACCTTCCATTATAAGTATAGGGACACAATATTTTTGTAAGTGATATTGTTGACACAATATTTATATCAAACAATATTGTTTACCTTGATATTGTGTCAGTAATCCCCTGGATGGCCACACTAAACTCTGTACAATTGACCTCTTTAATTATTGCTTCATTCATTCTTATATATTTCATTTAGGGCCCACTGTGTTATCTCCCTTATCTTAGCCTAACTGCACGTAGTGGGTCGCTTGTGCTTTGAACACATTACAAATGAACACACTTGCTTTTGTGCTACACATATATTTTACAAATAGGCTGCACATGTTTTGTATTTCAGTTATTCTGCTTGGATTCACACAGAACACTTTGTACAAGGTCAAAAAACACTATACTCTCTTTTCGCTGTGGTCAGACACTAAACCTAGACATAACAGAGAAATCCAGCTGCTGCTTTGAAACAGGCAATTCTTGTCATATAAACTGAGACTTGTCGTTTTGAGAGACAGAGAGGACACATTATTGACAAGCAAAGGTCCTATGACGAGAGAGAGCTCTGTGACCTGAGATGCAGAACAACTATCTATACGTGCCAGATATGGGGTCCCCGCTAATCCCAGAGATCTCGAACATCTTACTTTGGGGCATATTTACAAGAATTGCCACTAAGCAGTTTTCACGTTGCTTAGCGGCAATTCTTTCACTGCTGCTGATCGCCAAATCCTAATGCTATGTTTGCGACGTATTTACAAGATGTCGCTACATGGCGTTAGGATCAGCTAGCGGCCGGGAAAATTGTCGCTAACACTAGTGTCATGGCGATAGAAAAATACTCGTTAGCGTTAAAAAAGTGACGGACGGCCAAATAGCGGCAAAAAAATTCACGTTAGTCAGCCCAACGTCACTTTTCAGCGTCTAGAGGCAAAAAGATTTTACAAATACACCTCTAAGGAAAAAAATTAAATATAAACACCGGAATGCAGAATGGAGCAGCCAGGACCAAGTTCAGCACAGGTCAACAACTCCTCAAACCCCCCAACAGCCAGGATGACCAGCCAGAGTCCCAGGGGACAAGGAAATGCAGATTCAGGGCCTCATTTATGAAAAGTAGGGCATCGCTGGGGAAAACCAGTGATGCAACACTTTTCATTGTGCCATCCTTGTGACACCATGGATGGGTGATATTTACAGTATGGCGCTCCATGTTGCAAGGACTTAACAGATACGTCAGGAATCCTGATGTATCTGGTGCCTTAATAATGACGCATTGCTGGAGTGTGTCGGATAACTGACGCAACTCCAGCAATGTGTCAATACACATAGGCAAGTCCCATGTGAAAAGCCCTGAGTCACTCCTTCTGCCTACTTGAAGCAGGCGTAAGGATTGTGACACAGCCAAGTCATAGGAGTGGCGCAGTGAAATTTCACAGATTTCACTGGGACACTTCTACAAGGCATTTTTTACGTGGTAACGCCCACCTTGCATACATTATATCTGACGCAAGTATAATGTAGCACAGAGCTTTGCAAAGTGATGCATCTGACTAGATGTGTCACTTTGTAAATCGGGTGCAGTGTGACGCATTGTTTACACCGCCGCCACATCACAAAAAAGTAATGCAGTGGAGGCACAAGCCCTCATAAATAAGGGCCTCAGTCAGGAGGAGAATTAGATCCTGATTGAGGAGGTAATGGAGCATCAACACCAGCTCATGGTCAGCTCCAAGGTGTCATTGGGGACCAAAAACGCTACATGGCAGTCCATAGTCAACAAAGTGAACTCCATTGCAGAAGTCAAGATGGCAGTGAAGGACTGCAAGAAGTGCTGGCATGATATCAAGTCCAAGAATAAGCAGAAATTGGCTATCAATCGACAGGTTGCATTGCAAACCATAGGTGGCAGTCAATGGCGGCTCCTGCACTAAGGCGGAGGAGTGTCGCCCCACTAGACAAAAGGAAAAATAAAATGATAAAATAACTAGTGTTATTATCATTTTATTTTTCCTATATAATTCAGTGACACTCGGGCGGGGCGGAGCTGGCCGAGTAGGGCGAGGAGTGGTTTTCACTCCTGAAGTGCGCAGGACTGTTTGGCCGGCCCTCTCGGGCAGCCCCAAGCAGTCCTGCACACTTTACATGTCCCCCACCAGGCTGGTGAGGGACATGCAAACCCTCCCAGTCCCTGTCTGAGCACCGATCCACGGCACTCAAAGCAATCACAACGCTGCATTGCATTGGAGGACGAAGGAGAGACAGCGGCCATTTCAGGTAAGTGTTTTTTTTTTAATATTTGATTTGTTTGGCACTCTCTCCCCCTACACCACCCGGGTTTGGTAGCAGCCACTACTGGTGGCAGTCTAGTGTAGTTTTTTTGCCACTAACGGTTTAGATTAGATTTTCCATTGACAACTCATGTACTTTTTGAATTTTTTCCATTGCCACTATGAAAACGTCATGCTAACATGTAATGCAGTTAAAAAATTATTGCTAAGTGGTATGTGACTTGTATTTGAACCATTTTTGTAGATGTTGCATGCCTGGCATCAGTCAATGGCATGTGATATATGTTGTGTATGTGGCTTTCATTGGTCAGAAGTCTAAGGTTCTAAATGTGTCTAGGCTCTCAACATTCAAACCTTTACAGATGCGTGCTGCTCCATATTTTACAATGTTGGTTTGGCAATGCATGCAAAAGTAAGGTGTGTACCACTGCCATGGGGTTGAGACACACATATGTGTGTCAACCAAGCATGTACTACTTTGTCAAAGATTTTGGGGGCATGCATACAATGCACAAACAACAATGGAACATTAATTTTGTTTATGTTCTTGTGGTGTGAATTACATACCCATATTTACAGGGTTATGCAAAGCCAGTTAACTTTGATCTATGCCACCTAGTCTATATTTGCCTTACCACAGTCCGCTACAGCATAGGGGTGGGCAATTGGTGTTGTGTTGGAGATTCCACCACAACATCCATAGCTTTTGATGTGGCTCCAGATCCACATATCTGGGGCTGTGTCAAATTTGACAACTCTGAAAATGCGACGTTAGACAGGCAAGACTGGCAGACATGTTTCAGCTCATTCCATGTGCGCTGCATATTGCAGCACATATGGATGAGGCAATTCCCCTCTCTAGATTATTTTTGTGCTGGAAGGTGTCCCTTCATGCACAGAAAAAATAAACATGCAGCGCAGTCACCCTTGCTACATGGCACAAGCATGCCAGCACTGGCACTGCCCAGATTTGTTGGCACCAGTGCTAGGGCTCGCACATGGCTGCTTTTAAACTGACCTTAGGCTTCAGCAGTGCACACATGCAAGTGCAGAAAGGCTGCTGGCCTCTAAACTACCATGCCATATTATTTACTAGGGACTTGAAGGTAGTTTCAACCCTCCTGCCCTATTTTGTACTAGGGCATCATAGGGGAGGTCATGCCAATCATAAGGGTACCCTAACCCATAGTGTACCCTAGTGTATGTAGGTGTTTTCACTGTATTCTAAGTGTGTCATCTGCATTGCACTGGCCCTGGGCCTGGTTAGGCAGAGCCCAGGGTTAGTCAGAGTCAGTTACCACCAGTACCAGTCTTTAAATATTTGGGAGTGCCCAGGGCACAGGATGACTTTGCAACACTACCTCATCCTTTTCTTCTTTACCCTCCCCACCTTCCAGATGATCCTGCTCACCATTGCCATGTAGCTATGGGACTTCTGTCTGCACCCATATGTTATGTGAGATGCAGCACACCAAGATAATTTCACACACCATTGGCAGTGAGAAGAACAGTCTTCCCCCAGATTAATTTATGCACAGGAAGCAGGATATCTTGACTCCTAAACTCAAATGAATGATGGACCTGGTGCTGCATAGGGCACAACACATCAATCTCATAGTATTGACTAATGGTGCCTCATCTGCATTTTGTAGTTGACATGGACTACATATTTACTGGTAACAAGTAATGTCATAGGTAGTGTCAAATACTCCACTAGATGATTGGTCTGTGTGACATACTTAAGTGGATTAACTACAGTATGTCAGAAGTGTAATGTTCAAATAAGATACATAGAGCTTACAAGATGTTAGTTAATTGACTGTTTATTTTTCATATATACATATTCATGATTTTAATGTATCCATTTTTTGACGTGAATATTACATTAATGTGTCAATCTGCAAAGAAATTATTGATGATTCCATCCCTCTCCTGGGTTGCTGCTGCTGTACTGACAGGTTGCCTCTGGTCCTCTTCTTCTTCCCCTCCATCCTCGGGATTTTCCTGATCAACATTGTCCTCGGGCAAAGGTGCATTAGTCCAAACACATGCTTGTGTCGTATACAGACAAGTATAAATTTGCATATCAGTGGTGGTGAGTATAACAGTCGACCGCCAGTTGTGTCCAGGCACCTAAAACAGGATTGGAGAATATCAAAAGTCCTTTCCACTATGGACCTGGTGCGGTCAAGTGCAACACACCCTGGGGCTTCAACAGTATTTGGTATCCATTCATTGTGTGTCTGCACTGGCAATAGCAGTGCAGATTTCCTTTATGACACTCACAATATGCCCTTGGAGACGTCGTTGTTAGCTGTCAGGCTTAAGTTGACATCGAGGACAGTGGGCAGGAACTTGGAAAAGGATGCCTGTGATACTCCTGCCACTCTGGTGGTGGTATGTTGAAATGTTCCTGATGCCATTATGTGGAGGACAGTGAGTAGCTTGGTCTGTGGAGGGATGTTGGTGCAGCGCTGGGATGTGGGCTGAAGCCCAAGCGCTATCTGGTTCAGGAGTCGGACTCCCCCTTAAGCCTGTAATGGGCTATGACCTCCTCTTGCCAGAGGTGAATGAGGGTGAACCTCTGGTAGTAGATCCACTCCCTTCTCAGGCATTGCCATGGTGATGGTGGTGGTGGTCATGACCCTGCTTCCCCCTGTCCTTGCACATTGTGCACACTCACGCTTGTCCAACCTGGAGTGTAAATAGTGCTAGTATTATGGAACAGTCCCGCATGTTGGTAGTTTAACTGCCCCAATGTATCATGTATGCTACTGATCAGAGTAATCCCTGGTGGCAGTGGTTGTTTCATCCATTACATGCTTGTGCACTGTGGATATGTCCAACAATGATTGTATACATGAGGAACATTAGTTACGCGAAAGACATTAAGCATGTTGCATTCACAACCATGGCACGTGTTCACACAACCAGAGACACGCACACATGGCCCAATTGATGGTGACACATTGACAGCACACCTCCACATGTGGCAGCTCGAGTGCTAGGCTATAAAAGATGCTCAAACTAACTGCATGTGCTTGCTCTCGTAAATGCTACCTTACCTGAGCACCTCCTGTTTTTAGCAAAGATCTTCTCTGTTGGGCATCTCTGCTCCCCCAACGGTTTCTAGTTGTGCGTCTCTCCTTCTTCCACGTTTCCAGACGGCTCCGGAGAGTCTCTGGCTTTCTGCGGTTCTCTGTCTCCAGCTTCCTGTTGCTGACGTTTCGGTCTTCCTAGGTCGGCTCATCCCACACAACTGCACCGCGAACCTGCAGCAGTTAAAAAAAACAACAAAGAACATTCTCAGGTATTCTCAATGCTGCGACTTGCTGTTGTTGTTTTGAACTTCTTGCAACATCGAGGTAATTAGGAAAATATTGCCACAGAACGGTTTTGTTTCTTTTGAACATTTATTCTTCTGTGGAGCATTATATTATATGAACAGTGCTATTCTCTTTGTGAACATTATGTGTGATACTGCCTTTTGTAGCACATGACAGACGTTTTCTTCAACAACGCGAAGAACGGACATTGTGAAATAGAACAAGTAAAAGGCATTTCCTTGTGTTGCTGAAAAGCAGATTTCAAGGACAGAATCGCTTGATTTATTTTCTTTTAATAGGCTATTGTGAATCTCCTGGCATCCTCACTCTTTGTGTAAAGCAGTGGAGTTAGATGGGTGTTGTTCTGGAACTGCAGAATTCAGTCTGTACAGTAAGTGAAGATTAGTGTCATTAATGCTCAATATTTTGTTACAGCTTTTATATTGATCACTTTGACTCTCCACAAAAAGGCCTTTCAAGATTTATGACAAGTGCTACTAGAAAATCAAGATTTGAAAATAGTGCTATGAAGAACCTTGCTTGGTATGTTTGTTCCTTGTATACATGTACAGAACATTTCACTGCACTTTGATTCCAGGGGTACTAACCATTTCTTATTCTACTAGATTACACCAACATAAGAGGGACAGTCAGAAGACCACTCCACCCTTATCCAGTGTGCCCTTGATCCATTCCCTGTACAGACGTAGATCCCGAGACCTGGATTATCTTTTGTTTGTTCCCTTCCCATTTTCCCTTCCCTTTGAGAGCTTCCGATGGTGTTGTGTTCCTATTATCCTATCATGTAACAACAGCTGTGATAATAAAAGTATATGTTTTGAGAGATGTCTATCTTCGGAAAAGGTTTTTTGTTCCTTCCGCGTGGGAATGGTAAATCACATGTGAAACATATAGTATGTCCAAGAAGAATTATAGGGGCGTCTCAAGTAATTTATGATACTGGTCTTGACTACTGTGTATAAAAAATGACACGAAAATGCGGTCAGATAATTTGATCTCAATATAGAAGGTGTAATGTGTGTACATAACCTTCCACAATAATGAACTTACGTCCAGTCTATGCGGTCATAGTGTCTCCAAACCGAGTTTCGTCAAAGTAGTTGTCACAATGTAGTCAGTACCGCAGAAGATGCAATCAAGCCCACTATCTAAAGACAGAGGACAACATTTGAGACAGGACTTAAAAGAGGAACGCAGGCAAAACAAGAACAAGAGCTGGGTGAATACTCTTTGGGGTATATTCACAAGAACGTGTGATAACTACCGCAAGAGTAGCGCAATGCAACTTTCAGCATTGCAGCCTATCGCGGGAAAATAACCCTGTGACAACGTGGAATTCACAACACAGCGGTAGCATGCGATAGTTGGCCGACACTGCGGCCAATGCTCGCGATACAACCACCTCGACGGAGATAAAAACACAAACCACAACGCGAAAAAAGCTGTGATGGGCCAAAGCGCGATAAGAAAACAGTGACAACCAGCGCGAGGGCAGCAATACTCACGCGCAATGCGGGAAAAAGCACAAGAACAGCATACGGAAAATGCCACAGAACAAAATACATCAACAGCGGAGTACCACGGATGCACCCTGGCCAACTGCAGAGGACAACATGCACACCACAACATCCAAGCACCTTGGAAGAACAGAACCTACAGGCACACCTCATGAAAGAGACCAGTGGCAGACAAATCAGAGCCGCAGGAGCGACACACCCACCGTGCAGCATACGCACATAAGCAGAAGTGCACCCCGACATTGACAACATCCCGGTACGAACAGCAACACCTCCACAATTGAACACAGGACACAACTGGTTCGGAAAATGTGCACAACATGGCAAATCACATCTGAAACCCCAGGGATATGTAACATGACAATGTACAATTCCAACCTGTAACCTGCAAATATGTTTTATTCACACATGCAGTGCAATTGGACATCTACTACTGTCCCATGAATGCCACGGACGGTCACAATGTGACGTGCTCATGAGAAGTAAGTGGCAATGATGGAGTCCCTACGGGCCATTCCTGCCGCAGCTGCAGTGGGATGTGGGCCACCTGCCCCATCACCACCATCATCGTCCGGTACCTCTGGAACTGGGATCCATGGGGCCCTGGTGCGAACACAGATGTTGTGCAACACACAACATGCAACGATCATCTTGCACACGACGTCCGGGCTGTACAGCAGCTTCCCACCAGTGCCGTCCAGGCACCTGAAACGTGATTTCAACACGCCAAATGTGCGTTCAACGATGCCCCTGGTGCGTATGTGGGCCGCATTGTACTGCCTCTGGGCGGGTGTGTTCGGGTCCCGGAGGGGTGTCATCATCCAAGGGCAGAGTGCATATCCTTGATCACCTGTGACAGTGCAGGGAGAAAAGAGTCAATACTTGGTTCGGCAGGATGTGATGGCAGGCCCACCAATTCAGTGACGCCTGTGCTGGCTGTGTGTGGGGTGAGTGTAAGCCAGCCCTCAGGGAGTAGCTGGTGCTGGCAACTACACCAACAGTCATCAGGCACACAGACATGCAATGTCAGAACTACAAGGGGGATGACTCGAGTCGCACAGGGCTAGTCGCCCCGGATGCACAGCGGCCGACACGGGCCCACCACCACGGGACGCTGACCTGCGGGAGACTGGGGTAGGGTCATGAGGGCAGAGCAGTGCCTCACATGTGTCATGGCTGCATTCCGCATCTCCACACGTTCAGCTCTTGTGTGGCTGTGGTGCCATGTGAAGTCTGTATTGGGTGCAGGGGTAGCCCAGGAAGACCAAGGAGTGGTGTAGTCGTGTCTGGTAGGTGGTCGCGTAGTTTGACATGTCGGATGTGGTTAGGTCATGTGTGCATCCCCACTGTTGTGCTTTGTGCGTTGTTGGCTGTGGGATGTGTGGTGTGTTGATTTGGTACTTACCAACGAGCAGTCCCATTCCATATGTGCCATCCTGGAAGCGCTGGTTGATGATGGACTGTCGGAAGATGAAGGAATCATGCACACTGCCTGGGTAGTTGGCGACGACATTGGTGAACATTCCCCGGTGGTCCACTATTGCCTGCACATTGATGGAATGCGTGTGCTTCCTGTTGCGGTAGTGGTGTGCAGTATCCGCAGGGGGCACAAGTGGGACATGTGTGCAGTCGATTGCCCCCAACACGGCCGTTAATCCGGCTATGGCGTAGAAGCCTTGCTTAGTCTCCAGCTGTTCCTGCGCAGTGTTGGGGAAGTGAAGGTACTGGGGTATGAAGCTGATGATGGCATCCAGGACAGGTGTGATGAACTTTGATAGGGCTGGCTGCGAGACCCCTCCGACTCGGGCAGTTGTTGGTTGGAAAGTACCAGAGGCCAACATGTGCAGAACTGCCAGCAGCTTTGTCTGCGTAGGGATGTTTGTTCTCCGCTGTGTTGGGGCCTTCAGCCTGTGGGCGATGTGGGTCAGGATGCGTAGGATAGTTGTCCTTTTGAGCCTGTAGTGGGCAATGACTTCCGCGGGCGTTAGGTCTGTGAGAGTGGTGCATTTTCGGTAGGTCCGCTGTCTTACTCTACGCTGCCTCTGTGGTGGTCCGGGGGGGGGGCGGGTCCGGGTCCTGGGGGTGGTGGCGGTCCTGGGGGTGGTGGCGGTGGGTGTTGTGGCCCTGTTGGGGCTCCGAGCTGCATGTAGAATAGCTCCATGGCGTTGTTTGTTCTTCGGGTATGGCTGTGTGCGGGACTCCGTTGCCTACTGCAGGTAGACGTCCGTCTTTACACCTGCTTGAGGCAGGTGTTATATATCTGCGGCTACCGCGCCTTATCGACTGTTTTGTGTTCTTATCTTCGATGTGGCTGGTTGTTGTGAATGTTGAGGTGTGATATTGTCTCGACTTTTGGCACGGGAACGCCCACTCTGCATCTCATTAGCGATATTTGCGGGGGTCCTCTGTGGCGATGTTTTTTCCGGCTGCTATCGCGGGTATACTGGTGCTGTGGGCTGTTGACACCGGCTTGTGAATGAGGAGGTAAATTTATCACGACTTTGGCTGAGATAAAGTGCCGTTAATTTGGCGATGGCTCCTTGTGAATATGCCCCTTTATGTTATATTTATTCTAACCATTAACCAAGTATCGTTCCACTCGTGCTCTACTCTTTACAAATTATAGTGGCGGTAAACATCAATTGCATATAGTCAACAGTAAGGTTATATTTGTTGTCTAAAAAGGGAGGAACCTTTCCCCCTACCGTACAAAAATCAAGTAAATTATATACTATAGAATACGTACACCACCCTCTTAGAGTTATGTGGGCTGCATGTTAGTCAAATTCTCAGTATTTCTTCACTATTAGGACCATGTTAAGTCCCTATGACCTGTCTCAAATATTGTCCTCTGTGTTTATATAGCGGGCTTGATTGTGTCTACTGCGGTACTGACTACATTGTGACAACTACTTTGACGAAACTCGTTTTGGAGACACTATGACCGCATAGGCTGGACGTAAGTTCATTATTGTGGAAGGATATGTACACACATTACACCGTCTATATTGGGCTCCAACTATCTGACCCCATTTTTGTGTCGTTTTTTATACACAGTAGTCAAGACCAGTATCATAAATTACTTGAGACGCCACTATAATTCTTCTTGGACATACTATACGTTTCACATATGATTCGCCATTCCCACTCGGAAGGAACAAAAAACCTTTTACAAAGGTAGATATCTCTCAAATATACTTCTATTATCACAGCTGCTGTAACATACTATTCTTTTTTCTCATGCCTACTATTCTCACTACCTATGGATATTCAAAAGGTTACCGTATTACTATACCCTTTCATGCCATTAATTTTTGTCTGCTTTATTTTTTATCTTAAACACCATCAATCTACTATTCCTAGAATCACTACTTCTTTGGGCTTTTAGAAGGCAACATTTCTTTACTCGACTCTCATTCCAGGTTGGGCATCACATCACCTATCTCTCCAATCTTTCAAATACTGATTTTTCAGTATTATTGTAATATATATTAGTCCATTGTTATACAGCCTTGAAAAAGTCACATCCGTGACGAAACACGTGACTGGCTGTTGTCTTTTCATCACCGTACATTGCTGCTACAATCATGCTGAAAATGTGACTTTTTTAATCAATATTGAAATGAGGAATGTACTATATTGGAAAATTTGATTTTTCAAGACCTTGTAATGAATGTACTGAGTCTTGTATATACTATATCCTTAACTGAATAATTTTTCTTTCTGTTGTCCTGAACCTGTGAAAGGTATTAAAAGGAATTTTTGAAGACTAAACAATGTCGTAAATAGATACCATATGTTGAGTGCCGGGGTACATTTCTTATAGAGGCTCCAAGTGTGTTTGCATACTTTTTTAGACCAGGTAATTTCTGACGTTAAAAAACTGCCGCTAATGGGACTTAGCAGCAGTTTTTTCTTTTTTAGCGAATTACAAGGAAATCCTTGTAAATATCGCATTGTGTGTTTTGCAGGAGTTTTTATGTTGGAACGCATACCTTGTATCTCATTTTTGGTAAGTCACGCTAACAGAAGTGGCGGGGTGAAAAATTGTCGTTAACGCTGGAAAAATGCTGCTAACTGGACTTTGCGGCAACTTGTAAATATGGCATTGTAAAAAAAGCCACAGTAACATCAAATCATTTACACCACAGCGGCGTTAAATCCTTGTAAATATGCCCCTTTGTTTCTATAGTGAGGGTAGGCCTAGGTAGATCTGCCTTTCAAAATGACAGGGCTTTCCATTGTTTACAGTTTGTTGATAGTCCTAATCACATTTTTGGCCTGCATATGTCTTCAAACTGCAGCGAGGTTGCTAGAAAATAGAGAACGTTAATTTTAATAAATATTGCAAGCTTTCTTTGTGTCTCTTTTTTTATTTATCATGGACATGTATGAATGAGAGAACAAAATGTGATGGCCTGCTACTGCGATCCCTGAGAAGGTCTGGAGTGTTGTGTTCTGGGGTGCAAATTTACTTGTTTCTCTGTAAAGGTTAGGAGAGCAAGTAAGGCACTATGAGCAAGAATGGATTTGGGCCCATAGATACTAATGTGGTATGGTAACTCAGTTTCTACAAACTGATGTTCTGTGGTCCTAGGCATTGTTCTGTTTCTAAGGAGAATCAATGCAACAACACTGTACCTATTAGGTTTGGTAACTAAGAATCCATTCTAAATATTTGACAGATTTTTCAACAAGATACACCAGGGTCAATATATTTTGATAGAAACCTTGTCCGGGTCTACACTACTTTTCTGTCTTTTCTTTAAAATTGATGTTCTGAAGTCTTTAAGTGACATTGTAACATTGTAACTGCCTATAATTTGGGTGCATGATTATATCGTGATTTATTCTTGTCTCCTTCAAAAGCAATACTAATAAAATGCATGGCACAATGAACACTTTAAAATATCACCATTTAAAACAGTCACGTTAGAATACTTTTTATTTTAAAAAATATGTATTGGCAGCTAATGGCTACCATGTTTAGGTGACTGCATGTTTTTTCTTTTTTTCATTATATTTTGTGGTATATGCTTACAAAAAAAAATATGCATAAGCTTGCAAAGAACAGACCTGTTGACTTTTCCAAGGCTTATTGTTCTTTTGTACAGTTATAGCCACTTCTGTACTAATAATTTGCTGTTCAAAGAAAGCAGTCTTTACATCCCATCATTCTCTTGGGATTACTGCTTACCTTGTTTTTGGATAGAGGAAGCGGGATCCTGAAGAGGAATCGGCCATCAGCCTGAAGCTTCCTTTCTGATGTATTTTCATGAGGACTTTGACCATTCATTTTTTTGTGACGTGAACCATTACCACAGTTGCAGGAAATAATGTCAATGCTAACTAGAGTTTTTGTCTGGTTTCTCGAGCTTTGATCAGCCATCTTTGCTTATTCCCTGCAAAAGAAAAGATAAATCGGAAGTCAGTGCACTTCTCCCTGTTTCAAGCACATCACCCCCGTACTACACAGTATTTTCTCCTTTAGGATAAAAACATGCATTAAATATAAATACTCAGGGGCAGATTTACAAGCCCCTTGCGACACTTTTTCGCTGCCGTTGCGTCACTTTTGTGACGCAACGGCGGTGTAAAAAATGCGGCAAATTTACAACGTGACTAGGGAGATGCGTCATGTTGTAAAGCCCTGCGTGACATTATACCTGCGTCAGGTATAATGGGGCAGATTTACAAGCCCCTTGCGCCACTTTTGTTTCATTTTTCCCATGTTAAAAATGACGCAAAAGTGGCGCAAGGGGCTTGTAAATCTGCCCCAATGTATGCAGGGTAGGCGTTCCCACGCAGGAAAGTCTCATAAAAGTGACGCAGTGAAATCTACAAGATTTCACTGTGTGACTTTTAGGACCCCACTGCGTCAAAACCTTACGCCTGCTTGAAGCAGGCGTAAGGAGTGACGCAGTGTATTGGGAATAGGCCGCAACACGCATTGCTGGAGTTGCGTTGTGCTTGCGACACGACTCCAGCAATGCATGACTTTTCCACCAACAGATGCGTCAGAATTTCTGACGCATCTGTCAATCCTTGCGCCATAGTGCGCTGTATTGTAAATACGGCGCATCTATGGAGGTTCAAGGGTTTTTCATGCAGGCGCAGGGAAACTGACGCATCTATACAGATGCGTCAGTTTCTTGTAAACCTGCCCCTCAGTTTTATTAGCCACACGTTCCTGTTAGGTACCTCCACTCAAGTCTGGGCAAGGGATTTTGACGACACATTGAGGGGAAGGTTGTAGGCTTTTTAAGATATTACAAAATTGATTTTTTTTTAAGTTGGTCTTCCACTGAATACCATCAACATGTCCCTTACAAAACAGAAATGCAGCTTTTAATAAAATATTACAAAACAAAAAATGCCTCACAACCCTACCAGAATGTCGCACAGATCCTGAAATTTTCTATGTCAGGCGTAAAAACCTTTACATGTTGAATTCAATTTTAGCAGCTCGTATTTATATCAATTAAAATTGAAATTTATTATATTCCCTTGAAATGTGCCCTATCACTCTGCGACCTTAAATAGATAAATTAAAATCAAGGAATAAAATAAAAAAATTGGCGGCACATGTTGCCCAACAAATGCTAAGGACGGCCAAGTCTTAACCTTTGATCTGAGCTCTAAAGGAGATAAACCGGACCACAATACGGTACCTTTTGTAAAATGAAGAAAAAAAACGGAAACTGTTCCCTCAGTTTAACTAGCTCCGGATTTCATCAGCACCGATTGTTGTCATTTCTAAATAATTTAATTGAATTGAATGTTATTTTTAGTCGTCTCCTGCGGCTTTCTCATTTCCACGGTCCATTAGAAGGGACGAGTCACTAGGGACAAGTCACTAGAAACACTCTGGCTGGTACATTTCTGACTGAGAAGAATTCGCTCAGATAAGTGCTTAGGGCCAGGTTTATTAACAAGTGGCGCCCTACAGAGCAGCAAGCAGAGTTGCTGCGCTGCTTTGTGTTACCCAGAGAGAGGAGAACTGTGTCATATCTTCAAAGAAATGGCACAGTTATGCTCTCTGTAAGTGCTGGTGCACTTTGTGCTGCCTCATGCCAACTCAAGCAACCTTGCTCCATAGTGCAAGGGTGTCTGTGTTGTGATCAGGATAGTTTTTGTGCAGGAAGGGGTATATTCCTACACAAAAACTATCCTTTGAGGATATTTCCTCTTTGTATGAGTGCTGCAGGATGCAGAAAACATGAAAAGAGGAAATAATGAAGTGGCACAAAAATATTTCCCCTCCTTATGCCAGTCTCAGGGAGGCAAAGGCTTTTGGGGGAAATCCATGTCTTTGTCGATATGGGTTTGCATCAAAATCTGTTGATGGTTGCATGGGAATGCTCATGCACCACCCATGAAACGCCGCGCTGGCTCAAAGTAATGCAAAGCAATGCAGTTCGCTGCTTTGTTTTCCTTTTCGTTTTTACAAAGCAGCACAAACAGCCGTTTGCATTGCTTTGTAAATACCAAAAAAGGATTTTGCATCGGGCTGCGTTAAAAAAGTAACACAAATCCAATGAAAATCTTCTGACCCAAGATTTTTAAAAAATAAGTGCATGTGCCAAGGTTTTTCAATGCTGAACTCCAAGGTAACTAATACTAAGGTTTCCTAGTTCTCCATGCATTCCCTTTTGTGCCTCTTTCTTCAGCCATGATATACTTTCTGTCTCTTATTGCACTCTTGCAGCTTCCTTTTCAGCCCTCCTTTTGCCACTGTTTTCCTCCTTTCTCCTCCTCTATCCTATTCTGCCTTTCTCTCTTTTACTATGGGTCCAAGTCTGGCCACCAAAAATGAGTGCTGGCGCTGAACACCTGCAACCACCACCTACAAAAAAACAATGGATTAAACCCACATCCTTGTGACTGGGGATGAATGTTTGCATTGTTCAGCATTCCGTCCATCATTTCTTATTTTTGCTTTTGTCGCCCTAAGTGGGAAGCGTATGCCCAGACGTGGGTCCCGTGCTCACTGTGCCACTGGATTCAAGAGAGACTGGCTGATGAGGGGTGATACCCTGAAACTAGTCCAAGGATGCTTGTTTATGGTCCAGGGATGACCTAGCTCAGCAGTTTGGGCTGGACTGTTCCCATGAGGAGCAGGGTCAAGACTGGTTTGCATATGGCTGGGTCCAAACTGGGGTGTCTGGTGAGTAAACAAATGATGGAATAAACCCAGATCCATGTGACTAGGGGTGAATGTTTGTATTTACAGCATGTCATCCATCATATGTTGTTTTTGCTTTTGTCGCCCTAAGTGGGAAGGGTATGCCCAGATGGGGGTCCTGTGCTCACTGTGCCACTGGATTCAAGCTAGCCTGGCTGATGTGAGGTGGTTCCCTGAATTCGGTCCAAGGATGCTTATTTCCGGTCCTGGGAGGACCTGGGTTGGCAGTTCAGGCTGGACTATTCCCATGAGGAGCAGGGTCAAGACTGATTTGCACATGGCTGGGTCCAAACTGGGGTGGCGTGGTGAGCACAAAACGATGGAATAAACCCAGATTCTTGCGACTGGGGGTGAATATTTGCATTGTTCGGTATTCCATCCATCATTTGTTCTCTATACATTTGAAGGTGTCAGTAATTGCCTGGCGTTAACAGAAATATTTATTTTGTATTACGTTTTGGAGCACCCCAATTAGCTACCGCTGCTCAAAAGTAACTTTCAACAATGCATGTACATCCATTATTTACCATAGATTATATAATCTGCAACCAGGCATCACAAAGTGTTTTCAGGCGTCTCAAGGGATGCATGAAAAATAGAAGCAAAAGGGAAGGCGAGAAAAAAAAACAAGCATATCATAGTTAATATACATTATGGGCATTTTAGCAAACCATATGTTTTCTATCTTTAGATTTTAATATATTTTATGGCAATGCGTTGAACCACACGATCTCAAAAAATAAGATGACAGTAAAAATATAGGGTATTGAAATTACACATTGAAAGTAATAGTGTCAAACTGTCACTTGTACACTCCACAGATTAGCAATATAAGAATATTCCTTAACTGTGATTTAGTGCATCCTTTGTTTTTGTGACCAGTGAAGTCTTTTCAGTTCACCTGGTAAGATTTGGAGAACCTGTGAAATGTGCAGGTCCATAGGACTCCCGGATCCTGCTTTTGTGAACCCGACCTCCCCCCCCAACCCTCCCTCCCGCGGCCACCCTTGAATTTCATCCTCTTTTTACATTTCAAGCACTGCAGCGAAGGACAGGTTCCTTAGAGCTGCACAACCATTTTACTTATTTTTGAATGCCAAGCTGGTGAGGAGTAACCCCATAGGGTAATGTGGGTTATTTAACATTTCAAAATCCCCTCCTTAGACTTTTTAGAGGTTCTAACATGCAAATGGTTGGAAGAGGATAGAACAGCTCACAGCTTTAGGGAAAACTGAAGGACTAGCATTTAGTAGCAAGTCTTCAGCTATAGACAGAAACCAATGTGCATTATCTCTTTATTGAAGGAGACCCTTGATGTATGACTGCTTTTAGTTCTCCTGGGCCTTACCTTGGCAGATATGTTGAATGCAGAGAGGAGGGGAATTTCACATTGTCCTGCTTGGACCTGCCCTTCCACACTAGGCACTTCTGAAACATATATCCTACATGCTCGATGCAGAATGAATCAAGGGCTTTGCTTCTCCAAGGGCATTCAGCAGTGCAGCGACCAAAGTGACAACAGTCCCTATGATAGGAAGGGTTAATTGAACGTTCACAGATAAACTCTGATAACGTGATAGGAAACCTAAGCAAAGTATGGTCTGTATGTATACATTCCAAGCCTTGATGGCTACGTGTTTCCAGTTAGCAAATCAACAGAAACTCATTTTTCGCCCCTTAGTAAAAGTGCAATAGACCCTCCTTACTATGATTTCATACCTGTGAATAGGGGCCTGCAATAAAGCATTCTGTGGGTCCACCAAAAACACAATTTTAAGTTTTAATGTGTGTGTGAAATGATAAAGGGTTTTCATTTACAGGAGTCATAGGTTAAAAATACTAGATTATGAAGTGGCAACCACACTGAAGAATGTCAGGTGCAAAAGGTGCAGGGAGTTTTATAAATCCACAAGATAGATATCCGTTTTCAAAAATGTGTCCTACATTTTTCGGCCTACATCCACCACTCCAAGTAATATGCGAAAGGTTTATGGAAGCAAACCTACAAGAAGAATCTGTTTTCCCTGGACTACCAAAAGAAGGTGCAACTAAAAGCAAATCATCTACCTCTCCCCTCTGGAATTGTCATCACTGATTATTAACTTAGGGGCTTATTTATGAGAGGCCTGCACTGCCATTGAGCCAATAATATTGGCACAGTGCAGGCAATACTCCTTATTTACAAGTGGACATATGGGACCAATTGCTCGAGTTTTGGTCAGCCAGCGTCGGAAACTACCAGCGCCAGATCTGGCTGCGCCATGCAGCGACTAAAATATTTAAGGTATGGGTTTCCTCTTAAAATCCAGCGCAAAGCCCACTCAGTGATATATATGGTATTGTCAGTGCGTGACTCATCGTCGTTAAGCGTCGCGTCGAGCCTAAAATGCGAAATGCGTCAATATTCCTGCGCATCGGCAATCCAGGTATAGGAAATTATGTATTGGCTGTGGTACATGAAGGCAAGCCATACAAAACAGTTTTGGAAGCTCAACTGTGCCATGGAGGTGCGTATTTTGCAGCTGGGAGTTGAGAGGAGACCCCTACCCCCACCACGTAGGCAGTGTAGGAGAAGAGAGCACGTTTTTTGCCAGCGAACTTCCCTCATTGACCTCAGGGAGGATGAGGTCATCATATACTACTGACTCAGGATGGAGTCCAGAATAGAACTGCTGAACCAGATAGCGCCAAGGCTCCAGTCACTAATTGCCAGGCCCACCAACATCCCTCCGCAGGTGAAGCAGATGGCTGTCCTCCACATGCTGGCATCTGGTTCATTCCAGATCACAACAGCCTTAGTGTCAGGAATATCGCAGCCATCTTTTTTTGCCTTCCTACCCTCTGTCCTGGATGCCATCATCCACATAACACCCCAATGCCTCCTCTTCCCCAAGACAAAACAAAAGTAGCTGGACACCAAGTAAGGTTTCTACGCCATTGCTGGATTCTCACACATGCTAGATGCCATGAATTGCACACATGTGCTACTGGTATCCCCTGCAGCAACATCACACCTGTACATCATCCAGAAGCACACCTATTCTATCAACGTCCAGGCCATTGTGGGCCATTGAGGGATGTTCACCAATGTGCCGGCAAAATACCCAGGGAGTGTGCATGATGCCTACATCTTCTGGCACTGCATCATCAATGAGCACTTCCAGAATGGCTGATGTGGAAATGGCCTACATGCTGGTAAGCAAATCTGAAGTACATAATAGAACTACTAGCAGTAAGAGATGTATGACAAAATAGCCATCTCTGTGACTGTTGGCGGAGACAGGGCCATATGTATGAGGGGTGTCGTTCATACATGCACCATGCATCATGGGACATGTGTAATGCAAACCCTCAAGTCAAACATGTGAAGACACGAAAAGTCACTTTGTGTGTCTTAGAATGGCATAAAGGTAGAGAGCAATGCAACACTGAGCAAAATGCAGTGTAGCATCACTGTGTGTAAGAGATACTGTTAGACCTGGCACCATTGGCGTGGGTCTCCCCTGCATTTTTTGCCTTTTACCTCCTGTGTTTTGCTGTATGTTGGACTTTGTTTTGCTGATCTAGATGCTTTGGGCACTTTGCCACTGCTGTTCAGTGCCAAAGTGCATGTGCTCCCTTTATAAATTGTTGTTATGGATTGGTGTTTCCATAATTGGTTATTTGATTTACTAGTCAGTCCCTAGTATAGTGCACCGTGTGTGCCCAGGGCCTGTAATTCAAATGCTGCTAGTGGGCTTGCAGCACTGATTGTGCCACCCACATAAGCAGACTGTAAATGTAACTCTGGCCTGCCATTGCAGAGCCTGTGTGCAGTCTAGTACTGCCATGTCCACTTGGCAAGTGTCCCAACTTGTCAGGCCCTAACCTTCCCTTTTCTTACATGTTAGTCACCCATAAGGTAGGCCCAAGTTACCCCTGTGGGCAGGGTACAGTGTATGTGAAAGGTAGGACAGGCCCTGGTGTGTGTTGCATGTCCTGATAGTGAATTACTGCCATTTTCATTTTTCACTATTGCAAGGCTACCTGTTTCCATAGGCTAGAATGGGGAATTTGGTTATAACATCTTATAAACATAACTACCCCTGGGAACAAGGTAGGAGAATAAAGTTTAGTGTGCCTAAACTCAGAATGTTAAAATGCATCTTTTAGTGAGGGTGATTTTTACATTCTGTGTTTGAAAATACCACTTTTAGGAAGTAGGTATTTTCTTGCTTAGCCATCCAGTGTGCCTCTGCTAGGTTTGTGCATTGCATGTCTGGCTTTGGATGACAGGGGCTGGGGAGGAACAGTGGCTCCAGAGAGTCTGATGAGTCAGGGCTGAGCTGAATAGACCTGGGCTGCATTTAGAGTAGTTGGCGGAGATATCCTTTCACCTGAATGGGCCTGGTCTGCCTCCCACAATGCTGTCTCCACCTCCTGCCAGGAAGCTGCACCAGAGAGGACAGAACTGGTTTTGACTGAGCACAGGGCTTCTCTGCCACCAGAGAACAAAGGATTTTGGAGTATAAATATTGGGGCACAGACCCCAGAACTTTAGATCACTTCTGGGAATCAAGAGAAACCTTTGCCACGGAGAAGAGCTGGAGGAGCTGAGGAGGAATACTGCCTTTGTGCTGTTTTGCTGACTGGGGTTGGCCTGCTGTAGCTACTTGCTGCCAAGGAAAGGAGGAGGACTTTGCTGTTTGCTGTGTCCCCTGCTTGAGGAAGATCCCCAAGGGCTTGAAATAGAGCTTGCCTCCTATTCTGAAGTCTCAGGGACACAAAGACTTAATTTATTCTGTCTTTCTGCAACTGGAACTGCTGTTTCAGCTGCCACAGAAGGAAATTGCAACACCAACGCTGGCAAGCGATGCCGTAACCTGCACCAAAGCCATGGGCACCGCTTGTGAAGAGCACGGTGCACCGCCCTGACTTGCACCGTAGGCCCGACGCCTGCTGATGCCGTGCCGCATCGACTCCAAAGCCATCACCGAGGCCGCTGCCTGCACCGGAACCATGGGCACCACTTGTGACGTCCACAACGCACCGTCCCGACTCGCACCCCAGCCCCGACTTCACCGACGCCCGTGCTTCATCAACACGGAGCCGATACTCGACGTGGGTGACTCCCGAATCCATCGACACCGCACCGTCGTAGGGAACCAATGCTGCCCAGCACCAATGAAGCATCACCTCCCTGACGCCGTGCACTGTCTTTGCTTTCATCATTTCCAAGGTACTGTTCTGTGAGGGTCTGCTTGACTCCACGCCTGACGCTGCGCACTTCGCGGTCGGCGCTGTACTTTGGGGTTTTTCATCTGTCACGACGTTGTAATAACCCCAGGTGGAGGTTTTTGTTACTACAAACTTTATTTCAGTGAATAACCTATTTTTAAGGATATCTGGATAACTGTATTGTGGATTTTTGTTGTTTGGTCTTGTTTTGGTTTAGATAAAGATTACTTATTTTTCTAAACTGGTGTGGTGTCCATTTGTAGTGTTTTCACTGTATTACTGAATGTATTCACAAATGCTTTACACACTCCATCTGAGATAAACCTGTCTGCTCGTGCCAAGCTACCAAGGGGGTGAGCAGGGGTTATTTTAGAAGTGTATCTCCCTTACCCTGACTAGGAAGAAGGGCCCATACTTAGACAAAGGTACCTACCTCTGCCAACTAGAGACCCCCATTCCTAACAGAGAAGTTCTATGGGCTTTGTGGGGATGTCTCCATGCAACTCACATGGTTCATGAGGCATGTCATGTATCCCACGCCAGGTAAACACAAAACTGTGACAAATCAATTGGTCTCCCCAGGTGATGTGTAACTAGGAGAAACAACAACTGAAGTGATCTAAGTCACTCCCGCTTCCTATGTGTGCTGCATTCTGTGGCACACATACATAGACGATCAGGACTCTGAGGCTTCATCATGTGCAGGTATTAGACCCCTCCTGAACTAAGAGAAGTCCATATGCAATGCAGGCACCTAAGGCCCATGGTGCAAGTGTGCCTGTGCTTGTGCCTGGCTGCACTTTGTGTGCCATTGTAGGCTGAAATGTGAGGAAAGTGCAGTATGGCCTAAATACTGTGCACTACTGCCCTTTCTCAGTAATGCAGTGCAGTACAGACAGGTGACTTGCTGCACTTCACAGTGCCACTTACCAAAATATCTGGGCCACTGTGTTGTGTGCACATAGTGGGAACAACATACTGCTATGTGTACACAATTATGTCCCAAATTGTCATGCACTTACTAACTTGTCAATGGCAGTAGCCACAGAACGTCAGTGAGTAGCAATTTGTCATCTCACTCTGTGTGGATGGATGGAACAACAGCAACTGCACTGGGTAATGATTCACTATTCAAACTATGTGGCATAACAGACAAGCAAAAATGACTGCAAATGGTACACAAGAGAAATGTCTGAGATTAGGGTCTCCTCAATGGTGTACCTACTCTTGGTATCAGTCAAAGGTCAACAAGGTCAGTGGTCTGAGAACAAGTCATGTTGACATGGGCAAGTGTGCCACACATGGCAGAATATTTCTATGTTGACCAAAGTTACAGGACCAACACAGGAAGAAATATATGGAAAGGCCATGTGTGGCATGCCATGTCAGTGTAGGCCCCAGACATTTGTAAGTGTCAAAACTAGATAATATTGTGACTCCAACAGTACCAAACACAGATATGTGTCAGCAATACTGACGGTCTATGTACACACATACACCTAGGTTGACGGCCGCATTGACTGCTGTAACCAACGTCATGGCTCACCTGTTCGATGGGCTAAGAAGCCCAAATGAAAACCATATGAATCAAAGAATGTGAAACTCAGTAAGTCAAACGCAATGCAGCCAAACATGTCATACATCAGTCATCATTACCTAATTAATTTCTACCTGGACAAGGCACCACAGTGTACTCAGGTTAACAATTTAAATAGACATTAACTACAGCAATGAGTAAAAATAAAAGCATAGAAGTACACAATCCCCTAAAATTTAGAGTAATACACATACATGTGTAAAAACAATGTATTGTGTCTACAGTTGGAGTTGTCAGCCCCTTGTAACAACATTGGTGTGTCCTACATAAAGATGGCCCACATTGCAATACATATGTGTCAATCAAAGTGCACTGTGGCAATTTTTCTGCCAAAAACAATATTTGAATGCTGACAAGAAATAGCATAAAAATCCATGTAACATGTTTGAACTGCACCAAGTGTATGCACCAAAATCACATGTTAAAGGGAGTGAACTATGAAACAGCTGTGCCAATTTCATTTAGGCCTCAAACAAAATCTGTGGTTTCACATGGACATATGTATGTGTGAATATCAAACTTGCAGGCTATGTCACACCCTACCAAGGGAGGATCAACTAAGCAAATATCTGATCAATAATCTGTCACTGCACAGATGTTGTGAGATCACATAACAGTGAATGATCAGGAACATCTCTAAATACAGTAAGCACCTGGATAAACATGAAAGTCAGTATGTAGAGGTGTACAATGTATCAGCCCTTGATCATCATTTGCTATTACACAGAGAACTGGAAGAGATGAGAAAACCTATGGCCAACTGTCTAAGTAACACACAATGTGAAATACCATAAGAAATGTGTTTGAGCCATTCACTACACATAACACACATGGATAAGGAATGTAGCTGTATCAGAGAGCCAAAGCAGTGACCATTGTAATTTGTCATTAACTTGCAGTTGACCAAGGATGTGGTCTTCAGCCATGGGTCAGTATCCCCACAATGATCTGGAACAAAACTACAACCAGTCACTGGTCAAGACCCGCAAGATCGTGGAGAGAACCTTTAGTGCGCTGAAGTCCCAGTTTAGATGCCTGGGCACGTCAGGGGGGAGATTTCTGTACTCCTCCCCATGGTCGGCAAGATCATCCTAGTATGTACCGTACTCCACAACACCTATGTACAGACAAATGTTCTGTGGGACGTGCAACATGACGAGAAGGACCCAATGGAGGAGGATGAGGATGGAGTAGGGATCCAAAATACAGTGGCTGGGAGTCGGCGATGCACCCACATTGTGCAGAATTTCTTCTCTTGAAGTACATATACAATGATGGACAGAATGTCCAAACATAATAGGAAGGTCCAACATGGAAATAAATGTTTTAAACCTTTATTTGTGTTGTCCTTTATATCACAGTCCCAGTAAAGATCAACTCACCCACATCTAGTCAAATATAAGAAGGCCTCAAATTGTAATATTCATGTCATCAGACCTGTTGAGAAACATGGGGCCATGTGTCTCGCCTATCAATTGCATGTATACAGAAATGCAATGTAAAGCAATGTACTGCATTAAAGATACAGGCCAGCCATGACACATTTGCTAATCCAAATTGATAATTACTCTCCCATTGTACTTAAGTAGTGCAGAGCCACAGCTAGCAGTCTTGATATATATTGCAACAGAAAAGTGTACAACAGATGGCACTCAGTGAAGTTAGGAACACAAATCACCAATTACCATACCTGAGAATAACCTTGCATTGTATGTAGTGTGTCTCAACAATGTGTTAACATGCAGATTTACAGTATTTTTCTGTAAATAATGTTGTAGCAGATTCCATCAGAGATAATGAATGACATTTTCATGGACAAAGGCCTTGTGTCATGTGAACATGTAAAAGCTGTCACTTGTCAAGAACGGATACATGCATATGTGGCTTAACACAAAACACAGCACATGTGAACAATTTCCAGCCTACATTGTCACATATACCACATCATCACATCATGCTATAGTAGATAAAGGACACATATGCCAAGTATTGTTCAGCAATGCAATGAGGGACAAAGACCTGTGCAAGATACAATATGAGGAGCTGACATTGTACAGTGAGTTAATAGCCTCAACGGTATGACATTGGATAGCTTATATGCCAAAATCAGAACACCTGAAAAATACTGAGATGTCAAGAGTGATTGCAATTGCTTAAAAAGGGAGACAAAACTGTGCGTGCATACACGCTAACTTCTTGCACATGGTCAGATGGAGTAATGATGCAAACTTTCTTTTTCATGGCAAGAATTGTGTACCTCCGACCTGAGTGTACAAGTGCATAGTTGAGCGGATCGCAAATCTTGTACCCACCCAAAGGTGAAATGTAGGTTGAGTGTGTGGCCTGCCCTCAGGGTAGATGTACTGCCACTAATGTTGACAGGAGTAAGACAGAGATCATGTGTGAATGGCAGCATCATGTTCATTGAACATCACAAGTTAAATGTACAACTTAACCATGTTTAACTGCACTGATCACTAATGGTTCACTCACCTACTCGAAAGGTCTGTTGCAGTGTGACACACTCATCCCAGACCTACAAAATATATTTCTGAACATTCCGTGCATGATAACACCATGTGCAGAACACGTGTGCCTGTGCAAGACACACACAACAGAAAGTCAGCAATGTGTAACACTGTGCACATACAGAGATTGTGTGTGCTTATATAGTGGGTTCAGCTAAAGAGCCTCTGCCACAGTCCAAAGTGAGTGTAGTACCCAAGAGTGTGCGATGACTAAGTCTGTGTCCATCACTTTATGATGCTGGATTCTGTCTAACATATGTGGATGACAGTATAATTGACATGATGTCCAGTGGGTGTCAACAGAGGGGCTTATAATGGGCATGACCACACAGTGCAGCCCAGTTAGTGACCCTACACCACGGCTATGTTCGCATTCACATTTGCTACCTAGACCTAACACAGGCACTCTTGCACCATGGTGCAAGTGTCCCTGTGTTGTAGCTAGGCTGCCAAAAATGCACCAGTGCAGGGTGAAAGGACAGGAATGCACCATATATAATTAATACGGTGGAATCGTGTCCTTTAACTCTGATGTAGGGCAGCACAGCAAAGTGAATTGCTGCAATTCCCTACTCCAACTGGCCATGAATTGGGCCTTGGACCACAGAAAATTGACATCATAAAAGATGAAACATGTCAGGTACGAAAAGAGGAGCAAGGAAAGTTAGACCAAGGTTTGTTTTCCTGCATGGTACTATTCCCTACAGTGTATCCCAGAGAGTATGCCACTTGTGTGGGTCACAATCCAAGCAGCGATCCATTTGCGCATTGCATTGCCCCCATTGCGCGGGTTTTAAGCCGCGCATCTGCGACAACGCATTGAAAACGCATTGTGGCTAATGCATTGTACGTTAATCATGCATTGGTCATTTCTGTACCGATGTGCCAGAAAAAACGGGCAGGATACAGCCAGGAAGGGATGCATTGGGTGTGGCAGGCTGCAAACTAGGAAGTGTGAAGTTACTTCCACTTTCACTTACTCTCTGATAGTCTGTGCTTGATGTAGTAGGTTATTAGAGAGTGTCTGAGAGTATAGTGTGTATTTTGGTTTTGGCAGTGTGTTTCGTTCATATTTTGTCTCTGTCCCATTCATATATAGTCCTGTCATAGTTCTGTATTGTGATTTGCCATTGTACTGTCAGGTAGCGCAATTGTTCCCAGCCAGAGTTGGGAGGGCTCATATGGCTTATTACCCACTAACTCCCTAGGACGCTTGAGGCTGGTGGCAGGGTTAGCCAGGGCTACCCTGCAAAGGACAAGAAGGACCAATAGAAGCTGGTGCACTGGCACCATGACCAAACATTCAAGGTCACACAGACAACCCACCAGATGAAGCACTGATGAGCGGACGTCATTCCAAGGGACGCTGATGTGTTTGGCTTCCTGGGACTTGAGATTGGTGGACCTGTCAGTATATATGTATGTTCTGTCTGCAGATTATGATGTACTTTTATCCGGCATGCAAAACACAAACATAGATTGCACCTCTTTTGTGTTTGCCTAAAATAAAGTGACGTGCAACATGTACATCAGTATAAATATATATGAGGATATGATGTAAAGTAAGGGAACTTAGGCCCTCATTGATTTGCATTTGGCGTAGGCAAGCACAGCAAGTAGTCTCGCTGTGTTGCCTGACGCCAAAACGTAAAGGCAGGAATGCACCATATTCATCCAAGGTGGTGCATTCATGGCCCTTCAGCCTGCACTGGCACTGTTTTGGCATACTATTGCCAATGCACACATCCTTACACCATGGTGCAAGGGTGCCTGTGTTGTTGCAAGTATTGTGTTTGTGATGGAACGGCCAACTACCAGCACAAAAACAATCCTGTGACCCTTTCTCCTCTTTCTATGTATGCAGCAGAATGCAGCACACATGGAAATAGGATAATACGAGGAGAAATCAAGCCATATCTCCTCTTAGTGCATCCCCTGGGGAGCCATAAGGGCTTTGCACATCCCCAGGTCTACACGGTTTTGTAAATATGGGGAAGCGTCCATATATATAGGTGTTGCATGGGTACAGCCACCACAAGGCCGATGGACCACTGCCCTAGTGCAGAGTAATGCAACAAAGCTCTTTGTGCAGCCTTGCCTAACTTCATATCTATGAGGCCATACTAAGCCACAGAAAGTGGCTTTGTGTGACCTCTTATATATGATTTATTGATTAGCGCCACTGGAGTATCACTAAAAGTGACACTAGTGCAGTGCAAGGGGCTCATTACTATGCCCCTTGGTAACTCGTAGGGTCAGTCATGTCACCCATGTGTCATGGCACACTCGACTCTGCCATTATGCTTCCCAGCATTACTCAATCAATCACATCCTTGACGCATGCTTCAGGCATGTTATGATGGGTACATCTGAAGTACAGCGTCCAGCCTGCTCAGGCCTGCAAACGGACTAGTTGCGTGCAAGGATCAGGGCAGATTGCTGTATGTGTGTTTCGGCAGTTGTGCACTTCTGAAATACTGGCATATAATAGTTTAGTTAATAAAATTGTTAACATGTGTTAAAGCAATATTTGCAATGCGTTGTCTTCTTTCATGTCTCCTAGATGGATATTTTCAATTCTAAAGGAGAGAGGTGGAATCCTTCCAGGACCCCAATACTATCATTAAGTGTAAATAGTACATGTATATACCACTATGATGTCTGTGTATGATCTATGTGGTAGTGATCAATTATGATGTGTGGTGGGAGGTAACACTCAGCTGCCATCAATGAGCTGTCAGTCTGTGATTCAAATCCCAAAAAGGCAACCGTGGTACAGTAGTCACACATCCCTATCTTTAGAGCAGTATAAAACAATTAAAAACAACAGCAGTGCTCTGGACGCTAAAACACACCTGTTGCCATGATGTGTGTATCTGGACCAGAGAAACAAGTTCCCAGCCCAGGCATGAACAAAACAAGAAACAGCGGAGCATTCCTCACTCCTATATTAGTTGTGTTGGTATAGGTCAGTTGGTGTAATTATTCATATATTTTTAATGCAAAGAGCATATTTCACTAAGCAATGTAATAAAAAAACTCAAAATCATTTTCATCAAAATTTGAATGTTGAGATGAGTGATATTTTTACTTGGTCCGGAAGCACACAATGTCATAACTGTGATTGCTACAGTGATGTTGATAGAGACACTCCATTGATGGGTTCAGCCGACACATGTTTGGGACTTTTCAAGGCTATACCCAAAGGTAATGTATGAAAAAGTAGAGTGGTAAACACAAGATTCCAAGTCTTCTTATAAGCCAACGGGATCATTTGAATGACTCATGTTAAGCCCAATAATGCATATACGCTATTTCCATGCAATAGCGCATGTATATATATATTTTATTCCTTTTGCGATATAAAACCCATAGAAATCAGTCCAAAGAGGAGGCTGCCAAATTCCATAGCTCAAGAATAATGATGTTAATGGGCAGCCATTTAGATATAGAAACCTTGATACATCTTAGAATATCGTAACTAGAATGGCGTGCTGTGTGTTCTGACTTTGTTCTCTGCATTTAAAATATATTAATAATTGCACCAACTGACCTATACCACCACAACTTATATAGGATATAAGTGAGGAGTGCTCCGTTATTCCTTGTTTTGTTCAGTCTGTGATTCAGTGCAGAACTTGCCCAAAGTTTGTTTAGGCCTGTTCATGGACAAAGAATTTTGAGTCTGTAAGGAGTATGTGAGCAGGCCCACAGGAAGTACACATCTTTTAATATGTACTTAGAGTGGCACATTTATAGTCATGTTGCTTTGGGCACAGTAAGCATCATGTGGCACACACTCTGCATGCATTCTACACAGACATATTACCTGGTACAACAAATGTACAAATCATAAGATATGGAGTCATATGGAGGTATGCCGTAGCACAGTGAAATCTGTGTTGCTAAGCAAGTCCGGACAGGGATCAGTTTCTAATGTCCCAATTTGTGCAGCAAGCTGGGCCAGATGATGCGCATTATTTCTACACAGCTATCGTTACCAAGCATGGACAGGATAGGTGTCATGGAATAAGATTCCCACACGATGTGATCCTACAACATATGTTCCATCGAAATGCAGCATCATGGGTTCTGACATGAAGCATGTTTTAGGGATCTCCACATGAGATATTTCAGTGTCACTGATCACAATAGTGGGCAAACATTCATGCTGTGTTATGCATAATATGTTTGCGGAAATCTGACCTGTCCCTGTAGCAGTGTAACAAAATGGATGCAGGAATATGTCAACATGTATGTGAGTGGCACCTAGGTTGCCATCAGTATTTAAACACAATAGATTATGGTAGTTGCAGCATATGTTTAATGTGATGGACCTACATCGTCATTAGTAATCTGTTTGGGCCATGAAAGACAATCAATTACATGCCTACATATGTGTCTGTTCGGGTGGTTGTTCATCATAGTATGGACATTTAGATATTCGATGCGTTAGCCTACCATGACGTATGTCTGTTGTGATCCTGCCTTAGTGATACTTGAGCCTCCCTCATAGTTGCAGAGCAAGGATCCATGATTCATATCAAATACATGATTCTGCCAGATGAATAGTCTGTCAAGCAAACACACACAACTGAGATGCAATGTTCATTTAAAGATGTGTGGCTCCAAATGTAGCCTTGCGATGATGTATGTACATGAGCCTGTTTAAGTGTGGCTCAATGTATTTTCGCAACAAGTCTAAAGCTGGAGCTAATTGTGACATTTCCGAACTATTGTCTGTGGGTATATGTTATTTATGCCCCCCAATCATGTTCTACAGGAGGTACATAACAACCCCATATCCATGTATTGACTATCTGACACTGAGTGGGTAAAGGCATCAACACGTGCAGCCTTGTTATAGTCCAGATGGGGCATGCAAAGGCAAGCCATACTGCCTGTACTGTATCACCTTATCCACTTACACTTATGTTCATGATCAGTGATCTGCACATTTACAGGACACAACTCTAAATCCCAATTTAGGGTAACCAGGCCCATGTGTAAAATTGTAGTTCAGGACATGTTCATGAGTGGGAACATTTGCCCTGTATGATATGGTATCCATCTCATTGTGAGTACTGTTACATTTTGTGCACTCACATAGATGGCACTTGACTCAGTTTTCCAGGTTCAAGTAGAGGATGTCTCTGTAGTGATAACATATTTTCCGTATATCTATCCCTATTGCTGGTATTTTTCTGGTTAGGAACATTTGATTGTGCTATAATATCAGATTATTTCTCACAGACATCATGCACATGTACAGCCTGTGCAAACTAATCATTTCTACTTTCACCCTAGACAACATGACAGCTGATGATACCCAAACTTTTGAAATGCGCCGGGAACATTACCGACATTTGAGGCACGTCGCTAAAGCATACAAAAAGAGGCAGAAGCTGTATGTGTGTGGTAGAGCTTCACAGTCCTGGAACATTGCTCGACCAACCACAACTACACTGCCAACATCACCCACTGGCCAGGACAGACCAGGCCCAAGCGAGGCCAGTGCAGGCCCAAGTCAGCCCAGAGCAGCCCCAAGATACCTACAGGTGGCCCAAAGTGTTTCTACACCAGTTACCCCTGCAGCCACACAACGTCTGCCCACATGATCCAGGAGGCACCCTCATAGGGAATCAGTGTTCTACTACACTATCATCCGGGAACTATGAAACTTAACCAGAAAGTGGACACTATCCATGAGAAGCAAGGCCATCAATACATCTGCTTGTCCAACCTAGAGGATGCAGTGGAGCAGATGTCACAACTGCTGTGAACATTTGTAGTACCAAGATGTTTGTGTAAATATTGTAGTATTTTAGTTAGTTAGTATAGGTTTGGACAAGTTAGGTTTACATTTTTTTAAATATTATATAGTGTAGTATTTGCATGTAGAATGTGGAACTGAAACATTGTTGCATGTTCGAAGTTTCACAGGGAATTGCAGTGTTTTGAATAGCTGGTGGCAGTTACTGGCTGTGTGTGCAACCAGCAGCTCCCTACGCATTTGCTTATGCAAATAAACATACCTGGAGTTCCTTGGTATCTTTATTCTTGCATTTTACTACATTTTTTGTGGCAACGAACTAGTGAGCAGCCTACATGGACCCCTTTTACCATACTTTCTGGATGAGGAAGTTCGAGATTGGTGCCCCAACAAAGTTCAGTACTGGTTGGCACACAAGCCATCAAACACGCAGGAACAGGTGTGTGGAGATTGCTAAGGACATCTATACCTACATCCCGTGAGTGGGCACCCACTTGCACCTGTGTCATATTTTAGGGCCCACCGCAATGACGTATCATCGTCCCCTCCAGGAACGCATCACGTCTCATACGCTATGTACCAAAGGCAGTAAGGAGACACGCACTACATGTTACTATGAACTGATGTGGCCATTTTGAGAATTGAGGATGCCTGCCAAACGCTAGAACGCACACTCTGCTGGCAGTGTGCAACTTTACTGTCTTAGCGCTTAACGTAAAAAAGAGTTACTGCCACGTCAGTGGTACTGAGATTATTCACGGTATTCGGGGGATGCTCCAGCTTCCTATTTTAGTCTGCATTTCCTCCGACACTGATCTGCACACCATGCAGGCATGTTTATGAGCTTTTGTTCACACGCTGACTGAGATGAGACAAGGAGGAGTACACGCGTAAACGCGGTATAAGGACAGCAACGGACGTGCCGGTGGGGGACTTATGATTGAAGGACACCCCTTAAACGGTGGGAAGCCGGTATGACTATTGTGGGCTACCACCCGTCACCCGTGGTCTAAATTTGAAATCCAGTGAGGTGAAGTCTGGCTCCGAGCCCTGATGAAATTGCCGTAACGGAAGATTGGCAATGAAACATGTTGGCCCATCTTAAAGTGGTCTGAAACATGAAGGTTGTTTTTAACCTTGAGTAGGCTCACAGCATGGAATAAAATTAGGATCGTGTATATGTGAGTCATAACTCAATTTTAGTTGGAGAAAAGTGGTTATTCTTTCTCACATTACGGGGTCTTGTCTGACACAAACACGCTTCTGTGCATATTCTTTTTTTAATTGTTTTCCATCTCTTATGCTTTACACTGGATACTTTTTCTTTTCTTTTCACGGGTAATAAAGTTACCGATGATGAGAAACGTGATCAAACTGGTGAGCACCTACCAGCAGCTCCCCTGGTGATTCTTATGTGAGGTACTTTCTCACCTTCACACAACTTTTTTGTATACACCTTTCAAGAGGGGGTACATTTACACGGGGTGGACTGGTAAACGTGTGTCTGAAAGATTTTCGTGGGACATTTAGGACTGGATACGACTGGCAATTGATTAAAGCCAGCGGTTGGGTGGAGAAAGCAGTACCCCATCCCCGGCTCTGAAGAAATTTTAATATGTCCTAAACAGTCAGGTCTATTTTGTTTGTTGTCGCTTGTGAGTGGATGGCGACCTAACTGGTATTTTCCCTCTTGTGCTCCTTAATGTGTATCACACGCTGACCAGCACAGCAAATGTCAGTAGGTCACTTGACTTTGAATCACGGTGAAACTGTTCCTTTCAGCATCATCATTACAGGTACTTCCCTGAGTTTAGGGCAAATGTATTTTGTTTTTAACGGTGATACGAACAACATGATTTCAGTGTGTTACTGATCACAATAAGATGGTGAAGCGCACAAGGATATTAATGCATGTCAGGGGATTTTCTTTGTGGCATGCACATTGTAAATTGAAACGTTTTCTTAAATACATTGTTCATGACACACACAGCGCTGATCTGCGCAGCTTTGGGACATATTAGCTTTACTGTATTGGCTACAGAAGTTGTCTCACAATGTCCATTGTGCATTTATTGCTCTCAGTTTCTTTCAGAACAGTTAGATGTTGATGATAGGTGTTTCCAGCCTGCTATAATTATGCAAACACTGCATACTATTATGTAAAGGGTGTGAGTTGCTTAGCTGTTTGGTAAAATTTTGTATGGTGCAAACCCATTTATTACTATAATTATTAGTAGATTACTTCTGGCCAACGTGATGCAGGCAGTAACCCCACCTCCACCTTTTCTTCTAGAAACGCTGGGTGAGCCACCAATAAGATGGAAACATTGGTCTGGTGCCTTTAAAACATATTTGGGGCAATTGGGGCTCCTCGATTTTGGCCTGAAAGGCAGAAATATTTGCTTTTTCATTCTTTTTGTTTTGAAGGCAGGGCTATATTGAAACATTTACCAGACGTAACAACAGAAGAAGGGAAGGAGCTGGATGAATATCAGGAGACTGTAAACAAATTGCAAAGTAGATTTGATGTTCAGCTAAGTTTAGTTGTGATTCGGCATACATTTTTTAAAAGAATTCAAGACCCAGGTGAGGATGTGGGCACGTATATAACAGCACTTAGGAGTCTTGTTGCGGAATGCCAATTTGAGACTTTTGCATATCAATAAGTGAGGGATCAGTTTATATGCCACTGCAACGAGAAAATGATCAAACGGAAGTTATTGTCAATTGGTAATCCTTCTTTAGAAGAGACTATCAAAACAGCAAAAAGTATTGAGACCTAACACACGTCAGCCAAGGAATTGGAAGGAAGGTCCGAAGCCTGTTGATCTAGTTAAAAAGAGTAATGGTAAAGGTGTTAGAGACTATAAGCAAAGTGATAAATCCAATTAATTTTTTCTCTCAAAAAAATGTATGTTTGAGGTGTGGCATTTGCATGCATGTAAAAGGAGGAAAGCAATGCCCAGCCAAATATGTAACATGCAGATTATGCAACAGACACCAACATTTTGCTGAAGTGTGTCAGTCATCCAAACCAAAACAACAATCATCAGTTAAATGTGTCACTGATGCTTGCATTCAAGATGAAGAAGATGCGAACATCGGGAAAGATTTAGGATACATGGTCTTGGTAGTTAAGAGTGATTAGGTGAAATCTGGAAATCCAGATTTATGTGTAGTGCCATATGTGGAAATCACGGTGGGTGACAAAAAAATTGAGATTGGTAGTAGATTCTGCGGCATGTATTTCCATGATTACGCAGGATCTTTCCGATGAAATATGGTCCACCAGGTTACTGCTACCTCCTGATCGTAAAGCTGTGTCCTATGAAGGATGCAATATTAATCTGTGTAGGTATATTGAGGATATATATAACAGTTTAAAGGGCGGAGAATAATCAGTAAGATTGATGTGGCCCTGAAAGTATTGGATGTTTTAGGGTGGTTCCACCAAGTTCTTTTCGGCATGGTTCTCAAATCAGGAACAAGAGAACAAGTGGTAGCTGTCAGGGACAATACAGATATGGAGAAAATTATGAATAAGTATCCAGATGTTTTCTCAGGGAAGCAGGGTAAAATTCACGATTGCTGGCACTGAATAATAGTGAAAGAAGGAGCAAGACCTATAAAGCAGAAATTGAGGAATGTTCCGTTTAGCATTCAACAGGATCTAGAAAAAGAGTTGGATCCCTTGTGCAAGCACGGAGTGATTGAACCAATTGATTTATCATTGTGGTTGTCTCCATTGATGGTGGCTCGTAAGCAAAATAGAGAGCTGAGGGTCTGTGTAGACCTCTGCTGCCTTAACAATAAGATTTGGGTGGACTCCCATTCCCTACCTAAAATCAATGAGCTTTAAGCTGGGTTAAAAGAAGCCAAGATTTTTTCAAAAATAGACTTTGCTTCAGCTTATCATCAAATTGAGCTGGAGCCTGAATCGAAACATTTAACTGCTTTTGTTTCACCATTCGGCACATACCTGCATTGCTGCATGCCATTTGGGCTGGCTTCTGCTGCCTCCGTTTTCCAGAGGGTTACCACAAATATGTTGAAAGGTATTCAGGGGTTATCCATCTTCCAAGATGATGTCCTGATTTTTGCACCTGACAGAGAAGCTCACAACACCATTCTTGATGAAGTGTTGAAAAGATTTCAGTCCAGTTCTTAGAAGAGATAAACGTGTTTTTCTAACTGATGAAGTGGAGTACTTGGATCATTTGGTATCCACCAGCGGTATTGTGCCTAAAACAAGTCTGGTGGAGAACATTATTCAGACTAAGCCCCATGCGAACAGAGCTGAGTTAAAATATTTTTCTAGGCTTGTGTGAATTCTATTCACTGTTCATTCAGAATTTTGCAACCAGGTTGAGACCTGTATCACAAATGTTGTTGAAGGGTGTCCTGCTTGAGTGGAATTATGAATTCCAAGAAATTTCGAAAGGTAAAAGAGCAAAAAATTACTCGGAAGGCTTTGAAACACTAGGATTCAGATAGATTTGCAGTGTACCATAAATGCAATGAAGGGTTAGGAGCGGTCTTGAGTCAGGAAGTGAATGGTGATGTTAGGAGCATTGGATATGCTTCAGGTTTGTTGACTGGTGCAGAAAAGCAGTACTCAGTCATTGATAAACAACTACATGCCTGTTGGTGGGCAGTTATGAAGTTTAGGAATTATGTGTGGGGAAGGAAATTTGTTATTCAGACGTACCACAAGCCTCTGATATATATTCTGAGTGGGAAAAATGTTAGAGGCTTTACGCCACGCATTGCTAATTTATCTTTGAAACTCTTGCAACTCGATTTCGTACCGGAATACATCCCTAGTGGTAAGAATAGTTGTGCAGACTACTTGTCACAGTTTTCTAAGTTTGTTGAGGGGAACAATGATGGTAAAAGTGATGAGGACAAGGAAGATTGTAAAGTTGCAGATGCAGATTTACCGCAAATGTATTCCGTCTCAGAGCAGGAATGGTGCAAGGCTGTCAGCGATGACTCTTCCTAGACCTTAGTCATGAAGTATGTAGAATCAGGTTGGCCAAGGGAGAAGAATCTTGATTTAGATTTAAAGACTTAAATAAAGGTTGGAGAGGAGCTATCAGTTGAACATGGTTTATTAGTGAGAACTGACAAGTTGGTGCAAACTATTACCTTGAGGAATAATATTATAATTAGAGCCCATGAAGGCCATTTAGGGGCTACCATGACTAAAAACGTGTTGGGTTAAGTTTTGGTGTCCCTCCATGGACAGGGAAATAGATCAAGTTGTGAAAGAGTGTGTAGTATGTTCTAGTTGTGATAAAGCAATGCAAGTGCGTACACCCCCTTTGTGTCCCATTAATTTACTGTCTGTGCCATGGGAGAAGGTGGGGATTGAAATTAGGGCCATTTAACTCTTTAGACAGGTCATCTAGTTTTGCCCTGGTCATGATGGATTATTACACCAAGTGGCCGGAGTTCATATTTGTTAAAGAGGTTACATCAGGAGTGGTGATCGATTTTTTAAAAGATGTGTTCTTGAAGGAAGGTTTCCCCGCTACCTTGGTGACAGATAATGGAAGCCCATTTGTGTCTCGCGAGGTGGAGCGTTTCTTGAAGACTAGTGGTGTTAAACATCTCAAGAGCTCATTTGCCACCCACAAACCAATGGACTGGTTAAGAGAATGAATAGGGTGCTGGGTGAGTGTATTTAGTGGGGGTTACTAGCAAGTGTGTTGTGGAAAATGCAGTCAAAACCATGTTGTGTTTTTATCGCACAACTCCACATGCAACCATGTGTGTTTCACAATTTAAACTGCCACGTGGGCAAAGGGCTGCCACAAGTTTCTGTCCTAGCTGGATGAACAAATGGATTAAATATGGTAGGTGGACAGATTAAAGTGTGAAAAGACAAGTGGAAGTAGCATAAGACAAACAAAAGAGGTATTTTGATGAGAGAAATAATGTTAAGGTTCTCAAATTCAGGATTGGTGATACTATGTGTGTGAAGAAACCTTTTCATGTGAGAAAGGGTGGGTCCAAGTCTATTTCACTGGTCAGAGCTATGAATGTATAATGCAATAGTGTACAGGTTGAGGATGGTCAGTGGTAGAATCTCAGTTGTGTGGTCATCGTGAAGTTTGTAGAAGACATTGATGGTTTGGATGGCGTTTCTGAGGCAGATGAAGGGGAGAGTTCCAGAGGAGAAGTGAAATGAAACAGTAGGGTAAGGAAAGTACCTCTGCGTTTTAGAGAATGACTTGGTCAGGTTGTATTTTTCTTTTGATTTTTACAGTGTCATGTTTTATTGTGTTGTTATAGTTGTATATAATTGAAGTTTAGTTATGTGAGTTAAGTTTAAATTATTATGATTTATGAAATGTAATTTTGTTTAATGTATTTATTTCTTTGTTTCTGTAAAGGGGAAACCCATGTGGTATTCACATGTAGAATGTGGAAATGTAACGCTGCACGTTCCAAGTTTCATGGGGGGTTGTAGTATTTTGAATAGCTGGAAGCAGTTACTGGCTTTGTGTGCCACCAGCAGCTCACTACACATTTGCTTATGCAAATAAACTTACCTGGAGTTCCTTTGGTGTCTTTGTTCTTGCATTTTACTACATATAGGTTTTAGTTTTTTTTATATTAATAAGATTTTAGTGGGTGAGGGGATAATGTTTAGGCTTTGTTATAAAACAAAATATATGTAAATACCCCAAAAATATATATTTGCTGAGATTATGTGTAGTTAGTTATTGTATAGGTGCAGTTTATGTTTGTATTGTGTGACTATGTGTGTTAAGGGGGTGGGGTTGAAATTTAACATTTCTTTGTTTTAAATGTATAGCATAGATTAAGCTAAGTTTAGGTAGTTTAAGATAGTGTTAAGATAAGTTAGTGTAGGATGGGTAGGATAAATTAGTTTAGGCTTAGTTAAGATAGTGTAAGTTAGTGTAGGATAGGTGGGCTAAGTTAGTTTAGGCTTAAATTAGATAGTGCAAGTTAGTGTAGGGTAGGTAGTTTTAGTGATGGATAATAACATTTTCATATATAAAACTATTTTCTACCTTTATAAATGCATAATAATTTACTGTATAAGAGTTGTCATATTTGCTTAGGTTGATTTGAGTACATGATGTAGGAATTCCCTGCAGTGCTGTAGATATGTGTTACTTTGTGAGACGCCTATGGACAAGAGTCAGTCAGCATTGCAATGGAGTCACTTAATGGATCTTCAATATTCTTTGGGCACTATAAGTGTCACAGCCCAACACAGATAGTCACCTACTGTAGCAATCTGTGCGTAAGTTATGCTACATGTATATTAGGGATGGATTTTTCACTCCATAGTACCCATTCATGGCTGTGTTGGGACACAAAGTTGCACCTGCCACTTACCCACTCAGCCTTGCACCTTTCTACTATATCTACATTGTTGTTTGTTGGTTACCATCCATGAAAGTGGCCCCCACCTGCACAGAAACATCAATCACCCTGCTTCCGCTCCATAGATTGGAGGATGGTTCTGATGGCCCCCAAATGGGTGGCAACCTCACTGGTGTCACATTGGCAGGGCTGTTGTTGTTGTTGCATCTGCCTCATGACACCAGCAATGTCAGCCAGGGACTGCTCCATTCTATGGAGTGAAGGGTAGGTGCCTTTGATAGCCTCAGAGGTGTCCTTGTTGGGACTAAGGCAAGTACAGACTCACTCAAGGCTTCCCACAATGGTCTCCATCCTGCTGCTGAACTCCTACCACTCGTCATTGTAAGACAACTTGGGGGTCCTCAGAATCCAGGCTTGGGCTTTGGCTGGCAGATGGGGCATTTTCTGTGGTAGGCAGTTCCTCTGGAGATCCAGCGACACTGTCAACCCTTGCTGTGACCAAAGAAGGTGTTCCAATGGAGTCCAGAAGCTGCTAAAAGATGTAATCGTCCATGGAGAGCAGGATGTCATCACCAACAGATTGGTCATCCAGGACAGTCTGCTGGTCAGGAGGTGTTGTTTTTCCCTCTGCAATGAAATTGGAATATGTTAATGGTGATCTATGCTAGATGCAGACTTGAGTAACTTTGGCTGACATACAGATGTTATTCTCATTCACTTTCAGTTCCACATTGATGTGTAGGATATATGTTATTCGTAGGAATTGTGGCCAAGATTCACTGTAGTTGCCTTTCAGATGGCATTATCGCTACATTGTTCACAGGACCACTGTGTGACAGGGTGATATATTGTGTCATATCACACATTGCTCTCCGGAACAAATGGGCAACCCAGTAATCCAGGGATCTGGGCTGGACAGTAAATATGTAAAAGGTGGTACCCACGGGGGAAGTGTAGCCCTTGAATTCCACAGCAATAGTATCAAAACAGAGATAGAGATAAACTCTCACAGAGTAAGTTTTCAATTATGCATTTCGTGCATTTATATGTATGTATCTTCGCAGTCATGAATATATACATCCATTTTTAGCGATTATTGTGCATTACTTATATCTTAAAAAAGATAAGGTGCTCCTATAAAGTGACGGCGCAGTGAGAGTGATCAATAGTGAAAAAAGTGCATACGTGCTATGTACAAAAATATATACATGTGGCTGAAAGGGATAATAGAGTGTTTGAAGTCAATACTCGTCAAGTGAGTATTGATATCCACCATCAACTTCTTAAAAACACAGTCCACATATGTTGTTTCATCGACGTTTTGACCCCTGGGCATAAGTTATTTAAAGCAGGGTCATCATCAGGACGTAAAATATACTGGAAATACCAAAGATTAGCGTCACTTTGCCTGCACATGCGTCCCTTTTCTCTGTGGCAGACATCCCACAGAAGCATAATTTTTTTGACACACTATGGGACCTTACGCCATGGTGCGCCATACTGTAAATAAGGCGCATCCAAGGCATTGGAAACTGTCATACTGCAGCGTAACTTTTCTTGACGCATCACTGCCTTACCGCAGCAATGTGTCAGTTCACATAAATGAGGGCCCTAGATTCTCTATGTCTCCTTTGATAGGAATTCTAGCTCTATCTTGCATAAATATGTCTCTCACAAGAAGAAGTCAGAGGAGATTTTTTGTGCTTCCTCTGTTCCAGTCGGAGTTAGATATACATTTATGTTGCATGACTGTGATGTTGAGATGCACTACACCTATCACATTATACATCCTCATTTCCACTCTGGCAACAGTCTGCTTTTGGAGGTCTGACAATCCCTACATGCCCTTTAAATAAATTATAATAAAAAGTTTGAAAATAAATTCTGAATGCTGAAAGTTGGGAAGTTAGGCCGCGTTCCAGAACCTGTGAATCAGCTACTAATAAGGAGGATTTTTGTAAGGGTATGTATTTTATCTGGGACCTTTTCTAGAGCTATAGTTGTTATTTTCTTATGTTCTCCAAACATTCCATTTACTCAAAATGTAAATTATTTGCTATTTGCACCAACCTTTAAATTCACTATTTAGCATAAAGTGTGTTCTTCTATTGTGCCTGAAGACCGCTATCAATAATAACATGCCATGGTTCCAGCTTGTCTGCCTTAACATTAACCTAGCATTGTGCCAGAACACAGGAGCGAGCGTCTTCCTCCCTTGATCTGTCAAGGCTAAGTCAGCCTGAGTTCTTAAATACATTTTCCAGTATTGTGAGAGTAGCTGCACAATACAACATATGCAACACAGCAATGAATAAATCAATTAAGTTTCCTCCTCTGCCTGCACTCTGTGTTGATACAAAACACTATATAGAATGAATAGATAAACTGTTGTTGTCTTACAGGGACACTATTGCTGCAATTTTCTGTATTAACCTGCAATGCATAAACAGCACTACAGATTCCAGTTGGGTAACATTATTTAAAAATGAAGGCATAAATAAAGTGTAAGTTAAAAACAAACAATTATTTAAAAATTAAACCTTCCTCTGCTCAATATTAGCTGTAGGATTATACATACCAGTTTTGCTGGAAGATCTACTCAAGAAAAGAATAGTAATGCTGAAAATGCAATTGCCTCTTGGAAGACTATGGTTCTAATTCACGAAAGGCATTTTGGAGCATGTAAAGTGGTACTCTTGTACTATTACACAATATACTCTTAGATGCAATTCACAAAGGTACGGGTTTGTGGAAGAGATCACCGCCATAAATGCAGAGATCCATGCACAAGTTGGTTTACATTTTTGGTGTCAATTTGGAAGTGGCAAGGCAGAATGGCTTGAAAAAAATATTATCTACCACAACGTGGGAGTAGGAGGAAAGAAAAAACCAAGGAGAGACTCAGGGTGACACATGAAAATACAAAAACACACATGGAAAAGGGTGCAATTCACTAACGTTACAGTCCATACCCACTATCCAGTAGTACTACAAACCAAACAGTCTCAAATCAATACCACCCACGCCTTGGAAAAGTCACACACCACACACGGCCATTGACAGTTACTGCAAGCAAAATACATAAATCAATGAATGCATGCAGGGGATAGCACTAACAACACAAAACACAACACCTGAAAAATAAGAATAAATAAAAGGAAAACTGTACATGCAATACTAGACATTGCATATACACACAGAGATCATATTGTACAAATATTAACAAAATATTTAAAATAAATCAGTAACAATTAATGTAAGCATTTCCACATATCTGTATACATTTTAGGCATCTGTACAAATTAACATAAACATAAAAGATACATATACATGAAAAATTACAGATACGTAACTTATTAATGAATTATAACAAAAACCACACCTCAACTCCCATATAACACTATTCTACACACACTTCAAATACACATCATAATACAATGCCTGTCTCACCCTCCCTCCCCAGACACACACACTTGACACCTGTAGCTGGTGTCAGGCTCCACAACATATTTCAGCATAAGGGAAAGAGAGCGGAAGGCAGGGTTTTGGTCCTATATATGTGCTGGCAGTAGTAATGTGTGCATTAATCTCAAACTGTAATGGGTTTCTTTATTCTTTTTCTACAATTACACAGGTGGGATGGCCTTCTAAGCCATGCAGGCCTGCTTTTGCTGCTTTTGGTGGACTTGCACAAAAAATACACCAGTAAAATTTCTAGCAGTAACTTTATGGTCATATTTTGAGATTTATGTGTCCTCATCCTCTCACGTAAGAGGGTGTGCCATCGATTCATTACTTGCCAACAGTAAATTCAGGCAGGAGGACAGGTGTCTCCATGAGCCATATAGGGAGGTCGGGTGGCTCCGTCAATCGCATGCATTTAGATGTTGTCGAGATGCCCATGAGCAATGAGCTCCACTATATCCTAGTGGTATTCTGCACCATTTCCCATTGGGTGGAGGCATCCCGACTAGCAGCAATGACAGTCGCACTGTAGCCAAAATGTAATTGAGGGAATTGATCCCTAGTCTCAGTTTACTGGTTTCTCTAGCGTAAGATTGTGGGACACACTTCAAACATGAAGTGATGAAAATGCTGTGTGTAGCTCTGCAGTTGGATTAGAAATTCCATTGTAGTTACAGACTTGAGGCTTCTGGCATCATCAAAAAGATCAGTGGGATGTTGAAGTCCTGACTTGCCAAAATGTGTGTGTCCACGTCCCTCAAGTGGCCTGATGCCCTCCCCTTGGTGCTGATGAGTCTCCGAAGGACTCCTGACTAGAGGACAGGAGTCTCCCCCCACAAGATATTAATGAGGAGAGCCATGAATCTTCCCACCGTGCCTGCACCTGGGCTTGTGAATATTACAAATAATATTGTCCTCCACCACTGCAAAGAACTAGCTGATGTGGTGAACTGTCTCTCACCAGATTGAGTGGGTGACTCCCCTTTCAAGCCAAAAACAATGTCATGTGTTAAGTCCAGGTGGTTGGGTCCTGGTGAAAAAACATGTCAGGAAAAGGTGTCTACACCCCCGCTGGTGTGGCCCTTTTCAAGTCATCCTTGTGATGAACACTGCTGTGAAGTGTGGCAGTATTCTTTTTTTATTTTTTATTTTTATTTTTTTATTTATAAAGTGCAAACACAGTCTCGAAGGGATATCACGGTGCTAGAAAGCTCCCTATCTTCCCACTGTGAGAACAGAAAATTAGGCTTTGGATCAACTGCTGAAATACTTAGGGCCCAATTATGATTTCTGCTGCAGCGGGAGTGGGCAGTATGCCACTGCCATGCTCCCGCCACAGCCGCGCCACCACGAGTCACCGTCAGACTCATAATCTGGCCATTAATGTTCAAAAAGCACAGTTTTACATGTTTTCCTAAACTACAGGTGGTTTTCAGTCAAGTGAAGGTCTAAGGACAAGGTGTTTCAGAAGGCCAATGCCAGATGTAAAAACGAGCCGCCACCAGTTCTTGCTTTTTTATTTGTCTTACCTTGGCAAGCGCAAGGTTTCAAGTCCTCATTTTTCTTTGGCTTTAAAAATTCCAGTCTAGTTTGAATAATTGTGGGGCTGGTCTTATATAGAGTAAAAGAATCTTTGAAAATAATTGCAGTGCATCCTCCTGTGCGGCCAACTCTATCGCAATTCAATATCTTATAGCCTAATGGAGTGGCCAGCGAGATATCCGGTTGGGATGAATCATTAGGCCAGGTTTCTGTTATAAATACTAGGTTCGTCATAGCCTCTGTGATAGTGTCCCAAACCTCTAAGCGATGTTTAGGTATGGACCTTGCATAAATATAGGCATTTCAAAGTTAAATCAGTGCTTCTGATTGGTGAATAAGCAGGTTACTCTTTCTCTGGCCTACCCAAGCATTTAAAATTCAGACAGGAAAACGGGCCTTCTAGGTGGCCTGGGGGCCTTTCCAGCAAGAGATATCACTACAGCTAGGAGAATTACCTATTGCGAAAAGCATTTCACGGAATATCCAACTGTTACCTGGCATTTTTTTGTTGGAACCAGCAGGGTCCCTGGCCACTGGTCCCATTTGGGCGTGGACGGGCGCAGGCGGGCTTGCCTTTGGCGTGCTTTTGACGTGGCCCCACTCTCATTCTTATCACGCCTTAACATCAGAAACCAGACCGCGTACCAAAAAAGATGGTGGTTGAAAGATCCTCACTTCCTGTTCAGAGTGGTTTTGGCCTACCACTACCGCGAACAGGTAAAGTCTTAAAAATCATAAAAACACAATGTCCCCGACTTTGGAATAACAATGCCCCTAAAACTGATTGACTTTAATTATTTTAAAAATATGAGCCAGTGTTCTAGAAAGAAGTAGATTCCCCTGTCAGTAAAGTGCTCAATGAGAGCAGCAACAAAAAAGTGCAATGTGCAATAAACTTAAAACATCCAATTTGTATGCAAAGATAAGATTCCTAGCATGCAGTCTTTCAAATTAGGAAAGTGAGTAGCAGCAATTCCAACTGGCCACACGACGCCCTCATTCTTATCGCCCCTTAACAGCAGAAACTACACTGCTGACCAAAAAAGATGGCGGTTGAGAGATCCTTTTCAGCGTGGTTAGACCTACCATTGCCTCGCATCGAACAGGTAAAAGGCTTAAAAATAAAAAAACACACAATTACCCTGACTTTGTAGTAACAATGCCCCCTAAAACTGATTGATTTTAATTCTTTTTTTAAAAATGAGCCAACGTTCTGAAAAGCTGTAGATTCCCCATCACAGTAAAGTGCTCAAGGATAGCAGCAACAGCAAAGTACAATGCGCAATAAACTTAAAACATTTAATTTGTATGCAAAGATAAGATTTCTAGCGTTCAGTCTCACAAATGAGAAAAAAGCGAGTGGCAGCAATTCTGATCTAGGTGCATGATTCCCACACCAAGAGAGCGAGACAAGCTGGGGAAGAAGTGGTGACAACAACCACTGCTTTCCAGCATTAAACCTCAGTGCACCCTGAATGCTCATGGCGGGAGAAGGGTGCACCCAAGTGTCTAAAAGTCAACCTCAGACAAGTGCAGAGCCTGTGGGGAATGAGTCAAGAGTAGCCACAGTGAAACAAGCATAAAACCTGCGAGTGCTGACTCTGAGTCTGAAGAAGGGCCCAACAATTTGGCCAGAAAGGGGCTTAGAAGAGAAAGGTGACCAAGGAAGGGTGAAAGACTGAGAGCTGCTGTGTCAAAGAAGTGCATCCAAGAGAGAGTCAACGAAGAAATAGTGACAAGTGAGCAAAGTGACAGTGACGGTGAACAGCCAGTAGTCAGGAGATCTAGGAGAACACGGATGCCTAAACAAAGATACTCAGCTCCTGAATGGACTTACTTTTATGAGAGTTGATCAGACTCAAGAACACATGGAAGTGTGAGTCAACAGAAAGTGTCTTAAAAGCCTCCATGATTAAAACTACCAAAGTGAAGATTGACTGATTTAAAATTTTTGACTGACTCAATTCAAATGACATTATCAAATGACTGAAACTTGATAACATTTTTTCAACTTTTTGAAACTCCTTAGGGCCCATGCTCCTGTACAAGAGTAGGGTTGTCACTATTAGTAGAAGTTTGTTTAGGGTTAGGGACAACTTCTGAAGCTAACTGAACTCGTATTCATCTTTGAACTAAGCAACGTTTTTTCCAATTTGCCCCAGTGGAAGACAACAAATAGAACTTGCTTTTGCTTTTTGTGCACTTTTGATCTGACTCAAAAGATATCATGGTGTCTGATTTACCAAACAAATGTAGAGTGATAGGAACTGCAATGGCAATTGTCTCAGTCATCTTAATGATTGGTCTATTAGTGGGCTTAAATGTTCCTGTTGAGTATGCTTCCACTGCAACTAAACCTAATTTTACTCACCTAGAAGAATTGCATAGATTTAGTATGAAGCTCTTACATAGCAATAGTTCGGAAGGAAATTATACTGAAATGTTTTTTCCAATCTTTTGCATTAATACTCAAAGAGTCATGCAGGTACCTTCATCCACAGCAGAGGGAGTAACAAACCACTATTTTCCTCTCTCTTATTCATAGTCCTGTAGCATAAATCTTAGTCTTCTTTATCAGAAGGGTTTTGAGTATTATTTTTCTAACTTTTATCTACTTTTGATGAGATGCCCATGTATAAGAATCTGAAACTACATTATAACACTAGATGTATAGACATGGTGAAAAGCTATTATAAGTCTCTCATGAAAGTTAATGTCCCCCACTTTTCTTATGGAAAGAATTACATGTAATTTGACTAACTCGAAAATAATATTTTGAAGAGTTGGAAGATAGAAGGGACGGGATTGCGTTAAAGGCAAGGAGGGAAACTAAGGGGCTGATTACGATGGCGGGCGGAGGCACAACCGCGGTGCTGGCGGTGGCAGAAATTGACCTTTTCCGCACTCCATCGGCATTCCTTGCATCCGCCGTATTACGATGTGCAAAGATAGCCCATTTCCCGTCCTCTGCGGTGTTTCAGGAACCGCCAGAAATCCCCCTCCGCAGCGGTGGTGGACGGAGCCAATAGAGAGGGACCGCCGTGCGGAATGCGGTTACGACAGCCGGTCGAATCACGATGCCACAAACAGCCCATCACAGCGGAGAATCCGGCTATGCGAGGACGGTGGAAGCACTATTGGGGATAGTGAAGATCCACTCCCGGACACTCCTGACCGCAGTTCGGACGGCGGTTCGGGGTGTTACCGCTGCAATTCTGACCTCCGCGGACAGATTTTCAGCTTTTCCGCACGTTCCCGGCGGTGTATCCTGGGATCCGACGGCCGCGGTAGGGAGTTCCAGGCGGTGCATCCTAATCTGCACGCCGGTTTTGCCGTGGTACCTGCGGGTGGACATTTCCCGCTACCACGGCGGTCGGAATGCTTTTCCGACCGCCATCGTAATCAGCCCCTAAGAGTGGTTGGGAAAAGGAAGATGAAATGTTGAAAGATGCTGAAATACATCTGAAGTTAAATTTAGATTGCCAACAAGAATGAAAGCTGTTTTACAAGAAGAAAATACATAGTAAGAAACCCTCAGATGGTGGGCTGGAGTGAATGTGTAGTGAGATTTGAAGTTCTAGGATATCAGATATTTGCTGGAAAGGATCCTGTTATCCCTGGAGTATATTGTATGTGTAGGAAGAATTCTCATTTTTAGCTTCCTGCAAATTGGATAGACAGCTGCTTCTTAACTGTAGTATTTCCCAAGGTGCATCCTGTAGATGAGATCAATGATATGGGGCTATTGCTTAATTGAAGGACTGGGTGTAGTGTTTTGCAAGTAGTTGGTAACATGTTTGGTACTTGAATCCTTCTGTAGGAGTAGTTTTAAATGACCTGAAGATTTTAAAGCTGTCTACATTGGTAAATTGTCTTGCCACCAATACTGCAGGTGCACTTACAACTATTAATAACAGAGGTTGTGGCCATAAGTGCAATGGTTTTGCCAGATAGGTTTGCTTTAGATATATCACACACAAAAGAGGGCTGAGTCTGCCACATGATATACATTCAACAGTGTTCTACTTGTATGCATAAAAAGAGTAGTGATATCAAAAGGTGTATTACTAATATCAGATGTTTCTAAGAATTTGAAGGAGTTGGAAGAGACAGGTGCCTGGGAAGCAGTAGGGTAAGGATGTTTTTGCAGTTGGGAGATGGCTGAGTAGATTTGGAAGTTGCCTTAGCTATACTAAACTCTCTACTAATGATTGCAATTTCTGTGATATGCTTATTTCTCTTTCATAGTTTGAATTAAACTGATGACCGCAAAAAGTGAGTCGCAATGTAGGGGAGGAGACCTGGTGACAAAGTGAACTGGGAGGAAAAGGAAGAGAGAAATGGTGGTCCTTGAGGAATTGCAAAGCCAAAATTACGATTTGAAGATCTATATGTTGACAGCAAAAGCCAACAACTGGTATTTGAAATACTGTCACAAGGGGTTAATGAATGCAATGGGGTATGACTCTGTGAGTGACCAGAAGGGGGACTGAAGGTGCATTTTACACAATTGTACCCTTTCATAAACGTTTACTTTAATTTGCACCATACATATATAAATATTGTTGGAAATGGCCCTTTTTGCAGGGTTTTCCCCAAACTTTTTGCTTCTTCCTCCTATTTTTTCCTGACCTGTGTTTGTTGGTTATAGGACTCTGGGCACTTTACCACTGCTGCTCAGTGCTAAAGTGCATATTCTCTCTGTTTAAATTGTTATTGTGATTGGTTATCCATGATCGGCATATTGATTTACCAGTAGGTCCCTAGTAAAGTGCACTGAGTGTGCCAGGGCTGGTAAATCAAATGCTACTAGTGGGCCTGCAGCACTGGTTGTGCCACTCACATGAGTAGCCCTGAAACGAGGGCCTGCCACTGCGGTGCCTTCACGCAGATTGTTAACTGTCATGTCGACTTGGCAAGTGCACCCACTTGCCAGGCCCTAACATTCCCTTTTCTTACATAACGGGCACCCCTATGGTAGGCCCAAGGTACCCCCCTGGACAGGGTGCAGTGTATATGAAAGGTAGGACATGTACTGGTGTGTGTAACATGTCCTGATAGTGAAATACTGCCAATTTCGTTTTTCACTATTGAAAGGCTATCTTGCCCCATAGGATAGAATGAGGAATATTTTGTAACATTTTACAAGCATATCTTCCCATAGGGATAAGATAGAAAAATGGAGTTTGGTATCCCTGAACTCAGGATTTAATAACACATCTTTTAGTAAAGATGGTTTTTAAATTGTGTGTTTGAAAATACCACTTTTAGAAAGTGGCTATTTTCTTGTTCAACCATCCTGTGTGCCTCTGCCTGTTTGTGATTGACTGTCAGGCTTTGGAGTGACAGGGGCTGGGGAGGTGCAGTGGCTCCAGGAGTCTGGATGAGTCAGCAGTAGTCTGAACGGGCCTGATCTGCATTTGGAGTGGTGGGAGGAGTAGCACCTGTACCTGAATAGGGCTGTGCCTGCCTTCCACAATGCTGGCTCCGCCCCCCTGTGGTGTGTCTGGAGCCAAGGCTCACACTGACAATGGATGTTGTTGTGCACTTGCAGAGTGCCCCTCCAGAACTGGTTTGAACTGGGCTCAGAGCCCCTTGCACAAAGAGAACAAAGACATTTTGGGGTATAAGTATCAGACCCAAAACCCCAGACTTTAGATCATCCCTGGAATTCAAGAGGAACCTTTGCCAAGGAGAAGAGCTGGAGAGACTGAGGAGAAGTACTGCCCTTGCTGTGTGTCTGGGGTTGGCCTGCAGTTGCTGTTTCTGCCAAGGAAAGGAGAAGGACTTTGCTGTCTGCTGTGTCCCCTGCTTAAAGGAGATCTCCAAGGGCCTGAACTGAGATGGCCTCCTGTTCTGAAGTCTCAGGGACACAAAGACTTCACGCCCAGCTCTTCTGAACTCTGCTGCTGTGGGTTCTGACCTGCCAAGAGGTGCCTGTGCCAGTTTTGGGCCTCTGGAGGTTGTTGCTGCTGTTTGGGAGCTGGAAGAAAGAAGAAACGTAAAGAACTGCTAAGATTGACGCATTGAGGGATCGTGGCTGAAGAGGACCGACGCAGCTCCGCTCGACGCAGCCGCATCGATCGCTGACGCATCCCGGATTTCCATGCATCGTATCTGTGCTGCACGCCTTCCTGACGCATCACCTGCGAACCGGAACCATCACGAAGAATCGACGCATCACTCCCCATACAGACGGGATTTGACGCAACTCGTCCTCTGCGTGTCGCAGAACTGTTGCATAGCCTCCCCAAGGTCTTAGGAGGGTCGCATCTCTTTGTTTTCCGACTCTGTGGCTGTTTGGCTTTTGGAACTTTGACGCATCTACAGGTACTTTGGTGAAAACACACGCATCTATAGTTTCTATGGTACAAGTTCTTGAAACATTTTAAAAGTCATATTTTTAACTGTGTATGATAGATTCTTGTCGTTCTGGTCTTGTTTAGTTTAGATAAAGATATTTTATTTTTCTAAACTGGTGTGGTGTCCATTTGTGGTGTTTTCACTGTGTTACTGTGAGTGTTGGTACAAATACTTTACACATTGCCTTTGGGATAAGCCTGTCTGCTCGTGCCAAGCTACCAAGGAGGTGAGCAGGGGTTATCTAAAGTGTGTATCCCCTTACCTTGACTAGAAGCAAGGGTCCCAATTTGGACAAAGGTACCTACCTCTGCCAACTAAAAACCCCTATTTCTAACAAATATGCTATGATTTTCATGTTAAAGTTGACCATAGTTATTGTAGGCCTCAGTTTTAAATGACTCATGTTAAATCAAAACGCGTTCCCATCTGCTGTATGTTGTTCCTTACTCTTGTTTCAAGAGCCAAGCTACACCAGTTTACATTACTGAAATAGTCTCATAATGTTTTAGTTTCTATGTGGGTGCTTATTTGTATGTGTTCCTTGGAGAGTTGAATAATGAACACTTTCACCTGTGAGAAGAACACGCTGGCCAAATTGTATCATCCTACTCCAAGAAATCCTTTGAAAATCATGCAACAGAGACTTCATTGTGTGATAGCTGGGAATAAGGCTGAAACAGGTTTATCAGAAAATGTTTGATCCTGCTTGGTTTTCTTCATGCAAGCCATGGGGAGTAACATTTCTCTGTAAAGAAATAATTTTATTGTCTGTTGTTGAGTTAGTTGATTCAGATGCCCTTTCTACAATCCTCACAGGAGACACTTCTTTGTTCTTGCCCGAAAGAGTTAGAATCCTGGGCAAATTCATTTCTCAATTACATAACCAAATCTTTATTTGAATCTGCCTTTAGAGACTTTGCTTGCTGACCTACTGCCTGATTCCCCACCAATTTCCCGATTTCTATAGCTTAACATATTAGGGAACTTGCCTTCATGGGAAGCTGGGCCGGCTCGATTTGCTTTAATGAGAACTATAACAGTTGACATTTGTATTTGCTATTGATTTGAATTATATAGAATGATGCATTCAAGTATTGACTACTGATTTACAACTAATTTAAATGATGTGAGTGTGCAACTTTGGTAATCTGTTAATAAACATTTATGGTTTGCAACTCTCTGTCATCATTGTATGGCCTAATGTGCTTCACTGTATCCCAGTGTAATTGATTTGTTGATGTCATGCATCAGTCTGTGACTAGACATCCATCTGCTCGAGTGCAGCTTGTACTTGAGTTTGCCCCACGAACTGCACTGTGCAAATCCAGCTGTATCATTTCCAAGGCAGATCTCTGGGCTGAATGGGGATGCAACCATAGTCATAAGGTGCTGAAACTCCTGCAACGTTATTGACGTTCAGTCCCAAGGGGCTGCTTTAAGAACATTGGTGATGGGATTGCCTTATCCCTGGTGCTGGCAAATCTCATTTTATTCAGTAGGCAACATTTTCCTCCATTCTCTCAACACTCACTCAACACAATGTCTCCACTAATGCCACACACCAGGACAATCACATTCACACACTCTGGGGATGTAAAGAACCCATTTTATGGGGAACTTAATTTTCGAAGACTAGAGGTAAAAAGGCCATTGCTCATGCTTTTATAATCAGCCATGAAACCGCCGTTATCAAGGTCAGGTGAGAAGGCCAAGGCCACCGTCCACTAAGGATGCATATACTCACTCTCCAGCAGGGTCTTTTACTGTGCAAGTGGGCTCAATATAAACATGTAAATCACCTCCAGTGTGCTGAGGACGTTAAGTCCACTGGATGACAAACTTACAGAAAAAGTACAACAGGACAGGGTGGAGAGATGACTTTAAACCGTACACTTCTGTCTCTCATTCATGAACCCAAATTGTGTTCTGGCCAGCCGCCACTGCTGCTCCTTTGGTTAAGGCTGTCAAGTTGATGGACTTAAAGTTCACACCAGAAGACCATTTGACTTGTTGAATGGCCATACTAAATTCTGTACAACTGACCTCTTTAATTATTGCTTCATTCAGAAGTTATTATCTTTTAGTAAGGATTGATTGATTTGTGCTGATTCAATGCTTACCTTTAGAAAAAGCCCTGACCTGGAGTACGTTTCTAAGAGCTCTTTTGAGTATTCCCTTGAGGACATATCCTGCAAAAGGGACTCTACCTGTCAGGTGTGATCACAGAGAATCCACTTGATGGTTGACAGGTCCGTCAACGGGATACACCAGGGACATATATTTTGATGGGATCCTTGCTTCTGGATCTCTGCATTGATGTTGTATCACTTCTCATATTATTCTGTCCATCTGCAGTTGGAGTGATGGCCGCTCGTATCAGCAGAATAAATCATGAGCCTTTGAAGTTTCAAAATTCGCTACAGAAAAAATAAGGGATTATTTTATAAGTATTAATATTGCCTTCACTTTTTTTTTGAATAGGTATCTGTCTTTCTGTTCCAGATCATTCCTTGTGACTTAGCATTTTCAGAATCTAATCTCGAAGAGAGAGCGCTGTTGAGCTCCTTTTCTTTTATTGTAGGCCTGCCCTTTGAGACAGCTTTGGCTTGCTTATCAGATTACTGAGTTTCCAGAAAATTCAAACATAATTAAGAGACGTTTTAAGGCATGGGCAAAGTGGGCTCTGGCCCAGGGCCCCAGCCTTTCAGCCCCCTCCCCCCCCCCACCATAGAGCCAGCTCTGTTCTGCAGAGCCTTGCCCGGATGACCTTGAATAATTCTGAAACAGATTGTTTTAAATACCGTTTTCCTTTAATGTATTTTAATGTGGGTGATGTGTGAGAGTCTATTACAGACATTTTGCAAAGGATTGTTTGTATCATACAGCATCTATATAAAAAAGTTTCTTTTAGATGACAATAGGACCTCACATATGAGAAATGGAAGGGTGTCACAGAGATTATTTGCAGTAACATTAGTGACCTGCTGCTGTGTTTCAATATTGAAAACACATCAATATCTCTGAATATTAGATGTCACCACATTTACAATTTGGAGGAGTGTTCATGTACACTGTTGGTGACCTGGCCAAAGAGAGCATGAAAGAGCTGAAATTGAATCATAAATTGAAAGCTGTTCCAAACAAGGGCCCCCAAAATACATTTGGCCCAGGGGCCCCAAAATCCTTAAGACGTCCCTGATAATATACATACGTAGAGGGCCTTTTTGTCAGTGAGCTTCATCAAATGGCCTGCTAAAATTGTCATTCATATTTTGTTTTCTCAGCCACAGTATGCTACAAGGATCAGGTCAGCCCACTATATCCATTGGCTTCCTTTACTTTCAGTACTCACATAATGCCTGTGCACATTGTTCACAACCAGTTAAAATAGTTCCTTGCTCACCATGACACATGTGGTCCAAAGTATGTTTTATTATACTTGTTAAATTCACTTTAAATGCTATTAATTTTGCCTGCACTTCTTTACTTTCTTCTTTTTAAACTTTTTGTTATGAAGTTATGAAGTTTTTAAGCGACATTGTACCTGCCTACATTTTGAGTGTTCGATTACATGGTGATTTATTCTTGTCTCCTTCACAAATGATAATAAAAATGTATAGCACAATGCAAACAGTTTAAACTATCACCAGTAAAAAAAGAGTCACATACTAGAATGCATTTTAACTAAAAAAGTGTTACTGCCAGTATATGGTGGCCATGTTTAGGTTACTGCATGTCTTTTTTCTATTTTACGGTATATGCTTACAATAAAAAAATGCACAAGTTTGCGAAGGCATGACATGTTGACTTTGCCAATGCTTATTTTTTTATAGTAATAGCCACTTCTGCATTATTAATTTTCTGTAGTTGTCTCCTCACAGAAGGAATTCCATACATCCAAACATTCTCTTGGGACTGCTGCTTACCCTGTGTTGGCTTGTGGAAGCGGGATCCTGATGATGATCAGGCCATCCGCCTGAAGCCACCTTGCTGGTGTATTTTTCAAGAGGAATTTGGCCACGCATGCTGTTGAGACCTGAACCATTGCCACAAATGAAGGACATGATTTCAATGCTACTTGCAGGTTTTGTCGGGGTTCTTGTGCATTGATCAGCCATCTTTGTTTCTCGCCTGCAAAAGAATAGATCAGCACCGAACCCCCTTCCTACCCAATATTCTCTCCTTTGAGATAAATACATGCATTAAATGTATGTATTCAGTTTTATTAGCCACATGTTCCTGATAAGTACCTCCACTCAAGATTGAGCAAGGGATTTTCACGACACATTGAGGGGAAGTTTGCGGGCCTTTTAAGATATTACGGGGCAGATTTACAAGGCCCTTGTGACACTTTTGCGTCACTTTTAACATGGGAAAAGTGACGCAAAAGTGGCGCAAGGGGCTTGTAAATCTGCCCCTACATTTTTTTTTGTTTTACCTTGGTCTTCCACTGAATCCCATCAACGTGTCCCTTACAAAACAGAAATGCTATTTTCATAAAATATTACAAAAAAAGCGTCGCATCTTTGCCAGAATATCTGCAAAGATCCTGAAATTTTCTATATCGGGTATAAAAAGTTCTGCTCATGCTGAATTCAATTTTAGCAGCTTGTATCAATCAAAAGTGACATTTGCTATAGTCACTTGAAATGAGCACTATCTTCTGTGGCCTTACATATCTAAACTAAAATCTAGGCTTAAGATAAAAACTTTGCGGCAGATGCTGGACAAGGTATTTTAACAATGTCCATGTCTTAACCTTTGATCTAAGCTCTATTGAAGAAGGGATAAACCGGACCACAACACAGTTTTATTTGGAAAATAAAGAATACAACGGAAACGGTTTCCTCAGTTGAACTAGCTCAGACTTTCATCGACACCGATTATTTATTTCTAAACAATTAAATGTTAGTGGTCTCCTGGGACTCTGTCATTTTCACGGTCTAGAAATCACTAGAAACAGAATCGGATTGGCCCTGGAACACTCTGGAAGTTACAGTCTCAGATAAGTGCTTAGTACCAGACTTACTAACAAGTAATGGACCGCAGCCAAGCAAGCAAAGTTGATGCACTGTGTTGTGTCACCTGAAGAGAGCAGAACTGAGTCATCTTAACAGAAAAGGCACAATTCTGCTCTTTCCATTTGCTGGCACACTTTGTGATACCCAAGGCAACCTTACCTTGCACCATAGTGCAAGTGCCTACGCCAAAAGGTTTCTTAGGAGTCTTTCTCAGGCAATGCTGAGCTCCAAAGTAACTAATACCAAGGTTTCCTACCAGGCACTCCCTTTCGTGCCTCTTTCTTCAGCCATTATACACTTCCAGTCTCTTATTGCGCTCTTGCAACTTCCTTTTCCGGCCTTCTTCCGCCTTTTGCCACAGTTTTCCTAACTTTCGCCTCCTCTTTCCTTTTCTGCCTTTCTCTCTTGCTCTGGGCTCAAGTCTGATTATGAAGAACAAGTCCTGGCCACCAAAAATGAGTTCTGGTGCAGCAACCACCGGCTGCAGTCTAGGCACTGTCTCGGATATCATACGAGAGCATGTACCAGAGTACAAAGCAGTGGCAAAACAGGAATGCAAGACTGCATTTTCAGGGACGTTTTCATTCATGGGCTAAATGTGCAATTTCCCAGGGCCCCGACCTTCCAAAGGGGGCCCGGAAAAAGTGTTTTTTTCTCTTTATCTCACCTGTCTCTTTCCTATCTCGAACATTCTCAGGGGCATATTCTCATGGAGTTATCGCCGCGTTAGCTGCACTTTTAAGCCGCTAATGCGGCGATAATTTTTTCGCTTTATTACCAAGCTGTCGCTAACAGATGTTAGCGACAGTTTTTAGGCAAAAGCGACCGTTGTAAAGATCGCAACTTCTGTTAGCGATAATTATATGCAGGAGAGGCGTTCCTGTGCAAAAACGGCCGCAAACACCACTACTCCATATTCACAAGGGGATCCTTGAACTTCTGAAGACCAAAAAAGCTGGCTCTAACTGCAGTTAGAGCCAGTTACTTAAGACCAGAAAATAGCTGGTCTTAAAAATGGGGATAACACTTGGGGCCACATCTCGGCAGGTTTTGGTGCTGGACAGCGCTGCAAGCAATGTTGCAGCGCTGCCCTGCGACAAAACTACAGTGCAGGAATGCGCACCATCAATAAGATAGTGCGCATTCCTGGGCCCCAGTCATGAAAAGTGTTGCAGCCCTGCGACAAGACAGCGTTGCAACACTTCTCACTACGCCCTTCTTGCGACAGCATGGATGCACTGTATTCACTGGACAGCGCTCCATGACGCAAGTAATGACAGATACGTCAGGAATCCTGACGTATCTGTCTGCGCTAAAGTCACGCATCGCTGCAGTCGTGTCACAACCATGATGCAACTCCAGCAATGCATGGGGCCAGCCTATCCCTGTGGCACTGCGTCACCCTCATGCCTGCCATCAGGCAGGCGGAAGGTACTGACGCAGTGCCGTCCTTGAGGGGTGCCCGAATGTCGGCACTGTTGGAGATCCATCGGTGGTGGTTGTGCGCTGCGGTGTCATCGTTTGGAAGCATTGGTGGAGTGTTGGTGCGGAGGGAGTTGACGAGACGTTCTTCGGTGGCCTTGATCCAGCTGCGAGGGGGTGCGATGATGGCGGTGGCGTCCGGTGGGCAAGGTGAAGACGTGATGTTACCAATGATGGTCGGTCCAGGAGAGTCCGGTGTTGTGGCTGTAGTTGAAGTTCCCGCTGGCAGAGGTGACGTGCTCGACCGTGTGTCCTGCTATGTGGCTAGTCGAGGTGACTTGCTGCTTGCGTCTGATGTAGGGGACCTTCCCCAGGAGGGGGTGGTGTCCTGGTCACTGAGATTGTCCAGGTGGAACTTGAGTTCACCGAGTAGGATGTCGTTGGTGGATGGGAGACCCTGGGGTGCAATGAGGTCTACAATGGTACTGGAGAATGGGGGGCCATGGCCCGGGGGGCCTGCACATGACGGTGCCACAGAGGATGTGCTTGGGCTTGGTCCGGATCTGGGAGTTGAGGTGGTCCATGGTCACCCTTGGGTCATTAGAGTGCGTGGTCAGTCGGAGTGTGCTTCTGTAGGTGATGGCAATGCCTCCTCCTTGAGGGTCGGGGTGCTCCTTGCGGTTGATACTGCAGCCGTCAGTGATGGTGATGGCGATGCCCGGTCCGGAGCAGAGGTTGGTCCTGGCAGACGAGGTGGCGTCCAGGTTTGATGGCGAGGAGGGTGCTGGCGTCGTAGCGGTGGAGTGTCCAAGAGGAAGGCTCCTTGGTGCTGAGCGCGGTCCAGGGGCAGACGGACGCAAACGGCATAGCCTATGGGTTGCCTTTGGCACGGGAGACGACCATTACAACGCAGGCAGTACATCGTTAACAACGCAACTCCGACAACGCAGGTGCCTTTACCTCGCATTTGATTACAACGGATTGTGAGGTCAGTAATGGGGTAATTTAAAGTTTTTCGGGTGGGTAAGGGTTTCGGATGTAAAATATGAAAATTGGGGTGTGTTTTGTGGTAAAATATGAAAATTGGGGAGTTTTTTGGGGTAAAATATGGAAATTGGTGTGTGTTTTGGGGTAAAATATGAAAATTAGGGTGTGTTTTGGGGTAAAATATGAAAATTGGGGTGTGCATTTGGGTCAAATTTGATTTTTGGGTGTGTTATGGGGGCTCAAAAAGGAATTACAGGGTTCACGGTTGGGTTTGGGGTGCAAAGGTTAGTTTTGGGTTGCACTCACTGAAGTGGGAATAGTGATATTAATGTCTCCGCTATGCAACCCCTACTCTACTGTTGCAATGTGCCTAGTATTAGTATGCATTGGAATGGAATGAGATGTTATGGCATGCGTCGCAACCACGTGTGTGCCTTTGGCACATGGGTGGTACCCCCGCTGTGCATGGGCGCACAGCGGCAGCCATTGAGAAGTCCGGAGCAGAGGTTGGTCCTGGCAGGCGAGGTGGCGTCCAGGTTTGATGGCGAGGAGGGTGCTGGCGTCGTAGCGGTGGAGTGTCCAAGAGGAAGGCTCCTTGGTGCTGAGCGTGGTCCAGGGACAGACGGACGCAAACGGCATAGCCTATGGGTTGCCTTTGGCACGGGAGATGACCATTACAACGCAGGCAGTACATCGTTAACAACGCAACTCCGACAACGCAGGTGCCTTTACATCGCAGTTGATTACAACGGATTGTGAGGTCAGTAATGGGGTAATTTAAAGTTTTTCGGGTGGGTATGGGTTTTGGATGTAAAATATGAAAATTGGGGTGTGTTTTGGGGTAAAATATGAAAATTGGGGAGTTTTTTGGGGGGTAAAATATGAAATTTGGGGTGTGTTTTGGGGTAAAATATGAAAATTAGGGTGTGTTTTGGGGGCTCAAAAAGGAATTACAGGGTTCACGGTTGGGTTTGGGGTGCAAAGGTTAGTTTTGGGTTGCACTCACTGAAGTGAGAATAGTGATATTAATGTATCCGCAATGCAACACCTACTCTACTGTTGCAATGTGCCTAGTATTAGTATGCATTGGAATGGAATGAGATGTTATGGCATGCGTCGCAACCACGTATGTGCCTTTGGCACACGGGTGGTACGCCCGCTGTGCATGGGCACCCAGCGGCCGCCATTGAGAAGTGCTGGGGGGGGCTAGACAGCTGTGAGGTGGTAAACGCTGGAAAGAACACTGGATGGGGTATGGACGCAGGGATGTGTGTGTGAGCGGGTGTTGTAACATTTTTAATAAGGAAAGTCTTACCTCGAAGCCGGGTCCCGTGTCTCCCGTTGCTCCTGCTCTCCTGTGTCTGTTTCCAGGAACAGGAACTAAGCAGCCAGGCTCCCTCCCCTGAGCCAATCACAACGCTGCGATGCGGCGGTGGGATTGGTAATTGGCAACGGGACAAGGCATGCAGCCAGGGGCTGGAGGGGTGGGCATGTTCTCCATGCAGGCTGTAATGCAGCCTGCATTACGAACAGGCAAGTGCGCATGACTGCTTTGGGCGGCATGAGTGGGCCGACCAAACAGTCATTGCGCACTTGAGTGGGCATGCCAATCCGCCAATGCCTTGCCCCGTGCTTGGAGCAGTCCTACCCACCCTCCCACCCACAAGGGAAACATAGCATGGTTACATCAGTAAGTTATCATCATGCGATGATTGTTCCTCTTCTGCACTGCTTGAAAGCAGTGGGGCGACGCTCTTCCGCTATAGCGGATGAGCCGCCACTGGGGGTGCGTCACCTACATGTGCTAGGCCTGGGGGACTCAACCCCCAGGCGTCCTGCGCTACGCATCCAACCTTCTCCTTACCTGGACATTGACAACGTGGCGCAATCCGCTGCACTCTCTCCAAATCTGTGACTCAGCCAGCAGGAGCCTCAGCCAGGAGGGATTTCACAAGCCTGGGTACAGCAGTCGCCGCCAAGTCCGCTGGTGAACCTCCCGATACAGTTGATGCAGCAGGGCCCCCTTAGGCGTGAAGTTGCAGCACTCCCACCACACAAGTTCAGCGCAGATCAGGGGCCTCACCCTCGAAAGCATCCGGCCAGCCCAACATCATCCGGCCTGTGATGCAGTGAGGCGGCACCCAACGTTGGTGATCCCCTCCGTGCACCCTGGTGTAGTGGTGGATCGTAGTATGCAATGCAGACCTCCCTACGTTGGGGCGCAGGAGCGCCTCTACTATTAACAGCTCCAAGGTGCGCAAGGCGGTCTTCTCAGTCAGGTCAGCAACGTGTCTCCATGCGACCTGCCAGACTTCACCACCAGGTACGGGCGATCGTCGCGCCTCAATGTCTACCGCCACGGCTCATCGACTCCACAGCTCCTCCGCATCCCACTCCAGGCTCCAGACGCAGGTCCAGCGAGGCATGCAGGCTCCAGGCACAGGTTCAGCGAGGCATCAAGGCTCTCATCCTGGTCATCCTGGATGTTGGCTGGCTTGCAGGGGTTGTTGATGTGTGCTGCACTTGGCCCTGACTGCTCCATCCTGCATTTTATTGGTTTTTATGCCTATTTTATAATGGAAGTTGACTGATAGGCTATTTTTTGCATTAGAGACAAAATAAAATCACGTTGGGCTGACTAGCGTGAGTTTTTTTGCTGCTAATGGGCCTATTGGTAGTTATCGCCCGCTAACGCCGGATTTCCTATCACCATCGCGCTGATTTTAGCGGCAGTTTTCACCGCCGTTCCCTGATACTATCGCCATGTAGCGAGGGCTTGGTAATACACCGCTAACATGGCGATAGTTTTCAGGGTTAGGCGGCGATAAAAAAAACTGCCGCTAACTGGCGTTTGCAGTAAGTATCGCCAGTCCTTGAGAATATCCCCCTCAATCTCTCAACCTATCGCTGACTCTGCCTCTCTCTACACAGTGTCATATTAAGAGTTTTTGTGATCCTAGGAAATACATATTTCATTTGTTTTTGTGTAAACCTGTCACTTAAGGCTTACCATAGAATTCATGTGCCATTTATTTAAATTTACGTTGTAATAGGGTTTGTGAGGAGTGACAAAGTGAGCCGTTTACCGCTACAATATTAATTGTGTTAGAGTCTTGAAACACATTAGAACCAGAACCTTGTCCATTAATTGACAGGATAGCCACGGATATTACTGTATTGCTAATATATATGTTCACTATTTATATTCAATGGCAATCTCACCGCGAAAACACGCCGCTCATCCTTTTATCCAGTAATGCGCTGCATTAGTTGGTGCCAGCAATTGCTTCTCCGATACCATCTAATTTCAGTTAGAAAGTGGCATTAAACGGATGATGTGTTATATTATGTTTTGAAGCACCGCAATTAGCTACCGTTGCTCAAGGGTAATTTTGATCAATACAAGTACATCCATTAATTACGTTAGATTTGCCTATAACCAGGCTTCACGTAGTGTTTCCAGGCGTCTCATGGGTTGCATGCAGAATAGAAGCAAAAGGGAACGCAATAAAAGAATAGCAAGGACAAAATACTTTATCAGTATTTAAGCAATTTATTTGTATTTTCAAAGTGGAGTGTATTTTTTATTTATTTATTTATTAGTTTCAAACTCTAACCATTATAACACTTAGAAATAGCTGCTTCTCCATAAACAATGTAATCAATAGCAGGGAATTAATCAGGTGCTACATAAATATAAAATTCAATTATACAGCAGTTCATACATGGCATATCAAGCAATGACAAGGTACAGACAAGAAATTCATTTTGGAAGTGCAAAAACCAGCAACGGCTCATTTCAGCAGTGGCAGAGTCTGGGCAGTGGGGGGTGGTGGGGGGGCGGGGAGAGAGAAAAAAAATCAGGAAGGAGGACGGAGGACAGTAGAAAAAATCAAGTGGCAAGGGATCGCCAAGGTCCAACGTAGGAGTTCGGGAAGGCAGGATGATGAATCCAGCAAAAATAATCCTGCTGTGGACTCCAGATATTCCTGGGCCTGCTAGATGGGTAGCATGGAGTAGTATGTCACCAGTTTCTTCTGACAATGTGCCAAATCCAACAGCCTGTCCTAGACAGAGGGAGCACGTCCCCAGCCCCATACAAGGCCACCTGGCACTTAGCAAGAAGTAATGCCTGGCCAGAAGCATTTTATGGTCGGCAAGCATTTCCGACGGGAGACACAAAAGTGCCATTCCTGGTGATGGGTGTAGTTGCAGATTTTAAATATCAGAGCGCGTGGAGAAGACTGAAATCCAGCATGTCAAAATGGGGGCATAGTTAGGCCAGGTGCATGAAGTTGGCCCCTGCCCATGACATCTGTCACACTTCGTCATTGGCATGCAGCCATGGGCGTAGGAAGTGTGGGGGATGCGGGGATATATCTCCCCTAGATTTTGGAGTGGGGGCGACACAGGGACAAGGGTGCAGGGTGCAAGGGGACAAAAGAATTCCCCTCTCCCTTCTGTGATTCGCAGGGCCAATAGTGATCGAAAGCGCTACCTTTAATGGCCCTGCACTTGACCTGTCACCTGCCTCTCCAGTTACCTCTGACCAATCTGATAGTCACAGCATAAAGGTGACGTCCAGAGGCCACCCGTTCTCTGCCCTTTTGTTATGCTGCACCCCTCCAGGAACTCTTTCTCACCTCTGTACTGCACTGCTAATTGCTGTCTGACCCTGCCCCATCGCAGCGCTACCCTGTCTGCCGGCTTGAAGACCGAGCCCTAAGGGCAGCAGGAAGATTTGCATAACAAGCAAGGTAAGGAGGTTTGGGGATAGGGAATACTAATTTGCCTAGGTCCCCATTTACTACTCATGCAGCGAGCGCTGGTTGCCTTCCAAGCCCTTTGACTGTCAACCAACTACTTCCCTTGCATTTTAGTTTCTCCTTCATCTGTTGATGTATTTCGTAATTGTCTGTGCTTTTAATGTCCTAATGGTAAAGGGTGTTTTTGATCATCCAAGTGCCGGCTCTTTGCCGAAGCTCCACTTAATTCACCTCTTCCCGCCAGTGATCGAAGTGGGCAGGATCGGCAGGGCACAGCATGCCCCTACTTTTTTAATTTAATATAATCTGTTCTCCTACTTTAAAAAAAATAATAATAATGTGTCCCAGGATGGCAGAAATAGCCAAGGCCTATAGATAAGGCTTGGCTGTTCTTGGGACGGGCAGAGAAGGAAAAGGACTTTGTCTCTTTTCCTTCCTGCACAGAGAAGGCAAGGACAGTGTCCACTTCTGCTCTGACACTGGCAGCTGCCCTCCTCCCCTCTCTCTGTCTTATTCCCTCCTCTCTTTCTGTCTCTGTCTCGCTCCTCCTCACTTGCGTGATTTCAAGAGACAGCTTTTACCCCCTCTTGCATCTCCTTTCCTTTATTTGTTCCACTGTAAAATGGATCCAAAAAAGAACAAAACACTTTGGCTGGAAATATCTAATTTTCTGACCTTTTTCTATTGCAAAGTGCAACCTGAGGAGGAAGAGAAAAAGGGATCAAAATACAAAAAATTATTAAATAACTAAATAAAGCAATACAGAGTGGTCGCAGACAGGCCAGATTGGTGCTATTCATACCCACACACATTAGCTCCACTTTACAGAGTTTGCCAGTGAAGCGCTACTTTCTTTTTATTTTCTTTCTTTGAACATTGATTTCCCAGGGTGGGGAAGTGCACCATTCCTAGAGGGACTGCAATACCTGGTTGATGGGTGGAGTGGAACATGTTTAATGTGATACTTTTCAGATGTTTTAATTATTTTAGCTTATAAAATGTGTACTACAGCTCTGTGTTCAGGGATGTGGTCTTTTTAAACCAAACTGCTTATATTTTGTAAGGATATAAGCAATGGAGATTGAAACAGGCCCCTTCCGGGCCCTGTAGTCTTGTCCTTAACTTTTCACGCAAAATCACTCACTGATTTCTGAATAATGAGTGTAAAAGCATTAAGGTAACCATGTTGTTCCAGCTTACATTTCACATGCTTTACTTAATCTTTCATTCCCTATGAGTGTTTGCTTTTTCCATGATGTTATTACTTTTTTTGTTCAGGCAGGATATTACTCTTGTCTAGTGCATAATTTGAATTGAGTCACATCCAGGTGTTTATATTGGGGCACAATTGGGTTGTAGCTGAAGGCAGTGTGAGTTTCTCTCATCGGGCATTATGGTTATCGGTGGGGGAGAGGATGTGGCACTATGGCCAATGGTGCCCAATTTGGAACTGGGGAACCAGGTTCAGCCTTCATGAACAGTCCACCAGACCACTCTCCTGAGGGAGGACATTCCCATGCTATAACCTTACTTGGCCCGATACACCTTAGAAGCCCTGGTGTCTTAGCACCAGAAGGTGGAACCTAGCTGTGGCAAGTGTGGGCTAACCTTGAAGGCCTGTCCACCATAATACATACTGATGTTCACCTCCAATCTTGCACGCAGGCCTACAAAGCAGCACACCAACAGTGACTCTGGCACTGAGGTCCCTTGAGGCCAGTCCATCTCACCCATTGGTACCTCTATTGGTCTTTTTCGGCAGTAGTAGTGCAACTCACCTGGGATCTGCAATGCAGGATTTGCGTGCACACAGAACTGAGTTCACAAACTTCATGATCTCTCTGCTTCATGCACAATCACTTTAAACATGTGCTGCCTGCTTTCGGGCCACTGGAATTATGCAGCAATGGAGGACAAAATTATGTCGCAGTGTTGACTTAATTATGCAGCAAAAAAAGGCTGCAGTGTAATGCAGTACATTTTATGATACTTTATTATTTTGGCATTTTTACACATACTAACAGCCTCTGCAAAGATTTTGCCTCATTAGTACCTGTGTAACATACAAATGCAGCAGAGAGAAAGGTGACCTGTTAACCATTGCAAAGGGCCCTCCACTTTGCAGCAACATAAGTCACAATGTTTGGTAATTTTTGATCCGTTTGAGCTACAAACAATTTTTTGGTTGAAATCATCAGATTAAGCAGCAGATGATGTATTATGTGACAAATATGGTACAGCCATAATTATGTGGAAAACATTTGCAAACTAGGACATTTTGCCATTCATGTTTGAACTGCTCTTGTGGAAAAAGAGAGAAGTGCTGATGACTAAAAATGCATGGCTTGGAGACAAATGGCTTGTGATTCCACTTTGAAGTGTATTTGGCACAATCTGTGATTGGAAACTTATCCCACTTTGTGAACGTATTTTAATGTCAATAACTCATATTAAACCCTAAATAAACATGTGTATCTATTGGTTGAATTAAATAACGTAATACATTGTAACTGGTCAGTGAAATGCCAAACAAATACTATAAATAGGGACGTTTTGCTTTTTCTGGCCACACCTCTGACTCCGCCCACTGCCCCAATCCTCAGGTTATTCTCGCCCTCTGATTCTCCACCCACAGTTCTCCTACTTTTTTTCTCCACTTCGACCACTGCTTCCTGCTTATTGTGTTTTACTGGCTGCTGTGAATGTAGTAAAAAGTGCAACACCAAAGATCCGTAGTGATGAGTCGTTTGACAGTCTGCTCAATGCCAATAACCACATGACTGCTAAGTACCATCTTAATGCCATTGAAGTGCCACGAATGCGCCGAATCCCTAAACGGATTGATGATGGAGCAGCAGAAACTTTTCATCATGCAACCCTCATGGACTACTATCACCCTCAATATTTTGAACTGTTAGTTACTGTTTCTCTTCATCTCCTGCAGTGTTTTGACCAGGAAGGCATCCAAACATATGTAAAACATGAATAGGTGCTTTTAACAGGCAATGTCATTGACTCTCTTACTAAGTACAAAGAAACTGACCCTTTGCTGCTCTCTGCTCAATTAACTATATTATCAAGTATGTTCAAGTACTCTTCAGTCCCAGAACTGGCAGACATACTCCAAAAAATGCTTCCAAGGAGAGAGCTTTCTTTTCACAGGTTGAGAAGCTACTACAGATTCTTTTGGTTATTCTAGTATCTTCTTGTGAGGCTGAGAGAAGCTCTGCCAACTGAAAACTTGGGTAAGATCAACTATGTCCCAGAAAAGACTGAATCATGTTGCCATAGAGATGATAGACTCAGTTGACCTACAGACAATGGCGAAAGAATGTGTCGTCCGCAATGAACGGCACAAGAAATTATTTGGCTTTTCGAATTAACGTCCATAATTTTATTATAAATTCCTGCAGCAAGAAAATACAGTTTCTAATTAGTACAATTGCATTTTGAGATGTAGGAATGTTGCTAAGAGTATTTAGTTTATTCTTCCTTTTTTCGTCCCACTGCTGTTTTGCTTGGTGCATGAAGATGCAAGATTCATATACATGTTTTTTCCCATTTGTTCTAATTACTTTGTGAATGTAAATAACAATAAAACATACTTGCAAACTGTGACTACATGCCTACCTTTCTCAATATTTCACTGCAAAACTATGCGATTGTATTTGTTTAATGGGGGTACAGTCTCAAACAACGGTGATTTGTATAGGGTCACTGGAAAGTCCACAAGTTTATCCCTGTCCCCTCAGAATTTGAGTGTCTCCTACGCCCCTGCATGCAGCTTATATTTTCACAATTTAGATGGAGTGTAATATGTCTGTTGAAGAAAACAAAAATGTATAGGGTGAAGCTTGCAGTTGGGGAAAAGGGACTGTGACAGACCACACATGCCCGCCCACTCTTTATCAGAGATAGATTTGCCCAAAGCCGCCTCTCGACCAGCCCTAACATGCTACAAACCCAGCAGCATCTCAGATTGTGCGGAAGCATAGAGACAAGGGAGAAGATGCCACAAGGAGGACACCGTAAGAAGGAATGCAAATGTCTTACATTCAGGAGGTGCTGCTGGGAATTTTGGATAATGATCCTTGGAGTCTCATCCTGATACACATAAAGCGATATTACAATATTATGTTGCAAGAAAGCCAGATCCCTATGGCCATGAAGTTGACGGATGGCCGAGGCCGATGGCTCACTCGCCAGAGCGTAAAGCAAGGGTGACAACGGACAATCCTGGCGAGAGCCTCTGCCAGTAGGGATGGGGTCTGACAGCAGGCCATTTACACAGATCTGCCAAGGGGGGGGGCGAGAAAGGGGGGGCATACAGCAGCTTGATCAGGAGCAAGGAAGGATCAGGCATCCCAGTTCTGCTTAGGAATCTGAGAACAAAAAGGCCATTTAAGAGAGTCAAAAGCTTTAGTGGTACTAAGGAAGATTGTCACCACTTATTCGTCTGTCTTCAGTTGGTGCAGGAGGGCAAAAAGCATCCTAAGGTTATGGGAAGTGGAGCGATTGGGGATGAAACCAGCCTGGTCAAGGAGGACTAGGTCAGGGAGCAACAAGATCAGCCTGTCAGCCAACACTTTAGCAAGTATTTTGGCATCAGTATTGATTAGAGATAGGGGCGGTAGGAATCTTGGTGATCAGGAGGTCTGTCAGGTTTCAGAAGCATTATTAAAATGCTTTCCCATAAGAAGAGAGGCAAAGCATCCATCCGTAATGCCTAGTTGTACACCTGTAAAAGACAAGGAGCAAGGAGAGCTGAAAAGGTCTTGTTAAACTCTGAGAGAAGGCCATCAATCCCTGGAGATTTACAGGGGAGCAGCCTCCTTATTACTGCAGTGATTTCGTCTAGGGTCAGGGGCTCCACCAGGAACACATTGCGAGGCCCCTTCAGCCAGACCAGTGCCAGACTATTAAGATAGACAGTGTACTCCTCCGGGTTGTGAGATTGCCAGGTGGTACATAGGTGAGCATAGTAGTCCGCAAATGATGTCATGGTGCCCTCATCATCAAATAGCAGAGTGCCATCATCGCAAGTCAATTGGGTGACAACCTGGGGCCTGCGCCACCATCACAACAGGTGGGCTAAAATCTTGGCAGGTCTATCACATTCCCCAAATGCAAGCGATGTAGCGTACTGATTCTAGTGTTTGCGTTTGCTATCGGCCAGGGAATAGCATTCAGTTAGGGCAGTCTGAAGCTCCACTACCAAATGTGGATGGTAAGCTGTCCTATGGGTGTTCCAGTTGACAAATTCATTGTTCTTGAAGGTCTAACTGGTGGTGTAGGACTTTTCGGATCAAGAATTATTTAGACATACACATCCCCCTAATGTACACCTAAAAAGTTTCCCATACCGTACGCACCAACTCCACTGAGCCCTCACTTAACGCAAAAAAACTCAGTTATTTTGTGTTGAAGATCTAAGCGAAAGACTGGATCCATCAGTGCCTGGGGGGAGAGTTTCCATGTAAATGCACCGTGTTTAGAGGCTGAGAGGGCAAGGGTAAGTAGCATTGGAGATCGATTTGAGAGGGTCCTAGGCAAATGTTCTATGCGCTTAACACAACTACAGACATCATGAGTGATTACCAAGGAGTCCAATCTAGCCTAGGACTCATGGACCATTGAGATGTGTGAGCCCTGTGTAATACCAGGATGTTGAACCCTCCAGATATCAAGTAGATCATTAATAGTCATAAGGTTGTGCAATGCAGTGGCTCCAGCACGGTGGGCTTGGGAGGCTGGATTAGAGCATTCTGCATCTCTGCCCAGTACAAGATTAAAATCACTGCCCCAGAAAACACTACCAGGGTAAAGAGTTAAGCAGTGCTTCCAGATGGCCCAGACAAATTCTGGGTCATCGATATTTGGCCCATAGGTGTTAATAATGGTGAAATGTTTCCCTTGTATTAATAACTGCACTATTAGAAACCTGCACTGAGGGTCGGATATCTCGGCAAGTGGGTGGACAGGAAGCCCTTTCTTAACCAGTGGAGTCACCCGCCTTGCGTAAGTAGAGTAATTGACATGGATCCTATGGGAGGCCCAGTTGCTAGCAAAAGGCACCTCTGTCTGAATCTTTAGATGCATCTCTTGTAGCAGTGCAATATGAAGATTATGAAGTGTCAAATGCCGCTTTTTCTGCGGGTCACTCAGGCCTTACACATTCCAAGATATAAAGTTAATATCAGACATCCTACTGGTATTTTGTGCCATGTGCAGTTATGGACAATGAAATGAGCAAGAACAAGGAGGAAAGTTAGGGCCAGAGAGGCTCGGTGAATTGCACAGCAGACCCGTGTAAGCGAGCACTTGAAGAGCCCACAACCAGTAGGAGATCAGCAGCCTGTTAAATGAACAGAATAGGAAACATAACATTAAAAGCAACCCCACCATCTTCCCCCACCCACACTGATCACCCCTTATCAGTATTAACCCTAAGAAGATAAACAGTGCCAGTAGTAAAGGAATACAAATAAACCAAAACCTGTTGCAGGGACCAAAATATTGAATGTGCAGTGCACCGGCGGTAAACTCAATGCAGTCAAACACCCCACCCACACAATGAACATGAAGGTTTGATCACCATAAAAGAACAGATTTGGTAAAGAGGTCCCCAGGAGGACGAGGGCAAATCACCCACTAACATACAACAGGAGGTGGTATGTACCTATCTGTAAACAGTTCCATGAGCGACAAACGTTTCAATAGAAACCACGTTACATGAGGTATGATTGTGAGTTAGAATCAAATACATTGTTGCACAAAAAATTGGGTACCACCCGCTCAGCAGAGAACAGAAGATGATGCAGAAGCCCCAGAAGATCAAGTAATGGTATGGTGGTGTCTGAGAGACCAGTGTCACTAACGGGCATAGACGACTTAGCATTGCTACCACTTCAGGTACGTACCCTAAGGGAGCTCTTAATGCTTTGCAGTGCTTCTGTTGGAGACATAAACACAGTCACTTTACCGTTCTGTTTATATTTTAGGTGAGCTAGCTATAACATGGCATAAGATTCATTGTGGTCCAGAATAAGAGCTTTCGCCTACTGGAAAGCACACTGAACCTCCTGCACCCTTAGGTTAAAGTCCGGGTAGAAAGAGATCTTACAGCCCTTTTATGATAGAGCACCCCTCTCGTGAGCCAAGCCAAGCACAGTGTCACGGTCGTGGTAGTTTAACAGTCTAGCAGTGATGGGTTGTGGAGGTGCAACAGGTATAGGACACGAGCCCAGAGAGCGGTAGGCCCGCTCTACAATGAAGCATTTGGAGAAGGAGTCAGCATAAAACAGTACATGTAGCAATTTTTCAATGAACAATTCCATCTTCCTGATGTTGATAGACTCGGATACAAACCTGACACAAGTTATTCTGTCTAGAGTTGGCCTCCAAGTCCTCATTGTTTGCTGCTACACTTAGTAACTCAGTGCAGAGCTTTTGATAGTTAGATGTTGAAGTCACCTGATCCGCCGCAAATAAGGATAGACACTGCATCAGTTGTTTGCGTCTTCTGCCTCGTAAGGTGAGCCTCCAGCCTATCCAGATGGCCAGTCGAATTGCCAATTTTAGAATCTATGCATTGGAGGCTAGCGCTCAACTGAAGCAGTAAAGCATGAGTCTCTTGGTCGGTTGAGAAGTTTCCAATGTTCACCGCCGTATTTCCATTCTCTTCATTTTTACAGGCTGCAAACTTGCAAAGTTCGAACCTGTAGGAAAGCAGGATCTGCTTTCATGGTTACCCCCAATTTTTGCTGGTGTTATACTGTTTTTCTGACTAGTCTGACTGGGATCCTGCTAATCAGGACCTAAGTCACTGTCCTTCCTCCCCAAATTGGCTATGGTAAGTACTTTGGTACATTCCTAATTGGTTGCTGGGGTACCCTTGTAAGTCCCTAGTATATGGCACTAAGGTACCTCGGGCATAGGTACACCAGAGGTCCCCCATTGTCTGCAGAATGTATTATGCCACCCATGAGAGACCCTCCAAACCCTGACAACAGGCCTGCCATTACAGCCTGTGTGAGTTGGTGCTTGCACCTCCCACGAAAGATATGTTTCCTTATATCTAACATCACAGCACTTAAAACCTATGCGTCACCCCTCTAGTAGGCCTTTCAGTCCCAAAGGCAGGGTGTTCAGTTATAAGTGTGAGGGTGCCCCTGCATGAGCAGGACACCCCATACAAACCCCGGAGTTCATTCTCCAGGCTTTGTAAGTGAATCGGCCATTACGAAACATAGAGTGGCAATGCGTCATTACGCGATGACCATCTCTAAACTGGCTGAAACAAACCTGAGCATGTTTGATATCATAACACAAAAAGAATTGGGGACCGGGAGCTATTTAGAAAAGGAGGAGGTCCAGTACCCGTGCTCCCAAAGAGCAACGTGGTAGACACTGGGGGGTAGCTGTTCCTAAGGTCTCAAGAGAGTGGCAACCAAACTCTGGTTGGTAGAGAGGAATAATGGAAAGTGGTCAATCTCAAAGAGGTTGGGTTTGTAAATAGTGATGGGGGAATCCCTCCTTTTGAATATAGTGCCCTTAAACACCCTTGCGAATGTCATGCTTCATCATCGGGCGTTGCTCCTCATGGGTGTGGCGCTGCTGTCCCCCACGGGCCCCGCGAGAGGGCTCTTTGGTGGAGATCTTTTAAGGAGATGCCGCAGTTGTGCATGTGGGTGTGTGGGCCTAGGGAGATAAGTGCGTGAGTGAATTAAAATTACCAGACGGTACCCGGAACCAATGTTTATTTGAGGGTCTGAATGGTAAGGTTAAAAATAGGTGTGGATCCTGGAGCCCCTCTCAGGAACAAATATAGAGGGCGGATATGTGACTGGCCGCTGCTCTCAGACTCAGTGCACGAGTGAATTAACAAAAAATAGGTCAACATGTTTCGCGCTTCTTATTGGTCCTTAAGGGATCCATTGGCGCTTCGTCAGGACCGAGAGGGTAAGCGAAAATAGAAGAAAAAAGGGTACAGGTTTCAGGAAAAGAAAGCCCTGTATACCTGTGGTACCTAGATTTTGAGGTGTATATGCGTCTTCGCGCAGATAGGGACTCTCAGTGTGGGTTCCTACCCCCAACCTGGTGATACAAAATGGAGAAAGACACACAAACAAAAGCTTTAAAATGCACAACACATATTTGACAGACATCATATCGTTGTGATGCATTGTGCCGGTCTTGCATGCACAAGAGGGGGCATGCTGATGTGTTTTTATGCCAGGGTGACATAGTTATATGGACAAATTAAAAACTTTTCTCAGGGTGCTGCTGTCAGCTGTGCAGAAGGTGAAGCCTATAGGCGGTATCTATGTCTGAATGCTCTATAGATCCCCATGCACAGTGCCAACTACCTGAACACGGCACAGACGTGGTGGACCCGGGTAAGGTCTGATATGCATCTTCAAACAGTGATCTGCTGTGTGATGGCGGTATGAACTTAGAATACAAGCCCACAATCGTGTGGGACTGTCAGTGATCTCAGTGGTACAATTTACGGAAGTGATTAACAAATGGCTATGTGCGGAATGATGTGAAGGCCAGTGGGGCGCAGTGGTTATATACACACACACACGGACCCCACTCACCCGATCACAAAGTGTAGCATACATTCGCTCTACACATTCACTTGAGGAATCCTACCCCTTATTAAGGAAATCAGGCTTCTTCGGCGCGCACTCGGCGAGAGGCAGAGTTACTGTCATGCAATACAGATAAAAATCAAGATAAAAAGGTGCCGTCAGTATGTAGGCGAGCGTAGCCCTCGAACTTGAGGGTATCGTTACCTTGATCCAAAAGAATGCGGGACTAGGGAGTGAGTACTCACATTAGCTCGCCTCTTCCTGGTCATTCACCTACCCCTCCGTAGCAGTGCGCCGGGATCGAAGGGGAGTGAGGTTGACCTGCCCAGTTATACCCTTCGGTATTGCAACCCCGGCAGGATGAAGTGGGCGGGTCCAAAAGTGCGTGATGACGCGCGGCGTTGTGGGTGGGTCTACGGAGCCCTGCTCTGTTCTCCTGTAAGGTTCCACATCATGGCGGCCATCTTGTAGTGGAGTATCACGGCTGGATTTACAATCATATTTACGGCTCTTATTGAACGTGGAAATTAGTTATTATTTTGTTTATTTAAAATTGAGAGCTAATGAATCAACACTAGTGAATAGCGGTGTTGATTCAGTAGTTTCCTTAAGGTGGTCAAAAAACAAAGCCGATGGGCAGTGCTTTGTAGATGAAGAGGCCATGATGTGGCGTGTGGTGATGGCCCTCGGTTCCCAAATACTATAGGGCACGTAATGTTTGTATCAGTATATTGATTACATAGTCTTCCTCAAAAACAGTTATTTAGGGCGCTGGCCTAAATTCATGACAAGATTGGTGACATGTTCCATGATGCGAAAGTTATGTATCCACATACAGGGTATCTCTTTGGTTCCCCTGGGGATTATGTGTGAGATTGATGAGGAACAATCAGGGGGTGATGTACATTGCGCGGATAGAGAGGGAATTCATGCTCTAAGTCATTAATTCCACCCAGGGTATCTCATCGTTGAGTCCCTCAGTGTCACTCCTAAGCCTGTTAACCCAGCGCTGTTCCTGCCTGAAAAGGGTTCTGTTGGTCCAGCTAGTGTTGGACTCAATGATAGTCCACCTTATACTCTCTGCGGTGTGATTGTTCTCCAGGAAGTGGGTGAGCAGCTTGGTGTTGGTTTTTCCACGTTGTATGGTGCTTTTATGCTCACCGATCCTTATCTTGACCTGTCTGGTGGTCATGCCAATGTATCTCTTGCCACAGGGGCATAGGATCGTGTAGTTACAGTTTTTTGTGTTGCAATTGGTGTGTTTAGTTTGTCGCCAGGGTGTGGTTAGACCGAGGTCAATCTGTTTTGAAGCTGTGGTGTGAGCACAGACGGAGCAGGAGCCGCAAGGAAAATGACCCGCCACAGGTGGTAAAGCCCATAGAGTTGGTTGTCTCGTGAGTGGTGTCTTAGGGCGGGTGTGGACCAGGTGGTCTCTCAGATTCCGGGTGCGTTTAAATGCAAAAAGTGGTGGGGGGCCCGGTGTGAATGTGCCTGTTCTTAGAATCTCCCAGTGTTTCTTTATAACTTTCTGGACCTTGTTGGAACTAAGCGTGAATGTGGTGACACATGTGATGGCTTCAGATTTAGGTCTGTCCCTCACTTCTAGGAGGGCAGCTCTGGGGTTGTTTCTCGCTCTTTTGTGTGCCTGGCGTATAATGTTCTTAAGGTAGTTACGCCTTCTCAGATTTTCTGATAGAATCTCTGATTGTTTTTCAAACTCTTTGACAGTGTCGCAATTCCTCCGCAATCGTAGAAATTGTCTGACTGGTAAGTTGTTCCTCAGTGCTTTCGGGTGATGGCTGTCATAAATGAGGAGGCTGTTTCTGTCTGTGTGCTTCCTGTAGTTGGTAGTATGTAAGGAACCATTGTCCAGAGAGATAAGCAAGTCTAGGAAAGGGATGCTTTCCCGTGATTTTGTACTTGAAAATTTCAAGAAGGGGTCCAAAGTGTTTATCCATCCGCAGAATGTCGTACACAATTCCTCGTCCCCTTTCCAGAAGAGGATGATATCGTCAATGTAAGGACGCCACATTAAAGTGTTCTGTCGGTAGGGGTTGGCCTCCCCTAGGATATATTTCTCTTCAAAGTCTGCCATGTAGAGGCAAGCCAGACTGGGAGCCAAGGTGCTCCCCATGCTGGTGCCCTGTACTTGGTGGTATAGTTGTGACTTGAAGGCAAAGAAATTTTCTTTGAGTGCTATTGAGGCACATTCACAGATGAAAGAGATCGGAGTCTCATTAGGCCATGGTTCAATGTTCCGTAGGGTAGACTCTAGCACTTCCAAGGTGGCATCCTGGGGAATGTTCGTGTATAGAGCCTCCACATCTAGAGTGACCAGCAGGTCAATGGTTCCTGGATCTGGAAAGTTTTCTATAAAATTGAGTACTTCTGTGGTGTCCCTTAGGTAGGACGGGGTTTAGCTCACCAGGGGACGTAGGTAGAAGTCGCAGAACTTGCTAAGCAGTTCCAGCACAGATTCAATGCCAGACCCGATAGGTCGTCCAGGCGGTGGATTCAATCCTTTTTGAATCTGTGGTAGGGTATAGTAGTAAGGGGTCCGGGGGTCCTCGTTGATAAGGAAGTCCACCTCCTGGCGGGAAATCCAACCTTCCGTGGCCGCTTCATTGACTACGCTCCGGATCCGGGTGATGAGTCGCATCGTCGGGTCTTCAGTAAGATCTCTGCCAAAGAGCCCTCTCGCAGGGCCCGTGGGGGACAGCAGCGCCACCCCCACGAGGAGCAACGCCCGATGATGAAGCATGACACTCGCAAGGGTGTGTGAGGGCACTATATCCAAAAGGAGGGATTCCCCCATCACTATTTACAAACCCAACCTCTTTGAGATTGACCACTTTCCATTATTCCTCTCTACCAACCAGAGTTTGGTTGCCACTCTCTTGAGACCTTAGGAACAGCTACCCCCCAGTGTCTACCACGTTGTTCTTTGGGAGCACGGGTACTGGACCTCCTCCTTTTCTAAATAGCTCCCGGTCCCCAATTCTTTTTGTGTTAAGATTTAAGTACGGCAGCAAGCCGTGGGACAGTTATTCTATACTTTCTCCTAAACACCTTTTCTATTCTCGTGCACTCACACACTACACCACACTCAGGGTAGTCGTACTGAGGCACTCCCACTACTGAACATGGACAACCCGGGTTTAAGTTTCGATGAGGACATTGTGGCGGAGATTCTCCGAGCACCCTCACTGTTGGCTGAAGATGGAAGCGCAGCCACAGGGAGTAAGGTAGATGATTGGAAGGCCTTGCAATCATTGAGGAGATTACAGATCAAGACAGCCCTCCACGGGATAATCATGACGGAATACCTGAGGGCTAATATAGCGCCGAATGGCCTCCTAGTCACCCTCTCTCCCAGAATCTTCTTAGAAGATCTGACCTTCCGCACGGAATGGTCGAAGATAGCATGGAAGTGCACACGAGATTGACTCGTTTTAATCATTTACACGGCCAAGCGTCTGACGGATGAACTTCTGATACAGATCACTCTAGCTGAGAATGGATTGAAGGCTGGGATTTCAGTCACAGCATACAAATCACGACTCGCTGAAATCAATGAAGAACTGAACGAACATAAGGAGTTCCTCACCAAACAGAAAATAACAAAACTTCAGAAAGACGTTAAACGCTTCAACAAAGAGAAGGTATATCCTTACACTAAGGAAGACTACGTGATCCAGAACTATGAAACCACCTCCGATGAAGGAAGTAGCAATCATTCGAAGAGATCAGGGTCTTTCAGTAGTGATTCAAGCTACGAGGGAAGTAACTACACACCTCGTGCCAGGGGAACACAAAGACAACATAGACCCCCACTATTCCAGAATTTCCTGCAGCAACCATTCCAACCATCGGTGTACCCAGGTCAATGGATGGGACCCCCACCAATGTGGAACATACCACCGGGACACCACCTCCAACCACCCCAATACCACCAATTCCCGAACCCCCTTTTTACAACAGAGGGAGGGGCAAAGGAAGAGGCAGAAGAAGAGGAGGATCCAAGACGGTCCAGTGGCAAGACCCGGAACCAATGACACTGCGGAGCAAGACGATGGGGCAGAGATCCTAGTGATAAATCTGTCCTCCAGACAGTTGACAGTGGGAGAATCCAGACTCTTGGAGAAGGGACTGGGTTTCATTCCCACTCCAACCGAAGACTCGTTCACACTACATCAAGAACTCCACCAATTCTTCAGAAAAGTGAGACTTAAGGCCTTCTTCTACCTACGTCCCCTGGTGAGCAAAACCCCGTCCTACCTAAGGGACACCTCAGAAGTGCTCAATTTGATAGAAAACTTTCCAGATCCAGGAACCATTGACCTGCTGGTCATTCTAGACGTGGAGGCTCTATACACGAACATTACCCAGGATGCCACCTTGGAAGTGCTAGAGTCTACCCTATGGAACATTGAACCATGGCCTTATGAGACTCCGATCTCTTTCATCTGTGAATGTGCCTCAATAGCACTCAAAGAAAATGTCTTTGCCTTCAAGTCACAACTATACCACCAAGTACAGGGCACCAGCATGGGGAGCACCTTGGCTCCCAGTCTGGCTTGCCTCTACATGGCAGACTTTGAAGAGAAATATATCCTAGGGGAGGCCAACCCCTACCGACAGAACACTTTAATGTGGCGTCGTTACATTGACGATATCATCCTCTTCTGGAAAGGGGACGAGGAATTGTGTACGACGTTCTACGGATGGATCAACACTTTGGACCCCTTCTTGAAATTTTCAAGTACAAAATCACAGGAACTAGGTCTAAAAAAACTCCCTTTGGGTTGTTTATTCAACATTTACATCAAACTCTCATATCACAAACAACATATAATTATCACCAGATACCAAAATTTCCAATTTATTGGCAAAATATTTATTAGGTTGGTTAAAAAAAGGATGCATTCATGTTTTCCAATAATACAAATCTACAATTAAAATGCATTAAAAAAACATCACTACTATAAAATTAAAATCACATATACAACACAAATGTCTCAATATTCATATAAAAACATAATCATATTACAATCCATTAGTGTCTCATCTCATAATTTCTTCACAAATATTACACATTAGCCCATGAGCTTTTTTTAAAAAAAAACTTTATCCACAAGTAGACCAAAAGCGACGCGTTTCGGAGGCATACACAGGTCCCACCTCCTTCTTCAGGCTTGCTACTAATCTGTTCCAATAGTGTTATCTACATGAAAACATACATAAAAACAATTCAATATTACAATGTCGATGCATACCTAATTAAAACCAACCCAAAAGACAATCAATGTTAATAGCCACATTCTAAAATCTTCGAGTCACATTCTAAAATCTACGAGTCATGTGTTGCAATACTCTAAGAATTAATGGCACTGTAAAACTGGTGATAATAAACACAAAAACACAAAACACTCATACATACATACACAGGCATATTGTCAATGCTATGTCTGATTAACTTCTAAATATACTTCACCAGGCTTTATACTATATGCCTGAATATCCATAAATTATCCGGATATATGGAAACAAACCCCATAAACTATTCTGCAACAAGGTCTTTTAAAACAATCCTCCTGAATATATATGCGCAGGGATCACAAGGCATTTCGCTCTTTCTATATTTGTTTCCTTATTAAATATAATATAAGGATAGATTTCAACTGAATTATCCCCAGTTGAAACAATAAAAGGAGTCAAAAACCTCCTCAAACTCATATTGTTGATAATGACACTATGTACCCACCAAGATGTATACAGGTCAGTATTCCATAGTCGGAAATCTCCTTTTCTGATCACAAAGGGATGTCAACACCACCCGCAATTCTAGTGACGTAACGAGGGGACACGTCTCCACTCTTTTTAGGCACTCTGAAATGTAAAGCCCAGTGCACCTGTCATAAAAACAGCTACCTTGTATTCAAGTCTCTTTAATCAAAATGCAGTGAAACCCTTTTTTTAAAAATTCTTTAAAACCTACCATAATCTTCCTGGCACACAGACCAGTATTTGGTTGTTTGCTGAATTATATTTATTAAATTGTCTTTCCAATTGCTGTTGTTCGAATGTCCTATAAAAAATCAAAACATCAAATCAGAAACTCCCGACCGTCTAACATAGAGATCGTGCGCCACCTAATGAATATGACCGTGACTGTGCTACCACTCAACATGTGAGAAAATCATTCACAGTCAAATTTACCTTAATGAATAAAACCATCAACTTGAACTTGAAATCGACATGTACTTCTCTTCATTGGCTGTAATTCTGTTAATACGCCACTCGAATAACCTAAAAATCAAAATGTATATAACTCTAATTAGGCAATAACTATGATCGCCACTATAGGTAGACCAAACTAATCCTCCAAATGCTCGCTTCATCCCAATGCGGCCTCTATTATATAGGACTGCCTGCCACATCGCCAAGCGTAAATGTGTAGCACTTTGAACTCACCATCTATAAATATCATGCCTTAAAGGCCACACACGTTCCCTGCCCCAAAAAGAACGCTGCTCATCTAAAAGTGCTAGGTTCTCACAGTTCTGTCTCTACCCCCAAAATACTGTTACTTCAATGCCATCAATCTTCATAGACTTAATCTAATAATACATCGATACCAACATACTATACTTTACCGTCCACATACGAATCGGTACATTTAAAAACAACGCAATTTCTTTACCAATTTAATAAATATAATTCAGCAAACAACCAAATACTGGTCTGTGTGCCAGGAAGATTATGGTAGGTTTTAAAGAATTTAAAAAAAAAGGGTTTCACTGCATTTTGATTAAAGAGACTTGAATACAAGGTAGCTGTTTTTATGACAGGTGCACTGGGCTTTACATTTCAGAGTGCCTAAAAAGAGTGGAGACGTGTCCCCTCGTTACGTCACTAGAATTGCGGGTGGTGTTGACATCCCTTTGTGATCAGAAAAGGAGATTTCCGACTATGGAATACTGACCTGTATACATCTTGGTGGGTACATAGTGTCATTATCAACAATATGAGTTTGAGGAGGTTTTTGACTCCTTTTATTGTTTCAACTGGGGATAATTCAGTTGAAATCTATCCTTATATTATATTTAATAAGGAAACAAATATAGAAAGAGCGAAATTCCTTGTGATCCCTGTGCATATATATTCAGGAGGATTGTTTTAAAAGACCTTGTTGCAGAATAGTTTATGGGGTTTGTTTCCATATATCCGGATAATTTATGGATATTCAGGCATATAGTATAAAGCCTGGTGAAGTATATTTAGAAGTTAATCAGACATAGCATTGACAATATGCCTGTGTATGTATGCATGAGTGTTTTGTGTTTTTGTGTTTATTATCACCAGTTTTACAGTGCCATTAATTTAATAGAGTATTGCAACACATGACTCGTAGATTTTAGAATGTGACTCGAAGATTTTAGAATGTGGCTATTAACATTGATTGTCTTTTGGGTTGGTTTTAATTAGGTATGCATCGACATTGTAATATTGAATTGTTTTTATGTATGTTTTCATGTAGATAACACTATTGGAACAGATTAGTAGCAAGCCTGAAGAAGGAGGTTGGACCTGTGAATATTGAGACATTTGTGTTGTATATGTGATTTTAATTTTATAGTAGTGATGTTTTTTTAATGCATTTTAATTGTAGATTTGTATTATTGGAAAACATGAATGCATCCTTTTTTCAACCAACCTAATAAATATTTTGCCAATAAATTGGAAATTTTGGTATCTGGTGATAATTATATGTTGTTTGTGGTATGAGAGTTTGATGTAAATGTTGAATAAACAACCCAAAGGGAGTTTTTTTAGACCTAGTGTCTGACTGGTGTCCTGTCCCTTTGGTGTGTTGGACCCCTCTCTCTTTTTTAGAGACAAAATCACAGGAAAACATCCCTTTCCTAAACTTGCTTATCTCTCTGGACAATGGTTCCTTACATACTACCAACCACAGGAAGCCCACAGAGAGAAACAGCCTCCTCATTTATGACAGCCATCACCCGAAAGCACTGAGGAACAACTTACCAGTCGGACAATTTCTACGATTGCGGAGGAATTGCGACACCGTCAAAGAGTTTGAAAAACAATCAGAGATTCTATCAGAAAATCTGAGAAGGCGTAACTACCCTAAGAACATTATACGCCAGGCACACAAAAGAGCGAGAAACAACCACAGAGCTGCCCTCCTAGAAGTGAGGGACAGGCCTAAATCTGAAGCCATCACATGTGTCACCACATTCACGCCTAGTTCCAACAAGGTCCAGAAAGTTATAAAGAAACACTGGGAGATTCTAAGAACAGGCACATTCACACCGGGCCCCCCACCACTTTTTGCATTTAAGCGCACCCGGAATCTGAGAGACCACCTGGTCCACACCCGCCCTAAGACACCACTCACGAGACAACCAACTTTATGGGCTTTACCACCTGTGGCGGGTCATTTTCTTTGCGGCTCCTGCTCCGTCTGTGCTCACACCACAGCTTCCAAACAGATTGACCTCGGTCTAGCCACATCCTGGCGACAAACTAAACACACCAATTGCAACACAAAAAACTGTATCTACACCATCCTATGCCCCTGTGGCAAGAGATACATTGGCATGACCACCAGACTGGTCAAGATAAGGATCGGTGAGCATAAAAGCACCACACGACGTGGAAAAACGAACACCAAGCTGCTCACCCACTTCCTGGAGAACAATCACACCGCAGAGACTATAAGGCATATCATTGAGTCCAACACTAGCTGGACCAACAGAACCCTTTTCAGGCAGGAACAGCGCTGGGTTCACAGGCTTAGGAGTGACACTGAGGGACTCAACGATGAGATACCCTGGGTGGAATGAATGATTTAGAGCATGAATTCCCTCTCTATCCGCGCAATCTACATCACCCCCTGATTGTTCCTCATCAATCTCACACATTATCCCCAGGGGAACCAAAGAGATACCCTGTATGTGGATACATAACTTTCGCATCATGGAACATGTCACCAATCTTGTCATGAATTTAGGCCAGTGCCCTAAATAACTGTTTTTGAGGAAGACTATATAATCAATATACTGATACAAACATTACGTGGCCTATAGTATTTGGGAACCGAGGGCCATCACCACACGCCACATCATGGCCTCTTCATCTACAAAGCACTGCCCATTGGCTTTGTTTTTTGACCACCTTAAGGAAACTACTGAATCAACACCGCTATTCACAAGTGTTGATTCATTAGCTCTCAATTTTAAATAAATAAAATAATAACTAATTTCCACGTTCAATAAGAGCCGTAAATATGATTGTAAATCCAGCCGTGATACTCCAATACAAGATGGCCGCCATGATGTGGAACCTTACAGGAGAACAGAGCAGGGCTCCGTAGACCCACTCTCAACGCCACGCGTCATCACGCACTTTTGGACCCGCCCACTTCATCCTGCCGGGGTTGCAATACCGAAGGATATGACTGGGCAGGTCATCCTCACTCCCCTTCGATCCCGGCGCACTGCTACGGAGGGGTAGGTGAATGACCAGGAAGAGGCGAGCTAATGTGAGTACTCACTCCCTAGTCCCGCATTCTTTTGGATCAAGGTAACGACACCCTCGAGTTCGAGGGCTACGCTCGCCTACATACTGACCGCAACTTTTTATCTTGATTTTTATCTGTATTGCCTGACAGTAACTCTGCCTCTCGCAGAGTGCGCGCCGAAGAAGCCTGATTTCCTTAATAAGGGGTAGGATTCCTCAAGTGAATGTGTAGAGCGAATGTATGCTACACTTTGTGACCGGGGTGAGCGGGGTCCATGTGTGTGTGTATATAACCACTGCGCCCCACTGGCCTTCACTTCATTCCGCACATAGCCATTTGTTAATCACTTCCGTGAATTGTACTACTGAGATCACTGACAGTCCCACACGAATGTGGGCTTGTATTCTAAGTTCATACCGCCATCACACAGCAGATCACTGTTTGAAGATGCATATCAGACCTCCCCCAGGTCCACCACGTCTGTGCCGTGTTCAGGTAGTTGGCACTGTGCATGGGGATGTATAGAGCATTCAGACATAGATACCGCCTATAGGCTTCACCTTCTGCACAGCTGACAGCAGCACCCTGAGAAACGTTTTTAATTTGTCCATATAACTATGTCACCCTGGCATAAAATCACATCAGCATGCCCCCTCTTGTGCATGCAAGACCGGCACAATGCATCACAACGATATGATGTCTGTCAAATATGTGTTGTGCATTTTAAAGCTTTTGTTTGTGTGTATTTCTCCATTTTGTATCACCAGGTTGGGGGGTAGGAACCCACACTGAGAGTCCCTATCTGCGCGAAGACGCATATACACCTCAAAATCTAGGTACCACAGGTATACAGGTCCTTCTTTTCCTGAAACCTGTACCCTCTTTTCTTCTATTTTCACTTACCCTCTCGGTCCTGACGAAGCGCCAATGGATCCCTTTAGGACCAATAAGAAGGGCGAAACATGTTGACCTATTTTTTTGTTAATTCACTCGTGCACTGATTCTGAGAGCAGCGGCCAGTCACATATCCGCCCTCTAAATTTGTTCCTGAGAGGGGCTCCAGGATCCACACCTATTTTTAACCTTACCATTCGGACCCTCGAATAAACATTGGTTCCGGGTACCGTCTGATAATTTTAATTCACTCACGCACTTATCTCCCTAGGCCCACACACCCACATGCACAACTGTGGTGTCTCCTTAAAATATCTCCGCCAAAGAGCCCTCTCGCGGGGCCCGTGGGGGACAGCAGCGCCACCCCCACGAGGAGCAACGCCCGATGATGAAGCATGACACTCGCAAGGGTGTGTGAGGGCACTATATCCAAAAGGAGGGATTCCCCCATCACTATTTACAAACCCAACCTCTTTGAGATTGACTACATGTTTGATATCAAACATGTTGGAATCATACCCCAACACCGTAAACGGTGTTGGACGTATGATTCAATCCACGGTAGCACTCCTTCAGGGAGCCCTCCATGCTCCCGTGGCGGATCTTACAGAGACTGACAGCAACCTAGGGCTGCTGCCGACCACAGACACGATTCTGCCCTTCTGCTGCTGGGCCAAACCCGAGCAGTGGAAGGAAGGACAATAGGTTTTCTGTCACAGGGAGGTGTGACCCCCTCCCAGACAGGATTTAATGTATTGGGCCCGGGTGGGGGTGCTTGCCAGTGCCACCAGACTGCTTTGAAGGGCACATTTGGTGCCTGTATTCCATACTCCAGTTGGAACCAGTTCAGGGAGCCCATGGCTCCCTCACTGGCACAAAGCTGGACAAAGAACATTGGAGTAGCCTTCCCTCTGTCCAGCCCCTCCTGTGGGAGGGAACCCCTGAATCGTCCCAACCCTAGCCCCAGGGTTCTTAAGGGCTTACCTGAGGGTGGCTCACTAGATTCATCATGGGACACAATTCAGATCAAGATCCACATCACTTCAACCGTCTGGGCACTCTGGACTCCGCTGGACTTCGTTGGGAACCAAGACTGCACTGAGAAGGCTCCTGCTGCTCCTACTCTTGCTGTTCCGCCAGTTGTCTGCAATGTCCGTGCCTGTGCCTCTCCAGGCCTGTGGGCATCAAAGACACCCAAAGGAATCTCCCTTGGAGTGAAGGAGTCACACCTCTGCTTCTGCAGGCACTGCAACCTCAGTTACCAGTCTGCTGATCCTGGGCTCCTCTGGACTCCGAAAAGCTCAGCAACACAGGTGGTGGATCTTCAACTCTCTCGAGGCCTGAGCTGTTATCCCAGCAAGTCTGAAGTCCTCATCCCTTGTCGAAACCGCTGGGACCGAACCCCTGTGCACCGCATCAACTTGCCGTTGCCAAGGCTTGGTGACTCTCTCCTTCAGAGATCTTCGTTCTCCAAGTAGCTCCAGCCTCCAGCAACTCCTGCTCCCACGATCACTATCCTTACCGCATCTTCTGCACCGGGGTCCTGTATCCTTTGTGAGTTGCTCGAGGTCCTCTGCGACTCCTGTGCCTCTGGTCTGTGGGTCCGTCCGAGGGTCATCTTTGGCTCCAGTGGGCCCCCCTGCTTGCTCGCGGCCTACTCTGACTTACATGACCGGGGTGAGTCCTCTGGACCTTGCTGGTCCTGACACTGCACCTTTCTCTTCTTCTACGTTGTTGCCACTGCCAAGGCTTGTTGGTGCTCCTGCTGGACACCGACCCACCGGTCATTGACATCCGACGTGGCACAACTCGCATACAACTCCTGGTCATCCTCAGCGTCGCCTGTTCCCCGCAGCTGCAGAAACAAGGGCACCGTCAATTCTCCTGTAACAGCCGACATTGGTGGGCACTCGACTCCTGTGCCTCCTGGTCACTCCTGAGTGACATAGACTCTGTCCCCTCTGCTTGCAGGTACTCCTCTTCTTGAATCCACCCTTGGATTCCACCGGACTCTTCTAGCTTCTTCGCCAGCAGCATCTTGCTTGAAGCCCTCCATTGGGGCCTACCGCGGTTCCCAATGCCACTTCGTAAATATGCACCCGGCTCCCCTGGGGCAGGTAACCTGGTCTCCTGGGTAACCATGGGTGGGGTGACTCTCGGACCTTCCATCTTCCACGGGGTGTCTTCCAAGTCCTCTGGGAAGCGTCCTTTTTCCTAAAAACTGCAACCGCGATTTCCCCATTGACTTACCTTGAGCACGCGGTCATGTATTCATTCTGCACACAACTTTCGTGGGGTTCCTGGGTAAGTACCTTGGTTGGTTCCTTTGGTCCCCAGCACTTCTAAGTCTTCTGGGTCCATTCTCGACTTCGGTCATTGATTGCAGTCCACTATTTTAGTATATGGTTTGGTCTCCCCCTGGAGCCCACTGTATATTTGTGCTACTTACCTGTCTTATGATCAAAGTATTGTGTGTATTGTAGTTACATCTCCGGGTAGGAGATATTGCATTGTGTTATTGAGTGTCTGTAATAAATAACTATTTTTATAACTGCACTGTGTGGTTCTTTTCACTTAATCTACACTATAAGTTTAGGTACTGTAAAACAAGCTGCTTTACACTCCTCCTAGACTAAGCCTGTAGGCTGCTCTCCACAGCTACCACTTAGAGAACTTTCTAAGGTTGTCTAAACCACTAAAATCACCAGAAGGGTTGACTGGATTTAAGCAGGGTGCTACACTTGAATAAGTGTTCACCATATACCAAGCCAGCCTCCTGCAGAACCCTAGCTTGGGTTGCTTGGATCAGTTTTACTCATAGTTGTAGGAGCTATAGGGGACACAAATCCCCTTGTCTGCTGAGGCAGGGTTGCTCCACTCAATGACCATTGAGAAACCAGGATTCACAGCAGAACAGCATCAATCAATCAATCAATCAGGATTTATAAAGCGGGGCTAATCACTCAATAGGGTATCCAGGCGCTTTCAGGTCCCAGAGGCTTATTCAAAAGCCTGGTCTTTAGGGCCATTCGGAATTCTGGAAGTGAGGTGATGGTCCGGACGTGCAAAGGGAGGCTGTTCGAGGTCTTTGCTGCAACTTGGGAGAAGGAACATCCTCCACTTCTGGTTCGGTAGATGCTTGGTATGGGCAAGTGAAAGGGGGGCAGAGCGCAGTCTTCTCAATGGTTGGTGGAAGTTCAGGCGGTGGTTAATCTAGACAGGTCCTTGATTGTGTAGAGTCTAGTGTGCGTGGGTCAGCAGCTTGAATTAGCATCTCTTCTGTCCACACCACAGGCCAGGGGGTCAAAGAATTGTACAAGCCAGGTACCGCCCCTGGCAATATCCAATTGGGCATTCCACAACTCAACAGCACATTAGTACATCCCGCAACTGGGCCAATAATACACACTGATGCGAAACCAGGCACAAAGGCCAGGCACAAAGGTCAACAGCTACAGGATTGAAACAGGGTGCAGTAGGCAGCAGGCCAACAGACATGCGTCCCTGTTGGGTCCACCCACCCTGCAGGCTCCTCTGGTTAAGTGGGACCTAAGATGCACACATGCCTCAGTAAAGGAGGTCTGCTCACCCAGTTCCCAGGAAGAAGAAGGGCTCTCACTTCAGCAGGATCAGCTCTGGTGGTTAATGTAGTATGCAGCAAAGTAATGGCCACAATTTACAGTTTAAGATATCCTGCAGTGTAGAATATTGGATCCGCTAGGGCCCAACACCTCAGGATGGGATTATTCAGCCATATATATAATGGTTATGGATGGGCCCCACCACTGTGAAACAGGATTGATGAGATGCTAGAGTGGCGACTACCGGAGACCATTCAGAAGTAGCTGCAGGGCATTGTCCATGGCCTCGCTCTAACAATCATGCAGGGCCTGCAAGTCTGGCGCCAACAAAGCAAGGCTTCTCAAGCAAGGCGCATGTCCAGGGCCACCACCATCTGGGACAGTCAGGAGAACACCAGGGCATCTCCAGCAAGCACCCAGGGATCATCCCCGGCCCGCCCGATGCAGCGCAGGCCCTAGTAAGCCACAGGGTCTCTGGGCCTCCCCACATCGCACAATAGCACTGAGCCATGCCCAGGCCCCAGCCCAAGTCAGCCGCCTCACCACAAGCCATCCCCTGGGCTCCCCTCAGGCCCCAGACAAGAAGGACGCTGCTCACAGGCCGTCTATCACAGCTCGGTTAGAGAGTCCCCGGCCATTCCGCTCTCCCACACCTCATGCACTGAAGTCAGCCTGGCCGTGCAGCCCCACCTCTCCTGTTGGCTTTGTTCCACTGCCGCTGGTGTTGCTGGCAACTCCAGAGTTGTTGTCCCTGGGGGGGGGGCAAGGTTGTATAGAGGCCGCAGGGCTGCCTCAACACACTTTCCACCCAGCCATGGCTCCCATGAGGGAACAGGAAAGGTGATGGGCATGCAGTTCACAAGGGCACGCCTCCAGCCCCCATCGCATTTTTCTCCACTGCTGAGAGTTAAGAATTTTGACAGTGAGGGACTCCCAGCTGTTCCCCCAGTGGCCACACATTAAGCAAACTGATAATCAGGCTGAAAAAAGGATGGATAGCAACAGATGATGTGGTCCGGGTATTGGAACTCCCGGTTCAGGCAGCCATCTTGTTGGCTGCAGGCCACGCCCTCTAATTGGAATGTATTTTATGACAATGCATTGAACAATACAATCTCTAAAAATAAGATGACAGTAAAATATTTTGGACATCGAATTTGCACGTAACAAGTACGAGTGTCAAACTGTCACCTGGTATACACCACAGAATAGCAAGCTAAGAATATTCCTTCAGGATGCTCTAGTACACCCTATGTTTATGGGACTAGTGAAGTCTTGCCAGGTTTGCTGGAAAACATGTGATACTTGAAGGTCCATAGGACTCCGAGATCCTGCCTTAGGGACCCATTCCCCCCGAACTTCATGCTATTTTTACATTTTTAAGCACTGCAAGGAAGGCTGGGTGCCTGTAGAGCTACACAGTATTTTTTCTATTTTTAAATAATACCAAGCAGATGAGGGCAGTAGCCCCAACACAAGATCTCCTCTTTAGACTTATTAGAGTTTCTAACATGCATATTCTTGAAAGAGGATAGAGCAAGTCAGCCTGGTCCTTCTCTCCCTGTACGTATACTAGAAAAACAATTATTTATGTAGCAGATTTTAAGCTATAGACACAAATCAGTGTACCTTATCTCTTCAATGAAGAAGACCCGGGAGATGTGATCATTGTCAGTTTGCCTAGGCCTCGCCTTGATAAATATAATGAATGCAGAGATGAGGGGAATGCCACATTGTCCAGCTTGGGCCTGCTCTTCTCCACAAGCCTCTTCTAAAACAGGGGGCATATTTATCAAAAGTTCACACAATGCAGGGAAGCAAGAAATGTTGCTGTGCTGCATTGCATGAATGGGGGAGAGCTGAAAAGTGCCATATCTACTAAGATATGGCACTCTTCAGCTCTCTCCCTGCGCTGGAGCACGCATGGCTGCCTAGTGCCAATGCAGGCACCCTTTCACCATAGTGTAAGGATGCCTGTGTTATAGGCAGGATTGTTTTTGTGCAGGAAAGGATAGCTTCTTGCACAAAAACAATCCAAAGAGGCATATTCCTCTTTCCATGTGCGATGCAGAATGAATTACGCGCAGAGAAAGAAAGTAACAAGGAGAAATAAACATATTTCTACTTGTTGCGCCTTTCTGAGGAAGGCACACCGGTTTCAGACAATTCTAGATTTAAAAACCTTAGTAAATCTGAAATTTCGTGAAATACATGGATGGATGCATGGGAATGCCCATGCTCCACTCATAAAGCGTCTGCCACTAAGAAATATAATGCAACGCAATGCAAGCTGCTGCATTCCGTCACATTTCTTTAAAAAGCCACACAGGGCCACACAAATCAGGTCTTGCGTGGCTTTGAAAATCCCAAATAAACCTTTTATTTGCCCTGTGTCACCTATGCGACACAACGGTAATGCAAATGCTTAGTAAATCTGTGCCAAAGCCTACACTCTTGATGCAAAATGTACCATGTACCCTGGTTCTCTTCAGACTTTTGCAAATATCATCATGACCACAAGAGCCATGAATTTAAATTTGTAATAGCAATTCTTTTCAAACAAAATAGTGGAGAAATCTAAAACGCACTGCAGGTGATCATGTGAGAACAAGGCGCATGATACGAAGGGTTAATTAACCATACACAGATCAAATCTAGTGTTGTGATAGGAGGAGACCTAATCAAAGCATGGCCTGCATGCGTACATTCCAAGCGTTGATGGCTGCATGCTTGTTGGCACACTTAGTAACAGTGCAATTGATCCTTCTCACTGTGATTTCAAATTTGTGAATAGAGGCCTGCAATAAAGTAATCTGTGGATCCACCAAAAACATAAATTTAAATGTGTGTATTTTTAAGATGTTTCATTAACTGGAGCCGTAGGAAAAAAGTAACTAGATTCTGAAGTGGCAACCACACTATGGAATTTCAGTGCAAAATGTGTAGAGTGTTATATAAAATTACAAGACAGGTGTCAGCTTTCAAAAATGTGTCCTTCTTTTCTCAACCTACATCTACGCCTTCAAGAAATCTGTGAAAGGAGCAGAACTCAAGTATAAAAAAGGCCATTGACTGGTGATTACCTTTTTGCCTGAACTAGTAATAGAGGTTTACCTAAAAGCAAATAATCTACCTTATAGGTAATGAGGGATACCTTCAACATCAAGCAAAAAGTGACAGTTGTCTCACCCCGTAAGTGAAGTCAATTCCATTACCGGGACTTCTGGGCCCCTGGGGCCCTCCCCAACAGTGGCGTCACTTCCCGGGGAGTGACGTGACCGTGTTAGGTCACCTTTGTTGTGACATCACCCTTGTCACATGCTAGTCAGTGTTCATGGTTCTACCACATGGTTAGGGCTCTGCGGCAGCCCTCGATGAACCAGAGCCGCTGGAGATCAGGTGACCATGATGTGATGTAGAGAAGTACGCCCCATTTTTTTATGCTTAGAATACATACAAGGAGTCCCTAAGCAGCCTATTCCAAACCCAGGAGCCGTCCTCCAGAAAGAGATACAGACACCTCATCAAAAAGACAGTCTCTGATGGTGGTTTGAACACTATGGATAGATATTATCATAGCCTGACACCAGGGGCAAAGGCATAGATTGAGTTGATTTACTCTTATATTCTCAAGAAATATTAAATACTAAAAAGGCTGTCATCAACACAACTAAATTTGCAGAGATACAAAAGTGAATATTGTGAGAAAGTGACGTAGTGACTAGTGAAGTGAAACGATACACTATATACACAACATAAATATGTGACATGAAATAAAGGAATATTTTCAATTTTTGGTCTGTCTCCTTATTTAGTACATGTAATACAAGACACAATGATGATTAATGTGGTCAAGAAAACTGTATAGACATGTATGATACAAAAGTGTCGACGTTTCGACCCTGGACACGGCGCGAAAATTGTAGAGCGTCACTGCGGGTCTTCCTCAGGACTATGAAGGGGAGGACAGCCACACACGAAGAAAATTCCAATCAATAGATTTAGCGCGATATGATGGTCTAGTTTGAAAATCAAGGGGTCAAGACGGAGTAGGATATCCTATATTCCTGTATTATTCTCCAGTGTTTGAAAGTAGTAAATTAAAGCGTCCGGTGCACACAATCAATTGTGCAGTGCAAAACACCCCAATCGAGTGAATCCAGGGACAGAGAACAGATGCTTGCACGTTACTCTCAAGTATTTCTAAGTGAAGGCAAAGTGAAGGCCTGGAACACAGGACTCCAACCGGCTGGTGGATGTCAGTTGTATCTGTGGCGCACGTTTAAGACTCCAAACCGGCTGGTGGAGACTTTCAACATACTCGATTGGGGTGTTGACCCCTTGATCTTCAAACTAGACCATCATATCGCGCTAAATCCTTTGATTGGAATTTTCTTTGTGTGTGGCTGACCTCCCCTTCATAGTCCTGAGGAAGACCCGCAGTGACGCTCTACAATTTTCGCGCCGTGTCCAGGGTCGAAACGTCGACACTTTTATATCATACATGTCTATACAGTTTTCTTGACCACATTAATCATCATTGTGTCTTGTATTACATGTACTAAATTAGGAGACAGACAAAAAATTGAAACTATTCCTTTATTTCATGTCACATATTTATGTTGTGTATATAGTGTATCGTTTCACTTCACTAGTCACTAAGTCACTTTCTCACAATATTCACTTTTGTATCTCTGCAAATTTAGTTGTGTTGATGACAGCCTTTTTAGTATTTAATATTTCTTGAGAATATAAGAGTAAATCAACTCAATCTATGTCTTTTGGGTGTGTTCTTATTTTTAAAATTGTTTTCCATGCTATGGAAATAAGGAATTTTTAGATACTTTTACCTGTGTATTAAGTACAGTAATCACAGCAATTGCATAGCCCAACAGAACCAATTGTTTACTATAGTACCAATACCCAGGTTCTGAGGGACACCGGGTCGCCCCATTACTTCTAATGTTGTACCAGGGGCAAAGGAGCAGAATGCGCAGCAGAGTGACCTTAAAGAGGGTGGTCACAATGTCACCGGTTTTAACGAGGAGCTCTGCCAGTGGTTGAAACGCTCAGCCTCAAGGATTTGCCGCAAATGATATACCCTATTAAGGGCTCCAGCAGCGGCAGTGAAGCCTCGACTAACAAAGTAAATTCTGGACACAATTTCATCGACATGGAAGATGGTGAAGAATCTATAACAGCTCCTAACTCACCGGTCTATGAAGATATAGGGTTTCTGGAGGAATCGGCACTGGAGGCTACCGTCGTGCAACAGTCATGCGTAAACTCCAATGCAGGTTATGCGTCGATGGACCTCAGTGACTCTCAAAACTTCAGAGCCGCCGCCGAGTCCCATGAATATGACGAGGTTAGTAAAAATCATTATAGACACTTACTTATACCGTATATATGGCTATATTTTATTTTAACTAATAGTCTGTCTTTCTTTTTTTTGAACCATGGAAAGCATCAGCAAAAACAGCCATAGTAGAGAGGACGTCGCCAAAGGTTGACACTGTAAATTTTTACAGCTTATGCTGTTGAAAACATACTGAAAGTTCAACAATCCAAAATAAAGAGCTGCGTAAGAAATGTGTTTGTACCTATAATATGGCAGATTTTGAAAAGTAAGCTCCAGGCATACCCTATGAAGCTGAATGTCCTTGTAAAGGTTGTGCTGTGATTGTTTTGAGAAAGTGTGTCAAATGTGACTATTATAACCTCTGTTACTGCCATAAAATTAATGATCCACAGCAGGAGGCTTACAAGTGTCTTTATAACTCATCACTTCAAGAATAATGCCTCATATCTGTAGCTTGCTAAACCCAAATAAAATATATAAACTGTTAAGGATGGTGTATCGTTTGTCTGAGAAAAGAAAAATGTCCATCCTGATAAGTATGATTAAGGTCTTTTCGACCACACTCAAAGAGATCCTTTGTTCGAGCAAGCCAAGCTCAAAACCTCTCGTATGCAATGTTTGTTTATGTATTTTGTTAGAAGGATGGCAGAAAGGGCTATAGAAAGACGTATGTGCAATATTTATTTTAAAAATAGACAAGTCGTCTCTTTAACCCCAAGAAAACTGTTTTAAAAAATTATGAGTCCCCCGGTATTGTGTCATTATTGTATTATTTAATGTTACATACTTACTCACTTTTAGGCCAGAATGTCGGTGTGCAAGATGCTTCTGAGTTATGTCCAGGATACATATGTATTGCCAGATTGGTATATGTGTTGCTTAAAAAAAGAATAGCTGAAATACAACCTGTAACTCAAGGTCTACATCAAGCGCTGTTAAGCAGACTACGCAGTTTGTCAAAAGTGTAAGGTCATGCAACACCTGTTATGTGTAATGGTGACTGTCTAAAATAAAAGAATAAACATTTGAATGCAAATTTTGTGGGGCCGATTCACAGAACTAATCTGAGACAAAATCCTAAACTTACTACTTTTGGTATTCACAGAAGGCACTTACGATTTTTGGTATTCACAGAAATCACTTACGACTCCTAACTTTACGTCTGCACTCGGGCCGGAATTTCCGAACTTGGGCCTGATTTTCCGCACCTGGAGCAGAATTTCCGCACTTGTGTCGTAATTTCTGCGCCTGGGCCGGAATCTCTGCTTCCGGGTCGGAATACCCACACTCTGGCCGGTTGATCATTTTCCTCAATGCTAAACACCTGTCCAAGTGCCTACCATCCCCCGCCATGCATCAGCTGACACACTGCAGCCCAACAGCCAATCCCAGCCCTGCAGCATGTATGAAAGCAGAGCAGACACACACAAATTCTTTCAACATGTCACTGAATGTGTTCGGAGGAGGAGGAGGAGGAGAGTAGAGAGGATCTTCAGACAAAGGATCAACCTATTTGGGATGTCCAGCCAAGATGTCAGGGCCAGATACCGTTTCCCTCCAGAAGTCTTCTTGGAGATGGTATGTGAGTGGGAGCAGGAACTTGACTCTGTGACCTGCAGCTCCCATGCCATTCCAGCACATCTTGAGATACTTTCTGCTTTCCATTTCTTTGCGACGGGGTCATTCCAAAGGGTCTCCAGTTACCTTGTGGGCATCTCTCAGGCAAGCCAGTTGCGATGCTTGCATCAGGTGCTGAGCTGCATCAATGCAAGAGCCCACCACTACATACGAATGCCCCATACACTGGACATGAGACAAAGGGCAGCTAGAGATTTCTATCTCATTTCTCGCTTCCCAAGTGTGCTGGGTGCAATTGATTGTACCCATGTGGCCCTTCAGCCACCCCGCCGCATTGCACACATCTTCTGCAACAGACACTCCACGTACCAATGGCATTCTATCAATGTGCAGGCTGTCTGTGATGCCATTGGAAGATTCATTGATGTGCATGCAGTGTTTCCAGGCAGTACACATGACAGCTTTGTATTTTGCATGACACCTCTTGCCCGGCGGATGGCTGCGGGAGAATTTGGCAACATGTGGCTACTGGGTAAGTACCAAGCACTAAAAATGAGGGATATGTGTAAATGATATGTATGAATGCCACCTTACATAAACAACCATTGTACAATAAGAATCATCAAGCAGCATACACCCTCTCAACAGACACTGCATGTACCAAAGTATAGATCATGGTCTGGGTAAATAAAAGAGGGAAATGTGACTAATTGCCCTTTCTTCCCTCCTCAGGCGATGCTGGGTATGCACTCTCCCCACAACTCCTCACACCTTACAGACATCCAACCACTGTACCTCAGCATAGGTACAATAGAGCACACATACAAACTCGAGCCATCATAGAGCACACTTTTGGTCTGTTGAAGTCGCGATTCAGATGTCTTGACTGTACAGGGGGTGTGCTGATGTACTCCCCTGAAGTTGTGTGCAAGATCATATTGGCCTGTTGTGTTTTGCACAATATTGCTTTAACGCATGGCTTACACATACCTCTTGTACCTTGGTTAGCTCTGAATCCAGGAAACCGGGCCATTGCACATAACAGAGGTCAGGGTATGCAAGTCCGTGATCCGCTGGGTGCCACGTTTTTCACATGAGCAACCTGTTGTGTCATGGTCAAAATGTGGTTTGCAGTCTGTTGTCAATGATGACATTTGGATAATTACGACTCTGTCCACAAATTCCATCCTGAGACTACTTTGCAAGCCACACTAAATGCATGTAAACCACCTATGTTGACAGTAGTCAAAAGATTGACCATGCATCAGGTCATGTGCCCATGTCAGCAATCAGTATAGTGGATGTCCCTAAGGAATCTATTGACTCAGCGGAAAAGATGTACATGTTCTGAGAGAACTTCCCGAACATTATGAGGATGGGTTTCTGAATCACAAAAGTGCCTAACCATTGCATTGTCAGAGTTTTTGCCCCAACAGATCTGACTCTCCCACAAATGATGAGCCCACAACGTGAGTGATGATGTTATGGGTGAATCTGGCACTATGTGTCTGGGATACACAGCACTGCTTCCCCCAAATTTTCCATAAAACAACAGACAACTCTTGTGTTGAGCACTAAATATAGACTACATGTACCATAATGCAAAGGAGAAGATAACTGAACTGGGGTTTGATGTTGTGTTAGACCCCCCCCCCTTGTCCCAGCCCAAATCTCATTAAGTGGTCTATTCTCCCTTTTGTTTCATGTCTATAATTTTCTCTTACACTGTCATTTCAGGTTTCTCTGCTACAGAACAACAGCATGGCAGTGGATTTGATCTGTGATGGTGGATGACTCAGAATGAATACAAAATGGCTGTCAACTCCTTTCTGTGATGTATTTCCTGTCTACCACTTCCTGTATGTCATTTCCTGTATGAAGGTATGGGTTCCGGTCCGTTTTCGCAACTTCCGGCACAACTGCGCACTCTCCGTATGCGGAGCGTGCGCCTCACATGCAAACCCTACGCTCCGCAACCGGAAATTATGTTTTCGGGCCGTAACAACTGAAAATGAACCGGAACCCATTATTACATACAGGAAATGATATACAGGAAGCGGGAGACAGGAAATACATCACAGGAAGTTGTTGACAGCCATTTTGTGTTCATTCTGAGTCATCCTCTCTCACAGATAAGATCCTCTGCCATCCTGCTGCTCTTTTCAACCTTATTTCCCCCAAAATGGCTGAGGGTTATGAGGAGAAAGCACCCCCTTTCACTGAAAGGGAATTAGACATTTTAGCTGAGGGGGTGCTTGACAAATATCCTTAGCTATATGGGGGGCCAGAGGGCCAGCTGAGTAATGCAGCGTGGGCGAGACTATGGTCCAACATTGGTGAGCGCTGCGGTGCAGTGGGCGTTTACACCAGGAAGATAAGGGCATGCCGCAAGCGCTGGGAGGACCTAAAACGCTGGGCCCGACACAAGGCCAAGGAGCTATTGGGCCAGTCTTCCCAGCACCATGTGCATCGTCCCCGCCTCTCATCACAGGAAGTTCCTGTGTGCAGCTTGGCCGACCCTCCATGCTCAGCTGGAGGAGCATGAGCAGCAGAGACCTGGTAAGTGCATTATATCAAATATGTGTCTAGAAGTATGATGTGAGTGAAAACAGAGCTGTACCATTGTGTGTCCCATGCCTCCATTCACCTATTCTGTGTCAATGCAGCAGTCATCATGAAACTAAAGGCTCACTGTAGCACATTGACTGTACAGGGAAGAGTGCATTCTAGGAGTTGTAGTTTCATTATGGCAACTGGGGAATTGAGCCACACATGTGCATTTGTACAGAAATTTGCACTGCCAGCACCACTAACAGTAAACCAAGGGAATCATGACTGATGTGTGCATTGGATGAGGAATGGTACAGACACTGTCCAGTGTGTGAATGAGAGGTCAATGGCTATTGGATGCTGTGACTTGCATTGCATTTGGTGAGTTTAGGTTCTGATTGAGACAGATCATCATGTGCCATGGAGTCAAGACAGACTTTGAGATCCTTGCCTCAATCTTAAGTGTTTCAAATTTTGCCAAGTGTGTCCACAGACACACGTCTTACCCTCAGTGGCTTGTATGCCAATTTTTCATGTACAGGTAGCTGTAACAACGAGCCACTACTGTTTACCAGTGCACAGCACTACCTGATCAGTCTCCGAAGCCAGTATGTGCACTGGATTGTCAGCTTTTGTGAGGAAATATCAAAAGGTTAGACTCACAACTTAGCAAACCTAATAGCCCAGACCCTATATGGATGTGTGACCCCCAATCGGCATTTGTGTTGTCTCATACAATGCTACACAGCAGATAACATTTATCCAGACGTAAAAGTGCAAAGACTCCATATCACAGGCCCATTTCAATACCATCTGGACTCTCTCTGATCTCCTTATGTAGACTGGGTTTGGAACCTGCCCATGTAGCAGTGACAGGACACACAGAGAACAGCCGTGGCCGCTGCAGGTAAGAGCGGTGGAGCGATGGGGCCGACTGGGGGGGATTTCGAGAGATGACCACGAGGGAAAATTAACAATTTATTTAATTTTCCCTTGTGGTCATCTCTTGAAATCCTCGCCCAGATGGCCCCACCGCCCCACTGCTCTTACCTGCAGCGGCCGCGGCTCACAGAGAACAAAAATGCCAAAGTAGAGGGTTGGCCAGTACAGATGTGTAAGCCACCAAAAATCTTGTGAGATGTCCATGTCAGGCTCAAATCAGGAGATGACAGTGAACATACACGTTATTTAAGCTCCTAAACACTGACAACTGAATAGTGGGATCAGAGGAGAACAAAGTCTGACCTTGGCTCATCTAGATATGTGTCTTGTTCTGACGTGTACAACCACTACATCATAATTTGACTTACATTTCAGTGGGCTCAGCTGGCCAAAAGGATCACCAGCCAGACACGGTTTGGAGCAGGACATCTGTGGTGCGCCGGCGGCAACAACCTCTTTCCACTAGTGAGGATGAGACGGGACCTTCGACATCAGGAGGCAGGGGGATTGCACCCACCTGGACTGAGCAGGAAGACACCTCTGGTGCTACGGACCGGGTGGAGGCCAAGTACATTGAAGGGGGGGGTGAAGAACTGGACACCCCTGGCCGGGAGGGGAAATCTACTCTCCCCTGGACCATTCACCAGTTAGTTTTGGTGAAGTGTCCCCGGGGCAGGCCACTACACAACCTGGGCCTGTCATCAGCCCCTCCCTGACTCTAGAGGCCCCCATTCCATCAAGGCCTCCAGCTGCATCTCCTGAAACCAGTCCCCCTCATCGTAGCTGCCAGGTCGACACCAATATTGGCTCCGAACCTGATGCACCACACCCCTCATGTTCAACCCAAACTCCTCCCTGTGTTTTTTCTCATGTGGCTGTAACAGAGAACTTGATGTGGGCATGTGAGGGTCAGCCAGACATGTCCTCTCGCATCATGCTGCAGATGTGTCTAGAGCTGTGCATGATGCGAGAGGAATCTTCCCGAGCTCCGGCCACCCTAACTGCCAGTGTCAATTCCCTCTCTGCAGCCATGTTGTCTGTCGTATCCCAACATCCCTCCCACACCAATGTCAATGTCTCCCCCTGTCCGTTGCACCACACTGTTTCCCCCATACTCCTTGTGTGTCCCAACCCTGTGTGGTGCCTGGTCCTGCACCGGCCAGCCAGGAGCCCGCATCGGACTCATAGGATCTGGACATTGTGGTACTAGAGGATGACCAGAAGGACACTTGACCTGTTGGACAGAATTTTCTTTGTGGACAATTATTTACTTTTCTCCTTGTAAATAGACTGGTTCCCCTGACGCTCCCTGACGTGTTATATTTATGTTGCCCTACCCCAATCCACGTTCCCTTCTCCTTCTGTAGTAAGAACATCATTTGATTTCCTTTCTACCTTCCAAATGGACTGTTTTTGTTTTTCTAATCCCACACTTTGTTTTTTACATAAAGTCTTATTTTGAATTATACATTCTCTATCTTGTTTAACTTCATTGTGAATGTCTTGTACAAAATATGGACATATATTTTGGGAGTCATCTGCTCTGCACATTATGGCTTGTTGCAATGATGGGGTTTCACTTGTACATGTGTCACACACACACATACATCCTCACATCTCTAGGCCACCACAATTGGTAAACATTTGCCTATCAGGACATAATACGCAACAGAGTCTTGACTTGTGATGAGAATTTCTTTTTATTTACACATATTCACACTGGTCAAAAAGTTTTGGGATGTGATCAATGGGGATTGTGCTTGCAACTTCGCAATTTTGGAGGTGAGGATCACTGTGAGGGATTATGTCTGCGTTGTCACCGAGGTGCAGGTTGGTGTGGTGCATGTGCCTGTACAGGGTGAAGTTCATGTGTAGGGGCGGATGGTGTCTGTACAGTTGGTGTTTGTGCGTGGCAGGGGGTTGTTGTGCAGGTGGTGGTGCCTGTTCAGGGGGTGGTGGTGGATGTGCAGGTGGGGGGAGTACCTGTTCAGGGGTGGTGGTGGATGTGTAGGTGGGGGGTAGTGCCTGGATAGGGGGGGGGGGTGGGTGTGTACCCTTGCTGTGGTCCTGTGCAGTTTGTGGTACAGGTGTATGGGTGTGATGTGCTGCAGGCAGATGTGATGGCTCCCCTCCCTGCGTTGACCTTGAAGGGAGACTTTGGATCACTTTCATCATGCTCTCCATCATCTTCATGGCCAAGGCATGGTGTCTTGCACTCTCTTTCCTTTGGATGGATATCATGTCTCTGATATTCTTGGACATGTCTTGCCAAGATCTATCCATCCTGTCCAAAACATGGGTCAGTGTTTCCACCACCTGAGGGATTTGGCACATGTCCTGCAGGGCCTCAGACATGTCTGACAGGGTAGCCCCTATGGCACGAATGTCCTGCTTCGCATCTGCCTGCTGTTGAAAGAACTCCTGCTCCCACTGGCCACTGTGGCCAAGTGCAGGCCCTCTCTGCAGGGGTCGGCCATGGATGAGACCGGCAAGTCTAACAGCAGGTGTGGGGGTGGCAGGTTGAAGCCTGTGGACAGGAGAATGGTGCCCAGGGGATACCTGCACCATAACAGGGTTGGTACTTCCCTCAGATGGTGGAGAGAATACCTGGTATACACTGTATAGGGAGGAGTGTGTAGGGGAACCACCACGTCTGTCCTGGATGTGAGGGCTGTGAGGGAGTGATGTCTGTGTTGGGGTGCGTGTGAGCTGTGGCTGGTTAGCTCTATGCTGGGGACAGGCAATCTTTTATTTTGGAGGAGGCTGAGGCACTTTGCTGGGTGCCGGGTGTGAGGCCTTGCTAAATGTGGGCGATGTGGGAAAATTTCTGTCCATGGCTTCAGAATCTTCATCCTCTGAGAGGATGAACAGATAGTCTCCATCATCGTCCAATCCTTCAGCCTCCTCAGGTACTTCCTCCTCCTCCTCCTCCTCTTGCGCCTGACTTGCAGCTGGCATCACTGCCTGGAGAAGCAGTGGATTTTCCCCTTTGATTGCCCGTCGCCCAACACTGGTGGAAGGTCCATCCTCCTCATCGTCATCATCACCTGGAACACAGGTTGCAACAGGATAAGTAATTGACCTAGTATACGATGTGGTGCAACACGGGTTGGTTCTACTGTATTTTGCATCAACAGATGATGCACATGTGACCTGGTTTGGGTACCCCTACAAGTGACAACTCACACCACAGCACTGAGGTGTTAAACGGAGATGTACATTGCACAAGCAAACTCACCAGCTCCAGCCACAGCTTTGTGTCCCTTTGCGATCCCCCCTGATGTCAAATGCTGAACCATGTTCCTCAAAGATTTTGTTGACGAAGCCGTCCCCGATACAGCAGCTGTAGAGGGAAGTGACACATTTCTCAATCATCTGCTTTACTAATTTACAAACAGGCACATGTGACACTTATGATATGTATGTAACTTTGTAAACACCAACTGCAGGTTCTATGCAGAAGGGGATTTTGATCTTTGTCAAAGTTTTGTAATCTATGATAGGGAAACACTTCACGCCACAATTACCTGATGTACAGGTGCGAGAGGGTTTCACTGCTGCAGCCAGGACGTCTTGCATTCCCCGGGATGGTGTTGTATGCTGCACTTGTGTCAGCCTGTCAGCAGCTGCGATGAGACTTACATGTCCATATTTCAGTACACCAGATGGTAGCTATGAGCTAACATGTGTATGTCATTCTCAATCACCATTGATAGGATAATCCTGGCCAATGTGCAGCATGTTTACCTCATGGACTTTACATGTGGGCCCCTGCTCACATGCAGCAATTGCCAGCAGTTACCTCCACACAGCACTGACATCAATGAGATGACACATCCACAGAAAACGTGTATGAGGAGGTTACTGATATTTGAAAGAAGGGGAGAAATAATCAGGACGTCACCGCATTACATTGATTACACCTTCATCGTTAAGACTCACATGTCTCATGAGTATAAGGTTGTCTGTTGACAAGTCGAAAGGAGTGTACATCCACAGGCTGACCAGTTTCACATTTGCACAACAGTTCAAACATTGCATTGCAGAGTTCATATGTGAGATGTGCAATAGTCAGGTACATTTTGTGTGTCATTTGTGCATTCCTACCCATGACGTCACAAAGCTCATTTTAGAATGAGAGATCACCCATTTGTTATGTCCATCCTTTGAGTGCCCTCTGTTCCCATACTCCATTTCCAACATCATGGTACAACTAAGCTGACAACGGATGATGTCTTGTACAGCAGACATCCTAACCTCATATATTATGCACTCACTTATATAGGTGAATACAGTAGAAGAGGAGACAAGCAGAATGCAACATTTGACTTGAATCCCACAATGTGGGTAAGTTGAGAAGCTTTGATGGTTGCCGCCTACTCTGGATTTGTGTTGTGCTTTTCAGCCAAGAGATTTGAAAATTTCACTTCCTGAAGATTCACCTTAGCAGCCCATACATCCATCACAAAGGTACACAACTGGCATCAGTGCGAGCCTCATCCACACCAATTTCAATATGATATTTCCATTCGAATTTTGCTAGAGAGTTTTCATATCATTGAATTACAATCCAGTTGTGTCTATGACACTTCAAATGACACTATATACTATTTTATGTCCATTCTGCACTCACTTGTCATACATTTTGTGTCATCCTTTCACTAGCCACCATGGTGTGATCTGGTATGTGGTTAAATGCCATATGTAGGCATATTGTGATGCAGGACAACAGTGATGTAAAACACATACAACATACAGCGGAGATTAAAGGCACATTACATGAGCATGAGCATTCAGGTACATTATTCTTGGGTTTGCTTACCATGGCCCCGCACCTGCCCAGTGTGTGGTCCCTGACCAGATGTCACAGCCAACCTTGTAGCAGAAGTCAATTTGGGTCTTGGAATCTGGGAGGACATCATTGGACCTACAATGATAAGTGTGTTTGCAACTTTACATTTCTGCTGCCACATGTGATGCACTCAATTTCAGGCACAAAGGATAAGCACAAGCAGTGTTGGCACTACCGTTGCAGAAGTGTGTAGCACTAGTTAACATGGGTGATTACACATTCAACTTATAATGGCCCCACTGCCTCAAAGAAACGTCTATCAAATTGACACAACAACAATTCCTGAAGTAAGGTCCATTATCGTGTTTTGTTAATGGCCAAAAAACATGCCATCCGATGATAACATATATACCCAGCTGGGTGGACTGGACAATTTCATGTATAGAAAAACATTCTAAGTTGGACAGTGGGTGCATTCTCAATACTCCTGACAATTGTATCTCACTTCTTGTTCATCATTGTTATATTTAACATTTGATTTCTTGATTTAGTCTACAAAAACAATTACAATATAGTGGGGACTTCTTTTTGACTTGTTGTGGCACTCGATTCCAGGATTGAGTTCACAGTCTGGAACTGTTGGTGGAATACATGTAATGTTCAAAGATCACAAAGGTATGATGAGCCTAGATATATTATATTTTGTCTTTCGCTATTCGCAAATGTCATTTGCTAAAGGTAAATGTCCTTTAAGATTTCCAATAGTTGTAAAGCTAGTTTTTCCTCTCCGGTTACCTTTGAGATTCAGGCCCTATATGTCCCTCTGTTGTCTGCCGACAATTTATGAATTTTGACCATCTCCTGACCAGTTTGACCTACCAGTTAGTGAGGGTGGTATGCCTTGCTCTGGATGATGTTGTTTCCTCCCAGAAGATGCAGGGAGCTCTGCTACTGTGGTTGTCTGTACTCTGGCTGAATGTGTCAATAGGTGAGAAGAGAGAAAAGTCACCAAATGGAAAATGTACACGTGGAACTTGTCAGACATTTCCTCATATCTTCTGCATGCTAACAGTATTGTGAAGTACTGCCATGGCTGGTGCAGGTAGGAGCAGTGTGGCGTTGGGGATATAATGGAGTATCAGGGTGGGAAATAGACAATGGAATATGGGAATGAAATGATTTAAAATAAGGATTCTCTCACCTTCTGCTTTGTGATTCTGGCAGGCACAAGGTGAGTTACTTTTAGGATAATTTGTATTTATTTTCCCTATTCCGTTGTCTGTTGATTTTCCTCTGCACCGCACCCCCCACCCCCTTACATTCTTGACTGACCCAGCCCCGTCTGGATAAGTGGAAGGGGCACTTTGACAATTGCTACTTCACAGTGTTAGGTATACACGGCAGCAGCACTGGGCCCATGTTTTAAATAGCGGGAAAGGGATTTGCCATTTCTAATACAAAGGATTCTGGGACTTGTGGTGCAACATACAGAGGGAAACACATGAGCCTCTGACTGACCATATTTTTATATGAACTTTGGACAACTTCCTTACTCACAATGGCAGTGGAACACAGACAGTCATTTTATATACTTGTTCTTGTCATCCCATTTACCTGGAACCACATTGCGGACATCACTCACAGGCAGCCCATGGAGCATGTGAGGGTGGATTGTAGTGAGGACATCCTCCTCAAGTGGGGTGAGATGTAGGTGGGTTCCAGATTGTGGGGCAGGGAGAATCCTGTTCAACTCAATCCTGGAGTACTTCTCCTTCACCCTCACCTTTTCGTCCTGCCACTTCTTCTTGATGTCAATGACTGTGCACACATCCTCCCCCAATGCTGTGACAGCAGTGGCTAAATGCTGCCATAGAGCTGCCTTCTGTGTGCCACTGATGCAGTAAGGTGGCAGACCATATAGGTGTTTGTGGTGCCTCACAATGAACTCCACAATCATGGTGGTCTCCTCAGTTTTGAAGTTCTTCTTCCTCCTCATTTTGTACATTTTCCAGTAGCGATGAACAGCAAATGAAAACAGGAACTCTCTGTGGCCAAACCTTTTCCTTGAATGTGTGCTGCTTTTATGTGGTTTTTGGTGCTGGTCTTGCAGTTAGTGTTAATTGACTTCAGCTGGAGCATGGTGGGGGTTGGTAGGCACTTCAAATGAACATCAGACCCAAATGCGGAGATTCTGGCCCGGGTGCGGAAATTTCAGCACAAGTGCGGGATTTCCGCTTCTGGTGCGGCAATTCCACTCTGGGTGTGGAAATTCCGGCCCAAGTGCGGAAATTCCGGCCCGAGTGCGGACGTAAAGTTAGGAGTCGTAAGTGATTTCTGTGAATACCAAAAGTAGTAAGTTTAGGATTTTGTCTCAGATTAGTTCTGTGAATCGGCACTGGAATCTTTATTCTGATTCAAGGACACATATTTAAAATGATTTGAAAAGATGATATAAACTCTTTGAAAAGTTAAAAGGTTGATTTACAAAACAGTTTTTTCGTAGTACAAGCATCACACTGATGAACTTACTAAAGAAGAAAAAGAAGAAAAACCTCAAAATGTTAACTATGGCAAAACTATACACACAAACACAGGCACACATAAACATAGGTTCAAAAGTCAGAATGCTTGATTCCGGTCCAGGGAAGACATGGCTTGGCAGTTCGGTCTGGACTGTTCCCATGAGGCACAGGGTCAAGACTGATTTGCATATAGCTGTGTCTGAACTGGGGTGGCAAAGTTAGCTAAAGAATGATGATGGATTCAACCCAGATCTGTGACTGGGGGTGAGTGTTTGAAAAATTTCAGCACTCCGTCCATCATCTCCTTGTGTTTGATTTGTTCAAAAGTCAGAAGAAACATCAGACATTTAACCTTGTGTTCATTTTGGACAATGTCTCAGAGCCTCAGTGCTCCAAGAGGGGGATAGCCAAGTAAAGAAAGGGGATGCTGGCATCTCAGTGTGGGGTTATAAACAACAGGTGTTGGAGTACTTGGGGGACTGTAAGTCGGAACTTTCAAACTTTCAAGCAGCCGCCTAGGTTCAGCATTACTGATGATTGTCGAAGCAATGTTGAGTTCCACAGAGGCTCGCAAAAATGTTTCCCAACCTCTAGGCGCTTTCTGGAGCGGTAGTGTTTTGGGGTGCATAAGACCTTTGACTAAGTTGTAAATGTGGGATCCAACAACCAGTTGACCTTTGTAGAGGAATTCGCCTCTCTCATTCCATGAGGATAGGTCTTTCGAAGCTCACATTTTACTTAGCAGCATTTGCGCTGCCCCTCTATACCTTTGACTTATATTTTTAAAAGTTCTTCTACAATGCTGTCTGAGGATGGTGGTGGTTCTTGAGGCATTGAAGGGGAAGGTGGAGGCTGTTCAGAGTCAGGGGCATATAGAGTGAACCTGTTTTTTACAGCATTCCACTGCCTGTAATATTTTAAAAAGTTTTAAAGAGAGCTGGAGTAAAGACCTGCTTTGTCACAAGGTTTTAAATCAGTACGGTTCAAAATGTCTTTGATCTCAGCATCCAGCCGCTGCATCTAATTTTTCCAGATATCCCAGGTGTCACCAGTAGACCTCCTCAACTGTTCCAGCTGCTGCTGTGGTACCAAGTATCTTTTGGGCATCATCCATAAGTTCCCGGTTAGGAGGCTGGTAATTAGTGGTATGGCTATGCCCATTAAAAAACCTATAAACCTCCAGACTGCTTTACCAGTTTCTTGTTAGAAATGAAGGAAGCCCTTTTATTATTGAGCTTCTTAATAAGGTGGCGCTCCTTCTTCAAATCACGGAACTGGCACTCTGATATAGGGATATTACCTTTTAGGGTGTTTAGGGCGATTTCTGAAATGGCAGCCACTAAATCGTCCAAAGCCGCACACAGTGTGGCCTTCTTTTCATGGGGAAACCAGTGACTAGCATTTTTTAGGAGGGCTAGATTACAGAGTAGACGCGCCAACATGGTCAATACTGGGTTTCATAAGGTCTAGAGTGTAAATGTTACTGGAGACTCTTTAACAATTCTTTTTACAGGCTGTGGGCTTGGTTTTAAGTGTGTAAGCGACAGGGAGATCAGGTGGGAAAATACCACCTTGCAGTCTGTAGTCTTCTAGAGTACTGGGTTTTAAGTCTACCAGTAAGCAACCGTGGGGTTTCTCGGTAGCATTGGTAAAGGCTTCCAAGAAAAACTGAGTTTTTTGGGGTACATCTGTTTAGCTGTAATGGATATCTGTTGTTTGTCTCGGTGGGGTTGAAATCAAACCAGGTATGAGGCATTAAAAGCTATAAAATGACTGCTTTTACCCTTGTAAAACAAGTTCTTCAGGATGAAAATATGGTTATATTGTGATGGTGTGACTATTGAGCAAAAACTTCTGTATCTCAGGACGATCCCCACCTTCGCTCTAAGGTCATCGACAATTACCTTGTTTACAAGGCCTGTAGGTAACAATGCATCGTTGTTGAGATTATTTGGTATGCCTGCTATAAATTTGATGTGTGGGAACCTCAGGGATAATTCTGTATAAAGATCTTGCCTGCACAAATAAAGTCAAACAATATTGTTAGGGGTTTGGGATAAAACACTAGGAACATTTTCTAATAGATTTTTTATAAAATAGCTTTTACTGCAATTTAAGTGGCCTGCTAAAATGCAGGAGAATGAGTGCTGCAACCTGGTGTCCATAGTGGTGTTTGGGATACTTTAATGCACCTTCAATAACCATACAGTAGGGTTTTGTAGTCTTCAGTCAGGATCCTTTTATCAAACACTACTCGCAAGGGTTTATGCACTGGCAGGGTTGTTATTTCCCACAGTTTTTTGAACCGGACTAGGCTAGGTTGTTTTGCAATGATTGTTTAAACATTTTCACGGTCACTCGATGTAGAATATTCATTCACCAGACACTTCAGACTGTCAAAATTGATTTGCCACTGTTGTTTACATTTAAGATGATGCCTCTGACTTTCATATATACTGCATTGTTAGAAGTTCTGTAACAATAGGTCTTGAGCCCGGATGATGTGAACTGGACTATGTACTCATCCTTTTTCTAGATCGCTGATCGCTTAGATAATCACAGAGTTGGGGATCTTCATCTCCTAATTTACTCACAAAAATTAACAGAGTCGGTATCCTGATACAGACACTGTTCCTGAAATTTATTGGTCACATTGAAAAGCTCTAAACGAGCGTGAGCAGTTGTGAAACAGGCTATGAAAATGTTTATATCGTTACAAGTTGTGGGGTACTCTTTTGTGTATTTCCAACATAGCTCTGCGGTTTCATCATCGATAAGCTCACAGCTGGACACCTCATAACATTGCGCAAAAATATATTTAAACAGTTCTTCAGGATCTGTGATGATGGTCATGTTTGACAAGTTTGTATGCTGTGCAAATTTTTCCCATAAGGAATTGAGGCAGAGCTTGGCTAGCTGTTGCCTGGTGGGGTTGACTTCGATGAACTCATGTCTCAAGCCTATACCCTCTTGAGCGCAGTAATCATCAATGTGTTTTTGCTTTGAGGCCTCGTCAATGTGATATTCTGGAAACCCAGATGCCTCCTGCTTGTCTCTGAGAAATAGGTTCATATACTCAGAAAAGAGTTGGGTTGTAGTCCTCTCAAAGTGCCAAATTTTGTGTAATTTTCCATGTCAATATCCTTTCTCTAGGGCCGCCTGTACCTCAATGCCACACCAGGTCTTGGTGAGCACCCTTTGCTCATCAGTGTGTCTGCACTTGCTAGTCTCTTTACTTTCAGTGCTTGTTCAGCACAGGGAGAACATTAGCTTAGCATCGACTCTGTACAGTAGTAAGGGGAAGTAAAACCTCCGGGTGGGTAGACTTGACATTTAACTTACCCAAAGTATTCTTCTATGGCTTTAAAACCCCTATATATGACGCAGCGGTGACCTTAGGGGTATAACTTCATCTTGTTCACAAATGGATACAGACTCATGAAATCGTAGTGATGTATTTCTCACCCTCTCCCAGAGCCCTGTACAACTGTATAGCATTTGTATGACCCCCCACATAAGGCATTGCAGGGCTCCAAAGGTTCGGGCAACTTAATGCTCTTAATGAAGGAGCAGAGTACCGCATCTGTTGATAACATATCTAGCCACTCATGCTCCCAGGGGGATCTCAGAAAAAAACACAGTTTTCAACATATTGCGCCTTTAACAGAGTACACCTGTGCAAGTGTTCAAATTTGTTACCAAAGGCTTATTAAACTTGTGGGGTTTGTAGCAGTGGGGACAGCCATGGTAAAAGCAACCGTTGTCTTTAAAGGCCATAGGCATACCGTTAATTACAGTGTACCCTTCTAGGAAATAAGGGCCCACACAGTATTCACCACCCTGCAAGGCTTGTTGGATGAAAATGTTTTCCTTGTCAGAGAAGTACATGAGCCATTGAATAGAGGGGGTAGAATAACGCTTCTGTTAACCGTTATACAGGTCAGGTAGCACTAGAGCTATGCTTTCAGGTTGTAAAAACATGCTTGTAGATAGACATACACATGGGAGTCAGCATGAAGTGTTGAAAAGGATTAATGTACTATATGGATTATGTTATCTTTGCGGTACTGGGTTTCAGAACTGTTTCTTAATCTGTTATCTCTACAACAACATCTTTGAAGAGATTTCAAGCTTTTCTCAAGATCATTACATCTGCCTATCAGTAAGCTTTCAACTCGGTTTGAAAACTAAACTTATTTTTGCAGTTTTCACCATACCACTGTAGAAAACTCTCTTTCTTCTCCGGCATCATATACTCAACACCGTTGCTGTCAGGCCGAGGCATGGGACCCTCATAATTCTGATTCGCCCAGGTGTTAAAAAAGTGGGGGCAATAACCTTTGCAACCTGGAATACTAAAGGCTTTTGGCTACTTGCTCAATTTCATGGGCAGCATAAGTTTGAAGCCCCGGATGATGACTTCTACAGGCATCTTATCACAAATCATATTTTGCAAAATAAAAATAAGTCATACACTTTAGAGTTATGGGCCCACAGAGTATACCCTTTGAATTTTGTCTACATGAATGTGCTAAGGAATTCATTCATGCAAGAAGGGCCTTCAAACTCTCAGTTTTCATTGGAAGTTAGTTGGTGCATGAAAATATAGTTAGGCTGGTGTACTCCAGTCTCTTGGGTACACTCTACATCGAACACTTCGTAGTCTTCTATTTTAGTCTGGAGCCAGACTTTAGTCATGTAACACATGTGTTCTGTTCCCAGAGGAAAAGACGCCTTACACCGGGGGCATTTGCAAAACTTTGCATTTGTGATCTGCGGCTGTGTAGCACCCGTACCCCGCACAGTCTGTTTTAGGGATGCACTAAATAATCCCAGTGTGTATGGTCAAGCATTTTTGTGAGCGACAGAATAGATTACATCTAGGACATCTCACCTTCTGATCCGTGACTACGATGCAACCGTCCCTTTGACACATTTTCAATGCATTTTGCACTGATGAGCTCTGTGTGGTTTGCAGATGTGATCACAATGAGTGCACACATACTTGGCTCCTAGTAAACCCTTCAGGTTCAAAATACCAGAAAAATGAGTTTTTAATAATGGAGAATGTAAACCGTCTTACTTTTCACAGGTTTTCTGGATGAGAAGTACTTCTACGATCCACTGTACTAAAGAGCTTTTACAGTGATGGCAAAATCGTTCTCAAAAAGACCCAGTTCTCCAAACCCTACTATTCTGTTGGGAGGTATTACAAGCGCAGAATGGGCTTCAGCCACTCTAGACAGGACGACCGCATCTGTAGTGCTGCGTTCCATTAGTGACCCAGTGATGCTAGCCACCAGACACATGTTGTTTGCACTGGTGTTAAAGTTGAGCAATCACCGCTGTTTTTTTTAATGACTTTACTGTAGAAGATACTCTTTAAAGGCCTGGAAATGCCTCCCTTGCAACCCTTAACAATGAGGGTGACTATTCTGAAGGTCCCAAATGCTGCTATTTCTGCTTTATTCCATAAAAGTTTAGAGAGGTTTTCTAAAAATTCCACAGCGTCAAACACATCGTGGGCGCTTGTCTGGTAAACAAGAGGCTGTCAATACCCTGCCTGTGGAAGCGGAGCTGAAGGAAATCATTTGGCCCCACGTCATGTAACAACTGCTCTACAAGCGTTTGTATGGCCTGGTGAATAGCTAAAAGCTCATGATCAGCTGAGTTTAAGCGTTCTAAGTTAACAAACCGGAATTCTTCGTAATATTCTGTAGTGCTACGTCTCTCTACATTTTTACTGGTACCTTCTGATGCTCTCTAAAAATACCATCTCTGAATCCTCAGGTTGGGGGTTTGCGTTGGATGTTGAGCTCTCCGGAGAATCATTTTGGGGGGGCTGACTCCGATTCTGAGGCAGTGTATTTTTAAGCCTCCCTGTAGCACAAATTCTGGCTTTCTTTAACTTACTGATTCGTGCTATTAGCCCACTTTTGTTTCTTACTGGCCCACCTGTTTTTAGGCAGCACCCCGGAGCCAGTTTGAATGGTCTTGGGAGTATTTGCTGAAGATGCATTCCCCGATTCTCCAGTTACAACCTTTACTTCAAGACTGTCTTTGTGTTCGGTGTATCCGGGTCTCTCAGCTTTACCCCATGAATGCTTGAAATGCCTGGAGCGCCTACGGCCCTCTCCTAAATTTGAGTTTGGGTGTCCAATCCATGACATTTTAGGATGCGCTGTCATGATATTTGAAACTGCTAGGATCTGCCTTTTTGGCTTTACGGACTTGTAAGAACAGTTGTACTTCAGTAAGGATGTCTTGTACCTTCGTTTTAAATTTGGAACTTTGGACTGAGTTATTAATAAGGCTGGAACCCCCACTCTTTAGGGTGTACCGCAGACCTCATCAAGATGAAATAACCTCTACGTCTGCAATGGCTGATTCTGAAGATTGTATCATCTCTCTTCTACACCTTTATACCCTCTGTATTATCTCCCTCTGTACATCCCTCAAAGGTCAGTTCTCAGTTTCTGTCTTCCACGGCTTTATGGCCCTGAAACTCCCCAAGCACCGCTCTTGCGCTACCCCCACTTACACCGTTCTGAAGGTCTGGAATTGGGGGATCAAAAAAAGCGGTTCCCAATCTGAACACCTAGCAGAGTATCCAACAGCTGCTCCTGAGGACGCCTTGCCGCCATACTCTCTTTCAAAGCTCTGATTATGACATCTGCTCCATCCTGTACTGCTGACAGGGTATGTTGAGGCAGGTGATGGAGGATTTACACTTGACGCGGGGCTGGTGGAATTGTACATACCGGGTGGTGTAACCGGTAACTTAGGATATGGTGAATTTAAATGTTGGTCAATAATAGCTCTGCGTGGTAGAGGTTTAGGAAGCTCTGGGGCTGGGGCTGGGAACAGGTAGCTGCTGCCCATCTGGGTCTGCATTAGAAGGCACACTGTGAGCGGCTGTGGCACCGGCTGGTGTTTCAGAACTCGATGGCACCCCTGTCAGGCCCTTGAGAAACCCTGTACATACATAAGAGGTGTCCATTTGGGAATGATCATTTTCAAGCCCTTCATCAACTAGGGTTCATGAGATTTTATATGCAGTTGTGGCCCACTGGTTAGTCCCCTGAGAAGCCCTCTACATGCAATGCAGAATACGGGTCCTGGTCTGGATGATGTTTTTCAAGCCCTTCAGCAAATAGTGTACATGTGATTTTTATAGGTGTGTACGCTTTTGAATGATCACTTTCAAGCCCTTCATCCCAAAGGCAATGTAAGATATTTATAGTCAGTTTTGGGGATCCTCTGGGGAGCACATTGACATTCACCCTGTCAGATGATGATCATTTACCTGCATGAAGAATGGGGACATGGCTGTGCTATAACTGTGCTTTTTAAGGATAGATCTAAAGGGACTGTTTGTAGGTCTGGAACCATGGGTTTCTTCTTTTTCTTTGAGGAAAGGCAACTCAATTTTGATTTGTTTAGCATGAGATCTACTTCCTGGTTTTTACATGACCCTGGCTGTTGTTTGTCTGCGGCTGGAAGTGTGCACCCTTTGGGGTCTACATCCCTTGCCAAAAATGGCCTTCCTGTATGCATGTTTGTTGCACTGGTTGTGGATTTTCTCGAGGTTATGTTTCTTCGGAGCTGAGTTCTGCCACACTAATGAATGCACTGTTCTTATTAGCGCACACCTTTCTTCTTAGATGTAGGCCTTCTCCCACTTGTCTAGTGGCGGGCACAGGCAGAGTGACCTTGAATGATAGATAGTGTGTGCCCGGCCTCAGAATCTAAACTTCCTCCTTTGTAACTTACTGTCCAGCTGCATCTGTCTGGAAAATTCCATTGTAGGCGTGCCTTCATTGGTTCTGAAATGTACATAATGTATCGTTATGCTTGTTGATGTCTGTCCCACTGCAGCACTCCTTAGAGACTGAGCAGACAGGGCTCTGCTCTGAGTGTACTCTGAATAAACAGATATTGGTTTGTATTCTCTACTGTCTGACCGACTCTTCATTTGGTATGGAAGCCTGAGAGGTGGTCTTGTGTGACCCGGGTGACCCAAATCGGGTCATTTCCTTCAGTTGGTGCCCGAACAGGGACTCTTTCGGGTGAGTGGCCCTTACCCTTCCGTGGACGGGGGGTGAGGTTGAGGCCATCGTTGGGTCGGATGGACGGATCAAGGATCCCTGCACAAAGAGTTCCTGATACTCGCAGCTGCCCCTTCTGTCCTGCCAGAGGGTGCCTCGCCCAGTGGTCATCCCAACTGGAGTCCTAAAAGGCGAAACCCTTGGATCTGACCATTTGGTCTGAAGAGTCGGCAGTGGAGAATAAATTTGTTTGCCCTGCATATATCAGGTGAGTTTGTTTTGGTTCTTCGTGGATATGGTACCATTTTGGTTTGTATTTGGTAAGGTCTAAGAACTGCCTTTTGGACAAAAGCATCTGCATTTGCTTTGCCAGGCATAAAATAGTGAATTTGTGTTCTTTTGAAAATGCCTGGTGCTAGTAAGTTGTTTTCTTTGTGCTGTTGCTGTTGTTCTGTTGATGCTCGATTGGAAGAAGCTCAGCTGGCGCCTCAAGAAGGCACTCCTAATTTTGATATGTATGTAAAGCATGGTCTTGGCCCTATTAAGTTTAGTACATTATGGCACAAATATACGAGGGCAATGGGTAAAGAACTACACCAGGGCAAGGTGTATCATGAAAACAATGCAGACAAATTAATCCCAATCAACCAACAATTCAGTATGACAACCAACACTTAATAAACAATTATTTATTTGATTTTTTTATATTTATTAAATATACATAATATAAAACACTTATAAAAAGGGGGGAAAAGACAATGTTCAATAATTAATCAATAAAATTATGTGTCATCAATCAATAGGACACAAAATCAGGCAATAACTCTGAAGTATATGGTATCGTATCAATCTTATTCTGTTGAAGATACAGATCCTAATTGAAGATAACAAAACACTATACAAAACAAATATGTCATAGACTGAAATGGTGACAATATATCAAGATGTAAGGAAACTGGCAGAAAATTGTAGAGCTACGCGCGTTTCGTCCATGCTTTCGTCAGGTTTCCGTCACAACTGTTCTCTGACACAGTTTAGTACTGATTTCTTCACTTTAGATAGAACCAGTCTTTGAGTCTTAGGAGCTTTCCTAATATAACTTGAGCATGAAATCAACTTTGAAATTGCACCTGAAGATATAGCCCAATAGACATCCGGAGCGAACGGACAATATATAATCTTGATACAGGGAAGTAATCTGACCCTGAAGCTTTCTCTGAAGCTGTATTTCTTTTCTATTGATTCTTGCAACCCAAAAGGGAAGGGAAGGATTTATGATAGCATATTTGCGACCGTTCAGGGCGTTTCGTCAACTGCCTCTAAAAGAAGAAGAAGAAGAAGCTCAGCCGGCACCTCCTGAAGGCAGCCCTAATTTTGATATGTATGTGAAGCATGGTCTTGGCCCTATTATGTTTAGTACATTATGGTACAAATATACGAGGGACAATGCCGAGTTGCAGTGGCCGTTGACGGGCATGTTCGATGAACAAAAGATTGAGTTTTTACAAGAACAGTTGTTTAAGAAATGAAGCAGGCAGCCTATGTTTGATTCCCTCAAAACACGGCCGAAAGTAGCTAGACAGCAGCGATTGAAGGCAGAAAAAGAGGCCCGGAAAGGAAGAATTCAGACATTGACTCAGAAGGCGGTAGCATATGATAGGGAGAAACAGGAAAAGGGTGTTCAATGTGAAGATAGGAGGTTTTGATTACATATTAATAAATCTTATGTGGTTCAGGAAGAAGATGACGCATTTGTGGAAGAATTATTAAATTCCCAACCCCCACCTCCATATGCCCCGCAAAGAATATATCCCATTGTTCCGATGCCCTCACTGCCGCCTGTTACAGTTGCTTCCACTGTCTCTGTCCCTGCATCTACTACTGTTGTTTCGACGGCTCTGGCTTCGGCAGCTCCTCCACCTCCTTTTCCTTCTGTTTCTTTGCCGTCTGTGGCAACTGTGACTGTTAGTACTCCCACCGTACCTATTGTCTCAGCTACCCTTTCGCCAGCTCTTTCCCCCATGACACAGCCCCCAGCTACGATAGTGCCTGTTGCTTCTGTTGCTTCTTCCACTGTGGTTTTTCTTCCTCCGACATTAGTAAGTAGTGGGACACCGGTGCGTGGATTTGAGGACAGGGATTGGACGAAATTTAAGGAGAGCATGAGACCGTTAGTGCGATCTGATGTGGGGGATGAAGAAAAAAGGGTAATAGCTAATCAGGCTGCACAGTGGGCCCGTAACCCTATTCATAGTGTAGAGGATGTATGGGCGACTATGAAAGATTTTGAGCCCTTTATACAGCAACATGCCCTTAAACACATGTCTGCTACTTTGATTAGTCTTTGGCAACAGCACTTTGAAGCAGAAGCAACTCAAATTTTATATGACATAAGAGATCGAGTGTATATTAGTGAATTGGGGTTAGAACAAGTTTTTGCTAATGTTACAACAATAATAGCATATGGGGAAGGCTGCATGAGAAAAGTCCTAGGTCAGTATCTCAGTTTCCGATGAGAGAGGTTCATCCCATATATCACCCCGAGATACCTGAATTGACAAATGGCCTTGGTAATGTTCCTCGAGCGGCAGTGGCGGTCAGGTTTCAGGAGCAATGGGTTTATACTCCGTGGAAAAGAAGTGAAGTTTTGTCTCTTGAAACTCATTTACTAGATCCTAGGAAAAATTCAACTGCTTATTATAAAGAACTGACTGAAGCTGCTTCCTCAACGGTGATGACTCTTGTTGATATTGAAATGTTCTTTGGTCTTCTTGTTTGATATTTGGAGGCAGGTTCATACTCAAGATCATGCTCCGGAGTTGGGTGGTACTTAGGATCAAATTAAGGCATGGGATCAGGAAAGAAAGCCCGGTGATAAGCCTCGAGCGGAAATTTTAGCGTTGCCAGGCCGCATAATTATGTATATACATTCTCTTATTCCACCGAGCAAGGTAGACTGGGATAAATTGTCAGCCTGTCGACAGAAGAAAGATGAGAGTGTGTCTGATTTCTTTACCCGATTTGAAGCTACATTTTTGGATTATAGAGGACAGGATTTGTCCATTGAGGGAGGTGTTTGGTTGTGTGTCAATAGATTAGTTTCTAACTTGCTTCCCAAAATTACGACTCGATTGCAAGCTTCTGAGAGTATCTGGTCCACCTCTTCCCCCTCTGTTATTTTGAATATGGCACAATATTATGAGCATAGGGATAATGAGGAAAAGGAGAGGACAGAGAAGAGGCATATGGATTTAAAGACAAAGGCGTTGTTACAGCAGGTTTTTAGAGGGAATGGGAGAGGACGTGGTGGTCCTGCCCGACAGCTTCCACGCACTAGTAGGCAGCCAACAACTATGCCTTTGCGTCCGAATCAGTGTGTGTGTTGTAAAGAGGAGGGACATTGGCGTAGCGAATGTCCTGTGCTTTTGCAGAAGGTAGTGGTCCCGAGAGGACGAGGTTCTCATGAACGGGGTCGTGGAACGGGAGGGGCTGATAGGGCTCAGAATGCTGTAGCCTCACAGGGTCGTTCTGATAATAAATACTTTGAATGACCCTCGTGATGGACAGTACTACCATGATGATTATGACATGGAGGAAGTGGCAGGAATGTCTTACAGTTAGGACAGCCAGGGACAGAGTGAGGGGCCAGTTCCGATACCTGTAGACCAGCATGGTCCTTATGTAACAGCAGAACTGCAAGGTTCAACTAAGGAATTTTTGGTGGACACAGGTGCGACAAAAAGTTTTGTTTCTCGAAATATGGTCCCTGGGGCGGCTCTGTCTGGCCATAATAATGTGTCGTTCGGTTTTTCAGGTGTACTGGTTGTAAGCCCCATTTCAAAACCTCTTGCGTTGACTATTGGTCCTTTCACTGTGGATTCGCCGTTTTTGTTGATATCTAATTGCGGTGAATATTTGATGGGTTTGAATTTGTTGAAGAAATTGCATGCTACCATTTATTGTTTCCCGGCAGGTGTCTATATGACAATGGGCCCCAATGTAGCACGTGCTAAACAGTGTTTGTCCAAAGATGCGCCTCTTCTTGTTGAATTTGTAGATGTTCCATCTACTTTGTGGGCGACAGGTGATACCGATGTGGGGCTGCTGCAGATACCACCGGTTTCGATACAGGTTAAGGATGGCGCTAATTTGCCTCGTATCCCTCAGTATAAAATAACACAGGCAGGAGAACGAGCTCTATTGCTAATTATTCAGGATTTGATTAAGAAGGGAGTGGTTGAGGAGACGACAGCCAATATTTGTAATAGACCTATTCTACCCATTCTTAAACGGATGCCTTCAGGTGATGATCAAGGCGATTTCTATCATTTTATGATTGATTTACGCGAGGTTAATAAAATAGTGGTTCCCCAGTTTCCGGTGGTCCCAGATATTACTACTCTTTTGACAATGATTCCCTCTACTGCTAAATTTTTCTCTGTCATTGACCTGAAAAATGCTTTCTTTAGTACTCCTATTTATCCGGATAGCAGGTACTTGTTCGGGTTTACACTAGCTGGTAGGAGCTTTAGGTTCTGTCGAGCTCCTCAAGGCTATACTGAAAGTCCCAGTATTTATAGTCAAGCTTTAAAGAGTCAGTTGGATTCATTATCGCTTCCCTCAGGTAATGTATTAGTGCAGTATGTTGATGACTTACTCATCGCTTCTGACACAGAACAAGGTTGTAAAAACAGTACTGTTAAATTGTTGTTGCATTTGGCCCGACACGAACAGAAGGTGTCTCTTTTAAAATTTCAATATTGTCGACAGGAGGTCACCTATTTAGGTCACCTACTGTCGAAGGAGGGTAGGAGATTAACTCCTGAGCGCATCAGTACCATTGTTAAAATGCCGGTTCCACAAACCTAGAAAGCTGTGCACGCGTTCATAGATATCACTTCCTACTGTAGGCAGTGGATGCCTAACTACTCCTTACTAACCAAACCCCTGCTTGCACTAACCACTAAAGGCGTGCATGAGCCCCTGCCTTGGACGCCTGAATGTCAGCAGGCTTTTGAGCAATTAAAGGCTGCGCTTTGTTTGGCTCCAGTACTCTGCATCCCCGACTATAACAAGTCATTTGTATTGTTTGTCCATGAGATGGCTGGTTGCGCGCTTTCCATTTTAACACAAAAATTTGGGGATAGGCAACGGCAATGTGCTTATTTCTCTGCTGTTCTTGACCCTGTCACAAAAGCCCTCCCGAGCTGCCTAAGAGCGGTCGCGGCTGTGGTCATTTCTATCAGACAATCCACTGGACTCGTACTTGATACTGATCTCACGGTCATGGTACCTCATGCTGTGGACACGCTTTTGAATAAGACTAAGACACAGCACCTCATCAGTGCACGTCTGACTGGCTATGAATTAACCTTGTTTGCTAAACACATCACGATTAAAAGATGTGCCACTCTGAATCCAGCCACGTTACTGCCCCTCCGTTCTGAGAATGATGAGATTGATAAACATGATTGTATCTTCGGGACGGAAGAAGAGACGAAGGGACGGGTAGACCTGACTGATGTTCCCTTATCTGACCCACAAGGGGAATTATATGTCGATGGTTCTTGTTTTAAATTACCAGATGGCACTACAACTGCTGCATATGCTAATACTACCCTGCGTACAATAGTTGAGACATCACAAGTTCCTTACCGATCGGCCCCAGCTGCTGAGCTTGTTGCCTTGATACGAGCTTGCGAATTGAGTGAGGGATTGGTTGCCAATATTTATACTGACAGCCAATACGCCTTCGGAGTCGCACATAACTTTGGGCAATTCTGGGCTGAGAGAGGGTTTCTTACTTCACAAGGCACCAAGATTCAGTATGAGCACCTCATATTGAGGCTTTTGTAAGCTTTGACACTCCCTAAGAAATTGGCTATAGTGAAGAGTAGTGCCCATCGGAAAATCACTGATGATGTAGGGAGGGGAAATGCTTTTGCAGATCAGACAGCTAAGGAAACAGCCCGGAATAAAATGAAAATAATTTTTGTTGCAGGCCCGCTAGATAGGTGCCTGAAGTTACTATGTTTGAGGATACACTTGAGAATGTGAAAGAGATACAGAGTGAGGCCACAATAGAAGAATTAGCACTGTGGCAAGAAAGTACAGCACAATTGAACGATGAGGGATGTTGGATTGACAAGTCAGGGAAGCAGAGATGGATGTTGCCAGATGCATATGTTCTCCCTGTAGTTATGATGGCCCATGGCCCAGCCCATATTAATGCTGAGGGTATTTGCAAGTTGTTAGACCCTGTATGGCAGAACGATAATATTTCTAAGACAGCAGTCCATTTGGTGAAATATTGTATGGTGTGCATGATGCACAATCCTGGAAAAGGTACCCCTACTCCACCCGGTAACTTTTCACCACCCACTTTCCCTTTTGAAGTCCTTCAGATGGATTTTATAGAATTGGATCTGTGCAATAATTTGAAGTACGTTTTGGTGGTTGTCTGTGCTTTTAGTAAATGGGTTGAGGCTTATCCCACTAAAGATAATATGGCCGTTTCGACTGCAAAGGTACTCCTGAAGGAGTTCTTTCCTCGTTTCGTCTTGCCCCGTTTGATTTGGAGTGATAACGGAAGTCATTTTAATGCCAAGGTCATTCAGTTAATTTGTGTTGGTTTGCACATAAAGCAGAAGTTTCATGCTGCTAACTACCCGCAGTCAGCAGGTTTGGTTGAGAAGTACAATGGTACTCTCAAACTGAAATTGGCAAAGATTCAGAAGACAACTGGGTTACAGTGGCCAGATGCATTACTGTTAGCTCTTTTGTCAACAAGAACAACAGCACATTCTAGGACAGGATTGTCACCGTACGAGGTCGTGTTTGGACGCTCAGCAAATGTCTGGGGCATCCCGCAACCCCAGCGGTTCTCGTATATTGAATATCCATTGCTGATTGACTATCTTGCTCAGTTAACTGAAAGTTTGCGTTCTATTCACCAACAGATCCTGGGTATCCTGCCAGTTGCACCAGAGGGGCCCGGACACTGCATTCAGCCCGGTGATTTTGCCCTCGTTCGTAATTTTCAGAGGAAGAAGAGTTTGGAGCCACGCTGGAAGGGGCCATTCCAAGTCTTGCTGGCAACCCACACTGCCATCAAAGTTTCTGGCCGTAAGAACTTGATTCATGCATCACACTGCAAAAGAGTGCCCCTGCCGTTACCCTATGACCAGTGGGTCAAGTAGGGGGTAGCTGACCAGGAGTGTGAACAGATACCTCGTTTGTTCCATTTAGCAACACTATCCGTATATGGACACAAAATGACAAGGAGAACTACGACATCCTGAACGAGGCTCTTCCACCGGAAATACGGTCTATCCAGGAGCCCCTTTTCACTGATCCCTCTGTGCCTGGAGTCACTAGGTACAATTTGCGCCCTCGGCTAAAGAACGGTGCACAAAAGGAGAAGTCAGATTAGTTAGGGATGGAATGTGTAAGTTAGGGTGTACTTTGCTATAGTACCAACGGAGCTAGTTTAGGGCGAGGTGAGATTTGTGCACTGTTTGAACATTGGACAGGATAGATTAAAAGTATCCCCCTGGGGGTACTTTATCCTGGTCGACTTGGTAACCCGAGCTTAGGACAGTGCAAGCTCCACCGCCGGTGCTCAAGAGTGCCAACATTTTGATGAACAATGGGAGCCTGTACCAGTGAGGCTCTGAGGGACACTGGGAACTTGTATCGTTTTTTAGATGGCATTTTGGCCCCCTCCCCCTTTGCTTTACTGTTTACCATGCATCCCTTTGGTAGGATGGTTGCTGATGAAGAGCAGCCAGTGATTCCCCCTGTTCCCATACGTAAATTCTGGTCTACAAAAAGAAAAATATTGTGTATTGTTCTTGTGGTATTATTGCTATTGAATTTGGGTGGGGTGTCCTGGGTTTTGGAATGTGATCAGGATGCACCGTTATCTACTAAACATAAGGTTGTTTCTAAAATGCACACCAAAAGGACAGCCCCGAGTAATGTTTTTCTAGACACGCATAAAAGATTTTTTGGAGAAGGTACAGCTTGTTATCCCACCAAATCTGTTACAAGTTTATGGACTGCTTACCCATTGTTGCCGGTCAATTATACGTATACCCACCCAGCCCAATTCGTAGAGGTAAGGGGTGAGTTTGGAATGGGGTATCCTGGTCCTTGTCTATATTATAGGAAGCCACGAGGAAAGGGATATCCGGGTTGTGACAATAATACATATTGTGATCATTTGTATGTGAGAGAGCAGAACATTACCTTAGTGGGCTGGCATTACCAAGATTTAACGATGACCTGAAAAGCTGGATATTATCCTGCATGTTGTTCGATAGTAAACTGTACTGATGCATTCTTATATGTCAATTGTTCTGGAATAATATTGTTCAAAAATACGATGTCTCTAGTGAATAAGAGGGATCCGAGTACGGTAGGGATGAATACCAGATATGCCCCTGTTGATTATCAAGGTCCACTTTATGCACACCCAGGATTTTATTTTTTGTCTAATGGTACTTATTCAAATGTTCATAATGGTACAGATGATGTTGCTTTAGGAATGGTGCTCCCTTTAGGTGTGCCTTGTAAGTACAGTATGCCAAATATATGGTGGGTAAAAAAAACGTTGACAGTGGAGTTCTGTGATGTAGTGACAGATTTGGAAGTCAACACTTATAGTAATGGTATCACTTTTGGGTATATTCTCTCCTCCATTATTACCTTTGGTGGTATCGCTATGGCCAGAGGTGAAAGAGCTAGAGAATATTTTGGATGCAAGCTACAGATACTGTAGAACTCCACAGTAGCAGCTCTGCGTGACATCACCACCCAATTAGAAAGTATGCGAATATACTCTGAGCAGACCAGATATGCTGTTGATTTCATCTTAGCTAAGAGCGGTGGTGTGTGCGCAGTAGTGGGAGACCAGTGTGTAGTCGGGATAACTAATATGGAAAAAAATATTACCTAACACATTTTAAACATTATAGAAAACGTGAAAGGAATGGAGAGTGGGAACTGGAGTTGGTCATTGTTTGGTGGATGGGGTTGGATCCTTGACAAGGTAATCTATTTCATTGTGATTTTGACTTCTTGCTGTGTTTTAGTCCAGTGCCTTCCCTTCTGTTGCTCTTATTGCACCACTCTCCTTTCTCCTAAAAGAATATCAATTCATGATACTAATGCAACAATCATGCTTCAGAAAGAACTCGAAGACCTTATGCAGATAGACAAGGGTATTTTCGAGACCTCTTCCCTCCTTACCGTTTCTCTTTCTGAAGCTGAGAATATGGAGTGCTCTTAAAAATGTATTCATGATTTGTTGAATTATATGTCTTTCTCATTATTATACCAAAATTGCTCAGCTCATGCTAAAAGGAGGGTCTGTTAGAATAAAAATTATGTTTTTGCATGGTTTTATGTAAGTTAGCATTCACAGCCATTTTGTTTATATGCGCCATTTTGTATTGTGATCGAAACTCATTTTTAGCTATTTCCGAGAAACGGCCTTCTCCAGGTTATGTTTCTTCGGAGCTGAGTTCTGCCACACTAATGAATGCACTGTTCATATTAGCGCATACCTTTCTTCTTAGATGTAGGCCTTCTCCCACTTGTCTCCCACTTGTCTAATGGCAGGCATAGGCAGAGTGACCTTGAATGATAGATAGTGTGTGCGGCCTCAGAATCGAAACTTACTCCTTTGTAATTTACTGTCCAGCTACATCTCTCTGGAAAATTCCATTGTAGGCATGCCTTCATTGGTTCTGAAATGTACATAATGTATTGTTATGCTTGTTGATGTCAGTCCCTCTGCAGCACTCCTTAGAGACTGGGCAGACAGGGCTCCGTTCCGAGCGTACTCTGAATACACAGATATTGGTTTGTATTCTCTACTGTATGACCGACTCTTCATTTGGTATGGAAGGCTGAGAGGTGGTCTTGTGTGACCCTGGTGACCCGAATCGGGTCATTTTCTTCAACACACACACACACACACACAAACATGCACACACTCTCTCTCACTTTTACATATCTTTTAAAGTTGCTGGAACTGGCATTCTTCGCAAACTGTGTAGCCCCAAGGTTAATTCATGCTGGGGCTTTGAAACTGCATAAATAGTTCAGATGTGTAAGCCCATGCGTTAGATCTTTAAACCCCCTTACAGAATTGCACAAAGCATATTAAAAATCATCACACATTTTACCTCAGATGAATTTGTGCTAGTACACAGACAAGTAAATATTCAAGAGCTAAAGTCTTCTGCGCAAAAACAAAAGAACACAGTCCTTTCATTTTTTAAATCCTTACAGTTGCAGCTGTTTGGGGATGATGTATGCATGGCTCCGTTTCTAAACCACATTTGCTCCAACCCTTGAAACTAGCTCAACTCTGACTATAGAATCAGCTCCCACCAACCCCCACCCTTCAGCCTCCCTGTTCCTATCCTGTTCACCGCTGCGCTAAGGCCTTTGTCACAACCAATGCCTCGGGCCATGGACTGTTGCAGCCTGCATTGCAGTATGGTTCAAAGCCTGATGCCGACCTTTAACCACTGGAAAACCGTGGTTTAAACAACAGATTTTACTAGTACATTTTTATAAACGCAGATTTCCATGCAGCCAGCAGCCTCTTAAGCTAATGCAACACAATGAAACAAACGACATGCTTGAGCTACCGTTCCCTAAATATCAACAGAGGTCCTTGAGCCCTCACAGTTAAAAGAAATAGCTGTCCCTCTGATGCCCCTATTTTACACACACATTTTAATAATTACAGGATATTACCATTGGCTGCATTGCAAACCTGCTTTGGGGTGACACTGTCACACTTTTGCATTTTCGCAACTACCAACTACAACCTGACACTTTTTTAAAAAAAAACATAAATAAAGCAGACATTTTCAGACCAATAACAAAGAAACTGAACTTTGCTATGTAACACATTGAATGAAGAAAAAAAATAATTTAAATGATATATGCTATCATTCTCTTTGCCTGCAGCAGAAATTGTCCTGTATCGCCCTCTTGCTCCCCGCAATTCAGCTTGAATCTTTTCTCCATGTTGCTAGGGCCCCTCTGTCCACAGACTTAAAATAAGCATTCTGCTGCTCCTTCTGATTGTGTGATTGCATGGCCTTGGAGTGGCATTTTATTCTTAGTAGAGCTTGCTAATTATAAATGGGCCCACTTTGGGGAGGGTGAGTAGCCATCTGCATTTGGGTTCAATTTCATAGCAAATGGCTGCTTCTGATTGTGTGTGTGGCCTTGGGATGGCGGTTTATACTTAGTGGAGCTTGCTAATTATGCATGGGCCCATTTGTTGGAGGGGGAGCAGCCATCTGCGTTTGGGTTCCATTTCATAGCAGATGGCTGCTTCTGATTGTGTGTGGAAAATAAGTTTAGATTTAGATAAGTTTAGATAAAAATTATTATGAATTGTAATAAAAATATACAAATTCTATATAAACTCTATTGTATGTGGCATTAGTTGGTGGGCAAGACGTCAGGCACTAAGAGCCAGTCTTGAAGATATACAGGACAAGTGGGAATCCTTATATACATTTCTGGGTTCCATTTCATAGCAGTCTTGATTCAATTAGGAATTTTTCCAGATGTGTCTAACAAAATACAGATGGCTTAGAGAGACAGTGGTGCTGGGGGTTCCATCTGTGTATTTTCAGAGCCTCTCGTTGAGGAGCGCTCCTCAACGATTCATGACTGCCGCTGTCCGAACATGTCCGGGCTTGTTTTTTTAGAGCCTCACATACTGTGCACTGTGAGAGTGTTGTAAGTTTGCCTGTGACAAGGCCCTAGGCACAGGGCAATGGGGTCCGTACCTGTTATGACATCATCCTAAGTACGTTTTAGGACCATGAGCACATGACTAGCATGTGACCAGGGTTTTGTCACAACACACTTGACCCAATACAGTCCTATGACCCCCCCCCCTGGAAGTGACGTCACTGCCGGGGATGACCCCCGGGGGCCCGGAAGTACCGGTAATGGAAGTGACATCCCTTCCAGGGTGAGACAACTGTCACTTTTTGCTTGATGTGGAAGGTATCCCTCATAATTACTTACCTCTCCCTTCTGGAAATGTCATCACTGATTCTTAACATCGATTCTCCGTTGTAGATCCATCTTGCATAAATATATCTATCTCTATTGTAGATCCATCCTGCATAATTATATCAGAGAAGTAGTCACAGCAGATTTTTTGATTCCTCAGTTCCATGGGATGTAGGTTCACATTTTTGTTGTAAGAATGTGATGTTGGGATGCAAAATATCTATCACATTAAATTGTATCCAGTCCAGTCTGGTAAGAGTCTGTCTTTTGGAGAATTGACTTCCCACAGGCCCTTTAAATAAATCATAATAAAAACGTTTGACAATGAACTCTGAATGCTGAAAGCTGGAAAGTTAGATCGCCTTTTCATAACCCCCAATCAGCTACATATATGGGTGATTTTTGATAGGGTATGTATTTGTTTCTGGGGCCTTTTCTAGAGCTATTAGTGTTACTTTCTTATGTTCTCCTAACATTTAATTTACTGAAAATGTAAATGATTTGGTATTTGAACCAACTTTAATTGCACAACTTAGAATAACATGGTTTCATCTATTGTACCTAAGGGCTCGTATCATTAACAGCACACCATGGTTCCCCTTTGTTTTGACTGACATTAATCTAGTATTGTGCCTGAAAACAGGAGTGGGGGTTCACTTTCTTGGCTAGGTAGGCCTGAGTTCTTAAATATATTTCCCAGTCTTGTGAGGGTAGATGCACAACAGAACATATGCAAAAAATCAATGAATAAATCAAGTTTGCTCTAGTGCATTGTACATTCCAGTTAGGAAACACTAATTAATATTGAAGACATAAAGAAAGTGTAAGTTCAAAATGAACAATTATTTACAAAAATAAAACTTACTCCGCTCAATGTTAGCTATTGGAATAAATATTAGTTTTGTTAAACTACACATTAAAAAAATAAACAATATTGCTGAAATAGCAGTTGCTTCTTGGAAGATTATGGGTCTAATTCACAAGCGGTATTTATGAGCATGTGAAGTAGTACTCTTGTAGTGCTACATAACATACTCATAAATGCAACTCACAAATGTATGAGTGGAAATCCCTGCCTATCCGTGTCCAATACCTTATGTTTGGAGTTCACTGCAATGAATGTAGAGAGCTGCACTTGTAAGTTTAAATTTTTGGTGAAAATGTGGAAGTGGCAAGGCAGAATGGCAGGAAAATGAATAATATGTACTACAAAGTGCGAGGAGGAAAGGGAAAAGTAAGGAGAGACTTGGGGGCGGACATGACATATAAATACAAAAACACACCTACAAAAAGGTAATTCAGTTTCAATTCACTAAAGTTAAAGCCCACATCCACTTCAGTAGTGTGACAGAACAAGCTTGAATCTACTCTACCCATGCCTTGGAGCAAGTCACAGACCACACATGGCTTTTACAGGCAGGGCAAGCAAAAGCTATTGAAATCAATGGAAACAGGGAATAACAGTACCAGCACAAAACACAACACCTAAAAATTAGAAATAAATAAATGGAAAATTGTACATGTAATATTACGCATTGCATACACCCATGTACAACATATTGTACAAATCTCAACAAAATATTTCAAATAAGGCAATCACAAGTAATTTAAAAACATTGATATATCTGTACACATTTCAACATCGGTGCAAATTACATCATAAAACTGTGAACATAAAAGATGCACATACATGGAAAATTACAAATATCTATAACATGTTAATGAATTAGAAATACACAACTCATTTCACATATAATACTACTCTACACGGACTACAAAGGCGCATCAAAACAAAATGCCTGTCTCAAACTCACACACAAACCTGCATGTGCATGCACACACACACACACTCACACATACACACCACACACAACTGTGGGCCTGATTCACAAAGGGCCTCCGTACTTGTGGCTGAGGGCCCACAGTCATGGAGACGACTCTGCACTTGGGACAGAATCCCCACAATGAGAATTCTCATTGCGGAGATTCCGCACAGAGTGTGGAGAATCCCCCGCGACTGCGGCGCCTCCACCATGAGTGCAAAGGCCCTTTGTGAATCAGGCTCTCTATCTAGTGTCTGGCTCTACAGCATCTTGCATCATAAGTGGAAGAGGGCGAAGTCCATTCCTTTGGCACTATTTATGCACTGCAAATAGTAATATATGTATTATTTTCAAAAGCTGATGTCTGGTTCTCCTTACTTTTCACTTCATACTTCTACATAGCATAGGCAGGGATAGCCTATTACGCCAAAGAGGACTACATTAGGTGAACTTATGCATAAAATACACCAGTTAAATGTCTAGTACTAACTTGATGGTTGTATTTTAAGTTGTATGTGTCCTCGCCCTGTCATGTAAGGGCAGGGGCACATGCTCCTACTACTAGGCCTAGGTGTAACCTATGTATGGGGAAATTGCTGCCAAAACTATGCATGAACTCATCTGAAGTCTACACGCTAAAGAGAACAGTTAAGTTTCATAGGAAAACCTCACCTCTCAAATAACTGAGAAGCAACCTTCCCTTAAACATGGAGCTTGGTATCTTCCATTCGGCCCTACCTACTGTTAATTCTCCTTCACATAAGGTTACCCACATAATGTCGTTGAACGCAATGCAAGTGACCCCATTTCAAACACTACTTCTTAAAAGCGCTATCAGGCTTATGTTAAATGTGATACATGAGTTCAGACTCATCTACACCATACAGCTTAGTGGATTTGGATGGAAAACCTACACTTATATTTTAGAGGACCATATCTTAACTTTGGTGTTACTATTTTATTTTGTAGTTTTATATAGCACAAGGGCACCAACATAGTACATAGTAACCAAACCGAGAAAAAAAGCCTTAGAATAACACTTGAGCAACATGGTGAAATTCTGAAGTGATCATTTGTAACATTCCAAAAGTTATTTTATGAATTTTAATTTCTCAAATGTATATCCTACTGAAGATATTTCAGTAGTAAGCAAACATCTTACATAAAGTAAAATCCAAGCTATGGCATATTTTACCACCTCTTTCCAAATACTCTTTGATACTGTATAGTGCGCCAAATCAACGTTATCTTTTATTTGTATTTTTTTGTAAAGTGCTAGTAGCAAAGGGGCCTGGGCCCATTTGTTCAATTCAGCTCCAAAGTTGGTCTTCCGATGGTTCTTTTTAGCAGCATTAAGCATAAAGGGGAGTACATTCTGTAAGTCAGTTTAAGATGCAGTGTGACTCAATAATGGCCACACAATTACACAAGTGGACAACCAAATGAAGGTTAGTCAAATTTATTACAGATTCAAAAATAGTTGGACATACACGAATCTTAGCATGAAAGTATATAAATACAGGGGAAACAGAAGGAATCCAAATTTATTGAAAATATTCACTCGATGTGACATAAAAAGAACAACAAGTTCTATGATGATTATGCAAGAAATGGAAAGCAAAAGTTCAGGTTCCTCTTCATTGGCACTTTGTTGGTGAAAAGCATTTAATTCTATCTATCCCTACTCTAACTCTACAGGTGACACCCCTAAATTAGCATATAGGCAGAAGGTTCAAAGAGTAATGGTGTCAGTGGGTAGAGCCTTCCTAAGAAGTCACTCCACCGTACGACGGGTCTGCAGTATGAAGCCACAAGCAGGAAGGGAGCAAGTTAGCACTCAGGTGCTCTCCGTCAAGACAGCAAGCAGGAATGAGGTGTCTGTACTTCTCTACAATGCATCATATTCTCAAAGTTGGATTCGGCAAATGTCCCATAATGCTTTTCTCAGACATACTCTCTTTGGCAGGCTCAGCCACGAAACTTTCCAGAATGTTGATTCCTTTCACGGCCTTCTCCATATACACCCCTCTGCAACAGTTCGCCATTGGTCTCCTCTCCTTATCCCATGTGAAAGCACCTCCCTCCACCTCATCTTTTCGCAGGCCAAGCTAACTGTAACTCCTTCATTCCGCAATTTATCTAATCGAACAATACCCTTACTCTTCACTAACAAGTGCTGTCCACCTGAAATGCAAACATGGGAACAAATAGCATTCTACAAAACTCACATGAGAATCTAAGCATTAGTTTCAGAAACAAGAACATTTCAAAATGTACTACAGATTCAGGCCTACGACTTAGGCTAAAATAATGAATTTCCCATGTTATTAACGTTATTATTTCCCTAGATTCATTAGCATCCAATATGGACATTTTTTCTAACTATATTAATCCCTATATTTTAACTACATCATTAGACTAAAAGGCATTCTAAATACAGTTAACATATCACTGTGTCACATCACTAATGAGGCCCATATAAGCGGGTTACATTGGCTATAAATTTCCGCACAATTCTATGGGTCATTTATTAAGCTTTACATTGAAATGCATGGATTTCGTAGGAACATGTTGTTTTATGCATGCTTTCTCTAGCATCTAATTTCTGTAATAACACTGAATAATATGCAAGTGTGTACTACAAGCGATTACATTGCACTCCTAATAGGTACCCCATGTGGTACCCCATGTAGGATACGAATTTGTGCTCGATCACTAGCCATGTTGCAATGACCTCAGAATGCCTTTTAAATTCATTAAGAAGGAGTAGTGAGTTACAATGTAGTACATATGCAAGATCGTGGTGGTGTACAACTGGTGGATCACGCAGCTGCATGGACAATGCCTAGAAGTAACAGTCACAGAATATGATTCAACATGATGAAAAAGCATTGCAAAAAAGCAAGAGTCCTGAGAGCCAGGATAAGGAAGAAACTTTAGGTTTCATGTATGTGACAATGCATAACCTATGGGTTCACCCAGAAAGGGCTGTTGTGAGGAAGATATGATATGCAGAAACTAGGGTGATGCGCTGGATCGTTAAGGATCTCCTGAATTCCAGGTAGTCATTTTAAAGTCTGGAGATTGGTAATGCAAGAAGCCCTGGACATGGACAACTTCACCACCATATCTCTTGTATCTATGTGATTACGTTGACAGTAGGCATGTGCTGGAAAACATGAAGCTTCTGGACTGTTGGTAAAGGAAAGACAGTTTTCCAGGAGTGGTCATGGAGTGTCTTGTGTGTTTCAGCGTGAAGCGGGGTAAAAATATTTATTATATGCTTACTCTCATTTACTCCTCTAACTGTGCTGGGCCCTTTACGATTAGACACACTACAGTGCTTTCATCTCCCACAGAAGCAATGATCCTCTGATTAATCTTTCTCCACCAATAGGAGTGGTTGAAACTAGGGTGACCAAACTCCATGTTAGCTGTCCAATAATGACCATTAATTAACAGCCAACTCAAAAATTTGAGAACAAATTTAGGTACACCACTCTTAAGACCATGCTGTAGAAATAAAGGATAGCAACAAGAAGACCCAACCTCCTAAAGAAGTTAAGTCAAATGAGGATTATGCAGACCAAAAGCTCTGCGACAGCAATGCAAAGCAAAAGAAGTAACACTTGATGTTCTGTCAGAGCTCGATGATTTTTGCTGCAACACCATTTAAATCATTTGTAACAGCACAGTTTAAAACGGAAGAACCAACAGGACTCAATAATAGACTCAGACAGAGATTTAATTAATTTGGTTATTGTATTAAAGAATCAAAATTCTTTGCCACAAGTAATATCTTGAGAAGTTCAGTTAAGAATATCACAGCTTTTATAATAGTGCCAAACATTTAAGCAGGCTTCCTCAAATCAAAAACCGAGTCTTACCACCATTAAGGCAAAGATAGTTTGTTGTCTACCATCTTAGGTCCTAAGAGGATGGAAAATGGGTTCAGATTTGAGTCCATTAAGGGCGAGACCATTAGTATAAACAAAGAAATAAAGGAACCGAAAAATGTGAAATAGTTCAGCAAAAAAGGTTCAGTCTATCAGCTGCAGACTGTAGCAATGACCAAGCAGTCTAAAGGCAAAAGCTTGTTCAAAAATCGATCAGCATAGCATCCAGGTCTCGAGTAGGAAAAAATCAGAATGGCGTTCATAAAGAAGCAAAAATCAATGGCATTGCCCATTCTTTGGGGTTTCTTCTTTTATAAAGTTTTTAAGATAGTCCAGTGAGGAGGCATCACACCCCCATCGAAAGACTATCACTTGTCCATATTCTCATAGTGACACCTAGGACACTTGAAACACTGCTTCAAATACCTTAGCAAGTAATCTGTCCATGAGGTCGAAAGCACTGATGCAACCCTGATCCAATTAAAACAGCAACAGTCATAAAATTCTAATTACAAATAAAAACATAACTCAATCCCACCGAAAATATTCAGAAATCAATCCTATTTTGCTTCCATTGAAAAGGCGATAAAACACCCTTTTCAAATAGGCTTTGACCCCCTTTTGAATGAGTACTCTCTAACTTATGCATCTCAAATATTCTACTGACCTCATCCAACCAACATGTCCTCTCTGTGCCTATTGTCCTCCCGCTAAGGACATGTACAATGGGATGACACCACTTATGTGGTATAAAAAAAACAAATAATTGCACCAAATACCTTCTTTGGTCATTGTTTTTTATCATCTAACCCTTGACTTCAACTAACTACACTAACATTCATGAACAATGAGGAGCTTTCTGTGCCTGGTTTTGTGCATTGAAACTGCCTCTGGATTTTTTATGCAGCGGAGAAGGCTTATGAGATAACACATCGACGTCAGTTGTGTGTTCTGAGATGCCTATTATACTTGTACTTTATTATTTCATAGAGCTATCTCCTACAAAATTTCATAACCATTTTTAACTGTACAAATAAAATTCCAATGCCGTATTCTATATTGCGTTCTGTAAGTTCCATAGATGCTGAAATGGTGAGGCAATCATGTTTTCAAAATAAAGGACGTAAACATGTTTGCTGAATGGTTAAAAAGAAATCACAGTCCCAAAAAATATTTGTCCAAAGAAAATAACTATTTATTAACAACTACTTTTATCACAGTTAGCCTAAATAGACAACATTAACTCAAACAACTGCCATCCACAGTACCTCCCACTCCTAATTTATAAAGGGCATTTGTTTATGAATGGATTAAAGAAGAGAGTCATATATTTTGCAGTACGTGGTAAGCCCAATATTAAGATTACAGAGGATTTATCATTTAAATATGCGAAGGGCTTTAAGTGGGATGAAAAAAACTGGGGGGGCTCTCACAGGGGCGTGGCCAATGTAATTAAGGGCGTGGCTTAAAAACAGGTAAGGTAAAAATCTGTATGCCGCCCCACTGGTATGTTGCTTCTTCTTTCCGTCATTGCATCCAGATATATAATACAAGTAACATTACACCTACGACAAGCCAGGAATATTGGTTTTGTTAATGGCTGTTAGTTTCATAAGATAAATAAGCAACAACAATAGCTTAGTTGTACATAAGATTAAAAATGCTTCGGTTCTAAAATAATGAGACTGTGAAACAACTATAATGAGTCTCTTTGTTGTTACATCATAGGCAGTGAAGGGTGGTACTGCTGCAGGGTTAAGATGTTTTTTTTCACCCTGAGGGTGAGGGCAAAAATGGAGAGCTCCATAGGGACCCGTCTCAGCACCTGCTGTTTAGAACTGCCGGTGCTGTGCACTGGCAGGACCCGGCCTACTTAAAGCCTTGAATATGCTCAAACAAGATACATGCTCTGCAACTATACAGATTTGTAATTCATTATTTCCTTAATGTGGCAATCATCTCCACATATAACAGAAAAAAGGGTAACTGAAAAATTCAGAAAAAATAATTAATCTTTTAATATACTGAGGGGCAGATTTATGACGACTGGCGCATCCCTGCAAATCAGCAGGGATGCGCCAGGTAAGATGCGTCACGCAAGTTTACCCATGCGCCACCACAGATGCGCCGCATTTACAATGCGGCGCAAGGATAAACAGATGCGTGACGCATCTCCCGTCGGAAGGGTGGCGTATTGCTGGAGTCGTGTTGCAAGCGCGACGCAACTCCAGCAATACTCGTGGCCTGCCCATACATAACGTGGTGCGCCACGCCTTACGCCTGCTTCAAGCAGGCGCAAGGTTTTGACGCAGCGGCGTCGGAAAAGTGACTGAGTGGAATCTTGTAGATTTCACTCAGGCACTTTTCCGAGGCTTTACTGCGCCGGAACGCCCCCCCCTGCGCCGGAACGCCCACATGAAACATGACGCAGGTTTCATGTGGCGCAGGGCTTTACAACATGACGCATCTCCCTAGATGCGTCACGTTGTAAATAGGGCGCAACGTGGCGCATGGTTTACGCCGCCGCTGGACGCAACGGCGGCGCAAAAGTGGCGCAAGGGGCTCGTATATCTGCTCCTGAATCAATAATCCTTCTGGATTCCTCAAGAATGTCTAAAAGGTAAATTGTAGAAGGCTTAAATTCATCACTTGCTTTTAGATTTGTAAACAGAAATCAGCTTTCATTTCACTAGTAAATTCTAGAAACAAAATCCAGACTCGGTTCAAATAGACTTGTATCATCTCCAGCTTGAAAGGCAAAGAGCTTTCTTCACGGCCATGGCCTTCCCTTTCAAAAATTTTAGACATCCATCATGCATTCAAATGCAACATGTATACAACACCATGGGTACTATTTTACCCACAAGTGATCTAACCAAGGCCTTCCATGAAAAGCCAGCATACAACTTATTAAAGCGAGTAAGAGCTGTGAAAATAGCAGAAACTTTCAGTTTCACATTTCTCTAATGACAGTGCCAAGTGAAGAGCAAGCTAAATGTAAGTCCCAAATACCGACATTCAGTGGCGGCTGGTGACTTTTGAAAGTGTTAGGGCATGAAAGATCTTTCCAACTTTCACACTATGACTGAATGAAGCGTGTGAGACAATAGCCACAAGGACCTAAGGTCTGAATTGCACAATGTGAAAGCCAATCTCTGCTTCCCCCTTGATCAAAGTGTGTGATCCTAGGCACATCTTTTCTTTCATCAAGGTGGCTATCATTTGGGCCACTTCTCTAGTGTCCCTCTCCACCCATCGAACACAACCATGTACACCAATAAACAGAAAGAACAGGTGCACACTCTAACTCACTCATGCACTCAGACACAGTCATGCAGATCAGTGCCATTCACGAGTCCAGTGGCCACGGTTGACACTGCTGTGTTAGCCCCTTCAAATCACAGACCACTGTCACCTCTGGCATCACACTCCGTGCAGCAGCCAGTTGGAGGGAACAGGGCCAATCCTGCAGTAGAATAAGCTAGGGCTTACTGGTGCACCATCAAAAGTCCAGTACGAGCATGACGCAGCCAAATTGTTGAAAATTTCATGGGAAATCTGCATCAAGGACTGAAAAAAAAGCAGACACTTTAAAAGAAACAAAACACTCACCAGCAGAGCACGAGCGTCCGCCAGTCCAAGGAGCAATATACACCACACGTGTGTAGGAAAGTGCCTCTTTTAACATGGTTAGCCCCCACTTTTTGCCTGATGCATGTTGTGATTTCGAATGTAAGTGCACTGGGTCCCTGCTAACCTGGCTACCAGTGCCAGATCTCTTTCCTAAAACTGTACCACGATTGGCACAACTTCCGCAACCCCTGTAAGTCCCTAATAAATAGTACCCCTGGTGCCTAGGGCATTGAGACTGAACAGGGTCCACCAGGGCTGCAGCACAAATAGTGCCACCCTAAGGACCCCTCACCAAGATCATGCACATTGCCATTGCAGGCTGCGTGTCTTGGTGCAGAGATAACTGAAGAGCCGAAATGACACACATCCATGTGTGCCATGCCTATCTATACTGCATGAGGTATAGGTAAGTCACCCCTAATTCAGGCCTTACAGCCCCATGGCAGGGTGCACTATATCATGAGAAGATATGTCCCTACTATGTCTAAGCCTATTCTTGGATAATGTTAGTCCAGAGGGAAGCCATAGAGGGTACATGGGCTGGATACTTGTCATTACAAGTTTCCTAGCTTCATGATGGCTTCACTGTACCCTAATATGCTTGGTACCAAAAATCTTAATAAATCCTCACTGATGCCAGTGTTGGATTTATTCATAAGTGCACACAGGAGACTCATTTAGAGGGTCCCCATAAAGCCTAGCAAGCACTGGTATGGTCTTTGACTAGTCTTAGCCAGCCTGCCTGACATGTTTCTGACCTCATGGGGCATGAGCCAGCGCTCTCATAGGCCAGGAACAAAGCCTTCTCTGGGCGGAGGTGCTTCACACCTTCACCAGGCCGGGATGGCCTGCCAGGACGCGAAGGTTCAAAAGCGATGCCACCTTTGAAATGCGACCCTGGTATCTCCAGATAGTGGAGGATGGCAGCCCCCTCTTTCCTGCTCCCCTTTTGGTGAGAGGACAGGCGGCAAAATTAGTTAGATTAGGAGGTGGGCCCACAGTCAGACAGCACCACCCCTAAGGTGGGGCAGTCGATGTGGACATTACTTTTCCAATTCCTCCATCTTGTGATGGTATAAAATCAACCTATCAGAGGTAGGGTAGCGCCCCTTCCCACAGTAGTGGTCACTTAGAGGATGTAAACACCCTAAAGGTAGGTAGCCCATTGGCTACTACCTGTCATCCCCTTTAACGCTCTTAAATTTAGTGTTTAGGTGGCATCCCCGGACCCTGGACTTAGATTCGGCGGACCTAAGAAGAGCAATCGATAAAGAAGAGCTGCTGACCCGAGAATCGAAGATCTGCTACAAAAAATTGGCACCAAACCCTTCCGGCTGCTTTCAGGACAACAATTATGGTGTGCTGTCTCATCCTGCAAATGTGAGGCCTCCAAGAACCCCAGAGCAACTCCAGCCTTTAAACAATTGCCAAGAACCTCCGTTGGGGGGGGGCGTGGCTTAAGCCAGCTGCAAAATGGCCGCACTCTGAGTGGGCTCTGCCGGCCAAGCCCAAACATCCTACATAATCCTGCAGGCATTCCACGACTCGCCACCTTGAACTGGCATCATCGTTACTCACCACCTCGGTGGGCGTGTTGGGAGACTTTTTCCGCCTTCCTGAGCCGCTGCTGGGCCGAGATCCGCTGCTGTGCGAGGCCCGGACCCTGGCCTTGTGGAGCGCACGGCCTTCCTGGCCCTCCCGGCGCCCGCTGCGAGACCCTGGCCTGGACCGGGGCATTGCCTGAGGCGGCATCTCCACCCCGCGGACACTGTGGCCGGTAAGTTCGCTGCCGCGGGGGCGCTGTGTGGCGGGGCTGGGGGCGTGCTCGTCATACCGCCCGGCCCGGCCTATGCAATCCCGGGAGCCCTCGCTCCTTAACTCCTTCTCTGGCGCCCCGGGATCAGGCCTCTATCACCGGGCCTAGCGAGGTGGGCGGTGCGCTCCCCTTGATCCCCCCGCTGCGAGCGGCCCCCCGCCGGTCGCGTTTTCCGGCCCCCCGGTGACGGCGACCATCAGCTCCCGACTTTGCTCTGGAGGCCTCTGGGGCCCTTGCTGCGGTGCTCCTGGTCGGCCCTGCTAGCTGCCTCTCATTTTGCCCCTGGCTGCCTCCTCCTGCTGGGATTGGGGTGTAACCCCAGCGGCACCAGGCTCCCTTCCTGCACCTGACTGTGGCGCGGCCTACCACTCTACACCAGCCAGGCTCTGCTGCTGATTCGCAACGCTGCGGTGCAGCTCCTCGACCTGCCACCGGCCCGGAATCCTCCTGTGGGCCCAGCAACCCGCCGCCTGCTCTCTGCTTCTCGCCCCCTGGTTTGTCTCCAGCAAGGAATCTGCCTGGCCTGGGCACTTCTCCTCCTGTTGGCCCCGGCGGCTAAGCTGTGGTTCATTGGCGCCTCCCTGGGCGCGTGGGTGTTGGAGCTGGCTGTTACGGGCATACCTGTTGCCTGATCAGCCCATCCTGAGCCGGATCCGGTCGCCCCGCCCCTTGACCGGGTGGCCGGTTGTCTGACCGCAGCTGCCGTCGGGCTCTGGACCTGCTGACCCACCGGATCCCTTCTCCTCTCACGAGCATCCCATTTGTGTCCTGGGCCTCCGTTTGCTGGCTGCACCTTGCGGACCCGGCTTATCTTTCTCCTGCTGTTAGGCTGCTCCATCTGCCTGCGCCCGCCGACCATGGGCAGAACTGACCCCAGGCAGCCCAAGATCGCCTTTGACCAGCGCCGCCAGACACGCCAGGAGAGTGCCAGTGCGGACGGAGGTGACTCACTGGCCACATCCGAAATGGCGCAATCCCGCGAGGACGATCTAAAGGCCATCATGCTTGATGTTAAATCCACGGTCACCACCATAGCGACGCAATTAGATCAATTGTCGGCACGCCTGGACACGGTGAAGACCCGGGTCGATTCCCACGATGCCAGACTCCTTCATGTTGAGACCAGGGTGTCTGATGTGGAGGACGCCGCCACCCAGGAGCGCCAAAAACTGCTACAGATGGACAAGCTGCTTGCCGTTATCCGTGACAAAAACGAGGATTTGGAGGCGCGTTCGCGTCGGTCGAATCTTCGCATTACTGGAGTGCCCGAATCCACCAACATCTCTCGCATGGAGGACTATGTGGAACAGTTGACCCGGGAGCTCTTCGGTGACGTCCTCTCGCCGGTTTTCATTGTTGAGCGTGCCCACCGCTCCCTCGGCCCTCGTCCGGCTCCTGGTTTGCCGGCGCGTCCCATCATTGCCAAAATATTGAACTTCAGGGACCGCGACGCCATCCTCCGGGCGGCCAGGGAAAAAGGGGACATCCGCCATCAGGGCAACAACCTCTCGTTTTACCCGGACTACACCGTCACGGTTCAGGCGGCACGTCGCGAGTTCCTGCCGGCCAAACGGATCCTACAGAAACATGAGATCCCCTACTCGCTGGCGTACCCGGCAAGGCTGCGGGTTAAGCAGGGCACGAAGACTCTCACTTTCCCAGACCCCAGAGAGGCACTGGCGTTCGCTAAAAACTCGACAAGTCTCATCGCTCTTCACCTGCAAACTCTCAAGCTGATGCTGCCAATAACCTCAGTGACAATGACTGATATATTTTCTGTTCTATACGGTTGTACCCATATGCATGCTTGTTTTCCTGGTCTGCAATTCCAATTTAGACCCCTGGTTCAGGTGGCCCCCTGAGGCTGGTCGCCTCTGATGTGTAGTTCTTTTCCCCTTTACAGGTCTTTCCTCCGCCTGCATACATATGCGGCTTGGCCACCCTGTCTCTCTGGCAGGGGAGTATGCCGGGCGCCGCCATGCCCCTCGGGATAATTCCCATCATGGTCATGGACTCTTCCTCTCCAAGTTGTGGGTCCCTGGGGTGGGTTTGGGTGGTACCTCAGCCTATTTGGGGGGTTGGTGTGGGTGCGGGGTTGGGGGTGCTCTTGGGGATTTTTGTTTTTTGGGTGGGTTTCAGGGGATGGGACTTTGGGGTAAGGGATTTACGGCTACCTTCTGTAGCCTTGTTGTTTGTTTTTGCACGGATGCTTGCATATGATCTCTCTGTAACTTGGTTTCCTCTTCAGGTTAGGCTTCTTTCAGTTAAGGGGCCAGCTCTGTTTGTATCATTGGTCCGCTCCTGGGATTACTCGATATGTCTGTTCATAATCTGTCGAAATGTTCCCTTGACAGACGAATTGCTCCTCTCGCACACTTCCCATTGCACCGTTCATTGGCCATACACGCAGTCTCAACCTATTATGCCTCTGCTCCTGGGTTTTCCCCCCCCCCGATCACAGCATCATGACTGATACTACACTTTGGACCTGGAACGTCCGTGGGCTGAACGACTCCCGCAAGGCGCGCTTGGTGCATGCCCATCTCACCCGCCACAAGGTGGACATATGCTTTTTACAAGAGACCCATTTGATGCCGCCCACGGCTACTAGACTCCTCTCCCGGCAATGGGGTGAAATTCACTCCTCCTTTTATGCCAGCTACTCCCGGGGGGTATCCATACTTCTGCGTAGGGGGCTCCCATGGCAGACTTCCCAGGTATTCACCGACCCTGACGGGCGTTTTGTAATACTCTACGGCACCTTGCGGGCCCAGCCCCTGATACTCGCGGCACTATATGGTCCCAACTGCGATGACCCGGAGTTTTTTGCTCAAGTCTGGAATCGCATATCATCTCTTGGCCCTGCCGTTCTCCTCTGGGGAGGCGATTTTAATGTGGCTTTGTCCGCCGCTATGGACCGGTCCGGCTCCCATTTCTCACATCCGCGCGCGCCTCACTCCTTAATTCCATTCTCCTGGACAACTCATTGTACGACGCGTGGCGTCACTCTCATCCAGCGGCGCAGGAAGGCACGTGTATGACGGGTTCACGGGGCTGTTGGTCCCGGCTGGACCTATGGATCACCACCCCGGACGCCCTGGTCTGGATGACCTCAGTAAATCATATGGCACGCACTCTTTCCGATCACGCTCCCGTCAGCCTATCGCTCCGTTTCCCCCATTCTCCCAGTCGCGCTTTCACATGGCGGCTCCCCTCAAACGCACTTCGCGACTCGGTATTTTGTGCCGAGATACAGGCCTCAATTGTGAACTACTTCGAGCTCAATGAGGGATCGGTGGATTCCCCATCCACGCTCTGGGATGGCTTCAAGGCGGTTATCCACGGGGAATGTATTTCTAAACAATCTGGTGTTTTGCGGTCCATACGTGGTACTCTGGACAAGATTGAAAGGGAGATCAAATTGTTGGATGCCTCCCACGCTCAGCACCCAAACGCTGATTCACTCGCCCAGATACGCGAGAAGCTTACTGAATTCTCGAACGAGGCCAATAGGGAGCTGGCTTTTCTCGGTAGAGAGGCAGGAGCGCGTCGATTCGGCGAGGGCGATCGCCCGGTAAAACTCTGGCTAATCTTCTTAGTCGGCCTCGCGCAGCGTCGTATATCACTGCCCTGCAAGATGGTGGGCCATCCCGCACCACCTCCCCGAAGAAATTAAAACACGCTTCACCGCATTTTATACACAACTCTACACAGCCGGTTCGGTCCCGCCTCACGATGCATTTGACCAATACTTCGACACTCTTCAACTCCTCTGGCTTGGAAATGCACATCGGGAATACTTGAACGAACCCTTCTCTAGGGAGGAGATACATGCCGCCATAAACAGTATGCCGAGTGACAAGGCCCCTGGCTCTGACGGCCTGCCGGCCTCCTTTTATAAGGCATTCGCCCCTATATTGATCCCACACCTCGCTGCCATGTATAATGAATCTTTTGAATCAGGCCAGTTCCCCCCATCATTGCGTGAAGCACTCTTGACACTACTTCTCAAACCGGACAAGCCCCCTGAGCTGAGGGATTCCTATCGTCCCCTTTCACTTATCAACACAGACAATAAAATTTTTGCCAAGTTGCTTGCCTCCCGCTTACTCCCACTCATGCCACTCATTGCCCGCCCAGACCAATCCGGTTTCATTCCCGGCCGTGCCACCTCTCATAACCTTCAGACCATCTTCTCCGTTTTGCACCAGATTAACGCGTCGCTTCCGGCTGTGGCTGCCTTACTCGACGCCACCAAGGCTTTTGACACCTTGGAGTGGCCTTTTTTGTTCTATCTCCTTCCCCGATTGGGTTTCAGTCAGGTCTTCATACGCAAGGTACTGCTCCTATACACTCTTCCCACCGCCCGTCTTCGCATCAACGGCCAGATCTCCGAACCCTTCCCGGTCGGGCGTGGAACCCGACAGGGTTGCCCGCTCTCCCCCATGCTTTTTGCCATTGCAATGGAGCCACTCGCAGCTCGCCTCCGTCAGCATCACACTCAGAGAGGCATCGGCTTCGCGGCGCGGGCTTTGCTAGTCTCCATGTATGCGGACGACGTCACCCTTTATGTTCGCCACCCTCAGGAGAATCTCAGTCCTCTTGTCCGGGAAGTGATTCGCTTTGGCGGCTATTCCGGTATCCAGGTTAACTGGAACAAATCCGTATTATTCCCGCTCACGGATGCCACGACCCCCTTTGAACCTGACTACCCTTTCGTGTGGGCTTCTGCGCCGACTAGGCATCTCGGCGTCTGGTTGAGCAGGGACGTGGACGAACTCTGGAGAGCCAACTTTGGCCGTGCCGTGGATTGGTTTGAGTCCAAAATTCCACTCTGGAACAGACTGCCGCTCTCCTTGGCCGGGCGCATAGTGATCGCCAAGATGGTGGTGCTCCCAAAATTCTTATATCTTTTTGTCAACATCCCCATCCCTCTCACTGCTCATTTCTTTCGCAAGATTCGCTCGCTACTTATTTCCCTGGTTTGGGCGGGACGACAGCCTAGGATCGCTTACAGCGTCCTGACCCTCCCGATGTCACGGGGCGGGCTGGGAGCCCCGGACTTTAAGCTTTACGCTCTCAGCGCTCAGGCCAGTTTCCTTCATTTCTGGCTCCACCCCACTCTGTTTCAACCTCATGTGGCCGTGGAGGCCGACCTCGCCACCCCTTGGCCGCTTACAACTGCACTTTTCGCCCCAGCGAAGCTTCTACGCACTGAGATCGATACGGTCGGAACCCTGCGCTGGGCCTGGGATGGCATACGTAAGTTCTCAGGCTTGGATTTGCTCTCAGCAAACACTATGCCCATTGCCCATCACCCAGCCTTCCCCCACTCCAGTCGTCGGGGATGGTTAAGCACGCTGCTCGCCTCGGCCTCTCCACAATTTCAGATCTGTACCCTGAGGACACCTTTTTCTCGCTTGCCCCTGACGCTGGCCCCATGGGCACTCTGTTATTCTACCAGCTCCGGGCGGTCTGCAGAAAGCTTCATCCCACCTTTCCCCAACCTCCCCCTCGCTGACCTCTCTTGACATGCTTTATGCTTCTCCCTCTCCAAAGAAATTGGTTACCAAAATTTACGCTCTCACTTTGGCGGCCTCCTCCATCTCTACCGACCGGGCGCGCACGGCATGGGGTAAGGACCTGGGAGTCGAGATCTCTCAGGCTGATTGGCTGTATTGCTGCACTCAGATTAAACGCCTCTCTCCCAACTACCGCTTGCGTCTGATACACTTTAAATACATACATAGGCTATACCGCACTCCCGCCCAACTCCACAGACTAGGCCTTGTGGCGAGTGATAGATGCTTGCGCTGCTCCGCGCCTGCGGCGGATTTTGCTCATCTTGCCTGGTTATGCCCCCGAGTCTCGGCCTATTGGCAGGAGGTGTGTGCAATTATTTCCGAAATCACTCTTTCACCACTCCAGCCTGATCCCGTGATCTGCCTCTTGGGCTTCGTTAAGTTTTGCCCGGACGCTTCCCGCCGTTTGACTGCCATGCTGTTGGTTCTGGCGTGGCGCAGGGTCTCCATGTGTTGGGGCCGTAGACCCGCGCCCACGATGCCTCTCTGCCAAACTCTCCTGTCCGAGTTCTGGGATCTCTTGCCAGCCAAATCCCGTCCACTGGATATATGGGGCCCACTCGTTACCTACCTCTCAAGTCGTGACCCTCAGCAATCTGTGGCCTCTCCCGGGCTCCCCGCCGGCTCTCCGCCCGCGGCGGCCGCCGGGGTTGGTCCAGGAGCTGTCCCCTTTCCGTCCACTGCCCTTACATTCTCCCTGCCTTTCCCCATATAAGTCTGGTGCCCCCCTTGGATCATTCTCTTCTACCCCCTCACAATGATTTATGTAAGCCCTTCAAGACACTGTCTCTAATATCCTATTAATGTGTCACTGCACTGGCTATGCTGCAATGTGTTGATGTGCCTAATCTTTTGATTCTGAGGAGCTATGTGATTGTACTGTGCACTTTTGTTCAATAAAGGTTTTTGAAAAAAAAAAAAAAAGAACCTCCGTTGGAGTAGAGGAGCTAATCCCCTGCAGCCTGCAGGCCCCGAACCATGAAGTTCGGTATACTGATCTGCTGCTAATCCAACAGCTGCGATGCAGCACCCAAACAGAAGAGGTACATCAGCTCTGGAGGGTCATATCTGTCCCCCCACCAAGTGAGAGGACACGAGGATCTACCAGAGTCGTACCTTGCCAATACTTGGGGAGCTGGACTCCGTACACCAAAGACTGAGAAGAAAGAGTCCAACTACCCAGGACGCAGACACCCATCAATGGACTTTGAGTCCCCTGAGACCAGCTCTGTGAGTGGCCCAGCTGTCCTGGAATCATTCCTGCAACCTGCCTGCCCCTGACCATGAGGACAATCACAAAGCACAATACTTGGCTCCCCTATCTGCTCTGCACCCAGCCCGCCCTGCCTGGGTAACAATGAACTAGCTGTGCTCCCATGGCCTGAGGCCCATGCAACGTGCTCCTCGAGTAGGACCCCCAGGACTTACCTTTAAGTCCCTCTGTGCAGGGTGTTTTCAGATTGCCCCTTCTTCATAGTGTGCCGGCTAACAACAACCTCAGCACCCTGCCCACGAGCAAATCTGAGACACTCCTGATCGTCCGCTGCTGGAACATTGGACCTGGCCCTGCTACTGACCTAAATCCAGAGGGTGAACTTCGAGAACCCACTGTGTGATTTTATTTGCTTTTTCCTACTTTCTCTCACTGACTTCTTTTGTGCGCAATTGCACACAACAGTGATTTATTTTGCGAACTCTGAAAAAACATAACTTAAAGAGTATTTACCTTAGAATGAAGTTCTTAGTCTGAAAAATCATATAAAAATCAATGTTATTTTTACAAATTGGTCTCGGATTTATTCTTGAGGGTGTGTCTCATTTATTGCCACTGTGAGAATAACAAATGCTTAGCACTACCCTCTGATAAGCCTAACTGCTCGCCGACACTACCACAAGAAAGCGCTAGTATTATCTACTTTTGCCTCTGTATACCAGTCAGGGATCCACTGGACTCTCTGCACAGTGTACTTAGTTTTAGTACACTATATAGAGAGCCAGCTTCCTACAACATGCACCATGTATTCTGTACCTACAGAGTGGAAATGACTCCTCCCAAGCTCCTCGCAGCTACAACCAGTTTCAAATGAAAAATAATAGAAGGCTGCAACCAATGCGATCTCCTCATACTTTGTCTTTGCTGGCCTGCCCTGCTCCAAGCTCTCTATGCTTTCAGGTTCTCTGCGTAAATACGTCTAGTGGGCCATGGGACAATCACCTGAGGACAAACAAAATGAATAGCACTGAAAATTAGACCACACCCTGCACCTGACATAACCGACATAGCTTGTATAACAAGGGCGAGGGGAAGACACGCTCGTGCATGCGCAGTTACACCAAGACAACAATCAGGGGGCCAGCAAAATCTATGAACCAACCAGGCATTTTAAAGCAGCTCGTTTGTTCTCAAATATATTCTCCTCTTCTCCCATGAATGGAGGGGCCTACTCATCACACTCATATAGACCAGCAGCACTTGCTGACATTCCATTACAGTTTCCAATTTAGTACTCACTAGTCACTCGGGCCAGATTTATTAAGGTTTTGTATCGCCCTTGCATCACGCAAGGGAACACAGAGTGAAGCGAAACCTAGAATGAGATTTACCAAGCCATGCAAGGCCACCTTGCTGGCCATGCGTGGCTTGGTACATCTGGAGTAACGCAAGGCAGCACATGTCGCTGACTTGCATTACTTTACCCTGGAAAGGCGTTCCATGGATGGAGCATGGGAGTTTCTACGCATCCACCTATGGATTTTGGCGGATTTGCAGATTTACCAACACTGCTAAAACCTGGAAATGCTTCAAAATGCTACATCTTCCCATGGGAGGCACAACAAGGAGAACTATCTCTATTTCTCCTTGTTGTTTCCCCTTTCGAAGTGTGCTGCATTATGCAGCACACTTAGAAAGAGGAAACCGCCTCCAAGGATTGTTTTAGCGCAGGAAGGTGTGTCTTCCTCCACAAAAATAATCCTGCCAGCAATGCAGGCACCCTTGGACCACGGCGCAAGGGTGTTTGCTTTGGTGCAACACTGCTCTGAGTGCACCAGCGCAAGATGAGGACAGGAATGTGCCATACCTGGATAGATATGCCACATTCCTGCCCTCTCCCTTTCACGCAATGCAGCACAGCAAGTTGTCTTGCTGCATTGCGTTGCATGCAAAAATGATAAATTGGGCCTGTCAGACCTGGTATCGTTGTTATTTCCCCTAACTTTTTGCCTTCAAATCTCCTGTTTTTGCTGGCCTTAGGAATCTGTGCGCTTTACCTATGATGACCAGTGCTAAATTGATTGTGCTCTTTCACTAACACATGGTAGCAATGGCTTATCCACATTTTTAATTTGCTCATAAGTCCCTAGTAAAGAGCACTACATGTGCTCAGGGCCTGTAAATTAAATGCTACTAGTGGCCCTGCAGCACTGATTTTGCCACCCACTTATGTAGCCCTTTACACGACTCAGGCCTGCCATTGCAGAACTTGTGTGTGTAGTTTTAAACTGCCATGCTGAACTAGCAAGTTAAACATCTTGCTAGGCCCAAACCTTCATTTTTAATATATATAAGTTACCCCTAGAGTAGGTCCTGGACAGCCCAAGGGCAGGTTGCAGTGTATTAAAAAAGTTGAACATACACTTTAAGTTTAACATGTTCTGGTAGTGAAAAGCTCTCACGTCCATTTTTCAGGACTGTGAGGCCTATCTCTCCCATACAATTTAAAAATCACAACTTGTGGTGAAGTTGGATTTTAAATTGAAATTCTGAAAATGCCACTTTTAGAAAGTGCTTTAGCCTTTTGGTGCCCGATCGCTTGTCTGGTGTGGGTAACAGCTGGGCTTTGTGTATTTCCCCTAGACAAACCACACACAATGGGAGCTTAGAAGTGACCTGATAGGGCATCCTGGTAGGATGGGAAGAAGGAGCTGGACCCAGCCTCTTTTACACCTGAATAGACTGTGTCCTGTCCAGACAGAAAGAGCTGCATAGCCCCGTATAGTGAGTCTGAAGCTAGGGCAGGAAGGGCACATCTGTGCACTTCAAAGTCCTCTCTTTGAAGTCTCTGCCAGAAAGAAGGACTGCTGTGCTGCCGAAGTTCTGCCATTCTGATGGACCTCTGCTTTACTGAACTCCTACCTTTCTGTCCTGACCTGCTGCCTGCTGTTTTCCTACCTGGGTGAGAAGGGCTGGACCTGCATCACTTGAACCCAAAGTGACTCAAAGGGCTAGCTGGCTGGCCTCCTGATCTGATGTCTCAGGGACATAAAAAACTTCCAACTTACAAGCTTCTGCACCTGGACTCTGACATCTGTGAGTCCGCCCTGCCAAGTGGTGCCACCCCAGTCTGTACCCTTGGAAGTGAGGCCTCAGGTGCTTGCTTCAGCAAAACCCATGCATCCTCTCTCGAACTGATGCATCAGCGCCATTGCGTGGATCAGAACTGGCGCATTGCTCCTGTTGAGGAGATCAGAACCAGCGCATCATTCCTGTTGGGTGACCAGAACTGGCGCATCACCTCTGCTGCATGGATCGTCCCTGACATATTGCCATCTGAACCACCACGACGCGATGCTCTACCCGGCACAAGGTCTTCACATCTCCGCTGACGGCAACCTCAATGACAACGCCGAGAACTTGGCATCCCAGCCCCTGTGCTCATCGAAGTGGACGCATCACCGCTGCTGTGTGAGTCAGGACTACTGCATTATTGCCACTGCTTGGATCAATACCGACGCATCACTTCCACTGCACCTTGATGTCAACGCATCCAGGATCAAGGTAGTTTTGTTTAGCGGGCCAACCCTGGTCCCTGTAGCGGCCCCGTGGTCTATCGCGGTCAGCCTGAACTTTTGTCCCGATTCAACGCTACCAGATATCCCAAGATAGCGCTTATTGCTTCTAAGTGCTATCTCACAGTTTGTTCTTTAAAAATGTATATCTCAAGTTCTACGTATTGGAATTTTGTCATTTTGGTCTTGTTTTATTTATTAAAATATTCTCTATGTTTCTAAACTGCTGTGAGATCTTTTTGTGTTGTGCTTTCACTGTTTTCACTGTTTGAAGTGCTGTACAAATACTTTATCTATTGCCTTCAGGTTAAGCTCGACTGCTCTGTGACAAGCTACCAGAGGGTGAGCAGAGATTAATTTGGGGATTGCTGGTGCCTTACCCCCCTGACTAGGATTGTGATTTCTTCTTGACCAGGGCTCACACCCCAGTCAATCAGGATCCCAATGTATACTGTTTTTCCAGCCAAAACACATACATTTTGTTTATTTATATTATTTCACAATGTATTAGAATCACAATTGACTTTGAAAGAATCAGTTTTTCTCTGTAGTTCTAATGGAGTTGAATGACAGAACACTACAATATCAATAATCAGAAGAGAGCCTATGTGATGGCTACCAATTTTAGGTGACAAAGAATGAGATTTAAACATTGCAGATGGCAGTTCAGCTAGACACAGACGGAAGAGTGTAGGGGCTAACAAAGAGCTCTGTTTCAGACCATTTTAATTGGACTTTCACACTTTGTTCTTTCCATTAAGTAAGACTTCCACTCAATGCATAGTATGATGTGGATTTTTCCTGCTTCTGCACTTTAAAACATAGGCCTGTGGTACACGTGTTAGAATAGAAATATTCATGTTTGCGCATTGCCCTATGTAAGTTAGCATTCGCGGCACCATTTTCTATTCAAATGCCATTTTGAATCATGATTGAAACTAATCCTTTGCTGTTTGTGAGAAAAGGCCTCTGTTATGTTTCATTTCTGCAATGTTGGGTTTTGCTTCACTAATGAATAGACTGTTCATATCACTGCATACCGTTCTCACTAGATAGAGGCCCTCTCCCACTTGTCTGGTGGCGGGTGCTGGGTGAACCGACCTTGGGTTGTTTGAGGCGGTGTAAGATATGAGAATCAAAAATAACTTTTTTTGTATTTCACTGTCCAGCTGCATTTGCTTGGAAAATTCCACTGTGGGCGTGTTTTAGCTCAGTTGCGAAATGTACATAATGTATCTTTTGCTTGTCGATTTCAGTCCCTCTGCAGCACTCCTAGCAGCTGGGCAGACTGGGCTCTGCTCTGAGTGTATATGAATAAACAGTTATTAGTTTGTATTCTCTACTGTCTGACCGACTCTTCATTTGGTATAGAAGGCTGAGAGGTGGTCATTAGTGACCCGGGTGACCCTAAACGGGCCACTTCCTTCAGTTGGCGCCCGAACAGGGACTCCTTCGGGTAATTGATCCATCCCCTTTCTGCAGATGGGGGGAGGCAGAGGACATCGTCGGGTCAGACTGACGGCTCAGGGATCCCTGCACAAAGAGTTTCTGTTACTCGCAGCTGCCCCTTCTGTCCTGCCAGACGGTGCCTCACCCAGTGGCCATCCCGACTGGAGTTCTGAACGGCGAAACCCTTGGATCTGACCGTTTGGTCTGAAGAGTTGGCAGTGGAGAATTGGTCTGTTTGTGCTACTCATATCGGGTGAGTTTGTTTTAGTTCTTAGTGGATATGGTACCATTGTGGTTTGTGATTGGTATGGTCTGAGGACGGTTTTTGATAAAAGTATTTGCAATTACTTTGCTAAGTAAAAATAACGAACTTGCTTTCCTTTTAAAAAGCCTAGTTTTAGTAAAATCTTGTATTCGTGTTGTTGTTGTTGTTCTGCAGATGCTCGATTGGAAGAAGCTCAGCCGGCACCTCCTGAAGGCAGCCCTAATTTTGATATGTATGTGAAGCATGGTCTTGGCCCTATTATGTTTAGTACATTATGGTACAAATATACGAGGGACAATACCGAGTTGCAGTGGCCGTTGACGGGCACTTTTTTTTTTTTTTGAAAATCTGTTTTTATTTTCAGTAACAAACCAAAGTCAGCAGTACATGGTCAGTATCTTTTTGTCAGTAGAAAGTACATATAATCAATCGATGTTCATTTTCGGTGTGCCTATTCCACTATCGCACTCATACAGAACCCCCCTCCCGCCCTTTTTCCTTCATTCATTCGACCCCTAGACCCCTATAATCCACCCACTGGTGCCAGACTTTATTCCATTTTGCGGGGCATCCCCGCCCCTCATAGACTGTCCTTTCTGCCATACAACACCAATCCATGTCCCTCTTCCACTGAGAGACTGGAGGTGGTTGCACCGCCCCCCACGCCCTTGCCACATTCCGTTTAGCCACCATTGCCGCTACCCGTAGCCATATCGTGGAATATTTAGACCAGACTTGTTCCCCTGACACACACAGCAAGTGCCATCTGGCATCCACTGGGACCTGTAGCTCAGTTACTTCAGAAAGGATTTGTGCTATTCTGACCCAGTACCGCTGTATACTAGGGCATTCCCACAGGGTATGGAAAAAGGTCCCTTTCTGGCCACACCCTCTCTGACACTCTTCCGTTGTTATCCTGCCCATTCGACACAACAAGACCCTGGTGTAATAGGATCTGTGCAGGATCCGTAATTGTATCAGTCGGAACCTGGCCCTGATCGCTACTTCCCTCGGACTTTGTATCGCTGCGGCCCAATCGGCATCCTCCAGCAACCCCACGTCCGACTCCCATGCCTCTCTGATCTTGAGCAACAAGTCTGGGGCGTTATTCATTATTTTCTTGTACGTGGCTGAAAGCGCTTTTTCCGGGATGGGGTCCAATATTAATCTGTCCTCTAACGGACTATATTCTGGAAGCTGTTCCCCGTCTTTAATATGCCTACCTATGGCGTGTTGCAGTTGAAGGTATCTATAGTGTTCCCTGGATGTAAGTTGGTAGTCTTGCTGTAAGTCGGCGAATGAGAACATTGCCTGCTGCTTTCTCACGTCTCCCAATCGCATAATGTCTATCAGTTTCCAACTCGCGAAACCCTGCAGGCGCCCAACCTCCCTGAGCATTACACTGGACCATAGTGGAGTCTGTTCTGTCAACCGTCCCGCTCAGCCCAAAAACTTGGTTGCTTTTACCCACGCCGCCTGTACTATCTTTGTAGGCATGGGTAGGTCCTCCTGCTTCTCCGGCCCATACAAAACTTTCAAATAGCCCTCACCTCCCATTGCCCAGTGATCGACCCGATAGGCTGGATCATTACGATCTGCAAAGGCCCAATCATTTACCACCATAAGGTGGGATGCCCAGTAATATTTTTGAACATTGGGGACCGCCAGCCCCCCCTCATAGACTCTTTTCTGTAATTTTGCAAGCGATATTCGCGCGCTCCCGCCATCCCAGAGCAGTGTTCTAAGTTGGCTATCGACTTCTCTAAAAAATGTCTCCGGTATGGGACAGGGCGTATTTTGGAGTACATATAGTAGACGAGGCAGGGTCATCATCTTGAATAGCACAGCACGTCCCATTAAAGAGATCGGCAAGTTTCTCCAGTGCGCCACGTCACCTTTAAGACGATCTAGCAGTGGGTTAAGGTTCGCCCCTAGAAAAGCGCTGTCTGTCTTGTCTATCTGCACCCCTAGGTATTTGAAGCTGGTCTGAATCTGGAGTCGGGAGTCCACACCCAAGTCCGGCGGCGGCCCATTCGTCAACATAAACAGGAGGGACTTGTCCCAATTAATCAGATACCCCGAATATCCTTCAAAGAGTTTAAAAATTTGTAGCAACCTATTAATTGTGAATCGCGGCCGCGTTGCATACAGGAGCACGTCATCCGCGTAAAGAGATATTCTCTCCTCCCATTGATCACCACCCCTGATTCCCGCGATTACCGGATCACCCCTAATCCACACCGCCAGCGGTTCTAGCGCCAAGGCAAACAAAAGTGGGGAGATGGGGCACCCCTGCCTGGTACCCTTCCGCAAACCAAAGGGACGAGACACCGAGCCGTTGACTCTGACTCTAGCCATGGGTTGCGTATACAAAAGTTGGATCCATGTGATAAAAATTGGCCCAAAGCCGAACCGCCGCAGGACTTCAAACAAATAGTTCCACTCAATACTATCGAACGCCATACGGGCGTCGAGCGACAGTAACGCAGCCTCCGTTTCGGGATCACGCCTAACTAAGTATTGTACCCCATATAGACGGCGCAGGTTAAGTCGAGTACTCCGACTGGGCATAAAACCTGATTGGTCTGGGTGAATCAGCGTCAATATGGGCACCAATAGTCTGTTCACCAGGACCTTCGCTAGGATTTTTACCTCTATATTAAGCAGGGAGATCGGTCGGTATGACCCGCATTTCTCCGCCGGCTTGCCTGCCTTGGGGATCACGACGATCGTCGCCGTGCGCTGATCTAGTGGCAGTGTACCCTGTTCCCTCGCTTCGTTAAACATGGCCAGGAGGTGTGGAGCCACCGTGGAGGCAGTGCATTTAAAAAGCTCTACCGGTATGCCGTTAGGTCCCGGCGCTTTACCCGCCTGTAAGTCCTGTATGGCACCCACTATTTCTTCTACTGTAATGTCCCCGTCTATGGAGTCTCTATCCTCCACCCCTAGGGTTGGGAGTTGCATTTCGGCTAGGAGCTCAAAACAATCCGTCGCTGTCCGCACTGGGCTTGAATCATAAAGTGACTCATAGTAATCTGCGAACACCCCTGCGATCGCTTCCCCTGTCGTGTGCACGTTCCCTGCGCCATCGTGGATTACCGTTACCCAGCTTCTCTCCCTATCTCTCTTCTCGAGCCAGGCAATCATTTTGTTTGCCTTGTCTCCGAGATCATAGATCCTCCGTTGCGTGGCCAGGGCCACAGATCAGGCAGTTGACATCGCCATATCTTGCAGTTCTCGTTTCCGCAGGTCTAGTGAGTGCGCCAATTCCTCATCTCTCCTGCCCCCTCCCAAATATCGTGCCTCCAGGTCTATTACCGTCTTTTCTAGTTGGTCCCAGCGTATTTTCTTCTCCTTTTTGTCAACCCCTATGCAGTCTTGGACATATCCCCTTATCACCGGTTTGTACGCTTCCCATAGGGTGCTACGATCTTCGACTGTACCCTCATTTTCTTGAAAGTATAACTTTGTTCGCTCCTTAACTTTCTGTGCATTATCTTTATTCTGAAAAAACCATGCATTCAGCCGCGGTGGCAGAACGGATTGACGTGGTGTACCCTTCAGTGACATCTCCACCGGAGAGTGATCCGATATGCCCCTCGGCCCTATTTTGGTGTCGGAGAACCATCCCACACTCCCCTTAAGTGTCAGTAAATAATCCAGCCGGGAGTAGCTGTTGTGTGCTGCGGAGTAAAATGTGTACTGTCTGGCCCCTACGTTGTGGAATCTCCAGAGGTCCACCAACCCCAGCGCCTCCGTGAATGTTAGTAGCGGCTCTGTTCCCCTCGCACGGGCTACTCTAGAGTCCCTATCAAGTCCCGGGTCCATAACTGAGTTCATGTCACCCCTAATACCAACGCCCCTGGGGGAGAGCCACCAGAAAGGCCCCCAAGTCCTTAAATGCGTCTACACGTGTCGCTGGCGGTATGTAACAGGAGACTATATTAAGCACCTGTCCCTCCCAGCAACCTGTCAGAGCCACAAATCGCCCCAGCGGGTCGTGTGTCACGTTTTTGATCGCCAACGGGGTTGCCTTTTTAACCAGGATTCCCACCCCTCTGGCACCCGAGGTGTACCCTGCATGCGCTACCAGTTTATAACCATAGCGATCTAGTGCTCGGTACTTCTGGCCCTTAAGATGTGTCTCCTGAATCAGTACCACACTGGGGGAGTGCCGATGTAAGTACTGAAGCACTATGCTTCGTTTAATCCGGCTCCCCAACCCATTGACATTCCAGGATAATATTCGCAGGGCACCAAAGCCCTGTGCTCCCACCTGTGGCCCACTCTGCATTTCTGGAGGGATTTCTGCACCAGTAGGCTGTTCACTCTGTGCCATTATTCCGGTGCTTATACCGCTGGAATCCCACCGGCCTGAACGTCTCTACTATCCCCACTGACCCTGTGAATCTGCTGACCTTACAACAACAAAACATACACAACTTCAACAAACCCCCCTAAGTCCCCCCCACCCCCTCCCTGCTACCCTGCTGGAGAGCATAACCACTCTCCCCCCAACTCGCAGAGTGCCTGTCGCCCAGAACATTCGAACAACTGTGGGGGTGTAGGCGCCCAACGCCTGAGCTGCCCGCCCCCAGGTCTCCTTACACGTTACCTTCCCATTAGCCTCATTCATATAAGGACCATTAATACAATACAATGCAATTATAGGACTGTAATAGTCTTGGCGCCCCCTGCGCAGCCCATCGTCCCCATGCGGTCCCGCATTGCGTGCCGATGCCCAGCACCGAGGTACTTGCGTGAGAGTGGGTCTTCCTCACTCAGAACTAGTCCGACTCCTCTCCTGGCCGTCTCTGCCGCTCTCGCCAGTGTCCCTGCTTATTGTTGGCTCCAGCAGTGCGCCACCCTTCCAGCCAAGCCGTTGCGGATTCCGGGGTTGCAAAAACCATGTCTTCCCTTCCGCCTCCACCCTCAACTTGGCTGGGTACATCATGGAGTATTTTATTGCCTTGGCCCGCATTTCCTTTTTGACTACATCAAAGGTACGCCTCTGGCGCTGCACGTTGAGCGTGAAGTCTGGGAAAAAACGGATCACCGCATTCTCATGAAGCAGGTCTCCAGACTGCCGCGCCGCCTGTAGGATAGCGTCTCTATCTCGGTAGTTCAGGATACGTGCTATAATTGTACGCGGTGGTGCCCCCGGTCGAGGTTTAGGAATGGGGGCACGGTGTGCCCGTTCCACTGTAAAGTGGACTGACAGGCGTTTCGGTTTCAGGTGGTTCAAGATGATGTCCTCAAGGAACAGGTCCATACTTGGCCCTTCCATCCCCTCCGGCACCCCCACTACGCGGATATTGTTCCTCCTGGCCCTCCCTTCCTGGTCCTCCAGCTTGGCCGCCATAAGTTCCTGCTGTTTAGTGAGGGCCTGCACCCTTTCCTCCAGACTCTGCGTGCTGTTTTCCAGGTGCGTGACTCTAGTTTCCGTGGCCGCCATTTTGTCTGACATCTTACGGAAGTCGGCGCGGAGCAAGTTGACATCCACTGTGACTGCATCAATTTTGGGATCGATTGTCCCTTTCAGATCCGCTATGGCCGCCAAGACAGCCGTTAGAGATGGTTCGTTTTGTTCTACAGCCTGATCCGTTTGGGCTGGGGCCGTCGCCATCGGCAGGGCGTATTTGTCCATTTTGTTAGTCTGTGTCGCGGCCGGGCCCTTGGGCTTCATGCTAACACTCTTCCACTCCCGGGCGTGCGGGGACCCACCTCTCGCCGTCCCTACTATCTTGTCCAGGCCCACCCCGCTTTGCCACCACAGTGAGGGCTCCGCGACCTCTTCGCCGGGTCTGGGTCGAGTCCCCTACTTTGCCCACTGTTTCACGGTCCCCTCTCCGGCCCCGCACCGCCGTCTCCGTAGGCTCACCTGCCGCTCTGTTTCGTTGGCGCAGATGTTATAGCAGGTCGTTGACCCCGGCTTATGCAACTCTCCGCCGCGCCCGCCCACTCTTGGTTCAGGGGCCGCGGTCACCTCGGTCCTCGTCTCGCCCGCTTGCTGGGTGCTATTGACCTGTGGGGGATGCTTACTCCATATAACGCTCCACGCACCTGTCACATACGCTTTCACCACCCGGTGGGCACCGCTGCTCTCTCGATGGCGCCCTTCACCCCTCCTCCTTGGCGGCCAGCTAGCGCCGCTACATATCCTGGCAGGCCACCTGGGCGCTCGAGGACTGTCTCTGTGCGCGTCCCTCTGTATTTGCCGAGAGGTGTCTCAGAGCAGCTCACCGCCGCCTCTCTGTATTGCTGACGCTATATCGGGTCATTAGGCACAAGACACCCGTTTCCCCATCTAGTCGCCACCAGCAGCAGTCTTGGTCTCTGTCGCGCCTGCTGACCCCACAGATTGATCCCTACTTCCTCGTGCGGGGTATGTTGTCGCTTCGCTTAGGGGGCTATACTGCCTGCCCCCGTCGCCGCCCCGGGATGCCCAAGCCGCTCCGGAGACTCCTCTGTTCGCCCACCGGCGCTCTCAGCACAGGCCGCCTCTCCTCTCACCTTGGTCCGGATCAAGCCAATATTTATTTGCCTCGGGCACCGGGGGGGGGCCCAGGGACCCTCCGAATGTGCAGCGCTCAGCGTCCCAGGGAGCTGCGAGGGGCACGAACTGTCAAGGGCCGGTCACCGCCGCCAGCCTCCACTGTCCCCGCCAGCTCCTCCCCTAGGCCGCTCCTTCCAGTCTCGGGCCAGGGCCCCTTTCCCCACTCGGGACACTGATTACACACCGGGCGATTCCCTTTAGTCCAGCGCTGTCTCCGGCGTCATTACCTCACCCTCCACCGTGCGACGCAGTCCTTCTCGCAAATCCGCATCCCGCCTACTAGGCCTGCCCGGGCTCTCGCACTACCCCACTAGGCCGTGCCGCCGACTCCGTCCTCCGCTGCGTCACGCCCTTCAGCCGCCCCATCAGCTGCTGGGGAGCCGGTGTCTTGCCCGCAGACCGATGGTGGGGGTGCTCCGTCGCTGTATTCTGGTGGTTTCGTAGCTTAGGGACGGCTGGAATGTACGGATATTGGCTCTTTAGAGACCAGAGGGACGGAGCTCACTCAGCAAGCCGCCATTTCCCTCGGCGCCGAAACCACGCCCCCGTTGACGGGCACTTTTGATGAACAAAAAATTGGGTTTTTACAGGAACAATTATTTAAGAAACGAAGTAGACTGTCTATGTTTAATTCCCTCAGAACTTGGCAGAAGGAGGCTTGACAGAGACAGATGAAAATGGAAAGAGACGCACGGAAAGGGAAAATGCAAACATTGACACAGAAAGCTGTGGCATGTGATAGAGAAAAACAAGAGTCTGGAATGGAATGTGAAGACAGGTAATTTCGGTTGCATATTGATAAGTCTTATTAGACCAAAGAAGAGGACGATACCTTTGTAGAAGAGTTGCTAGATTCTCAATACCCGCCTCCTTATGCCCACAGAGGATATATCCCGCCGTTTCCTTACAGTTACAGCAGCCTCTTATGTCTGCTTCGGCTGTTCCTGTATCTACGGCTGTTGTATTGACGGCTTTGGCTACGGCACCTCCCGCTCCTTCTTTGTCTTCACCATCTTTGGCAACTGTGACTCTTAGCGCACCTACTGTCTCGACTCCTGTATCCTCTGTTCTTTCTCCTCCGGTGCAAGCGCCAGCAACAATTGTACCTGTCACTTCTGTTGTTTCTTCTTCCATGGTTTTTCATCCTCCAATACCTTTGAATGTTGAGACGCCAGTACGTGGATTTGAGGATAGAGATTGGATGAAGTTCAAGGAGCGAATAGGCCCGTTAGTGTGATCTGGGGGGGGGATGGAGAGAAACAAGTAATAGCTGACCAGGCTGCGTGGTGGGCTTGTAATGCGATCTATAGTGTTGAGGATATTTGGGAAGTCAACACGAGATTTTTGCCCTTAAGCATATGTCTGCTACATTGATTAGTCTTTGGCAAAACAACACATTGGGACAGAAGCGCCTAAAATTTTGTGGGAGGTTCATACCATATATCACCCAGAAATACCTGAGATAACGGACCAGTGCGGTACTGTTACTAGGCCAGCTGTAGTGGCCCGTTTTCAGGAACAATGGGTTTATGTTCCATGGAAAAGGAGTGAGGTTTTAGCCCTTAAGGCTCATTTGCCTGATCCTAGGAAGAATCCTACAGCTTATTATAAAGAATTGACAGAGGTCGCCTCTTCTACTGTAATGTCTCTTGCTGATATTGAAATGTTTTTTGATATCCTTGTTCCGGTTGATGTCTGGAGACAGGTTTATACTCAAGATCATATCGCAGAGTTGGGCGGTACGTAGGATGTGATTAAGGGATGGTATCAGGAAAGGAAGCCAGGTGATAAACCCCGAGCCAAGATACTTGCTTTGCCAGGCCACATTATTACATATATGCATTCCCTTATTCCTCCCAAGAAGGTAAGTTGGGACAAATTGATGGCTTGTCGACAGAAGAAGGATGAAAGTATGTCTGATTTCTTTACGGGGTTTGAAGATACGTTTTTTGGCTATAGTGCGCAGGATATGTCTGTTGAAGGAGGAGTCTGATTGTTTGTTGACCGATTTATTTATAACCTTCTTCCTGAAATTGCGACTCGTTTACAGGCATCTGAGAGTACTTGGTCCACCTCTTCCCCCTCTGTTATTTTGAATATGGCCCAGTACTATGAACATCGAGATCAGGAGGAAAAGGATAGGACTGATAAAAAACATAAGGATTTAAAGACAAAGGTGTTGTTGCAGCAAGCGTTTAGGGGAAATAGTAGGGGACGGGGTGGTCCTTCCAGACAGCCTCCACGTACCAGTGGACAGCCTTCAATGACACCTTTGGGGCCGAATCAGTGTCCCTTTTGTAAGGAGGAGTTACAAAAAAAAAGGGGTTACCCCAGACACTTCACTAGGACCTGGGTAATGTTCGGTACAAGGAAAAATGGCCCCAGTGGAAACAAACTTAAACTAAAATATAAACATCAACAACACCTGTTGAATCAATTACAAATGATATTATTCATGTTGAACATATTTATTCATGTTGAACATGTATTCTTTTGTTCAAAAACATCACATTTATTATTGCAATTGTAAAAAGGTGCCCCAAAGGGGAGGGAGGGATAAGTGCAGCAATGTGCGAGTGTGAAGGTAAGTGAGAGATGGAGGGCAGTGAACAATATGTACATCCAAATCCTAAATAGCCTATCCAGCCTTATCCAAGGCTAACCTATTTACAAAATCTTAAAGTTAGAAAAGGGCACGGTGAATCTATCACTGTCGTCCATAAAAGGTAAACACAAAATAAAGTTGTCGACGTTTCGACCCAAGGATTGTGTGTAGGCAAATGAGGTCCTTACAGTAGGGTCTTCATTAGGACCGCGGGGGGGACACCCTGGGGCCATCGGTGCAGGCGGTGGAGAAATTGATGTTGATGGGCCCTCAGGCTCCAAGGTCAGAAAGGGACGTAATCGTAGTAACCGGTTAATGAAAGGACTTCTTATGTCTATTTTCTTGGGCATGAAATAATCAAATGCTCCATAAATCTCAGTGAGAAAATCCGCGTCCGTTTCACTATTGTAAGGAGGAGGGTCATTGGCGTAGCCAGTGCCCTGTACTTTTACAGAATGTTGCAGCTCCTAAAGGGCATGGTTCAGGTGGGAGAGGTCGTGGAACAGAGAGAGCGCAGAATGCTACGCTCTCACAGGGTCGTTCTGATAATAACTATTTTGACGACCCTCGTGATGGCCAGTATTATCATGATGATTATGATATGGATGAGGCAACAGGTATGTCCTATAGCTAGGACAGCCAGGGACAGGGAGAGGGACCAGTTCAGATACCTGTAGATCAGTGTGGTCTTTATGCCACATTGGAGTTGCAAGGTTCCACTAAGGAATTTTTGGTGGATACAGGTGCAACGAAGAGTTCTGTTTCTCGACATATGGTCCCTGGGGCAGCCCTGTCTGGCCACAATAATGTTTTGGGAGGTTTTTCAGGTGTACCGATCGTAAGCCCCATTTCACGCCCCCTTGCATTAAATGTTGGCCCTTTTACTGTGGAATCTCAGTTTTTGTTGATATCTAATTGTTGTGAGAATTTTATGGGTTTGGATTTGTTGAAGAAGTTTTATGCTACAATCTATTGCTCTCCTGCGGGTGTCTATATCACTATGGGTCCGGATGTGAGTACTAAACAGTGTTTGTCTCAGGATGTGCCTCTTCCAGCTGAATTTGCTGATGTATCATCCACTCTATGGGCTACAGGTGACATGGATGTAGGACTGTTGCATATACCACCAGTTTCTATGCAAGTCAAAGAGAATGTTGTTTTGCCTCGTATTCCTCAGTATAAGATACCGCAGGCAGGAGAACGGGCTCTTCTTCAGATTGTTCAGGATTTGATACAAAAGGGAGTAGTTGAGGAAACGTCTGGCAATATTTGTAATAGTCCTATTCTTCTGATTCTTAAACGGGCACCCTCAGGCTCTTCTGAGGATGCTGATGATGTTTATTGTTTTGTGATTGATCTGCGCGAAGTTAACAAAATAGTGGTTCCACAGTTCCCTGTGGTTCCTGATATTACTGCGCTTTTGACAATGATTCCTTCTACTGCTAAATTTTTCTCTGTTATTGATTTGAAAAATGCTTTCTTTAGTATTCCTTTCCATCCAGACAGTAGATATTTGTTTGGGTTCACACTGACTGGTAGGAGCTTTAGATTCTGTTGCGCTCCTCAGGGCTATACAGAGAGTCCTAGTATCTACAGCCAAGCATTAAAAGCTCAGTTGGATTCCTCGTTGCTTCTCTCAGGTAATGTATTGGTGCAGTATTTGATGATCTCCTCATAGCTTCTGATACGGAACAGGGTTGTAGAGATAGTACAGTTAAATTGTTGTTGCATTTGGCCCATCATGGACATAAGGTTTCTCTTTCTAAATTTCAGTATTGTCGACAGGAGGTCACCTATTTAGGTCACCTACTGTCAAAGGAGGGTAGGAGGTTGACCTCTGAGCGCATCAGTACCATTCTTAAAATGCCCATTACCCAAACTCAAAAAGATGTGCGCGCTTTTATAGGTATCACTTCCTACTGTTGCCAGTGGCTACCTAATTACTCGCTACTAATCAAACCTTTGCTTTCATTAACAACGAAAGAAGTGCATGAGCCTTTGCCTTGGACGCCCGAATGTCAGCAGTCTTTTGAGTAATTGAAAACTGCGCTTTGTTCGGCTCCAGTGCTTCTTACCCCTAATTACAACAAGCCGTTTGTGCTCTATGTCCACGAGATGTCTGGCTGCGCGCTTTCTGTCCTAACACAAAAATTTGGGGATAAGCAACGACCGTGTGCTTATTTCTCTGCTGTGCTTGATCCTGTCGCGAGTGCCCTCCCGAGTTGTTTATGAGCTGTCGCGGCTGAGGCCACTTCAATCAGACAATCGGCTGGCCTCGTACTTGATACTGACCTCACAGTTGTGGTACCCCATGCTGTTGATACACTTTTGAACAGGACAAAGACACAGCACCTCACCAGTGCACGTCCTACTGGCTATGAATTGATATTGTTTGCTAAACACATTACAATTAAAAGATGTGCTACTCTGAAACCAGCCACGTTACTACCCCTCCCTTCTGAGAATGATGCAGTCGATAAACATGATTGTATCTACCGGACGGAAGAAGAGATGAAGGGACGAGTAGACTTGACTCATGTTCCCTTATCCGTCCCCCAAGGAGAACTATATGTCGATGGCTCTTGTTTTAAGTTACCAGATGGCACCATGACGGCAGCTTATGCTGTCATTATGCTGCGCACAGTGGTAGAGACATCACGGGTCCCCTATCAGTTGGCTCAAGCTGCAGAGCTCGTTGCTCTTATTCGAGCTTGCGAATTGAGAGAGGGACTTGTTGTCAACATCTATACCGACAACCAGTATGCCTTCGGGGTCGCGCATAATTTTGGGCGACTCTGGGCAGAGAGAGGGTTTCTTACTTCTCATGGCACCAGGATTCAACATGGGCACCTCATATTAAGTCTTTTGTCTGCTTCAACGCTCCCCAAGAAATTGGCCATAATTAAATGTAGTGCCCACAGGAAGGTTACTGATGACGTGGGTAGAGGAAATGCTTTTGCAGATCAGACAGCTAAGGAAACAGCCTGAACAAAGATGAAACGTATGTTTGTAGCTGGTCCAGCCAGGTGGGTCCCTGAAGTTGTCATGTTTGAAACACCCTTGAAAGTGTAAAAGAGATACAAAGTGAAGCCACCATGGAAGAATTAGCGGAATGGCAGGAAAGTACAGCACAGTTGAATGAAGAAGGATGTTGGATTGATAAATCAGGGAAGCAGAGATGGATGTTACCAGATGCATATGTTCTTCCCATGGTGATTATGGCACATGGTCCAGCTCATATTAGTGCCAAAGGCATTTGTAAATTGTTAGACCCTGTATGGCAGAATGACAATATGTCTAGAACAGCTGTGCATTTGGTGAAATATTGCATGGTTTGCATGATGCATAATCCAGGGAAGGGTACCACTCCACCACCCGGTAATTTTGCACCACTCACTTTTCCTTTTGAAGTCCTTCAGATGTACTATATTGAATTAGAGAGATGTAATAATCTTAAGTATGTCCTGGTGGTTGTATGTGCATTCAGTAAATGGGTTGAGGCTTACCCCACTAAAGATACTACAGCCATTACGACTGCAAAAGTACTCCTGCAGGAGTTCTTTCCTCGTTTTGGCTTGCCCCGAGTTATCTGGAGTGACAAACAACGGATGTTATTTTAATGCAAAAGTGATTCAATTGATTTGTGAGGGTCGCCATGTTGCTAATCACCCACAGTCAGCGGGTTTGGTTGAGAAGTACAATGGTACTCTCAAATTGAAATTGGCCAAGATTCAGGAGACCACAGGATTAAAGTGGCTAGATGCTTTACCATTAGCTCTTTTGTCGACAAGAACGACAGCTCATTCTAGGACAGGATTGTCTCCTTACGAGGTCGTGTTTGGGCGCCCGGCAAATGTCTGGGGCGTCCCGCGACCTCGTAGGTTCTCAGATATTGAGTATCCTGTGCTGCTCGATTATCTTGGCCAGTTAACAGAAGGTTTATGTTCTATTCATCAACAGGTGCAAGTGTCCCTACCTTCTACACCAGAGGGACCCGGCCACAATATCCAGCCTGGTGATTTCGCCTTGTTACGCAACTTCCAGAGGAAGAAACGTTTGGAGCCATGCTGGAAGGGCCCTGAACAGGTCCTGTTGGTGACACTTACTGCTGTGAAGGTTGCTGGCCGTAAGAACTGGGTTCATGCAACACATTGCCGGAGGGTTCCTTTACCTCTACCCTACGATCAGTGGGTTAAGGACGGCATCGGGGACTCAGAGTGCGAGCAGGTTCCCCCAGTTCATCCCATTCAGCGATGCTCGGCTAACATGGACGCAGACGGATAAAGAAAATGAGAGTGTGTTGAACAAGGCTGTACCTCCAGGAATACGAGCTATCCAAGAGCCTTTGTTCACTGATCACATGGTGCCTGGGGCTACCAGGTACAATTTGCGCCCTCGGCTGAGGGAAATTGCATCTAAGGAGAAAAGAGATTAGGGATGGACTGCGTAAGATAGGCTGTACTGAGTTATAGTACCAACGGAGATTTATTGAGCTTGGTGAAGGATTCCTGCTTACTTTATTCTAGTTGTTTGAACATTAGATCGGGAAGACCGAAGTATACCTTGGAGGTTTACCATCTTAATTCACGTGGGATACACTAAACGAGCTTAGGGCAGAGCAAGCTCCACCGCCAGTGCTCAAGAGCACCAACGTATTGATGGACAATAGGAGCCTGTACCAGTGAGGCTCTGACGGACACTGGGAACTTGTATATTTCCTTTGCAATTTGCCCCCATTTCATAATTCGTTATGCATCACTTTGGTAGGTTGGTTGCTGAGGAAGAGCAGCCAGTGATTCTTGTTGCCTCGCATAATGTGGTGTGGACCCCCAAGAAGAAAATAATTGTGTGTTGCTCTTGTGGTTTTATTGCTAATAATATTGTGTGGGGTGTCATGGGTGTTTGGAAAATGATCAGGATGTGTCCTTACGTACCAAGGGTAAGGTTATTTCCCTGACAAGAAAGAAAAGGACAGCCCCGAGTAATGTGTTTCTAGACACACACAAGAGATTCTTTGGAGAAGGGACCGCTTGTTATCCCACCGAATTTGTCACTAGTTTATGGACTGCATACCCATTGTCACTTGTAAATTATACATATACTCGCCCACCGCAATTTACAGAAGTGAATGGAGTTTTTGGTTTTGGCTATCCAGGTCCTTGTTTATATTATAGAAAGCCACTGGGGATGGGTTATCCAGGGTGTGATAACAACACATATTGCGACAACTTCTATTTGGAAAAACAGAATGTCACACTGGTGGGTTGGCATTACAAGGAATCAATAGTCAAACAGGAGGCTGGTTATTATCCTGCTTGTTGCCCTATTGTGAATAGTACGGACACTTCTTTGTATATAAATTGTTCTGGAATAGTGCTGTAAAACAATGCAATGCACCTGGTGAATGACAAAGATCCGAGTACCTTTGGAATGAATACCCGATATGCTGCAGTAGATTACGATGGGCCGATTTATGCACACCCGGGGTTTTACTTTTTGTCTAATGGTACCTATTCGAATGTCCATAATGGTACAGACGATGTAGCTCTTGGGATGGTGTTGCCCCTAGGTGTACCCTGTAAATACGCTAAGCCTAATGTCTGTTGGGTTAAGAGGACTTTGACCAAAGAGTTTTGTGAGGGAGTGACCGATATGGAGGTCAATAATTATAGTAATGGGATCACTTTTGGATACATCCTTTCTTCCATTTTCCCTTTGGGAGGTACCTCCATGGCCCGGGGTGAGAAAGCTAAACAATATTTTGGGTGCAAGTTACAAATTTTATCTAATACTACCGTGGCAGCTTTATGCAAAATCACCACTCAGTTGGAAAGTATGCGAATATATTCTGAACAGACTAGATATGCGGTTGATTTCATCTTGGCCAAGAGTGGTGGTGTATGCGCGGTAGTAGGAGACCAGTGTGTGGTCGGGATAAAAAATATGGAAAAGAATATTACCAAGCACATTCTCGAAAATGTCAAGAGAATAGAAAGTGGAAATTGGAGTTGGTCTCTTTTCGGTAGTTGGGGCTGGATTCTTGAAAAGGTTATTTACCTGATTGTGATATTGGTGCTTTGCTGTTCCCTTATTCAGTGCCTCCCCTTCTGTTGCTCTTATTGCACCACCATTCTCACCCCTAAAAGGAAAATATTGATTCATGATACCAATGCTGCAATTATGGTACAGAAAGAAATAGACAACATCATGAACATAGATGAGGGCGTTTTCGAGACCTCTTCCCTCCTTACAGTCTCTTTTCCCGATACTGAGAATACGGAATGCTCATAAGGAGTCATTGTTATTATTGTTTATAGTTTCCTGCTTTCCTAGTTTTATATTTTCCTTGTTGCTGTTAGAAAATGTTTTAGCTCATGCTAAAAGGAGGGTCTGTTAGAATAGAAATGTTCATGTTTCGCATTGCCCCATGTAAGTTAGCATTCGCGGCACCATTTTCTATTTAGACGCCATTTTGAATCATGATCGAAACTAATCCTTTGCTGTTTCTGAGAAAAGGCCTCTGTTATGTTTCGTTTCTGCAATGTTGGGTTTTGCTTCACTAATGAATAGACTGTTCATATTACTGCATACCTTTCTTACTAGATAGAGGCCCTCTCCCACTTGTGTGGTGGCAGGTGGCGGGTGAACAGACCTTGGGTTGTTTGAGGCGCTGTAAGATATGAGAATCGAAACTTACTTTTTTTGTTTTTCACTGTCCAGCTGCATTTGCTTGGAAAATTCCACTGTGGGCGTGTTTTATCCAACTTGCGGGATGTACATAATGTATCTTTTGTTTGTCGATTTCAGTCCCTCTGCAGCATTCCTAGCAACTGGGCAGACTGGGCTCGACTCTGAGTGTATATGAATAAACAGTTATTGGTTTGTATTCTCTAATGTCTGACCGACTCTTCATTTGGAATAGAAGGCTGAGAGGTGGTCATTAGTGACCCAAGTGACCCTAAACGGGCCACTTCCTTCACATGCACTACTATCATTAGTTGCCTATGGATTGTTACTTCCTCAAGTGCTTGAATATGTTCAAATTGATATTTCAACAGCCTCCACTGCTATATATTCTAACTTTATTGAGAATACCAAAGACCATACAGTAAACGGTAAAGATACATCGTACAACCTTTCCACTTAACTCTTGTGTATGCAAGCATAACACAAAACTTGACACACCAGGTAACGACATAGAACTTTTTAAGGTATTCTAATAATCATTAAAAAATCCCGTTCTTACATTTTGAAGTAACAAATTCTAGCTTTCTGAGTTCACTTAAAAAATTAAACACCTTGCAATCTCAAACTTAGAAAACAGATTGACATGAAAGGGGAAATTTGCGTTTTGTTTGTCACACTCTGTCCCAACTCACAACGCTGAGGTTGCTCATTCACATGGCCTATTTTGCCCTTTGCAACTATGGAGCCAGTTTCAAAGACTGCAAGAGCAGATTCATGATCTAGACTTGCAGGCCAAGAGGGCCAGGCAGCAAGTGCAGATGGCATGCTTGTGTATCTTGTCAGGCCGCATCACAATGCAGTGTTCTGCTCCTGTACGTTGGGTCCAGTGCTTAATTTGAGCCGGTGCTCTCCGGTGCTCAGCACCGGCACTTAATTGGTTTCCGGTGCTCGGCACCGGCACCTATCTGTTCTAAGTATGGTGTTGACAGTCTACCACATGGTGGCGCTGCTCATCTAATTTAGAGATGAGCAGTACAACAGTTGTTAAGGTATACAATATACTTAAAATAGTGCTAATACCTGCCTCCCCAGCCATTCCTTCAGCTTTGGGGACCTGGAATAATCTGACTGTCGCATTTACATGCGAGAGAGATGGTTAGTAGTTGTTTGGCAGCGATGACAAGGGCGATGTGTGGTGCAAGCCTCAGTGGCCTCCTGGTCAGAGCCCTGGCACTTAATATTTTACAAATTAAGCACTGGTTGGGTCCCATGAGCCACTTGGGCCTGGTACCAAGACATTCTGAAGTCAGTAGGCTTGAGTCTGGCCCCATAATGACGTCACCCATAGAAGACACATTGGCAGTTCCATCCCACGGCTGGGAATGTACATTTGTACTACCGATCAGTGGAGTATAAGGTCCGCTGTGCAGACAGAGGTCATTTCTGCCCCTTCCCCTTTGCCGTAGGTCAGACCTGCCATTAAGGAACTGGCGGTGTGGCAGTTGCAGATTCCACAGCATCTCTCTGTGAAGGAAAATTGTGCGTGAATCTGTCCCTAGAAATTAAATACCTCCAAACGAAAAATGTGTTTTGGGCGAAATTAGGGGCATATTATCAAGAACGGCGTTAAAATTACCGCCGGTTTAGCGGCAGAAAACTGCCGCTAAAGCGGCGATAATGGGCTTGATAATATGCCCTTGAGAATTCCAATAGAAGTCCATGTTCTGGTGTGAACATGGGCTTCTATTGGAATTCTCCAGGCATATTATCAAGCCCATTATCGCTGCTTTAGCGGCAGTTTTCTGCCGCTAAACCGGCGATAATTTTAACGTCGTTTGATAATATGCCCCTTAAGGGCATATTATCAAGGGCTTTATCGCCGCTTTAGCAGCACTTTTGCCGCTAAAGCGGCGATATTTTTAACGCCCTATTAGCAAGCTGTCGCTAACAGGCGTTAGCGACAGCTTTCAGGCGTTAGCGGCCGGGTTTTACATCGCCTTGCATGTCAGCGATAATTATCGCTAATGACATGCAAGGTAGGCGTTCCCCACTAAAAGCGACTGTAAACAGTCGCTAACACAACTAACCCCTATTAACAAGGCAGGCGAAGCGATAAAATAAATCGCGCTAAGCGCGTTTATCGCTAGATTTTAACACCTGCTACTGAGGATGACTTACCTGTTTAAAGTATAGGAGGTGGATTGTCAGGCTGAATTCATCCTTGCGTTAATGCGAGAATATCGCTGCTTTTCCAGCGATATTCTCACATTTTGCCGCTATCGCTGGAAATTTTATCGCTATGGAGATAAACCTTGTTAATAGGGTGTTATCTCAGCGATATTTTCCAGCGATAGGCGGCGTTAAAAAAATTCGCGCTAAGCGCGGTTAGTGATAAATATTGCTATTCCTTGATAATATGCCCCACAGTTTTTAATAAACACAATACAAGCATGAAGCACAACTTGCTCATGCACACATTCTTTTTGTGAATGTGCAAGATATGTATTTTTACCAATTTGTGCGAGTACTGATTGGGAAAAACAGTTGTGAAGCAGACAATTGTGTTGATAATTGATCAGCTAGATGTGATCACTTTAAAGCTGCTTTGTTGACTTGTACTGTCCTTCCAAATAATTTGAGCAGTTTCCTCGGAGCTCTGCGTGATATGTTTTTTTGTCTAGAAACAAGTGATTCGTTTAGCATGTTGAATAAGCACACGACTATGAAATGCCAATGGCTAATTCCATTTTTGTTTGACCCTGCCTTTTTCTGATGCTATTATGTTTACAATGCAGTTTTCATTGCTCTTTTGTACTGCTACGCTCCGCAGCTTGACCACGTAGGTTACACTTATATTTTCGACTTAGTCTAAAAATGTTTCACCTTCCAGAAGTACAATTACACAGTTTTTGGCAAAACTAAAGAGAACATTTGGTACAGGCTATGGTATCAGACTTTAAAAGAAGAGACGTCACTTTTCGAAACACTGTGCTACTGGAAAATCCTTAATAACTGAAATTAGCAAAGCAACAAGAAATCTAATGAATATCTTATGTAAAATGCTAATTTAGCGACATCAGTCAAAGTGAACCTATCACCAGCAGGAGCATGCAGCCAGCACATTTCATGTCTTCGTTAACTGCGCACTGTTTCAGAGCAATGTCTTACATATTACAAAACAACCCTGTTATGAAACAGCCTCTGAAAGGTTTTCCTAATGGATCCTGAAGATAGGCCTGTAATTTGCAGCCAGCTCCTGCTGCCTCTAGCAGAGAGGGGCAATGACCATGGGCCTGATTCACAGAACTAACTTACGTCAAAATCCTAAACTTACAACAATTTTGGTATTCACAGAATGAACTTACACATTTGGGTATTCACAGAATGAACTTACAACAATTTTGTATTCACAGAATGAACTTACACATTTGGGTATTCACAGAATGAACTTACAACAATTTTGGTATTCACAGAATGAACTTACACATTTGGGTATTCACAGAATGAACTTACAACAATTTTGGTATTCACAGAATGAACTTACACATTTGGGTATTCACAGAATGAACTTACTCATCCTAACCTTATGTCCGCACTCGGGCCGGAATTTCCGGCACCCGGTGGCGGACATAAAGTTAGGATGAGTAAGTTCATTCTGTGAATACCAAAATTGTTGTAAGTTCATTCTGTGAATACCCAAATGTGTAAGTTCATTCTGTGAATAGCCAAATGTGTAAGTTCATTCTGTGAATACCCAAATGTGTAAGTTCATTCTGTGAATACCAAAATTGTTGTAAGTTTAGGATTTTGACGTAAGTTAGTTCTGTGAATCAGGCCCCATAGGTGCGGATAAAAATGTGTCATATAACTACACTCATCACATATAGCAGTAAACACGTCCAGATATCTATGTTCAGTTTACAATTATCAACTGGGATCCAGTTCTGGCACCTCATGTGGTTTTATTCATAGAACAAAGGTACCCCTCCGTGGTGCAGTTTACCTGGTCATCAACCAGTATATTCCCTTTCCGCACTTGTCTCTTGGTAAAAAATTAAAAAGTGCTGCACACAGATGTCGTGGATAATATGTAGAATTATAGATGTGAAATTGTGAAAAATATGGATGTTTTTCACCGATTAGTCTGATATTAAATAGGCAATAAGAGCAAAGCTTGAATTGTCTGTGATGTCACTCAGAACTCTCCTGTATTCAGTATGGAGTTTATTTGTGAGAGCCCTGTGGCAATTTTGCACCACATAAAGTGGTACTTGCCTGATGCAGGGCACTCAATCCGATTTATGAACCCATGCAAAGCCAACCAGCGTGGCTTTGAATAGCATCATAAATCTTGAGTAAGGCAACACAGCGCAAATCGCTGCGTCGCCTTACTCTGCGCCCAGGAGGTGTTTCATGGGCATTGCGGTGTGTTTTACCACTCAACGCCCATGGATTTCAACGCTGCCCCAGATTTACAAAATCATGTTAACCTGGGGAAGTGCCAAATCCGTACACCTCCTGAGGTGAGGCGAACAAGGAGAAATATGTTTATTTCTCCTCGTGGTTTCCTATTTCTATGTGTCTGCATTGTGCAGCACACATAGAAAGAGGAAAACACCTCTTAGGATTGTTTTTGTGCAAGAAGGTGTCCCGTACTGCACATAAACTATCTTGCATGCAACAGAGGCACCCTTGCACCATTATGCAATAGTTTCTAAATTGGGGCTAGGCTACCGAAATGGCATCAGCACAGGGAGAAAGGAAAAAAATACACCATTTTGCATAAATACTGTGCATTCCTGCGCTTTCACTTTGACGTAGCACAGTGCAGGAAGGTGCCTTGCTGCACTGCCCTATACCAAAATCCCATAAATGAGGGCCTATAATTCCTGATATTGGGAGAATAATCTCAAAATCTTTGGCAGTATTTTTAAGAATTTATGTGAATCTCAACAAAGCATAAATCATCTGACTACTTGAGGCACTTGATTGTGTAGTCAACAACTCAGTCAAAGTTCCCTGCTTTTAATGCTGAACTGCCCAGATCATCATCACTTTTGACCTTTATTACCACACTAAGGGCCTCGTTTACTGGGTTTTGGCATAGGGCAGTGTAGCAAGTCCCTTTGCTATGCTGCCCTACCCCAAATTGAAAAGGCAGCAATGAACCACATTTATGCAATACAGTGCATTCCTGTACTTTCTCCCTACGCTGTTGCCGTTTTGGCAGCCAAGCACCAATGTAGGCACCCTTGCAGCATGCAGGATTGTTTTTGTGCAGGAAGGGGCACGGTTCTGCACAGAAACAATCCTGAGGCGTTTCCTCCTTCTATACGTGCTGCAGAATGCAGCATGCATAGAAAGAGGAAAAAGGAAAAAACAAGGAGAAATAAAGACATTTCTCCTCAATACGCCTCACCTCGGGAGGCCTAAGAATTCGGTGCTTCCCCAGGTTCACCTGATTTTGTAAATCTGGGGCATCATCAAAATCCATGGGTTGTACGCAGAAACCCCCACTGCAACGTCCATGGAACACCTTCTGAGCGCAGAGTAAGGTGATGCAGCGATTTGCGCAAGATTTATGAGGCCACTCAATGCCACACAGGGTGACTTTGCCCAGGCTTCATAAATCTGATTACGAGCCCTGCATCATGCATGTACCACTTTACGTGGTTAACAAGTGACACAGGACTCTCATAAATAAGCCCAGCAGATTCTAGACTTCATGCCATTATGTGGTACTGATTGCAATGAATTCAATTTTGTTCTCTCATTCTGTGTTCTGAAAGAGAGCCTTGATTGAGAATCTAAGGGTGTTTGCCCATAAATTATACAAAGTGAGTGCACAGTGAAGATGTCCAGCATACCTTTTCCAGACTTAATGAATTTGAACCCTCTCATTCAATTTCCTCAAACCTACTGTGCCTCCAGCACCCTTTAATCTTAGAGTACTGACAAAGCATTGCATTCAGTCAATCAATCTTTATTCGGTAAATTGCCATAAAAGAACAAATACACATACAAAACCATTTTCCCAGAAAAGCTTGCTTCCAATCATAGATTTGCATAGCATTCACAGGGATAAAGAACACACAAAACCTAGATATCAACCTGTTAGGCAGTGCTAAGGGCCAGATTTATCAAGGGCTTGCATTGCCCATTCATCATGTAAGGAGACGCAAGGGCAGTTCAAGCCCTTAAGTGGAATTTTCCAAGCCATGCAAAGCCATCTTGCGTGACCCTGCGTTGCTTGGTAAATCTGGAGTAACACAAGGCAGTGCAAGTCACTGCCTTGTCTTATTCTGCATCACAAAGGCAATCCATGGGTAGAGAATGGGTGTTCCCACACATCCAGCCATATATTTTGGCGCATTCCCAGATTTGCTAACACTAGTTAACCTTGGAATTTGTCAAAATGCTATGTCTTCCCAAGAGGGAAGCGCAACGAGGAGAAATATCTTTATTTTTCCTTTATTTTTACTCTTTCTAAGTGTGCTACATTCTGCAGCACACTTAGGAAGAGGAAAATGCCTTTGTGGATTGTTTTGTACAGGAAGGTGGCCTTTACTGCACAAAAACAATCCTGCCTGTAATGCAGGCACCTTTTCACCAAGGCGCAAGTGTGCCAGCATTGGCGCTTGGCAGCCACAAGTGCGCCAGCGCATAGAGAGAGCAGGAATGCGCCATATGTTGGTAAATATGCACATTCCTGCCCTCTCCATTTGACGCTGCACAGCAAGTTGTCTTGCGTCATTGTGCTGTGTCAAATCTTGATAAATCTTTATAAGAGTGTATTAATTGAGCTAACAGGATTCGCTGAGAGTACAATATTATGTTGGATAGTAGGGTTCTCCTCATTGCTGTTTACACAGGTAGGAAGTGAAACATTTTTTCAGGCACTTTCGTTTTATCCACAACTTATGATACAATTATACATTCTCCAGACTATCTAGCAACCTTTCAACACTTCTCATACAAATGGGACTTCTTATTGAGATTTGTGTTGATCACGCCGTAACAGATGCCGTATTAATTAATTTGCAGCAAATCTGTATTTTCATTTTTTAGAGCAATACAAGGTTATGTAGATCAGCATTATTACCAGGTTGTAGCTAACAGAGTCTCGTTTCTCATTCATATTGTATTACCATATTGAGCCTCAGCAAAGTAATGGTAGGAGAACAATATGGTATGAGAGAAAGAAAACAAGGAGGTTAAATGTTAAGGAGTGCCTGTGATCCAGCGTGGCTAATATACATTTTTCCTTATGACACTAATCCAGAAAAACACCTTCACAACCTTGATCACTTGTAACTTATATCGGTGGGGCCCATAACACCGCATACATACATTCATTCAATTTTCTGGATCAAACACTAAGGAAAAATGAGTTGCTGGACAAACAGGATACCTTATTACAGTGACAGAATTATAACCTATACATTATATACATTAACTTCGGATCCTGTCGGTTCTAAACATCAAGGTATTCCACTATTCGGTCGATGGACCAATTAGCAGAATCAGTTAATGGTGATTAAGTCCAGCTCAATCACAATTAAAACCTTTAACATTTATTAAATCATAAACTTTGTTTTAAAGAACCACAGACTCATTTTAGAGTTAGCATATAATTTTATCTAAATTCTTTGAGCAAATAAGTTCTTTATTACACAAATACATTTAACATATCAGTAAGCATGTAAATAAAAGATTAAGAATAAAGACGGTAATTATTCATTACCCTTGGCCATAGGGCGATGACAAGAATGGTTCATCAAGAGAAATAGATGAACCGCAGATCACAGGATGGACTCCCAAAGCTGACTGACTGTCCCGCTAACCTCCTCGGACCCAATCTCCTCCCGGGCAACTCCCACAACGGTCTCGTTCCTTCCCCAGTCAAAGTTCGAAGTCCAAAATGACAGAGTCTCTCGCAGCATCAGGATAGAAGAAGCAAAGAAGTCAACCCAGACAACGTAAGAGCAGACTCTCTTATACCCTATTCTCTGACTTGCTACACTTAAAGTTGCAATCTTTAGGGGCAGAAATCACGCTAATTGGTCCATTGGAGGGGTGGTGATGGTCACCTCATCGCCCTCCTTGTTCGAACCGGTTTAGGGACAATAACGCATACATTAAGTCTCATGATCGACAATGTCCAAAGGTAGTCCAATTTGTTAATCTATTTTCTAACAAACTCCGATGGTCACATATTAGTTAATCCCCTGTCGCTCGATTTTCTCATCCGTTCCCATGCATATATGCTGAACTCTTGGCACGATCCTCGTTGCAGGTCAGATCGGCCTTGACATCTCTCACTCCGGGCACAGGCCGCATACGCATGACTGGAGCATTCACTCTGAGCCTGCACGGGGGCCATTTTATTCAGCGCACGCGATCTCGTCCTTTCCAGCGGCCATTTTCGAAGCACGGCCTAGCAGGCCCGAACGAAACTAATATAAGAACAAACACAACAGAAATTAAAACATAGAAAATAAGCCTTTCTGTTTACTACCCGCCATTCTAAAGACCCGTGTTAGGTATTACCTAGCAGAAGCGACATTTAGAGCCATTTTACTTACCAACTGCATTCTTTGCCACAATGCACTTTTACTACGCAACACAAATCATGCAATTTACTCTATTTACTACTCAAATCACAATATTTATGTTATTTTGCTTCATATTTATAAATAAATTAGATTTTGCAATGCCAGCAAGTTGCCCACGTGTAATGTTTAATAAAAAGGTGCATTTGTTGATTAGTTCAAGCTTTTCAAACGATTAGTATCATTAATCGTTATGGGGTCATTAATTTTCAAGGGGTACAAAAAAAATATTTTGTTTCCCCTGCTCCATCAATTCCCCCTTTGGTGATTTTTAACATCACCACTAAAACCTATCCCTACAAAATGTATCAGATAAATGTTTCTTGTCCACTTGCATTTGTTATTTTAGACAATTGTGTTCTTTTCATCTTGTCTTTTAGACCATTTGTACATGTTCTCTTTAAACTCTTCCAACTCGATCTCTCCCATCTCCCGTTCTCTTTCCTTATTTTTCTAATTTTCTCTTTTTGCTTTATTTTGTCTTTTTCTCCTTTTAATACACACATATGCTAATCTCAATATCATTATTATCATTACTGCTAAGGTCACTGGAATTAGTATTTTCCCAATTAGAGAACTACCTATTTCGGTGAACCATTTCCTTATTGAGGAAAAACCCTTACCAAGTTTCTCCCAAGCACCTTCAACCTCCAGTGGGGCAATTTCTTTATGTAAATCAGTAATGTTCTTTATATACTTCTGTATATTCTGACTTTTGTCTGGAATGTAAGTGCAACAATGTTGTACCTTCAGCATTCCACAGACTCCACCCTCTTTTGCCAAAAGAATGTCAAGGGCAAGTCGATTTTGCAGTACCATAGCTCTCATGGCAACCATTTCGGTATTTGCCATCAAGAACCCTCCAGCAGTATTCGTTGATAAACGATCTACTACTGTAGACAATTTCCGAATCTTGTATGCATTCAAAGATATACCCACTGCTGGTATCAATGCTCCAAAAATGTCACCTATTATCTCTGAGAAGCTTTCCCTTCTCCTACGGGTTAATGGTTTACCTATCTCGTGAATTCCTTTCTTTCCTCTTTCCACGTGAAAAATCTTTGGAAAGACCAGGCCTAAATAACATGTTCCGTACCAATGGTCCGGCAACCTATAATAGGCTCTATTTCCGCAAATGTAATAGATCCCTGGGAATACTGGATCTTTTCCTCCTTTGAATCCCCATCCCCCTAGAATTTTGTATGTATCTCGGCACTCACTAGAACCCACGAAATAGTTATCATACATAGTGTTATCTCTACTAATACACAATTTTCCCTGTTGGGGCCAATCTAAAACCATAGCTGCATTCGTTTCGCCTTTGTCATAATTTTCCTCTTCAAACGCCCAAGGTGGGGTTTTTGTCTTTTCTCCCGTTGCTTTTCTTTGAAACTTAACCCTTCTGTCTTCTACCATGTCTAAGAAAACCTTTTCTTCCTTTCTGAACCTACAGGTAAGATTATGTCTAAATGCATATTCTAATGTTAATTCTTTCGTTTCTAAGAAAAATTCTCCAAAAATCTTTGCAAATTTCACCTTATTTAGTTCAGGGACTACAGGAACTTTAGCAAAAACAGCATCTGTGTCAGTGTAGTAATACTTTAATTTACCTATTTTGTAAAATAAGCTAGCTAAAACACTACAGGTTATTCCATACGTCAAAGGAAGGTGATGATACGTCACACCTTCTGTTACAGACGCAGGTAACTGCATACATACATAACAATCTCTAACATCCATTGTCTCTGCATATTCATATAAGAGTTTTGTGAAGACATTCTTGGAGAAATCAGTTATTGACTTATCCCTATGAAATTCAGTACTATCTACCAGTGTTGCAGTGTTCTTTATGTTAGATTTCTTGTCCCTATTCGTGTCATTCATGATTGCAGATGTATTTTCTACAACTAATCTAAGTGGAATTATTATTGCTAAAATGAACCAAATAACCATTAGTAAACCTGTACAATAGAAACACATCTTACACCATCTACGGAAAAACTCACATCTAGTTCTTCTATTCTCAGTGTCTACCATGTTGAAATATTATCTAATTATATGTACAGAAAATGTGTTTCCACTCCTCAAATGACTTTTTGCCGTTTTACCCTTTCTTTAAGTGTTGACTGGAACCAACTGCTTTTGGCGCACCTTTCGGTCGTTCAGAACATTTTTCTTTGACTTTATCAGTTTGTGTGTCTAGTCCGGTTTTCTTTTCTCCTCTTCAGGAAGGGCGCAGTTCACTCTCACCCACTTGTTCACAGTCTTTGTCTGGGTTTTCGTGACTGCTATCCACTTCTTTAATGTCAGGCAGTGCTATGTATACCCATTCAGGTGACTTGTATTTCAAGTTAGGTCTTTTCACTCTTTTTGGTCTCTGCAACTGTCTTTCACTTGTTTTTCCTTGTCTTTTCTGACTTGTTATTTCATTTACTTGTTCTGCATTGTCTTAGTTCAAATTTATTAGCTTATATCCCAGTCTTTTAATTTCGTTGGGCCAATTGTCTCCTTTTCTCGGCCTTTTCAGTTCACTTTCCTTTTCTCCTCGTTCTCTTTCTTGGTCCTATTCTTGCCTTCTTTCTTCTTCACTTTCTTCAGATTCTGTCTCAGATCTCACTTCACTTCCTTTAACTTTGAACTTTATGATCTCTGTCTCTTTGTCTGAATCTGAATCTCCTTGAGTTTCTTCTGCTTGTAATTCTGAGTTTAATTCTCCTCATGTTTCTTCCGCAATTTCCTCTATCTCTCTGTCTGAATCTGAATTTTCTTGAGTTATTTCTATAATTTCTGGAGGAATTTCCCCAAAGCTTGTACTTGGCTGTTCACTATCACTGTCTATTTGTTCAGTTTCTCCTGTTTCAATATCAGTTCTTTGTTTTTCGGGATTCTTCTGTTTGTCTTTCACTGGATTCAGGTTGGTCCGCTTCAGATGCCGAACTGGTATCTGATATTTCCAGATGTCGACTTACAGGTCGATCTTCAGGATCTGGAACTCTGATTGTTTCAGTTTCTTCTTCAGATGCCGAACTGGTACCTGATTTTTCCAGATGTCGACTTACAGGTCGAGCTTCAGGATCTGGAACTCTGATTGTTTCAATTTCTGCTTCCGATGCTGAACTGGTATCTGATATTTCCAGATGTCGACTTACAGGTCGAGCTTCAGGATCTGGAACTCTGATAGTATGGCTGGCATGAATCCAGTTTTTCACACCTGCACACTTTACTGCAGTTGTTGTCACCAGAATCACTTGACGTGGCTTGTCCCAGCGTGGAACCAAGCAATTTCTTCTTCGGTGAACTTTTATGCGGACCCAGTCTCCTGGACTCAGATCATGAGCTGGTTTTCTCTCAAGAGTGGTCGCATCCGGCCCAACCTGATGAAACACAGAATGCACCACATCAGCCAATCCTTTGCAATAGTCCAGTATGAGATCATCAGTTATAGTCAGCAGTTTGTTGACAGGTACGTATGCTTGTCTCATTGCTTGTCCCATTATTATCTCATGAGGACTCAGACCTGTTTTTCTGTCAGGTATGCTTCTTATGCTCATCAGCACCAATGGTAAGGCATCGGGCCATTTGAGTCCTGTGGCTTGACACATTTTCCCTAACCTATTCTTTATTGTGCCATTTACTTGCTCTACCACTCCAGAAGCCTCTGGTCTGTAGGCACAATGCAGCATTTGTTGAATGTCTAGTGCTTCACATATTAGTTGGATAATTTCATTCTGGAAATGCGTTCCTCTATCTGTTTCTATCGTTACTGGAAAGCCATATCTAGGAATGAATTCTCTCAGTAGGAGCTTAGCTACAGTAACTCCATCATTCCATAGGCCTCCACCCAACGAGAAAACAAACAGACGACCACCAGGACATACCTCAATCTGTTACTCGGCGGCATTTCAATAAAATCTAATTGCATTCTAGTAAAAGGACCTCCTTCACGTCCTATTGTTTCCCAAACTCACTACTGTCTTCCTTCCAGGATTTATCTGTTGACATATAAGGCATCTTTGACAAAGGCTTTCAGCTATAGCCCTAAACTTTGGGTTGTACCAGGTCTGTTTGAAAAGTCTGAACATGGCATCTCTACCTATGTGTGCCTGTCCATGGTACATCCGTGCCATGTTAGAGATCATGCTATCAGGCATAACTGGTCTTTCATCCCTGTAAACCCAAACTTCATCTTCCTCTCTCCGTCTGCAACCTGATTTTATCCAAACATCTTTTTCCTCATCACTTGCCTCTTCCTGCAATTGTTTCACCTCTTCCCATGTTTCAACTGGGTTAGTAAACAGCAAGGGACATGAAACATTTTCTTTTTCCCTTCTCCGATTCATTGAGGTCATATTTCTGGCACAATATTGAGCTTATTCATCAGCAAAATTGTTACCTACTGCAATGTAATCAGTTCCATTTTTGTGAGCAGTGCATTTTACCACCGCAATCTGTTTAGGCAGCTGTATCGCCTCAAGCAACTTCTTCACAAACTCACCATTCCTAATAGGAGACCCTGAGGAAGTCAGGAATCCCCTCTGGGACCAGATCTGTCCAAAATCATGGACCACTCCGAAGCCATACTGGCTATCCGTGATCACAGTAATTCGGAAATTCCTTCCTAGTTTGCAAGCTCGAATCAGAGCAATCAGCTCAGCAACTTGGGCTGAACGTATTCCTCTCAAACAGGATGCTTCCATTATGGTTGCCACCGTACATACAGCATACGCAGCACTTAAAACTCCTTCATTTGTCCTCAGGCATGACCCGTCCACAAACATCACATAATCTGACTGTTTTAGAGGTTCATCCCTGATATCAGGGCGGGGCTTTGTGCAAAATTCAAGCACATCCAAACAGTTATGATCAACGTCATCTTTGACTTCTGCATTTACTGCATCTGGCAGTAAGGTGGAAGGATTCACACTCGTGCATCTTACAATGGTTACATTGTCTGCACCCAAGATCACCTTTTCATACCTAGTCAGCTGACTATGTGTCATGAATTGTGTTTTTGTTCTGGTCAGGAGGATTTCAACTGAATGTGGGACATATACTCTCAGAGGATATCCCATCACAATACCTTCAGTCTGTTCCAGACTCACACAAGTAGCAGCTACTGCTTTCAGACATCCAGGCAACGCTTTTGCTACCGGGTCTAAAACAGCTGAAAAATAAGCTATTGGTCGTTTCATTCTTCCATGCCTCTGCACTAATACTGAAAGTGCACATCCGTCTCTCTCACTACAATACTGCTCAAATTCTTTCTCATAATCAGGCATTCCCAATGCTGGTGCCTCACACAAACTTGTTCTCAGTTCCTCGAAAGCCTTCATTTCTTCCTCGTCCAGTGCAATCGGATCTTTGACATCCCTCTTTGTCAATCGTTGTAAAGGTTTTGCAATAAATGAAAATCCACTTATCCACTGTCGGCAATAACCAACCATTCCAAGGAACATTATCACCTCTCTTTGTGTCATTGGGGCTCTCATTCCTTTAATAATCCTTATTCTTTCTGTTGTCACTTTTCTTATCCCTTTCTCAATCTTATGACCTAAGTACTGTACTTCCTGTTGACAGAATTGCAGTTTTGATGGGGACACCTTGTGTCCTCCTTCTGCCAAATGATTTAGTAAAGCAATTGTGTCCGTAACACATGCTTCTCTGGTCTTTGATGCCACCAATAGGTCATCAATATATTGGACCATCACAGATTTTTCAGGCATTTTCAAATCTTCTAAGGATTTCTTCAGAATTTGATGAAAAATAGAAGGACTTTCAGTATACCCTTGAGGAATTCGACACCATGCCAAAATACGCTCTCCAAACCAAAATGCAAATAATGGCTGGCTGTCAGGGTGCAATGGAATAGAGAAAAATGCATGGCACAAATCAATAACTGTGTACCATTCTGCATCATGAGGGATTTGATACAGTATTACAGCAGGGTTTGGCACAATTGGGCAGCAAGGAATAACAATTTTGTTTACCTTTCTCAAATCCTGTACTATTCTATATGTTCCATTTGGCTTTTTCAATCCCATTATAGGAGAATTACACGGACTGCTCATTATTTCTCTCAAAATTCCTTGTTCAATCATCTTATTAATTACAGGTGTTATTCCTTCAATAATTTCTGGCGTCAGTTTGTACTGCGGGGGTATTTGGGTAATTCGTTCCTTCTTTTACAGTAATTTTTATAGGATCAACTTCTCTCATTAGTCCAATATCTTCACCTGTGAAATCCCATACATCCGACCTGACTGTTCCTTTCAATTCAGTAGGGATTTTCTTTGCATCGAACACAGGAAACATATCATACATTCCTGGTTCTAGTTCTGCCATTGTCATTTTATGCAGAACATCATCATCTGGTGTCTGAAAAGCAATACCATCTGGAGTACAATAGATGGTACAATTCATTTTGCAAAGCAGATCGCGTCCTAATAAATTTACAGGACTACAATCACACACCACAAAGCGATGCATATCTTTGAATGGACCAATTTCCGCCTCTATTGGTTTTGTAAGAGGGGTTTTAATTTGCCTGTTTGAAACACCTACAACTTGGATGTATTCTCCTGAGAGAGGAAGATTGGGAATTTCCACTGATCTAACAGTAGAACGGGTAGCGCCAGTGTCCACAAGGAAAGTAACATTTACACCATTCACTTTTCCATCCACAAATGGACCTGACTGATCTACCTCTAGAGTTGCGCCAAGCACGCACTCCTCTTCCTCTCCTAGGCACCGTCATAAGCTTTCATCCGATTTATCTCCATCTTGCCGTAATCAATATTGTGAAACAGCAGCTGCGCATAGCAATTTTGTTACCTGCTCTCCTCCGTAGAATCCTGCCTCTGTACTGTATCTTTGAGGATTTACACTCTTTGGAAGAGGTGGTTGCGGCACCTGACACTGTTGAGTAACTACCTGCGGCTGTTGCAGCTGTTGGTAGCTCACCTCATTCTGCACCTGTGGATTTAATGGCTGATTCTCGGTATTAACTCTCGGAGGTAATTTACACTCGTTTCTCCAATGCCCTAATTTTCTGCAATTATGACATGGCCATTTCTTTTTAGCTTCTTCTATACTCATCTGACCTTTTCCCTTACCAATATTCGGTTTGGACTTGGTCTGTCCTGCGTCACTAGACTGATTATTCATCTGAGCTTCTTGCTTTTCTGCAACCTTTACTTGTGCCCACATTGCCTTTTCCTTGAGTTTACGCTGTCTACACTCAATATCGTCACTGCAATATTTTGCATACCGTAGTACCTCATCTACTGTGCCAGTCTGCCAACATAACATATGCTGCTTAATCATTTCACTTATCTCAGGTCTCAAACCATATACAAATCGATACACAAAATGACTCATGTCTTTTTCACTCAAATTCACGTATCCACTATACTGTTTAAAAGCCAAAAGCAACTTTTCATAATAAGCATGTACAGATTCTTTATTCTCCTGAGTTGTTCTATCAATTTTTACCCAGTCCGTTTCTTTTGATGGAATCTTATTTTTCAGGAATGTAATTGCCTGTTCATATTTTCTCATTACTTCTGAACCTGGGGCTCCTGTTTTTGCATCTCTAGGATATTCTTCCTTTGGCCAATCAATTGTAATTTTACACTCTGTCCATAAATCTACAGGAACAACAATCTCAAACAATCCAGATCTTCCCACAATACTTTTGAAACCTTTATAAACCTTTCTACCTGTCTATACCATTCTACAGGCTTTTCTCTCAATCTTGGAAAATCATTTGTAAATGACAATATATCTTGTCTGGACCATGGGACGTGTACATAACCTCCTCCTGGAATTTCTCTCATTGGACATTCTACTACCGTTGGTTCTTTTTCTTTCACAGGAAAAGACAATGATGCTTTATCTGTTGTTCCCTCTTTTCTCCTTATCCACCTACTTCTCCACTTGTCTACATCTCCCCATTTTCTCAACAAAACAATCAGTTCTTTTATCTGTGTTAATCGTCCTGAAGTGTTCAGATTTTCTATGTCCTTTTCACTAAAATCTGCCCTGTACAGTTTCTGCAATCCTCTAATTTTTCCAAAATCTACTCCTAGTTCGTTCGCTGTCTCTTCCAATTTTTCATGCAAGTTCCTAGCTCTCCAAGTGATGATTTTACACATAAACATTAATTCATCATCTTGATAGGACTTCAATCGATCTGTACCAATAGTCCCTAGAATCAATTCCTCCATATCTATCTTTAATCTGACTACATCCAAAGGTTGTGGTTCAGCATCCTTTTTCTGCAAGCTCCTCACCCAATCATTTAATTCCTCTGCAGTCAGACCCACAGGGGTTTTTGTTAATTCTACCCTGTTTACACTTCTCTCCGGGGTTTCAGTTGCTGACTCGGCTCCTATAGGAATCTTATTTATCGGACTCTCATTCATTGTCAAATTTACAGGTGGACTTGATCTAAATGGACCAACAGAATCTTTTGTCTCTCTATTTTCTGGAATTGTCCCTTCTCTTACTTTTTGCATACTAGAATTTAATGGAATTACTAAGGAATGTTCGTCTATCTTTTGATTTTCAAACACTGGGATTACTGGTCCTATAGTTACTGGCACAATCAGCTTCCATATTCTTCGTCAGTTCTCTTATCTTTTCAGTCAACTCTCTTGTGGTTCTGGCTAATTCGGCCGTATTACCTTTATCATGTTTCACAGTCTGTGGTGTTTCTGGTCGATTAAATGGACTATTAATTTCAGAAATTTGTTCAGGGCTTTGATTTATTACAGTTCTCTTTGGAGGTGCATTTGGTGTCACCACCACAGAATCCTGTTGATATGGAGGGTGTCTTTTATTTAAACTGTCCTCCAGCAACTCATCCTCTGTGTCGCTAACTCCATACCCATATTTCTCTGGTACTGCATGCTTCTTTTTCTCCGTACACTTTCTTCCTGTAAATTCTTCAACTGTTCTGGTGGGAAACATACCATCCGTCATATTAGCATACCGCCATCGACTCATCCTGTCTTCATGACTCGCACCCCATACTCTTCCATGAATAAAATTATAATTCTTTGCACCTCTGTATTTCTCCCTTTCATGCATCTCATCTTCCCATTCACCTAAGGCTTCAAACTGTGTCGGTCTATGTCTCGGTTCAAGTCTCATAATTTTTTCTCTCAAGTTTCGAAGTACAGCTGTGCTAAACAAATCATTTTCCGGAAATGCCAATACTCCATCGTCTTTGGTATATTTCGCCCAATTTTCCAACCATATACAAGTATGATAGCCATATTTCACCATCATATAAGATGCTGGTGTTTTCGGCGGAGGAAGTACTTCTCCTTCCCTATTCACAACCTTTTTATCTTTCTTAAAAAGATTTTTAAGCTTTGCAAACCATGACGGTTTCTCTCTTTCACGTTCATTGTAATAAGCCAGATTTCACTGTTGCTTTGCCAAAGCTAATTCACGCAATTCTTCACCAATCGGTTCTTTCTACCGCTCGGCTATTCTGACCTATCCCAGCGCGTCTCACACCAACACACCAATCAGAAAGCTCTACGTCACTCTCACACTAACCTATTCCAGCGCGTCTCACACTAACGCACCAATCAGGAAGCTCTTCGTTCTTCCACAACTGGCCAATACCAGCGCGGTTTTTGTTGACGTCAGCTCTACTCCTGTTTCTACTGACCACTCCTTTACAAAAATTATTGGCACTTTTCTTAACTTTTCTTTTCAACTAAATCGATTAGGTACAACGTAAAACACATTGCCATTGTCTGTTTCTCTAAACAAAAGAGATAGTTTATTCCCACTTACAAGAATACTGTTTCATTCGATAAGTGTAGCACTTCTCTCTACCTTACCCTTCTCTCAAGCAAGAGGTAAACCCGTTTCTCTGGGGATAAAACACATGTGGAGACTACACTGCTCCTGAGAATTAAGGCCAAAGTTTCACAAGAAAACCTGTTGCTATTTCACTCAAATGCAATACGTGAAATTTCCCTAACATAACACAGTCCTGTGTTATCACCAAATTTGAAATCAGACAATGCACAATTCTGTGTGACTTCTCTTGCCACACTTGTCCACTTCCTACTTCCCGGAAGCTTCAAAATTCTGACTTACACATAACGTAATACAAACTCAACATAGAGTGCTAGACATGAAAAAATCAATAATCAATAATCACCAAACTAATCTATAGTAACCATAACTCTGCTACCAAGAAACCTGATCCAGCGTGGCTAATATAAATTTTTCCTTATGACACTAATCCAGCAAAACACCTTCACAACCTTGATCACTTGTAACTTATATCGGTGGGGCCCATAACACCGCATACATACATTCATTCAATTTTCTGGATCAAACACTAAGGAAAAATGAGTTGCTGGACAAACGGGATACCTTATTAAAGCGACAGAATTATAACCTATACATTATATACATTAACTTCGGATCCTGTCGGTTCTAAACATCAAATCAGGTAAACATCAGGTATTCCGCTATTCGGTCGATGGACCAACTAGTAGAATCAGTTGATGGTGATTAAGTCCAGCTCAATCACAATTAAAACCTTTAACATTTATTAAATCATAAACTTTGTTTTAAAGAACCACAGACTCATTTTATAGTTAGCATATCATTTTATCTAAATTCTTTGAGCAAATAAGTAAAGTTCTTTATTACACAAATACATTTAAAATATCAGTAAGCATGTAAATAAAAGATTAAGAATAAAGACGGTAAATATTCATTACCCTTGGCCATAGGGCGATGACAAGAATGGTTCATTAAGAAAGATAGATGAACCGCAGATCAAAGGATGGACTCCCAAAACTGACTGACTGTCCCGCTAACCTCCTCGGATGCAATCTCCTCCCGGGCAACTCCCGCAACGGTCTCGTTCCTTCCCCAGTCAAAGTTTGAAGTCCAAAATGACAGAGTCTCTCGCAGCATCAGGATAGAAGAAGCGAAGAAGTCAACCCGGACAACGTAAGAGCAGACTCTCTTATACCCTATTCTCTGACTCGCTACACTTAAAGTTGCAATCTTTAGGGGCAAAAATCACGCTAATTGGTCCATTGGAGGGGTGGTGATGGTCACCTCATCGCCCTCCTTGTTCGAACCGGTTTGGGGACAATAACGCATACATTAAGTCTCATGATCGACAATGTCCAAAGGTAGTCCAATTTGTTAATCTATTTTGTAACAAACTCCGATGGTCACATATTAGTTCATCCCCTGTCGCTCGATTTTCTCATCCGTTCCCATGTATATATGCTGAACTCTTGGCACGATCCTTGTTGCAGGTCAGATTGGCCTTGACATCTCTCACTCCGGGCACAGGCTGCATACACGTGACTGGAGCATTCACTCTGAGCCTGCGTGGGGGCATTTTATTCAGCGCACGCGATCTCATCCTTTCCAGCAGCCATTTTCGAAGCACGGCCTAGCAGGCCAGAACGAAACTAATATAAGAACAAACACAACAGAAATTAAAACATAGAAAATAAGCCTTTCTGTTTACCACCCGCCATTCTAAATACCCGTGTTAGGTATTACCTAGCAGAAGCGACATTTAGAGCCATTTTACTTACCAACTGCATTCTTTGCCACAATGCACTTTTACTACGCAACACAAATCATGCAATTTACTCTATTTACTACTCAAATCACAATATTTATGTTATTTTGCTTCACATTTGTAAATAAATTAGATTTTGCAATGCCAGCAAGTTGCCCACGTGTAATGTTTAATAAAAAGGTGCATTTGTTGATTAGTTCATGCGTTTCAAATGGTTAGTATCATTAATCGTTATGGGGTCATTAATTTTCAAGGGGTACAAAAAAAATATTTTGTTTCCCCTGCTCCATCACCTGCATGGTCTTAATAGAACACTCAGAACCTCATCCAGGGACTCCACACTTTCTCAGCAGATGTCTTAGAGCAACCCAGTGTTTCATACACAGACTGCTCTGCCAGCATGCACCAGTCCAGATTAGCCCACCACTCCACAATTAGTAGCACTGCTGCACAACCCTATTATATGACCACATCATGGTGTGCTACCATCAGGCCCAGGTTCTCAAATAAGTTGGAAACAACTTTTGGAGACGCCTTCACACTCAGAGTCCAGACCCCCAATAGCATGACACAGACCTCTCCTTCAGGTAGTGTCATAGTGACCCAAGCCAGTTTATCAGGTCCATCTTCATAGAATAGATGCAGGCTTGGGTAGAACAAATCCGTTTATTTATCAAGATCGCCCCTAGGACACTAGGGCTTGTTAATGTGAATATGTCCAATAGACGTTTCCTATAGAGTACACACATCAAATAAACCACATTGTCTGCAGTTTCATAGCCTCCTATATGGGTACCACCAATCAGGAGTCATGTCCACTTAAAATGGGCTCAGGCCTGTGTTGTCCACTGTTCACTAATAATTGTCCTCTTGCCGTAAGCATAAGTTGAGCTAATCTATCTTCAAAACTATTTATAAAAATTAACATTCTAGACCTTGGGCACTGTGCCATATGGTGCTGTTTTACTTGGGTTTTTCCAAGCAGAGGTAAGGTTGAAGCTGTCAGTCATTGATCTGCTAGAGCCCTCCACCTAAGCCTTTTGTAAAATTGTGTAACTGAGAGAGTAGTTGCTTGATTCGTCATTAAAGCTGTCGTGACAGTGCATGCTTTTTTCTCATCCCTACAGTAATTTTGTGTGCAGTCATGAACTGACAATTTACCAATGCTTATGGAGCAGAGAACTACTTTTTGAGTATATATATATATCTAATTGTAACGTTTCCATACCTAATAACTAAAGCAGCTGCCAATTGTCTCTGATTTTAAGCAGGGTTGGGGTGCATAAAGCAGGAACCTCGCCTCTCAAGTCTTCTCCAGTTCTAATACTTACCCATCCCAAATGTGGATGGTTCAGTTTTTTCCTGAGTCTGATTCCTGAAAGTCCTAAAAATTACTTTAGAGATACAGGCTAGTCTTTATAGAACCTATTAGGCCACTGTGATGTATAGAAGGTTGTTGAGAATAATATTAGGAATGTTATAAAAGAAAACAGTTGTAGCTGAATGGCTGAAGGCCATGACTTGTCATGAATAAACTGTGGAAAACAACGTATGTATGCGGCGTGCGATTTCTAAATATTAAGTGATGAGGGTCCATTTCTGGGCAGGGAGGCAGAAAGAAGCAGGGGTCTTCAACCCTGGATTGAGAAAATACATATTGGAACTATTACAATATTGCTGTGAGCAGGAATTGGTAACAGGTCCTGCATGTGACTGCATGGCATAGCCAATAAATGACTGCTAAACCATCGGATGTGGTTTTAATGGGAAACTGTAAAGCAATGTTGGAACAGAAGTAAGTTGGAATGTCAATGGCTTGAATACGCAGCAGAAAGAGATGTTGGTTAAGAGTGAGCTGAAAGTGCACCTATGCACTATTGCCTCAAAGAGACACTTATATCTTACACAGAATGTGCTCTGTTCAAACAGTTAGATCTGAACATAGTAACATGCACATCTCAGACATCATCCAGTGGGTAGTATTTACTGGTGTATACACCAGAAAGCTTAAAACGGGTACGATGATTCAAAATGTGGCTGAGAACGTGGGTAGATCAGCAATTGCACAGATAGAGGTGGGTCGGCAGCAATTTTCCATAGGTTTAGTGTATCATACTAACAATGATGACCCTTCATTGTTACATTTCTCTTCATTAGAACTTGCCCATTGACAGGGACCATACATATTCTGTGGCGATTTGAATTGTTTAATCAATCGAACATCAGCCGTTACTAATCATGCATGCTGTGAAAGGCTACCCAAGGTTAAGGCAGTTATGAAGAACTTGATCAGAGTGCTTGGCTTAACAGACAGCATGACTGGGATGGGTTCACATTTTATTCACAGCCAAATGGCCAATATTCTAGGATTGATTATTTCTTTTACTTTAGGGAATTAGTAGTTGAGGTTAGTGTTGAAAGGAGGGCTAGCTTTAGCTCTGATCATAACCTGCTAATTCTATAAATAGCTTTTGGTCCAGTAAATAAGTATAGCAGATGGATATTCCCTGGAATACTGCTGCTGGAGGATGATTTTAGGAAACGTATATCACACGTTATTCAAGAGTTCATTCATTTTATTAGATATTCCACTACTGTTATAATTGTTTGGGATGCCATGAAGGCTACAGTATGAGGCACTATCACATGCTATCTCATCAAGAAGAAACATGACTGCTATAATGAATCTAGTTGTCTTTCAGAAAAGATCAGTTAATTGGAAAATAAACATGCATATGCAATCAGGAATCACTCGGTGGTCAGCAGCCATATATACCTAGATATACTTTAGGTTAAGGCTCAGATTGCCAGATGGATGTGGGATAAAAATGCCCAGATATATTATGAGTTAGTCAGACGGATATTGGTATAGAAGGCTAAGGAGAGACAGGCATGTACGAACATTAAGAGAATTATCAATCATCATGGTATAATTATCAAGAACTGGAAACAATTGTTGACCAATTTTGACAGCATTAATAGAAGCTATATATCCAGGAAAATAGACATACAGACATGTATATTGATAGGGATTTTGAATCAGGTATGCTTAGGCAATTGTCTCAGTTGGCTACCCTGGCCTTGGAAATGCCAATTACAGCAGATGAAGTCAGTTTGGCTATACAGGAACTGACAAATAATATAGCTGCGGTGTGAATTCTATGCCGGCGGACTTCATTTAGGCTTTCTGAAAACCAAACACTTCGAATATATATGGATGTGTTACAGCCTTCAGATGAGAGGATCATACCAGCTCCATCTTACTGATTAATGCAGACAACAAAATATATGTTAAAGTGTTGACTATCCAACTTTCTGGTACTAAGCCAGATGATTTCTGATGAACAGCACTGTTTCTTACCTGGTCAAAAAACCACAATGCATACTAATATGGGGGCATATTATCAAGAACGGCGTTAAAATTATCGCCGGTTTAGCGGCAGAAAACTGCAGCTAAAGCGGCGATAATGGGGTTGATAATATGCCCTGGAGAATTCCAATAGAAGCCCATGTTCACACCAGAACATGGACTTCTATTGGAATTCTCAAGGGCATATTATCAAGCCCATTATCGCCGCTTTAGCGGCAGTTTTCTGCCGCTATACCGGCGATAATTTTTAATGCCGTTCTTGATAATATGCCCCTAAGTTATTATTATTTTTAGCACGTCCAATACTCTGTTTGGACAGGCCGGTATGATTCTCCTTGAGGCTGAAAAGGCATTTGATCGTGTGTCATGGGATTTTTGTGGAAACTACAGGCTCAAATACAAGTTGTACCAAATTTTGTGTCAATAGTTAAAAAGCTCTATCAGAACCCCACTGCTAGAGTCACAATAATGGTAAAAGTGTCCAATTGTATCAAAGTACAAAGGAGCATATGCCAGGATGTCTGTCATCGCCATTATGGTTTGCTCTAAATTTAGAGCCATATTTACTAAGATTAAAGGTGGAAAATAATATATCTTCAGTATCGTACAACTCTTGACAATTAAAACTAGTTGCATACGCCGATGATGGCACCATATTCTCAAATACGGTAAAAGGTGGAATGCCTAGAATCGAAGCCATCGCTGTGAAATTTGGTAGACCTTTGGTCTATTCATTTAATACCACAAACACAGAGATACTTGCCAACTACATAACTCATATGCTAGTATATCAAACATGAACAGTAGTAAAGTATCTTGGTGCCTGTATTTTTTTCGAACCTGCATGAGATATACAGAATGAATTATGAACCATTTTTAAAAGACTGCACAATTCTTATATGAAATTGGGATAGGCTTCTGAAATTAATTGTTCAATGTAATTTAATTAAGATGAATATTTTACCTACATTTTAATATTTATTTTGCTCCATTCATATGTGTATTCCTGTGGCTTTTTAAGCGATTTCAGCATTTATTTGAGGATAGAAAAACATGTGGCAGGCTGAAATATTTCCTGAATCCCAAAAATCTCCAGGGGCATGGGCACTACCCGACTTACAGTCAGCACTGATTAAATGAATCATTGATTAGCATATGTGAATTTTGTTTAGGGGTTAATTCAGCAGGGTGGCTCATAGGACAATCTGACCCACGATCAACTACTACAAAAGAGTTACATTTAAGATTGTCAGCCAAGCAAGTCTGGTGTGATATCAATGGATAAACTTTTTCCAAATTCCTTCGGTTCGTCCATTTTCTTTTCCAAAACATTGAGTAAAGTGAGTGCATTAAGTCAATCTAGGCTCTCACTTGTAGCTAATCCATAGGTGTTGATGCAGTAACAGAGTATTTTTAAAGGAAGACTCACTGTTCCTTATTCATTCGTATAGTAGAAGTCTCTCTTGGATAGTAAAACTTCACCTGGGTTAAAATGACCAGCTTTGAAACGAATAGACATTCTCAATCTCCAAGAAGGATGACAAGTACAACCTACCACAGGCATCGAAGTCAAAGAGTACAAGGTCACAGAAACACAAAAGACAGGTGTTTCACACCACTTCACAGTATTCTGTCCAAAACAAACCAGTGCCAATCCTACTCTGTGCCAATGACTCAGTGCTACTGTCATGTACCCCCAATATCAAGTAGTAGCAATTGCTTGATCAACCAAAACAAATACTTCAAGGAGAACAGTGTCATGATTAGTAAAGATATCACAACATTCATGGTCTGAGGATCCCAAGTAAAGATATCAAACCCTAGCTTCTATTTAGAAGAGGAGGCTAGAGAAAAATTGCTAATCTTTACTCACCTCTGAAACACTTTTGTCATGTCAAACTGTTGAAATCACACTTAGACAGGTCTGCAAGGATGCCAGAAAGAAATTCCAATAATCATCTGTTTTACCCACTGCTTGAAGGGGGACTTTTGCCTTTTATATTCTTTATAACTAAGGCAAAAATGCACTCAGTCACGGTGTGGAGGTTTTGATTAGCTCTGTGAAGAAACTTGATGCTGGAAGCTGCTTAGAGGAAACTATAGAAACTTTACTCTTTCCTAGCGAGATCAGAATCGGGCCCTTAGACTCTTGGCTGGACTTTTCAGATAACGGACGGTACACATAAGATTTTCCAGCTGGTATCTCCTCTTTAAAGTTCAACCATTATGAGTGTTTTCCTGAAATGGGGAATAACTGGTCACACTCAGATTTTCCAGATGTTTTTCCTTGCTGTTCAGTTTTCACCATTTTCGTGAAAAAGCATATGTTGGTATGTGATCTGAAGAGGCAGAAATTGTATGCAGGACTACTGGTGGGAGTAATCGTGTTCAGTGGGGGCACAGTGCTTCACAGCATGATTGTGCCTTTCCGAGGGGAACATTATTTGCTCCCCTTGGACTGCTGCAGGGGGCAGACAGGGCTGTACAAGAGCGCTGCTTGCAGCCCTAGCCCTCCAGCGTCTCTGAAAGGGCCACTGTCTCTGGCCCCAGAATTATCGGCCCTATAATTTGGACCAGCGTTAATTCATTCAGAGTTACCATTCCTGGTAATAACACAAATTGTAATGGGGCTCTCTGGCCATATTTTGGGGATCCCTGATATTTGCTTAGTGGACCAGCCTCTCTGTAAGCAAAATCATGGAGTGCTACAATGCAGCATTCAACTCAGCTAAAATCTATCTTGCTCCTGTGCCTAATTTGGATTATAGATTGCACAATTGGGTCTTCAATGCCTTTAAAACTCTGGACTGTTTCATTATGCAGAAGGCACGTATGGAGCCTTTTAAAATATCTCTTACTGTCCATGTTTTACAATCAGATCCTATTATTTTTGGAAAACTCAGTGATGGAAGGGATCATAAATACTTGATAAATCAATGCTTTTGACTGAAATCACTAGAACCGTTCCAAGGAAGTACTTGTAGGGAAGGTGAGATGTAGAATAATGGATGATTACTGGATGAGGGGTCTCTAGAATTCTATGGAGCATGTTGGCTCTATGGCCCATTTGGTTAAATCTTTAGATACTAGCTAGAAGTCTATGCACAACATGGTGTCATAAACCTAGGAGTAAAATATGAGGGTTTTCCTAGAGCTGCGTATTTATCACTATGTGTCAAGTAGGTGTTCTTGTCAGTGATTTATAAAAAATCTTTGCTGCAGCAGAGATTAATCTGCCTGAGGATTGGGGATTATCCATAGTCCTGCTTAAGACTTTGTTGACGTCCTCATAACATTTAGGGCCTGATTAGGACTCAGGCAAAGTGGTATCCATGGGGTTCACTGATAGAATATCAGTCACAAACATCGATGTTCTAAATATCGACTGAAAAAATATCGACTGCAAAAATATCGACTCCCATACCTTAACAGGTAAGTACAAAAATATTGACTCAAAAATATCGAGGTAAAAAATATAGATGTAAAAAATATCGATTTAAAAATATATAAAAACTAAAATAATATATATTAAATATATTAAATAATAATTTAGGGGCTGATTACGATGCTGGAACGATCGCCATCGCCGGGCCGGCGGTGAGGTCCGCCGGCCCTGCGGACCTCGATTCTCCGACCGCCATATTACGATGGCGGTGGGATCCAGACCGCGACCGGGGCGGGGGCAAAGCCCGTCCGCCACAGAACCGCCACAGGCAATCACTACGATTGCCTGGCAGAGCGGTCAGCATGCTTAAAATGGTGGCGGAGCCTAGCAGGCTCTGTCCGCAGAATTATAATGCTGGCGGAAGCCAGCCTTTCCACAGCGGTTGAACCGCCATTGAAAGGCTGGCGGGGAATGTTTTCGGGGGCCCGTTGCGAGCCTCCCTTGTGTTGGGGGGAGGTGTGGGTGCACTGAGGGGGTACCCATGGTACCACCCTGCATTTCACTGCACAATGTGGCAGGCACAGTGCAGTGCCTGCCACATAGTGCAGTGAAATGCACAACATGCTCTTTCGACATCGCGGCGGTGCTGCTGTCAGCAGCCACCGCCGCAATGTTAATGGTGCGGAATCTGACCGCAGCGGTGGTAGTCCCATCCTAATCAGGTATGCGGGACCGCCGCATGCATGGCGGACGGTCCCAAACACCGCTACGATGGCGGGCGGACCAAGTCCGCCCGCCATCGTAATCAGCCCCTTAATTTGTAATAAAATAAATTACATTTATTATACATTTTAACTAAATATAACAAATAAACTTCATTTAAAAAACATAAACACACAAACATAATAATTTATACATATACATATATTTACTTAAATATAATTTAACTATCTTTATTTAATTTTTAAACTTTAAAATTATATAAAAATAAAACATATATATATATATAAATAATTTAAAATTAAAAAAATCATTCTATAATAAATAAAAAAATTAAACTATTTAAAAAATTAAACTAACATTTTCCAATACAATAAGTGCAACAGTAGGGAAAGTGCTGGATAGCGGAGGTGTAAAAATTACTATTCCCACTCCAAAGTGTGCAACAGTAGGGAAAGTGTTGGATAACAGAGGGGTAAAAATTACTATTCCCACTCCAGTGAGTGCAAAAGTAGGGTAAGTGTTGGATAGCGGAGGAATTACATTTACTATTCCAACTCCAGTGAGTGCAACAGTAGGGAAAGTGTTGGATAGCGGAGGGGCACAAATTACTATTCCCACTCCACTGAGTGCAACATTAGGGAAAGTACTGGATAGCGGAGGGGTAAAAATTACTATTCCCACTCCACTGAGTGCAACATTAGGGAAAGTACTGGATAGCGGAGGGGTAAAAATTACTATTTCCAATCCAATGAATGCAACAGTAGGGAGAGTGTTGGATAGCAGAGAAATAAAAATTATTAATAACACTTAAACAGTTGAATTTTTTGTTGCAAAATTTAATAAATCATAAAAATGAAAATCAATATTTAAAAAAATACAAATTTAAATATCTTAAACATATAAAAAGAACACATACTATAATATTAAGTGCATTTAACAAAAACCTACAAATAATATATAAAATAAATTAATAATTACATTTATAAACAATAATTTAAAAGTAGCAAATATTAACAAACAAAAAATTATTTAAAACATAAATGTGTTTATTTTATTTTATACCCTAGAACACCACACCAATAACAAAACACTTCAACATTTTTAATTACATTTATTTCCATAATTAACAAAATTAATAATAAATTAAAAACATCTTATTAATAAAAAAATAAAAACAAACATTAATTGAGTACACAAGCTTTAACACTCTAATATCCACAACACACACCTAAATTAAACTATAAAAAAAAAAACAGAATTATATATTATTTTTTAATGAGAAACTATTACTATTAACAACTAATAATCAAATAACAATTTTTAATTTAATACCCACCCTTTACCCCTTTAAAAGTAAAAACAAAACACAAAAAATAAACATTTACCCAAAATAAATATCAAATAATTAACATTAATTAGCAACTATATATTAATTAATTAAACACAAATTACTTCCCAACCTTTACTCCTATAAACACCACAACACACACATAACATTAATTACACAATTACCATAATTAATTACCAATTAATTAATTAAAATAATTAACAACTAATTATTAATTCATCAATTAAAAATAATTTGATTCCCACCCTTCCCACTCTTTACACCTATAAAAACTACCACACACAAATATAAATAATTACACAATTAACAAAATTATTTACAAATTAATTAATTAAAATTAATTAACAACCAATTATTAATTCATAAATTAAAAATAAATTTCTTCGCACCATTTACACACATAAACACCAGAACACACACCTAAAAGTAATTACACAATTACCATAATTAATTACCAATTAATTAATTAAAATTAATTAACAACCAATTATTAATTAATTAATAATAAATTAATTTACACATTTAACACTATAACATCTCAATTAAACAAATATTAATAAATAAAAATTAATTAATAAATTAAATATAATTAAATCACTTCCCACTCTATTCCCCTATAAACCCACAACCCACTATAGAACTAAAAATGCAAAAATAAAATAAAACAAAAATAATAAATTTAATATTTTTTATTTTTAAAAATTGCTTTTTATTTTCATTTTCACAACAGAAACAATACAAAAAAAGTAACATACATTGCAGTGCTGTACTGTAATAGTTTGATCCGACATATCCACGATTCACATGAGCTGCCCCTTGTGAGGCCTGCCAAGTGTTGTCTACAATATAGAGCATCAAAACATACAATTCCGCAACGGAGCATCTCGACTCCGCACCCCACAACAAATCCATACATTACAATCCAAGAAGTGGCACATCGGTAGCAGATAACTTGGAGTCCATACATTAATCGTCCGCCATTCTGGAATTTAACCAAGTAACAAATGGTTCCCAGATGTCTTTAGGTCGGGACTTGGTCGGCTGGAGTTTCCAATAGGTGGATAGCTGTGTCCTACAATATGTGACCTGTGTGATCCAGTGTTTCGTTAGCGGGGGTCTAGCTGCCCCCCAGTGTAAAGCTATCTGACGTTTAGCCATCAATAGGAGCATTGCTGGTAGTTTGCGTGATTTAGGGGGCACCGTCTCCAGCACCCCAAGCAGGGCTGTAAGGGGCGTGAGGGGGAGATCCAAGCCAACAATATCTTTAATGTGTTTATAGACCTCAAGCCAGAAATAACTATGGGCCTGCAGCTCCAGGCTAAGTGCATGAAGGTTGCGAGTGGGGTGCCGCATTTTCAGCAACAGTCATCCTCTCTGAGCCCCATTTTATGCAGGTGTATGGGAGTGCGATAGAGGCGATGCAGGTATTTAAAGTGTATGAGCCTGAGGCGGTAGTTGGGCGACAGGCGCTCCAGCTGTTGACAGCTCACCCGCCATTGTTCATCTGTGAGAGGCGTACCCAACTCCTCACCCCAAGCCGCACCGGAGGGGGGAATTATTATTGGAGAGGTCTTTTGAGTGTGTCTGTAGATGCGAGATATAAGTTTCCGTCCCGATTCCACCGCCAGCAGATTCTCAAGCGCCGGCAAGGAAGGCGGAGGTTCTGGAAAGGTGGGGAATTTACTCTTGCAGGATGCGCTGAGCTGGTAGTATAGCAGCATGTCAAGTGCTGATGGCTCTGCAGGGGAACACATGTGTTGAAGTGTAAGAAAAGTGTCTTCAGGGTACAGATCACCGCCCACTGTTATTTTATGTACGCTTGCGCGTTCCTGTGCCTTGCGTTCCATGAGAGGGGGAAACATGGGATTATTGAAAAGGGGTATAGATGGAGCGTATTGTATCTCCAGGCGTGCTCTTTTACGGATACCTTCCCAGGCCCATCTCATAACCTGTACAGTATCTATTTCCCCGCACGGGCGCTTATATGGCTGAAACAGGGCAGTCGATATTGGTAGGGGAGCGGCGCAGTCTATTTCTATGGCCACGTGTGGTTGGTATGGCGTGGGGTGGGCCCAGAAGTGCAAAAATTGCACCTGTGCACTGTAGGCGTACAGCTCAAAATCCGGGGTTGCCAGCCCTCCCTGTTCCTGCGGCAATGTCAAAATTTCCCAGGCCATTCTTGGCTGACCCCCAGCCCACACCAGCTCGATCATAAGCGATTTTAATCGTCTAAAGAAGTGCATCGGGAGTGGGAGCGGCATATTCACAAACAGGTAAAGTAGTTTGGGCAATATTATCATTTTAGCTACTGCTATGCGGCCCGCCAGCGAGAGGGGAAGCGTCTTCCACCTCCTGACCCTGTCCTCAATCCATGCCACTACTTTCCCATAATTGGCTGTCCATTTTTCATGCAAGTCATTGGTGAGCCAAACCCCTAGATATCGAATGGGTTCAGAAGCCCATGTCAACGGGTATTCAGTATCAAATTTCTGCGTAGCAGATGTAAGGGGGAGGATCACAGATTTACTCCAGTTGATGTTTACTCCGGAGAGCCCACCAAAGCGGACCACCTCCCTAGTCATGGGGGCCAGGTTGTCTTTGGGATGCACCATATAAAGCGTGATGTCGTCTGCATACATAGACACCGTGAGCGCTCTGGTAGTAAAACCAATCCCTCTGTTCACGTGGTGTTGGCGCAGCCGCGCGGCTAGGGGTTCCGTCGCGATCGCAAACAGTAACGGCGACAAAGGGCACCCCTGCCTGGTGCCTCAGGTTATGGGTATCGGCTCCAATATCAGCCCATTCACCTTTAAACGCGCCGTTGGTTGTGTGTAAAGGAGTTGAATTTGCTTTATGAAGATTGGGCTTAGTCCTATCCTTTGGAGCAGAGGAAAGAGAAATCCCCATTCCAGCGAATCGAACGCCTTTGAGGCATCCAGTAACGTTGCAGCCGCTGGTAAGTTTGGCGTTAGGTAATGCAGTAGCCCAAATAGGGTTCTGATGTTATGTGAGGTTGCTCTGCCGGTACAAAGCCTGATTGGTCCGGTAGGACTATCAGTGGGAGCAGTGGTTGGAGTCTGGTAGCCAAGAGCTTTGCAAATATCTTGGCGTCAAGATTGATCAGTGAGAGTGGGCGGTAAGACTCGCTCCGTTGTGGGTCTTTGTCTGGTTTGAGGAGAGTTATAATAATCGCCTCTCTCATCGAATCTGGGAGGATTTCCTTTTGGAGCGCCTCTTGATAGACAGCTAGGAGGTGGGGGGCAAGCTCCTCAGAATATTCTTTATAAAATTACGTGGTGAGGCCATCTGGTCCTGGCGCCCTGTCTGCCCTCATGCCGCCTATGACCCGGCGCACATCATCAACTGTGAATGGAATGTCAAGATATTCACGGTGGACATTGTTGAACCACACAAGCGCTATGGAGTCAAGATACTCTTCTAATACCGAGGTTGCGGGCGTCACGTGGGATGTGTAGAGCTGTGAGAAGAAGTCGTGCATGGTATTTAAAATGTCGGGGGGGAGTGTACTAGTTCATCGGTGGTGGTGGTGAGTGCGGTAATAAATGTGGCCCCCCTAGGTGGCTTCAATAGGTTTGCAAGTGTCTTCCCGGGCCTATCGCCTTCACCATATTTCCTTGCGATTGCATATTTGTGAAGGAACTTTACCTCCCTATCTGCCTCCTCCTGGTAGGCCGTCAGTTTACTGCGAATGTGCCCCAGCGTCTCAGCTGATGGTGTAGCATAATATTGTTGTTCGAGTGTGTGCAGCTCCGATTCGAGGTGCCCAAGATAGTCCCTGATATCCCTGAGCACCCTGTTTTGCCCCGCAATACAGTGTCCACGAATAACCACCTTAAATGCCTCCCATAGAGTCCCTACCGAATCCACAGACCCTGTGTTTTTATCAAAGTATTCCGTGATATGTGTGTGCAGTTCTTCCTTGAACGCAGGATCTAGCAGCGCATTGGGTGGCAGGCGCCATGTGAAAGGCTGACGATATGGTAGAGGTATTTGGAGGGACAAAGTAACTGGAGAGTGATCAGAGAGCGTGCGGGCGTGATGGGACGCATCCGACACCCAGGAGTGCAAGTCGGGAGAGGTGAGCCAAAAGTCTAGTCGCGACCATGCGTTATGTTGCTGTGTAATGCAAGTGCCCTCTCGGTCGTGTGGGTGAAGGCTTTGCCAGGTGTCTACAAGACCGTAGTCCTCTACTAGTTGTTTTAGGACTGTGGCTGCTTGTGGGTGATGTGTGCGGGAGGCTCCCATTCTATCAGTCCTCAGGGACATTACTGTGTTAAAATCGCCCCCCCATATCAATGCCGCATCTCCCATGGATTGCATGGTGTGCCACAGTTGCTGGAAGAAGGAGGGGTCGTCCACGTTAGGCCTGTAGACGTTAGCAATTAGGACCTTCTTGTGAAACAGCATTCCCAGAGCCAATACATAACGCCCCTCCGTATCGCTAATTACCTTCAGGGTTTTCCAGGGGTGCCTCTTTAAATTAATGTGGCCACTCCACGGGAATAGCTGGAGTAACATGAGGTAAACACTTCGCCCCATCTGTTGGACTTCAGTCTATCGCAGGCTGTGCTCCTGAGGTGGGTCTCCTGAAGGAGGCATATCGCAGCCGAATGTCTCGAGAGTTGGGAGTGAATTAGGCGCGTCTTTCTGTGGTCATTCAGACCGCGCACGTTCCATGTGAGACATGTTAGGTGAGACATATGAACGCTGAGTAGTATCTGTGTCCCGTGATTTTCGATTGCGCTACATGACGTGCCTTCAGTTGTGCGATGTAGAGTGCCCCCCAGTGTATGATGGAACCACTAGGGTAATGTTTGATATGTCCAGTGGAAGTCTGATCATTTAGGGAATATAGAGCACATAGCAATGAACAACAAACTATTAAAAACAATAACACAGAAAATCTGCAATACCCTACCCTCCCCCCACACCAACCCCCAATTAGGTTATGCATCCCTGTCAAAACCCCACCTTTTAAACAAAAAGCCTCCTGAGAAGGGGCTATAGGGAATCATCCCAACGGGGGCAAGGCGTTACCGGCGTACTGCCCTGTCGTGAATACAACAGGGTGGCCGAGCATTGTATGTACCTGTTCAACTATGCGAACTATTATCACCACATTATGGGGTCGATTCCGATTCGGGCCGGAAAAAGCACCGACCGACTCGGATCCGGAAAAAATACCGACCGACACGTACCAGTGGCGCCCGACACGCCAAGTACGATGCAAGCCGCGATAAATCCGACCGACACGTCAGGAAACCAAGCCGACCGACCGAGCCGCTCGGAAAATAGCAATCCGGCCGGAAAAACACGCGAATCCAACCGACCGACACGCACCCGGAACAAATCCGACCGAATCGTACCCGCCAACTCCAACCCGCAAAGTACGATGCAAGGCGCGAAAACACGACCGAGTCGGACGGAGGACAAGCCGTACGACCGACACGCATACAAAACCGAGCCGAAGCAACACAATACACCGCGACCGACGCGTACGCAGCATACAAAACTGCACAAACACAGCGTTAACGAAACGGAAAACACCGTACGAGACCAATGCAGGGTCCGACTCGGTCACAAGAACGTTTCCAACATACACAAACAGCACAAAGGAAAAATCACCCAAAAAAAGGCCAAACAAGCAATTACCAAGCCAATAAATACTGGGGGGTGGGGACAGAGAACAAAGACACACCCACAACTCCACCTATATAAAGGACACAAATCACTACCATGAGCCTTTGCAAATGCCATTCCACTACCAGCACCCAAGAGAAAGCAACCACACACCCACAGCTCATCCCTCACACAAGCCACACACCAGCAGCACACCAACAAATACCTACCTCACATACACCCAGCACAACACACACCCACACACCCTCACCTGCACACCAACACACACATCACCCACCATCACCACCCATCACCATGCCCCCCAAGAAGAATCACAAGTTCCTAGATTGTGAATTGGAAGTCCTGGTAGACGAGATCCTCAGGGTAGAGCCACAGCTGTTTGGCACATTGGTCCAACAGACCCCCATGTCGCAGAAAACCAAGATGTGGGAGAGGATCATCAACAGGGTGAACGCACAATCACCATGTCGGCGCACAAAGAGCGACATCCAGAACAGGTGGTATGACGTGCGCAGGAGGGTACGGAAACTGCTGAAGCAAGATTACATCAACAGCCAACACACCGGCAGTGGCCCTCCTGCCAAGCCAATATACCTCAGGCCCTGGGAGGAGAAGGTGCGGGCCATCCTACCGCCAGTGAGCATATATGGACTAGAGGACATCCCAGAGCCTGGTGAGTACACAACAAATGTACACAATATACTGCCACAAAACACACACACATCACTGTCAAGGGGAGAGTCAAACCATGCACTCATAGCAATTACACAGCAACTAGAACAGAATCATCCCAAAATGTGTATGTCAGTCAGATAAACACAACACATGCCATCAAAAAAGTCACATCCAACTGTGCCAACACATGTACAAACACAACCACAACTACAGCTAGGCAGTGGCACAAATAGAACTAACACACACATCCACACATGTAGCCACCACAACAACACCAACACACAGTGAAGACCACTCAAAGGAAGGAATTCTGTGTATGCTGGCCAAGTCAGTGTAGCCAATAGCATCATGGGAGTCGCAGTCACACATATTGCCCCCCCCACAACTGTCCCATCAACACCACCATGAACCATGCGCACATCACAGGGAGTGGAGAAGGACTCACAAGATGGCTGACACTGGCTACTGCTGTGAGGAGCACAAGGCCCTGCTGGCAACTGTGCACCAACAAACAGCAGGACACCACTGACTGACATCCTGAGAGACAACTTACACTCCCTGCAATGCAAGCACGTTCCATGGTGGGATATCTGGCTGGCTGGGTGGGAAGGGGGACTTGCAGCACTGACCATAGTCACCAGCACCTCCCCTCACACCCCCCCCCAACACAAACTCCACAGTACCCACCTGGTAGAATGCAATGCCCTCCATCCTAACACAAGATCCCACAAAGCACCACCACCCTGGCTTATGTTGTGTGAAGCACAGGGACACTCTTGGGACTCTTAGCCAAACAACTGCCAGGACAACACTCCCAGCCATCCTGTCAGCACAGCCAGCCCACCCCACAGGGAAGCAGAGTCAAAAGGAAGGAAGCATGGGCATGCTGGGAAGGGGGTGGAGGCAATAGCATGATGGGAGTCGTAGTCACAGACATTGCTCAGCCTCACAACTGGCCCATCAACACCACCCTGAACCATGCTCACATCACAGGGAGTGGAGAAGGACTCACAAGATGGCTGACACTGGCTACTGCTGTGGGGAGCACAAGGCCCTGCTGCCAACTGTGCACCAACAAACAGCAGGACACCACTGACTGACATCCTGAGAGACAACTTACACTCCCTGCAATGCAAGCACGTTCCATGGTGGGATATCTGGCTGGCTGGGTGGGAAGGGGGACTTGCAGCACTGACTATAGTCACCAGCACCTCCCCTCACACCCCCCCCAACACAAACTCCACAGTACCCACCTGGTAGAATGCAATGCCCTCCATCCTAACACAAGATCCCACAAAGCACCACCACCCTGGCTTATGTTGTGTGAAGCACAGGGACACTCTTGGGACTCTTAGCCAAACAACTGCCAGGACAACACTCCCAGCCATCCTGTCAGCACAGCCAGCCCACCCCACAGGGAAGCAGAGTCAAAAGGAAGGAAGCATGGGCATGCTGGGAAGGGGGTGGAGGCAATAGCATGATGGGAGTCGTAGTCACAGACATTGCTCAGCCTCACAACTGGCCCATCAACACCACCCTGAACCATGCTCACATCACAGGGAGTGGAGAAGGACTCACAAGATGGCTGACACTGGCTACTGCTGTGGGGAGCACAAGGCCCTGCTGCCAACTGTGCACCAACAAACAGCAGGACACCACTGACTGACATCCTGAGAGACAACTTACACTCCCTGCAATGCAAGCACGTTCCATGGTGGGATATCTGGCTGGCTGGGTGGGAAGGGGGACTTGCAGCACTGACCATAGTCACCAGCACCTCCCCTCACACCCCCCCAACACAAACTCCACAGTACCCACCTGGTAGAATGCAATGCCCTCCATCCTAACACAAGATCCCACAAAGCACCACCACCCTGGCTTATGTTGTGTGAAGCACAGGGACACTCTTGGGACTCTTAGCCAAACAACTGCCAGGACAACACTCCCAGCCATCCTGTCAGCACAGCCAGCCCACCCCACAGGGAAGCAGAGTCAAAAGGAAGGAAGCATGGGCATGCTGGGAAGGGGGTGGAGGCAATAGCATGATGGGAGTCGTAGTCACAGACATTGCTCAGCCTCACAACTGGCCCATCAACACCACCCTGAACCATGCTCACATCACAGGGAGTGGAGAAGGACTCACAAGATGGCTGACACTGGCTACTGCTGTGGGGAGCACAAGGCCCTGCTGCCAACTGTGCACCAACAAACAGCAGGACACCACTGACTGACATCCTGAGAGACAACTTACACTCCCTGCAATGCAAGCACGTTCCATGGTGGGATATCTGGCTGGCTGGGTGGGAAGGGGACTTGCAGCACTGACTATAGTCACCAGCACCTCCCCTCACACCCCCCCCCAACACAAACTCCACAGTACCCACCTGGTAGAATGCAATGCCCTCCATCCTAACACAAGATCCCACAAAGCACCACCACCCTGGCTTATGTTGTGTGAAGCACAGGGACACTCTTGGGACTCTTAGCCAAACAACTGCCAGGACAACACTCCCAGCCATCCTGTCAGCACAGCCAGCCCACCCCACAGGGAAGCAGAGTCAAAAGGAAGGAAGCATGGGCTTGCTGGGAAGGGGGTGTAGGCAATAGCATGATGGGAGTCGTAGTCACAGACATTGCTCAGCCTCACAACTGGCCCATCAACACCACCCTGAACCATGCTCACATCACAGGGAGTGGAGAAGGACTCACAAGATGGCTGACACTGGCTACTGCTGTGGGGAGCACAAGGCCCTGCTGCCAACTGTGCACCAACAAACAGCAGGACACCACTGACTGACATCCTGAGAGACAACTTACACTCCCTGCAATGCAAGCACGTTCCATGGTGGGATAACTGACTGGGTGGGTGGGTGGGTGGGAAGGAGGTCTGGCTGTCAACCAAACACAATCAATGCAGACCATGTTCACACCCCAGAGAATACATAGAAATGCCCAAATAATGCAGGACAATGTGCCACACCAATATCAACCCCTGACTGTGACGACTTAGGACAATACAATGTACAGGCCCGCACCCCGAGGCACAGTCACAACTGTCAGGTGTGTCAACCACTGATGCCTGCAGAAACATGACATACATTGTTTGTGTCTCCCAAAAACAGGTGATGATAGGGACACAGCAGCAGACGCTGAGGAGTCCCAGTCCCAGGCTCAAGAGGATGCCGAGCTCACTGGCGTCGTACAGCCTCTGTCCTCCTCGGACGATGAACAACCTGGCACATCCGGTGCAAGTCAACATGCTGCACCAGCAGGACCACCAGCTGCAGCACCAGCAGGTCCACCAGCTGCACCCCCTGCACCCACCCCTCCAACGACTGTCACCACGAATACCATCCCTGCCGACATGGACAGAATAAGGAACAACACCAGCGCAGTGACCCTGGACCAACCTGGGGCCATGGACACCACCACCACCACCAACCCCCAAGGTGGACCAGGGTTATCTGTGCGTGCAACTGCACACACTGCACATGTCAGCAGGGGTGGTGGGAGGGGTGGGAGACAGAGGTCGCTGCTTGCAGACGTTGCTGGTGTGCATGAAGACCCACAACTGGTACGCATAGCTGATGCGTACCAGTCCAGCACCGGAGAGCTCAGCCAGGTAGTGGGGCTCCTCAGAGACATCAAACAGCAGCAGGCTGCCCATCATGCCCGCTTGGACTCCCACATGTCCCAAGTGGAGTCACACATGTCACGTGTGGACTCCCACATGTCACGTGTGGACTCCCACATGACCCGCGTGGAGTCCAAGTGGGATGTACTACATGAGATGACGGCGGTGCACAGGGACATTTTACAATGCCTCCGCCAGATGAACAGCAACCAGTCCACACCTCCCTGTGTGCCAACAACATCTGGTACCGAACAAACTGCAACTGCCACAGGGAGGGAGGAGGACTCTGGCGGAGAGTCCCCTGCACCGCAGCAGCCTGCACTTGAGGGCCCCCCCCAAGAAGAGGGGTCGTCCGAGGAGGGGAAAGTGAGAGGCTGATGGCCAAGCGCAACTCCCAGGAAGCCAGAACCTGTTCTGGATTTTCGCCTTTGTGCACAGACTGTTCACCCTGTTGATGGCAACACTACTCCCACACATTGCATGGGGAGTACAAGTTGGAACAATGTGTCAGACAACTGTGGCCCCGATACTGGGGATCCTGTCTACCTGGACTTTCTATTCATCTAGGAACTTGGGATTGCAAGATTCATGTACAGCACAATCCATCCTATGCACTATTATCACAATAAACACACTAATACACCATACTTGCCTCTGTCGTGGTTCCAACGTGGGTGCTGTTATGGGGATGATGAACTGCAAAATTACACAGTGTATGCGAACTGCAACAGCAAGGACAACACAGGCATGTGAGTACAGGCAACGTGACACATATGAGGGAGACACACCACCAGGGCTACACAACACATACACACCTAGGCCATCTGACTCATTGCCTACACTGATGTTGCCAGGGAAGACGGTGCAATGCACAGACACCACACCCATTCCCAGTTGTAGTCAAGTAGCCCACAGGTGCAGTAAGCAAATGGCAGTCAAATGTGTGACCACAGACAACGCACATCACTAAGTGAAGCACAGGTTTATTACACAGTAGCAACATGCCGTAACCACTACAGATGCAAGGTAACCCCACCTGGTAGCGGGCACACAGTCAACAACTGTAGACAGAAGGAAGTCCATGGGTGTGGCGCACATCACCTGTAGGGACACAACAGCTACCAGCCTGGATGTGCAATCACGTCGTCGGTGGACACAGTTGACCAAACGAATCTGAAAGTACCCTGTGAAGGACAGAAATGACACACAGTCAAAAGCAATGCAGTACAGGACAGAACAGCAAAACTCATGCACAATACATGTTACAAGATACCCACCCAGAACCAAGTTAGCATGTCAACACTGTTGGGGAGTACAGCCCACCTGTCACCACACATCGCAACACACATCCTGTCAAGTAGCCCATGGACACACTCCAACAGCACCAGAGCACCACCCACACATCATGCCAACTCACATCATTCACATGACACCTCAGGATACTCACATTCAGCTAAAGAAGTTGGTGATGAGCTGTGTGCGGACATCACCATCACCATCATCATCATCATCGTCACTGGCATCGTGGTCCAGGCCAGGATCCTCCACAGGTGGCGGATGTTGGTCATCGTCATCCTGGATGAGAGGCAACTCCTTCCGCACTGCCAGGTTGTGGAGCATGCAGCAGACGATGATAATCTTGCACACTTTCGCAGGGGCATATGGGAGGGACCCTCCGGTCTTGTCCAGGCAGCGGAAGCGGCTCTTCAGGAGACCAAAGGTCCGCTCAATCACTCTCCTGGTCCGACCATGTGCCTCATTGTAGCGCATCTGGGCAGGTGTCACAGGGTTCCTGAGGGGTGTCAGCAACCACGGCATGTTGGGGTATCCCGAGTCACCTACGGACAGACAAGTGCACATCAGCTGACTTGGAAAAGTGGGCGGAATACTACAGATCAGATCACACACAATGGCACAAAGTCAGTACACACCGACAAGCCAGGCACGCTGGTTCTGCATCTGTGCCATCATCCTGGGGATGCGACTACTCCTCATCACAAAGGCATCGTGTGCTGAACCAGGGAAACGGGCACACACGTGTGTGATGGTCATGTCTGCAAGACACACCACCAGTGCATTGACCGAGTGGTAGTGCTTGCGGTTCCTGTAGGCCTGCTCCTGGGCCTGTGGTGGTACCAAAGCCACATGTGTCCCATCAATGGAGCCAATGACATGCGGCATCCTCCCCAGGGCATAAAAGTCACTCTTCACGTCAGTGAGTCGTCGCAGTCTAGGGAAATAGATGTACCGGTTCAGGAAGAGCAACATTGCCGCCAAAACATCGCGGAGCACACGGCTGAACATGGTCTGTGACATCCCACCAGCAGACGCCACAGTATGTTGGAAGGTACCGGTGGCAAAGAAGTGTAGGGCTGCCATCACCTTCACCTTGGGGGTCAGCGCTGTAGGATACGGCCGGCCAGGCTGCAAATGTGGGGCCAACTGCACTGCCAAATCCTCAATCAGCTGCCTGGTGAAGCGGTACCGTCGGATGCTGTCCCGTTCCACCATCGTTGCCAGGTCTGGGAATGGCCGATGGACAGCAGGAGCCCTGCAGTGCAGAGGAGAAGTAAGCAAGATCGTCAGTCACCCCACATATGCGGCATTGAACACACTCAAGATCCCAACATACATCATCATGAGGCACAACTACATGAAGTGTGCAGTACCGGAACGACATGTATGGTACATACATGGCCAACATCTGTCAACACGGTCCAACAGGTGGCATCAATTTGTCCCAGGTTGGCCCATTGGATATCATGAGGCCGTGTCAGTTCCCATCCCTGCTGCCGTGTCACAATCACCCCCACAGTGACATGTGAGGACAGATGTGCCCCAGGCACCACAGCTCAACGACAGGCACATTCCCAGGGACCCTGTAATGCCACATGGACACTGGCATCACCTGGAGTATCATGTGTACACCACAACAAAACAAACATGACCCCCACAGGTAGTGGTCCACACTTGCCATGGCAGGAGAGCCATGGACGTCTGTGACACACCACGCACAACATCAGAGTCCATGCACACACAACGTGGATGTGGAGACTGTCTCCCATTGTGCACATGAAATCAGAGACATTGTAAACACTACATGCACACAGACTGTGGAAGACCATCACTATTGTGCCACTGGGACACCCTGGCTCAAACATACCGTCCCACATGGGACTCACGGGGTATGTGACATGACATACACAAACACCACTGTGAAATGTGACCATGGCACATGCACAGATATGAACAGTTGCACATCACAGTGGTCACGTACACGTAACACCCAGGATCCTGTCCCCATGAACACGTGCACAGCCTGGGGGTGGCTGCCCACAGGTGACACCCACAGGACAACATGTACACCAACATACACACAATAGGAAATGCAGCCTTACATGCCTTATGATACAGGTTTGGACAGGCTGTCGTGATGTAGGTGTGACCCTCACTCCCTGGGAGCTATCTGTGGCTGGCATATGTCCATCTGAGACAGGCATGCTGACATATGCCAGTCACATGTACAGTGATGCGTTGTATCAGCAATGGACCGATCGGTGCCTCCGGCCGGCCCATTGCATTCAATGTGTGCGGGTACGCGTTGTACCCCTGTGCGCGTTGAACAGCAATGGACCGATCGGTGCCTCCGGCCGGCCCATTGCTTTCAATGTGTGCGGGTACGCGTTGTACCCCTGTGCGCGTTGATCAGCAATGGACCGATCGGTGCCTCCGGCCGGCCCATTGCATTCAATGTGTGCGGGTACGCGTTGTACCCCTGTGCGCAGTTGTACTGCAATGGACCGATCGGTGCCTCCGGCCGGCCCATTGCTTTCAATGTGTGCGGGTACGCGTTGTACCCCTGTGCGCGTTGTACTGCAATGGACCGATCGGTGCCTCCGGCCGGCCCATTGCATTCAATGTGTGCGGGTACGCGTTGTACCCCTGTGCGCGTTGTACTGCAATGGACCGATCGGTGCCTCCGGCCGGCCCATTGCATTCAATGTGTGCGGGTACGCGTTGTACCCCTGTGCGCGTTGTACTGCAATGGACCGATCGGTGCCTCCGGCCGGCCCATTGCATTCAATGTGCGGGTACGCGTTGTACCCCTGTGCGCGTTGAACAGCAATGGACCGATCGGTGCCTCCGGCCGGCCCATTGCATTCAATGTGTGCGGGTACGCGTTGTACCCCTGTGCGCGTTGAACAGCAATGGACCGATCGGTGCCTCCGGCCGGCCCATTGCTTTCAATGTGTGCGGGTACGCGTTGTACCCCTGTGCGCGTTGTACCTCAATGGACCGATCGGTGCGCACCCATTGACAATGGCCTTGCCTGGCAACGGACGCGTTTTCGAATATTCGAACGAGTCGGTTGCTGGAAATTCAGTTGGTCACCCACAACAATGTTGCAAAATCATGTATGTCATGAAGTTGAAGATTTGAAGGATGCTGTGGGCGTGTATTGGTGCTGCTATTCCATGGATTGGCCAGATTCAGAAGATGCAAACGACTTGGACCTATCACTTTGGACACAAGGGACAGTATCTGCCTCTCCAGCACATATATATTGCTGGCATGTTCCCCTGAGAGCTCACTTGCCTGCACTACATGCTCCAGGACGACATCTGCCACTGCACTGCTGCTGTCTCTGCCCCTCTGGACCCTGCAATGGCACGTACTGTGGAGAGAGCCCCAGCCTTCAGCCTTGAGGAGAACCAGGCCCTGCTGGACAGCCTACTTCCACAGTACAGCAAGCTGTATGGGACACCAGGGGAGCAGGTGAGTGTTCTGTGCACTGCCTTTCTGAATGTGCATTTTGTCTGACTAGCAAGGCTGAAAGTCTGCACGCCACTGGCTAGCAGGCTCACTGAGTAGTTGTCACCCCCATAGTGTGTAGTGACATGCACTGGACAGGTATGGTGCAGTGACAGTGCATTCTGAACAAGGTTTTACTTCCCATGCAATGATACCATGTAGTGACGTCTGGCAAACTGTCCATGGGCAGCCGTTGCACTGCCTGGGTACACCATGTGCCCCTGTGAATGAGACATGTATATACAACTGTGTCATGCACGGATATGTTGCATGTGTAGTAATGGCCTTATCACTTTGTCATCCTGACAGGCTTAATGCCCATCGGAAGCAGGAGATCTGGAAGGACATCGTCCGGGCTGTCCGGTCCGTGGGGGTCTACAAGCGCCGGATCCGCAACTGCCAGAAGAGGTGGCAGGACCTTCGGGGCTGGACCCGGAGGATTGCACGGGTCCAGCTGAAGCTGTCGCCTCCTCGCAGGAGGGGCGGAACACGGACCCTGACCCCCACATGCTCCAGATCCTGGCGGTGGTGTTTCCAGACCTGGATGGGCAGCTGAAGGCCAGACAGCAGCAAGGAGGGGGTGAGTCAAAGACTGCACTGTGAACTCTGTATTACATGCTTTGTGCCCTCCTCTGGCCTGGTTCAACTGCCACAGTGCAGCAGTCATGTTGTCCAGGAGCCATGTCCCTCTATTGTGCACTGCCCACTCCTCATCTGATACCCAGGTGTGGCCCTTACATTCAGGGAATTGTGTCACTTGGGACTGTGTCCTTGCAGTTTGCTTCACTAAAGGTGGGAGACAGCATCTGTTTCCCTAACTCTGTGGTGGGCATCATGGGTGGGTCCATTGTTCACACAACGCCTGTGTTCGGACATGTAATCTGCGTGTTGCTTTGATATGCGGTCCACTTGCTGAGCTGAGCCACCACATGTGCCTGGGGTATGTGGCACACGCCCATGCAGCGGGTGGGAACAATGTTTGGGCCCCAGGAGTGTGCAGATTACGTGTGTCACACATACTTAGCCAGCTATCCACTGTCCAGGGCTCATCCCTCATTCATGTGGGGCAGGACAGTCATGCCTACTCCAGGCCATGCAATGCACTCTGTACTCCCACTCCCGTGTATCAGCTGACACATTGTGCGCAGTGATTTGACCCCTCAGGTGTCTGCCTCTGTGTCAGTGTGCTGTGGATTAGTTGCCAGGACTGCTGGGGTGTTTCTTGGTAGGGGCTCAGCATGCCACTGGAGATGTGACCATAGGAGACGATACTTGTGTGTCACATAGGTGTTTGATCAGCTGCCCATGCAGACTGGGGTATGCGAATGTGAAGTTCAGGCAGCTGTTCCCCATTCACAGCAGATTGTGAGGGGCTCAGGTTCAGAGGGTAGTGTCACAGGTCTCCCATATGTCCAATCGGTATGACCTGGACAGATGAGGGTTAAGATGATGTGTTGTGTGGGGATGTACATGTGCACTTGTGCAGCTCCAGGACCTGCATTCCCCATGACCTACTATTGTGACACAGTGCAGAGTGTTGTTGTCTGGCTGCCAAGTCATACATCACTGAGACAGTGATGTATGACTTAGCAGTCATGCCTCCGCCATGGCATGTGTCTACTTATTGGTGATCCTGCAGGGGAGTGACATGTGCTACATGCACACCATTGTGGCGATGGCTATCAGGACATGGGTGCATCATGGTGTCTGTCGCTGGTATGCATCACATGCATTTCCTATTTGACTCTGGGCATCCCTTTCATCCGGAAACCTGTACTGACTCAGTGGCAAGAGTTGTGATGTGTGCATGTCCACATGCTACACCGTGTCCTCTGCACTGTCCAACTACTGTGTAGTTGGTGCATGTGTCCACACTGGGGTGTTGCTATCCAACAGACACCAGACAGATGGGTGCAAGGCCATGTGGGATGTGAGTGCCATGGTTGGCATCAGACTGACAATTGGCTTCTCCTGTTCAGTTAGGGCACTTTTAGCAATGTACAACTAATGATGCCAGGGCTTGCTCTGTAATGTGCTGTGCTCACAGTGGTGTGTGCGTTTGGTGCAGGTGACTGATGTCTGTCTGTTTCCCCATTGTTTGCAGATACATCCATGGCCACGGAAGGGGACAGCTCCACGGACCAGGAGGAGCCGGAGAGCCAGACTGGGTCAGCAGCCGAGGAGTGGTCGGAGGGACCCAGTGGCACGGAGGGCGAGGGGAGCCACACCGAGGAGTCCTCAGCACCATCCACCTCAGCTGAGGACCAGAGCAACTCGGAGGATGACTCCCTTATGGAGGCGGGTGTCAGCAGCCACCACACCCCAGCTAGTGTTGCTGTCCCCGCCACCACCAGCACCACCACCGCCCTCCCATCGGCTCCCATTCCCCAGGTCCGTGGAGGCTCCCATGTTCGGGAGCGTGTCTCCTTTGGGCCAGGCACCGCACCCCCTGCCCCTGTGTCCCCTGCTGCCCTGAGTGAGGAGTCTGTGTACCTCCTTCGCCAGCTCCATGTAGGGCAGACAGCCATGCTGAGTGTCCTCCATGCGCACACCGCTCTGTTGACTCAGCTGGTGTCGTTCATGGAGGGCATCTCATCGGGCATGTCTGACCTACAGAGGGGCAATAGGTCCATGGACTCCTCCCTGACGGCAGCAGTGTCCCTCCTCAGACAGTCCCTCACCCCTCCTGCCTCTGCTCCATCCACACTCCCCAGCACCTTACCCGTCCCAAGCACACACACACCGGCACAGGCACACACCAGCACACACACATCCAGCACACAGACACACACGCCACAAACAAAACGCACACGCACGCACAGTCAGGGGACTGAAACCAGACTCACAGGGGATGGGGCCCTGGAACACACACACGGATCCACGAGCACTGCGCAGTCCTCAGTTGCCTCTCCCTCCAAAACACCCTCCCTTGCCTCACCTGCAACCCCAAAGACCCATCAGCCTCTTCCTCAGTGACCTCGGCCTCTTCCCCTCCGATCCAGCTGCTCCAGCATCCAGGGGGAAGAGGAAGCCCACCCACACGGAGCAGAGTGCCCCTCGCCCCCGGACACCCTCCCCCAGGCGCAGACAGACTGAGGCCCCCACCCGCAAGTCCCCCGGAGTCGTAAGAGCAAGACCCCGCCGCCGCCCTGCAGCTCAGGCACCAGGTCTCCTTCCTCCCATCCCTCAGGCCCCCACTCCACAGGTGCCCCCACCACACCCTGCCCCAGGTTCCCCCACCCACAGATATACCATCCCCAAGAGGATCCGGCCTTCTCCCCTGCCACTTGCTCTCCCGGCACCACCCCCCGCTGCACTTGTCTGTGCCACTGATGTGGTGAGGGTGTCCTCCCCTCTGTCCAGCCCACCTTGCCTGTTCCCCATTCTCCTCCCCTGGTGGTAGGCACTGCAGTGGAGTCCACTTCCACCCTGTCTGACTTGGGCACTGCAGTGGCGGACCTGTCCACTCCATCTGCAGGGTCCACTGCAGTCGTGCCGGCACCCACAACATCTGAGTCATGCCCCCCAGTTGTGCCGGCACACACCATGTCAGACACCTCCACTGCAGTTGTCAGTGGCTCTCCAGCACCCACCACCCCTTCCCTGCTTCCTCCTGGTGAGCCCTGATCCTGTCCCTGCGGTGCCTGGCCTGCCCCCCGGTTGCCCCTCCTAGTGGATTGTCCCTGGTTTTGTGCAGGCATGCGTAGGGTGACATCTGCCACTGTCACCAAGTTTGGACTTTGACAATGGACTGGCCATTGGCCTTTGTGTTTTTTCTGGACTTTGTTTTCATTCCACACATATGCTGAATAAAGCAACTTTCTGTTCTCTAGTGCTTATGCTTCTGATGTACATGTTGTTGATGATGCTAACCATGCCCTTGCTGCAGTGATGGTGATATTTGGTCTCATGATAATGGAGTGTTACTGTGCAGGAACTCATGTGGTCCAGGGGGAATGTGTCCTATCCTGTGGTGTATCCATGTCATCCATAGCAGCATCTGAGGGTGTCATGTGTTCAGTATTTGGCAATGGGATTTCCTACTTAGATTAGCTATTTCACATCTGTGGCTTCCACCCCTGCACATCTGTTGTGCCTGCCATTGTTCAATTCGTCTACTTCCCTGACCGTGTGGCCATCTCCACTGGACATGCAGGTTTGGGCATCAATGGGGAAGGACTCATCCGTGTAGTCAGTGCAACATTGCTATACAAGTGTGTTGGATCTGTGCTGATGATTCCGTTGGCACTTCCATGACCAGGCTGATGTGACGGGAGCCCTCATTTGGTGCTAATTGTTGATTGTGTGACCAAGTGCTCAGCTGACATGATGGGGCCCTACTGAGGCAACATATGGCACAGCTTTCCTCACACAGGAGTGGAGTCCCCTCATGGCAGTGTGTACTCCTGTGACATTGCCTGCGCCCAAGGTGTGTGTTGTATGTGCATGTCTGTGTGTTCACTTCCGTTTAGCTGTGCATGCTGTGTTCCCTAGTGTTGTACCTGTTTGTGATGCTTGCTGAGTTGACCTATGTTCCCCCAAAGTCTTCGCCCTGGGTTCTCTGTGATGTGGGTGCATGGCACATTACTGGTCATCAGGGTGTCACCCATAGGTGTGTTTGCTGTCAGGGCTGAGTTTGTGTGCAGACGCAGATGGGTCACAGTCAGGTTTCCCTTTGGCACTTGTTGTTTGCCCCTGTCATGTGATTTCCAGTTTGTGTTATCTTTCAGTGATTGTGACACGTTGTGTGTGTGACTGCTGGCACTCCTCAGGGTCCGGGCTGCAATGTTGGTTTTTGTCTATGTGTGTTCTTTGTGGGTGACCTTGGCTTCTTCATTGGTGTGTGACTGTGGCTGGGATCCCATTGGTTGGTGTGGTATTGCCGTCATGTCCATGTACAGCGTAGTGTGCAGTGTGTCAGACATTCAGGAGTCTTGTTGAGTGGCCATGTGTGATGTGTTTCTGCACCTTGGTTCCCACCCACCACCCTGGAATAGTCATGGGTGCATGTGCAATGTCACCAGTGCATGTGTGCTTCACTGCTGCACATTGTTGGAGGTCGAGGGGTGTGGTGTTGAGTGTGTGCAGATGAGAGTTGTTGCCCGGCTAGGCCCCTGCCTCCATGTTGGCCTTGGCTTACTGGCCATGCTGATTGATTTGTGCTTGTGTAGGTGTGATGGTAGTTTGTTGCTCAGGACACATGACTGTGGTTCACAGTGTGAACCACATTTAGCTTTGTCATCACAGTGGGATTGTAATGCAGCCCAGGGTCACCACATTGTGGGGGCCCTGGGGGTGGTGCTGTGGTGTGTCTGTGTCTTGCTGTGTCAGTTGCTGTTCCTACGTGCCTGTGTGACATGTGTGATTTGTGCTCCCTCTCATCTGACAATGCCTGCTTGCCCACATAGGGGATTTGGATCCATGAGTTACCTTTGTGTGGCACTGTATGCACATCTGTATGATTGGTATTCAGGTCTCCTCATGTGTTGTGTGGTTGCCTGGGGACACTGGCACCCCCCCCTCACCTGTTGTGTATGATGTGCAGTTTGGGTCTGCCTGTTTGTGTTTGTGCATCTGCACCACTGCATTGGCATATCTTGGGTGTGCCATTGGCTGTATGTAGTTTGGTGGGTTTCCCCTGCTGTCCCTGGGACTCCTAGGTCATCGGTCAGCACAATGACCATGGTTTGTGTGTCCCATTGCTGCCATGGTATGGTATCTGTTCACCTCACATCTGCAGTCTCCACAGGGTATCTGCATTTGTGTGCCCATTGGTGCAAATATGTGGGTCTGCATTCTGATGGTCACTTCTGTCATTGTGTCATTGATGAATGTTGACAGTGTCAGCCCCCATGGGTGTTGTTTGTCTGCACATGGCCAAAGGTATGTCTTATTTGCACTGCAGTATTTGGCTCACCCAATTTATGTTGCAATGGGACACATACACTACTTTGCCACTGATGTGTTTTTTGTTCTGTGACCAGGAATCATCCATGCAGTTTGGCAGTTGCAGCTCTTTCTTTGTCAACACTTACCTTTTGGTCACTGTGATGATGGGGGTTTAGACCCCATTGCCACAATGTTCAAAAGGTGCTTCAGCTATGGACCCCACACTTACCTTTTGGTCACTGTGATAATGGGGGTTTGGACCCCATTGCCACACTGTTCAAAATGTGCTTCAGCTATGGACCCCACACTTACCTTTTGGTCACAGTGATGATGGGGGTTTAGACCCCATTGCCACAATGTTCAAAAGGTGCTTCAGCTATGGACCCCACACTTACCTTTTGGTCACTGTGATGATGGGGGTTTAGACCCCATTGCCACAATGTTCAAAAGGTGCTTCAGCTATGGACCCCACACTTACATTTTGGTCACTGTGATGATGGGGGTTTAGACCCCATTGACACAATGTTCAAAAGGTGCTTCAGCTATGGACCCCACACTTACATTTTGGTCACTTTGATGATGGGGGTTTAGACCCCATTGCCACAATGTTCAAAAGGTGCTTCAGCTATGGACCCCGCACTTACCTTTTGGTCACAGTGATGATGGGGTTTAGACTCCATTGCCACAATGTTCAAAAGGTGCTTCAGCTATGGACCCCGCACTTACCTTTTGGTCACTGTGATGATGGGGGTTTAGACCCCATTGCCACAATGTTCAAAAGGTGCTTCAGCTATGGACCCCACACTTACATTTTGGTCACTGTGATGATGGGGGTTTAGACCCCATTGCCACAATGTTCAAAAGGTGCTTCAGCTATGGACCCCACACTTACATTTTGGTCACTGTGATGATGGGGTTTAGACCCCATTGCCACAATGTTCAAAAGGTGCTTCAGCTATGGACCCCACACTTACCTTTTGGTCACAGTGATGATGGGGGTTTAGACTCCATTGCCACAATGTTCAAAGGGTGCTTCAGCTATGGACCCCACACTTACATTTTGGTCACTGTGATGATGGGGGTTTGGACCCCATTGCCACAATGGTCATGGCCTGCTTGCATTGTGGGGGCCACACACATATATGTGTGGCACATGTGCTAGGGGGTCACATTGTATGTTCAAAGTCATGTTCGGTGTTGTAGGCATTTGACACAGTCTACACACGCTTGTCATGGTGTTGGGGGATGTCTTTTTCTTTGCATTCCCTAGGTTGTGGTGTGCTGGTTGTGTCATGCATTGTCCATCCTATGAGTGGGGGTGGTAGTGGTGGTAGGCATCCAGCCCCCCCTGGGTGAGGGTGGTAGTAGTGGTAGGCATCCAGCCCCCCCTGGGTGAGGGTGGTAGTGGTGGTAGGCATCCAGCCCCCCCTGGTTGAGGGTGGTAGGCATCCAGCCCCCCCTGGCTAAGGGTGGTAGTAGTGGTAGGCATCCAGCCCCCCCGGCTAAGGGTGGTAGTAGTGGTAGGCATCCCCAGAAGAGGTGGCAGGACCTTCGGGGTTGGACCCGGAGGATTGCACGGGTCCAGCTGAAGCTGTCGCCTCCTTGCAGGAGGGGCGGAACACGGACCCTGACCCCCCACATGCTCCAGATCCTGGCGGTGGTGTTTCCAGACCTGGATGGGCAGCTGAAGGCCAGACAGCAGCAAGGAGGGGGTGAGTCAAAGACTGCACTGTGAACTCTGTATTACATGCTTTGTGCCCTCCTCTGGCCTGGTTCAACTGCCACAGTGCAGCAGTCATGTTGTCCAGGAGCCATGTCCTCTATTGTGCACTGCCCACTCCTCATCTGATACCCAGGTGTGGCCCTTACAGTCAGGGAATTGTGTCACTTGGGACTGTGTCCTTGCAGTTTGCTTCACTAAAGGTGGGGGACAGCATCTGTTTCCCTAACTCTGTTGTGGGCATCATGGGTGGGTCCATTGTTCACACAACGCCTGTGTTCGGACATATAATCTGCGTGTTGCTTTGATATGCGGTCCACTTGCTGAGCTGAGCCACCACATGTGCCTGGGGTATGTGGCACACGCCCATGCAGCGGGTGGGAACAATGTTTGGGCCCCAGGAGTGTGCAGATTACGTGTGTCACACATACATAGCCAGCTATCCACTGTCCAGGGCTCATCCCTCATTCATGTGGGGCAGGACAGTCATGCCTACTCCAGGCCATGCAATGCACTCTGTACTCCCACTCCCGTGTATCAGCTGACACATTGTGCGCAGTGATTTGACCCCTCAGGTGTCTGCCTCTGTGTCAGTGTGCTGTGGATTAGTTGCCAGGACTGCTGGGGTGTTTCTTGGTAGGGGCTCAGCATGCCACTGGAGATGTGACCATAGGAGACGATACTTGTGTGTCACATAGGTGTTTGATCAGCTGCCCGTGCAGACTGGGGTATGCGAATGTGAAGTTCAGGCAGCTGTTCCCCATTCACAGCAGATTGTGAGGGGCTCAGGTTCAGAGGGTAGTGTCACAGGTCTCCCATATGTCCAATCGGTATGACCTGGACAGATGAGGGTTAAGATGATGTGTTGTGTGGGGGATGTACATGTGCACTTGTGCAGCTCCAGGACCTGCATTCCCCATGACCTACTATTGTGACACAGTGCAGAGTGTTGTTGTCTGGCTGCCAAGTCATACATCACTGAGACAGTGATGTATGACTTAGCAGTCATGCCTCCGCCATGGCATGTGTCTACTTATTGGTGATCCTGCAGGGGAGTGACATGTGCTACATGCACACCATTGTGGCGATGGCTATCAGGACATGGGTGCATCATGGTGTCTGTCGCTGGTATGCATCACATGCATTTCCTATTTGACTCTGGGCCTCCCTTTCATCCGGAAACCTGTACTGACTCAGTGGCAAGAGTTGTGATGTGTGCATGTCCACATGCTACACCGTGTCCTCTGCACTGTCCAACTACTGTGTAGTTGGTGCATGTGTCCACACTGGGGTGTTGCTATCCAACAGACACCAGACAGATGGGTGCAAGGCCATGTGGGATGTGAGTGCCATGGTTGGCATCAGACTGACAATTGGCTTCTCCTGTTCAGTTAGGGCACTTTTAGCAATGTACAACTAATGATGCCAGGGCTTGCTCTGTAATGTGCTGTGCTCACAGTGGTGTGTGCGTTTGGTGCAGGTGACTGATGTCTGTCTGTTTCCCCATTGTTTGCAGATACATCCATGGCCACGGAAGGGGACAGCTCCACGGACCAGGAGGAGCCGGAGAGCCAGACTGGGTCAGCAGCCGAGGAGTGGTCGGAGGGACCCAGTGGCACGGAGGGCGAGGGGAGCCACACCGAGGAGTCCTCAGCACCATCCACCTCAGCTGAGGACCAGAGCAACTCGGAGGATGACTCCTTATGGAGGCGGGTGTCAGCAGCCACCACACCCCAGCTAGTGTTGCTGTCCCCGCCACCACCAGCACCACCACCGCCCTCCCATCGGCTCCCATTCCCCAGGTCCGTGGAGGCTCCCATGTTCGGGAGCGTGTCTCCTTTGGGCCAGGCACCGCACCCCTGCCCCTGTGTCCCCTGCTGCCCTGAGTGAGGAGTCTGTGTACCTCCTTCACCAGCTCCATGTAGGGCAGACAGCCATGCTGAGTGTCCTCCATGCGCACACCGCTCTGTTGACTCAGCTGGTGTCGTTCATGGAGGGCATCTCATCGGGCATGTCTGACCTACAGAGGGGCAATAGGTCCATGGACTCCTCCCTGACGGCAGCAGTGTCCCTCCTCAGACAGTCCCTCACCCCTCCTGCCTCTGCTCCATCCACACTCCCCAGCACCTTACCCGTCCCAAGCACACACACACCGGCACAGGCACACACCAGCACACACACATCCAGCACACAGACACACACGCCACAAACAAAACGCACACGCACGCACAGTCAGGGGACTGAAACCAGACTCACAGGGGATGGGGCCCTGGAACACACACACGCATCCACGAGCACTGCGCAGTCCTCAGTTGCCTCTCCCTCCAAAACACCCTCCCTTGCCTCACCTGCAACCCCAAAGACCCAGCGCCTCTTCCTCAGTGACCTCGGCCTCTTCCCCTCCGATCCAGCTGCTCCAGCATCCAGGGGGAAGAGGAAGCCCACCCACACGGAGAAGAGTGCCCCTCGCCCCCGGACACCCGCCCCCAGGCGCAGACAGACTGAGGCCCCCACCCGCAAGTCCCCCCGGAGTCGTAAGAGCAAGACCCCGCCGCCGCCCTGCAGCTCAGGCACCAGGTCTCCTTCCTCCCATCCCTCAGGCCCCCACTCCACAGGTGCCCCCACCACACCCTGCCCCAGGTTCCCCCACCCACAGATATACCATCCCCAAGAGGATCCGGCCTTCTCCCCTGCCACTTGCTCTCCCGGCACCCCCCCGCTGCGCTTGTCTGTGCCACTGATGTGGTGAGGGTGTCCTCCCCTCTGTCCAGCCCACCTTGCCTGTTCCCCATTCTCCTCCCCTGGTGGTAGGCACTGCAGTGGAGTCCACTTCCACCCTGTCTGACTTGGGCACTGCAGTGGCGGACCTGTCCACTCCATCTGCAGGGTCCACTGCAGTCGTGCCGGCACCCACAACATCTGAGTCATGCCCCCAGTTGTGCCGGCACACACCATGTCAGACACCTCCACTGCAGTTGTCAGTGGCTCTCCAGCACCCACCACCCCTTCCCTGCTTCCTCCTGGTGAGCCCTGATCCTGTCCCTGCGGTGCCTGGCCTGCCCCCCGGTTGCCCCTCCTAGTGGATTGTCCCTGGTTTTGTGCAGGCATGCGTAGGGTGACATCTGCCACTGTCACCAAGTTTGGACTTTGACAATGGACTGGCCATTGGCCTTTGTGTTTTTTCTGGACTTTGTTTTCATTCCACACATATGCTGAATAAAGCAACTTTCTGTTCTCTAGTGCTTATGCTTCTGATGTACATGTTGTTGATGATGCTAACCATGCCCTTGCTGCAGTGATGGTGATATTTGGTCTCATGATAATGGAGTGTTACTGTGCAGGAACCCATGTGGTCCAGGGGGAATGTGTCCTATCCTGTGGTGTATCCATGTCATCCATAGCAGCATCTGAGGGTGTCATGTGTTCAGTATTTGGCAATGGGATTTCCTACTTAGATTAGCTATTTCACATCTGTGGCTTCCACCCCTGCACATCTGTTGTGCCTGCCATTGTTCAATTCGTCTACTTCCCTGACCGTGTGGCCATCTCCACTGGACATGCAGGTTTGGGCATCAATGGGGAAGGACTCATCCGTGTAGTCAGTGCAACATTGCTATACAAGTGTGTTGGATCTGTGCTGATGATTCCGTTGGCACTTCCATGACCAGGCTGATGTGACGGGAGCCCTCATTTGGTGCTAATTGTTGATTGTGTGACCAAGTGCTCAGCTGACATGATGGGGCCCTACTGAGGCAACATATGGCACAGCTTTCCTCACACAGGAGTGGAGTCCCCTCATGGCAGTGTGTACTCCTGTGACATTGCCTGCGCCCAAGGTGTGTGTTGTATGTGCATGTCTGTGTGTTCACTTCCGTTTAGCTGTGCATGCTGTGTTCCCTAGTGTTGTACCTGTTTGTGATGCTTGCTGAGTTGACCTATGTTCCCCCAAAGTCTTCGCCCTGGGTTCTCTGTGATGTGGGTGCATGGCACATTACTGGTCATCAGGGTGTCACCCATAGGTGTGTTTGCTGTCAGGGCTGAGTTTGTGTGCAGACGCAGATGGGTCACAGTCAGGTTTCCCCTTGGCACTTGTTGTTTGCCCCTGTCATGTGATTTCCAGTTTGTGTTATCTTTCAGTGATTGTGACACGTTGTGTGTGTGACTGCTGGCACTCCTCAGGGTCCGGGCTGCAATGTTGGTTTTTGTCTATGTGTGTTCTTTGTGGGTGACCTTGGCTTCTTCATTGGTGTGTGACTGTGGCTGGGATCCCATTGGTTGGTGTGGTATTGCCGTCATGTCCATGTACAGCGTAGTGTGCAGTGTGTCAGACATTCAGGAGTCTTGTTGAGTGGCCATGTGTGATGTGTTTCTGCACCTTGGTTCCCACCCACCACCCTGGAATAGTCATGGGTGCATGTGCAATGTCACCAGTGCATGTGTGCTTCACTGCTGCACATTGTTGGAGGTCGAGGGGTGTGGTGTTGAGTGTGTGCAGATGAGAGTTGTTGCCCGGCTAGGCCCCTGCCTCCATGTTGGCCTTGGCTTACTGGCCATGCTGATTGATTTGTGCTTGTGTAGGTGTGATGGTAGTTTGTTGCTCAGGACACATGACTGTGGTTCACAGTGTGAACCACATTTAGCTTTGTCATCACAGTGGGATTGTAATGCAGCCCAGGGTCACCACATTGTGGGGGCCCTGGGGGTGGTGCTGTGGTGTGTCTGTGTCTTGCTGTGTCAGTTGCTGTTCCTACGTGCCTGTGTGACATGTGTGATTTGTGCTCCCTCTCATCTGACAATGCCTGCTTGCCCACATAGGGGATTTGGATCCATGAGTTACCTTTGTGTGGCACTGTATGCACATCTGTATGATTGGTATTCAGGTCTCCTCATGTGTTGTGTGGTTGCCTGGGGACACTGGCACCCCCCCCTCACCTGTTGTGTATGATGTGCAGTTTGGGTCTGCCTGTTTGTGTTTGTGCATCTGCACCACTGCATTGGCATATCTTGGGTGTGCCATTGGCTGTATGTAGTTTGGTGGGTTTCCCCTGCTGTCCCTGGGACTCCTAGGTCATCGGTCAGCACAATGACCATGGTTTGTGTGTCCCATTGCTGCCATGGTATGGTATCTGTTCACCTCACATCTGCAGTCTCCACAGGGTATCTGCATTTGTGTGCCCATTGGTGCAAATATGTGGGTCTGCATTCTGATGGTCACTTCTGTCATTGTGTCATTGATGAATGTTGACAGTGTCAGCCCCCATGGGTGTTGTTTGTCTGCACATGGCCAAAGGTATGTCTTATTTGCACTGCAGTATTTGGCTCACCCAATTTATGTTGCAATGGGACACATACACTACTTTGCCACTGATGTGTTTTTTGTTCTGTGACCAGGAATCATCCATGCAGTTTGGCAGTTGCAGCTCTTTCTTTGTCAACACTTACCTTTTGGTCACTGTGATGATGGGGGTTTAGACCCCATTGCCACAATGTTCAAAAGGTGCTTCAGCTATGGACCCCACACTTACCTTTTGGTCACTGTGATAATGGGGGTTTGGACCCCATTGCCACACTGTTCAAAATGTGCTTCAGCTATGGACCCCACACTTACCTTTTGGTCACAGTGATGATGGGGGTTTAGACCCCATTGCCACAATGTTCAAAAGGTGCTTCAGCTATGGACCCCACACTTACCTTTTGGTCACTGTGATGATGGGGGTTTAGACCCCATTGCCACAATGTTCAAAAGGTGCTTCAGCTATGGACCCCACACTTACATTTTGGTCACTGTGATGATGGGGGTTTAGACCCCATTGACACAATGTTCAAAAGGTGCTTCAGCTATGGACCCCACACTTACATTTTGGTCACTTTGATGATGGGGGTTTAGACCCCATTGCCACAATGTTCAAAAGGTGCTTCAGCTATGGACCCCGCACTTACCTTTTGGTCACAGTGATGATGGGGGTTTAGACTCCATTGCCACAATGTTCAAAAGGTGCTTCAGCTATGGACCCCGCACTTACCTTTTGGTCACTGTGATGATGGGGGTTTAGACCCCATTGCCACAATGTTCAAAAGGTGCTTCAGCTATGGACCCCACACTTACATTTTGGTCACTGTGATGATGGGGGTTTAGACCCCATTGCCACAATGTTCAAAAGGTGCTTCAGCTATGGACCCCACACTTACATTTTGGTCACTGTGATGATGGGGGTTTAGACCCCATTGCCACAATGTTCAAAAGGTGCTTCAGCTATGGACCCCACACTTACCTTTTGGTCACAGTGATGATGGGGGTTTAGACTCCATTGCCACAATGTTCAAAAGGTGCTTCAGCTATGGACCCCACACTTACATTTTGGTCACTGTGATGATGGGGGTTTGGACCCCATTGCCACAATGGTCATGGCCTGCTTGCATTGTGGGGGACACACACATATATGTGTGGCACATGTGCTAGGGGGTCACATTGTATGTTCAAAGTCATGTTCGGTGTTGTAGGCATTTGACACAGTCTACACACGCTTGTCATGGTGTTGGGGGATGTCTTTTTCTTGCATTCCCTAGGTTGTGGTGTGCTGGTTGTGTCATGCATTGTCCATCCTATGAGTGGGGGTGGTAGTGGTGGTAGGCATCCAGCCCCCTGGGTGAGGGTGGTAGTAGTGGTAGGCATCCAGCCCCCCTGGGTGAGGGTGGTAGTGGTGGTAGGCATCCAGCCCCCCTGGTTGAGGGGTGGTAGGCATCCAGCCCCCCTGGCTAAGGGTGGTAGTAGTGGTAGGCATCCAGCCCCCCTGGGTGAGGGTGGTAGTAGTGGTAGGCATCCAGCCCCCCTGGCTGAGGGTGGTAGTAGTGGTAGGCATCCAGCCCCCTGGGTGAGGGTGGTAGTGGTAGGCATCCAGCCCCCTGGCTGAGGGTGGTGGTAGGCATCCAGCCCCCCTGGGTGAGGGTGGTAGTAGTGGTAGGCATCCAGCCCCCTGGCTAAGGGTGGTAGTAGTGGTAGGCATCCAGCCCCCCTTGGTGAGGGTGGTAGTAGTGGTAGGCATCCAGCCCCCCTGGGTGAGGGTGGTAGTAGGCATCCAGCCCCCTGGCTAAGGGTGGTAGTAGTGGTAGGCATCCAGCCCCCCTGGGTGAGGGTGGTAGTAGTGGTAGGCATCCAGCCCCCTGGCTAAGGGTGGTGGTAGGCATCCAGCCCCCCTGGGTGAGGGTGGTAGTAGTGGTAGGCATCCAGCCCCCCTGGCTAAGGGTGGTAGTAGTGGTAGGCATCCAGCCCCCTGGCTAAGGGTGGTAGTAGTGGTAGGCATCCAGCCCCCCTGGGTAGTAGTGGTAGGCATCCAGCCCCCTGGCTAAGGGTGGTAGTAGTGGTAGGCATCCAGCCCCCTGGCTAAGGGTGGTAGTAGTGGTAGGCATCCAGCCCCCCTGGGTGAGGGTGGTAGTAGTGATAGGCATCCAGCCCCCCTGGGTGAGGGTGGTAGTAGTGGTAGGCATCCAGACCCCCTGGCTAAGGGTGGTAGTAGTGGTAGGCATCCAGCCCCCCCTGGCTAAGGGTGGTAGTACTGGTAGGCATCCAGCCCCCTGGGTGAGGGTGGTAGTAGGCATCCAGCCCCCCTGGCTAAGGGTGGTAGTAGTGGTAGGCATCCAGCCCCCCTGGGTAGGGGTGGTGGTGCGCATTCAGGCCCCTGTGTGCATATGTGGCATTGGTGATGGGCATCCCGCCCCTATGGTGCTGCTGTTGCTGGTGTAAGTATATTCTGCATCCCTCTGTGTGTGTGTGATGTGTCGTGTACGTGTTGTATGTGTTTTGTGGTTGGTGTCTGACTTACCTTCTGCGCCGTACGCATCCGTGCCTGTTCCGGTAGTAAATGTAGAATATTGGTATGATCGGGACGAAGGGATTCATGGTTGGTTCGTGTCGTTCGTCCTTCTCGTTGCTTCGCGTCGTCCTTGTCGCTCGCGTCGTCCTCGTCGCTGGCGTGTTCGTCTCGTAGCCGTGTATTGTGTTGTGGCGCGAATCGGAGCTTATGTGCGCCTCTCCCGGATGCTTTGACATGCCGTGCGTAGCGACGGGTTCGGCGCGTACGGGAAGCGCATCGTACTTGTTCGGCCGGACGGAGCTGCATTTTCCTTCCGTGCGACTCGATTCTGCGTTTCCGGATTCGCCTCGGTCGGAGTACAGGACCTGGATTGGGTGAGTACGGCTTGGCCGGATTCTGTGCTGTTGTGCGCATCGTACTTACTCGTTCGGTGTGCTGTACGGATCGGTCGGGAAACAGGCATTCGCATGGCTTTTTTCCCGACCGAATGGTATTGGGTGCGCCTCCGACCGAGATCGGAATCGGCCCCAGAGTGTCATCCCTCACACTGCCTCAAGACAGAGTCGCCAGTGGCCCAAGACAGGCAAGAGGAGAGTCGCACACTCCACGTTGCAAGCTGCCACCGCAACATGTGCTCCAACAACATGCGAAACGCGGCTGGACGCCCCATCGCACACCAAACAAGGAGCACGTCACATGATGTGACCGACCCCGCCAAGCATGCCCAAACGGAGGCAGGAGGTAGGTGCCATGACAGCACAGGCTCGAGATGCAAACACGACACCCTCGAGTGAAGAGGTAACCTGCCATCCTGGCAGAGGAGCACCGCGAAAACCCCTGAGGAGGGGATGGGGCCCGTGAAAAGTCCTCAAGGAGAAGAAGCATGTCTTAGCGACAGGACAGGCCTGCCACAGGTCAGCAGCAAAGTAAAGATCGCCCCAAGAACCAGACACGACCAGCGAGATGTCCATGTGGCACAAACATGAAACATGTGGCAGGACGCCACATCCACGTGAGGAACCTGGTCGGAAGGAGGAAAGGAGAGTGGCACAATGCCATAGGGCAAACAACCACCAAAGGCACGCAAGATTGAAAAGGAGAAGAGCAACAGGACAGAGGACTCGTGCCAGCACTGGAGAAGGTGTTCATCAGCACAAGTCAGCCACCGGGGTGCAGAGACGTCACTGGAGATAGCTTTGCGGGAGGACCAACCGTAAGCTGCTAGCAAGCGCGATCTGCGTCCAGGCCCCATGCTTCACAGTGCGACCGTCCACTCACCTGTCACCGGATGCTTGGCATCGATGGCATCAAGTCTAATAAGTGCACCTGCCAGAAGATACCCGTAAGTGGCCACAAAGTCCGTCCAGTCCTCCTCACTCCACGAAATCACCCACAGCAAGAGATCGCCGCCTGTTTGGCCAAGTGTAAAATAAACAAATATCATCATGTTCATCATCCAGGTGCATCATCACCAAGAACATCGAAGGAGCATCGCACCACCAGAGTGGATCCAAACACTCAAGACATCCGGAGGTCAAAGAGGCACTCCTGGCGCCGTGGGAGGCTAGCCACCCAGGAACCTTCTGTGTGCCCCCGTAAACCTGAAGCCTGCCAAAGAAGAACATATCCGACCATTGGACTATCCACCCTTGGGATTACACGAGGCTTGGCCTAGCCCTGTTGGGAGTTCTGCAGCGACCACTCAGCGTGGCCTACGAAAGGCCCGCACATGCCACGCAGTCACGCGGCAATCCAGGGGCAAGGGCCTCAACGGAGTTCCTGTGAGAGAGGAACCCGAATTGGAGAGATGCGTCAGCAGCAGCTCCACGGCAGGCACCGGAAAGCATGGAGGTCGCAGATGAGGACTGGTCACCCAAAGACCATCTGAGGAAGGCATGGAACAAGAGTCCTGACGGCGAGAGCCCACAGACTGAGACACCACCCTCTGCGGCTACATGAGTGATTTGGCTGTGGTCCTGTTGGCAGTTCCTCAGTGACGCCTTTGCGTGGCCTACAGGAGGCCCGCACAGTCCACACGGTCACATGGCAGCCCGACAGGAAGGCCCTCCAGGAGCCTCCGCTGAGAGGGGAGTACAGGCAGGAGAGGCAAGTCTGAAGCTGCTCGGCTATCGGGAACTGGAAAGCGTTATCGCCTCCAAGGAAAGCCCTCACCCACCAAGGTCATCCTCCGTATTTGCAGGTTGGCTGTCCACCGGAGCCTGAGCGCCTGCAAGATCTCCAAAGTGGACTCCACCATCGCTCCATATGCACCGCCATTTGAACTAGGTAAATAGACTCCAACACCATGAGACCAGGCCGGTCTGAACTACATCGCCGAGGTGGACTAAAGCATCCTGACCATGCGGTCCAGAGCTCCAGCACTGCCCGGCAGACGGCCTGAAGAGACTCATTGGTGCTGTGTATTGTTTATTAGTTTTCTTCATCGGTTGGACTTTTGTTTGTTTCTTTTCATTAAAGTTTGGGAGGGATGTAGTGTCCTGCTGGACACGTCCTAGTGTTGCGGAGTGTGATGTAATACACTTTACACCCACCCATCACAGGCATCACCAGTCAGGTGACCCTGCTAATAAAAGGGGCCGGACGCACGTGCCCTGGGCCAGTTCCAGTACCACATACCGTGCATCTGTGTGGTAATTTAGTCAGCATGTGGGCCTAGGGCCCGAGACACCACAATGACGATCGCCTGCCTCTGTGAGCCGCTGGAAGTTCTCTGGGACCCCGGGAGGCAGTGACTTTGGCGTCCTGCTTAGTCGCGGTGACTCTGAGTGCCACTAAAGGGCATGTGAGTGTGAAGAGGCCGCATGTCTCGCTGGTATGCACTTCCGCATTCTAAGGTGGTGAGCGTTAACCGCGGGCGCGCTGGACCTCCATTCCTAGAATTAATTAGCAATTCTGTGAGCGAGTGCTTCTTCAACTCCAGTGTCATGCCCTTTGAGACCGCAGCGTTTCCCTAAACTGATACTGTCTTCCTTATGACCCGTTTTTTCGAGGCTGAATTTTGGCAAACAAGCCTTGGCTAATTATATCTACAGTCACTGCATATAAGTGTATCTCACCCAGTATATATATCCACCTAACATGGAGCATTCCCAAGAGCAAATTCTGGAAGTAAAGGAAGGCCAGGTATTTTTACCTCTTAATGAATGGCTGGTGGACGTTTTGGACGCCTCTTTCCAAAGAGCCATATCCTCCATGCTAGAGCCTATTAATAAACAGCTACTGTTGCTGATGGCCAAAGCCAGCTTAAGTCCTACGGTACGGATGAGACCTTCCCCTCCTGGGGTCCCAAAAATACTTCAGCCCTCGTCCGGTGGTAAAGAGATAGTCCCTAAGGGGCACCAGGACCCTCCACCATCTGACGCATTTGAAAGGTTGCGTCTGGCTTTCTTGAAAAGACGGGTGGCAACCCAAGATAGTCAGGAGGCTAAAAATCCTGGGACTACCCCCATAGATGACTTTTTCCTCCCTTTGGGAGATGATGCTGGGGAAGATTCTGACAACGCAGATTCTAGGAATGAACCAGGCCCCAAAAGACCATGGAGGCAGGAAGCTGATACCAGCGCCCTAGGTATGACCTCAGTACTTCCGACTACCACTGCGTACGGATGACCTCTTGGACTATAGTTATTCAAGACTTCAGGCCCATCTCCTGCTGACTGTGACCCCAAGTCAGCGAAAAGCGGACTCAGTACCCAGCTAGCAAACTTCACCAGAGCCAACAACGTCATGGACATCTCCAAATCCGAATTCTGCAGCAACCCCAGCACCAAGAACGCCCTACTACCCGCCACCGACGACATCTGCTCCCTCCTCGACCAGGGCCAAACAGCAGACCTCATCCTCCTGGACCTCTCAGCTGCCTTCAACACCGTCTCCCACCACACACTAGCCACCAGACTCCGCGACGCCGGTATCTGCGGAAAGGCCCTGGGCTCATTTCTCACAGGCAGAACTCAGCGAGTCAGACTCCCGCCCTACCTCTCAGAACCAACAGAGACCAGATGTGAAGTGTCCCAGGGATCCTCCCTCAGCCCCACCCTCTTCAACATCTACATGGCCCCCCTCACAACCATCGTTAGAAACCACGGGCTCAACATCGTCTCATAAGCCGATGACACCCAGCTCATCTTCTCCCTCACCAAAGAACCCAACATCACCAGGCACAACTTCCAAGAAGGGATGAAAGCCGTTGCCACCTGGATGAAGAAGAGCTGCCTGAAACTCAACTCAGAGAAAACAGAAGTCCTCATCCTTGGCTTCACCCCCTCAGCATGGGACGACACCTGGTGGCCCCCGCCCTTGGAAACCCCCTCGCCCTGGCGGACCACGCAAGAAAACTCGGCATCATACTTGACTCATCACTCACAATGAACCACCAGATCAAGGCCATATCCTCTGCCTGCTTCAACACCCTCTGCATACTCTGAAAAACGTTCAGATGGATCCCACCCGAATCCATAAAAACGGTCACGCACGGCATCATCAGTAGCAGACTGGACTACGGCAATGCCCTCTATGCCGGAATCAACAAGAAACTACTCCGCAAACTCCAGATCGTCCAGAACACCGCAGCCAGTCTGATCCTAGACATCCCCCGTCACAACCAAATCACCCAACACCTACGCGATCTCCACTGGCTCCCCATCGAAAGAAGAATAACCTTCAAGCTCCTCACTCAGGTATATAAGGTCCTCCACAACATCGGACCAGCATACCTAAACAACGCCTCTCCTTCCACGCACCCAAGAGACACCTCCGATCAGCTGACCTCTCTCTGGCCACCATCCCACGCATCTACAAGACCAGAACGGGAGGAAAGTCCTTCTCCCACTTCGCAGCCAAGGCCTGGAACGACCTCCCCCTCCACCTCCGGCAAGTGCCTACACTGCTCCAGTTCAGGAAGGACCTCAAGACCTGGCTCTTCGGATGACCCCAGCACTCAACGGAGCCGTCCCACCCCACCCCCCAGCGCCTTAAGACCCTTGCGGGTGAGTAGCTGTGCTTCACCAATCCCTGATTGATTTATTACCTTGAATTATTTATAGTTATCATTTCTTCTTCCTCACCTTCCCTCCAACATTTATGTTAAAATTGATCTTCCTTTCCATATAAGTCTTCTGACTCTCACCCTACCCACTGCTGCTATCCTTTCCATCATAGTTTCATAGTTAATACATTTGAAAGAAAATTTAGAATCAGGTGTAGAATCTGGTAAATGGAGAATCCTCCATTATCTCCATAAGTGAAATTTCTTCAATTAAGAGTATATTATAGAAGAGGACATTCAGCTGGCAGATTCTATTTTACATTTGACATTTCCTGAAGAAATCTTCTCCTTATCAATAAACTTTAAATCGGGCTCTTAGATTCTATTGAGCTCAGTTATATTCTTACCATTGATCTGGTGAAATAAATGCAAATGTAAATACAAATAAATACAGTGCAAAAAACAGATTCCACATTCTTATTGCCACTAATGATTTCAGTTCTACAGCAACATGGATAAGGTGATTTCCACTCACAATAAATGATCACAAAACGACAGCCTGTTCAGTGTCTTATATTGATTTAATTTCTCAAGAAACATTTTGAAAAATAAGGTTTTTGGCTTCTGCCATAATACCAATTCTTCATCTAATTACCTAGATACATCTGCCATCTTTGTGAGCGTTTTCTCAATGGGGGAAGTTCAGCTCTTAGCACCTTATGCTACTGATACTGTATGTAACATTTAAAGATCTTCTTCAATAGGTGTAGGAATGTTTTCGCTCCCAGCATTTGCCCCATTGTAGCAGCACTTTTGAATCTCCAGTCTCAATACTTAAACTAAGAAATGTACCCCCAGCTCTATTCTTTAAATTAAATGAAGTTGTTACCCGCAAGCCATCCACAAACATTATGAAATATCATGTCACGCATTAGGGCCCCATTATTGAAACCCAGGTGATACTCCAGGGGCCTATGCCCCCCCCAGAGTTACTGTGTACAGGTAACTGGCAAGAATGGACCTGATTCCCTGGTAATTCCTCATTTTGTTCTAGAGTTTCACCCAAGGATTTTGACTGCTTCCAGCAGGTCAAACTTCTGGGTAAATCCAAAAAGATTCTCAGTGTTACATCAGGTGTCATTATTCTGAGGGGACAGCTGACTGTTGTTACCAGTGAATTAAAAGGGACGTCGTAATGAGGTCCATACAGGTTTTTTGTTTCATTAAACATTGGGCAATGGTCTAGGCCTGCGTGCGCTGCATTGAAATCATCAATAGTCTATGCCCATTCCTACCTGGTTTCGTTACCTTCCATATATTCACTCCTGTAGAATCCAGCCAGGTCATCAGCCAGTTCTCCTGTGAAGTTACTATGAAGTAAATATTCTCTTCCCACCTCCAGTTTGCTGTCCAGCTCCACCACCAAATACTCAGTCTTGACTTCTTCCCAAATTTTTGTTATGATTGGCGGGGAGGAGCCATCTCCTGTCAGGGAAACTTCATATCTGTCTCCCTCTGTATAGTTCAGTTTCTTGCTGTGAATGAGTATCAAGTTAGTGGCATTTTCACATCTGAAATAAACGGTGCTTTTTCCTTTAAATATATAAAGGTCACGAGAGTCTTTGACAAGATAGGGCTGAAGCACCACGTCGTAATGCCGTGGGATCAACGTCTTCGGGAGTCGATACTTGTTCCATGGACCATCTGGAGTTGGAGTCGAAGCCTCACTTGTTTGAGATCCTGAAGTCCTTGTGGTGCTTGTTGAATTTGTGGTTGATGTAGTGACATTTCCAGATGCAGGGTTTGAGGTCAATGCTGAGCCTATCACAGTAGGGTCTGGAGTTGTTGTGGATGCGGCCCCAGCAGTAGGCACAGTGGGGCTGTCCGAAGGAGGAATGAAGTTGGCATTTTTGGCCTTCTCTTCGGCATACACGACTGATAGAGCAATGATGGTAGCCACCGCGGCTACAGCAAACACAATTCCCACCACGGCTAGTGGCTTACTGATGTAGAAGCCTTTTGCCATCTTCACAGTCAGTCTGAACACACATGCAATTACATAAAAAAAAGAACTGCCACAGTGAGCTGATGCTTAATCCTTTTATATTCCTACAACACATTTGGAGAGGGTCAAATTGGTACATCGTTTGGTTAAATATTAATCTGAATGCAATAAAGTCCACGGTTGCAGTTCTGCCAGCTCTTCTCGGTCGTTTTACAACGTCAGAAACTGCATTTTACTGATCATTTACCAGAATAAAGGACAATCAATCAATCAATCAATCACGGCATTTATAGAGCGCGCTACTCACCCGGGAGGGTCTCAAGGCGCTGGGGGAGGGGGTAAGTTACTGCTCGAACAGCCAGGTCTTGAGCTGCTTCCTGAAGGAGAGATGGTCCTGGGTTCGCCGAAGGTGAGTGGGGAGGGAGTTCCAGGTCTTGGCTGCCAGGTAGGAGAAGGATCTTCCTCCGGCGGTGGTTCTGCGGATGCGTGGTACGGTGGCGAGGGCGTGGCTGGTTGATCGTAGCTGGCGTGTGATCCTGCTCCCCGTCCTGTAGTGAATACTCAATTCATCTAAAGCTACATTTTGGAAGGCAATCGAGGCGTTTATTTAACCCTTTACATGCATTAGTGTCCTGATTCTAATACTGAGTTTATTTTTCCACAGATTCGAACAATAAGCCTGAGGCTCCTGTCAGAGGTGGATTTATTAGCACAGATGCATTTCCTCACTGAAGTCACCCATACACAGGGCACTATCTTATATTAACACCAGGTATGATGTGCCATCCTAGCCTGTTCGAGCAACATCAGCCTATGCACTTATGTGGATGATGTCCTTTGAAGCTGACCTCAGACGGCAGCAAAGGGGGTGAAGAGACGTTTAAAGGCATTAGCAAAGTGGGCTCAGGCCCAGGGCCCCAGCCTTTCAGGGGCCCCTCTTAGAGTCAGCTCTGTTCTGCAGAGTCTTGCCCTGATGACCTTGAATAATCCTTAACAGGTTGTTTCAAATACCGTTTTCCTTTAATTTATTTTTAATGTGGGTGATGTGTGAGAGTCTTTTATAGGGATTTTGCAGAGAAATTTCCTGTTTATGTTTCATGCAATATGCATAAAAAAGTTTCTTCCAGATGAAAACAGGATCCAACATATGAGAAATAGGAGGAGGTCACAAAGGTTATTTTCCGTAATATTAGTGAGATGCTGCTGTGTTACATTGTTGAAAACACAGGTTACTATTTCTGAATATTAGATGTAAACACATTTAGAATGTGTACGAGTGTGCATGTGCACTGTCAGTGACCTGGCCAAAGAAGGCATGGAAGAGCTGAAATTGGATCATAAATTCAAAGCTTTTCTGAACAGGGGCTCCCAATATGGGGGGCATATTAACAAGGAGGCGATAGGCAATTATCGCCGCTTTAGCGTCCGTTTTCGGACGAAAAGCGGCGATAATCCTATCGCCCAATCAGCAAGGTCACGCTATCGCGTGAAACCTTGCACTATCGCCCTTTCCCCCAACGCCCATCCTTGCATCTCTAATGAGATGCAAGGTGGGCGTTACTGGGCGTACCCCAGATGGGCTACGTTGTAAATATCGCCGATGTGTACATCGCGATATTTACAAGGCAGCCCACAGGATTGATAGCAGACCTTAGATTTTGGCGAAAACTGCCGTTTTCGCCAAAATCTAACGTCTGCTACAATCTCGACTTACCCATGTTACACATAGGAGGTGGATCCTGCTGATACGACCCTGTGGGTCGTATCAGCAAGGTTATCGCCGTTTTCCATGGAACATCGCTGGAAAACCAGCGATGTTCCATGGAAAACACCGCTAACGCTGGGAAATTATCGCCATTGCGCTATGCGTTGTTAATACAACGATAGCATGGCGATAATTGCCAGCGATAGCCGGCGATAAGGTAAACCTCGCTAAGAGCGGCCAGCGATAATTATCACTGCCGCTTGATAATATGCCCCTAAGTTCGGCCCAGGGCCCACAAATTGCTTAAGATGTCCCTGAGGGGTAGATGAATACACGAAAGCCGAATCCTAAACAAGACAAGTTGGCCTTTGAAGCAAAGAAAACGATGCAAGCCCTTGAGCAGCCCCTGAGCTTGAAGCAACAATGGCAGCCGAATCCAGCTTGAAAACTAAACACTGATGAAGGGGCGAGAACGCCACTGACAACAATGCCACGTAAATTGTCACTAAAATGGATACCCTAACCCAGAGCTTGGATTCAATGAAAGAGAAGGTCAGAGACCATGAACAATGCATAGGAACGACTGTCACCTGTGTCTCCGATGTGATGTATGCACCCTACAATGTGGTGGTCAGGATGCAGACAGATATGGCAGACCAACTGGAGCGGCTGAAAAAGAAAAAAAAGAGTTGGAAGCAAGATCATGCAGGTGTATTACATATCATAGGTGTCCCCAAATTGGGTAGAGCTGAAGACTTTACATGCCGATCTCTATCTTTGGGCATGAAAAACTGTCACCAATGTTTGGGATTGAGAGAGCACATCGCACATTGGGACCAAGACGTTGCTGGATGCTCCACTATGATCGATTTTGGTCATACTTCTTAATCATGGAGACTGCAATGGCATATTGGCCCTGGCAAGAAGCATGTAGGATATTAACTATGAAGGGGCTAGATAGGAATGCTACCCAGACCACACACTTGCAGTACAGGAAGAACACTTCAAATTCATTCCAGTGCAAACAAATCTTCAAGAAGTGAATATCAAACATGCACTGCTCTTTCCAGCATTGGCTCAGATTCCAATTGGATGGAAAGGTGCATATTTTTGTGCATCATGAGATAGTTGCCATGGTTCTTAAAAAAGAAGAAAAAGACTAACAATATTTGCAGTGAGGAAAGTGAAACATGGGATCAGAGATTTAGTGATGTTGAATAACATAGCACCTTATTTGACAATCACATTTGAGACACTTGAGTGAGACTAGTTGCGCTGAAACCCTCCAGCTAATGCTGGGTCAAGTGAGGTTGAAACTCTGCTAGCAGTTTTGCTGGAGGAATCCCTGAGTGCATGGCAGAGACTTGAAGTGCATCATAGTTTTTTTGGTAATACGTCATTTAAAGTAGTGACATTGACTGGGTCAAGTGGATACTATTAATGGCCATTTCTGGTGGAGGACTAACGAGTTATAGTAAGAATAATACAGGGTACTGGCTATTCTGACCTACATGCTTAGTATCTGGTTGCCCCCAGGCGTAATCGCCTTGTGAAATGATAAGTAACAGAAGTAGGTATGGCAGGGTGATGAATCAGGTGGGAGTGGGGATTGAAATGTCTGCTGGAAAGTTTGGGTTCAGTGTGAGTGGAGCGTGGGGGGTAGGGGAGTATTGAAAACCCAAACTTGAAGTTTGTGATGTACATTAGACACTCTGGAGGCATTAACGAAAGCGACAACACTGGACTTGATGATACCTAGAGCACAAGTATGAAAGGTAACACTATTCCCCCATCTATCAGATTCATGATGTGGAAAGTGAGAGGTCTGAATGACCCGAGGAAAACCAGGCAGGTATTTAACTAATCTACTAGACACAATATTGATGTTTTGCTTTTCCAAGAGACGCATTTGTTGAGTGAGAAAAGCCTTAATGTAGCTAAACACTGGGAGAAGCCATGATATTACACAAACTATTCAAGGGACTCTAGGGGGGTCGCGACACTGATTAAAAGGGCTTCATACAATCGGAGCAGGATCCAGAAAGTAATACCTGATTGCCCTGGGGGCTAATATACAGCACACATTACTATTGCGAATACATCATGACGGCTCTGGACACTTCAAACATGTGGTATCACAATGCAATACCAACACTGAAACCTAACACAGTACTATGGGTGGGAGTGATTTTAACCTTACATAACACAGCACTCTTGATAGTACTACGATTAGAGACAGGCAACATATTGGTGCAAGAAATACACTCTTATGACCCTATGCAGCAACAAGATTCTGGACACCTGGAGAGTCTGCAAGACTACTAAACAGGAGCACACATTTCACTCTGCTGTACATGGTTCGGCTTCTAGATTAGATTTGTGGTTGGGGACCAAGGAGATAATGGGATGGACAGATAGTTTAAAACCTGTGCCCCGCACACTCTCGTACCATTTACCAGTTGTGCTATTGGTATGTATAGCCGGCACTGTAGGAATACAGCGGTGATGGAGATTTCAGCCCACAAGTTTGTTAGATATGACTTTTACAGAAGAAATTAGACAAGCAATTGGATCCTATTTTGAGAATAATAAACACTCAGGGGCAGATTTACAATGCCTGGCGCATCCCTGCAAATCAGCAGAGATGCGCCAGGAAAGATGCGTCACGCAAGTTTACCCTTGCGCCACCACAGGTGCGCCGCATTTACTATGCGGCGCACCGTGGCGCAAAGATAAACAGATGCGTGTCGCATCTCCCGTCGGAAGGGTGGCGCATTGCTGGAGTCATGTCGCAAGTGCGACGCAACTCCAGCAATGCTCGTGGGCCGCCCATCTCTAACGTGGTGCGGCACTCCTTACGCCTGCTTGAAGCAGGCGTAAGGATTTGTCGCAGCGGCGTCGGAAAAGTGACTCAGTGAAATCTTGTAGATTTCACTGCGTCACTTTTACGAGGCTTTCCTGCGATGGAACGCCCACCCTGCGACGGAACGCCCACATGAGACCTGATGCAGGTTTCATGTGGCGCAGGGCTTTACAATGTGACGTATCTCCCTAGATGCGTCACGTTGTAAATAAGGTGCAACGTGGCGCATGGTTTACGTTGCCGCTGCATCACAAAAGTGACGCACCGGCGGCGCAAAAGTGGTGCAAGGGGGTTGTAAATCTGCCCCTCAGTGGGAGAATATGAAACGGTCTGGGAAGCATTCAAGGCTGTCATCAGGGGAGAATGCATTGCCAAGGGGTACAGTATACTACGTGATATTAGAAACAGTCTTAACACGAGTTACAACTTAATCAGTAGGAATTACAATACACACGGGACAATTTTAACTGAAATTGCATTACAGTTAAAACAGAAGCTACAAGAGTTTAGTGATGAAGCCCACAGAGAGGCTAAATATTTTCAAAAATGTGCTACAGCCAGAACATTCCGGGAGGGAGAAAGACAGGACCCACATTGCCAAGATTTATTAGGCCTAAGTGGGAAGCGAATCATATCACCACACTCACTTCCACAGATGCGACTCCGTGATTTATGTCCACAGATGTTGTCACCCAGTTTTCTAGCTATTAAGAGAGCTAATATGAGTCCACTTACACAAAAGGGGAGAGTGACACAATATTGAGACTCCATTGAACTGGAAACAGTAGAGAGGGAGGTCCTCTGCGCCCTGATTACACTTGAGGGTATAAAGGGTGCTATGAAAGACCTACACAATGGGAAAGCCCGTGGTAGCGATGGGCTGCTGGGGAATTCCACAATGAATACATTGATCTCCCAACTCCACATATGTTAAAAATGTATATGGAAGCAATTCCAAAGAAATACTGCCTCCCATGGAGAGGCAGTGGTCATAACGATGCTTGAAGCAGGGAAACCCCTGCAAGATTGTAGCTCATGCAGTCCGCTATCATTAATAAATATTGTTAATAAGACATTGACAAAAAATACTGGTGGACAGATTTGTGCCAGTATTGCATGGACTTGTCTTAACAGACCAACCTGGATTTCTACCACGGCAATTTACAGCTGACAACCTATGTACTTTATTTTCGGTTATACATCAACTAAACCATGCTATGAAGGCCATGGCGGTGATTCTGCACACCAAAACAAGGCTTTCTATTCTCTTGAGAGGCCTTATTTTATGATGGTGCTAAGCCAGATGGGAATGAGAAAAGCAATGTTAAATTGGCTTAAGCTATTATACACTGCACCAGTTGCACAAATATAAGTCAATCACTTGATGTCAAACCCCAATGATATAAAGTGCAGCACTAGGCAGGGCTGCTCCCTCTCTCCTATCATTTTGGTTTAGTAATGGAGCCTCTACACAGCTTGCTGACAGCCACCCATGGACATGGGCGATTCAATTCGGAAGGTGCAGGGTGCTGACCTCTGTATACGCGGATGCAGATTTTTTAAACACATAAATAAAAGGCATTGTCATTTACAATGCCAATAGCTCAAAATCTCTCAATTGCGAGACCTATTGCAATAAAAATGCTTGTTTTAAAAAACAGCACTGTGGGGGCGACGTTTCCGGGGCCGAGGTCACGTCACATATCATAGAAATTTGAAAAAAAGACAAAAAAATTATCGTATTCCCGCCGTTACCATCTGCTGTCGAACCTGTGTTTAATTGGTATTGAAAGTAGATGTTTATTCGATTCATCTGTTCTGAAACAAGCCTTAGAAGGCAAATGGAAATAAAAAAGGAAACAAAACGTGTTGTTTGTACAGCGCTTCCATGGCGCACTTCTCCAGTTTGGTGGACAGTCAAAATATCGATTTTTAAATATCGAAGCACAGTTATATCGAGTTTTAAATATCGTAGGGACAAAATATCGAAGTCAAGAATATCTACAACCAGAATATCGAAGTTAAGGTAAGAAATATCGATGTTGCAAATATCGATGTTAGTAATATCGATAGTTAAATTATCGATGTTAATAATATCGATATTTATATGAGTGTTATGCATTTTAGTATGTATTTAATATGTATGTGTTCTATATTTTTTGTTAAGTATTGTACTGTTTTTTTAAATATATGTATACATTTTTTAGAAATTAGTAATTTTTTTAAAAGTAAATTTTGCGTTTTAGTACCGTAGCGGGTTGTGGGTTTATAGGGGAATAGGGTGGGAAGTAATTTAATTATAGTAAATTAAATAATAGTTTTTAGGAATTATTAATTTATTTTAATTACATTTTGTGTTTTATAGGGGAATAGGGTTGTGGGTTTATAGGGGAATAGGGTGGGAAGTAATTTTATTTTTATTAAGTAATTATTAATTTTTAATTATTGTTATTAATAATTAATTTATTGTTAATTATTAATTGGTAATTAATTATTATTAATTGATAATTATTTTATTTGTATTAATTTATTATTGGAGTGGGTTGTGTGTTTTTAGGGGAATAGGGTGGTAAGTAAATTATTTGTAATTAAGTAATTAATTAAGAAAAATTGAGTACTGCTAATTAATGTTTTTGTTAATTAATTTTTAATTGGTTACTAATTTTTATTAAATATTATTTATTGGTATTAATATTTTTTGTTAATTAATTATTAATTAGGTATTAATTTTTATTAAATATAATTTATTGGTATTAATAATTAACTTTTTCGGTAATTAATTTTTAATTGGTTATTAATTTTTATTAAATATTATTTATTGGTACCGATAATTTTTGTTGATTAGTTATTAATTAGTTATTAATTTTTATTAAATATCATTTATTGGTAATAATAAAAAAAATGTTAATTATTAGTTGGTTCTTACTTTTTATTAAATATTATTTATTGGTATTGCTAATTAATTAGTTTGGTAATTAATTATTAATTGGTTATTAATTTTATTACATATTATTTATTGTTATTGACATTTTTTTATTTAATTATTAATTGCAAATTAATTTTTATTAATTGATTAATTGAAAATTAATTTAATTGTGTGAAATTTTATGTGGAGTGTGTTGTGTGTTTATTGGGGAATAGGGTGGGAAGTATTTAATATTATTAAAGTAATTATTATTTTTGATATATTTGTAGGTTTTTATTTTTTCTAAATTTATTAATCAATAATTATTTAATTACAATATTTATTTCATTTATAAGTATGTTATTTTTAACATCTACGTTGTCCAACGCTTTCCCTACTGTTGCACTCACTGGAGTGGGAATAGTAATTTTTACCCCTACGCTATCCAGCGCTTTCCCTACTGTTACACTCTCTGGAGTGGGAATAGTAATTTTTACCCCTATGCTATCCAACGCTTTCCCTACTGTTGTGGAGAAGTGTGGCTCAATGGTTAGAGCAGCAGACCCTGATGCAGAGATCTGGCCCGGGACCAGGGTTCAATCCCCGCCTCGGCGGGTCTTGGGCTCAATTTCCTCGGACCTAATAATTCTCGCCTCGGGTGCCTAGTCTAATCATGGGTCCCACTCTGCAACTCTGGGCAATAGCTTGCTTAATCTCCACAACGGCCCCAACAGCGCTGGGATGCCTGGCTTCACCCTGGGGGTGCCCAGGAGTGGACATTTCACAGGGAAAAGCCAGGAAGGGTTCCACAGCGGTATGCGTACAGCGCCTGGACACCCCTTTGGGGGTATGGGTGCGCTTTACAAGTACAATTTCATTCATACTGTTGCACTCTCTGGAGTGGGAATAGTAATTTTTACCCCTACGCTATCCAGCGCTTTCCCTACTGTTGCACTTACTGGAGTGGGAATAGTAATTTTTACCCCTACGCTATCCAGCGCTTTCCCTACTATTGCACTCTCTGGAGTGGGAATAGTAATTTTTACCCCTATGCTATCCAACGCTTTCCCTACTGTTGCACTCTCTGGAGTGGGAATAGTAATTTTTACCCCTACGCTATCCAGCGCTTTCCCTACTGTTGCACTCACTGGAGTGGGAATAGTAATTTTTACCCCTACGCTATCCAGCGCTTTCCCTACTGTTGCACTCTCTGGAGTGGGAATAGTAATTTTTACCCCTACGCTATCCAACCCGTTCCCTACTGTTTCACTCATTGGAGTGGGAATAGTAATTTTTACCCCTACGCTATCCAGCGCTTCCCCTACTGTTGCACTCTCTGGAGTGGGATAAGTAATTTTTACCCCTACGCTATTCAGCGCTTTCCCTACTGTTGCACTCTCTGGAGTGGGAATAGTAATTTTTACCCCTAAGCTATTCAGCGCTTTCCCTACTGTTGCATTCTTTGGAGTGGGAATAGTAATTTTTACCCCTACGCTATCCAACACTTTCCCTACTGTTGCACTCACTGGAGTGGGAATAGTAATTTTTACCCCTTCGCTATCCAACACTTTCTCTACTGTTGCAGTATGTGGAGTAAGTATATATATTAATTTATATGTATATGTTTAATTTATTTTAACATTTAGGGGCCGATTCCGATTCGGGCCGGAAATCTCTCCGACCGAGCCGGACCCGGAGAGATTTCCAACCGAATCGGACCCGTGCAGCCCGACCGAACGAGTACGATGCGCACGTATGCCATCGGACTCGAGTCGGTCGGACTCCCATTGAAGTCAATGGGAGCCGGTCGTACAACGCGTACGCGGGCTCCCATTGACTCAATGAGTGCGAGGCGGACAAGGGCGCCCCCTACAGCGTGTACGCGGCGCAGTGACTCGCGCCGTACACGCACAGGTAGGGGGGACCCATGGGTCCCCCCTGTGCGCGGCAACGCGTACAGGGGGGTCCGACACGGACCCCCAAAGTACGGCTCCGACTGCTCTTTTGAGCCGGAGTGCGCGTCTCGGTCGGACTGCTCGCGGCGCGCATCGTACTTACCCGGCCGGGGAACGTCTCCTTTGCGCAGTGCGAGTCGAGTCCGAGCGAGTCGGTCGGTGCGGTTAGACCCGGGTACGAGTCGGTCGGAGCGGTCGGGATGCCCGGACGAGTCGGTCGGCGATTTCGCATCGTACTCGCACGCCCGGACGCGCGTACGAATCGGTCGGGAAATAGGGCTCCGAATCGGATCCGGTTAAGCCGAATCCGATTCGGAGCCCTACCGGCCGAGATCGGAATCGGCCCCTTAATGTATTAGGGGCCCATTACGATGTCGGGCGGAAGCACTACCGCCGTGCTGGCGGATGCAAAAACCACCAGTTACCGTCCGCACGCAGCAGTCCACACGCCCGCCCGATTACGATGCGAAAAGTCAGCCAAACACCGCCGGCAAGCCAGCGACACCGTCCGCCATCAAAGTGCGCCCGTACACGTAGCGGCGCAGCCCAATTGACACACACCGTCCGACAAAACACGTACCGCCCGGCGTACAAATTACGATGCCGCAAACAAACGGATCCCACGGCTAAGAGACACCGTACGTCAAACCGAAGCGGTAACACGAACGCCGAGCACGGACATCGAAGAAGCGGCATCCCCGAGCATGAATCCAGCACTGCAGGCCCTCCCTATGCTCTATCTGATGCACCACCAAGGACGCAACGTACCTCGAAGACGCAGGTAGGCACACACACAACAAGTGCATGCAAACAGCGCACACAGTGCAAGGGCGGAAAAAGCGGACAACCCCCCACCCCCGCGTGTACACGACACATCCACCATTGCATCCACATATGACACACAGGCCAAATTGTAACATCTCGTAACACATGTGTACACACCACCTGGGACTAGGAACCAACGACCCAGTCACGGCCCCAAAGCGGCGATGACGCTGCCACACATGCGCACAACGCAGAGGCCAACCGCAGCGCCATGCATGCGTCGCACACAGACACAGGGACACAACCAAGCAGCACACACACCAGCCCCACCCCGAACGCACATGACACGTGACAGGCCTGCCACAGACATGTCCCCAACGCCCAATTCACGGTCAACACCCAACGTCACACAACCGACGCACACATGTCAGTGAAGTCACGCAACAGCAGGACACACCCCAGTGTAACAAACATGGCGAAGCACACAGCGGCGGCAACCCCAACCAGGAGAAGCAGGGCCCCTTCGGGAAGAGGAACGCCAGTACCACACTGAAACACCCATACCACCCTGCACACATGAACAAGACATACAAAACGGAACACCAAAGAGCCCGGGGACCGACAACAGGTGGCCCAAGAATAACATCCACACACAAGGCCCAACGCAGAGCGGAAAGGCAGCCTGCCGCCCACACAAGGGAGAGCAGACAGCACTGAATGACCTTCCATTCCAACTCCGAAACCACAGCCCTACGAAAGAAGCCGGTGAATACAGCCATTGTCCAAAAAAAGACCTACACAGGCATGCAGAGGAGACCGACCACAGGGCAGATAGCGCATATCACCGAAGAACACTACGGACGGGAAAGAAAAAAGAAAACACTCCCCCATGTCGGCCCCATGCAAGTTATCTGGAAGGAGTCACACATCACTGACCTTGAACAGTCTGAGAAGCATGTGGGATGAGGGCCTGTGTCCTCCGCACAAGCCAACAGAACACAAGTCCTGTCTCCCTACGACTACACAGAGCTCACAGCAACCTCGGAGCGTGCACATTGCAGACTGCACACACAGCCGGAGCACGCCACCACAACGCACCGCTGCAAAATGGCACTCTCAACACACCTACCCAACTACGCCGGACAGGTCAAGCTGTACAAACACAACCTGATACAGATATTGGGATGCGAACCCCTGTCCCTGCTGAACGTAAGTTACCGACTGACTTACCGCATCACATTGTTCAGCTGCGTCATACCCGTCTTCTACTGTCGGAGGTGTCCCTACCAGCATCCTGTGGAGTTGTGTCTCTCCAACCCGGCATGTCTAAAGGCGGACCTGCTACAACTATTCCTCCCTCTGGACGCGCACGACAGGGCCTGCTCTGCCTATGGGGGCATGGCGTATGTGGCCAACATCGCACCCGCACTAAAATGGGACCACTGTGCCTCCACACGACGGATCATCGAGCACAGCTACATCGAATGTCACCCAGCATGCCCCATCATGCTCCTCCAAGGGACAACTTACGAACAACACCTTGACAGCCACCATCCGCTACATTGGCTGGCAAACATGTATACCACCAATGACATGGAAGCCCTGCTGGACGGCATCGCATACCTGACAACCTGTCAATTCGTCGGACCCCGACGCAAGTCCCCCAATTGACCTATGATGTCCAACCCCGCACCCATGCTTAGCTTCCGCACGGACTGGCCAGTCACCACCACAACAGCCATACCAAACGACCGGCAACTGTTACCACACCATCAACGACATCGCCATGACATCGGATATGACCGGGACATGCACACTGTTCCCCATCACATCCAGGAACACCGCATGCATCGTGGGAGGCAGTGGCATGGGGTCTGTGTATCGCACCCACATGGACGGAACTGCACGAACAACCAGGACACGACATGGATCCAGCGCCCATGGACACACACACCGCTCAGTGGACATGAATAGGTCGCCTGGAGTCTGTGGGTGCTGCACCCCTCCCACCCCCGCCCCGGGAATCCCATACCAGGACCTTTGCATGGACGACAAGTGCATACAACAACAACACGACCCCAGTGACTGTGACATGTCCAGTAACCACCACATTGCAACAACAAGTGGCACGCCGCTGCATGCACGCAAGCCCATGCCCTGATGTCATCTCACATGCACGCGTGCATGAGGAACAACCGCAGCAAACCTGTCACATGGAACTGAGATGGACTGTGCCCATGATGCCAAGCGGTCTGGTAGGCTACTTGTATACCGTCTGTGTCAAAGTCCGCAGCTCCGCAGCTATACGTAAATGTACATTAGCACAGCCTTGGCCAAGCAGATGTAACTCTGAAGCCCACATCCCACATGCAACAGCTAATCACATGTAACCCTACACCCTATCCCATTTGTAATCATGCTCAGTATATCCTCAACATGTATTCCGCTGCCAGTAGTGTCCACTATACTGCATCACAGAGGACAGAAGACTCAATATAATGTTTGAAACCAAAACTGTCTCCGCTGATTCAATTCACAAGTACGAATGAGAGAGGATGAGAGTATGTGAAGTACACGGCAGTCGTGACATGACCATGTAGTCCACTGGCATTGGATGTCAACGCAAATGAGTAGCACAACTGTGGAAGACACACGTGTCGTGTGAAGTCGTATGGACGCAGTGCTCAGGTGGGTGGGTGTGACGGGTAGATGGGGCACATGCCAAGTTGGAGCACGCCGTGTTGGGAGGGGTCATGAACAGTACACCACCGCTTCCCTGGGCATTGTGAGAGGACACCTGTCGGGGGGGGAAGTGAACACGTGTGTGCACAGCAGCCGGGCACACGAACAATGCGGTACCAGGCGCACACGTCAGCCCACCCTCTGTGGACAAGCTGGATCCTGTTGTGCGCCCGCCATGCCCCTTGACAAGGCACACACAGCCCCAGTCGACCAGGTGTAACCCCAACATAGTCAATCCGCACAGGCGATACAGGGCACGGGATGGCAGTGGAGCATGGTGTGTGAGAGGTCTCCTCGCGCTCCTCCTGGTCATATCACGCAGGCAATAGAACCTCAACGTGTAGCATGGCACAAGTCAAATGGAAGTGTAGGGGGACGCACCACAGCACGAGCAGCACTGACATCACGGGAGGTGGCTCGCACCATCCCATCCATTGCCCATTATTCCAACCACGCCACATGCCATTGCGACAAAGTGCAAGCGCGTGCGCCACCACCCCCGAGCCCTCCCCAGAGAGGCCAAAGAGTGAATGTGTGGGCCATCAGCTACAGACGGACGCGGCCTGGCCGCAAGTGCAGCCACAGCCTCTGGGTGTCGCAGGTGGCGGATCCGGAAGGCGAAGACTGTGATGCATAGTCCATGCAGGCCGGGTCTCCATTTGGGGCACCACGCAGGTGGACGGCATCCCGCCACACATCATACCCTGAGACAGCCCACTCGTGCAACTGGACCCACACATACACTCCTTGCCCTCTCTGGTGCGAGCTTGGGGCTGCCTGTGCAAGCGCTAGCCTCGCAGGTGCACATGCATATTGGGGGAGCGAGGGGAGGACATGAGGGCTGGGGCGAAGATGACTGTATCACTGTCAGTGAGTACAAGGGATGACCCAGATGTGGACAGGAAGAGACGTGTCCCGTGTGTACTGCAACTAGTCGCCAATCCAACTACCCCCCATGTCCGGAATGTAAGCCCGCACCTAGGCCCGCCCATCCGCCACATCGAATATACCACCAGCACAACAACCTTCCCATTCGAAACACTGACTGGGGGTGGCGACCAGTGAACAATCATGTGTAGCCTACCCACGCGTACATGTGGGCCCTCCATGATCCATGTCACCTGCGGCAAAGTCATGACATGCGCAATGAGGGAAGTGAGGAGAGCTGTCCGCCCCACGCACAGAAGGTGCATCAGCTCCACAGACCCAGCAGCGAGTCCAGCAGGGGTCACATGTGCAGGGGCAGCTGTGCCTGGTGTGAAGGCACCTGCATATAGACAGCACATCGACCAATGTGTAGTCTGCCCACATCTACAGTCCATCATCATGCAGACATAGGAATTGAACACAGGGCAACACATCTGAGTGGGTGCACCCACCGTGACCAACAATGCGCAATTATCGACGTACCCGCCCTGTGCATGGCCCCCCACCCAACGGAGGCACATCCAGTGCCACCATCCCACACACACAAGCCTTCCACGAAACATGCTGTGTCCAATGGTCAGTACAGAGTCAGCGCCCATCTGGTGGATCCTGAACAGGAGACACATGCACACACATGCCAGCTCCCACTATGTACGTCTGCCACCTGGCACGTGCAATGTAACCTCTCACCTGTGACGTGTGTCTGCAAGCACACAGCCGTTTTGGCATGGGGCTGTCAATGTGGACACCTGTCAATGTTTCGGGAGGTGTGATCCGTACAGTGCTGTACATAGGGTGCAGTGCTGACACCTACTACTGTCTCATATCCCCTCGTGCCACAGGTCCCACTTGTTTTGGCCGCTCAGCCTGTGCCCACATCGTCGTCGTCGTGTGCCATACTCATCCAGCCTCGGAAGCAGTGCCATGCTCAGCAGACATTCATGTTGCCGTGGCGTTGCCGCTTGACGAATATGCAGTCAGTCCCCATCAGCACGCCCCGCAAGTCATTGGGGCCTAGATCCCCATGTGCATGCTCATGGCAGTGGTTTGTATCACTAGCCATTGCCATTGGTGGGAGACCTGTGTAAGTGTATTGTGGCCGTGCCGACCCTGCTTGACAGCTGGGCTGTGACTCATGTGCTTGCTCAGTCATGTCAGTGATGTGAATGCGAAATTGCGTTTGTGTTGTGTTGCTTTGACATGTGTCCACTGCCATCTTCCCTAGGCGGAGACCGAACATTGACCGCCCATACCAATTGCTGGCGGACATGGATGATACTGAGGTCATAAGGAAGTTTCGGCTGGACAGGCCAACCCTGCATCAACTGTGTGCCATGTTGGAACCCCATCTCCGTCCCCGCAGGGTGTATCCGACAGCATTCACCCCCACGGCTAAGGTGATGGCCGCCATGCATTTCATCGCCACTGGGTCATTCCAGCACACAGTGGGCAGTGGAGGAGGGATGTCCCAGCCCATGTTCAGCAAGGTGCTGAGGGATGTACTGGCAGCCATGATGCTGTACCGAAACAGGTACATCAGATTCCCCAGGGCTCGTGAATTGGCGGCAGTGAAGGGTGCATTCTATGCCCTTGGCAGGATCCCACACGTCGTTGGTGCCATTGATTGCACACATGTTGGCCTTGTTCCACCACAGGCCACTGAGCACCTGTACCGCAACAGGAAGCACACGCACTCCCTGAATGTGCAAGTGGTGTGCCTTGCGGACATGGTGATAACCCACGTGTGTGCAAAGTTCCCAGGCTCGGCCCATGACGCACACATAATGCGCAACAGCATCTTGCCACGACTGATGTCCAATCTGCAACAGGATCATGGCTGTATTGTCGGTGAGTATGTGGAGTGGTGTAGCGTGCTGGCTGTGCGATGCTGTCCCCTGTCCAGTTGGAATAGCAACGGTTCTCTGTGTCCCTCACACCCAGGTGACTCTGCGTACCCGAATGGGGCATGGCTGCTCAGTCCATTGAGAAATCCTCGCACCCCAGCAGACGTTCGCTACAATGAGGCACATGGGAGGCACATGGGAGGACCAGACGTGTGGTCGAGCGTACCTTTGGCCTCCTCAAGTCCAGGTTCAGGTGCCTGGACCGCACAGGGGGTGCGCTGGCGTACTCCCCACAGAAGGTGTGCCAGATAGTGGTGGCGTGCTGCATGCTGCACAATCTGGCCATTCGGAAGCAGATCCCCCTCATTGTGGATGACGGAGATCAACCAGGGCCCCAGCCCGCAGACCAGGACAGCTCGAGTGAGGAGGACAGCGGAGAGGAGGAAGCTGGGAATGTGCGCCAGCAGCTCATCGCTCGCTACTTCACTTGACGGTGAGTGTCCATGTACGACGGCTGATGTGTCTGTATTTGTGCAGGTGTGTGTGTGCTGTGTCAGGGTGGCCTTTTGATCACTGCGTGCTGTGTGTCAACGCTCCATGCCCAGGTTAGTATGCCACTGATGGTGGCTGTGGCATTGTGCCCTATTGCTCTGTGCGATGTGTGTACATTGCTTGTAGTTGTTGACATGTACTGTGTGATGGGTGTGTGACACACTCATTGAATGTGCTCCTGTTCTGTCTCCCACCCCTAGGTCCCTACAGGCCCTCCGGTTCCATTGCCATGCCACGCATCAGGTGCCGTTCCGCTCAAGGTGGCCGTTGTATTCCGTACAATTAAAACACAGGGCACAGACAGCAGTTTGTGGAAGAGGTGCATTTATTTCAAACTGTGACATGTGATTGTGTGTAAGGTGATGACAAAAGTGGTGCGTGCAGTGACAATGAGCTGTCGGTCATGGCTGCGTGATGCTCAGGGTGTACCCACTGGTTCTATGTCCATAGTCCAACACACACATGCCATCCAGATGGCTGTGTGGAGTGGGATCGTAGTCCAAGTCAATGCAGTGGGTGGTCAAGGAAGGCTGGCTGGCTGCCTGACTTGCGTCTGGAGCGTGCGAAGTCCTCCCGGGAGATCTGTTTCCACTTCGGACGGCCCCTTCCACGTTTGCGAGGGGGGGTGCCTGCTTGCGACCTGCTGGTGGTTGAGGTGTGCTCACTGGCTGTGGACGCAGGGGAACTGGACACTGCTGCTCAAGCCTGCGCCCCGGCAGGTGGTGGCGGAGGGGGAGCTGCTGTCCCTGGCTGTGACCTCACCGCCACCACCAGCTGGCCCATGAGGTCCACGAGTTGGCCCATACGGGCGTCCATGGACCTCAGCACCCCCAGCACCTAACGCGTGTCTGTAGCAGACCTGGCCCATTGTCCTTGGGCCTCTTCATAGGCCCCAAGGACCCTGGCAATTTGAGGCAGGGCATGGTTCCCAGGGGAGACTGGCGTTTCCCTGACCCTGCTCCTCCTACCAGTCCTGCTGCCACCGGCCTGCCCACTATCCACATTGCTCACCACGGTCCTCGCCCTGGCTCCCAGGGTGGATCCAGTGGGCCGGGCCACCACCTGCGCTGGTGCTGGGGCCAGCGAAGACGTGGTAGCGGTTGCGGCAGCGGTAGTGGCCGCAATGACCGTGGGTGTGGCCGCAATGACCGTGGGTGTGTCCGCAATGACCGTGGGTGTGGCCGCAACGACAGTGGCTGCAGGGGGCTGTGAATGTACAACAGCCCTGGATGATGGGTTGGTGGGTAGGTGGGGGCCTGGGGAGCGGCTGGGCCCTGCCACACCGGATGGGCCTGCTGGGTGGTCCGTGTCCAAGGAGGAGGACAGATCCTCCACATCCGTGTGTCCTTGTTGGGGGCTTGCAGGCTGGCTGTGCTGGCTGCTGTCTCCATCCCCAGCATCCAGCAGTTCGTCACCTGTGGGGAGAATGAGATTTGTTAATGTGTTGCACCTGGCGAAGTATGTATTTGTCGTCTGACATTCACAGTTCGTGCAATCTCGTACATGGGTTTCCCGGAGGCGTGTGTGTGGCTGTACCATTTGTAGTTGTGTGTGCTTGGCAATGGGACTGTGTGCTGTGCACATGTGGCATGGGACGGATTGGCCATGCCGATGGGTGTGTTGCTGTGCTCCTACTTATTGTGACTCTGGTGTATGCGGGCTCCTGGCCCATCCTGGGTCTGGTTTGTACTTTGCTTTTGGGGTTCAAATGGGACGCTTAGGAACGCATATGGCAACATGGGGGCCATGCCCCAGAAACGCATTTGGGATGGAATATGCTTTTGGGCTACATGCTGTGAGCCATGGGTGCCGAACGTGACATGTGTTGTGGCAGCATGACAGTGCATGGTCTGAGGTGTGTGCATGCCTGACATACCCTGCATATTTGCTGTCTGTTTTGATTACTGGACATGGCATTGGACGCATCGTTAGGAGTGTGTGATGGTTGTGTGCCACCCGACGTATTGCAGTTGTCCCATCTCCTTGGTGTGCGTGCTGCCCTGTGCCATGTGCATCACTGCAGTGCTCGGGGGGTGTGGCCCATGTTGTGTGTTGTTGCTCACAGTGTGGCGTGCGCTTCATTGACTTCTGGCACATGGTTGGTCATGGGCATGTATCTTAGCGTGACTGCTGTATGTGTGGCAGCTGTTCGGATGACATGCCTTTCATGAGACTGGGGCTGACGGATGGGATGGATGGTATGTTGTATGTGCATGGTGTGTCTGTGTGTTTGATGGGTTCAGTGGTGTTCGTGTGCATTTATGTTGTTCCGCTCTGTTGCGTCTAGTGTTGTTTGTCTTACATAGGCGTAGTTGTGGGGTGTGTGGTTGACAGGCAGTAGGGGCTACATGGACAGGACTTCAATGGTGTTTCGGTTGTGTGTGATGGGTTGCACAGTGGCTGCCGTGTGGTACTATATTCAGTGTGGCTTGTGCATGCAGACGTGGCTCCTTGGGTGTTGCTGTGTCTGTGATGGGTCATGTGGGGTGTGAGTCTGTGGTTCATGTCCGTGTGCACATTGTTCACTTGTTCGTGACAGTGGGCGGTGCTGCGTGTTCGTCTGCTACGTGACATGTCCCATGTGTTGGTCGTGTTACGGTCCTCATGCCTCCAGTAATCCAGCCCTGTCCAGTTTCCCACCTGCAGGTTGTTCGGGCGTGCACTGTACTGGATGCCACATGGTTCTAAGCGGGGGTGCTCCATGTTGCAGGTCTGTGGGGGTGGGGGCGGTGTTGTGGGTCGTGGTGATGGCTGGACACCCACTTACACCGATTGTTGTGGACCGTGATGTCTACCTTTCGGCTGTCGGTGTGCACTGCGGTGGCTGACACGTGGCTGTGGGGTGTGGGGGATGCTCCTCCTTGCTGTGCTGTGGGACTAGGGGCCTGGTGTGTGTTGTACTTGAGCTGTCCACCCTCCCACCCACTGCACTTTGTGTTCCTGCCACTTACCTGTTACTTGTCGGTTAGTGCAGCTATGGCGGACACATGGGTGTGGTGGGTGCTCGTTGTGGCGCTTCTGGCATACTTGGGGACCTGTTGGTGGTTACGTGGCTGGCTGAGTGTACACATGCCCCCACGTATCTTTCAGTTGTTAGGTTTGGGCTGTGTGTGGTGGTGTCTGTTGCATGTGTGTGTGATGTGTTGTGTATTGTGTGCTGGACATGGGGGTGTTTGTCCCTGGGAGCTGTGGCATGGTGGTAGTGCATGTGAGTACATAGCGGTGTGCTGGTATACATTAGTTTGTACTTACCAGCCTCCACTCCCCCTGCTAATCCGGTGAGGATCTCCGGATGGATGATGACTCGCACCTTCTCCTCCCACGCTTTGAAGGTCTTGAAAAGCGCGGGATTCCCTCCGCCAGTGACGGCAGCCAGCTCTCTGTTTTTGTTCTCCTTCTTCTTGACCAGGCTTTTGACGTCATTCCACCGTTTGTTGATTTCTCCTCTGTTCCTGGGCAGGGTCCCGACTGCATTGACCTGGTCTACGATCCGGTTCCACATTCTGTTTCTGGTGGCTAGTGGTGTGTGCTGGACCAGGTTTCCATAGATTTGTGGGTGCACCTTGATGATCTCGTCGACCATGACCGTCAGCTCAATGGGCGTGAACTTGGGCATTCTTTGTGGTGCCATGGTGTTTGTGGTGCTGGTGCGGTGTGTGTTGTGTAATGTGCAGGGGGTTTGTGGTGCCGGTGTTTGGTGGTGGTGGTGGTGGTGGTGGTTGTGATGTGTGCATTTCTGTGGTGTGCTGCTGTCCTTGCTGTGTCACTGTGTCCTCTCCTCTCCTCTCTGGTTTGCGATGTTGCAAGGGGTTGTGGTCTGTGGGAGTGCTGCTTTTGTACTTACCTATGTGGGTGTGTCCTCATGGTCTGTTGTTTTCAGGTGTGTTGTGTCTGGTGTTCTGGCCTTTGTGGTTTTTGTTTGTCCAGGGGGTGTGTTTTCGGGATGTGTACTGTGCTTGTGTATTTGTGCGTGCCTTGCTGTGTGGACTTGTTGGCCATGTTGTGTGCGATTGTTTTTGTCAGCGGATGGTTTCTGTGCAGGGACGTGGCCGCCATGGCTTCTGCCGTGTCAATTTTCATCGGCGTTGTTTGCGCTGGCGGGCGGTATATTTGTAGTTTTCCCGCGCTCATGGCGGTGCGATCGTAATTTCACGTGCGGTGTGTCGGCCGTGAGGGCGGGCGGTTTTGTGTTGTCGTGCGTGTTTCCGTCCGTGGCGGGCGGTTTGACTCCGACTCGGACGAGGGCGGGCGGTATCTTGTGTGATTTTCCGCCGATGGCGGTTTTCGGTTTGTGTCATCGTAATGGCGTGGTCGGTGTTCAGACGGTGTGTGCGGGCGGATTTTTGCCGCTTTCATGCGTGGCGGATTTTTTTACGCCGGGTATCGTAATGGGCCTTTTAGTTATTATTTTTAAATATATTTTAATATTTTTAACTATATTTATTTTAATTATATGTATTATTTACTTAATTTTACATTATTATTAAAACATTAAAAAAAACGATATTTTTAACTTCGATATTTTTGACAACTATATATTTTTTCCGATATTTTTGTACTTACCTTTATGTAGATTGGACTTCGATATTTTTGACTTCTATATTTCTGTGTCGATATTTTTGCAGGTCGATTTTCTGTCCGTCGATATTCTGTCATACATTCCTCCAGTTTCTAACTGCTATAAATAATAGGTGTTTCTTTCATCCTACGTTACTGACCTCGGAAGGATGAAGGGCTATTCTAACCCGGACGGGAGTGGAGCTATTTGTGCATATTCACACAGTCATTAAAGCAAGTTTCTGGCGTTTATGAACATTTGATATAGAATTGAGGTGCCAATATGCTGCCCATTTGCATGCTTGCAGTTCACACTGAAGCTTCTCCTCAAACATCCTGAGTGAATATATTGGAGTCTAGGCAGTTTAACCTCATACATACCGATAAAGTAGTTGCATTATATTCAGTTAAGTACTGATACAGTCAGTGAGTTCTCGGATGCTCACTCAAAATGCACAGATATAAAATGTCATGCCCACAACGCACAGCTGTAGATATAATGCGGATAGAGTCAGTCAGTTCAGATATGCTCACTTACAACGTGCAGTTATAAAATTTCACGCCCACAACGCACAGATGTAGGGATCACACTTACAACGCACAAATCTATATATATCACACTCACAACGTATCTCTCCCCTCTCACAACTAACAAACGTAGCTATAATTTTGATGCTGTGTGAGTTTTGAGATGTTCGCTGACAACGTAGAGATGTAAGATGTCACACAACGCGCAGGTGTAGGTATAATGCAGATAGAATGTGCCAGTTTTGTCACACTCACAACGCACAGCATGCTCACTCGCAACGCACAGATGTAAAATGTCAAACGCACAGCTGTAGGTAAAAAGCTGACACAGACTGAATTTTGTCACACTGCAGTCTGTGAGTTTTGTCACACAACGCACAGATGTAGATATAATGCTGATAGTCTGAGTTCTGAGATGCTCGCTCACAACATGTCACAATCACAACGCACAGGTGTGGGTTTAACGTTGATGCAATGTGCGAGTTTTTTCACACTCACAATGCACAGCTGTAGGTATAATGCTGATAGTCTGTGAGTTTTGTCACACTCACAGATGTGGATATAATGTTGATCGGTGTGTGAGTTTTGTCGCACTCACAATGCACAGCTGTAGGTACAATGCTGATAGTCTGTGAGTTTTGAGATGCTCGCTCACAACGCACAGATGTAAAATGTCACACTCATAACTCACAGATGTGAGGAAACTCCATGTACAGTTCCCGTGCGTTTAGGGATGCACACTTAAAACAAACACACACGCGAGGGCTCAGCGCACGTTTTCTCTCCTTGCTGCCCCTAAACTCCTTTGTAATGCAGGCTTTCGCAGTGTTATTGCTTCAGATAATTTCTCCAAGGCTCTTGCCCAAGTTCAAAAGTTCACCTTTTACGACCTGCAGTGATTTCTCACATGTTCCCAATAAAACTTGCCCATTACTAACACCAGTGGGAAATGTCCGAAACAAATACAAGCATTTGCAATGCAATAGGTCTCGCATCTACGCGAGACCTATTGCATTGCAAATGGTTGGCATCACGACAACGGGAGGGAGGGCGGGCGGGGTTTTAGGGAGAGGGAGGACGGGCGGGGAAAAGGCACAGACAATGGGAGGGCGGGGGCGAGACAGCACGGACAACGGGAGGGCGGGTGAGAAGTCACGACGGGAGGGAGGGGGGGGAGTAAAGAAGGCACCAATGCATGTCATCAAAAAAGGGCCACGGGTCCAGGATAAGGGTATGGGGTGCAGAGGGATTTTATCAACCATGTACTAGAGGGGGATCCCTTTAAGGACGGTTCCCCTCACACACCAAAGGTGTCATGCTTCATCAAAGGGGTACCTCCTCGAGTAAAAGACCGTGGGGCATATTAGCAAGAACGGCGTTAAAATTATCGCCGCTTTAGCGGCAGGAAAATGCCACTAAAGCGGTAATAATGTGCTTGATAATATGCCCTTGAGAATACCAATAGAAGCCCATGTTCTGCTGTGATCCTGGGCTTCTATTGGAATTCTCAAGGGCATATTATCAGGCTCATTATCGCCGCTTTAGCGGCAGTTTCCTGTCGCTAAAGCGGCGATAATTTTAACGCCGTTCTTGCTAATATGCCCCCCGGTCTCTACGCGGGCTACAACCCCCACGCTATGAGGGAGGAGCACAGGGATGATTTTAATGTTGATGAGGAGGGTTGGACTAAAACCCTATGTGAGCGTGGTGTGCTCAGTGTGAAGTGCAGTGCTAAAGTGAACGTGGTTAAAACTGGCTACAAGGTTAGCTATGTGGCAACTTTAATCGGCTACCTTGTGACAGGATTAAAAACAAATAGCTGATAATACAGCTGCCGTCATTAGAGGCATCGATATTAGTGTATGACCAACATGTTTCGGCCTAGGGACCTGTCAAAGTGTTGTGGCCTTCATCATGATCGCGCATACAGCTACTGCAACAAAGTGAGGTACATGCACATATAAAAGATAATGCGCAGTAACGACGGTGTATTATACTGAACCAGTGGTCCTGCTGTTCAGTATGTTCACCGTTGGAACCCACATTGGTTATAGAATTCGCCGCATTTGTCCTGGCCTATTAGCCGAAAGGTACATGCGCCAATCCAACCGCTCAGATGCAGCGTGGAGTCAAGGGGCACACGTCCTCGGGATGTGGGTTCCAACGGTGAACATACTGAACAGCAGGACCACTGGTTCAGTATAATACACCGTCGTTACTGTGCATTATCTTTTATATGTGCATGTACCTCACTTTGTTGCAGTAGCTGTATGCTCGATCCTGATGAAATCAATAACAACAAAAGAGTGAGTAGAAAAGGGACGATGGGGAACGTAGCACGAGGAAAAACCTCTTATTTAAAAGAACCCTCACTCACCAACCTAGTTGGTGACATGCTTCATCATTGGGTTCCCACCAGAGAGGCCGAGTGCCTCCCTGGTGTGCTACGACGCCTGAATTACAGCGGAGCGGGTATTTTGTTGGGGTAGTGTCAGTGCAACAGTGAAGGTAGTGCAAGTTAAAAGATATCTGGTTTAATCCCAAATCAATTTTATTGGTGGAAAACCAGGTAACATTAAAAACAAGTGAAATGGACACTAGGTGCCTAGCTAAATTGACCAGGCGCATCCAGATTGATTTAAAAGTGATCAATGGTCAACATGTTTCTGCTTATAATGTGTAATTTACAAAGCTTTCATCAGGACCAGGCCTCCACGGCGGTGTACACTCGCTAAGGTGTACCCTAACCAGTGGAGGTATATGGATGGTAAAACTCACGGTTTTACCATAGGGCCTTCTGGGATTCCAAAAAGCCAAAGAACTCTGTAAGAAAACACAAATACAACAGTTTTGTAAGTTCAGTGGTATTTCTTGCCAGGTATTCTGGAGGTCTAAAATGTTTAAGAAACCTTGTGCTATTAATTGCCACAGCGTGATTGTATCACGTACACCTTTCAATCAGGCAAACGTGTCAGACATACCGCCACTCCGTGTCTATTTGTCTCCGGAGGGGTCATTATTACTAGATAAATACTAGTAACATTTAACGCTTTACTTAGTGAGCGTAATAGAAGCATTCTCAATTATGCAACAAACTTGGAATATAGTGACAAACCCGTTAAAAACGCGGATAAAGTGTGCACGCGTTTGTTAAAATCCAAAGGCAGATTTTCAAAACATGGAGAAATTAGGGCTTACGTGAAGAAACTACTAGCTTCACGTCATGGGTCCGGGAGGGGTTAGAGATGCTGGTGGAATCTATACAAGATAAAAAGGAAGTAAGTTTCTAGAGAATCTCCGGTGAGTTACCGGTGAACCTCGTGTCAAAGTAACAATCACCACCCCGGAAACCCCCAGCCTACTTACTTCCAAAACAGCACTCTCCCGCACACAACCTATCGGTGCCAAACCTCGGACCCGAATGTTACTACGATGTTTCAGCTGGAGAAAGAAATGCCGATTCTCAATCACGTGACCCGTGCGTAAACCACCGAACGCGGTGCGTCCAGGACACGTGACTTCAAAGACTAGACTGCAAAGGTCGGGACTTAAAGCGCTTAGTAATAAAGTTGTTATTTACTTGAAACAACTCTGTACTGAAACGATATGAATTCTAAATGACTAATTTAAGTAAACTGTGATAGAAATAGATAAAGTATGGGGTCAAATGGTACTTGTGAAACCAAATAATAATGACACACGAGTATCGGAAAATATTAAAGACACTATACTCTGAGCATAATAACCCTATTGAAATCTATATACATAGCAGATGATAATGGTATGGGCTAATCAACCATTAACTATGTATACACTCATTACACTATAAGTCAGTAACTTCCTAAAAGCGTGTCTAGAGGGCAATGGTGGTCCCAAATCAGACAGTGAGGACACAGGTAGGCATAAAGGTGAAAAAGGGGAGTAACCCTCCATGCTCAAGGGACTGAGTCGTTGGTCAGGCATAAGGGCTGAGACTATAATCGAGTGATGTCAACGTTTCATTACTGAACCCCAAGGGATATTATCGTTAAGCCCTATCTTATGTGTAGAAAGGCGATAAATCCAACGTTGTTCCTTCTCGAAAAGCGCTTGCTGTATAGTAGGACTTTGCCTCAATTGCTCAATAATTGTCCAACTCAAATCATTTGTAGTGTGATTTTGCTGTAAAAAATGATCAGTAAGTTTTGTAGTGTTTTTTCGGCATCGGATATTGCTCCTGTGCTCACATATTCGTTGTTTAATCTTACGCGTAGTCATACCCACATACCTGGAACCGCACGGGCAAGTAATCAAATAAACCACGTTTGCGGAATTGCAGTTGGTATGGGCCTTTTGTGACCATATTTTTCCAGTTTCAAGTTCCAGGTACTTGGTAGCGATAGTCAAATGGCACACGCTGCACGCCCCACATGGGAAATGACCTGTCACAGGAGGAAGTCCCCAGGCATTCAGGACTGAACGATTTTCTTCCCTTTCTGGTAAACTAGGCCGCGTATGTACTACGGTATCCTTAATGCTCCTTGCTCTTTTGAAAGAGAAGAGCGGTTTTTCCCACTTGTGATTATTACTCTCCAGGATTCTCCAGTGCTTCCTTATTGATTTACTGACAGCATTAGAAGCCACATTGTACGTTGTAACGCATGTAAGTGGTATTTCCACTGAACTTCTGGGATTTTCCTCCAGAAGGGCTTCCCTGTGTTGGTTCCTGGCCCTCTTGCAGCTTCTTTTTAAAATACTGTCGGGGTACCCCCGCTTCTGGAGTTTGATTGTAAGGTCCTCTGCCTGGGATCTAAAATTCGTCAATTCGCTACAATTGCGTCTGAGGCGGAGGTATTGGCCGAAGGGGAGGTTTTCCCGCAGCGGTCGCGGGTGGAAGCTGGAAAAATGCAGCAAGTTGTTTTTTGCTGTCGGTTTGTGGTGTGTCTTGGTCTGTAGTTGATTCCCAACTTTCATGATAACTACATCCAGGAAGACCATCTCATCCTTCTTATAAGAGTAGGTGAATTTTAAGTTCGGATCGCATGTATTTATCCACCCAAAGAACTCCAAAAGGACATCTTCAGTCCCATGCCAGATGATAAACACGTCGTCTATGTACCTCTTCCAAAAGGAAACAAAGGACGCGTAAGGATTATGGGCTGATAAGATGTATTTACACTCAAAATCGTGCACATACAGCCCGGCTACACTTGGGGCAAATGTACTGCCCATCGAAGTGCCCGTAGACTGTAAATAAAGCTCTCCCTTGTATTCAAAGTAATTCCTTTTCAAGGCGAGGGTGGCACAAGCGATCACGAATTCCTTCGGGGTTACAAAATCCCAAGGTGCTGTCTCCAAAACCTCTTTGAGAACCTTGATGGTGTCATCCTGCGGAATGCAGGTATAGAGGCTTTCAATATCTAATGAGACCAGGAAAGTAGATTCATTGGTAATGTCAATATCCTGTAATAAGGATAATAAGTTTTTAGTGTCTTTAAGGTAAGTACTAGTTGCCTGGATCAAGGGTTTCAGAAAGAAATCGCAGTACCGCGACAAAGGTTCGAGGAGGGAGCCAATGCCCGACACAATTGGACGTCCTGGAGGGGGCATTCTGTTCTTATGCGTTTTTGGCAGTGTGTAGAAGTATGGAATAACACCCCTGCTTGTTGTCAAAAAATCAGCTTCATGTTTGGTAATGTGTCCATTAGTTTCAGCCTCCTCTACCATGTCTGTAATCATAGATTTTAGGTGTGGAGTGGGATCCGTATCAAGACGAGTGTAGTTGGCCTGGTCACTCAGAAGTCGTCTACACTCAGTATCATATGCCACCGCATCTTGAATCACAACACCACCCCCTTGTCTGCTGATTTTATGACAATGGTGGTGTTGGACTGTAATGATTGAAGTGCACGAAATTCTTCTGCACGCATGTTCTTGAAGACGACCGTCTCCTGAAAAGACTCAATATCATTAAACACAGCCTGTTCAAAGGCTGTGATTTCAGGTGGAACCGCATGAGGTGGAGGAGTAAAAGTTGATTTCAACCTTAGGCCTGAATCCCCAGTGGAAACCTGGGTACCATCCATGGTTTGTTTCTCAAAAAAACTCTTGAGTTTCAATTTGCGGAAAAAACCGGCCAGTTCACAATGGAGCTTAAAACGATCGAGGCGTGCCGTGGGTACAAAACCTAAACCCTTCTCTAAGACTGAGTTTTCATCTTCTGTAAGGACGACAGAGGAGAGGTTGGTGATTAAACTCTCTGGTTGCTGGGGCCTGCTTGCTGCTCCCGCGCCTTGCTCCGTGTGTTGTCGCCCACTACTTCGTGTTCCCAGTGCACTTGGTTCGTACCTCTTCTTTTGCCGCGTCCTCTCCGGCCTCTCTCTAAAAAAGGAGGGCGATACATATTTTGTTGGAATTGTGGATGTGGCACAAAATTTGGATTCCAACCCATCATCTGCTGGAACTGTGGTGGTTGGAAAGGATTCTGAAAACCCCTCCCCCAGCCAGCGGAAAAGGTTGCCATGGTTGCTGGTATTGTTGCCTTCTGTTCCTACCTCTCCCTCGGTGACTGGGTTTGAAACTGTCCCCACTTGACCCACTAGTTGTTGATGCATCGTCATCTGAGCCATCTGTACTATATGTGTTCCTTGGTGGAGGGACATAATCGGGATTGGCATATGGATAGATTTTAGTGTATGAGAACCGCTTAAGGTCCTTCTGAAAGTTATGTGCCTTGGACTGGGTCAAGGTATCTTTGTACTCATTAACCTCCTTATTTAATTCATCCAGCCTCTTTTTGTATCCCGTGAGTGTTGTTCTGAAGTGTGTCTCAGTTAATTGAATTTCTATTAACATTGCTTCAGATAAACGAAGAGCTGTCTTTATTATAAGCACCAGCCAGTCGCGGGTACAATGCCACGCGATCTGGGCCCATTCCTTTCTAAACTGGGGATCTTCCAGAAAAATGCGCGGGGCATTAGTCACCAAAAGGCCCTTTGGTGCCACGTTGTTCCGTAGATACTCAGTGAGTATCGTACCATGTAAAATAGTCCTGATACGGTTTCTTTTCTGCTCGGTAAGTTTCTCCCACTCTGTAGTTTGAGAGATTGTCTGAGCAATCGAGGGGTCTGAGAAAAGGGAAGAATCTGCCAAAAGGGCATCAACCTCTTCTTTAGAATATGAAAGGCCTAAGTTCTCCATGTTACTGCCAAACGGGGTCACTAGTATTGTAGGTAAAGAAAATACTCTCGCAGCTGTACGCTGCTAAATCTATAATATCAACAAGAGAGAGAGGGAGAGGGTCACTCTTATTCCCCCTAACGTATGAATTCAATAACAACAAAAGAGTGAGTAGAAAAGGGACGATGGGGAACGTAGCACGAGGAAAAACCTCTTATTTAAAAGAACCCTCACTCACCAACCTAGTTGGTGACATGCTTCATCATTGGGTTCCCACCAGAGAGGCCGAGTGCCTCCCTGGTGTGCTACGACGCCTGAATTACAGCGGAGCGGGTATTTTGTTGGGGTAGTGTCAGTGCAACAGTGAAGGTAGTGCAAGTTAAAAGATATCTGGTTTAATCCCAAATCAATTTTATTGGTGGAAAACCAGGTAACATTAAAAACAAGTGAAATGGACACTAGGTGCCTAGCTAAATTGACCAGGCGCATCCAGATTGATTTAAAAGTGATCAATGGTCAACATGTTTCTGCTTATAATGTGTAATTTACAAAGCTTTCATCAGGACCAGGCCTCCACGGCGGTGTACACTCGCTAAGGTGTACCCTAACCAGTGGAGGTATATGGATGGTAAAACTCACGGTTTTACCATAGGGCCTTCTGGGATTCCAAAAAGCCAAAGAACTCTGTAAGAAAACACAAATACAACAGTTTTGTAAGTTCAGTGGTATTTCTTGCCAGGTATTCTGGAGGTCTAAAATGTTTAAGAAACCTTGTGCTATTAATTGCCACAGCGTGATTGTATCACGTACACCTTTCAATCAGGCAAACGTGTCAGACATACCGCCACTCCGTGTCTATTTGTCTCCGGAGGGGTCATTATTACTAGATAAATACTAGTAACATTTAACGCTTTACTTAGTGAGCGTAATAGAAGCATTCTCAATTATGCAACAAACTTGGAATATAGTGACAAACCCGTTAAAAACGCGGATAAAGTGTGCACGCGTTTGTTAAAATCCAAAGGCAGCTTTTCAAAACATGGAGAAATTAGGGCTTACGTGAAGAAACTACTAGCTTCACGTCATGGGTCCGGGAGGGGGTTAGAGATGCTGGTGGAATCTATACAAGATAAAAAGGAAGTAAGTTTCTAGAGAATCTCCGGTGAGTTACCGGTGAACCTCGTGTCAAAGTAACAATCACCACCCCGGAAACCCCCAGCCTACTTACTTCCAAAACAGCACTCTCCCGCACACAACCTATCGGTGCCAAACCTCGGACCCGAATGTTACTACGATGTTTCAGCTGGAGAAAGAAATGCCGATTCTCAATCACGTGACCCGTGCGTAAACCACCGAACGCGGTGCGTCCAGGACACGTGACTTCAAAGACTAGACTGCAAAGGTCGGGACTTAAAGCGCTTAGTAATAAAGTTGTTATTTACTTGAAACAACTCTGTACTGAAACGATATGAATTCTAAATGACTAATTTAAGTAAACTGTGATAGAAATAGATAAAGTATGGGGTCAAATGGTACTTGTGAAACCAAATAATAATGACACACGAGTATCGGAAAATATTAAAGACACTATACTCTGAGCATAATAACCCTATTGAAATCTATATACATAGCAGATGATAATGGTATGGGCTAATCAACCATTAACTATGTATACACTCATTACACTATAAGTCAGTAACTTCCTAAAAGCGTGTCTAGAGGGCAATGGTGGTCCCAAATCAGACAGTGAGGACACAGGTAGGCATAAAGGTGAAAAAGGGGAGTAACCCTCCATGCTCAAGGGACTGAGTCATTGGTCAGGCATAAGGGCTGAGACTATAATCGAGTGATGTCAACGTTTCATTACTGAACCCCAAGGGATATTATCGTTAAGCCCTATCTTATGTGTAGAAAGGCGATAAATCCAACGTTGTTCCTTCTCGAAAAGCGCTTGCTGTATAGTAGGACTTTGCCTCAATTGCTCAATAATTGTCCAACTCAAATCATTTGTAGTGTGATTTTGCTGTAAAAAATGATCAGTAAGTTTTGTAGTGTTTTTTCGGCATCGGATATTGCTCCTGTGCTCACATATTCGTTGTTTAATCTTACGCGTAGTCATACCCACATACCTGGAACCGCACGGGCAAGTAATCAAATAAACCACGTTTGCGGAATTGCAGTTGGTATGGGCCTTTTGTGACCATATTTTTCCAGTTTCAAGTTCCAGGTACTTGGTAGCGATAGTCAAATGGCACACGCTGCACGCCCCACATGGGAAATGACCTGTCACAGGAGGAAGTCCCCAGGCATTCAGGACTGAACGATTTTCTTCCCTTTCTGGTAAACTAGGCCGCGTATGTACTACGGTATCCTTAATGCTCCTTGCTCTTTTGAAAGAGAAGAGCGGTTTTTCCCACTTGTGATTATTACTCTCCAGGATTCTCCAGTGCTTCCTTATTGATTTACTGACAGCATTAGAAGCCACATTGTACGTTGTAACGCATGTAAGTGGTATTTCCACTGAACTTCTGGGATTTTCCTCCAGAAGGGCTTCCCTGTGTTGGTTCCTGGCCCTCTTGCAGCTTCTTTTTAAAATACTGTCGGGGTACCCCCGCTTCTGGAGTTTGATTGTAAGGTCCTCTGCCTGGGATCTAAAATTCGTCAATTCGCTACAATTGCGTCTGAGGCGGAGGTATTGGCCGAAGGGGAGGTTTTCCCGCAGCGGTCGCGGGTGGAAGCTGGAAAAATGCAGCAAGTTGTTTTTTGCTGTCGGTTTGTGGTGTGTCTTGGTCTGTAGTTGATTCCCAACTTTCATGATAACTACATCCAGGAAGACCATCTCATCCTTCTTATAAGAGTAGGTGAATTTTAAGTTCGGATCGCATGTATTTATCCACCCAAAGAACTCCAAAAGGACATCTTCAGTCCCATGCCAGATGATAAACACGTCGTCTATGTACCTCTTCCAAAAGGAAACAAAGGACGCGTAAGGATTATGGGCTGATAAGATGTATTTACACTCAAAATCGTGCACATACAGCCCGGCTACACTTGGGGCAAATGTACTGCCCATCGAAGTGCCCGTAGACTGTAAATAAAGCTCTCCCTTGTATTCAAAGTAATTCCTTTTCAAGGCGAGGGTGGCACAAGCGATCACGAATTCCTTCGGGGTTACAAAATCCCAAGGTGCTGTCTCCAAAACCTCTTTGAGAACCTTGATGGTGTCATCCTGCGGAATGCAGGTATAGAGGCTTTCAATATCTAATGAGACCAGGAAAGTAGATTCATTGGTAATGTCAATATCCTGTAATAAGGATAATAAGTTTTTAGTGTCTTTAAGGTAAGTACTAGTTGCCTGGATCAAGGGTTTCAGAAAGAAATCGCAATACCGCGACAAAGGTTCGAGGAGGGAGCCAATGCCCGACACAATTGGACGTCCTGGAGGGGCATTCTGTTCTTATGCGTTTTTGGCAGTGTGTAGAAGTATGGAATAACACCCCTGCTTGTTGTCAAAAAATCAGCTTCATGTTTGGTAATGTGTCCATTAGTTTCAGCCTCCTCTACCATGTCTGTAATCATAGATTTTAGGTGTGGAGTGGGATCCGTATCAAGACGAGTGTAGTTGGCCTGGTCACTCAGAAGTCGTCTACACTCAGTATCATATGCCACCGCATCTTGAATCACAACACCACCCCCTTGTCTGCTGATTTTATGACAATGGTGGTGTTGGACTGTAATGATTGAAGTGCACGAAATTCTTCTGCACGCATGTTCTTGAAGACGACCGTCTCCTGAAAAGACTCAATATCATTAAACACAGCCTGTTCAAAGGCTGTGATTTCAGGTGGAACCGCATGAGGTGGAGGAGTAAAAGTTGATTTCAACCTTAGGCCTGAATCCCCAGTGGAAACCTGGGTACCATCCATGGTTTGTTTCTCAAAAAAACTCTTGAGTTTCAATTTGCGGAAAAAACCGGCCAGTTCACAATGGAGCTTAAAACGATCGAGGCGTGCCGTGGGTACAAAACCTAAACCCTTCTCTAAGACTGAGTTTTCATCTTCTGTAAGGACGACAGAGGAGAGGTTGGTGATTAAACTCTCTGGTTGCTGGGGCCTGCTTGCTGCTCCCGCGCCTTGCTCCGTGTGTTGTCGCCCACTACTTCGTGTTCCCAGTGCACTTGGTTCGTACCTCTTCTTTTGCCGCGTCCTCTCCGGCCTCTCTCTAAAAAAGGAGGGCGATACATATTTTGTTGGAATTGTGGATGTGGCACAAAATTTGGATTCCAACCCATCATCTGCTGGAACTGTGGTGGTTGGAAAGGATTCTGAAAACCCCCTCCCCCAGCCAGCGGAAAAGGTTGCCATGGTTGCTGGTATTGTTGCCTTCTGTTCCTACCTCTCCCTCGGTGACTGGGTTTGAAACTGTCCCCACTTGACCCACTAGTTGTTGATGCATCGTCATCTGAGCCATCTATACTATATGTGTTCCTTGGTGGAGGGACATAATCGGGATTGGCATATGGATAGATTTTAGTGTATGAGAACCGCTTAAGGTCCTTCTGAAAGTTATGTGCCTTGGACTGGGTCAAGGTATCTTTGTACTCATTAACCTCCTTATTTAATTCATCCAGCCTCTTTTTGTATCCCGTGAGTGTTGTTCTGAAGTGTGTCTCAGTTAATTGAATTTCTATTAACATTGCTTCAGATAAACGAAGAGCTGTCTTTATTATAAGCACCAGCCAGTCGCGGGTACAATGCCACGCGATCTGGGCCCATTCCTTTCTAAACTGGGGATCTTCCAGAAAAATGCGCGGGGCATTAGTCACCAAAAGGCCCTTTGGTGCCACGTTGTTCCGTAGATACTCAGTGAGTATCGTACCATGTAAAATAGTCCTGATACGGTTTCTTTTCTGCTCGGTAAGTTTCTCCCACTCTGTAGTTTGAGAGATTGTCTGAGCAATCGAGGAGTCTGAGAAAAGGGAAGAATCTGCCAAAAGGGCATCAACCTCTTCTTTAGAATATGAAAGGCCTAAGTTCTCCATGTTACTGCCAAACGGGGTCACTAGTATTGTAGGTAAAGAAAATACTCTCGCAGCTGTACGCTGCTAAATCTATAATATCAACAAGAGAGAGAGGGAGAGGGTCACTCTTATTCCCCCTAACGTATGAATTCAATAACAACAAAGAGTGAGTAGAAAAGGGACGATGGGGAACGTAGCACGAGGAAAAACCTCTTATTTAAAAGAACCCTCACTCACCAACCTAGTTGGTGACATGCTTCATCATTGGGTTCCCACCAGAGAGGCCGAGTGCCTCCCTGGTGTGCTACGACGCCTGAATTACAGCGGAGCGGGTATTTTGTTGGGGTAGTGTCAGTGCAACAGTGAAGGTAGTGCAAGTTAAAAGATATCTGGTTTAATCCCAAATCAATTTTATTGGTGGAAAACCAGGTAACATTAAAAACAAGTGAAATGGACACTAGGTGCCTAGCTAAATTGACCAGGCGCATCCAAATTGATTTAAAAGTGATCAATGGTCAACATGTTTCTGCTTATAATGTGTAATTTACAAAGCTTTCATCAGGACCAGGCCTCCACGGCGGTGTACACTCGCTAAGGTGTACCCTAACCAGTGGAGGTATATGGATGGTAAAACTCACGGTTTTACCATAGGGCCTTCTGGGATTCCAAAAAGCCAAAGAACTCTGTAAGAAAACACAAATACAACAGTTTTGTAAGTTCAGTGGTATTTCTTGCCAGGTATTCTGGAGGTCTAAAATGTTTAAGAAACCTTGTGCTATTAATTGCCACAGCGTGATTGTATCACGTACACCTTTCAATCAGGCAAACGTGTCAGACATACCGCCACTCCGTGTCTATTTGTCTCCGGAGGGGTCATTATTACTAGATAAATACTAGTAACATTTAACGCTTTACTTAGTGAGCGTAATAGAAGCATTCTCAATTATGCAACAAACTTGGAATATAGTGACAAACCCGTTAAAAACGCGGATAAAGTGTGCACGCGTTTGTTAAAATCCAAAGGCAGCTTTTCAAAACATGGAGAAATTAGGGCTTACGTGAAGAAACTACTAGCTTCACGTCATGGGTCCGGGAGGGGGTTAGAGATGTTGGTGGAATCTATGCAAGATAAAAAGGAAGTAAGTTTCTAGAGAATCTCCGGTGAGTTACCGGTGAACCTCGTGTCAAAAGTAACAATCACCACCCCGGAAACCCCCAGCCTACTTACTTCCAAAACAGCACTCTCCCGCACACAACCTATCGGTGCCAAACCTCGGACCCGAATGTTACTACGATGTTTCAGCTGGAGAAAGAAATGCCGATTCTCAATCACATGACCCGTGCGTAAACCACCGAACGCGGTGCGTCCAGGACACGTGACTTCAAAGACTAGACTGCAAAGGTCGGGACTTAAAGCGCTTAGTAATAAAGTTGTTATTTACTTGAAACAACTCTGTACTGAAACGATATGAATTCTAAATGACTAATTTAAGTAAACTGTGATAGAAATAGATAAAGTATGGGGTCAAATGGTACTTGTGAAACCAAATAATAATGACACACGAGTATCGGAAAATATTAAAGACACTATACTCTGAGCATAATAACCCTATTGAAATCTATATACATAGCAGATGATAATGGTATGGGCTAATCAACCATTAACTATGTATACACTCATTACACTATAAGTCAGTAACTTCCTAAAAGCGTGTCTAGAGGGCAATGGTGGTCCCAAATCAGACAGTGAGGACACAGGTAGGCATAAAGGTGAAAAAGGGGAGTAACCCTCCATGCTCAAGGGACTGAGTCGTTGGTCAGGCATAAGGGCTGAGACTATAATCGAGTGATGTCAACGTTTCATTACTGAACCCCAAGGGATATTATCGTTAAGCCCTATCTTATGTGTAGAAAGGCGATAAATCCAACGTTGTTCCTTCTCGAAAAGCGCTTGCTGTATAGTAGGACTTTGCCTCAATTGCTCAATAATTGTCCAACTCAAATCATTTGTAGTGTGATTTTGCTGTAAAAAATGATCAGTAAGTTTTGTAGTGTTTTTTCGGCATCGGATATTGCTCCTGTGCTCACATATTCGTTGTTTAATCTTACGCGTAGTCATACCCACATACCTGGAACCGCACGGGCAAGTAATCAAATAAACCACGTTTGCGGAATTGCAGTTGGTATGGGCCTTTTGTGACCATATTTTTCCAGTTTCAAGTTCCAGGTACTTGGTAGCGATAGTCAAATGGCACACGCTGCACGCCCCACATGGGAAATGACCTGTCACAGGAGGAAGTCCCCAGGCATTCAGGACTGAACGATTTTCTTCCCTTTCTGTTAAACTAGGCCGCGTATGTACTACGGTATCCTTAATGCTCCTTGCTCTTTTGAAAGAGAAGAGCGGTTTTTCCCACTTGTGATTATTACTCTCCAGGATTCTCCAGTGCTTCCTTATTGATTTACTGACAGCATTAGAAGCCACATTGTACGTTGTAACGCATGTAAGTGGTATTTCCACTGAACTTCTGGGATTTTCCTCCAGAAGGGCTTCCCTGTGTTGGTTCCTGGCCCTCTTGCAGCTTCTTTTTAAAATACTGTCGGGGTACCCCGCTTCTGGAGTTTGATTGTAAGGTCCTCTGCCTGGGATCTAAAATTCGTCAATTCGCTACAATTGCGTCTGAGGCGGAGGTATTGGCCGAAGGGGAGGTTTTCCCGCAGCGGTCGCGGGTGGAAGCTGGAAAAATGCAGCAAGTTGTTTTTTGCTGTCGGTTTGTGGTGTGTCTTGGTCTGTAGTTGATTCCCAACTTTCATGATAACTACATCCAGGAAGACCATCTCATCCTTCTTATAAGAGTAGGTGAATTTTAAGTTCGGATCGCATGTATTTATCCACCCAAAGAACTCCAAAAGGGCATCTTCAGTCCCATGCCAGATGATAAACACGTCGTCTATGTACCTCTTCCAAAAGGAAACAAAGGACGCGTAAGGATTATGGGCTGATAAGATGTATTTACACTCAAAATCGTGCACATACAGCCCGGCTACACTTGGGGCAAATGTACTGCCCATCGAAGTGCCCGTAGACTGTAAATAAAGCTCTCCCTTGTATTCAAAGTAATTCCTTTTTAAGGCGAGGGTGGCACAAGCGATCACGAATTCCTTCGGGGTTACAAAATCCCAAGGTGCTGTCTCCAAAACCTCTTTGAGAACCTTGATGGTGTCATCCTGCGGAATGCAGGTATAGAGGCTTTCAATATCTAATGAGACCAGGAAAGTAGATTCGTTGGTAATGTCAATATCCTGTAATAAGGATAATAAGTTTTTAGTGTCTTTAAGGTAAGTACTAGTTGCCTGGATCAAGGGTTTCAGAAAGAAATCGCAATACCGCGACAAAGGTTCGAGGAGGGAGCCAATTCCAACAAAATATGTATCGCCCTCCTTTTTTAGAGAGAGGCCGGAGAGGACGCGGCAAAAGAAGAGGTACGAACCAAGTGCACTGGGAACACGAAGTAGTGGGCGACAACACACGGAGCAAGGCGCGGGAGCAGCAAGCAGGCCCCAGCAACCAGAGAGTTTAATCACCAACCTCTCCTCTGTCGTCCTTACAGAAGATGAAAACTCAGTCTTAGAGAAGGGTTTAGGTTTTGTACCCACGGCACGCCTCGATCGTTTTAAGCTCCATTGTGAACTGGCCGGTTTTTCCGCAAATTGAAACTCAAGAGTTTTTTGAGAAACAAACCATGGATGGTACCCAGGTTTCCACTGGGGATTCAGGCCTAAGGTTGAAATCAACTTTTACTCCTCCACCTCATGCGGTTCCACCTGAAATCACAGCCTTTGAACAGGCTGTGTTTAATGATATTGAGTCTTTTCAGGAGACGGTCGTCTTCAAGAACATGCGTGCAGAAGAATTTCGTGCACTTCAATCATTACAGTCCAACACCACCATTGTCATAAAATCAGCAGACAAGGGGGTGGTGTTGTGATTCAAGATGCGGTGGCATATGATACTGAGTGTAGACGACTTCTGAGTGACCAGGCCAACTACACTCGTCTTGATACGGATCCCACTCCACACCTAAAATCTATGATTACAGACATGGTAGAGGAGGCTGAAACTAATGGACACATTACCAAACATGAAGCTGATTTTTTGACAACAAGCAGGGGTGTTATTCCATACTTCTACACACTGCCAAAAACGCATAAGAACAGAATGCCCCCTCCAGGACGTCCAATTGTGTCGGGCATTGGCTCCCTCCTCGAACCTTTGTCGCGGTATTGCGATTTCTTTCTGAAACCCTTGATCCAGGCAACTAGTACTTACCTTAAAGACACTAAAAACTTATTATCCTTATTACAGGATATTGACATTACCAACGAATCTACTTTCCTGGTCTCATTAGATATTGAAAGCCTCTATACCTGCATTCCGCAGGATGACACCATCAAGGTTCTCAAAGAGGTTTTGGAGACAGCACCTTGGGATTTTGTAACCCCGAAGGAATTCGTGATCGCTTGTGCCACCCTCGCCTTGAAAAGGAATTACTTTGAATACAAGGGAGAGCTTTATTTACAGTCTACGGGCACTTCGATGGGCAGTACATTTGCCCCAAGTGTAGCCGGGCTGTATGTGCACGATTTTGAGTGTAAATACATCTTATCAGCCCATAATCCTTACGCGTCCTTTGTTTCCTTTTGGAAGAGGTACATAGACGACGTGTTTATCATCTGGCATGGGACTGAAGATGCCCTTTTGGAGTTCTTTGGGTGGATAAATACATGCGATCCGAACTTAAAATTCACCTACTCTTATAAGAAGGATGAGATGGTCTTCCTGGATGTAGTTATCATGAAAGTTGGGAATCAACTACAGACCAAGACACACCACAAACCGACAGCAAAAAACAACTTGCTGCATTTTTCCAGCTTCCACCCGCGACCGCTGCGGGAAAACCTCCCCTTCGGCCAATACCTCCGCCTCAGACGCAATTGTAGCGAATTGACGAATTTTAGATCCCAGGCAGAGGACCTTACAATCAAACTCCAGAAGCGGGGTACCCCGACAGTATTTTAAAAAGAAGCTGCAAGAGGGCCAGGAACCAACACAGGGAAGCCCTTCTGGAGGAAAATCCCAGAAGTTCAGTGGAAATACCACTTACATGCGTTACAACGTACAATGTGGCTTCTAATGCTGTCAGTAAATCAATAAGGAAGCACTGGAGAATCCTGGAGAGTAATAATCACAAGTGGGAAAACCGCTCTTCTCTTTCAAAAGAGCAAGGAGCATTAAGGATACCGTAGTACATACGCGGCCTAGTTTACCAGAAAGGGAAGAAAATCGTTCAGTCCTGAATGCCTGGGGACTTCCTCCTGTGACAGGTCATTTCCCATGTGGGGCGTGCAGCGTGTGCCATTTGACTATCGCTACCAAGTACCTGGAACTTGAAACTGGAAAAATATGGTCACAAAAGGCCCATACCAACTGCAATTCCGCAAACGTGGTTTATTTGATTACTTGCCCGTGCGGTTCCAGGTATGTGGGTATGACTACGCGTAAGATTAAACAACGAATATGTGAGCACAGGAGCAATATCCGATGCCGAAAAAACACTACAAAACTTACTGATCATTTTTTACAGCAAAATCACACTACAAATGATTTGAGTTGGACAATTATTGAGCAATTGAGGCAAAGTCCTACTATACAGCAAGCGCTTTTCGAGAAGGAACAACGTTGGATTTATCGCCTTTCTACACATAAGATAGGGCTTAACGATAATATCCCTTGGGGTTCAGTAATGAAACGTTGACATCACTCGATTATAGTCTCAGCCCTTATGCCTGACCAACGACTCAGTCCCTTGAGCATGGAGGGTTACTCCCCTTTTTCACCTTTATGCCTACCTGTGTCCTCACTGTCTGATTTGGGACCACCATTGCCCTCTAGACACGCTTTTAGGAAGTTACTGACTTATAGTGTAATGAGTGTATACATAGTTAATGGTTGATTAGCCCATACCATTATCATCTGCTATGTATATAGATTTCAATAGGGTTATTATGCTCAGAGTATAGTGTCTTTAATATTTTCCGATACTCGTGTGTCATTATTATTTGGTTTCACAAGTACCATTTGACCCCATACTTTATCTATTTCTATCACAGTTTACTTAAATTAGTCATTTAGAATTCATATCGTTTCAGTACAGAGTTGTTTCAAGTAAATAACAACTTTATTACTAAGCGCTTTAAGTCCCGACCTTTGCAGTCTAGTCTTTGAAGTCACGTGTCCTGGACGCACCGCGTTCGGTGGTTTACGCACGGGTCATGTGATTGAGAATCGGCATTTCTTTCTCCAGCTGAAACATCGTAGTAACATTCGGGTCCGAGGTTTGGCACCGATAGGTTGTGTGCGGGAGAGTGCTGTTTTGGAAGTAAGTAGGCTGGGGGTTTCCGGGGTGGTGATTGTTACTTTTGACACGAGGTTCACCGGTAACTCACCGGAGATTCTCTGGAAACTTACTTCCTTTTTATCTTGTATAGATTCCACCAGCATCTCTAACCCCTCCCGGACCCATGACGTGAAGCTAGTAGTTTCTTCACGTAAGCCCTAATTTCTCCATGTTTTGAAAATCTGCCTTTGGATTTTAACAAACGCGTGCACACTTTATCCGCGTTTTTAACGGGTTTGTCACTATATTCCAAGTTTGTTGCATAATTGAGAATGCTTCTATTACGCTCACTAAGTAAAGCGTTAAATGTTACTAGTATTTATCTAGTAATAATGACCCCTCCGGAGACAAATAGACACGGAGTGGCGGTATGTCTGACACGTTTGCCTGATTGAAAGGTGTACGTGATACAATCACGCTGTGGCAATTAATAGCACAAGGTTTCTTAAACATTTTAGACCTCCAGAATACCTGGCAAGAAATACCACTGAACTTACAAAACTGTTGTATTTGTGTTTTCTTACAGAGTTCTTTGGCTTTTGGAATCCCAGAAGGCCCTATGGTAAAACCGTGAGTTTTACCATCCATATACCTCCACTGGTTAGGGTACACCTTAGCGAGTGTACACCGCCGTGGAGGCCTGGTCCTGATGAAAGCTTTGTAAATTACACATTATAAGCAGAAACATGTTGACCATTGATCACTTTTAAATCAATTTGGATGCGCCTGGTCAATTTAGCTAGGCACCTAGTGTCCATTTCACTTGTTTTTAATGTTACCTGGTTTTCCACCAATAAAATTGATTTGGGATTAAACCAGATATCTTTTAACTTGCACTACCTTCACTGTTGCACTGACACTACCCCAACAAAATACCCGCTCCGCTGTAATTCAGGCGTCGTAGCACACCAGGGAGGCACTCGGCCTCTCTGGTGGGAACCCAATGATGAAGCATGTCACCAACTAGGTTGGTGAGTGAGGGTTCTTTTAAATAAGAGGTTTTTCCTCGTGCTACGTTCCCCATCGTCCCTTTTCTACTCACTCTTTTGTTGTTATTGAATTCATACGTTAGGGGGAATAAGAGTGACCCTCTCCCTCTCTCTCTTGTTGATATTATAGATTTAGCAGCGTACAGCTGCGAGAGTATTTTCTTTACCTACAATACTAGTGACCCCGTTTGGCAGTAACATGGAGAACTTAGGCCTTTCATATTCTAAAGAAGAGGTTGATGCCCTTTTGGCAGATTCTTCCCTTTTCTCAGACCCCTCGATTGCTCAGACAATCTCTCAAACTACAGAGTGGGAGAAACTTACCGAGCAGAAAAGAAACCGTATCAGGACTATTTTACATGGTACGATACTCACTGAGTATCTACGGAACAACGTGGCACCAAAGGGCCTTTTGGTGACTAATGCCCCGCGCATTTTTCTGGAAGATCCCCAGTTTAGAAAGGAATGGGCCCAGATCGCGTGGCATTGTACCCGCGACTGGCTGGTGCTTATAATAAAGACAGCTCTTCGTTTATCTGAAGCAATGTTAATAGAAATTCAATTAACTGAGACACACTTCAGAACAACACTCACGGGATACAAAAAGAGGCTGGATGAATTAAATAAGGAGGTTAATGAGTACAAAGATACCTTGACCCAGTCCAAGGCACATAACTTTCAGAAGGACCTTAAGCGGTTCTCATACACTAAAATCTATCCATATGCCAATCCCGATTATGTCCCTCCACCAAGGAACACATATAGTATAGATGGCTCAGATGACGATGCATCAACAACTAGTGGGTCAAGTGGGGACAGTTTCAAACCCAGTCACCGAGGGAGAGGTAGGAACAGAAGGCAACAATACCAGCAACCATGGCAACCTTTTCCGCTGGCTGGGGGAGGGGGTTTTCAGAATCCTTTCCAACCACCACAGTTCCAGCAGATGATGGGTTGGAATCCAAATTTTGTGCCACATCCACAATTCCAACAAAATATGTATCGCCCTCCTTTTTTAGAGAGAGGCCGGAGAGGACGCGGCAAAAGAAGAGGTACGAACCAAGTGCACTGGGAACACGAAGTAGTGGGCGACAACACACGGAGCAAGGCGCGGGAGCAGCAAGCAGGCCCCAGCAACCAGAGAGTTTAATCACCAACCTCTCCTCTGTCGTCCTTACAGAAGATGAAAACTCAGTCTTAGAGAAGGGTTTAGGTTTTGTACCCACGGCACGCCTCGATCGTTTTAAGCTCCATTGTGAACTGGCCGGTTTTTCCGCAAATTGAAACTCAAGAGTTTTTTTGAGAAACAAACCATGGATGGTACCCAGGTTTCCACTGGGGATTCAGGCCTAAGGTTGAAATCAACTTTTACTCCTCCACCTCATGCGGTTCCACCTGAAATCACAGCCTTTGAACAGGCTGTGTTTAATGATATTGAGTCTTTTCAGGAGACGGTCGTCTTCAAGAACATGCGTGCAGAAGAATTTCGTGCACTTCAATCATTACAGTCCAACACCACCATTGTCATAAAATCAGCAGACAAGGGGGGTGGTGTTGTGATTCAAGATGCGGTGGCATATGATACTGAGTGTAGACGACTTCTGAGTGACCAGGCCAACTACACTCGTCTTGATACGGATCCCACTCCACACCTAAAATCTATGATTACAGACATGGTAGAGGAGGCTGAAACTAATGGACACATTACCAAACATGAAGCTGATTTTTTGACAACAAGCAGGGGTGTTATTCCATACTTCTACACACTGCCAAAAACGCATAAGAACAGAATGCCCCCTCCAGGACGTCCAATTGTGTCGGGCATTGGCTCCCTCCTCGAACCTTTGTCGCGGTATTGCGATTTCTTTCTGAAACCCTTGATCCAGGCAACTAGTACTTACCTTAAAGACACTAAAAACTTATTATCCTTATTACAGGATATTGACATTACCAACGAATCTACTTTCCTGGTCTCATTAGATATTGAAAGCCTCTATACCTGCATTCCGCAGGATGACACCATCAAGGTTCTCAAAGAGGTTTTGGAGACAGCACCTTGGGATTTTGTAACCCCGAAGGAATTCGTGATCGCTTGTGCCACCCTCGCCTTGAAAAGGAATTACTTTGAATACAAGGGAGAGCTTTATTTACAGTCTACGGGCACTTCGATGGGCAGTACATTTGCCCCAAGTGTAGCCGGGCTGTATGTGCACGATTTTGAGTGTAAATACATCTTATCAGCCCATAATCCTTACGCGTCCTTTGTTTCCTTTTGGAAGAGGTACATAGACGACGTGTTTATCATCTGGCATGGGACTGAAGATGCCCTTTTGGAGTTCTTTGGGTGGATAAATACATGCGATCCGAACTTAAAATTCACCTACTCTTATAAGAAGGATGAGATGGTCTTCCTGGATGTAGTTATCATGAAAGTTGGGAATCAACTACAGACCAAGACACACCACAAACCGACAGCAAAAAACAACTTGCTGCATTTTTCCAGCTTCCACCCGCGACCGCTGCGGGAAAACCTCCCCTTCGGCCAATACCTCCGCCTCAGACGCAATTGTAGCGAATTGACGAATTTTAGATCCCAGGCAGAGGACCTTACAATCAAACTCCAGAAGCGGGGGTACCCCGACAGTATTTTAAAAAGAAGCTGCAAGAGGGCCAGGAACCAACGCAGGGAAGCCCTTCTGGAGGAAAATCCCAGAAGTTCAGTGGAAATACCACTTACATGCGGCTTCTAATGCTGTCAGTAAATCAATAAGGAAGCACTGGAGAATCCTGGAGAGTAATAATCACAAGTGGGAAAAACCGCTCTTCTCTTTCAAAAGAGCAAGGAGCATTAAGGATACCGTAGTACATACGCGGCCCAGTTTACCAGAAAGGGAAGAAAATCGTTCAGTCCTGAATGCCTGGGGACTTCCTCCTGTGACAGGTCATTTCCCATGTGGGGCGTGCAGCGTGTGCCATTTGACTATCGCTACCAAGTACCTGGAACTTGAAACTGGAAAAATATGGTCACAAAAGGCCCATACCAACTGCAATTCCGCAAACGTGGTTTATTTGATTACTTGCCCGTGCGGTTCCAGGTATGTGGGTATGACTACGCGTAAGATTAAACAACGAATATGTGAGCACAGGAGCAATATCCGATGCCGAAAAAACACTACAAAACTTACTGATCATTTTTTACAGCAAAATCACACTACAAATGATTTGAGTTGGACAATTATTGAGCAATTGAGGCAAAGTCCTACTATACAGCAAGCGCTTTTCGAGAAGGAACAACGTTGGATTTATCGCCTTTCTACACATATGATAGGGCTTAACGATAATATCCCTTGGGGTTCAGTAATGAAACGTTGACATCACTCGATTATAGTCTCAGCCCTTATGCCTGACCAACGACTCAGTCCCTTGAGCATGGAGGGTTACTCCCCTTTTTCACCTTTATGCCTACCTGTGTCCTCACTGTCTGATTTGGGACCACCATTGCCCTCTAGACACGCTTTTAGGAAGTTACTGACTTATAGTGTAATGAGTGTATACATAGTTAATGGTTGATTAGCCCATACCATTATCATCTGCTATGTATATAGATTTCAATAGGGTTATTATGCTCAGAGTATAGTGTCTTTAATATTTTCCGATACTCGTGTGTCATTATTATTTGGTTTCACAAGTACCATTTGACCCCATACTTTATCTATTTCTATCACAGTTTACTTAAATTAGTCATTTAGAATTCATATCGTTTCAGTACAGAGTTGTTTCAAGTAAATAACAACTTTATTACTAAGCGCTTTAAGTCCCGACCTTTGCAGTCTAGTCTTTGAAGTCACGTGTCCTGGACGCACCGCGTTCGGTGGTTTACACACGGGTCATGTGATTGAGAATCGGCATTTCTTTCTCCAGCTGAAACATCGTAGTAACATTCGGGTCCGAGGTTTGGCACCGATAGGTTGTGTGCGGGAGAGTGCTGTTTTGGAAGTAAGTAGGCTGGGGGTTTCCGGGGTGGTGATTGTTACTTTGACACGAGGTTCACCGGTAACTCACCGGAGATTCTCTAGAAACTTACTTCCTTTTTATCTTGTATAGATTCCACCAGCATCTCTAACCCCCTCCCGGACCCATGACGTGAAGCTAGTAGTTTCTTCACGTAAGCCCTAATTTCTCCATGTTTTGAAAATCTGCCTTTGGATTTTAACAAACGCGTGCACACTTTATCCGCGTTTTTAACGGGTTTGTCACTATATTCCAAGTTTGTTGCATAATTGAGAATGCTTCTATTACGCTCACTAAGTAAAGCGTTAAATGTTACTAGTATTTATCTAGTAATAATGACCCCTCCGGAGACAAATAGACACGGAGTGGCGGTATGTCTGACACGTTTGCCTGATTGAAAGGTGTACGTGATACAATCACGCTGTGGCAATTAATAGCACAAGGTTTCTTAAACATTTTAGACCTCCAGAATACCTGGCAAGAAATACCACTGAACTTACAAAACTGTTGTATTTGTGTTTTCTTACAGAGTTCTTTGGCTTTTGGAATCCCAGAAGGCCCTATGGTAAAACCGTGAGTTTTACCATCCATATACCTCCACTGGTTAGGGTACACCTTAGCGAGTGTACACCGCCGTGGAGGCCTGGTCCTGATGAAAGCTTTGTAAATTACACATTATAAGCAGAAACATGTTGACCATTGATCACTTTTAAATCAATTTGGATGCGCCTGGTCAATTTAGCTAGGCACCTAGTGTCCATTTCACTTGTTTTTAATGTTACCTGGTTTTCCACCAATAAAATTGATTTGGGATTAAACCAGATATCTTTTAACTTGCACTACCTTCACTGTTGCACTGACACTACCCCAACAAAATACCCGCTCCGCTGTAATTCAGGCGTCGTAGCACACCAGGGAGGCACTCGGCCTCTCTGATGGGAACCCAATGATGAAGCATGTCACCAACTAGGTTGGTGAGTGAGGGTTCTTTTAAATAAGAGGTTTTTCCTCGTGCTACGTTCCCCATCATCCCTTTTCTACTCACTCTTTTGTTGTTATTGAATTCATACGTTAGGGGGAATAAGAGTGACCCTCTCCCTCTCTCTCTTGTTGATATTATAGATTTAGCAGCGTACAGCTGCGAGAGTATTTTCTTTACCTACAATACTAGTGACCCCGTTTGGCAGTAACATGGAGAACTTAGGCCTTTCATATTCTAAAGAAGAGGTTGATGCCCTTTTGGCAGATTCTTCCCTTTTCTCAGACCCCTCGATTGCTCAGACAATCTCTCAAACTACAGAGTGGGAGAAACTTACCGAGCAGAAAAGAAACCGTATCAGGACTATTTTACATGGTACGATACTCACTGAGTATCTACGGAACAACGTGGCACCAAAGGGCCTTTTGGTGACTAATGCCCCGCGCATTTTTCTGGAAGATCCCCAGTTTAGAAAGGAATGGGCCCAGATCGCGTGGCATTGTACCCGCGACTGGCTGGTGCTTATAATAAAGACAGCTCTTCGTTTATCTGAAGCAATGTTAATAGAAATTCAATTAACTGAGACACACTTCAGAACAACACTCACGGGATACAAAAAGAGGCTGGATGAATTAAATAAGGAGGTTAATGAGTACAAAGATACCTTGACCCAGTCCAAGGCACATAACTTTCAGAAGGACCTTAAGCGGTTCTCATACACTAAAATCTATCCATATGCCAATCCCGATTATGTCCCTCCACCAAGGAACACATATAGTATAGATGGCTCAGATGACGATGCATCAACAACTAGTGGGTCAAGTGGGGACAGTTTCAAACCCAGTCACCGAGGGAGAGGTAGGAACAGAAGGCAACAATACCAGCAACCATGGCAACCTTTTCCGCTGGCTGGGGGAGGGGTTTTCAGAATCCTTTCCAACCACCACAGTTCCAGCAGATGATGGGTTGGAATCCAAATTTTGTGCCACATCCACAATTCCAACAAAATATGTATCGCCCTCCTTTTTTAGAGAGAGGCCGGAGAGGACGCGGCAAAAGAAGAGGTACGAACCAAGTGCACTGGGAACACGAAGTAGTGGGCGACAACTCACGGAGCAAGGCGCGGGAGCAGCAAGCAGGCCCCAGCAACCAGAGAGTTTAATCACCAACCTCTCCTCTGTCGTCCTTACAGAAGATGAAAACTCAGTCTTAGAGAAGGGTTTAGGTTTTGTACCCACGGCACGCCTCGATCGTTTTAAGCTCCATTGTGAACTGGCCGGTTTTTTCCGCAAATTGAAACTCAAGAGTTTTTTTGAGAAACAAACCATGGATGGTACCCAGGTTTCCACTGGGGATTCAGGCCTAAGGTTGAAATCAACTTTTACTCCTCCACCTCATGCGGTTCCACCTGAAATCACAGCCTTTGAACAGGCTGTGTTTAATGATATTGAGTCTTTTCAGGAGACGGTCGTCTTCAAGAACATGCGTGCAGAAGAATTTCGTGCACTTCAATCATTACAGTCCAACACCACCATTGTCATAAAATCAGCAGACAAGGGGGTGGTGTTGTGATTCAAGATGCGGTGGCATATGATACTGAGTGTAGACGACTTCTGAGTGACCAGGCCAACTACACTCGTCTTGATACGGATCCCACTCCACACCTAAAATCTATGATTACAGACATGGTAGAGGAGGCTGAAACTAATGGACACATTACCAAACATGAAGCTGATTTTTTGACAACAAGCAGGGGTGTTATTCCATACTTCTACACACTGCCAAAAACGCATAAGAACAGAATGCCCCCTCCAGGACGTCCAATTGTGTCGGGCATTGGCTCCCTCCTCGAACCTTTGTCGCGGTATTGCGATTTCTTTCTGAAACCCTTGATCCAGGCAACTAGTACTTACCTTAAAGACACTAAAAACTTATTATCCTTATTACAGGATATTGACATTACCAATGAATCTACTTTCCTGGTCTCATTAGATATTGAAAGCCTCTATACCTGCATTCCGCAGGATGACACCATCAAGGTTCTCAAAGAGGTTTTGGAGACAGCACCTTGGGATTTTGTAACCCCGAAGGAATTCGTGATCGCTTGTGCCACCCTCGCCTTGAAAAGGAATTACTTTGAATACAAGGGAGAGCTTTATTTACAGTCTACGGGCACTTCGATGGGCAGTACATTTGCCCCAAGTGTAGCCGGGCTGTATGTGCACGATTTTGAGTGTAAATACATCTTATCAGCCCATAATCCTTACGCGTCCTTTGTTTCCTTTTGGAAGAGGTACATAGACGACGTGTTTATCATCTGGCATGGGACTGAAGATGCCCTTTTGGAGTTCTTTGGGTGGATAAATACATGCGATCCGAACTTAAAATTCACCTACTCTTATAAGAAGGATGAGATGGTCTTCCTGGATGTAGTTATCATGAAAGTTGGGAATCAACTACAGACCAAGACACACCACAAACCGACAGCAAAAAACAACTTGCTGCATTTTTCCAGCTTCCACCCGCGACCGCTGCGGGAAAACCTCCCCTTCGGCCAATACCTCCGCCTCAGACGCAATTGTAGCGAATTGACGAATTTTAGATCCCAGGCAGAGGACCTTACAATCAAACTCCAGAAGCGGGGGTACCCCGACAGTATTTTAAAAAGAAGCTGCAAGAGGGCCAGGAACCAACACAGGGAAGCCCTTCTGGAGGAAAATCCCAGAAGTTCAGTGGAAATACCACTTACATGCGTTACAACGTACAATGTGGCTTCTAATGCTGTCAGTAAATCAATAAGGAAGCACTGGAGAATCCTGGAGAGTAATAATCACAAGTGGGAAAAACCGCTCTTCTCTTTCAAAAGAGCAAGGAGCATTAAGGATACCGTAGTACATACGCGGCCTAGTTTACCAGAAAGGGAAGAAAATCGTTCAGTCCTGAATGCCTGGGGACTTCCTCCTGTGACAGGTCATTTCCCATGTGGGGCGTGCAGCGTGTGCCATTTGACTATCGCTACCAAGTACCTGGAACTTGAAACTGGAAAAATATGGTCACAAAAGGCCCATACCAACTGCAATTCCGCAAACGTGGTTTATTTGATTACTTGCCCGTGCGGTTCCAGGTATGTGGGTATGACTACGCGTAAGATTAAACAACGAATATGTGAGCACAGGAGCAATATCCGATGCCGAAAAAACACTACAAAACTTACTGATCATTTTTTACAGCAAAATCACACTACAAATGATTTGAGTTGGACAATTATTGAGCAATTGAGGCAAAGTCCTACTATACAGCAAGCGCTTTTCGAGAAGGAACAACGTTGGATTTATCGCCTTTCTACACATAAGATAGGGCTTAACGATAATATCCCTTGGGGTTCAGTAATGAAACGTTGACATCACTCGATTATAGTCTCAGCCCTTATGCCTGACCAACGACTCAGTCCCTTGAGCATGGAGGGTTACTCCCCTTTTTCACCTTTATGCCTACCTGTGTCCTCACTGTCTGATTTGGGACCACCATTGCCCTCTAGACACGCTTTTAGGAAGTTACTGACTTATAGTGTAATGAGTGTATACATAGTTAATGGTTGATTAGCCCATACCATTATCATCTGCTATGTATATAGATTTCAATAGGGTTATTATGCTCAGAGTATAGTGTCTTTAATATTTTCCGATACTCGTGTGTCATTATTATTGGTTTCACAAGTACCATTTGACCCCATACTTTATCTATTTCTATCACAGTTTACTTAAATTAGTCATTTAGAATTCATATCGTTTCAGTACAGAGTTGTTTCAAGTAAATAACAACTTTATTACTAAGCGCTTTAAGTCCCGACCTTTGCAGTCTAGTCTTTGAAGTCACGTGTCCTGGACGCACCGCGTTCGGTGGTTTACGCACGGGTCATGTGATTGAGAATCGGCATTTCTTTCTCCAGCTGAAACATCGTAGTAACATTCGGGTCCGAGGTTTGGCACCGATAGGTTGTGTGCGGGAGAGTGCTGTTTTGGAAGTAAGTAGGCTGGGGGGTTTCCGGGGTGGTGATTGTTACTTTTGACACGAGGTTCACCGGTAACTCACCGGAGATTCTCTGGAAACTTACTTCCTTTTTATCTTGTATAGATTCCACCAGCATCTCTAACCCCCTCCCGGACCCATGACGTGAAGCTAGTAGTTTCTTCACGTAAGCCCTAATTTCTCCATGTTTTGAAAATCTGCCGTTGGATTTTAACAAACGCGTGCACACTTTATCCGCGTTTTTAACGGGTTTGTCACTATATTCCAAGTTTGTTGCATAATTGAGAATGCTTCTATTACGCTCACTAAGTAAAGCGTTAAATGTTACTAGTATTTATCTAGTAATAATGACCCCTCCGGAGACAAATAGACACGGAGTGGCGGTATGTCTGACACGTTTGCCTGATTGAAAGGTGTACGTGATACAATCACGCTGTGGCAATTAATAGCACAAGGTTTCTTAAACATTTTAGACCTCCAGAATACCTGGCAAGAAATACCACTGAACTTACAAAACTGTTGTATTTGTGTTTTCTTACAGAGTTCTTTGGCTTTTTGGAATCCCAGAAGGCCCTATGGTAAAACCGTGAGTTTTACCATCCATATACCTCCACTGGTTAGGGTACACCTTAGCGAGTGTACACCGCCGTGGAGGCCTGGTCCTGATGAAAGCTTTGTAAATTACACATTATAAGCAGAAACATGTTGACCATTGATCACTTTTAAATCAATTTGGATGCGCCTGGTCAATTTAGCTAGGCACCTAGTGTCCATTTCACTTGTTTTTAATGTTACCTGGTTTTCCACCAATAAAATTGATTTGGGATTAAACCAGATATCTTTTAACTTGCACTACCTTCACTGTTGCACTGACACTACCCCAACAAAATACCCGCTCCGCTGTAATTCAGGCGTCGTAGCACACCAGGGAGGCACTCGGCCTCTCTGGTGGGAACCCAATGATGAAGCATGTCACCAACTAGGTTGGTGAGTGAGGGTTCTTTTAAATAAGAGGTTTTTCCTCGTGCTACGTTCCCCATCGTCCCTTTTCTACTCACTCTTTTGTTGTTATTGAATTCATACGTTAGGGGGAATAAGAGTGACCCTCTCCCTCTCTCTCTTGTTGATATTATCGATCCTGATGAAAGCCACAACACTTTGACAGGTCCCTAGGCCGAAACATGTTGGTCATACACTAATACAGATGCCTCTAATGGCGGCAGCTGTATTATCAGCTATTTCTTTTTAATCCTGTCACAAGGTAGCCAATTAAAGTTGCCACATAGCTAACCTTGCAGCCAGTTTTAACCACGTTCACTTTAGCACTGCACTTCACACTGAGCACACCACGCTCACATAGGGTTTTAGTCCAACCCTCCTCATCAACATTAAAAACATCCCTGTGTTCCTCCCTCATAGCGAGGGGGTTGTAGCCCGCGTAGAGACCAGGTCTTTTACGGGAGGAGGTACCCCTATGATGAAGCATGACACCTTTGGTGTGTGAGGGGAACCGTCCTTAAAGGGATCCCCCTCTAGTACATGGTTGATAAAATCCCTCTGCACCCCATACCCTTATCCTGGACCCGTGGCCCTTTTTTGTGTTAGTCATTACGAGTGGGGAGGTGGCCCACGCAGGTCCTAAAATCTCCTCCAGCTCCCCTAGTGTGTATTCACCAATGCATGTCGTGCCTGCATTAGGAGAACCTCATTAAAGAAAATAGTGCTCACAGTTTAAATAACACGTACCATGTAACAGCCGACGTAGAGGGGCCAGTCGCCGTGGGAGGTGACAAATGAAGAGGAGGCGGTACTAAGGAGGGACTAACAAGCCTATCGACAAATCAGAAGCCAGCATTTAGGACAGACAATGACACAAGCCAATCGCAAATATGGGCGGAGAGTGGGCGGAGCTTCTATTCACCTACTTGTTTACAATAAGTTTCGCAGAGCAGCGCATGCGCGCTGGCTCTTGGCTCAACCTAAAAAGGAGATGGGAAATGAATCACCCTGTAACAGGGCACCCAAAGTGCAGGCAAAATAAAGAATTGGGATTAAAAGTTAATATATGAGTAAATATGAGAAGAAGATGTGGCCTAAGGGCCAGAGCTGCCTACCTTGGAACTGGGGAACCAGGGGCATATTTACAAGGGCATTGCACTACAGGAGCATCACTTTTTTGATGCTCTGATGGCGCAATGCCGTGCTCCACATTAACAATGTGGCACTAAGCCACTTTGCGTGGCTTAACGCCGCATTGTCAATATCGTACCCTTTCATGCAGTTTTCTGTGTCAAAGGGGCGTGCAATGGGTATTGCTGTGGGCATTCCACTGCAACATCCATTGTTTTTTTACGCTGCTCCAGATTTACAAGGATCTGTAAATCTGAGGCAGCAACAAAAACTAACGCCATTGAAAAGCAGGCGTTAGAGTGGTGTATGGAGGAGAAATGCTTTTTTTTTCCTCCTCATTTTTTGCTCTTTTTATGTCTGCAGCATTCTGCAGCACACATAGAAGGAGCAAATTTCCTTTAATGATTGTTTATGTGCCGGAAGGTATCCCTTCCTGCACATAAACCATCGTCCCTGTAACATAGGCGGAAGGGTGTCTGCGTTGGTGCGAGGCAGCTTTTTTAGTGCCGGTGCATTGGAAAACAAAGTGTTGCGCCTTATTCTTGTGAATACGGTGCATCTCTGCATTTTTTAAATGACTCAGCACTGCTAAATTGCTTGCAGTGCCGCGCTGCGTCATTTCTTTGTAAATATGCCCCCAGGTTTGAATCCTGACATAGACTGAGAATCCTGTGATTGTGGGAAAATCTCTTAACCTACCCGTGCCTAAAACAAAAGGAAAATGAATCAGACCTTCTATAATGAAATCTGGTGCTCGTGCAAAGCGCTCTAATGCCTGTTAAGCTGAGAAAAAATAAAATAAAAAACACACTTTAAAGCAGCATTGTCACTGAGGAGAAAGAAACTATTTTTAAGCCTACATGATTAATGTGCTCAAGATTTATGTATTCACTCAAAGTGAAGGAAGTCAGTGAATAAAAAGTGGGCTGACCTCTTGCCCAGTGCTGCTGTATGGTCTGGTGTGTGGAAGCAAAGTGTGATTGACAATTTAAAAGACAAATGGATGAAGACTTCTGATCAAAAGTGTATGGTATGTATGAGTTTTATTTTGTTTTGAAAAACAATAGTCTGGCTCGAAAGCTGCAGCCGGCTCGAAAGCTAGACCACAAAAGCATATCGTCCCATTAGGATCACTCTAATTTCTTTGAATTCTAGATCACAGAATTATTGAAGGTTAATGATAGCAATTGACCTATCTTTTATTAGGATGTCATGGGCGTAGATTAAACTGTGGACAGTTTTCCTAGGGCTGACTGGTTAGTTGCTTTGTGCGCATAGCAATGCTCCCAAGGTTTCACATCCTTCAGGAGGGTGCCATGGCCTGTTGGGTTACGACAATACGGTGTGTGGAGTCCATCATGATTCAGTCTTCTTCTCATTCTTGTGACCAACACCCGGTGGAGGGAATGGTTTCAGCCCAATGCTTGTCGCCTTCCCTGCAAAGACAATTTTGCTGTTCAAATTTGAGCCCAAGAAGGTAGATGAGGGGCATAGGTCAGGGTTTCTTTTTCAACCAATTGTTTTCCTCTACTTTTACCTCCCTGATCTATATCAACACACATCTCTGTCTCATGTGGAGTACTAATCCTCACCTTTTAATATCCACGTTCCCCATAGAGCAACACAGGCATTGTACCATCATAAATTCACTGTGGTTAGCCAAAACTATGGACATGTAAATTATCGTGGGTAAAATTCATTTTTACCTAGGCAGCAAGGGCTGGGATTTGAGCCTGGTTATATGCTACAAGTGATGTGGCTTGGAGGCATAAGTGGCACAATTTGGGGGTGATAGCTTTTCATGTGTCATTACGTTGTCTAAAAGAGCACAAAAAGGGTGCTGGAAATCAGCCCCAAGCTACATCGCACTCTTCATTTGACTTTCTCTTCCAAGAGGTGGCCAGTGCTCAAGTTCCCTCGAGTTACCTGTCATTGGTGTCCGTTCTCGCCGAGGATCATGTCCAGTCACAGTATATCCCCCTCGCTTCTCCCTTACAACTGTTGAGGAATCATAACCGGGTACATTCCAAGCAGTTTGTTCATTCTTCATGCAGATGGTTCAATCAAAGGGACTAGACTGGGCTATGAGCATTATGAAGGCCCTGGATTTTAATGTGGTGCCAAAGGACAATAACAATGCACCCGGGGGAGAGGGAGGGCGTGGCCTGCAGCATGATAGAGTAGACACTTCTGCCGGAGTTCCGGCACCCTGTACCGAATCCTATTAGAGATCCTGCCTTCCCAAGGGCCACTTGACTGTAGGAAACGGCATCCGTAACGACTCAGAGCCCACAGAAAAGTAAAGGAAGCTGCAACAAAAATGGCCCACCACCAAACGCCTAAACAGAGTTGACGAAGTGAGGCGGAGGGCTGATCCAGGACGGCCGACAAGACACTGGGGCCTGGGAGGAGTGAGTCCGCGAGGCAGTGCCGAGTAAAGACGACTGCCAGGAGGGAACGGAAAATTGGAGAAAGGCAGGCGCAACTGGGTGGCCATGCGGCCGGGAGCCCCTCCCCTCCGTGACAAACACGAAGGCACCACGTTGGAGCCTCCCACGGAGGCCGCCCGAGACGATCTACTGGCGGAGGTGAGGCAGTGAAGATTCCCCCTGGGTCCCGATTGGCGTAGGATGCGGAGGGAAGGGCCCCAGCCGTGCACACAGCGGGAGATGCCGGGACGGCTAGGCGGGTCGCTACCGGGGTGGACCTCGGCACACTGTATAGACCCACTCCCAGAGAAGCCTTGAAGAGGAGGCGGGGCCCCAAGCGGCAAACTGGCCTACCCGTGCTCCAGAGCACATGAGGGTGTACACGCTGGAGAGAGACGGCTGATCGGTCCCTCTTTGCCGAGGCGACAATGAGTGAAGAGACCCCACTCAGAGGCCGCGCTCAAAGCAGTAACATTGACTGAATTCCCAGAGCATGAGGGCGGATTCTGGGTAAGTGTTTGGAAGCACAACCCGGAGTTACAAGACAGCAACACAGAGGAGCGGTGCATCATTATTCCTCCTGCGCGCCCATAGAGCATCAAACTAAACACCACGAAATAGGAACAGCCTCGCTGCAGCGACTCCCCTGAGCCTTGCCTTATGGTTGGAAGGGGGACCGCACAGACGGGAAGCACGAAGGCCAACTGTGGGGGCAAGTGAAGCTCAGAGAGATACTCCATGCAGATCTGCTTGACGAGCCTGTGAGAGAGACTGGGCGGCCACAGACTCTTAGGGTCGGGATACCCTGGGGAAATACCGGCGATAACGACCTGAACACCAACATCTCCTGGGAGAGGCCCAGAAAAGAGGGGGCATATTGGCCGGGGCCAAGCAATCAGCTCGGTATCCGCCCAGGGCCTTGAGACTGGCCTTAGACGGGCAGACCCACCCGGAACGCCAGCAGCCACGCTCCCCTCCCCAGAGAGGCAGACGGGGGCTGAGGCGAGAAACATTCAGAGGGCATCGGGAGGAGCACTGGGAGCATGCACCCTGAAAACGCGAGACCCCAGAAGGTCCCCCTGGTGGTGCATTGGAGAGAAGTAGCAACCAGGTCACCAAACCTGCAGAGATACAGCTGAACCTACTGCCACAACAAGAAAGGGTGACATACGTGGAACGACGTGCCCCTGGATACCCTGTGGTCCCTGTCCTCCTGATAGTACACTCCTCGGCCGCTGCTACTTTATGTCACGGTACAGGGTAGAAAATTGACCCTTAGCAACCCAACACTGAAAGGCCAGATGGCCTGTGCATAATTTGTCAGCCCTGACGTAGGATGGAAAGAGACAAAGACCCTAAGATATCCAGGCAGGGCAAGATGGACAAATATACCAAAGTGGTGCCTCCACTAACTGCAACTGAAGGCGAGGCAAGTGCCCCGTCGGACAATGTAGCCCTCCTCCAGGCGATCCATGCATCAAGGGAGGCGCTGGAGGGGAGAATGGCAGAACTGTGCTCCGACGTAACCCTCCTGCGCCAGGATATACGCAATGTATAAGAGAGGGTGACACAAGCAGAGCATCATATCTCGGAAGTCGAGGACACGTCAGAGAGTTCTCTGGCCTAGCACCATGCTAAAAGAAGTGTACTGGAGAGTGGACGACGCTGAAAACAGGGCCCGCCAAAATAACCTGCATTTTATTGGATATCCAGAAGATACAGAGGGACGAGACCCCGGAACTTTCCTGACCACATGGCTTAAAGACTGTCTGCCGACGGCACAATTTTCAACTTGCTTCATAATCGAGCGAGCCCACAGGATGCCTAGTGTGCGACCTTCACCCGGGCGCCTCCCCGGCCGCTGATTGCACGATTTCTCAATTTCCAGGATCGAGACTTAATACTCCAAGGGTGTAGGAAACTTGGTGAAATTAAATACTCCAATACTAAGATAATGGCATTCCCGGACTACTCCCGGGAAGTACAAAAGCTCCGGCGCACATTTGAGTCAGTCAAGACGAAACTAAGAGATCTGCTGCTCCAGTACATGCTGCTCTTTCCAGCAAAACTGAAGGTTCTCTTCCAAGGCAAGGCCTTTTTTTTCCAGACACCAGAGGAGGCATGTGCGTAGATAGAGGAATGCCCCCCATTGATACGGAGCCAAGACATAGGGGGTCCTCCACTTATGAACATCCATCAAAGAGCGGACGCCAGACAGCAAAGGGGAAAAAGGAGACGCTTCACAGCTGAGACTTGAGAGACAAGAACGAGAACCCCTTTTCACAAGCCATCCAGAGGAAATGACAGAGCCCAAACCTCAAACTCAGAGGTGGAATCCACATACACCAACCCCCAAAAAAATCAACCCAGCGAGAGGGAACACAGCACCTCTGGCCAGTCGGACGGAGGTGAATCGGTGGACGAAGACAGCGACCACCCACTCATTCGCAACACCAATCTCATGGAGCAAGAGACTACGCAGACTACAGATCAAGAGACAATAAAGCAGCAACCTTCTACAGTTGGCGAGGAAGGATGAAATCCCAGGCTGCCTGGTGACTGCACCAACCCAGACCGGCCAGAGGACCCGCCCGGACAGTAGCTACAGCTTACTGCAACGGACATATAGACTGGTCCTGAGTTCATATCCTATTTTCCTGTTGATAATAGATTGATCTTGGGGGAGGGAGGTGATACAGACCTCTCAGGCTTTACCTACGCCAGTGTTGTCATGTTGACCATTGGGGACTTAGGCGAGGGATGTGAGAGAGAGTGGGGAAGGAGGATTAAGTTAGGCGACAAGGGATGCGTAGAAATGTTCAAGAAATCGTTGTTTATGTTTTTGGCCAGACAGTGGGACCTCAAAGCTCCCCAAGAACTGAGTAATGTACACTCATGCCATGGGGCACAACCGAGTGGTAGTCAAGAGATAGTGCATCAACACAAATGGGTGAAAAAGCTACTCTGTGTTGACGTGGAACCTCAATGGAATGCGGAACAAAGTTAAAAGAGGGCTGGTCACAAAATACCTCAAAAGACTTAGGCCTGACATCATCCTCCTCCAGGAGACACATCTACTCGGTACACGCTGTGCCTTCATGGGGAGGGAGCCATACACCTTGCTGGCACATGCGGGCTTCTCCTCAGGGTCCAGGGGTGTCACTATTTAGATCAGGAAAACAACTCCCTTCCGCACGACTAAAATATGGACGCATCCATATGGCACATATGCAGCAGTGCAGGGGACGTGGGGCTGGAGGGTACTTACCCTAATTTATATATATGCCCCGCCACGACTGCAGAGCCAAACACTCAGCAAAGTAGCCAAAATATTCCTGGGGTCCGGCCCCTTCACACACATAATTGGGGGTGACTTTAAAGACGTACTAGACCTGAACCTGGATCGATCCAGAATAAGTGGGAGAACACGGGTACCCACCCCGCTAGCGGAATTTGTGTATTCCCTCGTGCTCAGGGACCACTGGCGCAGACATAACCCCATGAAACATTGCTACTCATACTTTTCAGGGGACCATAGAGTCTTCTCCAGACTGGACCACCTCTTCGCACCCACGGGAGAGATAGGAAGAATAGAGAAAGCAGAGTACTTAGCCAGCGGTATATCTGACCACTCACCTCAGTGGTTGACGGTGGGAGGAGGTGCCCTAAAGTCTCGGCAAAACTGGAGATTGTCCGCTTGGGATTTACACGACCCCTCAATAGCCAAAGAGATCTGGACAGCTACAGAGCAATATTTTCGTGAGAACGAGTGCTCTGCACCCTCGGCAGTCACCTTGTGGGAAGCATACAAGACGGTGCTGAGAGACAGAGCACAAAACATAATAGCCTGCAAACGAAAAGAAGAGACGCGCCAGATCGAGGCTCTAGAACGTAAGCTTCTAGACCTAGAAAGACACACTAGCCCTGACGCAGACACCCATTTACTCCGCCAGATTGCAGTGATGCGAAGGGAGTATCGAACATTAGTAGAACACGAAGTACGAACCCAGCTTCAGGCCAAACAACATCAACTTTATGAGTCTGGCGATAGAGCCGGGCAGCTATTAGCCTGGTTAGGAAACAGAGAGAGGGAGGCAAGATGGGTGGTGGAGATCAACGATGCGGAACAGACATACACAACAGCCCAAGACGTGGCAGACGCATTTGCCCGATATTACGGGGCCCTCTACGTAGATAGGCTCCTGGCAGACGAGGCCCACATAATTAACAACCTTATCACCATAGACGTCCCCATCCTCACACATGAGGATTGGACAACCCTTGACAATGACCTAACACTGCAGGAAGTGACGGACACGACTGTCAGGCAGAAATCGGGGAAGACCCCTGCTCCAAATGGGCTACAGCCCAAATTGTTTAAATGAAACGCCAACTTACTGGCCCGCACCTCTTGACTATGTTTCGAGCAGCTTCAGAAGAAGAGACACTTCCACCAGACTTACGTCAGGCGACTGTAGTGGTGATCCACAAACCTGTAAAGCCCCCCACAGACTGCGGATCATACCGCCAAATATCATTACTTAATGTGGAAACCAAAATATTGGCCACTATCTTGGCGACCCGCCTAATCCTCGATACACTGTGATCAATCTGGCTTTATGCCTAAACGCCCTACACGCTTCAATCTCCACCGCTTGGCCAACTGGTTAGAACTGGTCAGAAACAGGCCAACCCCCCCACGCCCTCCTCTCCCTTGATGCGGAAAAGGCATTTGATGTGGTACACTGGCCATTTATGAGGCAAGACCTGTCAAGGTTTGGATTTGGCCTGCCTTCATGGCATGGATAGATCTGTTATACACTAACCCTAGGGCCAGGGTGCGCGTCAATGGGACGACATCGGCAGAATTCCCAGTGAAGAGAGGAACCAGACAGGGCTGCCCACTATCCCCTCTATTGTTTGCACTCGTACTTGAGATGCTTGCATGCATAGTCAGGGCACATCCCTCCCTGAGTGGCTTTAGTGACAATGCCGGGCTCCTTGGAGATGAACAGATCTCTCTATATGCGGACAACATATTATTATATGTCAGCAACCCAGATAGGACACTTCAGTTGATCTTACAGCTGTTTAGGGAATATGGTAACCACTCTAGCTATAACATTAGTTGGAATAAGTTCAGCCTTTACGTGGTGGGGGCCCACTAGATACACATAATCTACCGGGACAGCTTGGGGCTCTATATCTCCATGGATGATACAATATGCATCAACCGCAACATCAAATGAATTCTGGTGGAATTCTGTCAGGATGTAGCTAGATGGAGAAGACTGCCACTGACACTACTTGGGAGGGCTGCATTATACAAAATGATAACACTCCCGAAACTACTGTACATACTACAGAACATATACTGTTGAATACCGGAAACGGTCTTCACCGCCATTAATGAGGAATTACGCACACTTCTATGGGACAGGCACCAACCGCGCATAGCGTTACAGATGCTACAGCGCAACCAATATAACGGAGGGATAGCTTTGCCTGATATACAAGCCTACTACTGGGCAGCCCACCTCATAGTCATCAACAAATGGGCGCACATGCCCAGGGACCACCCCACTTATGCCGTGGAAAGACTCCAATTCCGAAAGCACACGCACCTACACTACATTTATGGGGGCAAGGGAATCAGACAGCTACTACCTGCCACCCAGAGGGCAATAGAGGCCTGGAAGGGGGCGGAATGACAAAAAATGTGGGACAAGAAACTGACGAAAGAGACACCACTATCGGAGGGTGCGAGACTACCAGAAATAAATAGGCTCCAAGGCTTTAAATGCTGGGATACGGTTGGGATCTCTAATTTGGGAGATATAATTAGAGAAAGAACCTTGATCTAATTCGACACTCTAATCTGAATTCTAACTACACAATTCCCAGAGGTACAAATACATACAGTTACAACACGCCTGGAAAGCAGAGGCGATAGACCCCACCACTGTGCCAGACTTTGCCCCGCTGGAAGGTAGAGTACTACAAGAAGAAATTCCTGACAAAGCGGTCTCGTGGACCTATAAGACGCTAATCAACAACATCCCAGACAGGCTATCAGCCCTTAGATTCAAGTGGGAAACCACGACGGGACAGCTACCAGACATTGACTGGGAGGCCGCCCTAATGCACATGAGAGAGGTTGCGATCAAGCTGCGGCTACGCCTGGTACAGTATAAAATCTTGCATAGAGTATACTACGACAGAGTGCGCCTTCACGGATACACCTAACTGTATACGATGCTAAACAGACCGTGGCACATATATGCACACGCTGTAGGACTGCCCCTTAATAGAGAAATATTGGAGACGGATACTGAGGGAACTGGGCGAGATATTGGGATCCCACCTCCAGAGAGATGCTAGGCATGAATTATCCGCAGATGTTGACCTCCCCCACTGTAAACTTCGATTGTGCAATTTTGGACCGGTAGTGCCTAAGAGGCACATCGCCAAACACTGGGGAGCCCCTGACCTCCCCACTCTAGCAGAATGGAGGGCGGGTATGGATCTGTACATGGTCGCGGAAAGAGTGACATACAAGGCCCGGGGCTGCCCCAGAAAGCTCACTAAGATCTGGACACCATGGTTGAGACACTATGGTCTTGAGATGGAAACCGAGAAGATGATAAAAGGCTGGCCACAGACCTGAACCAAGGGTATGGGAAGAGAAGAGAACAGAGACCCCTCCCTGGTCTGGAGACTGTGTAGCAGGGAAGGAGGGGATATGCAGCTCTCACCCCATTTCAGATTTATTTTTGAATGCTTGTTCTTTTACAATCATTACTCACCTATACTGTAACTTGTATCAGCAATGTAAATCCATTGCGTGTAATGTACATGTCCCCAAATGTTAGCTGCCTCTATATTAATAAAAATAAAAATATTTATAAAAACAAAAAACAATGCACCAGGGAGTCTTCAGCTCCATCAGTCAGAGCAGGCAGTACCCAAAAACAAGATTGCCTCTAAGGAATCATGCCCTGGCCCCGGGTGCCAAGGAGGCCTCCAAGGTGTTGACCAGGGCTTAGACTCGAGCAATCAAGGAAGACACTCTGCCAAAGAATTTCTTTATAGAGTGCAGTACGTCACTGATATAGGCAAAACAGTCCTGAAACGAGTACCCTTCCCATTTATAGTACAGAGAGCTTGTGAGTTAGGGATATCATATTTATTTAGATTTTTTGATCAACATAGTAGAAAAAACATAAAAGACAAAAAATGTCCACAAACTTCTACAGACATCCTAAGTTGCACACACACGATCTTTCAAACAAACAGGCAGACACTGACTCAAACATACTCAGACATTCCATCAAATAACAATGCATAAAATAGTGCCAGACACAGTCACATAATCCAATGCGAAGTTCACATCACATAGAGTCATCAGACAATGTTGGGTGATATGGAAGATCCAGGATCAGTTGATTATCGTTGCAAGGCACTGATACAGTCCATAGTCTGTTTTTTTTCTCCAAAGAAGCGATGCAAACAAGGGAGGCACAGGTGCTCCAGCGCCGACGCGTGTTTCGGTGTCAGACCCACATATGGCTTCAGGGCGACAAATTTGTGTGCGAGCAAAGGAAATTTGGAGCGCCTACGAAGACAAATACAATATAAGCATGGACATATATTTTAATCTAGACAGATAAAACAGGGTGCAAGTATATAATACATCCCTATATAGTCTCACAAGCAGAAGGAGGGTACCCGTCAGGAGGACTGAAAAACAATAAAATCAAAATAGTTTCTTTATGACCAAGGAAAGTGCACACTCAAAGGAGAATACAGGAATATAAGAGAGAAATAAGAAAAAATAAGAGAAATATGTGAGAGCCAGTGAACCACTAGCAGAAGAAAAGATAATCACCAAATAGCCCTTGTGATTAATAGATGTGATGGACGTAGCAATAAACGGACACCCGATAGTGATATATATGCTGAAAAGCTTAGGAAAAGAAGAAAGAAAAAAGTTGACGAGAATAGCAGGAAATTGCTGAAAAGGCACCGCGGCCTACTGTACCTGGGTTAGAAAGCCAAGACGGCGGCCCAAGACATTGAAGAATAAGCAAGCTATTGAGATAAATGGTGCACAAAAGGCTCCAAAGTGTGGCCAGCACGATGGATTTTTCTATAGGAGTATATGGAGAAAAGAAATAGAACATTCAAAAATTAAAGGGCACAAAAACATAAAAACAGAATAATCATATCGTGTGGTATGATAGAATGGGGAAAGAAGGTCGCAGCTTACCCAGAGGATAATGGGCACAGCCGAATCTTCATGAGGAAAGAGGCATAACACGAAGCAAGGTTCTAGGCGATAAGTGGCATAGTAGAGAGATCCGATGCAATAACGCTTAACCCTAAAATTCAAAAAAGGATGTCGGTAACTAAAGAGGAACCACACAGAGAAAACCACTAATCAGAATAACTAACACAGCTAGTCAATGGATATATGTCAAAACACAGATTTAAACAACGAAAACGCCTAAGGTGGCACGAGAATATCCTGGTGTTTCAAAGAAGAACTAGCTGAAGGGAAAGAAATCCTCAGCAGTATCGAGTTAGCGGGAGGTGGAGACCAACCGTAGAAACTACAAAAATGAGCAAGGCATTGAGGGCCCAAGGCAGCATGGTAACGAGGGTATAGGCTACCAAAGTTCACGTGAGAAAAATGGGAAACCCTTTAAATGCGCAGAGCATAAATGAGCACAGACAAATTATAACATTCGGCATGCCAGTAGGGCCAGCGTAAGAGATAACATGGGCATTTAGGGTACACAAGCATGGCCACAAAAAGGGATTTTACCTTGGAGAGTAGATCATATGGTGGAAAAAACCATCTGGGCAGGATCGCGGCCGGCTCACAGCCGAGACGCCAAGCACTCTTAGGGTCAGATATCGGGAGCTGAGTTTAAATATTTTGCGCACGGGGCGGTGAACAGGTAGCAAGGATGGACTAAGGATGAACTCCTCCCCTGTAGCTAACTAACAAACATGAAGGAAGGACAACCAGAAAGGGAAACAAGGTGGACAAAATGAGCGCCATGATGGAGTGGAGCAAAAGAGTACATACGATACAATTTAGCAGATTCCCTATAGCATAGACAAGGGAGGGGAGCAGAAAGTAAAAAACAGAGACAGTGCTGCGGGACATAGATGGGTGAATAAATATTCAAAAATCAAGCAACAGTGGCACAAAACGAATGGAGGAGTCCAAACGGACTGACAGGGACAAACAGGGCTAGCAGGAGAGATAGGTCAGGGGGATAATTATAGAATGGCATTCTCCCAGGGAGAGATTCATTCAAGCCCTTTTCTTTAGTATTAAGGGTAAAGATCCATAAAACCTCTCTTTTCCTGCGTACGGAGGTAAGCTCTTTACCTGCTTGGGGCAGGACTTTTTCTAGAATAGTCCACCTGAGATCGTTCACAGTGTGTGCAGCCTCTATCCAGTGGCTGACCAGCGGAGCCGTGTGTTTAGATAGTCTGATGTTGGACTTGTGTTCTCCAATTCTCTTTCTGCATTCTCGCCCTGTCTCGCCAGCATAGGCCAGGTTACAGGGACATAGAATAATGTACACAATGTTTGAAGGGCTTAGACTCGAACCATGCAATGAATGCCCAAATCCTCTTAGCTGGCACCTTTCCTCGGGTAGATAAGCTGCCTACTCCACCCACCGAGTTAACAAGTCAGGAGAGTCATAGAAAGCTGGGTAAGCTTATACAGGCAGTGATGGGCATAGGTTAAATCTTAAGTGGAGGTCACAAATCAGTATCAGCAGTCTGTGGGTTTTTGACAGGTTATTGGTTGCGTTAAGTATGTATGAAGGTTACCTTGCTTTATTAAAAAAGTACACTAAGGTTGCCCTCTACTTCATTTCTTGCTAGGGGTCAGAGTTTTGGTCATTGGTTATTCCTTCGTCCCAAGGGCCACTCAACAAGCAAAGACAAAAAACTAGAACCATGGCTTCTCTAACACTTTTATAATATGGATGCAGTTCCCGAGCATTTGCTGGGCAAACCTTTTCAACAAGCTGCCCCAGAAGCTGTACAGTGAGCCAGGAAACCCCATATTCTAGTGATCTACTTGGGTAGAAATTACTTCACTACCAAAGGTTTGGAGAACCAGGCTATGAAGGAAAAAAAGGTTGACATCAGTAGATTCATGGGCTCATGTAAAATTACATGGTCTGAGATCATTCCTCGCCGTTTATGCCATGGAACCAGGTTGGAAACTGCAGTTGAGCTTTCTCCAGATGAGTTAGTGCTATCCAGAAGTTTAAAGTGCAAATAGGCTTTGGTTTTATAAGACACAGCCTGATCAATGCTCATACAAAGAGCAATTTTGTGGAAAATGGAATCCACTTATCGGAAGTGAGAATAGCTATATTCTTCTTGGACTTGCAGGAGGCACTATAAGTAGCAGGTTGCAGGTAAAAGGGGCACAGCAACTACGTAAGGCAATTTGGAGGCAGGTTCAAAGCTGGCTGTGGCACCTATGTGGCTTTTCGAAGTTATGAGGCAATCCAAAGGATTTTAGTGCAGAAAGCAACCACGGGAGTGAGCCCAAAGGGTGCTGAGGGGGGGTTTCAGGCCATCTCCCAAGGAGTCCTTACAGCATGACCCCAGGATTAAAGTAATCACAGCCCATTAGTCGCATGGGCAGTTGTAAGCCTAAGCAACTGAGGATTTTTTGGTAAAGTTCTGTGCAGCATGAGCCTTCTGATTCCCGGACTATGGGCTCCATAGTTTCAATAAACCTCAAAAGGTATAGCACCTGACGGAGTGCAGTCCAGGTGCACATTCTGTGGTCCGACATGTGGCCAGCATAGGTCACCACTGGCTACCCTTTTGATCACCTATAAATTATCCCCTTCCCTTGCCTACCTAAAATAAACCTCCAGCAAACTTTTCTCCAACAATGATTGTTGTGGTCTTTTCTCTTTTTTGTGTATTATTGTCTTTATTTTCTGGGGACATGCATTCATACAACTGCAGCAATATGTGCGCATGCACTGGATATAATTCCATGGCAGGGCTCAGGAAGTGATCTAGATGTCAATCCTAGCAATGAGGCCACGATGTATGTATGCTCGCTCATAAAATGACATAAATTGCAGAAAATCTGAGGAACTGAGCCAGGATAAATTATATGTCTTGAAAGGTAGCTGATGAGATTGATTTTGGTAATTTGTATTGCGTTGGTTTCTGAAATTATCAGTGAGATGATCACACAGAGCTTTAATCAATGCCACTGGATCTTATTTTTTTTAAATTTAAAGTAGCTCCTTTTGTGGGTAATGTTCTGTCAATATACTGCTAAATAAGTCAATGGTCCAAGCCTTCCATAGCTATCATAACGACTGAGCCATTTCCATTGCCTGAAATGTGCTCTAGAAAAGCATCAGTGAGATCCAGTATCACCTCCTTTGGTACTTGCTTGGCCATCCTATCAACCAGGACAAGAGTAGCAAGGGTGGAAGCGAATCAATGCCTGAAGTTATATGATTTACATTCATTTCATATTGCACTGTTACATGAACCATATTACAATACTTAACACAGTACTTGTTGGCAGACAAGATATCTGTAACTTGAGCCTTAAATATGAAAGTGAATTCCAGAGGGGTACGTGATGAGGGAACTCTGTGGGGAGGACACCTGGCCACAGGGATGGAAACCATACAGGGTGTTTAAGAAGGCCATTAGCTTCTCACGGTGGGAGTGGTTGTGATGGAGCAGTGGCAGAGTTTATGAGAAACAAAGATCAGTAGAGGTAGAGAAAGAGTTTCATTAAAAGGACCACAAGTCTGAATTCAATACCACTCTATTTGTGAGCTGAACAAGAAACGCAGAAAGCATATAAACACCTACTTGTAGCTAACAGGTTAAACAAAGCAGTTTAAACATCCAACATAACAGCAATATAAATCTACTACTCCTCACAGCCTCACCATTACAGTGCAAACATACGGCCAGATGTACAAACATTAGGAAATAGGTATTCCTAAAGTATGAAACTCATTGAGTTTCATACAGGGATTCCTTGTGGGTCGCAAATCGACCTATCTCATGAATATTGATCAGGAAGGTTACAGTTTGCGACCCATTAGGAATCACATACATCACAGGGATGGTTGGATGCTGAGGTCAGTAGACCACCATATCTGTGATTGCTTTCTAATAAAGCAATTTTTTTTAAAAATGCAGCCCATTTTTCTGAAAGGAAAATGGGACGCATTTAAAAAGAAAAAGATGAAACCTTGAAGTTTCATTTTTTTAACAGCAGGCAGGGGTCCATGGGACCACTGCCTGCTCTCAAAAAATATTTGTATTTACATTCTCAAAGGAGAAGGGGTCCCTTGGGGACCCCTTCCCCATAGATAATCGGTTACCACCAGTTTTAAACTGGTAGTAAAGTATTACTTTTTTGCGACTGGAATTCGGTCACAAAACAGTAATACATACCGTACCAATTCGGGATGTGGTAGGGACGCCCTAAACACGCCTCTTCCAAATACCGAATCGCAAATGCAAAATGCGATTCGTTAACAAGTTACCCAATCACATTTTCTACATTTAAAAAAGCATTTTATTGGGCCGTTTGCAACCAGAAAATGCTTTGTACATCTGCCCCTTTGTGTCTTCTAACACTTGCATATTTGATTCTCTGCTAACCATGTCATTCTAGTTATTATATTGTATGACCAACGAACTGAAGCTAAGCTATCTATATGTTTAACACTTTGATTTTCTCGGTGTGGTCCTGCGGTGAGTGCTCAAATTGTGCCAGTGGCGGCCGGTGAGGACCACCAGCAATTATTTCTGGGTCCTGGGACTCTTTGACACTTTGGGGCAGATCTACAAGAAAGTGCCGCAGCGTGGCGCTGCAAGCCCTTTGGCTGCGCCACGCTGCGGCACTTTCAGAGCACAGGAATGCGACATATTTACAAGAATATGTCGCATTCCTGTGCTCTCCCTGCGCTGGCGCACAAACAGCTGCCAAGCGCCGGCGCAGGCACCCTTGCACCATGGTGCAAGGGTGCCTGCGCCATGGGAGATTGTTTTTGTGCAGGAAGGGGCACCTTTCTGCACAAAAACAATCAGTACAGGCTTTTCCTCTTTCAATGCGTGCTGCAGAATGCAGCACGCATTGAAAGAGGAAAAACGAGGAGAAATGAAAACATTTCTCCTCGGTGCGCCTCGCTACGCCACCTCTAGGGTGGCGTAGCTCAGACGCATCTCCAGAGTTACGATTTCTCGTAATTCTGGAGATGTGTCTTGTTCCGTGAGTGTTGCGTGGGAACACCCACAGCAACACCCATGGAACGCCCCTTCACCGCAAACTGCTGCGTGTGAAGGGGCCGTATTTACAAGGAGAGGAAAAGTCACGCAGGGTGGCTTTTCCTCTCCTTGTAAATATCGAGGAGCCCCCTGCGCCACCAGTACGTCACGAAAAGTGACGTACTGGTGGCGCAGGGGGCTTGTAAATCTGCCCCTTAGTCCACTGTCTCAGTCTGAAGTTGCTTTAAAGTATAGAGAAGCAGGAGACACAGGATTCCCCCCCCCCCACCTTTTTGCAAACATGAAGAGTGACTATCAGGCGGAGCACAGGTCAGCCTGACAGACACTCTTCATGTTCAGGTCATACAGTCGGGCACTGTCCATGTGCTAAATGCGCAGCGCCTGGTATCCTGAGATGAATTCTGCCGGACTGAAGATTTCATTGTGCTGTGGGTGTGACCTTCTCTGCCCGGTGAAGTGCTTGGAGGCCCTCTTCCTCATGATGGGCCAGATGTATCAAGCAAAATTGCGTTCGCAAACGCCGAAATTCGCAGAATTTCGGCGTTTGCAAACGCAATTTTGCTTAGTGGTATGTATTAAGGCAAAACTGCCTCGCAAAATAAGGAATCGCAAAATTTGTGATTCCCTATTTTGCGATTGCATTTAAGGAATCGCAGATTGCATTTAAGGAATCGCAAATTGCGATTCCTTAAATCCAATGTAAGAAGCACCAAAAAAGTGCAATTTGGCCTTAAGGAATCGCAAATTACCACCATCTTCAAGTTGGTGGTAATATGCTATTTCTTTGAAAAATGCACTTTTTAGCATTTTTCAAAGTGCCATGTGGCGCACATACATGCCCTTAGGCATGTATGTGCGCCACATGTGCACACATACATATTTCAGGGGTGCAACAGGGTGTCAAAAGGACACCCTGGCACCCTTGAAATTGCATTCTCAATTTGCGATTCTCTAATTGCGATTCGCAAATTGAGAATGTCTTCCCATTCATTCCTATGGGCCTCTACGCCCATAGGAATGAATGGGAAGGTATTCCTTAATTGCGAATCGCAATTTGCAATTCGCAATTAAGGAATATTAAGGAATCGCAATTATTATTGCTATTCCTACATACATAGCATTTGCGATTCCTTAATAACAATTCGCTAAAATTCGCTATTAAGGAATCGCAAATGCAATCCTTGATACATCTGCCCCGATGAGGGGGTGCGTCACTGATAGACTTGGACCTGGGTGCTACAGCTTTAAGCCCTGAAGTGCCCAGGGCATAGAGTCCATCAGTGATGCTCGTCAAAGAATGGGGCGCAGTCAGCAGTCTCACTTACCCCTTCCCATTCTCTGAGGAGTATCGGACTTCTACCTGCTCTCATTGGCTGACTCAAAACAATGTGAGCCAATGAGAGGAGGCGGCAGTCCCAATCCTCCATGAACTACCGAGTCTTCCCTCCCGCTACTCGAGATCATGGCTGCAGCCCGGTAAGTTTTATTTTGTTAATGTTTGGTGCGTGCGTGTGTATTTCTGTGTATGAAGTAATGCGTATTTGTGCGTCATCTGAATGGGTGTGTGAGTGTACATGTACTTGTGAATAGTTGGTGTATGTGTGCATGCTTGTGAATGTATAGATGTGAGTGAGTGTGCATGTAGATGTGTGAGCGTGAGTATGATTGTGTGTGCATGTGTGGAGATCCCACCCGGCTCCCTGATCAAATTACCAGCTGTGACCGGGGAAAATGGGGAAAGCATGGGCTGTTAGAGTCATTCAAGGAAGTAGATGAAAGAAATGACTAGGACAGTTACCTGAGAGCAATGGTAATAAGGAAACGAAAATGAGGTTTCAGGCATCCTAAAACTTGCGCAAGCAGGCCTAACACGAGGCCTTTGGTCGGTGCAAAGTGTACATTTTTGATCGGTTTCTTTCTGGGTTCTAATAAAGGCTGGATGTTCTGTATATTTTTTATTTCGGTTTTCATATTGGCCCTTCTGTCGTCCTTACTTGTGTTTCTCACGTGCACTGACTGAGCCACTGTTTCTGAATACCACCGTGCCATGAAGATACTAGCATAGGAGGCTTGAGGTAAGGGCTTAATGCAGGCCCCTTCAGCCCCTGCAGCGCAAGAGGCCCCCAACCCCCCAGGGGGGCAACCCTTCATGAGGGGGTCCATGCAGCCCAAGGCCAAAGAGCATGTGTGAGATATGGGGAACTGAGCCGGTTATCCCTCATCAAATTCTGCAAGGAGGGGGCAATCATTTTGCGTTATGCCACTGTGCTCTGGATCTCGTGCTCCTTATTCCCTTCTTGGCACCCCAAAACATTGCCACGCCATCTGTGGCACAACATTGCCACGCCATCTGTGGCAAAACATTGCCACGCCATCTGTGGCAAAACATTGCCACGCCATCTGTGGCACAACATTGCCTCGTTATGTGTGGCGCAGGTTTATTTTAGCATCTCTATCTGAAATATTGGGAAAGAGGCTTGAGCAGCAGTGAAAACCAGGTTTACTATGTGGGGTGGCTGGATCAGCCCCTCCCGTTTATTTGTAATCAGTTATAAAAGTCCAAAGGTGATATTTCGAAAGGATGGACATTTTTAAATGGTGAGAAAAATATATAACCAGTCTTTGGAGTCAGTGACGGACATCATAAAAGTGTTTATTATACAAGATGGTGGGCCGCTCTAGTATGATCGAGCCTCCAGTTATCAGCACGCGCAGGAGTCCCAGGGTGAGCGGAGCAGCACAGCCTCACTGGCACTCCCGTATCTGGATGAATGAAGTACAGAACGTACCGTCGCAAAGGGCGCAATAGCCCTCTAATGCATACGCCAAAGGACAGACTTCACAGAGGGAGGAGGAGGGGCACTTGAAACAGCGGTGTGCGAGCCGATTCATTGCAGGCTGGTTGCCTTAGTGAGTGCACCACCAGGAAAGACAGGCAGGATCGCATAAAGTGAGCACTGAAATTGCTAATTAACTCCCATTAGCGTGCCTCTCGAAATTTAAGGCTCACTCGTAATGAGGGTCAAGGTGAGTGAGCACTGGAGGTGCTAATTTAAGGTATGTCAGTTTTGGACCAATAAATAGTTGAAGAGCTGGGGTAACGCTGGCTGTGTTTGTAACTAGAACTTTCAAGGAATATGCTGCTTTTTTCTAGAAATGTAGCAGTATTTGTTGACAACTCTAACATAGATACAGAGCACAACACACCATAATACCGTAGCACTAAGCAGAAAAAAAACAAAATACAAAAAAAGAACACAGCACAATTCCAGAGTACCATATAACAGCACAATGCAGTAATGAGGCTCAAAAATACAACAGCACAAAACACAAGTCAGCACAATACTACCATAGCAAAATACAACACAAGAACGAAGCCCGGAGCTGGGGAAGGCGAAGCCGGACCAGATAGGGGCCCAGGACAAACGCCGTCTGGGGTGGGAAACACATACCCTCCTCCCCCGTTGCGGAAGCCCGCGAAAAAGGGGCGACCAGGATTGGTCGCCCCAGGGCAAGCCACGGCGCCCCCAACCCGGGGGCGAGTTGGCGAGCGGCGGGGGGGGTTAAATAAGGGGCACAGGGCCAAGAAAAAAAACACCCAAGCCTCACCCGGCAAAGAAGATGGAAGAAGCCCACCCACCCACACCAAAAGTAAGCGGGCGTCGCAGCCGCAGGGATGGAGGTGAGGTGGAAAAACATAGCAAAGTTAGAACAAGCATTGGCATAGCCAATAGGTCTCGCCTTTGGGACCTTATAAGTGGTTAGTCATGCAGCGAGGGTAGGAGAGGACTGGGGCAGTGCGCTCAGGTACTCTACTCGGGGAGGGTAGGGAAGAGGTAGACGAGCTCGTGAGCAGGAGCACAGATTCACATTGAGGGTACTGACGCAGTAAGTAGGGGCTCGCGTACATGGTAAGTGGGAGAGGAACATTAGAGATGGTAGCATGACCTTGGGTGCACCGCGGGTAGGGAGGAGATTATAGCTCGGAGTTGGAGTTTAGGTACACAGTGTGGAGCAGGGAGCTGGTGCTCAGGTACACCACACCGTAAGCGTAGGAAAGGTTAACTTGAGCTGTGGTGAGCAGGTGCTCGGGTTACAGTGTGGTGTGAGATGAGATGAGATGAGCTGTGCTGTGCTGTGAGCAGAAGCTCATGTACTCAGTGAGGGTAGGGAGTCTGAAGCTGTGTGCACTGCGCAGGACCTCGGCTACACAGTTAGGGCAGGAGTGCATGGGAGCAGAGAGTAGAGGCTCTGGGTCACAGCGAGAGTCAAGCGGGACTTGAGCTGTGGACAGTGGTTTCAGTTAGCGCTTTAAAACAAAAAACGCCTGACGACCGCTTCTTACAAGCACTCCTCCCGTTCCCATCCACTTTCATGGCAGTTGGGCCTTGTTTTAATTTCTTTATATCCATGACAGGCCTGAGACGCCATCAGCGGCGCAGCAAGGGAAGGGGCTTCAGCGAAGACGGAGCGGGACTCCGCGAGGCCTCCATGAGCTGTCACGCACCGCAAGGCCAGCGGGCTGTCAGCCACACACTGATCACCGCGGCCCACAATGAACGCAGGGCTCCGACAACGGGAGGTGGGTGGGAGCATTACAATTCTCACAAAATCACCTACTGGGTCTGTGCAAGCCTTTCCAAGGTTGTGCTTAACCTCGCGTGATCCACAAAGCAGACATTTGCATTTGGAATTTACCATTGCTTTGTAAAAGGAGACAGAGATGGGAGTAAGTTATATATACATAAGAGTGGCTGACCTCTGTGGCCTTGGGCATTGTGAACACGGACAACGGAAGGGGGGCGGGAGCAAAGCAACAGAAAATTAAACAAGCGCGGCCGCGAAAGTGAAAGCGACCGCGCTGTGTTTATTTATGAACCTGATGTAACCTGATCCACAACGCGACGAGGGAGGAATGCAGCAGCCACCCTGCGCGCCGCTGCTCGCTCCCGAGACCAAAACGCCATGGGAGTGAACATTTTAAGAAGAGGTGGGCCATGCACCCGCATTTGGCCATTTGCGTGCTTTCATTATTGAAAGCCACACGCAAAGGCCAATCCAATGTGTGGGAGGAGTCAGACCCACACGGAGAAGTTTTGAGCGCTCACAATAAGCCTCCCATAGAGCAGCGCATGCGCGCTGCGCTAGGCTCGACCTAAAAATAGAGAGATAAAGTACTAGAGGTAGATGGAAGGCTCACACAGTGTCCTTGGGATGCCTCACGGCAGGGGCACTGAGGGAGCTAAGGACGGCTCAAAGCCAATGACAGAGTAGATGTGATCCTCCCACAGGGCCCTTGGGATGCCTCACGGCAGGGGTACTGGTGGAGGGGAAGGTCAGGGCGCAGCCTCAGGCAGAATAGATGAAAGGCTCACACGGGGTCCTTGGGATGAGGGAGGGGCCAGCAAAGGGTCCAAGGCAAGCGGAACGGCACTTGCAGCCCGGGCAGGTCCTGACGGACACCCAAACATTTCAGTAGCAAGTTGAAGCCTGGAACCGCAGACACAGAGGTCCGGACGCTTAGGCCCTCTCGCGAATAGACTGTTTGAGAGCGCTTACCCACAAGGAGTGGTCATTCAGAATTGCAAAGACAATGAAGCATGTGTTAACATGGATGTTTGTGTATAACCAATACATTTCAAATGTATGACCATGTTATGTTTGAATAAACTGCGACCTTTTATGGCACCATAGCACGTTGTCAAGTGGTGTAATTTGAGGTAAAGGGACGCAGTTAAAGATTTGGGGAGGGGGAGGTGGACTCGCCCCTGGGAGGGGTTATAAAACAACAACGCCCTACCTCAACAACTTTGCTATGCAACGTAACACAAAAATACAACATAACAATGCAACACAAAATAACACAATGGCACAATGGGAAACAATACAGTACAACAGTCAAAAAACAGAATAAATAAACAACAGAACACAACAGCAAAATAGAAACCCCAACACACTATACCTCAGAAATGCAATAGCACCATTTTACTACAGCACATTAATGTGTCTCAAAGCAACACAGCCACAAAATAAGTAAAAGTGCAGTCACAACACAGCACAATGACAGCATATCACAAAAAGAACCACACCCAACACAGCACAGTTGCAAATTTCTGTTGTGTTGTGCTTGTATTTTGAGTTGGTTTGTTGTGTTAGTAAGTTATTTCAATGTGTTTTGCCGCATTGTTTCCTGTGTTCTGTTGTATATTTGTTGCTTTGTTGTGTTATGCTATGCTGAATTGCTATTTTTGAGGTGTGGCTGTAGTAATAAGGCGATATGTTGTGCTCTTTCTTAAATATATACCAATAATTTTTGTCACACTTTACGACCTTCAGTAGTCTGATTTCAACATATGGCGGAAAAAGTGTTTGCTCCAAGTGCTACCTTGCTTACCACAAATTACATTCACCAGCAAAAATATTTTGTCATTCACCATGACTGAAAGCACATCCGAATGAATAAGCAAACAAGAGTAGTGAAAAAGAAACATTTTGCATTTCTTTAGGAGACAGTAATACAATTTAGAGGGTTAATGCACCTGTTGCAGTTCTCTTTCTTGCTTGTGGATTGCAGCTAATCATTAGTACATGACAACTCAGAACTCATCATTCAACGTCAAAAAAGAAGCATTGTGTTTGGTCACAGATGGCTGCAACACATCAGTAAGGGAGCAGTTTAATGTTATGTGAACACTTATTAATTCTATGAATGTAGTTTCAGTGATATTTGTAAATTAATAATTTCCCGCCTTAGTGTGGATCCTCAAAATCTTGTGCTTGGTTAAAAACACTGGGGCATATTAGCAAGACCGGCGATAAAATTATCGCCGTTTTAGCGGCAGGAAACTGCAGCTAAAACGGCGATAATGGGCTTGCTAATATGCGTTATAGAATTCCAATAGAAGCCTAGGTTAGATGTGCAGGACATCTAACCTGGGCTTCTATTGGAATTCTATAACGCATATTAGCAAGCCCATTATCGCCGTTTTAGCGGCAGTTTCCTGCCGCTAAAACGGCGATAATTTTATCGCCGGTCTTGCTAATATGCCCCACTGTATACATCCTCAAACAACAAAGATGTCACTACTATCAGTCCATCCAATCAGATGCATAACTTTCAGGTGTACTCACCATGTATGCCTATAGGTAGTACCACAACAGGTTTCTACATTTTATTCTCAATGTTACTGACAAATATAAGTATCTCTTGTCCCATATGTAAAGACAGGATTTAGGTGATAAACCAGTTATTGAAGGAACGATTATTCATTAAAAACAGTTTGTGTCTCCAAGAAATGCCTTTCTAACATTGCTTATTTACCTTTAATGTCTCATGTGCTTTGTGAATGAACGTGATATGGCATTAATGAATGTGGTTAGCAACAAGCTTAGGGCAAGACCTACATCATAGCAAGGCTGAGAGTAGTTTCGAGCGTAAAATGAGTGAAGGGCAGCTGTAGGTTCAATCTGGATAAAAGCAAGTCTTGCTATAATTTCTAGATTACGTATTTGAAGAAACTAATGGCCAGATGTAGGAATGTTTAGCGATTCGGGAAACCAGTCGAAAACTGTTTCCCCACTGCTAAAGTAGGGATTTCAATGTATGAAAGCCCTATTAGTCATTATATATTTTGGTGCGACTGAATTCAGAATCACAATTTTAGTGACTTCAAATACCGAATCCCTATTAGCGATTTCCTAATAGCGATTCAATATTTGTATGTATGAAGCATTCGCATATTGCGACTAGTCTCAGAATGTGGTTTTTGCATGTCCAGTTTACCACCAACTTTAATCAGATGGGTGTTAATCAGGTGCAGCCAATAGAAACAGCCCTCAAAATGCATCAGGTCCTTTCAAAATGGTGGCTTTGTCTATGTTGTTGAGGAGGATGAGGATTTTGTCTGGTCTGCAGAGGAGAGGTAGGGGACAGAAGAAGATTTTTAGGGTTAGGATTTCCATTTTTGAACAGGAAGGCAAGTGTAGGCTAAGTAATCTGGTCATTATAGATTGAATTGCAAATTTACAACCACTTCCAGAAAGAACAACAGACAGGAGTAATGTAATCTCAGCACATGTCCAAGTACTCTATTCCCTACACCTTTTAGCTTCAGGAAGTTACCAGGTAGTAATTGCAGTAGCAGAGGGAATTTCACAAAGTACATAATCCCATTTTTTCCATCATTCCTTGGATGTTATGTCATAAAAAATGAATCAGCATATTTTATTTTTTTAATTCGCAAGAGGAGTTACAACAGACTAAACTTAATTTTTACGGTATTGCAGAATTCCCCCATATTATAGGTTGTGTTGATGGAACTAATATTGGAAAATGCCCACCATCAGCAAATGAGTTTGTTTTTAACAATCACAAAAATAGCCACTCCTTCAATAACCAGGTTGTGTGTGATGCTTCCTGTGTTATAACAGACCTGGTAGTCCATTTTCCTGGCAGCACACTTGATTCTTACATGTTCCGACAGTGGAATTTATTATCGTCTTTCTCAAGGCAACTATGGAGATGGATATTTTCTTGGTAAGTGTGTTAAATAGTGTGAACACATATGTATACTGCAAAAAACACTGGCTTCTGCTAAAGTATTTTTTTTATTTGTCAGTGATAGTGCTTGTGCATTGCGTCCTTGAATTATGATCCCATATGTAAATACTAACACCAGAAATTAGCACAGATCTTAACAAGCTCTCAAAAGCACATGCTCAGTAATAGAGCACTCATTTGGGATTCTTAAAGGATTCAGGTGTGTGCATAAAAGTGGGGGAGCTCTCCAGTACAGGTCAGATATCTGCTACAAAGTAATAGCAACATGTGCTATGCTGCATATGGTTGTATGACATTACAACCGTGTTTGCAATGCATGATGTAATGCCTTTACCATGCATGTCTTTACCACGCATATACCTTTACCACTCATGCCTTTACAATCCAAGGTAAGTATAGATAAGGTAAGTGAAACCACTGCATATATGTGTGGGTTGTGGGGGCCAACAATTTCTCCTGTTACCTCCAGTAAGTCCCACACAGTGCAACTGCTTAGAGGTCTTCAGAAGGCCACGCCCCATTGCTCCCCCACTCTGCAAACGCACCTTCTGGCGCACTGATGGTTGGGGGATGAAGTCCCCTTAGCTCCATAGGGTCCTTGGGGGCCAACAAGCCCTCTTGTTACCTCCAGTAAGGCCCACACAGCGGAATTACTGAGAGGTCTTCGGAGGCCACACCCCCTTTCTCCACCACTCTGCAAACGCGTCTCCTGGTGCAATGATGGTTGGGGGATGAAGTCCCCTTGGTTCCAGAAGGTGTTTGGGAGCCAACTACCCCTCCTGTAACCTCCAGTAAGACCGACAAAGCTGGATTGCTTAGAGGCCGTCAGAGGCCATGCCCCCTTTCTCTGCCACTCTGTAAATGCACCTCCTGGCACACTAGTGGTTGGGGGAAGAAGTCCACTTAGGTCCTAAGGCCCTCAAGAGCCAAGGGAACTTCATCCCCCAACCAGCAGTGCCCCAGGAGGTGTGTTTGCAGAGTGGTGGAGAAAGGGGGCGTGGCCTGGCCTACAGAGAGTTGCCCAGCTTTTTACTTTTTTTAGGGAAGGGGCCTGTGTAGCCCGCTTCCCTGGGCCTATTTCGGCACTGGGGACCCCACCCCCCAGGGACTGCCCTTTTTTATTTTTAAAAATATATTTTTTTAAATGGCAGGGGGGCCATGCGGCCCCACACCCAGGTCAATTTTGGCCCAAGGGACCCCATCCCCTGTGGCCAGGCCTCAGTACTGGGTGCCCTGGTCCCACCCAGGGCACCCAGTTTCTCATGTTGGGGACCAGGGGGAGCCTGAAGGCCCCCGCAGTCCCTGCCAGCTCCCCACCTCCTGCGTGAACCGGCATTGCTTTACACTTAGAGAGCCTAACATGCAGCTCCTTGTCTGTAAAAGCAAAGTGTGCCCCGCTTTGAGCAAGCGAGAGCAAAATACTCTTGCTTTCTCAAAGAAGAGCACTGTTTTCTATGGCTTGGCGGGAGCGGCCATCCCGCCAGGCCACAGCAAACTTCAATGTCCAAGGGGTGGGCACCCCTGGACATTGCTGGAGTCAGCCCTGGCAGGTGGCAGTCCCCAGGGCCATGTATGGCTCCGGGGGGGCGCTTGGCCCCCCTCCTTTTTTCTTTTATGGCCTGCCCCGGGGAGGTGGCAGTCCCTGGGAGTGAGAATGGCGCAGGAGGAGGGGCCATGCGCCCCCTCCCCATTTTTGAGTCGGGCCCCAGGGAGGTGGTGGTCCCCGGTGCCCGGTGGGATCATGAGGCCCTGCCAAGCCAAATATAAAAAGCCCTGGGGAGGTGGTGGTCCCTGGAGTAGGGGGGGTCCAAGCGGCCCCCTCATATTATTGTAATTAGCCCCGGGAAGGTGGCGGTCCACGGGGCTGCGGGCATACTTAATAAAAAAGTGCCCTGATGAGGTGGCAGTCCCCGAGGCTTTGATAAGCCCTAGGAAGGGGGCCCCATGCGGCCCCTCCTATATTTATGATATGACCCCGGGACCTGGCCCACACAGGGCTTATTTAAAAGCAAGCACAGGAGCCCGGCTTGTTTTTTTTAAAAAACCATTTTGCCGCAAATTAGCAAATATTGTGATTTCGCTGCCAATTCTTTTTTAAAAAAAATGCTTTTATGCCACGGCGGACCATGGGTTGGGGATCAGGGTATTCCTACCCTGCCCCTTTTTCTTTATTTTCACTGTTTTTCTTTGGACTCAGTGAAGCTGAATTTCAAGATGGCTGCCAACACTTCCTGGTTGAACTGTTGGCAGCCAATCAGAGCTGTGCATTTCCCTGCACAAGCTTGTCTTTTTTTGTGAATTATCCACGGCCAGAGATGTCACTATCATTTTCTTCTTAAATTTCCCAACAATTACTGAATGTATTAGCACCAAATAGCAAAAAGAACAATTTGCATAAGAACAACTACCTTTCTGCCAAATTTGGTGTAATTCCATTCAGTGGTTTAGGTTGTAGTTGTGTTGACAGGTTCCTATTATATTTAATATTGCAAATGCACCCTTTTTTTAAACCCTATTTTACCCCCAAAACTTTCCATGTGCAACAAGAGTCACCGGAGCACGTTTTTTTTTGTAGTAAAATTTCGTTAAGATTCATCAAAAGGCGCCAAAGTTATAGGCAAGTCAAAAAATGTGTTTCCTATGGAAACAAGGTCCTAACTATAACTAGTAGTTCAGTAGTTTTTGAGAAATGTAAGTTTTAAAGTATAGTGATATCTCTGGCTGTGGGTATTTCACGTTGATTTAGCTGTCAATCGTGAATGCACTTACCAACAGGAATGCTGTGTTTGGCTGGACACAACCTGAGAAGAAAGTTGCAGCCGGAATTTCATTGATTGGGAATGGTTCCCGGGGCTGAAAATTTGTGTCAAAGGTAACATAAGGGGTGAGGGTGGAGGTACTCTGATCCCATGTTTGAGAAATGGGGGTGTTAGTGACACAAGTTATGTGTCCACATTTTTTTTTTAATCGCACAAGATATTCGCGATGAAGTCGAGATCACCAGTGTGGCCCCTGTGAACATTGCGGTGACACCACGATTATTAGTGAAAATATATATTTGCACACACTCGCTGGTCAGAATCAAAGACTCATGTACACACTCATAAACTCACTCAGACACTTATATACCCATTGACATACCCACTGAGACACTTATACATACAGTAACATATCCACTGAGATGCTGATGCAACCACTCACATACCCATTCAGATACTCATGCACCTACTTACAGACTCACTCGGAGAGTCATACACCCATGTACAGACCCACTCACCGACTTACAGACCCACTCATAGACTGATGTGCCCACTCACATACCCACTTAGAGACTCTAATACCCAGTGACAGACCTACCTGGGAACTCATGCACCCACTCACTGACCCACTGAGAGACTTATACATCCAGTGACAGAGCTATTCAGATACTATGGCACCCACTTAAAGAGCCAGTCAAAGACTCATACACCCACTTAGAGACCTACATGCACCCAGTGATATACCCACTCAGAGACTCATGCACCCAGTCACATACCCACACAGAGACTCATACACCCACTAACAGACTCACCTGGGCAGTCATGCACTCATTCACCAACCTGCTAAGAGACCCGCTCAGAGACTAATGCACCCTGTTTAAGAGCCAGTCAAAGACTCATACACCCAATCAGAGACCAACTTAGAGACTCATGCACCCACTCCCACACCCACTCAGACACTCATGAACCCACTCAGAGACCCACTCAGAGTCTCATGCACCCACTCATAGACCCCAGTCAGACACACATATAACCACTGACAGCTCTGCTCAGAGACTGATATTCCCACTCAGATCCCACTCAGAGACCCACGCATCCACTCACAGACCCACTCAGACTCATGCACCCACTCACACTTCTACTCAGAGAGTCATGCACCCACTCAGAGTCTCAAGCAGCCACTCACAAATCCACTGAAAGACTCATGCACTTGTTCACGGACCAACTCAGATACTCACACAGTGACTTACAGACCCACTCAGAGACTCATGCATCCACTTACAGACCCACTCACTCTCAGACTCATTGAGAAACTCATGAACCCACTCACACACTCACTCTGAGACTCACACACCCATTCCCAGACTCATTTATAGACTTATGAACCCTTCACACACCCACTCAGATACTCATGCACTCATTCACAGACCCACACAGAGACCTACATGCACCCAGTGATATACCCACTCAGAGACTCATGCACCCAGTCACATACCCACACAGAGACTCATGTACCCACTCAGAGACCCACTGAGACTCTCACACATCCAGTCACAGACCCACCCAGAGACTTATACTCCCAGTTATGATAACTATAGCTGTGCCCCATGGATCACTTACACACCTACTGAGAGACTTACGCACCCACTCACAGACCTACTCAGACACTCATGCACCCACTCACAGACCCACTAAGACACTTGTGCACCCACTTACAGACCTACTTTGAGTCTCATGCACCCAGTCACAGATCCACTCAAAGACTCATGCACCCACTCAGAGATCCACTCAGAGTCTCATGCACCCACTCACAGACCTATTCAGAGACTCATGCATTCACTCACACACCCACTCAGAGACTCACGCCCATTCACAGACCCAGTAAGAGACTCATACACCCACTCACAGACTCACTCAGAATCTCATGCACCCACTTGCATGTCCACATAGAGACTCATGCACCCAGTTTTAGACCTCGGTCAGAGAGTTATGCACCCAGTCACAGACCCATTGAGAGTCTTATGCACCCAGCTGCATATTGTTTGAGATAGTCATTTACCTACTGACATTTTAAAGAGATAAACTCATGCAACCGGTGACATACTCATTGAGAGAGTTATGCACAGACTGAAAGACTCATTCAAAGACTGACGTGCCTACTGATATGCCTTATCAGAGACTGATGTACCAACTCATACACTCACTTAGACAGTCATGCATCCAGTGACATACCCACTCAAAGCCTTATGCAGCCAGTCACAGATTTACTCAGAGGCTCATGTAACCACTGATGGACACACTAAGACGCTTGCAGTCTCACTGCAACAGTTATGCATCCATTCACAGACCTTGTTAGATATATCCATTGATCCACCGACTCAAAGATGCACTCAAAGAATGATGCATGCACTGATAAACCAATTAAAATATTGATAGAGTCGCAACACCACCTAGGGAGACATTTATGCACTCAGTGAGAGGCCACTCAGACAATGATGCAACCACTCAGAGATCCACTTTGGCACTGAAACACCTATTGAGAGACCCGCTCAGATACTTAGATACCCATTCACAAGACTAGACAGACAGTAATGCATCCACTCAGAAACCCACTAAGACGCTCATGTATCCGCTCACAGATCCAGACAGACAGTCATACACTTAAAAATGCACTAAGGCATTCATGCATCTACTCACAGATCGACTGAGCGACTCATGCAACGAATCACAGACCCATTGAGACACTCATGCACCCACTAATAGATGCACTGAGACAGTCATGCAGTTAGTCACAGAACCACTTATAGACTGATGTACCCTCACACAGATCCAGTTAATACTTTCATAGTGAATGGGAGAGTTACTGAGATAGTGACGCATTGAGTCACAGATTCCACTGAAAGAGTTATACATGGTGGTATTGAGATATTAAGGGAGTTATATATGGTAATATAGACTCATTTAGATAGCAATGTGTTTAATGTGTTGGTTATAATCCATTTCGCAGTTAAAAGTTTTGAATGTGGTGGTGGCTATTGAATGTCTGCTTTTGTTTTGTCATTTTGCGACTTATTTGCAGTGATCGCGGGTACCTACGTCATTGCAACTCCTGACGTCGCCACGAAAATGGAAAATCAGTTTTAAACTTGCTTTTAATACAAACTCCCTAGAAAAGTAGGATTTTTAGTAGTGTACTAATAAACCCCTAGTGTCTAAAATACTGTAAAATGTATACATATATGTGTTTTAAAAGACGCGATCGTCGCGGTTACTGACGTCATCGCGACTCTCGGCGTAATCGTGAAATTGGAAAATCATTTTAAAAGATTGCTTTTATGCAAACTCTTTATAAAAATACGACTTCAAACAGTTCAGTAATAGACCCTGAGTGTCTAAAATACTGTAAAAAATGTGCATATATGTGTTTTACACCTCTTTAAATAAACGCGATCATCACGGTTACCAAAGTCTCGGCATTATTGTGAAGACAGCAAGTAGGGTTCAAACACAGTTTTTAAAAAAACTTGCTGGAAAAATATGTGTATAAACATGTTATTTAAGCAGTAATGTAGTTAGTAATGTGTGTATTGTAAAAGTTAGAATGAATTTTTAAGTTTAAAATTTTGAATGTGGTGATCCTCGATAAAGGTTTGCTTTTGTTTTGCGATTTCACGACTTCATCGCAAATTAAAAAAATAAATTATATATTTTTTTTTAAATGAACAAAATTTTGGGCTCTTGGGTGGCTTTGACAAGAGCCTTTGTGTTGAGCGTGTGTATAAGACAGGTATAGATAAGACTGTATGCAGAGTTTCAGGTTGCTTAGAAACACCCTGTTCCCTTTGTCTGTAAAGTGAACTCCATCACTTCTATAGATTTCTTTCATTTTAAAACGCCGGTTGTTGTTGTAGATAGAGCCCCTGTTACGGTCTCTGAGGAAAGCAGAAATTGTTTTATTAACACGTTTCCTGGTTTTGTCAATCTGTGGACAGAATTCATTAGACCACTTCCTTTGGCATATGTTAGCATATACCAACACAGTGTGAGGGAAAAGCATCATCAATTCAGCAAAGGTATCCTTCATTGGGATTTCCAGTCCTACTCCAATTATTGTGCCTAGGTCATTGCCACCACAGTGCACAATCATGAGGTCAGGGGCTGGTGAATCCACAATGGTTTTAACCAAAGGCAGTAATTGATGAAACTTTAATCCTCTTTGCCCAACCCAAGTAATGTCCACATCAGCCAAACCCAAGGCACTGTTGATACTTCTCTTTCTTGCAGCTTCAGCGGCCCAAAAGACATAGCTGTGGCCCTCAATCCACAGACTGAGCATTTTGTAGGAAGGAGGAGTAGCACACAGGACAGATCTGCAGCTGAATGTATCACAGTTGGTACTATGAAAGATAGGGAAAATGCATGTGTGCTGGTGGTTTGAAAAAAACTAAAAATTTGATTGGGTGGAGGGAATATGCAGGTGAAAAAAAGTAGGTAGCATTTGGAAATGATTAGTAAATAGATATTTGATTGGTTCTGGTAAATAGAAAAACATGTAATAGAGAGTTGGATATGCTGTACAGTATGTGCAGTAAACCACACCTGCTGTAGTTCATTTTTTAACGAGTACAGCCCTTCTGGAAAGTGCTTTGAACTTGTGACCTACTGGTTCTAATGGGTTTCTATGGAGAATTTGCAGAGGGTGTACTAGGGGAAAAGTGTTAAAGAGACAGGTATTATTCCTTTTAAATTGGAGAGGTTTAGGTTCATAGTTTTATAAGGTAAGTGAGATTACCTAGTAAGGATTTTGCAAAAAAGTGTAGTATAATGTTAAAAATATAAAACTATAAAGCAAAGTCGGTTTTCCGACTCCCGTATTTTTTTGCGAATTCATTGCAATGATCGCAATTACGTTATGAGTATTGACACTAACCCTGGGCGGAGTTCGCGGAGTTGCACTACGTGAAGCTATGCGAAGTGCAAAAAAACCTCCGTCGCACTACGCGGAGCTCCGCGAGTGGCGGAGTACGATAGAAAAATGCCGTTCGCGGTGATTGCACAGTGCCGGATGCTTGTCCGCACTGTGCAATAATTGCGAACAGCACCATGCACAGCGCAAGCTTACCTTTTCTGCCGCTCGAGTAGATTTTTACTCGAGCGGCAACTTTCTCAACGCGAACGGGCAGTTTCTCAACGCAAGCGGTTGCGAGCATACGCGATCACTCGCAATGAGAAACCTGACCCCCCCGCATTGAGAAATCTCGCCGGGAGGTTTGTTTTCCACGCTCGCGCTCGCCAACTTGATATTGCCGATTGTGAACGAGGAAAAATCTCGACGGGAGGTGGATTTTCCTCGCTCGAGCTCGCCAACTTGACGTTGGTGAACGCAAGCGAGGAAAAAAACTCCACTCCACTGCGCGAAGCGGAGTTTTGAGGAATTCTGCGTAACACGGAGTGTGGGAAACTCCGTAAACTCCGCGAGCGGAGCGGAGTTCACCGCCCAGGCTTAATTGACACAAAGGCATCCATTTTGGGCTACCTCTAAAAAGGAGTGAAAGAGATAACAGACAGCAACCATTCAGAAATACAGTTACAACAATGAAATATGAAAGGAATGTTTTTATTCACTGGTTTTTGCAGTATCAGGCAATGCAAAGTTCAGAAGGTTGCCATTTATGGTTTCTTTGTATGAGAGCGGTATGCCATTCTTGTGCTAATTTTTTACAAACCCTGAGAATATTTCATCTATCTAATAAGAGAAAAAAAAGCAATTTTACCAACAAACTCAATATTCTGGTATGTTAATTCAATTTCTTTCTAAATCAAAAAATCTATTAATAAGGTTTATAATTATGTTGTATTGTAATAAAAGATTTTGAAATATATTTATAAGTATTTAAAATGAAAGAATGCTATGTAAGTGAAATTGAAAGTGTTTTTATATGTGTATTAATAGGTAACCAAGACATAGTTTGTTTCAGGTGCAGACTAGGTGTCTTTCAAGTAAGTATCTAATGTGTTTCTATGGAGCTCAAGATTGCAGTTGTATTCCCTTACTCCATTGTGTAAGTGGTAGAAGAAAAGACTGCACACTAATGGTTAAACATATGTAATATTGCAGTATAAGTTGTCAAAGTTTTATATGTGTATATATGATGTGCTGCTTATAACAAATGTTTTTATTTGAATTCTGGGAGTTGTAGTCTTATTTGTTCCGTTATAAAAGAAGACTAGAACACTCACATTTGAAAGTGGAAACTATGCACTGTAGTTGTATATGAATTATGAATCTGTCAAAGTTGATAGGTATGTGTTACATTCTCTTTAGTGTAGGTGTTGCATATTTACAGGGTAGATTTGTATGTGCATACATGGTGAGATATGTTCTTTAATTATATTCAGATTGACAAATGAAATATAACAGTGCTAGGCACTGTTATGGCAAGCACTCCATAAAGTATTGCACCTATAATGCATGTGACATACATGTTTGTAAAGCATAGAGGCTGTCTCTCACTCATAGATGCATCAAAATAAGCACTTATTTATTCACTAAAATTCTCACAAAGTAGATATATATGTGGCTGTATCAAAGGCAATTATAGATATGTTTGTAATTCATAATATAGGCACTGAGGTATTTATTCAGCAATGTACGTTCATGTTTCTAGCGCTTTTAAAACAGACACTCAGATAATGGTATATTTTCTAAAACATGTTATGGGACTGCTAGCTAGGCTATACCGCAGGGTGCTATGTGGTTAATAAGTAAGATATATACTTTGAATATTTGAGTGAGCTCTATGTGCTTATAAACATTTTTGTTCTGAATGCAAACATGGATCTACAGTTTCTTGCAGACAACTCTTTTGCTGTTACGTCACTTCATAAATAACAAAGTCAGAGACGACAGAGATGGAAGAGATGTGGGAGGAGATTTCAGCTGAAAAAAGTCTTACAAAGAAATTGTACAGTTTTAGTTTGAAACTGCTCTCCCACAGAGAAATAGGTTCATATGAATGCTCAAACAGGCTAATCTCAGCTAGTTTATTCTCTAAATCAAGAGGAATTGTTTGGGTAAGCTTAGGCCTTGCAGACAGTCGAAATAGAGTATTAACTTCTTTCCCAGAAATACAGTATCTCGCTGAATTTGAACCTGAAAGTAGAGACATTTTCAGAACTAACATGCTGGATACCTACTACTCAAGAAGAAGTATACCTCTTGAAAAAATATGTCTATATGAAATACTTCAGCATTATAGATATAAAAGTGATGCTATAGAAAACATAGAAGAAGGAAGATATGCACTACTTGGATGTGGTTGTTGTTTAGTAAGACATGAAAAAGGTCATGTAATCAACCACAGAAAGCTGAGTTTCCAAACATCAGAGAATGTTTTTTTTCTACTTGCCACTTTTGCAGTTTTTCCAGCCATGGCATGTAGAATCAGAATTGCTTGGACAGTGTGACTGTTATGAAGCTTCTTTCAATGCTGTCAAAGATACCATAGAGTGTTCAGTATTTCCAGATTACCTTACAATGTTGAGAGAGGAGGTTGAACAGGAGGAACTAATTGCTGCTGAGATAGCCAAGGGCAGTTCTCAGAGTAACAAAGTTCAGCACCAGGAAGTCAAGTTCCTCTTGGAGAAGCAATTATTTAAAATGAAGCAGCTGTAGCTAAGAACGGAGTGGGAAATGCAATGTAGCTTGTAAGAGGTGAAACTGAGGACTTAGAAGAGTTACTTCATCAACTGAATAAAGAACAGAAAGATATTTTTTATGAAGTAAAAGACAAAATAGAGCATGAATACCTCCATGAGAAGAGTGTCAGTGTTCTTCATTTAAACCCGTTCTACTAAATATAAGTGGTAAACCTGGTACTGAAAAAAGTTTTTTAATTAAATTATTCACCAGTTACTTACAAAAGACTACAGGTTCAAATTTGTCAAGCGTAGTAACTGCACCAACAGGATTAGCCACACATAACATTAAAGGAATTACCCTTCATTGACTACTATTACTACCTGTGGAACATGACAACAAACTGGAATATCAAAAATTATCAGGTGACGCTTGTCATGAAGCAGCAAGAGTATTAAAAACACTGAAGCTTCTCAGTATCGATGAAGTGAGCATGGTGTTGAACCTAATGCTTGCATTTATATATTTAGGAACGCAGCAGAAACTAAAAACAAACTATGATGAACTATTTGGTGGAAAACATTTAGGGGTCGAATCCGATTCGGGCCGGAAAAAATACCGACCGACTCGGTACGGGAATTTAGTCCGACCGACTCGGACCAGCGCCGTACGACCCGGGTAGTACGATGAAATGCATGTGAAATCCGACCGCCTCGGACGGAATACAAAACGACCGACCGAGCCGTACGGAAACAAGCCATCCGGCCGGGAAATCACGCGAAACGAACCGACCGACACGCACCCGGCTTGAACCCGAACGAAACGTACCCGCGAACTCCGACCCGCGTAATACGATGCTGTGCGTGCAAAACACGACCGACTCGCCCAGAGCACAAGCCGTACGACCGACACGCATACAAAACCCAGCCGAAGCAACCCAATACTCCGCGACCGACTCGTACGCCGCATATGAAACCTAGCTGACACACAGCGGGAACGAGTCGGACAAGATCGCACCAGACAACTGCAGCGTCCTACTTGGACACAAGAACGACTCCTACATGCACCAAAAACACCAAGGAATTTTTTTTTTTTAAAAAGTGCCAAACAAGCAACTACAAAGCCAATAAATACAGGGAGGAAAAAAAATGGAACAAGGACACACCTCCAACTCCACCTACATAAATGCCACAAATCCATACCATGATCCTTTGCAAATTCCACTGACCTGCCAGCACAGAACACCATCACACAGCAACTACAGACACACTCACAGCTCATACATCACACAAGCCACACACCATTATCACACCTACAAATAGCACCCTCACACACACCCAGCTAAACCTACACTCACACCCCCCACTTGCACACACACACACATCAATCACCACCACCACCCATCACCATGCCCCCAAAGAAGAACCATAAGTTCCTAGATTGTGAATTGGAAGTCCTGGTAGACGAGATCCTGAGGGTAGAGCCACAGTTGTTTGGTACATTGGTACAACAGACCCCCATGTCGCAGAAAACCAAGATGTGGGCGAGGATTGTCGACAGGGTGAACGCACAATCACCATGTTTGCGCACAAAGGAAGACATCCAGAACAGGTGGTATGATATGCGCAGGAGGGTCCGGGACCTACTCAAAAGGACTACCTCCTCAGCCAGCACACCGGCAGTGGCCCTCCTGCAAAACCAGTATACCTCAGGCCCTGGGAGGAGAAGGTGCGGGCCATCCTACCACCAGTGAGCGTATACGGACTAACAGACATCCCAGAGCCTGGTGAGTACACAACTAATATACACAATATGGTGTGACAACACACACACATCACAGTCAAGGGGATAGGCAAACCATGCACCCTTAGCAAATACACAGCAACCAAAAGATATTCATCCCAAGATGTGAATGCTAGTCAGACAAACACAATACCTGCCATCTCATAGTGATAATTAACTGTGTCATGACATGTACAAACCTACCAACAAATACAGCAAGGCAGTGGCACAAATAGAACCAACAAACACTCCCAGATACTTACCCACCACTAGAACACCACCTCACAGGGAAGCTCACTGAAAGGAAGGAATTCTGTGTATGCTGGTGAAGTCAGTGTAGCCAATAGCATGATGGGAGTGGTAGTCACAGATATTGGTCACACCCACAATTGGCCCATCAACACCACTCTGAACCATGCTCACATCACAGGGAGTGGAAAACAACTGACAAGATGGCTGACACTGGGTACTGCTGTGGGGAGCACAAGGCCCTGATGGGAACTGGGCACCAACAAACAACAGGACCACACTGTCAGCCATCTTGCCATTGCTGTCACACTCACACACAGTGAAGTCCACTCAAAAGGAAGGAAGTATGGGCATGCTGGGAAGGGGGGTGTAGGCAATAGCATGATGGGAGTTGTAGGCACAGATATTGGTCACCCTCACAATTGGCCCATCAACACCACTCTGAACCATGCTCACATCACAGGGAGTGGAAAACAACTGACAAGATGGCTGACACTGGGTACTGCTGTGGGGAGCACAAGGCCCTGATGGGAACTGGGCACCAACAAACAACAGGTCCACACTGTCAGCCATCTTGCCATTGCTGTCACACTCACACACAGTGAAGTCCACTCAAAAGGAAGGAAGTATGGGCATGCTGGGAAGGGGGTGTAGGCAATAGCAGGATGGGAGTTGTAGGCACAGATATTGGTCAGCCTCACAATTGGCCCATCAACACCACTCTCAACCATGCTCACATCACAGGGAGTGGAAAAGGACTCACAAGATGGCTGACACTGGGTACTGCTGGGGGAGCACAAGGCCCTGCTGGGAACTGTGCAACAACCAACAGCAGGACACCACTGACTGACATCCTGAAAGACAACTTGCACTCCCTGCAATGGAAGCACGTTCCATGGTGGGATATCTGGCTGGGTGGGAAGGAGGACTCACAGCACTGACCATAGTTACAAGCACCTCCCCTCACACACACCCTCAACACTAACTTCACATAACCCACCTCGGAGAATGCAATGCCTCACATCCTAACTGAAGATCCCACAAAGAACCACCACCCTCTGTTATGCTGTGTGAAGCACAGGGACACTCTTGGGACTTGTAGCCAAACAACTGCCAGGACAACACTCCCAGCCATCCTGTCAGCACAGGCACCCCACCCCACAGGGAAGCAGAGTCAAAAGGAAGGAAGGATGGGCATGCTGGGAAGGGGGGTGGAGGCAATAGCATGATGGGAGTTGTAGGCACAGATATTGGTCAGCCTCACAATTGGCCCATCAACACCACTCTGAACCATGCTCACATCACAGGGAGTGGAAAAGGACTCACAAGATGGCTGACACTGGGTACTGCTGGGGAGAGCACAAGGCCCTGCTGGGAACTGTGCAACAACCAACAGCAGGACACCACTGACTGACATCCTGAAAGACAACTTGCACTCCCTGCAATGGAAGCACGTTCCATGGTGGGATATCTGGCTGGGTGGGAAGGAGGACTCACAGCACTGACCATAGTTACAAGCACCTCCCCTCACACACCCCCTCAACACTAACTCCACATAACCCACCTGGGAGAATGCAATGCCTCACATCCTAACTGAAGATCCCACAAAGAACCACCACCCTGGGTTATGCTGTGTGAGGCACAGGGGCACTCTTGGGACTTGTAGCCAAACAACTGCCAGGACAACACTCCCAGCCATCCTGTCAGCACAGGCACCCCACCCCACAGGGAAGCAGAGTCAAAAGGAAGGAAGGATGGGCATGCTGGGAAGGGGGTGGAGGCAATAGCATGATGGGAGTTGTAGGCACAGATATTGCTCACCCTCACAATTGGCCCATCAACACCACTCTGAACCATGCTCACATCACAGGGAGTGGAAAACAACTGACAAGATGGCTGACACTGGGTACTGCTGGGGGAGCACAAGGCCCTGCTGGGAACTGGGCACCAACAAACAACAGGACCACACTGTCAGCCATCTTGCCATTGCTGTCACACTCACACACACTGAAGTCCACTCAAAAGGAAGGAAGGATGGGCATGCTGGGAAGGGGGGTGTAGGCAATAGCATGATGGCAGTTGTAGGCACAGATATTGGTCACCCTCACAATTGGCCCATCAACACCACTCTGAACCATGCTCACATCACAGGGAGTGGAAAACAACTGACAAGATGGCTGACACTGGGTACTGCTGGGGGGAGCACAAGGCCCTGCTGGGAACTAGGCACCAACAAACAACAGGACCACACTGTCAGCCATCTTGCCATTGCTGTCACACTCACACACACTGAAGTCCACTCAAAAGGAAGGAAGGATGGGCATGCTGGGAAGGGGGTATAGGCAATAGCATGATGGGAGTGGTAGTCACAGATCAACATCACACACCCACATGGCCCAGCAAATTAGCACTGAAGCATGCACACCTCACAGGGAGTCAAAAGCCACTTCAAAGATGTCTGACACTGGCCACTGCTGTGGGGAGCACAAGGCCCTGCTGGGAACTGGGCACCAACAAACAACAGGACCACACTGTCAGCCATCTTGCCATTGCTGTCACACTCACACACACTGAAGTCCACTCAAAAGGAAGGAAGGATGGGCATGCTGGGAAGGGGGGTGGAGGCAATAGCAGGATGGGAGTTGTAGGCACAGATATTGGTCAGCCTCACAATTGGCCCATCAACACCATTCTGAACCATGCTCACATCACAGGGAGTGGAAAAGGACTCACAAGATGGCTGACACTGGGTACTGCTGGGGGGAGCACAAGGCCCTGCTGGGAACTGTGCAACAACCAACAGCAGGACACCACTGACTGACATCCTGAAAGACAACTTGCACTCCCTGCAATGGAAGCACGCTTCATGGCTGGATAACTGGGCTGGGGGGAGAAGGAGACCTGGATGGCAACCAAATACCACCAATGCTGGTCATGCACACACCTCAACATTCACATTGACATGCCACAGGGTGGCAGGACAATGTGCTACACCAATATCACTCTCTGACTGTACAATTTAGGAGAATGCAATGTCCTGGCCCACATCCAGAGGTACAGTCACAACTGTCAGGTGTTTGAACAATTGATGCCAGTAGAAACATAACATACAATCTGTGTCTCTCCCCAAAACAGGCGATGATGGGGACACAGCAGCAAACAAGGAGGAGTCCCTGTCCCAGGCTCCGGGGAACACTGAGCTCACTGGTGTGGATCAGCCTCTGCACTCCTCGGATGGCGAAGAACAAGCTGGACCCTCCGGTGTGAGTCATCATGCAGCACCAGCAGGACCAACATCTGCACCCCCTGCACCCACCCCTCCAACAACTGCCAACACACAGGCCACCCCTGCCAACACGGACAGACCAAGGACCACAGATGACAACAGCGCAGGGACCCAGGCCCAAACTGGTGCTGGTGACAACGAGCCCAGGAACAACACCCAAGTGGGCCCACGGTCACCTGTGCGTCCCACCGCAGGTCCTGCACGTGTCGCCAGGGGTGGTGGGAGGGGTGGTAGTCATAGGTCGCTCTTTGCAGAGGGGTCTGGACTGCATGATGACCCACAACTGGCACGCATCGCGGATGCGTACCAGACTAGCACCGGAGAGGTCAGTCAGGTAGTGGGGATCCTCAAGGACATACAACAGCAGCAGGCTGCCCATCATGCCCGCTTGGACTCCCACATGTCCCGTGTCGAGACACACATGTCACGTGTCGAGACACACATGTCTGGCATGGAGTCCAAGTGGGACACATTGGAACAACTGACAGCGGTGCATAGGGACATACTGACATGCCTCCGCCAGATCAGCACCAACATGGCCTCACCTCCCTGTGTGCCCACAACATCTGCTGCTGAAACAACTGCAAATGCCACAGGGAGGGAGGAGGACTCTGGCAGAGAGTCCCCTGCAACGCCGCAGCCTGCACCTGAGGGTCCCCCCCCCAAGAAGAGGGGCCGTCCGAGGAGGCCAAACTGAGAGGCCGATGGCCATCTACATCCCCCAGGAAGCCAACACCTGTTCTGGAACTTTTCCTCTGTGTGCAAACTGCACGCCCTGTCGAAGCCAACCCAACTCTCCCACATGACATGGGGAGCTCTAGTTGACCAAATTTATCAGATGACTGTGGACTTCACTCTGGACATTTCAGCTACCAAGACTTCCAAATCACATGGGAACTTTGGATTCCAATTTCTATGTACAGCACCCACCATCCTGTGCACCATCCTCACACCTGTATGAAAATAAACTCACCAATACACCATATCTGCCTCTGTTGTGATTCCAACGTGCTCTCTGTCATGGAGATGGTGATCATAAAAATGACACTGTGCATGCTAACTGCTACAGCAAGTCCAACACCGTCATGTCAGTCATGGCGACGTGACACATATTAGGGAGACACACCACTAGGGCCACACAACACATACACACCAGGGCCATCAGACTCATCACCTATACTGATGTTGCAACGAAATACAGTGGAATGCACAGACACGCCACCTATTCACAGTCAGTGTCAACTAGACTACAGGTGCAGTAAGCAAATGTCAGTCAGATGTGTGACTACAGACAACGCACATCCCAAAGTGAAGCACAGGTTTATTACACATTTACAACATGTTGTTTCCACTACAAATGCAAGCAAATCCAACCTGGCTGTGGCCACAAAGTCAGGAAGTGTAGAAGATAGAAAGTCCAGGGGTGTGTGGCACATCACCTGTAGGGAAACGACTGCTTCCACCTTGGAAGTTGAATCATGGATTCGGGGGATCCAAGTTGATCAAACAACTCCGGCAGCACCCTGTGAAGGACAGACATGACACACAGTCAAAACCACTGAAGAACAGCACAGAACGGCAATACTCATGTCTAATACATGTCACAAGATAACTACACAAAACCAAGTTAGCATGTCAACACTGTTGGGCAGTACAGACCACCTGCAAGCACACATCGCTGCACGCATCCAGTCAAGTAGCACATGGCCACACTCAAACAACACCAGAGCACCACACACACATATCATGCAAACTCAAATCATTGACATTACAACCCTCTGGAGACTCACATTCAGCTGAAGAAGTTGGTGATGAGCTGTGTGTGGACATCACCATCTTCATCATCATCATCTTCACTGGCATCGTGACCCAGGCCAGGATCTTCCACAGGTGGCGGACGTTGGTCATCGTCATCCAGGATGAGAGGCAACTCCTTCCGCACTGCCAGGTTGTGTAGCATGCAGCAGACGATGACAATCTTGCACACCTTTGCTGGGGCATATGGGAGGGCCCCTCCTGTCTTGTCCAGGCAGCGGAAGCGGCTCTTCAGGAGACCAAAGGTCCGCTCAATCACCCTCCTCGTCCGACCATGTGCCTCATTGTAGCGCATCTGGGCTGGTGTCACAGGGTTCCTGAGGGGTGTCAGCAACCACGGCATGTTGGGGTATCCCGAGTCACCTACAGACAGACAATTGCACATTAGCCGATTTGAAAATGTGTGCAGAAAACAACATAGCAGAACACACACAATGGTACAAAGTCAGTACACACCAACAAGCCAGGCACGCTGGTTCGGCATCTGTGACATCATCCTCGGGATGCGACTACTCCTCATCACGTAGGCCTCATGTGCTGAACCGGGGAAACGGACACACACATGTGTGATGGTCATATCTGCAAGACATACCACCAGAGCATTGATCGAATGGTAATGTTTACGGGTCCGGTATGCCTGCTCATGTGCCTGTGGTGGTATCAAAGCCACATGTGTTCCATCAATGGAGCCAATTACATGTGGCATCCTCCCCAGGGCATAGAAGTCACTCTTGACGTCAGTGAGTCGTTGACGTGTTGGGAAATAGATGTAATGGTTCAGGTATCTCAACATTGCCCCCAAAACATCGTGTAGCACACGGCTGAACATAGTCTGTGACATCCCACCAGTAGTTGCCACAGTGTGTTGAAAGGTACCGGTGGCAAAGAAGTGTAGGGCTGCCATCACCTTCACCTTGGGGGTCAGCGCTGTAGGATACGGCCGGCCAGGCTGCAAATGTGGGTCCAACCGCACTGCCAAATCCTCAATCAGCTGCCTGGTGAAGCGGTACCGTCGGATGCTGTCACGTTCCACCATCGTTGCCAGGTCTGGGAATGGTCGATGGACAGCAGGAGCCCTGCAGTGCATAGGTGAAGAAAGCAAGATTGTCAGTCACCCCACCTATGTGACGTTCACCATACTCAATTTCACATGATACATCATTAACAAACACAAGTACTTGATGTGTGTGTCGTTCTGTTTGGACATATATGGCACCTACATGGACATCATCTAACATCTCTGTTCAACAAGTGTTGACAACAGGTTCCAGGGTGTGCTATGGGAAACCATTAGGCTGTGTCACAGTACCCATTTACTGCTCTCACGTTCCACACACATACCACAGTGACATGTCTGGACAGATGCTCCACAGGCATCACAGCTCATTGACAGGTAGATTCCAAGGGACCCTGTCTTGCCACATGGACACTGGCATGACATGGCGTATCATGTACATGTCAGAAAAACAAACATGACACCCACAGGTAGTGGCCCATGTAGCCTCTGCAGGACAGACATGGACGTCTGTGACACACACACACACAACATCAAAGTTCATGCACAAACCACGTGGATGTGGAGACTGTCTCCCATTGTGCACATGGAGTCAGAGACATCGGAAACACAACATGCACACAGACTGCGGAGGGACATCACTATTGTGGCAATGGGCCACCCTGTGACGTACATGCCTTCCCACATGTGAGCCTGGGGGTATGTGACATGTCATACACATACACAACCTGGAAATGTGACCATGACACATGCTCAGAAATGAAAAGTTGCACACCACAGTAGTCAGGTGCACAACACACAAAGGACCCTGTCCCCATGAACACGTGCACAGCCTGGGTGTGTCTGCCCCCAAGTGCCACCCCAAAAACCACATGTTCACCCCCATACACAGATAAGGTTATGCTGCCACACATGCCTTAGATACAGTGTGGACTGGGTGTGGTGTTGTAGGTGTGCCCCTGAGTCCCTGGAAAGTAAATGTGGCTGGCATAGGTTCACCAGTGACCAGCATGGAGACATATGCGTGTGACCTGTCCAGGGACGCGTTGTACAGCAATGGACCGATCGGTGTGCCCGCACGGCCCATTGCATTGGATGAGAGCGGGTACGCGTTGTATCCCGGGTACGCGTTGTACAGCAATGGACCGATCGGTGTGAACGCACGGCCCATTGCATTGGATGAGAGCGGGTACGCGTTGTATCCCGGGTACGCGTTGTACAGCAATGGACCGATCGGTGTGCCCGCACGGCCCATTGCATTGTATGTGAGCGGGTACGCGTTGTATCCCGGGTACGCGTTGTACAGCAATGGACCGATCGGTGTGCCCGCACGGCCCATTGCATTGGATGAGAGCGGATACGCGTTGTATCCCGGGTACGCATTGTACAGCAATGGACCGATCGGTGTGCACGCACGGCCCATTGCATTGGATGAGAGCGGGTACGCGTTGTATCCCGGGTACGCGTTGTACAGCAATGGACCGATCGGTGTGCACGCACGGCCCATTGCATTGTATGTGAGCGGGTACGCGTTGTATCCTGGGTACGCGTTGTACAGCAATGGACCGATCGGTGTGCCCGCACGGCCCATTGCATTGTATGTGAGCGGGTACGCGTTGAATCCCGGGTACGCGTTGTACAGCAATGGACTGATCGGTGTGCCCGGCCGGCCCATCGCATATGATGTGTGCGGGTACGCGTTGTACCCCGAAATACGCGTTGTACAGCAATGGACCGATCGGTGCGCACGCATTGGCTGGGGCCTGGCATGGTAACGGACGCGTTTTCGTGGCTCCAACGAGTCTGATGCAGTGAATTCAGTTGGCCAGCCACAACAATGTTGCAAAATCATGGCTGTCATGAATTTGAAGATTTGAAGGATGCTGTGGGCGTGTATTAGTGCTGCTATTCCATGGATTGGTCAGATTCAGAAGATGCAAACGACTTGGACCTATCACTTTGGACACATGGGACAGTATCTGCCTCTGCAGCACACATATAATGCTGGCTGTTCCCCTGACAGCTCACTTGCCTGCACTACATGCTCCAGGACGACATCTGCCAACAACACTGCTGCTGTCTCTGCATCCTCTGGCTACTGCAATGGCACGTACTGTGGAGAGAGCCCCAGCCTTCAGCCCTGAGGAGAACCAGGCCCTGCTGGACAGCCTCCTTCCACAGTACAGCAAGCTGTATGGGAAACCAGGGGAGCAGGTGAGTGTGCTGTCCACTGCCTTACCAATTGTGCATGTTGTCTGACTAGCAGGACTTACAGTGTGCACACCACTGGCTAGCATGATCACTGAGTAGTTGTCACACCCCAAAGTGTGTAGTTATATGCACTGAACAGGTACAGTGCAGTAACAGTGCATTCCAACAAGGTTTACTCCCCATGCAATGATACCATGTAGTGACTGCTAGCAAACTGTTCATAGCCATTGTTGCACTGCCTATGTACATCAAATGCCCCTGTGATTGAGACATGTATATCCAACTGTGTGATGCACGGATATGTTGCTTGTGTAGTAATGGCCTTTTCACTTTCTCATCCTCACAGGTTGATGCCCACCAGAAGCAGGAAATCTGGCTGACCATCGCCCGGGAAGTAAGATCCGTGGGGGTCTACAGGCGCAGGATCCGCAACTGCCAGAAGAGGTGTCAGGACCTTCGGGGCTGGACCCGGAGGATCGCAAGGGTCCAGCTGAAGCTGTCGCCTCCTCGCAGGAGGGGCGGACACTGGACCCTGACCCCCCACATGCTCCGGATCCTGGTGGTGGTCTTCCCTGACCTGGATGGGCAGCTGAAGGCCAGACAGCAGCAAGGAGGGGGTGAGTCCATGACTGCACTGTGCACTTTGTCTGACACGCTATGTGCCCTCCTCTGGCCTGGTTAAACTTCCACAGTACATCAGTCATGTGGTCCAGGACCCATGTCACTCATTTGTTACATGCCCACTTCTCCTCTGATACGCATATGTGTGGCCCTTACAGTCAGGAAATTGTGTCACTTGGGGACTGTGTCATTGCATTTAGCTTTGCTCAAGGTGGGGGACAGCATTTGTTCCCGTGACTATGTTGTGGGATTCATGTGTGGGTCAATTGCTTACACAATGCCTATGTTCTGACATGTAATCTGGGTGTAACTTTGATATGTGGTCCACTTGCTGATCTGAATCACCACATGTCCCTGGGGAATTTGGCACACACCCATGCTGCAGATGGGAACAATGTTTGGGCCTCAGGAGTATGTGTATCAAGTGTGTCACACGTGCTTAGCCACCTGCCTACTGTCCAGGACTCATCCCTCTTACAGGTGGAGCTGGACAGTCATGCCTACTCCAGGGCATACAATTCACTCTGTACTCCCACTCCCGTGTACCATCTGGCATGTTGTGATCAGTGAAATGTTCCCTCAGGTGTCTGCCTCTGTGTCATTGTGCTGTGTCCTCGTTGTCAGGACTACTGGTATGTTTATCGGTTAGGGCTCAGCATGCCAGCGGAGATGTGACCATGATAGACGATACTTCTGTGATTTATAGGTGTCTGATCACTTGACTGTGCACACAGGTGTATGCGACTGTGACTTTCAGGCAGCTGTTTCTCATTCACAGCACACTGTGAGGTGCTCATGTTCAGAGAGTTGTGTTTCATGTCCCCCATATGTCCAATTGGTATGACGTGGACAAATAGTTGTTCTGATGATCTTGTTTTTGGGGGATGGACATGTGCACTTGTCAGTTACATAACTTGCATTCCCCATGTCCTAGGATTGTGACACAGTGCAGACTGTTGTTGGCTGGCTGCCATGCCCATGTGACTGGAGACAGTGATGTATGACTTTGCACGCATGCCTGTGTCATGGCATTAAACTTCCTAAGACTGATCCTGCAGGGGGGTGACATGTGCAACATGCACCCCATAGTGGCATTGACTATCCGGACATGGGTGCATCATGGTGTGTGGTGCTGGTATGCATCACATGCATTTCTATTTCGACTCTGGCCATCCCTGCATCCGGACACCTGCACTGACTCAGTGGCAAGAGATGTGTTGTGTGCATGTTCACATACTTCACAGTGTTCCCTGCAATGTCCAACAACTGTGTAGGTGGTGCATGTGTCCACACTGGGGTCTTACCATCAGACAGGCACCAGACAGATGGGTGCAAGGGCAGGAGGGGTGTGAGTCCCATGGTTGACCATCAGACTGACAATTGGCTTCCCCAAATCTGTGTGAGGACTTTAGGCAATGTGCAACTAAGGATGCCAGGGCTTGCTCTGTGATGTGCTATGTTTACTGTGGTGTGTGCAGTCAGTGCAGGTGACTGATGTTTGTCTTTTTTCCCTAATTGTTTGCAGATACATCCACGGCCACAGGAGGGGACAGCTCCACGGACCAGGAGGAGCAGCGGAGCCAGACTGGGTCAGCGTCCGACGAGTGGTCAGAGGGACCCAGTGGCACGGAGGGCGAGGGGAGCCACAACGAGGAGTCCTCAGCACCATCCACCTCAGCTGAGGACTACAGCAGCTCGGAGGATGACTCCCTTGTGGAGGCGGGTGTCAGCAGCCACCACACCCCAGCTAGTCTGTCTGGCCCCGCCTCCACCACCACCGCCCTCCCATTGGCTCCCATTCCTGAGGTCCGTGGAGGCTCCCGTGCTCGGGAGCGTGTCTCCTTCGTGCCAGGCACCGCACCCCCTGCCCCTGTGTCCCCTGCTGCCCTGAGTGAGGAGTCTGTGTACCTCCTTCGGCAGCTCAATGTAGGGCAGACAGCAATGCTGACTGTCCTCCATGCACACACCACTCTGTTGACACAGCTGGTGTCGTTCATGGAGGGCATCTCAACGGGTATGTCTGCCCTACAGAGGAGCAATAGGTCCATGGACTCCTCCCTGATGGCAGCAGTGTCCCTCCTCCAACAGTCCCTCACCCCTCCCACCTCTGCCCCATCCACACTTCCTGCCCCCCTACCTGTCCAAAGCACATGCACACCTGCACAATCACCCAAACACACAGACACGAGCAGCACAGACACACCCAAGAGAAAGGCAAGACGTGCACACAAGCATCCTCAGGGGACTGATACCACACACACAGGGGATGGGGAACTGACACACACACAGGCAACCACAGTCACTCCGCAATCCTCAAGATCCTCTCCCTCCAAGACCCCTTCCCTTGCCTCACCTGCAACCCCACCTGATAAGCAGCTCTTCCTCTGTGACCTCGGCCTCTTCCCCTCCAATCCCGCTGATCCAGCATACCGGGGGAAGAGGAAGTCCAGCCACACAGAGGGAGTGCCCCTCGCCCCCGGACACCCTCCCCCAGGCGCAGGCAGAGTGAGCCCCCCACCCGCAAGTCCCCCCGGTCCCGGAAGAGCAAGACCCCGCCACTGCCCTGCAAGTCAACCACCCAGTCTCTCACCTCCATCCCCCAGGCCACCAGTCCACAGGTTCCACCGCCACACCCTGCCCCAGGTTCCCCCACACACCGATACCGCATCCCCAAACTGCTTAGGCCCTCCCCCTGCCACTTGCTCTTCCACCCCCAAACCAGATGCTCTGCCTGTTTGTGCCACTGGTGTGGAGACCGTGTCCCCCCTCTGTCCTGCCCAGCTCTTCTGCCCCCCCTTCCACTACCTTGGAGTCATGCACTGCGGTGGAGTCCACAACCACCCCGTCTGACTCGGGCCCTGCATTGGGGACCCAGTCCACTGCATCTGACCAGCCCACTGCAGTGGTTGCAGCACCAACACCATCTGACTTGAGCCCTGCGTTGGTGCCAGCCCCCCCGAGTCAGACACCTCCACTGCAGTTGCCGGTGATACTCCTGCACCCACCTCCCCTTCACTGCCTCCTTCTGGCATCCCCTGATCCTGTCCCTGCGGTGCCTGGCCTGCCCCTTGTATGCCCCTCCAAGGGGGATGTCCCCTGTCCGTACCTGTGCAGGCAAGCAATTGTTGACAAGTTGTCAGACATCACCCTGTTGGGACTGTATATTTGGACTGGCCATTGGCCTTAGTTTATTTTGGACTTTTGATTTGAGTTGCACACTTGCTGAATAAAGCCTCTTTTTGTTTACTTGTGGTTAATGTTTGGAGGTACATGATGTAGATGTGTAGAATCATGCATTTGCTTTTGTAATAGTGTTCAGATCAGGTAAATGAAGTTTTGCTGTGATGGGCTCCATGTGGTCCATGGGATATGTGTCCTAATCTAGTCTGGATCTATAGCATCCTTTGCTGCAGTCTGAGGGTGTAATGTTCAGCATTTGACACAGGGATGTACGTTTAGCATTTGTAGATTACCATCTTTGTCCTACACTGATGCACATCTGGTGGGCTTACCACTATCCAATGTTCCTAGTACCCTGACTGTGTGCCCGTCTCCAATGGACATGCAGTTTAGCACATCAAATTTGGAGGACTCATCTGTGTACACAGTGCAAGTTGCTTGACACGTGTCTTGGGTGTATGCAGATGACTGACGTGACACTCCCATGCCCAGGCTGATATGAGCAGAGCCTTCAGTGTGTTGTAGTTGTTGACTCACTGACCGAGTGTTCTGCTGACATGTTTGAGTCGTGCACAGACAAGGTTTGGCACAGCTGACCTTCCACAGGAGTGGAGTGCCCTCATGGCAGTGCGTGATTCCATGATATAGCCTGTGCCCGTGTTGTGTAGGCATGTCTGTGCGTGTTCCCTTCTCCTTTTCCTACACAGGGTGTGTCCCTACGGATGTTCCTGTTTGTGATGCTTGCTGAGTTGTTCTGTGTTCATCCAGCATCTTGGACCTGGTTTCTCCGGGATGTGGGTGCATGGCAAACTAATGTTCATGAGGTTGTCATCCCTAGTTGTCTTTGTTGTCAGGGCTGGGGATGTGGCCAAACGCAGATGGGACACAGTCAGGATTCCTCTTGGCACTTGTTGGTTACACGAGTAATGTGATTTTCTGTTTGTGTATGCTTTCAGTGATTGTGACACGTTGTGTGTGTGACTGCTGCCACTCCTCAGGGTCAGAGCTGCAATGTTGGAAGTTGTCTATGTGTGTCCTTTGTGGGTCAGCTTGGCTTCTTCATTGGTGTGTGACTATGGCCAGGATCCCATTGTTTGGGGTGGATTTCACGTCATGCCAATGTACGGCATACTGTGCAGTGTGTCAGACATTCACAGGTATTGTTGACTGGCCATGTGTGATGGGTTTCTGCACCTTATTTCCCCCCAAACACCCCTGGGATTGTCATGGGTGCATGTGCAATGTCAGCAGTCCATGTGAGCTTCACTGCTGCACATTGGTGGAGTTCAAGGTGTGTGGCGTTGAGTGTGTGCAAATGTGAGTTGTTGCACGGCTGGGGCACTACCTCCATATTGTCCTTGGCTGGCAGGCCATGCTGAGTGCTTTGTGCTTGTATAGGTGTGATGGTAGTTTGTTGCTCAGGTCACATGGCTGTGGTTCACAGTGTGGATGACATCTACCTTTGTCATCACAGTGTGATTGTCATGCAGGCTAGTGTCACTACAATGTGGGGTCCCTGGGGGGAGTGCTGTGGTGGTTCTGTCTCTTGCTGTGTTTGTTGCTGTTCCTACAAGCTTGTGTGACATGTGTAATTTGGGCTCCCTCTCATCTCACAATGCCTGTTTGCCCACATAGGGGAATCCTATCCATGAGTTACTTTTGTATGTGACTGTGTTGACATCTGTGTATTAGTGAATCTGGCCTCCTCATGTGTTGTGTGTTTGCCTGGGGACACTGGCACACAACCCCCTCACCTGTTGTGTATGATATGCAGTGTGAGTCTGCCTGTTTGTGTTTGTGCATTTGCACCACTGCATTGGCATATCTTTAGTTTGCCATTGGCTGTATGTTGTTTGTTGGCTTTCCCCTGCTGGCCCTGGGACTGCTAGGTCATCAGTCAGCACATTGATCATGGTTAGTATGTCCCATTGCTGCCATGGTAGGGTATTTGTTCACCTGACATCTACAGTCTCCACAGGATATCTACATTTGTGTGACCATTGGTGCAGATATGTGGGTCTGCATTATGATGCTCACTTCTGTCATTGTGTTATTTGTGAATGTAGACAATGTGGGCCCCCATGGCTGATGTTTGTGTGCACATGGCCAGAACAATGTGTCATTGGCACTGCACTGCTTGCCTCACACAATCTATGTTGCTATGGGACACAAGCACTACAATGCCACTGTAGTGTTTGGTGTTGTGTGGCCAGGATTAATCCCTGCAGTTTTGTTTTTGCAGCTTTTACCAGGACTACACTTACCTTTTGGGCACTGTGGTGATGGGGCTTTGGGCCCCATTGCCACACTGTTCAAAATGTGCTTCAGCTATGGAGCACACACTTACCTTTTGTGCACTGTGGTGATGGGACTTTGGGCCACATTGCCACACTGTTCAAAATGTGCTTCAGCTATGGTGCACACACTTACCTTTTGGGCACTGTGATGTTGGGGCTTTGGGCCACATTGCCACACTGTTCAAAATGTGCTTCAGCTATGGAGCACACACTTACCTTTTGGGCACTGTGGTGATGGGGCTTTGGGCCCCATTACCACACTGTTCAAAATGTGCTTCAGCTATGGTGCACACACTTACCTTTTGTGCACTGTGGTGATGGGGCTTTGGGCCACATTGCCACACTGTTCAAAATGTGCTTCAGCTATGGAGCACACACTTACCTTTTGGGCACTGTGGTGATGGGGCTTTGGGCCCCATTGCCACACTATTCAAAATGTGCTTCAGCTATGGAGCACACACTTACCTTTTGGGCACTGTGGTGATGGGGCTTTGGGCCCCATTGCCACACTGTTCAAAATGTGCTTCAGATATGGTGCACACACTTACCTTTTGTGCACTGTGGTGATGGGGTTTTGGGCCACATTGCCAAACTGTTCAAAATGTGCTTCAGCTATGGTGCACACACTTACCTTTTGGGCACTGTGGTGATGGGGCTTTGGACCACATTGCCACAGTGGTCATGGTCTGCTTGCATTGTGTAGGCCACACACACAATTATGTGTGACACATGTGTTAGGGGGTCACATTGTATGTTCAATGTCATGTTCAGTGTTGTATGCATTTGACACAGACCACACACGCTTGTCATGGTGTTGGGGGTGGGATGTAATTTACAGACAGTCCTTATGTGGGAGTATGCTACTTGTGTCATGCATTACCCGTCCTATGAGTAGGGGTGGTTGTAGTGACAGGCATCCAGCCCCCTATGGGTGGGGATGGCAGTGGTGGTAGGCATCCAGCCCCCCATGAGTGGGGATGGTAGTAGTGGTAGGCATCCAGCCCCCCATGAGTGGGGATGGTAGTAGTGACAGGCATCCAGCCCACCCTGAGTGGGGATGGCAGTAGTGACAGGCATCCAGCCCCCCATGAGTGAGGATGGTAGTAGTGGCAGCCATCCAGCCCCCCATGAGTGGGGATGGTAGTAGTGGTAGGCATCCAGCCCCCCATGAGTGGGGATGGTAGTAGTGACAGGCATCCAGCCCACCCTGAGTGGGGATGGTAGTAGTGACAGGCATCCAACCCCCCATGAGTGGGGATGGTAGTAGTGACAGGCATCCAGCCCACCCTAAGTAGGGTTGGTGTTAGTGGTAGGCATCCAGCCCGCTATGGGTGGGGATGGCAGTAGTGACAGGCATCCAGCCCCCCATGAGTGGGGATGGTAGTAGTGGCAGCCATCCAGCCCCCCATGAGTGGGGATGGTAGTAGTGGTAGGCATCCAGCCCCCCATGAGTGAGGATGGTAGTAGTGACAGCCATCCAGCCCCTATGGGTGGGGGTGGCAGTAGTGACAGGCATCCAGCCCCCCATGAGTGGGGATGGTAGTAGGGCAGCCATCCAGCCCCCTATGGGTGGGGATGGCAGTAGTGACAGGCATCCAGCCCCCCATGAGTGGGGATGGTAGTAGTGGCAGCCATCCAGCCCCCCATGAGTGGGGATGGTAGTAGTGGTAGGCATCCAGCCCCCATGAGTGGGGATGGTAGTAGTGACAGGCATCCAGCCCCCCATGAGTGGGGATGGTAGTAGGGCAGCCATCCAGCCCCCCATGAGTGGGGATGGTAGTAGTGACAGGCATCCAGCCCCCCATGAGTGGGGATGGTAGTAGTGGCAGCCATCCAGCCCCCCATGAGTGGGGATGGTAGTAGTGGTAGGCATCCAGCCCCCCATGAGTGGGGATGGCAGTAGTGACAGGCATCCAGCCCCCCATGAGTGGGGATGGTAGTAGTGCAGCCATCCAGCCCCCCATGAGTGGGGATGGTAGTAGTGACAGGCATCCAGCCTCCCATGAGTGGGGATGGTAGTAGTGACAGGCATCCAGCCCACCCTGAGTAGGGGTGGTGTTAGTGGTAGGCATCCAGCCCCCTATGGGTGGGGATGGCAGTAGTGACAGGCATCCAGCCCCCCATGAGTGGGGATGGTAGTAGTGGCAGCCATCCAGCCCCCCATGAGTGGGGATGGTAGTAGTGGTAGGCATCCAGCCCCCCATGAGTGGGGATGGTAGTAGTGACAGGCATCCAGCCCACCCTGAGTGGGGATGGTAGTAGTGGTAGGCATCCAGCCCCCCATGAGTGGGGATGGTAGTAGTGACAGCCATCCAGCCCCCCATGAGTGGGGATGGTAGTAGTGACAGGCATCCAGCCCCCCATGAGTGGGGATGGTAGTAGTGACAGGCATCCAGCCCACCCTAAGTAGGGGTGGTGTTAGTGGTAGGCATCCAGCCCCCTATGGGTGGGGATGGCAGTAGTGACAGGCATCCAGCCCCCCATGAGTGGGGATGGTAGTAGTGGCAGCCATCCAGCCCCCATGAGTGGGGATGGTAGTAGTGGTAGGCATCCAGCCCCCCATGAGTGGGGATGGTAGTAGTGACAGCCATCCAGCCCCTATGGGTGGGGATGGCAGTAGTGACAGGCATCCAGCCCCCCATGAGTGGGGATGGTAGTAGGGCAGCCAACCAGCCCCCTATGGGTGGGGATGGCAGTAGTGACAGGCATCTAGCCCCCCATGAGTGGGGATGGTAGTAGTGGCAGCCATCCAGCCCCCCATGAGTGGGGATGGTAGTAGTGGTAGGCATCCAGCCCCCCATGAGTGGGGATGGTAGTAGTGACAGCCATCCAGCCCCCTATGGGTGGGGATGGCAGTAGTGACAGCCATCCAGCCCCCTATGGGTGGGGATGGCAGTAGTGACAGGCATCCAGCCCCCCATGAGTGGGGATGGTAGTAGTGGCAGCCATCCAGCCCCCCATGAGTGGGGATGGTAGTAGTGGTAGGCATCCAGCCCCCCATGAGTGGGGATGGTAGTAGTGGTAGGCATCCAGGCCCCATGAGTGGGGATGGTAGTAGTGACAGGCATCCAGCCCACCCTGAGTGGGGATGGTAGTAGTGGTAGGCATCCAGCCCCCCATGAGTGGGGATGGTAGTAGTGACAGCCATCCAGCCCCCCATGAGTGGGGATGGTAGTAGTGACAGGCATCCAGCCCCCCATGAGTGGGGATGGTAGTAGTGACAGCCATCCAGCCCCCTATGGGTGGGGATGGCAGTAGTGACAGGCATCCAGCCCCCCATGAGTGGGGATGGTAGTAGTGGCAGCCATCCAGCCCCCCATGAGTGGGGATGGTAGTAGTGGTAGGCATCCAGCCCCCCATGAGTGGGGATGGTAGTAGTGACAGGCATCCAGCCCCCCATGAGTGGGGATGGTAGTAGGGCAGCCATCCAGCCCCCCATGAGTGGGGATGGTAGTAGTGACAGGCATCCAGCCCCCCATGAGTGGGGATGGTAGTAGTGGCAGCCATCCAGCCCCCCATGAGTGGGGATGGTAGTAGTGGTAGGCATCCAGCCCCCATGAGTGGGGATGGCAGTAGTGACAGGCATCCAGCCCCCCATGAGTGGGGATGGTAGTAGTGCAGCCATCCAGCCCCCCATGAGTGGGGATGGTAGTAGTGACAGGCATCCAGCCTCCCATGAGTGGGGATGGTAGTAGTGACAGGCATCCAGCCCACCCTGAGTAGGGGTGGTGTTAGTGGTAGGCATCCAGCCCCCTATGGGTGGGGATGGCAGTAGTGACAGGCATCCAGCCCCCCATGAGTGGGGATGGTAGTAGTGGCAGCCATCCAGCCCCCCATGAGTGGGGATGGTAGTAGTGGTAGGCATCCAGCCCCCCATGAGTGGGGATGGTAGTAGTGACAGGCATCCAGCCCACCCTAAGTGGGGATGGTAGTAGTGGTAGGCATCCAGCCCCCCATGAGTGGGGATGGTAGTAGTGACAGCCATCCAGCCCCCCATGAGTGGGGATGGTAGTAGTGACAGGCATCCAGCCCCCATGAGTGGGGATGGTAGTAGTGACAGGCATCCAGCCCACCTAAGTAGGGGTGGTGTTAGTGGTAGGCATCCAGCCCCTATGGGTGGGGATGGCAGTAGTGACAGGCATCCAGCCCCCATGAGTGGGGATGGTAGTAGTGGCAGCCATCCAGCCCCCCATGAGTGGGGATGGTAGTAGTGGTAGGCATCCAGCCCCCATGAGTGGGGATGGTAGTAGTGACAGCCATCCAGCCCCCTATGGGTGGGGATGGCAGTAGTGACAGGCATCCAGCCCCCATGAGTGGGGATGGTAGTAGGGCAGCCATCCAGCCCCCTATGGGTGGGGATGGCAGTAGTGACAGGCATCTAGCCCCCCATGAGTGGGGATGGTAGTAGTGGCAGCCATCCAGCCCCCATGAGTGGGGATGGTAGTAGTGGTAGGCATCCAGCCCCCCATGAGTGGGGATGGTAGTAGTGACAGCCATCCAGCCCCTATGGGTGGGGATGGCAGTAGTGACAGCCATCCAGCCCCCTATGGGTGGGGATGGCAGTAGTGACAGGCATCCAGCCCCCCATGAGTGGGGATGGTAGTAGTGGCAGCCATCCAGCCCCCATGAGTGGGGATGGTAGTAGTGGTAGGCATCCAGCCCCCATGAGTGGGGATGGTAGTAGTGGTAGGCATCCAGCCCCCCATGAGTGGGGATGGTAGTAGTGACAGGCATCAAGCCCACCCTGAGTGGGGATGGTAGTAGTGGTAGGCATCCAGCCCCCCATGAGTGGGGATGGTAGTAGTGACAGCCATCCAGCCCCCCATGAGTGGGGATGGTAGTAGTGACAGGCATCCAGCCCCCCATGAGTGGGGATGGTAGTAGTGACAGCCATCCAGCCCCCTATGGGTGGGGATGGTAGTAGTGACAGCCTTCCAGCCCCCTATGGGTGGGGATGGCAGTAGTGACAGGCATCCAGCCCCCATGAGTGGGGATGGTAGTAGTGGCAGCCATCCAGCCCCCCATGAGTGGGGATGGTAGTAGTGTTAGGCATCCAGCCCCCCATGAGTGGGGATGGTAGTAGTGGTAGGCATCCAGCCCCCCATGAGTGGGGATGGTAGTAGTGACAGGCATCCAGCCCACCCTGAGTGGGGATGGTAGTAGTGGTAGGCATCCAGCCCCCCATGAGTGGGGATGGTAGTAGTGACAGGCATCCAGCCCCCCATGAGTGGGGATGGTAGTAGTGACAGGCATCCAGCCCCACATGAGTGGGGATGGTAGTAGTGACAGGCATCCAGCCCACCCTGAGTAGGGGTGGTGTTAGTGGTAGGCATCCAGCCCCCTATGGGTGGGGATGGCAGTAGTGACAGGCATCCAGCCCCCCATGAGTGGGGATGGTAGTAGTGGCAGCCATCCAGCCCCCCATGAGTGGGGATGGTAGTAGTGGTAGGCATCCAGTCCCCCATGATTGGAGATTGTAGTAGTGACAGCCATCCAGCCCCCTATGGGTGGGGATGGCAGTAGTGACAGGCATCCAGCCCCCCATGAGTGGGGATGGTAGTAGTGGCAGCCATCCAGCCCCCCATGAGTGGGGGTGGTGGTGGTGGCAGGCATCTAGCCACTCATGAGTAGGGGTGGTTGTAGGGTGGTGTTGGTGGTAGGCATCCATCCCCCTATGGGTGTGTATGGCATTGGTGTTGGCCATCCCACCCCTATGGTTCTGCTGTTGCTTGTGGACATCATTTGTGCATCCCTATGTGTGTGTGACATATTTCGGGTACGCGTCGTTTGTTTGTGTTGTGGGTGTTTGATTTACCGTCTGCGCCGTACGCGTCCGTACCGGTCCCGGTAATAGATGTAGAGTATTGGTAGGACCTGCGCGATGGGATTCATGGTTGGGTCGTCTCGTTCGGGTTTCTCGTGGCTTCGACTCGTACTCATCGCTGGCTTGTTCGTCTCGTCGCCGTGGATCGTCTTGTGGCGCGAATCGGAGCTTATGTGCAGCTCTCCCGGATGCTCAAACGTGCCGGACGTAGCGACGAGTTCGGCACGTATGGAAGACGCATCGTACTAGTCCGGCCGGAAGGTGCTGTGTATTTGGTTCCGTGCGACTCGATTCGGCGTTTACGGATCCGGCTCGGTCGGGGAACAGGAGCTGGAATGGGTAAGTACGGCTCGCTCGGAATCTGGGCTGTTATGCGCATCGTACTTGTTCGTTCGGTTGAGTGTTTGAGTCGGTCGGAAAACACGCGTTCAGCTGGTATTTTTTCCGGACGAATACTATTAGGTGCGCTTCCGGCCGACATCGGAATCGACCCCTCGATTTTGTTTGGTGACATACTACAACTAACACCAGTAAAAGGACAACCTATTTTCAAGACATTTCTACATGATGAAACAAGAAATTCTCTTGGGAGTATTGGCAATGTGAATATTTGGAAATGCTTAGAGTACAAAGAATTAGTGAAAAATATGAACCAAGCAACAGATATTGAGTATGGAGATATACTACAGGACATTAAAGTAGGAGTTCTAACGAAAGAAGCAAAACATATTTTGAAAAGTCATCTTATCAGCAAATTATTTCCATCAAATATTACACTAGCACAACTAATGAATAATTTCATTAAGGAAAACAAGTCTATAGTTTGTTTAATGCCAACCCTACAATAGTGCTCAAACTTCAATGAGGAATTACTCCAACTGGAGAAAGAAGATTATTGATAATTACAGCTACTGATAAAATGGGACATCGGGGAGTAACAATACTACAGACAGAAAAACTGCAAGCTAAGTTGGATTCTTTGGAAAAGTCTGCATCAAAAACTGCAGGATTAGAGAAAAAATGTAGTTAATTATGCAAACAGAGATGAAATGGAGTACTTGGTAATAACATTTGATCAGGTTGACAGTGTCAAGCAGATTGGTCGATGTGTTGTACGTTTTTCTTTAGTAAAAGACATATAGGCAACGAAAACTATCTCTGGTGTCACTAGCATATGCTGTAACAATCCATAAATCATAAGGGTTAAGTGTGGATGTAGCTTTTGTAATATTGGAAGTACTGTATTTAAAGAAGGAATGTCATATGTAGAATTATCACATTGTAGAACATTGTCCAGTTTGTTTTTGATTGACTTTGATGAGAAAAACATTAGTGCTAATGCGAGCTGCGTTAGGGAGCACAATCGGTTAAGGAGTGTATTTGCTCCTTATTTAAGCCAGTATCCAGTTTATAAGAAAGAAGTAATCTGTCCAAAGTGGAAGATTACAGAATACAGATGATGAAGAAAAAGGAGTACAAAAGGATATTCCTCAACACTCAAAGAAGAGTAAACTAGTAAATGATGAAGAAATTGTGGGTTACCAATTCGGCAACACTACAGGAGTCAACTGCTACGCAAATGTTGTTGTCAACGTACTATTTCATTTTCCAGATACTGTTACTGAAATTAAACAAAGAAGAGATAAGAGAATATGAAATGCACTCTATGATTTGCTCCAACGTTCACACAGTGACAGAACTAGAATTCAATCTGTTTCAGGATTATGACATCTTATACATTTGTCTACTGGATCAGTAGTATTTACTCTGAATATTCAACAAGATACACAAGAGTTTGCCATGGTGATGCTAGGAGTATTGGAGGAAGAAGAAGTAAATATAAATAACTTATTTGGATTAGGATACAAATGGCAGCATAAGTGTGAGGATTCTCAATTCACCTCCACTACTGATGATGCTTCATACAGACCTCTTTTTATAGTGAACAAGTATGAAAGATGAGAACCATAATAAGGAGAAAACAATGTTTACGCTATATTGTATTAAAATTTTCTATAATAAGAATTGTATGTTTGTATCATTTTGTAATTTTCAAGATCAAATAGTAACATATTTTTCCTTTTCTTTCTTTTTACACAGTGGATGGAGTTCAGTGAGATTATAATGACTCAAATCACTTTTCTATCTTAGACAGATTCATTAGTCTTAAGTAAAGTAATACAGCCATTCACTCTCACAAGCCCTCATACATATCATATTGAAACATCCACACACCACTCATACAATTATCCATACATCAATCATGAAATCATTCAATTATCCATCCATGTGGCATGTACTTATTACAACATATATACACCACTGAAACACAAATTCAATCATGCATACACCACTCATTCACTTATTCAATCATCAATGCACCACTCATGCACTTATTCAATCATCCATGAACTACACATGCACTCAATCAATCATCCATGCACCACTCATGCACTTATTCAATCATCCATGAACTACACATGCACTCAATCAATCATCCATGCACCTCTGATGTGCACATTCTAACATCCATTCACCACTTATGCACTCATTCTAACATCCATGAACCTCTTGTGCAGTCATTCTAACATCCTGCACTTCTTAAGCACTCATTCAAACAACCATGCACCACTCATGCATTCACTCAAACATTCATTCAACTCTCATGCACTCATTCTAACATCCATGCACCTCTCATGCAGTCATTCTAACATCCTGCACCTCTTAAGCACTCATTCCAACAACCATGCACCACTCATGCATTCACTCAAACATTCATGCAACTCTCATGCACTCATTCTAATATCCATGCACCACTCATGCACTCATACTAACATCCATGTACCACTTATGCACTAATTTGATCATCCATGCTTCACTCATGCACTCATTCAATCATCCATGCACCTCTGATGCACTCATTCTAACATCCATTCATCACTTATGAACCCATTCAAACATCCGTTCACGACTCACACACTCATTCTGACATCCATGCACCACTCATGCACTCATTCAATCATCCATGTACCACTCATGCACATATTCAAACATTCACGGACCACCTATACACTCATTCAATCATCCATTCATCACTCATGCACTCATTCAATCATCCATGCTCCACTCGTGCACTCATTCAACCATCCATGCACCAGTCAAACAGTCATTCAATCATCCATGCACCACTCATGCACTCATTCAAACATCCATTTTCCACTCATGCACTCATTTAATCATCCATGCACCACTCATTCAATCATCCATATACCACTCATACACTCATTCTAGCATCCATGTACCACTCATGCACTCATTAAATCATTCATGTACCACTCATTCAATCATCCATATACCACTTATGCACTCATTCAATCATCCATGCACCGCTCATGCACTCATTCAATCATCCATGCTCCACTCGTGCACTCATTTTAACATCCATTCACCACTCAAGCAGTCATTCCATCATTCATGCACCTCTGATGCACTGATTCAATCATCCATGCACCTCTGATGCACTCATTCTAACATCCATTCCCCGCTTATGCACTCATTCTAATATTCATTCACCACTCATGCACTTATTCAATCACCTATGTACTAGTCATTCACTTATTCCAACATACATGCTTACTTTATCTTTTTTAACTGTGAAGGGTGATTCCAACAGGAACCTTTTTTTGTTGCTGTTTTTAAAATGTTTACATTTTTTGTTCTTTTGATACTAACAAAAATAGCAACTGGGACATGAGAAATTACAAAAATCTGCACTGATAAATGTGCAAAAACTATAAATGGGGAAAAGAAATATTTAGAATTTGTGATTTTTCACATCATTGAGCATAGCTGTAACACACTGTTCACCAGCAGTTACAAAAAACCCACAGTCCATGCAGTATGTGGCCATTCTAGAAAACTCTGGAGCCACATCTGTAACAGTAATCTCGACGTCTAAAGGGACTTTCTGGCCAGGAATTGTTGCTGCTGCAATTGACGTAGGTGGTCCTCCGCTTTCCCTCTGCTTGATTGCCAGTTGCAGACATTTTCCATATTAGGTCTTGAGGTGGTATAACATGGATGTCGTCTCACAAGATTATTTATTTGTCCCTCTAGAGAAGGTCTTGTCACAAATGGTGCATTGCATTATTTTAGATACTGGTTTCGATTCACCAGATGGGATTTTGTGGAGGCCCCTCATCTTCCAGATCTTCAGTCTCAACCTCCTCCACATTGTGATCCTGGTGCTATTCGTGCTCACCCCCATCTCCTTGCTGTGTTGCCATTTTTGCAAGCAAAATAAGCCCAAGAAATCTCTCCACCAAGAGTGAACCACCTGCTCAGAGTAAAGTTCTATGAAGGAATATTCAAGAAGGAGGAGCGGGTGTGTACTTCTTATTCATTTTGCTGAAAAGTATTTTACCCAATGATATTCCTTGCTTTTGCGGTCATGTGATATTTGCAGTGACCGGCATATTCGCGATTACCGCGCAGTAGGAGAAATTCAAAATAGAACTTTAAAGTAGTTTTCTTTAAAAATACAAACAGAAGCACAACCTATATTAGTATGATACTAAACGGCTATACTGAAACTTGTTCACAATCTCTCTATATATGTGTTTCAGAGTTTCTGAAAAACGCGCAGTATCCGCGATTAACGACACCTGATTTATGTTAGTTCATCGTTCCGCCCACAGTGGGCCTCGCAGTGAGTGAAAAGGATTCTGGTCAAAGTAGTCCTGCACACATCATACCCGAGTGGGTTTGCTGCCACGACCAGATTACATTGTTAGTTCATTCCCCAGTGGGTTGATGCCAGTATCACTTTGCTGAATCTGCTGTATTTTAATTTGTCATTCATTCTGGACCTACTGTTCTGATTGCTGGCTCCACATCAGTTTCACCTCAGATCCGCTTCTGAATGCAGTGGTGCATCTCCATGGCTGGACAGGCCGTTAAAACATTGTGAAGAAAGTTGCCCCTTGAAAGTAAACGCACTCCAGGTAGGTATTCACTTCTTTAATGAAGACTTGTAGCGAGATCAACAGCAATCTGGAATCATTTCAAAGACAGCCTAACGCGTTTCTGGCTAACGCCTTTGGTCACAGGCCATAAAATGAGCACACAGTAGCAACTGCAGTCATCTCATACATATAAATATATACACACAAATATATATTAATATATATAGATATCTATATATATAGATATAGATATCTATATATCTATATATATATATAGATATCTATATCTATAGATATCTATATATATATATATATATATATCTATAGATATATATATATATATCTATATATATAGATATATAGATATCTATATCTATATATATACATATATATATATAGATATAGATATAAATATATATATATCACTTAGGGCCTCATCCCGACTTTGACGGTCCTCCTGGGGCACCACCATCTCTCCATCTTTAAGAGGACCGCCAAAGCCATGGTGAGCCTGCCTGCCAGATTCAGAGTTGAATCCAGATTGGGCGGATGGTGCTGCAGCTTCCTCACATTGGTGGGCTGTTAGGCTCATAGGCGAGTCTAACAGGCAACCCAGTGCTGTGATAGTGCCTGCAGCACGTTCCTGCATGGTGTGGCATGTATGCCACCCCATGCAGGAATGGGGGTGCAATTACAAGGGGCCGCAACTTGTGCCCCCCCACATGCACCCCTAAGCCCTGATCCAGCATGGGGCCCTGTTAGGGCCCCCTTAGTTGCCTTTCTACCACCCTTTTCATGGTGAGCTCACTGCCATGAAAAGGGCAGTGAAAAGGAAACTCATACGGTACCACCAGCATATTCATGCTGGTTGCACCAACGGCCCAGCAGGATCCTTGATCCCGACCAAGCGGTGGTCTTGTAGCAGTCCAACCATCACACTCTGAATACTGCGGGCAGACAAGCAGTGTGGCAGTGGTTGTACCGCCACCAAGAGTACAGAGGTCCTGTGAACTGCTGTACTCATAATTAGGCCCTTCGTACTTACCTGTACTTACCTTTAAAACTTTTATCACACATCTGCCTTTACCATTCATACTTTTAAAATGAAATTTGTTGTAATTGCATGCATGGTAAAGGCATATTCATTGTAAAGAAATGCCTGGTAATGGCATGTGTGGTAGTGTTGCATGCATTGTAAAACCTGCATGGTAAAGGCATGCAGGGTTCTGGCTTCATTGTAAAGGCTGTTTCCCCTCTCATGCTGCAGCAATTAGCTCATGTGCTGGGAAAGTTAGCTTCATATTTATTTGAGAGCTAAGGGCCAGATGTACAAAGCCAGCTAGTGGTTAGAAACACTAAATATCATTAGATCACAGGCTTTGCGACCACTAAATGGCTTTTGCAATGACTGAGCCCATTCTGCGATTCAGTAACAGGTTACAAATAGTAAAAAGGGTTTAGAACAGCATAAAAAAATCACTATTTGGAAGCGGTGTGTTTAGGGTGCCATTCCAAATAGTGATTCTCGATGCTGTATATCAAGAAGTTGCAACCAAAATCAGGTTGCAAAACTTTGAAATTTTACTAACATCCAACATGCGGTAGTAAACCATTTGCAAAAGGGAAAGGCACCCTAGAAGCCACTTCCCTTTGTGAACGTAAAAGTCGGTACCAAGACAGCTTGCATAGTGATAGGATCAGGGGACCATTCTCTTCTCTCAAAAAACCTTTTTTTAAAGTTTGAAATGTTTTTTTAAAAGCAACCCTATTTCCTTTAAGAAGTTAACAAAATATATATTGAAAAAGTAATCACAGAAATGGTGGTCTGCTGACCCAACAGGTCACTATCCCTTTGATGGCCACCAAAAATATTGAGTCCCAATTTGTGACCTTACTTCATGAATGTTGATGAGGTAGTTGGTTTGTGCCCACCTAGATTACAGAATTTTACTGAACTGACCTATTAATACATAGGTTCCGTTTGCAAAATTTCACACTGATCACAGTTTGAAACCAGTGGTTTGTGACCAGTGTTTTATACATCTGGCCCAAAGTTCTCACATGTGGAAACTGTCTGTAAAAGGGAGGCAGAAGAAAAGTGCATTGTCCTTGTGTTTGATTGACCTGGTTAGATATTGTGTGAGCACAGAATGTCCTCAACATAGTCAATGATGCTGGACGTTTCAGACAATGCCACTAGGTTCATGGACATATTCTGCCAAATTCATGTTTTCTTGCATCAGTGCTTACAGAGCCATCTTAGGGCCCCTCTTGACCTAACCCCTTTTGAGAAGCTTGCAAAAAAGGTTTTGTGTGGCTCGATATGCACACCCCTCTGAAAGACTGGTGGAGACCCAAGGAGATGCTAAGCACATTTTGCTGATTTATGGCTCTAGTAGCCTCCAGCAGATAACCTGGGAACAGGGCGTTAAGTTAAAGGTGGTGCAGGAAGGTGAAATTGTCCAAATCCATCAGCTGTGACAATGATACTGGGCTGTATTAGTCCTTACAAATTCATGCGGTAAACTCTGTTGCAAGGAGGTGCATTACACCACGGTGATTTGAAGTTCTAGTTCCCAGCCATCAAACTTTATAGGAAAGGTAGCTCTCTGATTGGTGCCAAAAGCCATACCTAAAAGTCTATACAGCTAACCCACATTATTCTTGTATAGGGGATGTTGAAAGATTGATCTAAACCATATCTCCCGAATACTAGTGGTTTTACCTTTCAGATTTATTCAGGGGGTATTGCAATATTGCTGCCTCGTCTTTATTTATTTATTTGCCTCCTCAGTGCAAACACGAAAAGCATAATCTGCATGGTAAAATAACTGCAGGTTGTGGCAAGAGTTATAGAACAAAGTTTTCTGTTCCAGTTCTGTCAAATAATGTTCTTTCAGGTCACGTAGGGATCTAATGCAAATTTCCTTACCTTGAGCGAGTTGAGAATCTATGTAAAAGGATTAATGGAGTGATATGACTTATCTTCACATTTCGCTGCTCTGGGGGGAAAACACTTAGGGGCATATTCACAAGGAGTTATCGCCGCATTAACGGTACTTTTCTGCCGCTAATGCGGCGACAATTTTATCGCCCTATTACCAAGCTATCGCTAACAGCCGTTAGCGACAGTTTTTAGGCGAAAACATCCGTTGTCAAGATCGCTACTTCTGTTAGCGATAATTGTATGCAGGAGAGGCGTTCCCGTGCAAAAACGGCTGCAAACCCCACTACTCCATATTCACAAGGGGATCCTTGAAGTTCTGAAGACCAAAAAAACTGTCTCTAACTGCAGTTAGAGTCAGTTACTTAAGACCAGAAAATAGCTGGTCTTAAAAATGGGGATAATACTTGGGGCCTCATCTCAGCAGGTTTTGGTGCTGGACAGCGCTGCAAGCAATGTTGCAGCGCTGCCCTGCAACAAAACTACAGTGCAGGAACGCGCACCATCAATAAGATAGTGCGCATTCCTGGGCCCCAGTCGTGAAAAGTGTTGCAGCGCTGCGACAAGACAGCGTTGCAACACTACTCACTACGCCCTTCTTGCAACAGCATGGATGCGCTGTATTCACTGGACAGCGCTCCATGGCGCAAGTAATGACAGATACGTCAGGAATCCTGACGTATCTGTCTGCGCTAAAGTCACGCATTGCTGCAGTCGTGTCACAACCATGACGCAACTCCATCAATGCATGGGGCCAGCCTATCCCTGTGGCACTGCGTCACCCTCACGACTGCCATCAGGCAGGCGGAAGGTACTGACGCAGTGCCGTTCATGAGGGGTGCCCGAATGTCGGCGCTGTTGGAGATCCATTGGTGGTGGTTGCGCGCTGCGGTGTCATCGTTTGGAAGCATTGGTGGAGTGTTGGTGCGGAGGGAGTTGACGAGACGTTCTTCGGTGGCCTTGATCCAGCTGCGAGGGGGTGCGATGATGGCGGTGGCGTCCGGTGGGCAAGGTGAAGACGTGATGTTACCAATGATGGTCGGTCCAGGAGAGTCTGGTGTTGTGGCTGTAGTTGAAGTTCCCGCTGGCGGAGGTGACGTGCTCGACCGTGTGTCCTGCTATGTGGCTTGCTGAGGTGACTTGCTGCTTGCGTCTGATGTAGGGAACCTTCCCCAGGAGGGGGTGGTGTCCTGGTCACTGGGGTTGTCCAGGTGGAACTTGAGTTCACTGAGTAGGACTTATTACTTTTAGACGCAACCCTTTTATACTAATTAGGATCCCCCAACTTAGTAAAAAAAAACTAAACTCGCCCCCCAGAGCTAACTGATAGCGAAGGACGATGGATCTGGATCAGCCGGAATTAATGGAGTGCACAGACAACTGGTAAAGGTGGCCCAGAAGGATAGCTAGAAGTCTGTGAGTAGAAGTCCTGGGAGTTTCATGAAACAAATGACTCGTCTTGCACGCCAGTGACCCCATATAAAGCTTCTAGTGGCGCCCTCAAGTTTATTTACAAATCATCAATCTAGCTCGTGCCTTTATTACCAGTTAGATTTCTCTGTAAGGACAACGTTTGCATATGAAGCGCCTCAGTCTGTTGCTGATACTATGCATGTTGGTGGGCCCAAGATTAGAAGGAAGTCGAAAGTTGAGAGTGAACGCTGATTGGAAAATATGATCAATGTCCAAATTCCTCTCTTCATTGCTTGGTACAATCCAAAGTCGTGTCTGTCTGCTTGTTTATCATCACAGATTCTTCAAAAGCGTCATAATCGATATGAAGTTTTTATTGCAGATAAGAAAATGACAGCAGCAGGTTAAGTGTCTCACTACTAGCCCTGAAAGTGCGGATGTGGCAGACCAAGGTGTCAAGACATCTGGAATGGCAGTAAAAGTTAGTGGGCATAGTCTCTGCCCTGCAAACTTCACAACAGTGATGCACTAACTACAAGTGTGCAAAATTGTGTAATATTTTTCACCTTATTTTGCGAATTTCCATAAAGATTACATGAAATTATGCTTTTAATATGATGTGGTTTGCCAGTATCTTGTGTGACATTTTTTCAAGCAAGTGCGCAATGTGTGTAAAAAAGGCTCATGCGATACCAATAGGAGATTGGTTTGAGCGGAAAAATGTCTCTCGGCAGACATTTCCTATGCAAATAAGTCTCCCGGTGCAAAATTTACACAATATTCCGTACTTAGGGGCATATTTACAAGCTCCTTTCACCACAGGAAAGTCACTTTTAGTGACGTTCCTGTGTCGATATATGCTTCGCCTTATTTATGTGCCTTCCTGCACATAAATAGTCTTAAAACAAAAAGACATTTTGTAACTTCTATGTGTGCTGCATTAAGCAGCACATATAAAAGTGACAAAACGCCATTTAAAGATTGGTTATGTGCAGGAAGGGAGACCTACCTGCACATAAACAATCTTCCCCTCAACGCAGACACCCTTGTACTATGGTGCAAGGGTGCCTGCGTTGGCGCCAGGCTCCTAAATTTAGCACCAGCGCAGGGGGAAATGCGGGGCTGCACCACATTGTTGTAAATATGGTGCAGTCCTGTGTTTCAGAAGTGGCGGAGCGTGGCGTTAAGCCAAAGAGGCTAACACCACGCTCCGACACTTCTCTAGTAAATATGCCCCTTTGGGACTTGAATAAATTTCACAAATTTTGACAGCATAAAACACAATTAAAATGTTGACCAGGCCTATGTACTACATACCAAATGAAGGCTGCAACAACTTTTAAAAAACATTTAGCACCCCTCAGTACAACTCAGGTGCACAAATGATATGATTTGCAAGTGAAAATCTGTTTTGGGGTTCTCATAGCATGGATTTAGAATCATAAAAAGACTTACCCACTCACATTTGACCAGGTGAGTTAATCTCTGAGAAGGAGTAGCGACGTTGCAGGTTAGGAATGCTCCAGGAAGTTTGTGCGCACATACAAAGTTATGTGTTTTTATGTATTCACAAGCATATTCATATATCATTCCCGCCAATTAAATTAGTGTATATTTTTGATGGTAAGTACAGGAGTAAATTTGTGTTTAGGGGGCACTAGCAGAGGAACAACAGCAAAATGAGTGAAGGTTGGAAACTATGCACATTTATGCATGCAAAATTAGCTTTTACCCTTGGGGACCTGTAACTCATACAGCTTCTAATGTATACTGTTGGACTCCTTTGTGAATTGCAAAACTGAGAAAGGTGCTTTAAACAGGAAGAAACCTTCAGGGGCAAATGTGTGACTTCATTGGCAGAACATAGGGAAAACAGTAAATTTTTGTGTTTGGAAAAACTTTGGGCTGATTTAGAGTATGGCAGATAAATTCGCCATTACAAACATGATGGATAGGCTGTCAGCCTTATTGCAAGTGTTATTAAGATATAGGAAATATTTCCCCACTATGGATGGGGACGATATAACAAAGACCTGATTTAGAGTTTGGCAGACGGGTACTCAGTCGCAAACACATTACAAGATGTGAGAAAATCCCTCTTTTGAGTCATCACACCCGCTTTTACTGATTGCTATTGCTAGTCTTTGAACTCTACACTCTGAGGTACTTCAGTTCAGGGCCAAGTATATGTGCTCTGATCCCTAAAACATGGTAAAATTGACTAATTCCCAATTGGCATTTTTAACTTTCCAGTAAGGCCATGGTATATGGTGAAAGAAAATACACCAATTGGCATAGAAAAGTTAATTGTCACCTGTGAACTGCAGCACATGCTGTGCCATCCACTAGGCTGACAGAGAAAACATGGCTTCTGGCCTACTTGTGCAGCCCACCTACTGCAGCTTTTAAACCTGCAGGCAAACCTATTGAAATAACCCTTTTAGATGGGAATCAATCCAGCTTTTGAATATTAAATAAGTCACCCCTAAGTATGCCTTGTTCCAACAAGGTAAGGTGCCTAGTATTTAAAAGTGGTACATGCAAGAATTTAATGCTTGTATGTACCTCCAGTGACCAGCCCCCAAAAGCTATTCTCACTATAAAAGGGCAGTAGCTGTCCTACGAGAAAAACTAAAATTCTGAATAAACTCATGACTCTTTTCTCTTTGATTTTTAACATTCTACCAGAATAATTACCACTACTTTTAATGTTTATTAAAAATTCAATTAAATAATGAAGTTGGATATTTATAGATTTTAGGAAAAGCGACAGTTAAAAGTTAGACTTTTTCTTCTTAAACCTCCAGCAGACTCCAGCTGGGCCCTGCCAGTGCTTCCCATAATGAGGTGTGAAAACTACTCCCAGAGCAGAAACAATGGCTTAGGCTTTTTGGCAGGAAAACCAGGGTATGGGATATGTGACTCATACCAGCTCAGTTAGGATAGCTGTGAGGGTTCAGAGACTTCATTAATTCAAGAGGGAATAAAGGGGTTCCTGGGTAAAATGAACATTTGTTCCCTGGGTCATCTGTAGCCGGCTTGGCACAAGTGGAGTGATAGAGGGAGCTTGTCCCAGAACCAGTTTGGTGTAGGTGGGGATGAGGGGATGGCTCATATACCTAAACACACTCCTGGCTGGCACTTTCACAGCAGCCTTGAAGATTGGAAAGCTTCTGCCATATTGGATTTCCCAGAGAATAGTGTACTGTGGAATAGTTTGCAGTAAGGCAAGCAGGATGTGCTACGGAAGAAGCAAAGGGTGTCATGGGAACCTTTGTCTCATTGGTTAGGGAGTGTCCAGAAACCATCAGCACCCACTAGCTAGTGAATCCTACTATAGAGGCACCTCACCCACAGCTCACCAGAAGACATCTGGACCTGTGGAAAAACAAAAGAGGACTGGACCTGCTGTCTGTGGCCTGTATGGAAACCTTAGGGGCCGAACCTGCACCCACTTGTTCTCAGGACCGAGAAGTGTACTCCAAGGGTTAGTTGGCTGACCTCTGGAGTGGCTACAGGGACGTAACAAGCTGCAAGAGGCCTTTTTCCTCAAGAGTAGCAACTTTATCTGGACTGGACCTTGCTTCTGTCCTTTGCTGGAGTCCCGGAGTTGCTGGGAGTCTTACAAGGGTCCAGGAGGAACTGCTTCAGAAAGCCTGAAAATGTTTGGACTTCCAAGACCTCTGGAATGCTAGCGGGACCTTGTGACAAATGTGTCCAGCTTTGAGAAAACTTTGTCAAAAACAACTTCTAGCCTTACCACGATGAAGGATTTTGAGCCCCAGAAAAGAGACTAAGGGCCTTACTCATTTTTTGGAAGATGGAATACTCCCTTTTAAACATGGCAGGTTTCACAGGATTGGTAAAAATTACACTGGTGTGTAATTGCAAATGGTTCTGGGGAATGAAGATGGTGGCGGGCTGACGCGACCGCTAGTGTGCATCTCTCCTGCTCACCACTGACCACTGGTGGATGCTGCCCTTGTCCCTCTCCTCTACAGGCTTTAGCCAAGTTGCCTACTAACTCACTGACTACCATGGATAATGGGGGAGGAGGTTGCCGGCACCTGGTAGCGTGGAGCCCTGGCTCTTCTGATCTGATACCGCTGCCGACTGATACTCTGTCTCTCTGGGATGCGCTGGGCTGCCTGGATCTTTTTTGCTGATGTGGAGCGAGACTAGTGGTTTGTGATCTCTCTACTCCCGCTCTTCTGGCTGCTGCTGATCATTGTTTGCTGCCCCCGCTTCGTGTTCTAGCTGGAGTTTTTGATCCTACTGGCACATGCCGTCAGTTTCTTAGCTTACCCCGTCTTGGCACCTTGTACCCCCGTGGCAGTTAATGCTGTAGTATATTACTCTGTGGGTGGCAATGGCACCGACTAAACCCTCTCAGACTGACCTGTCCCGAGGCGGCTGGGTGGTGGGGGAGGCCTGTGACTACAACACGATCAGGCAGACTCAGCCAACAGCAGGAGAGGCATGCAGAACGACAACATCCTCTGTTGCTAAGCTCCTTTCTACCGGGAATGGTGGCGAAGTGCTCTCACTGGAGTTTCTTGAGTCTGGTGTGCTCGAGACAGAGACTCCTCCCAAGGTAGAACGGCTCTTAGGGACACTCACAGGGTGTAAGATGGCAACACATAATTCGCCTTCCAGTATGGATTTGGGATGCTGCATATCCAGTTACAAAATTGCTAAGGATGCTTAGGACACTGCGATGATCGCACAAGGTAACTTTGTTTTACTTACTAATTCCTCACCTTCATTGTTGTTTGATGGCAATGGCAATGGCACTATAGACACTGCTACAGCTACAGTTACGGCTGAAAGGAATGATACAGAGGACTTTGATTCTCTAAGAGACAGGGGGGGCTGGAGCAGAAGCAGGGGCAGGAAAGGCAGCAGAACTTGAAGGGCATGACCGGCCTACACAGTCCTTGTCTCCTGTTCTATATGGCGCTGTAGGTGAGGAAGGGGAATCAGTGGAACACTGCAGAAGCTCAGGGGTGGCCAAATTAGCCAGGCCTCAGGGCGACTGGTCTGACTCCACTCAGGAGACATCCCTAAATGGGACAAGGCCTGATCAATGACAGGATTCTCACAGTAAAAATACTCAAATCGGCACTTGGAAAGCAAGGAGTTGGGGCTTTAATCAGAATTATCAGGGCAGTATAGACTCCCATGAGGTGCCGGAGGCACAATCTAAGGTCAGCTTTTGTCACAGTGGATCTTGCCCAAATTGAAGAGAAATCAAAAACCTTCAGTTGACAAGTACAAGAATGAGGCTGCTCTGAGCTGTGCGGCTCAAGGGCCTGGAGGTCACTCAAACAGCCAGGATCATTATATTGACTTTGACATCAATAGTACCACTCAGTTAAATTAACAGCCTGTTGTAAGACCTAAGACTCACCAGAGTCATGGATCCTCCTGTGGAAGCTCTTGGTATATCTAATAGCAATAGCCCAGCTATCTGCACGAATACCAGTCATGAGATCCTCGACACACCTGTTTTGACTGAGGTCGGAGGTGCAAAAGCACCCATTACCAACTTGGGCGGTCCAGTCCCCACCTCTACTGCAGAGTCAGAGCCAGCACTATCCACAATCATTCATCTGATGAAAGTTCAGTGCCCTGAGGTGCTAAGACATTATGCACAGGTACGTGCTGATAAGATTGAGCTGTAGCAATCTCTAGCGGCAATAGTTGGAATGGTATCTGTACTCTCTACTCAGGTTACAAAGCTGCAGCAAAGAGTCGCAGACACAAAAGAGGTTGGATCAACTTCAGCGAAGACAATTTATAAGGGGACATGAGGTACAGCTTACTCTAGTCCAAACTAAGGTTGAGGACCTCGATTATCAGCAGTGGCGGAACAATCTGAGAGCATTTGGCATTCCAGAGGGAAAGAAGGGTCCGATCCCTGGAAGTTTATAGTACGGAGCTGTTCTCACGTACCTTCATAGACCTGTTAGACTGGGACATGGACTCTCAAATTCAATGAGCACACCATCTCCCAATACACCTTGAGACCTCTAAAATAGACAAGACCAAGCCTCTGCCTATTCTGATATTCATAGGCAACTTTCTATTAAGACAAGCAATATATTTAAAGGCTAGACCTTTTGCCCCAGTCTCTGCCAATGCTCTATCCCTTTTTGTGAGATCAGACCTGTGTAGAATAACAATGGTTTATCGATGGAAGCTCAAACAACTAATTGATCCTCTGAGAGTGGTGGAGGTCCAGGTATTCCTCCAGGAGCCTGCTATATTGAAGATAATGAGAGATGGTCAAACTTTGTTCTGCCACTCGGAGGCAGAGACAGCTAAGGTCCTAATAAAATGGCAAGGATAACAGCAACGAGCAGTTTGCTATTAAAAAAATATATTTTTCTCTCTATATATAAATCTTCTATAAATAGTAGCTGACTGGGGGGCTGGAAAAAATCTTGCTGCTTTTCACGGACCAGGCCTTGGGGAATAAACTGTATTCAAGTGCATAGATCGGTTGGTGACATCTCATTTGTTGTTTAATAATGATTATGGCATTGGATGATAAGCATTTTGGTTTCTAAACTTGATGTCTGATTTGTAATGTCTCTTCAGTGTTTTTATGCTATTTAGATGGTGGTGGGGTCAGGACTGTTGGTGGTGGGAGCGGGAGTGGGGTGTCTTGGTGGAGGTGGGTATTAGGTATTATTTTTTGCAATGTTTTGATGTGTTTTATTGGGTAGGCATTATGGGAAATTGAGTTACAATGTAGCTGTTTGCCTCCTGTTTGTCTCCCGCTGGGAGCCAGCTGACAAAAAGAGTGCTGCTAGACACCGAGGACTACAATCCCCAGCATCCCCAAGGACCTCCACGTGCATATAAGCGCGACGCAGCCCCGCGGTCAGGGTAGCTCTTTGCCTCCTGTTTGTCTCACGCTGGGTGCCAGCCGAGAAAGGGAGTGCTGCTGGATGCCTGGGACTACAATCCCCAGCATCCCCAAGGACCTCCAACTGCATAACAGCACAACGCAGACCGCGGCGCGGACAGCACGCCGGGATGACCCTGGGCCACGCCATCGGGGCCCCAAAGAGGCCGGGCCAGCCCTCTAAAGTGACCATTTCTCCTGTCCAATGGTAGTGGATCACTGTGAGTGAGAATGGGAAAACGGAAGATCAATCCAGCAGAGCGTGGAGGTGAGTCCACTAATACCTTGGATTCTGTTTTGTTAAGGGCATCTGACGTCCTGGAGAAAGAGATTGAAAGTACGGAGCGCAGGCTCTCCATGGGGAGTCTGGTCTCCCACTGGTGCCATCTACTACTGGGGACCTTCCTGGGAACCAATCTGTGATTACTACTGAAACCCTTGCTGCAAATGTAACCACTACCTGCCCCAAAGGCTTGACTAAACTCCCTTTGCGTTCAACTAGAGCTACCTGTTCTCCTACGGAACTGCCTACTAAGAAGAAAAAGGGAGGGAGAACGAGCAAACGTACAATCACGGATATGGATCCTACCCCGCCCATTCAATTAGATCAGGAGGAAATGCTCAACAGAGTTGAACAGACAATCGCAAAGCTATTGCAGCCCTCTTCAGAAAGACTAACTAGAATAGAGGTGATTTTAGCCTCTTTTAGCTTGCGAGGGGTTAGTCCACCAGAGAGAGAAACCACCGGCCAGGTTCCCATTTCAAATTCTCCCAATTACATTGTTGCGGTGGGGCCTGATCAGCGTGCCCGAACAATCTCTGTAACACGATACTCAAAAAAGATGGAGCTGGGGAGTTCGCTAATAAAACATTGGTCCCCACAAGAGTCCCAACCTACACCTCTAACCAACCATTAAGGCCAGAAGTCATTCTAGACACAGATTGGGAAGGCCAAGAAGATCAGACTGGGCGTAATCCCCATTCGAGACTAGACTTGCCGCCAGCAGCGTGCCCCTATGTGATTATTCTGGCCAATACTCCAGAGCCAAAACGTTTGCAAAAGGAATCAACTGACCAACTAATTTTAAAAGCTCGCCATTGGATTAACAAACACAAGGAGGGGGGTCAGAAGCTTTTACCAGCATTTTAATGTCGAGAAGGGTGGGTTGGGTGGGAAATTCAGACAAAACAATTAGGTGGGACTGTGTCGTACTAAACTTTAAATCGCACTTTATGGCTTGTAAACTCCTAAGTTTACTACCTAAGGCCCCAACGTCGGTGTCTCAGATGGTTGCCATGCCCTTAGGCTTTATTTATAAACCTGCAATTCAAACTCCTTGGGGAAAGGGATCATGGGGCTTTGTTAGTCTCCCCCATCTAATGAACCACAGACCCCCCCTGGGGCATATAACCAACCCTTTACCAATTAGCAACCATTTTACCGCATTGGCAGATCTGGAAGCTTGCGATTGACAGATAATGAAGGGGGTCCCTTCACATATCACATTAAGCTGTGTTAGTGAAGGGCTAGAGTACCCTTTGCAGATCATCGAGGAAAACGATCGGATATTGATGATCGTATGGAACACTGCAGGGTTAGGGATGAAATTGTCTGATCAAACATGGACCCGGTACGTAACAGCTTTTGACGTAATCTGTCTACAAGAGACCTGGGAAATAGACCCCATTTATATAAATGGTTATCGTACCTTCCATACCCCAGCCATTCCGTCAAAATCAGGTCGAGCGAAGGGTGGCATTATGACATTAATAAAAAATACCCTTAAATTCAAGAGTCTTGTCCCTTTGCAATGATTGCCCATATTATAATACATTACATCTAACAGGCCCAGGGGGCAATAAAATGCTTTTAATAAACTATTAAAATAATAATTTTGGGGGTGAGATGGCAAAAGTTGTAGACCTACTCGAAGGGAAAATAAATGCATTATTTAAAAATTGTGAGAGGGTTCCTAGTATTTTATGGGTGGGTGATTCTAACGAGCATAGTTGTCGCTTTGCAGCCAAGCTGACATGTGGATTACTTGATCAGGAGGGTGAAGGCATTGCACATTTTATCCATAACTCTCATGGTGACACACTCAATGGACTCCTTATCATAAAAGACTTAGAAATATTGAATCCCATTACCGAGTCCACAGGCTTGTTACAGAAAACGTTTGGTTTGATGTCCCAGGGATCAACTATTGATTTTTTAATAACTTCTGCATCCTTTAAAAGATCTATTACTGATATAAAAGTCACCTTTACTAGGTTTAGTGACCACGCGGCTATATCTTGCTGCTTGGCCTGGGAAGGGATACATGTCCAACAGATAAAACATACAAAACCACTTATAACAAGGAAAAATGGGATTGTCTTAAAATAGGGTAAAATTGATAAGGAGAAACTTGTCTCTTCGGTAGTCGCAAATAGATATAATTAAATTAAGACATGCTTTGAAACGAATAATGATCCAAACAGGGTCGTGACTGCCTTTGAGTCAATTCTGTATGAGGTAAAAAACAACCTAACAAAAAATAGATTAGCCGCTAAACTAACTGCCCCACGGTGGTTTGATCAAAACTGTATGCGATCGCTCTCAAATCTACATAAGGCCCTTGGGATTGAATGAAGAGATGGGGCACAGGTCAAGCTATCACGTAAACTATATTAAAAAAGTTAGGAAGGCCAGACTAGAAACATTGAGGGAGGAAGCTTGGGATCAACTTCAGCAGGCCTCCACCTTAAAAAAATTCTAGGGAATTTCGGAAGGTAATTAACTCCCCATTCCTGAAAGCATCTTCAGACCCAAACCTAGATAGTCATGTGGACGAAGAATCATGGGTGGCCCTTTTTTCCAAAATATTTGGTCATGGAAGTGAAGGAAGGCATTTGGTCATGAACAATAAAGGCCTTAATTCAACCTCTGCCCTTATTTTTAATCATTTAGAGATAAGAGAAGCCTTTTCCCAATGTACCAGGCCCGGATGGTACTCCAACAGACTTTTTTATGAGTCCAAAGACCTTTGGGGCCCTGTTTTGACAAATGTTTTTAATGTGGTCGCTAAGGCGGGCCCGCCGGAATCATGGTCAAAATCTGTCATAATACCAATATATAAAAAGGGGGAGAAAACGGAACCAAAAAATTATAGGCCCATTTCACTTTGGACATATTAGACCTGGCACCATTGGCGTGGGTCTCCCTTCCATTTTTCGCTGTTGTCTCCTCTGTTTTTGCTGGTGTTAGATGCTCTGGGCGCTGTGCCACTGCCATTCAGTGCCACAGCGCGAATGCTCCCTGTGTAAATATGACATGTGAATTGGTATATCCGTGATTGGCTTATTTGGTTTACCTGTTAGTCCCTAGTAGTGTGTCCTGTGTGTGGCCAGGGCTGGTAAACCAAATGCTGCTGGTGGGCCTGCAGAGCTGGTTTGCGCCACCCACAGAAGCAGCTTGTAAAGTGTGTCTCAGACCTGCCACTGCAGAGTCTGTGCGCAGTCCAGAACTGCCATCTTGGCTGTGAAGTGCACCCACTTCCCAGCCCCTGAACCTTCCCTTGGCATCATGTAAGTCACCCCTATGGTAGGGTGCATTGTATGTGTAAGGTAGGACATGCCTTGGTGTGTGTAGCATGTCCTGGTAGTGAATTACACCCAATTTCGTTTTTCACTACTGTAAGGCTACCTGTTCCTCATAGGCCAGAATGGGCAGTTTGACTATTACATCCTATAGTCCTAACTGACCCCAGGAACATGGTAGAAAAACGAATTTAGTATGCCTGAGCTCAGAATATTAAAATACATCTTTTAGTGAAGTTTATTTTTATATTCTGTGTTTGAAAATACCACTTTTAGAAAGTAGGTATTTTCTTGCCTAAGCCTTCCAGTGTGCTCTGCTGTTATGTGTATTGGCTGTCTGGTTTTGGAGGGACAGGGCAGGCTGAGTCAGACCTGGGTTGAATAGAGAGATCTGCATTTAGAGTATGGGGAGGGGTAGTTCCTTGACCTGAATAGGGCTGTGCCTGGCAAGGTGAATGCTGGCTCCACCTCCTACTGTGCGTCTGATGGCAGACCCCCTCTTTCGGAAAGGAAGGATGCAGCCTGGTAAACAAAGTGCTCCAGGACTGAGCAGAACTGGTTCTGGCTGGGTTCAGTGACTGGTAGCTTCTGAGAACAAAGACTTTTGGTGTATAAATATCTGTGCTCAAACCCCTACAATTTGTATTGCTCCTGGATGTCAAGACGAACCTCTGTCCGTGTAACTGAAGGAATCTGCAGGAGGTGACTGTCCTTGTGTGCTGTTTCTTGGATTGGCCTGCAGTAGTTACCATTGGACTTGGAAGAAGAGGGAAAAGGACTTTTGAGAGAACTTTTATTAATCTTGCTAAAGCAATCACCCAAGGGCTAGGAGAAGAGCTAGCCTCCTGCTGAAGTCTCAGGCACATCAGACTTCACCACCAGCCTCCTGATTCCTCCCAGCGAGGATTTCTATCTGCAGGTGAGGCTCCTGTGAGTTCCAGGGCCTCTAGTTCTACTACAGAGAAGAGAGTGCTGAAATCGTCGCTAACGCACGTTTGCGAGCCGCCGCAGCCGAGAGCGCCCGAAAAATCATCGCGCTGCTGCGTACTCGCAACCAAAGATCATCGCAACCGCACGTTTGCAAGCCGCCGCAGCTGAGAGGGCCCGAAAAATCATCGCACTGCTGCCGCCGAGCGCTCGCAACCAAAGAGATCATCGCTTCACGACATCGCATTGCGGACGCCGGGCGTCCGCCATTTTCATCGCATCGCATCCGGATCGTCGCTCCCTCGCGGAGCGCCACTCGCATCGCAATCTGATCGCACACGCAACAGGATCGTCGCATCGCCTCCTCCCTTGCGGCAAGGAGTCATCGCATCGGCGGCCTAGCGTGCAGAAGTTGGTCGCATCGTCTCCGCACGCATCATACTCCCTTGCGACAAGGATTTAACGCATCGCCGGCCTCGCGGGAGGAAAATTATCGCTACCACTTCTTTGCGACATTTTGTTGGTTTTGCTACGAAATTCAAGTACTTTGTGAGTAAAAGGGTCGCAGAGACCACTGTTTTGAACTGAACTCCTCTTTGCACACTTTGAACTATTTTTACAGCATTTCAAGAATAATCCTATTTTACAGTATTGTGGCTCTTTGATCGTTATTGGTCTTGTGTTAAGTCTATATATAAAGATACTTATTTTTTATAACTACCTGTGTGGTGTCCCTTTGTAGTGTTCCTCACTGTCTTACTGTGTATGGTCATAAATGCTTCACACACTGCCTCTGAGATAGGCCTAGCTGCTCGTGCTACGTTACCACAGGGTTGAGCAGGGGCTATCAAAGGGTGTGGCTCTCTTACCCTGACTTAGGAAGAAGGGTCCCTACTTGGACAGTGGCCAGCCATTGCCAACTAGAGACCCCCATTTCTAACATTGGTGGACAGCGGTGAGGATCTGGACTTGCATTTATGATCGCATACAGTAATTATAGTGTACACTACTAGTGAGTGCAGACCATAACGCAACCACATACGTTTTGAGTTTTTTTTAAATTCTATTTTTGATTGATATGTTATGTTATGTTATGTTATAATACACTTATAACGCGCACAGATACTCAAGAGTGTCCCGGCGTGGGAAGTGACCGTAGCAGTGTGAAGCAGGAATTTAAATGGGCAGATTAAAAGAAGGGTTTTTAATTGTTTTTGAAGAGCCTAGGATCCTGAGTGTTCCGCAATTCCACAGGAAGGGAGTTCCATGCTAACGCTGCTTTAACGGAGAAGGAGTGACCCCCAGACGCATCCTGCGAAGCGGGGACCACCGCCCGTCGATGGGCGACTGAGCGCAGAGATCGACTGGGAGCATAAAAGGCAAAACGCTTCCTGAGGTACATCGGCCCTAGTCCATACAGGGCTCTGTGAGCCAGAGTGAAAGCTTTGAATTGCACTCTATGGATCACAGGGAGCCAATGCAGATCACGCAGATGCTGTCTAACGCTAGACCTTCTTGAGATGTTCAGCAGAAGTCTGGCGGCTGCATTCTGTATTATTTGTAGTTTTTTATCAGGTAGCCTGGTATGCCAATGTACAGGGCATTGGCATAGTCAATGCGAGACAAAATAAGGGCGCGGGCGACCATTTCTTTCGCTGACCTAGGTAACAGGCGAAAAAACTTTCTAAGTGATTTGAGAGTACCAAAACATACCCCCGCAAGTTTCTTAATTTGTGCGGAGAACCTGAGGTCCTCACCAAACCAGACCCCCAAGTTCTTCACTGGATTGCCCACTGAGTTGGGCCGAGGGTAGTCTGAAGGCCACAGGGTCTCTCTGAAAGAGGGAGGGAAAGATCCATACAGGAGGACCAGTATTGCCAGTTATTGCTACAATGGGCAAGCCCAGATCCAATGCCTCGGAGGATCTCTCCTGGGAAGAAGAGAAATTAGAAACCTACAATGCCAAGCAGCTCAAATATTTTTGCAAAAAATTCACAGTCCCTATCACAGGTCTCACTAGAAGGGAGGAGTATTACAAGGCGCTGAAGGCCTGGCTAGAAGCCAGGGATGCCCCTAAGAATATGGGAGAGCTTGTGGAGGGGGAAGAGAATGCAGGAGAGCAGCAGGGTGAAGCAGTAGACTTAGTAGGAGATAAAGCAATTTCCAGCCTGGGCACTAGTGTGTCCGCTAAGGGTCTGTCCCCAGAGAAGATGGAGGACAGGGAGAGAGATAGGCGGCATAATATGGAGATGGCTAAGCTTAAAATGGTTGGTCAGAGGGACCTAGAGAACAAGAAGTTAGAAGTTGAGATTATGAAAATGAAACTTGAGCATGAGAGAGTATTGAGGGAGTTGGAGATTAAAGCTAAGAGTATGGAGATCTCCCCCTCTGGTGGCAGCATACCTGTAGTGCATCCTGAGAGTAGGGTGTATATACCCAAGGAGGTTATTAAGGATTTCCACAAAAGTGAAGATATTGGGCAATGGTTTGCCGCTTATGAATTAGCCATGGTGTCCCACCGGGTCCCTGAGAAGGATTGGGGAGCGGGGTTGTGGGGACGCTTTGTGAGTGAGGAGAGGGATATCTTGTTGGACCTGCCCCCAGAAAGTAGAATGGTTTATGCCCACATGAGGGAAGCGTTCATGACCCGCTATGGTTTGACCCCTGAGATGTATAGGCAGAGGTTTAGGACCTGCAAGAAGATAGAGGGTACCACGTGGGTTGAATATGTGTCTTTTTTTTGCAGAGCAATGGAACGCTGGGTAAAAGGTAGCAAAGTAGAAACATTTGAGCAGCTTTATGATTTGATTCCATGGGAGCATTTATCTAGTAACTGTTTTCCTGAGCTACGCCAGCACCTGATTGATTGCAAGCTGACTAACCCTAGAAAGCTTGCTGAGGAGGCGGACCGCTGGGTGAGCACCCGGGTTCGCAAGGGTCCAGTGGGAGACTTTGCCAAAGGTGGGCAGGGTCCCCAGTAGAGAAGTGGGGGGGACAGGGGTAAACCGAGGGAGTTCCAAAGAGGGCCCCAAAGTAATTCCCAAGGGAACCAAGCAGTGGTGTCCCAGCCTCCCCAAGAGAAGAAGCCAGTGCCCCCGACAGGTAGGCCTGTTCAGAGGGGGCCCCTTACTTGTTTTAAGTGTGGTCAAGTGGGCCACCGGTTTTATGATCCCCAGTGTCCTCAGAAGGATACCAATGCACCACCCCGTGCACCACCCCGCCAGCTTGCTAGTGTAGCCCTGGGAGGGGAGGAGATGGGTGCCCAAGGTGGGTGGGATCCCGTAGAGTTGACCCTTGTCTCATTAGGAGACTTTGAGATGGTCCCTAAGCCTGCACTGCCTGATAACACTAAAAAGTACAGACAGTGGGTGACCATCAATGGCCATAAAGTGGAGGCTTTAAGAGACACAGGAGCCAGTGTAACTGCTGTCAGCTCCCGGTTGGTGTCCTAGGAGCAGGTTGTCCCCCATGCATTCTACCCAGTAGTGTCCGCAGACAACTCAGAGAGCCAATGTGAGGTGGCTCAGGTTCCCTTTGAGTGGGGGGTCTCAGGAACTCTTCAGGTGGCTGTGAGGCCCGCCATGCCTGTAGACTGTCTGCTGGGCAATGATTTAGAGAACTCCCCGTGGGCTACGGTGGAGAGGAAGGCTCACTTAGAAATGTTGGGTCTGCCTGAGTGGGCGTGTGCTACCACTCGGTCCATGGCAGCCAAGGAGGGTGTTGAGAAGGACCTGGAGCCTGAGAGTATGGCCCAGATCCCTGCCTTAGAGAGAAGGGGCAGGCGGCGCGGGAAGCCGGCCCCCTTGGTTCCCACGTCCCAGGAAGGAGCAGACCCTGAGGGAGATGCCCTGGAGCCTAGCAGGGAGCAGATCATCGAACTGGGGGAAATGCCTGAGCTGACCCATTGGCAGCAGGAAGGGGGACCCACCAGGGAGGAATTTTGTGAGCAGCAAAGAGTTTGCCCCTCTCTTGAGGGTATGCGGCGACAGGCTGCAGCCCAGGCAGAAGGTGACATGTCTGGTTCACATCTGATTTATTGGGAGAACAGTCTCCTGTATAGCGAGCCTAAGGCTGCTGAGCCGGGGTCAGCCCGTGTGCTGGTGGTACCCGAGTGCTTCAGAGCCTTCCTACTGGGGTTGGCTCACGACATTCCATTGGCAGGACATCTGGGGCAGACCAAGACCTTTGAGAGGCTGGCCGCCCACTTTTATTGGCCCCAGATGCGCAAGAGTTCAGACACTCATTGCAGGACATGTGAGACTTGCCAGGCAAGTGGGAAGAGTGGGGGGAAGATCAAGGCCCCACTCCAACCCTTTCCAGTTGTCAGTACCCCATTCGAGCGAGTGGGCATTGACATTGTGGGGCCTCTGGACCCCAAGACAGCCATGGGCAACAGGTTCATCCTGGTCTTGGTGGACCATGCCACCCGGTACCCTGAAGCCATCCCGCTCAGGACAGTGACGGCCCCCGTGGTGGGACGTGCACTGATGGGGATTTTCTCCCGTGTGGGGTTCCCCAGAGAGGTGGTGTCTGACAGGGGGACCAACTTCATCTCCCAGTACATGAAGTCTCTGTGGAAGGAGTGTGGGGTAACTTATAAGTTCACCACTCCTTACCACCCCAAGGTAATGGTCTGGTTGAAAGGTTCAACCGGACCTTGAAGGGCATGATCATGGGCCTAGAAGAGCCCCTGAGGCGTAAGTGGGACGTCCTCTTGCCATGCCTGTTGTTTGCCTACCGTGAGGTGCCACAGAAGTCCTTAGGGTTCAGTCCCTTTGAACTGCTCTATGGCCATCCGGTTAGAGGACCTCTGAGTCTGGTCAAGGAAGGCTGGGAGCAATCTCCCAGGAAACCTCCCCAAGATGTATTTAGCTACATGTTGGCCTTCAGGAACCAGACTCGGCATTTTAGAAAGATTGCTGAGGCAAATCTGGAAGCCAGCCAGGAGGAAATGAAACGTTGGCACGACCAGAATGCCACTCTGGTCGAATTTCAACCTGGTCAGAAGGTTTGGGTACTGGCCCCAGTGGAGCCTTGTGCGCTCCAAGATAAGTGGACCGGTCCATTTGAGGTGGTGGAGCGCAAAAGTCCAGTTACCTACTTGGTGGACTTTCAGTCTCCTAGGAACCCCTTGCGGGTCCTGCATGTGAACCGCCTGAAGCCCCACTTTGAGAGGTCTGAAGTGGGCATGCTTCTTGCCACAGATGGTGGGATGGAGGAGGAGAGTGAGCCTCTTCCTGACCTCCTGTGTGCAGGAGAGAAGGATGGGTCAGTGGAGGGTGTGATCCTCTCCACCACACTGACCCCTGAGCAGCAGAGAGATTGTCACCAACTGTTGGGGCAATTTTCTGATTTGTTCTCCCTGGTGCCTGGTGTCACTGATTGGTGCGTCCATGAGGTGGATTCCCTGGGACAGTCCTCCTGTCAAGCACAAGGCTTACAGAGTGACTGACAGGGTCAGGGCTTGCATTAAGGAGGAGGTCTCCAAAATGTTTGCCCCAGGGGTGATTGAGTCCTCTAGCAGCCCCTGGTCCAGCCCGTGGTCTTGGTACCAAAAGCTGCGACGCCTGGTGCCACTCCTGAACTTAGGTTCTGTGTGGACTACCGAGGTCTCAATTCGGTCACGAAGACCGACGCGCACCCCATCCCCAGAGCTGATGAGCTCATAGATCGGTTAGGGGCTGCCCGGTACCTCAGCACGTTTGATCTGACGTCTGGGTACTGGCAGATCGCCTTAACTGATGGGGCAAAGGAGAGCTCAGCATTCTTCACACCAGATGGGCACTACCAGTTCCGCGTGATGCCCTTTGGGATGAAGAATGCCCCTGCCACCTTTCAGAGGTTGGTCAACCAGGTGTTGGTTGGGCTGGAGGATTTCAGTGCCGCCTACCTGGATGACATTGCAGTGTTTAGTTCCTCCTGGGAGGACCACTTGCGCCACCTCTGGGAAGTGTTGATGGCGCTGCGCAGAGCAGGCCTCACAATCAAGGCCAGTAAGTGCCAGATTGGGCAGGGTTCTGTGGTGTACTTGGGACACCAGGTGGGGAGTGGCCAGGTGGCACCCCTGCAGCCCAAGATTGAAACCATCCTGGCTTGGGAGCCCCCAAGGACCCAGACCCAGGTGAGGGCCTTCTTAGGACTCACGGGTTACTACAGGAGGTTTGTCAAGGGGTATGGCAACATTGTTGCACCCTTGACTGAGCTGACTTCCAAGAAGCGGCCAAAGATTGTGAACTGGACTGACACCTGTCAGAAAGCCTTTGATGCCCTCAAAACTGCCATGTGTACAGCACCCGTACTCCAGGCGCCCAATTTTGCTAAGGAATTTGTTGTCCAGACAGATGCTTCAGAGCATGGGGTGGGGGCCGTTCTGTCACAGATAAATGAGGAGGGATTAGACCAACCTGTAGCCTTCATCAGTAGGAGGTTACTTCCACGGGAACAGAGGTGGAGTGCAATTGAGCGTGAGGCATTTGCTGTGGTCTGGGCACTGAAGAAGCTGAGACCATACCTGTTTGGGACTCACTTCCGGGTTCAGACAGACCACAGGCCCCTCAGATGGTTGATGCAGATGACGGGTGAGAATCCCAAGTTGTTGAGGTGGTCCATTTCCCTACAGGGTATGGACTTCACAGTGGAACACCGCCCTGGTACAGAACACGCCAATGCTATTGGTCTGTCCAGATTTTTCCGCCTTAGTGATGAGAACTTCCAAGGGATGGGTAGTTCTCCCCACATTTCAGCTGGAGGGGACACGTGTTAAACCTGGCACCATTGGCGTGGGTCTCCCTTCCATTTTTCGCTGTTGTCTCCTCTGTTTTTGCTGGTGTTAGATGCTTTTGGGCGCTGTGCCACTGCCATTCAGTGCCACAGCGCGAATGCTCCCTGTGTAAATATGACATGTGAATTGGTATATCCGTGATTGGCTTATTTGGTTTACCTGTTAGTCCCTAGTAGTGTGGCCTGTGTGTGGCCAGGGCTGGTAAACCAAATGCTGCTGGTGGGCCTGCAGCGCTGGTTTGCGCCACCCACAGAAGCAGCTTGTAAAGTGTGTCTCAGACCTGCCACTGCAGAGTCTGTGCGCAGTCCAGAACTGCCATCTTGGCTGTGAAGTGCACCCACTTCCCAGCCCCTGAACCTTCCCTTGGCATCATGTAAGTCACCCCTATGGTAGGGTGCATTGTATGTGTAAGGTAGGACATGCCTTGGTGTGTGTAGCATGTCCTGGTAGTGAATTACACCCAATTTCGTTTTTCACTACTGTAAGGCTACCTGTTCCTCATAGGCCAGAATGGGCAGTTTGACTATTACATGCTATAGTCCTAACTGACCCCAGGAACATGGTAGAAAAACGAATTTAGTATGCCTGAGCTCAGAATATTAAAATACATCTTTTAGTGAAGTTTATTTTTATATTCTGTGTTTGAAAATACCACTTTTAGAAAGTAGGTATTTTCTTGCCTAAGCCTTCCAGTGTTCTCTGCTGTTATGTGTATTGGCTGTCTGGTTTTGGAGGGACAGGGCAGGCTGAGTCAGACCTGGGTTGAATAGAGAGATCTGCATTTAGAGTATGGGGAGGGGTAGTTCCTTGACCTGAATAGGGCTGTGCCTGGCAAGGTGAATGCTGGCTCCACCTCCTACTGTGCGTCTGATGGCAGACCCCCTCTTTCGGAAAGGAAGGATGCAGCCTGGTAAACAAAGTGCCCCAGGACTGAGCAGAACTGGTTCTGGCTGGGTTCAGTGACTTGTAGCTTCTGAGAACAAAGACTTTTGGTGTATAAATATCTGTGCTCAAACCCCTACAATTTGTATTGCTCCTGGATGTCAAGACGAACCTCTGTCCGTGTAACTGAAGGAATCTGCAGGAGGTGACTGTCCTTGTGTGCTGTTTCTTGGATTGGCCTTCAGTAGTTACCATTGGACTTGGAAGAAGAGGGAAAAGGACTTTTGAGAGAACTTTTATTAATCTTGCTAAAGCAATCACCCAAGGGCTAGGAGAAGAGCTAGCCTCCTGCTGAAGTCTCAGGCACATCAGACTTCACCACCAGCCTCCTGATTCCTCCCAGCGAGGATTTCTATCTGCAGGTGAGGCTCCTGTGAGTTCCAGGGCCTCTAGTTCTACTACAGAGAAGAGAGTGCTGAAATCGTCGCTAACGCACGTTTGCGAGCCGCCGCAGCCGAGAGCGCCCGAAAAATCATCGCGCTGCTGCCGCTGAGTACTCGCAACCAAAGATCATCGCAACCACACGTTTGCAAGCCGCTGCAGCTGAGCGCGCCCGAAAAATCATCGCACTGCTGCTGCCGAGCGCTCGCAACCAAAGAGATCATCGCTTCACGACATCGCATTGCGGACTCCGGGCGTCCGCCATTTTCATCGCATCGCATCCGGATCGTCGCTCCCTCGCGGAGCGCCATCGCATCGCAATCTGATCGCACACGCAACAGGATCGTCGCATCGCCTCCTCCCTCGCGGCAAGGAGTCATCGCATCGGCGGCCTAGCGTGCAGAAGTTGGTCGCATTGTCTCCGCACGCATCAGCAGATCGGCGCATCATCCTCCCTTGCGGCAAGGATTTAACGCATCGCCGGCCTCGCGTGAGGAAAATCATCGCTACCACTTCTTTGCGACATTTTGTTGGTTTTGCTACGAAATTCAGGTACTTTGTGAGTAAAAGGGTCGCAGAGACCACTGCTTTGAACTGAACTCCTCTTTGCACACTTTGAACTATTTTTACAGCATTTCAAGAATAATCCTATTTTACAGTATTGTGGCTCTTTGATCGTTATTGGTCTTGTGTTAAGTCTATATATAAAGATACTTATTTTTTATAACTACCTGTGTGGTGTCCCTTTGTAGTGTACCTCACTGTGTTACTGTGTATGGTCATAAATGCTTCACACACTGCCTCTGAGATAGGCCTAGCTGCTCGTGCTACGTTACCACAGGGTTGAGCAGGGGCTATCAAAGGGTGTGGCTCTCTTACCCTAACTTAGGAAGAAGGGTCCCTACTTGGACAGTGGCCAGCCATTGCCAACTAGAGACCCCCATTTCTAACAGGACAGTACAGCCAAACTTATGGAACAGGTTCTATTAAATAGATTAGAGGAATGGGCCACAATTATTAATGTTTTGATCCTAACCCAATACAGTTTCAAGAAGGGAAAAGGTACCCAGGACCAGTGCCTAAATCTGAGCTTGCTTATCGTCAAGTACTCACAAGCTAAACAAGGCAAGCTCTACCTGGCTTTTATGGACCTATCAGCAGCTTTTGACTGCATTGTTCATCATCACCTGTGGAGAATCATGAGGGAGGTGGGGATTGATGAGGCTATTATCATCTTTATTAGACAGCTGTACTCTAGGGCTGCGGCCTGTGTTCGTTACTAGAAGCAGGGAGAGTGTACTAGCTGGTTCCCTATTAACAGGGGGGTTCGACAGGGGTGTGTTCTTGCCCCTTTTCCTTTTTCATTGTGCACCAACAGAGTAGAGGCCCCCTTGCTAGATTCAAACCTGGACGTCCCAAAGATGAACAAAGCCTGCATCTCCATCCTCCTCTATGCAGCTGATGTGGTCCTAATAGCACGCACTGGCCTGACCCTTCAGAAGCTTTTAGATACATATGTGAATTTTATGCATAAAATTTAGATCTACAAACTAATGAGGCAAAATCTTTTATTTTAGTGACCGGCCCTAAGGTGAAGAAAGTACCTTTGTTTTATATAGCAGGTCGGAGAGTGGCTCAGACAGAAACCTTTTCCTATTTAGGGGTGACATTTGATAGAGCGCTATCATGGTCCCACATGTTGAGAAATAGGGGCTTAATCCTAAAAAAGTATTGGTGGTCTATTTTCTTTTACCAAAAGGTTAGGCTCGAAACCTATGGATGTTGTAAAAAAGGTATATTTGGCCGCTACATTAGCCACATATGGAGCTGGTGTGTAGGGACATACTAACCATGCATCATTGCAATCATTAGAAGACACTTTTGGAAGAAACTGGTGGGTCTCCCGAAAAGCTCTTCTAATTATAATTGCCATCTTGAGCTGAAAGTTCTCTACATATCAGACCAGATATCCTTGGCCCCAATCCTTTTATGGCACTCCATCTGGAGAAGGGAACTTTTTAACTTAACTCAGCAGTTTTTGGTGGACTGCCTTGCATTGGAACATGCACAAAGGATCCTGTGGTTATTGTATGTTAAAATAACTTGATTTCCTTAAATCTAGAAACTATCTTTGAAACACCAAGCACCTGCCAGAACATCTAAACAAAAGCAATTAAATCTCGCTTTTTAAATCATATGGCCAAAAAAAGGAATGGATTCAACAATACTAAATTTATGGTGCAAGCTTATCTAGAGGGGTCATTACCTAATGAGGGGCAAGTTTCATACCTGATGGCCGTGAGAAATTCTCATCATAGATTTATACTACTTAGGTTTAGGCTAAACCTTATTCCCTGTATGTTGGGTCACCCATCAGGGATTTCTTTCTATACAAGCTGTACCACCCTGCCATGTGATGGGGTGTCTTCACAATCCGACATGCATATTTTAATTTTTTGCAAGTTTTAACTGGAACATCGTAAAAGGTTTATATTGCCAATCATGCGTAAAAACAAATTTAGACAATGTCGTCAAGGAATGTCTGTTTTAAAAATGCTGTCTGACCATTATGTTTGTTATTGTGTTGCATCTTTCTTATGCCTCTCTTTAAATACCAGAAGATTGTATAATAGTCCGGAATTAATTATAGTATATTAATTGTTTTTATGATCGGTTTAATAGTACACTATATTTTATATTGGAAAATTGATGAATCATGTATTTATGAACTTTTATGATCTATAACTACAGTTCGAATAAAGTGATTTCTGAGTTTCTGAGTTACAAAGATCACAGTTTTCTGTGGCTTTTGAATAATACATTTGACTGTTTTGTGAGTAGAGCAGAAAGTGGAATTTTTGGCAGCAAATTCACATTATGGCACAACTGAAATTAATTAGTTGGAGTAACTGGTCTTAATAGTCCTATGAAGTGCTGAATGGTTAAAGAGGAGATTTTTTCATATAAGCCTCACATAGTATCCCTAAAGGAGACTCAACTGGCCTATAACGATCACTTTCTTTTGAGGCAATTTGGGTATGATATGACTATCAGCACTACTCAGTCTATCTCCATTCGAGGGGTGGCTATACTGTGCTCGAATCAACTGGAAGATACTGTTCTTCGAACTGCCTCTGACCCCAGAGGCAGATGGGAAATTGCTCAGTATGCGGTTTACTCTAGACGTTGCTGACTCTCTGTGCTGTACATGGCCTGAATGTTGATGATCCTGGGATGTATATTCAGCTAAACTTGAACCTGTTGGATTGGCAGAGGGATTTGCTATTAGTGGGTGATTATAAATGTGTTCTTGACTACTCAGTCAACACCACTAATCACAAGGCCTATCATCATATGGCTAAAACAAGGGCTTCCATTTCTGAGATATTACGGATGCATGGCTTAGTTGACACATGGAGGGCACTTTTTCGTATGACTCCTAGCTATACGTTTTATTCAGTACTGCTCAGGCAATATACTAGAATAGATCTGATTCTTCTGCCTCAAGAGCTGTTTCAAAATGCCAGCAAACCCTCTCGGGTGACAAGTCACACTTTTCGAGTTCAACCTGATTGATTGATTGAATGGGCTGCTGTGGAGGTATGCCCCAAAATTACCTCGGACTATAATCCTGTCCTGTTAACAATGTGGCTGCCTGGAATGACTCAGGAAGTGCGTTGTTTTACTTTCCCTCTGTCACTTCTTTCTAATTCCACCTTTAGAGCTCGACTGATGGACCAATTCAGAGTGTTTACAGTGGACAATCAGGACATTGCCCTGCTACATATTGTATGGGACACTATGAAGGCTTTTGTCAGGGGGCAATCATGCAGTTTGTTCTGGAGATAAACAAGAATGAAAGAGATAAGGGCTCCAAGCTACGCACTTATCTATCTGAGTTTAAGGCTAAACATGTGCTAGCTGTTAGGGATAAAAAGCTGACTGAGCACTCAATCTATTTGAAACTGGTAAACCTCAGATGCATTTTTGACCGAGGTCTGTGCAAGAAAGTCATGATTAAGTTCCATAACAATAAGACTCTTCATTACGAGTATGGGAAACAGATCGGACGGGTACTGGCATTTCGGGTCTCCAAGAATAGGCATAAGTATGCAATGAAATCCATCTAGGATAAGAAAGGCTCCCTCCATTATGGCATACAAGCTATAGGCAGTCATTTCTGCAATTTCTATAAAGAAATGTATGGCCTACCCAAGCAAACCCCATAGACTGCTATTAATGAGTATCAATCAATCAAATACTACATATAAAGTGTGGCTTATCACCCCTAAGGGTATCCAGGCACTCTGCTGTGGTTATTAGTCAAAGAGCCAGGTCTTGAGTCCCTTCCTGAATTCTGTCAGTGACAATGAGATGCGGAGGTGGAGGGGAAGGGTGTTCAAGGGCATGGCTGCGAGGTAGGAGTATATACAGAAGGCCTCTTTGCTATCTCTGGACCAACATCAGGCTTCAGGCTTGGAGGAGGATATCACTATCCAGGAATTATAAAATGCAATAAAATCCCTTCTGGCAAGCAGCAGGGGAAGATACTATTCCCCTGGAGTTCTATAGGGTATTTAGTATGATGCTTCTTCCTCTATTTATGAGGCTAGTGTTTCTTATTGATATTGGGAGAACTGCGCCGGAGACTTGGAAGTCCATCAATATAGCAGTCTTCCTCAAGAAGGATAAACCTCCCCATGAAAGGAGATCATACCGACCTATCTCTCTTATCAACTCCGATGCAAAAATATATGCTAAAATTCTTGCGGTCAGACTTGCCCTTCTTTTGCAATACATTGTCTCTTCACAGCAGCATGGATTCGGCCCTGATAGAGATGCCACCAGTCATACAAATACTGCAGTAGCTTTGTTCGGTGTAGACAGATCACTGGCAGTAAGGTGGGCATGATTTTAATGGATGCCATAAAGGCATTTGATCAGGTCTCATGGCCCTTCTGGTCAGTCTTGTCCGCAGTTAGAATTGAACCACAATTTATATCTCAGGTCAGGTCTTTGTATAAAGATCCTGTGGCCAGATTGATTATGAATGTTTATACCTCTCCACTATTCTATATATACAGGGGCACTCATCAAGGCTGTCCTCTGTCCCTGTTATTATTTGCCATTCATATTGAGCCCTATCTTCAACTGCTTATTTATAATCTTTCGATCCAGCCAGTCATCTTTAATGAGGTAGAACTGAAGCTCAATGCCTACGCAGATGATGTGGCTAAATATTCATTGGATTCCCTTGATGCTATTGGTCAAATGTCGGATGAGGCAGATAGGTTTAGAGGGGTTTCCAGTTATGAACATAACCTAATAAAGACTCAGATTTTGCCTAACTACCACCCTGACCGCTCTGTTCCTGTCATTACTCCAGTAGCTACATACCTTGGGGTTAAGATCTGTGCCACTATAGACCGTATAGTCGGGCTGAACTATGACTCTGTCTTGAAGGCTGTTAGTCTTAAACTGCGAGCATGCCATCGTCTCCCACTAAGTCTAATTGGGCGATGTAATATCGTCAAAATGAATATTCTTCCAAAATGTCTATATTTTTCACTCAAATCCATTGCGAGTGCCTGACACATTCTTTAAACACCTTGAGTGGGCCATCAGCAGTTTCATTTGGGGCTACAAAAGAGCCAGACGGGCGATACAATTCATGAAACTACCAACTAACCAAGGCGGCTTGCAACTCCCTGAATTTAAGTTATATTTTTGTGCAGCTTTTGGAATGTGCATTCAGAATCTACTTACATACTCTGATCCTGACATTCTTGTGCTGGGCTAGCAATGGGCCCTGGGCTCTGACTTTAGGTTATTTCTCTGCAGATGGATAGTCCAAATTATTTTAAACAGTTGCAGTTCAAGATCATTAAGGTTATACATAGGATCTGTGGGTAGATTTGCAGTAAATATGCCTTGCCTTACTCCGCTGTGGGATAATCCCGATCTCCCAGCTATTTTCCATGATACTGTGGCCAGGCCCTGTTTTACGTTAGGCCTAAAAACCTTGTGTCAGCTTTTCGAATCATCTGGACTGTATACATTCTTGGCTCTTCAAGCATGCTATGGACTCTCACATCAACCTTTTTCTAAGTACCTACAGATTCGCAATTATCTCTTAAACAGGCAGTTATACATAGCCAAATCAGACGACTCAGATATTTTGAAATATTTTTGTACAACTTTAGGTAAAGTATCAATCAGAATAATTTATACAATTATGATTGCATATCAGGAAGATGGACTGCTTCTGCTTGCGGCAAAGTGGAGCAAAGAGCTCGGCATGAATATCTTGGTGATATGTCTGATGCATTTGACATTGTGAATCAATCATTTGTTTCTGTTAATCTTAAAATGCAACAAAATCAAAACTATATGCATGCTCTACTATACTCCAGAGAAGATATCCAGATGGGTCGGGGCAACATCTACTAATAAGACAAGTGTCTCAAGGTGTAGCACTTACTCTGCTGACATTGTACACATGTTTGTTGAGTGCCCCTCACTTAAAAACCTTTGGACTACAATCTCTGATCATCTCTCGTTTCATCTGGGGTATAACATGCAGCTAACTAAGGAAGACGTTTTGATGGCATATAAATGTGTCACTAACCCCAGGGACTTGAACGTGGTCGCAATTGCAATTACTACTGTTCCGCTTTGCATTGCCAGAGCCTGGATCGACCCTATACCTCCCACTGCCTTAGAATTGTGGTCCAGGTTTAGTCAAATATATGAACTGGAAGTAGTCATATTTAAGACTAAAGGGGTCAAAGGCCACCAACGTCTTAGAAATATCTGGGCCAGCTTTTTCATTGAAGAGTAAGACTGCTAAAATGTTCCTTTTTCCGCGATGAACTAGATCGTTACTTCCTTTCATCTTGCTTTTGCATTTTGTTTTAAATCATTTAGGAAATGAATCTGCTATATTATTTCTATATATTTGACAACATTTGTGTCCAAATGTATCAATATTGATGGCATAAAAGAATCTATGTACCTCAATAAAAAAAAAGAAAAAGGTTCACAAATGGTTGACTGTGAATGGTGTGGCACAAATTAGGGTGCACCAAGAAAACAAATGGCAAGAATAATATCCCGAATAGGGTTGCATGGGATCAACAATCATTTTGGTCCTGAAGTAAGCCAAATGATCAGTTGTTGGTGCTACTATGGTTGAAACATGTTGACCTATGATGTTGGAGTGCATAATTAACTCCAAGAATCTCACCTATGCTTTTGAATTTTGCCAGGGTTCAATTATGCAAAGCATTTAATAAAACAAAACAGCTTCCGTCCTGGTTTGCCCCGAGGCAATTTATCACTTGATCCCTCAAAAAAGTTCCATCAAGAGCTCCCTTGAAGTTCTCAAGGTTGAGCCCACCCAGATACCTAGGTGTATCTGGGTGTGGACTCGATGATGAAGAAATATAATTGAACCAGCAGTCGGTGAGAGTCCTTTTAAAGAACCATGATTTTCTCCTAGGCAGACACAAATGTATATGCACTGTAAAGTGATTGATTTATTGGGGTGCATATATTGAAAGCAGAGTGGATGCACTTTGAAATGCTTCTGCCTCCCTTCTTCCTGATGTGAACTGCCATCCCATCTACCACATTTCAAGTTCCATAGGATATAATGCACTTATTATACAGCAGATGGGATAGGCGCCACGTTTATGATAGATTATCTAACAAAGGCCATAAGTCTTCAAGCAGAAATCTTTACCGGGCGAGGGTGCAAAAATTATCCATCCAATGAGAGGGCTGCAGACCCTGTGAAATTGAATTTTCCCACTCAGAGCTTTTCTCACCAAAACCAGAGGCTTCAGAGGGACCTCTTCTAGCAGCTCTCCAACTTTGAGAGGACTTCTCTGGATACAGCCTGCAGCCTTGCCCCGCTGGGGGATTTTAACTTCCATTTGAGAGACTACGGGCCTAATTTATAGTTTGCTGGACAAGTTACTCTGTCACAAACGTGCCTGATATCCCGTCTACCTTATTTCAAGTGCATTATACCCTATGACCCTTGTAATAGGGCGGATGGGAAATCCGTAACATTTGTGATGGAGTAACCTGTCCGCCAAACTATAAATCATACCCTAAATCAGAAAGGCAAAATCTTTGACTGGACCCTCTTGGAATATCCAGCATCCGCTCCATCACAGTTGGCCTGAAATCATGCCTAGGGCCCAGTCAACTGCAACTGTAACTTCTGATTGGTGCATATCGTTTTCTGGTCATTTGTTTGCCCAATAACTTTGAATATTCATATCTTTGGTTCCCTCATTAGATTTTAGCCATTTTTACTATCATATTTCCTATTAAATATTTCTCTATTTTGGAAATTGGTAGTGGAAATTTTATTGTGTTTTGTTTTGACTTTTTAATTGCATTGGTACTGCTGAATACTTTATAGACTTTTCCTTAACTTAAGCCTATCTGCTCTGTGCCATATAGGGCCAGCTTTAGCACTGGTGTCGCTTGGTGCAACAGTCTTTTTGGCACTCCGCCCCCCATGATCTCGTCCTCACATTCTTTCACTGCCACACAGAAATAGTGCCCCTCATCTCTCCATAGCCCCTCTCTCACATACATTTAATTTGTTTTAGAGTGCAGGTAAAGGCTGGTTTTACAAATCCACTCAGCTATCCACATAATATACCGATCTGTTCTTTGTAGCAGGCATATTAACCCTCTGCGCTACTTAATGGTTAGTCAAAACTTCCACTACACTATACTCGGATCTCTCTCTCTCTAGCTGGAACATTCGTCACAACAGTTATCTTTACATTTTTATTGCTGCCTGAAAGCTGAACACACAAGGAACTCTGCAGCAGGTACTTTTAAATTGTGAGTTATTGCTTAACACAACGCCCCCCTGAGCTCAGTGCCCCCCCTCCAGGTCAGCGCCCAGTGCGGCCACATCAGTCGCACCGCCCTAAAGCCGGCCCTGGTACCATAGCTAGCTGGGTTTGAAACCAGGTTTATTTATTGAACCTGCATGTTAGACCTGACAGAACTTTGGACATATTATTTAGGAAGGACTTATTTCCTCCTAGCCTAATAACCCATTTTTATTACACAAGTGTATTGGGATATCATGCACTTGTAATAAGGCGGACGGGATATCCGGCACATGCCTTGACTGTGTCATGTGAGATAATAGAATCTTCACTTTATAAAACCAATTATAGTTATTATTTGTTAGCATCATTCTTTTATTTTCAAAGTAATATCATACTGTTTAGATCAGAGTGTATCAAGTAGATTGATTCATGTAAAAATAGCCCACTCTTTTTTACATCAGAACAGTGTGTAAAAACCAAAAACAAATATCTTGCGGAAGAGTTAAGAAAGTATCAGGGTGAGAGAGAGAGAGAAAGAGAAGACATTTCCAATAGTAGAGGAAACATCCCCCCTCAGAGTAAATTGTGAGGTTTGTATGTAGGTACAATGTGGAAAAGGGAATACCTTTAGTGTTAGTGGGAGAGCAAAGGAGAGAGAGAAAGTGGGGCTTACAAATAATGTGTGTACGTTGACCTTAGAGGCCCATGAAACGATGAAATTGTAATAGGAACATCAGTTTAGAGCAGCAACCACTTCTTAAACATAAAATTGGTTCTCAATGTCGTTTTCATTTTGTTAACTCAGGTTTGCAATTAACTGTTTTTCTCTTTACCATGGTAGTTTCTGTTCATTGTAGACTTCAGCTTTAATATCAAAGGATTCTTATTTTCAATTAAAAGTTCTCCCTGCTCTAAGGATGCCTCAAGTGAGGACATCTCCTGGACAGAAATCAAAATGAGACCCATTATGATTTTTTTTTACATTACATGCATATTTTGCTTTAGGTTTCTTGGAAAATCTGTTTTTTTCAAAGTGCAACTAACAATGGGCACTGAATAGAACTAGAATGTTTAGGCTTACCATTCATGAATAAATAGTTGATAAAAGAACGGACAATGGTGAGGGCCATAGGATTAATGTGATTCTGTGGCGGCAGCATTAACCACATTATGGATTCACTGCATTTGCCACATCATTTTCAAATTTGCAGATTTGACAAAAGCATTGTTTCTGTCTCAAGTGGATGAAATTAATACTGCCAGAGAATGTGCTGCATAATTTAGAAAACCTTGACGCATAATTTGGTGCTCAAAGGTAAAGCTATACAGAGTGTTTTTGGGAGAAGTCATTAGAAATAAAGACATCTGAAATTCACAGGTAAGTGTGACATTTTTCCCATATTTCACAGTTCAGTGTGAAATATATGTTTTTATATCACTGCATTTTGTGCAATAAAATCAGCTAAAGCGAAACACTGATGTAAAAACCGCTTAAATGAAGATAGAAATCAGAGACATGATGTAGGTTGGCACATTCATTTATGTTGCATTGAAGTGGCTTTCTGCCATACTAAACGATAAAGGCGATGTTTTTTAAAATGTAATACAATATTTGGGGAAGGTATGAAACATACAAATATTTCTGTAAAGGTCTACTTAATGTCATAGAAACGTAAGTAATTTATTTAAATAATGGACACGATGCACATGAATAATAGGGGAAACTGTTGAGGTATATTCTTGAAAAAAAAAATTACTTTCTGTTCAGCTATTTTCAGATGACAATAATGACGTTAGCTTTCCAAAGCAGTTTGTGTGAGGGCCTGACCGTGTGCCTTGCAGCTTTTCCAACATGATTTATCCACTGTTAAAACATTCCCTTTAGATGGTATTCGTGATAGAACAGCACCATTTCCGATTTCTAGGGCGTGGTCAACATTTTCAGACATGTGTCAAGAAAGTGATTATTCCAGACAGCCTGAGTTGCAGCCCCACTGGACAGAGACGTTTTAAGTCAAGGGCCAGCCTTTCAGGGGCCCCCCTGATAGATCCAGCTTTGTTCTGCAAATAATCTTGCTCTGATGACCTTGAATAATTCTTAACAGGTTGTTTTAGATACTGTTTTCCTTTTTTTTCTTTTTAATGTGGGTGATATGTGAGAGTTTATTACTGACATTTTGCAGAGAAATGTTGGGCTCATGTGTTCAACATCCATAACAAAGTTTCTTTAAGATCAATACACCTCACATATGAGAAATGGGAGGGTGTCACAGGGATTATTTGCAGTAATATTAGTGAGCTGCTGCTGTGCTACAATATTAAAAACACACCTCACTATCCCTGAATATTAGATATATGCACATTTAGAATTTGGACGAGTGTGCCTGTGCACTGTCAGTGACCTGGCCAAAGAGCATGAAACAGCTGAACTGGATCATAAATTTAAAGCTGTTCAGAACAGGGGTCTTCAAAATATGTTTGGCCCAGGGCTCCCAAAATCCTTAAGATGCCCCTGCCACCGGAGTGTCGGCTTCATTCTCCCAGACGTGAGCTTTGCCTTTTCCGTTATCGGCCCCCCACCTCTACTTTTCCCTTCAGTCGTCAAGAATCACCCTAGCAGCAGTTGTGAAAAGCAGAGTCGACGGTAGTAGTCCTTTTAGAGGTTTTCTTCGAACCACTGCCGCACAGGTTCACTGTTCTCCTGCACCCATTTAACGTTAGCTTTGGTCTTTTCCAGCGCCTGCTCCAGTGCCCGGGTGGCGGAACCAAAGCCGGTATCTTCGTTTTCCTTTTTGAACTGCTCCAGCTACGAGAGAGAAGAGGATGGGTCACGTCAAGAGAGCTTGAAAAGTGTTGTTTTAAGCGACAATATGTGACGTGTGTAATCGCTATATACGGTTTTAAACACTGTAAACACTGTATAAAATGGTAGAGTTCATTCTAGCTGCAGTATGTTACAAGCTGTGAATGTATGTAGTAAATTGCAGTTTTCAATGAAAGGAAATGTGCTGCTTTACACTGAAAACGCAGTAGCATTTGTTAAAGTCTATAAAGGAACTGTATTCCACAACAGAACATAATCACACCATAATAAAATATATAACACAGCAACATTACATGACTAAACAGCCAAAACAGAATGCAACACAACATAAAACCAACACTGTAATAATACAACAATAGTACACCACAACACAAGTGCATGAAATGGGGTTACTGGGTGACTAAATCAACCTCTGTTCAAGCCGCATGTAGCTAGGCCCAGAGCGGTCAGGATTTACTCAGAGACAATGTGTAAAGTATTTGTGCAACACTTCAAGCAGTAACACAATGAAAACACGCCACAAAAGAAGCCCACCACTGATTTCGAAAAACAGAGTCATTTTTAATAGATAAAACAAGACCAAAACGACAAAAATCCAATCAGTAGAACTGGAGATTTTCAATTTTAAAGATTTTAGTAAAAATAGCGGCAAAAGGCGTAAAGCGCCAACTGTGTATATCTGGTCATGCTAGACTGGGACAGAGTTACAAGTTCAGGCCGAACGCCACGGAGTGCAGGCTGGCTACAGGGACCCAGTGAGGCCAGATGAACAAACTACCTATAATTCTGGTTTGCAGAGGGTTGCGAGGATCCACTTCGAAGATGCGTCGTGCAGCCGAAGCGATGCGTCGGTTCCGAGATGTGGCAAGGCCATTGTCGTCATCGAAGATCCTGTCAATGAGGGCTTGCAATGCGAAGCCCAGGATCGGGGATGAGTCTTGCATTCCGGGACGGCATCGGTCTGAGTTACTCCATGGTTGCGATGCGGAGTCCGGTGTCAACGTCGAGGCTGCCGTCGATGAGGGATGTGAGGGCCTGTGCTGATGATGTATTGCGCAGTGGCATTGCCAATGCGGCGACGGGCTGCGTTGCGATGCAGGTCTTTGCAGCAGTTCCAATCCATGCAGCAGCGGCGATGTGTCGGTTCTGTTTGGTGTTGCGCAACGCAACAGAGGAGATGCGTTGGTTCTGCTGGGTCCAGAGAAGGTGGCAGAGCTCCTTAAGCCCCCTCCCAAGGTTCCAGGACAAGGGTGGTACCACTTGGCAGGGTAGACTCACCGATGGCAGAGTGCAGGTGAAAAGTTGTTGAAAGCCTGTTATGTCCCTGAGACTTCAGATCAGGAGGTCAGCCAACTAGCCCTTGGAGATACGCTGGTTTCTGGGTTAAAGAGATGTAGGTCCAGTCCTCCTCACCCAGGCAGGAGGGCAGCAGGCAGCAGTTCAGCACAGTAAAACAACAGCACAACAAGGCAGTAGTCAGCAGAGGTGCAGTCCTTCAGCAGCACAGCAGTCCTTCTTCCTGGCAGAGTATCCAAATGGTCCAGAAATGTACTGAAGTGGGGGTGTCTGAAGTCCAGTATTTATACCCAGTTGTGCCTTTGAAGTGGGGGAGAAGCTTCTGAAGGTTTCCCTTTGAAGCACCCAGGCATCATGCTTCCTCTATCCTGGCTCCAGACTAACTACAGGGGGTATGTAGACTTTTTTGTGGAGGAAGGACACAGCCTATTCAACTGTAAGTGGGGCTGTGCCCAGCACCCCTTTCCCATCCTGCCAATGATGGCCCATCCAGGTACTCCTAGGCTTCCTATTGTGTGTGGCTGTCTAGGAAGAATATACAAAGCTCAACTGTCAGCTACACCCAGTCATGTGACCCAGGTACAGGCTCCAGGCACCAAACGGCTAAGGCAAGAAAATGCCAGCTTTCTAAAAGTGTACAAAAAAAAGAGATCTAGCTGTCTGTTTTCAATGGTAACTTAAAAAAAAACAGGGTCTAGTAACTTGATTTTCTAGGCCCTTGTATTTATTAACTTTATTTTCTTAATTCATTTCCACATGTACAATTGCTTCTAGCATGTCATGAAAGAGCCACTTTTTTCATTTTATATATGCACAGAACTGTAACTAACATATAACGTGTTGTACTGTGACAATTTTTGCACAATTGATACAAAACAAGACAAATGTATAAAAATGAGTAATGACGTTTTATGTACAGATTTTCAAAACTTGACCAAAGAGAATACTAATCATACCTGTCATCAATTTTCAAACCAAACAGACAGAGTTTATAGATCACTCCAATTTTAGAACTGAAAAACCTCTTGTTAGTAATAGCTCATAGAGGCTGCATATTTGACTTGGAACTGTAGTAGGTAATCTAAGTGTGCAAATGTTCCCACAACCTAGTTCTTTTCTTGCAGATTTATTTCCCAAGAGCTCTTGTCAATGCGTTTCGTACCCCCTTGTGGGTAATGGGGTTTTCCTCAGGACAAAGACTGGTTACGTTCCGTGAGACAATGATAAGTAAGAAGTGATTATTACTCCTCCCTGACTCTCCTAACTCTGCACTGTGGTGTTAAGTGGTGTGTCATAAATTCCTTGGCTTTTCCATTGCTTGGTACTTGATTTTATATTTGCCTAGTGTTTCTAATGTGGTCCAAATGCCAACTTCCTATCTGTGAGAGATGAATGGAAAACTTATGTTAAATGTCTGCGCGGCTTAATCGAACTGGTATATTGATTTGGACAAGCAATGGCGGGCTTAATGTTGGTAAAGTTGTTCAGTGCTAGTTGTGCGATACCGAAAGTTCGCCCCCAATTCCGTTTGAACAATTCGGCCACCAACTACATTGTAACTGTCTGCTTGTAAATATGCAAGGCGAAACTGACATCTTTTTACTGTCGTCGTGTTGAACGGATTGTTTCAATGTTACACGTTTAATTGTGGCGTATGCTGCCTCCATAAAAGTGCACAAGTTAACTGATCAATATTGGATTAATGAATATTCATAAACGTACAAAGGACTGGATATAAACCACAGTTCTTACTTTAATTTCGTTCCAGCTGCTGCTGCATTTGTCTGCTAACTCCTCCGGTGGGAAGCTTATTCCTGTGCTCTCGGGAGTGCTGACGATCCAGACCTGATAAGTAGAGCGCCGCTTAAGCTCATATTGCATGCTGGTATTTGTAGTTTTTTTCTTTTCAATTTGACACTTTTGGTCCATGGTGTGTACTTGTGATTTTGTTTTTAACTAACCGTATTGCCACTGTCCTTATTTATGAGGCTGTGTTAAAAGCTTGCATCCAATTTTGGGACAAAATTGATTTTTTACACTAGACTACTGAATAGCTGGAAGAATATAGGTTATTATAGCCTGTTAATCTCCAACATTTCATTCAGACCTCACATTGCTGCATTAAATTTGAGGCTCAAGTAAGCTTCTCTTTTCATGAGGTTGACTTCAAGGTCACCTCCTCTTGGATTTGGTTTAATTACACTCAGGACTGTCCACTTCAAATCTTTTTCTGTATGCCCATTGTCGATGAAATGATTGGCCGTAGGGGCTGAGGTAAGCTGTGTTTTTATTCGAGACTCGTGCTGGACCACTCTGCTTTATCTCTTGATTTGTTTTGCCAATGTACATTTTTTGACAGGGTCTAATGATGGCCTACACAACGTTCTTTGTTCTGCAATTGGAAAATTCATTATGCCTCCATTGCACTTGGCCATCTGTAAAGGTGGAACCTTCAATCTTCAGACTGCAAACTGTGCAATTTCCGCATTTGTGATGACCCACTACTGGTTTCAAATTCCATTGAGACCGCAGCTTTTCTGGCTTCGTTTGCGGGGAGTTACTAGCTCTTACTATTTGTTGTCCAATACTTGCGTCTTTCTTCATGTCAAATACAGGTAAATGTAGGGAGCATGTCGAGTTCTTTAAGAGGTGGCAATTATTACAAATTATTTTCTTAAAGTTATTGGTCTGGAGCAGAAGGTACAAACACAAACTAATTTTTCCATGGGTTGCTTCTGTTGCTTGATCAATTGGTACTCCCTTGGTGTATACCAGGCCCTCTTCATGGAATGTTTTAGTAGTTTGTGAGGATAACCCCTCTCTTTAAGTTTCTCCTTGAGTGCGTCTGCGTGCAACTGATAATCTTCTTTTCGAGTTGTCGTGTAGTCCCTATAAGACCTATATAGGATCTGCTCGTTTAGACAACATGCACTGCGGTACTGGTGTCCAGACTGGTTCCAGACACCCCCACCGGGTATGATGGCCTGTGTACCAGCTAGCTCACAATGCCACTATAACCTCCTCTTACCAAGGAGAGAATAGTTCTTGGCAACTATCGAACATGACAACCCTGATCCCTCAGGACCGTGGAAACAGTAACTCACTTTTCGCTCAGGCACTCGTGCTCACGTTTTCTCAGAGAGTAACAATAAACGGTTGGGACGTTTTCAATAAGTATTTATTGAACAGTCGTTATTCTAGTGTAGAATAAGTGTACTGAAATCACCAGTAGACAGTAGCATATATAAATGAGTAACAGCACTAAGAAAGTAAATAGATGGCAGGTTTCTACCATTTTGCTAAAATCATAACCACAGGTAAGTATATAAAATACATGGCAGTAAAATGCGTACTCCTACGATGCAACCCTAACTAGATGTACCTAAGTGTACCTAGCATGTGAGTAGGTGTAAAGCCAAGAATCCTTCTAGGATAAAGCCAACCCCATTACCTGATGTTAGACTGCGGGACCCCGTTCTGGTCTCGAGCTGAACACCCTGCAAGGGATGTCAGACCACTGCGAGCTGGAGTATCTGCATGCAGGAATCTCAGCGTCTCGCGTCAGTGTGTCGGCATGGAAGTCATGAACTCCTCCCCTTCTCTCAGCAAGATGTGGTGTTTATATACCCTAAGGTATCCCCAGGGGTTCTATCTTGCTATGCCAGTGTCGGATTTAGGATGACGTCGGGAATGAACTTTATACACAGTTATTATGCAGGAGATGATGGTACTGCTGTGATTCCAGGAAACTTAGAATCCTCATGCATAATTTATGAGGCCAGTGTCCAGGGAAAAACCCTACGTACTTATGTGTAGTATTGTAACTGGGTAAAAGGTCAGTCCTCCAAATCCGTAATGTTTGAAGTATAGGAGAGAATGTAGGTGAAGGGTTATGATGATACCTAGACCTACATCGGGGTACCTATATGAAATATAACAGAGTGCAATTTCATCTTATTCTTAACAATTGCCCAAACGGCAGATTGTCTTTCAAATTGCGAAGATGGAAGCTCCTGTGGTGGAGTGCATTGTTTTTGTCCCTTGGCTTTTTATGTAATGTGGTTGCTAATTCATTTTCCAAAGGACTGACTTCTACATCCAAGAATGTGAGACTCGTTTTGCTTTTGGAAAGACTGAATCTGATGTCAGGGCTTCTATTGTTGAGCCATTGTAGAAAGTCATTAGATCTTGCTATTGCCTTTCCATAGGCACCATATATCGTCTATATACCGGTACCATTGTGCGATGTGCTTCACAAATGGGTTGTTGTTATAAATGAATTTTTCTTCAAATCTAGCCATGAATCACACTGCTGTCTCTGGTGCGAAGGGACATGGCAAAAGGTTTTACTTTGCCAGGTCGAAATGGTAGTTTAAATCTGCAACCACAATGACAGTCCTGAGACATGTTTAAAGTGCTGCGTAAGTGGGTGGCACAATCAGTGCTGCAGGCCCACTAGTAGCATTTAGTTTACAGACCGTAGGTATATGTAGTACCACTTTACTAGGGACTTATAAGTAAATGACATATGCCAATTGGGTATCAGCCAATGTTACCATGTTTAGGAGGCAGAGCACAAGCACTTTAGCACTGCTTAGCAGTAATAAAGTGATCAGAGTCCTGAGGCCAACAAAAACGAGATTAAAAAAATGGAGCGGGAAGGCAAAACATTTGGGTAAAGACCACCCTACGACTGGCAGGTCTAACAACAATGACACAACAGTGTAAATAACAACTCAGCACACCATCAACATCACAAGCACAACAAACTCTAACACAACCACTACACACCACACTACACAACAAAAGGCAAACCAACCTAACAACAGAACAGAGCACAACAATACAATACAAGGCAGCACAAAATCCAAGATAACAGAAAACCATATATATCAACATAACAGCACAATAATACCACAACAAAAAGACAGCAGAGCACAAGAAAACCACCACAAAAGAACACATCTCAACTACACAAACACAATACAATACAATATCAATAAGACAGTGATGGTTTGCCACCAAAACCTTTTTAAAAAGAAGAAGAAGCCAAGTATTTCCCATCATCCATCTACAGAGGAAGTGACATCACTGCATTTCTCATCATCGATCTGCACAGGAAGGGACATTACTTCCCATCTTCTCCCTACTTCAATCAACTCTTTGAGGTGTCCCATTGCCTGGGCATCCCCTTCAAAGGGCAGACAAAGAGAACACAGTACCTGTTTGGGCCTATAAGGAAATGAAAGAACCGGAGACCAGAACAGGGTAAGATAATAATCATGTTCCTCACCCTGCGCCCCATACTCCCAATCCCCCAAATCAATGAGATGTACACAGCCCAGACACTTACATAGCAATCGCACAACACATAGACCCAACCTTATATACATCCCACTACCTACCACACATCTTCAAACTACACAACACACATTCCAGCTCATGCTCATTAATGCTCACTCTGCAGTACTTCAAGCACCAGGCAGCTCAGACCTCATCACCTATCATAGGGTTGACACCCTCTTCATCACAGAAACGTGGTTCACCCCCACATCTTCACACATCCTAGATGTTCTTCCCACCGACTACAGGATTCTCATGTGGAATATGCACATAAAATGGGAGGAGGCCCAGCTGGTATTCATAATATTGTAACTCTCAACACCATGGATTTGCTGACATGCCATTTCACTTTCCCTACAACTCAAACCCCCAACCTTCATCTCATCTACATACCGCCAAGAAGAAATAAGGATTTTATTGATGAACTCTCAGCTCTCCTCACCACCTCACCCATCTGACATGCCCATGCCACACTGTTTGGTGACTTCAACCTCCCAGGGAATGCAAGCTCAAAAAAACACTAGAGACTCCCTATTAAACCTCATTGATATACTCAATGTGGTACAGCATGTCACACAACCAACACACTCCTAAGGCCACATCCTTGGTCTTGTCTTCTCGACATTACCCACAATCCAATACAAACCGACCCATACCCTAGTACAGGACTGACCACTCTGCCATCTCTATCTGCCTGATCAGAGTACTACCAGAAACCAAGGTCAATACAAAAGAGAAGACCAAACCATCAGATCTTTCAAAGAATTTTCCATAGACAACCTAATGCTTGAACTCATCTCTCACATCATCTACTCCATGTACGATACCAAACCCTTCTAATCAGGTTTTTAGAAAGCTATGTGAATGCTTATGCCCCAGTTACAACATGGAAGTGCAAGTCAAAGCCTTTGTAGAGAGTAAAGATAATGGAAGAAAATCAGAATTCCCAAGGACCTCTTGATACTGAAGGCCCTCTGCATAACACACAGGCATCTGATCACATCAGCCAGAGTAAGTACTCTACCATCACCATCAATGAAGCCACAAGCAGAAGCAGAAATCTGTTCAAGACAATTACGCACTGCATCAACAATCCCTCACTCCAGAGAAGTGCAATGCTTCTTTGTAAGTAAAAAAGAATACAGATGATTTGCCAGCACATTGATGATACCAAGCCTGCTTCATCTCTTACACACACCCCTTTCTGTAGAATCCTGTGATGGTCAGCGTTCAAAGCCCAATCTAGCTGACATACTCAAATCTTGAAAGTCACTTCTTATGAACATGATGTCCTACCATTGTCATTCATCAAGGCACTCTCTGAAGATGCTGTCTTATCTCTACCTACCATTGTCAATGCCTCCCTTACTCAAGGCATGTTCCCAGAAGCTGTCAGCTGGTCAGATCCTCCCACTCCTAAAGAAGCCTGATGACCTCGCCAACTGCTGCCCATCACTCACCTAATATTCATTGGCAAAATCACTGAAAAAGCATTCTGTGTTCAAATCTAAAATCACACCTATACTAACCATCTCCTGCATGTGTATCAGTCTGGCTTCAGGTCACGCTGCAGCACGAAGACTGCCATCTCACACATCGATGCCTTCTTTACCACAGATGACGATGACCTCTGATCCCTCCAAATATTGCCTGACCTCTCAGCTGCCTTTGACACAGTAGACTATCATACCACCAAACACTACCAACCACGAGACAAGAATGGGAGGCACCGCAATGTCCTTAACTGGTTCTACTCCTACCTTTCCAATAGGCCCCAGGTTTGCTCACATGGGAACCTCCATGTCACAATAAAAAACCCTATCATATATGGAGTCCCCCAAGGTTCCATATTGTCTCCTGTCATCTTCAACCTTTACGTGGAGCCGCTTGGTGCTCTACTTACTAATAATAGCATCAAGATTCACCAATATGCCGATGATACATAACTCTACTTGAAAGAAACACAACTCTACTTGAAAGTTTTTTATGCTTCAGACATCCAATGCCTTAAACACTGCTTGCACATCATCCAGACCTGGATGTCCAGCGCCTACCTGAAGCTCAACTCAACCAAGACAGAAATCCTATTGATTGCGAAGAACAACAAACACAATATAGTACCAATGTGACTCAATGACATGAACCTCGACAGCTTCGAACCCCAACTCTCACCAAATGCCTAATAACTTGGATTCACCATGGACACCAACCTCTCCCTCAAGGAACACATTTCCAGAAAAATAATGACACCCTGGTACCAGCTCTCTCTTCTCATGAAAGTCAAACTGTTTCTTCCAGAAAGCTGCTTCCGGAACTGCTGTCCAAGACCTTGTACTCTTGCATCTGGATGGTGTTAATGCCCTATTCAATGGCCTTCTAGACTCCACATTGGCATCCCTGAGGAGCATCCTACATCCCGCAGCACATCTAGTCCAGGGCCTGAATAAATATGATCACATCACCACCACCTTAATGGAACTCCATTGTCTCCCCTTTTCAGCCCGAATGTCTTCAAAACTAGTAGCATCATTTACAAAGCACCCCTGCTTATCATGTAGGCAAGTTCACCATCTCTGGTGATTCTCAGCACATGTGCAAACAGGACACCATCAGACTGCAGAATAAGAAGTATAAAAAAGTAAAAAAACAAGGCCTTTTCCATATATGCACCCAGGAACATTATCCTCGTATCTATCAAGACTGCCCCAAAGCTGCTCCAATTTAGGAAAGAGTTGAAGACATACTTCTTTAAAGATCACTTCATCACAATGCATTAACCATTCACAATTCAGCTTCCTCTCTTATTATTGACTTTAAGCTTGCCTTTGATCATATACAGTGGTCCACAGCCTTTTGGTTAGGTTTGTACTATAAAAATACCTTTTATATAACATATACATATGTACAGTGATACTATGACAACAACAAACAATGTAACACAGGACCAATGCACCCCAAAACAAAGCTATAAAAGAACACATCACAATAACCAGATCAAATCAGATAATATTTTATTGTTTCAGTTTCTTAAAACCATATACAAAATATGATACATTCGTAATAAAAAAAACAAGAAATTAAATACTGCCATCCTGCCCAAATCTAAAAATATTTTTTAAAGGGGAAACAGCCTTTACATTGACTCATTGACTACGAAGGACCTGAACCACGACTCCTTAACAACGACCTCAACCTGAACCACGAGTCTTTTAACCACTAATGCATTTACAACTACCTCTGGCCAGTAGATGGCACTCTTGGATTGTATATGACAGATGTATTACTATTGATAAAATGGTGGATGGGCGCATTTTATATGGTTTTGTAGAGTGGATGAAGTGTTTTTTTTAACAAAATAAGTTTAGGGAAATAGTGTTTATTATGTGAAAACGTGTTTGAATTTTGTTGTAAATGCATTAAAGGTAAAGGCATACTCGCAGTAAAAAAAAAAATACTTTAAAATGTAAGTATTTTGGTAAGTATTACGTGATATATATATATATATATATATATATATATATATACATATATATATATATATATATTTGCAAGTGTATTTTTAAGGGTTTAGGGTGAGTATGGATTTTCAAGGGTATTTTTAGGGTTTAGAGTGGGTATGGGTTTTTGGGTGGCAAGGGTATTTTTAGGGTTTAGGGTGGGGATGGGTTTTTGGGTGGCAAGGGTATTTTTAGGGTTTAAGGTGGGTATGGTTTTTGGGTGGCAAGGGTCATTTTATGATTTAGGGTGGGTATGGGATTTTGGCTGGCAAGGGTAATTTTAGGGTGGGTATGGGTTTTTGGGTGGCAAGGGTAATTTTAGGGTGGGTGTGGGTTATTGGGTAGCAAGGGTATTTTTAGGGTGGGTGTGGGGGTTTGGGGTGGAAAGGGAATTCATAGGGTTTGGGGTGGGTGTAGGTTTTTGGGGTGGAAAGGGATTTTATAACATTAATAGTGAGTATAGGGGTGTGTGTGTGTATATAGTGTTAATACTTACCAACATTAATTTTACAAAACATGTCTTTAGCATGCATGCCTTTACCACGAAATGTAAGTGTTTTACAGGTACATACAAACCCATAACACATACATACATGTATATATATATATATAGGTTTATACTTACCTGTAAAATAGATACATTAATGGGGTAAAGGCAATCGTGGTAAAGGCATAGTAGTTGTAAAAAAATAGTTGTTGTTAAAACTGTAGTGGTTTAGACTAAGTAGTGGTTAGGGAGTAGTTGTTTAGACTGTAGTTGTTCAAGTGGTAGTTGTTCCATCATACAACCTTTTTAAAGCATAACAATTAATTCCATTTCTACTAATTGTCCCCATATTCAAGTCATAAAAGGTTTTCATTCCCACCTCCTAATTACTAAAGTAAAAAATGTTATTGTCTGACCCACTTTTTTTGGTGAAGTGTCTCTAAAACAGAATAAAATTGCCTCACTTATTGTTCTAATCCCTTCCATATTAAAAGACTGTTGTTCAAGTGGTAGTTGTTCCATCATACAACCTTTTTAAAGCATAACAATTAATTCCATTTCTACTAATTGTCCCCATATTCAAGTCATAAAAGGTTTTCATTCCCACCTCCTAATTACTAAAGTAAAAAATGTTATTGTCTGACCCACTTTTTTTGGTGAAGTGTCTCTAAAACAGAATAAAATTGCCTCACTTATTGTTCTAATCCCTTCCATATTAAAAGACTGTTTCAGTCGATTCTTACAAATGTCCAATAACTCCAGACATAAACAAATAATGTGTTTCAGTATAACCCTCTCTGAGTTGCAAAGACAGCACATGCAATTTATCCGTGAGGGGTTTTTCCATCGTGTGTCAAACTGATAAAAAAAGGTAGCTAGAGGAGTCTGAAGCATAAGAATGGTGTTATTGCCTTAGTGTTCAAGTTGAAATCTAAGCATGGTTGTCGCTGAGTCATGTAAAACTCCAGAATGTTTTTGGAGTTTTTGTATTCTGACACCCTCTCGTGTCTATGAGGCAGCTGGTCGTTTTAATTTCCTGTTTTAGCAATAATTTCCAATTGGCTTTGGTCATTTTGTGCAATTCATTTATGATCAGCAGATTATGCTCACCAGATAATATACTTGGTCAGGATGTACTTAAGACGAGGCTCTGCCACTGGAGCTTTAATGTGTGATTTTGACACTTCTTAATTAATGTAAAATCTTATGGTGTTATTTACCACATCTTGAATGTCTGTGCAATAGCTGATACGGTTAACTGTAATCTGGGCTGTGGTCGACATTAGTCCCAGTTCTAATATCATAAGGCTTTGCGGTGTAGCTTTTCGTAGGTTAAATATCTTCTATTACTGCTCATAAACACCATTTCTACTTTCCTCATGGTTTCCAGAGGCCAACAAGCTGCTCCAAATGTACAAACTGGAACCAACTTGGCGTGAGCCACAGCTACTGTAGTGCTGATGGTTCTCCCACCATATTTTAATGCAAAGCTTTTTATCACTCCAGAGATTACTGCCAATTCCTATCGCAGGTATTCCATATGGATGTTCCATTTGTTATCAAATGTCATCCCAAGGTATAAATAAGTGGACACCTTCCTTCTCAATTTCTTCTGAGCCAATAAACCAAATGTATTGTTTTTTTGTTTTTTTTACAACCAAATGAAATTACTTTAGCTTTGTTGATGTGAATCTGTAGGTCGTTATCCAAGTCATAGATGTGCAACCTCGTCAGCTGGTTTTGGAGACCACACTGTGTAGTTGATAGCATGACTAAGTCATATGCCAGGAATTCTATTTAGTTTTTTACTAGTTTGGGGGGATCTTACCTATCTTGATGCAGCACCTTGATGGAGCAGGGTTTTACGAAATAAAACCTGCTCGGATCAAACTTCCCTATGTGTGGATTATTAACAAGAGTCGCGTGAAATTAACAGTGAGGAACTAAAATGGGGAGATGAAACTGCACAGATGCGTGCTGGAAAGAGATCAGTATTTCCAGTGTAATCTAAGTAGGCCGCAAACGTGAAAGATTAATGCAGAAATAACAGCCAAAGAAAATAATGATAGAAGCCATGAGATTTAAAAAGAGACATGACATTTTCCTTTCCACTAACTGTTTGAAAATATGTACATAACATGAAGAAGAAATGCAAAGCATTAATAGAGCATTAATAAGGAAGTTTTGTTGCGATATGATAATTATTTGTGTATTTGTTTTTCCTAGAGAAAAAAAGCATATTTTATTGTTCTGCAGAGAAGGCTTCAAGAGTCTTTTTAGGTTTAATTTGCTCTCCAAAACGTAGGCTGCTAAGAAATGTATTTTGTCCTTCGAGAATTCCTGGCAATGGCCATGGCTGTGAGGAGGAAGTGATAAATGTTATTAATGGAATTTCCTTGTCGATTGGAGAAAGTGTTCTTGTGGATAATCATGCTGAAAGTTTTTGCAACAAAGCGAGTCAGAAACATGTGCAAGCTGCGGAAGAGATTATTGGAGTTTCCTCTGCTGAAGGACGATGACGAAAGTTTCCTAAAGACAAAGGAACTGTTGAGAGTCAGGTGCACTGGAAGTGGAATGATTAGACACCCTCTGACCTAGTCCAATCAAAAGCGTGGATTTTTGTGTTTTGATACATGGGGGCTGGATCTTTAGTGAATTATGGTATAATTACTAGTGACAGAATTTTAATTTGGGAGGGTGACTTTGCTAGAGGAGAGAGCCGTTTTGCTGTTTCCCTACTTAAACTGGCTGGCTGTTGTTCTGCTGACCCTGACTCCTTAACTTTGCTCCTCATACCTTCGTGAGGAAGCCCCAGCTTACTCTCCCGGCCGGAGGGTAGCTCTTCTAACTATTAGCATTCCTGTGCTATAGTTATTTGTCGGTTGTATGATATTCTGAATTTGCATATATCTTATTTGCAAATGTTCTTATTCTTTTGTCTCTTCGCCTATCCACTCACTCATGCTCTTTGAGAGATGTTTTATGAATTACTGTATTTTGTTTCACTGGTGTGATGATCTATTATTCAAGCTGTATTGTGCCTGATGAGTATTCACATTTTCCTAAAAACTAGATAAAAGCAAGTTGATAAGTAACCAGAGTCTGTCATTTTTATTATCATTGGTTATAGTGTATGAAATATTTTCCTTTGCTAATGTCCTCATAAGGTTAGGATTCTGTCACTCATTGCCAATCGCTGTCAACTCTACAAGATTCAGCAGAGAGAGAGAGGACCACATAGATAATAGAAATAAGTAGCATGTTTTAAACTCAAGCAGCGTGAAAGGGACAGCAAGGTGTTAAATTGGTTACTGATGGTAAAATTTGGCAAAGCCCCTTTTCACTCTATCAGTTTTTGGTAGCAGACTTGATGGTTAGATTGACTAAATTGGTAATTGATTAGGATGGAATTGATTATTGTTATTAATAAGATTGTTGTGTATTTTTCTGTTATATATTGTGGTCCGTCGTTGACCTCAATGGAGTAACTGGTCCGAAGTGGCATAAGATCCCGGGATATTTAGCCCAGGGCATGTTTTAGTGAGGCATACACTAAGCGGTATTGCGTTGTCTGCTGTTGATGCGGTACTGAACAATAGTTGTGTTGTTAGTATTGCCCATGGAACTTTGAAGTTAATATAGTGAGGATTTATTTTGGGTACCTTTAGAAAGCGCAGCTGAAGAAGTCCCGAGAATTTTCACTTGATTGAGGGTAAAATAACGCTGGTCGAGATTCTGCTGTTAGTGAGAGTATTCTTTGAGTGATTGAATCTATTTCTTTCTTTTAGTGGAGCAGACAAGCATGTTTGTTTATATGTTGTTCTAATCTTGTTTATCTTTTAAGAAACCTTTGTAATTTACTGCCAATTATTTTGTAAAGGGAGGGTCATTCGCAGGAGTTATACTGACGTCACAGAAAACCATGCTGGCATTGGTCAGCTAGTGTGAATCGTCACGAAAGAGTGCTGTGTTGCCATTGGTTGGTTGGTGTGAGTCGCGCTGGTATTGGTCAGTGTGAACGAATAGCGTTTGTGGAAATATGAAAGAGTCTTTTCTCTGTTCTTGACTGAGTTTAGTGTAGCAAACGAAAATTATTGAAAATGATGAAAACTTTGTTTAGGAAGGATGGACCTATACCTATTAGAGAGGGAATTCCTGTTCCCCCAGAGGGTACGCATGCTTCTTTTATGTCCTTATAAAGGGGATATCACACGTGTACCTGGTTGGAAAATTGAGTGAAGTATACAGAAGGAGATGGGAATATGGCTTTTCCAGAAAATGGTACTTTTAATGTGAGGATTTTAGAAAATTTAAGACATCAAATGACTGAATTGAGACCAAATCCTAGACCTATGCAGTATGAAGCGCTTGAAGAATGGGAACATGAGGCTTACAAGAGAGACAGGTCTGAGAATAAATACAGAAATACAGTGAGTGGATACTCAGAGGCAAAGTGGGATGCTCAGATGAAGAAGTGGAGGAGAGATGTGATAGTAGTAGGTTAAGGATTATATCCAGTTGTTGTAGTGGAGAATCAGGAAGGAGGACAGTCCCGGCTCCTGGAGGGAGTTCCGCTGGGCGGTGACGTGCGGCGGGGAGGGGCAGGGTGGGGGTAGGAAAAACCGGAATCCGGCCGAATCCAGGTAAGTTAGCAAATAAATAAATATAACGAATTTCGTAGGCGCGCTGCATCGCCAAATGCGATGCAGCGCGCTACGAAATCTGTTTTATTTATTTGTTTGCTAACTTACCTGTGTTCAGCCGGATTCTGGTTTTTACTAACCCCCACCCTGCCCCTCCCCCGCCACACGTCACCGCCCGGCGAATCTCCCTCCAGGAGCCGCGACTGAAGGAGGAAAGTGTAATGAGAAAAAGAAAAATGTTGAGTGTCCATGTCCAGATCCAAATGAGGTAGATGATGAGTTGTTGAATGAATTATTGTTGAGTAGACCACCACAATATCAGGAAGAACAAGAAAGAATTACCCCAAGTGCTCCATTGATTCAAGTAGAAGTTCCTCAGTATTCACAAATGAAAAATACAAATGTAGTAGGCCAGGTGAAAGATGATTTAACGAAAAAGATTACTCAATTGAATTTGAATGCAGATGCTTTATCAGTTCCCATGACTATTGATCCCATAGTTCCATTATATAGTGAGGGTCAGAATATTTCACAAGTACATGCTTTGACTGTTCCTGTTAACAATAGAACTAGTGGTGGTGCTGCAAGTGAGACAGGATCATTGATTGACATTTTCAGAAAAATCATTGGAAACCCCAAAGCCCAATGTGCAAATGGAACCAAGGAGACTAATGCAGAATGCGAGAGAAGTGACCTCTACATCAGGAGGTTCAATAGGGCCATCCCCGGAAGAATTGGATGAATGAATTAAAGGGATGGTGTCTAACAAAGTCGATATGAGCATGGATGTTAGTGGATTAAAAGCAGATTTGGAAGAAATGATCATAGGTACAATTAGTCCTGAAATATTGAGTAAATATCGGGAAGAAGAGTTATTATTTTTGTCTAAGAATAATACAATAAGAGTGAAAAATCGACATGAAAGGTTTGCTGAAGTTGCACAGACCTATGGTGTTGACATAGAAAAGTCGAAGGCTTTGCAGAAAACTTATAGATTGGAATTTAGTGACAAAGATTTGGAGAATTTGAATGCTTCTGGTAAACGATTGCAGATTAAAAAGCTGATTAATACATTGAAACGATGGGGTGAATTGGAGTATTGGAAAGACAGATGGGCTAAAAAAAAAAGAAGAAATGGTTGCAAATCAAGGGGCTTCATCTATGTTTCCAGTAAGAGAGATAGGTACAGAGACGACAACAATGACTGAAATGATATATCCAATGAGAAAGGTACCAGGAGGTGGATATGTTCATGTCCCTTGGTCAAGGCAGGATATACTGTCTTTTACGAATGAGTTTCCCAAATTGAGAGAAAAAAACAGTTGAGTGGTACAAACAAGTAGAGAGGTTTGTGAAGGTTTCACAGGCCATATGGAAGGACTTGGATGGTTTGTTTGATATTGTGGTTCCAGCTGATTTGTGGGTTGAGTGTAAAGCTGTGTGAATGAGTGAGTGGCTGTGTAGGTGGCTTTATTGGTGAGTGAGTCAGTGTGTCAGTGGCTGCATGGGTGAGTGAGTGGCTGTGTCAGTGGCTGCATAGGTGGGTGAGTGGGTGTGTAAGTGACTGTACGGGTTAGTGGCTGTTTGAATGGGTTTTGGTTAAGTGAGTTGGTGTGTGAGTGACTGTATTAGAGAGTGAGTGGGTGTGTAAGTGGCTGTATGGATGAGTGAGTAGTTATGTGAGCACTTGTATGGGCCTGTGAGTAGGTATGTGAGTGGTTGTGTGGGTGTGTGAGTGGGTGTGTGGTTGTGTGAGTGGGTGTGTGAGTGGTTCTGTAGATGATATCATGAGAGATGTCATCAATAAATTTCTAAGGTTTTTTCAAATTCTATTTCCTAACTATAACGTCCCTGTAACCTCTGTTTTTTTTGTGCATTTCTAAGTTTAAAAAAATGTTATTTGCTAACTATAATGTCCCTATAACCTTTGTTTTTTGTGTGAATTTCTGAGGTTTTTAATTTTATTTCTTAACTGTAACCTGTAACCTTTGACAGTGAGTGTGTGAGTGGGTGCGTGAGTGTATGAGTGGGTCTGTGAGTGAGTGTCTGAGTGGGTACATGAGAATCTAGGAGAGTTTCTGAGTGGGTATTGTGGGTGTGAGTGTCTGAGTGGGTTTGTGAGTACCTCCATGAGTGCGTGAGTCAGTCAGTGAGTACATCATTAGTGTCTGAGTGGGTCTGTGAGTGGGTGCATATGTGTCTGAGTGGGTCTGTGAGTGGGTGTGTGAGTCTCTGAGTCAGTCTGTGAGTCAGTGCATGAGTCTCTGAGTAGGTCTGTGAGTGGGTATGAGAGAGTATGAACAGTTATGTAAGTGGGTGCATGAGTGTCTGAGTGGGTCTGTGAGTAGGTGTACATGTCTGAGTTGGTCTGTGAGTGCGTGCATGAGTTTCTGGATAGGTCTGTGAGTGGCTCTGAGATTGTCTGAGTACGTGCATGTGTGCCTGAATGGATTTGTGAGTGTGTGTGAGTGTCTGAGTGCATCTGTGAGTGGGTCCCCCTGAGTGTCTGAGTGGGTCTATAAGTGTGTGTGAGAGTGTCTGTGTAGGTCTGTGAGTGGGTGTGTGAGTGGGCATGTGAGTGCCTGAGTAGGTCTGTGAATAGGTGTATTAGTATCTAAGTGGTTCTGTCAGTGGGTGTATGAGTGCCTGAGTATGTGAGTGGGTATCTAAGTGTCTGTGTGGGTGTGTCAGTAGCAGTGTCAGTGACTGGGCCACAATGGAACTGCACCTGCCCCTTTATCTAAAAAGAGTTCACATTTTTCCACAAAATATCTACCCAAGTTGAATGCTTTCTACTGGTTAATTACTGAATGCTACCTCCTTCAGCAAATGTCTAGTATGTATTCTACAATACATCTATGTAATGGAGCACAAGTAAATGTCACCAGTGACCTTGTGTGCATTTTGGCAATGTGTTTTTTCCTCATGTGTCTTTGTTCAGAAATTTGTGCTAACATGATCTTCCTAAAGAGAAGACGATGAGAGTACATATAGGTAAATCTCCACCAAACAAGGGTCCTTCTTCTTAACTATATGAAGTAAGTGCTTCCTTCTTTTGTGGAGATGTGCTCATATTCCTCTGCATCAAGATCGCGTCACAAAAGTCGGTGAGAATGGGGGGGGGCTCTTGTTAAGTTGTCCATCATCCTGACAAAATGTGGAAAGACCTCTGCATACTACTAAAATAGGCAGTGATTTGAATACACATGGGGGCATATTATCAAGAACGGCGTTAAAATTATCGCCGGTTTAGCAGCAGAAAACTGCAGCTAAAGCGGCGATAATGGGCTTGATAATATGCCCTGGAGAATTCCAATAGAAGCCCATGTTCACACCAGAACATGGACTTCTATTGGAATTCTCAAGGGCATATTAGCAAGCCCATTATCGCTGCTTTAGCGGCAGTTTTCTGCCGCTAATCCGGCGATAATTTTTAACGCCGTTCTTGATAATATGCCCCATAGTAATTTAAAGGGAGAACCATGGACTCTGCTCTCACGAGGCAAGGACAAGAAATAACCAATTTGTCACAGTCACTGCAGATTGTGCTCCAATAGATCAATGATGTATTCACCTCTACAAAGCATTTCAGATTGTCTTTCAATGTGGAATTGCTGAGTAAACACACTTGCTTTGCCTAAGTCAAGCCCAGGAGGTCATGATCATTTGAGCTTTACAGAAGTGGAGCTTAAATTGGGGCACCTGCTATGGTTATATATGTAAGTGCTTCCCATTGAGGTTTAATTTCTGTGAAATGAGCCAAAACTTAATTGGGGAGGGCTGATTTTGGCCCGGTGACCTATCTCCAGGGGCCCAGCCAAAATTCAATTTGGGAGGAGGCCTCACGACACTCCTCCCCAGGCCGATTTTGGCCTCTGGGTACCCATCCCCTGAGGCCTGGCCATGTCTTCCTGGGTGCCCTGACCCCACCCAAGGTACCCAATGTGCTTTGATGGGGACCGCAGGGGGAGCCTCAATGCCCCGCGGTTCCAGCCGGCTCTCCACTTCACGCGGGAGCCAACATTGCTCCTGCATGCAAGGAGCAGCTAATTATGCAGCTCCCTGCATGCAGGAGCAAATCATTCCTCTGTTTCCCTGCCTGCGGGACAGTTGGCAGGGAAACAGATGAAAACTCCGCTCCCAGCAAGCAGGAGCAGTTTGACTGCTCCTGCTTGCTGGGAGCAGAGTTAGTGTTTCCTCTTGCTTGGCAGGAGCAGTCACAGCTGAGGGAGCACCCCAGGACATAGGGAGCCAACCCTGCGGGGTGGCGGTCCCCAGGGCCAATAATGGCTCCAGAAGGGGGATAGTGCGCACCCTGTCTTAAGTATGCATGGGCTGGCACCAGGGATGTGGTGGTCCCTGGGGCCATATGTGGCCCGAGAGGGGGGGCGCAGGTCTCTTTCTCAGTTTTTAAAATTGTATTTGGCCCTGTGGAGGTGCTGGTCCCTGAGGCCCTCGAGGTCTGTGCAGCCCCCAGGCATATTTATTAATTTAGTCCCGGGAAGGTGGTCCCGGGGCATATTAACGCCCAAAGAAAGGGGCTTGCATGGACCCACTCCTTTAAAAAAATAAAAATAAAGCGCTTCAAAGGGCCCAAATATAGAAGGTGTGCGCAGCCCCCTCCGATATTTGAAGGAAGCCTCCGAGTGGTGGTGGTCCCTGGGGCTAAAACTAGCCCCAGGAGGGGGGCCCATGCACCTCTCCTTTTTCTGAAGTCCCTCATGCCCCCGACATGGCAATTAATAACTCTAAAACTACTGAACAGATTTCTGATAAATAACAAGAGCACTCTTTCTGGACCAAGAGCTAGATTTCTGCTAAACTTGGTGTAATTCCGTTCAGCAGGTCAGGGTGTAGTCACATTCAAAATCTCTACGGTAATTAACATGGGAAACACACTTTTTTGACCCTCCCTTTTTCTTGGCCCCCGCTTGACGGATCACCCGGAAACTTTCCATGCACAACTAGAATCAGCGGCACACTGCCTTTTGGAAACTTTTGTGAAGATTCATTTAACGGCGCCAAGGATATAGGCAAGTCAAAAGAAAACAAGGTCCTAACTATGACTACCTAGTGGAGACTGCCTGTGGGTAATACATATATAGTCGGGGTAATCCGTGAAGCAAGGGCCAAGAAAAAGGAAGGTCCCAAAATGCGTTTTCCACATGCAATTTCCCATAGAGATTTTAGATGTGACTACAGCCCGAATCGCAGAACGGAATTACGCCAAATTTGGAAGCAAGCTCGATCATGGCCTGTTAGAAATGGGATTTCTGGTTGGCTAGGGCAAGCGCCTAAGCCAGGCAGAAACCACCACTCTAGTTAGGGCAAGGGAGTTACACACCGAAGATAACCCCTGCTCACCTCCTTGGTAGCTAGGCAGAGCAGTCAGGCTTATCCCAGAGGCAATGTGTAAAGCGTTTGCGCAACACACTCACACAGCAGCAGCACACTAGGCACACTACAAAAGAAACTCCACACAAGGTTATATAAAAAATAGCCTTTATATTATCATAAACACATTAGATCATAACCACACAATGTACACTGTGCCAACTAGCACTAGGCAATATTTTACAGGGGATTATATACAGGACCAGGCCAATTGGGCCACGGTCAGAACCAACAAAATGCAGGTAGTAAATATAAAACACAACCAGTAACTACTGATACAATAATGACCTCAGCGTTATCACATTAGGCATAAAACACATTAGGCCCAAACCTCATTAGCATAAACACATTACGCAATAGGCCTCCCCAACATAAACACATTATGCACAAATCACTATAGGGTAACCTTAGGCATCATCACCTGGTGCATAAATCATTTATAGGCATAAACACATTATGCAAGGGGCATCACATTAGGGCCTTGCGCCCTACCAACATAGAACCGACCCCTAGGCCAACTGGCCTTTCGCTGGGGCTCAAAAGGCCCTCTGTCCAGAATGTCAGGGTGCACAGATAGGGCTTCTCAAGTAGCCCTAGGGCTTCAATAGCAGCAAACGCAAAGTGCGCAATGCGCTGGGGCAGAGGAGTGTATCTCACTCCTTCATCTTCAGGAAAGAAAAATGCCCCACGTTGCAGCTGCCGCTAACTGGCGGTGCAGCTGAGGGGTAATGACCACTGGCACCAACTGTGCCTCCTGAGTCCCCACTGGAACTCTACAAAACAAATGGCCCCCAACGTTGCAGCTGCCCACTTTCCGGCGGGGCAGCTGTGGGAAAAGGCCTGGCACCACTGTGCCTTGGGAGCACAACAAAATGCTCTCCGCTCAGCATGAGCCCCACTCACCGGGGCTCTCCAGACTGCAGGGGGAAGGCACCGACAATGTGCCTCGAAAGGGGCCTCACTCACCGGGCTCTTTTCTGGCCTCCTCCGGTCTCCTGACAGGTCCTCAGGCACCGGCAATGTGCCTCGGCCGGACCCGCCCCCCCGGGGCCTCTCCTGACTTCCCCGGCCTCCTCTGGACTCCTCGCTGCTGGGACAGGCACTGACAGTGTGCCGCGGCTGGTCCCGTACTCTGCTCTTCTTCGCCTACACCGCGGGGCTCTCCCCAGCTCACGGGAGTCCCGCTTTCCTCCCGGGACGTCCGGCCCGGCTTTTGTAAGCCCCGCCCACAACCAGGCGCTGCTGCCAGGCTTCCGGGTCGGGCCGCGGCAGTGATTTTTCATAGATCTCGGCGGTTCCTCCGGGCCGCGGCAATGCGGGGTAGGATCCCGCTCGAAATAATTACAAATGCAGGGTAGGCTCCTGCCACAGTGCACAAATGCGGGCTCCTCTCTTCAAAAACGCGGGGTGGGCTCCCGCTAAATAAAATAGCACAAATGCGGGGTAGGCTCCCGCTTGGCCTCACAGCAGCACGGGGGTCCCCACGCTGGGATTCCCCCAGCAGTTCTTGCAGCAGCACGCTGCCAGGCACCAGCGCTCCCCTTGGGCTGGTAATTTAAAAGATAGCGCTCACGAGGCGCTAAGAGCCACAGCTCCAGCAAGCAAAGTTCTAGGGGCACAAGGCTGGGCCCAGGCAGGCCAGCTCACAGGGCCCTCCAGCAGGGAGGCAGTCCCTTGTGGCGGTTCCTCCTGGAGCCCAGCAGCAGCAGGTCCCCTCAGCACAAGGAAGCACAAAAGCACACCCTTTTCATGGGGTCACAGCCCTAATATTTATAGGACATTTCTCCTTTGTCTGCCCTTGGCACAGGGCTTGGTGGAACCAGTCTGAACTGGTTCTGGGGGGTTTTGGAGCACTTTGTTGACAAGGCTCCTCTTCCTCTTTGTCAGGTGGGGGCTCGTCATCAGACACACCACAGGGGGGCGGAGCCAGCATTCACATAGGCAGGCACAGACCTATTCAGGGTCAGGGGACTACTCCTCCCACTACTCCAAATGCAGATGTCCCATTCAGCCTAGTGCTGACTCACCCTGCCCTCCTTGGAGTCACACACACCTCACCAGCCCCTGCCACTCCAAAGCCAGACATGCAATCCACATCAGGCAGGCAGACACATAGCACACAGAAATGCCAACTTCTAAAAGTGGCATTTCTAAAATAGGTATAATAAATCTGCGCACACCATTGCGTAGCATTTATTATCACTATTCCAAATATAGCAAACTTGACCACGCTGCTCCTCTCATATCAGGAATTACCACTGAAACACTTATCAGGGAATCCCCAATGCATTCCTATGGGAGGGCAGCCTCACAGTAGTGAGAAACCAAAATGGCTGTTTGTCACTACCAGGTACATGTCCTACCTTTCACTTACAATGCACCCTGCCCATAGGGCTATCTAGGGCCTACCTTAGTGGTGACTGACATGCAGTAAAAGGGGGGTCACAGACATGGCACACACTTTAGGTGCCACGTCACAGCGGCAGTAACACTGCGCGCACAGGCCCTGCAATGGCAGAGGCCTGGGACAGGTTTGAAAGGCTACTTTGGTGGGTGGCGCAATCAGCGCTGCAAGCCCACCAGTAGCATTTAATTTACCAGCCCCGGGTATATGAGATACCACTTTACAAGGGACTGACAGGTAAATTAAATATGCCAAACAGGTGTAGACCAATCTTACCATGTTTACCACAGAGAGCACACGCACTTTAGACTGGACAGCAGTGCTAAAGTGCCCCGAGTCCTAAAACCACCAACACGATGTCAGAAAAAAGGCTAGGAGGAAAGCAAAATGTCCAGGGATGACCCTGCAAAAAGGGACAAGTCCAACATGGCCCAGAAAGTGTGTTTTTGTAATTTGTTGTAAATCTGTTCCGTAGATGGAGTTATTAAAGTAGAAAGATTTATGAATATCTAGAGACGCGGACCTGCTGCGGATCCATGCACCAACAGCAATGCCTTGGTTGGCTAGCAGCGAACCTGAGAGGAAAGTTGCTACCGCCATTTTGTGCATCGGGACATTGTTACCGGGGGGGGGAAATAAAATGTAAAAGTGACAAAAAAGGTCGGGGTTGAGGTACCCTGACCCCATTGGACTGATGGAGGGGTCTGTGAGGGACCCTTCATGGGCAAGAAATTGTCCAGAAATGTAATTTTTTAGTGGGCAAGGATCCACGGATCCACCAGGATCTGCTCGGATCCTCATGGATTTGGGTGGATTCAGTTGGATCTGAGGATCCAGAATCCCTTTAAAAAAACACATTCAACTCAGAACCACAGCCATACACACACACTCACTCACACACCCACTTACACACCCACACAACCACTCACATCCCCGTACAGCCACTCACACACCCACTCACAGACCCATGCAGCCACTCACACACCCACTCATGCAACCACTCACACACGCACCCTCACCCTCCCAGAGTCACTCACACACCCACTTGCACACCCACACAACCACTCACACACCCTTACATTCACTCACACACCTACTCATAGACCCACAAAACCACTCACGCACTCACCCAACCACTCACACTCCTACTCACACACCCATACAGCTACGTACACACCCACTCACAGCCCCACAAAACAACTTGCACACCCACATGGCCATCCACACACCTACTCACACAGCCATGCAGCCACTCCAACACACACACAGCCACTCACACACCTACTCACACACCCATATAGCCACTTACACACCCACACACAGGCAGTGATACATTTATTGGAATTGCAATAGCATATCTCTGTATTAAATGTGTTGTTGTTTTAGTATTGAATGTGTGCAATATAACCGGAATTCCTCTTATTTGTCCAAGGTTTCACACGGATCCATGGATCCATAAAATGAAGTTAAAAAAAACGAAAGACTGCATGGTACCTTACCTTAATTTTAAAACTTTTAGTTTTAAAATATATAAGAATGAATGTGTTAATAAAATGTATTTATAAACTTGTTAAAATGTATATTAGTAATTTGAACTTATGGGTCAAATCGTAGTACAATTTATATTTAAAACAATGGTGAAATTCATTAAAAAACCAAAGGTTACAGGGACATTATAATTAGGAAATAGCATTACAAATCTGTAGAAATTCACTGAAAACAACAAAGATCACAGAAACATTATAGTTAGGAAATAAAATTTTAAAAACCTTAGAAATTCACTGAAAAAACATTATTGGCCCAGGAGACCCCATCTCTCGGGGCAGGCTTACTTGCTGTGACCCGGGAGCCCACCCCGGGGACAGAGAAGGTTTCCTGCCCGTACCAGCGTGGGCAGGAATACTTGCACTTGCTCCTGCCTGGCCAGAGCATTTTCAAACCTCCCGCCAAATGGGAGGAAACACAAAGTCTGCTCCCAGCTGGTGCAAGCTTTAAAAATGCACCTGCTGGCTGGGAGCACACTTTTGATCTGTTTCCCTGCCCGCTTGGGCAGGAAAACAGATCAAGATATTGCTCCCGCACCAGAGGGAGCAGCATAAATAGCTGCTCCCTCCAGGTGGGAGAAGTGCCAGCTCCTACAGCATGTGGGCAGCTGGCTGGTGCCTCAGGGGCTCTGGGGCTTTCCCTGCAACCCTCTGACAAGTATACGGTGGGTGCCCTGGGTGGGAACCAGGGCACTCTCCTATTATAAGGAGAGGCCCTCTGGAATGGGATCCCTGGAGCCAAAAAAGGATTCGGGAGGGAAACCGTTCGTCTCTCTTCCCCTTTAATAAAACGCGGCATGCAGAATGAGGTCCCTAGGGCCTTTTTAAGACTCTGGGCGGGAGGAGCACAACCTCCCATCCCTTAATTAACACATTGGGCCCTGGGGGGGTGGGACCCCAGGGCCAAAATAGGTTTGGGAGGGAGAGGGCGCGTGCTCCCCCTGCCCTTAAAATATACTCTGGGCCCCAGGGGATGGGGTTCCTGGGGCCACAAATGACTCAGGAATAAGGGTTGAATGGCCCCTCCCTTTCACGTTAAGTAGTGGCCCTGGGGGATGGGATCCCCAGGGCCTTTTGAAGGCTCTGGAAGGGAGGTCTGCAGCATTTCTCCCCTTTACAAATACTTTAGGCCCCAGCGGATGTGGCCCCTGGGGCCAAAAATTGCATGGGGAGGGGAGACATGCTGTTCCCCATCCCTTTGGAAGAAAAAAATGGCCCTGGGCCTCATAAGGCTCAGGGAGGGGGACCACAAGGCCCCCTCCCCTCTAAATTACAGTGCCTAAAGATGCTCTGGAAGGGGGGGACATATGGCCCCTCCCCTTTTTTATTGGTTTGGCCCCTGGGAATGGGATCCTTGGGGCCCAATAAGGCTTGGGAAGGAGTGCTGTGTGGCCCCCTCCCCTTTTTTGCTATATTTGGCCTGGGGGATGTGGTTCCCGGGGTCTAATAAGGCTCAGCTTGTGGGCCCACTCTCCCATTTTTTATTGTACTTGGCTGCAGTGGATGTTGACCTCGGGCTATTAAGGCTTATGGAGGGGGGCTGCATGCCCTCCTCCCCCATTTAATTGTATTTGGCCCCAAGGATGGGGTACCTGGGGCCAATTAAGGGTTGGGGAGGGGGATGCTGGCCCACCTCCCCTTAAAATATAGGGTTTGGCCCCATGGGATGGGTTCCCTGATGCCCAAAAGCCAACCCTATGCTGCGCACAGCAAAGGCTGTGCACAGTGTGGGTTTGGCAGCCTGTTCGGGGTTTGGCCACAGGGTCTCACAGGGTGTTGGATGCAGGGCCTGGGTGCAAGCCAGGCCCTGTGTCCAACCCCACGCAATGACAGGCTGTGCACACCAGGACGTTGGCTGTCTGCAGTCGGGTTGACTGCCGCAGACGAGGCCCTGTTTCCAACCTACTGTGCTGTGCACGGTCGAAGACTGTGCACAGCGTGGGGTTAGTGGCCTGTGAGGGGTTTATTGCAGGGCCTTGCCGTAGGACAGGCCCTGCAGCCATCCCCCCGCTGCACACATCTGAAAGCCGCGTGCAGCGGAGATTGGCTTAACGTATGGTACTACAATATTACTTTACATCCAAAAAACTAAGGTTAAAGTAACATTATAGTTAGGTGTTATAAAATAATCTTTTTTTTTTTTTTTTTTTTAAACATAGAAATTCACTGTAAAAACCAAAGGTTAAAGTAACATTATAGTGAGGTGAATATGTCAGTGACAACATTAGTGTTTTGAACTAAACAAAACACAGAGCTAACACAGAGCTAACTACAACTTGCGCCCCACCATACACTGCTTATGACCTCACATATTACACCATTAATGACATGTTCTATAACATCATTTATGACATCACAGATGACATCTCAAATTACATATTTGATGGCATCACTGATGACATCATTCAATGAGTGTGTTAGTTTGTTTTATAGTTTACATAGTGGCGGGAAATAACAATATTACTTTTCCACTTAATTTGTGTGTCCAGCTAAAGGGTGTAAGTATTTACAAAACACGTGTGCTTCTAATGCATCATAGGCATGTAGAGGTATTCAGCATGTTATAAATCTTTATATTGAAGAGTAACCCCTTGTGCAGATGACAGTTGACAACCTGTGTCCAGTATGTTCCACACAAGTTTTTTGGTTCTGCAGAAAAAGTTTCAAACAGGGCGAATATTCTTAGTAGATACTAAATATTGTAAGCAGCCTTGGGTTATTAGACAATCATCTGAGCATGACAATTTCTACATAATATAGAAGACTGTGTGCGCCAGGTACTAATCTATGTACATGTGCTTTTTTGCTTCAGAAGATGGGCTATCTGTAAAGTTTTCACCAAAGTATGACGGCTGCAGGTAGTATAATATTTAGCACCTTGGATATTTTAAGCGAATAGATTATTTTTTGACAAGTGTTGCATGGTGTATACACTGTGCATAGTAGATAGTTTTTATTATTCTGTGGTGTAGTTATTATGAGCATTTTACTGTCTGCAAAAAGTGTGTGTAGGAAAGTGCCCTTTTTGACCTGGTCACCCCCACGTTTTGCCTGGTATTTAATGTGATTTCGACTGAAAGTGCACTGGGTTTCTGCTAACCAGGCCTCCAGTGTCAGATCTCTTTCCCAAAATTGTACAATTGTTTACCCAATTTGCGATACCTTTAGTACTCTCTGTAAGTCCCTAGTAAATGGTGCCCCTGGTACCTAGGGCGTGAGGTGCTAAAGAGGGTTCCCAAGGGCGACAGCACAAATTGTGCCACCCTAAGGGACCCCTCAACAAGCTCATACAAACCGCCCCTGCGGGCTGCGTGTATTGGTGCAGACAAAAGTGAAAACATGACATTGCACACCTCCTGTGTGCCATGCCTGTCAACACTGCATGCAGTATAAGTAAGTCACCCCTACAGCAGGCCTTATTGCCCTGAGGCAGGGTGTACTATACTAAATGTGAGGCCATAATAGCATGAGCAGACATGCCCCCGAATTGGTCAGTTCCATTACTGCCAGTACGAGTGATCAGGGAAGCCATTTTAAAAGCATGTGCTGGACACTGGTGAAAATGAGCTCCCCAGCTACATGATGGCTTCACTGAAAATATGATATCAAACATCTCGTATTTAACAAACCTGTACTGATGTAATTGTCGGACTGAGTACTACATGCACCCAGAGGGCACTCTAGAGTTGCCCCTGAAAACTTGCCAGCCGCTGTTGTGCTGACTGACTGGTTTCAGCAAGCTTGCCATCAGAGATGAGTTTCTGACCCCCAGGGGTGAGGGCCTTTGCTCTCTGGGGGCCATAAACCAAGTCTGCTCAGGCAAAGAGTGCTTTGCACCTCTGCCCACAGGATGACCTGCCGATTAGCATTACAAGGACACAGAGCTTCAAATAGGCCCATTGCCTTGGTATGTGAATCTGGATTCTCTCAAAGGGGAGGAAACCGACTCCATCAGAGTCCTTTGGCACCTGGACAGGCGGGAAAATTAGCTAAGCAAGACATGAGTTTCCACCCTCAGGCAAGTACCACCCTGATCGGGGCTACCTGAAGTGAATGCGACTTTTCAGAAGCGACCATCTTGGGGATGGCAAAATTAGGATCTCTGGGACAGGGTTATGCTCACTTTCTCCAGGAAGGGGTCATATAGGAGATGTAGTGACCCCAGGGGTAAGAGCCCATTGCCTACTAACCTATACTCCCTAATGCCCCTAACTGCAGTCTTTAGGGGAGCCCTAGCACCAGGATACCAGATCCTGCTGACCAAAAGAAGAAGGGACGAAGAGCAGCGAAAGTAAGAACTGCATAAGAAGCAACTGACTTGGCATCAGCCCTGCTGGCCTGTTCACCTATTCTCGACAATTGCACCAAAGTCGTCTCACCCTGCAAGTTGCTGACCCTCCAAAGCCTGGGAGTACTGCTAGCACTTCTCCAAAGACTCGGGAACTCTCGTGGAACATCAGAGCTGTTCCCCTACATCTTGCGGGTACCAAAGACTGGGCCTCTGAGGCTGCAATACTGTGAAAACCCGACACCGGAAAGCCCCACTGCACCTGAGCCGCTTAGGCGGAGCTGAAGTGGCCCAACAGTGCCAATGTGGTCCCGAGATCATGAAGACCTATGAAGAAAAACAACACTGAAGAGCTGCGGAAGCAGAGAAGACTGAGGAAGAGCAACTGACTTGGCACCAGCCTTGCCGTACTGTCTGCTTTTCCCCCATCGAAACTGCACCAAAGATGTGTTGTCCCACAGTTACTGTTCCTCCAAAGCCTGGGAGGACTGCCTGCCTTTCAACAAAGGCTCAAGAACTCCTGTGGAGCAGCAGACCTGCCTCCCTGCATCCGGCAGGCACCCCAAAGAAGACTGGTAATACTCCGGACCGCAAAAACCCAACACCGCAAAACACCACTGCACCCGTACTTCCGAGCCCGAGATGAAGTGGGCCAATGGTGCCAGCTTGGTCCCCCATGCCTCCAGGTGACAAAGCCCACCTTGGACGGGCCCACTGTAGACTTCCCCACCCTGCCTGCAGCCTCTGTTTGCAGGCCCCTTCTACCACATGTGCTCCTGGTGACAAAAATCTGACGTCTAAAGACACCTCTGCACCCGTCAACCCCAAACCCTGGAGAAGAGGACCAAAGGCGTCCCCGAGCAAGAGTTTAGCCACTTTTTGGTTCAGCTTGACTGGTCCCCTAGTCCGAGCCTGCAGCGTCTGTTCCGACGGACCGATCTCTATTGACTTGAATGGGGTACTTGAAGCTGTAAGGCACCTCTGCACCCAGCCACCCCAGTGCTTCCAGAAAGTGAACTTCTTGTGCTGCCTTGGACCTTGCCCCATCCGCACCTTAAATCCAGAAGATTGGTCGCACAAGTCGCTGTTGAGTGCTCAAATGCAATACATGTTTTTCCTCCAGAGGTTAACATTACTACGAAGTGTTTCAATACCGATTTAAAGTATTAAAGTCACCCAACAATGAAAAACACACCTCTGCACCCAGACACCCCAGTGCCTTTCGAGGTGACCTGTTGGTGTTGCCTTGGACCTTGCCCCATTACTCACCTGAAGGCCTATGGAAGGGACCCGTAAGTCGTTGTTAAGTGACTGTATGCAGCGTATGTTTTCTTGAAGTGCTTCAATTTCAATTTAAAATGTCAAAAACCTGTTTGCTTCAAACCTGCTGTGCTAAAAAGTACTTACCTGATTCTGTAATGTGGCTAGTCTTGGGTACTAGTTATGAAGCTCCTGGGTAGATACTGACTGGTTAGGAGCCAATCAAAATACAGCATTTTGGTAGTGTACAGCTGGCTGACTTGATTAAAATTATATATATACCATGGTATGACAGAAAAAACATGTTAGTTCTCTCTTTTCTAAAGCAATACTTCTCTCCAGCATATGACACCAGAAGCGTACGTCTGTTCCCTTACTCCACCACACATATACAATAAGGCTGAAAGCACATTGAAGCATGCTGACAATGGTGAGCAATGGCAGATTGTCTGTTAGGCTGCAACAACGGACTGCAGCTTTGGATTAAGAGGAGCATGATTAAGGCTTCCTGTTTTCCATTTTTACAGACTTTTACAGATTAATACAGACAGAAAACAATGTGTTTTCTGTCTGCATTTATTTTTAAAATTGGATAAATACAGAAAATTGTGCTTCTTTTAAGTTACTTTCTTTCATGGATTATAGGCCAGCAGCTGAGCAGATGGACAGCATGGGAAATTAAAAAACAATGGGGCATATTCACAAAGAACTATCGCCGAATTAACGGCACTTTATCGCAGCCAAAGTCGTGATAAATTTACCTCCCCATTCACAAGCTGGTGTTAACAGCCCACAGCACCAGTTTACCCGCGATAGCAGCCGCAAAAAACATCGCCACAGAGGACCCACGCAACTATCGCTAATGAGATGCAGAGTGGGCGTTCCCGTGCCAAAAGGCGCAACAACATCAGACCTCAACATTCACAATGACCAGCCACATCGGCGATAAAAACACAAAACAGGCTACATCGGAAGGGCAACAGATGCCATGGAGCCACCCATCATGCGGCCTGGACACCCAAGAGGGCCACAACACCCACAGCCACCACCCCCAGGACCACCCCTCCCTGGCACCCACCCGACCAAAGACATGCCACATCAGTCACACCTAAACATGTACAAAATATTCCGCTTGATGCCGCACAATCACAACTGGTGACATGCATGTGTCGTCACAGAAATGAGCAGCACACATTCACTTTCGAAGCAACAAATGAAACTTTATTAAAATGAACAACGAAATGAAATGAAGACAGATGGCCGCTCCCCTCGGGACAATACGTAGGTCACAGCCTGTAAGACAAAAAACATGATGAGAAGGTGTGTCCTGTGCACATCAGAGGACAGAGAGAGAGTGAAGGAGAGAGAGAGGAAGAGAGGGAGGGAGAGAGAGAGGAAGAGAGGGAGAGAGAGAAGAGGAGAGAGAGAAGAAGAGAGGGAGAGAGAGAGAGAACGTGCTGCCCCTGCGCACCCAGGCCACACTGCTCACCTGCTGCCACTGGTGTGTCCCCAACCACGTTCCGGTATGCATAGCAGGACACCAGGTCACACATCTGAGTCAGAGCCGTCAGCTGAAACAGAGCCCAGATACATGACTGGCACAGTACACACACTTGCACAAGACAACATCGCCTGCCCGCCCATGCACACCCAGGCAGAGGCACCCCAACCCCTCCCGCTGCCCATCGGAGCATGCCCGCTCATGCACACCCAGGCCTCAATGCTCACCTTCCGCCACCGGTGCGTAGATAGGAGGTCACACCACGTGCCGCTGCAAGCCACAAGCCCGGGGCCCACGGACATGGCACCCTCCACATCATGCAGCCCTGCTCCGCAGGCCACCAGGTCTCACGTTTGGTGCTGGGTCTTGATTACTCCATGGCAGAGGACATACCAGTGCACTTGGCACCATCGCAGGCTGCACACCCGCTCAGCCCATTGGGTGCCACCAACTCTGGGATCCCGGGAGCGACGCCACGTGGTGGTAGGCCTGCGCTGCCCACTGGCTCTGGCCTACACTGCGGTCCAGCAGGGCACACAAAACCTGAGCTGTCCGGACTGCCGGGACGGGGCATCATCGCAGGCTGCACAGCCGCTCAGCAGCTCAAGGTGCCACTGACTCGGTGCACCCAAAGTCACTGCCCCATGGCGGGGTGCCTGTGCCGTCCACAAGGCCCCATGTGCCACTAACCCTGTGCAACCCCAGTCTGTTTCATGTGGTGGTAGGCCCGTGCCGTACTCAAGGCCTCGGATGCCACTAACCCTGTGCAACCCCAGTCTGCACCACGTGGTGGTAGGCCCGTGCCGTACTCAAGGCCTCGGATGCCACTAACCCTGTGCATCCCCAGTCTGTGCCACATGGTGGTAGGCCCGTGCCATACTCAAGGCCTCGGATGCCACCAACCCTGTGCGCAACAAATCATGGGCCCTATATGAGTGCGAACCGTGGAGCGTCCGTCATCCAGTCACCTCTGGAAGAGGGGAATGTGACGTCGTCGGCCCCTTATGTTGGCGGAGTCACATGGCCTGTGACGCCTGTGCCGGATGGGTGTGGTGTGTGTGAAAACCTGCCCTCAGGGAGTGGCTGTGACATGCTGACAATAGACCAGTGACCTGCACACCACCAGCGAGTACGGCTGCGGCGGGTAGCAATGAGGGCCCCCCGTCAGGGCGTAAGCGGAGTGGTCTGGCCTGCCGTACGCCGGACCAGCGCAGGGCTTACATCAATGACTCGTGGGATCTGGGCATGGGCCAGTCCATGTCCGGACAAGGAAGTGACTGATGCGTGTGTCCCTGTTGTAGTGTTCACGGGACCCGGTACACAAAATGCAATGTCGCACCCTCTGACTGGCATCCCACAGGAGAACATCATTGACGCAAGGGAAGGCACTGTCCCCACATTCATCCACACATCCATACATGAATGACGTAAGACATTACACAGCGGTGCGAACCTGGATGTTTATTTGCACATCCAGTGCAATCATGCAGCTGGAGCGGTACAGGGCAATGCCGAGCACACTACACAATATGGGCCCGTGGAGGTCCAGCCAGTGTACATCCGGGGATGACCTGTACTGCGGAAGGGGAAGGGTACAGTCCGCAGTCTGTCCGCCGTGTCAATGGTCGTCAAACAGGATGTGGCAGTCCATGTCGCTGTCCAAGGTGAGTGCATCGGAGTGTATCGGGGTCAGTGGTAGGTCTTGAGGCCATGAGCGGCACCAAGCAGAAACAGGCAAGGTGGCGGAAATGAATGCTAGTACCTCCTTCTGATCTCAATCCCATCCACATCATCGTCCCCAGATGTATGCTCTGCCCCACCTGTGGGTGTTGCAGTACCTGCTGCGGCAGTGTGTGCCACTGACACATCAGGGGCCGGAGGAGGATTGTCGGCCGCACTGTGTGGCAGTGACACATCAGGTGCCTGAGTGGATACACCTGCCGCACTGGGAGGCACTGACACACCAGGGGGCGGAGATGTGGATGGTGTGGGGGCAGCAGCATTCATCATCGCCACGCCTTGTGGCAGCAATACCATGATGAAGACATGCAGGGCCTGGTAGATCCCAGCTACATTTCGCTGATGTGCAGCGGTGGCTGCCATCCTTTCCGCCTCCATACGCACCATGTCCTCCATGAGCCTCCGCATGTGTGCCAGCTCACGGCTGGCATCGCTGGGGCCACTCTGAGCGGACAGGTATTCCTCCCTCCGCGTCATGACTCCAGCGATGTCAGTCAGGGCTCGTTGGAGACCATGGGGCGGACATAGACACCCAAGGATGGCGTCCAGTTTGGTAGCCATGAGGTCGAACCCCACCTGCTCGGCCGTCTCCCTCTGGCCCTCCAGCACACGGCGTTGGAAGGCCATTTGTTGTTCCTGGGGGTCTTGGGAGAGTGCTGGGGCTGTGGGTGCCTCCTGCTGGCTGGTTTGGGTGGTGGGTGGGGTCTCATCGATGTAGCTGGGCTGCCCTGATCCTGGAGGTTGCTGGCGGATGAGGTCAATGATGTCTTGGATGGTTTGGGTGTCGATGCTGGTGTTGTCCTCCTCCTCGTCATCAGTGAAGAGTGGCTGTGACTGCTCTGCAGGAGGTGTTGACGATGCCCCTGCGATGTGAAGGGGAGATGGTGTATTACAATGTGTCCACATGTATGTAGTCGCATGGTACAGGTTGACATTCAGACAGCATGGCATTGTACATTGTGACAGTCTGTGGGTCTGGGCGAGGATCCAGGGTCATTGTGGGTGTGCACTGTGCCCTGCTTGCTTGTGCATGTGTGCCATTGTGGCCATCTCCCCCCGTCCCCCCAGTACCTGGTGGTCACTCACCCTGTTGCGGTTGTGTTGTGTCCTGTCGAGCAGTGTCCGGTCCCCCGACTCCGGCCACAGTATCCATACTGATGACTGTCGACACCAGCTCCTCCATGTCATCCAGCTCCAGCTGTGGCGCTGGGCCTTCTGGTTGCCGCTGAGTTTCTCCTTGGTCTTCTGCTTGATGTCATTCCATCGCCTCTTGACCTCATCCATTGTCCGCTTGTGCTCTCCGACGGCATTCACCTTGTCGACGATGTCCCGCCATATTCCAGTTTTGGTGACCAATGACATGTTGGAGGTGATGAAGTGTTGTTGATGGTGTTCCATCACCTCTGTGACTATGATCCTGTTCGCCTGCGGACTGAACTTGGTCTTCCTGGTCTTCTTGTCCTTGCCCTTCCCTGTCCCCGAGGTCCCGGGCTGGTCGTCCGGGGTGCTTGTGGGGTTGCGCTCGTCCTCTGCGCCTGCTCCGGCTGCCTCCATGGTGCTTGGGTGCTGGTCAGTTTGTGTGTGGGTGTATTTTCTACTTTTATGGTGATTTTTGACGCCTGCCAGGTGTGTGTTGCAGGCCTGGCGCTGCTTGTTGCTGATTTCCTCATCGCGCTTTGGCCCATCGCGTCTTTTTTGGTATTGTGGTTTGTGTTTTTATCTCCATCGTGGTGGTTGTATCGCGGACATTGTCCGCGGTTTCGGCAGACTATCGCATGCTACCGCCTTGTTGTGAATTCCACGTTAACACGGGGTTATTTTCCCACGCTAGGCTGCGATATTGAAAGTCGCGTTACGCTACTCTTGCGGTAGTTATCACACGTTCTTGTGAATATACCCCAATGACATTTCTTTAAATAATGGCATATGTCAACATACATTTATGGTATAATGCTAGTATTTACCAGTGGATGTATTGTTATGTAATATTTGACAGCTTAAATAGCTAAAACACAACAGATATCAAAGTATGAGTGCCTGTCTATCAGTTAAATAAATATGGAAATGTACAGTTTTACAACTTCATTTATACGCAAACACAAAATAAATATGAATGAATACAGACGGAAATGTTAAAAAAATAAATACCATAAAACCGGGAGCCCTAAGCATTATTCTCTGCAACATACATGGGGATATGGCCACTATCTGAAAGAGGTAGAGAACATACAGCAAGCCGACAGGCCTCAGCATAATTTATTCAATGTGCTGTGCTCAGGGCTCAGTGTAGCTTTAGTGTGGCCTCTTCCTCTGGAGCAATCAGTAGTGGGCCCACTAAATCAGTCAAATGTCAGACAGCGAAAGTGAAGCATATGAGTTTTACCCTTGCAATAATCCAGTTTTCAAATTGCCTATTGTATGTACAGTTGACAAAGGTTTCAGCTGTAGGAATGTTTGTCTGTCATCAACATAATTAAGCACTGGCAATCCCAATCGTGTTGGCTCTTATGTAGTAGACATGTTTTGACGGAGCTTCACTAATATTCAGCATATATACAGTATGGGCTGGAGCTGTGAAAGCTTTCCTACCACAAATACCAACAACATGGCAGGAGGTTCCTATCTAAGACACAATAGTTAAAACTAAGGTAGAAGCAATGCATTCTTCAGTCACACACACATAGAACAATTACAGCTTGGGCAGCTCAGTTCATGCTTCCTCGAAACACAGAAAAGGTGCTGTATGTGTGGCAGCAGTGCATGCTTTTTTGTAAGAGTGCACATATGTGTGTAATGGTATGTGAGTGTGTGTGTGTGTGAAAGGTGAGCAGGTCCTGCACATTTCGTATAGCATGTGGTGGTGAAGTGAAGGGAGAGTGAGTAGAGGACTTAGATCAAAGGAGAATGGAAAGTCAGAGGGGAGGGTGAGCTGATGTCATTAAGTGTGAGGTGATGATAAAGGAGTGAGGCAGTTATTGAAGAAGAAGGAATAAAAGTGGAAAAAGTGAGGGTGCCAGAGGAGGGATACAAGGGATAAGGAAGAAAAGAGAGGGAATGAGAGAAGGGTGCAGTGGAGAAAAGAGAGTGAGGCAAAGAAAGGACAATGGGAGTGCAGAGCTGAATGAATGAGAGCACATGGAAGCAGAAATTAGAGTGAGCCTGGAACTAGGTATCTGGGTAAGAATAGCAGGACCAAAGGTGAAAGAGGTTGCAAAGCAGTGCAAAACCCATACATTTAGTGGGACTCTAAAGAATTGATGAAAGAAGTGCTAAATACCAGAGATGGCTCTACTTTCTGTTTTTGAGATATGTCTTTCAGCTCTAGTTCTCTGAAGTGTTAGGCCATTCATTGGCTTTCTGTTATCATAGATCCTCTTAGGATGGACTGACTAATTGCCTAAAAACATAATGAGCAGCCAAGGAGATCATTTTAATATAATTCAGGTGACAATGCCTCTGCTATTCAAGAACTTAATGAATCTGCTATAGAGGCAGAACATTAATAATTGGAGTGCATATTGTGAAGGGAAAAAATAAACTAACAGAGTCACGCTTTAAGGAGGAAGAAGCTCCTGTGGGGCTTGAGGGGCATGCTACTGTTGTTCTGATCTTCTGATTTTAGACAGGTCTCAGGCAAGCAACTCTCATCACAGATCCTGACCCTGCTGACTTCCGTGTTTGATCTGACAGCCGGCATTGGTTGGTTAGAGAGCTGACACAACCTTCTTCAGATACACTGTCCTCACAGAAAAAGATCAGAGCAACCCTTCTTAAAGAATTAATCCAGCGAATCAGGCTGTCACCATGTCCTATATCAAACTAACGGTAAGAGAGGAGACCTCTAGCAAAAGGGGCATTAAGTATACTTGAGGTTCCTCTGCTTTCTAAATAGTAGGTTCCAGTCATGCCTAGGGGGATGGAAGTCCCTGGGCATTTCAATACTTCGCTGGGAAACATGACAGAGAGGGCAGGACTGTTTTGTATAGAAAGGTATATAAAGCAGAGGAAGGAGGGAGGCAGAAGTGTGATGCATGCAACCAGAAGGCTCACTTGTGACCAATCATTTTTATCCTCAGGCAAGATGGTAATTTGAAATAGATTAATCACAAAAAAGTATGTCTAGTCAGAGAGTCTATTGTACCATGGTTTTTGCAATTTATATATTATCAAACAGAATTTATTCAATTGCCTTTTGGGTCCTTCTAAGATTGAGAGTGAGTAACTCCTGTTAGTTGATATAGTGGAGTGTGATTGATGCGACTGGTGTTTTCTCCAAGAGATTTTTTTCATTTATCACATTACTGGTTCAAGGAACCCTGTCTCTTGAAGTAGTGGGGCCACTCTCCTTTTTTATAGTTAATAAAAATATAACCATAACCCATTTTAGTGAATTGGAGTTGCATTTTTATTGTGTGTTGTTTCTTACTTATTTAATGTACTGGTGTTTTTAAATGCTTTACACACCTCTCACCTAAGTTAAGTCTGCCTGCTCTTTGCCAGCTACCAAGGGTGGAGCAAGGGATTAATTTATTGAAACCTTGATGAAACCTTTCATTGTGTTTGTAGCCTTTTTACTAGTGGTAGGTCCCTACTTATCATCACTAATAAACCCCTTTCCAACAATAGAAAAAAAAGGAGTGATGGGGAGTTTGGAAAACATATTCCCCTTATATGGTCAACATGCTTCTGGCCTTAGAACGATCCAATCCAGGGTTCAGGGGCATTCCTGAGGACCAGTTATTTACAGTCAGTCTATGATAACAAATAAACAAATAAACCTAATTTTTACTTCGTTATGGTAAGCCAACTGATACAGAAGGTGGCCCACAATCTTCTTTTCATGAAGGTCCACCTTCATACTTCCTTGTAAAAAGAAAAGGATAACATTGAAACATTCAGACACATACATTGCAATGACATCAGGTCCAATTCCAAGCAAATGTGAGTAGACCTGGGTGAAATTGCCCAACACCAGTGTGAGTACTAGTGATGGTGGTGGCATAAATATGAGAGGAGACATTCTTACCCTCATAATGGGATATTCAGCTAACTCTGAAGCCTTGAAAAGGCCGCCTACATCACGGAGCTGCACATTGTAATTTGCACAAAAAAAAAAGGTATCAGCATAAATTGAAAAAGACATTCATCAATCACCCCAATGCAGCTTGTTATAAGCCATTCTTTTCCTCATTGAAGGGCATTCTCAAGCTCGGGGCCGGTGGCAGCGACAAAGTAAATAAACAGCATCGCGGGTATGAAGCAGGCCGTGAGGTTAGAGTGCTTGTGTGCATGCATGAGCATGCGTGAGCATGTGTGTGTGAGTGAATGTAATTGAATAAAAGCAAGTGGCCTGGGAAGTGAGTGGCAGTGTGAGAGAATAAGATTGTAGAATGTATGACAGTGAGAATGAAAATGAGTGTCAGTTTTCATGTGAGGTAGTGAATGTAAGCAATTATGAGTGCGTGTGTGGGTGTGTTACCCTTGTGAGTCTGCATATGGACCTGGTTTACTGGAGGTAATACTTGGATTAGGGCGGCAACTTTGCAAAATGCCAGCAAATTGGAGAAAATGAATAGCATAATGGGCACCCACAGCTACATTTTGGCACTGGAACAGTAGAGCTAATTATTGGCAAAAGGGGCACCCATTGAAAAATGTTGACTCTGGTATGCCAGAGGTAATTCTTGGCATAAGGGGCACCCATGGTAAAATGCTGAGTCTGGCACACTGGAAGTAATTCTTAGCATAAGCAGCATCCATGGCAAAACCTTTGCCACTAGTATTTTAGAGGTAGTTCTTATTGAAAGTACTCCATAGGCAGAATGCTGACACAATAGGGATAATTCTTGGCAAATGGGATGCCTGTGGCAAAATGCAGACACTGGCATACTGAAGGTATTTCTTGGCATTAGGGAGGACAACCCTGGCATTTTGGGGGTTCATGGCAAAATGAGAGCCCTTTCAACTAGAAGTATTTTTGATCTATGGGTTATCCATGGCATGTGGATGATATTGGCCCTAGGTTAGTGGAGGAAATTGTTGACGGGGGCGCACCTTGTGCACATTTTGATTCATGGGCTTGGCACACCATGAACATACTTGATTTTTAATAAGGGCCTTGTCAGAGCCTGTGGCTTTCGAGAAAAGTTATGGCACAATAGTGTTTTAAAATAAACTAGTATATTATTATTTTTAAAAATTTCTAAGGGAGGGGAGCTTCCCCCCTTCCCTCCCCAAAGCCTCCTAAAAGAAGTCGGGCTCCTTTGGATGCTGGAAGTCATGGACGTCAGGGCAAGTATCATGCCCTATCACTTTCAAAGATCATCAGCCACCACTGGAAGTGTCATCTCATTGATTGAATTCTTAAGATACGTTCTGGTCATATCATATATGTGTTTTCAAATATTTACTACCAACTACTAGCAGCATGTTGAGCGCCAGAAATACCTTTCAACATAAGGGTGATTAGTTTGAGATCTGAGGCAGAGGTGATGCAATTAAAATCTGTGTGGCAATGAACACTTAATATGAGAAGTAGGCCTCTCTCATGCTGGAGTGCACAGTCCGTAGAGGTTACAAAATGTAAATGTAAAGATGACAGGTTTTTGGCATAAGAATGTTTATCCAGCTTTAACTGTTAAACAAAAAAACATTGAACTGGGTCATTATTTTGGTAATCTGATAGGTTGCAATACAAGTGATTGACAAATAACCCAATGCCATTTGGGACATTGGGAGGGTGGTGCAGTCTATGACTGCCATTTTGTAGTTGGGCTACATCTAGAGCCAATTATAGCCCAAAGTTATATAGGGGGTTGCTTTGGGGGGCTCTGCCACCATTTTGAAATAGGTGACCTGGTGACTGGTGACAGGGAATCTTTAGTAGTGATGTTCACGAGTCTTTCGTTTATTAGCAAGTTTGTGCATGACGCGTTACCTTGTGTTCCAGCCATGACAGGAAAAGTGGTGGAGGTGCGGTGGACATTATGGCATGTTTGCCGCTGCAAAACTGCCATGCAGCGGCATCTGTAGAGGATCGGGTAAGTGCCAGGGGCTGCTCTGTGTCCAGGCGAGCAGCCCCTTGTGTAATGAAGAAGAGGGGGAATAGGGGCAGGCAGGGCCGCTATGCCCAAGCAAGTCCTCATGGTTTATGGGGAGCTGCAGCATAACGAGAATGTGAGGGGGGCCAGGAGCATTTCTCGATGATGCCACTAGCGCAGCAGCTGCCGGCGATGTGGTGCAGACGGCAGCGGTCCGACCGTGGGGGCTGTGTGTGTACGGGACTGATGCCACGAGAGGGTAGGTAAAGCGGGTGGCATCTGCTGAGCCGCCCTCGAGAGTTTATGTGGGCCATGATGATGCGTGACATGGAGAGAGGGCGGGCCACATGGAAAAAGCTTGAGGGCCAGGTTCGTGAGCGAGGGGCATTCCAGTTAAGTGCGCGGCATCTGCAAAACCTCCTGCGATGGCGTGCATTCGGGGGAGAAGTGCGAGACCTGTGGTTGGGGCAGAGCAGGATGTCATGGCAGATCTCCATTATAGGAAAAGCGTGAGGTGAGGAGTGGGGGCAGAGCATGAGGATATAATGGCGCATGGGAGCACAGCAGGAGAGGGGAGTGAGCGTACGTAGCAAATGGAGGGCCGAAGGTTGGGCGGCCCTCGCAAGATAAAGTTGCGATGGTTGTGGGCCACCATATGGAGAATTAGCAAGGGACCTGCCTTGGGAGTGGCTCCAGAGGACCCTGCAGGGGCTACAGTCCCGCTGGGCAACAAGAGGCCCATGGGGTTTCACCACGAGTGCTCCAAGTGCCCAGGAAGGCATGCCCTCATCCATTGTTGTGGTGCGACAAGTTAATACCAGGGACAGAGCTCAGTGCAGTGGCGGCCACACTCTAGTAGGCAGGGGCCACACCAGCAGCAACAGTCATATGGCAACAGAGGGGGTAGAGGGGCACAGGGATCTGGTGTGAAAGGTTAAACTGGACAGGTTGGAGTACTTGCTACGTTTTTACGATCGGCCGGAGGATGCAAGGGTTGTGCGGGATGGTTTCAAATGGGGTTTTGATTGGGGTATGATGGTACCTAGGGGCAGAGGTGGGTGGAAAATTTGCGGTCAGTGAAAAAACACAAACAGGCAGTGCAAGACAACCTCAAGAAGGAGGTTCTGGCAGGTCGGATGGAGGACCGCTTTGAAGACTGGCCAATGGAGGATTTGATAGTGTCACCAATTGGAATGGTGTCTAAGAAGGAACAGGGGCAGTTTTGTGTAATACAGCATGTGTCTTGGCTAGAAGGGGGGGTGGTCAGTGAATGATTTAATTTCAGAGGACATTGCCTTGGTGTCATATTCCTCAGTAGATGTGGACACTCAGTGGAGTAGCAGTGCGCTTTATAAATACCCCCACATAGACATAGACATAGACGTGGCCATGTCACTCATGATGACAGTGGGCCCCGGAGCACTGATGGCAAAGTGCGAAGTGAAGTCAGCTTTTCGGCTGCTTCCGGACGATTTTCAGCTATTGGGACACTGGTATGTGGATAAGGCACTGCCGATGGGCTGCTTAATATAATGCTCACTGTTTGAATGTTTCAGTTTGTGTCTGCAGGGGCTGTTCAGCTGGCATACAGGCCATCATTTGGTGACACATTATCTGGACAATTTCTTTGTGGTTACATGCAATCACAGGCTGTAGGGGATTAATGTAGGGGATTAGAGTTAAAGTTCAAAACTGTTGAAATGCACTACAATTAAAATGAGGTAGTTGTGGGGTGGGATATGTGGGTGGGATCTTAGGGGTGGGGTAGGATATTGGATAGTTCATTTGATGTTTAGTGAGGCTTTAGTTTTGTAAGGCAGATTGCCCAGGTCAAGTATGTTATGTGCACCTGTTTCACAAAGTGGTCGTTTTCACACAATACAACTGTCAGTGGTCAGTGCTGCACCACTCCCTCCTCAGTTTTCAGACAGAGCGCATGCCTACTGAAATTCATAGGTACATGTATATGATGAAAAGGAGAATGAAAGATGTCTGTAAAAAGTCACCACTGAAAAATGTACAGCTCACAATATGGACCAGTTTCAAGACATGCTACGAGATGACCAGCCTATTGTGCATGCGCCCAGTATTCAGGGCCGGACTGGCTACCGGGCGTTTTGCTGTGCACCCAAGCTGGGGGCTGATTTCGCTGCGGTGGGGGCTGATTTCGTTGATGGGGACCTGCGTGTGCTTTTAAATAAACATTTCAAAACGAATGTTTTTAAGCACACGCAGGTCCCCATCAACGAAATCAGCCCCCAGCTCGGCAGCACAGCAAAACGCCCGGTAGCCAGTCCGGCCTGGCCAGTATTATTTATTTTTCTTATGACAGGAGCCGTGAGGGAGAGGCTCTCTCAACAGGCTGCATGTGCTGATGCTTCTCTGGCTACCATCTCCAGCCTGGCATAACCTGTCACCTGCTACTACCAGCAGTGGGAGGTGTGGGTTTTAATAACTGCTCTGAAAATGGGAGACACAAAGAACACAAGGGACAGCTCTGACATTGTCACGGTATAGATGCAGGAGTGGGCATCAAATTCTCATGCAGTAATGGGCGAGCCAGAGCTGAACCAAGGATCTGGCTCGGATCATAGAGCTGGCGCACGAGCAAAGCACTGTAAGTGTTTGCTATGCAAATCATACAACAAACATCACATGAAATACGATAAAGTCTTCAAAATTCAAAAATGTGTATTACTTTAACATGTGGAAGCTTTGACATTAATACATCACATTAATACAGCATTAATACATCACATTAATAGGGCACTGAGAAGTTCTTTATTAAAAGTGATAGTTTTTAAACATTAACCATTAGTGAACTCAAAAGGCAAGACAGTTGTCATGTAAGCCTTGTATGTGGCCCAGATTATTATAGAGCAACATTTTAGTCTATTAAATGAAACACAATTGGTTTTTGTACAACTCATATTCTGAACACGTTTGAAAGAACCTCCATACAGGATAATGAAGAATTAATGGTTTCTCTTTGTACAAATCAGCCAGTAAATGCATATCTATTTGTCTTTCCTAAGGTTAAGGCTATGTTTCTTCCCCTTGTGCATTTTCTGTAGTTACTGTATAGCGCAAACTCGACCTGGATGGTATTGGAGTCCTTCACATGAGCACCAGTTACATTATACAAGGTCACCCTTCATTTTGATAGGGATGGGGAGATTAAGTGATTTACCCAGAATCACAAGATCTGAGCTGACGCCGAGACTCAAACCTGGTTCCCCCGTTTCAAAGTTGGTGGCTCTGGCTGTAATGCCACATCCAGGGTACATGGTGGTAGGGAAGTCGAAGCCATGTGAAAGTTTGACTTGCTATGGGCTTGAGTTCCCAACAGGACTCAAGCTTTCAGTAGCTCGCCCACCTCTATGCTCAGGAGTATTTCATTTCAGAAGCACAAGGTGAAGAAAGGACCAGGGTGAGAGCTATTATAGCTAGGAATAGAAGAGAGCTTTAATAGGCGGCACTCATTGTTCCTGACTGGTTTAACACATAACGTTTGGTGATAAATGCTGTGGCCATTTGGCTGGTGAACAGGATCTACGGCAGGCCCTACACCCTGATAGGGGTCGAAGAGGTAGGTGGAGGAAAGGTACAATCAGGCATAGTACAGTAACATCATCACCACATGTAGGACAGAGTTTACCCATGAGCATCAACCATATTATGATAAGTCATATTGCTCTTCTTCCTGTCTCTAGCCCATGGCAGAGGCTGTCAACGTTTCTGGTCCAATGACCCTGGAGCCCACCCACTGGCTGAATGCATGCCATGTGTGAGTGGTCTATTTGCATACTGAAAGATACATCCACCCTCCTTACAGCAATGTGCATTGTGGTGCACTTTTTTGTGGATGCAAGGAAGAGTGTTGGACGGTTGTAGTCCAGAGTCATGAACTGAAGTTTGTGTTACAAAAATATTGCAACCAAAATATTGAGGGCAAAGTTATCTCACGTAACTGTAGCTCATGCCCTAAGGTAACTATAACTCACTCCCAAGACATGCACTGCTAATTACCTCACATATTACATCACTCATGACACCTTCTCTGACATCATGAGAACATTACTGCAATACCTGGAAGTACATCATTCATGACAACACTGTGCATGGCGATAGCTGTGGCCAGGCCCTCCGCCCAACCTGCCACGGGTGCCTCCCCCCGCCTTGCATAGTGGTTCTTGGTTCCAGTGGCACAGTGAGCAAAGGACCAACATCTTGGCGTCCCCTTGGTCACTTAGGGCGTGATATCAAGCACGCAAAAGGTGTTTTGAGGATGCTTGCAGTAAGACTAACCACTGGCAATCACTCGGGGTAGCACTTCAATCCATCAACCTGACTGAAGAGCCCCAACCAGGGCAAAACTGGGTTTGGGCTACTTGTTTTTCTGTCCAGAGAAGACCTGGCTTGGCAGTCCAGGCTGAACTCTTCCTATTGGAGCAAGCTTAAGACTGATTTGCATATTGCTGGGGCTAATCTGAGGTGGCATGGTTGGCAAAAGAATGATGGGTTGGAATGCTACCCAGAGTGATTGCCAGTGGCAAGACTCCCTGTATCACCTTTTGTTTGAGATTAAACTTTAATCAGGTTAGCTAGGAACATTATCTTCCCTAGCTTAAAGGACTGTACACTCTTTACATTTAAACATTTATAAACTCTGTACTTCTAATTATCTCTTTTATTTGTTTATATCAGCTTATTCTTTCCCTGTGCATTTTTTAATCGCTCGAGCTGCATTTAAATTTGTATCAGACATTAGTTCCTTTTTCAAATGGTCACTCCAATGGAACCCACTTTACTAATTAACCTCCATACACATCCACATTTTTTTCACACTAAGTGTCATTTAAAAAAATATATTTTGATTGATTTTGCATTCCTATTTTGTAGATTTGCAATAAAAGAATAGTGCATAGACACCACCAGTAAGTAATGCAAAGACAGCCAAGTTGGGAGGAGCCATAAAGTTACCAAACTAGATACTGATGAAAGTTCTGTAAAGGTGTGAGATTGTAGGAACTCGTCCTCACTTTAAGAAATACTTGAAATAGAATAAAAAGTTAATTGACATGGTAATCATCTTCCTATATCACAACCCCATCTTAGGCCTTAAGTGGCAATCTAAAGAAGATATTCAGGTCTCATCTATCACTTGGAAGACGATTAATTAATTTAATCTTACTTTGATGAAAGGGGCAAATTTTCGACAAATGCAGTTTTACGCCAAGTGGCTGTTGTATAGAACCCCAGTTTTTCTACATAAAATAAACCTTCAAATTTCAGCAAACTGCCTTAGGTATCTGAGAGAAGGGGGTTGGCTCGTGGTCCCATATAATTTGGAGCTGTCCAAAAATAAAATAATTTTGGCTGGAGATTGACCTGTATTGCTCTCTTACTTTGGAACTGACCCAGTCTATTGATGTCCAGACAGCAGTTTTTGGGTATTCATTCACCTGATATTAACATCGATGTATTACAAAGAAAAAGACCAATAATTCTTCAAAATGGGTGCTCAAAAGAAATCCAGACTTTTCAGCAATGGCGGTCTAAATTAAGTAGAATTAAGGAACTGGAAAGAAGATATTCTTTAAGGTCAGGTTCCTATGCAACAATTTACAGACTCTGGGAGGTGTTGGGATAAAGCTTATGTTTTAGTCTTGGCCAAATAAGAAAGGTGGGGAGTGTGGAAATATCAAATTATTTATTGTTTGTATTTTTAGGGCCTATTTATATTCAATGTGTGAATCAAAGTATCTTTCTGGTTTTAAATCATGAACTGTAATGTTTTAATAATTTTGATCTGATGTTTATGACAATTGTATGATGGTCTGAACTTTTCCAATTAAAATAAATTTGAAAAATGACATCTTCTACCAGAAATGCAATACAGGGCCTCAACCATTTAGTGTTATGGAACATTCCTGAAAACATAGGGCATAGCCCTCTGTAGCTTCATGAGGTGCTGACAAGTTATTCTCTCTGATCTATGGTTGGAATTATACGGCACATCTGAGTTTTTCAGCAGTTTCCCAAATGGCCAATTAGATCTCTTGACAATGGTATGATTATTGCCTTTTTGCTGGTCTGCTGAAAAATAAAGTTTCATCCAAAATTCATCGAAAGCATTAACATGCATCAAGTGAGAACATAGACCATAAATGTCCCAGTCTTTGGAATCTGCACTAGAACCCTGCAAAATTCATCAGATACAGTGTGTAACCCAGTATGCCACACTTGTTGGACCTTTCACCTATCTCCTCTTGGCCTACTAAGGCTGCAAATCCACATCTCTAAATAGGCACGGCAGTCACTGCCTTACATCCCTCACATTACCTTTATCTAGAACCATCTACTTTCCATAATTTCCCTCATAGTATGCCTGCTTCCCACAAAGCAAACCATTTCCCTGGCCCTTTGGCTTGTCACAACCAACTGTCCACCAGGCCATTGACATTCCACAACAGTTCTGCAAATTGCCTCAAATAATCTATGTAGGCCCCTGGCTTTGCTTACCATACTCAAGGACACTTCCCACAGGGGAAGAAACCTGGGCATAAACCTTTCATCTAGATAATTGTGTATAGCCAGATACATAAACTCTCTTCATCAGTGCACCCATAAACCAGCTTCACACAAGGAATGGTAATCTGGTCCCTCCACCTACCAGGCACTGACTTGAAAGACTGCCTGCCATTTTCAACTTCACTTTCCCCAACATTTATTAGCCACAAAGCTCCGTATGTAATATACTTCCACCCTTGTTGGAAAGCTGCTTATGTGAACACAATTACATAATCATAACTGTAGTATCATTTCCATCATCCTCTCCTATAGATACACAAAATTAAATAAATGAGCATCACAGATGGTCTTTAACTAATGCTCCTGCTTGCAGTATTAAGCTGTGGCTAGTGCCCTCATATAGCTCGTTAATTGTGCCACACTATGCCTTTTTTTGACCCTGGCATATTGTTCAAATCAGCCATGTAATAGATTTCCAGGAAGATATTCACATAACAGGCTCCTAGACAAGTTCCGTGGCCCTCACTGTACCTACTATATTGACTTTTAACTCAGGTCTTTCATTGCCAGTAAGCTCAGGTGATGGAAACGTCTGGCACAATACCCATGGCTAAGTCTCATTAGAAAGTCTTCCTAAAACAATCTTGTCTTTTGTCACATTCAATAAGCAAAACACAGAGCAGATGGAGAAAAGTTCAAGAGATTATTCTAATGAGAAAGGATGATGAGGTCCTATCTGAAGCCATCACAGAACTCAGTGAGAGGATAGCTGCCAATTAAAAGAAGCTAGAGGGCATGCTTTTGATAGCAGCCAATATATTATGTGTTCGGGCTACAATGCAAATGTATGGGTAGAGGCGCAAAAGCTAGCATGGCACCAAATGGCTAAAGAAAATTGTGGATCAGTGTAACATATTTTAGGAATAGGCTAGGAGTTAGATCAATGTGAAATCAAGGACTGATAGTCTTTATGACTGGATAGGGTGGTTTAACATGCAACAGTACATATATGTGGTTTAATGTTTTGATTGATATTCCTGACTGGTTTATGAGGTTAAAGATAAAAAAATGTTGGTTTGGTGATAGGAAATGAGCAGGCACTGTGAGGCATTTGGGGCACCAGGATTTTATCCTCAGCCTTTTGACTCAGACACAGTCATAGGGGATAAGCCACAGAACACCTAAGCTGATGAGAAGTCTATATTAGGATTGTCATAAGTGTAAATGTTGGGGAAAGAGGAAGCACTGGTAAGGCTCACATAATGGAGGAGTGAATATCTACCAAACTATATGATAGAGTCGTACACCTGTGGCTGCCCACCACTAATTTGATCGGGCCTATCCAGATGAAGTATTTCAGTTCTGGGGTATTAAGTGTCACTTAGATAAGGGGGCAAGCCAACTTTCAGTGAGTGTGAGGGAGGCCATGGCAGTATTTACCATGTGGGGGTTATAAATAGCGTGTTCTTGGCTATACATAGAATATTTTTAAATGTCTCCTGGTTGCTTTTCATTGACAGTGGATGGGGTGTCATGATGATGTCCCGCAAAGAGGCAGTTTCCTTCTGGTTCCAAGGAGAGTGCATATGAGTTGTGTGAGCCAGGCTCTTAAAGAAAAGTGTTTCCCAACAGACAGTAGAGGGTTACTGAGGTGGGATTCTGGAAGAGGATGAAATAAGGTATGCATGTCAGAGACAACACTGCAGGTGAAACACTGCACTGTAGAGCATGTTGAGTTATGGATGCAGACCTTTTAGTAAATTTCTGAAAGCCTCAAAGATGGTGTTCTGATTAGTTCCTCAGGGGTCTGTCAGCACGATGAATATCACTCGGACGCACTGAAGTAAGATATAGGAGCAAATGGTTAACGGTTGAAGGGTTTACATTGGTGTAGGCAGCATTGTCTGGGTGATAACGAATGGAAATATACTGGTAATGCGGATGGTAGAGCAGATTTGATCAGCACGAAGTGTAAATTCATCTTGGATCAGGGCACTGGGTTGCTTAAACCCTGGAAGATGAAAATCATCTTGTGTCAAGAATATAATTTAAACAAAGCAAACACAAGGAGATGATGGATGGAGCGCTGAAACTTTTCAGACACTCACCCCCAGTCACAGATCTGGGCTGAATCCATCATCGTTCTTTAGCTCACTTCGCCACCCCAGTTCAGACAAAGCTATATGCAAATCAGTCTTGACCCTGTGCCTCATAGGAACACAACTCCTAACCAGCACACTGCTACAAGTGTGACAATTCAGAATGTTCAAGGCTGCTAAAGCTTTAAGAATGGCTTGGGTAGCAGGTATAAGTTGCTTTTAATGTACATTGAGTTTACAAACAACTGTTTTTCTGCTCATCTTTAATTTACACAAACAGCGCCAGCAGGTGAAGGTTCCGGCAATTAGGTGCAGGTGCCGAGCACTGGAAACCACAGGCTCAAATTAAGCACTGAGGAGGATGTGTTAAAATATCAAAAGTGTAAACTAGGCCAGTCCAAATTTCTACTGATTTGGACCTAGGTTATTTATTCACTGTAATGTTTGGATTAGATAAAAGGGCTTAATGGTTGAAAATGTTTATGGCATTTTAGAGAGATTATGGGATGAGGGCCTTTTAATCTAAAAGCTTTTGTACCTGAGTTCAGTAATGTGACTTCGTAGGGCTATTAATAGGTCTGAATTTGAAAACTATGCTGAATGCATCAAAGGTATACCACAATTTTAGATAATCCACAACATACCACTTGCAGGAAGTTTTCTCACATTTGAGGTTATTATATAGTAAAAAGTAAACAATTATAATTGTGCATATGGGAAGGAATATTGAGCAAGAGCATTCTAGCTACGTATACAGAGGCAGTTGAAACTTACAACATATGCACAATAATAAAAGTGTACACTCATCACTTTGCAGTATCAAATATTACATAGTATAAGTATGGGAGTTATTTGCAACTTGACTTAACAAAATCAGGCAATGGCATTTCAGAGATTCAAAGTACATTCATTTTATGGAGGTGTTAAGGGAACATTTATATCCTTATACCCTTACATCATTGAAATCAGGGCTGAAGATTCAATAGTTCCTTAAGAGTAGCGTATCACTAACAGTGTCATCAGTGGCAGTCCAAAGTTACAAACACACTCACATCATGTGTTGGATCACGAGGGGCCCTTGTGCCGCAGCAAAACATAAAGTAAAGCATCAAGTGGTACAAGTAAGGATATTACATAAAAAGTTGTGAAGACCGTGGTGTCAAACACGAGCAGGGAAAAATAGGATTTGAGGCTGATAAAAACAAGGTTAACCCCTTCACTGCTAGGCCTTTTCCCCTCCTGTGCTAAGCCTTTTTTTGGCTATTTGGGGTAGTTCACGCTTAGGGCCCTGTAACTTTTTGACCACATAAGGTATCCATGCCAAATTTGCGTCCTTTTTTTCCAACATCATGGGTATTCTAAAGGTACCCAGGGTTGTGGATTCCCCTGGAGGGGACCCAGAAATTAGCCAAAATACAGCTAAATTTTGTTTTTTTGGGGGAAAAATGCGAAAAAAGGGCTACAGATGAAAGCATCTGGTTTTTTCCCTGCAAATGGCATCAAAAAAGGGGTTGTGGTGCTGAAATCACCATCTTCCCAGATTTCAGGGACAAGCAGACTTTTGTCAGAAAACCAACATTTTGTACACAGTTTTGGCATTTTTCTGGGACATAGCCTATTTTTGCTATTTTTTGTGCTTTCAACCTCCTTCCAGTTAATGGTAGAAATGGGTATGAAAGCAATAATGGATCCTGGAAAGCCATACATTTCTGAAAAGTAGACAAAATTCTGAATTCAGTAAGGGGTCATTTGTGTAGATCCTTCAAGTTTTCTTTATAGAAACAAACAGTTAAATATAGGAAAAATTGAAAATTAGTTGAAAAAAACAGCCATTTGTGTCAACGTTTTCACCTGTAACTTCTTCTAATTATGACAGCTATTTGAAAGCAATATACCATTACATCCGCTATCTGGTTGTGGTGATATATAGGACTTGTAGGTTCACCAAGAACCCGACGAACCCAGAGCCAATAACTGAGCAGCATCTTGCAATGGTTTTTTATTATGTCCCGGGTATATAGCAATTATTCTGGAAAAATTTATACATGGAAAAATCGGTATGAAAGACACCTATGTATTTCTGAAATGGGAGCGAAATATAGAGTTTAGAAACAGTAGATATTTGCACATTTCCGAAATTGAGAATACCCATACTAGCATGAGAATTATAGGTCATTTTTCAAAATGACTTCTTTTTTACACATTGTCTTTCATTTGGAAGGCAGAAATGCATTGAAAGTCAATAGATAACAACAGTTGCTCTACAATTTTGTGTTACCCTAAGTCTCCCGATAAAAGTGGTACCTCACTTGTGTGGGTAGGCCTAGTGCCCGCGACAGGAAACGGCCCAAAACGCAACGTGGACACACCACATTTTCACAGTGAAAAATTACCCTTTTTTTGCAAAGTGCCTAGCTATAGTTTTTGAACCCTAGCTCTGCCGGCACCTAGGGAAACCTAGCAAACCTATACATTTTTTAAAACTAGACACCCAGGGGAATCCAGAATGGGGTGACTTGACTGGCTCTCACCAGGTTCTGGTACCCAGAATCCCTTGCAAACCTAACAAATTGTCACAAAAAACAAATTTTCCTCACTTTTCTGTGGTGGAAAGTTCAGGAATCTGCGTGCATCCACAAAATTCCACCCACCACGTGTTCCCCAAAGTCTTTCGAGAAAAACTGTACCTCACTTGTGTGGGTAGGCCTAGTGCCCGCGACAGGAAACGGCCCAAAACGCAACGTGGACACACCACATTTTCACAGTGAAAAATGACCCTTTTTTTGCAAAGAGCTTAGCTATAGTTTTTGAACCCTAGCTCTGCCGGCACCTAGGGAAACCTAGCAAACCTATACATTTTTGAAAACTAGACACCCAGGGGAATCCAGAATGGGGTGAATTGACTGGCTCTCACCAGGTTCTGGTACCCAGAATCCCTTGCAAACCTAACAAATTGTCACAAAAAACAAATTTTCCTCACTTTTCTGCGGTGGAAAGTTCAGGAATCTGCGTGCATCCACAAAATTCCACCCACCCCGCGTTCCCCAAAGTCTTCCGAGAAAAATGGTACCTCACTTGTGTGGGTAGGCCTAGTGCCCGCGATAGGAAACAGCTCAAAACACAACGTGGACACACCACATTTTCACAGTGAAAAATGACCCTTTTTTTGCAAAGTGCCTAGCTGTAGTTTTTGAACCCTAGCTCTGCCGGCACCTAGGGAAACCTAGCAAACCTATACATTTTTTAAAACTAGATACCCAGGGGAATCCAGGATGGGGTGACTTGACTGGCTCTCACCAGGTTCTGGTACCCAGAATCCCTTGCAAACCTAAAATATTTTTTTTAAAAACACATTTTCCTCACTTTTCTGTGGTGGAAAGTTCTGGAATCTGCGTGGATCCACAAAATTCTACCCACCACGTGTTCTGCAAAGTCTTCCGAGAAAAATGGTACCTCACTTGTGTGGGTAGGCCTAGTGCCCGCGACAGGAAACAGCGCAAAACGCAACGTGGCCACACCACATTTTCACAGTGAAAAATGACCCTTTTTTTGCAAAGTGCCTAGCTGTAGTTTTTGAACCCAAGCTCTGCCGGCACCTAGGGAATCCTAGAAAACCTATACATTTTTGAAAACTAGACAACCAGGGGAATCCAGGATGGGGTGACTTGACTGGCTCTCACCAGGTTCTGGTACCTAGAATCCCTTGCAAACCTATAAAATTGTGAAAACAAACACATTTTCCTCACTTTTCTGTGGTGGAAAGTTCTGGAATCTGCGTGGATCCACAAAATTCCACCCACCCCGTATTCCCCAAAGTCTTTCAAGAAAAACGGTACCCCACTTGTGTGGGTAGGCCTAGTGCCCGCGACAGGAAACGGCCCAAAACGCAACGTGGACACACCACATTTTCACAGTGAAAAAAGACCCTTTTTTTGCAAAGTGCCTAGCTATAGTTTTTGAACCCTAGCTCTGCCGGCACCTAGGGAAACCTAGCAAACCTATACATTTTTGAAAACTAGACACCCAGGGGAATCCAGGATGGGGTGACTTGACTGGCTCTCACCAGGTTCGGGTACCCAGAATCCCTTGCAAACCTAAACAGTTGTCAAAAAAAACAAATTTTCCTCACTTTTCTGTGGTGGAAAGTTCTGGAATCAGCGTGGATCCACAAAATTCCACCCACCCCGCGTACCCCAGAGGCCTCCAAAAACAATGGTACCTCACTTGTGTGGGTAGGCCTAGTGCCTGCGACAGGAAACAGCGCAAAACGCAACGTGGACACACCACATTTGCACAGTAACAAATGACCCTTTTTTTGCAAAGTGCCTAGCTGTAGTTTTTTAACCCTAGCTCTGCCGGCACCTAGGGAAACCTAGCAAACCTATACATTTTTGAAAACTAGACACCCAGGGGAATCTAGAATGGGGTGACTTGACTGGCTCTCACCAGGTTCTGGTACCCAGAATCCCTTGCAAACCTAACAAATTGTCACAAAAAATAAATTTTCCTCACTTTTCTGTGGTGGAAAGTTTTGGAATCTGCGTGGATCCACAAAATTCCACCCACCCCGCGTTCCCCAAAGTCTTTCGAGAAAAATGGTACCTCACTTGTGTGGGTAGGCCTAGTGCCCGCGACAGGAAACAGCGCAAAATGCAACGTGGACACACCACATTTTCACAGTGAAAAATTACCCTTTTTTTGCAAAGGGCCTAGCTGTAGTTTTTGAACCCTAGCTCTGCCGGCACCTAGGGAAACCTAGCAAACCTATACATTTTTGAAAACTAGACACCCAGGGGAATCCAGGATGGGGTGACTTGACTGGCTCTCACCAGGTTCTGGTACCCAGAATCCCTTGCAAACCTAAAATATTTTTTAATAAAACACATTTTCCTCACTTTTCTGTGGTGGAAAGTTCTGGAATCTGCGTGGATCCACAAAATTCCACCCACCCCGCGTTCCGCAAAGTCTTCCGAGAAAAATGGTACCTCACTTGTGTGGGTAGGCCTAGTGCCCGCGACAGGAAACGGCCCAAAACGCAACGTGGACACACCACATTTTCACAGTGAAAAATGACCCTTTTTTTGCAAAGTGCCTAGCTGTAGTTTTTGAACCCTAGCTCTGCCGGCCCCTAGGGAAACCTAGCAAAACTATACATTTCTGAAAACTAGACAACCAAGGGAATCCAGGATGGGGTGACTTGACTGGCTCTCACCTGGTTCTGTTACCCAGAATCCCTTGCAAACCTAAAAAATTGTCAAACAAAACACATTTTCCTCACTTTTCTGTGGTGGAAAGTTATGGAATCTGCGTGGATCCACAAAATTCCACCCACACCGTATTCCCCAAAGTCTTTCGAGAAAAACGGTACCCCACTTGTGTGGGTAGGCCTAGTGCCCGCGACAGGAAACAGCGCAAAACGCAACGTGGACACACCACATTTTCACAGTGAAAAATGACCCTTTTTTTGCAAAGTGCCTAGCTATAGTTTTTGAACCCTAGCTCTGCCGGCACCTAGGGAAACCTAGCAAACCTATACATTTTTGAAAACTAGACACCCAGGGGAATCCAGGATGGGGTGACTTGACTGGCTCTCACCAGGTTCTGGTACCCAGAATCCCTTGCAAACCTAAACAGTTGTCAAAAAAAACAAATTTTCCTCACTTTTCTGTGGTGGAAAGTTCTGGAATCAGCGTGGATCCACAAAATTCCACCCACCCCGCGTTCCCCAAAGTCCTCCAAAAACAATGGTACCTCACTTGTGTGGGTAGGCCTAGTGCCTGCGACAGGAAACAGCGCAAAACGCAACGTGGACACACCACATTTTCACAGTAAAAAATGACCCTTTTTTTGCAAAGTGCCTAGCTGTAGTTTTTTAACCCTAGCTCTGCCGGCACCTAGGGAAACCTAGCAAACCTATACATTTTTGAAAACTAGACACCCAGGGGAATTTAGAATGGGGTGACTTGACTGGCTCTCACCAGGTTCTGGTACCCAGAATCCCTTGCAAACCTAACAAATTGTCACAAAATACAAATTGTCCTCACTTTTCTGTGGTGGAAAGTTCTGGATTCTGCGTGGATCCACAAAATTCTACCCACCCCGCGTTCCCCAAAGTCTTCCGAGAAAAATGGTACCTCACTTGTGTGGGTAGGCCTAGTGCCCGCGACAGGAAACAGCACAAAACGCAACGTGGACACACCACATTTTCACAGTGAAAAATGACCCTTTTTTTTCAAAGTGCCTAGCTGTAGTTTTTTAACTTTAGCTCTGCCGGCACCTAGGTAAACCTAGCAAACCTATACATTTTTGAAAACTAGACACCCAGGGGAATCCAGGATGGGGTGACTTGACTGGCTCTCACCAGGTTCTGGTACCCAGAATCCCTTGCAAACCTAAAATATTTTTTTTAAAAACACATTTTCCTCACTTTTCTGTGGTGGAAAGTTCTGGAATCTGCGTGGATCCACAAAATTCCACCCACCACGCGTTCCGCAAAGTCTTCCGAGAAAAATGGTACCTCACTTGTGTGGGTAGGCCTAGTGCCCGCTACAGGAAACAGCGCAAAACGCAACGTGGCCACACCACATTTTCACAGTGAAAAATGACCCTTTTTTTGCAAAGTTCCTAGCTGTAGTTTTTGAACCCTAGCTCTGCCGGCACCTAGGGAATCCTAGCAAACCTATACATTTTTGAAAACTAGACACCCAGGGGAATCCAGGATGGGGTGACTTGACTGGCTCTCACCAGGTTCTGGTACCCAGAATCCCTTGCAAACCTATAAAATTGTGAAAACAAACACATTTTCCTCACTTTTCTGTGGTGGAAAGTTCTGGAATCTGCGTGGATCCACAAAATTCCACCCACCCCGTATTCCCCAAAGTCTTTCGAGAAAAACGGTACCCCACTTGTGTGGGTAGGCCTAGTGCCCGCGACAGGAAACGGCCCAAAACGCAACGTGGACACACCACATTTTCACAGTGAAAAATGACCCTTTTTTTGCAAAGTGCCTAGCTATTGTTTTTTAACCCTAGCTCTGCCGGCACCTAGGGAAACCTAGCAAACCTATATATTTTTGAAAACTAGACACCCAGGGGAATCCAGGATGGGGTGACTTGACTGGCACTCACCAGGTTCTGGTACCCAGAATCCCTTGCAAACCTAAACAGTTGTAAAAAAAAACAACTTTTCCTCACTTTTCTGTGGTGGAAAGTTCTGGAATCAGCGTGGCTCCACAAAATTCCACCCACCCCGCGTTCCCCAAAGTCCTCCAAAAACAATGGTACCTCACTTGTGTGGGTAGGCCTAGTGCCTGCGACAGGAAACAGCGCAAAACGCAACGTGGACACACCACATTTTCACAGTAAAAAATGACCCTTTTTTTGCAAAGTGCCTAGCTGTAGTTTCTGAACCCTAGCTCTGCCGGCACCTAGGGAAACCTAGCAAACCTATACATTTTTGAAAACTAGATACCCAGGGGAATCCAGAATGGGGTGACTTGACTGGCTCTCACCAGGTTCTGGTACCCAGAATCCCTTGCAAACCTAACAAATTGTCAAAAAAAACAAATTTTCCTCACTTCTCTGTGGTGGAAAGTTCTGGAATCTGCGTGGATCCACAAAATTCCACCCACCCCGCGTTCCCCAAAGTCTTCCGAGAAAAATGGTACCTCACTTGTGTGGGTAGGCCTAGTGCCCGCGACAGGAAACAATGCAAAACGCCAATTGGACACACCACATTTTCACAGTGAAAAATGACCCTTTTTTTGCAAAGGGCCTAGCTGTAGTTTTTGAACCCTAGCTCTGCCGGCACCTAGGGAAACATAGCAAACCTATACATTTTGGAAAACTAGACACCCAGGGGAATCCAGGACGGGGTGACTTGACTGGCTCTCACCAGGTTCTGGTACCCAGAATCCCTTGCAAACCTAAAATATTTTTTTAAAAAACACATTTTCCTCACTTTTCTGTGGTGGAAAGTTCTGGAATCTGCGTGGATCCACAAAATTCCACCCACCCCGCGTTCCGCAAAGTCTTCCGAGAAAAATGGTACCTCACTTGTGTGGGTAGGCCTAGTGCCCGCGACAGGAAACAGCGCAAAACGCAACGTGGCCACTCCACATTTTCACAGTGAAAAATGACCCTTTTTTTGCAAAGTGCCTAGCTGTAGTTTTTGAACCCTAGCTCTGCCGGCACCTAGGGGATCCTAGCAAACCAATACATTTTTGAAAACTAGACAACCAGGGGAATCCAGGATGGGGTGACTTGACTGGCTCTCACCAGGTTCTGGTACCCAGAATCCCTTGCAAACCTATAAAATTGTGAAAACAAACACATTTTCCTCACTTTTCTGTGGTGGAAAGTTCTGGAATCTGCGTGGATCCACAAAATTCCACCCACCCCGTATTCCCCAAAGTCTTTCAAGAAAAACAGTACCCCACTTGTGTGGGTAGGCCTAGTGCCCACAACAGGAAACGGCCCAAAACGCAACGTGGACACACCATATTTTCACAGTGAAAAATGACCCTTTTTTTGCAAAGTGCCTAGCTATAGTTTTTGAACCCTAGCTCTGCCGGCACCTAGGGAAACCTAGCAAACCTATACATTTTTGAAAACTAGACACCCAGGGGAATCCAGGATGGGGTGACTTGACTGGCTCTCACAAGGTTCTGGTACCCAGAATCCCTTGCAAACCTAAACAGTTGTAAAAAAAAACAAATTTTCCTCACTTTTCTGTGGTGGAAAGTTCTGGAATCAGCGTGGATCGACAAAATTCCACCCACCCCGCGTTCCCCAAAGTCCTCCAAAAACAATGGTACCTCACTTATGTGGGTAGGCCTAGTGCCTGCGACAGGAAACAGCGCAAAACGCAACGTGGACACACCACATTTTCACAGTAAAAAATGACCCTTTTTTTGCAAAGTGCCTAGCTGTAGTTTTTGAACAGTAGCTCTGCCGGCACCTAGGGAAACCTAGCAAACCTATACATTTTTGAAAACTAGACACCCAGGGGAATCCAGAATGGGGTGACTTGACTGGCTCTCACGAGGTTCTGGTACCCAGAATCCCTTGCAAACCTAACAAATTGTCAAAAAAAACACATTTTCCTCTCTTTTCTGTGGTGGAAAGTTCTGGAATCTGCGTGGATCCACAAAATTCCACCCACCCCGCGTTCCCCAAAGTCTACCGAGAAAAATGGTACCTCACTTGTGTGGGTAGGCCTAGTGCCCGTGACAGGAAACAGCGCAAAACGCAACGTGGCCACTCCACATTTTCACAGTGAAAAATGACCCTTTTTTTGCAAAGTGCCTAGCTGTAGTTTTTGAACCCTAGCTCTGCCGGCACCTAGGGAAACCTAGCAAACCTATACATTTTTGAAAACTAGACACCCAGGGGAATTCAGGATGGGGTGACTTGACTGGCTCTCACCAGGTTCTGTTACCCAGAATCCCTTGCAAACCTAAAAAATTGTCCAAAAAACCACATTTTCCTCACTTTTCTGTGGTGAAAAGTACTGGAATCTGCGTGGATCCACAAAATTCCACCCACTCCGCGTTCCCCAAAGTCTTCTGAGAAAAATGGTATCTCACTTGTGTGGGTAGGCCTCGTGCCAGCGATAGGAAACAGCGCAAAACGCAACGTGGCCACACCACATTTTCACAGTGAAAAATTAACCTTTTTTTGCAAAGTGCCTAGCTGTAGTTTTTGAACCCTAGCTCTGCCGGCACCTAGGGAAACCTACCAAACCCACACATTTCTGAAAAGTAGACACCCGGGGGATTCCAGGGAGGTATGGCTTGCATGGATCCCCCAACGTTTTCTTACCCAGAATCCCCTGCAAACCTGAACTTTTGCTGAAAAAAATCACTTTTTTCACACATTTGTGTGTGGGAAAGTTGTGGCATCACCGGGCTGACACAAATTTCCTACCACCCAGCGTTCCCCCAGGTCTCCCGATAAAAATGGTGCCTTACTCGGGTGGGAGGCCCAAGTACCCGCGACAGGCAAGGGCCCAATACATTTTGTGATAGGCAATTTTGATGTCGCCTCACTAGGTTTTGGGCCCTTGCCTGTCGCGGGTACTTGACCCACCCACACAAGTGAGGTACCATTTTTCTCGGAAGACTTTGGGGAATACGGGGTGAGTTGAATTTTGTGGATCCACACAGATTCCAGAACTTTCCACCACAGAAATGTGAGGAAAATGTGTTTTTTTAAACACATTTTGAGGTTTGCAAGGGATTCTGGGTAACAGAACCTGGTGAGAGCCAGTCAAGTCACCCCATCCTGGATTCCCCTGGGTGTCTAGTTTTCAAAAATGTACAGGTTTACTAGGTTTCCCTATGTGCCGGCTGTGCTAGGGCCCAAAATCCACAGGTAGGCATATTGCTAAAAACAAATCTGTGCCTAGTCGGCTTTCTGCCGCCCTGGGGGAGATATCGGGGGTGGGGTTTCCCGATATGCCCCCAAGGGGGCAGAAACACTGTGGCTATTTTTTGGGGGTAGGGGCATTGGTATGCCCATTCTGGGCAGCCCCCACACATAAAAAGCCAGCGTAATCGTTGGCGTCTAGTGGGCTTTTTGCCCCCGGGGGGCAGATTGGGGGCTACTGCCCCCATCTTCCCCCAGGGGGGCAGAAAGGCTGTAATTGTTATGGTGGGGGCATTGACATGCCCGTTTTGGGCAGCCCCCACCCTAATTAAAATTTGCCCAAAAAAATCCCTGGCGTCTAGTGGGCTTTTGCCTCCCCCCGGGGGGGGGCAGGAAGGCTGTAATTTTTGCGGGGAGGGGGTGAGGGCATGGGCATGCCCATTTTGGGCAGCCTCCACCCTAATTCAAATTTGCCCCCAAAAAATCCCTGGCGACTAGTGGGCTTTTTGCCCCCCCCGGCAGGGCAGAATGGGGGCTAATGCCCCCATCTGCCCCCAGGTGGGCCAGAAAGTCCACTAGACGCCAGGGAGTTTTTTGGGCAAATTTTAATTAGGGTGGGAGCTGCCCAAAACGGGCATGCCAATGCCCCCACCCTAATTAAAAGTTGCCCAAAAGAATCCCTGGCGTCTAGTGGGCTTTTTGCCCCCCCGGGGGGGCAGATTGGGGGCTACTGCCCCATCTGCCCCCCAGGGGGGGCAGGAAGGCTGTTATTTTTGCGGGGGAGAGGGTGGGGGCATGGGCATGCCCGTTTTGGGAGCCCCCATCCTAATTAAAATTTGCCCCAAAAAAATCCCTGGCATCTAGTGGGCTTTTTGCCCCCCCCCCCCGGTGGGCAGATTGGGGGCTAATGCTTTGGGATTGACACCATTCTATTAAAGGAGACCAGATTCTCAACCCCCTGTTACGCCGTTTCCTGCCTTTCAGTTTATAAATAGCAGCCTCCAGATTAGAGATTGCTGGTAGCCTAGCTAGCCACTAATGAAAGGATGGTGCAATAGGATCCAGCCAAGCCGAGGCTATACACATTCTTAACACTGCCATAGCAATAAAAATGAGTTCATGACCAGTTCTGGGATTACTAAGATCTGTGGCCCCCAGTAAGATAACGTCGCTAGACAGAGCTATATCGCTTTGCAATACGGCAGACAGGAATTTCTCAATGTTTTGTTTTAAAAAAGTTAGTCCATCACAAGTTGAGAAAATATGTACACAATCAGCATTGAATAACATACATCTAGGGCAACATGTCCCCTTGCCACTCCCCCATTTGGCGATTTTGTCTGGAGTGTAGTATAAGAAAAAGCATGTTTTATAAAACTGTGCTTGAAGTTTTGTGGACATAAGAATTGTTTGAGACATTGAGTAGGCATAGTTAAATTCATCCATAGTTGAACCAATTTTCCCCTGCCACTTCTGTGACGTTTTCTCCAGATCATCCGGAAACAGCGCGTTTAAAAGGGAATATATTCCCCCAGTAGTGCTTTTTTTTATGTGAATTAATGTTTCCACTAAGGTTATTTTTTCAGGCAGAGCCCTTCCCCCCACCCTTCCTAATAAAAAGTCTCTGATTTGAAGATATTTAAAAAAGTCCCGCCAGTCCAGATGAAAGTTTTTTTTTAGTTCTTCAAAGTATTGTATCCCTGCAGGGGAGAAGAGGCACCCTATATGAGTTATTCCTGCCGCGTTCCATTTGTTAATGCAGTTATCTTTAAAAATTTCCGGCAGAGCTGTGTTATCCCTTAGGGGGGTATAAAATGATATTCGCCCTATACCCAGCATTCATCTCACAGCCTTCCAAACCTTAAACCCACTAATCAATGTTTTAAATTTCACTTTTTTATGGTAGCTGTCATGCAAATGTCGCCAGAGATATCCGCTACTTTTATTGCCCAAAATTAGCTGAAAGATAGATGGCGAGCCGTCCCCGGGTATCATCTCTATCCCGGCATTCTGTAATAGCTCACTACTATAGAGCAACACAGATGCCCAATATTATGCTTTAAGGTTTGGGAGAGCTAATCCTCCTCTTTCCTTTGGAAGGGTCAGAAGTTTATACGCTCGCCGGGGTTGCGAGTATGCCCAGATAAAACTTGAGAAGGTGCGCTCCATAGATTTGAACCATTGATCTGAAAATTCTAAACATATTGCTCTAAATAGATATAAAATTTTAGGGAAAAAGACCATTTTCAAGGCATTAGCCCTACCAATTAAAGATAGATGTAGATTGTCTAGGCGACGGAGATTTTTCTGCATTGAGCCCAGCATTGGCTTCATGTTTAGGTCCACCATATTCTCGAGATTAGATGTAATGCAGATACCTAAGTATGTAGCCTTATCTACCACTTGGGGGTCGCGCATCTCACTTTTATTGTTCAGCACGACCTGTGTTTTCCCCTGATTAAGTGCGTATCCGGATACTAGCCCAAATTTATTAGCCTCACTTTCAATAACAGACATAGCTGTGTTAGGATCAGCTGTCATGACAGCTATGTCATCGGCATATGCCAAGGTCTTGATCGGATATTCCTGTGACAAAATCCGTGCTATTTCTCTGTTTCCCTCCAGTCTGCGAATGAAGGGATCAATGTAGATCGCAAAGAGCAATGGCGAGCATGGGCACCCCTGTCGTGTTCCTATATGTTCAACTCTTTGGTGAGGCTACCATTCACCATTACCATGGCCCTGGGGTTAACATATAGTTTTTGCACTGCCTGGATAAACCCCTTTTTAATTCCAACCCTAGACATAGCGGCCCACAAAAATTGCCAGGAGACCCTATCAAAGGCCTTCTCGGCGTCAAGAAGAACCAATGCCATAGGGTCTCCTGCAACTTCCGTGCTGTCAAATAGGGTGATCACTCTCTGGATGTGATTAGTGGTCGATCTCCCTGGTACAAAACCGTGCTGGTATTTAGCAATTACTTTATGAATGATAGGGGCGATTCGATTCGCCATAACTTTCGAGTATATTTTGGAGTCTGCATTAATAAGAGTGATAGGGCGGTATGAGCCTAACTGATCTGGAGGTTTATTTTTTTTAGGAAAGATGACTATCTTAGCCCTAGACCAGGAATTTGGGGGCTGCCCCCCTTTAAAAATGTGTACAATTAAGTCAAGTAAAGTACCTTTGATCTGATCTAGAAACGCTAAATAAAATTCCGAAGGTATATTATCCAATCCGGTTGCTTTCACTTTCGGTAAATTTTTAATTGTAGTTAAAATTTCTTCTATGTTAGGGATTTCATCTAAGATAGACTGATCTTCCTCGTCGAACCTGTCGAAACCTCCTCTATCTAAGTATCTTTCGATATTTTCTAGGTCACCCCCTCTCCTCAGTATACAAAGTGCTATAGAATCGCCAGAATGCCTCTCTGATACGTTCTGGGTCAGATATTTGGCCTTCCACTGGGTCCTGTATTTCACGTATCAAATTTACTGAAGCCTGTTGCCTCATACGTATAGCCAGCTGATGACCAACTTGCTCATTGACCTCATACACCATCTCTTTATGTGCTGCGGCTTTTTTTATGGCTTTGACAGTAAAAGTATTTGTAATTGCAGCCTTTGCGATTGCCACCTGGCTCTGTGTTCTAGTTATTTCTTCTAACCCTTGGATCCCTTTGGTCACCCTTATCAGCTCTTCTTCGGCCAGCCCAAGATTTTCCTGCAGTTCCCTCATGGATTCTCTAGCCAGTTTATTAGCCTTCAGTGAATATTGCATCATTTCTCCTCGAATCACTGCTTTTAGGGCGTCCCATATAACTTCAATTGATACACTCCCGATGTTGTCCTTTAAAAAGTTAGGGATCCACTCTCTCATGTGAGCGCAATATTTATCATCTAGAAGCAAGGATTTCTCAAATGTCCATGATCTAGGTGTTATGTTTCCTGGTATTGTTTCTAGAGTACAGATTAGAGGGTTATGGTCTGAAAGAATTCGGGGCAACTTCTCAATTTGAAACTTAGATATAAGTGAGTTAGATATCAGAATGTAATCTATTCTTACGTGTGTACGATGCGGGTTAGAGAAAAAGGTGTACCCAGGATCATTAGGATTTGAAGTCTGCCATCCATCTACAAGCCCATGTGTATAGCACATATGTTTCATTGCCTTAAGCACTTTAGGTTTCCGGCCATTGTAACGCCAGTCGTCCTTCATAGACCAGTCACTGGGGAGGTTGATATTAAAATCCCCGCAGATCAGTAAGGGTAGAGGCCAGTGCGTGAGCTCATTAGGGATCTCATTGAAGACTGACGGGTCGTCACTATTGCTTCCATATATAGCGCAAAGTGTTATCTTTTGCCCCTGTCCATCTTGGCACTCTGTGACTGCCCAGCGGCCAAATTTATCAGTTTTAGAGTGGTTAAAAGTATACCCTGAGCCCCTGGCTAATATAGCAACCCCCCGTACCCGAGCCCCCTGTGATGTTGCACAAACCAGTTTATACCCCAGTGTTTATAGAATGTGTGTTTGTGAGCTCTCTATGTGAGTTTCCTGTAAACAGACAACATTCGTGCCCATGGTTTGTAATCCTATCGCAACAATTTGCCTCTTTTTAATGTCGTTTAAGCCACAAATATTTAAGGATAGCACTCTTAGCACCCCCATCTCGCTAGTTCAAGTGATCCGAGTGTTTGCTCTGGATTTTGCATAGCCCCTTTGCTACACCATAACCTGATATTTCCAACATACCAGTTTGCCCTGTTGAGTTTACCCTTACTCTTACTCAAAATAACAACCTGTCTGACCTTCCATCCTTCCCACCCTACCCACCCTCTCCCACCCCGCCACCCACCACCACTTTTGGAGGTTACCTGGCCAGCACCGGGTCAGGGGTGTGACATCCGTTAGGCAGGACCCCGTGTGCCCGCTGAGACTCACCCATTGTGGAATGACCTTCTAAAAAACACCAAAAAACCGACACCCAGACACAGACACAGGGCCTCATGCCAAGCAATTCACCAGGGGAAAAGGAAAAGAAAAATTAATTAACGGAGGCAATAACAAAAAAGAGCAGACAAGAAGGAAAAAACACCCTACGGCCCCCCTCACTTAAGTTATAGCCTCTACTTCCTACATTCCATACCACATTCTAACACAAGTTGTCAAGCCAGGGCATTTCTATTGCAAGATTACATATGTTACTTATGTCCCGAAATTTCCTCTAGATACTTTTTAGCCTGTACTTCAGAAATAAAGCTACGAGTAGTCCCTTGGTGAACAATTTTTAGTCTGGCAGGATTTTGAAGGTACACCATTGCCCCAAGCTTCTGAAAGGGATCAAAGAGCTGCCTCAGTCTCACCTGCGCTCAACTGTAGCGTGTGCAAAATCAGGCCTAGTAAAAAAAGTTATTCCATCAAACGACCGCTTGCTTGTGGGTCTAGCCAAATCATAAAAAGCTTGCCGGAGCAGAAAATTAGCAAAAAACAAAAGCATAGCGCGAGGATGTTGTTGAGATGCCGAATTACGTTTCCCGGGAGACAGAGGAAACCTATGGGCTCTTTGAATTCCTTGTCCCAATCCCAGGATTGTAGCTCAGGGAATGAGCCTTTAAGAAGCGTGATCATGAATTTCCTGGGATCATCTTTTTCGGCACCTTCTGGAATCCCTAGGAAGCGGAGGTTGTTACGTCTCTGCCGGTTTTCCTGTTCCTCCAGCTTCCCCATGAGGTCCTTAACCGCCCCCTCATGCTCATCAGTCTTAGTTTTGAGCGAGGTAACATCCTTCTCTAGTTGTTCCGTTCTTTTTTCCACTAAAGCCATTCGATCTACAATTTCGGTGCAGGTTTTTCCCACTTTCCTGACTGCCCCTTGCAACTTCTTTGCTGCCAGGCGGGATCTGCGACTATCAGCTTTGGCTTCTGCCTGAAAGCTTTTGATAGACTGCAAAATGTCTGTTAAAGCTGGTTCACTTCTTTGATCACCGAGTGTCCCCATTTGATCAGTGCCGGTGCCAGTGATTGTTTGATTACCCCCAGAGGCAGTCATGGTGTTAGAAAAAATCGTGAGCGATGTATCATTGTAATCCCACTTCAAATCTGTGGTGTCCTCTTTGTCAGATAGGTCATAGTTCTTTTTATGGCGGTCCCTGCTTTTTTTCTTTTGTAGTTTTTTAGAGACATGTTTATGTTTCTGCAGGTCGGTATTAGAGCTGCTATACCACTTGCCCTCCTCCTCCCCGCTTGACAAAGAAATGCTAATGTCTGACATCTCGGAATCCTCTGTAAGAGAGTAGAATTGGACCTGATTGTCAGGCGTTTTCAGCATGTAATCTTGCTGTGTGCTACAAGTGGCTTGTGATGATAGTACAGCATCTGAACACTCCTCCGGAATATTTGACCTGCCCCTTGGGATAGTACTATTGTTGTTGTGACTGTCAATGTTGTCCACGGGAGCGCTTTCTAGCTGAGCAGAAAGTACCGAGCCAGCTGTTTTTTTGCCTTGGACTGCGGGGGAGGGGGTATCTGGGAGCTGCAGATCGCTCAGTACGACCGGTGAGGAGTGACCTACTAATTCTCCTTCTATCTGTACAGGCGCCTCTATCGTTACTCCAGGACATCCAGCTGACTGAATCGAAGCGGCTCCCCCCCCCCACTCGCAGCACCAAAGCTACTGGTGATCAATGGCTGAGAATAGTCAATTTCTTTATTTAAGCGAGCGGGGGCTTTTTTGTAGTAGCGGTGTTTGCTATGTCGTTTTTCCCGGGGCTCTTATCAGCGCACTCCCTCTTTTCTCCTTTCTCTCCCCCACTTTTGCCTTTCATCGCCAGGGTGTCCAGTTTTTTCTGCCGTGTCGCTGCCAAAGTTGCGCTGACCTGCGAGGATACCGTGGCATTTTTGCCTTTCGCTACGCGTGCCCCTTTGCCAGTCATTCTTACTTGTCTCTCCTGGGTACTGACGTGAAACTGTACAGCGAATGCACCGGCTCTCGAAGAATCTCCGTAGCGGCCGCAGCGCGGTTGTTGAAGCTGACAGTTTCTCCTCTGGAGAGGGAGCGCGCCCCAGCACCTAGCCATGCTCCTGCGATTCCGCCGTTCCGCTTGAGGCTCATGCAGGCCAGAGTGAATCCGGGAGGTCAGAGCCCAGCGGACGTCCTCGAGGCAGGGGGATTCTCCCCTTTCCAATGATACCTCTCCCGTCTTTCTACGTGCCCGGGGGGCTGAGATAGCCCCCTGAGCAAAGACAGTGAAACTGAAATGAGCCTCAGTTTCGGTTTCTGTGCAATGAGGACAGCGCGACGTGCGTGCTGATCCTCATGGCACAGAAACCAGGGAGGGGGCCTCGGGAGCTAGCTTCCCCAGCTCCCAAGGCCACAGGGGTGAAATAGAAATCCCTCTGCTGTCTGCAGCAGAGGGATTTCGTGCCCCTGGCCTCATGACGGAATAGTTCCGTCAGGGGCACCGATGCTCATGACGGAACCATTCCATCATGAGCATCGAAGGGGTTAAGGGATATCAAGAGGCTAGTGCAACCTCACCATGAGACGAAGGGTTGTAATGGTAGGGTGGCACCATTGCTACCTCAAGGTCTAAATCTTGCTTATTTAGGACAAAATGGAGACAGCACCTTTCTTGATTAACCCTTATTTAGAAAGCACATCCAAGTGAGAATGGCCTTGAGGCATGCAGTAATTGAGATAGAGAGAGAGAGAGCATTGTGAAATAAGGGAGGAGGGCCACAAAACGTTGTTTCGAAAGGGGTTTCCACACCACAATAGCACTCAGTGATGTACATCCAAAAAAAAGCCAGCACACGGCTGCCTAATAGACGCAGGGGTCAGGCAGCCTGTCTTCGGCCAATTAGGTCCGGGGAAGTCAGAGGTGCCAAGGAGAGGTAGAAGTAAGGGAGTCAATTCCCACCACAAAGGAGTCAGAATTGTGTGAGTCATTGTGAAGGCTGATTCACTCTGCCTTAAGGTTATTTTGATGATGCACATTATGATAATTTGTATTTTTGCACTTCTTAGAACTAACATATTATTATGTTTTTGATGTTGGGAAGAATTTGAAACAACCAAATAGAATTTAATATGAACGCAACTTGCTTTGTCATACCATGGCCTTTGTTGATGGTTCAAACAGAAGAAGAACAGGAAACCACCATCAAGTTGTATAGCATAAGAAGCAGCAGACTAGTGTCTACCAAGGGATTCTGCCAAGAATCCTAGGAGAGTTTCCATGCCTTTGACTCCTCTTGAATAAATAAAACAAAGAAAAGGCAATTAAGTGCTTCAGTCGCCCTTTTATGCCTAGTGGTAAGAGTGATGAATTAGGAGAATACACTGATGAATGTGATATCTAATGATTAGCTTAACTCAGCCTGTGAAGATGTAATAAAGAACAGCAAGGTTTCTTACATATGTATGGGTATGTTGCTGGCCTATATTTTAAACTTACAATCGGCTGAATGCCCATAGCACTTCTTACCTGTTTTAAGTCAAACTCTGAAGAAAACCTACGTGTCACTCTTGTAACCAGGTTTGGTAACGAAAATGATCCAATACCATGCCTGCAAATTATGAGAAAGAAATTGAGATGTTTAGCAATCGCTGTGTGTTTTTACTCTAAAGGGACTTTCCAGTCCTTTGAATTGCAGGTAGTCACATGCACTAAACTACTTGCATAACGTTTACATATGATGTTTGTTAAAAAAAGATACTTTAAAGGACCGGTTGTGACAAGATGATTTTCAATGAAGATATAAGATATGAAGATATATCATTACGAGAGTTGGTATACAACTATTTCCGCAATGGGATACTGTATTTGAGCTCATGCCACCAAAACTGAATAATATTTTCCAAATTGCATCAGGCCTGGGAAAAACATGAAAAATAAACAGCATGTTCTATTAGTCTACTGTTGCCATCTTGTGACCTTTCATAACAGTAATGAGTACACACAAAACGAAAAGTGAGGGTCTTAGATTAGGCAGTCGATAAAAGGACAAAGACTGAGGGGCTCATTTACAAATTAATGATGTAACAAATCAGCCTTTCCTGCTTGGTCACCCCAGATTTTGTCCCTTTTGTGGACCCTATTTTTTTTACTGGTCTTTGAACTCTTTGCACTTTACCCCTTCAGTGCCAGAGTAAAGTTATTGTGCGCCCCCTTTGAATATTGTTCAATGGGTTTACCCCTGATTGACCTATTTAACTTGCCTATATAACTCTAGTATATTGTGTAGACAATACCCCAAGGGCCTCGAAGTTAAATGCCACCTGTGTATGCTGCCTTCCACAGTGTTGGGCTGCAAAAGATGGCTACTATGTATGGCCTGCCTACAGCAGCTTAAAAACCTAGGGGCATATTATCAAGGATCTGCGATGTTTATCGCAAAGCGCGCTTAGCGCTGGTTTTTTTATCGCCGGCTATCGCTTGATTTCCTCCCCGGGATACCGCGGTATTATCAATGCGTATCGCAAAGGCGATAGGAAATCCAGCGATAGCGAGTTAACCCAGCAATAGTGTGAGAATTCAAGCGCTAAATTCACTGCGCAAATGAAAAGCTTGCTAATAGGCAAGTGTGTACTTAACCTAACAATCCACCCCCCATTGACAAGATGGTTAAGGCAAGTTTATTCCAGGCGTTAAATTCCAGCAATAAGCGCGGTTAGCGCGAATTTTCCTATCGCTTCGCGGGCATTGATAAAACGGGGAAGTTGTGTTTGTGACTGTTTCAATGGAGTTTTAGTCAGGAACGCCTACTTTGCATGTCATTAGCGATATATATCGCTGACATGCTTAGAGGTAAACAAACGGCCGCTATCGCTAAAACACTCACGCTAAGGCCTGTTAGCTGCAGCTTCTTAATAGTGTGATAGAAATATCGCTGCATTAGCGGCAGAAAAGTGCCGCTAACGCGGCGATAGGGGGCTTGATAATATGCCCCCTAATGTCAAACATATCAAAATCTCTGCTTTTAAATATGAATAGGCCACCCCTAAGTATAACTTGGTAGGGTGCCTGATATTTAAAAGTAGAACATGTGTGAAATTAAAATTTGTATTTTTTCAAGTGATTAGGCCCCAAAAGCTGATTTGACCTGTAGCGCAGTAGCTGAATCATAGAAAATGTCAAAGTACAGATTATAATCTTTAATCTGTAACTTTTGACAGGAAATGGCTAAAATAGTTATTTATGGACTATTTCATATTTAGTAAAAATCCACTTAATCTTAATCTTAATTGTGATTTATAGAGCGCTCGTTCACCAATTGGTTTCATGGCGCTGGAGACTAGGGAGGTGCCAATCCGGAACAGTTTATTCATAAGCTTGTGTGAATAACCAAGTTTTGAGAGATTTTCTGAATAGGAGCAGATTGGTGCTGAGTCTAATTTCCAGGGGATGGAATTCCACAGGCGTGGGGCTAAAGTCGCAAACCTGCAGCCCCCTGGCGTTTCAGTTTGAAGGTGGGTATTGTCAAAAGGTGAAGTTGGGCTGAACGAAGATTCCGAGTGGGGGTATAACGAGAAATAAGACTGTCAATGAATTTTGGGCTATGGCCGTTTAAGGATTTAAACACCAAACATCCGACTTTGAAGGCACATCGCTGCAGAATAGGGAGCCAGTGCAGCTTCCTGAGGAGGGGAGAGGCGTGCTGCCACTTGGGCTGTTTATGTATCAGTCGAGCCGCTTGGTTCTGTACCAGCTGAAGTCATTTGGTGAGGCCAAGTGGAAGTCCCAGGTAGGTGGCATTTGCGTAGTCCAGACGAGACAGCACAAGAGCTATTACCACCTGGACCAGAGCAGCGTGGGACAAAAACCTGCTTATTTTCCTAATTTTTCGTAGTTGTAGGAAACAGACAGAGACCACTGTGCCTACATGCGCTTTTAAAGACAGGTCGTTACCTATAGTAACCCCTAGACTTTTTACTGAAGTAGAGGGGTGGGAGGAGGTCCCAGATTATTAGGCCAATATTGTGGACCCCATGGATTGCAAGCTCCCCCTATCAAAATTAGTTCAGTTTTACTGGGATTGAGTTTTAACTGATTAAGGTTCATCCATTGCTGGATGAAAATCATAGTAGATTGAAAGTTGGTTATAGATTCGGGGGAGTTATCGATTGAGAACATGAGTTGGAGGTCATCTGCATAATTGAAGGGGGTCACCTTCCTGTCTTTCAAGGATCTTATCAATGGGCATAGGTAGAGGTTGAACAGATGTGGTGAAAGCGAAGAGCCCTGTGGGACCCCACAAGTTGTTTTTAATTTAGGGGCAGTGAATTGGCCAATACGGACTGCCTGAGTGCGGTTTACTAAAAAGGAGTTAATCCAGCTAAGGGCTGGACCCTGAAAGCCAGCCTCTCTGACACGGTCCACTAGTATGTTATGGTCGACCGTGTCGAATGCAGCTGAGAGGTCAAGCAATATCAGGGCCTGATGAATGCCTCTGTCTGCATTTTCACATAGGGAGTCCAGTATTGCCACAGTCACTGTTTCAGTGGAATGGTCAGGCCGAAAACCGGCCTGACTTGGATCAAAGAATCCCGTCTGTTCCAAAAAGTTGGATAGGCATTTTGCCACATGGGCCTCTAGTAGCTTAGCCATATAGGGGAGCAGAGAGATGGGACGGTAATTTGCTAGTGTCTGGGGGTCAGCGCTTGGTTTCTTTGGAAGGGGGACTACTATAGCCTCCTTAAAAGCCTTGGGGACGCAGCCCTGGGACAGGGATTGATTTAAGAGGGCAAGGACTGGGTCTGGAAAGGCCATAAAGGCTGCTTTCAAGACATGAGGGGGGCAGTGATCCAAGGGAGAGCCAGATTTGACTTTAGCGAGTAAGTTATTCAAGGTCTCTATATCAATAGGTAAAAAAGAATCCAAGGAGTGGGGGTTCCTAGGTGTGGGCGGGGTAATATCATGTGAGAGCCTGTGTGGGATGCTGGCTTTAATATCAGTAATCTTATCAATAAAAAAATTATTCAAAGAATCACACAGGGCCTGTGACGGCTTGGGTTTAATTAGGACTCTCTCAGGGTTTGATAGTTCATCAACTATTGTGAATAATTCCTTAGCTTGATTATTAGAGTTGAGAATTTGTGTTGAGAAATAGGCTGCCTTAGCTGCGGAGATGGCCTTCTTATAGTCATGTAGGGCCCGGACATAAGTAGTTTTTCCTGTTTGGGAGTAGTCCTGCCTCCACTTTCTTTCCAGTTGACGGAGGGAACGTTTTTGGGAGTTTAAGTCAGGGGAAAACCATCACTGAGCCTCATGCCGGCGGGTGAGGCTGATTCGTTTAAGTGGAGCGTGTGTGTTACTAGCCGCAAGTAACCAAGACGAGAAAGATTTTTCGTGTAGGTTAACATCAGGTGTGGGACACGGAGCTGTGTTGATTAAGGTGGCGATGAAATCGTTATTATTAATGGAGAGCCATTTTCTCGCCATTCTTCCTCCTAAGGTGGGCACTTTCCCTGTGTAAGAATATTTTAAGGAGAATTTTACCAAGTGATGATCAGACCATACACAAGGCATGATAGATGGAACTGATATCACTAAGTTGGCAGTCCATAGTTGATCTAGGATGTGGCCTTTTGAGTGGGTAGCTGAGGAGATTTGTTGAATAAGGTTCATATTTTTTAATAGTTCTGTCAACTAGGTGGATTGTGGTCCTCCTTGAGGGTCATTGGCCCAATAGTTGAAATCCCCAATTAGGAGAATTCTAGTATGGTTAGTAACTAGAGGTGCGATTTGTTCGGCTAACAGATGTGGAAACTGGGGCATGTACTGAGGTGGCCTATAAAGTAGTATGCAGATGAACGGGGCCAAGTTAGATTCAAATTTTATCACTGCATTGTCAGTGACGGAGAGATTGAGTGGGGTAAGGGCGGTAAAACTCAGGTTTTTGTGGATGATGGCCGCTACTCCGCCACCTGTCTTACCCGGTGGGCGGTTAGTTTGTAAAATATAGTATTCGCAGGGTAGGGCAGCTAGGATATCAGGTGAAGATTCGGGGGTGAGCCAGGTTTCTGTAACTAGCAGAATGTCAGGTTGTTCAGAGTCAAGAAGGCTGAAAATTTCCAGCTGGTGTTTGACTAGTGAACGAGTGTTAAGGTATATAATTGAGATGTCTTTTTGCCCCATGTTAACCTGGGTACGTAGCTGGGGGGCATGGGTGATGGGCGACCTGACCTCCGAAAATGAGTCTCGCGTCAAACCAATGTTAAGGTGGGATAGACGTGCTAGAGTTGGACCTCCGGGTTTATATGACGCGTCATGAAGCATTCTGAGCTCCAAGAGGAATATTTCAATAATTGTCTTTGGGGTTAGGTCATTACAGGGATTGGACAAAGGACTTTGGGCAGGGCCTATGCTTCAGAAGAAGCACTTTTCCTTGTTAATGCACTTAGGAAGATGACTTGCAGTGGTTGTTCTTGGACTCAGCAGGGGACCTTGCAGGTTTATGAGGGCTGCACATGTGTAGGATTTCTTGCCGGAAGAGCAGGGGGTTGGGGTGGGAGCTCTGAGAAAGAGCAGCAGACAGCTACCTTTTGGCTGCAGGCCGCTGGCTATGCTGGGCAGCTCTAAGAAGCAGTGGGAATATCTTGTTGATCCCAGTGGCAACTAAAACTGTTCTTTGTAAGGTCTTGGCTTCTGCTTTAGCTGTTTTTGGCAGAACTAATATTTCTAATGCACAACATAATGTTAGAGGGGGGCTTCGGTCAGTGCTTTGCTGATAAATGGATGGATTTGTTGTCTATCTTAGGTGTCTTCTCTTGATTCAATTGCTTTCTTTGATATCCTTATGTTTGTCTCACTCAAGAGCTCTTTGGTCTCAGGATGACTTGTATCCTTCCACTGCAGACTTTTTTCGTTTGCATACCAATCCATTGAAGTGCTTATGTTTCCTTGCCCTCTACCTCACTTTTTCCTGTCCCCTTCATGCCCTCTTTGTACTCCCCTCACCCCCTTCCAAAAGCTCCCTATATTGCTCTATGCCCCGCTCTTGTTAAAAATAATTTACTATCCATTTACTTATTTATTTTATTACTAGGTCCCGGTTATCATAAGTGCGTGTGGGCTACTCACTCCTTTTTCTTTTCTTCTAATTTACTGTTACCATGTTAGAACCTGTGCAATTGCATCCCACTGCAAGCATATACATCTGTGGCCTTCTTGAAATGGGTTTTCATTTGTCTTGACACAAGTGTCCTCATGCATATGCTAAAAAACATTGTCAAAGCCACTCTGCCTTTCTTGTGGGGTGCAACAGGGCCCACCCTAAGTCTCCATTTTAGTTTCACATTTTAGCTTGACACCATTTTCTAATGTGACTTTTTACATACTTTGCACTTACACAATATTGTACTGAGAAATTAGCAAGCATTATTATCACATTATTCGTGCACTCTGTCCAAGGCTAAGGCACATAGAAAGTGATGCCCTTGTATTTGGTTGTCCTGTTGGAGACAGCTCTAAGGGTCCAGACTAACCTTCACATTAGCTCTGCACCTTTGATACAGTGTGATTGGAACAGTGCTTTTATTTATAAAAACAGCCTCTGCATTACATTCAGCAGAGGAGCACTTCTGCTGGGATTGTCCTTGAATGCGATGTACTGTGACTGAGATGCAGTCCTGCTGACTCTGACATCCATCCTGCAAAGGACGATATCTTGTTCTACACAGGCCCACTTCCTGACACATCATATTCAGATATTGGGGTTAGGCCATCCCAAGGGATCTGGCAGAGGGTACTCTCACTATGCTCTCGATAGTAAGGGTACTATTATGTAGGAGTATAATCAAATAATCACATAAGTAATGTTATATTGGTTGAACTGTTTATCTTTTTCACTATTACCGTAATGCTGGTTACAATGCTCTGTTTCTTCTGTCTAATAATTACACAACACTCTATTTATACAGGAATATGATTGTTTCAATAAATGTTTGAAAAGCCATTTCGTATCTTTCTTGTGTTTACCTTGGGCATGCAAAAGTTAACAACAAAAGGTTAGATCTGTTTCCACATTTCCTTGGGTAGTAGAAACAGTGGTCATGTTCAAGGTTGCTGACACCATCTGGTAACCTGGTAAGTTTAGGGGTTCAGATGGGGCATTGTGAGCTAGCTAGGATCCAGGCCAACATTTTCTGATGGTATGTGTGAACTAAGGGGCCGATTACGATTGCAGAAGGCCCGTCACCACCAGCCATGCGGTGGCGGTCCTTCTGCAATCGGACCGCAATTTTCCCCCCGCCACATTACGATGGCGGAGGGAATCGCGTTCGGACCGCGGCGGATGCAAAGACCGTCCACCACGGAACCGCCACAGGCAATCGTTGCGATTGCCTGGCGGAGCGGTCTGCAACAATGAAATGGTGGCGGTGCCTAGCAGGCACCGTCCGCCAGATCACGATGCTGTCTCCAGCCAGCCTTTCCATGGCGGGTAAATCGCCATTGAAAAGCTGGTGGAGATTGGTTTCGGGGGCCAGTTGCGGGCCCCCCATGTGCTGGGGGGAGGTGTGGGTGCACTGGGGGGGTACCCATGGTACCCCCCAACATTTCACTGCACCACGTGGCAGGCACCATGTGGTGCCTGCCATGTAGTGCAGTGAAATGCATAACATGCCATTTTAACCTTGCGGCGGGTGCTGCTGTCAGCAGCACCCGCCGCAATGTTAAAATGCAAAATGCGACCGCCATGGTGGTGGTCACATCCTGATTTGGTGTGCGGGACCGCCGCATGTATTGCGGACGGTCCCGGTCTCCACCACGATGGCGGACGGACTCCAGTCCGTCCGCCATCGTAATCGGCCGCATAGTTTCCATATTCAGAAGCTTCTGTTGTCCAGATACATAGTCCTACTTAGTTTGTAGGTATCATATAACACCTTTTAGAGCTGAGATGTATTGCTTTGCAACTGCTTTTTGAAATATTAAAAGCTCTGTACTTTGCAAAGATTACATAGATTTCAAATAAATTATGTGAAGTTGCCAGTCTGCCAGTTTTGCAATTTTGCACCTCCTTAAGTAATACACAATATACTGTATTAGCAGCAGGTATGTCAATCATTTCAAAAATAGATATCTCTCTTATTCCATCTTCTTAATTGTACCCCATGACCAAAAGGTATCGACTCTTGAATCAATTGCAGATAACTTACTGACTGAAAAGTGTCTTCCAGTTTGCTCGAACAAAGTCCCAAGCGAGGCTCTGCCCGACGGCATTGTTGGCAATAAGAGTAATGGTGGAAATGCTGTCTTGCTTTCGGATTTTTGTGGGATCCAAGGTATACTGAAGATATCTATGAAATAACATAGGAATGTATGACAAGTATTAGTAAGAAGAGGACATTTTAAAAACTTGATTCAAGTAATAAAGGAGATTTGTTTTCCAAATAGACATTGGAATAATCTTCCTCAAAATATTAAAACAACTCGGGAAAGCTCTCAAAATTTGGCTATTGGCAAATAAATGGTAGGCTGAGCTCTCTCTCTTTGCAGTTCTTTTTAGCCCAAGACACCTATGGGCATTAGTGCACTCTATAAATTGTATTTTCATTTCACATTCCATTTAAATATTGAAACATGTTTAGGGCATTGTACACAACACTGTTAGATACAAAGCAAATATTTTAGCGAATATGAGCATGTTTATAGTAATTGGGACATTCCTGCTCATGTTTTTTAATTTTTAATATGTGGTGACGTAACCAATTCTCTTAATGGGTATTATTGTAGAATCAATGTCCGATTTACCACACAAAGGAAGTTGCAAACTATTCTTTGTAAGCACAAGCATTTCTAGCCTCATACTGTAATGTTTCTGTTATGAAAACTCACTGTAACTCTCATGATATACTAATGTGGGCCACAGCTTTCTCATTAAAAATGTCAGTGCAAATGTTGCAGTGATATTATCAATGATGTCATAGGAGATATCACAAGTGATGTAATATGTGGGGGAATTAGCAGTGCCTGTCGAGGTTGTGAGTTATAGTTACCTTAGGGCTCAAGTTATAGTTACTTGAGATAACTATAACTGCTGAATTTCTATGGTTTTGTGTGTGTAAAATCTGAACCTAACTATAATGAATTTCAAAGGTTCTTTTAATTCTATTTCCTAACTGTAACTTCCCTGTAACCTTTGTTTTTTTCAGTGAAATTCTAGAATTATCTAATGCTATCACTGGGTGTGTGAGTGGTTATGTGGGTGTGTTAGTGGGTATGTCAGTATGTGGTGAGTGTGTCAGTGTGTGTGTGACTAGCTGTGTGGGTCTGTGAGTACGAGTGTGGGTCTGTGAGTGGATATGTGAGTGGCTGTATGGGTGTGTACGTGGGTGTGTGAGTGTGTGATTGCCTTTGTGGGTCTGTCAGTGGGTGTGTGAGTGGTTCTCTGGGTTTCTAAGTCTGTGTGTGAGTGGATGCATGGGTGTCTGAAGGGTTTTCTAGGTTTTTAAATGGGTGTGTGAGCAGCTGTATGGGTGTATGAGTGGGTGTGTGAGTGGATGTGTTACTGGCTATGTGGGTCTGTGAGTGGGTGTGTGAATGGTTTTGTGGGTCTCATAGTGGGCATGCGAGTGGCTGCACAGGTGTGTGAGTGGGTGAGTGAGTAGTTGGTTGTGTATATGGGGTTTTTGTGGGTCTGTGAGTGGGTGTGTGAGTGGTTCTCTAGGTCTCTGAGTGGGCAGGAGATTGGCTGTACAGGTGTGTGAGTGGGTGTGAGTGGTTATGTGGGTGTGTACATGGGTGTGTGAGTGGCTGTATGGATGTATGAGTGGGTGTGTGAGTAGCTGTGTGGGTGTGTGAGTATGTGAGTGAGTCTGTGAGTGGGTGTATTTTTAAATTTGGATATGGATCCATGGATTCATTGCAGATTCACACAGGGCTGCACTGAGCACCCGCGGTGGATCCGCAGATCCTCGCGCATGAAAAATAAAACGTTTATAGACAATTTCTTACTCATGAAGGGTCCCTCACAGACCCTTCCCTAAGTCCAGTGGGGTCAGGATACCTCTATTCTCCATCAGTCCAGTGGGGCCAGGATACATCTATTCTTACCCCTTATATCCCATTTATAATCAATCAATCAATCACAGAATTTGTAGAGCGCACTACTTACCCACGAGGGTCGCAAGGCACAGGGGGAAAAAAAAAAGGGGGGGGAGGTGCCGCTACTGGTCGAACAGCCAGGTCTTGAGTAGCCTCCTGAAGGTCAGCAGGTCTTGGATCTGTCGTAGGCTGAGTGGAAGGGTGTTCCAGGTCTTGGCGGCGAGGTGGGAGAAGGATCTGCCGCCGGTGGCTGTTCTTTGAATGCGAGGGACGGTGGCGATGGAGAGGTCGGCAGAGCGGAGCTGGCGTTTGGGGACGTAGAAGAAGAGTCTTCTGTTGAGGTAGGCTGGGCCGGTCTTGTGGAGTGCCTTGTGTGCGTGGATGAGGAGTTTGAAGGAGATTCTCCTGTCGACGGGGAGCCAGTGCAGGTTCCTCAGGTGGGGGGTGATGTGGCTGTGGCGTGGTATGTCGAGGATCAGGCGTGCGGAGGCGTTTTGTATACGTTGCAGTCGCTTGATGAGCTTGGCCGGGGCTCCCGCGTAGAGGGCGTTCCCATAGTCAAGTCTGCTACTGACGAGGGCCTGGGTGACTGTTCTTCTTGTATCTGTCGGGATCCACCTGTAGATCTTGCGAAGCATGCGGAGGGTGTTGAAGCAGGAGGAGGAGACTGCGTTGACTTGCTTGGCTATGGAGAGCGTTGAGTCGAGGATGACTCCCAGGTTGCGTGCGTGGTCGGTGGGTGTCGGGGCTGCTCCCAGTGTCGTTGGCCACCAGGAGTCGTCCCAGGCTGAGGGGTTGGAGCCGAGGATGAGGACCTCTGTCTTGTCCGTGTTCAGCTTTAGTCGGCTGATCTTCATCCAATCGGCGACGGCCTTCATTCCTTCATGGAGGTTGGATTTGGCGGCGAGGGGGTCCTTGGTGAGGGAGAGGATCAGTTGAGTGTCGTCGGCGTAGGAGATTATGTTGAGGTCGTGCTGTCTGGCGATGCGTGCGAGCGGGGCCATGTAGATGTTGAACAGTGTCGGGCTGAGGGATGATCCCTGGGGTACGCCGCAGATGATCTCGGAGGCTTCGGATCGGAATGGTGGGAGGCGGACTCTCTGGGTTCTGCCGGCGAGGAAGGAGGTGGTCCATTCCAGGGCCTTGTCTCGGATCCCTGCGTCGTGGAGGCGTGCGAGTAGAGTGCGGTGGCAGACAGTGTCGAAGGCGGTGGAGAGGTCCAGCAGGATGAGGGCTGCGGTCTCACCGTTGTCCAGCAGGGTCCTGATGTCGTCGGTGGCGGCGATGAGGGCAGTCTCAGTGCTGTGGTTGCTGCGGAACCCTGACTGGGATGGGTCCAGGATGCTGTTTTCTTCGAGGTATCGGGTTAGCTGTCTGTTGACGATCTTCTCGATGACCTTGGCTGGGAACGGAAGCAGGGAGATAGGCCGGAAGTTCTTGAGATCTCTCGGGTCCACCTTGGGTTTTTTGAGTAGGGCGTTGATCTCTGCGTGTTTCCAGCTCTCTGGGAAGGTTGCGGTCTCGAAGGAGAGATTGATAATGTTGCGCAGGTGGGGTGCGATGGAGCTGCTGGCTTTGTTGAAGATGTGGTGCGGGAAAGGGTCTGACGGGGAGCCGGAGTGAATCGTGCTCATGGTCTTGATGGTGTCATCCATGTTCACGCTGGCCCAGGCTGGCAAGGGGTCGTGGTCGATGGTGTGCGGCGGGTCTGGTGCATCGATCTCAGTTGGGGCTGTCTGGGTGTTGAAGCTGTCGTGGATGTCGGCGATCTTGCGGTGGAAGAAGCTGGCGAGGGAATCGCACAGGGCTTGCGACGGTCGGGATGTCGTTGGTGTTGGAGCTGGGGTTGGAGAGTTCCTTCACGATGTTGAAGAGCTCCTTGCTGTTGTGTGCGTTGTTGTCGAGGCGGTCTTTGAAGGAGATTCTCTTGGCGGACCTGATGAGGTGGTGGTGGTTACGGATGGCGTCTTTGTGGGCTGCGTGGCTGTCCGGTGTCTTTTCACTGTGCCATTTTTTCTCTAGTTTCCGGCAGGTACGCTTGAAAGCTAGGAGTTCCGGGGTGAACCAGCTGGCTCTTTTGGTGGTGTCACTGTAGGTGAGTTTTTTCAGCGGGGCGAGGGTGTTGGCACAGTCGTCTATCCATCGTCTGAGGTTGCAGGCAGCGTCGTCGGTGTTGGATGGGTCGGAGGGTGGGTTGAGAGCGAGGTTTGCTCGTAGTTGGTCTTCGGTGACTTTGCTCCAGCAGCGGCGTGGGATCTGTTGGGTGCGGTGGTGTGTGGTGGGTTTCTGGAAGGTGAAGTGGATGCAGCGGTGGTCGGTCCAGAGGAGTTCGGTGGTGTGGCTGAAGGAGACGTGGGAGCTTGAGGAGAAGACGGGGTCGAGCGTGTGGCCGGTGGAATGGGTCGGTGTTGTGACGAGCTGTCTCAGTCCGAGGTTGGCGAGGTTGTCGATCAGGGTGGTGGAGTTGCTGTCGTTGTTGTTCTCCAGGTGAAAGTTCAGGTCTCCGAGGAGGATGTAGTCGGTAGAGGTCAGGTCGTGCGTGTTGATGAAGTCGGCGATGGAGTCGCTGAACTGGGGTTGGGGTCCAGGGGGTCTGTAGACAAGGGTGGTGTTGGGGTCCGTGTGGATCTGGAAGTGCATGTGTTCGGCGGTGCAGAGAATGTCGTCGGTGCTGGTCGAGACCCTGATGGTGTTCTTGTGGACGATGGCGATTCCTCCTCCTACTCCATTGATGCGGTCTCTGCGGGTGATCTTATAGCCATCTGGGATGGCTATGGCGATGTCGGGTGCGGAGGAGTCGTTCATCCAGGTCTCTGTCAGGAAGGCAACGTCTGGTGATGATGTGTCGAGCAGGTCCCAGAGCTCGACGGCTTGTTTGCGTGCGGAGCGGGTGTTCAGTAGGATGCATCGGAGGTGGTTGAGGTCCTTCTTGGCGGGCGCTTCGGTGGCTCTGAGGCTGGTGTAGCTGCAGTTCCGGCAGGTGAAGGGACCATGAGTGCGTTTCGGGGCGGCCTTGAAGCAGTTGTGTGTCCGTCCGGGGTTGAGAGCGTGGAGTGTGGTGGCATCGTATCGGCGTCGGTCCTCGAGGCTGGAGCGGGGGGCGCAAGGACCAGGGGTTCTGGCACTGGGCGCGGTCCAGCGGCGCGGCCGCACAGCGGCTGCCATATATGGGGAGGTGGGAGGGAGGAGCAGCTGGGAGGCGGGAGGCAGGGGCAGCAAATGGACAGTCAGGGGGGCGGGGCTGCAGGGGACGCAGCGGCGGGAGCGGAGAGAGGCAACGAGGGGAACAGAAGGTCAAAATGGACACAGAAAAATGGGGGCAACGAGGGGTACAGAAGGCAAAACGGGCACAGAGAAATGGGGGCAACGAGGGGTACAGAAGGCAAAACGGGCACAGAGAAATGGGGGCAGCGAGGGGTACAGAAGGCAAAACGGGCACAGAGAATTGGGGGCAACGAGGGGTACACAAGGCAAAACGGGAACAGAGAAATGGGGGCAGCGAGGGGTACAGAAGGCAAAACGGGCACAGAGAAATGGGGGCAACGAGGGGTACACAAGGCAAAACGGGCACAGAGAAATGGGGGCAGCGAGGGGTACAGAAGGCAAAACGGGCACAGAGAAATGGGGGCAACGAGGGGTACACAAGGCAAAACGGGCACAGAGAAATGGGGGCAGCGAGGGGTACAGAAGGCAAAACGGGCACAGAGAAATGGGGGCAGCGAGGGGTACAGAAGGCAAAACGGGCACAGAGAAATGGGGGCAACGAGGGGTACACAAGGCAAAACGGGCACCGAGGCAACAAGCAGAGGGGCGAACTTACCAGCAGCAGCAGCGGGCAGGACAACACAGGCGGAGCTGTGTGGTGGGGGAGCGACCTACCTGGCAAGGTCAAGGGTCGCTCTCCTCACGCGCAGCGGCCGCCATATATGGGGAGGTGGGAGGGAGGAGCAGCTGGGAGGCGGGAGGCAGGGGCAGCGAATGGACAGTCAGGGGGGCGGGGCCGCAGGGGACGCAGCGGCGGGAGCGGAGAGAGGCAACGAGGGGAACAGAAGGTCAAAATGGACACAGAAAAATGGGGGCAGCGAGGGGTACAGAAGGCAAAACGGGCACAGAGAAATGGGGGCAACGAGGGGTACACAAGGCAAAATGGGCACAGAGAAATGGGGGCAGCGAGGGATACAGAAGGCAAAACGGGCACAGAGAAATGGGGGCAACGAGGGGTACACAAGGCAAAATGGGCACAGAGAAATGGGGGCAGCGAGGGTACAGAAGGCAAAACGGGCACAGAGAAATGGGGGCAACGAGGGGTACACAAGGCAAAATGGGCACAGAGAAATGGGGGCAGCGAGGGGTACAGAAGGCAAAACGGGCACAGAGAAATGGGGGCAACGAGGGGTACACAAGGCAAAACGGGCACAGAGAAATGGGGGCAGCGAGGGTTACAGAAGGCAAAACGGGCACAGAGAAATGGGGGCAACGAGGGGTACACAAGGCAAAACGGGGACAGAGAAATGGGGGCAGCGAGGGGTACAGAAGGCAAAACGGGCACAGAGAAATGGGGGCAGCAAGGGGTACAGAAGGCAAAACGGGCACAGAGAAATGGGGGCAACGAGGGGTACACAAGGCAAAACGGGCACCGAGGCAACAAGCAGAGGGGCGAACTTACCAGCAGCAGCAGCGGGCAGGACAACACAGGCGGAGCCACTTATTTCCCCAAGGAACTGTGTCCTGATTCACAAAATGGCAGTTACAACTTTTCTCTCAGGTTGCAGCCAGCCAATCACATCATTGCTGTTGGCGAGTGGATCTGAGGATCCACGGCGATGGATCCCCATCTCTGGATATATATAAATCTTTTTCTTTAATAACTCCAAAACTACTGAACAGGTTTACACCAAAGTATAAAAAGCACTCTCTCTGTATCAAGACCTAGCTTTATGTCAAATTTGGTGTAATGCCATTCAGCATTTCGGGCTGTAGTCGTGTCTAAAACCCCTTAGGAAATTGCATGCAGAAAACGTGTTTTGGGACACCCCCTTTTTCTGAGTCCCCGCTTGACAAATCACCCTGATACTGTCCAGACAGCAACTGAAGTGAGTGGAAAACTAGTTTTGAAACCTTTGTGAACATTAGCCAAACAGCACCAAAGTTATTGGTAAATCAGAAATGCTTTTCTTATGGAAACTAGGTCCTAACTATAACTACCTACTTAGACCGCCAGTAGGTAATAAATATAAATATATATAGGACTGCTGCCCTGCTGTGCTGCCGTACTGCCCCGTTGCCTGGGTGAGAAGGACTGAACATGCAACCTGTATCCAGGACCACCAGAGTGACTCCAAGGACTAGTCTCTTGTAACCCACACCAGGACTCTACAACTGTGAGTCCTACCCTACACCAAGTGGTGCCACCCCAGTCCTGGACCCTTGGAAGTGGGCCTGATGGTATTATGCCAGCCCGTCTGTGGACCCAGCAGAACCCATGCATCTCCCTTGATGTGCGGTGCAACCCCAAGCAGAATCAACACATCACCTATGCTGCATGGACTTCACATCGCCATCATAGCCTCATTGAAACTGATGCTGCGCAACACATCCTCTAGGCAGGCCCTAGCATCACAAGTCCCACATTGACAACAGCCTCGACAATGATGCTGGGCTCCACATTGCAAGCCCCGCAGCTTCTTCGGAACAAGCCAGTACTCAACGCATCCTTGATGCAGAACTTGGCATTAAAAGGCCCCTCACTGATGGACACCTTGACACCAATACAGGATCTCACACCGCAGCTTTTCAGCTCCCAGGAACGACAGATGTGCAACGTATCTTAGACCCAGATCTTGCACAACGAGGATTTAAGATACTCTTGTTCAGCTGGTGTTAGAACTGGGGGTCTCTAGTTGGCTGAGGTATGTACCTTAGTCCAAATAGGGAGCCTTGCTTCTAGTCAGGGTAAGGAGGGACACACGCTTAGATAACCCCTGCTCACCCCCTGGTAGCTTGGCACGAGCAGCCAGGCTTATCTCCAAGACAATGTGTAAAGTATTTGCAACCACACTCCCAGTAACACAGTGATAACACCACAAATGGACACCACACTGGTTTCATAAAAATAGCGGTATCTTTATAAAAGGAATACGATGAGACCAAACGATAGACATCCAACATATGCGTATTCTAAATATTTCGCTTTGCCGGTTATTAGGCCAGCAATCACTTGTAGGTTCTTGCAGTATTAAATGAGTAATTCACGATCTCTAATGCAGTCCTAATGCAATGCTATGCAGTTCGTAATGTAGTAATAAGACAGTCCTCAATGCAAGAATCAGGCAGTTCGTAATGCAAGAATAATGCGGTTCGTAATGCAAGAATCAGGCAGTTCGTAATGCAAGAATAATGCAGTTCGTAATGCAAGAATCAGGCAGTTCGTAATGCAAGAATAATGCGGTTCGTAATGCAAGAATCAGGCAGTTCGTAATGCAAGAATAATGCGGTTCGTAATGCAAGAATCAGGCAGTTCGTAATGCAAGAATAATGCGGTTAGCCAATGTGCGCGGTCAACTCGGGCACCACTAGGCCCCAACAACAGAGACAACGGTCGTAAGCTTAAAGGGGCGGCCCGGTACTGCTGGGCAGGCATGGGCCGCTCGGGGACTCAGCGCGTCTAACGCGGTGCAGCGGGAGAGAGCTTGGAGCACTCCTGGACTCCTCCTGCATGCCTCCCCAGGCCACACACGCTTGCGGCTCCCGACCGGAGTCCAAGCCTTACCTGGGGGTGCACTGCCTTGCTCTCTCTCTCCACTCGTCGGATGTCCTTCTGGGCGATCCTGATCACGTTGCAGCTCTGTTGCGAGGCGATGCTGTAGCCGGATGGGTTACGGTGCTGTCTTTTCCTACGTTGATGATCTTGGGCTGATTCCTTTTGACGAACAATGATCACGATCCCTTTCACCTTGTAGCTTCCTTAGCTTCAAGAAATCCTTTAGCACGTTGCGGCTCGGGCCGGCGGCGGCGATCTTTACTCACAGCCTCAGTTACGATGACGGCTCGGGCCACAAACAGCAATGCAGCAGCGTGGACGATGTTTCACGCTGCGGGGGCAATGCGGTCACGGGGCACCTCGTAAACAGCACCACGGACCACACGGCAGTCTCAGGCGTGCAAAAAGCACACGCACACAGCGTCGCTGAGACACGGTCCTTAGTTTCAAGTAAGCATTTAGCATGTTGCGGCTCGGGCCGGCGATCTTTACTCGCAGCCTCAGTTGCGATGACGGCTCGGGCCACAAACAGCAATGCAGCAGCGTGGATGATGTTTCACTCTGCGGGGGCAATGCGGTCACGGGGCACCTCGTAAACAGCACCACGGACCACTCAGCAGTCTCAGGCGTGCAAAAATCACATGCACACAGCGTCGCTGAGACACACTTGGAAACTTTTATGTTCCTGAGTTTCCACAACAGGGGACCAGCTCTCCTCGGGCCCTTGGAGACAAGTTACTTCAGGACACAGCACACAGCAAAGTCCTCTCAAGCAGGGGGACACAGCACACAGCAAAGTCCCTTGTCCTCTCCTCAGTCAAATCAGCAAACTGCAGGCCAGCCCCAGAACACACAGCAAGGGCAGTCCTTCTCTTCAGTCTCTTAAGCTGCTCTTCTTTGGCAGAGGTTCCTCTTGATCACGAAGTAGTTTCAATCCCTTTTCAGTATGGATTTCAGTCTTGAGTTCAGGGGTTTCAGCTCTTACATTTATACCCCTAAATGCCTTTGAAGTCTTTGTGTTCAGGGGGCTCTGTCCCCGGTCCAAACCAGACCTGGGTGTCTTCCTGCCAGTGCACACCCTCTTCCTTTGATAGTCATGGTCTGGGACCCAGACGCTCAGCAGGAAGTGGAGCCATCCTCTGGGGGCAGCAACACAGCCCTCTTCACATGCAGGGGGCTACTCCTCCCCCCCACATCAAACGCAGGCCAGCCTGTTGCTGTCTCACCTACTCCTCCCTGGGGTCAGGACACTTCCCAGACCCTGTCACATCCAAACCCAGACAGGCAATACACAACCAGGCAGAGGCACACAGGATGGTTTAAGACAAGAAACCAGCCACTTCTAACGTGTGGTTTCTAAACACACAATTCAAAAACCATCTTCACAAAAAGATGTGTTATTAAATTCTGAGTTCAGGCACACTAAACTCCATCCCTCCATCTTATGCCTATGGGAAGATATGCTGGAAACATGGGACTCAGCATTCCCCATTCTGTCCTATGGGCAAGATGGCCTTGCAACAGTGAAAAACGAATTTGGCAGTATTTCACTGTCAGGACATGGTACACACCTCAGTACATGTCCTACCTTTCACATACACTGCACCCTGCCCAGGGGGGTACCTTGGGCCTACTATAGGGGTGGCTGATGTGCATAAAAAGGGAAGGTAAGGCCTGGCAAGTGGGTGAACTTGCCAGGACAACAAGGCAGTTAACAAACTGGGCGCAGGCTCTGCAGTGGCAGGCCTGAGATCTCTTCTTAGGGCTACTTGTGTGGGTGGCACAATTAGTGCTGCAGGCCCACTAGTAGCATTTGCATTACCAGCCCTGGCACACATAGTGCACTTTACTAGGGATTTTACTAGTAAGGCAAACATACCAATTATGGACAACCAATTACCATAACACTTTATACAGGGAGCACTTGCACTTTGACACTGATCAGCAGTGGCAAAGTGCCCTAAGCATCTAAGTCGGCAACATAATGTCAGAAAAAGGTCTAGGAGGAAGGCAAAAAGTTTAAGGAACTTTAGCCAAAAAGGGCCAAGTCCAACAGCTGGCCTAACTGGGTCTATGTGGCCAGCCTGTGCTCTATCACGCTCGGCCTCAACTTGTGACTTGGTCCTGTGCAGGCACAACCAGATAACCACAGTTGGCGCTTTGTGCTTTTTGGCACTATATTCACTGAAATCTTTAAAATTGCATGTCTCTGGCTCTACTGATTGGATTTTTATGGTTTTGATCGTGATTTATTTATTAAACCTTACTCTATTGTTCTAATCTTGTGTGGGATCCTACTTGTGTTGTGTTTTTCCTTATCATTTAAAATGTTGCCCAAATACTTTACATATTGCCTCTAAGTTAAGCATGACTCCTCTGTGCCAAGCCTGTGGAGGGTGGAGCACAGGTTAATTTGCGTTTGCTTATGACTTCACCCTGACAAGGATTGTGGTTGCTGCTTGAGTAGGGCTTCACCCCCCTCAACGGGGGCATTCAGTCAGCCTTCTTCATCTTTTGGATTGTTCAGCTGCCATTCACTTTTATCATCTTCTTCATATTGACAGGCAGCAAAGGAGTCCACATGCAGTAAACAGCACTGCAACGAACATCTCTGACCTTGTGTCTGCTTTTCCTACCTTCCCAACTCCCAATCAGTGCACCTTTACTAGAAGGAACAGAATACACTTAAACTGCAGCCCAATGCTTTGCTACATTGCTTGAAAATGGACCAGTAATGCACAGATACTGCTGATTGCTGTCAAATCACTGCTGTGAAATGCTTTCCTACTTTGGGTTTTATATATTTCAAAAGTTCTTTCCTCTATTCAAAGTAGTGGAAGCAGCTTAACCACAGTATTTTGAAAAGTAGAAAATATATTTGCTTGAGTTCCACCAAACAAAATGTCGGACTTGGCTGCCTCAAATGTTTTGCCTTCTCCCCTCCTGTTTGCTGGTATTTAATTGTGTTGGCATTAGGACTCTGTGCAGTTTTCCACTGATAACCAGTGCTGAAGTGCCTGTGCTCACTCCTTAAAACATGGTAAAATTGGTTTACACCCAATTGGCACATTTAATTCACTTATAAGTCCCTATTAAATTGGTACTACATGTGCCCAGGGCCTGTAAATTAAATGCTACTAATAGACCTGCAGCACTTATCATGCTTCCGACTACAGTAGTCTTCAAAACATGTCTCATGCCTGCCATTGCAGCCTGTGTGTAGTTTTAAACTGCCAATATGACTTAGCAAAGTAAATCTCTTGCAAGGCCTACACCTTTTTTTAATGCATGTAAGTCATCCCTAGGGTAGGCCCTAAACAGTCCCTGAGGCTGGGTACATTGTATTTAAAAAGTGGGACATGTAATTTCAAGTTTTACATGTCCTGGTAGTGAAAAACTCTTAAATTCATTTTTCACTACTGCAAGCCCTACCTCTCCAATAGGATAACATTGGGCTACCTTATTACATTTAATAAGTATTAACATTTACATTGGAACAGGTAGGGAAGTCATGTTTGGTCTCAAAAGAATTGTAATTTAAAATCCTCTTAAATAGTAAAGTCAGATTTTAAGACACAATTCTGAAAATGCCACTTTTTGAAAGTTAGCATTTTCTTGTCCTAACTATTTGATTCCCCCAGTCTGTGTCCTGGGTCACATTACTCTGTGTACTTGGCCTTTGTGTATTCCTCCCAGACAGTGAAACAATGGGTGACTAGCGTTGGCAGGATGGGTCATCCTACCAGTATGGAAGGGGCGGATCGGTTCCCTGCCACACTTACCTTTCAGAGGGGATGCCTCCAGCACATTCACAAAGAACTTGACACCAGCTAATTGTCACCCTAGACCTCTTAGAGCCTGGGCAGGGGAAGCAGGGAAATTTCCAGAACTGGATAAGGAAGGCTTAGAAGTTTCTCCTACTTCAAAGGCTGGCATCAGGTAAAACTATTGGACCCTTACACCAACTATTCAGTACACTTCTGGACCTGCGGAGGACTTCAGGAGGACTGCCCTGCTGCTAACAGAGGACTGCCCTGCTGCTTGAGGCCTGCCTTGTTCTTCAGAGAAATGCACTGCTGCTTGAGCTCTGCCTTGCTGCTCGAAGTAGAGAAGACCATCTCCTTGAACCCAGGACTACCAGAGTTACTCCAAAGGTCAATTTACTGACCTGTTGTTCTCTCCTAAAGGGACACAGCATGCTCCATAGGCCTCCCTGCAACTGCCCAGTTGACCTGCTGTAACTGGACCTGCCAGGACCTGCGAATGGACCTGCTTGAGCCCTGGTGGCCTCTACTAGAGTGAGTCCCTGATCCACAAGAGGTGCTTCCTTAGGTCCTGGACCCTTGGCTGGTATCAGAGGAAACTCCTCTGGGAAGAAAAGGAGAAATCCTGACTGTTTGGGCTCTTTGCGACTATGAACAGGCCCGTTTGCACTGAGATCTCACTGCCCACGATGACTGCCAATGCGAAGTTCCAGCAGCGACTGCCAGCGATGACCCGCAACATGAGATCTGAACCTCACACTACAACAACAACCGTCTGTGACGCCGAGCCTCCTCTTCACACTATAGCAAGGACCATCTGCAATGCTTTCCCTGCTCCTCACAGCCTCCTCAACTTTGAACTGGCTCTTTGCACTGGATTTTGAGAAGGTTCGTTTTTCAGCTAGACTAATCTGGTCCCTCTATCTAACCCATGTTCCATCATGGTCAACCTGAATTTGTGGCTACCCCAGGTCTAACATGGCCAGAAGACCGCAAGTGACATTTTGTGCTTTTAGGCTCTATTTTATCTACATTTTTTTAAATTGTGTATCTCCAGGTTCTGCCGATCGGATTTTCATTTCATTTATTAAAATATACTCTGTTTTTCTAACCTGGGGTGGGATATTTCTTGTGATGTGTTTGATTTTATTACTTTTTGTGTGCTCCATAAATACTTAACACAGTGCAGCAAAGTTAAATCTGATTGCGTTTATGCCAAGCTAACAGAAGGCTGAGCACAGGTTAATTTAGTGACTTGCTGTGGTTCACCCTGACAAGGATTTTGGTTGTTGCTCAAGAACAGTTCTCACCCCCCTCAACCAATAACCAGGGCCACTGGAATTATGCGGCAGGGGGAGGGTCAAATTATGCAACAGAGTTGAGTAAATTATGCACCAAGAAAAGGCAAATTATGCAGCGATAGGTGGCACATTTTGTGAGAGTATTACTTCATTATATTCTCATTTTTCAATTGTTAACTCTGCCTGGCCATTGATTGCACCTTATTAGTACCATTTTAACACCAAAATATTGCAATAAGCAACAGAATGTATGCCCTGGCGGCATACAGGACTTGTTGGGGCCTGTGATGTGGACCTTGCGGCCTGCTCTTACTGCCGCAGAGACTGGAGCCTGTCCTTTAGCAGCTGTGCAATTCCTGGCCCCATTAGAGGCCTGTACCGGGATGGCTGCCTCGGTGCTCGATGCCTTAAGTGGCAATGAAGCCCATGTGACCCCTGGGCTGGATGCTCTCACCTTCTGCTGGTTACCCACCCTGAAACACACTGGAGCTCCCACCAAACACCACTGGTGCAACTGAATAAGCCCTAGCGAGGAGTCTGACACTGTACATAGATTGATCCCACATACTTACACCTCAGACCCAAGCACTCAGCCTGAATGTGCCCCAGCTGCGAGGCCACTCCTGCCTGCTAGGATGGACAGGAACCTTGTCCCACCATAGTACATTTACTTGTGACCATTGGTAGCTCTGCACCCCCTTCTGCCCCCACTTGTGGCTTGCTCCTCAATTGGCTGCTGTGAGGCTTCTTACCCAGGACTGGTGAGGTACCTCTTTGACCCTTATCACAGCTGTCGCTTTCTACAACATTACTGTCACTATACTAAGCCTCTACCTGCTTTACTGTCTGTTGTAGCGTAATTGAGCTGCACGAAAGTTGCTAGCAGGTAGTTGTGGATAGATGCTTGGAACTGATCTCCGCTCCACGCTCCACGCCCTACTACATACAAGCTATGGTTTGAGGAACCCTAAACAGCGCAGATTAACCTTTGATAAGTTGAAGCCTCCTGGCACTACACAACATCAGGCAATGGCTGAGGGGGGTGGTCCACATGACGTGGGACCTGCCTCGCTGGCTGGTATGGATGCAATCATGGCGGAGATCCGATTGGGCTTTCGAGCCCTAAATGACCGATTTGACACTCTAGATAAGAGGCTAGATGCAATGGTGAGTGTTTTGACCACCATGGGCGTAGACTCGACATTGTTGAAGGTAGAGTGTCAGATTTAGAAGATGGTGATGCTCACACAATAAAATAATTGGATCGTCTGGAAAAACTAATGAAGACGGTAGCCATGGAAAATGAGGATTTGGAGGCAAGAAGCAGGTGGATAAACATCCTTATCTTGGGAATACCTGAATCCACAAATACTGGCCGCCTGGATCAGTTTGTTAAGTGACTATTGACTGATATATTTGGTAAAGATTCCTTCATGACCACTTTTGTGGTTGAGCGAGCCCATCACTCACTTGGTTCGCACCCAAATCCGGGATGCCCAGCGAGGCCACTCATTGTTCGATTGCTGAACTTCAGAGACCAAGTCACTGCCCTATATTTGGCTAGAGAAAGGGGCCCATTGAAGTGGCAGGGTTCCACTGTCTTCTTGTCTCTGGACTTTACCACGATAGAGTTGAACGGTAAACCGTGTATGTTTGACAATCCAACTGATGTGCAGACATGTTGATGATAATATTCTGAAGAATGCTCCTCAAAGCGGCATGACTCCCCAGAGAGGTCACCAGACATCCATTCCAGTGCCAGTGCTGATTTTCTTCCTACCAGTTGATGTCCTAGAGTTTAACATGTTTATCACTCATTTATTGCAGGAACTGACGATATACATATATCGAACTTTTACAAATTTCTGCCTCTGTGCTAATTCAGAAATTGTTTACCTACTATGTAGCAGTGTTTAATTCTTCATTTTTTCCAACAGGATATGAGAGCTTGACGTGGCATTGCCACCCTCCAATGTGGTATACACATGTATGCTAATTTGATACCACCCTAAGGTTAGAGGGATTATGTCTTTTGAAATTCTGTTATGGTTGGGTTTCACTTGGCATTCGTATTCACATGGGGGCCACATTGCTTCTTCACTAGCTATAGTACTTATGTAAGAGGAGTCTCCATCTTGAGTCACAAACGGTTGCCATTCAACTTTTCACTGTTTATACTGACACAGGGGACAGGCATCTTTTAATGGCGGGCCACTCACTGGGTGAATATTTATGCACCAAACACTGACAGCCCAGAATTCTATCAAAAAGTGCAGTCACAGATTGATTATTTGATGCAGACCATATTTGAATGGGAAGTGATTTTAACATGCTTTTAAACCCAGCGTTAGATAGCATCGCGAATGCCTCTGTCAGTAAGCCCCACTCTCGGTGCATTCTGTAAGAACTCTGTGACGCGCACTTGTTGGTTGATGCTTGGCGCCAGCAGTACACTCTCAAATCTGCGGTCCACTCGACACAACACAATACCTGGACAAGTTTAGATAATTGGCTTTTCTTGGCCACACTCATACCCTGGCTTAACTCCATCGCACACCTCGCCGTACATTGTGAGATCACTCCCCTGTGACACTAAAGTTACGCATCCCTAGAACAGCAGTGGCGATTCCCAAACATGTCACTTCAAGATGACCCCTTCCGTGCTGAACGCCGGACTGCTATTTTTGAATAATTTGAATTAAATAAGGGAACCGCCGCCTCCAATGCCAGTCTATGGGAAGTATTTAAGGCATATACGAGAGGCGTTTGCATCTCAAGGCATGCAGGGATACCTGGGATCTGCGTGGTACACTATCCCGAATAGAGGTGGATTTAGCAGAGCTGGATCAGGCACAGACTCTACACCACAATCTGAATTATCTACAGCGCTGAGCACCCCTACTAGCTAACTTTAAGGAGTCGGTGGAAAGAGAGGCTCATTATCTTGGGAAATATGCTAAGGCCCCATAGATATGGAGAAGGGGAAAGACCGGGACATACATTAGGTAGGCTGCTGCAACCGTTTTGAGGTCAATCGTATATCTCAGGCCTTCAGTAGCCTGATGGCACACACATCTCAGACACTTTAGGCATCAGGCTGAGGTGCTCAACTACTACACCGACCTTTACACTTCTCAGTTGGTCTAAAACGTCACTAAAATAACTAACTATTTAGATGAAATAGCCATGATTTGACTCGCCACTGCTCACCAGAGGTTCCTTAGTAAACCTTTCACTACTGAAGAAATAATCCAAGCCATTGATTCGATGCATGGCTCTAAGGCACCGGACCTAAATGGGTTTTCTGGGGGTTTCTATAAACCGTTCAAGCAACTACTAGTGCCATATCTCCTAGAAATGTACACTGAGGTGCCAGAGAGTGGCATACTCGTGCCCACTCTCCGGAGAGCAGTGATAACATTAATTCTGAATCCAAGGAAAGACCCCTTACACTGTGGCTCCTATCGGCCGCTTTCGTTGCTGAATTTTGATAATAAAATCTTAGCGAAAATTTTAGAGACCCGACGTGCATTATTAATGGAACAAATAATATCTCCTGCCCAGTCGGGATTTGTTCCTCACAGATCAACAGCGCTAAACCTGCAAACCATTTTTGCCATATTACATGCCATGGTTCTAGTGGCATTGGCATTACTAGATGCTGAAAAGGCCTTTGATTCACTGGAATGGCCTTTTTTACATGCTACACTATTGCAAATGGATTTCCCTTTTGGATTCACATCCCTCATAACTCTAATATACTCGCAACCAACAGCACGCATTCAACTCAATGGCTCACTGACGGCGCCACTCGTTGTGTCGCGGGGAACTAGATAGGGATGTCCCCTATCACCCCTAATATTCATAATAACAAGGGACCCCCTGGTGCGTCATCTCCAGATGAACCACCTCCATAGGGGCCTACAGTTTAAGCCCATCCCACTTCTAGTCACGCTATATGCGGATGATATTATCCTTTATGTGAGACACCTAGCTGAGAATCTGACACATTGGTTAGGACATTTGGTTTTCCCGTATGAACGCGAGGGTCTTGGGATTCCCAAAATGCATCTCTACTATCTGGTAGCACAGTGCACCGGTGTCCAGCATTGGTACCATCCAGACCTGCAAATACAGTATGCTCCACCCAAGATAGACCTAGCTGCCCCAACACCACTAGAAGTATTATTGCGGACCAGGCTACGCAAGACCCACATGCTATTCAAACAGTGTCCACGACTAGCTGGGCCTGGAAAATACTGATTCAGATGACAGGTGGCCAACTCCTGTACTCTTAGGCAATTTCTCTAGCGCCAACCCTTGGTTGTCAATTACGCAAGAAACATTGGTCCAACGCACCCTTTCGAGATATTTATTGAGGTTCGCTGACACAACATCGATGTAAAAAATATTGATGTAAAAAGTATCAAGTAAAAAATATAGACAGCAAAAATATCGACCCTTATACTTAAACAGGGAAGTACAAAAGTATTGAATCAAAAATATCGATGTAAAAAATATAGATGTAAAAAATATCGATATAATATATATATAAAATAAAATAAGATATATTAAATATATTAAATATTATTAATTTTAACACAATAAATTAAATTCAATATACATTTTTACAAAATATTACAAAAAAACTTAATAAAAAAATAAACACACAAACATAATAATTTATACATATAAATTTACTATAAAATAATTCATAAACTATTATCTTTAATTTATTTTAAAAGTTTAAAATTATATAAAAATAATATATATATATGTATATATATAAATAATTTAAAATATTAAAAAAATCTAGAATAAATTAAAACATTAAACCATGAATAAAAATGTAAACTTAAATTGCCCAATACGATCAGTGCAACAGTAGGAAAAGTGTTGGATAGCAAAATAATTAAATTTACTATTCCAACTCCAGTGAGTGCAACAGTAGGGACAGTGTTGGATAGCGGAGGGGTAACAATTACTATTCCCACTCCAAACAGTGCAACAGTAGGGAAAGTGTTGGATAGCGGAGGGGTAAAAATTACTATTCCAACTCCAGTGAGAGCAACAGTAGGGAAAATGTTGGATAGCGAAGGGGTATAAATTAGTTTTCCTACTCCACTGAATGCAACAGTAGGATAAGTGTTGGATAGCGGAGGGGTAAAAAAATGTTATCCCACTCCAGTGAGTGCAAAGGTAGGGAAAGTGTTGGATAGCGGAGGGGTAAAAATTACTATTCCCACTCCAGAGAGTGCAACAGTAGGGAAAATGTTTGATAGCAGAGAGGTAAAAATTATTATTCCAACTCCAGTGAGTGCAACAGTAGGGAAAGTGCAGGATAGCGGAGGGGTAAAAATTACTATTCCAACTCCAGTGAGTGCAACAGTAGGGAAGTGCTGGATGGCGGAGGGGTAAAAATTACTATTCCCACTCCAGTAAATGCAACAGTAGGGAAAGTGTTGGATAGCGGAGAATTTTTTTTACTATTCACACTCAAACACTTAGAAAAAAATGTATATATATAAAATTTAAAACAAATTATTAAACTAAAATTAAAAAATAAAATATAAAAAATATTAAACATAAAAATAACACATATTATAATACTAGTTACATATAACAAAAACCTACAAATATTATATAAAATAAAATAATAAACACATTTACAAAAAAATAATTATTTTAAACTAGAAAATATTAACAAACAAAAAAATGTATTAAAACTTAAATGTATTTCTTTAATTTCCAACCCTATAACACCACATCAATAACAAAACACTTCAACATTTTTAATTTAATGTATTTACATAATTAACATAATTAATAATGAATTTAAAATATATTATTAATAAAAAAATAATAAACATTAATTGACTACACACACTTTAACACTATAATAGGCACAACACACACATAAATTAAACTATAAAATAATAAAACACAATTAAAACTTATTTTAAAATTAAAAACTATTACTATTAACAACTAATAATTAAATAAATAAAATGTATTTAATACCTACCCTTTACCCCTTTAAAAGTAAAAACAACACAGAAAAAACATTTACCAAAAATAAATATCAAATAATTAACATTAATTAATAACTATATATAATTAATTAAACACAAATTACTTACCACAATTTACTCCTATAAACACCAAAACACAGACCTAAAATTAATTACACAATTACCATAATTAATTACCAATTAATTTATTAAAATTAATTAGCAACCAAATATTAATTCATCAATTAAAAATAAATTACTTCCCACCCTTTACACCTATAAAAAACACAACACACACCTAAAACTAATTACACAATTACCAAAATTAATTACAAATTAATTAATTAAAATTAATTAACAACCAATTATTAATTCATAAATTAAAAATAAATTATTTCCTACCCTTTACACCTATAAACCCCACAACACACACCTAAAATTATTTACAAAATTACCAAAATTAATAACCATTAATTAATTAAATTTAATTAACAACCAATTATTAATTCATAATTTAAAAACAAATTACTTCCCACCCTTTACACCTATAAACACCACAACACACTCCTAAAATTAATTGCACAATTACCATATTTAATAACAAATTCATTAATTAAAATTAAATAACAACCAATTATTAATTAATTAATTAATAATAAATTACTTTACAAATTTAACATTATAACATCTCAATTAAACAAATATTAATCATTTAAAATTAATCAATACATTTAAAATAATTAAATGACTTCCCACCCTATTCCCCTATAAACCCACAACCCGCTACGGAACTAAAAACGCAAAATTCAAATTAAAAAAAGTAATACATAAAATATAATTAAATTACTTGCCACCCAATTCCCCTATAAACCCACAACCCGCTACGGAACTACAAGTGCAAAATTCAAATTAAAAAAAATTAGTAACTACTAAAAATGTAACACATATATTAAAAATACAAACAATTCTTATACAAAAAAACATACATCACATACATATAAAATATATACTAAAATACATAACAATAATAAAAATCGATATTTTTAACAACTATGGGGCACATTACGATACCCGGCGTAAATAAATCCGCCAGGCATGGAAGCGGCAAAAATCCGCCCGCACACACCGCCTGAACACCGACCACGCCATTATGAGTACACAAACTGAAAACCGCCATCGGCGGAAAAATCATACAAAATACCGCCCGCCATCGTCCGAGTCGGAGTCAAACCGCCCGCCACGGACGGAAACACGCACGACAACACAAAACCGCCCGCCCACACGGCCGACACACCGCACGTGAAATTACGATCGCACCGCCATGAGCGCGGAAAAACAACAAAAATACCGCCCGCCAGCGCAAACAACGCCGATGAGAATCGACACGGCAGAAGCCATGGCGCCCACGTACCTGCACAGAAACCATCCGCACACAAAACCAATAGCACACAACATGGCCAACAAGTCCACACAGCAAGGCACGCACAAATACACAAGCACAGGACACATCCCGAAAACACCCCCCGGACAAACAAAAAATACAAAGGCCAGAACCCCAGACACAACACACCTGAAAACAACAGACCATGAGGACACACCCACATAGGTGAGTACAAAAGCAGCACTCCCACAGACCACAACCCCTTGCTACATTGCAAACCAGAGAGGAGAGGAGAGGACACAGTGACACAGCAAGGACAGCAGCACACCACAGAAACGCACACATCACTACCACCACCACCACCACCACCACACCCCGGCACCACAAACCCCCTGCACATTACACAACACACACCGCACCAGCACCACAAACACCATGGCACCACAAAGGATGCCCAAGTTCACGCCCATGGAGCTGACGGTCATGGTCGACGAGATCATCAAGGTGTACCCACAAATCTATGGGAACATGGTCCAGCACACACCACTAGCCACCAGAAACAGAATGTGGACCCGGATCGTAGACCAGGTCAATGCAGTCGGGACCCTGCCCAGGAACAGAACCGAGATAAACAAACGTTGGAATGACGTAAAGAGCCTGGTCAAGAAGAAGGAGGGCAAAAACAGAGAGCTGGCTGCCGTCACTGGCGGAGGGAATCCCGCGCTCTTTAAGACCTTCAAAGCGTGGGAGGAGAAGGTGCGAGTCGTAATACATCCGGAGATCCTCGCCGGATTAGCAGAGGGAGTGGAGGCTGGTAAGTACAAACTAATGTATACCAGCACACCGCTATGTACACACATGCGCAACCACCATGCCACAGCTCCCAGGGACAAACACCCCCATGTCCAGCACACAATACACAACACATCACACGCACATGCAACAGACACTACCACACACAGGCCAAACAGAACAACTGTAAGATGCGTGGGGACATGTGTACACTAAGCCAGCCACGTAACCACCAACAGGTCCACAAATATGCCAGAAGCGCCACAACGAGCACCCACCACACCCATGTGTCCGCCACAGCTGCACCAACTGACAAGTAACAGGTAAGTGGCAGGAACACAAAGTGCAGTGGGTCGGAGGGGGACAGCTGAAGTACAACACCCACCAGGCCCCCACTCCCACAGACCAGCAAGGTGGAGCACTCCCCACACCCATGTGTCAGGCACAGCTGCACCAACCGACAAGTAACAGGTAAGTGGCAGGAACACAAAGTGCAGTGGGTCGGAGGGGGACAGCTGAAGTACAACACCCACCAGGCCCCCACTCCCACAGCACAGCAAGGAGGAGCATCCCCCACACCCCACAGCCACGTGTCAGCCACCGCAGTGCACAACGACAGCCGAAAGGCAGACATCACGGTCCACAGCAATCGGTGTCAGTGGGTGTACAGCCACCCCCACGACCCACTACACCCCCCCACCCCCACAGACCTGCAACATGGAGCACCCCCCGCTAAGAGCCATGTGGCATCCAGTACAGTGCACGCACGAACAACTTGCAGGTGGGAAACTGGACAGGGCTGGATTACTGGAGGCATGAGGACCATAACACCACCAACACATGGGACATGTCACGTAGCACACGAACACGCAGCACCGCCCACCGTCACGAACAAGTGAACAATGTGCACACGGACATGAACAGCAGACTCACACCCCACATGACCCATCACAGACATAGCAACACCCAAGGAGCCACGTCTGCATGCACAAGCCACACTGAATATAGTCCCACACGGCAGCCACTGTGCAACTCATCACACACAACCGAAACACCATTGAAGTCCTGTCCATGTAGCCCCTACTGCCTGTCAACCACACACCCCACAACTACGCCTATGTAAGACAAACAACACTAGACGCAACAGAGCGGAACAACAGAAATGCACACGAACACCACTGAACCCATCAAACACACAGACACACCATGCACATACAACATACCATCCATCCCATCCGTCAGCCCCAGTCTCATGAAAGGCATGTCATCCGCACAGCTGCCACACATACAGCAGTCACGCTAAGACACATGCCCATGACCAACCATGTGCCAGAAGTCAATTAAGCGCACGACACACTGTGAGCAACAACACACAACATGGGCCACACCCCCCGAGCACTGCAGTGATGCACATGGCACAGGGCAGCACGCACACCAAGGAGATGGGACAACTGCAATACGTTGGCTGGCACACAACTATCACTCACTCATAACGATGCGTCCAATGCCATGTCCAGTAACCACAACAGACAGCAAATATGCAGGGCATGTCAGGCATGCACACACCTCAGACCATGCACTGTCATGCTGCCACAACACATGTCACGTTCGGCACCCATGGCTCACAGCATGTACCCCAAAAGCATATACCCTCCCAAATGCGAATCTGGGGCATGGCCCCCATGTTGCCATATGCGTTCCTAAGCGTTCCATTTGAACCCCAAAAGCATATTCCCTCCCAAATGCGAATCTGGGGCATGGCCCCCATGTTGCCATATGCGTTCCTAAGCGTTCCATTTGAACCCCAAAAGCATATTCCCTCCCAAATGCGAATCTGGGGCATGGCCCCCATGTTGCCATATGCGTTCCTAAGCGTTCCATTTGAACCCCAAAAGCATATTCCCTCCCAAATGCGAATCTGGGGCATGGCCCCCATGTTGCCATATGCGTTCCTAAGCGTTCCATTTGAACTCCAAAAGCAAAGTACAAACCAGACCCAGGATGGGCCAGGAGCCCGCATACACCAGAGTCACAATGAGTAGGGGCAAAGCAACACACCCATTGGCATGGCCAATCCGTCCCATGCCACATGTGCACAGCACACAGTCCCATTGCCTAGCACACACACCTACAGATGCCACAGCCACACACTCGCCTCCGGGAAACCCATGTACGAGATTGCACGAACTGCCAATGTCAGACGACTAATACATACTTCGCCAGGTGCAACACAGTAACAAATCTCATTCTCTCCACAGGTGACGAACTGCTGGACGATGGGGATGGAGACAGCAGCCAGCACAGCCAGCCTACAAGCCCCCAACGAGGACACACGGATCTGGAGGATCTGTCCACCTCTTCGGACACGGACCACCAAGCTGGCCCATCTGGCGTGGCAGGGCCCAGCCGCTCCCCAGGACCCCTCCTACCCACCAACCCATCATCCAGGGATGCTGAACAGTCCCAGTCCCCTGCTGCCACTGTCGTTGCGGCCACACCCACGGTCATTGCGGCCACTACCACTGCCGCAACCGCCACCATCGCCGCACCGACCACCACCGCCTCCACCACCACCACGTCTTCGCTGGCACCAGCCCCAGCGCAGGTGGTGGCCCGGCCGACTGGATCCACCCTGGGAGCCACAGCGAGGACCGTGGTGAGCAATGTGGCTAGTGGGCAGGCCGGTGGCAGCAGGACTGGTAGGAGGAGCAGGGTCAGGGAAACGCCAGCCTCCCCTGGGAGCCATGCCCTGCCTCAAATGGCCAGAGTCCTTGGGGCCTATGAAGAGGCCCAAGGACAATGGGCCAGGTCTGCTACTGACACGTGGGAGGTGCTGGGGGTGCTGAGGTCCATGGACGCCCATATGGGCCAATTCGTGTCCCGTATGGACCAACTCGTGGACCTCATGGGCCAGCTGGTGGTGGCGGTGGGGTCACAGGCAAGGCCAGCAACACCACCTCCGCCACCACCTGCTAGGGCGCAGGCTCGGGCAGCAGTGTCCACTTCCCCTGCGTCCACAGCCAGTGAGCACACCTCACCCACCACCAGCAGGTCGCCACCACACACCCCCCTCCCAAACGTGGAAGGGGCCGTCCGAAGAGGAAACAGATCTCCCGGGAGGACTTCGCACGCTCCAGTCGCAAGTGAGGCAGCCAGCCAGCCTTCCGCCAGCCTTCCTTGACCAGCCACTGCATTGACTTGCTCTACGATCCCACTCCACACAGCCAGCTGGATGGCATGTGTGTGTTGGACTATGGACATAGAACCAGTGGGTACACCCTGATCATCACGCAGCCATGACCGACAGCTCATTGTCACTGCACGCACCACTTTTGTCATCACCTTACACACAATCACATGTCACAGTTTGTAATAAATGCACCTTTTTCACTAACTGCTGTTTGTGCCCTGTGTCTTTATTGTACGGAATACAACGGCCACCTTGGGCGGAAAGGCACCTGATGCGTGGCATGGAAATGGAATCCGGAGGGCCTGTAGGGACCTAGGGGTGGGAGACAGAACAGGAGCACATTCAATGAGTGTGTCACACACCCATCACACAGTACATGTCAACAACTACAAGCAATGTACACACATCGCACAGAGCAATAGAGCACAATACCACAGCCACCAACAGTGGCATACTACCCTGGCCATGGAGCGTTGACACACTGCACGCAGTGAACATACGGCCACCCTGACACAGCACACACACACCTGCATAGATACAGACACATCATCCGTCGTACATGGACACTCACCGTCAAGTGAAGTAGCAGGCGATGAGCTGCTGGCGCACATTCCCAGCTTCCTCCTCTCCGCTGTCCACCTCACTCGAGCTGTCCTGGTCTGCGGGCTGGGGCCCTGGTTGATCTCCGTCATCCACAATGAGGGGGATCTGCTTCCGAATGGCCAGATTGTGCAGCATGCAGCACGCCACCACTATCTGGCACACCTTCTGTGGGGAGTACGCCAGTGCACCCCCGGTGCGGTCCAGGCACCTGAACCTGGACTTGAGGAGGCCAAAGGTACGCTCGACCACACGTCTGGTCCTCCCATGTGCCTCATTGTATCGATCGTCTGCTGGGGTGCGAGGATTCCTCAATGGACTGAGCAGCCATGCCCCATTCGGATACGCAGAGTCACCTGGGTGTGAGGGACACAGAGAACCGTTGCTATTCCAACTGGACAGGGGACAGCATCGCACAACCAGCACGCTACACCACTCCACATACTCACCGACAATACAGCCACGATCCTGTTGCAGATTGGACATCAGTCGTGGCAAGATGCTGTTGCGCATTATGTGTGCGTCATGGGCCGAGCCTGGAAACTTTGCACACACGTGGGTGATCACCATGTCCGCAAGGCACACCACTTGCACATTCAGGGAGTGCGTGTGCTTCCTGTTGCGGTACAGGTGCTCAGTGGCCTGTGGTGGAACAAGGCCAACATGAGTGCAGTCAATGGCTCCCACGACGTGTGGGATTCTGCCAAGGGCATAGAATGCACCCTTCACTGCCGCCAATTCACGAGCCCTGGGGAATCTGATGTACCTGTTCCGGTACAGCATCATGGCTGCCAGTACATCCCTCAGCACCTTGCTGAACATGGGCTGGGACATCCCTCCTCCACTGCCCACTGTGTGCTGGAATGACCCAGTGGCGAAGAAATGCATGGCGGCCATCACCTTAGCCGTGTGGGTGACAGCAGTCGGATACACCCTGCGGGGACGGAGATGGGGCTCTAACATGGCACACAGTCGATGCAGAGTTGGCCTGTCCAGCCGAAACTTCCTAATAACCTCTGTATCGTCCATGTCCGCCAGCAATTGGTATGGGCGGTCAATGTTCGGTCTCCGCCTGGGTTAAATGGCAGAGGACACATGTCAAAGCAACACGGCACATAGCAATTTCGCATACACATCACTGACATGACTGAGCAAGCACATGAGCCACAGCCCAGCTGTCAAGCTGGGACGGCACGGCCACAATACACTTACACAGGTCTCCCAACAATGGCAATGGCAAGTGAGACATACCACTGCCATGTGCATGCACATGGGGATCTAGGCCCCAATGACTTGCGGGGCGTGCTGATGGGGACTGACTGCATATTCGTCAAGCGGCAACGCCACGGCAACATGAGTGTCTGCTGAGCATGGTACTGCTTCCGAGGCTGGATGAGTATGGCACACGACGACGACGATGTGGGCACGGGCTGAGCGGCCAATACAAGTGGGACCTGTGGCACGAGGGGATATGAGACAGTAGTAGGTGTCAGCACTGCACCCTATGTACAGCACTGTACGGATCACAGCTCCCGAAACATTGACTGGTGTCCACATTGACAGCCCCATGCCAAGACGGCTGTGTGCTTGCAGTCACACGTCACAGGTGAGAGGTTACATTGCACGTGCCAGGTGGCAGTCGTACATAGTGGGAGCTGGCATGTGTGTGCATGTGTCTCCTGTTCAGGATCCACCAGATGGGCGCTGACTCTGTACTGACCATTGGACACAGCATGTTCCGTGGAAGGCTTGTGTGTGTGGGATGGTGGCACTGGATGTGCCTCCGTTGGGTGGGGGGCCATGCACAGGGCGGGTACGTCGATGATTGCGCATTGTTGGTCACGGTGGGTGCACCAGCTAAGATGTGTTGCCCTGTGTTCAATTCCTATGTCCGCATGATGATGGACTGTGGATGTGGGCAGACTACACATTGGTCGATGTGCTGTCTATATGCATGTGCCTTCACACCAGGCACAGCTGCCCCTGCACATGTGACCCCTGCTGGACTCGCTGCTGGGTCTGTGGAGCTGATGCACCTTCTGCGCGTGGGGCGGACAGCTCTCCTCACTTCCCTCATTGCGCATGTCATGTCTTTGCCGCAGGTGACATGGATCATGGAGGGCCCACATGTACGCGTGGGTAGGCTACACATGATTGTTCACTGGTCGCCACCCCCAGTCAGTGTTTCGAATGGGAAGGTTGTCGTGCTGGTGGTATGTTCGATGTGGCGGATGGGCGGGCCTAGGTGCGGGCTTACATTCCGGACATGGGGGGTAGTTGGATTGGCGACTAGTTGCAGTACACACGGGACACGTCTCTTCCTTTCCACATCTGGGTCATCCCTTGTACTAACTGACAGTGATACAGTCATCTTCGCCCCAGCCCTCATGTCCTCCCCTCGCCCCCAATATGCATGCTCACCTGCGAGGCTAGCGCTTGCACAGGCAGCCCCAAGCTCGCACCAGAGAGGGCAAGGAGTGTATGTGTGGGTCCAGTTGCACGAGTGGGCTGTCTCAGGGTATGATGTGTGGCGGGACACCGTCCACCTGCGTGGTGCCCCAAATGGAGACCCGGCCTGCATGGACTATGCATCACAGTCTTCGCCTTCCGGATCCGCCACCTGCGACACCCAGTGGCTGTGGCTGCCCTTGCGGCCATGCCGCGTCCGTCTGTGGCTGATGGCCCACACATTCACTCTTTGGCCTCTCTGGGGAGGGCTCAGGGGTGGTGGCGCACGCGCTTGCACTTAGTCGCAATGGCATGTGGCGTGGTTGGTATGATGGGCAATGGATGGGATGGTGCGAGCCACCTCCCGTGACGTCAGTGCTGCTCGTGCTGTGGTGCGTCCCCCTACACTTCCATTTGACTTTTTGCCATGCTGGACGTTGAGGTTCTATTGCCTGCGTGATATGAGCAGGAGGAGCGCGAGGAGACCTCTCACACACCATGCTCCACTGCCATCCCGTGCCCTGTATCGCCTGTGCGGATTGACTATGTTGGGGTTACACCTGGTCGACTGGGGCTGTGTGTGCCTTGTCAAGGGGCATGGCGGGCGCACAACAGGATCCAGCTCGTCCACAGAGGGTGGGCTGAGGTGCGCCTGGTACCGCTTTGTACGTGTGCCCGGCTGCTGTGCACACACGTGTTCACTCCCCCCGACAGGTGTCCTCTCACAATGCTCAGGGAAGCGGTGGTGTACTGTTCATGAGCCCTCCCAACACGGCGTGCTCCAACTTGGCATGTGCGCATCTACCCGTCGCACCCACCCACCTGAGCACTGCGTCCATACGACTTCACACGACACATGTGTGTCTTCCACAGTAGTGCTACTCATTTGCGTTGACATCCAATACCAGTGGACTACATGGTCATGTCACGACTGCCGTGTACTTCACATACTCTCATCCTCTCTCATTCGTACTTGTGAAATGAGTCAGCGGAGACAGTTCTGGTTTCAAACATTATATTGAGTCTTCTGTCCTCTGTGATGCAGTATAGTGGACACTACTGGCAGCGGAATACATATTGAGGATATACTGAGCATGATTACAAATGGGATAGGGTGTGGGGTTACATCTGCTTGGCCAAGGCTGTGCTAATGTACATTTACGTATAGCTGCGGAGCTGCGGACTTTGACACAGACGGTATACATGTAGCCTACCAGACCGCTCGGCATCATGGGCACAGTCCATCTCAGTTCCATGTGACAGGTTTGCTGCGGTTGTTCCTCATGCACGCGTGCATGTGAGATGACATCAGGGCATGTGCTTGCGTGCATGCAGCGGCGTGCCACTTGTTGTTGCACTGTGGTGGTTACTGGACATGTCACAGTCACTGGGGTCGTGTTGTTGTTGTATGCACTTGTCGTCCATGCAAAGGTCCTGGTATGGGATTCCCGGGGCGGGGGTGGGAGGGGTGCAGCACCCACAGACTCCAGGCGACCTATTCATGTCCACTGAGCGGTGTGTGTGTCCATGTGCGCTGGATCCATGTCGTGTCCTGGTTGTTCGTGCAGTTCCGTCCATGTGGGTGCGATGCACAGAGCCCATGCCACTGCCTCCCACGATGCATGCGGTGTTCCTGGATGTGATGGGGAACAGTGTGCATGTCCCGGTCATATCCGATGTCATGGCGATGTCGTTGATGGTGTGGTTACAGTTGCCGGTCGTTTGGTATGGCTGTTGTGGTGGTGACTGGCCAGTCCGTGCGGAAGCTGAGCATGGGTGCGGGGTTGGACTTCATAGGTCACTCGGGGAACCTGCGTTGTGGTCCGACGTATTTACAGGTTGTCAGGTATGCGATGCCGTCCAGCAGGGCTTCCATGTCATTGGTGGTGTACATGTTTGCCAGCCAATGAAGCGGATGGTGGCTGTCAAGGTGTTGTTCGTAGGTTGTCCCTTGGAGGACCATGATGGGGCATGCTGGGTGACATTCGATGTAGCTGTTCTCGATGATCCGTCGTGTGGAGGCACAGTGGTTCCATTTCAGTGCGCGTGCGATGTTGGCCACATACGCCATGCCCCCATAGGCAGAGCAGGCCCTGTCGTGTGCGTCCAGAGGGAGGAGTAGTGGTAGCAGATCCGCCTTCAGACATGCCGGGTTGGAGAGGCATATCTCGACGGGATGCTGGTAGGGACACCTCCGACAGTAGAAGACGGGCATGACGCAGCTGAACAATGTGATGCGGTAAGTCAGTCGGTAACTTACGTTCAGCAGGGACAGGAGATCGCATCCCAATGTATGTATCGTGCTGGTTTGGTACAGCTTGAGCTCTTCGGCGTAGTTGGGTAGGTGTGTTGCGGTTGCCATTTCGCAGCGGTGCGTTGTGGTGGCGTGCTCCGGCTGTGTGTGCAGTCTGCAATGTGCACGCTCCGAGGTTGCTGTGAGCTCTGTGTAGTCGTAGGGAGACAGGACTTGTGTTCTGTTGGCTTGTTTGGAGGACACGGGCCCTCATCCCACATGCTTCTCAGACAGTTCAAGGTCAGTGCTGTGTGACTCCTTCCAATTAACTTGCATGTGGCCGACATGGGGGAGTGTTTTCTTCTTTCTTCCCCGTCCGTTGTGTGCTTCTGTGATATGCGCTATCTGCCCTGTGGTCGGTCTCCTCGGCATGCCTGTGTTGGTCTATTCTTGGACAATGGCTGTATTCACCGGCTTCTGTCGTAGGGCTGTGGTTTCGGAGTTGGAATGGAAGGTCATTCAGTGCTGTCTGCTCTCCCTTGTGTGGGCGGCAGGCTGCCTTTCCGCTCTGCGTTGGGCCTTGTGTGTGGATGTAATTCTTGGGCCACCTGTTGTCGGTCCCCGGGCTCTTTGGTGTTCCGTTTCATGTGTCTTGTTCATATGTGCAGGGTGGTATGGGTTTTTCAGTGTGGTACTGGCGTTCCTCTTCCCGAAGAGGCCCTGCTTCTCCTAGTTGGTGTTGCCGCCGCTGTGTGCTTCGCCATGTTTGTTACACTGGGGTGTGTCCTGCTGTTGCGTGACTTCACTGACATGTGTGCGTCGGTTGTGTGGCGTTGGGTGTTGTCCGTGAATTGGGCGTTGGGGACATGTCTGTGGCCGGCCTGTCACGTGTCATGTGCGTTCGGGGTGGGGCTGATGTGTGTGCTGCTTGGTTGTGTCCCTGTGTCTGTGTGCGACGCATACATGGCGCTGCGGTTGGCCTCTGCGTTGTGCGCATGTGTGGCGGCGTCATCGGCGCTTTGGGGCCGTGACGGGGTGGTTGGTTCCTAGTCCCAGGTGGTGTGTACACATGTGTTCCGCGATGTTAGGATTTGGCCTGTGTGTCATATGTGGATGCAATGGTGGATGTGTAGTGTGCACGCGCTGGTGGGGGTTGTCCGCTTTTCCGCCCTTGCACTGTGTGCGCTGTTTGCGTGCACTTGTTGTGTGTGTGCCTACCTGCGTCTCCGCGGTACGTTGCGTCCTTGGTGGTGCATCAGCAGAAGCATGGGAAGGGCCTGCAGTGCTGGATTCATGCCCGGGGTGCCGCTTCTTCGTTGTCCGTGCTCTGCGTCCGTGTTTCCGCCTCTCTTTCACGTGCGGTGTCTCTTTGCCGTGGGAGCCGTTTGTTTGCGGCATCGTAATTTATGCGCCGGGCGGGACGTGTTTCGTCGGACGGTGTGTGTCAGTTGTGCTGCGCCGCTACGTGTGCGGGCGCACTTTGATGGCGGACGGTGTTGCTGGCTTGCCGGCGGTGTTTGGCCTGCTTTTCGCATCGTAATTGGGCGGGCGTGTGGACTGCTGCGTGCCGGCGGTAACTGGTGGTTTTTGCATCCACCAGCACGGCGGTAGTGCTTCCGCCCGCCATCGTAATGGGCCCCTATATTATTGGAAACGATATTAAACACTTTGATATTTTTAAAATCAATATTACCTACCTTAAGCCGATATTCTTGACCACGATATTCTTCCTGTCGATATTTCTGACCCACGATAATAACAACTCGATATTTGTGCAACTCGATATTTTGTACCCGATATTTTGTACCCGATATTCTGTCTCTGCACCATTTATTGCATACTTTCGAGGATCTTTTCCCTAATGGTCATGTATTTTCTCACATGGAAGATGCACATTTTTGAGGTGCCCCCCCATGTGGATCACTTTGTCCTGCCGCACCTCCAGGGAGCACTTAGAGCTCAGTTCCCATCCTATCTGCTGGAGCCGAATGAATTCCCACCTCTGACGCTGGTTATCACGAACCCAGGCGGGACCGTTTAATTTCGAAACTGTACTGCACCAGCTTAGCTCTGTTACCCACTCACGACTCCAAACTTTGGGCTGTCTGGGATGAAGATCTGGGGTACTATCTTACCGATCAAACATGGTACATGCACAAACACGTTTAGTATCTTTCAATCATCGTCGTAAGCTACTATATTATACATTTTTATAGCAAACATATGTTACACCAGCCAAGTTCTCTCGCAGAGACCCAACTCGATCATCTGACTGCCCAAAATACCAAGCCCCATCGGCAGAGTTTGCCCACATGATGTGGACCTGTAGTAAGATCGCATCATATTGGCGGGAAAGTTTGCCAACACTTGCCCATATGACACAACTCTCCATCAAACCCCCCCCCCCCCTACTCTACTAGCCCTACTGGGCTATGTCCATGATATACCTAAATCATCACACCGCTTCGTAGCCATTGCCCTACTCCTCACCAAAAGGGAAATAGCTCTACACTGGGGAACACTCACCCACCACAGAGGTATGGATCAAAAGTCTACTATACTGTGATACAAATTGCAAGCTCTATGCAGCCCTTCAGCCACCCACCTCCAGACCCCGGAAAATCTAGAAACCACTGAGGGACTATCTTCTCACTCTAGACCCCTCTGGCAAAACACACTAACCATAAATATCTCTCCCATATGTAATTGTACTGTTTTATAGAACATTGCAGGCATTATAGGATGAATAGGGAACATCCCCACTTTCTTGTTGTACCTATTCATATCGATTTATTTGTTCAGATTTTTGTATATTATGGTTTCACTCCTTCCATTTAATGAGACATCTGTGATACGTATTTGGAGTAACAGAGAATTGCTCTACATTTGGGATGGCATGATATGTATGAATGATACTATGAAAACCAAAAAATAAAGTTAAAAAAAACTCTGTCATCCTGCCTTGTATCATCTTGTTCTATGAGACATGACACCTCATGAGATCACACTATGGGGCCGATTCCAATCTGGGTCGGAAAACTCTCCGACCGAGCCGGATCCGGGGAGTTTTCCGACCGAGCCGGACTCCTGCAGTCCGACCGAGCGAGTACGATGCGGCCGCATGCTGCCGGACTCGATTCGGTCGGACTCCCATTGAAGTCAATGGGAGCCGGTCGTACGACGCGTACATGGGCTCCCTTTGACTGAATGGGTACGTCGCGAACAAGTGCGCCCCCTACAGCGTGTACGCGTCGGTGCAACTCGCACAGTACATGCATGTTTAGGGGGGACCCTTGGGTCCCCCCTGTGTTCGACTCATACGGCTACGGGTGCAGGGGGGTCTGGCACGGACCCCCCAAGTCCGGCTCCGGGAGCTTTTTCGAGCCGGACGCTCCGACTCGATCCGGCTGTTCGACGCGTACATCGTACTCGCTCGGTCGGATATCGTCTCCATTGCGCGCCACGAATCGAGTGTGAACGAGTCGAACGGAGCGGTTCGGACCCGGGAACGAGTCGGTCGGCGATTTCGCGTTCACTCGCATCGTACTTGCTCGCTCGGACGAATGTACGAATCGGTTGGAAACAAAGCCTCCGACTCGGATCCGGTAAAGCCGAACCCGATTCGGAGCCCTACCGACCGAGATCGGAATCGACCCCTAAGTCTGAATATGGCACCTCCTCATAACTGGAGTGAACATATTGTATAGACTGTGGTGGTGAGTAGTATAGTGGTGTTGAAGAATCAGTGTCAACCTTCCTTCAATTAAGTATTAAACATGCCCTATTGTTTCAAAAATGGCTACCTCAAAAGAGAGCCTAGGCTTCTTTAGGAATGGCTGTGACCCTTGTGGTGGTCAATCAACTATGTGCCCAGTGTTTGGATCAATATAAATGGTCCTCTCATGTATTTGGCTGTGTGAGTGGCTCATTTTCGGACAGATCTGGTTGAAGTTCACTTAGCATCATGCTGCTTTTTAGTTGTGAAGCCGATTTCACTGTCAAAGATGTGCCTAGATCAACAATTCTCCAAGGTATTGTATCTTAGTTTCTAGGAGCCTCTGTTGTCAAAGGTGCAAACATCTCAACCACAGTGAGTGATGACAACTGGCAAAGCTTTTTCCCAGATAGCTGGTCAGTTAAAACATAGCACTGTCGAGGTTGTTCCTTACCATGGACCAGAACGCCTTTTTAAGGCTGATTCCTAGAGGGAAAATGCTTAGTATGAAGTTGGGTATCTTTGGAGTAGCCTTTGTCCTTGATTTCAAAGTCCTCAGGGGATAAAGAAATGGAACGCTGCTCGCCATGGGCCTGCACAATACTGGATGGCTGCCCAAGTCTTCATCATAGTTGAAGTCCTCAATGTCCTCAGCGAACATTCTGAAATTGAACGCAGTACAATCTTGGCTCCTGCCAAGTTCACCTACCATCTAGCAGGCTGGTACCAAATAGTTTTTTTATAGAAAGCATTGTATGTCGAACAAACACTTTTGTTGTGGTCCCTGGGTAGACACAGTTTACAGGCCCTATGTCGGTCTGATCATAGGAACTTGCTATTGAAAAAAGGGCTATATCATAAACAAAGTGTTTTCTGTACCCTCTAAACCAAATAAATCATTGTCGCGTGTCTTTCCTGATTACTGGATCCCAAGGCGATCAAGGATTAATCAGTATTTCTCGATGCTGTGTCAGAAGGTCTTGTTTTCTCAGTTTTACAGTTTTGAAGTTATTTTCCAATGGACAGCTCCAACAGAGATGTCAGAACACACACTGAGCACAGTGGTGGGAAATACAATCTAAGATAGAGTCTGCATTCTGGCGCATTGTTGGTTTCATGGAGGTTCTGCAAATCACCTCAAAAACAAATCTTCTTCAAAATAATTAAAATGGTAATGTTCCAAGTGCAAACTGCGATCTACAGCTACAATGTGTTGCAAGCCTATTATTTTATTTTCAAACAAAATCAAATGGGCAGGCCCGTGATGCACAACAAACATCTGAGCCAACATAGTTGGCCTCTTTAGTGCAGCCATCGTCAAGTTGCAGACAGCAATGCTACCGTAACAGTGTGGTCACTGGGAAACAGTTGACGGCCACACAGGGAAAAAAACTTCTGGAGAAAACATTAGTAGCATTTCCTTTTCAAAAATTCAAGTCAGGATGCGAGAGAAAAGATTCACTTGCATCTAAAGCTTAATATTTTCTTTGTTTTGTTGTAACACAAATACGTAGACGTCAAAGCAAAACAAAGTGAAAGTAGACCACGCTAATGGTGTGGTCTGCTTTCACATTCAATTGGTGCCAGGGACGTAACTCTGCCCCCACACTCGCAGTACGAATCTCTGCAGGTTAGGCAGCACTGGAAAAGTCACTGTGTCCCTTGTTCAGGCAATCTACAAGAAGGGGTTAACACCACTAGTCACCAGGAAGATCTTTTTATTGGGGGGGCAGCCCCTTGTGCAGAAGCCAATGCCCCCTCCAAACCTGGGCAATACAATCTATCTTTTTGGGGGAGTTTTCCCCCAGTCTGGCCCCAGGGGAGTGGAAAGCCCACTAGCCGCCATGGGTTTGAAAACAAAAGGCATAGGGGCAGCACACCATATAGTATACCTGGACAGGGATTTCTTTTTTTGGAGTGGAGCAGCTCCTTTGACAAGGACAAGAGCTCCCCTTCTCCACCCAGGGCAATACAATAAAATAGAATAAGCCTATCTTCTTATGTGCAGCGTTCCCCACCTTGACTGTGGTATCTCCACAGTCATAAACTTACTATTAACTCACAGTTGTGAATTACAACAAAAATGTAAATTACACAAAAGTATATATATATATATATATATGTATATATATATATATATTGTTCAAACAATGCTGGGGGGCCATGCTAACCCCCCCCACAGCCTCGGGGGCTGCCACCTGCCCAGGGCTTTAATTTTAATCAATACAGGGGGCGTGTGGACCCCCCTGCAGCCCGCAAACAGACACCTCCCCGGGGCTTTTGCTAAATTGGATGGGGGGCTGTGTAACCCCCCAGCAGCCATGGGGACCCCCACCTCCCTGGGGCCAAATCAATGAAAAGAGGGGGGTCCCCTTCTGGAGCCAATAATGGCCCTGGGGACAACCACCCCCAGGACCGGTTCCTGCAATGTCCCGGGGTGCCCACCCCCGGGACAGTGCAGTTTACAATGGTTTGGCAGGAGCATTAAGCTTAAGAGGGTCATTGGGGGCCACCAACCCCTCCTGTTACCTCCAGTAAGTCCCACAAAGTGTGATTGCCGAGAGGTCTTCGGAGGCCACGACCCCTTTCTCCACCACTCTGCAAATGCACCTCCTGGTGCACTGCTGGTTGGGGGATAAAGCCCCATTGGGTCTAGAGAGTCTTTGGGGGCTAACAAGCCCTCCTGTTACATCCAGTAAGCCCCACACAGCAGAACTGCTGAGAGGTCTTTGGAGGCCACGCCCCCTTCCTCCACCACTCTGCAAATGCGCCTCCTGGTGCACTACTGATTGGGAGATGAAGTACTCTTGGATGTTGAGTGTTCTTGGTGACCCAGAAGCCCTCCTGTTACCTCCAGCAAGTCCTACACAGCGGTATTCCTGAGAGCTGGTCAGAGGCCCCGCCCCCTTTCACCACCACCACTCTATTTAAAAAACCGTAGAAATTCATTGAAAAAAACAAAGGATTCAGGGACATTATAGTTAGGAATTAGCATTTAAAAAACCTTAGAAATTCAATGAAGAAAACAAAGTTTTCAGGGGCGTTATAGTTAGGCTCAGGTTCCACTCATATAAAACCAGTGAAATTCAGCAGTTATAGTTAGCTGAGCTAACTATAATTCACGCCCCACAATGCACTGCTTATGACCTCACATATTACATCCCTCATGCCATGATCAGTGACATCACTGATGACATCACTGATGACATCTCAAATAACATCACTGATGACATCATCCACAGAGTCTCTAACACACCCACTCACACCCCATAGAACCTTTCATACACCCACTCCCACTCCAAAACAACCATTCACAAACCCATTCACAGACCCATACCAATACTTAAACACCCACTCACTGATTCATAGATCTACACACATGTACACTCACTCACCCGTACAGCCACTCATAAAGCCACTCACTAATACAGCCACTATCTATTCATACACCCTTACAGTCACTCACACACTGAGCCAGTCACCCATAGAGCTACTCACACACCTACGCACTCACCCATACAGTCAATCGAACAGCCACTTACCCATACAGTTACACACACACACTCACTTACTCATACAGATAGTAACACATACTCACTTACCTATTCAGTCACTGACACAAGCACATACTCACCCATATAGCCACTCTCACATTCACTCACTCACCCCGAAAGACACTCATATACTATATCAATCACTTATACTGCCTTTCACATACCCAGTTACTTACCCATGTACCACTGACACATTTACTCACTCACCCACAGAGCCATACACACACTCACTCACCTATATAGCCCCTCACACATGCACTCACTAAACCATATAGCCACTCACTCACTCACTCACTGACTCATCTATACAGGCAGTCACAGACCCCCTCACCCACCCACTCAGATACTCAGACACCCATGCAGATACTCAGACAACCAATCAGCCACCCATACAGCCATTCATGTACCCACTCACACACCTATACAGTTACTTAGACACCAACTGACGAACTGATACAGACATTCACACAGCCAGTCACTCACCCATATATTCACTGAGACACCTAATCACTAACTTATACAGTCAGTCATGCACCCACTGAATCATTCATGCAGGCACTTATACACCCACTGATTCACCAATACACCTTGGTATATATATTTTATACTCATAAACCTTTTAAAAACACTCACGGTCACTGGATGATGTTATCACTGATGTCATCAGTGATGTCACTGACCATGTCATGAGTTATGTGATATGTGAGGTTACAATCAGTGTATTGTGGGGGTGTGAGTTATAGTTAGCTCAGCTAACTATAACTGCTGTTTTGTACAAGTGAAACCTGAGCCTAACTATAACATCAGTCCATTTAACCTTTGGTTTTTTCAATGTATATTTATATATATATATATATATATATATATATATATATATATATATATATATATATATATATACATATTTTACCTATTGACAGGCACCAGTAGGACCTAGTTTCCATAGGAAACGCATTTTTTGACTTGCCTATACCTTTGGTGTTGTTTGACCAATCAGCATGACCTTTTCCCAAGAAAAGTGTCACAGTAGGTTCTGTGTGTCATGGAAGGTTTGGTGGTGATCCATGCAGTGGGGCCTGAGAAAAAAGGGTGCGAAATGAGGGTGCATTTGTAATGTTAATTCCCATAGGAACACGTTGTCGAACCTACAGGCCGAATCGCTGGACAGAATTACACCAAATTTGTCAGAAAGGTAGATGTTATTACTCAGATTGTGCTTTTTATTATTTGGTGCAAATACTTTCAGTGATTTTTGTGAAATTAAAACTGAACAATATAGTGATATCCCTGGCCGCCAATATTTTGCTGCGGTTTCACAGTGATCGATGTGACATCGCAATGTGTTCGAGGTAAATTGTGAAAGCGCGGGCCAGCAGGGATGCTGATTGGCTGGACACAACCTGAACAGAAAGTTGCAGTGATTTTGCAGTGATTGCGGTTAAATCCCGACATGTTCGAGGTAAATCACGAAAGAGCACCAGCGGGAATTCTGTGGTTTGCTGGACGCAACCTGAAAAGAAAGTTGCAGCTGCCATTTTATCAATTGGGAACAATTCCCAGGGCTGAGAATTTCTGTGAAAGTTAAGATTAGTGGTCAGGGTGGAGATACTCTGACACTATGTTGAGAAATGGGGGTATTAGTGACACACGTTATGCGTCCAAAATAGTTTTTTTTATTGCACGCAATATTCGTGACAACGCCACGACCGCCAGCGTGGCCCCCCGTGTGCCATCGCGGGGACATCATGAATATCGCAGCTACATTGCTAACATTAGTGAAAAATATTTTTTTAAATATATAAATATTTGCACCCACTCAAATACCCATTCAGGTACTCATGCACTTACTTACAGAATCACTCGATGAGTGATGCACCCAAGTACAGACCCACTCAGAGACTCATGCACCTGTTTAGAGACCCACTCATAGACTCATGCAAACAGTCTCATACACACTCAGAGACTCTACACCCACTCACAGACCTACCTGGGCAGTCATGTACCCACTCACAGACCCACTCAGGTACTCATGCTACCACTTACAGATTCACACAGAGAGTCACACACCCATGTACAGACCCACTCAGAGACTAACACACCAACTTACAGACCCACTGACACATGCACACATGTACTCACAGACCCACTGAGACACTCACAAACCCACTGACAGACCCACTGAGACACTCATACACCCACTCATAGATCCACTCAGTCACTCATTCACCCACTCACACACCCATATAGTCACTTACACACTCTGTCACAGATCCTGTTACAGGGACATTATAGTTAGGCTCAGATTTCCATTGAAATTCAGCAGTTAAAGTTACCTGAGCTAGCTATAACTTATGCCTCCGCAATACACTGCTTATGACCTCACATATTACATCACTCATGAAATGGTTAGTGACATTACTGATGACATCTTAAATGATATCACTGATGACATTACTGATGACATCATCTACAAAACCACTCACACATCCACTAACACCCCACACAGCAACTCATACATCCACTCACACACCCATACAACCACTCACACACCCGCTTACTATACAGCCTCTGACACAGCCACTCACTTCCCATATACCTATTCACCCAGCCACTCACTCACCCATACAGCTACTCATGCATACCCTTTTTTACCCATACAACTACTCACACACCCAGTCACTCACCCATACAGCCTCTCAAAAGACTCACTCACTCACCAATACCTCTACTCACATAGACACTCACTCTCCAATACAGCTACTCAGACAACCAATCGGTTAAAACCACTCGAACAGCTACTCAGTCACCTATACTGCCACTTACACACACTCACTCACCCATACAGCCACTCACACAGCCACTTAGTCTCTGATACAGCCACTCACATATCCACCCACAGACCGATACAGCCACTCACAAAGCCACTCACTTACCCATACAGCCACTCATACACACACACCAATACAGACACTCACATACCCACTCATTCATCCATAGAGCCACTCACACACCCACTCATTTACCCACACAGCCACTCATTCACCCATAGAGCCACTCACACACCCACTCACTCACTAATACAGCCAGTCACACAGCCAAACCCATACAGTTACTCACACACCGACTTATTCACCCATATAGTTACTCACACAGCCACTTATTCACCCATACAGCCACTCACACACCAATTCACACACCTGTACAACCATTCAAACATCTACTGACACATGCATACACACAGTCACACAGCCACTCACATAATATATGCTAGAAATAGTATCACTCATTACTAGTACACAAAGTATAGTAATTTAACTTTTGTAGTACTTTAGTATATGTTTAACACTCACAAACGTTTAGAAACACTCACAATCACTGAATGATGTCATGAGTGATGTCATTTGAGATGTCATGAGTGATGTCACTGACTATGTCATGAGTGATGTTATATGTGAGGTCATAAGCAGTGCGTTGCTCGGACATAAGTTATAGCTAGCTCAGGTAACTTTAATTGTTGAATTTCAATGGTTTTGTATGAGTGAAATCGGAGCCTAACTATAACGTCCCTATAAACTTTGGTTTTTTCAGTGAACACATATATATACCGTCAGTCAGATTGTTCCAAAATTTGGAAGGATTACATGTTATGGTGAACAGATGATTTTTGGGGTACTGCCCGTAAGTAGGGTAAGTATTTCATATGTTTTAAGTGTTTTTTAGCTATATCTGTGGCCACTGTATTCCTGAGGTACATTATGATGATTGGCTAATGACTGCCTTTGCAAAAGATAAAGGCAGCCATCTTGTTTTCAAGCTGAATTTTCCTGTGTTCTGCATTATGTCTTGTAATGTAGGTAAGCATTAGGTACACCGAAACACACCCTTATTTCGCAAACATACAGCACAAACTGATCTCACAACCTTTAAATAAATTTTAAGCTATAAAACATTTAGACTATTTAACTGCACTACCCAAAATAAGCATGTGTGCTCCATAATGTGCAATCCAACCAAATTTTCACCAAATATAAATGACAGATTTGGTAATACACACATTGAAAAAAATTAAGCATCATGCATTGAATTTCACCACCTTTTGAGACCCCTAAAATATTTACATATTATAATATATACATATAAGCGAAAAAAATTCCATCTTTTCACTCACTTTAATGGTACATTTCTTGCAATTTCTACAATCCACTTTACGCAACGTCACTGTCTTACTATTTAGTTTACACCACTGCACTGTACGAAATTTACAGTATGCTACTACACTTTGCAACAGTACAGTATAGGCCACTACATTCTACGTTAATCCACTGTACGTTGATCCACACTGCTCAAACCAGCTGGACTGTACACCATTGCAATGTGGTCCACTATACTTTATGGTATTATACTGTTCATCACTGTATTCTATTACACTTCCCTGTATGCAAGTTTACTGGATGCCCTTAAACTGTACTGCTCACAACTCAACGCTATTCCACTGCACCCTACTCCAATTTACAGTATTCCACTACATGCTATTCCTCTATGGCCCACTTGATGGTTCACTACTAAAGTGTACATGTTACAATGACTTGCTTGTTTCTATGAGTCTTCGTGTTGCAGCTCATGCCAGGATTGTTCCTGGTCTCCATGGTGATGGTTCTGAGGAATCAGTTGGAGACTGGGGGCTTACTGGCTGGCAGCTGAAGTTGGTGGTGTAACAATTCGACTAATAAATACCTCCCAAAGCAACCGGTGTACAGCATCTTAACACTGGCGACGAATGATGTTTGCTGGGGACAAGCTCACCACCAATTCCTCTGAGAACCCACGCACTTTGCTTCAAGAGAATAACGGACGAGAGCGGCAAACTACGAGACGATTGAAAGTGACGAACGAAAGTGAAATTTGATCAACTAGGTCTTCTTCATTCCAACTACCTTTGGCAAGTCTGGCCAGTGTATATTTGGTAACATTTTACCTTACTTCATTCTTTGACGAGCTTCTTCAACGGCTCTTCCAGTGGCTTGCTGCAGCACTCGCGGCAGTGCCCGTGCTTGCAATTGAGTGTGCGCTTACGTCCTCGCGCATGCACAGACCCCTGACGCGGCATGGAACAAGCGTCTTCACGCAAGCGTAGCCACCATCTTTAATTTTCAATGCTTTGTCCATTTCCTAGGTAACTGTTACACGGAAGCTACACAGAAGCTTCAATTTCAACTCCGTTCTCGCATTATCGAGTTTTCTCATTCGCATCCAGAGCATTGAAGAAAGCTGAGCAGCAGTATTCCTGCATTGAAAGGGAAGCTTTTGCCATAACTTGGGCAGTCAGACACTTTAAGTTCTACCTGTGGGGCATTCCCTTTTTAGTAAGGACTGATCATCGTCCCTTAGTGCAGGTGTTTTCTTGTAATGAAAGTGAGAGATTGACACCCAGACTGAAACGGTGGAGCGAAGGTTTGGAAGAGTTCAATTTTCAGGTGCAATATCTTCCTGGTGTAGCAAATAAGGCAGCGTACTGTTTGTCCAGGTTGCCAATCGAAGGCAATTGTGAAATTTTACATGTCGAACCTTAAGGAGTGAGTTGGGTTAAAGAACCTGCCATCACGAAAGATTAATGGGAAAATGCAAGAGCAGAAGATGTATTACTCCCTGTGGTTAAAGACCTTGTTGTTAAGGGCTGTCCTGATTGCAAGAAGTTAGATTCTGATTTGAAGACATTCTGGTCTGTGAGGGATGAGCTCACGTTACTGCAGAATGAACTAATGCGTGGAGAGAGGGTTGTCCCTCCCAGTGGTTTGTGGTCCAAAATAATAAACCTTGGTCATGGGGGACATTTAGGAAGAAGCCTCACCAAAGCTCGTGTCCGTGAGAGATATTAGTGGCGGGGCATGGATCGTCAGGTGGAGGATGTAGTCAAAGAGTGTTATAAATGTGCCTCTAATGATAAATCTTGTGTCACCAATTCTGCTTCTCTGTCTCCAGTGGATATTCCACGAGAGCCATGGACTCCGCTGGGACTAGATCTGATGGATCCATTTGAGCTATTGGGGCCCACAGAAAGGTTTGTGATTTTGCTTGTGGATTACACTTCTAAGTGGGTTTCCACAAGATGCTTGAGCACTATGAACACTAGGGTGGTATTGGAGTTTCTTAAAGATGAGTCCGCGAGTGAGGGTGTACCCAAGTACCTAGTCACTGACAATGGGGTGCAATTCACCTCACAAGAGATGCAAGAATTTTTGAAGGATTTTGGAATCACCCATAAGAAAACAGCTCTTTATGCACCGCAGGCCAATGGCCTTGCGGAACACATGAATAGGGTGGTTATGGCTTGACTTAAGGAGGTTCTGAGAGATACATGATGGGATCATCGCACTACACTCAATTGTGTCATGCAAAGTTCCCCTTTTGAACTATTGAGGGGTAAACTGGCCTTGTCCAAATTGAATCCTGGGTGGTTGCCATTAAAAAGAGTGTCAGTTTGAATAAAGAGGAGGTGGATGCCAGGATTGAATCTTTTCAGCTAAAGTACAAGGATAGATATGACTTGAAGAAATCGATAAAAGACAGGAAATGGTGTGTTGGAGAATGGGTTTTGATAAAGAACCAAGGTGGGAGAGGAAGGGAGTTACTGAATTTATGAGCCCTTTTGTCATAACTTCTATCAGGAGGAATGTGGTGACGGTCCACACTGGAAGCATGTGGAGTATGTCCCGTTTAGGGAAGTACCGTGGTGACAGGTTGCCACATTCCTCGTGTCCTGGAGCTAGTTTGCGTAGAGCAAACTTGCCTAGAGCAAATTTGCCTTCTGATCCTCCTGCGAGAGGTTTTTCCTCGAGTTCTTGCCGTTCTCCAGAACATTTCAAGGATTATGTGATGTCCTAATGTGGATATACTGTTGTTCTTATTCTCAGTCCTTATTATTGCCGTCATTTTTGTATTCTTGTTCATTCATCTCCCCTTGTCTCTTTTTTTCCCCTTGATTATTTTCCTTGTAACATGATTTAGCATGTGTTATAATGACTTGCTTGTTTCTATGAGTCTATGTGTTGCAGCTCGTGCCAGGATTGTTCCTGGTCTCCATGGTGATGGTTCTGAGGAATCAGTTGGAGACTGCGGGCTTACTGGCTGGCAGCTGAAGTTGGTGGTGTAACGATTCAACTAATAAACCCCTACCAAAGCAACCGGTGTACAGCGTCTTAACACTGGAGACGAGTGATGCTTGTTGGGACAAGATCACCACCAATTCCCCTGAGAACCCACACACTTTGCTTCAAGAGAATAACGGACGAGAGCGGCGAACTACAGCAACGAACGAAAGTGACGAACGAAAGTGAGATTTGATCAACTAGGTCTTCTTCATTCCAACTACCTTTGACAAGTCTGCGCAGTGAATATTTGGTAACGTCTTACCTTATTTCGCTCTTTGACGTGCTTCTTCAACGGCTCTTCCAGTGGCTCACGGCAGCGCTCGCGGCAGTGCCCGTGCTTGCAATCGAGCATGCGCTTATGAACTCGCGCACGCACAGACCCCTGACGTGGCACATGGAACAAGCGTCTTCTCGCAAGCGTAGCCACCATCTTTAATTTTCAATACTTTGTCAATTTCCTAGGTAACTGTTACACGGAAGCTACATGGAAGCTTCAATTTCAACTCCGTTCTCGCATTATCGAGTTTTCTTCATCCTGGAAGCACTGGGAACTTTCATCGTACCACTTTAAGGTACTGTTTCCTTCACTTAATTTTTTTCTTACATTTTTCTGCCAGCATGTCTGCTATATCAATGAATCAATCGTAATGAATTATGAGACAAGATGTTTCCTGATATTCAACTCGCTCCTCCTGTCATTAATCCAGTGAGCTATGGAGGTAGACACATTGATCTGGTAGGGTATGCAGTGATGAGGATACTATTCAAAAACAGAGAGACGATTGGTAAAATATATGTAGCCAAGCGAGGCGACAACCTCTTAGGTTGGAGGCACCAAAGAGATTTAGGTATAATACTCAACCCAAATGAACGTAATGCAGCTGATCAAGTTATGTTAGTGAAGTATTGTGGTGACAGGTTGCCACATTCCTCATGTCCTGGAGCTGGTTTGCCCAGAGCAAACTTGCATAGAGCAAATTTGCCTTCTGATCATCCTGTGAGAGGTTATTCCTCGAGATCTCGCCGTTCTCCAGAACATTTCAAGGATTATGTGATGTCCTAATGTGGATATACTGTTGTTCTTGTTCTCAGTCCTTATTATTGCCTTCATTTTTGTACTCTTGTTCATTCATCTCCCCTTGTCTCTTTTTTTTTCCTTGATTATTTTCCTTGTAACATGATTTCTCTTTTATTCACTTTCTCTTCCAAGTTTTTCTGTATTATGAGTAAGGGGGATGTGTTATAATGACTTGCTTGTTTCTATGAGTCTACGTGTTGCAGCTCGTGCCAGGATAGTTCCTGGTCTCCATGGTGATTGTTCTGAGGAATCAGTTAGAGGTTGGGGGCTTACTGGCTGGCAGCTGAAGTTGGTGGTGTAACGATTCGACTAATAAACACCTACCAAAGCAACCGGTGTACAGCGTCTTAACAGTACACTATTCCATTCTCCCCTACTACACTCTACGCCAATGCATTGTACTGAAATCCACTATACGCCACTGCTCTGTACCAAATTCAACTGTATGCGATTTCACTTTAGAAGAGTACATTCTGCACCACTCCATTAAACCACACTTCACTGTACATGACTACACTGTACCCTTCTATTATTAACCCGATTGAGTGGGATGGCACTGTATTGTATGCTACTACACTATATAGCACTCCACTCTATGTCTACACAGTTAACAACATTAAACTCAACTTTATTGCAGTAAACACTACTAAATTCTATGGTACTTCACTCTTTCTTCCTGTAGTTTATGCTACTCCACTATACACTATTGCACTGCACTATATTATACTCTACCCCACTGTAGTGTATAGTATACTGCTCTGCACCACTGCACTATACTGTACTCCAACATACGTCACTCCATTTTAAGCAATTTAACTTTACAACACTATGCTGTACCACACTCCACTTTATGCAAGCCCACTGTACACCACTCAACTTTACCCCACTCCACTCTATAGCATTCCAATATACCCCACTCCGGTGTACGCTATTTCAGCTTACGCAGCTCCACTGTACCACACATCACTGTACGCCACTCCACTGCTAGCTCAGTACATCACATTCCAATATAGGCCCATAACTGTAAAACAGTCCAGTGTATACCACTACACTCTACGCCACTACAGTATTTTTGCCAATACACTCTACAATATTTACAGGATGTCAATCCATTTTACCACACTCAACATTCTGCTACCACATTGCATACCACTGCACTCTACATAACTACACTCTATGCCGCTCCATTAAACCCACTCTGTTGTATCGAGTTCACTATACACCGCTCCACTTTATGCGACTCCACTCTATGCCACTCTGCTGTATGGCATTACACTATACTCCACTTCACTATACCACAATGTACTGTCCCAGAGTACACTTTACAACACTACCCACCACTATATTGTACCACACTCCACTTAATAACATTCCACTCCAACTAATCTAAAGCGGACAAAGATTACAAATCGATTACTAACATTGTAAAAACCATTGTAATTTACAAAACATACCTCCAAAGGCAACATGTCACTTATAGTTAGGAAGGCCTTATTTATGTTATGTTAATTTAACTTGTAACATGTGCGAATCACCCTGGAAGGGGTATCTCATCGCAGCTAAGATCACACACAAACAAACAGATCTATTAAACCAGAAACAGCTCAGTCTTCAGAAGTTTTCTGAATTTATGGTGATCAGTACATTTGCATACGTGGTACAGGGGGCTAGGTAAGAAAAGGGGGTTTTGGAAAGTGGATTATTGGTAGGGGCAAATGTAGGTCTGCCACTGGCAATAAGGCCACTAACACATGATAGGACTTAGCATAGGTCTTGGTACTATACCCTTGGGAAGTTTGGGATCAAATCCACCACCCCTGGACATTTCAAAATCTTCATCATTTTCACTGCCATCATTTCTTTTGAACGCCTCCTCCCTCTCCCATCTCTTCTTAGCCAATTCCAATTTTTCCTTCTCCAAGGCAATCAAAGCTAATTGAGCCTGAAGCTGTCTCTCTGCAAGGGACGGTGGTGGTCCCTGAGTAAGGGACCCTTCCCCACTCCCACTATCTGGAATAATAGGGCTAACATTAGAGATAATGGAAGAGGCACCATCCTCAACCTCCTCTTGGATGAGGTTGGGGGGGACACCCTCTATCCCCCCTTGACTCTCCTCAGCTCCCCCAGCCCAGGCCTTTAGGGACTCAATCAACCCTGCCTTCCTAAGCTACTTGGTAGCAGGCAGCCCCCTAAGCCTACACTGTTCCCTAAGATCAGCTATCTTAAACTGGGACAGTTTAGCCAGGTCCAGGTCCATGGTTCCCTAGTTTTGGGTCACAATAACTAGGCACAACAAACTTAGAACAATTTGAAAAAATCAAAACAATGGACTAAAAACAGTTTAGTCCAAATTCCAAAAATCAAACTCAAAAGTTTTGTTCTAAGGCAATTTTGAGGATTTTTATAATCTTAATTCACTTTACTGAAAGGTGTACTTTTTAAACACAAGTCCTCATCCCACCGCTGCCACCAAATGTTGGAAAGTGGATTATTGGTAGGGGCAAATTTAGGTCTGCCACTGGCAATAAGGCCACTAACACATGATAGGATTCCTATGCTCAACCCTTGACAAGCTTAACTTCAAAGACAGGTATGTGAAGCATTTAAAAACACCAATTCAGTAAGTAATTAAGACAAAACACATAATAAAAATCCAACACCAATTTATAAAAATAAGAAATATTTTTATCTTTAAAATGACACCAAAACGACAAAAATCCAATGTAGGGAACCGGAGATATGAATTTTCAAAGATTTAGCAAAATATAGCACTTAGAAACTTATAGCACCATATTGGGATACAGGCTCGCGATAGACCGGGCCAAAGTCAAAGTTTAAGGCCGACCGCGATGGAGCCCTGAGCGGCTACCCCACTTGGAAGGTCCCCGGTCACAGTTTTTACCTTCGGACTTAGAAACTTTTCTGGAGCTTTTCTTCCCGGGGTCCCTCGAAGCTCTCAGCCAGTCCAGATTCGGTGAGGGTTCGCCGGATAGCCTTGCGATGAGCTCCCGGTCAAACTTATGGAAGTCCGGTTCCAGCGCGGCAAACCCAGGATCCAGGCCGACACGTGGTTGAAGGTAGGCGGCTTGGCTTTCGCGGTTGCTCCCGGTCACCTTTACTTCGTTCGGACTTAGAAACCTTTACGGAGCTTTTTCTCGCGGGGTCCCTCGATGCTCTTCACCAGGCCGGATTCGGTGAGGGTTCGCCTGCCTCGGATTTCTTCTACTCCCGGTCAAACTCTGGAAGTTGGACCTATGGAGATTTTAGCGGGACGAACCTGGATGGCTTGGCCGGCTCGCCGTTGAAGGCAGGCGGCTTAGCTGGCCAGGTTGAGTCGGTCCCTCTATGGAGCTTTTTTTCAAAGTTGCTCCAAAGTTCTCCAAACTTCTTGAACTTCTTCCTGAAGTTCCTCAAGGGGTACACAAGTGTCTCAAACTCACTCCAAGGGTCTGGAAGCTCCAAGATGGGCCTTGAAAGTTGAGGACTTCAGTTCCCACAATCCACTTGGACAAAACCCTTACAAATCCACTGGTAGTTCTTCCAGTTGATGATCCTTGGTGGTGATGGTCCAGGTGAGCTCTGTTAACCTGTAGCTTGCATGGAGTCCACTCTTTAGTTATTTTGCAGCAAGGTAATCCATAGGGCTGTAGTTTCAGCTGGTGCAGTCTTCAGAGGACAGGCCTTAGAGTTTTGCACCCCCAACTTCTCAGCATGGCAACGTCTTGCTTCCTTCAGTTTCAAGCAGCAGATCTGGAGGGCTCTGCCCCTCTCAGATACTTATTCCAAGTTCTCTGGGTCAGGCAGGAGGTCACTCCTGACCAATGGGAGGCAGGAGTAACTCCTCAAAGATATGACCACATCCTGTAGAGTGTGGCATTATTTTGTCCCAGAGTGCATCAAATCTTCCAAATTCATAATGGCTGATTTTCCAGCAGGGAGGTAAGAGCTGGCTAAACACACCCCTAGGATGGCTAATTTACTTAGACTCTCCCCCTGCATCTGCTCATACCTTCCTTAATCCTACCATCTGCCTGAGGTGGAAAGTTCAGAGTTATAAATGACACTGGTTTCTGCTCTCCTCTTTGAAGACCATGGTTTACGACTCCTCCCCCTGGCCTGGCATTCCTGTGGAACAGCACACTGCCCTGCCAGCAGAGCTGGTTAACCCCAGGGGCTCTTTATCACCTCTTCAAGGCAGTCTGGCTAATCCACTTAACTCTGACCAATCAGGGCAGACCACTGGAAGGCTGAATCTGGACCTACAAACAAGAAAGTCTTATAACTTCTTGTATGTACACTTTAGGAGAAATTCAACAATATCATATTGTGGGATTTATTAATACCATTCGGGGAAGTCTTTGAATGGTACTTCTAGCCCTCTCCTATCAAGAGTTATTAGTTAATAACTTCCTACCATGTTAACCTATGTAGCAGGGGATTTGCAATGGGAAAAATGACTTGGGCCATTTTTCCAGCACCAGGACTCACAAAAACATATTGTATAAGTACTTTGCTTATATCTACAGGCCCCCACCCCATGGGACACTTAGGTGAGACTTTAGGGTTTCAGAATCTGTAGAAATATTGCAGATCCTCACTTCACAGTGCTCCTAGCATCAAAGTCGAATTTGGGCAGCACTTTATCACAATGTGGGAAGTGAAATGTGAAATTTCACTTAACCCAGGGCATATAAAACTCATTTTATAAGGGTCTACCTTATAGATACCTGACCCCCCACCCCTGGTACACCTAGGGGAGACCCTGGGGGTTCCTAATATGCCATAACATTGTAGGTTATCCATTTTTAAGTGCCCCAAACACCAAAGTCGAGTTTGGGCACAATTTACTTTTTAAAAGCCGTTATGGCACCCAGGGCTGCTTTTAAAACTGACCTCAGGCCTCAGCAGTGCACACATGCAAGTGCAGAAGGCTGCTGGCCTCTAAACTGCCATGCCCTACTATATACTAGGGACTGATAGGTAGTTTCAATTTCCCTGCCCTATTATAGACTAGGGGCTTATAGGGTAGGCCATGCAATCACAGGGGTACCCCAACCCATAGTGTACCCTAGTGTATGTAGGTGTTTTCACTGTATTCTAAGTGTTTTCAGCATAGCACTGGCCCTGGGCCTGGTTAGGCAAAGCCCAGGGTCAGTCAGAGTCAGTTACCACCAGTACCAGTCAGAAAAAAGTTGAGGGGTGCCCAGGGCACAGGATGACTTTGCAACAGGGGGGGATAGGTAAGAAAAGGATCTGCCTCCTGAACGAGGATTCCTGATCCATGGGACTGTGAGCAGAGCTTTATCAGTTGGTCCGAAGAGCCTACCTGGCTGGTTATATATAAGCTTGAAGATAGATAACTTGGGCCTTTGCCATTCAAAGATTTGTGGGTCAAAATACAGATTTTAAAAATAATTCTTTTGCAGACAGATAGCTAGTGAAGCAAGCTCAAAAGGGGAGAAGAAGCAGTCCTGGATGGAAGATGTTGAATGAGACGAGCTGCAGTGTTTTGGACAACTTAAAGTTTAGTTAGTAGTGTCTCATTAGTAAAAGTCAATGAGGCATTACAGTAATCTAGTTGGCTATTAATGTACGCTTGGACCAAAGTTTCCTCATAGAAAGTGGAAGTAGAGGAATAACTCTTCACAGCAGATGCATCACATGAAAACAAGTGCCTGTGATAGTCAGTCAGTCAGTCATAATCACTTTATTCGGTTAATAAAAACCATGTGCACTATACAAAAAAAATAATCTTGTAAGAGCAACATTAAAACATGTAAAGTTCATTTAGGATAATCTTATACACCATAAAACTTCAACATAAAAAATCCCCATCCTTTTGATGTTAGAAATGAAGCATATGCAGACTTCTTTAAAAAATTAATCTTGTGCACAAGAGACATCCAGTTAAAAAAACATTTCATTGCAATTGTAGAAGAGCTAAAATATTTCATAACATAGAGGCCCTTCTTTTCCTTTCCCTAACCGTCGCAACTAAAAAACTTGCAATATTAAAACTTTCCCATGTATTGTTTAGCATCTGTAAATATACTAACGCAGGCCTTACTTGCGTAAAAACTTTATCCTTTAAAATAGGTACTAAAAAACATTTGCGAATATGATGATAACGGTCGCAAAACATGGTAAAGTGCAAAGTGTCTTGGGAAGAGAAATTATCGCAAGGGCCCAAATCTTTCACCTTTCTCCATCCCTGAGGTTCAGCCAATAAAAAGTGCAAGAGGTTGAATCTAAATCTGGTTAAAAGAAAGCGGTATTAAGGCTTTGTTATAACATTTAAATAGGGTTCTAACGTTCGAGCTGTTTTCAATAATAGATAGGCTCGTACCGTGGGCTTCAATAACTCTCTGGCCTCTCTTGCGGTTTGGATCATGTTTAAAAAATGTTTTTGAGCCCACAGTAAGTCCTCTTTCATAAGTTTGTTTAGAAAATCAAAAAGTTCGGGCGCCCTAATTTCTTTGTTAAATTCTTAACATAACCTATCCAGGAAATGTTACTTGCTCTATCCAAGGATAAGCAATCCCGGGCGATCTCACAATTCACCACCAATTCTGGATTAGTCCAGATCGTTCTCCAGCTCAGGAGCGGGGACAGTCCGGTCAAGTCTTAAACAAAGCCTATACCTAATTCTTGATGTATAATATAAGAGGGTATAGATTGCGGGAGTGAGAATAGATTTCTGAGAAACTTGTTTTTCACTAATTGTAGTTCCTCAGCCTCCTTATAACCCCAGATTTCAGACCCATATTTAGAGATAGCAATACATTTCGCTCTATATATGTTGAGCATGGCTTGGATCAGCTTGGCCCCTAGCCTACGCACAAAATCAAGAACCGCTACTGTTCATCTTACCATAGCGTTTTTTTTCGCTTTCTTTTGCGGTACCCATGAGCCCCTATCATCAAACAGCACCCCTAAGAACGAGAATGTTGTCACCCTTGATATTTCAATTCCTTCGCAGAGGTACGTTTTTAACTTATTTGGTCTAAGGCCCATGGTCATAGTGTGGGATTTGGAGAAGTTAACAATTAGATCCAAAGATCTCATATAATCCGCAAAGAAATTTAGGAGACTCTGGAGCCCAACCGCTGTCCGCGTTAATAAGACCGCATTGTATGCATATTGAAGTGCAGGGATTGACTGGTCTCCTGCTCGAGGGATATCTATGCAGGCTGTGCACAAAGAGGAATCAAGATTATTTATATATAGTGTAAACAGTAGGGGAGCTAGGAAACAACCCTGTATGACTCCTCTTGTGATACGGATGTGCTGGGTGTGATTACCCCTTGGGTCATATCTCACCGTGGCAGAGAGATTCCTATGCAGATGTGACAGAAAATTTACTATGCACTGCTCCATTCCCATTTCAATTAATAAACCCCATAATTTGGATCTGTTTACTCGGTCAAAGGCCGAGGACAGTTCTAGAAAGGCCAGGTGTAGTATCCCCTTCTTAGCAGCAGTGTATTTCCCAACTAGCAGCTGTAGATTTAAGGACTGATCCATGGTACTCCTGCCCTTCCTACACCCATACTGCAAATTTGAAAGTACACTACACTCTTCTAGCCAATCTGTTAATTTTCTAAGGACCACTCTCCCCAATACTTTGACTGCTGAATCAATCAGCAATATGGGCCTGTAACATCGTGGGTCTCCTCTCTGCCCCTTCTTAAAAACAGGCATAATAATCGATTAGGACCAAGACCTCGGCAAACCGTGCAAACAAGGCCACATTAAACAAGTGAGTTAATATTTTAGACCAAAGTGCCACGTTCAGCTTATAAAGGTCAGCCGGAACCCCGCCCGGACCTGGAGCTTGATTACTAGTCATTAGCATTATTGCCTCCCCTACTTCCTCTTCATTAAAAACCAGGCTGTATGTCCCCACGTCTGATGTAGTGGGACGTAAGGTTCCCTCATCATCCTGATCACCATATATATGTTTAAAATGAGTGAACCATTGATCCTCGGGTATATTACATTCAAGCGGGCAGTTACTAACCCCAGAGAAAAGAGGTTTATTAGCAATCTCCCAGAACCTAGCACTGTTCGTGAGGACATCCACAGGGAGTAATTCATTCCAGGCTTATTATTTGATTTCCGTTTTACAATTTTCTACAGCAAGCTTATATGTTTTTCTAAAACCAGCTATTTGGGCTTTATCTTGGGGTGCTTGCTTTAAAGCATAAAAAATCTTTTGGTGGGCTTCAGTGCATTTATGATCAAACCACCTCACACCTCCTTCCTTAAATTCCCTCATTGGCTGTGTGAGAGCTCTAGCCACCTGTTGACAGATCCTTTTGACGGCTGTAAGGGTTTCTACCCCCTTCTTCGTACTGTCTAAGCAAAGACTAATATCATCCCTTGAGGTTTCACATAGATCATTGAGAAAATGATCTGGGACTACCTTGCTCCATTTCAGCCTGCGGCCCTGATCTTTTAGCTTTACAGTTTTACCAATGATGGCCTCCCCAGATTTTGTGTCTACTCCTGTACCCCCACCCATAATAAGGTGTAAGGGAATGTGATCGCTAAAATGTGACCATTGAGCAGAATGGGATACAACCTGGGGTAACAGGCCTGAGGTAATAAAAATACAGTCAATTGTGGAGTTCAAGCCTCTTCCCTTAAAAGTGGGGATCCTGATCTCCCCTGTGTTAACACTTGGATGTGATAGATCAAACTCAGCCAAAATGTTCTCAAGAAACCCTCCTTGCTGCGTATGCTCAAAGTGTAGACTAGAGCAGTTTTCAGGGGCCCAGAGTATCATTAACATGACAATTCATTGTGCATAAGTGTATATTAAAATCACCTAAGATTATTACCGAATAAAAAGTGGATTGCTTCTCCCTATAAGATTATAAAAAACATTTTAAACTACATAAATGTTTGTTTATAGAATTCCTCTCAAAGGAGTTATAAAAATGAACAATAAGTAATTTCAGCACGTTAAAAGGCGTTATTTGGACCACTAAACAGTTACAGTAGCCAGAATCCAGTATGCAATGTGTGCCTGAGAGGTTAAGGGAAATTAAGGTTATTAAACCCCCCTTTGCTCTACCCGCTGGGGAAGGCCATGCGGGTTCCCAGTAGGTTGTATAACCATCCACCCAGAGGGTATTTTCGGTTTCCCATGTCTCTTGTAGGCCAACCACATCATACTCCCTTAAAATGTCAGACAACCTAGGAGCATTTTTTTGTTTCTCAAACCCGCTATATTCCAGCTAAGGACCCTTTGATGTTTGTTTACTCTCTCCACGCTCCTTTTAATAGAGCAGGGAGTGACAGTTCTTGGGTTAACTATGCTCTGGCTCAGGTGGGGGGGGAGGTATTGCAAGTCAATCTTTGGTATCCAACTGGCTCACCTGCCCACCCCCCCACTTGCCTCTTCTGGTCTTGGGAGTGGTGTTAGGAGAGCAGGGGAATCAGCCAAGAGAGGGAGTCCATCCCTATTTCCTAATCTGTTAACTGAACTCCCCCTTGTTGATTCTGGAACTAATCGCCATAAATCACTTGAGCCCTTGGCCTGGGTGCCCTCTTTTGGGGGATAAAAAAAACAAGAGGCATTGCTTTAATGCCCCCTGGGCCCTGATTTAGACCTCCTTGAAACAACTTCCTGGCCATATCATTCTGATCAATGCAGTCACCCTCTCCTGGTTTGTCCCTCCAACCTACCCAACCCACCCGTCTGGCCATGATGATATGGGAGGATGCTTGTGCCCCATTGTGTGACAGTTGTTTACACCATAATTTCATTTTACGAATGAGCTCAGTGATAGATTCAGTGGTTTTATCTTTAAGCAGGGGTACCCCTGTTAATACTGCTACCAAAGGAGTGGCTTCAGGGGGTAGATGTAACCTACAGCTATTTGCAATCCTTTATGTGGGTGTTTTTCCATGCCCAGCATGGAGTTGGTTTTCTGAAGGAAGATGCGCTCCCACATAATTAGGGTTAGTATCTACCACCCTAACATCTGGATCTTTTCTAGCCTTAACCATATCATGGATGGCTATGCCAGGGTGTAGAATTATGTGTCGTTCCTGACTCATGGACCCCTCCCCTTTTCTAATATGGCTGGTGTTTAACAGGTTATTTGCATCTTACGTATTTTTAACCACCCCCCTAGTGTTCAGTTCCGCCAATTGAGTCTCTATTCATAGCATTTTCCCCACTAGTCCTTCTACCATAGTCTTAACAAGTTTGGTTACATCCTCCAGGAGTGTTGCAAAAAGGGGTTCCAGGTGCGACTGAAAAAGGTCTCCCATGATTGATCTCACAGCAGGATGTGATAGTTGGTCGCAGTCCAGAATACCAACCCGATTCTGGCGCGACGAGAGTTCAGCCATGACTGTGCCAGTTTTTGTCCCTCTTTTCTTCCCTTTTTTACGGGGACCCTTTTTAGGTGAGGAGATATAACCCCGACCAGATTTACCCCCTCTGCTGTCCATGTCCCTTGTAGTGGACTCTGGGATCCTAATGGGGTAAAACCCTGCGAGCCCTGTATGGGAACACCCTGCTCAGTGTCGGTGACAGCTGCCTCACCTGGGATTACTTTCAATGTAGCATCAGCTGGTAACATGCTTGAGACTACTAGGTCTGCCCCCAGACCCAACTGTTCCTCAGCATTTTGAATCTCCTCTGTCAGTGCACCCACAGCTGTTGTTAAGTATGAGATAATAGAGGCACAGTTCCGTGGTACTTTAGCTTTTGCCTTGTTCAAGTCAGAACTGCATGGTTGTTTGCGCTTACCCATATTGACATCTGGAAGGGGGTGAAAGAGGGGTGGCCCAGCCCAGCCTCTGTCAAGCGTTGACAGGAGCAGACGGGCCCGCCCTTGGCCCGGGCTTCGTCCGTGCGTGGACCTGGCGCGCCTGCATGCGTCACGTGCTGCGGGAGCCTTTCCTCGGCTAAATGAACCTCCTGGCACGTCACTTTGGTGGTGTGATGCCGCTGTGGTGCTTGGGGGCTGTGGTCCTGCTCCCCGGTGGCGAAACAACAATCTCGGGCTCGGCTAAATGCGCCTCCTGGCACGTCGTGTTGACAGCGTGATACCGTGGTGGTACTTGGGGGCTGTGGTCCTGCTCACCGGTGGTGGAACAACAATCTTGGGCTTTCATAAAGAGCGACTTATTTAGACGAATGCCCAAGTTTTTGACAGCCAGTTTAGGAATTGGCGCTGAGTCTAATTCAGAAACCACCAGTCGGGGGTACAGAGACGTTGGGTCCTGCCAAACAGCTTAGTCTCAGTTTTGCTGGTATTCAGCTGGAGACAATTTTCTGTCATCCAGGCAGCAATGGCTTGCATCCTGGCTGAAAAACGTGCTTTTGCATTGCTCAGATTTTTATTGAAGGAGATTATTAGCTGTGTGCTGTCAGCATATGAAAGAGGTTCAAATCCAAATGCTTTCACAATTTTGCTAAGGGGGCCATGCGCCACGCGCTGCGGGAGCCCTTCCTCTGCTAAATGAACCTCCTGGCACGTCACTTTGGTGGTGTGATGCCACTGTGGTGCTTGGGGGCTGTGGTCCTGCTCCCCGGTGACGAAACAACAACCTCGGGCTCGGCTAAATGCGCCTCCTGGCACGTCGTGTTGGCAGCGTGATGCCGTGGTGGTGCTTGGGGGCTTGGGTCCTGCTCCCCGGTGGTGGAACAACAATCTTGGGCTTTCATAAAGAGCGACTGATCTAGACGAATGCCCAAGTTTTTGACAGTCAGTTTAGGAATTGGCGTTGAGTCTAATTCAGAAACCAGCAGTCGGGGGTACAGAGACGTTGGGTCCTGCCAAACAGCATAGTCTCAGTTTTGCTGGTATTCAGCTGGAGACAATTTTCTGTCATCCAGGCAGCAATGGCTTGCATCCTGTCTGAAAAACGTGCTTTTGCATTGCTCAGATTTTTATTGAAGGAGATTATTAGCTGTGTGTTGTCAGCGTATGAAAGAGGTTCAAATCCAAATGCTTTGACAATTTTGCTAAGGGGGGGCCACATAGATTTTAAAGAGCGTGGGGCTAAGAGCCCTGAGGCAGTCCCTTGACTAGCTCTAGGGTGCACAATTTATAGGAGCCCAGATTGATGGGCTGGGTTCTGTTACTTAAAAAATAATTGAACCACTGTAGTGCTATGCCATGGATTCCTATTGCCTGCAGCCTTTCAAGCCACCTAAGATGAGACACTGTATCGAATGCTGCAGACAAGTCCAAACAGAACAAATGATAGATGGAATGCTGAACAATGCAAACATTCACCCCCAGTCACAAAGATCTGGGTTTAATCCATTGTTCTTTTGCTCACCACACCACCCAAGTTTGGACACAGACATATAAAAATCAGTCTTGACTCTGTTCCTCATGGGAACAGTACAGTCGAACTGCCAAGCCAGGTCCTCCCTGGACCAGAAACAAGCATCCTGGGACCAGTTTTGGGGCATCACCCCTCAACAGTCAGGCTAGCTTAAATCCAGTGGTGCAGTGAGCATGGGACCAACTTCTGGTCATAGCCTTCCTACTTAGGGTGACAAAAGCAAAAGCAACAAATGATGGACGGAATGGTGAACAATGCAAACTTTCACCCCCAGTCACAAAGATCTGGGTTTTATCCATTGTTTTTATGTTCACCATGTCACCCCAGTTTGGACACAGCCATATGCAAATCAGTCTTGACCCTGCTCCTCATGGGAACAGTCCAGCCCGAACTGCCAAGCCAGGTCCTCCCTGGACCAGAAACAAGCATCCTGGGACCCAAGCAATGATGGAATATTATCATCAAGAGAGCATCTTATATGATCAGCGACCGTTATTAAGGTACTGTGCATAGGTCTGCAAACAGATTAAGGAGCCGATTACGATGTCGGTCTGAAACTCTTCCGACTGAATCAGTTTCAGAATCGTTTCTGACCGACTCGGGTTCTGCAAGTCCGTCCAACAAATTACGATGCTTCCAAACATCATTCGGCCGGACTCGCATTGACTTCAATGGAAACCTGTGTTCCGAACGAGAACACAGGCTCCCGTTGGGGAAAACCTTGCACCCTGTGACGGGCAGCCCATGGTGCCTGCCACACTGTGCATGGTTGGAAAAAGAGGACCAATGGGTACCCCCAGGAGCCCCAACCAGGTAAAGGGTGTCCTGCTACGGGCCCCCAAAGTCAGATTCCGACAGCCGTTTCGTGTCAGACAAACCGATTCGGAACGGCTATCAGAATCGGACATCGTAATCGCTCTGTCGGAAACAGTGTCCATAGAGCTGTGCGAATCAGCTCCGAATGACTCGGGCTGTCCGAATGCCAATCGGAACTGATTTGGACAGCCCAAACAGTTTCCTTGCAACGTAATTGGGCGTTCGGAAATGTATCCGATTCGGTCGGAAACATAGGTTCTGAATTGGATTCTCCAAATCCGAATCCCGTTCGGAGCCTTTCCGACCGCCATCATAATCAGCCACTTAGATGGGTCCAGGACCTTGTTTTTTTCTAGGTACTCCATGAGTTGATTGTTTATTTGTCCTTCCAACAGCCTGCCCAATAAGAGAAGCAGTGAAATCGGTCGATAGTTGGTGAGATCCATAGATGACTTATTGGCCTTCTTTTGAATTGGTATGACCTGTGCTGCTTTCCAAACTAAGGGAATTTTCCCAGTGCTAATAGATAAATTAAGTGAAGAGCAGATGGCAGGGGAAAGCTGATTGGATATAGCCGCAGAAATCCTAGAAGTGTAGATGTCTAAAGGAGCCTCTGATTTGGCAGATGCCAATGCTTTCTGAATAGAATCAGGCAAGAGTAATTTAAACTTGCCTATGGTAAAAGCACTGTTGGAAGGCGGCAGACTGGGATTATACTCCAAGCTCTCCTGCTCAACTGGTATGGGGAAATTTAGGTTTGGTATACAACTGGTCTGGGAAAATGTAGGTTTGGTATACAAACCCAAAGTACGTGCTACAAACAGTAGAAAATCCACAAATATAGACATTGCTTATTTTTGTCATTTATGCACCACTTATGCACTTATTTCTAACTTATTTGTGTCAAACATACCTTAAACTACACAAGCATAGCAAATGTATTACTTATAGTTATCTTTTGAAATTATCATTTATGCACAGCTTTCAAATTTCCATGTCATACTTATAACTCACATTTATACTTTGAATTAATACCACTTGCGCACCTCTTTACACAGTCATCACCTCACTTGCCACACTACATTAACAATGCTAGTTGACAATATGCCTTGATCTTTTTATAAACATAACTTTACAATGATAATTGAGAAGACAAAAGTAGTCTAGCATATTTTTTGCCAACATTGATCACAGTGATTGTTCTTAACTCAAGGATTTTTCAGAAAAGATAAAAAAAGCACTTAGTTATTTTTTGAGTGAATATAGTATAATCCTCAAAGTCTAAGCCTTTCTGACACATACACAGCTCCTTACACAGTGGATATCCTCTATGGATGACTCCTGTAGATATAGTTGGTTTTCATCACTGAACCGGTGAATGGAGAAACTCATTCCATCCTCAAGCTCTCCCATCTGCCCCTTGCACATTGAAAAGAGTAGGTGACAAGATCAATTCCCAGGATACAGTGCATGTTGATGGCAATTGAAGAGGCCTTGTTGAGATCATTTTGACAAATTGTTTATGTCCAGACAGATAAGATGCAAAAAAGGCCACAATAAAAATCCCCACATGGTTCATGTTTGGGAGCAAAAAATGTGGCTGATCCTATGATTTTCAGGATATGAAACCAATCACATATATGATATAAAATCAGAGATCAAGGATAATTAGAATGCTTGATATCTGGGACACTAGCCCATACTTTGTACAGAATTACGGAAGTATGAACATATATAATGTATGATCATAAACAGCAACAGGTTTGGAAAATGAATACCACCTTGTGTACAGCATAAGTGCCTTTGACTAGTAAGACCACACATACCATTGAATTACCTATATATTCAATATGGAATGTGTAAGTAGTACGTAGAACCATCTGTCAGATACCTAATTTATTTTATTCATGAACGTTCTAAAGGTTGGTTTGAAATTTTCAATGTACAATACAGCTTGTTAAAAATATCATTAATATTCACTCTATTATTTATAATTACACTAACCATTGCTTGAATTGTAATTATAGTAATATTGGTAACCACGCTATTAGTAAGTGTACGAATGGTAAAGATAGAGTTAATAATACTCGTTCTCCTAATACTGCTTCAACTGAGGTAGTTTGTACTACTAAGTAATTTAACTCATTTGGTGCCCATCCTTCCATAGGTTTACTCAGGAAAGCTCTCTCACACACCTGTTTAAGATCCAGGGTTCCTTAGTGCAAGCTAGTGCTGTTCTCAGTTTGTCAGCCTCCGTTGCAACTGTTGCATTTTTTAACATATCCCAGGCAAAATTCCACTCCGTCTCCCCACCTCTTGCTATAGCGTGGCAGTAAATGGTGGTCTTCAGGTTTGGAGTTATGCTGCAAGAATGAAGGATAATGACATGTAAATGCATAGTTGTACAATTTGTTATGCATATGTTTAAAATATGGAGATATATTGTTATTTACTAGTACATTTTACGTTCAGATTGCAGTGTCACTTTTAAGGTATTGTCTAGGCAGCGCTTGCGCTGTCTCTTTGAGACATGCTGTATCTAGCTTTTGGACTTGAAAAAAACACATCTTTTTCATTGGTTCCTGTTGATGTGTTTAGAAATGCTGGCTTTTCTTTGGTAAATACACTTAGCAGTCCCTCCTTTTGGAATTATGTATCCTCCCATAAGGACTGCCCTCTTACATGTGTTCTTACTGTTCAGGTTATTTATACGCAGCGGGAACTCTTTTTTTGTTGGCCTGCCTCTTTGCTTGTTAACTTCTGTTTACTTGTGCAATGAAACTGTGCCGGGTTGCTTTATCTCCGTGCCTCACCCTCTACCCTCCCACAACACTGCTTTGGTTAGTTCATGTCTCTTAATCTCCCCGTGCCCCCCCTCACACCTCCACAACACTGCTAGCAGGCCCCCACCGCCCCTTAGAGGCCATTGCTTTTTTGCTAATATTTTGTTACTTTGCTTTTTTGCTCATTTTTTTGTTACTTTACAAACACTTTTACATATAGTGCGCCTAGCCATGGGCTCGGTGAAACTAAACAATCAGCCAATTATCACAGGATGTTGAGCCTGACAGCAAACTTGAAAACGGATCCCCAGCTCACCAGTTGGCAGCTCTCACTGCTGTGCCATATCCCTTGCCTAGTCATGTTGCAGGGTGCAGTACCAAATGTGGCCAAAAGAGGTCCCAAGGGATACCTAGTAACAGCCTGTGGTACTGAACCCTCACAACACTGCTTATTTCAGTAGTTCTGAGGGAGTTTCCATAAGACATTCCATTGAGGGCGGTTCATCTGTTTTGTCTTTCTCTTCACCAGGGCTCCTGTAATGAGCCTTATTTAGCTCATGCTTGCAAGCCAAGCTACCACATATTTGCAGGCTGTGGTAATACTTCCTCAGAAGGGTCAATGTGTAGCTGTAGACATGTCACAGCTTTCTCCGATCACCATGACACCGCCCCCCTTTGCGTCCAGCTCCCCTGTCCACGCCCCAAGGCATGCCTCCTTAGCTGCCCTTGCAGCGCCACTCCACCCCTTCTTTTCATAGCCTCACTCCTATCTTTTGGTTCTCTGCTAGCACATTCTCCTACCAGTTCTTGCTAACACATCTCCCTCTCCTCTCTCGCACATTCTTCTATTCTCCTCTCTCGTATCCTATTTCCTTGTTCATCTACTTTTCCCCTCCCAGCACCATCTTCCTCTTTTCACTCAGTCATCCCTTGCTCTCCACCTATCTCCGCCACTACTTATTGCTCTTCATACTTCTCCTCCTCTACAATGGCACCTCCGCACCTTCCTCTTGTTTCCCCACTCCTCCTCTTTCTCCCACCCATTTTTCTCAGTCTCCTCTCGTTTATCCCCCTCTTCATGCAACTCGTCTTATTTCCAGCCCCTCATTGCCTCTCTCCCTCCTTCTCGTAACAATTTTTTTGTAGAGCATGCTGTATGCAGTCATTCTTATCGGCTTTTGATTGCAGAGATCTCCTTCCCTCGCTACTCCCCAAAAAGCACAACTAAAGTGCTGTTGTTTCAAATGTTGAAGAAACTGCTCTCTGAGACACGTCCCCATTAATATTTTAATGTTCCACACGTAAAAGCGTTGTGAAAAAAATCCCCAAAACGAAAATATGTTTTAAACAATGAACAGGGCCTGTCTTTATGCTCTGTAGCATCCATTTTGTGTGAGTTAGAGATGGGGGTGTGGAGACATGTGAGAAGGGTTTTTTTCAACCTTTTCTCGCGGCATTACATATTTATGATGACAGATTACCTCTGATTTCGGACAAATAGCACACTACTTTGCAAAATAAATTTCAGCAGTAAAAGCTTGCCAATTTAGGCAATTTTATAATCACTTTTTCTTTCTATGTGCTTGTACAGAACAAAGGAGAAGCGGTATAAAACGAAAGCAGTGATGAAAAGCTTCTTTCAGCCAGGCAATGCAGCTGAAATAACTCAACCAGGGCGGACACAAAAAAATGAAATGGCAAAAAAAACTTCAAAACTACAAGCACAAGTTTCCTTCCTTCCTTCCTTCCTTCCTTCCCTCACCGTTTCTTATTTTATATTTATTTGCTTTTATACTTTCTTTCTTTTTTTCTTTCATCAGTTCTCTTTTCCCTTACCTCCTTACCCTATAAATCATTTTCTTTTACTCTTTTGTTTTGATATTTTTCTATCCTTTGTATTCTTTTTGTGTTCTCTTTTTATGTCTCCATTTGTTTTCTTTCACTATCTTTTCTTTCTTCTTCCTTCAACAGATCTTTAGACTTTATTTTGTCCTTTTGTTATTTCCTTTTTCTTCCCCTTCCTTGCTTTATTCCCTTCTACTTTAGGTCATTATTAAGAAGATGGGCCCACTTTATGTTAGTAAATGAGAGAAAAGGAACGTAAAAGTGCATCACTATGGGAGTGTGTTGAAAATCTTATATCTGGACAAAGACAGCGGCAAATACTACTGCACATTCATGAAATATAGGACAGCAAGTATAAAAAAAATTCAGTTCATATCAAATATCACAAAATGCTTATTTGAATATTGTTTTTGAAAGGAAAAGTTTTTTTGCAATTGTATGTCATAATAGAGAACCCTATAATAAAAAATAAAGTATAAAAAATCAACCTGCATCTTATGGTTGGGGGTGTAAGGACAATGTTGATTCCCTTCATGGACATGGTTTAGTGCCCAGATCCTGGAATGGCATAAATCAAAAATAACAACTCGAGAAAAAGTGGCATATTTTGACACACCTCCAAAGTGTTGCATCTATTCATTTCATGCTATTCATTAAGGGGGCAGTACCTTATGTGGCTAATAGAGGTTCCTTTACACCGAGTAACAGCCTGTGTTATTGCACTTTTTCATTGCTTTGTGGATTTTCTTTTATTACTTATAGCTACTGCTGGGATATTTTTGGACAAAAAATCAATCTAACAAACATTATCATTTGCAACACCAATAGCTTAAACTTTCACTAATGCTAGATGTATTGCATTGTAAATGCTTGTTTAAGCTTGCACATAATTACATAACCCCGAGACAACTGCGCTCTGCGGCGCAGTTCTTGGCAGTTATTCCCCGCTTTTGCCTTACGAGAATGGGTGGTAGCTCCCTGGCCTACAAGGCAGCGGTGGCCTAGAACGCACTTCCCCTAGATCTCCGCTGCGTCCAGGATCCAAAGCTTTTCAGGAAACGGCTGAAAACTCTGCTTTTTGTGTAATTGCTCCGTTGCCCCTCAACTCCCATTTAAGGTATCGCGCCGGGACACTCTTGAGTAGCTGTGCGCGTTATAAATGCATATAACACAACATAACATAACATTACAGGTTAGGTAAATAGTTGCTAAAATGGTGATATATTCTTAAGTACAGAAACTTTGACAATGTAACAATCATGACGCCACTTAGGGCAAGGCTGATAGAAGAGTATATATCCATGAGAGTGACACGATTCATACTGCTATAGGTCTGGAATTTACATTGCATTGTACAGTCGCTGGTTTGCCTGAATGAATCATGGGTCCCCTGACCTGTGTAGAGGATCAGTAAGGCCTTGTTCCACAAGTTTTTGCAGCCTGCCACTGATGTACAGATACCTCATCCTTGTTCGAACTGTCCTGCCTGACCTGTGGAAACGAGTAATGAAACAGGCATGTGGCAAATCATAAACCAGAAGTTTCAGATCTTGGGCCCCTGATTCTTTGCTGGTTCCACCAAGCTGAATGCCCGCAAGAATCAGCTCCTGATCAAAACTTATCAGGATACAAGCAGGAATTAAAAGACAGCATGTGATGAGATGGCTGGACCTGAATCACTAGAGGATTCACTGATGTTCAGCATAATTAACCAAACATATGATGATACTACCAACATCATGTTGAATTTGCACTCTATATTCCTACCATTAAGGGGCCGATTCCGATCTCGGCCGGTAGGGCTCCGAATCGGATTCGGCTTTACCGGATCCGATTCGGAGCCCTATTTCCCGACCGATTCGTACGCGCGTCCGGGCGAGCGAGTACGATGCGAATTTGCCGACCGACTCGTCCGGGCGTCCCGACCGCTCCGACCGACTCGTTCCCGGGTCGAACCGCACCGACCGACTCGCTCGGACTCGACTCGCACCGCGCAATGGAGACGTTCCCCGGCCGGGTAAGTACGATGCGCGCCGCGAGCAGTCCGACCGAGCCGCGCACTCCGGCTCGTAAGAGCTGTCGGAGCCGTACTTTGGGGTCCGTGTCGGACCCCCTGTATGCGTAGCCGCGCGAAGTCGCACACAGGGGGACCCATGGGTCCCCCTACCTGTGCGTGTACGGCGCGAATCGCTTTGCCGCGTACACGCTGTAGGGGGCGCACTTGTCCGCATCGCACCCATTGAGTCAATGGGAGCCCGCGTACGCTTTGTACGACCGGCTCCCATTGACTTCAATGGGAGTCCGATCGACTCGAGTCCGATAGCATACGGACGCATCGTACTCGTTCGGTCGGACTGCACGGGTCCGATTCGGTCGGAAATCTCTCCGGGTCCGGCTCGGTCGGAGAGATTTACGGCCCGAATCGGAATCGGCCCCAAAGTGTTCAGTTAAAAAGGCATTGATTCTTTTTCAAGGTTCTTTGTTTATTTACGCAGAGTATCCTTGAAAGAAATGTTGCATGCAGTTTAAACACATTTTGTTAGAAGTTGCTCTAGGTGCTTAGCTCAGCCTTAACAGCACTAACTTCCATCACAGAGTAGCAGTGTCACACTACCGGCAGAAGTTTCACAATTTTCATAAAGCAGCAGTCTCACACCACCAACAGCACACTCATGCTCTTAAAGACTAGCACCAAATCCAATAAGTTGGGCTGATAGTCAAAGGGCCTTTTGGTGGGTTTGTGTGTGTGTATCAAAGCTACTGGTTTTGCCAACTGAAAGGATGTAAAATAACAGTGTCCTTTTGAAGCATGCCATGGTTAATTGGTTCCATGCTGATGTGCTATTGTTTGTTAATTTTTGTAGATTTATTTTTTTAGTGAGAAGAGATGGGTCTTGAAGGGTGCACCAATTAATCCACCTGTTTTAAAATACAAAGTGGTGTGGAAATCATTTTCCAACCATGTTTCAGGCAATATATACATAAGGCCACCTTTATTTTATTTTTTATCGTTATCTGCAGGTAAAGGGCAAGGGAGATTTTGCAATGTCCCAAAAATTGCATACAGCTTGACAGGAAATCAAATGTATAACTAACGAAGGCACTGAGAGACTACTTACGTATTGAGGATAGGATCATTCATCCACTTCTTATAGAGGTCAGAAGCCAGCACCCAGCACTCTGGCATATCACAAGTGCAGGCAGTGTTTATGGCACTAACTTCATTATACCTGAAATAAAAATAACTGTAGTTAGACACAGAGATGGATTTTAGCCAGTCTAACCTACAGAACTATACTTTGTCATAGCCTGAAAGCCCGCTGCCGAGGGCTATACTGGTTGTTAAAGGCCCTGAACCTGAGTTATAGGCCCAAGCAGCAGGCATAGTCCTATAACGAGAGTGAGGACCTTTAACAACTGGTATAGCCTGAGGTAGAAGGGCTATAAGGCTATTAGAACATTGCACCCACTAAGGGTAAAATGTTCTAAATTTAAAAGGGAGAAACATGAAGACAAACATTTGAATGTTGAAGCTCCGGACTTATACCAGCCATTATAAGCCTTGAGCTACTCCATTGTCTTCACTGGAGCGCTCAACATTCTAATATTCTAATATAGCCTTATAGCCTGCCGTAGCGGGCTATACCGGCTATTAAAGGCCCGCTACTGCGTTAAAGGCCCGAGCCGAAGGCGAGGGACTTTAACAAGGTAGCGGGACTTTAATAGCTGGTATAGCCCTGCTACGAAGGGCTATAAGGCTATTAGAACATTCTGCCACTAGAGGGCAGAATGTTCTAACAAATAAAACAAAGGCGTCTCGAAGCTCGAGGGGATTTAAATCCCCTCGAGCTCCGAGAGGCCTTTCTAAGACATTGGAATGCTGCTCTGCGGGCCTTTACCGGCCCGTAGAAGCAGGGAAAACTCCATTGTCTACAATGGAGCTCCCAACATTTCAATGTTCTAATATTTATTAGACAACTGATAGTGAGGTTCTCACCAGGAAGGCAGGAGATGGCAGGAAATGTGACTCATGAGAAGAACTAACTGAACCGCTAAGTGTGATCAAAGTATCTTTTCGAGGACACAATTCTGTGACCTATTGTGAAGACCTGAGACAATAGGGAGTTTACCTGCTCTGAGGGTTTGCCTAAATCCAGTTAGATGCTGAGTATGGGGAATGCATCACCTGTTACAAACTACGTTTTTGCAGATTTATATTAGCGTGTGGTCCTTAAGCAGCGAGATGTTCTTAGGATTACCTCTCTTCAGGAGAAATCCACTTTGAGTCCTTCTTTTTCCAGAGATGTCTACTGCTTTATAACTGAGAATACTCTCCATCTTGCACAATTTTCTATAGCTGAAATGCTAAGGCTTCATGTCAAAATATTCCTATTCTCCCTTCAGAACTCTTCATTTGGGTTTTTGAACTGACACCTTTCTTTGCTAATTGAAAAAATTGTCATTCTAATTCTTAATCTAGATTAGGAGTTCCTTTATGGAACACACTTGCTATATTTTTGTATTTGTAAAACTCACAAATTTGGTATTTTACCGTGTCTTGAAATACTAACTAATGTATTATTTGAATTTGTAATAATGATGACTGAAAGGTTGATATTTACTGATTAAAACAATTTTATCTTACTAGATTAGTTAATTAAACCCTTTAACTGACACCATCTCTCTTTGTTAATTCTTGTGAGGTCTCAGATGGACTTCACTGTTCATGTTGATTAATGTAAATGATTGTTCCTTTTCAATTCTCTTTGTTGATGAACAAAGGTCCATACGACCAATGGCAGGGTTTATTTAATGATTACACTCGAAGACTGAGATACAAAAATCCCAGGCTCGGCATATTCAAGAATCAGATGGTTATAGAATTGTCGTGTATGGGAGCCACAGCTGTCCACTATTGTGAACAGGTTCTTCAGAATCTGGTAATTAACTACAATTAGATTAGGGCTCTAAAAAAAGCTTATTTTTACTGCTGTGGTATAACATTGTACACCTTCCAAACTTTGTTTAGCAAACAGGAAATAAAATAAAGCAAAATCAAAGGACTAATTTAACCTAACAAACAACTAAAAAAGTAATACACCTCTATAAAACCCTGAAAGTAGATCCAAGTAATCTTATCTTGCTTTACTTTAGAATGTTATCTATTTTACTTCTAAGTTTAAAAAAATTAAACCACGAACACAACCATAAAGTTCCACAATTCTAAAAAACGGTTAATGTTAGTGCATGGGTATAGGACCCATTTATAACATAAAAGTATGGATTGGAAGCTGGGAATAAAGGGATGTTTTTCGCCTAAGTGTTCTGAGTGGCAACGTATACAACTCTAGCTTTGCTCTTGTTATCTATGAGATATCAATCAGAACTCCTCATTGAAAAAGTTACCAGTTATTCATAGTCATAACTCTATACTTCTACTACAATTCAGTATTAATAACTTAAAATTATATGTACTACTCTAAACTCCAGTGTTCAAATTACAGTGAGAAAATTTGAGATGGTGGGACTTCTGTAGTTTGTCTCAGAGTAGAAAGATGTGGGTGAATATGATTAACCTTCTATTAGATGTGCTTTACTGTTGCAAACATGGAAATAAACGTGTAAACTTCATTGAGCTCTATTCGCCATCTACAATGCCAGCTGAAGCAGTATTTTAAAATGTTATTTTTGAGACAGTCACATACCTAAGAAAGAGACATGGAAACATATAAAATTATTGGTAAATATGGGGGGGTTGCTGCAAAATAGAAAATACTTTTAAATGGGAGGGTTTTAGGAAGAGTAAGTAGAAGAGTTAGACCTGTCAGCCTTAGGGTGGTCTTCTCCCAAATCTTTTGCCTTCACTTTCCAATTTTTCTGAATTCATTTTTGCTCGCTTTAGGACTCTGTACACTTTATCATTGCTAATCAGTTCTAAAGTGCTTGTGCTCACTCGCTAAAACATGGTAAAATTGGCTTACACCTGCATAGCATATTTATTTTACTTGCAATAACTCCCTAGTAAAGTGGTATACAATATACCCAGGGCCTGTAAATTAAATGCTCTAGTGGGCCTGCAGCACTTATTGTGCCACCACTTAAGTAGCCCCTTAAAACATGTCCCAGTTCTGCCATTGCAGCCTGAATGCAGTTTTCAACAGCCAATTCAACTTGACAAAATAACCCCTTTGCCAAGCCTAAAATTCCTCTTGTATTTCATATATGTTAACACTAAGGTAGGCTCTAGGCAGCCCATAGGGCAATGTGCATTGTAACTAAAAGGTTGGACATGTGCATTTAAGTTTTACATGTCCTGGTAATGAAAAACTCAAACATTTGTTTTTACTACTGTGAGGCCTACCTCTCCCATAGGATAACATTGGGTTACCTAATAAATTTAATAAGTGCTAATGTTTGATGGGAAACAGGGAGAAAGTCATATTTGCGCTCTGGGAAATTGTAATTGAAAACCCTCTTTAATTGTAAAGTCAGATTGTAAGCTACAATTTTAAAAATGCCACTTTTAGAAATGTTACATTTTCCTGCCCTTTTCAGTGCCTGCAGCCTGATCCTGTGTCACATGACTGGGTGTAGTTGGTAGTTGGTCCTTGTATATACCCTCCCAGACAGACACACAATAGAAAGATTAAGTATTTCTGGATGGGCCAACACAGACAGGATAGGGGGCAGAACTGGGAACAATCTCATATGCAATTCAATAGTATGTGCCCTATCTTCATACAAAGACTTTCACACTAGACCATTGTGCTTGTAGCCAGGCTAGAGCCAGGGCAAGGAGGCAGGAAATTCAAGGCATTTCAAAGGGAATATTTAGAAACGTTTCCTACTTCAAAAAAAGACACTTATGTTACTCTTTACTTTCTGGACCTGTGGAAGTACTCTCAGAGGGCTGCCTGCTGCTGTGGCCTGCTGTGTACTTCAAAAGACCTGCACCTGGAAGGACTGTTCTACTGCCTGAAGCCTGCCTTGAACCCTCAGAGACCTGCCCTGCTGCTTGAGCCCTGTCGACAGCTTGAACTCAGGGCTACCAGAGTGATTCAAGGGCTAGTCGGCTGGCCTCCTGATCAGAGCCTCAGGAACAGAAAAGGCTCCAACCATCTTAAACCCGCACCTGGACTCAGCATGAGTGAGTCCTAACCCCCCCAGGTTGAGCTCCTCCAGCCCTGAACCATTGGTAGTGGTGGTAAAGGTGCTCAGATAGCCAAAATAACCAAAATATAAATCTTGGGATTTAGGATATTTTTGGTTAAAAAGTGCTATGAGAACTGAAAGGAGACCGGGACCAACCTGCCCGTCTATCTACCCAAGGTGCATCGCCGGTCGGTCTGACTTTGAGGCAACTCCCACTATGTTTTTCTAGTCAGAAGCAAATCCTGTGGCTCCCCGATGATGACACCTCCTCCTCGAACACCACCTGCAGCCTTGTACCGCTGAACTTCTGCCTTCTCAGAGACATGTTCTTCAAATTTCTTATAACGCTGAAGGTAAGTGCTGACCGGGCCCAATCCACTTTTTGTAATCGACTTGTGCTCCATCATAGTCGGCCATATTTTTCAACTTTGACCCTGTCTCACGCGACCAGATGTCTGCGGTTGGCACTGTGATCTTCTAGGCACCAGTTTTTAACTTAAACTTTAAGAATTCATAACTCTGGTTCTACTGATTGAATTTTGTCATTATGGTGTTGAATAATTTATTACAATATACCCCATTTTTCAAACATGGTTGAACTTCAATAAGCAATTAATCTGCTGAAGACTGAGGGGCACACATTATTCACAGCATTAGGCAAATTTGACAAACCAGTTAAAATAATATTCATTTTTAGGGCACAGCAGAAATTCTCTATGACATTAGAAAACAATTCTTAAATGAAACAGTATTTTTATAAGTATATACTGTTTCAACTTTAGAGCTTTCATAATATTTCATAGCTCTGGGTATACCACCAGTGCCAAATGACAAAATGCTCTAAACCCACACCTTAACTCAAGGGTACAGCAATTACAGAAAGCACTTCCTCTCTGCTCAGGAGAAATAAAGAGTAGCAAACTTCACAAAGTCCACAACCGAAATCATAACTAATAAAACAAATCACTTAGGGACTCATCTAAAGTTCCATGGGCCTGGAATGGCACTGGCTGCAGTCTGCAATTCAAATTTTGAGATACCCGCCTTTTGAAAGAACCCCATGCACTCTGTCGCACCCACCGACCTATGACCCCACCAGCTTTTTAACCTCGGAAGACACAAGATCAGCCACCAGCTCGCCACCATCCTCAACACCTTCTTCACAACAGCTACTTTTCCCAATGCCTGGAAACATGCAGTGGTGAGGCCCTTCACTGCAGACCCCAGCGAGCTCCAGAACTACAGTCCCATCTCACCGCTATTGTTTCCCGCTAAAGTCCTGGAGAAGGCAATCAACCTCCAACTCACTGAACACCTGAAGAGAAGGAACCTGCTAGACCCTTCCCAATCTGGTTTCAGAGCCAATCACAGCACCGAGACAGCCCGGATCGCCGCAACAGATGACATCCACACCCTACGCGACAGAGGAGAATCAGCCACATTGATCCTGCTTTACCATTCCTCAGCCTTTGACACCGTCTCCCACCACACACTCAACACTAGGCAGCAGCAGTTTGGAATCATTGATGGCGAGCTCAGATGGATTGTGTCCTTTCTCATAGGGCACACCCAGAGAATCTGTCTCCCTCTCTTCATCTCACAATGCAAGCACACCATCTTTGGCATCCCTCAAGGCTCAACCTTCAGTCCAACCCTCTTCAACAGCTACATGACACCACTCGCAGACATCGTCAGAACCCACAACATCAACATCATCTCCTACGCTGCTGATTCCCAGGTCATCCTCTCAGCGGACCCCATCTCAACGAAGACCAACTTCCACAACTGTATGAAGAACGTCCCAGACTGGATGAAGAACAACTTCCTGAAGCTCAACACGGACAAAACTGAAGTTCTGATCTTTGGCAGACACACCTCCCTCTGGAATGACTCCTTGTGGCCATCGGAACTCGGACCCATCCCCACTCTGAAAGACCATGCCCCTAACCTCAGCATCCTCCAGGACAGCAAACTTGCCATGAAACGTCAGGCTAACATTGCCTCCTCAGCCTGCTTCCTCATCCTCCACATGCTCCACAAAGTGTTCAAGTGGCTCCCCATCAGCACCAGGAAAACAGTGACGCAGGCTCTCATCACCAGCCGGATGGACTATGGCAACACACTCTATGCAGGCACCACTACCAAACTCATTACAAGACTCCAGATAATCCAGAACGCAGCAGCCAGCCTTGTCTTCAACCTACCCAAGAGGACCCACATCACTCAGCACCTAGAAGACCTTCACTGGCTCCCCATCCAATTCAAGCTTCTGACCCTCACCTACAAAGCCCTCCATGACCTAGGACCCACCTACATGAACCACCACCTGAATTTCCACCGACCACCCAGGAACCTCCGCTCCACCCATCTCGCCTCGCACAGACACCATGATTCCTCTGCTGCCACACCGGAGGACGCCCCTTCTCCAACCTAGCTGCCAACTCCTGGAACACCCTTACCCTACACCTCCGTACTTCACCCTCGTTGACTCACTTCCGAAGGGACTCAAGACCTGACAATTCGATAGATACCCACAGCACCTGCATACCCTCTTGGGTTATTCGCCACACTCTATAAGTACTGCTTGATTGATGGATTGATTGATATGAAGATGTTTCTTGCCCAAATTGCTTCTGGTGACATGGCTGGGGTATATTTAGCAAAGCTGCTCAATGCCCAATCTGCCAGATCATAGTGGCTGTTGTAAATTGGGTTACTGGTTGAGGGGGTGATACCCTACTCAAGTAGAAGCCACAATTTCTGTCAGAGCTAAGTCTCACGCAAACCCCAAATTGACCTCTGCTTAACCCTCTGGAAGCTTGGCACAAAAGCAGTCAGGCTTAACTTACAGGTAATGTCAAAAGTATTTATACAACACTTGAAACAGTAATAAAATGAAAAGACAACACTAGAAGAATCCCACATCAATTTAGAAGAATATAGTACAATTTAATAAACTTTTTGTGACCCAAATGACAAAAATCCAATCAGTAGAAGTAGAGATATACACTTTCAAAGTTTTAGGCAAAAACAGTGCCAAGAAGCACAAAGCCAAACTGTGGTTATCTGGTCACTCTGCTGGAATGAAGTCACAAGTTCAGGCCGAGCACGATGGAGCTTGAGCCGGATACAGGGACCAGGTTAGGCCCACTGAAAGAAAGTAGCTTAAATCCGACTTGGGGAGTGTTGCAAGATCCCGCATTGAGGATGCAGTTCCGAGGACCAGCAAGACTTCAATGCAAGGTCCTGCATCATCATGGAGGATGCCGTCAATGAGGTGCTTGCAAAGCGAAAACCTGCTTTGAAGCTGAGTTGTGTAGCGGTGGTTCTGAGGAAGCTACGGGGCTGCGATGCGAGTCCTGCATTGTCGTCGACGATGCAGTCAACGAGGGACTTGTGATGTGAAGGCCTGAATCGGGGATGGGTCGTGCAGCGGGAATTGTGAGGCGGAGCTGCGAGGAGATGCACGCACTGCATCGGTTCTGCCCACAGGACCACAGCTGGATTGGCAGAGCACCTTTAGTGTCCAGGACTGGGATTACCCCACTTTGAGGGTAGGATGTACAGTTTTTCTGTCCCCGAGGTCCTGATCAGGAGGCAATCCAACTAGCCCTTGGCGTCTTTTGGGTGGTCCCGGGGTCAAGATGCAGGTCCAGTCTTTCACTCAGGCAGCAGGGTAGCAGGACAGTAGAGTAGAAGTAATTCTTGCAGAGAAGCACAGCAGTCCTGATTCTTCCACAGGTCCAGAGGTGTTGAGAAGGGTTGGGTCTGAGGGTTGAACCTCTATATCTGATGCCCAAATTGAAGTAGGAAAAGGTTCTGGAGGTTTCCACTCCAGAGGTGTTTGGAATTTCCTGCCTCTCTGCCTTGACCCATGCTTGTCTGGGGTCACTATAGACTAGTGTCATACCCTTTGTGATTGTACTCAGGCAAAGCCTTTGTGATGTACAAGCATTGTAGGTGACAGCTCCTCCCCCTCATCATGTCAGAGATGGCTCATCCTGCCACCACCTATGCTACTTTGTCTCACTGACTGGGAGCAATGTATAAAGACCAATTGCCAACTACACCTAGGCATGTGTTCCAGGAAACAGGCTGCAGACACCAAATGGTTAGGACGAGAAAATGTCAAATTTAAAAAAATGGCATTTTCATAATTGCAATTAAAAATCCAACTTTACCATTAAAGAGGTTTTAAAAATACAATTCTTTAGACACCTGTAGGAAAGTGGATTAGTAGTACGTCAGGGTATTTACCTTCAGCTCATAATAATGCCACAATCACTAATAAGGTCCAGTTAAGTCTTTATAAATTAATCCTTGCTTAACCCTTGCTAGCTTTACAATGAGCAGTCAGGCTTAATTAAGGAGAAAGGTGTGTGTAAAGCAGTTAATATCACCAAAACAATAAATAAGTAAATGGCACAACCCAGTAAAAATCCAACATCAATTTATGGAAATAGAGAATAATGTTATCTTTCCATTGACACCAAAATGACCAAAATCCAATGTAGGGAACCATATATATGGATTTTCAAGGATTAAATGGCGCCAAAACACTTAAAGAGCAACTTGCAGCTATTTGGTTGTGCTAGACTGGGACAAAGTCAAAGTTGTACGTCAGCCACGATGGAGCGCGAGTCCGATAGTCTGGGTGCTAGGTCCTGGACAAAAGTTTACTTTCAGACTTCGGGCCTGATTTAGATCTTGGCGGACAGGTTACTCTGTCACAAAGGTGTAGGATATCCCATCCGTTGAAATATAAATCCCATAGAATATAATGGGATTTATATTTCAGTGGATGGGGTATCTGTCTCCGTTGTGACACAGTAACACATCCGACAAGATCTAAATCAGGCCCTTAGCCTTTTACTTTGAAGCTTTTCTCTCAACGTGGATTCCTCAGATTCCTCGGATCTGGAGTTCAATTCAATGATGATGCTTGCTGCAGCGCAATAGCTCGGTGAGCCTCTGGAAGTCTTTGTCCTCGGCGTCAATGGCCCAGAGCTCTGGAGATTTCAGTGGGGCAAACCAGTGTGGTCAAGCTATTTTGTGGGTCGATGTTGGTTGCTTGACTCTCGATGACAAGCCAGTCTCCTCCTGGAGCTTTTTAGCAAAACTTTGTAGAAAGTTTCCAAACTTTCATAACTTGTTCCTTGTTTCCTTTGAGGAGAGAAGTGTCCAGTAGCACCGGCCTAGAGTTCAGAGGCTCTGGATTGCCTCTTGGGGGCTAGGACTCAATCTCCCACAATGCACTTACACAGTCCAGGAACAATCCTGTTACCACTGGTCAGCTGGGGTGATCCTCTCTTTGGGCTTGCATGTGACTTCTTCCAGCACTTTTGTACCTGTTGCTGCTCTGAAAGTCCACTCCTTTTCCTTTGAGTTAGTGACAATCCTTTCTTTGTGGAGCCTTGAGAGTGTGCCAGGTGCTGTCCTTTTGAGTGCAATCCTTCTGTTGTGCAGTCCAAGTGTCCAGCAGGGCATTCCTTCTTCCTTTGTTCCAGGCAGTGTTCTGAGGAGCCTTTGCAGCTTTGCCATATTTATCCTTCATTCTGGGCTGGCAGAAGGGGGAGACACTCCAACCAATAGAGGTAAAGTTATCTCCATGCGCTATGACCATTTCCTGCAAAGTGTGGCATATTTTTGAACCAGAATGCACTGTTCTCTAAAAAACAAAATGGAGAAATTATCTCCTTGGAGTATGTGTTTGCTTAACCCAACCCAGATCCGGTGTGGCTAATATCTGACTACACTTCCCTTCCAGCCCCTCTCCTAATCTAATTAAGGGACTCCTTTCTGGCTGGGGATCAAGGAAGTGGGGGCTGGCCTGGGTCCTGTGACATCTGTTTTCCTGCCTTTGAAATCCAGCTTACCTTCCTTGCCCCCTTCCTCTCCCTGGCTTCTCCAAGAAGCAAATCTCCTCCCACCAAGTGGCTGTATTGTTTCTGCCCCAGGCCTCTTCATACCTACTTAGGGAACAGCTTGGCTCAGACTGCCAAAGGCTGGCCAATCAGAATAGGCTGCTACGGGGCTTCTTTAGGTAACTTCAGGACAGTAAGTTCTAAAACTAATTTCCTGTAATAGTTATGATAAGTCCGACCTTGGAAAATTGTTGGATTTATTGTAACCGTTATTTTGATACTTTATATTGCTGCTAACTCCAATCAAAAGTTAGACTTTATTAATTTCATAAAGCCTCAACATGTTGGCGTATGGGGCTAGCAGCAGTACAATAGTGAAAAAGGACTTTGTATGTTTTTTCCTACCAGGGCATAGAAAACATCTTTTATATTGTCCTTGCTTTTTATAACAATTCACCCTACCCTTGGTGCACCTAGGGTAGACCTTAGGGGTGACTTATATATAACAAAAGGTACTTTTAATTCCAAAGTTGAATTTTAACATAGTTTAATCTTAAAACCAGCCTGCTTGATGGGGATGGCTTTAAAATGACACCAGCCACCACATCAGTGCATTAAGTCCACTGGAGTCTCTAAACCCACATACCCTATCAAATGCTAGGGATTTTACGGGTAGGTGCCTTGGCCAATTTTGAATTAGACCAATGACCATATAGCTTTTAAAAGGGCAGAGCACTGACCCAGGGCCAGGTTAGCAAATGCCCAGGGTACCTTCAGAGTCAGTAACCACCAGCATTAGTCAAGAAAATGGGAGTGATCTGGGCAAAAGGATGACTTTCCTGCAACACCAAACTCGAAATTCTTACCTACTCCCAATTGTAAGTTATCATTTATTAAAATGTAATAAGTTAACCCAATGTTATCCTATGGCAGAGGGTGATCAGTAATGAAAAACAAATCTAAGAGTTTTTCTCTGCCAGGACATGTAAAACTTAAAGGTACATCTTGCACTTTTTAAATACACTTCACTCTGCCCTATTGGCTGTTTAGGGCGTACCCTAGGTGTGATTTATATGCATTAAAAAGGAAAGTTTAGGCCTGGCAAAAGTTTTATTTTGCCAGGTTGAAATGACAGTTTAAAGTTGCACACATAGGCTGCAATGCCAGGCCTGGGACATGTTTAAAGGGCTACTTAAGTGGGTTGCACAATCAGTGCTGCAGACGCATTACTGGATACCATATACACTGTATCACTGGAACCAAGCTGTACCCGGCTGATGAACCCATAACTAGGGCAAAACCGGTCCTAGGTTGCTTGTGTTCCGGTTCAGGGAGGACCCGGCTCAACAGTTCCGGTGAACGACTGGAGCTGGGTCCAAACTGAGGTGGCATAGAGCACAAAATAACAATTGATTGGGATGCAGCCTGAGTGATGACTAGGAGCTGAGATTAATTCAAGTATTCCAACCATCACTGTTTTGTATAATTATCGCCTAGGGCCAGTATTAGCATTTAATTTACACACCCTGGGTACATGTAGTGCCACTTTACTAGGGACTTACAAGTAAATTAAATGAGCCAATTTCACCATGTTTAAGGGAGAGAGCACAAACACTTTAGCACTGGTTAGTAGTGGTAAAGTGTGCAGGGCCTAAAAGCCAACCAAAATTGGTTTAGAAAACAGGAGGGTGAAGGCAAAAATTTGGGGGATGACCCTGCAGAAAGGGCCACGTCAACAGTGGCATGTCAGATAGGTTGTTATTTTTTGGTTTTGAAGAACAAAAGTTTGATATACTGGGTTTTTTCAAACAGCACTTGAGGGACACTGCTTGTTCATGCTGTATGGGAGAACACTGTGATAGAAACCATGCTGTAAATAGAGAGGGCCTTCTGGCACCATGGCGTTGGCAGGAGCCCTGCCACACTGGACTGAGCCAAGGAAAAATATAGAAAAGCAAATTCCAAGTACACACGAGGACACAAATGTCAGCCTTTCCTTCCCTCTTCCGAGGAGTCTCCTAAAAAAGCCATCTAGGGTGTGTTGCAAAGTTGAGATGGTTATTGACCTTGGAGCCAGTGTTCTATTCTGCACCAAGTCAGGCGGAGCTCTTTTTCAACGCTATTTCCAACCAGAATCTAGAAATCGTGTATGTATTTCTTATGTTTTGTAACATGTTGTGTTTCCATGTTAGTGAAACTGACACCGAGAGATCCTATGTCCAATCTATAACCAGCCCATTATTGTGGGCATCATTATTGTGGGCTCCCCTACAGGGAGCAGAGCACTAAGTACGTTGTAGCAGGGATGGACATTTGACAAATGTGTGACTACAAGGCCTCCCCCTCATGCCCCTAGGGAGCTGATGCCCTGATAACATGGGGTAATTCCTCTTAAGGAACAGCGGCAAGTATTAGACTTGTTCTAACAAAATTATTAAATGTGCCACATGCAAATTGCATACCGATAGTGCACTCACGTCTTTGGGGGAAGTAACCTCATAGCATCCCACCATGACGAAAGCCCAGGACCATTTTCTAGGCCACTAGAGAGGGCTGAAACATGTTGGTGTCTAGTTTAGGGTCATAGGACCATCACATCCTAAATACCCTACTATAGTGTTTTTACCTTCCCTCCCACTCCACCAATAAAGGATACTTTAGGAGTGGGTGAGGAATTTTACCTTTAAAGTTACGCCCCCATACACCTTTTCATAAGTGCTCCCTGAAATATGGTTGAGCCTACCCCGACCTTTAGGAGTTGGGGTGAGCCCGATGACGAAGCATGTCCCTATTAGAGTGAGGGCTATATATTAAGAAAAGGGTTTCTTTTCACTTCCCACCCACAATAATGGGTTGGTTATAGATTGGACATGGGAACTCTTGGCGTCGGTTTCACTGAAGAGAGAACTACTATATAATAAATAAAATCCCCCCTTGTTCCCTTTACCTTTTGAAAGAAATGCTCTGTGTGTTGTTTTTAGAAGGGACACTTAATTACTTTTGGATATACATAATAGAGAGGACGTGTCCCTTCCTACTTTTTTTGTGAGGACCTCTCTACCCTTCCAGGGCCCTTTTGGGTCCCTAACTGTGTAATATTGTGTTTCCATGGTACTCTTGTAGCAGAAACTACATGAATGTGATTTGGGGTTTATTGTTTTTGCTAATTTTGCGGCTGTTTCCACTAATTTCAAAGACAACACAACCATACTCTTATTCGTGAGAAACATAAGCTTCGTGTTACTTATTACATGAGTCTGTAATTCCTACTGTAATAAGTGCCACCCTGAGGCTTGCATTCCTGGCGTTTAAAACTTTATATGTGCCAAAAAAAGTAACCAAACCCACCAGCAAGCAATGCTGCGCGCTGACATGCATGTATGTTTTTCTGATTTATATGTCTAATTGCGTTTCTGAAGGTTGATAGATTATATTCCAAACTATTACAAATTCAAGTACACTTAAAATAAACTTGCCACCATAAAACTACCTTTAAGAAAGTTTCATATTTTAAATTGGTTTCCGAAGAGTGCTGCAACTTGATCGTAGACGATTTTTCAGTTTCCATTCATCATTTGCTCTCAGATTCCTCCGATTATGAATTGAAATTTCCATTTATATAGCGCTTACTACCCCTGACGAGGCATTCAATTGTGCCTAATATCTGCATAAACAATTGTTTCTGCCGTGAAGCAATTACCATCTGATCTGAGCACAAACATGCAGAAAAAGAGAACTTCTCAAAAATGCTTAGTAAAGAGTGAAGAGACATAAATTACTATTCTTCTGTCTTTTCACTCTTCTTCAATTTGCATTAATAACATTCATTGATTCACGCCCCCCAGGCATTGTGAAGATTGTCAGCTGATTGTTGAGTCTTCAGTTGTTGGTTTCTTCTGTGTTGTGGCTTGTCCCTACTTTTAACAATGATTAACTCTTGGAGACATTGGCTGGCCGAAAGCCCATTAAAATCCAGTAATTTGGTATGCACAGCTGGCTTACTTCCAATATCAACTAAGTAGCAACATTATTTTCTATTGTTTGCAGGTCCCTAGTTTACTCTGCCACAATTCACAATCCTCCACAAACCTTCTTAAACACTGTGTACCAGCTCAAATATGTAAAATATTTCATAATACTAATCTTTTAGCAGAAGTCGGAATAAAATGACTTATTAAAACGTAGGCAGATACTATAGATTCAGAGAGAAGTGAGAAAAAAAGAAGAAACCACAACATTCTGGGAACTTACTCATTCATCAAGCCATGTGGAAGGACTGTCCAGTTTCTGGTTACATTTTTGAAGTACTGGAATAATGGAGTAACTTGCTTTTGAAGATATTTCTGTAAAGGAACCAACAGTACTGGTTTATAATACCACAGCAACCTTAGAATGAAGTACACTGAGCAGAGGATAAAATGAAAGCTTATATTTATTTATTTTTTTGTTCAAATATTTTTATTGTTATTTAAAAGAGATAACACATTGATAATATAATACAATTCGACATATTATTAGATAGTAAATAGTAGGTTAAAAACAAAGGGAGTACAGAATTCATCGCAGCTATTGATGAGCTGGGGAGAAAAAGCATTAACATATCCCATTAAAACGAGGAAATCCACGATATAAATAGAGATGACAAATGTGATATGTTATAATATTGAACCGATAGTATTATAAAACCCAGGTATACAGGATAAATAAAAATACCATCATAAAAACATGTGGAATTCATACACCAGTCGAATTGCTGATAGAGAATGAAAGAGAAAAACAGAAAGAAAAAGAAAAGACGGAAAAAGTAAAGGCGAGAAGAGAAGGAAGAAAGGAGAAGAAAGAGAGAGGTGGGAACATCTGCTTCGATTGTAAAAACAAGCTAAGGAGTAGAATTAAAAGGATATTGCGCTATTAATCCCTGAGAGGCCAAATTTATATAAGTATCCAGTGAATGCCATACATTACTAGAAATAGCAGGGAAATAATGTTTCTCTTCAACAAAAGTATGAGCACTATGAAGATAAGATACCCATGCCCACCAAGTATGATAAGATAGGTGATGAAAAGATTTCCATTCTGTTAAGATAACTTTAACAGCAATGGAAATAAGTAAATCCAGTAACTGCATATCCGTCTGGTCAAGGGGTAAAGGAGAAGTTTAAGCCCAAGGGCCCAATAAGATCAAAGGCAAAGAAAGCTCCAACGATATATTAAAGATGAGTGATAAATGTTTCCGTAATAAATCCCAATGGGATTGTAATAAAGTGCATTCAAAAAACAAATGTTGATAAGTACCTGGTTGCAAATTACAGTTCCAACAAAGATCACTATCCCTTAATTTCAATCTATGTAGACGAACAGGGGTCCAATGAAGGAGATTTAAAGTAAAAATTTAGATTGAATAAGAGAAGGGGCAATCTTATTATGTAGGGATAATTTCCCAATGATTTGCCAGGTCTCTTGTGAGATATGTTTAAAAACGTCAGGTTCAAAATGATGAGACCATTTATCATAGGTAATTGTGGACTGTGAAGGAAGTGGAGCAGAAAGAAATTTATATTTTCGCGAAGCAATATGGCCTGAACGATACCACATAGAAAGAAGTGAGATAGTAGTTGAATCAGTGGAAAAGGATACTTTAGACAAAGCAACCTTCAACTTCAAGAATGGATAAAAATCCATATTAGAGAGATTAAATTTTGTGGCCAGAAAAGAGAAAGGAGCGGGTCATTATTGGAGTCATAAAGGTCCTTGACCAAACTAATACCACGGGCAGCCCAAGAGGAAACCGTAGTAGGCTCAATATCAGTGGGAATTTTAGGATTGAACCATAAAGAAGACCATCGCGATTTATGGATAGGTGTAGCTATCTTTTTGTCTATATATTTTAATGCATTAATTGTGTCAAAAATAATGCGCTGGTAATGACCAAGAACGAATTTAGAAGCAGTAATTAAAGAAGAGGTAGAAAGAGGTGAACACAAGTCTCGCTCAATATACATCCACGGGGGTGTATGTGGAGAGTCTGGCAGGAACCAAAGAATACCCTGCGAGGCCAAGAATGCAGTTTGATATAACTTCCAATCCGGCAAATTACAGCCACCCAAAACAGAGGACTTCCTAAGGTATTTATAGCGATTCTAGCATGCTTACCACTCCACAGAAATTTGGATGTAATTAAATCAATCTCATGAAAGAAGGAAGAAGACAACTTCACAGGTAACATAGAAGATAAGAAATTTATAATCGGTGTTATCATCATTTTAAGAGTTTGAATTCTTCCCCAACAGGAGATGAATTTAGGGGACCAGGAGGACAAAAGATCTTTAATCTTAGTTATAATATGAGATTCATTGTAAGAAAGAGTATCTGAAAGGTCTTTACAAAACCAAATTCCTAAATATTTGATTCGATTGCCATTTAAATCCTGCGTCACCCATATGAGAGGGAAAACAGAACGAATTAAGGGGAAACATTTCCGTTTTCTCTTTGTTCAGAGAATAACCAGAAACAAGCAAAAATTCATTTATGGTATTAGAAATAACAGGAATCGCTGTAGCAATATCTTCTGAAAAGATAAGGACGTCATCCGCATAAGCGGCCGTTTTAAGTGTACATGAACCAAATTTAAATCCTTTGATACCTTGGTGCAGGTTAAGTTACCGAAGAAGTGGGTCAATAGATAGTAAAAAAAGAAGAGGTGATAAAGGGCACCCTTGCCTAGTGCCCTGACGAAGATTAAAAAAGGAGGATGTAGCCCCATTAACACGAATATTGGCTTTTGGCTGTGCATAAAGAGACATTACCATATTAATAAAAGAGTCCCCGAGATTATGGGATTGTAAGACTGCTTGTAAAAAAGGCCAAGAGACTTTGTCAAAAGCCTTCTCGGCGTCAAGCGCGATCGCCGCCGAAGGCAATGATGAAAGTTTGGCTTTCTCTAAAATATGACAAAAAGTTCGAATATTATCTTTGGCCAATCTCCCTTTAACAAAACCAGTTTGAGAAGCATGGATAAGACCAGGGATATGACCTTCTAAACGTTTGGCCAGAATGTTGGCAAAAATCTTAGCTTCCATATTCAATAAAGAAATTGGACGATAATTTTTAGGATCAGAATGATCCTTGCCCTCTTTCGGGATTACAACAATAGTAGCCTCAGCCGCGGAGCCAGAAACTTTCCCTGAAAGAACAAAAGTATCAAAAACAGTCTTGAGATATTGAATGAAAGAGGAAGTAAAGGTTTTATAAAAGGCTATAGGGAATCCATCAGGCCCTGGAGCCTTCCCTGACCGAGTAGCCTTAATAGCCTGAATTATTTCATCAGTCTCAATCGGTTTTCCTAAATCAAGCATATCAGAATGGGAGACAGTATTTGTCGGAATCGGCTTCAGGAATTGTTGACATGCGGAGATATTACATGGATCCTTAGGAATATATAATTTTTCATAAAAGTCACGGAAGACTTCAAGAATTTCATGAGTATGAAATTTTTTAGAGCCATTTTTATCAGTAATAGAAGAAATCTGAGTGGTTTTAATATTATTATTTTGAAATTTTAAGGTAGCAGCTAGCAATTTGCCAGCTCTATTTTGTAATAACAAACGGCTAGATTTTTGAGCGTGCACACTAAAATAAGCTCGTTTAGTAACTATAGAATTGAAAGAATACTTGAGGTTCTTGATATCCTGTAAAAGAGACTTATCATTAGAGCGTCTATATAAGATCCCTTTACTTTTGATCTCATCTCCCATAGATTGCAACGATTTCCTAATATCTCCATTCTGTTTAGACATGTGTTTGATAATATGACCCCAAATGGTGCATTTAAATGCATCCCACAGAACTATTGGGGAATTAACAGAAAGTTCATTTTCTTGGAAGAAATTATGAATTTCTTCGTTAAGCTCCTTGACTTCATCTTTGTCATCCAAAATCTCCGAATTCAGGCGCCAAGTGCGAGGGCCTCGCGTATCCGTAAGATTAAGGATAGTCAAAGAAACCGCAGCATGGTCAGAGACGACTATTGGATGGATCATAACATTTATGGTATGTTTTAAAAGAGCCGTATCAACTAAAAGATAATCAATACGGGAAAAGCTAGAATGTGGAGATGAGAAAAAGGTAAAATTGCTACCCGTAGGATTATGCAATCTCCATGCATCAATCAGATGATGAGAAGAACACATGTTGAGCAGTTGCTTATGCGCCCTAGGGGGACGAAACTGAACAGCCGAATGTCTAGCTAAAATTGGATCTAAGGGCAGATTAAAATCACCACCCACAATTGTTCTAGCATCCTGTGGGATAACAGAAAGTTTTTTATCGATAGAACGCCAAAAAAGAGGGTCATCAATATTGGGGGCATATAAATTCATGACAAAAAAATCATCTGAACCATTGGAGAAGCGCGTTAGTAACCATCTGCCATCTACATCATGCTCTGCAGTAACAATAGATAAACCAGAGTGTTTAGAAAACAAGGTCACAACTCTATTCTTTTTACCAGAAGCTTCAGAACAAGAGACATCAAGCACCCAATCTTTCCATAAAAGTAAAGCTTCTTTAAAAGCTATCTTAGTCTCCTGCAGTAAAACAACATCACCAGACAAACTTTTACAGTAATCTAAGATCTTGGCCCGTTTGACAGGATGATTCAACCCCCGAACATTAAGTGAGACAATATTTAGACCTGCTATAGGAAATCATAAAACAATACAAATGGAAGCATTCAGTTAGAAGAAAAGAGAGAGGTAGACAAAATAAACTCAGGGATAGGAGAAGAAAGAAAACAAGCAAAAAACCAGAAAAAATATATCGAAGCAGATGTCCCCAGAGGAAGAGAGAAAGCTAGAAAAAGGAAAGAAAGACCAAAAGTACTCAAAAGCAAAAAAGAGCATAAAAAAAGGAAAAACCCCACCAGGGGATGTCTGTAAGAGACAGTTTGCATGGGGGAAATAACGTGGAGGAGCAACCACAGAGGCCAACAAGCACAATGCAGAACGCTCAACAATAAAAAATTCATTAAGGTACGAAACAAATATAAAAAGATAGTTGTTACAAATCAATTAGTAATTAGTATCAATAAGAATAATTAATATAAGCTCTAAAAAGTAGAACCTCGTTAATCAATGAGCAACATAACATCTATGCTAAAGGTAAGGTGAGATGATAAATATCAGATAAATATTGAAAGAGTACCTAATAAATATTAACCTGAGGGAAATTAATAACAAGCTAAGACAGAATAAATATATAATATACTAAATAAGAATTTCAGGCAATATAAATAACAATATATAACAGCATAAATTGGATATTGTAACAGGCAAAACATTACGAATTTGATAGCAACAAGAATAAATACTATATGATATAGAAAATTAAAAAAAACAAGTGCTACATAAGAAGTAATTCATGAAATAAATACAAATAGAGTGCATGGAGAAAGACGAAAGAGTCAGAACAAGGAATAAAAGACAGATGTAATAAATAAGGAGAGGATATGTAGAAAAGAAAAGCGAGCAAGGAAAGAAATAGAGAATGGAAAATAGATTTACTGAGACCTAAGAATAGTAAAGAGTACCAAATGCAAAAAATGTAATATATTGATGAGCATCCAACAAATTACCATATCCAAGATAAAAAGACGTACAAATAGAAAATGATAAGTGGTACTATTAGGTATTGTAAGTAAAGCCTAAGGCATATTAAATACTAATAAGTAATGCAGGAAGTGGCAAACCGAGGTAACATAAATATCAGTAAGGAACCTTATAAAAACTGAAATCAAGAGCGAGGTAAACATACCAGAATGGATGATATTCAAAAACTCAGTACTAGAGTATATAGCCAAAATTATAGAATGTAATACATAACTTGAAGACATAATAAAAGGAGAACAATTGAGGCAGAAAATAAAGACAATACATAGAGAAAAGTGCATTCAAAACATATATATATATATATAAGAGAAAAACCAGGGTGAAGAAAAATACCAAGAAATAGTAAGCAAAAATAAGATATGCGAAGAAATAGCATGAATAGAAAAAGCAAGCAAAGAAAGAAAAGGAGTATGGAAAATGGAAAATAGGAAAAGAGAGACCAGGATCGAGGATGGAAAAAGTCAGACAACATAAGGGAATAAAAGAAGGAACAAGAAAAGAAGGAAAAGAGAGACAGATGTACAGCTGATAAATAACAGGATAGCACTAAGATAGAATCAACATATTGAGTGGAAAATCTCAAGGGTCCAACATAAGAATGTGATAGACCGTAAAACCTGTAAAGGAAGAAGTTAGTGAAAACAGAATATTCACCATAAAACTAATAACCTTGACAATGCATAGTTATCATATACCAAGAAACCAGAGGAGCAATATTAACCACATACTAGTGGTAAAGCACAGAGAACATGAAGTCAACTTGTCAGGCACTGAAAGATGTTACGAATGAGAGATACCAGGAAGAGACTCAGCGTTCATCAATGATTCCTACGGATGAGAGGTACCAGGAAGAGACTCAGCATCCATCAATGATTCCAAATGATTATCCAAAAAGGTTGAGAGTTCCGAGGGTTCATAAAAAATCTGTGAACGCCCTTTGAAAGTTATTCTAAATCGTGAAGGACCTGCAAAGGAAAATGGAATATGCATATCTATGAGCCTTTTACGTTGATTTAAGAACCCTTTACGACGAACGACTGTGTCTTTGGCAAAGTCCTGTGAGATTGATATTCTGTGACCTTCCCATTGTAGCGTTTTAATCTTCCTCATTTGGGCAAGGATTTGTTCAGTGTGTTGATGACGTTGAGGCTTAAAGATCAGCGGTCTTCGATAAGAAAGCGTTTTAGGTTTGAAGGTGGGCACTCTATGAGCACGTTCTATTTCAAAGTCTTTTTGAAATGAAATGTTCAATACAGAAGGGATCCAGGTAAGCAAAAAATCTAATGCTGAAGGAGCAGATTTCTCGCAGTCCTCCGGTAGACCAAAAATTCGAAGGTTACTTCTACGATTTCTGTCCTCTCCTCAAAGAAGCCAAGGAGCATTCCATACCTTGAACATATTTAGCTTGTTTATTTGTGAAGTCTTCAACCATGCTTATATGCGCTTCTGCATTGGAAACGCGTAGTGAGAGATTTTTGAGATCGAATTGCCCCACCTCAATTGAAGCAGGTCAGTGTTCGTTTTAGTGCTCTGTGCTATGTCATGGACCGCATTAAGTTTAGATAGAATAGACTCCAAGGTCGAAGCAGAGTCCATATTGACCTTCGCTGGAATATCTGGGGTGGGAGAATTTTGTTTAGACCTCTTCAAATTCCCCTTAGAGTCTCTATCTTTTGAAGTGACACCCATGCCCTCTGCCATCGGAACGAAACACAAAAGGCACACAAAGTGACTGCAGGAAAAATGTAGGTGTTGCGCCCAGCAGAATGACGTAAGAACACAGATATCAAGCGTATTATATAGGCCACCATCAAAGGGAAATATTGCAAGAAACCAAGTTCTGTTGTTAAAATACGTGAGCAGACCAGTGATACACTGAGAAATAACGGTGACTTCTCGGACTCAGGAAGATGAATAGAATCTGCGCAATTGGCAATAAACAATATAATTGCTCACAGATGGAACAACAGATGAGAGAATGCACCCCCACCGAAGAACAGACGATTATATATGTATGACTTATGATATGACATATGGTAGATTCTGCACACCCGGCATCAATGAAAATAATCTCCCACTGTTGAAGCAGGAAATGAGGCACTTCACCGCCAGCTAGGCATATCCAAACCGTAATTAGACACAATAGCGTCAAATCAGTCAGTCAGCGGCCGCCATTTTGTATCACGACACTCGCATTAATTACTCCTTAATAATCGTACATATAGAGAGGTATAAAAATTCAGCCTCCCAATACCTCATTGAAGCAGGGGAATGTGCACAAAAACCAAAGAATTAGACCCCATGGATGCCCATGCTCGGTCCGTGAATCGGCATAATCTCCATGTCAGCCGCCATTTCGTGACCGGAGTGAGGAGAGAGATGACCTGAGGAAATTCCCTTGAAGGAGCGGACCGAGAAACTTTAAAATTGTCCCTCAGACTCCCGCGTTGTTCCGCCGCCTTTTGCCATTACGTGGTGAACACCAATCACCCGAACAGCATGTTGGAGTGAGCCGTTCACACCGGAGAATCAACGGAGCTTAGAAGATTGCGGCCATCTCGGTCGCGCGCTAAGCCACGCCCCGAAAGCTTATATTTATGAAGGAGATTAACTTCCCATTGAATCACATCATCAGGGCCAGACTTTGATCAAAAACAGCCCCCCAAAAACCTATTTTGCCATCATTGAGCGTCCTAGTGAGTGTAACAAATTCAGACCCTTGAAAAAGGGGTTCTCCGCTAAACATAAGTTAAAAATTGGACCCATTCACCAATTTCAAGTAAGTTCTGAGTCCAAGCCATGACTTTCAGGCGTTCCCTGCATTCAGTTGCCCAACTCCCAGAACCTGTAAAGCACGGCTTTTAGACATGCCCAGAAGACTCTAGGTGCTGGTGGTAGCCTTCAACCACTTATTGTGCCAACCCCTCATGTCCCACTAAGGTGTTGATTTCTGACTCGCCCAATGACTTTAGCCACACCCTGTATTCAATCCATATACTTCAGGAGCCTGTCGTTCATAGCCTTGGGGCATTTTAGGAAGCCTCATGTGCAGGGCACTGACTATGGCCATTCCCTGTGCCCAGTCCTTATGTACCCAGAGGCCACAGATATTTCCTTGAACTGTGCTCTGCATGGTCTGGTAGCAAGGTGTGGCCTTTGGCCATTCTGGAGCAGAATTCTCGGCCATGTCAATTGGGCTCTGGGGTTGTCTGGCTATGCGTGTCACTCATTCTCTTACCCATTCTTTTTTATTTATCTTTCTCCAAGACCTCACAACATGTTTTAGCATCTAAATGTGATCCAAAAATTACAATTCACAAATGAGTAAGTGGTGTAAGAACCCTTATACTTGTTTAACTGAAAAAAAGCATTTTCTATTCCTAATACGTATCCCTAGCCACCCTTTCAGCTTTATAGGTAGAAAATAAACCTTGCCCCAACAAGGCAAAAAACATTATTTTCAGATTGAGGGTTGTGAACTAGGGAAGTGAGGGCTGCTGAAGAAAATTGGTCTATTCTCTCCAGGGAAAGCATGGCTCTTCCCAAAGGCAAGGTAAGCCAGGAACATTAGGGCATCACTTAGTGGTGGTGCTTAAGTGATGAAAAGGCCCACAAATTAAATGTTAATATTCAATTTTGTGTCATTCTCTGAAAATCTCCGCTTTTCTTCTTTGTTCCCGGTTCATCCTGGTACCACCTGGGGTTTAGATGTGCTCAAATTTCCCCACGTTGGTCCCAGGAAAACGTTTGTACAGCAAAGTATGGTTTGTGAAATGATTCAAAAACACAATAAATGTGATGAATTTAAGGTTTGTTTTTACCTTTTTCTCCTTCGATTAAATTGAACGTACATGTAAGAAACCAATGCTGAAAGCTGAAAATGCAAGTAGTAGTAACGTTCACACAAAACACCACAGAGCTTCTCGAACTTGTATGCATTCGGTAAGGCCCTATATAATTAAAAATAAGTTAACCCTTCTGCTACGATTTTTAAATCAATGGGGCATATTAGCAAGACCGGCGATATAATTATCGCCGTTTTAGCGGCAGGAAACTGCCGCTAAATCGGCGATAATGGGCTTGCTAATATGCGTTATGGAATTCAATAGAAGCCCAGGTTAGATGTCCTGCACATCTAACCTGGGCTTCTATTGAATTCTATAACGCATATTAGCAGCCCATTATCGCCGTTTTAGCGGCAGTTTCCTGCCGCTAAAACGGCGATAATTTTATCGCCGGTCTTGCTAATATGCCCCATTGTTTTCAATTTTCATACATCAGCATCATACACCAGACCATTTTTTCGAATTGTAGGAGAAAGGAGCTGAAATGTTCCTTTAAACGTTTAATCAAACTTAATGCTGGGAGATTTCTCCATGTGTAAATGTGCTGAATACGCACAAACTGCCTGCCGTGTAGCAAAAGCTGTGCTTAGATGCACATTAGGCAGAGTGGCATGAGCGGATCTCAGTCAACCAATCATTCACGCAGCAGGGATATGCTGAAATCTGTGCGTAAGGTAACACTCTGTTTTACTCTAGCCCAAAAAAGATGCAGCGTACTGCACAGGAATGGGAAATGCAGGCAGAGAAAAGAAGCATTAGCAAACCAATTGGTCTCAATTTGAATGCCATTTATGAATTTTTTCAGTGTTTGCAAATAGCTTTTGTAAACTGTGCAGTGGGACTACTTTTTGTGTATAGCTGCGCATTGTGCAAGAACGAAATGCCACTACCAATGGAGAGGTAAGCCAAAAACTGAAGCGGGCTGACCCTGCGTCCCATGCTGTATGCTGTGGTGGGAAACACTAAAATATGAATGACACCCTGACGACACTAAGGAATGAGAGAGCTGAAAGCCCCCATACGTAGGCAAATTGTATACATGTAATTAGATTAAATCAAAATATCTTTTCTTATACCATACCTGACAAGCATTGGCAAAGCCAAGCGGTCCGACCTTTGGGACCTAATTGCTTTGCCAACTCCTTTTGGTGATGATCTGCCTATGCTGTGTAGCATGACCAAAAGAAAAAAGCATTGGCAAAGCCAATAGGTCTCGCCTAATCAAGTGCTATTGGCGTTGGCAATGTGTTTTTTGCCATGTTGTAAACCTGTGTGGCTGCTGTTCGGCTTGGTTAAAAGATAGTGCAGTGGAAAGCTTTTAAGTGGAGTGGGGGGGAATAGAGTGTCCTAGCCTGGATTTGTTGGAGTAGAGTGTCGTAGAGTGGAGTAGGCAGAGTAGAGTGTTGTAGAATTGAGTATAGGTGAGTAGGGTTCAGTGGTTCAGTGGCAGAGAGTGTCATAGTGTGCAGTGTCATAGAGTGCAGTGTTGTAGTGTGCAGTATTGAAGAGTGGAGTGGCCTAGAGTGGAGTGAAGTCGGGCACAATAGGGTGGAGTGGGTTGGAGTGGATTGAGGTAGTGGGTGGATTTTATTGGAGTAGATTGGGGTGGATTGGAGAGGGGTAGAGTGGGTTGAATTGAGTGGAGTGGGATGGATTGGAGTGGGTGAACGGTATGGGGTGGATTGGTTTGGAGAGGGGTAGATTGAAATGGGATGAGGTGGATTAGATTGGGGTGGATTGGAGTGGGTGGGGTGGATTAGATTGGTTGGGGTGGGCTAGATTGTATTGGGGTGGATTGGATTAGAGTAGCGTGGTTTGGAGTGCAGTAAATTAGAGTGGAGTGGTGTATTGGACTGGACTGGAGAGGGGTAGATTGGAGTGGGGTGGATTTGAGTGGGATGGGGTTGATAGGGACTGGAGTGGGGGGATTGGAGTTTGGTGTGGTGGTCTGGAAGGATTGTATTAAGTGGGGTAGACTGAACTCGGGTGGGTGGATTGGGTTGGGTTAGAGTGGGGTAGATTGGATTAGAGTGAGGTGGATGGGGTGAATTGGATTGGAGTGGAATGGATTGAAATGGGGTGGATTGAAAAGGGATGAGGTAGATTGGAGCGGGGGTGGATTGGGGTGGATTGGAGTGGGGTGGGGTGGAATGGAGTGGGGTGAATTGGATTGGCGTGGGTGGGTGGGGTGGATTGGAGTGGGGTAGATTGGATTGGCTAGACTGGGGTGGCTTGGATTGGGATGGGGTTGATTGGATTGGAGTGAGGTGGATTGTATTGGAGTAGGATGGATTGGAGTAGGGCAGTGTGTGGATTGTTTTGGATTGGAGTGGGGCACATCGGAGTGGGGCAGTTTGTTTTGAACTGGAGTGGGGCACACTGGAGTGGTGCAGATTGTTTTGGGTTTGAGCTGATTGTAATGGGTCAGATTGGTGTTGATTGGAGTGGCACACATTGTTTTGGCTTGGAGTGGGACCGATTGAAGTGAGGCAAATTGTTTTAGACTGAAGTGGGGCCGAATGGAGTGGGACTCATTGTTTTGGATTGAAGTGGTGCAGATTGGAGTGGGGCAGATTGTTTTGAATTGGAGTGTGGTGGATTGTTTTGGATTGGATTGGAGCCAATTGATTTAGATTGTTTGGATTGGAGTGGGACAGATTGTTTTGGATTGAGTGGGACCGATTGTTTTGGATTAGAGTGGGGCTGATTGTTGTGGGGCAGATTGGAGTGGGGCAGATTGTTTTGGATTGAAGTGGGGTGGATTGTCTTGGAGTGGGATGGATTGGGGAGGGAGTGGGGCGAATTGGATTGGGGTGTGGTGGATTGAATTGGAGTGGTGTAGATTTGATTAGGCTGGATTGGGGTGGGTTGGATTGGTGTGGGGTGGATTGTGAGGGTTTGGAATGGGGTGAATTGAGATGGGGTGGGTGGATTGGGGTGAGATTAATTGTATTGGAGTGGGCAGATTGAAGTGGGGCAGATTGGAGTGGGACAAATTGTTTTGGGTTGGAGTGGGGCAGACTGGAGTGGGGCAAATTGTTTTGGGTTGGAGTGGGGCAGGCTGGAGTGGGGCAAATTGCTTTGGGTTGAGTGGGGCAGATTGGAGTGAGGCAGACTGTTTTGGTATGGAGTGGGGCATATTGGAGTCGGGCAGATTGTTTTAGGTTGAGTGGGGCAGATTGGAGCAGGGCAGATTGCTTTGGATTGGAGTATGGCAGATTGTTTTGGGTTGGAGTGGGGCAGATTCTTTTGGACTGGAGTGAAGCAGATTGTTTTGGACTGGAGTGGGGCAGATTGTTTTAGATTGGAATGGAGCAGATTGTTTTGGATTGGAGTGGGGTGAATTGGAGTGGGGCAGATTGGAGTTTGGTGGACTGGAGTAGACTGGATTGCGGTCAGTGGTTTGAATTGGAATGGGGTGGGTTGGATTGGATTGAGTGGGGCAGATTGGTTTGGGGTGTGCTGGGGTGGTGAATTGGAGTGGGGCAGATTGGAGTGTGGTGGATTGGGATGTACTGCACGATTATGTGTTAAAGCATCATTTAAAAAATGTCACACAAGATAGAAACAATGTCGCTTTGCAATAAAATAATCCTCATCTTTTGAGAACAGCACCCACGAGTAAAAACAAAAGGCAACATGAGCAAAATAAAAGAAACATAATTATAGAACATAAATCTTTGCAATTTTGTCTTTCCTGCTGGGCACGATTTTGCTGGTCACATGCTTTCTGTTTGTAGGACACTAAAAATCAAACAGAACAAAATAGTACCTCAATCACGTCGGTAGCAGTGGATGGGCACTGATTAAGTTGAATCAATCAGTGCTTGTCCCTGCTCCACAGAGAGGAACAAAAATAATGTTAGGCCTGCCTGGACGAATTACGAGGCTGTAAAGAAGAGTGCCATGCAAGCCAACAAATGGTAACCATGGGCGGGCTCCAAGCCCTTTTATGTATCCAACAGTGTCTCGCTAGCATATACTCATGCAGGCTCGACCCTAAAAAGAAGATAAAAGGCATGATAACACAGTGTCTGTTAGAAGCCACATAATTTTGCTGGTGCCTCCATGTGTGATGATGCAAGTGCGTACATGCGTCACTACCCATGCGCGTGTGTACGAAATGACACAGGTGCCATTTTTTAATTTACCAATAAAAGATCAATCAGCAATTTCAAAAAGAAAATTGAAGTAGCACAAACTTTTGTCTTTAGGCTGATGGTGGAAAGTAGTTTCTGCCCTGTCCCTCCCAAAAAATAAAAAATTAAAAAAAGGTTAATAGGGTCAGAGAGGCAATAAAGGAGTAGATGGGAGAGCAGTTGGGGCAAAATAACACAAAAATAAAGCTTGTGGGGGAGGGGAAAAGCAGCACTTAAGGGATAGAGCAACATGAAGGCGGGGGAAGAAGCATATGAGGGAGAAAGCAGTACCAGGGTGAGCAGAGAAGCACACGACAGGCAGAGCAAGCAGAATGAGAGAGCAAGAGTAACACAGAGTGCATGAAAGGGGGAGAGAAGCACACAATGGAAAGAGCTGGAAAAGGCATGAACTCTCATCAACTCCTTAACCAAAAAAAAAATATAAGTCACACAATGTAAGGATGGGAAAGAGGGTCTGGTCTAGAGGAGAGACAAACACAAAAGAGAAGGGCAAGCCAACACAAGCCAGCGATAAAGAAGCAAAAAAAGTTGAGTGACAATAAAGCCAATCAAGGGTAACCACTGGCGGGATCTAAGTCCATTGGAAGTACTTGATAATGTCAGAATGCACCTTTTGCAACCAAAGAGCTTGCACTATGTGGCAGGTAAGATGTAAAATGACAAATGTCTGCTATGAAGTCCCAACGTTATGTAGTAAAAAAATGACATTCTGACACCTAAGGGGGCAGGGTAGAAAAATATTTTGCCATATGTATATGACCTCTGTAATGGTTGTAGTAAGGATTATAATGATTAAGAAGCTGATAATGAAGATGTTCAGTTAGTAATTCAGCCAACATTAATCAACGTAATGGTAGTGTACTAAATTTATGAACTTACGGAGTATAAGAAGAGAATAATAGAATTAATTGTTCCTCTTGGGATTCAGCTATGTAACCTGGAGTTTACTGGGCAAGCATTTGAATCACTAATGTCTTATTATGTGATTGTTCATTAGTGTCAATGCAGTGTGTGTCTGTGCATGTGCTTTTGCATGTGTGTGTATAGATCTTTGTCTGCAGTACTATGTAGGATTGTGTTCATGGACCCCCCCTCCTAATATGTGTCCACATGTGTCTGGGTTTGTATGTTAGTGTAGCATGTAACACATAACAAACTTCTCCTTAATCAAAAATGTGTTTTGAAAATGTTTTCAAAATGAAAAACAAATTTCCATTTGTCTGAGCAGCTTTTTCTGTAAATTATTATTTCTCAATTATTCTTTTGGATTGTAATGTGCATGCATAAAAAAGAGGTACCTTTTTATTGTATTCGTTTAAACTCACTATTATTGAGGTTGTTGCTGGCCGGTGAGAGACGTGTGACGTGACAGGCTATGTGAGAGGCGGGGCCACGAAGGGGGCTGCTCACACTTTGCTGTGCTCTGAGCTCCAAGGTCTAGAGCTGTGAGCCCCGGTCGGATTATCGCAGGCAGCCTGGCCACTCTGACTGCGCTCCTGGGCCCCCAGTTCTTTTCCAGGGTCCGTGTGAGGCCATCAGCTCCAGTCAGCAGGGAGCGATCCGCGGCACACCCAGCGAGTGTGGCTGCCGACAGAAGGCGGCCGCGGAACATGGCCACAGGTGGTCCGCAGAGGTGGCCCGGTTAGTTCCGGGTGCAGCCTGCGGCCGCGTGCTTAGGCCTCACTCACCCTTGGCCCCTCAATCTTTTGGCAAAATTTGGCAATTGCAATCCCTGGCTAGAATTTCTGCTGAAGCTTGAGTGAGGGCCCCTTGCCTTAGGAGCTCTGACCACAAGGCTTAGGTGGTAACCTTCCCCCGGCCCGTGCTGTCAGGGTCAGGGAGACCCTGGGAGACCCCGGACAACTAACCTAGGACTGTCCAGGACTGTGAGACCGCATCGGACCAGGAACCAGCATTGGTTCGGCTTGGCAGCCCAGCCTCAGCAGCAAGGCAATCAGGCGACCAGGAGGTAGGCTGACATCCATGTGGTGGGAGCTCCGCACATATGGTACGTGCAGTCTTGACCCCAGCGAGAGTCCAGCAGTAGGGGGATGGGACTTATGATCAAAGTCTCCACATCTGACCTGCTTGACCACCATCTCCCCTGCCCTCCACCTTTCTGCTGCTGCTGCGAGCATCTGGCCCCTGGCCCCGGGTCACAGTACAAATAGCCCAGACAGACCTAAGGATTTGAGGAGTGCTTTATCAGCCAGCAGAAGCACAGGAGTGCAACACCAAGTTTCTAAGTCTTGTATCACGGTCAAAAGAATGGTTAAAAAGAGAAACTTGGCCAGAAACCCAGCCAGAAAGAGACAATTAGACGCCCTTAGCAATAGCCAGCAAGAGAGTCTGCAGCTGAGCCCAGAATTCAAAGGTACGTGCGAAGGGAGGCGGGATAGTAAGCATCTCGAGCCTTCTGCCTCCAATCATCCGCAACTTCGATCTTACCCTGGGATAGAAGTTGGAAGTAATCAGAGGAGTAGCCTGACAACTGAAGGATTTTACGGCACGCTTACATGCCCCTACTCGGGGTCGAATTCAAAGCTACTTAAAAAAAATTACACAAACTTCGCACCCTCCCCCCACATCGCACAAAGCCCAAAGGAAAAAACAAAGCGATCCCTATCTTTAAACAGGTCGGCCTTGACGTGCTCAGAGTCCCCTGAATCAACAAGGGGGAACCTCAGGCGAACAAGCTCCCACCTCACACGCCATCAAGAATGCATCTCAAAGGGGGTGGCCTCTCAAAACAATTGCCTTACAACGACAGTACACATTCACACAAATAACCTCCCCCAGGGGACTGGGACCTTGCCAAGTTCCCCAACTACCCTGGAGACACGATCTCCTTTAAAGGAGCAAAGGCAGCGTAGTACATCAGACTTTGAGCATGGGTTTCTTTCAGATCCGTTTCTAGCGTCACTGGAAGCCCAGATTGATGCACAAATGGAAGCGTCCTTGGCCCAAATGCTACTACTGAAGAGGACAACAAGCCTTAACCTTGACTCCTCGCACCAATTCCACAAAGACGGCAGTCGACCAGTCAGCTTGGCAAGCTCAGCAACTTCAAACCAGGCATGCCCACTGTTTAAACAGGACACAATAGCTAAAGCCCTTCTCTGGCAATCACAAACAATGGAGCTTCAGATCGTTTTAATTCAGTTGATTGCTACAAGCCTAGTGGACCTAGAAACCAAGCTAACTCTGCTAGAACATAAACTCAGCCAGATAGAAGTGGCCCAATTTTGCTTTGCACCCGACTAATTGATAAACTAACCTCCATACCAGAAATCTTGCGGGCACAGCTAGACAACGTAAAAAATTATTCTTCACCCAGGGATAAACAATCAGATAAGCAAGCTCCAGAAATTAGCAACCCCACAAAAACAGGGGAACGAGCACTTAACTTGGCAACCACTAGCTGCAGAAAAAAATTGGTTTCTAAGTCGGATTCTATCGAAACTACAACACTCCACCTAAATCCTCAAATAAACAATAGCTCCACTCAGCACAGTCTTAAGCCACCTATCTCAGAAACCCACACCCTGTCACGAAAAACGATAAAGAAATTGAAAAAACTGTCAAAAAAACAGCGCCTACAAAAAAGGCACCCGGTGATAACAGGGTCACACTGCACAGCACACCTTCCCAATCATCAAGAAAAGACAGTTAAACTTTTCCCAATTTTCCACCAGGGTTCCAAACAAGGTGCAACCATTCTGGATACAATATAGCACCAAAACACAGAGGGGCCTGCAACCCGATAGCGCAAGAGCCAACTGAGTTAGGAGAAAAACAGGGAGTGCAACTGATGCTAACCACAAATAATCAAGATCACGGCACTACACATGCTCCATCGTCCACTACCCCTCATGAAATGGGCACTATTGGGCTCACTACAGAAAAAGCAACCAAACGCCAGTCCAGACCAGGGGTCAATACAACTAAGCAGGAGGAACAGAAAAACACTTGCCTGCACCAGAACATTGCACTAACTATGGATTCCGCCCTCCCTGTAACTCAAAAGGACTGGTCCTATCAAATGGAGACCACACCATCGGGATGCCCCAGCTCGCTATCTCCTTTGGAATAATGCCACCCACTAAACCAGTATTTCAATGAGGAAACCAAGAGGTCATCACTGACGACCTGGGGAGGCACGAGGGTCAGGCGCAGGCCACTTTGGCCAGTGGGAGCATGAACATCTGGGAACCCACTAGAGCCATCCCACAGGGCCCAATTCCTGAGGAAGAGCGAGCAATCAACATACCCCTTCAGTGCCATTTTCCAACAGAGGATAAGGAACCAAGAGCAAACAATAGAAGACCCCCACAAAACAACCACAAGAGGAATAAACACTGGCCCACCCAGGGGGTAATTAAAAACAAGCACAGGAGCCTGCGCTTGTTTTTTACAATATTTTTACCTCGAATTTGCTAATATCATGATTTCACTGTATTTTTATTTTTTTTAGCTTTTTTGCCTATCGGCGTCCCTCTGGGATCCCAGGACCCACTTAATGGATCATGGTATTCCTACCGTGCCCCCATTTCTTTTTGTTTATGTTTGTTTGGGGGACCCAGCTCAAGCCGAGTTCCAAGAAGGCTGCCAATATTTCCTGGCTGAAGTGTTGGCAGCCAATCAGAGCTCTGCATTTCCCTGCACGAGCTCGTTATTATTCGCGAAGTCCCCGCGGCCACAGATATCACTAATTTACCTTATTGGCAAATTTGGTGTAATTCCATCCAGCGGTTAGAGCTGTAGACGAGCTGACAAGTTCTGAGGGAATTAACATGGGAAAACACACATTTTTTAGCCCCTTTTTTCTCAGCCCCAGCTTGACGAATCACCTCAAAACTTTCCATGTGCAACAAGAATCACCGGCACACTTTTTGGGGAAAAGTTTGTGAAGATTTGTCAAACCGCGCCAAAGATATAGGCAAGTCAAAAAACACTTTTCCTATGGAAACATGGTCCTAGCTATAACTACCAACTGGCAACCACCAGTAGATAGTATATATAGCTACAGGGGTCCACCTTGGACTGGGGAACTGGGTTCAAGTCTTGGCAGGGACGCTTAACATCCTTTGATTCTGGGCAAATCACTTAATCTGCCTGTGCCTAACAAAAATGAATGTGTGCTCTTGTAAAGAGCTCTGATACCTTCAAGTCTATTTCTCGGTATATAAAACAAAAAAGAAATATATACAAAATATATATCTATATCTATATATATTTTCCGCGCAAGGCCAGAAACGCGGTACAAGGACCCGCCCTATCAAGAGTCCCGTGAGTCACTGGCAATGGACTTTTTCTTCAAGGTATTGAAATACCCGGGACCGCCACGAGAACGGGCCATGCCAAGTGGCCGCTGCCAGGTTGCAGACGTTGACTTCACGGGGGAGAGGGCTGATTGCAGCATTCACCACGGCCTGGACTGGTCCGCAATTGTGGCTGGGGCGTAGGGGACTTGAGGGTTCTCTGCACACTATTATTGAAGTTTGTTGCCTGCCACTACTTGGCCCCCCCTTTACATGGTATTTTACAGCGTTCACTTGAGTATTATCAACCCTGCTTTTGGTACTCACCATGATGTTGCACGCTGGGAGCTGTAGTCTCGGATTTGACTGCAGCTGTTCCCAATTAAGCAAGGTCAGCTGATCTCCCAGGAAAGGGAGCACCGTAGGAGGTTAAAGGAGGGAAATGGCACCATTCTGTTGCGAGCGGCATCTGAGGAAGGCTGAAATAGCCGAAATGCATTATGCTGTGCAACCTTTGGTGAATAAAGGGCTCCCACAACAATCCCCGCTGTGTCCTTGGGTCACTTTTATCCGAGTGGTCATCCTTTGTATATTTTCCGCGCAAGGCCAGAAACGCGGTACAAGGACCCGCCCTATCAAGAGTCCCGGGAGTCACTGGCAATGGACTTTTTCTTCAAGGTATTGAAATACCCGGGACCGCCACGAGAACGGGCCATGCCAAGTGGCCGCTGCCAGGTTGCAGACGTTGACTTCACGGGGGAGAGGGCTGATTGCAGCATTCACCACGGCCTGGACTGGTCCGCAATTGTGGCTGGGGCGTAGGGGACTTGAGGGTTCTCTGCACACTATTATTGAAGTTTGTTGCCTGCCACTACTTGGCCCCCCCTTTACATGGTATTTTACAGCGTTCACTTGAGTATTATCAACCCTGCTTTTGGTACTCACCATGATGTTGCACGCTGGGAGCTGTAGTCTCGGATTTGACTGCAGCTGTTCCCAATTAAGCAAGGTCAGCTGATCTCCCAGGAAAGGGAGCACCGTAGGAGGTTAAAGGAGGGAAATGGCACCATTCTGTTGCGAGCGGCATCTGAGGAAGGCTGAAATAGCCGAAATGCATTATGCTGCGCAACCTTTGGTGAATAAAGGGCTCCCACAACAATCCCCGCTGTGTCCTTGGGTCACTTTTATCCGAGTGGTCATCCTTTGTATCTATATATATATATATATATATATATATATATATATATATATACATATATTACCTACCGGCGGTCGCCAGTTGGTAGTTATAGTTAGGGCCTAGTTTCCATAGCAAAAGCATTTTTTGACTTGGCTATAACTTTGGCGTTGTTTGACCAATCTGCATGAAATTTTGCCAATGAAGTGTCAAAGTGGGTACTATTGATTGGGACAGTTTGGGGGTTATCCGAGCAGTGGGGACCGAGAATTTGGGGCACAAATAAGGTTGCGTTTCTAATGCTAATTCCCATAGGAACCTTTAGTCACCTCTACATCCCGAACTGGACTTACAACAAATTTGGCAGTGAGGTAGATGCTTATTTGGTGTAAATCCGTTCAGTAGTTTTTGAGAAATGTAAGTTTAAAATTATAGTGATATCTCTGCCCGCGGATATTTTGCGGTGGTTTCGCGATTAATCATGAATGCACGCGCCTACGAGAATGCTCTGATTGGCTGGATGCAACCTGAATAGAAAGTTACGGCCCCATTTTATCTATCGGGAATGGTTACCGGGGCTGAAAATCTGTGTGAAAGCACACATAAGTGGTTAGGATGGAGATACTGTGACCCCATGGTTCAGAAATGGAGGTGTTAGTGATAGAAGTTATACGTCCAAAATAGTTTTTTTTTAATCGCGCTCAGTATTCGTGACGATGCCACGACTGCCATCATGGGCCCCCGTGTACCATCGCTTGGAGATCACGACTACCGAACTCATCGCGAATATTGGTGGAATAATAAAAAAATATATCTGTGAATCATTAATATGCATTGTTATAGAGATATTGATGAATGTTTTTATAGAGTTATTTATAAAGTGAGTTATCTACTGTGATGGTTAGATTAATTATATAGTTATAATTTTTTAATTTGGTGGTGTCTATTGAATTCCTGCTTTTGCTTTCTGCTTTTGTGATGTGTCCGAGGGGATCGCGATTACCGATGACATCGCTATCTCCGGCCTAACTGCGAAAACGGAAAAGAGGTTTTAGAGATGGTTGTTCTAGAAATACAGTAGAAAAACATGAGTTTGAAGTGTACAGTAATAAACCTCTAGTGTGTAAAATACTGTAATGTGTGTGCTAATATGCGTTTTCACTTTATGGGAAAGGCACAATCGTCGTGGTTAACAACGTCATCGTGATGTTCCAAATAACAGCGAAAACATAAAATAGGTCTGAACGATGGTTTTTAAAGAAACTTAGTACAAAAATATGAGATTAAACATGCTTTCAAAGAAGTATGTATATAGTAATGTGTATAGGGCAATGTTCAGAATGGATTTTTTTACATATTATTTTTGGATGTGTTGGTGGCCTTTGAAGGTCTGCTTTGTTTTCCATTTTCGCGATGTGTTCGCGGGGATCCCCAAAAACGTAAGAAAAAAAAAACCTTTAGAAAAAAACTTCACTATATTTTGCGTACTAGGGTGCCTTGACAAGAGTTGTTGTGTTGGTTGTGTGTATATGGCTGCTACACATAAGACCAGATGCAGAGTTTCAGGCTACTTAGAAACACCCTGTTGCCTTCATCTGTAAAGTGCACGCCATCATTTCAATAAATTCCATGCATGTCAAAACGCAGATTGTTGTTATTAATACAGCCCATGCGATGGTCTCTGAGGAATGCAGAAACAGTTTTATTAACATTTTTCCTGGCTTTGTCAATCTGTGCAAAACACACAAGATGATGGACGGAATGTTGCACATTGGCAAACATTCACCCCCAGTCACAGATCTGGGTTTAATCCATCGTTATTTTGCTTCACCACGCCACCCCAGTTCAGACATAGCCATATGCAAATCAGTCTTGACCCTGTGCCTCATGGGAACAGTCCAGACCGAACTGCCAAGCCATGTCTTCCCTGGACCGGAATCAAGCATCCTAGGACCGGTTTCGGGCTTTCAGCCCTCATCAGCCAGGATAGCTTGACTCCAGTGGCGTAGTGAGCACGGGACCCACGTTTGGGCATACCCTTCCCACTTAGGCGAAATGCAAAACACACAAGATGATGGACGGAATGTTGCACATTGGCAAACATTCACCCCAGTCACAGATCTGGGTTTAATCCATTGTTATTTTGCTTCACCACGCCACCCCAGTTCAGACATAGCCATATGCAAATCAGTCTTGACCCTGTGCCTCATGGGAACAGTCCAGACCGAACTGCCAAGCCATGTCTTCCCTGGACCGGAATCAAGCATCCTAGGACCGGTTTCGGGCTTTCAGCCCTCATCAGCCAGGATAGCTTGACTCCAGTGGCGTAGTGAGCACGGGACCCACGTCTGGGCATACCCTTCCCACTTAGGCTGAAATGCAAAACACACAAGATGATGGACGGAATGTTGCACATTGGCAAACATTCACCCCCAGTCACAGATCTGGGTTTAATCCATCGTTATTTTGCTTCACCACGCCACCCCAGTTCAGACATAGCCATATGCAAATCAGTCTTGACCCTGTGCCTCATGGGAACAGTCCAGACCGAACTGCCAAGCCATGTCTTCCGTGGATCGGAATCAAGCATCCTAGGACCGGTTTCGGGCTTTCAGCCTCATCAGCCAGGATAGCTTGACTCCAGTGGCGTAGTGAGCACGGGACCCATGTCTGGGCATACCCTTCCCACTTGAGGCGAAATGCAAAACACACAAGATGATGGACGGAATGTTGCACATTGGCAAACATTCACCTCCAGTCACAGATCTGGGTTTAATCCATCGTTATTTTGCTTCACCACGCCACCCCAGTTCAGACATAGCCATATGCAAATCAGTCTTGACCCTGTGCCTCATGGGAACAGTCCAGACCGAACTGCCAAGCCATGTCTTCCCTGGACCGGAATCAAGCATCCTAGGACCGGTCTCGGGCTTTCAGCCCTCATCAGCCAGGATAGCTTGACTCCAGTGGCGTAGTGAGCACGGGACCCACGTCTGGGCATACCCTTCCCACTTAGGGCGAAATGCAAAACACACAAGATGATGGACGGAATGTTGCACATTGGCAAACATTCACCCCAGTCACAGATCTGGGTTTAATCCATTGTTATTTTGTTTCACCACGCCACCCCAGTTCAGACATAGCCATATGCAAATCAGTCTTGACCCTGTGCCTCATGGGAACAGTCCAGACCGAACTGCCAAGCTATGTCTTCCCTGGACCGGAATCAAGCATCCTAGGACCGGTTTCAGGCTATCAGCCTTCATCAGCCAGGATAGCTTGACTCCAGTGGCGTAGTGAGCACGGGACCCACGTCTGGGTATACCCTTCCCACTTAGGGCGAAATGCAAAACACACAAGATGATGGACGGAATGTTGCACATTGGCAAACATTCACCCCCAGTCACAGATCTGGGTTTAATCCATCGTTATTTTGCTTCACCACGCCACCCCAGTTCAGACATAGCCATATGCGAATCAAGCATCCTAGGACCAGTTTCGGGCTTTCAGCCCTCATCAGCCAGGATAGCTTGACTCCAGTCAAGCTATCCTGGCTGATGAAGGCTGATAGCCTGAAACTGGTCCTAGGATGCTTGATTCGGTCCAGAGAAGACATGGCTTGGCAGTTCGGTCTGGACTGTTCCCATGAGGCACAGGGTCAAGACTGATTTGCATATGGCTATGTCTGATCTGGGGTGGCGTGGTGAAGCAAAATAACGATGGATTAAACCCAGATCTGTGACTGGGGGTGAATGTTTGCCAATGTGCAGCATTCCGTCCATCATCTTGTGTGTTTTGCATTTCGCCCTAAGTGGGAAGGGTATGCCCAGACGTGGGTCCCGTGCTCACTACGCCACTGGAGTCAAGCTATCCTGGCTGATGAAGGCTGATAGCCTGAAACCGGTCCTAGGATGCTTGATTCCGGTCCAGGAAGACATGGCTTGGCAGTTCGGTCTGGACTGTTCCCATGAGGCACAGGGTCAAGACTGATTTGCATATGGCTATGTCTGATCTGAGGTGGCGTGGTGAAGCAAAATAACGATGGATTAAACCCAGATCTGTGACTGGGGTGAATGTTTGCCAATGTGCAGCATTCCGTCCATCATCTTGTGTGTTTTGCATTTCGCCCTAAGTGGAAGGGTATGCCCAGACGTGGGTCCCGTGCTCACTACGCCACTGGAGTCAAGCTATCCTGGCTGATGAAGGCTGATAGCCTGAAACCGGTCCTAGGATGCTTGATTCGGTCCAGGAAGACATGGCTGGCAGTTCGGTCTGGACTGTTTCCATGAGGCACAGGGTCAAGACCGATTTGCATATGGCTATGTATGAACTGGGGTGGCGTGGTGAAGCAAAAATAACGATGGATTAAACCCAGATCTGTGACTGGGGGTGAATGTTTGCCAATGTGCAGCATTCCGTCCATCATCTTGTGTGTTTTGCATTTCGCCTAAGTGGGAAGGGTATGCCCAGACGTGGGTCCCGTGCTCACTACGCCACTGGAGTCAAGCTATCCTGGCTGATGAAGGCTGATAGCCTGAAACCGGTCCTAGGATGCTGATTCCGGTCCAGGGAAGACATGGCTTGGCAGTTCGGTCTGGACTGTTCCCATGAGGCACAGGGTCAAGACTGATTTGCATATGGCTATGTCTGAACTGGGGTGGCGTGGTGAAGCAAAATAACGATGGATTAAACACAGATCTGTGACTGAGGGTGAATGTTTGCCAATGTGCAGCATTCCGTCCATCATCTTGTGTGTTTTGCATTTCGCCTAAGTGGGAAGGGTATGCCCAGATGTGGGTCCCGTGCTCACTACGCCACTGGAGTCAAGCTATCCTGGCTGATGAAGGCTGATAGCCTGAAACCGGTCCTAGGATGCTTGATTCCGGTCCAGGGAAGACATGGCTTGGCAGTTCGGTCTGGACTGTTCCCATGAGGCACAGGGTCAAGACTGATTTGCATATGGCTATGTCTGAACTGGGGTGGCGTGGTGAAGCAAAATAACGATGGATTAAACCCAGATCTGTGACTGGGGGTGAATGTTTGCCAATGTGCAGCATTCCGTCCATCATCTTGTGTGTTTTGCATTTCGCCCTAAGTGGGAAGGGTATGCCCAGACGTGGGTCCCGTGCTCACTACGCCACTGGAGTCAAGCTATCCTGGCTGATGAAGGCTGATAGCCTGAAACCGGTCCTAGGATGCTTGATTCGGTCCAGGGAAGACATGGCTTGGCAGTTCGGTCTGGACTGTTCCCATGAGGCACAGGGTCAAGACTGATTTGCATATGGCTATGTCTGAACTGGGGTGGCGTGGTGAAGCAAAATAACGATGGATTAAACACAGATCTGTGACTGGGGGTGAATGTTTGCCAATGTGCAGCATTCCGTCCATCATCTTGTGTGTTTTGCATTTCGCCCTAAGTGGGAAGGGTATGCCCAGATGTGGGTCCCGTGCTCACTACGCCACTGGAGTCAAGCTATCCTGGCTGATGAAGGCTGATAGCCTGAAACCGGTCCTAGGATGCTTGATTCCGGTCCAGGGAAGACATGGCTTGGCAGTTCGGTCTGGACTGTTCCCATGAGGCACAGGGTCAAGACTGATTTGCATATGGCTATGTCTGAACTGGGGTGGCGTGGTGAAGCAAAATAACGATGGATTAAACCCAGATCTGTGACTGGGGGTGAATGTTTGCCAATGTGCAGCATTCCGTCCATCATCTTGTGTGTTTTGCATTTCGCCCTAAGTGGGAAGGGTATGCCCAGACGTGGGTCCCGTGCTCACTACGCCACTGGAGTCAAGCTATCCTGGCTGATGAAGGCTGATAGCCTGAAACCGGTCCTAGGATGCTTGATTCCGGTCCAGGGAAGACATGGCTTGGCAGTTCGGTCTGGACTGTTCCCATGAGGCACAGGGTCAAGACTGATTTGCATATGGCTATGTCTGAACTGGGGTGGCGTGGTGAAGCAAAATAACGATGGATTAAACCCAGATCGGTGACTGGGGGTGAATGTTTGCCAATGTGCAGCATTCCGTCCATCATCTTGTGTGTTTTGTCAATCTGTGGACAGGATTGATTTGACCACTTCCATTTCTGTCTTTGGCATATATTGGAGTACACCAAGACAGTGTGTGGGAAAAGCGGCATCAGTTCTGCAAAGGTTTCTTTCATTAGAATTTCCAGCCCTACCCCAGTCAATGTGCCTGGGCCATTGCCACCACAGTGCCCAATCATGAGGTGAGGAGCTTGGGAATCCACAATGGATTTAACCAAAGCCAGCAACTGATGAAACTTTAACCCTCTCTGGCCAACCCAAGTAATCCGCACATTTGGCAAATCCAAGTCCCTGTCAATGAGGACTTACAAAATTGTTAAAAATAAAACCAGTTATTAATGTACTTTCTGATCAACACATATGAAATCAAAAAATGAGTGGTATATAATATAAATATAATACACAATATCCAATTATAGAAAGAAAGTACAAACATCTTAGAGGTTCACTTAAAAAAATGGATGTTACAATTAAGAAATAGAATTTTAAAAAACCTTACAAACTGAAAAAAATCAAAGGTTACAGAGACGTTATAGTTAGGAATTAGCATTTAAAAAACCTTAGAAATTCACTGAAAAAAAACAAAGGTTACAGGGACATTATACTTAGGAAATAGAATTTAAAAAACCTTAGACATTCACTGAAAAAAACAAAGGTTACAGGGACGTTATACTTAGGGTGATATTTCACTCTTACAAAACCAGAGAAATCCAGCAGTTATGCTTAGCTCAGCTAACTATAACTGGCGCCCGGCAATGCACTGCTAATGACCTCACATATTACATCACTCATGCCATGGTCAGTGACATCACTGATGACATCTCAGATGACATCACTGATTACATCATCTACAGAATCTCTGACGCACCACTCACACCCCATGTAACCTTTCATACACCCACTCCAACTTTCATACTACAATTCTCAAAACCATTGACACACCCATACCAGTACTTACGTACCCACTCACTGATTCATAGGTCTACACACACATCCACTCATACACCCATACAGCCACTCACACACTGTCAGACACTCATACAGCTACTCACACACCTACTCACTCATCCATAGAGTCAATCACACAGTCACTTACTCACCTATACAGTTATACACACACCAACTTACTTATTCATACACATACTAAAACATATCTACTCACCTATACAGTCACTGACACAAGTACACACTCACCCATACAGCAACTCCCACAATCCAATATTCCATCACTAACCTATACTGCCTTTCACATATGCAATTACTCACCCATAAACCACTAACACTTCTATTCACTTACCAACATAGCCATATGGACACTCAGTCACCCATACAGCCCCTCTCAGACGCACTCACAAACCCATACAGTCAGTGATTCACCCACTCACTCATCCATGCAGGGAGTCACAAACCCCCTCACCCACCCACACAGATATTCATACACCCATACAGGTACTCAGAAAACCAATCAATAACCCATACAGCCACTCATGTACCTACTTACCAACCCATGTAGCCACCTACACATCAACTGACAGACTGATACAGACATTCATACAAATTTGTCACTCACCCATACATTCACAGAGACACGTATAATCACTCACTTATACAGTCAGTCACGCACCCACAAAATCATCCATACAGGGACTCATACACCCACTGATTCATCAATACACCTTGGTGTATATCTTTTTAACACTCATAAACTTTTTAGAAACACTAACAGTCACTGGATGATGTCATCAGTGATGTCATTTGAGATGTCATGAGTGATGTTATCAGTGATGTCACTGACCATGTCATGAGTGATGTAAATGTGAGGTCATAAGCAGTGCATTGCATTGCGGGGGCGCAGGATATAGTTAGCTCAGCTAACTATAACTACTGAATTTTCTGGTTTTGTACGAGTGAAATATCACCCTAACTATAACGTCCCTGTAACCTTTGTTTTTTCAGTGAATATAGATACATATATAGATAGATATAGATATATAGATATACATTAGACAGATATGTGTATGTGTGTAGTTATAGTTAGAGTGTTAGGCAAGACTTTCCATAGGAATAGAGGTTTTTATCACTAATAAGTTTGATGCTGCTTGCCGAACCTTCACCAAACTTTACAAAAAATGTTCATCCGGCTGAGCTCCATCCTGACACGTTTCATGGTGATCCTAAAGTGGGAGCTGAGAAAAAGGGGGGCCACAAAGCGCTTTTTTCCCCCTCAGTTTCCGTAGGGAAAATTAGACAGCGATACAAAAAAACAGTTGACAGAATTGCACAAATTTGGGCTGAATGCAAGATATTTATCCAGAAAGAGTGCATTTTGTTTTTTGGCTTTTTAAAAAAAATATTTTATTTATTGATTTTATGCTGGTGCTTCGTCATAATACACAGCAGACACAATGCACACAAAAAATACAGAGTTCATTTAAGTAGTCTAATACAGATTCTGCCTCAGATTTGAGGACCCTAGGCCCCGGAGCATAAAAAATACAATTCAAATGAATAACAAATGGTTAACATACCACAGACAATCAAATTTCTCAAATGAGGTCTTAAAATGCGCATATCTGGGCTAAAGCTGAGAGCCAAACAAATTAGTAGCCGTAGGCAAAAAAAAAGGGTGCATACTCCAATACGGTACCAAGCCGGCCGTATGATACCAGTGTCAGAGCATAAGTTGGTTCTACCTGCATCAATAATTGCCCAACAGGTTATGAAGTGCAAATACTAAACTAAGGATAGCAGCAGATCTGCAAACATTACCATAAAGTTCAAATGCATAATCCCCCCCCAAAAAAACATACATAAGGCAGCAGCATGCCCATACACGTAAAACATAATTACGCAATGCAAACCAATTGCAGAATAAAGTCAATATAATGTAAAAGCATAGTGGTAAACATTTGGACATGATCAACAGTGATTGCCACCAAAGATATCAGGTGGTTATAACGTGTAGGTACAGAGCAGAAATAAACAATAATCACAGCAAAATCTGTAAACATTATCATAAACTGCATATGCATAATCGGAGAAAGATATTCATATATTTAAACAGAAAAATAGGCATTATACGCTTAAAGCTCATAAAAAGCACATACGATCTTAAGACGTAGAGATCCAGATCTGCCGCCCAGTTAGCTACTGCTGCTGCTGCCTTCTACCTCAATTTACTCATTGCCCAGTCAGGCCTTCGATCCAGTTAGTTACAGACGGACGACCAGATCCTGGCCCCCCACAACTGCTTTTTGGGCCCCTTATATTTATACAAACTTATTTCCATATTGTAAGCTGCCAAAAATCTGGACCTCCACATAAAAAATGTTGCAGGTTCTGGATTCAGCTACTATGAAGCAATAAGAAGCTGAGCACACCCATAGCTATAAATAATAAGTATACCTCTTTCTGTAATACATCATTGCCCTCAGATTCATCAATCACACCCAACATCATTAGCACGGGGTTGATCTGAACCTGCTCACCGATTGATCCCATAAAGTTCCAATATATTGCATCAAAGAATCTAGTTTGGGGCATGAAAAAAACCTATGGACAATCTCGGCCTGGTCAGACCAACACCTATTGCAGTTCCCACTAAACCTACCACCCCATTTTGCCACCTTAGCCGGGGTGTGGTATAAGCTGAATACCCTCTTGAAATATTGGCTTCCCAGACTCACCATTAACAGGACCTTGTTACCTAAATCCAGTGACTCCTGAAGAAAAAGGCCCTCAAACCCAAGTTTAGCTCCCCATTTCATATTTTGCACTTCCAAATCATCAGGTAGGTCTTGAATCAAGAGGTTATAAATTAAACCAATTTTATCCCTCCATGTCATAGCCTCAACAAAGGGGATTCTATCTGCTAGAAGTAGTTCCCTTATTCCTTTATTTATAAAATCACGGATCTGAAGATACCTAAAAAAAATCACCCTGAAGCAGCCCAAAGGTCTCATGCAGCTCACTAAAACAATAGAGTTGGCCATCCCAATACAAGTCGTCCAGCACCGTGATTCCCTTCTGTAGCCATCTATTGAAAATTGCGTTTTGAAACACTGATGGGAGAATTAATGAGGCTGACAAAGGTGTACTAAAGTTAACCATAGTTATGCCTACTCTGTGCTTTATCTGCAGACAAACTTTGTAACCTGTCCTTTAAATCTTAAATTTGGTTTTCTTATAGTAGCTGGGTTCCACATTTTTTAATAAACAACCCTTGGCCTCACTACCGGAAAATAGTTCATAGATTGTTGGGGTTTCTGCCAAGTTTATTCCATCCGACCCACCCGTAAATAAGATCCCCATGTGTTGTAGCAGGCAGGCCAAATAGTAAAACATAAGATTAGGGACCGACCAGCCACCCACAATTTGGGGAGTACCATATACTTAGTTGCCCTTCTTGACCTCCTAAAATTCCACAGGAAGCTAAAACATGCATTTTTTCATTTGGACAGCAAGCGTTTACTAATTTCCAGGGGAACAGCCCTAAAAGTATACAATACCTTTGGTATAATAGTCATTTTCAACACGTTACACCTCCCTAATAACGAGAGATGCAGATGGTTGATTCTTCCCAGCTCAAGCTTGATGCTGTGCAATAGTTGAGCCATATTCAACTCTAGAAGCTTATCTAGGGTTGCACTTATTCTAACCCCTAGATATACTGCCTCTGTCACCACCTGCTGATCACTACATCTAGTTCCCTCAGTACATAATACCTGGGTCTTTATCTCATTCCATCTATACCCTGAAAATTCTCCAATTGTTTCACTTGATTTTCAGTTAGAGAGAGGGATTCTGAAGTATCTGCTGTAACTATCGTTATATCGTCCATGTAGGACAGAACTTTATAATCTACATGATTCATTACACAGGGTTTAAAACATGGGTTTCTCTCAAGCTGGGCAATAAAGGTATCAATATATATAAAGCAAATAACAAAGGTGAACATGGACAATCCTGCCTTGTTCCCCTTGAAATTTGTAAGGTATCCAACTCCATCCCCATTATTCGAAGTGTAGTCCTAGGCATCTTATATAAAGCTTTGATGGCTTTAATAAAACTCTCATTGAAGCCCTTCCATTTGAGCACTGCCCAGAAAAATCCCCATGACACATTGTCAAAGGCCTTCTCAGCATCTAATAAAACAAAACCCATTGATGACCCTGAGGCCTCAGAAATATCAAACAAAGTGGTCAACCTCCTGACATGGTCTACTGTGCCACACCTTGAAATAAAGTTGTGCTGTCTTGGCGATACTAGTCCTAAAATCACTTTCCCCAGCCGGTTCACCAGAACTTTGGAATATATTTTACCATCACAGTTTGTTAAAGAGATTGGCCTACATGAGCCAGGATATGGGGTGATTTGCCTTTCTTCTTAAAGACAATTATATTGGATGTTTCCCATGAGGGTGGAATAACCCCAGCTTGTGCCTGCATAAAGGACCGGAGCATGTCCTGTCAAAGTTCACCAAAGAAAACCCTAAAGAACTTCAAAGGTAGATTATCCGGTCCCATAGCTTTCCCAGTGGCTAAAGAATTAATTGCCTCACATACCTCCTCCAAAGAGACTGGTGCATCTAAGATGGACCATTCCTCTACATTTAACTTAGCTCTATCCAAGTTCTTCAAAAACCTTTCAGCTATTTTTTAAAATTATAGTTAGGGCTCCCGGTTTTATGGTATTTATATTTTTGTCATTTCCATCTGTATTTATCCATATTTCTTTTTTGCTAATTTTACCTGTATTTATCCATATTTGATTTAGGTTTTGTGAAAAAATTAACCTGAAATGTGTATATTTCTGCCTTATTTAACCAGTTAAGTACACTTGTGCCTGAACGCCTGAAAGGTTTCAATGATAAATACACACTCAGATGATCAAATATGTACTTATAAGAAAACTTGCACATTTTAGTATCAAGGTTGTGCAAATCTACTGCTGTTTACGGCTCTTTACTAAAGTTCCTTTATTTTTTTAATCCCTTGCCTGTCAATCCGCACAGCTTTTGGCCTGGCAGTCATGAATGATAGCAGTCAGAATCATTCAAAAACACCCCAATTTCCGTTTTATCCACAATTAAAAATAAATACAGACAGGAAAATAAATGGTTTTCTGTCTGTATTTATCTGTAAAAATCTGTAAAAACAGAAAACAGGGAGCCATAATTATAGCTAAAAGAATTGTGATTTCTAGTGCCGCAGGACTCCTGAGTGACCACAAGATCAAAAGATAATGGTCTGATTAGCCATTTTAGGCCTCAAGGCCTTGGCGAACCAGCTTGAAAAATAAATGAAAAAAAAAACATATAGGGGAGCAGGGTAAGGATACTATGAACCCTCAACCGTTGTGCGGCATCCTAGAGGGCCCGCCCTTGACTGAAGGTCTTTAAAAAATTGGTCTCAGTCCCACAAGATAACCACTGTCTGGCAAAAGAATGTAGAAACAAAAATGGTGAGCTGCTAAAATCCACTGAAATTCTCCCAGGATGGACCAGGGCAGAGAGAGGCCTAGGGACCCAGGGGACCACATCCACTGGGGCCCAATAGAATGATCCATCTCCAAGACAACAGAGAATGCTAGCAGTTCTGTTTCTTGAGTGGCCAGAGCAGCAGGAGTGATGTTGGACACCACCGTCGCCCAAGCCCCTGTCTGCGGGCATGGAGGGTCAAAATAGTAGCACCCCACTGGCACACCATATAGGCAAAGGAAGAGAGAGAAGGTTGCTCACCCCACCCACAGGAACACGAGCACATGCCAGAGAGGAGCTGCTAAGCCTGCTCAGTAGCACAGGAGTGTGCTCCACACTCTGTCAGTAAAAAAATAAGAAATGAGAGAAAGACTGTGGGTGGTCTGGGTGGGACGTGGCATTGAAAAAAGGAAAAATAGCTGTGGCGTGAGGCCGCTAATGTAAACAAAGTGGCAGGAGCCACCCATTGACATTTACTGCTCCCGGCGATGAAGAACTCCATAATGAACTTCGTGGGCTGATATAGCTCTTGAGGTGCAGTGGCCCCCCAGGAATGTTTGCAAAAATTGCCCTATGTTTCGAGGGAATTGCATGCATGACCCTCGGGAAAGTTTTGACTTAAATCAAAGTGCTCTCAGGGGTAGAGGTTTTGCTCAAGGGCCCTGGAGTGCAGGAACTCTTAATGGTTGATACTTGGGCTGCATTATGTGGCTCAAAGGTGAAAAAAAGACTGATCCGTGTGATTTAAAAGTTGGAAATGCTTCAGTGACAATGGTTACATTGATAAAGAATGCATTTGAATATTATTTTTATTATTTAACCCATTGCTTTTTATGTTAAATACTAACTGTGATTACTGTTGTATGAATATGGTTATCCCTTGACAAAGCCAATAGGCGTGTCTTATATATTGATGTGTTGAGTCCTTCACAAAGCCAAAAGGTCTGTCGTATATATATAAATGACCCCCCTTATATTGTGATGCTGATCTAGTATGGGTGGGGGGCATTTTGATTATGGAGTTCAGGACCCACTATGGGTGAAATGCAATATAAGGTGTGTCACCAAAGTAATTTCCAGGTACCTCATGTATATATAGTGTGAGTGTTATAAATGTACTTTTCTTTTTTATATGATAAAGCACTGATTGGACAATAACTTATTGACTGTTGTTGTGGTGTGCCATTGATTTGTGATTGCCAGCCCACACCACCTGGCCTGAGTAGGCCTTGGTCTGCTCTGCTTCACTACCCTGAGAGAGTCAAGTGCTACAGTGGGTAGTTGGTTCCAAGTAAGGAGAGAGTATTTGTAATAACATCTTGCTTTACGTTAAATTCACTGAAAAGTGATGTTATAGTTCGTTACATAAAAAAGACATTAATTTACATTTTAAAAAAAATAGAAATTCACTGTTAGAAATATAGCTTCTGGTTGGTTAAGGTATACACTGAAGCCAGGCAGAAGCCACCACTCTAGTAAGTAAGTGTAAGCTAGATACACTACTAGGATAATCTGTGTTCACCCTCTGGTAGCTTTGCACAGAGCAGGCAGCCTTATCTCAAAAGGCAATGTGTAAAGTATTTATGCAACACATACACACGGTAACATAATGAAAACACCACAAAAAGACTCCAGGTTTTAAAAATAGGTTTCAATATTGTGAATAAAACAAAACGATAAAAATCCAATTTTCAAGTTATACAGTTTCACGATAAAAACAATATTTAAACAGCCCTCGTTATTGAGACAGGGTTGATGGTCACACTAAACTGGGGGGAAATAACAGAGACCCAGAAGTATGTCTACGACGAGTTTTCCTTACAGTTTTATGGATAAATCAGAGCTCCAAAGTTATTTACTAACAGCTCCAAGCGAGTCCCTTGATACCAGGGGTGGACTCCCAATTCCACCTGCCCCCGACACAGTACCTCTTAGGAGGGCCGCCGGGGTGGAGGAGCCCAAACGTGGGGTATGAAGAGAAGCTGCAACACTGCCTCTCAGGTGGACCCGCAGCATAGAGTTTTCCCAGTGGGGGGCGCCGATGGAAGAAAAGCAGTGTTGGTTCCTCTTCCGTGCAGGTGAGCTAAAGTGGCGCTGACATCACTGGTGAACTCTACATCACCGCGGCAATGTGTCAAGTTGGGGGGTTGTCCAGCGTGCTTGCAGCCCGGTGTGTTTGGTATTCTTGTACACAGAGCTGGTCCTCACAGAACGGACAGCTTGTCGTTTTTGGGGGAGCAAAGTGCTGGGTTCCACAGCTTTGAGCTCCTAGCGCGAGCAGAGCGCTGTGCTGTCTTTCACAGAGGGGAACGCTTGTCAGCTGCAGAACAGAGTGATGGTGTTGAATTAATCAACGCACTCAATCTTTAGTAGCACGAGCTGGCGATCAGGCACGCTTTCACAGAGCGGAGTGCTTGTCGGCTACAGAACGGAGCAATTGTGTTGAATTAATCAAAGCGCTCAATCTTTAGTAGCACCAGCTGGTGATCAGGCACGCTTTCACAGAGTGGACCGCTTGTCACAGGCACAGCTGCTGGACTCATGAAGGGCACAGTCCTATAGCAACAGTAACCTGGTGAAGTCTTTGATGCCCCTGAGACTTTGAAAACAGAGGGCAAGATAACAAGACCTTGGAGGGCACTTTGGAGTTTCAGTTACAGTTCAGAGGTAGCAGGCTGCAGGCCAGCACAGCAAGGCAGGTAGCAAAGTGGCAGACCGTTCTGCAGCTCAACAAGCAGCAGATCAAAACAGCAGAGCAGGTAGCAGAGTGGCAGCCCCACCTGGCAGCATAGCAGTCCTTCTAGCAATGTGCAGATGTAGAGCCAGAGATGTCTGGTTCCATGTGCAAAGGTGTCTGATAAGAAGGGGGCAGAGCCCAGTACTTATACCCTAAAATGCCTTTGAAGTGGAGGTGACTACAAAGGAAAGTCTTTAAAGTGCACAGGTCCCCTTGCAGCCCAGTCCTGTCTGCCAGTCTAACCCTGGGGAGTTGATCAGTGCTGGATGTGAGGGCAGAACACTACCTATTGACATGTACGTGTCAGTCCCTCCCCTTCCCTTCTGCCCAGGAAGACCCATCAGTATGTAGATTAATGCAGAGGCAGCTGAATGTCCTGTGTTTGCGGATTTCTAGAGGGGATGCACAAAGTATAACAGACACCCAAATCCAGACATGTTTTGGAGACAGGCTAGAGAGCACACAAAGAGTGAAGAGCAGAGAAATGCCCACTTTCTAAAAGTGGCACCCCTAAACTAGTAATGCCAAATCCAACTTTACCAGTAAAGAGAATTTGTCTTTACCAATCAAAAGATACTAAACATAAAGAAGCTGTTCATATGCAATCAGGAATTACAGCTCAAAAGTATATTAAGCAATTCCCAATAGTCGCCTGTGAGAGGAGCAGGCCTCCCACTAGTGAAAATAGGATTTCCGTGTTTGTCATTACCAGGACATGTAAAACACATAGGTACATGTCCTACAGTTTATTTACATAGCACCCTACCCTTAGGGTCACTTAGGGCCTACCTTAGGGGTGACTTACATGTAATAAAAGGGGAGTTTAAGGCTTGGTAAGTAGTTTTAAATGCCAAGTTGAAGTGGCAGTAAACTGCTCACTCAGGCCCTGCAATAGCAGGCCTGAGACAGGTTGGAAAGGCTACTTATGTGGGTGGCACAATCAGTGCTGCATGTCCAGTGGTAGGATTTGAAATACAGGTCCTGGGTTCCTGGTATACCACTTTACAATGGACTTACCAGTAACACAAATATGCCAATCAGGTATACACCAATGTCATCATGTTTAGGGAGAAGCACGGGCACTTTAGCACTGGTTAGCAGTGGTAAAGAGCTCAGAGTTCGAAGGCCAACAAAAAGAGAATCAGCAAAACAGGAGGTCAAAGGCAAAACGTCTGGGGAAACACCACCCTAAGGATGCCAGGTCCGGCATTCACTAAAAAAGGTTAAGGGATGTTATATTTAGATGACAATGTCAGCCATAGTGTTACTTTTCAAACCCAAAAAAGCACTAAAATTCGCCATTAATGGTTTTGGGGGCTAACTATAATATGTGCCCCAGCCATGCACCGCTTAGGACCTCGCATATTCCATCACACCTGACATGTTCAATTACATTATTGATTACATCACCCATGACATATCACACGACATCATTGATGATATTACTGTTGAAGAATTTCACATGTATAAATAAGTACAAAATGACCCAGAATCATGTAAAGCATACATTACATGCACATATGGGCAAATATAAAATTATTATAGTGGAGTCTACTACTTTAAGACATCAAAGACCCCTTTTATTGACAAGCCACTGCTACACAAAGCCTTCACCCTGTACACAACTGTTTACTTAGACCACACACCCTCCAGAAATCCAATCCCTATTTGGTGGCCAAGCCAGCAGTACACACATGCTTCACCCTGTCAAGAAACGTTTATGGAGACCACACACCCTCCAGATGCCCAGTCACACTTAGATTGCCAAGCTTCAATTACACACAGTCTTAGCCCTGTGCACAACTCTTCAAAGGGAGCTCACTACTTCCAGACAAACAAGGCCCCCTTAGTAGCCAAGCCCCTACTCTGTACCGCCATCATAATGTACCAGGCACCATTAGGTGACCAAGCTCCTACTATGCACAGCCTTTGCCGTGTGCGCAACTTTTGACAAAGAGACCACTCCTTCCAGACTACAAATCCCCCTTTGGAGGTCATGTCCATACTCCACACAGCCACTGCCATGTGTACAACTAGTTTACGGAGAGCACACTCCCTCCATACACCAAAGCCGCGTTAGGTGGTTAAGCCCCTACTATACACAGCCTTCACCCAGTGAGTGACTGCATAATATGGCATAGGTGCAGAAGCAAAGTGTTTCCCTTATTTTTTTGGGGCCACGTCGCCATACAAATGATGGAAATCCCCCTTGGAATAGCTCCAGCACCAACATCATCTCTATTATGGAAGGGACGCACTAGTGTCTGCGGCCTCTTCTGAAATGCAACAATGTCCTGGGAGTGAAGAAAAAGGGCGCACTCACCCGTTTTGGCCCCTGGAACTGGAGGAAATGTGGCCCCAGATATGAAAAAGTATTTGGGGTACACTGCACTGCTCCAAAACTGATGACTTTTTTTTTAATTGGTTTGGGTGGATTCCAGATAGTTATGTGTTTTGATAACACAAATTAATGCAATTCATGAGTAGACAGGACGACCAATTGCTATGCAGGCTCACCTATATACATATCTATTTTTGATTCAGGAACTATAACTATATGATAGTGCCTCGAATCAGGTATGGGTGTTTTGTAATTGCCTGTAAACGTATTAATTAGCTCACAATATAGACAGTAATATGAATCTTACCTTCATGGGTCCATAAACATTGCTGCGATCAAACATTAAGGTGAAGTAATTCAAACTGCTAAGGGCAGCTTCCCAAGGCATGTATTCCGTTTCATTAGTGAGAAACCTTGTGGTCTCCAGTGCAGCTGTTGTTTGTATGTATTTAGCTCTAAAATACAGCAATACATTATATTATACAATGCAATGCAATGCAATATAATATAATATAATATAATATAATATAAATTAATATAATATACATTAACATATTATGATATATTACATGCCGTGGCATACAGATATATTTACATAGGTGATTGGTTCTTAAATCAATTGCAACAATTACGGCGGGTTTGAGGGCATCGGGTAGGGACGGTAGAGGGAGGCAGCGGAAGAGAAGGTCTGTTTTCATGACGTGGCCTCCTTTGTGTGCATAACCTTGAGTGCGTTACTGTGTTACTCCTGGGAAAATTAATTAATTTTTCCTGCAGTATGAATCTGTGAAGTTGGTACTAATCATTTTCTCAGTAAAGGAAAGCTGAACACAAAGGGCCTCATTTTTAAGGCCACTGTACCGGTGGTGCGTCACTTTTTTTGATGCACTGGCGGCTCAGTGTGCCTGCCCATACTTACAAGGTCACATAAAGTCACCCTGTGTGACTTTTCATGGCCTTGTAAATAGGGCCCCCTTTCATGCATTACTCTGCGTGAAAGTGGCGATCGATGGGTGTTGCTGTGGGTGTTACCATGCAATATCAATGGAACCTGACACATTCCCAGATTTATAAAGTTTTGAAAGCTGGAAATGTGTCAGAATCCTATGCCTCCCCAGGGGAAATACTTTTATTTCCCCTCGTTGTTTCCTCTTTCTATGCAGCCTGCATTCAGCAGCATGCATACCAAGAGGAAAATGCCATCAAGGGATAGCTTCCTGCACAAAAACAATCATCCCCACAACGCAGGCACCCTTGCAACATGACGCAAGGTGTGTGAGCTGGTGCATTCCAGCCAATTGTGCGTCAGGGATGCGTTGTATTGATGGTAAAATTACGCATCCCTGTGGTTTTAAAATGATGCAGCTCGGCACAGGAAAATTGCTTGCAGCGCCACGCTGCGTAATTTTTTTACTAATGAGGCCCTAAGTCTCCAATGAGTTATTTCGAAAAGGTAACATCTACATGAGCATGAAACTCACAGTAAAAAGGCAAACCAGGACTAAATCTGGTTGATGCTTATTAGATGAAAACAAAAGCTGGTTAGGATTGGTTAAAAAATATTGTGAATTTCCGAATGCTAAAGGTGAAAGCTGAAAGCCAATCCTTTAGGTGGTAAACATGAGCCTGAAGTGACACTTGGGTGTTATCAACATACTGGTAGTTGGATATTCCTAACCCAGCCAAGAGATGCTACAACAGCTCTGCCCTGCTATGAGATCTACCTCCACCATCAAGCACTGCCAAGTAGTCATCCGCCACTGCATCATGGCCTGGAGCCAGACCTGTACACAGCTGCCCAATTACATCATAATTAGAAAGAACATTATTGTCAATCCTGGCTTACCTTATAAAGTCTCCGGATCATTAAACCAGAGGCACAGATAATATGCAGAACATTGCATTGACTATACCACTATCGAATGAAACACAAAGCTTTTGAGCACAAATCACGTAAATGCATTTTCACCATTGGATGTTGTTTTGGGGATTGAAAGCTATATAAGCACGAATTATCATTTAGTTCCAGAAAGGATGAATAGTATCACATGTTGAGGCAGAGTGGGGGACTTATCCTCAGTATCCGGTAATGGTGAGAATATATAGACCAAAAAAACAATAGTAGATTTGTTAACGTTTGCATAATTAATGTAAGGCCAATGGCAAGGGTTAAAACAATGTTCACTGGTTTTGAAAAGATATTTTGACTGATTTACCGAGGAAACTAAAATTCTGTTGTTTTGTTCGATTTTCTGCAAACACTGCACATCAAATTAGACCGAATCCCTAATTATTTTAAATGTGACCTTTGAATGGTAAACAATTATTTTGAATTATTTGAATCCAGTTAGTTCGAAATTCTGTTATCAATTTCTGTTTTTCGCTAAAGCAGAAAGAATCCTCGGTGATCCCAAACCCTTATCACCCTTCTTTGCTCCTAACCTGTCCCTGCCTGTTGACTCTGAGCCTTCACCCTCCACAGAACTAGATTTCTCCTTGTTAAATGCCTTTAAGTTCTTAGGTACTTTTTAGCAGGCCTGTGTTGAAGGTCCACTTCACAGAAGCACAAGAGGGCTAAGGCAAGACGAGAGGCATCCCTCCTCCTTGGAGATTACAGTCGAGTAAACATTCATATCGATTCAGCTCTTACTGAGGGGTTTTAATCTACTTTAGAAATTATGAGTATGCACGTTCAGCGAAGGAACTAGCAAGCAAGAAAAACACACTTTGATCTTACCTTGCCAAGTTGAAGGCATCATCAATAATCTGCGCACGATTAATAACTGAAATGACCTATAAAGTAATAGCAGCACATTAATACAATCATCCAAAGAGCAATGAGTAGTTCTACCTTCTACTAAGACTTCTAAAAATATGGTTGTATGTCAGAACACCATCTACAGAAATATTGTGCTACAGAAATATTGTACAAAAAATATCCTCAACCAAAATATTGTGGATGTAGCTATATATTATTAAATATAGATTTACTAGTCTTAATGCTGCATCCATGTACCTTGAAGATATATATCGTCAAGTTTCATATATGTAGAATTAAGTAACCTTAAATGTAGTAAACTGTGGAGTTATCCACGCATCTTCCTACCTATGTGTCTTTAAGTTATCATTCGCAATTTGTGTTCCTGTTGTTCCATGTTCTAATGTGTTTAGCTATGCCCTTTGGAACGCTGGAGTGACAGATGGTGAAGAGTGTTACCTGATACTGCTATGGCTGATGTGCATGCCAGAATAAACTTGCATTTACCAAATTAACTCAAAGCTGTGTGGCCTCCTTCATCACAATGGTGATGGGCAACTGCTGCACCTCAACACTGGCAAAGATATCTGCAAAAATTGAGCTATTGTTTGTATATGGACCTGGTCTATGAAGCACTGGATACTGTTGGTGCGCTATTCCATGCTATGGTGATTATTACACAGCATTCTAACTAAAGACTGCACAAGCACCTGCATCATGTTTAGGCAAGGTCAGACATTGTCACTAGACTACAAGCACAGACTACAACAACACAACACCCAATGCCACCTCTACGAAGCATCCAGGCATTGCTCTCATAGAGCCGGCTTTTTGCTACTAACGTCTATTATGCATTGCCCTAGCATCATCTTGAGCAACAAGCATGTGAAGGGCTCATATGCTTTATGTGTTTCCGTATGCACACTCACCAACAACTTTGATGCAGGAGCTACTGCTGGAGAACACATACCACTAATCATTACTTCAATGAGTAGTTTTGTCTGAATTAACACACATTGCGGTACCCTAGGTGCGTACATTTTAGGATGACAGTTTTTTCTTTACAAACACCTTGAAGTAGGGATTTTCAGGATAAAGCTGTCATTTACTGTTATCGTGTTACTTAAGGAACCTGGGGCCACATGTACTATATACAGACCGCATATTCTGGTCGCAGTTTGTGGCAAGTATTTTTACGACCAGCAAATAATTCTTTGAACCAACCAGTGTACAATACTTGGAGTGGGTCTCCATTTAAAAAGAAAGGTTTACTTTTTGTTAATAGTTTGTTTGAGACTTGCCAACAATCCTGTTTTTTTAATATTCATGAAGTTGAAGGGGTTCTTAGGAAACCCCTTTTCTTTAGCGAATGGGTTACCAACCCAGTTTTGGAGTCCGCAACTTTTCAATGGTTTATGACTGCTATTTTGGTCCTAAATAGGACAAGCTGCCATTATAAAATAGATGTTTCAGACCTCCCATAGAGCGGTCGCATCCTAATACTGAGGCCGGAACTGCCTACCTAAGGTCGGGCGGTGCCAGACTGCTACGGTGTCAGGCGAGCGTAAGTCCACCTGACATCGTAATGAACCCCTTAATGTCCATCTACTTTCATTGACATTCATGTTAAGTGCTAAACATTTTCTTTTAGGGGTACAGAAAACACATCTAGGGGTACAGAAAACACATCTCTACAAGGAATACACCAACAATTTCATCTCAGGTATTGCTACAGATACAAGAGTTTGCCACATGTTGTGTTATCTGTTGCTTGGTAACTTTCTAGTGTTGTGATTTGCGTTTGGTGTAGGTTGTTATCATAATAAACTACTGTCTCAGTTTATCAACACATTACAGCTCCAACATTCTTCCTCATTTCCCCAGGAAAACCCTCCTACCAGATTGTAACGTGGAAGAATATAGTTGATAAATATTAGGTGTGTGTTGAACTTGCAGTTTGATTCCACTGAATTGCATTAAAATTCCCCTGGATTTCATGGAATTCCATGAAGGAGTGGAGTGAGCATTTTGTGTTATTTTCTTAGCACAAAATGCACTCTTGCATCCAAAATGGATGCAAGGATGCACTTTACCTAAGAAAATATGAGGCCAAATACTACTTGGCGCACTTCTTGCATACTCTGCAATGATTACAAGCTTTAATCACTGAAGAGTAGGCAACAGCACTGAGTGGTATGCAGTGGTTTCTTAAGTTTAGAAACCACTTCATGTCACTCAGTGCCCTTACATACTCTGCAATGTTTAAACATTGTAATCACTGCAGAGTATGCAACATGGAGTGGCTTCTAAACTTTAGAAACCACTGCATAATTCTTAATTCTGCCAGCAGAGCTGCAGAATTTTAATTTAGCAATAATTCAGCGTTTCAAGAGCAACATGTAATTACCAAAATTCCTCTGATCCCACCAGCGGAATTAAAAGTTCCACCCAGGCCTACTAAATATGCCAAGTAAGGTCTGTGGCATCAACTTCACAGCGGACCTCTCTACTCGTAAGCTTGTCTAGTTGCTGAGGGTCAAGAAGGTATTTTAAAAAACTACCTGAACTTGATGAAACAATTGAAAAGATGTGAATGAGTATGAGCTGTGCATTAAAAAAACAGATCTCTACTATTTATCAAAGTGAGAACTGTGTTGAGGCATTATGATTTTGAAAGGAAGGAACAAAAGTAGGGAGAAAATGATAGGAGTACATCACCACATTGAAGAAATTATACTTGTCCTGAAAGTTTGGACTGGGTTTAGATTAACACATTAGGGATGGGTTTATGTTAACATTTAGTATTCAGTGGCGTGTGTCGAAAAACTGAGACGGGATGATTAGGTTTAACTTGTAGTACAAAATATTGCTGTTAAAGCACAGGAGAGCCAAATAAGATACTCAAATAATGACTTAAAATTCAAGGGATATTGTTTTAGTTTTGGAGCTTTAGAACACATGGCCAACAACAAGGAGTGCCCTGCCATGACCGTGATATGGAAACAGAGTTACATATGGGACATTTTGCAAAGAGTTGCAAAGCTGGTAAGTCATTTATAACAGTAAATGAAGTAACCAATGAGGGCAAAGAACTAGTGAATATTCTATTTTGCAAGTCAAAGTGTGTAAGTTAAAGGGGCATCCCTAAGATAGTGTAAATATTGGCCATCGATCGATTGAACTGCTGTTCAGGTCTGGTACTTGTTTTTTATTTTTTTTAAATTGTGTCCTCATACCACCATTATATGCAAATTGCAGCCTGCCAGCCGTTCTGTACCTCCCCAGGCTTTTTGCGATATCTCAATAGCCCTGCGCACGAGCCCATCCAGGGCCCTGGTTGCACGTTCCACGCAGGTGTAATCATAGGACTGATAGAGTTAAGTTTTTAAAGACTTATAGTGCCATTGCAATTCTGAAAACCTTCCCAAATCTTAGAATGCGTATCGGTCTCTAAACCAGTATCCTTTTTACAAGTATTTTTTGCCGCCTGTAACCAGTCTATCCCCAGGGGTGGGGCAGCTTCTATCCATTTTTTACAAATTTCTCGCCTGGCAAGGAGAACCAGATAAAAGAGCAGGGCCTGCTTATTCCTAGTAAGGGGCGAACTTGGCTTATCTTCTACTCCCAACATTATTAATAATAAGCTTATTTTAATGTTGGCAAATAGGATTTCATTTATAGCCTTTTCCACTGTGGACCAGTAATCCTCTAACAGAGGGCATTAAAAAAACATATGTCTGTCGTCAGCACTCAGCGCACCACATCTATGACATCTTGGGGGAACAGCTGTTACAAACTTGGTTAACATTGATTTCAAATGAGATGTATGAAAAAAAGGAAAGAACCTATTGTTGTTACAGGCGATTATGGCAGTAACACCACAGAATTGATAGGGTTTTTTGATTTTGAAACTGAATTCACGGGCCAAACATGGAGGGGGAAACTTTACATTCCTGTGAATGGAGACAGTGTACTGATCTGGCCTCATCAAAGATGAATCATATTGGATCCCAATGGCAATCCCTCTGTCAGACTTAGGGGTGATTACCTTAATACTTTGAATAAAATCAATGCCACTATGGAGGTTATCTTAGATGTGATCAAAACTGCCACATGATATGAAAAAAAGTTTGAGTTTCAAACAGTGTTCTCTAACTCACTGGGATATTTGCACTATATTAAGATGAAGTTGGATTCTGTGCTATGGTATGTGCTGAGCTATCTTCCTTTAACTGTGAGAAAAGTTGCTAACAAAAAACATTTTTAAATTGTAGAAATGTGGCATCATCAATCCGGTGGTACCAGTGGTCATGGCCCTTAAGCCCTATGGGGACCATTGTAATCTACTGTTGAGTATAATGCATCCTCCCCATTTATGTTCATTGATGTTCTCTTCCCTGCTGCTCAGCCAGTGTGTGAGGTCACTATAATGTTGAGAGTGTGTGTGTTTGGATGAGTTCAGTTGGAGTGGATGGGCAGAGAAGCAAGGATGCTACTCCTGGTGGGGCTTTACCTTTAACCTGCATCCAAGTTAAATAAACCTATATTCATACCCTACAAGGATCCATCTTCATTGTCTCACTGGCAACGATTGAGGAAAGAACCTGCGTGTGGATGTGAAGAGAAACTGGTCCTACAGTTGAAACTAAGAGGACTAACCAAGACTAAAAGAAAAAGTAATTGAAGCTGGAAGGAAACAGAACCATCTGTTATTCAACTGAAATGACAGCATTTAGTGTGACTTTTCTACCAACAATATTGAAGTTGGCAATGTGCAGCATTTCATCGTTTTGGTATGCATGCCGGTGAGGAATTAAACCGACAGCCCTGATGATAAAGGAATGCAGGGAATGCAGCAAGCGATGTAAGTGGACTGGCAGTGTGTGTGCATTCAGCTGCTCGTGAGCTCATATACAACTTTTCTGGTGTATGTTGGAAACTACTATTGACATCAACTTACAGCTAGTGGAAACATTTGGTGTTTCAGGAACTGACAATAAGACTCAACACCGGTGAGGGGCGATCCGATGAGGCAAGGAACATCTGACCTGTGTAATTTTCACGTGGAGCTAGTACCTGCACTTAACGGGTACATCGAGGGGTGAGTCATCCTGAATTTCACAGTTACTGGTGAGTTTTAACTGGTTTGGGAGGCCGACTCGTCTTGTGCATGGCTATTAGAGCTTTAGACCAGATGTTTACATTGTAAACGCAGTGCGTGGAGTAAAGCGCGAGCATCTTAAGACTGACCAAGTACAATTAAATGCAGCGCGTAGAGGGAAGTGCGAGCATCTTAAGACTTACCAAGTACATTTAAATGCAGTGCATGGATGAAAGTGCGAGCAACTGAAGACTCAGTGTTGCCTTTTGAAAATAACTGTGCCTCACCTGTAAGCCCCTTGGCTAGAGCGCATGTGTTTCACCATTGCACTGTTCTCGTGACACCTTCCTGTCACGTTGTCACGTGAAGAGAGGATATATAGATAAAAGAGGAGGCTAGAGAGCTGACTGTATTGTTGGCTGTTGCACTGTGATGTAAGTGTGGGAGTGGCATGGGCACTCCTTCCTGTATTCCAAGAATGAGGGGAGGTATGCACGTGGGGCCATCACTAAGAGCAATATTAGAACCTGCGTTCACGCATGTGTGTGGCTCATCCTGGGTCCTTAAAGCTGTTCCTCGTAACAGGAGGAAATATGAAACTGCACCTCCTGGAACGATGTAACAAAAGGTGAGCGCAGGGTTTAGTGTTGACCAAGGGAGTAGCACAAATTTTATCGTGGGAGTGCCATTCTACAGTTAACTTTTGGAAACATGGCAATGTATGACCCAAGTCACATTTAGAGTGAAAAACTACTGACCGGTGTTGGAGAACACTGTATTACCTGTCATAGTAATAATTTTTTTAACAATACCAGATTGAGTTGCTGCTTATTTGGATATTGCACAAGTTTATGGGTGTATTGGGCAGGCGTGATATGCTGTATTTCCAGTGCCCTGTTGATTTTGGGGAATGCTTTCATGCGGTTCTATGCTAGAGTCACAGATGCTGAGTGACATGTTAGTGTTGTGTGATTAGTCTTCCCGTTCCTGTTGTGTAAGCATAAGGGAAAGATTGTGAGTTGTCTTGGTCCTGAAGTGGGACCGTGTTTTGGGCAGTGTGTTACGCCCAATGTTTTAGGGGTTGTGTGTTACACCCCAGTGATATTTGTCAATCTTTCCTAAGGGGTTAAGGATGTGGGGGCAGAGTGTTAAGCCAAATAGGTGGTATGTTGGTACACCCCAATGCAGTAGAGGGTAGGTGAAGCTCTAGTACTGCTTAAGTCAATGGTGAAGGGGGTACGTGGTTACACCCCAATGCTGTAGAGTGTGGAAGAAGCCCTGGTCCTCTTTGAGTATTTGTGTTGTGAAGGGTAACAGGCTGGTCCTGTTTGAGTGCATGTGCTGTGGAGGGGAACAGGTAGTTGGTATTCCCCGATGGATGAGCAGAGAAGTTTTGGGTTATCTGTACACTTGTATTGTAAATTTGTGGGACGTATTTATTGCTTGTGGATTTTATCATCTTACATCCCATTGGATTTTCAACTGTCTCCATAAGGGGGAGATGTGTTGTGATCTACTGTTGAGTATAATGCATTCTACCCATTGATGTTTATTGATGTTCTCTTCCCTGCTGCTCAGCCAGTGTGTGAGGCCATTGGAATGTTGAGAGTGTTTGTGTTTGGATGAGTTCAGTTGGAGTGGATTGGCTGAGCAGCAAGGATGCTGCTCCTGGTTGGGTTTAACTGTAACCTGTATCCAATTTAAATAAACCTCTATTCATAAACTACAAGGATCCATCTTCATTGTTACAGGGACGTAAGCTTCAATCAGTCAATCAAAGCCCAGCAAATCACCAGTGAGGGTCTCATGGCGCTGGAGTTCCTAACTGCTTTGTGGTGATCTGTTTAATTGAACAGCCAGGTCTTGAGTCCTTTCCTGAATTGCCAATCAATGAGGAGGTCTTGAGGTGCAGTGGAAGGTCATTCCAAGGTTTGGCCACCAGGTGTGAGAAGGAGCGTCCTCAGCTGTTGCTTCGGTATATCCGGGGGGTGTCTGCGAGGAAGAGTGAGGCGTATTGGAGGTGTCTGCTCGGTTGGTGGAAGGCCACACATTTGCAGATATATGCTGGTCCTTCGTTGTGCAGGGCTTTGTATGCCTTGGTCAACATCTTGAACTGGCATCTCTTCTGGATCGGCAGCCAGTGTAGCTTCATGCGGTGGGGTGTGATGTGGCTCTATCTGGAAAGGCCGGGGATGAGTCTTGCCACTGAGTTTTGCATTGTCTATAATCTCTCCAGGAGTCGTGCGATGATTCCTACATAGAGTGTGTTCCTGTACTCCAGCCTACTGGTGAAGCTTGGGTAAAGATCTTAGGGCTTTGAGTAAGTGAGTAATTGTGGATCATTTTCCTTTGTCTAATATATCTGTGATGGTAACACTTTCGAAAGGAGCAACAATTTTTACAATATTAGAACATATTTCAGTGCATCATCATATCAAACTGCATGAGGACTCTGAAGATCTCATCACATTCATTACAAACCTTTGCAACCTACAGATTTCTAACTATGTCTTTCCATTTAGTTAGTGCCACAGCAGTCTTTCAGATAATGATTAATGAGATGTTCAAAGAAATGGATGGTGTCAAATGTTGTCAAAATGACATCCTGATTTATGGTGAACCACTTGAACAGCACAACCAGGGGCCTCATTTATGAAAAGTGATGCATCGCTGTGTGAAAACAGCTTTGTGTCACTTTTCATTGCGCCCTCCTTGCGACATGATAGATGAGTCATATTTACTGTATGACACATCATGTCGCACGGAATGACAGATACGTCAGTTTTACTGACGTATCTGTCGGCAAAAAAATGACGCATTGCTGGAGTTGTGTCAGAAGCGTGACGCAACTCCAGCAATGCAGGGGAAGGGCTATGGATATAGCACTGCGTCACCCTTACGCCTGCCATGAGGTTTTGATGCATTTGCGTCCGAGAAGTGGCGCAGTGAAATCTCATAGATTTCACTGTGTCACTTCTACGAGGCTTACTTGTGTGGGAACGCCCCCCTGCATACATTATATCTGACGCAGGTATAATGTAGAGCAGGGGTTTATAAAGTGACGCATCTGCTTAGATGCGTCACTTTGTAAATAGGGTGCAACAGGGGTCATGTTTTACGCCACCGATGCATCCAAAAAGTGACGCAACAGCAGCACAAAAGTGTCGCAAGGCCTCATAAATAAGGCCCTGAGTATTTTGGATAGAGCCTCACTTGTTGCAGCATAAGAACCAATAGAGATCTTTTGAAGGCTGTGAATAAAATTATGAGACACTGGGATAGTGGAATTTTATGCTAACGTCCTCCAACTTTTAACTAGCAAAGCTGTTAATCTGAGGAAATTGCTGAAGTAAGATGAACGTTTTCTGTGTATTAATGAGTGTGATTGTGAGTTTGTCCAAATAAAAAGAGAACTTAAGAGTGCATCCAGCCTACAGCGTTTTCACCCTGTGTTGAGTTGCTGCATCTGCACTGATGAAAGTGTTAAATGTTTGGAAGCAGTTCTTTTACAAAACGACCCTGAGAAGGAAAAACATAGCAAGAGCTCTAAGGAATTCTGAGACCCATTATTCAGTGTAGAAAGAGAAGCGTGGCAGTCTTTTGGGCAATCAAGATGTTTAACAGTTTTGTGTGGGGAAGGACACTCTCTGTTTCATCTGATCACAAAACCTTTGAAAGAAGTTTTCTCAAATAAAGGCTTTCATGGTTTTGTTTTTAATTTGTGCATCAGTAGAAGAATTATTGGTTTCCAGGAGTGCAGGTTTGGTGTACATAAATTATAAGGGAGTAGTAGCCTGTGTGTCCCCAGTGTGTGGTGCAGGCTGATGTAACCTACAGGCGTAACATGAAATAAAGAACGTACCTCCTTCCTGAATGGCTCCAGATGAAGACCCTGAGCTCTTACTTCGGCATGCTGGCTACCAGTTGGTTAGGACATGCTTGAGAATGCAGCAAGTTTCTGGTGACAGTTGAGAGCCATTTCTGGCAGGGAAAGAGGCCTGTAGTGAGAAGCAAGATGGGTCTTTGGCCATGGAGGACTAGAGTAGGGCCACAAACACTCAAATCCACTAGTGAGTGTTGTCAGCTTAGGCTGGTGGACAGGATGGGCCCAGTGAGTAGGGTAGGCTAAGTCTGGCAAGCACAAGGAGCGAGCTGAGGGGAATTATAAACTGAGGTAAAATGTCCTAGCGTATACGCTTAAGAACAATGCTAGTAAGACAGTGTTATAAAGACAGGGCTATCTAGACAGTGCTGTGGAGATAGTGGAGAGGCAAATCTCCTTTACAATACACAATGCCTGGAGCTTCAGGCAGTCATACATTTAACAATAACAGAAGGAGGAGCATTGGTGAATGTGAAGTATGGATTCTCATTAAATGTGACAGTGCCAAAGGCTTGTCCCTGCCTTTGGAGGACCCTATGTTCCTGTCTGGTATTAGTGTACTTCAACCAGGGCCGGACTGGCTACCGGGCATTTCTAAGTAAACAATGGAAAATCAAATGGTTTTAAAGTATGCTTTAAAACCATTTATTTTGCATTGTTTATTTAGAAGCACATGCAGGACCCCAACTATGAAATCAGCCCCCACCGCAGTGAAATCAGCCCCCTGCTTGGCAGCACACAAAAACGCCCGGTAGCCAGTCCGGCCCTGACTTCAACGGTTGCTCATTTCTCCATTTCAATACAAGTATCACCTGTGTTGACTTATACATCACTCACATGCCCAGTCACTACTCTGTCGAGGCACAAGTTGTGCCTGCATTGCAAGGGGCATGCAATGTGTAACAGGCAAGACCCTGGTGAGCGCATGAGGCCTAACTGAGTTTGAGGAGGACAACATGTGGTCTCTAAGAGTGCTGATTATAAGCATTCTGCATATTTCATGGTGCCCAGCACACGGTGATGAGAGTTGATGTTGCAGCTCCTACTGGCACTGTGGTCAAGGCGATGGATAGAGGACAACGTGCTGCATCAGATAAATGGGGACTTTCTTCTGCGGTGTGAGCAGTCAGATCTGGAGGACGTGAGTGCGGTGTTTGTGGGCAGAGCAGTGCAAGCTGCTTGTGAGTGAGCCTGACCAATGTCTTGGATTCTAGACATGGCGTCGAAGTAGAGGTGATGACTATTTAGGCTTTGTCATCCTGAAGCAAGGTAGAAAACTGATATATTTTTTTTTTACTCACAGTCTCTTTATTAAAAGTTTTTTGTTTTGAAGTCAAGCATAACAAAGTGAAACAGAGACACCACATCGAATGTGATGTCCAACAGTACATTGCAAGCAAAATTAGCTCACGATGTATAAGCAGTAGATAGTACAATAGACCAACAGTTTGTCTCCCATTGAGGGTATTCACAGTGCGGTGCATAGCAGTACTAAACAGAAAAAGTGAAGAACATAAACACATCAGGAAATATCAACCATTGGTCAGCATAAGCAATAAGTCTGCCAGAAGTAAGGACGGTGTCTTGGGTAGTATAAGGTGAATGTTTGGAAAACTGATATTTGATTGTACATTTTGAGAGATGTTGAAGAAAGACTACCCAAGGCCTCCTTGTTAATTTAGAAAGAGAAGTCCTTTAAAGTCATGGAGGTGAACAGATGGCATGTTGTTTTATCCAATGGTCAGCTTTGGAATTTAAGGAGGTTAGCTATGTACGAGGGTCAAGGGGTTGGGAAGGAAAGCGAAGAGGATGATGGATGCAGTGGTTTTATCTTTATGAAGGATGAAGATGTTTATCAAGCGGATACGGGAATCGATCATGCTGTGAGTGGTCGTGTTTTGGAGGGTGGTGCTGATGAGGATGGAGATGTGCCTGTTGGTAGAAGTGGGATGTTGGGTACAGGGGATATGTGTTATGGTGGAATCAGTAGGATTCCCAGACCGAGAAGGCTACCTACTTATTTATTGGCTATGTACAGTGATGTTTGTTGTTTCATCTCATTATGTTCTTTTTTAAATGTGTTGATTGTAAAACAGTGAATCTTTCTTATAATTAGTGTTTACACCTTGCAGGGGCTAATTGTAGGTTAAAGGGTTGATTTGAATGGTTATGCCATTTATTGTCTCTTTGTATTTGTATATTGTTACGTTCTTTACTCCCATGGGTATTTGCCTAATGTGTAACAGAAGGGGATGTGTTGTGAGTAATTGTGGGGTCTCGAGGCGTTTACCTCGTGAGCCCCTCATGTGCTTTATGTCTTTAGTGACGGCGGTGGTCGTGTGGTTCTCTTTGCAGCACTTGCTGGCTGCTTGGCAAGGAAGCATCACCTCGAGAGCGATCTCTTATCTGTTCATTAAATATAGTTGATATAATCCTACCAGCGTACGAAGTTCATCACCTCAGTTATACTGTGTCCTGAAGACATGGGAAGTTGATGCATCACTTGCTAGGCATTCCTCCATTTTTAATTTTAAAATATAGCATTCAGTTAATTAATCAGCTGGGTTACTTGGCATTCATGGAGTTTTTATTATGTTATGTATTTCCCTTAAGATATGTCTAGGCTTTCCTGTTTTCAGTTTCTATTTTTGGTAAATTCTGGTGGGCTTTTTTCAGTGTTTTCAAGTGATTTCAATTCCCTAAAAAACAGTGGTTATCAGTGGTTACACATTTTCGCGCCATTAAAATCAACAGAAACAGTGTTTTTCCGGTGTTTATGGTAAGTTTTTCTTTTATTATTACTTGCTTTCTACACTGATTATGCATGGTATATAGACAGTGTACGTACAGTGTATATGAGGTCCAAATACATTTTGCAAATCAAACTTATTGCAGTACACCATACAATACTTCTTCAGTGAGTCTTTGGTCATGTGCGCTCGCTCTTTCCTTCCCATGTAAACCTTTTTTTGTGAAAAGGCCCTCTCAACATTGGCACTTGAGACGGGCAACGCCAAAACAGCCAGTACACAGTTTGCTATCTCTGGCCACTGACATAGCTTTCCATGCCAATACTTGTGCACTTGAAGATTCTCTGGGCAGGTTCTGCAACATTTGCGTTGAACTGGGCGCTTATGCCCTCAGAGTTATTGAAGCGGTCAAAAATGAAACAGCACTTTTGAAACTACGGAGAAAATTCCCCTTTATGGAAGGGATCTAGAACTTGTAAGAGTACCTCAGTGAGGTTTCATTGACTTCAAATACCATGGTTGGAGAAGGGGCATTTCTATGCATCATTGCAAGCCATTTCTCATACATTGTAAAATAAAAGTTCCTGAATTGCTCTTCAACATTGCTTTGCTTACCAAGTGGCAAGCACTCTAAAATGGAACATGTTGCAGTTCCAAAGTCACTAAGCGTGTTGCCTAGCCTACTCTCAAGGAGATGTTTCACATATACACCAATTATGCTGAAAACTTGGCAGACAAGTGTGTTTTCAGACTCTAGTTTTTTTATTATGAATACTACAGCTGTTATGTTTTCCTGTAAAAATCTAAGAATGCAGTACAGTGTACTTTTTTTCACATCACTATCAATATGAGACCAAAGATCCTCACATTTCTTTCCTTTGGCATCATCACTCAGCAAAAATTCTGTAAACGGTTGCCACATGGATAATATAGCATTCACAGGCCCTTGGAAGGAGAACCATCAGCTAAGTGACACAGTTGAGATGATTCTTTTTTTTGATCCCACACAAAGCACAAAATTAAAAATATTTGCGTTTTAGTTCCCGCGAATAACAAAACAGTGCACCAGAATGGACTAAAAAGTTAATAGAATTCTTCATTAACTCTGAAGATTGTAAAGATGCTTTCAGCATACCATCTAACAAGTGTCAAGGATCTCTTACAGGAAGCACTTCAGCTCAGGTATCGATTTTGTCAGGTCATCACACAACTTTTTCATATACGTAGCTGAATTACTGCAAATACAAACAATAGCACTCCAATCTTTGTTGAACTTGGAAAGAACCTTTTAGCAGCAGCATATCAAGTGACACTGCGTTCCATGTTTTCCAAAAGTCTGGTGTCATGTTTCCACCACTATCCCATAATCTTGGTTATAGCACTCTCTTCACATATACTTGTCACTATACCTTGCATTGAATGTTTAAAGCCTGAGGTGTTGGCAATTCACCTACTATCAATACAGACTCACTAGAAACTGGGGGCTGATGTACTAAGGGTTTTTACCCATTTTCTGTGGGTAAATGTGATGGCACATATTGGGAAAGATTCTTAAGAAACCAGCCATTTTACCTATCAGTGAAAGACTCAAAAGCAGCCAAAATATCAAATATGATTTTGATATTTCCTGATTCTCTACAGTTTATAAAATAATTGAACAAGACCTAAAACATGCTTCTTAACCCGGCATCTTTAGACCAAAGACCACAACAAGCAAAAGGAAGAAGAAACAATATTTTAGTGACATCCCTAAACAACAACACTCAAGCAGAATAATGATAGCCCAGTCTTTCTTGCTGCTAGCTTGTATAACAAAGGTATATTGTACTGGCTCCTTCAGGAAGAAAAAAAATGACTCTTTCACTCTTCTTTTCCTTTCTTTGAATGGCATTTATTTTGTGGTTGTGCAGGTGTTTTTTCAGTGTTTATATGTTTACACTGGTGAGGGCTATTTCCCTTTCGGTGGGGTTTTATCAGTTATTATAGGTTTAAACCTAAAACCGGACAGCCTAGATATGTCCCTTATTTCCCATTAACTATGAGGTTCACTAGGTTGGGTAACAGTTTGGTTGGTGATTCTTGCATTTTGACATGTGCCATATACACCTTTGTGCAAGCATTGGGTTAGTGAGTTTCCCTGTAACTTGACTTCTGGTGTTTGGGTAGAGCAGTTGATGTTAATGATTATGGTGTGCTGAACACTTAGCACTGAAAGACAGGTTGATAAGTTAAAGTTATCTACCTATAAATTGTTTTGAGATTACAGTGTGAGCATTTACTTTTGACTCAATGTGAAGTCTAGTTAGCAGTTTGAGGATGTAATACTCATATGTACGTTGTTGTGTAGATAAGTGCTGGTTTTGCTTGTCCTGTTGTTGATGATGTGGGGAAGAGTAGTACACGTCGCAAGACAAAATGAGTGCAGTACACTTGTGTATGTGTCGAGTGAATTGGGGAAAGAACAGTACGCTGTTGCTAGAGGTTGTAAGTGGGAATACCCCATGTTATGCAAAGTTGGGTAAGAGTAGCATCTTGTTGCAAGAGGTTGTAAGGGGGATACCCCATTGTACTTGAAGTTGGGGAAGTGTACTGCCATGTTATGAGAAATTGAGTGAAGGATTACCCCGTAATGTGCAATGTTGAGGAAGAATAGTACCTTGATGTGAGAACTTGCATGATGGAGTACCCCGTGGAGTGCTAAATTGAGGAAGAGTAGTACCCTGTTGTGAGAAGTTGCATGGGGGAGTACCAATGGGTGTGATATGTCCGAAGTGAAGTACCATGTCACAAGAGGTTGTAATGGGAAGTGCCCCCAAGAGGGAAAATGTGGCAAAGTGTATTACTCTGTGATTTTGAGGGTGATAGTCACAATTTTCACCTGACTTTGCCCTGGGGCCAATCATCTCTCTGTACAAATGGGAAGATATGTTAGGAGTGTGGTACAGGAGGCTGAGTACATTTGTGATCCATTTTATTCAGCTTGTGTGCAATGAGGGCGGCTAGTGTTGTGTATGAATGGTAGTGTCTGATGTTGCTCTATTGTATAGCAGGTGAGCATTTCTTTATCTGCTGACATGGTCTAGTGTTAATAGTTGTATTGCTAAACAGCTCCAGTGTTTGTTGTGTTGTGTCTGCAGTGTTTTAGCATGCGTCTGCTGGATGCTGTCATCATTGTGTTCGGAAGATGTCCTGACTTTTTCTGGTGCAATTTCCTGTCAGCAAGGTACAGTGTTCAGAGTAAGTGCTTTCTTCTGCCTGGCATTTGGCCATGTTGCGTTGGCTAGCTAGAGTGACTATGCAAATAAAAAAGTTATGTATTTTTCGTATGGTAACGGAATATGGAATTTTAAACATCGTACTTCAAAAATATTGTAGCACAAATATCAACAAATCAAAATATAGGTAAGGAAAGTATAGGTTTAGTTGAAAAAGGAGACTACTCTGGATCAAGTAAAGCTGGTAATTACACGTTTATTCTGAAAAGCACCCCAGCGGATGGAGGCCCAATGACTTATTATTTGATATATTATCAAAACATCTGGCTTGAACCCTCGCAAAGTTGATGGGGTGGAGGACTCAGTACTTAATAATTTAAAGCATTAAAATAAATAAGTATATGATTCCTGGAAAAAGTACCTACACAAAATAATTGCGTATCGTTCAAGCACTAATCTGAGTAAAATATACCAGGATCAACTCAAGTGGCATGAAGGATAAAAACTGGTATTCATTAACATTTATGCATGATAGCCTTAGGATAAAGATCATTGAAAATGCAGTTAGAGTAAAAAAGCAATTGAAAAGTTTCTTGAAGAACAGTGTATATTTGCAGAAATCTTATCTGTATGATTCTCCTCTGACCTTGACGAGCTGTTGAGGATAACTGTTTAACATGAAATAGGACTTGTGATAACCCCAGTCAAATTGTAACTTTAGATTTAGACTCCGTAGTTAATTTGTATGTTGCTGGAATCCAAGTCCTAACTGAGGATATATTGGATGGATGAATTCACACTTTTGCTTTTACTCGGGCCTGACTCCTGCAAGATTTGGTATGTCAGAATATTGTATGCAGAAATGTAGTTTAACATAAATTTTGTTTTAAAAAATAATGTCCCATTGAATGGGCTAATATTTTCCTTAATGATATTTAGCACAAATATTTATGAAGGCCACTTTCTGACAATGATACAATACCCGCAACACACCAAGGGCACAGGCTTTATACACCTTAAGACCACCAAAAAGGTGGTATCTGACCAACAAGAACCATGTTGCCTGCTTACAGTCCCTTGTTGAAAAATGATAATTTCTGGAACCCGAGATGGCCTGGGAGGGACTAAGAGATGTCTCCAGTTAACAAATGCCTATTGTTTGAAACACAGTGGCTTGGAGGTTTATATGCACTGCAAGGAAGAAACTTCAAAGAAAACCCATAATCTAAACTGGTTCAGCATTCTCTTCCATACAAGCTTGTAGAGGCTAAGACCAAGAGTGATGCCACCTATTTCAATCTATTTGAAGGAGGAACATTTTTGGGCAATAAAATTGTGTGGAGCTGCTCAGGGTCTATCCGCAGTAAAAGTAAATGGGGTTTAATAGGTTTGCAGCACAATGTGGTATTCTGACTCTGTTGACATATAGCATGAAATGAAAATAACCCATTGGCCATAAATCACACACTGAGGCTTTCACCACTGCTTGATTTCTTTTGAAGAGCAACACAATGTTTTGTAGTAGCTGTGTATATGAAAGAAATCTTTATACAGCTGTATAAATTGTAATTACAAATATAAGACTTATCCTAAAGAAGGCCACAATTGACCGTGCGTGTTTCCTGCATTTTGAAGCTCCTGTTTGTGCTTTTTGTTCAATGTGGTGTTTTCATTGTATGCTTCAGGGTTAAATGGCTTCAGTCAGCCAGTTCTGAAAAAGCGTTCAATTGTCCTTAAATCTTCGTAGTTCTCACATGAACATTTAGGAACAGCATTTGTTGAAAACCCCAAATTAATTTGTTTTTTTTCACTGTGACTGGTAGATCTATCAAAGAATGCTACACCAGGAATGATGGGAATTTCAAACCCAATCAGAAATAACTTTACATTCGATCATTCTACCTTGGAACCGGGAATAGTCAAAGGCTACTAATTTAACATTGAAAATAGCAAACCCGTTTTATTGTGCCTTTGGGGAAGTTAATTTCCACTAATTTCTCTAATGCATAACAAAAAAGAACTAATAAAGCTTAATGTTTTTGCCAGGCACCCACATTAATTTTATATCAAAATATCAACTGTGTTTTTAAATAAAAGGTACTGATCAGATGCCGCCAATTAATTTTCAATAATGAAGGGTTAGCTCTGAAATACCACTTATAAAATAATTAGGGCCTCATTTAGAGGTAGGTGGTAACAGAGCATCTCATCTGACAAAAATTAGCAGATGACATATCCACTTTCATTTCCTTTAGATGTGAAGGAAACAATATATCACGAACACTTTGCGGCTGCCTAGCCACCACAAATTGCCTTCTCTGTGTTGTAGGAAAAAGGACCTACTAAGGGTGGAGTTGCCAAAGGTGTTTGTTCCTACCTGAGACGACTATGTTTGGCATGGCTGTCCTGAGCAAGAAAAAATTGATTAGAGTCTCTCATGCACTGGCAGAAAGCTTCAAGCACTACAGGAATATTCTTTTGTTTTTTTTTCTTGAAAATACAAAAAAATAGTCAGGGCACCCATGACCGAGTTCTATTTGGTGGTCGGTTTGGATCAGTGGCAGGATGCTAAGCAGCAAGAAAAGCATTGCTTTGATTTAGGAAATGATAGAGAACTGAACAGCAGCATAAGGTGCAAAGTAGGATGAAGGTGTTCCTAGGTTTGGAGTCTAGTTAAAAGGCAGTGGGCTGGGTTATTCCGTCCAGCGCCAGGATGTCAGTGTTATCTCCTATCACGAAAATAAGCTCTCTTTCTCCCAGTGTAATATGTGTTCCAAGTGGGCGATAGCCTGAATGTTTGGTTGGTTTCCCGATTATAAATGGATCTGGATGGCTTCAACATACATCCAGAAATTGATTCAGTACTTTTCAAGAAGTTGTGTTGATGGTTAAAGCTTAAGCGTTTCATCTCAGACAGCCATTTGTACCTTTTATTGGTGAAATTGATGCCAATGTATTCTTTGTTTTGTTGCATTTTGAGTGGGGCCAGGAAACCCAAGGTGAAATATATATTGCAGTGGATGATTTCAAGACAAACAGCAGGACCTGGAATATTTTGGGGGTAGTGTGGAGTTTGATTTGACTTCCGTGTAAATTCACTCAATTTCATTGGTGCCTACATTTTCGCAGTATTTTACAGGGTGTCTGGGTCCTAGAGAAAATTTCTAGAGGCTCTTTACCACCGTACCTACTAAAGCATCTTTTATATGTATACCACTGCATTCAACTTTGTGTTCCTGGTAGATGGCAAGAGAACCATTTTACACATCATTTGTACAACCTTGGTAAGGGCCATGATACTCATGATACAATCAAATATGTTGAGCCAGTAACAGTAGAAGAAATCAGATCTTTTTATTTTATTTTACTTGTCCTATGCTCCTCAGTCATTAAGGAGTTTCTATTAACGATTGTATGTGTAGTTCATGGATTTCATTTGTCTGACGTTTGTTATTCTCAATATCTAATTTTTTATGTAAACAGACAGATAACATACTTTCTAAAGATGGTAGCTGGGGACGCTATGGGGTTTCATGCAGGTTCTGAATAAGATGTCAGATGCAGGTAAATTCAAACCTACTGTATGGTCCTTACGCAATTGCTGAATAATCCTCTTCCAGTTCTCCTGGTCATAGTTAACTCTGTAATATCCAGTCATATTGAGGTTAGCCAGTATCCAGTCCGAGCTGCCCCCATCCACCTTAAATGCGTCGTTCACAGCTAAACGAAAACACAAAAAATAAAGTGAGTTGTGCTATTGTACTTTAATAATAATAATAAAAATAGTAATAGTAATAATAATAATACATTTTTCGCATAAATTTCTCATATATAATACATTGTATGCATTGTTTATGGGGTAGAAAGAGTCATCAAGTCATCAGAGGAGCCAAGAAAGGAGACACTCAGCAGCCAGCTACTTATTGCGCATTACAGAAAACGGGGACATGGCCTTCACAACGCAGGCAGAGCCACATGTGGCATTTGCCCACAGTCTCAACCACGCATGCCTTAACCACGCATATGCTTTAAGCACGCATATACGTGGTTAAGGCAGTGCGCAGTCTAGATGCTGGGATGGGTGGGCCCCGGAACAGGAAGGATCGGGAGAGGACGCGGTGAGGTAAGTGGGGCTAGGGCCGGGTTTTGAGGGGGGTGGAAGGTAGTTTTTAAGAGTTGGGGTAGTTTTTAGGGCTATGGGGAGTTGGGGTATTTTTTAGGGCTCGGTGAGTCGGGGTAGTGTTTAGGGCTCGGATCGGGTTGTGTTTAGGGCTCAGGGGGGTCAAGGTAGTGTTTAGGGTCATGGGGGTTCGGGGTAGTGTTTAGGGCTCAGGGGCGATCGGGGTAGTGTTTAGGGCTCAGGGGAGTTAGGGTAGTGTTTAGGGATCAGCGGGGGTCGGGGTAGTGTTTAGGGATTGTGGGGCAGGGTAGTTTTTAGGGCTCAGGGGGGTTGGGATAGTTTTCAGGGCTCAAGGCAGGTGGCTTTCCATGTGATCTTTACCACACATCCCTTTACCAGTCATGCCTTTACCAAAAACTTGGTTGATATAGGCATACATGGTAAAGGAATGTGTTTTCTAGACGCATTCGTTGTTGGGGCCGCATGGTTTAGCCATGCATGCCTCTGTCATACAACCCAGAAAACGTGTCAGTGGTCAGCTGACTCATGGGAGGTCTGATAATTGTGCGTCTGAGACACAGTCCTTTGCCAGGTGTCTAACAGGAATCATTTGGCTGAGGGGTGGAGTGGGTTAAACGACTTTCACCCCTTCTTCAATCACAGATTGCTCCATGCTAGGGTGACCTAGTCGCCGCCACCGACACAGAGACAGCAATCGGGACTACTGCTGTAGTTGCCTGATTCACAAAAATGTGTAAATCTATCACATCACATTTGGGGGCATATGTATGTACAAGCCCCTATCGCCATCACAACATCACCTTTAGTGACGTTGTGGTGGTGATAGGGGCCTCGCCTTATTTATAAGGCAGCGTTAAGCCCCTTAACGTGGCTATGCATAGCGTGAAAGGGGTGGGCAGTGGGTGTTGCAGAGGGCATTTCACCGCAACACCCATTGTTTTTGACGCTGCCCCCTATTTATAAGGGCAGTGTAAATAGGAGGCAGCGCCAAAATTAAGACCAGGAAAAACCTGGTCTTAAGTTGGCGAAACGAGGAGAAATGCTTTATTTCCCCTCGTTTTTGCTTTTTCCATGTGTGCTGCCTTGTGCAAAAGCAAAACGCCTTGGATTGCTTATGTGTAAGAAGGTGACCCTTCCTGCACATAAACAATCCTTAAAAAAATGACATTTTGTAACTTCCATGTGTGCTGCATTAAGCAGAACACATAGAAGTGACTAAATGGCATTTCAGGATTGTTTATGTGCAGGAAGGGACACCTTCCTACTCATAAACAATCCTCCCCTGCACGCATACACCGCTGCACAATGCTGTAAGGGTGCCTGTGTTGGCACTACACTGCTAAGTGTAGCACCAGCGCAGGGGGAAATGCAAGGCTGCTCCATATCCTTGTAAATATGGGGCAGCCTTGCGTTTCTGAAGTGGTGAAGTGAGGCGTTAAGCCATGACGGCTAATGCCTCATTCTGCCATTTCCTTTTACATATGCCCTTGGTTTGGTAATTACGCATTTTCAGTGCTTCACAAAACTATGTGGATGTATATGGAAATGCACAAAATCAACATATTTTCGAGGTTACTCCCAGCACATCATGCGTAATCCATTGTATTTTCGGCATTGAAAAGAATGTACTGGAGTACACTCATGGGGAAAACCTTTTCGCTCACGGAGACACAATCAAATGTAATATGATTGTGGAAAACCAATTTCACTATCTTTTTGCAGGAGTTACTATCCACAGTGAGAAACTACCTGCAGAATAACTGTGACTAAAACCATCCAATGGGTTTGTAGGAGTTCACTCATTTGTGCAGTGTGAATCTCCCCCCTAAGAAAAGTCCATCTCCCTCCCCTAGATCCAGCGTGCTGTTTTGATGGAGTCTATAGCATACGGCTGGTAGAGAGACTCTTCAATGTATACCTCCGCCTGCTGGCTGGTCCTGCCCCCTCGTATCTAAATATATGTAGTGTATGGCAAGGAAAGAGGCTTACAATATGTGCACGGTGTCCCTTTCATTCATATACGTTGTTAAGTAATATGCTCAAAATCTCAATTACATCAGTTGGCAGTATACAAGAATGGGTATCCCATGTGTCATAAAAAAGGGATTTTAGTTCACCAACATCACAGTGGTAACAGACATCATGGCATGTACCTTTTTCCACCCCAGTCAAATCACAGGAAGTGACTTAACATTCACCTTGTGAGTTATGACAGATGATTGTGTCTTTGTTTTAAAACTATCTAATTAATGTTTTAGAATGAGAGATGCTAATAAAGGGAAACTGGTAATAGGCACAGACAGATAGCTCCTCTAACTGGCAAAATTTAAGAACATACTTTAAAAAGTGCAGTCGATGCATTAGTTATATTACAGGCGTTGTCAGTCAGCCAGCATGGACAAAGGATACTCCTAGTTACCCTCAAACACTACTCCTGAAATTATCCTCAAAAGTGCCCCATATTATAATGATAGTTGGTAATAATGGTAATTAGTAGACTTTCTAGAGTTCCACATTTCATAAAAACCAGACCAACCTAGAAACTGAGTCTGCATAATTTGTCAGTTTACTCCATTAGGAAGTGACCAAACCATTGTACTTGATTATTTGAAGGGAGCATATGACCGTCCATTCACCAAAACGTCAGGGATAGTGGAAGTTACATCACAAGCCCTTTGATCTTAATGGCATCACAAGAAGTGACATCATTTGACCTTTGACCCTGAAGCTTCACAGGGAGTGCTGTCATATGGCCATAACCCTGTTGACTTCACAATAAACGACTGCTGAAGTTTCATAATAGCTACATAATTAACGCAGACAAAAGCCTGTTTTTTAAACCACCTATATTAGGGTGCTGCCATGACTTTCGAAAGTTGTGGGGCTTAACACTTACCTTGAATTGCAGCAAGTAAGTCAGTTCTCTTTTAGTGATGTTCTCACCCAAGAAAACTTTGAACACAAAGTAGTAAAATAGTGCATTTTAAAGCAACATTCTGCATAACTTTGACTAAAAACCCTTGGCTCTAAAGGGCACTCATTAAATATTCAAGTTTTTCATGGTGTGTCAAGCTATTGAAAAATGACAATCCCTAGAAGTTGCCCCCGTATTTTTTCAAAATATGCAATGAGTATCCCCATATGTTAAAATTACCTCCATTGTGCCAGTGCCAACATTTGTCATGAGCACCCAACTTATGGCCCGCTTGTCCCTATATGCTGGAAACTACATACAATATGCCAGTGACTACATTTTGCCATTAATGACATTAATGACCCTTATGACACAAATTACCTCTAGTGCATCAGGAGCAGCATTTTTTCATGGTTACCTCTCTCCCATGCCCCACAGTTGTCCTCACTTATGCCAAGAATTACCTCTAGCATGCCAGTACCAGTATTTATCATGGGGGCCCTTTATTCTAAGGATTGCCTCCAGTATGCCAGTATCAGTTACAGGTGTCTGTCAGGCTGACAATTGCTCCTGTATTCCAGTGCCAGAATTTTGCCATGGGCGCCTCCTATATGTCAATCATTATCTCCAGGATGACAAGGCAAACGGCAGATTCACAAGCATAACACCAAATGTGGTATGATCACTTGCTCATGCTTATTCTCACTCTGCTCCCACTCATTCATTCACACTCACTTTCACTCACTCATTCTCACTCACTGTATAGCACTCACTCTTAATCTCTCTCACCCATTCTCACTCATTCATATTCTGGCTCGCTCATTCTGTCTGCCACTCTGTTGTCTGCAATGGGCCTTACAACATTTCAATGTTCTAATAAGGTTTACATACATCAGTTTCCAGTTTATTTTTGTGACAGTATTGGTTTAAAGTTATGATAGAAATCATACATGCTACACACAATTTGTTTTATAAATTGCCAACACCATGAATTTAACTAAACATTGTTTAATGAGGTATAAAGCAGTGAGGAGGATGTCCTGTGTGTTACCTGAGGGTTCCTGGAGCCAGTAATCAGGCTGTCTGCTTCCAGTTCTCACTGATGTGACTGGAACAATCCACGTGTAACTGAAAAAAGAAAATATAATCTTTTAACTTTTTAAAAAGACCAGCCCATTCAATGGTAATTCATATCAGTTTTTCAGCAAAGCCTCATTGACTTTGAAGGAGACAAACGTAAATGTTCAAATTATTGTAGATGTTTTTCACAGATTGCATGGGCTATGAAAAGCTTTGTCCTGCAATAGGCTATTGTAGGCAAATTCCCTTTTTGCATTATCACCTCTGCTTTTTTGGACTGATGCTGCTGTTTTGTTTTTATTCTGTACACTGGGAATTTACTAATTATGCCCAGCGCTTGTGTTTTGGCCCCTAAAACATATCGAAATTGGCTATATTCCCAATTTGCATATTTCCTTACTTACCTGTAAGTCCCTAGTATATGGTACAAAGAATACCCAGAGCCAGTAAGTTAAATGCCACTAGTGGACTGTAGCACACATTGCGCCACCACTAGAGTGACAGTACAAAACATGACTGTAGCCTATCTATGCAGTTGTGACACTGTAAATTTGAATTAACTCTCTTGACAGGCCCAAACCCTCCTTTTGAACTATTAATAAGTCACAACTAAGTAGACCTTAAATGCCTATAAAGCACAGTTCATGCTATTTAAAAGTAGGACATATAGAAGTTTAATTTTGCATGTTTTTTAAAGTGATAAGGCCCTAAAAGCTATTTTCGCAGCAGCCGGATTAGCTATTCCGTAGGAAAGCCGGGTGATACATTAGTTAGTAAAGTTATCTCTGCCTAGGTACCTGCTAAAAAGTTAATTCATGGACTTTTTACAATATTTATCACAAGCCCAATTCATTGGTAATGTCGGATTTGTACTAAATATTTTTTTAAAGGTACCATGGTGACCATCTAGGCAGTGCCCAAGAAGTTAATAAGCTCAAAAGAGACTCAACCTGTCATTGGATGATGTAGCCAACACCGAAGCCCGCCCCATCCCTTTTCTCTCTAATTAGCTAGGCACCGATACCAGTGGGATAGGAGCTGCCCCCAGTTGCTCATTTCTCTGGCCTCGCTTCTAGGGTGGGCACAAGAGCTCTCCACAAAATGCAAAATGTTCTACCTTGTTGTATTTAGGTAGAGAGGGGCACTGTGGTAATGGTTGCAGTATGACACACATAAACTGCTGCAAAAGTGGGTACGGTTACCTATGGGATGTTTTTCCTATTAGTTCAGGAGGGGCTAGGAGTTATGTTATGTTATGTTATTTGGATTTTTAACGCGCACGGCTACTCACGAGTGTCCCGGCACGATGTCTAAAGGGGAAAGAGGAGACTATCAAACGAAAAGGAGAGTTTTCAAATTTTTCTTGAATACTGTCAGGTCTTTGATATTGCGTAATGCCAGGGGAAGTGCGTTCCAAGCAACCGCGGCCTTCCGTGTCAGTGAGCTACCACCAAGCCTCTGGTACTTAAAACGAGGAACCAGTGCGAGGCGATGGGATGCAGATTGCAACTGTCTCAATGGCACATAGAAGGCGAACCGCTTTTGAAGATAAGATGGTCCACGGCCATGAAGGGCGCGATGGGCTAGGACCAGCGATTTATACTTCACCCGTTCAGCTACGGGAAGCCAGTGAAGCGAATGCAGGTGATGACGCACGCTGTGCCTGGCGGAGATGCCCAGAAGAAGTCTGGCTGCCGTATTCTGGACCACCTGGAGCTTTTTTATCAGGTAGCCAGGGATGCCAATGTAGAGGAGTCACCCCAACCTACAGGCTAGTGCCATGCATAAATGTGGCACCCCTGGCCCCCCACGTCAGATCACCACCGGACATGTGGAAGACAGAAGAAGGACCTGCTATTGAGACCTGTGAGGAGACCTGAAAGAGTGGACTTGCTGTCACTTGTACCTTGGACTCTAAAGGTCAGCTGGCTGATCTTCTGTTAAGTTACAGGGACACAAAAGCTGCAAGAAGCCCATTTTCATGGACCCTGGTTCTAACAGGACCTGTCCTGGACCATGAATGCTGCTGGTGACTTCTGCTAGAGTGAGTCCTGAACCCAAGTACTATACCTGAGGGATCCTTGTTTGGTGTCAGATTGTTCTCAGAGTGTACTCCTCCTGCCTGAACCTAGAAACCTGGGGCTTAAAAGTGTTTTACTAACTTTTTGCCTGGAGAATGGTCAATGGAGGAGAACCAACCCGTCAGCTGATCGGCAGAGAGTGCATCGCCGGTATCTGCTATAGCTCTAGCTACTTTAACACAGCAGCAAACCCAATTCAGCAGGCCTTACTCCAACTGGCATCTGATGACATCAAACCCTTATTGGCTACAGCCCGGAGCTTTGCCCCAATGAGGAAATCCAACTTTCAGAATAGAGCCTAAAGCCTTATTTTGAGTATGGTGGTACGATGGACCGCCAAACCCATGATGGTGGTGCAGCTACAGCTGCACTGGTGGTCCGATCACCCTATAACAAGTTGGGCAGCTGCATTGCCATGGCACCACTGCTGCCACCATGTATCCTGGCGATCTTGAAGCAGTCTGGGGCACCTCATATGTTGGCGGTGCCGCAGCATATTAGGAGTTTCCTCACAGTTTTTATGGCGGTGAGCCTGCCATGAAAAGTGTGGTGGTGAGGAAGCAATGGGGGCCCTGCAGGGCTCCTTGGTGCCCCTGCACCAGGGGATGCATGCAGGTAGGCACATGGTGTGCCCCCTTTCCTGCATGCACCCTCAGTTCCTGCAGCGCATGGACTTGACAGTCCATGCCCTGCAGGAACAAGCAATGGTGTTCCCATTGCGGTGCCATGCTAAGGCTCATGTATGAGCCTTAGCACTACACCGCCGTGGGCCAGCTGCTACATGACTGCCCAAACTGGATTCCTGTCAGAATCCAGCAGGTGGTTGCATTATGGCTTTGGCGGTGTGGCAGCAGGACGCTGTTGTGGCAGCCCGCTGCCACACTGCCAATGTCATAATAAAGCCCTAAGCATAATGATAAAAATCTTCACCAGACTCAATACTGAGCAGCATCTGATGGACATCGATGACTTCCTGGGCGTGAACTCTGGACTTTTCCTGCTTAAAGCTTTTCTTGCCTTCACTAATACCTCGTCCTTGGTCAAACTGTCTTTGACGAACCGGTCTTCAGATTCCTCTTGCAGCCTTACCCCGCTGCAGACTATACATACTTAAAAATAGTTTGAAGGGAATATATGTTGTTTTCCCGCAAGTCTTCACCCCGCATACCATCACCCCGCATTTTTTACAACGCAAGTGATGTTACAACGCAATACAATTACCCCGCAAACTTTCACTCCGCATATGCCTTTACCACGCATGCCATTACAACGCAAAGGCATGCGTGGTGAAGGCATAAACTCTGTAAAAGTGGTTAAGCTAAATATATATATATATGTATATATATATATATATATTATCTACTAGCGGTCGCCAGTAGATAGTTATAGTTAGGACCTATTTTCCATAGGAAATTCACAACATTCTATTTGAAATAACTTTGGCGCCGGTTGACGAATCTTTGCGAAATTTTCAAAACTCGTAGCCCGCTCCGGTCCGCTCCTATCCTGAAAGTCTCGGGGTGATTCGTCAAGTGGGGGCCGAGAAAAAAGGGGGGTCCAAAACGTGTTTTCCCCATGCAATTTTCCATAGGAACCTTTCATCGCAGCTACAGCCCGAACTGCTGAACGGAATTACACCAAATTTGGCAAAAAGGTAGCCCTTGGTTCAGAGTCGTGCCTTTTGCTTAAATGGTGTAAATCCGTTCAGTAGTTCCTGAGAAATTTGAAAAAGAAAACACATATATATCTGGGCGGAGCCTAGCCACACATGTCATCGTGAGATCTGATTGGCTGTCAGCACTTCATCCTGGAATTGCTGGCAGCCATCTTGGGACCAATATAAATGATAGTACCCCATTGAAATGCATTGTAGTGAATCGAAGATTTTGAGGGTTACCAAAAGGAGAACTATAAAGGGTGATAACAGACTTTAGTTACATTAGAATTCATTTGTTGATGGTACCATACTAATTTTAGGAATTGTGGTGTGTTCTAAGGTGATTTTACCCTGTGAAAAATCCTTCTGCTGGGATATCATGAATCATGTTTGAGAGAAAACAATTTTCTCATACTTTTCCCATTGAGGTTTGGAAGGTGATCTAGAAGCTAAAATGAGAGCATATTTTCTGTAAATTCACATTATCTTTCTCAGTCATGTGAGAATGAAGTCTGACATTCTCAGTAAAACATGTACATCCAACAAGGGCAGAGACTGTCAGTTGATTCCTTTGTGTTCTACTGCAGCTTCCCAGAGTGTTCTAAAGAACAACTAGAGTGCTAACAGCCTTACTTATGACAAAAGTATGGCACACCTGAAGCCATCTTGATTGGAATAAACTGGTAACACTTAAAACATTTAATTTAAAAAGGAACAAAATGATGAGGTTCATTTTGTCATAGAAATTATGGTTAGTGCTGTAGAAAGAAAAATTAGGACATGTTTCAAGTGTGATCTCAAATATCTTCCAGTTATATTTCAACAGGAGCAGCCTGTCAGTTGATGCCTTTGTGTTCTACTGCAGCTTCCCAGAGTGTTCTAAAGAACAACTAGAGCGCGAACAGTCTTACTTATGACAAAATTATGGCACACCTGAAGCCATCTTGATTGGAATAAACTGGTAACTCTTAAAACATTTAATTTAAAAAGGAACAAAATGAGGGGGTTCATTTTGTCATAGAAATTATGGTTAGTGCTGTAGAAAGAAAAATTAGGACATGTTTCAAGTGTGATCTCAAATATCTTCCTGTTATATTTCAACAGGAGCAGCCTGTCAGTTGATGCCTTTGTGTTCTACTGCAGCTTCCCAGAGTGTTCTAAAGAACAACTAGAGAGCTAACAGTCTTACTTATGACAAAAGTATGGCACACCTGAAGCCATCTTGATTGGAATAAACTGGTAACACTTAAAACATTTAATTTAAAAAGGAACAAAATGAGGGGGTTCATTTTGCCATAGAAATTATGGTTAGTGCTGTAGAAAGAAAAATTAGGACATGTTTTAAGTGAGATCTCAAATATCTTCCTGTTATATTTCAACAGGAGCAGCCTGTCAGTTGATGCCTTTGTGTTCTACTGCAGCTTCCCAGAGTGTTCTAAAGAACAACTAGAGTGCTAACAGCTTTACTTATGACAAAAGTATGGCACACCTGAAGCCATCTTGATTGGAATAAACTGGTAACACTTAAGACATTTAATTTAAAAAGGAACAAAATGATGGGGTTCATTTTGTCATAGAAATTATGGTTAGTGCTGTAGAAAGAAAAATTAGGACATGTTTCAAGTGTGATCTCAAATATCTTCCTGTTATATTTCAACAGGAGCAGCCTGTCAGTTGATGCCTTTGTGTTCTACTGCAGCTTCCCAGAGTGTTCTAAAGAACAACTTGAGTGCTAACAGTCTTACTTATGCAAAATTATGGCACACCTGAAGCCATCTTGATTGGAATAAACTGGTAACTCTTAAAACATTTAATTTAAAAAGGAACAAAATGAGGGGGTTCATTTTGTCATAGAAATTATGGTTAGTGCTGTAGAAAGAAAAATTAGGACATGTTTTAAGTGAGATCTCAAATATCTTCCTGTTATATTTCAACAGGAGCAGCCTGTCAGTTGATGCCTTTGTGTTCTACTTCAGCTTCCCAGAGTGTTCTAAAGAACAATTAGAGCGCTAACAGTCTTACTTATGACAAACGTATGGCACACCTGAAGCCATCTTGATTTGAATAAACTGGTAACACTTAAAACATTTAATTTAAAAAGGAACAAAATGAGGGGGTTCATTTTGCCATAGAAATTATGGTTAGTGCTGCAGAAAGAAAATTTAGGGCATGTTTTAAGTGAGATCTCAAATCCTCTTCTATTTCATTAGAAAATTCTGACATGCAGACTGAAACAATCACTTTCAATACCAGCAGTAGACTTCCAGTTAACTCCCTGGTGAGCAGTAGCTTTACTACAGTGATCTAATGAACAACTAGAGTGCTAACATTCTGAATTTATGGCAAATGTGTGACACATCTGAATGCCTTCTTGATGGAATCAAAGTAAAAACTGAAAGCATTTCCTACTGAGGAGACTGCAGTAAATGACGAAATTAGGAAACTTCATAACAAATAAGTCTCCCAAGATGGCCACCAGAGAAAAAAGAGCCCAAATGTAGCACAAATATCACCCAGATGTAGCCCACATATAGCCCAATGACAGAAGTGTGCAAAACACTTTTTATTTTTAGTTTTTCTGCAGTTTTATATAGTGCAAACTGGTCAGGTATTGGAGCGTTACATCTTACTTGGACCCCTTATTGCGTATTTTGCACTGAAGTACATGAGATTGATCTTGCGAAACATTGACCTTTACGATTCTGTTAACCTGAAGTTGCTCTGAACCGGGCTTTGTAACACCCGTTTTTACCTACTGGTTTTAATTAATTCTCACTGTATTGTATTAGGAAAGAGGATTTACTGTTTTTATGTACACTTTTATGATCTATGTTTCTAAATCAGATCAAATAAAGTTTAATGAATTCTATGGCAGGACGGAGGCGAGGATTATGCATATCTTTCCTCACTTTATTTGCATAGCAGTTCAAAGAAAACGTAACACAACAATCATTAAACAAAAGACTACACAACCCATGAACCATTAGAGGGGTAGTCTCCAAGGCAACTATAGTCCAATCATATCACAGTCCATCGTATATAATATCGTGACGTCCCTTCAGCTTCCTCTTTCTTCACTGCTCGTCAGTTAAGTGCATTCCTTACATTCTTGGCTTAATCTGACGTTGTTGCTGTTTGTATAGCGGTTTCTTGTGCACGTTATTAGCATTATTGCCTTGGTATTGTTTCATATTCCCTGCGCAGCAGGCTCTTGCCCGAGCGCGTTCTCCCCCTCGCAGTTTCTCTTGCTGTGTGCTCTGCACGCAGTGAGATCCTGTCAGGCGCGTCTGGTCCGAGCGAGGCAGCTCCGTCGAGCGCTCCCGCTGGTCTTTACGCGCGTTTGGGAATCCGGTCACTCCTTTAGTGTCCGCTTGATTCCCGACCAACCCTCGCCTAATTTTGACACTGCTACGCGGTGATTTCCCCATACGGCCACGTTAGTGACCAGCGCCACCTGGTGGTGGTAATTGGTATTGCGCCTCAGTCTATTCTTATAACAGCTTCGAGGAAAGCCCAGCTGTTGGAGCACCGGCGAGGGGGCTGTCTTAAGGATTTTAAGGGCATTTGTTCTGTGCTCACACCCTCTGCTATCATGTCTTCTCCAGAAGACCATTTTTACTCCTCCTACCAGGAAGTGGAGGAGGAATGGCCCCCAACTTCTCCCTCCAGCAGTGGACCAAGCCCTCTCTCTGGCTATTTCTAGGGCACTGGCTCCTCTTAGGGATCAGGTTGATAAGCTGGCGAAAAGCATCCCTGGGGTGTTCAGTGACCCAGATCTGGTGGTGGCGGGTCCAAGTAGCTCCCAGATGGGGAATAAAAGGGCCATTAAGCATAACGCGGGGCACTTGGAAGGATTTGATAAACTTACGGAGACCTTCCTCAAGAGTGCGCGAACGCTAAAACATGCACCCTGCCGGGAGGAGGAGGGGCCCAGAGAAAATTGCGACACTGTCACCACTATTGTAGACCCCGACGGCGGGTTTTCCTTAGAGGGAGAGGGTGTATCGGAGGACGATTTCTCCTCCGATGAGGATAAGGACTCGGGGCGTCCCTGGCGTCCAGAGTCCCACTCCTCTCAGTCCCCGGTTGGGGACGGGGTCCATTCGGACATGTTCGAGCCTACCCAAATTTACCATCCTAGGTCGGCAGAGTGGACACCTGACACCAAAGTGGCAGAGTATGTGGTGGAGAAAATCCATCAACCCCTTGAAAGGGAGGTCAGGAATAGGATGAGGGGAGAATGCCCCAGGCCCTCACTGAAGGGGAAGGTGGCACACATGCCTGAAATTGATGAGAAACTATGTACCTTTTTCTCCAAGTATATGAGGGATCCCAAGAAAGGAATTGATAGGTCTTGGACGTGGTAGGGCCCTTGACCCAAATTATTCAATTGACGGAGCGTTCCAAAGAGTCAGGATCCCCTTTGTCCACGGATATTGTGGCTGGTTGGGCGCGCTACCCTAAACCCTAAAACACTACCCCCTCCACTACCCAAACACCACTGCACTACCCTAAACCCTAAAACACTACCCCCAGCACGACACCCTACACTACCCAAACATAACTGCACTACCCTAAACCCTAAAACACTACCACCAGCACGACTCCCTACACTACCCAAACACCACTGCACTACCCTAAACCCTAAAACACTACCCCCAGCACGACTCCCTACACTACCCAAACACCACTGCACTACACTAAACCCTAAATATACCCCCAGCATGACCTCCCACACTACACAAACACCACTGCACTACCATAAACCCTAAAACACTACCCCAGCACGACCCCCTACACTACCCAAACACCACTGCACCACCCTAAATCCTAAAACACTAACCCCTACACTACACAAACACGACTGCACTACCCTAAACCCTAAAACACTACCCACAGCATGACCCCCTTCACTACACAAACACCACTGCACTGCCCTAAACCCTAAAACACTACCCCAGCACTACCCCTACACTACCCAAACACCACTGCACTAACATAAAGCCTAAAACACTACCCCCAGCAGAACCCCCTACACTACCCAAACACCACTGCACTACCCTAAACCCTAAATCTACCCCCAGCACGACCCCCTACACTACCCAAACACCACTGCACTACCCTAAACCATAAAACACTACCCCCAGCATGACACCCTACACTACACAAACACCACTGCACTACCCTAAACCCTAAAACACTACCACCAGCATGACCCCCTACACTACTCAAATACCACTGCACTACCCTAAACCCTAAAACACTACCCCAGCATGACCCCCTACACTACCCATACACCACTGCACTACCCTAAACCCTAAAACACTACCCCCAGCATGACCCCCTACACTACTGCACTACCCTAAACCCTAAAACACTACCCCCAGCACGACCCCCTACACCACCCAAACACCACTGCACTACCCTAAACCCTAGAAAAGAAACCCCCACCCCATGCCCAATCCCCCTTACCTCTCACTCCTCATGGTTCCGCTCTCCTCATGGTTCCTGCTTCACGTCATCTCTGAGGGGCGGTGCACGTCGTTGTGAGGAAACGGAACAGCCTCTGTTTCCTTACAACGACATGGATCGTCTACATGTTTTTTAGAACGCATGGTCATTTACCACACATACCTTTACAACAAAATTCGTTGTAAAGGCATGCGTGGTAAATGACCATGCGTTCTAAAAAAATGCGTAGTAATGACTTCGTGATGTACAATGCATGCGTGGTAATGCATGCGTTGTAATGGTATCGCAAAGTAAAAAAGTCGTTGTAACGGCTGTTTACCGATCGAAGCTGGCCCCTGTTCTTCAGTGAGATGTTTATTTGATTAATTAGGAGGAAGGAATGTGGTTTTTTTACCGAAAAGTGCATTCCCGGCTGTTGTATTGTGAAAGAGTCCGCGTGGCCTGGTTTCACTTCCGGTGAGAGAGTGGAAGAGTCTTTTTGGATCTAAAGGAGTTCTGTTGTTGGACGGGGCCGGCGCGACATGTCATCAGAAAACATAGCTAATGGAAAGCGTCCTCCCTGAAGTGTGGAGCAGTGCCATGAGAGGTCAACGAGTGTGCGTCCCACCGTAGTATGACCATACCGCGTGACCCATGTGCCGCCTCCAGGGCATGGGAGGCAGAAGCGGCATCACAGGTCCTCTTGAAGACCGTTGTAGCACTAATTCTACATTTTGGTACTAGGGCATTTTAACTTCGTTGTTCCTGCCAGATACAAAGAGAAGATCCTGTGTTATTCAGTGCCCTCGTTACCTTTTTTGTGGGTTGTGGTGCTTGTCACTTCGCTGCCCCGCCGGTGCACACGACTGGGCACCCCACCTCGTGTGCCATCTGCAGGGCCTCTGCCCTCGGATCACTGGTTTCGGTTTCTGGAGTGGCAACATAAACAGTTGCTCCCAAAGGACTAGCCTGAACACTTAGGTGAATATCCCCTGCACCAGCATTCCACGGAAATTCTTTCCTAGCTCTCCCACGTCAACGAGCACGGCTCCGCTCGCGACACCGTATGACGTCATCTGAGCCATAAGAGGACCTTGTCGGCGTGCTGACGTCAGTTCCACCCATTTTTTCCGTGCCACCGAGGTAAACAGGGGACCGAGACATTTTCACATGTATACATAGTATAATAAATATATATATATTCACTGAAAAAACCATAGGTTTCAGGCACGTTATAGTTAGAAATTAGCATTTAAAAAACCTTAGAAATTCACTGAAAAAACCATAGGTTTCAGGCACGTTATAGTTAGAAATTAGCATTTAAAAAACCTTAGAAATTCACTGAAAAAACCATAGGTTTCAGGGGCGTTATAGTTAGTTTGACATTTTACTCGTACAAAACCATAGAAATTCCCCCGTTATAGTTAGTTCAGCTAACTATAACTCGCGCGCCCGCAATGCACTGCTGAGGACTTCACATATTACATCACTCATGACATGGTCAGTGACATCACTCATGACTTCACTGATGACATCTCAAATGACATCACTGATGACATCACTGATGACATCATCCAGTGAATGTGTGTTTTTCTGAAAATTAAATATGTTTTATATATGTATATCTCAAGGTCGATGGAAGAATAAATGGGTATATAAGTGTCTAAATGGATGATTTGTTTTTGTAAAATTGATTGTATAACTGACTAAGTGTATCTTAGTGAATACATGGGTTAGTGAGTAATGTTTAAATATGAAAATATCTGTATCAGTCTCTCACTTTGTGTATAAGTGGCTGCATGGGTTGGTGAGTAGCTACATGAGTGTCTATATGGGTTATTAGTTGGTTTTTGAGTATCAGTATGAGTGCCTGAGTGTCTGTATGGTTCGGTGGGGGTATTACTTAGTGCATAGATGCATGAATGAGTGACTCACTGTTTGTATGTGTTGAAGACAGCATGTGTGCAGGACTGTATAGGTGGATGAGTATGTGTATGGGTGTGTTAGTGAGTGAATGACTGTCTCAATAGTGTCTTTATGAGTAACTACATATGTTTTAAACTAGTATATGTGAGTATTGGTGTATATAAGTGAGTATATGTGAGAGTGAGAGATTGGAAGAGTTCCTGTACAAATAAGTAGGTGTTTCTATAAGTGATTGTTTAAGAGAGTAAGTATGTGTAAGTTTCTGTAGAAGTAAGTGTGGTAGTGTGTGTATAACTGTATATGCAAGTAAATGGATGTTTGATACTTTGTTTGCATGTGTGACTATGTGTGTGAGTAACTCTATGGATGAGTGGCGGTGTTTAACAGGATGTATAGGTGTATGAGTACATATGATGAGTGAGTACATGTATGAGTGACTGTATAGGGACTGTTGGTGAATGAGTGGATGTGTGTGTAGATCTTGGAATTACTGAATAGGTGTGTTGTAACTGGTATTGGTATGTCCATTGTTTTGTAAATGTTAGTTTGTATTTTTGAGTGTGTGTATCAAAGGTTATATTAGGGTGAGAGGAGGTCTGCCACTCTATCACAAGGATGATGTCATCAGTGATGTCATTTGAGATGTCATCAGTGATGTCATGAGTGATGTCACTGACCATGTCATGAGTGATGTAATATGTGATGTCATCAGCAGTGCATTGCGGGCGCGCGAGTTATAGTTAGCTGAACTAACTATAACGGGGGAATTTCTATGGTTTTGTTCGAGTGAAATGTCCAACTAACTATAACGCCCCTGAAACCTATGGTTTTTTCAGTGAATATATATATATATATATACATATTATCTACTGGCGGTCGCCAGTAGATAGTTATAGTTAGGACCTATTTTCCATAGGAAATCCGCGACATTCTATTTGAAATAACTCTTGCGTCAGTTGACGAATCTTCGCGAAATTTTCAAACTTTATGGCCCGCTCCGGTCCGCTCCTACCCTGAAAGTTTCGGGGTGATTCGTCAAGCGGGGGCCGAGAAAAAGGGGGTCCCAAAACGTGTTTTCCCCATTCATTTTCCCATAGGAAACTTTAGACACGGCTACAGCTCGAACTGCTGAACGGAATTACACCAAATTTGGCAAAGAGGTAGTTCTTTGTTCAGAAAGAACCCTTTTGTTAAATGGTGTAAATCCGTTCAGTAGTTCCTGTGAAAATCAAAATGAAAATCACATATATATCTATGGCCGCGTCTGATTCGCGCACCCTCCCGATCACGAGCTGCATGCTAATTGGCTGTCAACACTCCAAATCAGGAAGTGTTGGCAGCCATTTTGTCCCTCGGTAGAACCGAGGGACAGAAACAAGTGCGCAAAGCGCAAAAGGGGGCAGGGTAGAAACACCCTGACCCCTAGGACTGCTCAGGGGGTCCCACAAGGACCCCCTGAGCAGAAAAAAGCATTTTTTTAAAAAAAAAAATCGGCAGGATGCGCTCAGGGTGCGCGGATCCTGCCAAAAAAAAAAAAATCGAAGCGCGGTCTCCCGCGCTTTGATGCAAATTTGCCCCGGGTGGCCCAAGTCCCGGGGGCATGCGAGGGGTGGGTTTATTGTTTATATGGGGGCCTCTAAGGCCCCCAAAGCCCCGGGGACCGCCACCCCCCGGGGCTTAATTTTAAAAAATGGTGCGGAAGGGCTCTTCTGCCCTCCCGCAGCCCCGGGGACCACCACTCCCCGGGGCTTCTTTTATAAATTTTAAATAACGTGTGGGGGGGCTCAAGCCCCCCCACATGCCCCGGGACCACCACCTCCCGGGGCACATAGAAAATAAATGTGGGGGTCCGTTACGGATCCCCAGAGCCCAGGGACCACCACCTCCCCGGGGCTGTGCAAATCAAGGGAGGGGGGCCGCGCGGCCCCCTCCTGGAGCCTGTAATGGCCCTGGGGACCACCACCCCCAGGGCCGGCTCCTGCAGTGTCCCGGGGTGCCTACCCCGGGACACTGTAGTTTGCAATGACAGGACGGGAGCCTCGCGGCTCCCGTCCTGTCATTGCAAACTGCTTTGGATATTGGAAGCGAGAGCAGGAAACCTACTCTTGCTTCCAATATCCAAAGCAAATTGCTTTTCCACACGGGGAGCTGCATGTTAGCAGCTCCCCATGTGGAAAAGCAATGTTGGCTCCCAAAGGACGCGGGGAGCCGGCGGGACTGTGGGGGGATTGGGGACCCCCCCACAGTCCCCAACGGAGAGGGCCAGCCCCGGGGATGGGGTCCCCGGGGCAAGTAGTGGCCTGGGAGGGGGCCACGTGGCCCCCTTCCCCAAAATTAAAAAAAAAAACAAAGGCCGGCCCCGGGGATGGGGTCCCCGGGGCCATAAGTGGCCTGAGGAGGGGGCAACGCAGCCCCCTCCAAAACAATAAAAATAAAAAAAAGGCCATGCCCCGCGGGTTGGGGTCCCCGGGGCCGATTAAGGCCTCGGGAGGGGGCCACGCGGCCCCCTTCCAAATTGTTTTTTTTTTTTTAAATAAATAGGGGGCAGGCCCTGGGGGATGGGGTCCCCAGGACCAATAAATTAGAAAAGAAGGGGGCCACACAGCCCCCTTCTTTAAAAAAAAAAACACCGGCATCGCGCCGGAGGCCACGCCCCTTCTTTCACCACTCTGCAAACGCGCCCCCTGGCGCGTTTGCAGATGGGGAACGAATTCCCCTTGAATACTGGGGGTCCCTGGGGCCAACTAGCCCACCAGGAACCTCCAGTATGTGCCAGGGGGCTGCGTTGCAGAGAGGTGTACAGAGGCCACGCCCCTTTTTACACCTCTCTGCAACGCAGCTCTGTGGCGCTTTTTGGAGGTACATGGTGGGCTAGTTGGAGTCCAGGGACCCTCAGGATTGAAGGGGATTTCATTCCCCAACTTAAAACGCGCCACGGGGCGCGTTTGCACAGTGGTGAAGGGAGGGGCGGGGCTTCAGGTGACATGTGTGCAAACAGGCCCCGTGGCGCATTTTAAGATGGGGAATGAAATCCCCTTCAATCCTGAGGGTCCCTGAGGGCCAACTAGCCCACCAGGTACGTCCAGAAGCGCCACAGAGCTGCGTTGCAGAGAGGTGCAAAAAGGGCATGGCCTCTGAACACCTCTCTGCAACGCAGCTCCTGGCGCATACTGGAGGTACAGGGTGGGCTAGTTGGACCCCAGGGACCCTCATGATTCAAGGGGACTTAATCCCCCAACTTAAAACGCGCCATGGGGCGCGTTTGCACAGATGACACCTCAGGCCCCGCCCCCTCCCTTCACCATTGTCCAAATATTCCTCTAAAATCAGCCGAACAACGAATTCTGATTTACTCACCTGTTATCAGGAGAGACCTCAGTGCTGCATCTTTCAGCCCAGTACTGATCCTGAAAAGTAATTTTAACCGTACTTACCAGTAACTTGAATTTCCTTCCATAGGATATCATTGCCTGCTTTTTGCTGAAAAAGTTTCTAAGTGTCGATATTTGAAACATACAAATATTCCCCTAAAATCAGCCAAAATACGAATTCCGATTTACTCACCTGTTATCAGGAGAGAACCCAGTGCTGCATCTTTTAGCCCAGCACTGACCTTGAAAAGTAATTCTAACCGTACTTACCAGTAACTTGAATTTCCTTCCATAGGCTAACATAGACTGGTTTCACTTGGAAATTCTTCTAAGTGTGGAGTTTTGGAACTTTATAATATTCCTCTAAAATCAGCCGAACTACGAATTCCGATTTACTCACCTGTTATCAGGAGAGAACCCAGTGCTGCATCTTTTAGCCCAGCACTGACCTTGAAAAGTAATTCTAACCGTACTTACCAGTAACTTGAATTTCCTTCCATAGGCTAACATTGACTGGTTTCACTTGGAAATTCTTCTAAGTGTGGAGTTTTGGAACTTTATAATATTTCTCTAAAATCAGCCGAACTATGAATTCCGATTTACTCACCTGTTATCAGGAGAGAACCCAGTGCTGCATCTTTTAGCCCAGCCCTGACCCTGAAAAGTAATTCTAACCGTACTTACCAGTAACTTGTATTTCCTTCCATAGGAATCCATTGTCTGGTTTTCAGCAGAAAAGTTTCAAAGTGTCGATTTTCACAAACTACAAATATTCCTTAAAAATCGCCTGTATGACTTAAACGCATTCTTTCATCTGTTTACAGGAGATGCACCAGTTCTGGATCCAGGATCCACCACTGAGTAAGAAAAAGTAACGATAACACTTCTTACCTGCTAAGTGAATTTCCTCCCATAGGATAACATTGGTGATTCTATGTGAAAAAGTTTCTAAGTGTCAACTTTTAAAATACAATAATATTCCTTAAAAATCACTACTGTAACCAAAACGCTTTTACTCAACTGTTTACAGGAGATGTCCCAGGACTGAATCTAGGATCCAGTCCTGTGGTTAGAAAAGTAATCCATAAAGTAACTAATTGCATTTAACTAGAAATTCACATTGAGCTCAATGTTGTATTGTGTTTGAAATTGTGTTGCCCATGCAACAACTGTAACTTCTGTACTTAAAAGTCTATTGCCTATTTGCAAAGTATTTAAACTAAAGTAATTCATTCTGAGAAAGTATATTTTGTAATGTAATGTATAATGTAATTACAATGTAATTTAAAAAATAAAATATGTAAAAATAAATAGTTTAAAAAATGTAGTAAATCAGTATCAAAAAAATAAATATAACAATTAATACATTTAAAAATTGTCATTTACAAAACCTTTGAAATTCACTGAAAAAACCATAGGTTTTAGGGGCGTTATAGTTAGAAATTAGCATTTAAAAACCTTTGAAATTCACTGAAAAAACCATAGGTTTCAGGCACGTTATAGTTAGAAATTAGCATTTAAAAAACCTTTGAAATTCACTGAAAAACCATAGGTTTCAGACACGTTATAGTTAGAAATTAGCATTTAAAAAACCTTTGAAATTCACTGAAAAAACCATAGGTTTTAGGGACAGTTATAGTTAGTTGGACATTTCACTCGTACAAAACCATGTGAAATTCCCCGTTATAGTTAGTTCAGCTAACTATAACTCGCGCCCCCGCAATGCACTGCTGATGACGTCACATATTACATCACTCATGACATGGTCAGTGACATCACTGATGACATCACTGATGACATCACTGATGACATCATCCATGTGATAATTTCATGCATCTTCTCACACCCTAATATAACTTTTGATACACCCACTGTAAAATACAGACTGCCATTGTCAAAACCATAGACACTCCAACACCAATTACTATATACACACTCACTGATTCTTAGGTCTACACACACACATCTACTCACTCACCCGTGCAGTCACTCATACTTATAGTCACTCAGTACAGGACTATTATATGCACTCATACACCTATATAAACACTCACACACCGCCACTCATCCACAGAGGTACTCACACACCTAGTCAGTCATGCAACATATTAAGCACACACCCATTTACTCACCTATACAGTTATACACACACCAGCTCACTTACTCATACAAATACTAGCACATTCTTACGCTCTTATACAATCTCTGATACAAGCACACACTCATCCATACAGTCACTCTCACAATCACACACTCTCGCTTATAGCTATTTATATACTCCAACACACATATATACTGCCTTTCACATATGTAGTTACTCACACATGTACCACTGGGACATACATTCACTCACTAACACACTCTTACACACACTTACCCTTCCATACAGTCTATCACTTTGCACTCTTGAAACCATCCACCCAGTGAATCACCCACTCACACATCTATGCACAGAGTCGCACACACCCCACCCACACAAACACTCAGGCACCCATACAGATACTCAGACAACCAATCAATAACTCATATAGACACTCGTGTAGCTATTCACAAACCCATGCAGCCACTTACACAGCAACAGACAGACGGATACAGACATTCACCCAGTTTAGTCACTAACCCATGCATTCAGTAAGATACGTTTAATCACTCACTTATAGAGTTAGTCACGCACCTACTAAATCATCCATTCAGACACTTATACACCCACTCATTCTTCAATACGCCTTTCCCTATATATATTAAAAATATTTAAACTTTACAGAAACACACAGTCACTGGATGATGTCATCAGTGATGTCATTTGAGATGTCATCAGTGATGTCACTGACCATGTCATGAGTGATGTAATATGTGACGTCATCAGCAGTGCATTAGCGGGCGCGAGTTATAGTTAGCTGAACTAACTATAACGGGGGAATTTCTACGGGTTTTGTACGAGTGAAATGTCCAACTAACTATAACTGTCCCTAAAACCTATGGTTTTTTCAGTGAATTTCAAAGGTTTTTTAAATGCTAATTTCTAACTATAACGTGTCTGAAACCTATGGTTTTTTCAGTGAATATATATATATGTATATATTTTTTTAAATATTTATAAATATATATATCTTATTTAATTTTAAAAATATTTTATATATATATATATATATATTTAATTATTTTAAAATACCCCCTAAAACCCATAAATGTCCATTTTTATCCCAATGACTAAACTCCCCCCAAATTGTTAAATTACCCATACCACCCCAATACCCATACCCACTAAAATCTTAAATTACCCTTGGCACCCCAAAACCACCCTGTACCCTAAAATTACTCCTGCACCCCAAAACTCTAACCCACCCTGATCCCTAAAAATACCCCTGCACCCCAAAACCCTAACCCACCCTGACCCCTAAAAATACCCCTGCACCCCAAAACCCTAACCAACCCTGACCCCTAAAAATACCCCAGCACCCCAAAACCTAAAGCCACCCTGAACCCTAAAAATACCCCAGCACCCCAAAACCTAAACCCACCCTGCACCCTCAAATTACCCTGTGCACCCCAAAACCCTAACCCACTCTGAACCCTAAAAATACCCTGTTTACCCCAAAACCCAAACCCACCCTGAACCCTAAAAATACCCCAGCACCCCAAAACCCAAACATACCCTTAACCCTAAAATTACCCCTGAACCCCAAAACATATACCCCACCCTGACCCCTAAAAATACCCCAGCACCCCAAAACCTAAACCCACCCTGAACCCTAAAAATACCCCAGCACCCCAAAAACTAAACCCACCCTGAACCCTAAAAATACCCCCTGCACCCCAAAACCCAAACCCACCCTAAACCCTAAAAATGCCCCAGTACCCCAAAACCTAAATACCCCAGCACCCCGAAACCTAAACCCTCCCTGAACCCTAAAAATACCCCCTGCACCCCAAAACCCTAACTCACTCTGACCCCTAAAAATACCCCAGCACCCCAAAACCCAAACCCACCCTAAACCCTAAAAATACCCTAGTACCCCAAAACCTAAACCCACCCTATACCCTAAAAATACCCTGTTTACCCCAAAACCCAAACCCACCCTGAACCCTAAAAATACCCCAACACCCCAAAACCCAAACATACCCTTAACCCTAAAATTACACCTGAACCCCAAAACATATACCCCTACACCCCAAAACCAAAACCCTATACTTACCTTATACTTACATATAAAAAACATATGCTTTTACCATTCATGCATTTACAACGAATTTCGTTGTAAAAGCATGCGTGGTAAAAGCATATAAAATGTAATGCCATGCTTTGTAATGGCATTGCGGAGTAATGGTAGTTGCGTTGTGATAGTATGCGGGGTGATGGTAGTCATGGTAAAAGATTCGTTGTAATGGGTGTTTACCGTGTGAAGGTAACTTTTCGACCAGGATGATTCCAAACCGTCTACCCGACTCGCACTCTATTGCGGTCTTCCTTAAAGCTTAATTTTGTCCTGGTCTAACAGTTTGCCTGAGATTGGTGCCTTGTGCTATTTGATGCTATTTTCATTTAAAACTTTACAAAATTCATAGCTCTGGTTTCCCTTATTGGATTTTTGCCATTTTGGTGACATTAAATTATAGTCTATTTTTATAAATTGGAGTGAGAGTTTTAATGTGGTGTGTTTGTGATTTTATACCTGTTTTGATACTTCTGAATGCTTTACACATTTTCTTAAGTAACGTCTATCTGCTATATGCCATAGTAACCTGGGATCGAGCTTAGGTTTAAATTACTGAAAACTTTACAGGACCTAAGAAGAATAGTGACGTTATTACTTCTGGTGGACTACCATCCACCCCAACTAAGAATTCAGTTTCTCACAATTATTATATCATCATCATCTATGTAATGCCTTGTTCCCATTAATACAGGGACTCAAAAGACAGTATATGGAAACATGCTTGGTATTAAATTAGGTTTTCAGTGCTCTGTTCCTGTCACACTTTTCATGGATATCACTTATATAATTCTATTACTATGATTCTGATTATTACGGAGATCATGGTATGCCCTCTCACCTTAGTGAGGATAGAGGGCCTGTGTCTTCTTGATTCTGCCATCAGTTTCAGTCACCATTACCATGCTACTTCTACCCCACTTCTGATATATCTAAACCAATACACATTTATTTGGGGACTAAATATGTCTACTCAGATACTTTTACAGGTTTCATATTGGGATGTGCCTGACTAAGGCAAGCTATTCCTTAGTATTGCAAATCCTGAAGCTGAAAAGATCTTTGACAGGGACAGTTGGTGTTACTTCTTGTCTTTCACCTGCCAGTTTGGCATAAATGAGGCTTATCATGGGTTGTACGTCACTATGAGGCCAGATTTTTTGTTAGCTCACGGTTCACAGATAAAGTTAGGTATGATCTGCCCTACTTCTTGGCAGATTTCTGCCCTGCCCCCCTTTTCTCTTCATCATTTAGGAAGCTGTTTGCCCAATTATTCTTAAATAATTGTGAGATGTTAGGCTTCAAACTTTTGAAATACAATTAGAAAATAAGTTGTACTTCAATGGTGTTTTATTTATTCCTTTCCCAAAAAACTGTGCATTTTCAGGTCTTTAATCAAGGATATGGATACTAACTGAGAATATGGCACATTACAATGCGATGTAATACATCGCGTGCCATTACAACGTGGCCGTTACAACGACCACGTTGTTAGTACGCAATGTATTACATCGCAAGTCTTTACAACGACTTCCACTAGGGGGCACGCTGGATTTAGGAATAGTATTATTTACTATTCCTACTCCAGTTTGCGCAACAGTAGGGAAGGTGTTCGAAATTTATTTCCAATACCTCGACGCCCCCTAGTGGAATTCGTTGTAAAGACTTGCGATGTCATTACATCCCGTACTAACAACGCGGTCGTTGTAATGACCGCGTTGTAAAGGTATCGCGGTGTAGTGACCGCATTGTAAAGGTTGTTTCCCCTAACTGAGCATTGTCAAAACAATTTAAATGTGTGTCAACCCAAGTGTACTCCAAGTGCAACTGATTTTGATCATGGGGTTGAACGGTTTTGAAAATGGGATATGGGACCCCCATTTGTAAAATATTACCTCCATTGTGCCAGAGCCAGCATTTTGACATGGGTGCTCCCCATTTTCTATGGGTGCCCTCTTTAATAAAAAATGACATAAAATATGTGAGTGGAAGAATTTTGGGATTTATGCCCTCCCCATACCATAGGTCACCCTTATGCCAAAAATTGCCTCAGTGTGTCACGGCCAGCATTTTGTCATGGTTGATACCCTCCCATATGCCAAGTTGTCCACCTTCATGCCAAGAATTATCTCCATTGTGCTAGTACCAGCATTGTGCCACTAGTGTCCACATGTCACAAATTTCCTGAAGTATGCCATTATTTTTCCACAGGAGCCATATATGCCATGAACTACCTTCAATATACCAGCACCACTATATTACCATTTGTGCCCTTTATGCCAAGAATCACCCCAAAGTGCCAGTGCCAGTATTTTGTCACAGGTTCCTGTCATGCTGAGAACTGCCACACATATGCCATCACCAGTCTTTTGTTTTGAGTGTTTCTATAAGACAATAATTACCTTCAGTATGCCAGGGACAACAACAAACTCACAAGCATCACTTCACATAATCACTTGTACTCACATATTAATTATGTTTTGTGTACTGTGAAGCACACTATCACATGTAAAGGTATCCTGGAGCTGAGCAGAAGTGTGTGCCTAGTGCTGCCGATAGTAGGTTGACTAATTGAAAAACCAGGTCTTCAGCTTCTTGCAGAATTCAAGAAGAGAGGTGGAGGCTCTGATGTGGTGTGGGAGGTCATGGCACACTTTAGAAGCGATGTAAGAGAATGCCCATCCTCCTGATCTGGTTTTGTGTATGTGTGTGAGTAAGAGTCCAGCAGATCGCAGACGTTTGGGTGGTTGGTGGAAGGAGATGCAACTGTTCAGGTAAGTGGGGCCTGAGTTGTGTAGTGTCTTGAATGTGTGTGTGAGGAGTTTGAATTGAGCACATTTGTATATCAAGAGTCAGTGTAGTTCCCTGAAGTGTGGTATAATGTGAATTCTGTGTGGGAGGTTGAGGATGAGTTTGGCTACCGAATTCTGGGTAGTTTGAAGTCTTCTAATGCATTGCTTGGTGGTCCTAGTGTAGAGGGTTTTCCCAGAGACCAAATTGCTGGTGAGTGGGCATGAATTACAGTTTTTCTAGTGGAGCTGAGTGATGAGCCTTGAGGCACTCTGCACATGAGTTTGCGGGCTTCTGAGTAATAAGGTGCCAGGCTTACCGACTGTGTTCTATCCATTAAAAAGAGTAGATCCAGTAAAGAGCAGGTCCTTGGATGCCAATTTTGTACAGAGGCCTAATGAGGATGGGGTGTGAGGCCCTCTCAAATGCTGCAGAGAGATCAAGGGGAATGAGGGCTGCTGTTTCTCCTCTGTCAAGGACCATGCAGATGTCATCTGTGGTGGCTATGAGTGCTCTTTCTATACTGTGGTTGGACCAGATTCTGGACTGTGTGGCATCAAGCAGCTGGTGATTACTTAGGTGGTCGTGAGGAGCCAGTTAATTAGTTTCTCTTAGACCTTTGCCAAGTATGGAAGGAGGGAATGCGTCTGCAGTTGGAAAGCGTGGCTGGGTCAGCGGATGGTTTCCTGAGCAGGAACATGACAGTGGCATGTTACCATGTGTCCGTGAATGTGGCTGAGTTAATGGAGATGTTGAGGATGGGTGTTAGTGCTTCACGCTCTAATCAGTAAGAGTTCAATGGTGAAGGCATGGTGGGGTCAAGGGTCAGATGGAGCACACAAGTGGATGGTAGCAGCGATTTTAATGGTGGAGAACATGAGGTCAGAGTTCTTCATATGTTGTGATCGGAAGTCGAGTTGCAGAGTCCAGTTGAGGGTCAAAGTTGCTGTACATGGAGGTGATTTTGTTACAGAAGAATTATGAGAGTTTGTTGGAAAGGTCTTGTGAGGGGGTGCTGTTGCTGGAGGCATCAGAAAGCCTTGTGAAACCTTTGATGAAGGCGAAGTTTTCCTTGCTGCTGTTATTCCTGGTATTGATTACTGATGGGTGAAATGTTTCATTACACCTGTGGAATTGGCAACATTTGACAACTAATGCGGAGTTCTGGCCAAATTCAGCCAATCGCCACGTGGTGGAATATTGTTCCTGTGAGGCTCCAGAAATGTGAGCTGGCGAGTGAGATTTGGTGTCCCCTGGCGCAATTTTCTAACACAGGTGCTCACAGTCAGAGGGCTGCTTCTCAAGTAGATTTGCTGCTGCTCGAGTAGATTATCTAGTATTGATATGAGCTGTAAGAGCTGTGTGCTTGGTGTTCCATATCTACTGGTGTGAGTGTCTTAGGGCTGATTTCAAGATGTCTATATCTGCAGTGTCTCGACTTGTTCTCCATTTGGACTCTAGTTGCTTAAAGTGGCGTTTCATCAGCCTGAGTTTCTCTGTGAAGCAGCTGGCATGTGGTTGGGCTCTTGCCTGTGGATTGCACTTAAGGCGACTCAGGGTGTCGGCACATGCGGTGATCCAGCTTTTGAGGTTTTTTATGGATTTCAGCAAGTCACTGGTGTGCTCGGGCCGGTGCTTGGATAGGGTTGAGGCCCACTCCTCTTCTGATATGCTTTTCCATCTGAGGCGGCATGTCCGGGGGTGTTAGGTCTGTGATGGTGCTGGATGCGTATGGTGAAAATTACGAGGACGTGGTCTGTCTAGATCACAGTTGCTGGCTTGTGGACTTTGATGCTGCTGATTGAGGAGTGGGTCCAGTAATGTGCTAGATGAGCCAAGGTTTCGGAGGTTTCTGTTAAGTTTGGGTGGGTGCGTGCTTCTAGGCGAAAGTTATGGTCTCCAGGAAGGATGAAGGTGCTGGCGTTGATAATGAGGGGTGCAACAAAGTCCATGATGTCACTGGTGAAATTGCTGCAGGATCCTGGTGATCTGTATATAAGGCTTCTAACAAAGGAGAAGTTGGCTGTGATGCATATCTTGAACATGAGGTGTTCCATATAGCTGGCTAGGGTTGCCATGTAGGTGGTGCTGGTGATGGTATCTTTAAATATGATGACAATTCCACCTCCGGGGTTGTGCTGACGGTCTTGCCTAACGATCTTGTAGCCAACAGAAATGACTGTAGGGATGTTCGGTGCCAAGGTTGGCTTTAGCCATGTTTTCATGAGCATGATCTGCAGTAGGTCCCATACCTTTGTGGCGTTTGGTGAGCGAACAGTGTTGAGGAGCATGCATGCAAGTGCGGTATGTTGTTTGGGTGCTGTTTGGTCTGTGTGAGTGTAGGCAGGTGGATGAATTGTGTTAGTGTGAGCGAGTGGGGTGCTGTGGGTGCAAAAGTGGTGGGTGTAGGGTGTGGGAGAGTGCATGAGAATTTGCAGGAGGTGCATGTATGTGCTCCTTCTGTGTTGTGTGGTCAGCAGTGTGACAGCAGTGCAGCGAGCGGCAGCAGGGGTTATGAGCATGGAGGAGCACAGCAGGGTATCGGTGGGTAGGGGGGAGAACCAGTGTTCTGGCAATGGGTGTGGTACAGGCACAAACGGGCACAGATGGGCTAGCCTTTGGCAAACCAGTGGCGTATCCACTCTGCAGCCCCATTAAATGGGTGCTGGGAGGAAGGAAGACAACAAGGTACCTGTTAAACCTCATTGATGTGTACTGGGTGCAAGTGCCAGATGCCTTACATTTATTTTGTTTTTCAGTGCAGATGATCATCATTATGTGATAAATGAATATTCGTTTATTTTGATGCATGATCTTTGGTGCACAGTGACCTGAAAATGAAAGCAGTATTTTATATTGATAATTTGTTTGTTAAATAAAATTAAGTAGCCATGCTCTCTCACTAGTGCTAATTTGTATGATAAATCTGCCGCGATCAATCCAAAATTTTAATTTGTGTAAAGATGGCCAGGTTTGCAATAACGGATGCATTTGTAATGTTTTTAAGTAGCCCAACAAACAAACATTCTATTTCTATTAAAGGAAAACTCCACACAATCTACATGGGTAACAAAGGTTTACCGTTGTTTATTAATTTACCGACAGAGGGCCTACAACTCACTCCGCAGTCTCTCTAGAAGTAACTATCCATAAAATGGGCTCTATTTTTTCCCTGAAAGCTAGGTAAACAAAGCAGGGTCAATGTGAACAGTCGCGGCCGGCATGGCTCACAGGAGGGGGGCGGCGCAGGGTCGCGTGGGGGGGGCGGGTGAGTGGTCGTGAGGGAAGGAGGGGTTGTGCAGGGGGGTTAAATAATAAAAACAAAAATAAATTAAACTTTCCTTTCCCGGGTCCTGCGTTTTCCCAGCTCCGGCTCCTGCTTTCCTGCCTCCGCAGCAACAGGAAGCAGGCAGCCTCCCACCCATCCCCTAAGCCAATCACAACACTGCAATGGCAGCATTGTGATTGGTTGGGACGCCGACCACACAGGCGTCTATGGGGAGGCCATTTTCTCCATGTAGACTGCATGCAGCCCACATGGAGAAAAGGGAGAGTGCGCATGACTGGTTTGGTCATCCCCAGAGTGCCGACCAAACAGTCAGGGCCAGCAGCATTGGGCTAGCCACTGAGGAGTGGCTTGTCCAATGCTGCGGGACCTCAAGCCCTCTGACCTCAAGCAGACCCGCCCGCCCCCAACCAAACCCTTCTGCTTTCTCGCAGTGCGAGAACAGAAACATAAAATGGTATTTATAATGCCATTTTATGTTTCTGCTTCTCGCACTGCGAGAAAGCAGTGGGTCGACGCTCCTCCGCCCACATGGAGGAGCTGCCCCTGAATGTGAAAGAACCAGCAGTGATTTTCCAAACTACTGGACCTAATGTAAGGAATCCCTATTCCTTAAGTGCTCTCTCTTGGCATCCTTTCACATGTCTCATTTGCTGAAATCTGAACCAGAGGCTGGGAAAGCAGCAGCGCTGGAAACTACTTCCTTTCAATGTCTTTGTAATCCTCCTTCTCACCAGCAATCTACGGTCATGTAAATTAACACTCACATTCCATAGCCATTCTCTAGGGCCAAACATTGGTTAAACCTCCACAATGGCCTCTTCCCGTTTTCAGAAGAAACATTTTATATACACAGATTGAATGACTGGCCTTTTCCCCTCACTGTCTTTGCAGACTGAGGATTCCATGCCACAATTATGTTCCAAACTCCACAGAATCTTATATATAAAGTTTCTAAGGTCAAAGCCTTGGGGCGTCAGTATCCAGATTTAAACTTTGGTGGAGTGGGGGCCCCGCTGTTCATTTCCAGGGCCCCGGCCGCAGCAAACTAGCAGGTCCCCCTCTCCTCATTTAGAAGAGGGAGAACAGATACGTGTTTGACGATAGGTGCTCAATTGATCTGCCATCAGAAACTAACCTAGCCAGTTCCATAGAACGAGCCCTATATAACGCATGACTGCCTTTTCAATCATTCGCCCTGCATATTTTTTCCTAGCCGGGATTGCCATGCATGGCATGGTGAAACGGGCCATGAAAAACGGTCAGTGGTCCTCATGGATAGGAAGAAAATGCTCATCATGTAAGGGCCTTTGTTTTCAATTCCGAAACCCCCCCTCCCCACCCCATTTTAAGTGTTAGTTTCTGAAATACCACTATAAATGCCAACTAGCTGCAATGACATGGCGGGCGGCATTACGGTTTTGACAAACGTGCTCCCACGTCTTCAGGGGAAGCACTTTCACCAAATTGATCCAAGCCTGCAGGAATCTCTCGTTTGGTTGGGTCTCTTGGGTGCCAGGTGGGTGTAGGGGGGGGCAGCTGCTGCTCTGGCAGACAGCACGTCCAACACGCAGAAGTTAACAATAGGGCATTACATACAGTAGTAAAACATAATAAAGATGTTCTCTTTTCTTGTTGCTTATGCACTGGACTGTGTCAGAAAACAATGGGGGATATTCTCAAGAACGTGTGTTAACTATCGCCAAATTCGCTTAACGCAACTTCTCACATTGCAGTCTATCACGGGAAAATAACACCATGTTAACGCAGTATTCCCAACCCGGCGGCACCATGCGATAGCCACACGCGAACGCGACAAATGCCCACGTTAAAATTAACGCAACGCCGAAAAAATGCAAAACACAAACGCCCAAAAAGTTGCGAAGTCCCAAATCGCGAAACAAAAAGCAGCGATAATCAGCGACAGGCCTGCGATTCCCATGCGACATGCGGGAAAATGCACTATAAAAGCAGAGAAAAAAATGCAACTGCGTAGCACCATGGACGCACCCGGACCGAGTGCAGAGGACAATGCGAACCCCACAAGCCCCACAGACGACCAGCCAGGACCCCCGGGGCCGGGGAAGGGCAAGGAGAAGAGGAAGAGGAAGACGGGGGAGTCCACAGGAAAACCGGATCATCGTCACGGAGGTGACAGGACACTACCAACAACTGTCCGTCACCTCCACTGTGTCATCAGCCACACAAACAGAAATATGGCAACACATCGTGAACAACGTGAATGCAGTCAGAGTGTCGAGGAGGACAATGGAAAAGGTCAAGAGGCGCTGGAATGATGTGATGGGCAAAACCAAGAAGAAACCCGATGCCAACATGAAAGCAGCAACACAGATTGGAGGTGGGGGACCAGCGGCACACCAGGAGCTGGATGATATTGAGAAAATGGTGGCCACAGTCATCAGTCGGGATACAGTGCCAGGAGTCGGGGATCTGGACACTGCTCAACATGACCTGACACAACATCAACAGGGTGAGTACCGACCAGGGACTGGGGGGACAGGGGAGATGGGCACAATGGCACACATGCACAATTAAGTAGAGCACACTGCACACCCACAATGACTCTGGATCATGTCCCTGATCCCCGTGCCATACTGCAGCACACATACAGAAACTCAGGGAATGTGAGTAGAAAAGAATTTATTTGCACATGCTGTGCCTGTGGTCATGTTGTACTGTCTCATGATTGCTAAGGACTGCCACAATGTGACGTCCCCATGTGAAGAAATTGTCAATGATGGTGTTCCTACGGGCTATTCCTGTTGCAGCTGCAGTGGGGTGTGGTCCACCTGCCTCATCTTCCTCATCATCATCCGGTGCATCTGGCACTCGTAACCATGAGGCATTGGTGCGTACACATGTGTTGTGCAACACACAACATGCAACGATCATCTTGCACACGATGTCTGGGCTGTACAGGAGCCTCCCAACTGTGATGTCCAGGCACCTAAAATGTGACTTAAACACGCCAAATGTGCGTTCCACGATGCCCCTGGTGCGTTTGTGGGCCGCATTGTACTGCCTCTGGGCCTGTGTGTTCGTGGCTCGGAGGGGTGTCATCATCCAAGAGCAGAGTGCATATCCTTGATCACCTGTGACAGTGCAGAGAGACATGAGTCAACAGTTGGTTCTGCATGATGTGTAGGCAGGCTCACTAGTTCATTGGCGTGTGATATGTGTGTCATAGTGATTACTGTCTGACATGTACTGCTTGTATCAAATGAGCGCCATCAATGTGTACAACGTAGCCTCACTGCTGCTCCTCCCTCCCCCCGAGCCCATTTACTTGTGTGCGCTGCACGGTTGCATCACTTGCACTCCTACGGCACACCATCGTCATGCCTGTCTGCGCATGTCCACAAACCTGACAACGACACTGTGATGTTGTGCGTTGAAGGTGGGCGGCCACGTGTGTGTAGGCCTATGGTAAGGATAGGGCGGACACAGATGTAGAGTTCATGGCTGGCTGAACTCGCGATGCGGTCGAGGCAATACCTTTGGCCTCTGCTGCGGTAATAGCGACACACACACAACAGTTGGCAAGTATGATCCCCGACCTCGAGCGGGCTTGCGCTCATTCATTTATCCCTTCGGCCGAGCCTGCACTCCGGGGCCATGCTACATTGCAACATTGTCCATTGCGGGACGGGTGGCGCCGACACTACAATAGATACACACGCCTTAGGTACTTCATCGGCAAGCCCAACACTTAACCACGCCCAGAGCCCCGGGGTGATTATCCACAACCCTACGCTGGACTGTCGTATGCCAGCCCACTCCGGCAACGCCTACAGGGGGGTGCGACACAGCTACATGTCCCAGGTCTCCCCCACTGCCTGAGGTGACATGGTTGCGTCCGCTGTACACAGCACAATGCAATGTGGTAGGGCCCGGGTCCCTCATGCATACACAATGACCACACGGACACACTTAGATAGTTTGTGGAACTGGCTACGGGCACATGCGCCCGGCCCCTTTTATTACCAGGGTCACATGTCCAGTGACGCCTGTGCTGGATGGGTGTGGGGTGAGTGTGAGCCAGCCCTCAACGGGTGGTTGGTGCTGGCAACAACTACAACAGTGATCAGACAATCAGAAGTTCACAGTTCAAACAGCAAGGGTCCATGACTTGAGCTGCACGGAGTTAGTGGCCCCGGATGCACAGCGCCGGCACATGGAACACCGCCACGGGACGGTGACTACCGGTGCACTGAGGTAGGGGCACAAGAGCTGAGCGAGTCCCCGTCGATGTCCAAGGTGAATGTCGCGGGGGATTTGGGGGACAGTGGAAGGTGTTCTTCCAGGGCATGATACAGAGGGCAGTACCAAGCAGACACAGGCAATATGGAGGAGATGAATGCTACAGACTCATTTTTGTCACCAAGTCAGTATCAGCTACACGATGATGAAGACAACCCCCAGGCGATAGACTCAGATGCCACCACAGTTCAACCAGAGGGGTGTCCATGAATTTCGGGGCACAGAGTTAGTGGCACCAGAGCTGAAAGGGGATGCAGTCTGCGATGAGGCTTGTACAATGGTATAAACTCTGCCATAAATAAATCAAGGCTCAGTTCCAAATGTGTAACCTACTTGACCGTAGTGTGGGCCGGAGGCAGCGGTCAGCAGGGGCCCCCAGCCACGTGTCCATGGCTTGCGATGCACAGAGTTGGTGGCACCAGGGCAGTTGTTGATGGTGTTCGGTCACCTCCGTAACGTGGATCCTGTTTTTCATCCGGACTGAATCACGTCTTCCTCTTACTCCTCTCCTAGCGTGCAATGATACGGACTCTGCCATTGTAAATTCAATACTCAGTTCCAAATGTGTGACCTACTTGACCGCAGTGTAGGCCGGAGGCAGCGGTCAGCGCAGGCCAACCGCTGTTCAGGCAGCTCCTCCTGGTACTCTCACACACGACGTTGGAATGCCATGTGGTGATGATTTGTGGCTGACGGAGGTAGTAGCACCAGAGCTGAGCGTGTGTGCAGCCTGCGACGATGCCGTGTCCTGCTTGGTACGGATTGGATTGGATTGGTGTGAGGCCTGCTGGACCGCAGTGTAGGCAGTACACAGGTGACCCCGCGGTGCTGGGCCGCAGTGTAGGCCAAAGGCAGTAGTCAGCAAGGGCCCACAGACACGTGTCGCTGGAATGCTATGCACAGAGTCGGTGGCACCACATCGTAGGGAGTACGGTGATATAAAATCTGCAATAAACGTATGTACTCTGCCATTGTATAATCAAGACTCAGTTCCAAATGTGTGACCTACTGGACCGCAGTGTAGGCCAGAGGCAGCGGTGGAGTACGTCAATGAGGAAGGAGTAATGGGGGCCTGTGTCGCGGAGGCCGTGATGGTCTGAGGAGGCAGCCATGGTCGCGGGCCTCAGGCTTGGAGCTTGCCCCGGCACGTGGTGGGCCCTCTTTGACACACGCCGTGTTGGCAGGTGAGCAGTGAGGCCTGGGTGTGCTGGGGCGGGCAAGACCAGTCCTGGGACCAGCGGCCTGGAGTGCAGCAGGCGCACAGAATAGCAGGCACCGCCGCTCACGGCGTCGGCCTCATGGCGGGGTGAGAGGCGCCGCCCTGGCAGACACGTTGGCCATTCCGGAAGAGAACCACACCCAGAGTAACGGGCTTTTTATTCACACCCCTACGCTATTTATTCACACCCCACCCCGTACGCCGGGCCAGCCCACTCTGCTCACGCTTACAGGGGGGACGTAACAAGCTACATTTCCGCATTCTTCCCTGGCTGTGGTTACATGGTTGCATCCACTGTCCAGTACACTGCAGACACCAGCAGTGTATGTCGACATGGAAGTGTCTGTGGTCTGCATACAGCAGTCTGTCCAGCACATCTACGCCACACTTGGCATTGTGTACATCCACATTCATGGGTCACTTGCCTCCTTCGCACATGCCGGGTTCCCACCTCTCCCCACATTCTGCTATTGTGTGGCTGAGGTGCCATGCCGTTGATGGCTTGTGTAGATGGCTAGCCCAGGTTGCCACAGTAAGTTGTGTTGTCGTGTTTGGAATGTGCGGATGTTGGTTGTCATGTTGTATGTGATTTTGTGACGTGTGCATTCCCAGAGTTGTGAGTTGTCTGATTGTGGTGTTGAGGTGTGTGGTGTGTTCCGTTGGTACTTACCGACAAGCAGTGCATTTCCATAGGTGCCATCCTGGAAGCGCTGGTTGATGATGGACTGTCGGAAGATGAAGGAATCATGCACACTGCCTGGGTAGTTGGCGACGACATTGGTGAAGAGTCCCCGGTGGTCCACTATTGCCTGCACATTGATGGAATGCGTGTGTTTCCTGTTGCGGTAATTGTGTGCAGTGGCGGCAGGGGGCACGAGGAGTACATGTGTGCAGACAATTGCCCCCAACACGTGCGGGAAGCCAGCTATGGCGTTGAAGCCTTGCTTGATCTCCAGCTGTTCCTGCGCAGTGTGTGGGAAGTAAAGTTGCTGGGGTACCAAGCTGATGATGGCATCCAAGACAGGTGTGAGGAACTTTGACAGGGCTGGCTGTGAGACTCTTCCGACTATGGCAGTTGTTGGTTGGAAGGTCCCAGAGGACAACAGGTGCAGCACGGCCAGCAGCTTTGTCTGCGGAGGGATGTTGGTTCTCCGCTGTGTTGGTGCCGTCAGCCTGTGGGCAATGAGGGTCAGGATGCGGAGGATGGTTGTCCTTTTGAGCCTGTAGTGGGCAATGACTTCCTCTGGCGTTAAGTCTCCGAGGCTGGTGCGTTTTCGGAAGGTCCGGTGTCTTTGTCTGCGCTGCCTCTGTGGTAGTCCGGGGGGAGGCATGGAGGGAGTGGGGGGCCTGGGGGTGGTGGCGGTGGGTGATGTGGCCCTCTTAGGGCTGCGAGCTGCATGATCAGTAGCTCCATGGCATCTGTTGTTCTTCTGGTGTGGCTGCGGGCTGGGCTCCCTTTTATGGTGCAGGTTGTCATCCGACTTAGCACCAGGTAGGAGCAGGTGTTAAATCCCTGCTGCTAACGCGCCTTATCGCATGTTTTTGGATCTTATCGCCGATCTGGCTGGTTGTTGAGAATGTTGCGGAGTGGTGTTTTCGTGGGTTTTTGCACGGGAACGCCTACTCTGCATCTCATTAGCGTTAGTTGCCGGTGTCATCCGTGGCGATGTTTTTTGCGGCTGCTATCGCAGGAAAAATGGTGATATCAGCTGATAGCACCAGCTTGTGAATGGTGCGATGAATTTATCACCACTTTGGCTGCGATAAAGTGCCGCTAACTCGGCGATAAGTCCTAGAGAATATGCCCCAATGACAGTTGAGCAAGTTAGGATATGTCAGTATCTTACCGAATTTACACAAGCCATTCGATTCTTTATTCACCAGGTTTTGCACTACATGAAGTCAGGAGATTCCCGAAGCATACTCAAGCTTCTCGAGGGAAAGTGAAAGTGACACAGATTTCCACACCTGCAACTAGTGAGGTTCCACAAATCTTCAGATCAGCTTCAGTACACATGATTTAGAGAACAGCACATGACAAGCGGTGTAAATCTAAATTGTTGGACATACATACTTGAACGCTGAGGGGCGGGTGACTTTCGATTCAGAATCCAGTAGAAAATGTTTCTGTGTGATCAGGCCAGTGGTGGTGTTCACTGTTACGACTGGGAAGCCCATCTGGAGAGTCCACGTGTCCATGATGCTTTTGACGCTCTTGGGTAGCTTCACAGCTGTCTGGTTCGCCACAGCCTGCAGAAAAAAAGTGGAGAGAAGTACAAACACCCAGTGTTTGGGTTTTTATTTTGGAAAATGTAGGCAATGGCAGTAAAAACAAAATGACTATACACAATGATCAGTGGGGAAGCTAGTAAATTGTATGTATATGTTTAGAAATGCACCGGGTAAGGGCCAGGTTCAACAATATGGAAAATAAGATAAATGACTAAGCAAGTTAAATCATAGGGCACCAAAAGATTGTAAAATATGGAAGCAGTATGCTGCACTGAGAACAAAGGGCTTGAATAAGTGGCATTTATTTATTTATTTGTTTGTGATTTTATAAAGCACAAACTTGGATCAGGGTCATCAGAGCACTTTACAGAAGAACCGTTACCAAAGAATCACATCAAAAATACACTGAAGATGCAACCTAGGAGGATTAAACAATCGAAAATCAGGAGAAAGTGTGAGATAAAGTGTACAGTTGGTGCACAGGAAACTTTGCGATGCAACAAAGGCTAGAGGTATTTAACCCAAGTGTCTTTCGAAGAGAAAAACTTTGAGATCTGTTTTGACGGTACATGACATGTGGTCAAGCGGAGGGTCAATAGAAGGGAGTTCCAAATTCTTGTGGCGCTGATGGAGAATGACTGATTCATGAATCACTCAATTGAATGTGGGAGGTCAAGGAGAAGAGATTGCACATTTCTCAACTCCCTTTTAGTAGCCAATACTTTCAGATTCTCAGTTAAGTACGTGTACGTAGATGTGTGCTATGCTTTTTAAGTGGTGCAAGCAGTTTTAATTTGGGCTCTTTTCTCTATAGAAAGCCACTGGAGGGTTAGTAGGATAGTAGTGATGTGATCAAATTTCATGCAACCAGTCACAAAGTGGCTGCAGCATGTAGAAATACTCTGAGTGGACCAAGGTGAATTTTGGGAATGCCTGAGAGGAGTGGGATCCCGTAGTCAAGTCTGGAAAGAACTAAAGCCTGCACAATTAATTTTAGGTCTTGTTCTGGGCTGAGTTGCTTGATTCCCAATAATAGATTTAGCTGGAAGTGGCCATTCTTGGCAGTGGCTGCAATATGATTCTGGAGGTTGAGATGGCTGTCAAGGATGAATTCAAGTGACTAAGCATTCTGAGCAATGGAGGGGCGACCCTACACGATGGGGAGGAGATCAATCCAGCTTTGGGCTGAAGGATTTGCTTTTTTTCAGTGATATAAGAAGGAACTCTGTTTTTCATATGGTTTAGTTTGAGGTGTTGCTTTGACATCCATGTTCAAATTTGGTCAAGGTATTGAATAGAAGGGTATTGTCATCTGGGTATATGACCTTCATGTAGAAATGGGTATCATCAGCATACAGGTGGAAGAGGATCAGAGAGATCTTAAGGATCACAAAGAGGGGTTCAAGATAGAGATTAAGAAGGGTTGTAGAGAGTATGAAGACTTGTGGTATCCTTTTTGCAGGCTAACTGGCTTTGAAACAGCCACAACAAGATGTAAGAAGTAACCCTGGGCGAAGTACTACGCTACGCTCGCGTAGTTTGCGAAGTTTGCGCTACTTCGCACAACGCGAATTGCACGTAGCACAGTGCAAACACGCGTAGCACAGCGTAGCGTAGTGCAGCGGTCATTTTTTGCTTGCTCGCGGTCCTCAACGTCAAGTTGGCGACCGCGAGCAAGCAAAATGACATCCCGGCGAGACTTTTTCCTCGTTCGCGATCAGCAACATCAAGTTGCCGATCGCGAGCGTGGAAAATAAACCTCCCGGCGAGATTCTCAACGCGGGGAGGTCAGGTTTCTCACTGCGAGTGGTCGCGTCTGCTCGCGACCGCTCGCGATGAGAAACTACCAGTCCGCGTTGAGAAAGCTGCCGCTCGAGTAAAAATCTACTCGAGCGGCAGTAAAAGACAGCTCGCACTGTGCAAGATGCCGTTTTCAATGATTGCACAGTGCGGACAAGCATCCGGCACTGTGCAATCATTGCGAACAGTGCACTACGCAGTTCGCGTAGTGCTATGCGTAGCTCGCGTAGTGCGAACTGCACTTCACGTAGCTTCGCGTAGCGCTACTTCGCGAACTACGCCCAGGCTTAGTAAGAAGCCCTTTCCCGAAGAGCCCATTTACAACAGGATTTGCCTTGGACCCTGCTATTGGCTTTTAGTGGAGTGAGTCTTGACCCCTAAGTGCTGTTCCTGAGGTCCTGGGACTCTTAGTTGTGTTAAAGTGTACTCCTACTAACATTCTGAAAAACCGGGGACTTAGAAACTTTTTGGCTCCAAAGACCTCCAGAGGACTAGGACAAAAATGGCAAATTGATGCAACCAAGGTGCGTTGCCCCTGGACTGATGATTCAGGTTGAACCCACTTGTAGCTTTTCCACTGCAGCAAATGTGTGTCGTACCGTTTCCACTTTTTCAGTAGGAACTGTTCGTTTGTTGGACAACATAAACGCTGAGATTGTGCCAGACTGACTCTATGCACCTCTTCAGGATATGTCGACCTATATTCCCACTAGCTCACAGTACCACCATAAGTACCCCTAACCCTAGTAAGGTAGCAAATGGTTTGGGCAACCTCAGAACATGACCACCCTGTCTCCAGAAGGAATCATGGTAACGGATCTAGAACCTTTGCGCTCAGTCATTTGTGCATACCCAGAGAGATACACAAGAAATTCATGTAGGAAGCTGGCTCTGTATATACTATACCAAAGTAAGGTATAGTGTCCACAGAGTCCAGTGGATCCTCAAAGGCTTTCAACGGTAAATGTAGATAGCACCTTACTCTCTATTTGTGGTAGTGTGGGTGAGCAGTAAGGCTTTATCAGAGGGAAGTGTTAAGCATTTATTGTACACTCTCAGGCAAGAAACGATGTCACAGTCTAAGACTGAACTCAGATGAATTGTTTGTAGTAAAAATATTTCTTGGTTGTATTTTATTTTTAGAACCAAGCAGGACTTGGCACAGGTAAGTAAAATAGTACTTTTCAAGGCAGGTTGAACAATACAAGCAAGCTGAATGAAAATGACTTTGTTACAGGCTTGTAGAATCTTTAAGTACAGTTTAAATTACTTTTAGATTACGTTAGATTACTTTTGGATTACTTTGCAGATTACTTTTTCTACTCAGTGTGATATGCCTAGATATCACACTGGGACATTTCCTGGATAAAGGTAAGTAAAACAGTGTTCATAAAAACACAGGGGCATATTAGCAAGACTGGCGATAAAATTATCGCCGTTTTAGCGGCAGGAAACTGCCGCTAAAACGGCGATAATGGCCTTGCTAATATGCGTTATAGAATTCCAATAGAAGCCCAGGTTAGATGTGCAGCACATCTAACCTGGGCTTCTATTGGAATTCTATAACGCATATTATCAAGCCCATTATCGCCGTTTTAGCGGCAGTTACCTGCCGCTAAAATGGCGATAATTTTATCGCCAGTCTTGCTAATATGCCCCACAGTTTCTTATGTTTCCATACAAACACCCTCAACACAGTTTTTCAGAGGAAAAACATCAATGCAATCCTATGGAGAAAAATGAGGTTATCAGTGTGCAGGTAAGTAAACGGTCTTGAGGGTTGACTTTCTGGGGCTAGAACAAGGGTTGCCCCAGGGTCAAGGATGCACTCAAAAAGCACCCTCAGCGGCACTAGGGCGACCGGGTCCAGAGTGCTAAGGCCCAATGTTAGCCTATCAGGCTAGGGGCCGTCGGTTGGTGGCTGCTCTCGGGCAAGCCGCAGGGTTGAGAGAGAAAAGCTCCTAGGGTTAAGCTCAGGGCAAAGGGGGATCCAAGGTAGCACACAAGGTGCACCCACAGCAGTGGCCGGGTTTGTTGGACTGAAAATGCCTCTAGCTGACTCCTTGTAGCATTGTGCGAGTTAAGTTAGCATTTGCGGCACCATTTTGTATCCAGCTGCCATTTTGTACCATGATCGAAATGAAGCTTCTGTCTCATACTGTCTGCCTCAGCAGAAAGCAGCCACGGTTGTTTGTCTTTATTGTCCAAGGTTAAGAATCGCTGCACTAATGAATAGATCATTCTGTAACTACATGCCTTTCCCAGTAGGTAGACCTGCTCCCACTCTCAGAGAGATGAGCACGGGCAGAGTAACCTTGAAACTAAGATAGCGTGTACCCGGTCTCAGAATGATAGCCCATCCTTCTGTACCTCCATTGTCTATCAGTGATCAGGCTGGAAAATTCCAGCCTGGGCGGGTCTCTAGGGGTGTTGGAAATCTATATCTGACTTTACAATGTGAACGGGAGTCAGTCACTCTGGCGCAATCTGAGGAGGCTGGTCAGACCGGACTCCGCTCGAGCGTATACTAATAAAATACTTTGGTTTGTATTCTCTACTGTCTGACCGACTCTTCATTTGTATGGAAGGCTGAGAGATGGTCGCGAGTGACCCGGCTGGCCCTAAACGGGTCACTTCCTTCAGGTGCAGGGTACTGGGTCGGTGTTTGGCGCCCTGTTGTTTTCAATGGGGATTGCCAGTTTGGTTTTTAGCTGCAGGATTGGTCCAGGAAGTCTTCTGAGAGGAACCAACAACTGGGCAGGTAAGGTGCACCTCAGGTCCTCTTCTCCAGGGCGCAGGGCAGCGGATGCAGGGGTGCCTTTTGAGGTCAGATTTCACCTTACCAGCCCACTCGCGGTAGGAGGGGTCTCCAGGCAGAGGCTGCAGGCGACGTCGGGAAGTCTGACTTTGGAGCGCTGGGGGACCTTGCTGGGACTGGTGGGCCACTCGGACTCGGGCCTTAGGCGACCGGTGCAGTGGTAGTTCCAGGCGTCGGGTTTCTTTGTCTTCAGCAGGCTCGGAGTCTTTCTTTAGAGATTCTTTTGAACAGGGTTGCTGTTCACAGGAGATCTGGTCTTTGTTGAAGGCAGTCAGTCCTCCCAGGGATTCTGGAGGTCACTGGCTGCATGACAAGGCGCATTTTGGCGCAGGATCTCTGGAAACTGCAAACAGGCCGGTAGGGCTGGGGCCAAGTCAGTTCTCCTCTGCTGTACGTTTTCTTTTGTCCTTCTTCTTCATAGGTTGCGGGAATCTGCCTTCTGGGTTCAGGGCTGCCTCCTAAATACTGTATTTAGGGGGTTTTGGGGGCCTCGAGGTTGTAGCCAATGGGCTACTGACCTTAGGGGGACTACACCCTTGGTGTGCTCACCCCACGTGAGGGAGAGGGCAACATCCTTTATCCTTATTGGAGAGTGCTTGTGATCTGCAAGATGGCAGGCACTGAAGAGTGGGCTTCATCTCGCCTCCCCACCTGAGGGGTGGGGTTGGCAGAGGTGGGCACACCTTCTGGGCTGCTCTAATTTTTCCCGCCTGTATTTCCACCAAAAAGGGGGTGAGACAGGAAAGGGGCCTGTTCCTGATAGCTGGAGAGGCTGGGTTCGCGTTACAAAGGCAGCAAGGCCTTTGAAACTCCCCGACCACAGATGGCTCTTCCTAACCTGGGGGAGGGGAGACCACCTCCATCCAGGAAAGGCTTTGGGGCATATTCTCAAGGGCTTATCGCCGATTTATCAGCACTTTAGCGCTGCAAAAGTGGCATGGATTTTTCGCCCTATTCACAAGCTGGGGCAAACTGCTGACATCTCCAGTTTCCCTGCGATAGCTACCGCAAAAAACATTGCCACGGATGAGTGCGACAACTAACGCTAATGATATGCAGAGTAGGCGTTCCCATGCAAAGACACACAAAAACACCACTTCGCGAGATTCTCAACGACCAGTCAGATCTGCGATGCGAACCAAGAATAGGCGATAAGGCGCGTTAGCTGCAGGGATTTAACACCTGCCTTTAGCTGGTGCTAAGCAGGACGACTACCTGCAGTATGAAAGGGAGCCCAGCCCAGAGCCACAACTGAAGACCCACAGATGCCATGGAGCCAATGAACATGCAGCTCAGAGACCCAAGAGGGCCACAACACCCACCGCCACCACCCCCAGGACCCCCCCTCCAGAACCCACCCCCGGACTACCACCGAGGCAGCGTAGGACAAGCCAGCGGACCTTCCAAAAACGGCATGGCCCCTCAGCCACACAAGTCAATCAATCAATCAATCAGGGGTTTGTTAAAGCGCGACTACTCACCCGTAAGGGTCTCAAGGCGCTAGGGGGGGGGGGTGCAGGTTCCATCCATCAAGGAGAGGGTCTGTCGAAGAGCCAGGTTTTGAGGTTTCTTGCAAAGATGGGGAGCGATGTTGTCTGTCTGAGGTGGAGCGGAAGGGCGTTCCATGCTTTGGCCGCGAGGAAGGAGAAGGAGCGGCCTCCCGATCTGGTCTTTCTGGTGCGGGGGACCACGGCGTAGGAGAGCTGGGCTGATCGTAGGGTCCTTTGGGGTGCGTGGAATTTGAGTTGGCTGTTCAGGTATGCTGGTCCGGTGCCGTGGAGGGCCTTGTGTGCGTGGGTGAGCATCTTGAAGGTGATTCTCGCCTCGACAGGGAGCCAGTGGAGTGTGCGCAGGTGCTGGGAGATGTGGCAGTGTTTTGGCAGGTTGAGGACCAGTCTTGCGGCGGCGTTCTGGATGTTCTGTAGCTTGCGGGTGAGGTTTTTGTTTATTCCGGCGTAGAGTGCGTTGCCGTAGTCGAGTCTGCTGGTGACCAGGGCGTGAGTGACGGTCTTTCGGTGTTCGAGGGGGATCCATTTGAAGGTCTTACGAAGGAGGCGGAGGGTGTGGAAGCAGGAAGACGAGACAGAGTTGATCTGGCGGTCCATTTTGAGCTCTGAGTCCAGGATGATTCCCAGGTTGCGTGCGTGGGGGTTGGCGGGTTTCCGAGGGCGGGGGGCCACCAGGTGTCGCTCCAGGCATCGGGGTTTGGGCCCATGATGAGTACTTCTGTTTTGTTGGTGTTTAGTTGTAGGCAGCTGTTTTTCATCCATTTGGCGACGGCTTCCATGCCTTCTCGAAAGTTGCGTCTGGCGGTGTTGGGCTCGTTGGATAGGGAGAGGATGAGCTGGGTGTCGTCTGCGTATGACACGATGTTGAGTCCGTAGGTTCTGACGATGGGGGCGAGTGGAGCCATGTAGACGTTGAAGAGCGTCGGGCTGAGGGAGGAGCCCTGGGGGACTCCGCAGGTGGTAGGTGTGGGGTCCGAGAGGAAAGGGGGAGTCTGACCCGCTGCGTCCTGCCGGAGAGGAAGGAGCGGATCCAGTCGAGGGCCTTGTCCTGGATTCCTGCGTCGTAGAGTCTGCGTATTAGGGTGCGGTGGGAGACTGTGTCGAACGCCGCTGATAGGTCGAGGAGGATGAGGGCTACTGTTTCTCCTTTGTCCAGTAGGGTGCGGATGTCATCTGTTGCGGCGAGGAGGGCGGTTTCCGTACTGTGGTTTTTTTCTGAAGCCGGATTGGGAGGAGTCGAGGATGTTGTGTTCTTCAATGAATGTGGCGAGTTGGATGTTGATGGCTTTCTCGATGACTTTCGCTGGAAACGGGAGCAGGGAGATGGGTCTGTAGTTTTTGAGGTCGGTGGGGTCCACTGAGGGTTTCTTTAGGAGGGGGTTGACCTCGGCATGTTTCCAGTCGTCGGGGAACGAGGCGGTCGCCAGGGAGCGGTTGATGGTGTGGCGGAGCATGGGTGCGATGGTGTCGGCGGCTCTGTTGAAGATGTGGTGGGGGCAGGGGTCCGTGGCGGCCCCTGAGTGGATTGACTTCATTGTCTTCAGTGTGTCTTCGGTGGTGAGGGCTGTCCAGTCGTCAATCGCTGGTTTCCGGGTGTCGGGGGTGGTTGGTGAGGGTTCAGTGTGTTGGTTGTCTTCGTCGACAAGTGCAGAATGGGGGGAGAGTTGGGAACCAAGTATGTGTGAAGGAGGCAACTCACCCATGAAGAAGAATGTACACAATGCCAAGTGTGTCGGTGATGTGCTGGACAGACCACAGAATGCAGAACACAGACATGTCCATGTGGACATATACTGCTGGGGTTTGTAGTGTTGTGGACAGTGGACGCAAACATGTTACCTCAGGCAGTGAGGAAGACCCTGCACATGTAGCTGTTCCGTCCCCCCCTGTAAGCGTAAGCGCAGTGGGCTGGGCCGGCGTATGCCACTCCAGCGTAGGAGTGCGGATAAAAAGGCCGGGGCTCTGGGCGTGGTTCAGTTCTGGCCTGGACAAGGAAGTCACCAATGCGTGTGTCTCTGTTGTAGTGTCGGCGCCACCCGGCCTGCAATTGACAATGTTGCAATGTAGCATGCACCCGGAGGGCGGTCTCGCATGAACAGAGAAATGAAGGAGTGCATGACCACTTGGGGTCTTGGCTCATACATGCCAAGTGTTGTGTGTATCTGCATTGCCGCAGCATGAGCCAAATGCCTAGCCTTAGTCGCAGCACGAGTTCAGCCAGGCATGAACTCTACATCTGTGTCCGCACTAACCTTACCATAGGCCTACACACACGTGGCCGCCCACCTTCAATGGACAACACCACAGTGTCGTTGTCAGGCTTGTGGACATGCGCAGACAGGCATGACAATGGTGTTCCGTTGGAGTGCAACCACGCAGCACACCCAAGTAAATAGACTCGGGGGGAGGGAGGAGCAGCTGTGAGGCAATGTAACACACAGTGATGCCGCTCATTTGCCACATGCAAGTCATGTCAAACATGGATCCCAAAGTCGCACACATCCCACCCCACACCCAACAAGCCACATCACACTTCATGAATGCAAGCAGACTAACTGACATTAGGGATGAAAGCTCATTTGTCTGAGCTATCAGGCAGAAGCACATCTGCACATCCGACCTCGGAATTGCATGTGTCCGGCACCCCCTGACAGATACGATAGCAGTTGAGGATGACTCCCACACTACGCACAGCCCGACGACAGACCAACGTATACACACCCCACACAGAGAAGTCCTTGCTCGGAGTTATCTTGCATGGAATGGCCTTCACACTTACTCCCACACCATCCCAGGCGTACAACCGTTGCACACTTAAACAACTCATTGATCCGAGCTGTGGCATTTCATCCACAGAACTGGCGCAGGTCAGAACAGTGCCGCTTCAACCAGAGCCACTAACGCAATGGCAGACCATCCCGGACACATGCACAACCCCTGTCACGTGGAACTGTACCGTGCAAGTATGCTGCATTTACTGGGGGCACTGCCATTGGTAGTGCTGCGGATCAGTTACCGGCTGAGCTTCCGCCTTGCCAACGTCACCTGCGTGCAGCCTGTGTTGCATTGTCGCTCGTGCATATTCGAGTGGTCCATGGATGTCTGCCTATCCAACAGGACGGTAGCTGAACTGGATTTTGACATGTGTGTGCGCCCCCTGTGGGCCCACGACCATGAGTGTCACCATGACTTGGCATACATGCTGGCAGCTGGACCTGGGAGTTTGCAGAACTCCTCGTGTGCAGTGACCACATTGAGCCGCTCCCCTATTGGGCTGTAGTGCTTACTGGTGAAAGGGGGTGGACGCAGCACATCTGTCCGGACCTGCTAATGGTTAGCCTCACCGTCCTGTTCGATGAATTCGACAACGACCTCATGTTGGAAATGATTGCCTACGAAGCTGCACTCGCTTTCATGGACGTGTAACTACGTACCTGCAGACACAACAGTTAGGAACACATTGCACATGTCCCGACACCTTGTTGGGACTTCGGGTTCTGGTCACATCTCCCACGACAACAGTGGACATGGCTGCATTCGCCTGGACTCCGAATACATGAGTGGACAACAACGCGGGTAGACACACACCTGTGAATGGTGCGGCACCCCCCTGAAGTGGACAACGGCGCTTGGCAACGTTCCACGTTCTGACATACTGCTGCATTGGTCTGCATGTTGTGGCACTTATCTTGGCGGTACTGACACGCATTTGCTAATAAAGTCTACGCACCTTCACTTGTATTCAACTGTGATGAGTGTTGATTTGTATGACAATGTGTGTCTCACTGCCTATCTGGGTCACGGCCATACATGCATTACTACACCATCAGGGATGTGGGGTTGTACTAGTACATCATCATCTCACAGTTTCCAGCTATGCCACATGCGAATGGCCATTTTCCACACACAAGCGGCAGCAGTTGTGTCCTCTGTTCTGTTGTGCTGGTGTTGCTGTTTGTTCAACATTGTTGTAAATGTTGCGGTGCTCTGGATCTTATGTGTGTGTGCTGCATTGTAGGTGAGTTGCCCCTTCAGCTCTGATTTGGCTGGCCCTTATCCCATTCAGGCAGTGTGGCTTTCACTTCTGTGCTTATGCAGTGCTGTCCTGTTGCAGACTTGGGTAAATTGGGCTCTTGGTTGGAGTTGTGACTGTTGGCCATGGTTTGTCCGCAGATGTGCTCTACTTAATTGTGCATGTGTGCCATTGTGCCCATCTCCCCCGTCCCCCCAGTCCCTGGTGGTTACTCACCCTGTTGCTGTTGTGTCGGGTCATGTTGAGCAGTGTCCGGTCCCCCAACTCCTGCCACCGTCTCCCCACTGATGACTGTGGTCACCATTTCCTCCATCTCATCCAACTCCTCCTGTGGCGCTGGACTCCCACCTCCAGTCTGCATTGCTGCCTTCTGGTTGTCTGCAAGTTTCTGCTTGGTCTTGCGCTTCACATCATTCCAGCGCCTCTTGACCTCGTCCATTGTCCTCCTCAGCACTCCGACTGCATTCGCCTAGTCCACGATGGACTGCCATATTGCATTTTTGTTGCCAATGACACAGTGGAGGTGACGAACAGTTGTTGATGGTGTTCTATCACCTCCGTGATCAGGATCCTGTTTTCCTGCGGACTGAACCGCGTCTTCCTCTCCTTCTTGTCCTTGCCCTTCCCTGACCACGAGGTCCCAGGCTGGTCCTCCGGGGGGCTTGTGGGGTTCTGGTCGTCCTCTGTACCTGCTCCGGCTGCCTCCATTGTGCTTCGCTGTAGTTTGGTTTTTGTTTGTGTTTTTTTCTTCTGCTTTTGTAGTGGTTTTTCACGCCTGACGTGTGTGAATTGCAGGCCTGGCTCTGCTTTTCGCTGTTTGTCTTATCGCGGTTGGGCCCATCGCAACTTTTTTGGCGTTTGGGTATGCATTTTCATCGCCGTCCCGGTAATGTTATCGCAGACATTTGACGCGTTGTTGGGAGACTATTGCATGTTACCGCCGTGTTGAAAATACGACGTTGACACGGAGTTATTTTCCCGCGATAGACGGCGATATGAAAACTTGCGTTAACCTATTTTGGCGATGTTTATCGCACGTTCTTGAGAATATCCCCCTTTGTTTCTAGGCCCAGGGAGCAAAGGCTCCCACCCCAGGGCCCAGAAACATGTCTCGTGGTGGCAGGCTGGTGTTTGCCAGTCAGGGAACTCACCAGAGGCTGGTCGTTTTTCGGAGGGCATCTCTAAGATGCCCTCTGAGTGATTGTATAATAAATCCCACACTGGCATCAGTGTGGGTTTAATATGCTGAGAGGTTTGCTACCAAAATTCCCCGAATTCAGTAAAGCCATTATGGTACTGTGGAGTTCGTAATGCTTCCAGACCATATACTCTTTTATGGCTTAGCTGCACTTACAAAGTCTAAGAATGGACTTAGACGCTGTAGGGGTACAGTTCTCTTGAAACTGTACCCTCACCAGTGGTATAGTGCACCCAGCTAGAGGGGTGTCTTACCTATACCTACACCACAGAGTGTGCCATGTCCACTCTTCACTTTTCTCTGCACCAAAACACGCAGCCTGCAATGGCAGTGGGTGTGTTTTAAGGTACAGGACCTCTAAGGGTAGCACTATATGTGCTGCAGTCCTTAGAAGCCGTCCCTGGTTGCAGTGCCCTTGGTACCCATAGTACATTTTACAAAGGGCTTACATGTGGCCAGAGAGGTGCCAGTTGGGGGTACAAATGTACAGTTTTGGGAAAGAACACAGGTCCTGGGAACCTGATTGGCAGGGTCCCAGGGCACATCAAGTCAAAGTGCATTGGAATTCTGGCAAAAAGTGTGGGGGGGCTACTGCAACAGAAACCCACTTTCCTACAAAACACAGAGGGGTGTTTCAATATTTATTGAACAATTGTGATTCTTGTATACAATATATGTGCTGCAATGATTAATAGACAGAAGCAAATAAAAGTGATTAGCAGTTTGAGAAGAGTGAAAAGGATAAACAATTCCACCATTGTGCTAAAGCAGTGTATATATGCTGGCATATAAGTACTGTGTATAGTGTACTCCTACTATGTGCTCCCTAACCTAGTTTCCTAGGGTGGGTGATCTGCCAAGAATCCCCCACTGGATGATCTAACTCCTATTACCTGTGAGTGAATGTGTTCAGGTCCCCGCCTTGGTCACAAGTTGGACATCCCTCTTCGCAGAGGATAAACAGGAATCAGCTGGGCTGAGACTGCGACAACAGCAACCTTGCAATGACAGCAGAGTGCTACTCTTATCTAAACATGGAAATGCGGGTGTATTTATAGTAACAGTATCCGGGCTGGCATTCTTTATCCTTTTGTGATAGCTAAGTCACCGTATGGATGAATAACAAACAACAACATTTGCAAAATGGACGTTTAGGCCTTGTACTAAACATTCAAGGTGTCGTGATAGTGTCCTTACGAAGTGAAAATGTAAGCAGTGTGGTTTCATAGAAACTAATCCTGCACTGTCACGCAAGCAAATGTGTGTCAAAAGTCATCATCTAAAAAAGAAGGCAACTTAAGAATCGTGTGCCTATAAAATGGCAATTTTCCTTCCCAGGCCTAAACCATCCATGTAATATGTGTTTCAGCAGGACCTCATAGAGAAGGTATGCAGACTTGTGGAGTCCTCTTTGGCTACAGCCTGCAGCCTTGCCCCGGGGCTGGAATCCAAGCTCCAAAAAAGTAAGGGGCATATTAGCAAGGGCTGGCGATATAATTATCGCCGCTTTAGCGTCCGTTTTTGGGCGAAAAGCGGCGATAATTATATCGCAATATCATCAAGGACACGCTAGCGCGTGTTTCCTTGATGTAGAGCCTGTTTTTTCACAGTCTCGCCTCGCATCGCTAATGAGATGCAAAGAAGGCGTGGCTGTGAAAACAACACATGTTAATATCGTGAAGGCAGCTTCGCGATATTAACAAGGAGGTGCAGCGATAAAAATAAATCGCGCTACCTCAGCCTTAACTCAGGAATTTAACGTCTGTTAAATTCCTGACTAAGGCATACTTTTAATGGGAGATGGATTATGCTGATACGACCACAGGGTCGTATCAGCAATGTTATCGCTGTTTTCAATGGAACATCGCTGGAAAACCAGTGATGTTCCATTGAACACTACCGCTATCGCTGAAATATTATCGCCATAGCGCTATGCGTTGTAAATATAGCGTTATCATGGCGATAATATTCAGCGATAGCCAGCGATAATATTTCTATCGCTATGTACGGCCAGCGATAATTATCGCTGGCCGTTGATAATATGCCCCTAAGTAAGTCACAACGTAGACATTTGGACTGGGCGAAGGTGTCAAAAGTGAAGGTGAATGATTAAATGTGTGGCTTCTGCACACTGAGAGCCGGAGGATCATTCTCTAGTGAAGGATGGAGCACTGTCTATGAAGGAACAGGACCATACACTGGTCCACTATGGGTGCTTAAATGATAGACAGGAATATCTACCAGACTAAAATGGCATGCATGTGAATTATGATCCTGTTTAAGGACATTCTTGATCAGATAAGTGATCAATATGTGGAAAATATTTTATGAGATGACTTTCATGTCTGATGGCTAACTAACATATCTGCATTCCTTGTTATGCAAATACTCTTCAGTCTAGGCCACAAGAGAACTACAAGAACCATAAGTTTCTTATTATGGGGCTTCAAGTAGATATGGGTTGATCCAAAGGTAAAATGTAGATTCTCCCTCTCTTCATAGCATTGCTGAGCTAGAGATCATGACTTGCGCTGCTGACCTGATGCTTGCCTGATGGCAGAAGCCTGATGGGTTTCTTAAATATTGCTCTGTGCTCTGAGAACAGGTTACACCCCCTGTAGCAAGTAATATTTGGGTTCCTCTACCCAGCTACTTGATGCACTAATTCAGTTCCACAATCAGGGCAGGGACTACGCTAAGTCGGTAAGGTGCTACAATGAGTGAGTAATAAGAATGCATACATGTAGCCAAGGATTAAGTCTATGTGAAATTCGAGCCTGTAGTCAACATTCCTAGACTCAACCCATTTGTGCCTTCTATAGCAAAAGGATGAGGCAGGTCAAAAGTCAGAAGATGCAATGGAGTCCATTAGGTGCTTTACTAGGGCTATCATTAAGGCAATACCGTTTACAAGAGATGCATGAAGCACTACATTAGTAATTTTGGAATCAAGTTTAACTTAATAAGAATAAACTTATCAATGCAAGGTGGTTGGCAGGCTCAAAGAGGCAGAGAGTAGGGTATTGATTCTAGAAAGAGTAAACACAGACCTCAACGATTAAGTATTAGCCCCTTTGTAACCAGTGAGAATTTTGGAATAATAGTCTGGAGCTATAAGTGAAGAAATGGATTAAGAAGAGAGACATTGTATTTTGGGAAACTTCTTCACAGTTCAGAGATCGCCAGGGTCCCCTCTTGCAGGCTCTCACCAGATGACCCACCCAAGTCAGTAATCACAAAACCTAACGTCAAGGATGGTGTTTTACAGATAGCCTCAAGGCAAGGTCTAAGGGGCACATGCATCAAGCAAAGCTATTGAGATTCCTTAATAGCAATTATTAGGGAATCGCTATTAAGGAATCGCAATTGCTTATGCATGTAGGTTTCTCTAAAATATTAGCGATTCCTACAAATTCCCTAATAGCGAATCGCAAATTGCGAATCGCGAATCGCTATTAGGGAATGCTTTCACATTCATTCCTATGGGCCTGCAGGCCCATAGGAATGAATGGGAACCCATTCGCAATTTGCGACTACCAAATAGGTAATCGCAAATTGTGAATGCAATTTCAAGGGTGCTAGGGGGCCAAAAGGCCACCCTGATGCACCCCCAAAATTGTTATGTGTGCACATGTGGTGCACACACATGCCCTATGGGCACTTAGAAAAATGCAATTTTGTGTATTTTTCTAAGGAATTGCAAATTAGCATCAACTTGAAGTTGATGCTAATTTGCGATTCCTTAATGCAAAGTTGCATTCTGAGAATGCTTCTTGCATTGCATTTAGGGAATCACAAATTGCGATTCCCTAACTGCATTCGCAAAATAGGTAATCGCATAATTTGCAATTACCTATTTTGCAAATGGCTTTGGGGTTGTGGCATCCCAAAAGGCTATTTACCGGTCGCAAAGGGGCCGACTCTGCAAATCGACCTGTTTGCGACCGGTAAATAGGTTGATGCATGTGCCCCTAAGAGTCCTATTTTTTTCTTGATTACACACACCCCTAGTACAAAGATTGTAAAAAAAACCTTGAAGCTGGGGAAGAGGTGCCTGTGTTCAATGGAAAAAATTGAATATTAAGAATTTGTGCTCCTGTTCCCAGATAGGCCTATTGTTGTAATCAGTAATAAAGCAGGGTTTAAGAGTTCAAATGAGTCTTGGGATTGGCTAAAAGGATGAGAGGACAGAGATCCTCGCAAGCAGATGAATGAGCCAAAGAGGGGAAGAGATTAGGGCAGACTGGCATGATTGAGCGCAAGCACTAATATGTAGGCGAGGCAAGTGTGAAAGTTAGTGTGTAATAATACCTGCCCTGGGATCTGCAATGCTGTGATGTATGACTAAAGAGTGTGCGATTTGGGCTACACAGCTTAACGCATTACTTGTGTTGTTTTACAATCATTAACATAAAAACATATGAAGTCTAAAACTATTACATGTTCATTCTAATTTCATATAGGAGAATCTATGGTGGTGGGAGAAGTGAAAACGTGACTAAATACTCTGCGATCTACGTAGTAACTCCGTAAAATGTAATAATAATTAGCGCATCCGATTCACTACCTAAATGGCTCAATGGTTGACAAAGAAAATCCACGAGTGTTCACTGTTTCAGGCCTCAATAATTACTCATGGGCTTTAAATAGAGCGAAGAACGAGCTAAATTACACAATTGTTTGTGTATTCGATTTCTTGTGGTTACTGCTACACACCTTTCTCTTTGCCCCTCTCCTTTACCACCCCTCCTTCTCTTCTTTTTCAGTGGGCCTCCTCCCCTTCAACACTGACTGTTCTCTGCGTAATTACGTATAGCGCCAATTAAACGCATGAGCGATTTTTTTTTTATACATGCAGCATGACAATATTACAGGCCAATGGTGAAAGAAATGTATGATTCAATCTAGTCGGCTAGCACTGACTGTCAATTACAGAACAGGATAAATTGTATGCTGGTCCTGGTGAGAGCTCATGAGGCAGAGTCCCTTTTTCTTCTGACAGAGATGTGCGCTGTATCTGTAGAAAGACTGCAGATAAGTGTTCCACCGATTTTGACCACAAGACAGTTCAGATGTAAGTGAAACTATCTTTTGTCAGTGTGTGAGCCACTGTCCTAGCTATTTAATTTTCTTCCATTGCACTTTTTCTTTGTTCATTGTCATTGTGTGGGCCAAATATTTGTGGGTTTTCCATTCTTTTTTTGTTGACTTACGCTTTTAAAATATTTTTTATGGGCATTGTAAAACAAAACTATTCGTTTAACTGTTTAATAGATATTTAAACATAACAAATTGTAATAAATATATTTATACAGTTTCAAAAATAGTTTTACACATTTATTTCTGCCTTACCTGCACTGGTTTAATAATGCTTTGCCCGCTGTAATGGCATTTTTAGTGGTGCTAGATACTCAAAATAATCAGTTTGTCGTTTAGAGACACAAGTCTTTTTCTTTCACAGTAATGTTCCCACGTGCTGAGATCATTAAATAATTCATTTATAATTATTTGCAAGTAAACAATGTTAGCCTGACAGGTCACTATCTTGATTTGATGTGAACACTAAATTTTGTTCTGGACAATATTCACGAGTAAGGGAGGAGATATGGCCGTCTTCAGCTCAAAACCCTGTGATTCTGGGCATATTGCTTAATATTAGCACCACAAAAAATGCCTAATATAACCTGGTGCTTAGGTAAAGCGCTCTGATGCCGTAGGACCCAGATCTTACTATATAAAACTGCAAGGATAAATAAATAGGCTGAGGCAAGTCACCATGAGCATCAGGCTCGGTTGACCCTCATAGCACTGCTATGTTTAATCTGAATGGGTTTATCCTCTCGATTGACAGATCGAAGAAAAGTGCTCTATGTCTCAAGCTATATTTATGTGTAGTTTGTTTATTTAGAAGGCAACACAACTAATCATCATGATTTATCATTTATAACTTGATACTACTGATTAACACCTTCTACTTGATGCCTATCATTCAGAATTATAAAAATTAAAAACAAAATGAAAAACACTGTTACGTTTTGCAGCTCGATATTTCCAAAACAGACAACTTTATCTTTATGACAAGATATACTTTCTCCAAGTGATTGCACAATATCTGAAAGATTGTTCAAGCAGAGCCACCGTGATATTAATGATGTTATTGCATTAGCATGGCAATTTGCCACCATTTGCTAAGAGACAGAATTATTCAAAACACTCACATGCAAAGTGCAATGTTGTCTCAATGTTGGACAACGTAAAGGTTGACTTCAGTTATTGATGTTCAATTCAACTGTTTTGACTTCCTTGTCAACTGCAACCTATCAGTGGAAGTGGATAGGATGCTATTTAATGATTCAGATAGCATTTATGCTTTTTATCTGTCAAGCAAAAACCAAGATAAACTCTTGAAATGTAGTGCTCACCACGGATCCATATTGTTTTCAGTGTTGTTGAGTATCCGTGATCTATATCATCTTGTACAATTCTCAAGGAGACGAGTCCTTGACTATGCAGATGACATGCATTGATACCCAAAGCATGCCATGGATCTGGGTCAGATTATATCTGTGCTGCTCCAATAGCATTCCCATATAGCAACATGGATCATACTGAACTCATGAATTTAGTTAACATGGACACTGTGATTAATAGGAGGAAAGTAACAGCCATAACACAAAGACCCAGTTTGCATTGGTAACCATGTCACCATTGATCGGGGCCTGAAAGGCATTTCCATCAAACATTGGGCCCACATTTGTGGGGCCATTCATGGCCCGCCGATTAACACAGTGCACCTGCACTGACACTGAGTGTAGCCCCTGACCAATTGTCTATGTGTCTACAGAGGCTCCCTCAGCCTGGTTTTAAAAGAAGTAATGTCCCCGAGGCCTTTTCTGCCCCCTCAATAAGCACACCAGAATGGGTGAACTATCTATTCCTTCAATCCTGTGTGGTGTACAGTTTGTATGTCTTTCCAGGATCCATTGCCTGTAAACCTGTATCTGTAATATGGTACAAGACTATGAGCGAAGTCAGTCTCATGCTTGCATTAGGCCTGTGCAATGAGAGATACAGATGAAGGCTCCTTCTGCAGAAAGAATAAGTGTCAAGGCCTGCCTTGAAAGTACAGGTGTCCCTGAGGCGACCTCACTGACTTGTCACTGTGTATTTGCTCCCCCCACCGCGCAGCTCCACCCAGTAGTGGTCTACCTTCATGAGGCCTTGGCTCGCAGTTCGAGTCCCTCCTCCACCCGCAGGCCCCCCGCCTGCACCTCATCCTTGGTGGCCCAGTGGTGAGCTCTGTCTGCTGTTATCTATTTTCTTTTCTTTTTATTCTACTGCTGCTTTTTCTGTTCCTTTATTTTATTTCATTACCTTTCTGCCTTTATTTTATTTCATTGGCTTCTGTCCTTCATTTTCACTCTGGTTCCACCTTCCGATCCTCGGCGCTGCTTGCTCCCCGTGGCCTGCCCCCTTTCAAGCACAGTTTTTCCTGCCTCCCAGCTGACAGGCCCTCCCGCCTCCCAAGAACTACCTAATGGCGGCTGTTGCACGGTGACGGAGCGACCTCACTGACCTTGTCAGCTTGTGTTTTCTCCCCCCACCACGCAGCTCTACTCTGTAGTGGTCTGCCCTCCTGAGCCCTTGACTAGCAGTTCAAGTCCCTCCTCCACCCGCAGGCCCACTGCCTGCACCTCATCCTTGGTGGCCCAGTGGTGAGCTCTGTCTGCTGTTATCTATTCTCTTTTCTTTTTATTCTATTGCTGCTTTTTCTGTTCCTTTATTTTATTTCATTGCCTTTCTGCCTTTATTTTATTTCATTGGCTTGTGTCCTTCACTTTCACTCTGGTTCTGCCTTCCAATCCTTGGCGCTGCTTGCTCCCCGTGGCCCGCCCCCTTCCAAGCACAGTTTTTCCTGCCTCCCAGCTGACAGGCCCTCCCGCCTCCCCAGCACTACCTAATGGCGGCCGTTGCACGGTGAAGGAGCGACCTCACTGACCTTGTCAGCGTGTGTTTTCTCCCCCCACCACGCAGCTCCACCCAGTAGTGATCTGCCCTCCTGAGCCCTTGGCTCGCAGTTGGAGGCTATCCTCCACCCGCATGCCCCCGCCTGCACCTCATCCCTGGTGGCCCAGTGGTGAGCTCTTCTTCAGTCTGCTCTTGTCTATTTTCTTTTCTTTTTATTCTATTGCTGCTCTTTCTTTTCCTATATTTTATTTCATTGCCTTTCTGCCTTTATTTTATTGCCTTCTGTATTTCTTTGCACTGCCTCTGGCTTCTGTCCTTCACTTTAACTCCAGTTCCCCCTTCCCGCCCTCGCAGCTGCTCACTCCCAGCAGTCTCGCCCCCATTACAAGCGCTGTTTCTGCACGCCCTGCCTACCAGCTAACCAGCCCTCCAACCTCCACAGCACTACTTAATGGCGGCCACTGCGCGGCTGCGACGCCGGCGTCCGCAGCAGGCTCACCAGGGGTTGCGCCAAAGGTGCACCATAGGCAAGACCGTCTGTGCCTGGACTGTGCCCAGTGCCATGGACCCTGGTTCCTGCAGCCTCCACCGCTACAACGCCAGCACCCAACACGCACTCAATCCCAGACATTCCACCGTCTGCCACCTCACATCACCGAAGAACACCCAAGGCCCGTTCACCTGCACAACTGCACCTTCTGCTCCCTCTGCATGCCAGACTCGCCAACCACATGACCCTCAAGAACCAGATCCAACCACCTCAGCTGCATCCTACTCATCACCCGCACCCTCAAATGACATACCGTGGAGATCTGGGACCTGCTCAACTCCATCTCACCCGACACCGCCTCCTTCACGGAAACCTGGATGAACCCCTCCTCAGCCCTGGACATCACAACCGCCCAGTCGCGGTCCGTGTAGGAGTGCCGGCCGGGCGGTGACGTGGGGCGGGGGAGGGGCAGGGTGGGGGGTAGCAAGGTATGGATTACGGACCAATACAGGTAAGTAAACATTTAAATCAATGAAACGAATTTCGTTGCGCGCACTGCATCGCAGTTGGCGATGCAGCGCTCACAACGAAATTCGTTTTATTGATTTAAATGTTTACTTACCTGTATTGGTCCGTAATCCGTACTTTGCTACCCCCCACCCTGCCCCTCCCCCGCCCCACGTCACCACCCGACCGGCACTCCTACACGGACCGCGACTGCAACCGCCATCCCCGATGGCTACAAAATCATCCACAAGGACCGCATCAACCAACTGGGCAGAGGCATCGCCATCCTAAACAAAAACACCCTCTGCCTCAACCAGCTCTGACAACCACTCACCTGACATGGAACACCTCCACTTCCAGATCGAGACCAAACCGAACACCACCCACTGTGACACCCTCATCTACAGATGTCCCAGACCCCGCCCCCCCTTCAGTGAAGCCATAGCCGATTTCATCGCTCACCATGCTCTCACCTCAACGAACTACATTCTCCTCGGTGACCTCAATTTCCACATGGACAACCTCGACACACCACAACACATCCCTATTAGAGAACCTCATCACCATCGGACTCAAACAACTGGTCACTGCCCCAACCCACTCAGCAGGACACACGCTCGACCCCATCTTCACCGCAAGCAACAACATCACCATCAGCCACACCTCTGAGCCTCATTGGACCGACCTCCACTTTGTCTACTTACTCTTTACCGAACCCACCGTATGCCACCACACCCACCGCTATCCTTGCAGAAGCTGGAACAAGGTCACCAAAGACCAGCTCACCACCTTCCTCAGCGAAACCCCACCACCGTTATCCACATGCGCCAACACCTCAGCATGCAACCTCCACTGCTGGATCTCTGACTGTGCTAACACACTGGCTCCCCTCAGGAAAACCTCAGGCAAGCAGCCCTCCAAGAAAGCCAGCTGGTTCTCCCTCACCCTCCAAGAGTCTAGGAGCACCTTCACGAGAAAAGATGTAGGAGCAGAAAGATCGTGGCAGACCACACAGCCTTCAAAACCGCAGTCACCACATAGCACCACCTCACCAGAACAACAAAGAAAGTAGCCATACAGGAACGCATCAACTCCAATGCACACAACAGCAAAGAACTTTTCGCCATGGTCAAAACCTCTGCATCATCCTGGACTCCTTGCTATCAATGAACTACCAAATCAAAGCTGTCTCGTCCTCCTGCTTCAATATGCTCCGACTGCTTCCTAAGATTTTCAAATGGATCCCCACTTAGTCCAGGAAAACGGTCACCCAGGCGCTCGTAAGCAGCAGACTCGACTACGGCAAAGCACTCTAAGTCGGCACCACCCAGAAACTCCTAAAGAAACTGCCGAGCATCCGGAATGCCTCCGCCAGACCCATACTGAACATCCCACGCCGCAGTATCAGCCACCTGAGAGACCACTACTGGCTACCTATCAACAAAACAATTACCTTCAAGCTCCTCACACACGCCTACAAGGCCCTCCACAATACCAGACCTGCATACCTCAACCACCTCCTCTCCTTCCACACTCATACCAGACATTTCCACTCTGCCCAACTGGCCCTAGCCACCATCCCACAAATCCGTAAGACTATCCGCAAGACTACGGCCGGAGGAAGATCCTTCTCCTACCTCGCTGCGAAGACCTGGAACTCCTTGCATCTGCACCTCAGGCAATCACCATCACTGCTGCAATTCAGGAAGGACCTCAAGACCTGGCTCTTCGACTGAACCGCAGACTTTTCCCTCCCCTCAGCACCTCGAGACCCTAACGGGTGAGTAGTCGCAGCTTATAAGAAATTTGATTGATTTATGCTCACCTGAGGGGGCACACTAAGTGTGCACTGCCTCCTTTGCTTTGTGGCACACAGTGAGCATGCCCCTCCAGAGTCTTTTTGTTTGCCTACATCTGTAATCTGGCATATGCATGCAAGTAAAGGTGTTCCCTTGCTTACATGGGACCACAAGGCGGTCACTTCTGCAGAGGATCACCAAGGATGTCTTCTAAAGAAGGTATGCTCTTGAGGCCTTTGTGCCCCCTTATAAACACACCTGAGGGAGCATCAAGAATGAATGACATTGATGAATGCTGATTTGGCATATTTGTAAACTAATTCCCAGAAGCAATATTTTTGCATCATATAAAACGTCCCTCAACACTAAAGGTTCCTAAGATCGATTCATTGCTCATGATAGGACTTTGGTCTCAGCTTCGGCAATTTATCTGCTAGTAAAAAGAGAACACTTCTTAAAACAATCAAGTACCACATCACACCCCAGCCGGAACCTTCTATACCTCAATGAACAGGCAAGTGCAATGCTATCTATTCCTTCTTAAAAAAAATACAGAAGACCTAACAGCATATTGCCAACACCAAACCTGTCTTTCATCTGATGCTAATTCCTCCCGCACTGCATTCCACAAAGGGCCCCCCCGACTTTACTGCCATCCTCAACTCCCTCAAAGACACCATCTACAAACATGTGTTACCCTCATCCCCCTTTTGGAGAAGCTCTCTAACCAGTACCAGTACTCACCATTGACAATGCCTCCCACCAGGAATCTTCCCTAAAGTCCTCAAGACAGGCTAGAGCTCGCACAATATTCAAGACAGGCCACTACCTATGAAGATGATGTGTTACCCTAATCCCCCTTTTTGGGGAAGCTCTCTCACCACTACTCACTATCCTCAATGCCTCCCTCACTCCAGGAATCTTTCCGGAAGCCCTCAAGACAGGCTGGACCCAGCACCATATTCAAAACCCTCTGTCTCGTCTACAAAGCCATCACAACCCACATCCCTGATTGCCTGGCTTACTAGCTTACCATTTCTGGGCGCTCCTTTGACACCCATTGGCAGCACACCATCAGACTGGAGATGAAGAAGTGCAAGAAAGAAAAAAAAACCAAGGCAACATACCTTTTCCATCTATACACCTAGGATCTGGAATGACATCACTTTATCCATCAGAACTTCCCAATATTAATTCTGATTTAGGAACAAGCTGAAGACTTATCTTTTTAAAGGCCACTAAATCATGATGCAGTAACAGTTCACGTTTACTGTTGGATACTAGCTGCCCCATCACATGTTCTCTATGTTTTTGCCATTGGCCCTGTGCGGTGATCTTTTGCCTTTCTATTAGATTCAAACCATATAATTACCACATACAGAAATGAGCGTTTAAATGTAATGGCTATCAGGGCACCTTCCACCCTCTGCTGATGCAATATGTGATTGGTGTATGAAGTGCCAATCCAAAAAGTCTTGATGGATTTTAATACTGCAACGTGTACTTAAACTCATGCAGTACTTATGTTTGTAAAAGAAATACGGTCCAATGGTGGCATGGTGGCACAATTGTGAGAAATCAAAAACACATGGGTATCATGTAGTACTCAGTTTCACAATTCTTCTCTATAATCTCAAGTGATGCAATGTGTTCCAGAGTAAGAGTGCACTTTCACACTGGAAGACCAACCATGGGTGCTCCATTTGAAAATCTGCACATGAAGAAAGAAAGTGTTTCTGATTATCTCTATTTGACCACCTAGTGAATCTTTTCTTTAAATCAACCTATGTAGATTTGCAAACATTTTTTGCAGAAGTTTCGCATACCTACCTCTTGCAAATGGACCCATAGATCATCATAAATGGTGTTGTTATATGCAAATGCTCGAAGATAGGACTGTAAAAAAATAAAATTAAAATTAAAAAAAATTACATTTCAGCCTTGAGCCAATTACTTTTCTCTAGAAGAAAATTAATCACGTTTTTTGCAACAGTGAGAAACCAATGCTGGAGCTTTGCTGTATACATGGTATAGCGTGCTATACCAGATTCATGCTGCATACTTTAGGTAGCCTGATTACTTGCCCAGAGGTGCAAACTGTGCACCTATGAATGACCACTACTGCTGTGAGTGGTAATTAGTAGATGGCCAATTTGATCACTATTCGAAAGTGCATGAGTGCCAAATTGTGTGCTTTATTTGCACGATTTCACCTGGTGCGGCAGTGCACAAATCAGAATTGCATGAAACTTTTACCTTCAATTTGTGGAAGATATTACCTGAAATCCTATGTGTTGTGTAAATGTAAGCAGGGACCTATGACTTCAGTCAGGTCCACTGGAATTATGTAACATTGAATGATCAGATTGTGCAGGAGGGCTGATTGAATTGTGTGGCAAAGAAAGCCTAATTAACATGAGATGTGTGAAATTCACGTAATATGTTTTTGTACAATTATGCAAATTTTCTGGAAAATTATATAAAATCATGCATAAGTTTGCAGAATAAAAATCATTCGTTTAGTGCTATAGTTTAGAGCAAAATATGTCCTCGTGTCAATTTTTGATGTAAGGACACATTTCGTAGCTAAACAATAGTACAAAAAACACAAGCCAAAAACAGCAGCCATTTGTGTTCGAGTCATTTGCTTCATACCTGCACGCTCTCTGTGAAATTTTGCTAATATTGTGCATAATTACATGATGAGGCACGATGGGCTAATTTTGGGAATTGCACATAATATGCATAACATAAAATTCCCTAAATGACTACAGCATAATTTAAATTTCGCCCATGCCTATAATTCACCAACATTTAAAGGACGCATTTATTAAAAATGACTCTGCAGAACAGTATAGTGCATTTCATATTTATCATGTATGTGGAGCTACTTAATGATCTACTACATGGGTCTTTAAAAAGAGATGCAGCACATTGTTGATTCTTCTACATTCTGGGAGCTCGATTAAGAAAGGTCTCAAAAAGTGGTTGAAGATTGTGCACCTACTTTTTGCGACCTGTCTCTGATTTTGTAGTGTCACCTGAGTACCAATAGGTTGCTTTGCAAAATCTCCAGTCACAGAGGATTGCAGCTTGACCTGCCTAAAGAAAAATAATTCAGCAGGTCGCTATTTGCGATTCCTTGAGATTATCTACACATAGAGGTACTGTGGTCTGCAAGGAACAGTAGACCACCATCCTTGTGTTTGCATTCCCAAACAGGGAATTAAAAAAAAAAACCTGTTTCTTAAAAAGACCAGTGCTATCTTAAAAACTAAAAGAATCCTGTGGAGCATGCAGTGGTCTTCCCATGATTCCCAAAGGGGCTCCTTTCCCTTTGTGAATCTGTTATCACCTCCTTCCAGAAGTCAGCAACATTTCAGTGGTTTGCAACCACAATTGCAATTTTGTAGTTGCAAACCATTGATACATCTCATATAGGAGTGGGTGAAATATTCAGTTTCACCCGCGGAATTGGCAGTATTTTGGCAATATCACATTATTCCTTAACGTGTACTTCAGTCGCGGCTCCTGGAGGGAGTGCTGCGGGGTGGGGGAGGGGCAGGGTGGGGGGTAGTAAACTCCGGCATACGGCCGAACGGAGGTAAGTACATAAATAAATAAATAAAACAAATTACATTGCGTGCGCCGCATCGCCATTTGGCGTTGCAGCGCGCGCAATGTAATTAGTCTTATTTATTTATTTATGTACTTACCTCCGTTCAGCCGTATGCCGGAGTTTACTACCCCCCTGCCCCTCCCCCCCCCCGCCCCACCGCCCCGCAGCACTCCCTCCAGGAGCCGCGACTGGTGTACTTCTGGCCAAATTCAACCAATCACTGCATGGCCACATTTTTCTCCCGCAAGGCTCCAAAATATGCGACCTGGCAAACGAGATTTGGCACCCCCACTGCAATTTTGGAACTGAAATGGCAGCCTTCTGACTGCAACTGTGGTTATCTAATGGGGCAGTCTTGAGTGGTCGCAGTAGAGGACTGCTTCTCAAATAGGTTTGCTGCAGCACGATTATATTTTCTACTCGAGCGGCAGCAAAATCAACTTGACTGGCCGCAAGCTCTTGCACAATGATGGTGGTGTTCACGCGGATTTTGAGCGCTGCTCATGCTACCAGCACTAAATTGCAACATGAGCTGCATATTGTCCTCCCATTGGAGGAATTCCGCAGAATCCTGCAGAGTTTTCTTTAACTCTTCGTAATTTCATGGAGTGAAACTTTGCGAGTTCCACCCACTCCTAATACCAAATCGGAGTTATGAGGGAGATATTTTCACACCCTTTGCTCATTGTGATTCTGAATGAGTCAAAAAACACCTTTGGGGAGTCTAAAAGCCTTTTCTGAATTACAAAGATTTCTGAAAATCATAGGATTTTCTGCCACAGAATGGTTGATCTCTTTGCCCTTAGTGCCCTATTACCAAAACTGCAGCTCGGAGAAGTTTTTTGTAAAGCAAGCATGAATTTTTATCTAATGAAAAGGAAGTAATCATTCTGTCCATCATGTTGGAATTGCATTTAAGATTTCAGGTTTTGGGGCCAGATATACGTGCAATCCATTTGATAAAAGTGGTTGCAATTTGCCCACCCACTTTTACCGAATGCATTGGTATTTTGAGAGTGGACCTATGTTCTAATAGATTAGTTCACAAAATACCAAATCGTAGTGGGTCATAATTCAACCCGCGTCATTAATATTAATGTGGTAGGTCACAAATTGAGATCCACTATGACTGCTAGCCATCACGGGGATAGTGGCCCGCTGGAGTCAGCAGACCACCATGTACATGATTTCTTCTAAATACAGCAATAATTTTTTTAATGCATCTCATTTTCGCAAATGTTAATTGAGAGTAAGCTGTGCATCCATGGACCATTGTGTACTCTTCAAAAATGTTTTATAACATTCACAAAGGGGGAAGGGACCTCTTCTTATTTGCAAATGGGTTATCATCTCCTTCGAGGTGTCAGTAAAATATTAATGTTTTGCAACCAGATTCCAGTCACAAAAGATTAGTACAGACCATAAGGAATTCGTTTTTGAAGGAATGCCCTTAACACACACTTTCCAAATATCGATACAGTATTGTTTCCCAAACCCATTTAATGATTCAGAAAAGCTTTTCCGAATCATTAAATGGGATTAGTACATTTGAAAAAGAGTTTTTTGGTCACAAACCACCTGATTTATCAAATCAGAGTGTTTGTGAAAGCTAAATCCTTTATACATTTGGGCATTCATTTCATTCTGCAAACAAAATACTTTCCCTCACATCATAAAAGGGATGCTTACACTACCTGGGCAACCCCAGCATCTCTTTGAATGGCTGTATGGAACAATAAAAATGCTGACCATGTTAACTTTTACAAAGTATATGGTGAGCATTTACATCCAGGTGTGAGGATTTTTTACTAACTTTAGATCAATTCGAGCTTAAAATAACTACTTTTGTCAAAATCTGAAAATTATGAAGCAGATGGTGTATTGTGTGACAAATGCAGCAAAATCATACTCATGCAAAAAACAATGTAGCACAATCACTATTGTTCCGGTGTATTTCTGCATAAAATAGGTTTGACACATACTTACACGTAGACCTTGTACAAACAATGGCTCTGTTAAGAATTCTGACAACATCCGAATGACGGCAGCACCCTATATAAAAAAAACAGAGTTAAACAAGGATTTTTATAAGTTGAACATGCGCAATGTCATGGAATAATTGTAAGCGTATTTTATGACCTGGAAACCCCAATCCATGATTTCCACTTTGATAGAGAAATTATCATCATTTCTATATATTCAGACTCTCTGAGTCCGATTCACGTAGCTATTTTCGCATGTAAATTCCGCTTGCATGTGTGCATAACCTTTTTATGAGTGTGAAGCCACATAATGTTATTCAAAAAATGTGGTTTTACTCTCGTAAAAATAATTATTCACTAGAAGATTGTAGTGTGCGTAGCTTTTCTTCTAGGGATGGGGAGTGGGTGTTCTGGAGCAGAAATAGTCCTGGAAGTTTGGGAACTTATTTGCGAGTCGCACTGTCGGGTCCACTTGGGTGTCTGCTTTTTGTATCTATATGCTTGATGTTATCTTGCAGGAGGGACATGTTAATCCTATTACCTGTATCGATTCCCGATCTATGTATCTGTAAAACCCATCCAATTGCAAATTGTACTTTGTAATCCATTGCAAGTATGTAAAGTTAATAAAAAAAATCTCAATTAAAAAAAAAAAAAAGTACTTATTTGTGAGTTGTTGCAAATATTTTCTCAGCCCATTACTACCCTGGAAAAGATAATAAATCTACCATTGGTGGGAGTGTATGGTACAGGGGTTTAATCAAAAGGAATTATATTTTCCCTTGGAGGAAAAGCTATTAAGTGCAATGGTACTCATGCAAGACACTGTCACATGAGAATTCACAAAATATTCAAAGAAGCACTGTGGAAAGCTGCAACTGTCACTGCTTTTCAAGAGTATTGTTAAAAAATACGTTGTGAATTTCAAAAATATGTGCATCTGCATCTTCGTAAGTAAACTTAAGGCTCCAGATTTATATTTGTTAAATAATCTGGCCTGCTGTTTAATCCCAATGAATGACTCTTTTGATTAGCCTGTCTCCCCCATTCACACTCACTGATTTACCTCTCCAGCTCAACTGGCTGTCAGTATGTTGAGATCAGAACTACATTGGTTTTATATAGCAGTAAACATATATTTCACTAGCGAATTCTGCTGCTCGTGCAAAGGGTTTGAGTATGTGTGCAAAGCAATCATGAATGATCTTCTTAATTTCCGTTCCCGAATTGTAATTCCTTTTATTGACACGTTTTAATTAATAGAGGTTTACAAAGTAGTCGAGTTTTGATTCTGCGTGTTTTGTGGAGAACTTTGTGAAACTTTGTAAAACTTTAAATCATATATGTGCACACAGTTGAACACACTATTTTTTCTTTGTCTCTGTTCAAACCTCTATACTCTGTTCGTCCTATCCATGTTACTAGTTTCTTATCCTCAAGTTTGTAGTGCTGCACAGGAGCAGCACCACAAATGTGGAGAATACAAAAGAGTTGTACCTCAAGGTCTTAGAATAAAATGAATACCTACAAATACAGGAGGCCTGAAAAAAGGTATGTTACACATAGACACAGCACATTTGTGAATGGTTGTGTTTGCATGTGTTAGCAATAGCAAGTTGAAAACAGACCTACTTGCTTTGCTAAAATGTGTTAAAAATGGCTATGGCTTCGGTTTTCTCAATTACTATTTTGTAGCTTAGGCGGAGACCATCTTTATGAGTATTAGCATTCAGGTCTCCAACTCCCTCGAAGAGGGACGCAAGATGGCGACCACTTGAGACGGCCGCTCGCAGCTCCCTGGCCAGTTGGCAAGTTACCTAAGAACCCACCATCTATTAGGAGGCAAAAGATGCTTGAAATTGCTACAACACTACGGGCCCTAACTTCACACAGTTTAACGCCCTGCATTAGCCGCTGCAAGATCGCCTCAAGGCAAGGAGAGCTGCTACTTGCCTGCAGAAGACTCCTTGAGGTAGTGGATAATGCTAACTGCTGTTCTCTGCTGCCGCCGCCGATCACAATGGAATCTAATATTGTAGGTGGAAACCACAGAGGGAAGACTGCTGCTATTCCTTTGTTGAGTGGGCTGAACCTCGCTTCGACAGCTGCAGTTTTGGGAGCAGAGAGGGCATCGGCATCCGCATAGCGTCATCCCGGGTGACAGCTGCAGGTGGTGAACCGGACGGAGACCTCGGGGGAAAGGAAGGGGAAGGGAGGAATTGTGCTCTAGCAGCACCCACCCGACTCAACTGTTCTGGAGCTATTGCGTGGATCCCCTGCAGGGGGTGATTCGAACCATGCCGGCGAGAAGATGACGAAGGACCTGGGTACCGTGAGCTATCTCTCCCAGATAAGGAGACTCCCTGTATCTACCGAGGTAACGCGGCCCCCCAGAGGAGTAGAAACACCCCCCACGCCAATCAATGTTGATAAGGTAATTACCACTGTCAGTTTGTTGCCTTTTGTGGGTTGTGCGGGGAGCGGCTTGAAAGACACAGCAAGAGATACTGCTCAAGTTCAAAAGCAAGCCCTGGAGGCTATTACAGATCAAGAAATGGGTATCTTGGACAAAATCAAAAATGGTCATATTGCAGCAGGAAAGGAGAGGGACAGCCCCCCCCCAACTATTACTCATGCATATCGGGGGTCTACGAAAAGCCGGCAGTCATTGGCACATTCTATGAGGTTGGAGAAGGAGGTTAATGAGCATGATCTTCAGACAAATGACTGTTTTTTTTCTCTGTCGGATGAGACTTGATCAGCAAATGAATCAGGGTCAAGTACTGAATCAAGTGAGAATGAAAGTTTACCGGACACTAGTGGAGTGGACTCAGCGGTAACAGCATGCAAAGTGGTGAGAAAGTCAGGTGGACATAACAGTAGGGGGGGCAAAGGATCTTATGTGGGATTACTTCCCAGTAGAGCAGTTGGTTGGCACCACGATTGCTGCGCCTCCAGATGTTCACTCAGCAATACCTCCTACCCTGGATATGATTTTACAATGTATACTGTCACATCGTGAGGAGACCCGGCAGGATAGTCGCTGATCTCAGACAGCTATACGCAAAGTACAGGGCTCAGTTAGGAAAATCGCCAAGACGTGCAATGCTATCAGTGAGAGGCTGACAGATATCAAGACTAGAGCAGCTGCTCTTGAGAGTGGTATTGCGGGCACCCGAGGAGAGACAGCAGCTCATGAATCTCAATTGATAGATATCCAGTGGAAACTGGAGGACCAAGAGAATCACAAAAGGCATAATAACTTGCGATTTCTAGGGATTCCGGAAGGCAAGGAGGGATCAGATACCTGTATGTATCTGGTAGATTTGCGGAGTAAAGGAGGTTCAGCGGGCTCACCGGGTGCCTTTTGCTCTGAAACAACAAGTCAGATCTGATACATAGCCCGGCGCTGTGCTCGTTTACTTTGGAACCTACTTACTGAGGCAAAACATTTTTGAAAAAACTAGACCTGAAGCCAAACGATCTGCAGGTGATATTTCATTTTTTGCTAGGCTGGACTATTGCCATGTAACGGTTGAGAGATGATGGAGTTTGCGCCAAATGATAGAGCCATTTTAGGAGAAAGGGGCTCAGGCTTTCCTAATGAACCCAGCTCGATTGAAAGTGGTTTGGGGGGAGAGGACCCAGTTTTTTACCCCTGAAATTCCTTGCTGAGCTTGGGGCATAGTACAAGGTTAGCCTCTTATCGTTTTTTTTTGCTGTTATGCTTAAGTTAGCAGTAGGTGGGTCGGGAATCGGGATGAGCAACAGGCCTAGACCATATTACCACTAAAGGGGCTATTGAATTTTTTTTTTTGTGGAGGTTTTTTTGTTTATGGTGGGTTATAACGATGCCAGAATTGGTTTTCTCAATGGTCACTGGTCAGGGGGGCTGCTTTCGTCTGCTACAGACCGAGGATAGGTCTGTTTGCTTACATTATTGGGGGGGTAAGGGGTGGGAGAGAGGAGCTGGGCAAGGTTGGTCAGGGAGTGGGAGGGGTGAGTTGGACAGGGGTTGTAAGGTGGGGGAGTATGTAGATGGGGAAAAACCCAGAGAAGCAGCAAGCAATTCGGTTTTGTAGGTTTAAACATAGGTAATTTTGGGGCAGTCAGTGGAATGTTTACCTTTTGCTCATATGGGAAAAATATCCATATGTTTAATAAACGTGGGGGGCCTTAATGATAAAACAAACCGCATGAGGGTGGGAGAGATATTAAGATTCCTGGGCATTGATATAATATGCCAACAGCAAACCCATATCCTTGGAGTAAGAGGGAAACTCTCATGATCAGTAGGTATACTCTTATGGCATGCTCAACTCAGACCTCTACGGTCAGAGGTGGCCATTCATGTTAGAAATAATATAGCACCAGCTAAACGAGTCTTGAAGGATAAATGGGGCAGGTGGGCAGTGGTTGCATTACCCATAGGATTGACCGTGTGCACCATCTATGGTTCGAATCAGGATGACCCCTGGGTATTGGAAGATCTTGAGGTGGAACTGGCATCCTGGCCAGACCCACTGATAATTTGTGGGGATTTAAATATTCACCTGGAGGTAGCTGGTGCCCTAAGCAACAAATACCATGGGAGAAAGCCACAGGTCCATAAGGCATTGGCTTCATTAAGTGTCAGCCACTGCCTAGCTGATGTTTGGGCCATGGATCCAGGATTTACCTATTTCTCGTTTCCTCATAGAAAATACATCAGATAAGATTATTTTCTAGTATCCACCATCCTCCTTGACAAGATTGGAATTAAGAAATTACCCAAATTATTATCAGACCACAACCCCCTGATTCTTGATATAATGGTACAAAGGTATACCAAGGGTCAATTAAATGGACATTTGATAGGAAATTACTTACCACCAATTTATTATTGAATACAATAGGGTTTGGGTGTTACAATATTTTGATATAAATATAGTGCCTCGAGGGAAATGGTCTGGGATGCTTTTAAAGCAGGTTTAAGGGAAGAGGTCAATAGCTTTGTGGGACAGAGGAAGAAGCAGCTGAAAGAGGAGATGAGTCGATCGCACGGCTCGCACTGTTTTTAGAGGAAGAACATACTACTGCAATGCATGAAGAATGACAAGCACAACTACAGTTAGAAGTTGCCAGGGTTAAAGCCAAGATTAACAGTTACTATAATAAAAAGATGGCAGAAGGATATCAAGATTATAAAAAGGAAAAGTATGAATATGGAGAGTCAGCTGGCAAGCTCTTAGCTTTATGCACACAACAGAAGATAGCCAGGAATAATATTAGCAGAATCAAAAGAAAAGTTGGGTCAGGTGCAACGGACACTAAGGAGATCCTTAATGTATTTGAAGAATTTTATAGTGAATTGTATCAGGAGGGATCACTTGATACGACTCAGGGGGAAGGAGAGGAAGAGGTTAGGGGAAACATCAGGGATCGATCTGACCGTAAGGCAAGAGCTTGAGGCTGACATCACACTACAGGAAGTCACAGATGCATTACAGGCCTTGATAGAATTCCTCTTGAGTTCTACAAGCTGTTCCAACTAGAGTTAGCCCCCTTAATTTTGGATCTGTTCTTAGGTGTTCAGCACAACAGGCTTCCTCCTCAATCTTGGTTGGGCATTGACATAATCGTCTTTCTAAAGAAATGTAAACCCTTAGATAGCCTAGCCTCATATCGACCAATCTGTCTTATTATCTTGGATGCCAAGCTTTATTCTAAAATCTTAGCAGCTTGCCTATCGAGGATCACGTCATTTGGGTACTCCCTGGCAACATGGATTCATACCAGGAAGGGGGACCACGGACCATATTAGACGTGCTATTACTTTGTTTGACATAGCATGAGTTACAGGGGACCAGAAGGCTATGATCCTCCACGATGCCCAAAAACCTTTTGATCGCGTTTCATGGCAGTACCGATGAGGAATTTTGAGACATATGGGTTTGGGCCATGCTTTATCACCGCTATTAGAGCAATGTATCACAGTCCATGTGCCAGGATACAAATTATGGGTAGTGAATCCGAAAGAATAGAGGTTGCTACAGGGACAAGGCAGGGGTGTCCCTGCTCCCCTATTCTTTTTGCCCTATATATCGATCCATTAATTAGACAAATACTTCAAAGCCAGACAATTAAATAAGTCTCTGTCAGAGGTTACTGTACGAAGGTGCTGGCGTATGCAGATTATATAGCTATAGTGACCTCGTATCCACAGAATGTGATCGCACAAGTAGAAATTCTGGCAGGGGAGTGTGGGTGGAAGTCTGGGTATCTCTTGAATATGGAGAAAACACAGATTGTTTGCACTGAGAATATTGCTTTCCAGGATTCCCGTAGGACTAATACAGCTATATTTCTTGGGATTAGGATAAACTCGAACGTGGATTCCATCTGGCCAATTAATATGGACCCTCTAATATCTAAAATTAGTACTGACCTAAGACGTATGGATAGGCTACATTTATCTATAATCAGCAGATGTAATGTCCTTAAAATGGTCGCATTCCTGAAGTTACTTTATTTGTTTCGACCTATCCCTCTCGAGGTTGAAGGTACTATTTTTAAGAAGCTAGACTCCATGTTTTCTAATTTTATATGGCAATATATGAAAATACGACGGTCATTAAAGTTTTTAACCCTTCCCCAGGAACGGGGCGGATGGGCGATCCCCAACCTGGTATTTTACTATTGGTTTTCGATGCTTCAACAGATGGGAGTTTTGCTTACACCGGGTAATAGGCATACAGAGGATGAGGAACTTGGCGGTTCTCCCTCGTCTATTTATGAGCTGGCCATTGGAAGGGTTGCATGGGGTGTTCTACTTCGACAACTGGAGCCCAGCTACTACAAAAAATGTGTTTTAAGTGCTTAAGAGCAGCTTGGAGTGTATGGAGTAAGATTAGCAAACTTTTGAAGTTACCAAGATATCACAAGTATACGCCCTTGTGGTGATCGCCCCTTTTTCCTGCCTTTTTCTATGATGTGATGGGAAGGCAATGGGAGGAAGCCGGTATAATTATAATAGGTAATACTTGTTCAACAGAACAACTGGCAACATTTTTAGAGCTACGGAAGGTCTATACAATAGACGTCAGGTCTTATTTCAAGTATGTGCAAGTAAAATAATTTTTTAAGCAATTCAGGGGTGAAGTACTCTCCTTAGATAAAATCCCTCTCCTAGAAGTCATTGCTTGTAAGGATTGTAGTATAAAGTATATCTATAAAATCCTGCTGGACTCTACTTCAGATGACCTAGAGAAAGTAGAATCCAATTGGACTACGATGTTAGGGGAAGAGGATACGGACCTATATATGTCTATTTCACTAGGAAGGAAACTTTTCCTCTCGGCTAACCTGAAGGCTCAACATTATAAAACAGTCTTCAAACTTTATTTTACACCGGCCAAGTTATTCAGGTGGGGAAAAGGGAAAATGATAATTGTCCCAGGTGTGGAGAGGGTCCAGCTGAAGTGGTACATATGTTTCACGGCTGTGAAAAATTGCAACCTTTAAAGAAAAGAATTGATGTTTTTTGGCGAGAGGTGTTTGGTCAGGGAATTGGCACTAGCCCACCTATAATGCTCCTGGGATACGAAAATAAAGATCAATTGGAGCGTACCCAGATATATTTTATTTTAATTTCGGGTGCAGTAGCTCAGCTGCTGATAGTAACAAAATTGAAAGATTCAGACCCCCCCCTACTTATTATGCTTGGCTTGCTCGGCTATTGAGTATATGTAACCAAGAAAGAGCTTTATATAGCTGCAAGGGTAGGCGATCAAAGAAGTGGGGCAGTAAGATCTGGGCCCCTATGTCCACCTGGATTACTGGGGGGATGGGGAATAGGGATTGGTTCTCCTCAGATTCCCAAAGGGGAGCAGAGCCTATCGGGGAGACATCTCTCAATGCTATTTAGAGGTTATAGAGCCACTGAATGTGATGATAGGTTTAGAGGATATGTTCATATATTATATTGCACATTTTTATTATGTTGTAACGCTCAACTTTTACAGTTGACATCAATAGGTAGGGCCAAATTGTATCTAACACTCATTACATTTATCTTTTTAGCTTTATACACTTAGACTAATTGTGAAACTCCTCGCTGCTTTCACCCTGTTTTGATTTTATTCGGCTGCACCATGAAATTTGTACTATGATTTGTGTAAATTTATCTTATTATGTCATGCAAAGTATGAATTAACTATCATTCTTACTGTTATATTTATATTCCACTTTCTATTTAGATCAATATGTAATTAGCATATGCTCTATTCTCTTCGGAAAAAATAAATAAGAAAAAGAGGTCTCCAACTCCCTTACTCGTCCTGCGAGGCATCTTTATACATAAAATGCCTCTTCTTCTGTCCCCATTCATGATAATGGTTATATCTCCTCTTACATCATACTTCCCAAGTAACCCCATTCCATTGTGACTAGTAGTCCAGTGCTGTTTTTTTTTAGACCTCTGGGTATTGTAGTAATGATGTTAAACGGATTTAAATAAGACAACATGTCCCTGAATTCTAGGGGAAAAAATGGGCCTAGCCTAACTAATCACCCACGGACCTGGGGAACTTGACAGCTATGTTACAGTCCAGAAAAAGCTGCAGAAAGGGGTCACCAGCTTTGAGAGTATGTTGGGGTTTTACGTGTAGACATAAACTGTCATGTAAAATTGAATTCATTCCGACAGAATCCCATAACTCCTAGGTGGTATTAGTTTCCTGTGGGATGGCCAAATCCTGCTTTACAATAGTTATTGAATATGGTCAAGCTATATCTCTCATATAACGGGCCTTACAGGGCTTCTAACCTCTATTATTCCCAAATTAGCTATAAAGGCATCAAGTTGTCCACATTTTATTGTGATGGGGGATTTCAATGACAAATTGGAAGGTGGGCTGAGTTCTGTCTTATTGGAAGTTGACGTGGATCATAAAGATGATTTCCCAGAGACCATTACATCAAATACTTCAAAAGTTAGACCTGACATCCTTGGTGTGTTAGTTCCCCACACTCTTTGCCTTCACCTTTCCTGTTGTCTGAATTCATTTTTGTTGGCATTAGGCCTCTGTGCACTTTGCCACTGCTAACCACTGCTAAAGTGCTCTCTCCTTTAAACATGGTAAAATTGGCCTACACCTGATTGGCACATTTATTTTAATTATAGGTCTCTAGTATATGGTACTACATGTACCTAGGAAATGTAAATTAAATGCTACTAGTGGTGCATAAAGTGATCACATGATGCAAACGAGTGAAAACAACCCCAAACCAAGTCTGCAAATGTGATCTGTACAAAAAAGGTGGTAGACTAAGTGATGACCAATGAAATGAAACATTCAGATTGTAACAGACTATGTCCATGCGTTGTGATTTAAAAAAAATCTATGTCCATATGTTTTCGTTTTAGAAAGAATCAAAAGGTTTTGTAGTCGGTCATCAAAGTTTCAAAAGGTCTTTTTTACGTATATTTTTGGCATGAGGATGTATTTAAACAGGAGCACCACGATCAATAGCTAGTGTTCCTATGTGTTTGGACTCGACTTTGATCTCGCAGCCTGCATCGCAACTACCGTGGCATGACACATTCCCGACGCAGTTCCTCTCATCACAAATCTCTCGTCAATGGCATCCTTGATGGCGACACAGGTTCTCGCATGCAGCCTCAAAGCTCCTCAGAACCAAAGCATCGTCTCGGTTGCAAGGTCATCCTCGATACTGGACTTCGCATTACAAGCCCTTGTTGATGGGAGCCTTAACGACAAATGCAGGACATCTTATCGCAGCTTCGTAGCTCCTCAGAATCAACGTATTGCCCTGGCTGCGTGACGCATCCTTGACGTGGGACCTTGTAACGCTCTGCAATCAGGATTTAATGTACTCTTGTTCAGTGGGCCTAAGGTGGGACACCTTAGCCAGCCCACACTCCATCATGGCCGGCCTGAATTTGTGAATTTTTTCCAGTCAGAGTGGCCAGATATCAACAGTTGGAGCTTTGTGCTTTTTGGCGCTATTTTAACTGAAACTTAAAAATTGCATTTCTCCGGTTCTACTGATTAAATGTTTGTCATTTTGGTCTTGTTTTATTTATGGACATCTACTCTATTGTTCTAAATCTGTTCTGGGATACTCTTGTGATGTTTTTCACTGTGTTACTGTTTCTAGTGTTGCACAAATACTTTATACATTGCCTCTAAGTTAAGCTTGACTGCTCTGTACCAAGCTACCAGTGGGTTGAGCACGGGTTAATTTGTAGTTCTCTTGTGACTTCACATTGACAGAGATTGTGGTTCCTACTTGAGTAGGGTTTCACCCCGGTCAACCAATAACTCAGTTTCATACAATACACATCAGGCAATTGTCCCCTGTCAAAATCTTTACTGTGGGACTTTGAACTTTTATGCACTTGAGATGACTTAGAGGGTAGGAGTCAAACGCTGTATGAAATGAGGGTTGCAGAAGGTCAAAAAACATCTTGGAGGGTGCAGTGAATAGGTTTTGGGAATCTGAAAGAGTTTGAATCATAATACGTCTGTTTAGATAGTTGTGAAGATGAGAGCTTCTGCCTCATTTTTTTCAGGCATCTGCAAATATGGAACTCTTAGTCAGCAAAGGAGACCTGTCGAGTAAAATAAGGCTTAGTTGAAAATGGACATTGTTTTGCCATTCAAAGATGGTTTATTTTTGATTCATCAGAAAATGCGCTCACCCCTTAAGCCTGGGGAGCGTCCCCAAACCGCACTCAAAGTTTTCAATATCAAAAATGAATTGTTCAAGTTGGATTGAGGTAATAAGGGATGAGCGCATTTTCTGTTGATTAACTATACCTCATACTACCAACCAGCACCATTAAAAAGGTTCAACTAACCACCAAGCTTACCAGGGAGTGCGTGAGTCTCACCACTAGTTGGATTACGTACATTTTTGATTCATCCCAGTGGACTCCATGAGCTTGGAAGGAATTGTGGTATCTTTCGCACACTGATGCAAGCCACAGTATCATCATACATTAAGTAGCATGCCATTTTACTTGGATTCTATGGACTGGTCAGCAGGCTAGCCCAGTTCCAGGAAGTTTTATACCCTAAGCATCTTTGGCTTGTTGGGAGATAGGTTTGCCCACCACCAGTCAACAGCGTCTGTCCTCAGTGCAAAGGAAGATTTACATTTCCACATGAGCCAGCAGCAGTTTTTGGATCCAAGCCCTCGTGGCACAGAAGTGAATGTTCACCTGGAAAATTTCAGCAATGCTGAACAAGGTATTTTAAGAGTTTTGCAAAAATTCAATTGGTAGATAGCCCTCATAGAATTGTTCTAGAGCATCTAGCAGTAATTTCTCCCACTTTTGCTGTATTGTGACTGGGTTATTACCCCAAGAGTGACTGCCAAAACTCGAATAGATCCTTGAAAAGAAAGAATCCTGGTTTGTAGCACCTCTAGCTGGTATCAATCCAGTGACAGCAGGTCATTTAGGCTATCAACACCTTCTGCTTTCCCAAAGCACACTCACAGAATTTATCAGTACATTGGATTTCAATAAGCATATCGCACTCTCTTCTGCTTTTCTGAAGCTTGCATTTGTAATTCAGGATACCCTGGGATTATTCTAAATCAGTGATACTTTACATGCGGCATGCGGCCCCCATGACCTTTACATGCGACCCCCTCATCAACAGCAGCAATGAGCTGCTGTTTATTCGACTTTGCACTAACATTAAAAAAATGTTAAACAAGCAGGCAAGCATTCATGTAAAGGTTAATTTAAGTTAAAGAAAGGAAGTAACTAGGGTGTCCTGCATCGTTTAACTTTAGAAATACCTTCATTTTTAAAGATACCTTGCAGCAAAAGTGTAAAAGTATGATCAAGTCTGTTCAAAATTCAAGAAGACTATACCATTCACATGCATAACTGTTTCACCTTAGTACATCAGGTTATACCAGTGCACTGAGAAGTATTTCTTTTAAAGTGATCGTTTTCAAACATGAATTTAGAAACATTCATTCTTCACCCCACCCTGACAACAATGCCAATAGTGAACTTAGAGGCAACTCTGTTTTTATGTGCTCTCTTTGGGTGGCATGGGTTTCTATTACACATGAATAGCATTATTTGTTAATGAAATCAAATAAAGGAGATGGCTTTGTACTGCACACACCCTCAAGTCATCTATTTCAAGGTCCTCATGTGGTAATGAAGGAAAATGAGGCAAAGTGAAATAAAACAATTTACCAGGATCACACAATTTGGTTAAGTGAAGAAGCCTAGATTATTCCCAAGATTCAGGTTTCACATTGTGCAATTCAGACACTATATGTACGTGCTTTGCTTCCTCTATATCCACCTTACTGCCAACCCTCCTGCCCTACCCCAACCCCAAACCCCCGACTGCCACCCTGCTGCCATCAATGCAGCCCTCGGTCACATCACAGACCAACTTTGTGGCACCTGGGAAAATGTTTGTGAGTACCCATGCTCTAGATCTGTATGTGTGGTGAAACAGAATACAATGGAGTTAGAAATATGGCTCATCTTAGTAAACAGGGGACTTCTACATTGGAATCAATTGATTTCTTTCTACATGCAGATGCCTAGATATGCAAATTACTGCTTTCAATGTATGTTTCACCATTTAGAGTTGTTTATTCCATGGTCAACCTGATGAATATTACTTCCAAAACAAACCACTACTTAGACCAATAGTGAAGGAGAGAGAGAGGTATTAAAATCACATCATAATAACATGTTGCAGCTAATTCTTTGCTGATCTGAAAAAATATTAGGTCACTGGACCTTCTGAGAGGGTTACTGTGAAAGTGAAAAAGGCAGAGGAGATAGGAGGGAAACATATTACCTTACTGTACGAGATCAAATCAAAGAGTTCACCGATCTCAGCTGATGTATTGATCTCTTCCTCCTTTGATGATAATGGATGGGATGAAGCCAGTGCATCAACTCCCATGACTCTGTAGATATCATTGAGCACAATCAGATCTTTCTGTAACGAGGAATGGGGTAAATTCATGTAATGAAAAATAACCTCTAGTGTGTACATGTAAAGCTTTTTGGTGCGCCACAGCAACATACTAATTATTAAGTAAAATATGTACAAGATTACTTCACAGATTTTCATTTTGCACTCAGATATTGAAATCATATTAAGAACTTAAAAATTGACTTTATGTTTAGGTGTTTTGTATAGTAATACTTTATCCTAAGGTTACTTTCGCATGTAAAACAATGCTGGGGAACAATTCTGTCAAGATTCAGAGACGGTGGGGTGAGATGATGCTCATTGTCTTACATTCTTTATTTACTGCTCTTGCTTCAGGCCACTGTTGAATCACAGTTTCAACAGCTCCATTTTGAGAAATCTAAGTGACATTAACGAATGAAAACTAAGCAATAGTCACTGTTGCACTTATAAGCCATGTTTCCACTCTCTAAACATCCAGGAGATAAGTATTCTTGTTACTTTGTAACAAAAAGGTGGTGATATTTTCCTTAGTGAAGTACCTGCTTCTTGGGAAGTGTCATATTGACTTTCAATAAATTGGCTATTAATGAGGTCTTCTCTTGATTACGGAAAAAACATAATTTCAGATGTAAAGAAAGCCATCTTTGTTAAAAATGGTACTCTGTTGTCATCGAATATCCACTTTAGTTAAAAATAAAGAATTATAGATGGGTAATAGTGAATAATGGGTATGTTTTTCACAATTGGGTTATTAGTGACATCAGAGAGGTAACAACAGTCTAGCCTGAATTGTCTATGATGTCACTCGAAACCCTGAGGTGAAAAGCATCCTTGTTATTCACTTTTATCCTTCTTTAATTATATGTCAGATATGGCCCACCCCACCTTCTCTACTCGTGCTAGGATGAGCATCATGGAACTGGAAGAGTCATTGGGGAGTCCTGCTACCAACACCTACCTCCATACAAAGAAGTTACCCCCTGCTTGGTGTGTTCATTCACCCACTCTATAGCCTACCCCAGCCCCCAAAAAAATCTATACCTGCCATTGTACATTGAACTATGCTTCCTTTTATAAGCATATACATTCATATAAGGAGAAAATATATATCAGACCACGATATACTTGTGTATAGCAGACAATATCAAAATTGCTTCTTCTATGTACATATAAGTGGATATATAGAAGAGTTTATTCCTGAAACTAAAACTTTAAGAAATGTCACAAAACATGTACATACTTCACCACAAGATAAATGTGCACATTAGGCCATGTGAATATTACTGCTTCTATGCACATATGGGCATTTATATAGAGGGAATTTCTCCAGCTAATACAACCATGCCAACTGTCATGTGCATATGTATATGTATAAGTTAATTTCAGTTTTTTTGATATAAAACAAAATCCTCCCTTCAACCTTTGCACCATCCCTCCTCTCTCTGACTCACTCCAAACCGCTTTGACTACTATGAACCCCCAAACGTCCTCCTCAATCGTTTTCCTCCTTTTTAGCCATGTCACCCAACTAACAGGCACACACAACCACTCCTTAAAAAAACAACTCACCACTTCCCCTTTCAAATCCAGTTCCATCATTCTATCACTGTAAACTCTACTAAAAACATAAGAAATCAAGAGTACAAACCTAACACAACTAATGCACAAGAAACAAAAAAATAACTAATCTACTAACTATTAACCTCTAATCTTGGGTCTTGGAGTAGCATACTACTTGCTCCTGTGTGCCCCCTACTTTTTTACCATGCACCCACTGACAGATTCACTCATACACTCACATACCCACTCAGAGACCAGCTCACACACTCATGCACCCACTTACATACCAACTCAGAGACTCCTGCACCCACTGGCAGACACACTCAGACCTTCATGCACCCATTCACAGATCCATTCAAGTGCTCATTCACCCACTTATAGACCCATATACTCATAGACCCACTCAGAGACTCACTCACACACCCACTCACACACTCATGTATCTACTCACAGACCCACTCAGAGACTCACACTCACTCACAGACCCACTGAGACACTGATGCACCCACTCACTCACCCACCCAGAGACTCATCCATCCAGTCATAGACCTTCAAAGACACTCATGTACTCACTCACAGACCCAGTCAGTGACTCACACACTGACTAACAGATCTACTTAGACACTCATTCACCTACTCACAGACCCACTCAGACACTCAAGTATCCAGTCACAGACCCACTCAGAGACTCATGCACTCACTCACAGACCCACTGAGAGACTCATGTACTCACTCACAGACCCACACACGTACCCACTGACTGATCCAGTCAGACACTCTCTCACCAACTCACAAATCCACTCAGACACTCATGCACCCACTCACTCACCCACTCAGAGACTCATCCATCTACTCACAGACCTTCAAAGACACTCATGCACTCACTCACAGACCCAGTTAGACTCACACACCGACTCACAGATCTACTCAGACATTGATGCACCCACTGACAGACTGACTCAGACACTCAAGCATCCAGTCACAGACTCACTCAGAGACTCATGCGCTCACTCACAGACCAACTCAGAGACTCATGCACTCACTTACAGACCCACTTAGACACTCAGGCACCCACTCACAGACCTACTCAGATATTGACACACCCACTGACAGACCCAGTCAGACACTCTAATACCCACTCACAGACTTACTGAGACACACATGCACTCACTAACACACTCACTGTCAAAGGTTAGTGGTTACATTTAGGAAATCAAATTTAAAAAACCTTAGAAATTCACTTAAAAGCTAAAGGTTATAGGGACATTATAGTTAGGAAACAACATTTAAAAAACCTTAGAAATTCACAGAAAAAATACAAAGTTTACAGGGATGTTATTGTTAGGAAATGGCATTAACAAACCATAGAAATTCACTGAAAAAACCGAAGGCTACCGGTACGTTAAAGTTAGGTTCTAATTTCACTCATACAAAACCAGTGAAATTCAGAAGTTATAGTTAGCTGAGCTAACTGCAACTTACGCCCCCGCAATGCACTGCTTATGACTTTACATATTACATCACTCATGACATGGTAAGTGACATCACTGATGACATCACTGGGTGTGGGGCCACCAACAATCTCTTAGGATTCCGACTGTGTCAGACTTACTGGAGGTAAGGTTGCTTAGTGGACTAATGCATCCACTGCAGGGGCCTGTGTTCAACCTCATGGTCACAGGTTCAAATATCGGCGGGTCCACTCAGCCTTTCATACTTCTGAGATCGATAAAATGAGTACATATTGTGTTGGGTAGCAATAAACATCTGTTATTCATCGCCATGACACCCTTCTGGGTGAATGTACACTTTACAAATACACATGTTATGTTAAGGCTTCTTGTGAGGGGCTGTATGGGTGTATAAGTGGGTGTATGAGTAGCTGTGTGGGTGAGTGATATGCTGTGTGAGTGGCTGTATTGGTGAGCTAGTGGCTGTATAGGTGAGGGAGTGGGAGTGCGAGTGGCTCTATGGGTAGGTAAGTGGGCGTGTAGTGACTATGAGTAAGTGAGTGGGTGTCTGAATGGCTGTATGAGTGAGTGACTTGGTGTGTAATTGGCTGTATGGGTGAGTGAGTGGCTTTCTCAGTGAGTGTTTGGTTAAGTGAGTTTGTGTGTGAGTGGCTGTATTGGAGAGTGAGTGTCTGTGTGAATGCTATAGGGGTGTGTAAGCGAATGTGTGAGTGCTAGTATGGATGTGTGAATGGGTATATAAGTGGTTGTGTGTGTGAGTGAGTTTGTGGGTGACTGTAGGTAAATACATGGGTGTGTGAGTAGCTAAATGGGTGTGTATGTGACTGTACATGTGAATGACTGGTTGTATGAGTGGCTGTATGGGTGAGCGAATTGTTGTGTGAGTGGCTGTATGAGTGAGTGAGTGGGTGTGTGAGTAGCTAATTGGAAGAGGGAGTGGCAGTGTGAGTACTGGTGTAGATCTGTAAATGGGCATGTGAGTAGTTATGTGGGTATGTGAGTGGTTCTGAGGATGATGTCAACAGTGATGGTATCAGTGATGTCATTTGACATGCCATCAGTGATGCCATTAGTGATGTCACTGACCCCTTTGCAAAGTGGTTGAGAGAGGGGGCGGGGCCTCCAATGACATCTCAGAAATCCAGCTGTGGGAAACATACTTGTTGAAACAATAGGGGTTATTGGGCCTCACCGACTGTCAGCAGCCAAGAGGACTTCATCCCCCAACCAGTAGTATGCCAGGAGGCCCCCTTGCAGAGTGGTTTAGTAAGGGGATGGGGCCTCCGATGACTCTCAGCAATCCAGCTCAGGAGGACTTACTTGTGACAACAATAGGGGTTCTTGACCCCCAACGACCCTCAACAGCCAAGGGGCTTCGTCCCCCAACCAGTAGTGCACCAGGAGGCCCCTTTGCAGAGTGGCTGAGAAAGGGGGCTGGTCCTCCGACGACATCTCAGCAATCCAGCTGTGGAGCACTTCCTTGTGGCAACAATAGGGGTTCTTGGCCCCCAACAACCCTCATCAGCCAAGGGGACTTAATTCCCCAAGCAGTAGTGCGCCAGGAGGCCCCTTTGCAGAGTGGTTGAGAAAGGGAGTTGAGCCTCCTACGATGTCTCAGCAGTCCCGCTGTGGGGGACTTAATTGTGGCAACAATAGGTGTTCTTGGCCCGAAGCAACCATCAGCAGCCAAGGGGTCTTCATCCCCTAAACAGTAGTGCACCAGGAGGCCCCTTTGCATAGTGGTTGAGAAAGGGGACTGGGCCTCTGATGACGTCTCAGCAGTCCCGCTGTGGAGGCCTTACTTGTCACAACAATAGAGGTTCTTGGCCCCTAACAACCCTCAGCAGCCAAGGGGACTTCATCCCCCAACCAGTAGTGCGCCATGAGACCGCTTTGCACAATGGCTGAGAAAGAGGGGGCCTCCAATGACATCTCAGCAATCCGACTGTGGGAGACTTACCAGTGGCAACAATAGGGGCTCTTGACCCCTTAACTACCCTCAGCAGCCAAGGGGATTTCATCCCCCAACCAGTAGTGTACCAGGAAGCCCCTTTGCAGAGTGGTTGATAAAGGGGGCTGGTCCTCCGACGACATCTCAGCAATCCAGCTGTGGAGTACTTCCTTGTGGCAACAATAGGGGTTCTTGGCCCCCAACAACCCTCATCAGCCAAGGGGACTTAATTCCCCAAGCAGTAGTGTGCCAGGAATCCCCTTTGCAGAGTGGTGGAGAAAGGGAGTTGGGCCTCCTACGATGTCTCAGCAGTCCCGCTGTGGGGGACTTAATTGTGGCAACAATAGGTGTTCTTGGCCCGAAGCAACCATCAGCAGCCAAGGGGTCTTCATCCCCTAAACAGTAGTGCACCAGGAGGCCCCTTTGCATAGTGGTTGAGAAAGGGGACTGGGCCTCTGATGACGTCTCAGCAGTCCCGCTGTGGAGGCCTTACTTATCACAACAATAGAGGTTCTTGGCCCCTAACAACCCTCAGCAGCCATGGGGACTTCATCCCCCAACCAGTAGTGCGCCATGAGACCGCTTTGCACAATGGCTGAGAAAGAGGGGGGCCTCCAATGACATCTCAGCAATCCGACTGTGCGAGACTTACCAGTGGCAACAATAGGGGCTCTTGACCCCTCAACTACCCTCAGCAGCCAAGGGGATTTCATCCCCCAACCAGTAGTGTACCAGGAAGCCCCTTTGCAGAGTGGTTGAGAAAGGGGGCGGGGCCTCCGATGATGTCTCAGCAATCCTGCTTTGGGGGACTTACTTTGGGCAACAATAGGGGTTCTTGGCCCCCAATTATCCTCAGCAGCCAAGGGGACTTCATCCCCCAACCAGTCTTGCACACGGGGCCCCTCTCCATGGTCATTTCTATGCCCCTGGGACCACCACCTCCCCGAGGATTATGTTTATATGAATGCAGGTGGTGAGGCGCACCCCCCGGTGCCCCGGAGACCATCACCTCCCCAAGGCTTTTATTTAAAAAAAATTTGAGGGTGGCCACTCGAACTCCCTGGGCCCGATGGACCAGCACCTCCCTGGAACTAAATACAGTTATCAAAGTGGGGGGGGCACCACATACAGCCCTGGGTACCCAATCCCCCGGGGCTTGGCCATAAACAAATGGGGAGGGGCACATGGCTACCCTCTCCAGGCCGATTTCGGTACTAGGGACCCCATCCCCTAGGGCCTGGCCATGTCTCCTACATGCCGCAGGGCACCCAGTGTGCTATGGGACTGCAGGGGGAGCCTCAAGGCCCCCAAAGTCCCAGCTGCCTCCCAACCCCTGCGCGAGCCAGCATTGCTCCTGAAAAGCAGGTAGCTGCTTAAAATAGAAGCTCCCTGCTTGCGTGAGCAATGTGTTCATCTGTTTCTTTGCACTCATATTTGCGTGCATGGAAACAGATGAAAGCTCCACTTTCTGCAAGCCAGACCTGTTTGACAGCTCCAGCTTGGAGAAAGAGGAGTTATGTTTGTCTTTGCTTGGTGGAAGCTTCTAGCTCCCAACAAGCAAAAGCAAGCTGCTACCTCCCGAAGGTGTGCACTTTGGGAGGGAATAGGAGCCGGCCCTGGGGGGTGGTGGTCCCCAGGGCCATAAATGGCTACACGAGTGGGGCTGCGGGGCCACCCTCCGTCGTAAAACTTTGTCCCGGGAAGGTGGTGGACCCTGGGGACAGGGGTCCTCGACGGACCTCCTACATTAATTTATTTAAGTCCTGGGGAGGTAGCTGGTCCTCGCGGCTGCGGGGGGGGCAGCATGGCCCCCCCTTAAATTCAATGAATTTTCCCGGTATGTGGCGGTCCCCGGGTTTGCGGGGGGCTGATCAGGCCCCCGCATTAATTTAACTTGGTTTGCCCCTGGGAGGTGGCGGTCCCGGGGCAAGGGCGGGTACAGCGGGCCGACTCACATACATATTTTAAAGTGCCCTGAGGAGGTGGTGGTCCCCGGGCCTTTTATAAGCCCTAGGAGGGGGGCCCTATGCACCCTCCTCCTTTATATATTTGTTCATGCCCCGAGACCTGGCCCACCCAGGGGCTAAACATTACTGATGTGCAGGAGCCCAAGCTTCTTTTTTTAGAGATTTTTCAGTGGGAGCCATGGATCCTGCGAGCCTCCCACCAAAAATAAGAAAAAAATGCTTTGTTTGCCCTGTGGGACCCCCCCAAGAGGCCTAGCGGGTCAGGGTATTCCTATCCTGCCCCATTCTCTTTTTTAACTTCGTGAGGCTTGACTGAAGCCGAGTCCCAAGTTGGCTGCAAAACGTTTCTGGTTGAAGTGTTGACAGCCAATTACATTTCAGCATGGGGACTTTTGGATCCTCTGAGGATCTGTGTCCCAAAAAACACTCCTAACTATAACTACCTACTGGCAACTGCAAGTAGGATATATATATACAGTACTCCCCTCGTTTTTTGCAGCATTTGCACATGATCGTTCTAAGGGTCCTCAAAACAGAAATAATTACATTTTTGCAAACCTTAAGGCACTTTATATACAATGTTTGTTGGGAGTTCTTAGCAGAGCAATAACATGGATGTTTTATGACTGCTTTTAACATACCCGCATTTATGCGTTTTAATGTGTCATTTAATTACTTTTGCACTATGTACTATGTATGCCAAAATTTAAATGTATTTATACAGATTAATTGCATAGATTGCACATGGTAGCAGGAGTGTAGGACCAATGTTTATATTTGTGTTTCATGACTGTTTATGATTGTACTGTAGAAGGGAAGTTCAGATGAGCAGTCTGTCTTCACTTTTTTTAGCACTTAGCACTTTAAATTCAGGGAGGAAATGACGATAAACCATGTGATCAAGGCCCTGCGAGGCCGAAACGCATCATGGCAGTACAGCACAAACAATAAAAATTTGCACGAAATAAGAGGAGTCCGGTTCCATTTTTTGGATTCTGCATCTCAAGAATCATCGACAAAAATACAATATATATATATATATATATATATATATATATATATATATATATATATATATATATATATAGATATATATATATATAGATAGATATATATATACACATATATATACACATATATATATATACACACACATATATACCTACTGGCCAGTAGGTAGTTATAGTTAGGAACTAGTTTCCATAGGAAAAGCGTTTTTTGATTTGCCAATATCTTTGGCGCCGTTTGACGAATCTTCGCCCAATTTTCAAAACTAATGGGGCGCTCCGGTCAGCTCCTGTCTTGAAACATTCGGGGTGATTTGTCAAGCGGGGGCCGAGAAAAAAGGGGGGTCCAAAACGCGTTTTCCCCATGTTATTTTCCATAGGAATTTTGGAACAGGCTACAGCCTGAACTGTTGAACGGAATTACACCAAATTTGGCAAAAAGGTAGCTCTTGGTTCAGAAAGTGACTGTTTTTGTAAAATGGTGTAAATCCATTCAGTAGTTCCTGAAAATATCGATATGTGAGCACCGAGGAGGATTCGCGACTCCTCCCGAGCACGAGCTTCATTCTGATTGGCTGCCAACACTCCAAACCAGGAAGTGTTGGCAGCCATCTTGTGACTCGGTAACCGAGTCACAAGAAAACAGTAAAAAAAAAGATGAAAAACAAGAAAAGGGGGCAGGGTAGAAACACCCTGACCCCCTAGGCCTGTTCAGGGGGTCCCACAAGGACCCCTAGGGCCCAAAAAAGCATTTTTTTTCTCAAAACATTGGCCGAATTCACACTGGGTGCGCGAATCTGGTCGAAATTATTTTTTAAAAAGCGAAGCGTTCGTTTGTTTCAAGCCCCCGGGTGGGCCAGGCCCCGGGGGCAATTCATAATTATGGTGTGGGGGCCCATAGGGGCCCCCACAGCCCCGGGGACTGCCACCTCCCCGGGGCATTTGTAATTATGTGCGGGGGCCTCCAAGCCCCAGGGACTACCACCTCCTGGGGCTTAAATTAACATAGATAAGTGTGGGGGGGCTCCTGCCCCTCCCCACTCTGCCCCGGGGACCACCATCTCCCCGGGGCAATTTTAAATAAATGGCAGGGGTCCGTTGTGGACCCCTGGTCCCGGGGACCACCACCTCCCTGGGGCTTTAAAAATGCTGGGAGGGGGGCCACGCAGCTCCCCTCCTGGACCCCTCGATGGCCCTGGGGACCACCACCTCCCAGGGCCGGCTCCTGCAATGTTCCAGGGTTCCCACCCCCGGGACAATGGCCGTTTGCTATTACAGGGCGGGAGCACAGCTCCCGCCCTGCCATAGCAAACACTGCTTCGCTTCATAGAAGCGAGAGCAGGAAACACGCTCACACTTCCATGAAGTGAAGCAGAATTGCTTTTGGACAAGGGGAGCTGCATGTTAGCTGCTCCCCTTGTCCAAAAGCAATGCCGGTTCCTGCACGAGGCGGGGAGCTGGATGGGACCACGGGGGCATTGGGGCTCCCCCCATGGTCCCCAACATGAGGGCGTCCCCGGGGGATGGGGTCCCCGGGGCAAGAAGTGGCCCAGGAGGGGGGCCACGCAGCCCCCTCCCTTTAATGAAAAAAAAATGAATGGCAGGGCCGCGGGGATGGGGTCCCCGGGGCCGAAATAGGACTCGCATTTGCAAGAGTTAGAGCTATTGGCGTTGTAAATGTACAAGTTTTTTACTAATGTTTTTTGGAGTGGAGTGGATGTAAGTTGTGTGTAGTGGAATTATGTGGTATGTTGTGCAGTGAAATTATGTGGATAGAAAGTATGTGGTATTTAGTGTATAGGAATTATGTAGAGTGGGATTATGTGTTATGGAGAGCAATTATGTGGTATGGTAGTCTGTGTTGTGGAGTGGTAACCTCAGGTTTAGTCTTCCTCGTTTCCATAGAGGCTAAACTATGAACTCAATGAGACAAAAAAAAGAAGGAATCACTGAGGAGCACTTTTGGACCTAGTCAGAGGTATGAGCAGGGCCACTGGAATTATGCGACTGTTTGGCTGCACCAACTTTCGCACAATTATACATTTTCCGCATTAACCGCATAATCCATCATGTGCTGCCTAATCTGCAGATTTGAACAGAAAAAGCCTTGTTTCTAGCTCAAACGGCTCAAACGTTACCAAAAATGCAGCGACCAGTGTTACAGCATGGTGGAAGGTCCTTTGTAAACCTAGAATGGTCACCTGTTACTTATTGCTAAATGTGGGTGTTAAATTGGTACTAATGGTGTGCAAACCACTCTTGCTTCTTTATGTGCCTCTCTTGCCTCTTTCTGTATTTCTGTTGCTTCTTTCTGTACCTCTTTTGCCTCTTTCTGCACCTCTGTTACCTCTTTCTGCACCTCACTTGCTTCTTTGTGCACCCCTCTTGCCTCTTTCTACACCTCTCCTGCCTCTTTCTGCACCCCTCTTCCCTCTTTCTGCACCCCTCCTGCCTCTTTCTGCACCTCTGTTCCTTCTTTCTGCACTTCTTTTGTTTCTTTCTGCACCTCTCTTGCTTCTTTCTGCACCCCTCTTGCCTCTTTCTCCACCCCTTTTCCCCCTTTCTGCATGTCTGTTGCTTCATCTGCACTTCTCTTGCCTCTTTCTCCACCCCTCTTCCCTCTTTCTGCATTTCTGTTGTTTCTTTCTGCACTTATCTTGCGTCTTTCTATACCTCTCTTGCTTATTTCTGCACCCCTTGTGACTCTTTCTGCACCCTTCTTCTCTTTCTGCACTCCTCTTGCCTCTGTCTGCACCTCTGTTCCTTCTTTCTGCACTTCTTTAGTTACTTTCTGCACCCCTCTTCCCTCTTTTTGCACCCCTCTTGCCTCTTTCTGCACCTCTGTTGCATCTTTCTGCACTACTCTTGCTTCTTTCTGTACCTCTCCTGTTTCTTTCTGCACCACTCGTGCTTCTTTATGCACCCCTCTTGCCTCTTTCTGCACCCCTCTTGCCTCTTTCTGCACCCCTATTCCTTCTTTCTGCTTTTCTTTTGTTTCTTTCTGCATATCTCTTTCTTCTTTCTGCACCCCTCTCACCACTTTCTTCACCCCTGTTCCCCCTTTTTGCATCTCTGTTGCTTCTTTCTGCACTTCTCTTGCCTCTTTTTCCACCCCTCATCCCTCTTTATGCACCTCTGTTGCTTCTTTCTGCACTTCTCTTGCTTCTTTCTGCACCTCTGTGCCTTCTTTCTGCAACCCTAGTGCCTCTTTCTGCATCCTTCTTCCCTCTTTCTGCTCCCCTCTTGCCTCTTTCTGCACCTCTGTTCCTTCTTTCTGCACTTCTTTTGTTTCTTTCTGCAACTTTCTTGCTTCTTTCTGCACCCTTCTTGCCTCTTTCTCCATCCCTCTTCACTCTTTCTGCACCTCTGTTGCTTCTTTCTGCACCTCTCTTGTCTCTTTCTGCACCCTTCTTCCCTCTTTCTGTACCTCAGTTGCTTCTTTCTGCACTTCTCTTGCTTCTTTCTGCACCCCTCGTGCCTCTTTCTGCACCCCTATTCCCTCTTCCTGCACCTTTCTTGCCTCTCTCTGCACCTCTGTTCCTTCTTTCTGCACTTCTTTTGTTTCTTTCTACAGCTCTCTTGCTTCTTTCTACACCCCTTGCCTCTTTCTCCACCCCTCTTCCCTCTTTCTGCACCCCTGTTGCCTCTTTCTGCACCCCTGTTGCCTCTTTCTGCACCTCTGTTCCTTTTTTCTGCACTTCTTTTGTTTCTTTCTGCTCATCTCTTGCATCTTTCTGCACCCCTCGTGCCTCTTTCTGCACCTCTCTTCCCTCTTTTTGCAGCTATGTTGCTTCTTACTGCGCGTTTCTCTGTTCTTTATGCACCCTTCTTCCCTTTTTTGCATCCCTCTTGCCTCTTTCTGCAGTTCTTTTGTCATTTTCTGTACCTCTCTTGCCTCTTTCTGCACCTCTCTTGCCTCAGTCTGCCCACCTGTTCCCTCTTTCTGCTCCCCTTTTGCCTGTTTCTGCAACTCTCTTGCCTTTTTCTGCAGTTCTCTTGCCTCCTTCTGCACCTCACTTGCCTCTTTTTGCACCTCTGTTGGTTCTTTTGCACTGCTCTTACTTCTTTCTGCACCTCTGTTGCAAATTTCTGCACCCCTCTTGCCTCTTTCTGCACCCCTCTTACCTGTTTCTGCACCTCTCTTGGTAGTTTCTGTACTGCTCTTGTTTCTTTCTGTACCTGTCTTGCCTCTTTCTGCACCCCTCTTGCCTCTTTCTGTACCCCACTTCCCTCTTTCTGCACCTCTCTTGCCTCTGTCTGCACGCTTCTTGTCTCTTTCTGCACCTCTGTTCCTTCTTTCTGTACTTCTCTTGCTTTTTCTGCACCCCTCTTGCCTCTTTCTGCACCTCTGTTGCTTCTTTCTGCACTTCTCTTGCTTCTTTCTGCACCTCTCTTGCAAATTTCTGCACCCTCGTGCCTCTGTGTGCACCTCTCTTGCCTCTTTCTGCTCCTCTCTTGCCTCTTTCTGCACCCCTCTTGCCTCTTTCTGCACCTCTGTTGGTTCTTTCTGTACCTCTGTTGCCTCTGTTTGCACCCCTGTTCCCTCTTCGTGCACCTTTTTTCCCTGTTTCTGCAATTCTCTTGTCTCTTTCTGCACCTCTGCTGCCTCTTTCTGAACTTCTCTAGCCTCTTTCTGCACCTCTGTTGCTTCTTTATGCACCTCTCTTGCCCCTTTCTGCACCCCTCTTCCCTCTTTCTGCACCTCTGTTGCTTCTTTCTGCACTTCTCTTGCTTCTTTCTGCACCTCTCTTGCTTCTTTTTGCACCTCTCTTGCCTCTTTCTGCACACACACAGGGCTACTTTTAAACTGACATCAGGCTCAGCAGTGAACACATGCAAGTGCAGAAAAGGGCTGCTGGCCTCTATACTGCCATGCCCTATTATATGATAGGGACTTAGAGGTAGTTTTAATCCCCCTGCCTTATTATGTACTAGGGCCTTACAGGGGAGGTCATGCCAATCACAGGGGTACCCCAACCCATAGTGTACCCTAGTGTATGTAGGTGTTTTCACTGTATTCTAAGTGTCTTTCAGCATAGCACTGGCTCCGGGCCTGGTTAAGCAGAGCCCAGGGTCAGTTAGAGTCAGTTACCACCAGTACCAGTCAGCAAAAAGTTGGGGGGTGCCGAGGGCACAGGATGACTTTGCAACAAGGCCTCTTTCTCCACCTCTGTTGGTTCTTTCTGCATATTTCTTGCTTCTTTCTGCACCTTTCTTCCTCTTTGTGGACTTCTGTTGCCTCGTTCTGCATTTCTATTGCTTCTTTCTGTGCCTTTCTTCCTCTTTTTGCACATGTGCTACCTCTGTAGGCATAGTTAGAAATTAGCATTTAAAAAACCTTAGCAATTCACTGAAAAAAACACAGGTTTCAGGGACGTTATAGTTAGAAATTTTCATTTAAAAAACCTTTGAAATTCACAGAAAAAACCATAGGTTTCAGGGATGTTATAGTTAGTAATTAGCATTTAAAAAACCTTTGAAATTCACTGAAAAAACCACAGGTTTCAGGGACGTTATAGTTAGTTGGACCTTTCACTCGTATAAAACCAGAGAAATTCAGCCGTTATAGTCAGTTGAGCTAACTATAACTCGCGCCCCCGCAATGCACTGCTGATGACGTCACATTTTACATCATTCATGACATGGTCAGTGACATCACTGATGAAATCTCAAATGACATCACTGATGACTTCACTGATGACATCATCCACGTGATAATCTGATGCACCTCCTCATACCCTACTATAACCTTTGATACACCCACTCCTAAATACAGACTAACATTTTAGAAACCATGGACACACCAACACCAGTTACTACATACCCACTCACTGATTCCTAGGTCTACACAAACATCCACTCATTCACCCATACAGTCACTCATACATGCAGTCACTCATCAATACAGCACTATCATATGCACTCATACACCTATACAGACACTCGCACACCGCCACTCATCCATAGAGTTACTCACACACCTAGTCAGTCATGCAAAGAATCAATCACACTCCCATTTACTCACCTATACAGTTATACACACATCACCTCACTTATTCATACAGATACTAACACATACTTACTCTCTTATACAATCACTGATACAAGCACACACTCATCCACACAGCCACTCTCACAATCACTCACTCTCACATATAGTCATTTATATACTCCAACACTCACATATACTGCCTTTTACATATGTAGTTACTCACACATGTACCACTGAGTCATCCATTCACTCACCAACACACCCATACACACTCACCCACCCATACAGCCCTTCACAGATGCACTCTTGAACCCATACACCCAGTGAATCACCCACTAACACAACTATGGGGAGAAGTGTGGCGCCGCGGCCAGGGCGACTGATGCTGGGGATCACGGTTCGATCCCTGGCTCCGGCGGCAGGGGTCTGCCCAGCACCATGCGACTCTGGGCAATAGCTCGCTTAATCTTCCCAACGGTCCCCAGCGCCGAGATACCCCTTTGGGGGTGATTCGTGCGCTATACAAGTACCGGATTTTACTTTTTTTTTTAATGCACAGTCACACACCCCCCACCCTTCCACACAGACACTCAGGCACCCATACAGATACTCAGACAACCAATCAATAACCCATATAGACACTCATGTATCTACTCACCAACCCATGCAGCCGCTTACACACCAACTGACAGTCTGATACAGACATTCGCACAGTTTAGTCACTAACCCATGCATTCAGTAAGACACATTTAAGCACTCACTATACAGTCAGTCACGCACCTACTAAATCATCCATTCAGACACTTATACACCCACTCATTCTTCAATACACCTTGGTGTATATATATATTTAAACTTTACAGAAACACACAGTCACTGGATGATGTCATCAGTGATGTCAATCAATCAATCAATCAATAATAACTTTATTCGATCTTAAACATTAAGATCATAAAAGTACAAAGAAAATACATTGATCATTATTGATAGTTAAAATACATCACCAACAATTTCAATAAAAAGATCGCAAAAAGTGCAGGCAAGAAAACAAAGTAATAAAAAAGCAGATAGGAACTTCAGTAGCTCATAAAGTGCTTTGTGCAAAAAAGCAGCATACCATGTAAAAGTGCTAAACAGTGCCATTTGTAAACAATACCATTACATTGGGTAAAATACATAAAATTGTCCAATATCTCTTAAAATACTTATGAGAACTTGGGATACTAATCACCCAGCAGCATGTGTTTATAGAGTGCTTTGCAATGCAGCGTTCATTAAGGTGCAATCTATTATCTCATTGACCTCCTTTTAGATAAAGCCAAGCATAAATACGATGCAACACAGTAATTAACATATGGATTTGGGAGTGTTTGGATAAAAAACAGGGCCGGGCGGCATTGAATACATTTATATTTTAACAGCAGTGGGCGAATATACTTTTTCCGAAGGCTAGAATAAAATTTACAGAAAAATATAAAATGTAAGTTAGATTGAGTAGATATATTATCACAGAGGCAAACTGGAAGTTCATTTACTGAGTACATCCCTGATGGATAAGCTAACATACATGGGATAAAATTTAGTCTAAACCTTAACAAAACAAATCTATGTCGGGGTTTGTGACAAATGTCAAGTATGAGTTCATTTCTCCTGAAATAAACGGAAGGGTTAGGTATAATGCCACCGTAGTTTTGTCGAAATTTAAAATATATCTTTCCTTTCCTCTATATTCTTTAGCACGTGTTTTAATTACAGTTTTTGATGTGCCCATACATGCAGATGGGTCGGAGTAAAGGGTCTCTGAGCCCAGCTTTACCAGTATGTCTTTTACATAACGTAACCATGGGACATGATTTACCTTATCAAGAGATAAACAATCTTGAATACTATTTTGAGTAAGTCCCACTGTATCTCTGGTCCATATTGAATGCCAGAGTAAAACCGGAGCTATAAAGGTCAAATCAGATATAAATGGGACTTGTAGTTCCTGGTGCATAATATAATTAGAACAACTTTTAGGGATGGAAAATAGCTTTTTATAGAACATATCTTCCTTTTGTTGTAGCGAATCAACTTTAGCTATACCCCATATCCCTGCGCCATATGATGCAGAAGCTATACCCCATATCCCTGCGCCATATGATGCAGAAGCGATAGCTCTGGCGCCATCGATTTTTTTAATTGGTTCATGTGGTTTTGTGCCCAATTTCCTTGTGAAGTATCGAATAGCCATAGCATTTTTTTCTAAGGCATTACATCTATTCTCCACCATATTCTTCCAAGTCCCTTCACTATTAAAAAGTACCCCCAGATATAATTTTTTTTGGGTTATTTCAATTTTCCGAGAGGCAATAAAAAAAGATGGTAATTTTTTGGGCTGCTTTCCAACTATTAGGACAAATGTTTTTGCTTTGTTTACTTGTGGATCTAGTGTGGCCATATATAATACATAATTATTTATCAATTTTTGTAAGGCTACACCTGTCCTCGCCACCAGAACGGCATTGTCAGCAAATAGTAATATGGGAAGCTGTTTCTTATTTACCCTAGGTACGTCAGTGACATCCGCAATTACTGCTGACTCTACCCCATTTGTGTACATAGAAAATAAATGGGGGCTAAGACACAGCCTTGCCTAACCCCCCGACGGATTGGGAAGGCTCTTGTGTATTCGCCCTGAGAACAATATCTCACACACGCCGTAGACTGTCTGATAAAAGATATAATATTTTCCTCCACTCCCATCTCTTTTAAAATAAACCATAATTTTCCATGTGAAACAGAGTCAAACGCTGCTGAAAGATCCATAAAAGCCATAAAAATATTACCATCTTTAGCATGAGTATATTTCGCCGTAATTAAATTTAAATTTAAACATTGGTCTAGTGTCCCCATCCCTTTTTTAAAACCATATTGAGTAGAGATTAAAATATTTTTTTCAGCAGCCCATTTCTCAAGTCTGTTTAGTAGTAGGCGGCCCATTAATTTACAGGTAAGAGAAATCGGCCGATAATTCTTAGGCAACGCTTCATCTCCTTTTTTAAAAATTGGTACAATTACTGTAGTTTTCCAGGAGTCTGGAAGGGCACCTTTAGCTATAGCATTAAAAACATTAGTTAGAAATGGCGTCCAAAAGTCCCAAAGGTTCAATAAAGAAATCAATCGGAGCACCATCGGGACCTGGGGCCTTTGCTCTACTACATTGTTTCAATCCATTTTCCACCTCTGTCATTGTGAAAGTAATGGGTGTACCTAAATTAGGACAGATTGGGCAATCATCATGCAAGTTTGCTAACCCGAATATCGCAGTATAGGGATCCACCCAGGCTTCAGTGATGTCATTTGAGATGTCATCAGTGATGTCATCAGTGATGTCACTGACCATGTCATGAATGATGTAATATGTGACGTCATCAGCAGTGCATTGCGGGGGCACGAGTTATAGTTAGCTCAACTAACTATAACGACCGAATTTCTCTGGTTTTGTACGAGTGAAATGTCCAACTAACTATAACGTCCCTGAAACCTGTGTTTTTTTCAGTGAATTTCTAAGGTTTTTTAATTGCTAATTTCTAACTATAACGTCCCTGAAACCTATGGTTTTTTCAGTGAATATATATATATATATATTATCTACTGGCGGTCGCCAGTAGATAGTTATAGTTAGGACCTATTTTCCATAGGAAATCCACAACATTCTATTTGAAATAACGTTGGCGCCGGTTGACGAATCTTCGCAAAATTTTCAAACTTTGTGGCCCGCTCCAGTCCGCTCCTCTCCTGAAAGTTTCGAGGTGATTCGTCAGCGGGGGCCGAGAAAGGGGGGTCCCAAAACGTGTTTTCCCATGCAATTTTCCATAGGAACCTTTCATCGCAGCTACAGCCCGAACTGTTGAACGGAATTACACCAAATTTGGCAAAAAGGTAGCCCTTGGTTCAGAGTCGTGCCTTTTGCTTAAATGGTGTAAATCCGTTCAGTAGTTCCTGAGAAAATCAAAAATAAAATCACATATATATCTATGGCCGCGTAGGGTCCGCGTACCCTCCCGATCACGAGCTGTATGGTAAACTCCAAACCAGGAAGTGTTGGCAGCCATCTTGTGCCAAGAAATTAGAGAAACAATCGCGAAAAACGCAAAAAGGGGGCAGGGTAGAAACACCCTGACCCCCTAGGCCTGCTCAGGGGGTACCACAAGGACCCCCAGGACCCAAAACTTAAAAAAATAAAGACTTAATCCCCCAACTTAAAACGCGCCATGGGGTGCATTTGCACTGTGGTGAAGGGAGGGGGCGGGGCTTCAGGTGACATGTGTGCAAACAGGCCCCGTGGCGCGTTTTAAGATGGGGAATTAAATCCCCTTCAATCCTGAGGGTCCCTGGGGGCCAACTAGCCCACCAGGTACGTCCAGAAAGCGCCACAGAGCTGCGTTGCAGAGAGGTGTAAAAAGGGGCATGGCCTCTGTACACCTCTCTGCAACGCAGTCCCCTGGCGCATACTGGAGGTACAGGGTGGGCTAGTTGGACCCCAGGACCCTCATGATTCAAGGGGACTTAATCCCCCAACTTAAAATGCGCCACGGGGCGTGTTTGCACAGTGGTGAAGGGGAGGGCGGGGCTTGAGGTGACATGTGTGCAAACAGGCCCTGTGGCGCGTTTTAAGTTGGGGGATTGAGTCCCCTTCAATCCTGAGGGTCCCTGGAGTCCACCTAGCCCACCAGGTACCTTCAGTAAGCACAACAGAGTTGCGTTGCAGAGAGGTGAAAAAAGGTGCGTGGCCTCGGAACACCTCTCTGCAACTCAGCTCTGTGGTCCTAACTGTAGGTACCTGGGGGGGCTAGTTGGGCCCCAGGGACACTGAGGATTCAAGGGGACTTAATCCCGCAACTTAAAACGTGCTACGGGGCGCGTTTGCACACATGTCACCTCAGGCCCCCCTCCCTTTACCAATGTGCAAACGCGCCCTGTAGCGCATTTTAAGAGGTAGTTTTAATCCCCCTGCCCTATTATGTACTAGGGACTTACAGAGGAGGTCATGCTAATCACAGGGGTACCCCAACGCATAGTGTTCCCTAGTGTATGTAGGTGTTTTCACTGTATTCTAAGTGTCTTTCAGCATAGCACTGGCTCTGGTTAGTCAGAGTCAGTTACCACCAGTACACGTCGGAAAAAGTTGTGGGCACAGGATGATTTTGGAACAAGGCTTCTTTCTTCTCCTCTGTTGGTTCTTTCTGCACATCTTTTGCTTCTTCCTGCACTTTTCTTCGTCTTTGTGGAGTTCTGTTGCTTCTTTCTGCATTTCTTTTGCTTCTTTCTGTGCGTTTTTCTTCTTTCTTCACATGTCCTACCTCTGTAGGCATAGTTAGAAATTAGCATTTAAAAACCTTTGAAATTCACTGAAAAAACCATAGGTTTCAGACACGTTATAGTTAGAAATTAGCATTTAAAAAACCTTTGAAATTCACTGAAAAACCATAGGATTTAGGGACAGTTGTAGTTAGTTGGACATTTCACTCGTACAAAACCCGTGAAATTCCCCGTTATAGTTAGTTCAGCTAACTATAACTCGCGCCCCGCAATGCACTGCTGATGACGTCACATATTACATCACTCATGACATGGTCAGTGACATCACTGATGACATCACTGATGACATCTCAAATGACATCACTGATGACATCAGTGATGACATCATCCATGTGATAATTTGATGCATCTTCTCACACTCAAATATAATTTTTTGATACACTCACTGTAAATTACAGACTGCCATTGTCAAAACCATAGACACTCCAACACCAATAACTACATACCCACTCACTGATTCTTAGGTCTACACACACATCCACTCACTCACCCGTACAGTCACTCATACTTACGGTCACTCAGTACGGGACTATCATATGCACTCATACACCTATATAGACACTCACACACCGCCACTCATCCATAGAGGTACTCACATACCTAGTCAGTCATGGAAATAATTAATCACACTGCCATTTAGTCACCTATATAGTTATACACACACCAGCTCACTTACTCATACAAATACTAGGACATTCTTACGCTCTTATACAATGACTGATACAAGTACACACTCATCCATTCAGCCACTCTCACAATCACACACTCTCACTTATACCCATTTATATACTCCAACACACATATATACTGCCTTTCACATATGTAGTTACTCACACATGTACCACTGAGATATACATTCACTCACTAACACACCCATACACATCTCACCCACCCATACAGTCCATCACAGATGCACTCTTGAAACCATGCACCCAGTGAATCACCCACTCACACATCTATGCGCAATCACACACACCCCACCCACACAAACACTCAGGCACCCATACAGATACTCAGACAACCAATCAATAACTCATATAGACACTCATGTAGCTATTTACAAACCCATGCAGCCACTTACACAGCAACAGACAGACGGATAAAGACATTCACACAGTTTAGTCACTAACCCATGCATTTAGTAAGATACATTTAATCACTCACTTATAGAGTCAGTCACGCACCTACTAAATCATCCATCCAGACACTTATACACCCACTCATTCTTCAATACACCTTGGCATATATATTAAACTTTATAGAAACACACAGTCACTGCATGATGTCATCAGTGATGTCATTTGAGATGTCATGAGTGATGTCATCAGTGATGTCACTGACCATGTCATGAGTGATGTAATATGTGACGTTATCAGCAGTGCATTGCGGGGGCGCGAGTTATAGTTAGCTGAACTAACTATAACGGGGGAATTTCACGGGTTTTGTACGAGTGAAATGTCCAACTAACTATAGCTGTCCCTAACCGGACTGTTGCAGTTATTTGGTATATATATATATATATATATATATATATATATATATATACAATTACTACTTACATTTAATACTTATCTTACCTTACTTCATTCTTTTACAATGAAATTTGTTATAAAGGCATCTGTGGTAAAGGCATACTCATTGTAAAAATGTTTGTTGTCGAGGCAAGCATTGTAATGACGTTGTCGTTGTAAAGGCATCCTGTTGTTCAACCTTCGTTATAAAGGCTGCTTCCTATTGGGCCAACAAGGGGGTTGAGTCCTTTAACTCCTGTTGTCCCGGAACTCGACTTACTATGGGTTTCAAGCAACTCGGCCAAGTACAGGTTTAGCACCTGACTCTCAGTAACAGTGTGGGTTGCACAGTCTACGGCTTTTGAAGGAGGGGAGAGAAGATACAGGGGGATGAACACAATTTCACAACTCAAAATACGTGCAGTAGCAGCAATAAATTATTGTTCAGTCAAATACTTGCTTTTATTTAAAAAGAAGTATTTATATACAAACACAAAGTTAAATACGGCATACTCAAACAATACACATAATTTCCTATGGTCTGGGCTCTAGTGTTTGAAGGGTAGGTCCCTGAATGCCACTTCCCTCTTACTACTCATGGTAGTGGTTATTGCCTATTCACTAAGGGCAACATTCAGGTTAAGCCTCACTAGTAGTCTGAGACTCCTGATACCTGCAGCGCTATGCAGCAGAACAAGTTCCCCCGGTGCCTTTCAGCCCTGTGATCAGTCTTACGGAGTCCTGTAGGGGTTGTGCTACCCTAGGCCCTGGTAGTATTTTACTCTCGAATGTCACGGATGGCTGCAACGGCTGCTGATGGTGAGTAGCACTTGCAGCTCTGCAGAGGCAGCGACTGGACATCCACTGACTTTTCTCCGGTGAAACGGTAAGTTCCTCTGATCCTTTCCACAGTTGGGGGGTGATTACTCAGGTTCCGATCCGCAGTCAGGACACAGGCATGCACAGGTCACCAAGGCGTCCTCTCAATGATGGCAGAACCAGGCAATGTAACACCCTGGATGCACCCTGGTCCTTCATGGTGGCCCTCCTGGCATATAGGGTCACTATTTCACTTTGCACTTGGGCTATCGCCCGATCAGCATGACAGTAATCTTCACAGTGCCCGCCCCCCCCGGCATACAGTGTCAGCACCTTTGATCTACACACGGGCTACGGCCCGATCAGCATGGCAGTAATCTTCACAATGGTCCTCGCTGGCATAAGGGGTCGCCAACTTCACTTTGTACACTGGCTAGGGCCCGATCGGTGCACATACGGATAACTTCACAGTGCCCCCTCTGGCATATGGGGTGACCGACTTGAACCAGCATACGGGTGATGATCCAATCAGTGCAGCAGCTGTCTCCTCATACCTCGCTTCAGTGAAACACTCTCCAGGATCCCCCACTGGGCCTCACTCCTTTCATGCGCTCTCCTCTTCCTCACAGGGCAAACTGGTCTTGGCAAGCAGGCAGGCATAGGTACTCCAGGCCCCAGGGGCTTGTGTTTTTGGATTTCCCTGTGTCATGTCCCCTCCCTCATCTGGGAGACTAGCAGGCCTTAGCTCCCAGTACTGGTCACAGGAGGAGGTCTTGCAGAGCTTCTCCTCCTCACACAGTCAGACTGGCTGCTTGACCATTGACCATTTTTGAGGCCTCGAGCTCCCCTTTTTTACAGTACATTTCCAGATACCAAATGTGATTTAGAATCTTAGTCTTTGCAGTTGTGTTGATGGTGTGCTTCCTTTTGAAGTGCTAACTCCTCTGTCCTGCCCTTCCTTCAGAAAGCAGTCTGTCACTCCAGTCCACAAAGCAGGCCATGAGGTTCAAACCTGGATGTCAGCCACAGTGATGTGTATATCAAAAGATTACCTCAGGACCCCAGCCCTACTCTTTATGATTCTCTTATCACCCCCATCTCCTTCCTGAGATGTGCCCAGGTCCCTTTCCAGAGACTTCTCTCAGAACCAAAGAGCATCCATTGAAGTGCACCGAAGACCCAGGCTCTTCTTTCTTCCGTGTGTGCTCCACCTGGCTTACAGGAATGCAGCAATCTCCAAATCTGCCTGGAGGGATTCCTGTACCTCCTCAAGCTCCTCCAGTCAGGCCCGGGTCTCCCACATAGAACCCAGAATCATCCATTTATTGTACCATTCAAAGGGCACACATACAGCATTCAGGGCATGGGTACATATTCCTTGCCATGTGAGGGACTTTTCTGTTCCAACATGCTCTTTCTTGGCATATCCATAGACCTGTAGTATTGGCAGCACCCTTAATATCTTATGCTCACTTTGGAATTCTGGTGTCCCCTAGGAAAAATGTGGTCCTGGCATACAATGGGAACTCTTGGCATAGTGGTTGCCATTACTGGCACAATGATGGCTATCTCAGGCACAGTGTTGGTTATCCCTGCCATTTTGGTTGCATAATGGTGGCCATCCTAGACACAAGCATGCTATTTGTGGCATATTATGGCTTAATGATGGCCACAAATGACATAATAGTGGGTCTGGAATATGGTGACCTTTTGTGACATGTGTGCATGCTTGGAATTATGGATCTATCCATACCAGACATGATGATGCCCATCACAAGCAGAATGCTGGTCATCCATGGTTAATAATGATGTCCATATGTAGAATAATGGTAGTCAATGAAGTTTGTGGGTAACCATGCCAAAATACATGCATCATTGACATTATGGTGGCCATTGCAGGCATGACAGTGGTTATCCTTGCAATAATTGTGAAAAAACCTTAGCAAAATGGGGTGCCTTGCCAACCGTGCATACTTTGCATATTGTGTGTATTCGAGTAATGGGGGTAATTAATTTATTGGTTTTACAAAGATACTAGACTGTTGCTATGTGACTGTCTGGAGGTGGCATCCATTACCTTTTGGGGGGCAGCGAAAACAATCAAGAAGGTAGTTGCTGTCCCAGATTTCCCCTAATTTGTCCTAGATTTGCCCTCATTTGTCCCAGATTTGGCTTAAAGGTAACTTCATGATCGGGTAAGGCTATGCAGAGTGTATACTGACAAGGTATCCCATGCCACCTTGACAGGCTCTGCACATGTGCAACCCATTTTCCATTTGGAAGGAGATCAGGTATGCTCACAAGGGGAAAGAAATGTGCAACTGGACCCTACTTTTATGGGAGGTTCTGGGACACTCAATGCTACTTCTAAAAGAGAACTCGAGGACTGCACTAAATATGCTCCACCTCCCAAGTAGTACTAACTCAGTGGGTGGTCTGCTCCCTCAGGGGGGGTTTTGTCCAGGAATGTGCTTTGGTAATGTAAGCATGAGCACTCGCTCATCCCCATGACATTGAGAGAATGCTCACATTTTAATGTGCACACTTTGCATGCATTACGGAAATGACCTTTCAGCCTTTTCAGCAATACAACAATGAATTCAGCTTAACACTTCACCTTTCTGAAAAAGATTAACAATTGTTTCTTGTAGATAACATGTGTAACGAGGTTGATAGGTTTCCATGTTTGCACAGTTTGATGCCTAACTAGATCTCTCTACTTTCTGTCAGTTGCGTAACAAGGGTGTAATGAGCCCCTTATTCAAGACCATAAAGTGGACTCTCTGCCCTCTGGTTTGTTACTAAAAGGCAACCGTAATTTGGGTGCAATGGACATCAGAAGTCCCTGGGCTTTGATGAAATTGCTTCTACTGCAATAATAGTAGACAGTGTGTTTCTGTTCCATTACACCCCATCTCACTTTCTCTGTAGTGCCCCATGAAGAAATGACTGGTGTGAGGCCGGGTACGCATGGAGCGCGAAAAACACAAGGAACTTTGCTGTTGTACTGATCACCCATGTCCAGGGGCTGGTTCTGCCTGAGACAGCTGTTCCTTGGGTGAGAAGCAGTTGAGCTGTTCTATAGCAGATTCACCTAATGCAAGCAATGCAAACTCCTACCCCTTTGCTGGTGCTAAAATCCCTCAGCTGTGTTTCCCACTCCTAAACCTCCTACAACATTCTCTATGTGAAACCAGCCCATCATATCACTAGACCTGAGAAATTTTAATTACGCCGAAGTAATCTGAGTAATTTCAGTAATTTCACATTACTACTGTGATGGGAAATTACATGATTGCACCAGCTTGAGGTATTAAGAGTAATTTGGTGCAAATATTCTACCACAGGGGTGCAGAAACAACAAAGTAAGAGAGAGCGAGTGGCTGCTGGCTACTGCTGTTCGTGTCCTTTAACAGTGAGTGCTTTTTAGGTCTCGCCTAGCGTTGCAGCGCATGCGCTGCTTGCTCGGCGAGAGATATTGTGGATGAGGGGTTTTCAGAAGGGGACTCGAAGCCCCGCCCCTCATTTTCATTGGCTTGCGCCACCGTTTATGCTAAACGGTGGCCTGCCATTGGAAATGGGGTATTTTTGTTGCCGCCCTTTAGCCTTTTCGTCCGGCCCATCCGGACTGGCTCGTCTGCTTTGCGGCTGTCGCAAAGCAATTTCTTATCGTTATTAGGGGGCCATCTGTTTTCACTCAGCCGCATGTTTATTTTTGCATCGCGCTTTCACTTAAAGTGAAAGTGAAAGCGCAATGCAAATATAAACACGCAGCTGAGTGAAAACAGATGGCCTACAGGCTTAACTTCTCGTTATTACCCCATGGCGTCCTTTCTCCGGCCAAGAAGCACTCAGATGTACTACTAAGTCACTCGCCCGCCCAAAATGAGAGAACACGCAGAGGAAGCGTGCGCACGTCAGACATTATCTGTGAAAGCTTTTCTTTCACACATACATGCCAAGGCAGGCTTCTCCTCGAACATAAAACACGTGCAGCTTAAACAGCGTAACTCTCCCATGCGCAGGCAACAGAAGCCGCACTGACCAGAACTCTACAGGAGCTCAATCCTCTGAATGAAAAGAATGTTCTAGTCTCTTCATCTTCACTTACACCGGAGTACTTCCCGCCTAAAACGAATACAGGCTTAACTTCTCTTTATTATTCCATGGCGTCCTTTCTCCGGCCAGGAAGCACTCAGATGTACTACTTTCCAGGTGTCGCACTTCACAAGTCACTCGCCCGCCCAAAATGAGAGAACACACAGAGGAAGCGTGCGCACATCAGACATTATCTGTGAAAGCTTTTCTTTCACACATACATGCCAAGGTAGGCTTCTCCTTGAACATAAAACACGTGCAGCTTAAACAGCGTAACTCTCCCATGCACAGGCAACAGAAGCCGCACTGACCAGAACTCTACAGGAGCTCAATCCTCTGAATGAAAACAACGTTCTAGCCTCTTCATCTTCACGCACACCGGAGTACTTCCCGCCTAAAACGAATGACCCGACATTTATGCTGCAAAAATATCACACTCTATCTAATACTACGCAGATCTTCAAGTGTACGCCAGTTAAAAAACATCTTGGTTGAGTTTTATTTAAATTCTTATGCGTTTGTGTAATACACAAAAACCCTCAACGTACCAGTAATGCATTCTGTTTTTAAACATATTCTACGTCTGCTGCTGTTAAACCACCATCATAAAGCCAAATGCAGGAAAGGCCATAATATTCAACAAACGTAGCTTTCTCCATGCGTTTATTTAAAGCACAGCCTCAGAATTCTAAACAATGCGTCAAAAATAAAAGCAGTTTAAAAAGCCAGTTTACACAAAGGCTGTAAGATGCGGTCTGGTGCCTTTCCATCTTTCCCGAGTCGTTGCCATGATGGAGCCATCCCAAGAACTTCCCAAGTTATTTGTTTCTGCGGCATGCTGGCGGGCCGTGCCTCCTTCTACAGGTATGATCCCCTCGGGGAGACTACCCCTGGAACCCCCAAACGTCACCACAAGAGGAGGGAGCGAGCAGCCGCAGGAAGGTAATCACCTGGCTCCCTCCCAACACGTGTAAACACGCCACCAGAAAGGCCCCGCAGCCGCAAACCACATACTCTGAGAACAAGCATTTGCAATGCAATAGGTCTCGCATTTACGCGAGTTTAAGCTATTGGCATTGTAAATGACAATGCCTTCTATTTATGTTTTTAAAACGAAAACAAAAATAAAAGCATTGTTATTTGCAATGAAAGCGAGACCTATTGCATTGCAAATGCTTGTTCCTTACTGCATCCTTGGGCCCATTTTGGACACAAGTGAGCATTTTGTACTAAGAAAATAGCGCTAAATGCTGGATTACGCTTCTAAAATAATTCAGCATAATTACGAGTACCCCTACATATCACACCATCCACTTCCATCAACATACCTTTGTGCATTTTATTCAGTACTGTCAGTCGGAGCCATAATAAGGAGGAGGGACACCTCATCTGTTAGTTTTGTTGTTGACTTTACTAAACTGTAAGTATGTCGGATAATAGCTTAATAAATCAACATTATCTAACAAAAGTCTTCACTTCAAACTGTTAAAGCCCTCGCTAACGGACACTAATTTTCCCTCTACAAATACTTATTAGTAGCCCGTTCAAAATCTAATAACATCTCCGAAGAAAATATTTATGCAGCCATAGATGGTGGAAATTAATTTTTCTGACCTTCTTTAGTAGTGATTTGCCAAACCAATGCATGTTTCAAATAGCCATAGTAGCTCACATGAGTAACTTAGGTAAATATTTAGCTTACTAATTGTGACTTCATTAGAGAGGAAAGCCTATCTAGGAAGACAGGAAAGCCTTGTTGGTAAAGGTCCTGCTGCAGAGGTCTCTGCACAACCTGCAGGTTTTGCTTGACTATCTTTGCCTTTGAAATCAACACGTGCCAGTGTATGCTAACAAATTCTCTTACAACACATTTTGTGTGTATGTGCATTAAAAAGCAAAATAAATATAAATGTGCCTTTATTTAAATGTGAAGATGAATATGTCAGCAAGCAAAAAGTTTTAATTTGATTTAAATTGTTCTTCAGGAGCGGACGTTCGCCCATAGGAGCATCTTGGTGCTAAAGCAATTTCAATGCTGCAAACCCTAACACAACAATAAGAACAAATAATAAAATTATATGATAATATTCAGGAGAAAAAAATGTTTGAGAGTCTTCCTAAAGGAGGGTGAATGGATTGATCTGTGGTGTGGAGACAGGTAGACATCCTGCATTGCGTTGGGTCTGTGGGACCCTCAGATAATGAAATTAGAGCATAGGAACATGTTGGTACTCGGCTTACTAAACCGTTCATGTACATTCAATTGTTTTGTTGTAGACCCTATGCATCAGGCAGAGTACTTTAAAGTCAAGCCTCTGTTTGGATTGCATGTTGAAATATCAACAATAGAAACAACGTGCTGCTAAATAATGTGTTACGTTTAGTCTTGAAAAGCACTCTGAATTACATCAATATTTTATCAATTTATAAATTGTAGTCCATTTCTATGCATGTGCTCTGAAGATGTGGTTCAAGATCAAGGAAAGAAGTTGTACGCCACAATGAAGTTCAGATTTTCAAGTTCTTTATTAGCTCAAATTTCAGCCAATGCGTTTCATTCTGAAGAACCATTAATTCTGTAATTGGTCTTACTGTTCTTTATGTTCTGTACTTTGTGTATCAACAGGCCATTTACCGTGATTTTCCAACTTCCCAATTGTTAGTGAAATTTTCCTAACTTCAGCAATTGTTTCACATATTATTATTATTTAATTTTATAAGGCACACAGCTACCCGGAGGTTTCCGGCGCCATCAGATACGGGCAGAGTGAAAAAAACTATTGATTGAATAACCACGTTTTTAAGCGTTTGCGGAAATTCATATAGATGGTTTCATTCCGAAGAGACGTAGGGAGTGAGTTCCACAGAGTAGGGCCCAGGCAAGAGAAGGACCGGTCGCCTATGCGCAACAGTCTGGTCCTAGGAACCGAAAATTTAGCCTGAGTGGAAGAGCGAAGAAGGCGCGGTGGAAGGTAGGGATGGACTAAGGCGTTCAAATATTGTTGTGCTGGACCAGATTTGATTTTATGCATATAGCTCAGGGCCTTGAATTTGATGCGGTTCTCCACACTAAGCCAGTGAAGATCGCAGAGCGAGCCTGAGATGGAGGCCCTTCTGGGGACCTGACAGAGCAACCTGGCCGCCGCGTTCTGCACTACCCGCAGTTTACGAATCACCTCCTTATTGGCTCCTAAATACAGGACGTTGCCATAGTCCAACCTGGAAGTAATAAGAGCCTGGACTACAGTTTTTTGCGTGGGACCAGGCAACATCCAAAGGATTTTTTAAGCCACTTAAGGATGGTGAAGCAGGTTGAGGCGACCTTGACTGCTTGCTGCTTCATTGACAGTTGGTCGTCAATAATAACGCCTAAATTGCGGACCTGTTGCGCAGGTTGGGGAAGAGCGCCCATTTGAGGAGGCCAATGCTGGGGGCCCCAGAGATCTTTATTTTTCCCAAAAATTAGTACTTCCATTTTTTTGCCGTTGAGTTTTAGCAAGTTGGCTTGCATCCAACCTGCTATATTTTGTAGCCCTGCCTGGAGAGAAGACTTGGATGCCTCTTTGGTGGAAAGGGAGAAGATTAGCTGGGTGTCGTCGGCGTAGGAAAATATGGACATCCCAGCGTCTTCCGCAATCATAGCCAGAGGCCTGACGTAGACATTGAACAGTAGTGGGCTGAGAATGGAGCCCTGCGGTACTCCGTGAGGAGAAGCATGGGACTTAGAACTGGCTGACGGAGAAAAGACCTGAAAAGTGCAGTCGGTCAGGAAATCAGTGAGCCATTTGAGTGCTGCCTTGACAACGCCCAGTGATTGTAAAGCTTTTAGTAGGGCGGTATGTGACACAGTGTCGAAAGCGGCACTCAAATCAAGCAGTATGAGTGCCACAGTTTCACCCATATCAAGGCGGTGGCGCAATGTTTCTGTGACTCCCAAAAGAGTGGTTTCTGTAGAGAAACCAGCTCTGAAACCAGACTGAGATGCGTGTAAAATTTGATGAAATGTGTCAATTGCTGGTTAATATGTTTTTCTAGATTTTTGGAAAAGGCTGGAAGTAGAGAGATCGGGCGGAAATTGGATGGTTCCGCCGGATCAGCATTGGCTTTTTTCAGGAGTGGGAGAATCATGGCGTGTTTCCATTCAGATGGAACAACTACTTCCTGCAGGGATGCATTGAGCAACTCCATGATTAGCTTTAGTGATGATGGCTCAAGCTTCTGAAGTATGGCAATGGGAAGAGGATCTCTAGGAGAGCCGGATTTAAGGCTGTTTAAAATACGTTTAAAAGAGCTGGTACCCAGAGGCAGCCAATTTTCTAAAGTGTTGGATGGTACGGCGGTCTGATTAGCCATTTGAGCGGAGCTGCCTGATGTAGGGGAAAGTTCTTAGTTTGCTGCACCACGTTGGTTGTCACTACGTTCAGTGCTGAGTAGATTTTCTCCACTTTATCGATGAAAAACTTGGCTAAGTCCTCACATTGAACTTCGGTGAGCACAGGGGGATGGGTTGGCAAGCTGCGCCCGAAAGGTCTTTAACTAATTTAAACAGGGTCTTGGAGCTGTTTTGTGCCGACATGATGGTGTTGCTCACATATTCAGTTGTGTGGAATCATAGTCTGAGTGTGCTCCAAACATGTCCGTGTATGGTGTCTCAAGCAGAAGTATTCCACATTAATGTCAACTCCAGAATATCGTCCTCCCAAAATATTGTGATCAAGACACTGATAACCAAAATATTGATTAGGTAATTGTATATAGGTAAATATAGATTCACTATTCTTAACTCCACATCTACATACCTTGAAGTAATATATATCATCACTGTACATATGTGTTGAGTCAAGTAAAGTAAGGCTATATTACCTACATACACTTACCTTCTCAATATTTTAGTTCTTGAAATCTTGGTCACAATATTTTTCTAGCATAGTATTCTGGAGTTGACATTAATGTAGATTACCTCTTCTTGACGGGCAGTCAATACAGGCCAATTCTAAGTGGGGGTGCATGACTGAATTTTCCCACACAGTCTACTCAGTGAACTGCAATAATTTGTAATCTGCCCCAGCTGGTATATATTAGGAAAATATGGCACAATCTGTATTAAGGATAGATAGAAAGCGCTCTGCATTAATGATGACCTATACTGTTTTCATTATTGTTGCCCATAGTAAATAGGCTCACACCATCTCATTTTTTAAAGGTGTTTCAAAAAGGTACTACCTGCTTTTAAGAAATATGCGCCAGTCTGTATTCAGGACAGTGAGTTTCTATGTTCGGAATAATTTTAAATGTCTATTAAGCAAGATGCTCAGTCTATATGTCTAGCCAAAACTAGGGCCTAGTGGAATTACTCAAAAAGGCAGTATTCAGCTTCTTGCAGAATTCAGGAGATGAGGTGGTGGCTCTAATGTATAATAGTAGGTCATTCCACGCTTTAGGAGCAATGTAAGAGAAGGCTCGACTAACGGATCTGGTTTTCCACATGCGTGGGATGTGTGGAAGTAGGAGCCCTGATGAGCAGAGGCATCTGGAAGGTTTGTGAAAGTAGATGGTATTGTTGAAGTATGCTGGCCCAGGGCTATGTATTACCTTGAAAATGTGGGGGAGGAGTTTGAATTGTGCTTGTTAGTGTATGGGGCGCTTCTTCAGATGTGGTGTGTGAAAGGATGCAGCTCACCACAGGTTACGTTAGGTACAATTACTTCTTGTTTTGTTAAGCATCTTTATACACACTGGCAGGGACACAGGATTACCACAACTGACCCAGCAGGGTTTGAAAATATACATTCCATCCTACATTTCAAATTCTGTTGTCTTGTTAAATAGTCCACTATGCGGATTTCATTACAACATGCCACAAGAAGATCTGAACACATCTTCCCATTTTTGCAAGCAAAACACAATCATTACTCTATATAAATAAATAACACAATAACACTCCTACTTGACACAGAACAAAAACTCTATGAGAAAACAAGAATGTCAAATGATACAAACAAATTGTCTACCAATAATCACTCTACATGCATAAACGGCACTCCTACTTAAAACAGAACCCAAAAAACTACACGTGAAAATAAATATATTAAATGTTACAAAAGATTTACGTATTTATACATTTGTTATCATTTTTTCAAGTCAATACATAATCGCTTTAATTCACAGGGATAGAACTCTTCCTAGATGAAGTCCTTTGAAACTCCTCAGGTGACACAGTGGAATATTCCTATCAGAGTTATCATGCACCAGGGATAATTTATATTTTTTTCAACCTTTACCGTCTCTTAATTTCACTGCTTGATCATACACTCACACTACCTTCATCGGCTTCAAAATCCGAGAACCTCCCCACTCTTGAAAGGTCTTTTCACTCTCACCACATCTCCCTCTTTTACATTCAACCCTTGACCATTTCCCCCCGCAAACTTCTTCTTTACCTCCCTCCTTTTCTCTAGCACATGAGCCAACACATCTTTAGGTAACAGTTCTTTCTCCATCTACAATCTATTAAGCTTTGAACCCAGTAACCTTACCTTCATTTAAACAAAAGGTGAAACCTTAGTGTCAGCATTAGGTGTAGTGCAGATCATCCATAACAAATTTTTAATCTCATGCATCCAATTCACACCACATGCAAACGAAAACTGCATATTTTCTTTGATCACACGATTACATCTTTCCACCAAGCCATTACTTCTGAGGTGATACAAAGAAGTCGTCACATGTTTGATACCTAGATCATCCAAGAACATTTCAAATTCTCTTGAAACAAACTGTGACCCCATTAACTGTTACAAACTCATCAGGAATTCCTTCCTGGAAAAACAAATTTTTCAACGCCTCCTTCACCTTACTAGAAGGGACCAAGTTCATGAAAGCCACCTCTGGCCATTTTGAATAATAATCAATCAGTATCAACCCATACCTAATCTGCTCCCCAGCATGTATGGGTCTAATAATATCAACAGCCAGTTTAGATCAAACTTTGTCAGGCACCGGAACTGGGCGAACACGACTAGGTATAGTAACTTGACACTTGTCACTGGCTACACAAAACCTACATTGCCTCACATAATGCTCCACAGCCCTGTCCATACCAGGCCACCTGAACAAGTCTCTTTTTCTCTTATTCATTGCCTGCAATCCAATGTGAGCTAAAACCACAGCTTTTGATCTCCGGGAATCAGGTACTACCAAATTCTCACCATGATTAAGCAATCCATGCGCCAAAGATAGTTCCAGGCTAATTTGCCGGAAAGCATCCACACCCTCATACACAATTTTAGATTTTGGCCAACGCTTGAAAACATACTACATGACTACATTTAAAATCACATCCTGTTTAATGGCCCTAGACCACTCCTGTTTTGTTATCGTACCTTTGGTTATAACTGATAACTCACTGACCACCACCATTTCATCATCCTCTTCTCATTCCTGTTGACTCACTGGCAATCTAGAAAGACAATCAGCCATCATGTTTTTGATTCCAGGAATGTACTCCATGCGATAACAACATTTCTACAACCTAAATTGCCATTTAGCAATGTTGGGTGTAGATTTATCTGCCCCCTCAGTAGGTAAAAGGTCAACCAGAGGTTTGTGATCCACCTGAACCACAAACTCAGTTCCCCACAGGTAATGCGAAACATTATTTATGCCCCACCAACACACTAATGCCTCACACTCCACCACTGAATAAGAAGACTGAGTGCCTCTTAGGCTCTGACTGGCAAATGCCAAAACATCCTCTCTGCCATTCCTCCTTTGTAACAAAAACGAGCCTAGGCCATGCTGACTTGCATCTGTGACCACTACTAGCATCTCTAGCTTCCAAAGGTTTAAGAAGTATAGCCTTGGCAATACAATTTTTTATTGTACTAAATTCCTCCGTGAACTCTGTACTCTAGACAAATGTTTCCCCTTTTTTGAGTAGACGCAGCAAATAATGAGTCTTTTCCACACAATTAGGAATAAATCTGGAAGAAAATTCCATCAAACCCCAAAATTTCCTTAACAGATGTTTATTCTCTAGAACAGGTTCTCCTACAATGACTTTCACCAAGTTATCCTTCGGTTCAACTACATGTTCAGGAAACTTGTGACCTAGACACTCTAAACTTGCATTTCTCCACCTTCAACGTAATGCCTTTCTCATCAAATGTAGCTAAAACAAATGCCAACCTTCGGTCATGAGATACACTATCTTCAGCATAGACCAACAAATCATCTTGAAAACAAATGATTCCTTCTATATCTCTGAACATCATATCTATTTTACGATGAAAAAATGCAGAGGACGAAGCAAGGCCAAACGTCATTCTTTTATAATGAAATACCCCTTCAGGAGTAACCAATGATGTTAAGAGACAGGACTCTTCATCCAACACAATCTGGTGATATGCTGAGGCCATATCCAAAGTAGTAAATATTCTTGCCCCTTTTATCCTGGTCAACATCTCTGTGATGTTTGGCAATGGATACCTGTCTACCCAAATGTTTGACTTCAGATCTCTGAGGTCTATGCACATCCTCAGACTCCCATTGGCTTTATGGGCTAGCACAACAGGGGACAACCATTCAGAACTTTCGTTCAATAATCCCTTGAGCACATAACTTATTCAACTCCTTGCGTAAATCTGGTCTAACTACTAAGGGAACCCTCCTGAGCTTATGTACAACCAGTTTTGCACTAGATTTGAGCTGTACTCTGTGCTTAAAACCTTTTAACTTGTGTAGGACATCAGTGAACACCTTGGTAAATCTCATCTCCCATTCCGATGTCTGCACAGCCCATACTCCCATACATTCCTTCTTAAGGAGTACTTGTTCAGGATTGTTGGGGTCCAATATTATGCCAAGGACATGATTTTTAGTTTCCAAAGTGATTTTTGTTCCCACATCTATAACATTTGGGAGTCTTAGACTTGGAAACTTCCAACTTATTTTTCACTTTGCCCTTCATTTTCACCACCATGTCTTGAGAAATTAACCCTTGTGAAGAAATAGACATTTCTCCTAAGTAAGATTCTCACTTCCAGTCACAACTTCAACAGTTTTGTCTAGTTTAAGATTAGGTATGCCAAGATTCCTTTGCTCAACCATACCACTAATGATAACCCATATGCTGCCACATATATAGTAACTGGAGTACTACTACCTTTGAAAACCACCTCGGCTTAAAATTCATCCGAAACCTCAGTGGGTTTTACTCCATATGAAACCGGTTTATCATTTGAATTTCTTAAGGTGACATTTTTAATTTTGTTCCAGTCATTCCTTCCAATCAAAGTGAAAAGTGAGTCAGAATCAGCCATTACACCACAGAAACATCTCCAATACTCACCAAACAACACAGTAATTTTAAAGACACGCAGCCCAGTTGGAGAACTTATTCCTTCCCACATTCAACTTCCAAAGAAACCATATCCATGTACAACACTACACTGTCAGCATTGGAATCAGAATCTTCCTGTACTATATCATTTTCACTGAATGGACTGACAAGTTTAGATTTTTGACCCTTGCCAGAGTTGTATACCTTAGCAAAGTGTCCTTTCTTTTTACATTTCAGGCAAACTTTGTCAATTGCAGGACATGATTTGTAGTTTCCCAAGTGATTTTTGTTCCCATATCTATAACATTTGGGAGTCTTAGGGGTCGATTCCGATCTCGGTCGGTAGGGCTCCGAATCGGATTCGGCTTTACCAGATCCGAGTCGGAGGCTTTGCTTCCGACCGATTCGTCCGAGCGAGCAAGTACGATGCAAGTGAACGCGAAATCGCCGACCGACTCGTTTCCGGGTCCGAACCGCTCTGTCCGACTCGTTCGCACTCGATTCGTGGCGCGCAATGGAGACGTTTTACGACCGAGCCAGTACGATGCACGATCCGGACAGCCGGATCGAGTCGGAGCCTCCGACACGAAAAAGCTCCCGGACGCGGACTTCGGGGTCCGTGCCGGACCCCCCTTCACCCGTAGCCATACAAGTCGGACACAGGGGGGACCCATGGGTCCCCCCAATACATGCGTGTACGGTGCGGATGGCACCAACGCGTACCCACTACAGGGGGCCCCCTTGTGCGCAACGTTCCCATTGAGTCAATGGGAGCCCATGTACACGTCGTACGACCGGCTCCCATTGACTTCAATGGGAGTCCGACCGAACCGAGTCCGGCAGCATATGGCCGCATCGTACTCGTTCGGTCGGACTGCAGGGGTCCGGCTTGGTCGGAAAACAATCCGGATCGGTCGGAGAGCTTTCCGACCCGGATCGGCCCCTTAGACTTGAAAACTTCCAACTTACTTTTCACTTTGCCCTTCATATTCACCATGTCTTGAGAAGTTGACCCTTGTGTAGAAATAGACATTTCTCCTAAGTAAGATGCTGTACTCTCAATTCCAGCTGCAACTTCCACAGCTTTGTCTAGTGTAAGATTAGGTTTAGTCAACAATGTCTCCTGAATTTTCTTATTGTTGGTATGCCCGACAATTTAGCCTCTTATTAATTTCTCCTCAAAATTCTTATACCCAGATATCAGAGATAGCATACAAAGGTCACAAATATAATTCTAAGATTGTGCACACATAGTATTCATTTCACTTAGGGGTCCATAAGTTTGATGTAGAAAACAAACCATTATAAAACATATTCAAAACAATGACATGCAAGGTGTGCACATCACTGTAAGTCAATATTTTAGTGCATGATGTAAGTGAGGTGTGGGAGGTTGAGAGTTATTCTCACTGCCAAGTTCTGAATGATCTCAGCTTTCTGGTGAGCTTTTTGTTGATCCCAGCATAGAGAGTGTTCCTATAGTCCAGCTTGCTTGTGACGAGGGAGTGCTTGGTGGTTTTCTGGGTGCTGATTGGGAGCTATTTTAAAATAGTCCTCAGCATCTTCAGGGTATGGAAGCATGAGGTGAGGATGGCGTTGACTTGAGTGGTCATGTTCAGTTGGCTGTCAATGACGATCCCAAGGTTCTTGGCATGCGTGGTGCTGGTGGGGGTTGGTCCTCACTTGGTTGGGTACCAGGTGGGGCCCCACGGTGCAGTACTCATCCCGAAGAGCAGGGTTTCAGTCTTATTGGTGCTCAGCCTTAGACAGTTGGTCTTCATCCAGTGGGTGATTTCAGTCATGCAGGCACTGAACTTTATCTGGGCATATTGTCCGTAAGGTAAGAATGAGTTGCATGTCATTGGCATAGAAGTGGATGCTGATGAAGTGAGAGCAGATAAGGCTGGTTAGAGGGATTCTTGCCGAACTCCACAGATGAAGTCGTGGGCATCCAAGGTATACAGTGCGAGGCTGAATAACTGGGTCATTCTAGTCAGAAAGGAGCAGATCCATGCGTGTCCCTGGATTCTAATGTCATGTAGGCATTGGATGAGGTTGGGATAGGAGACCGCTTCAAACACTGTGGAGAACTCCAGGAGGATGAGGGCTGCCGTATCGCCTCCACCCAGGATCATGCGCATGTCATCTGTGGTGGCAATGAAGGCAGCGCCTGTGCTGTGGTTTGGTCTGGAAGCAGACTAAGTTGTGTTAAGGAGTTGATGGTCATTGAGGTAGTTGGTGAGGTGTCTGCTGATGATTTTCTGTGAGACCTTGGTCAGGAATGGTAGCAGCGAGATTGGTCTATAGTTGGCAATTGTTAAAGGGTCTATGGATGGCTTCTTCAGCAATAGGAAGACAGTTGCATGTTTCCAAGCATCTGGAAAGATCATAGAAGAGGTGGAGCCATTCAGAATGGGTGTGAGCATGGCACTGATGGGTTGCAATCCTCTGGAGGAGGCATGGTGGGGGCAGAGGTCTGATTGGGTCCCTGAGTGGATGGACTTCATGGTGGTGGCAGAATTTTCTGGGGTGATGACAAGCCATGCGGTTCAATTGTTTCTTTGGAAGCATTCAACGAGGTCTGTCAGGTAAGGTTGCGGGTTGAAGTTGCTGTAAATGGCAATCATTTTGTTGCTGAAGAATTCAGAGAGTTGCTGGGGTCCTGGGAGGGGTGATCGAGTTGGAGCACTCGCTAGTGAGATGAAATCCTTTAACATCAAACAATCATTTTGAACATCATGGATTAAATGCATTTGGAATTCAATAAACATAAACAATACCCATTATTCATGTGTACCAAATCATGATGTTCCGCCATCAACCTAATCTAAACTTTAATACTCTTAACCACAATATCAGATTAGGTACTTTATATAGATATTCAAATATGTCATCACTTCCCAACATTCCTTTGGCACGTTGTTGGGAAGTTTCATGTATTACCTACTCCCACAAGACAATATTACCTCTCTTCCTACCATTGGTCACACTTGCACGTTGATCTACTCTGCCAAACTGTTTTTACTTGTTCTCTACCTGTTTTTAACTTTAAGAAATTTAAAAATTGTTTGATTTGCTGCACTTCTGGACGCCAATTATCCCAGATCCATTGCCGTTTTAGCCACCTTTAATTGCCGTTTTAACCACCTTAATTGTGTTTAGTTTTAGTTTAGCTATCTTTTAGAAAATCTGTACTGCACTGACTGAATTTGAATGTGTAATTAAACAAACGCTTACCGGCTGGTTAGCAGCTACGCACTCGCACCTTGCTTGGGGCGTGATCTCTGTGCGCTGAGCCCGCATTATTTCCGGGAGTACTGGAATCACACCAGGCTTGGAAACCTAGTCAGCGGTCTAGATGCTGACTTCCAGGGGCTTCATAAGCACGGCCGCGCCGCCGGCACGCCAAAGGCAAGCCCGTACGCGCTAAGGCCGCGCTTAGCGCCAGCCATACTGCCAGTTTGGAGGAAAATGTTACTGGGGACAGACGTATCTGTTACTCAAGTGATCAGCTCTGAGCTATAGGTGAGCAGAGGGGTAATGTCGGCGACTTTAAGTACGAAGGAGCTGAGAAAATAGCCTCTGAAGTCGTCAAAGGGAATGTGCTTAAATGTGGGTTATTAAATGCTAGATCCGTGGTGAAACACCACCTGGAAATTCAATTAATGTTAGAAACACATGATCTGGATGTAATATTCCTGACAGAAACTTGGATGCGCCCTGACTCAGATTTTGAACTAGGACTAACTTGCCCACCGAGATACAGGGCCTTTCGTAAGCCAAGAATGAGTGGCAGAGAGGGTGGGGTAGGGGTAATTTTGCCGCAATGGAAATTGATGATGCAGAGGGCATAGAACTTTTGGGTTTTTCATTGAAAGATCATGAAGGGCATTTATTGACTGGAATACTATGCTTCAGACCGCCAGGCTCTGCCAGCTTCCAGCAACAGGCACTCATTGACATCTTCAGTAATATGGCACTTACCCATACCAGATTACTTATCCTAGGGGATTTTAATTTATGGCCTAACGGGAATCTAAACTCAGCCTTTAAAAATATCCTCCAATCCTGTGAGAACCTGAATTTGCAACAGTGGGTAACAGGACCAACACATAGGGCAGGGCATACACTGGATCTAATCTTCGCTGGGGGAAATGATATTGGAATGGAGGATATTCTACCCATAGACTGGTCTGATCATTATTTGATCAAGTTTATGGTATTCAATCCTAGAAAGAATGACCCCGCCACCGCTAAGGGAAACAATCGTCAAGGCAGAGATTGGAAAGGACTTTTGAGAAAAGCAAAGACATCGCCGATATTTCCTGCGCAAAGTCCTTTCGATTTAAGTCTACCAGTGGACAAAAATTATACGTTACTTTGTGAACAAATATGTAACACGTTAGATCAGATCATTCCTATGAAAAACCACAAAAAACCATGCAGACGGGCTGCCCCATGGTACAATGAAAAGTTAAAAAACTTAAAAATGGGCTGCAAGCAGGCTGAGCGAAAGTGGAGAAAAGAATATGAAGATGAGGACAAAATCGCCTTGAAAATAGCCAGAAGTAACTACAAGAAAGAAATCTCCACAGCAAAAGCAGAACATTATGCAGACGCTATCCTAAAAGCATCTAACAGTCCCAAAAGTGTATTCAAAATAGTGAGGGATCTCACCAACCCTGACTGCACAAAAAATAGGATTAACGCCACACAGGATCTCTGTGACAGTCTAGCGATCTTCTTTGAGGAAAAGATCAGTAAAATTATTGAGGGCCTAAAAGTGGCCGATTTAGGCAAAGGGGAGGACGTTAGCAATGCGAACCAAAAGCCACTACCACCAACTCGGAAAGAGGAACGAACTGGCAGGGGTAAATCGGTAACTCTTGACCACTTTGTCATACCTTCAGAGGAGGAGTTTAATAGATTAGCTCTAAGTGTTTCCTCAGGTTCCCCAATGGATCCTTTACCACACAGGATCTGGAAAGAATTAGGTACAGAGCTCTTTCCACTACTCCGACAGATATGTGGACAATCACTGAGCGATGGGGCAGTACCAACCTGTTGGAAACAAGCGATAGTAACATCTCTTTTGAAAAAAGCTACTCTCGACCCCCTGTGCCCAAAAAATTATAGACCTACCTCCCTTTTACCATATCCCGTTAAGATCTTAGAACGACTGGTCAGCAAAACACTGTCACTGTTCCTGGAAAATAATAACAAGTTAGAGGATGTACAATTCGGCTTTCGGCCGGGACATGGAACAGAGACCGCCCTGGTGACAGAGTTGGACGAACTTGGATTGCGAGCGGACAAGGGACAGTCAGTTATATTGATCCTTTTAGATATGTCCGCCGCATTCGATACGGTGAACCATAAAATTCTACTGGCAAGGCTTAACGAAGTCGGGGTATCGGATATGGCCTTAAAATGGTTCCAATTGTATCTGTCAAATAGACAACAGGCAGTAGCACTACCCCCTTTTCAATCAGACTTCACTAACATTCAGCATGGTGTACCTCAGGGCCCGGCAATTAGTCCAATACTATTCAATATTTACATGAGCCCCCTGATCTCTGTCATCAAGTCCCATAATGTCAGCCTGGTGAATTACGCAGATGACACTCAGCTTATCCTATCCTTGGCAGGGGGACCAATCAGTATCACTGGAAAATTTTCACACATGCATGCAGGATGTTGCACGCTGCCTTTAAAAATAACTCTCTACAATTTAACAGTGATAAGAGAGAGATCTTATGCTGTCGAGCCCAGCAAATTCCATGCCAGCTTCCGGCCAATTTCTGGCCAATCCAGGTGGATAAGCTACTGATACCATCTCAGGCGGTATGAAACCTGGGAATAACAATTGATGAGAGGCTGAGTTTAGAGACTCATGTAAATAAGACAGTGGGGACCAGTTTCTCCCTCATAAGAGTACTAAGGAAGATCCTCCCAATGCTGCCAATTCCAACTAGGGCACAGATAGTAAGAAGCGTTGTTCTGAGCCGGCTGGATTACTGCAATGCCCTTCTTCTGGAGGCCCCAAAATACCTGATCGAGAGACTCCAGAGAAGTCAGACAATTGCGGCCAAATTAGCACTTATGAAACCTCGATGATCATCAGCCTCCCTGGCCCTTAAGGAACTTCACTGGCTCCCAGTATTACAGAGGATTCATTTTAAATCTCTCTGTATTGTTTTTAAGGCCTTACACGGTCTGGGGCCCAAACCACTGCAGAGCAAATTTCAATGGTATGCCCCCATCAGAAGCCTGCGATCATCCTCAGCCAGACTTGTAAAGGCGCCCAGGTTTAAGAGAGTAAAACTGGGAGGAAGAGCAATTTTAGAGCCATAAAGACCCAAGGGAGTGACTTTGTAGGCATAAGCAGTAAGCAGATGTGACAATGAATATCCTCCATGATTATTATTACATTTGTATAGTGCCCCAGTAAAAATTGTTGTTCTAATCTTTAGAGTTTTAAAGTGTTCCTTCCAGCTTAGATTCTCACAAACGAGCAGCCCTAAATATTTTGTAAGTTGCAGCTTATTTCCAAGTTTATAAAGCATTTATACTTCACTTGTTTCTCATCAAACACCATTATTTTTGTTCTTTCTATATTTACACTCGAAATACTATCTGTGCAATATTGCCCCAATGCCTCCAGTTTCCTCTGCAGGCTGATTTCTGTATAATCAAACATAAATTGATCAGTGGAATACAAGAGACACAGTATATGAATATCCTCCATTTTTGGGGAAAAGGAATTTGTCTTTTTTAAAGCTAAAGACAGATCAGAGATGTAAAGACCAAAAAGAGCACACATCGTTAATGTAATCCATTTAATATCTCTATTCTATTTAGAAGTGTTCTGGTAAATCTAATTGAGCTTGAGCCCAATTGGAAGTATGTAAAAGTTGAATAAGTGATGATAGTTCAGATGACATGCCCCAGTTCAAAAATGTTTTCAAAGAAGACCCTTTTTCACTGCATCAAAAGTTATGCAATAGTCTATACAACAGCAGCATAATGTGTGATTTATTTCTACAGACGTTCAAACATAAGCCCTAAGGGCAAACCATGGTCAAAGGTGGAGTGCCCTTCACAAAACTCACCCTTTTCTTAAGGTATAAGATTGTTTTCAGTGATCCACTCTTCTAGGTGTGATAAGATTAGTTTTGCAAATATATTAAATACAGCATCAGTTGAACATAGGTTTTACTATTGCACCTCTCCAAGAGGTTGAGATTTCCCCTATCGCTGCAATCCATTCAAACAAAAGTGTCAAGATCCTAACCCACAAATCAATATTATATTTAATTATACTCCTATATCTGGGCTTGCAGCTCTTCTAATTCTCAGGGATACAATAGTCTTTCTAACAATAGGTTCTGAGACCTACTTAATAATTTCTGGGTTGGCTTCATTTACAACTGGAAATACTACTGTATTTGGAAACCCCAAAAAGTTTCAGATAGGTTGTCCAATGTTCTTGTGCTATTGTACATAATAAAGGTGGTTGGAATGGGAACATTGAAAGGAATATGATGGAGACATGGTGCTCTGAGATAGAAGACTCCCTTACCCCCTATTTTCTGTTTATGTTTCTCTCCCCCTCCCTGGAGCCTCCACGCACACCCCTGACTCCAAGCGGGAGTTCAAGACAGCCAATACCATAAGTGGCAGATGGTCAGATGCCCAGGGACTCTAAGAAGGGTGCCTGCACCCGCAGATGTTAGACATGGAGGATCCATGAACAAGCAATTATCTGAGAAAAATTTGAATCACACCGAAACACCACTAGTTAGTATCCACAGAATTACTGTGGTTATAAGTTGGGCATATTAGGCCTGATGAGTGGGCAAAGTCGAGCTATGCAAGTAAAGCTGTCAAAGGTAAAAAATAGATTTATCTCTGCTAGGCAGACCGAAGAAGAATAATACTGACCATGTACACAAGTAGACATGAATACACAAACTATAGGAACTATTATCATAATGCATAAACCTGACACATGCTTTGTTATCTGCTATTATGCAACCAAAACAATAAAGAAACAAAAGGGAAAAAATAGAGAGGTTGGGTTAGTTTTAAAGACACCATTCACTAAGATCTAAAATTACTTTTGATCACCTTCATATCTAACAGTAAGTAATTTCTCCAATTGTCCATTATAAAACATAATCTTTTTTTGTCTTATTTAACCTTTATCTTTCCTCTTTAGATCTTTTAATTTCTTACCAAAAATATTAGACTGAATGTGACTATTTGGATTTTTCAATTAATTAGTTCTATATTTAACTTTTTGACAGTTCAGATTAAACCATTTATCTGCAGCTTTTCCATTTGCACCATCAGACTAGTTATGACATACATATATGCTGGAGACAAACCCCCACATTGTCAATAACTGATGAATACCCTTTCTGTTGATGGGTTCATGTCACCCCATGCATATGAAATCATTGGAAAGCAGACAAATAGAAATGTAATACACATATGTATTGCACTAAAGGGCACCAAGAAGAGTCACAAAAGATCTCGGATACCTTAAAAGTGGACAAAACGCCACTTGTACTAGTTTACGGAAGGAAGATCAGGGATAATAGGATGCTGTGCTCTATATAGAGTACTTATTATTTTTAGGAAATTTGGTAGCGAGGGCATTATACTTGCATATTCTTGATGAGATCCTTCAAATCTACACAAATTCCTATACCATCATTCTGTTTCAGAGGAATCACCATAAGGAATCTACTCTGGTGACTTTATTATGCTAATTCTCCACATTTAAGCAACCTAGCAAATACAGTCCTTGATGTTTCAACAGCATTAATGAGTAACTCCGTGAGTGATAGGTTTTGCAAGACCCAACCCCCCCCCCCCCATCAATTAAGATCTTGTGGTTGGGTCTATTTACTTTAATTGAACATTCTCCTACCACTTTAAGGACCATATCATACAGATTTTGTTGTGTCAACTATGTCTCCACAAGTAATATCTTTTCTGAGGAGCCACGACATAAAACCATCCTCATTTCTCCTTCATTCCTCAGCCACAGTAATGTTTTGCCTATTTGACCACATGAACTCTTCTCCCTTTGAAAATAGTATTAGCCATGAAAGGGAAGTTATTTCAAACTGCTAAACTGCAGCCAGTGATCAAATGCTCCCCATACATCGGAGCATATGTTGCAGTTGTGGTTGCCTTAGTGGGACCACTTAAGATAATTGCACCCATCTCAACCTGGCTTAGGGTATCAGGTGATGGCAGGCAAGACACATTCAAGACAGGCTCCAAACTAAGTACATTTGGATACCAATCCCTTTTCCCACTCAACTCAAAACTCTAGAATACTGTACCTTGAGCCAAGATGAGATGTTCCGCAAAACATACTATGTCTGTCTTCAGTCAAGATCATGAAAGTACATCTAGAGCCATCTTGTATCACCTTCAGTGATAAACAGAGCTTTGACTGCTCCTAAAACATTGTTTCTCTATAAAATTAATGCAGAATCCTCTGCAGGTAGAAAAGCAAATCCAATTGTTTGCTAATGTTGCCTGACAGCTGTGAAGGTGGTAGCAACATGGTAACTGGCCAAAGCTTTCACCATGCAAGGTGAAACCTCTTGCATTAGATGAGAAGCACATTTCAGAAGCTGCTGCCAACCTATGAAGAATCCAACATCAGTTTTGCCCCAAGACCCAGCAGATAAGGGAGAGCCACCAGTCTAAAGTGGGTAAACCTTCTCCATGTTGCCTGCAGTGCATTGCTAGCTCTAATTACCTGCCTGGTGTTTGGAATGATATGAATATTCTCTGCTCTCTTCTGAGACTAAATGTGATGCTGTTGAATTCTGTACCTTACCCACCAGAAGTACTCTTTCAGGACAGATGACCGCATGGGCTTGTGATGTCAAAAATGTTCATAGATATGCTTTCTAAACTGTATTTGAACGTATTGTTTTTGCTATTGATCAAATATTTCTACTCAGAGTAGGTTCTGCTCCCACAAAATGAGCAGTTTGAAGCTTTGGAGGAACACATTCAACCATTTTTAGCATCTTAATGGAGACTGAAGAGACTTATAATCTCTCTCAGGGATCTGTTGTGAGAAGAGGAGGGATAGTATAGATAATAGGTAGGGGTGCTAAGCATTACTATGCTGTCTTTACCATGAGGTATATTTACCACAGTGTTTTTACAGTCAGCCAATTGTTACATTAGGAATCTGCACATCAGGATGCGTTGCATCTCATGTTTTCACTTGGCATAAAAAGGTAGCGTAACACATTAACAAATTGTAAAGAAATAAGAAATTATAACATAATAAGATTTTGTTTAAAAAAAATCCATAATTAGAATATGTTTTTAAAAAAATCTTAGAAAGTTCAATCATTTTTAAAAATGTCAAATAGTTTATTAAATATATTAAAACACACAAATACAAATAACGATTATGCAGAATATTTACAAAATAGTATTTATCATTTGAGTGCACAATGCTACAATTCATAAGGTTTTAATACTTTTTTTTAATTGTCAAATAGTTTATTAAAAATCTTGGAGTACACAATCACAAAGCATTATTGGTAAAATAATTCAAAAACTAGTATGTATACTTTGTTATATTATTAGACTTTTTAACATAGTAATGAACTTGTTAGACGTTTGTAAACATTTATTTTTCATTTGGTAAAATATTTTAAAATGTTGCAGCATTTTTAGAAATTGTTTAAATAGTTTGCATAAATAAATAGGTATTATTGAAATCGTTTTTATTTTCATAGGATTACAATGTAATTAATTGATAAATAAGCCTTTTTTTCACTGTCATTTATTTTTATATAGACTGTTTTATATGTGTTTTTAAGTGGAGTATCACAATAGTGAGAGAATGGATGCCTTTGAAGTGTTCAGGTAGGAAGCTTAGGGGCATATTTACAAACCCCTAACGCCACAGCAACGTCACGATTAGTGACGTTCCTGTGGCGATATGGGCTTCGCCTTATTTACAAGGCAGCGTTAAGCCACTTCACGTGGCTTAACGCTGCCTTGTAAATAAGGCCCTCTTTCATGCTATACTTAGAGTGAAAGGGGCGGGCAATGAGTGTTGTGGTGGGCGTTCCACCGCAACACCCATTGATTTTGACGCTGCCCATATTTACAAGGGTGGCGTAAATATGGGGCAGCGCAAAAAATAAGACCAGGGAAAACCTGGTCTTAAACAGGCGCAAAGAGGAGATATGTTTCATTTCTCCTCGTTTTTGCTGTTTCAATGTGTGCTGCGTTGTTTAGCACACATAGAAACAGCGAAAGGCCATTGATTGTTTATGTGCAGGAAGGTGACCCTTCCTGCACATAAACAATCATTAAAAAAAAAAAAAGATTTTGTAACTTCTATGTGCGGCATTAAGTAGCACACATAGAAGTTTCAAAATGACATTTCAGGTTGTTTATATGCAGGAAGGGACACCTTTGTGCATATAAACAATCTTCCCTTTCACTGTGGTGCAAGGGTGTCTGCGTTGGCGCTAGGCAGCTAAAATTAGTGCCACCGCAGGGGGAAACGCAGGGCTGCACCATAGCCTTGTAAATATGGTGCAGCCCTGCGTTTTTAAGTGGCGGAGTGAGGCGTTAGACCAAGGTGGCTAACGCCGCTCTCCGCCACTTCCTAGTAAATATACTGCTTAATTCTTTCACTTTTTAAACACATTTGTAGTATGTCTATTGTAGAATAAGGAGGGTTAGGCTTAATATAAGGATTAACAAATAGCAAGGGGATTGTTTTTCTCTTTTTATTGTTTTATTTATTTTGTAGATTTAGGGCCAGATGTACAACCAATTTTAGCATGCGCAAACGGGTTAGCGACCCATTTGCGCATGCTAAAATTGGTATGGCCATGTACTAACACAGTTTTGCGAGTCGCTAATGTTTTGCAACCACAATTGCGGTAGCAAAACACTCGCAATTACCACCTACTTCAAATAGGTGGTAATGCATTCGCAAATAGGAAGGGGTCCCCAGGGGACCCCTTCCCCTTTGCAAACGCATGCGAAAATATTTTTTAAGGGCAGGCAGTGGTCCCAGGGACCACTGCCTGCCCTTAAAAATGAAACGAAAACGTTTCATTTTTACTTTTTTTAAATACATCCCGTTTTCCTTTAAGGAAAACGGACTGCATTTTTTTTTAAAAAGCTGCTTTATTAAAAGCAGTCCCAGACATGGTGGTCTGCTGAGCCCAGCAGGCCACCATCCCTGGGAGGGCCAGTCATTCCCAATGGGGTCACAAAATGCGAGTGCCTCTTTAATATTAATGAGCCTCGCATTTTGCAACCCCATTGGGAATCGCAATCAGTGTCTCTGACACTGTTGTACATACTAAATTGCGACTCACAATTTGCGAGTCGCAAATGAGCGCAAATTGCGAGTCGCAATTTAGTATGGTCGTACATCTGGCCCTAAGGGACTTATCACCTACCTGGGCATGTGGCAGATAAGGCTCATCCTTTTTAGGGAGTGGGATATCAGGTGTTTCCCCCTAAAACAATACCCTCCTCCTTTCATCTTTTGGTTGACCTCAAGCATTTTTTTTTACAATTTTGTATTATTTTGGGGTTTTGGATGAGTTTTGGATCGTTTTGAACATAGATTGAGGAGCTGCATGGTGTTGAGGAGCTTACATTTCAAGGAAGCGAGTGACAGGGGTCTTCCCTGATACATACACCCTTCTTCCTTTATTTTTTGTTTCTTCTGGAGCGAGTTTTCACAATTTGTAAGCATTTTTGGGCCTTGGATGGTCTGAAAATGGATTTTAAATTATTTAGAATGGATCCTTATGATCAAGTCTTAAGATTTCTAGTTATGAGTTTTATAATAACATTTCATTTTGGTATGCCAATTTTAATATTGTAATGTAAATTATGGTTTTTTTGGGTGAAAGTGGGCGATTTTGCTATGGATATCTCTCACCGGGATTGGGATGGAGAATGTGTTTTTTTATTTTAGAAATCTACCTTAAGTGAGTAGGGTGTTAGTATTGCTAGTTATTGTTTAGAGGTTACTTAGAGTAAGTGGGGGTTGCAGGCAACTAGTTGTAGGTAGTCAACATCTGTATTCTGAATTGTTAAACTTTGGATAATTGTGCATTCTGGGTGGTCATCACCCGAACCTGTTAGAAATTGGTGCACTTTGAGGGGTAACTGTGTATTCATTTCTTTGTTTTTGAGAATTGTTTAGTTGCAGACTTTCAGAGAAAGACTGAGCTTCTCTCATTACTTTGAAAAGTTTTTCATAAAATTATAAAAGGGAGGCTGGGGTTTTCTCCTAGTGCAACCAAACAAGTTATGCCAACTGTATGGCATTATTAGATTTCCAACCCTCACTTCACGTAACAGCTCCATCATTCAGCACTAATACATATTAGAACATTGGAATGTTGGGAGCTCCATTGAAAACAATGGAGTGCTCCGGCTTCTAATGGCCGTTAGAAGTCCGGAGCACCAACATTCCAATTTTTGTTCAGAGCTGTTGCTGTGAACAAAAGGCCTCATGGAGACCGGGGGGATTTCTATCCCCTCAGGCTTTGTGAGGCCTTTGTTTTATTTGTTAGAACATTCTACCCTATAGGGGTGGAATGTTCTAATAGCCTTAGAGCCCTCCTTAGCGGGCTCTACCAGCCTTTAAAGGCTCGCTCCCTTGTTAAAAGCCCTCGCCTTCAATTCTGGCCTTTAACGCTGCAGCGGGCCTTTAATGGCCGGTAGAGCCCGCTACGGCAGGCTCTAAGGCTATAGTAGTTTTCTGTGAATCAACTGGCTTGGAATGTCAATCCAATTGCCCAGTCGCTGGTAGAGGGTAGGTGCTAACGAGCCGGCACCCGACGCAACCCCAATAAGGTGCAGGCGTCCAGCATATACTAGCCTCGGGAGAATTCTCCCCTAGATGTGAGGGTACTTCGTTGTTTAGGGCATATCTATAGTCTACATAATAACCACACTGTAAGGAACACAGTTTTGTGGATTGCCCAGATATACCTTTCACTTATGTGGGTTACCATCCTCACTTTGGAACCCCATTTTTACGTGCACTAAACCTATAATCTTCACTGTTAGGTCCTGAGGAAACGCCATTTGATCATTCAGACACACTAGGCGTGAAACATGTCGACCTTGTAATAGTTACTCGGGCACACACAGCCCCATAGTAACTTAATAACCTTTGGGTTTTTTAGTCTACCAGGGGTACCACATCATTAAAATTTCTTCTTGTGGATACTCCTAGGTAGTTTTAATTTTGAGTAACTTTCACTGCACGTACTTCACTACCTCCACTTCCGGATCCACCCCACACACCTGCACTCATCTAACGGCTTTTCTCTTAAAAGATCTCCGCAAAAGTGACCCTTCGGGGGACCCATAGGGCATTGCAGCGCCGGCCCGACGAGGAGCACAGGCCCTATGATGAAGCATGACATCCCTTGGGGTGTGTGATGTCAGGGCCTATCCGGGACTATGTGGGGAACACAGTCAGGGACTTGGGTAAGGACTGGGAACAGGGTAGAAAACAAACACAGAGAGGAGTACAGCGCTGCCCAGGATCACACAGGAAGACAGAGGAGAAAAGGGATCCAAAGGGGAAGCCTGTAGAGGTGAACAAGAAGGGTGAGACTCAGAAAAGAAGGGCACTCATGAGGCGGCTCAGCATTCAGAATCACTAAACCCAGGACGGATGTGCAATACAATTAAACATAAAACAACATTAACAATAAAGGGGATGTGTGGGGTAAAGCACTCAGGAGCTCCACACGGTAAGACTGAAGCTCAGTAAGTTCCTTACCCACAATTGCTGTTACAGACACTAACTGGAAATACCCACATATAGGATATGTATACAAAGGCAGGGTCTGTGGAGCTTATACCTATGGTGATGTTATAACAGAAACTCAAAGACAATACTCACAGTGAACAAGAAACACCACCTAGGTAGTCAGCTGTGCCCACGGATCCTGGCGATCAAACAGGAACACGCAAGGCAGTAACAGCAAAGGGGTAGACAAGCACAAGCACAATAGACAAGGAGCTAGCAAGGAGGAGTGCTTAACAGGAAAGGAAGGAAAACACAGGGCACACTTGGCAGAAAGCAGGTAACAAACATGCAAGGTAACAGAAGTAAGACAGCAGAATAGAAAGATAGCAAACTAGAACTGGAACCAAGGAGATGGGATGAAAGGCAGGGACTGGAAAAGGATATACAGAAAGGGAGGCTACAAGGGTGTACTAGAATAGTGCAGGGTTAGGAAACCAGAAAACAAAGTAGCATAGGATGCAGAGCTGGGGCAAGAATTGAGCAAAGGCTCAGGGGTCAAAGTAGCACTACAGGTCAGGAACAAGGAAACGTAAAGGCTCAGGAATCAAGGAAGCACTGCAAGCAGTGCTGGTTCAGGAAACAGGAAAATGGCTACAGCTCAGGAAACAAGGAGTCAAGAGCGAACTGCAAGCAGTGCAAGTCAGGCACAAGAAAAATAGCTATAGCTCAGGAACTTAGGAAACCAGGTAGCACTGCAGGCAGTGCTAAATCAGGTACAAGGAAAATAGCAGCAGGTCTGGAAAAAGGCAGGACTAAAGCTCAGGAAATACTGGAAACAATAGCAAAGGCTCAGAAGCACTGGAAACAAAGATTGGTCTCACCGGTAAACAGCTTACAATGACCAACACTGGGCTGAAGGGAGCTGGGGCTTAAAAGAGCTCACAGTAATCATATGCAGCTGGTGTGAGCAGGCTAGCAGCAGCCAGCCACAGGTGATCTGAATTCCTCCACCCATCCTTGGCCTGCAGGGGTGGAGACTAAGCAGTGAGCAGGGAATCCTGGGTGATGGAGTTTTCAGGCATGAGTAGGCTGGCTTCACAAAACCCGGCACGGACTGTGAATGGATGTTAGTTCCCAATAAATGTCCAAATGGCTGGAAGTCAGGCTTTGCATGCAGGGGAGGGTCTGGAAGTTTATTAGAGGACTGGAAAGTCCCCCAGTTCAGCCCCCTGGTGGTGGACACGGGAAAGCAGGGAGCAAGTCGTGACAGTACACCCCCTCCAAAGACCCTCTCCCTGAATCTGGAACCGGATACAAGGCCATGGCTCCTAAGAAGTAAGTCCATTTCCCTCATAGATGTGGTGCAAGATGCCAGCGGACTGCAGAAAAATGGTGACGTTCTGGAAGGTTTAGTCTCTGATGCTGGTGATTCAGTCTCTGGATGTATATGTACTGAGAACTCTGGAGGCTGGCAAACTGGAAACCCAGGGTCTAAAAGTTGGAAAAATAGAGGTTCAATTGCTGAAGGCAGGGAGCCCGGCGGCTCTGGTGCTGTAGGCAGGGAGCCCGGCGGCTCTGGTGCTGTAGGCAGGGAGCCCGGCGGCTCTGGTGCTGTAGGCAGGAGCCCGGCGGCTCTGGTGCTGTAGGCAGGGAGCCCGGCGGCTCTTGTGCTGAAGGCAGGGAGCCCGGCGGCTCTGGTGCTGAGGCAGGGAGCCCGGCGGCTCTGGTGCTGAAGGCAGGGAGCCCGGCGGCTCTGGTGCTGAAGGCAGGGAGCCCGGCGGCTCTGGTGCTGAAGGCAGGAGCCCGGCGGCTCTGGTGCTGAAGGCAGGGAGCCCGGCGGCTCTGGTGCTGTAGGCAGGGTGCCCGGCGGCTCTGGTGCTGGTAGGCAGGGAGCCCGGCGGCTCTGGTGCTGAAGGCAGGGAGCCCGGCGGCTCTGGTGCTGAAAGGCAGGAGCCCGGCGGCTCTGGTGCGAAAGGCAGGGAGCCCGGAAGCTCTGGTGCGAAAGGCAGGGAGCCCGGAAGCTCTGGTGCGAAAGGCAGGGAGCCCGGAAGCTCGGGTCCTGGAGGCAGGAGCCCGGAAGCTCGGGTCCTGGAGGCAGGGAGCCCGGAAGCTCGGGTCCTGGAGGCAGGGAGCCCGGAAGCTCGGGTCCTGGAGGCAGGGAGCCCGGAAGCTCGGGTCCTGGAGGCAGGGAGCCTGGAAGCTCGGGTCCTGGAGGCAGGGAGCCTGGAAGCTCGGGTCCTGGAGGCAGGGAGCCTGGAAGCTCGGGTCCTGGAGGCAGGGAGCCTGGAAGCTCTGGTCCTGGAGGCAGGGAGCCTGGAAGCTCTGGTCCTGGAGGCAGGGAGCCTGGAAGCTCTGGTCCTGGAGGCAGGGAGCCTGGAAGCTCGGGTCCTGGAGGCAGGGAGCCTGGAAGCTCGGGTCCTGGAGGCAGGGAGCCTGGAAGCTCTGGAGACCTTACATGAAAACAAGGTAAGGGCAAAGTTACACATGGTTCATAGCCTTTCAGCTCCGTGAATGGTGGTAGGCTGTAAAAGGTAGATTCGCTGCTGTCAGTAGGGACTTCTGCTGCTAACAAGACTTGCAAAAATTCATTTTCATCCAGCAAGTCACTGGCTGACATCAGATGAAGATCAGGGTCACAGATTGAATAAAAATCCAACATAGAAGGATCAGCCAACCACAGGGAATGATATTTAGCACGTAAGAGTCTGTTTTGTTCCAGGGCTTGATCTCTAGGGTTTAAGGGCTTTCTGGATCTGTTGCTAAACATCGTGGCAAGAACTGACAGTGTGGGTTAAATAAAAAAATAGCTAACTGAACGCAAAATAAACCTCACAAGTGACCCTGGAAATGTGGGTTGGTCGTTCTGTCAGGGCCTATCCGGGACTATGTGGGGAACACAGTCAGGGACTTGGGTAAGGACTGGGAACAGGGTAGAAAACAAACACAGAGAGGAGTACAGCGCTGCCCAGGATCACACAGGAAGACAGAGGAGAAAAGGGATCCAAAGGGGAAGCCTGTAGAGGTGAACAAGAAGGGTGAGACTCAGAAAAGAAGGGCACTCATGAGGCGGCTCAGCATTCAGAATCACTAAACCCAGGACGGATGTGCAATACAATTAAACATAAAACAACATTAACAATAAAGGGGATGTGTGGGGTAAAGCACTCAGGAGCTCCACACGGTAAGACTGAAGCTCAGTAAGTTCCTTACCCACAATTGCTGTTACAGACACTAACTGGAAATACCCACATATAGGATATGTATACAAAGGCAGGGTCTGTGGAGCTTATACCTATGGTGATGTTATAACAGTAACTCAAAGACAATACTCACAGTGAACAAGAAACACCACCTAGGTAGTCAGCTGTGCCCACGGATCCTGGTGATCAAACAGGAACACGCAAGGCAGTAACAGCAAAGGGGTAGACAAGCATAAGCACAATAGACAAGGAGCTAGCAAGGAGGAGTGCTTAACAGGAAAGGAAGGAAAACACAGGGCACACTTGGCAGAAAGCAGGTAACAAACATACAAGGTAACAGAAGTAAGACAGCAGAATAGAAAGATAGCAAACTAGAACTGGAACCAAGGAGATGGGATGAAAGGCAGGGACTGGAAAAGGATATACAGAAAGGGAGGCTACAAGGGTGTACTAGAATAGTGCAGGGTTAGGAAACCAGAAAACAAAGTAGCATAGGATGCAGAGCTGGGGCAAGAATTGAGCAAAGGCTCAGGGGTCAAAGTAGCACTACAGGTCAGGAACAAGGAAACGTAAAGGCTCAGGAATCAAGGAAGCACTGCAAGCAGTGCTGGTTCAGGAAACAGGAAAATGGCTACAGCTCAGGAAACAAGGAGTCAAGAGCGAACTGCAAGCAGTGCAAGTCAGGCACAAGAAAAATAGCTATAGCTCAGGAACTTAGGAAACCAGGTAGCACTGCAGGCAGTGCTAAATCAGGTACAAGGAAAATAGCAGCAGGTCTGGAAAAAGGCAGGACTAAAGCTCAGGAAATACTGGAAACTAAGATTGGTCTCACCGGTAAACAGCTTACAATGACCAACACTGGGCTGAAGGGAGCTGGGGCTTAAAAGAGCTCACAGTAATCATATGCAGCTGGTGTGAGCAGGCTAGCAGCAGCCAGCCACAGGTGATCTGAATTCCTCCACCCATCCTTGGCCTGCAGGGGTGGAGACTAAGCAGTGAGCAGGGAATCCTGGGTGATGGAGTTTTCAGGCATGAGTAGGCTGGCTTCACAAAACCCGGCACGGACTGTGAATGGATGTTAGTTCCCAATAAATGTCCAAATGGCTGGAAGTCAGGCTTTGCATGCAGGGGAGGGTCTGGAAGTTTATTAGAGGACTGGAAAGTCCCCCAGTTCAGCCCCCTGGTGGTGGACACGGGAAAGCAGGGAGCAAGTCGTGACATGTGAGGGCTACTAAGAGGCAAGACTTGGCCCTCCCCTTCGGGATTGGATCCTTGAAACTGGGGAGATATCTTTGCCTCTCTCTATTTCTTCTTCCTCTTTATATTGACTCTACGCTTAATCTTTTCTTTTTGATGAGTGGGTGACATTTTGCACCCCTATCTTGGAACAGTGTCTCTTGTGATTTGACGTTCACTCATGGAGCACGGACACTGGACCTTAACAGGCTCCTGGTCCCCCCTCTCTCCTTTTTGACGTAATCCAATTGTCTTTACAATAATTTATCAGTGGGGTCAATGTTTTCATTGTTGCTAAAATTATTGCTGTAGATGTTCATCAACGTGTTCAGTGGGTACAAAGGCTAGTTCAGATAGTTTGATATTTCAAACTGACGTTTACTATCAGAAATGCATTTTTATTATAGGGTTTTTTGTTTTAAGTTTGTGGTAGGGTGCTTTAGAAAAAAAATCTCTTTAATTGTGTTATTGTTTTTATATGTCAAAATATTTACTCATTTTAGTTTAAAATGCAGATTTGTTTAGTGACAGAACCTTATTTGAAACTGCAAGATTTTAAATTTGACTAAAGAATACCTAGATTCATGGGAAATCTATGCCAACTTGGTAACTGACATAGTGATGCTGAATCTTTTTTTTTAAATATAGAAAAAAGACATGTTTTAAAAAAGTGGTAACCAAAACTTTAATGCTGTTCAAAATCCCAAAGATTATTTTGAATACGGCAAGGTAAAAGTTAAAAATGTGAAATTGTAGAAATGCAAAGTAAATGCATGTGTGATATAAACCACAATACAACGTAACACATAGCAAAGGTATAAAATATAACGAATGACAACCTTTGTAGGTAAAATGTGCACTGTATCATGCTGTAATAATTACATACTCTCTTCAATTAGAAGTAAAAGTGAGGCTGAATTCAAGAAAGGTAATGCCTTATGAAGATGAAGCATTTTTCTTCAAAACTGGAATCATTTCGTGGGCGATTTTCCTTTGAAGTTGTCTTGTTTACCTTGTTTTATGCTGCTATTATTTTTAGTTGCTGACAAGCTAAGCCAAACAAAACTGTTACAGTGTATCTTGAAAACAATCAAATAATACTTAACAGATGGGGATGGAGACAGAGCGAAGCCAAGCAGTAACTCAATGTTACTGCTGCTTAAAAAACTGAATCAGTTTTTCACGTGGAATTGACATTTTGTGAGAAGCAACTTCCTTCATACTAAAATTTTCCATTTAAAAAGTGCATTTTATCAGGTGCAAATAACTAGGTTTACATGTAAACAAGATTTGTCTATTCCTCATGAAAGCACAGCAATTTCATCCACTCTGATAAGCAGAGGAAGACTGTGGGGTTGATGGCGGCGTGTATGGCAGGGCTTTCCTGGTGATACATGCGTTACATACAATCCAGGCATACCTGTATGTGAACATGAAGGATGCTAATTCTTCATGAGAGCCTAGAGAATGTATTTTCTGAATGGTGATGCTGTGAATGCTTTTTCCAGGGCTGTGATGAGGGTTCACACATTTTTATGTCACCCTGCCCTCCACCTGCAGAAAAGAGACTCTCTGGAAGGGTTGTCTGACTCATAACACTCTGAATCTGGATGAGCCTAACTCATCATAGAGAAGAATGAGAGACACCTGCCTGTTCACCTTTTCTCCTAAGGGGGTGCAACCAATGGCGGCTCCTCCGCTAAGGCGGAGAAGCATTGCCTCACTGCTCATAAGAAAAAATAAAATGATAATAACATGTTGTTATTATCATTTTATTTTTCCTATTGAAGTCAGAGGCTCTCGGGGAAGGGCAGGGCTGGCCAGAGCAGGGGGAGGAGTGGTTTGCACTCCTTAAGTGCACATTACTGCTTGGCCGGCACAAGTCATGCGCACTTTACCTGTTCCCCACCAGGCTGCATTACACAGTCTGGTGAGGAACATGCAAAGCCTCCCAGTCCCCATCTAAGCGTCGAACCACGGCGCTCAGACCAATCACAACGCTGCATTGCAGCATTGTGATTGGCTTAGGAGACTCCAGGTGCTTCCTGCTGCTTTCTGCTGCCGTCGGAGACAGGAAGAAGGAAGAGTACTGACGAGATACGTGGCCGGCCGGCCCAGGTAAGTGTTGTTTTTTCTTTCATTTCCTTCTGCCCTCCCCCACCCCCGCCCCACCACTCCCTTCCGGTAGCAGCCGCTACTGGGTGAAACATGAATTATCCATTTAGCACTAATGCTATCTAACCTAGTGTGCCACCCCTAAACTGGTCGCTTCACGACAAGAGGCTACCCATTCTTAACTGTCCTTTTGATTATCTCAATTGAATTCAAGAAGTTTAGCAGCAGAACATTCATGTTTCACTTACTTATGTTATTTTCATTATGGGTTCAATGTATAGTGCAATTTTTGTTCCTAACAGCCAAGTGGTGGGTCAAACACAAACAAATGGAGAAACAGATTACCTTTTCAGCAAGGACCACATATTCACAAATGTGTCAAGTTATTTCTGTCCGACCAGCGCACAGAAAGTCCCTACAGCAGCAACCCTGAGACATACTCATTAAATTCCACTACTTTTCCAAAAACGGAGAATGTCCTCCAGTACGCTACAAAGGCAGGAGAGGTGAGCTTCCAAGACTACTCCTACACAGTCTTCCAAGACATCTCTCAACTAAAATTACAACGCCACGCCGTGTTCAAACCAATAACCAGGAAACTCCGGGACAATGCCATACGGTACAAATGGACCTACCCTTTACATACTCTCCATTGAACTGGGAAATAAATGCAATACTGTCACAGCTGTGCAACGAGCAGCATCACTGTTGGGCATCACCATCAAATCTGCACACAACAGACAGGGTGCCAGGACCCTCTCAAGGGCAGCGGGGGAACAACCCCACTCATGAGCCCAGATTGGAAAATGCCAACCGAAATTGTTGAAAGAAGTGACATTTTGGAGTCTATCAAAAGAATCACGCAAAAGGTGATGGAAGGCTGCTTGCAATAAGTCTAACCACTGGCAATAGTTCGGAGTAGCACTAAAACACATTGTTCTTTTGCTCAGCATGCCTCCTCAGTTTGGACCCAGCCATATGCAAATCAGTCTTGACCCTGTTCCTCATGGGAACAGTCTAGCCCAAACTGCCGAGCCAGGTGCTCCCTGAACAGGAACATAAGAACCCAGAACCGGTTTTGACCTAGTTATGGGCTCATCAGATGGGTACAGCTTAGTTCCAATGACACTGTGAGCATGAGACCCACTTCTGGGCATAACCATGCCACTTAGGGCAGTACATGAAACACACAAAAGGTGATGGGACTATCAAAAGAAACCCAGGGTCAACAGCTCCCTGAAGAGGGGCTGAAGGACTGACTGAAACATGCACCCTAGTGAATCAAGAATGGCTTCGCCCCGAACAAAAGTTTGGGTCTCTGGAATGGGACATGTATCAGATCCGGATCGCCCCAAGCCATGAGCTGAACTCATGAGCCCACAATGTTAGAACTAGAGGCGCAGTGGCAATGGTCCCTTCTGGGATTTGCAAGGTAGATGAACAGTAATCGGCGATTTGAGGACTGAGAATGGGGGAGTGGATCCCTCATGCTGGGAAGAAGAGCAGCAACTACTAACTTTATCTTAGCACAATTAACATACTGGACATGGAAAACATGGGATTATCTCTTGAGGATGACCTGTCGGGAGCAGGAGGAAGACCCACAGAATTCTCGCTGGTAGACTGCTCTTAACTGACCGGTTCCATTCTGGTCTGGGAGGTGCCAGACTGGCTGGAGAGGAGGGCCTCTTTGCCCCATATCCAATGACGACAGGGACAGTTAAAGCCCTCACCCACCCGTCAACAGGGGTAGAGAGATGTCACCATTGACTGAGCTCATGTTGCAGTTTATATTCTTATGTGGATTTGGGTTTATTTCATTGTTATGGTTGGTACAGGGGGATTTTTAGTTTGGGAGGAAGGGATCAACACAATGTCCATCACATTGAACTTTCCAGGTCGACCTTAAGCCTTGTCTCATCCGAAGACTACTGCCTCAGTCACGACAATGATCCGGATAATTTCACTTAGCACACAGGGACTGAACTTACCAAACAAACGAGGGGCTATCTGGTGTACACTCCAGGTGCAGTATTACAGAATGTGCCTCGGGGGTGCAAAAGTCATGTGTGCCTGCTTTGTGCGCCCAGGGGCACTTTGGTATTACAGAAGGGGCCACAAATGTTTGTGCAGCCCCTTCTGTAATACAGATAGTGCTGGTGCACATATAGCGCCAGTGCTATCTCAAGAGGGTGTTCCCTCATTTGCATGGGGGCATGGCCCCATGCAAATGAGGGAATCTCCTCATCTCTTCGCCGGTGCTGTATTGTGGATGAGGGTGCAAAGGAAAAGAAGGAGGTGCACTGAAAGTACACCACAAAAGGTGGAGCACTGTCAATGTGCCCCCTGATGGCAGCCCTCTGGAGGGGGGAAAGGGGATCCTATGGACCCTCCCCAGACATCCCCTTGCAGGCGGGTACAGTCACTCACTGTACCCGCCTGCAAAGGGATCTCTAATTCCTCTTAAAAATACAGGCGGGTTGTCGTCTGCACAGTTAAACACAGAGCGTCTTTGAAGCAGCTGCTCTGTATTTCACTTGAATGCGCTGCCCCCAGAGCAGCATGAGTTTTCAGCTGCCCTGAAGGCAGGGCATTCATAGTAATAAGGCACACTTTTCCTGTTTGCGCATGGTGCACCTATTCAAAGGTGCACTGTGGTGCAAACAGGAAAAGTGTGCCCTATGTGTAATAGGGCCCCAGGAGTTTAAGCCAGAAAGGAAAGCATACAGCATACCCAAAGGGTTATCAGTCTTTGGCCGATACTTAACAAAGGGGAGTGGCAATATATCTGAGACACAATCTCCCTATAACAGTTTCACAAGTTCAAACAGATAGAGAGGGTAGATATCTCATCCTGGTGGGGGCGATCGAGAGTCATACTCTCACTATAGCTACAGTAAATGCACCTAATACCACCAAGGACTCATTCCTGGTCAATTTTATAAAAAGGCTGGCTGGAAGGGCCCAGGCTGAATTTGTCCTGGCCGGGGATTTTAACATGGTATGGGACGCACACAAACACAGTAAGGGAGGACACGAATCACCTGCAGGAGCCTTCTATAGGAAAAAAGACCTTAAAAAACTGGACTTGTGGGATGCCTGGTGGGAGACAAACATAGCAACAACTGCCTTTACCTTCTACTCCTACATTCATCGCACCCACTCATGAATCGAGTATATACTAGTAAGCAACTCCCTTACAGTACTGACCCATTTGGTGGCGATTGAACCTATATCGGTCTCGTACCATGCACCGGTCATGGTTCAGCTAGATTTAGGAGTGAGGAGGTGCTCATTAAACTGAAGGCTCCACATATCCTTACTTAGGGGCCCAGTTATTAAAGATGAAATAGGACAACATATATACAAATACTTTGAACATAACGAGGTAGGGGGGGAGTCCCTCACTGGAGTCTGGAGTCTGGGACATGTTTAAAACAGTTATGAGTAGCTGTGAAGTGGCATCAGCCGAATTTACACAACTTTTCAGACTAGAGTTGCAGAAGCTTGAGAAAAAGATCCAAGACTTAGAGGAGGAACGACTACAGCGGCCCTCTTGCTGAATTTCACACCATTATGATAGCCAGAGGCCAATTCCGAATGTACTACACTAATAAGGCGGAGCTCTCCCTGCTCCATCTCAAAAAACGATTGTATGTAACCTGCGACAAAGTCTGTACTCTCCTTGCTCGAACCCTAAGGGGTCAGAGAGAGTACGTATGAGAAATTGTCAACAATTCTGGGGCCCCGTTAGTGGAGGATTTGAGGAAAGTAGAGGGATTTCGTAACTTCTATGAAAACTGCTACAGGGGTACCTCTCCATCGTCTGACAAGGGAGATGCCTTCCTGGGGAAAACCCTGCTCCTGAACCTTGCAGACACTCAGTGGGACTCCTTGGAGAGCCTGCTTTTCCCAGAAGAGGTCAGATTGGCCATTAAAACTCATAAACTTAACAAAACTCTAGTCCCTGATGGGCTCACAGCCCAATTCTATAAAACATGCACCACCCAACTGGGTCTGAAACTCACTACCCTGTTTAACTATTGTACCACCAAGGGTATGGTGGCGCCAACAATGGGTGAGATGGTAGTTACATTCATACTGAAGCCCAATAAGGACATCAAAAAATGTGCATCCTATCGAGCTATAGCTTGTTAAACATTGACGTCAAGCTTTACATGAAGAATTTGGTCACTTGCCTGAATAAAGTGCTTTACACTCTGGTATGCCCAGACCAAAGTGGGTTCATTCCAGGATGCCAGGCTCATGACAATGCCTGGATTGCCATCCAACTGATAGAGAAAGCCTCTCTCAAAAACATACCCGTAGTACTACTATGCCTAGGTGGAGAGAAGGTCTTCGATAGGGTGGATTGGACCTTCCTACGCCTCAATCTCCAGAAGATGGACCTTGGACCAAAATTCCAGGAGATAATATTTTCGAACCACATCCACCCAAATTGCTCTACGCCTTACAAAATACATCTGACCCAGTTCCTGAGGCGCTGTTCGCCAAGTTAAAGAGAGACCTGCGGGATGGTGGTCATCCTAGGATAGCGCTAAAGACTCTTCAATGAAACCCAAATAATGGAGGGATTGCTCTTCCAGATGTAAGGGCCTATTACTTGGTGTCCCATATGGTGGCTATTAATGATTGGTATTTTGCGCCGCAGGACCATTCTACTTACAGGATAGAGCGATCACAGTTCAGCATGTAGTCCTGCCTGCACTACTTGTACAGCAGGAAGGGTATTCAGACGCTACCACCGGCGACTTGGGTGGCAATTGTGACCTGTAGAAAAGCCACCAGATACATAGTATGGGCAGGGAAGTTGACAAGGGTGACTCCGCTCTGGGAAGTGTCATGGATGTGCGAATTGGAGAAACTGAAGGGGTTTGGATCTTGGGAATCGCCCAACTGGGCGATCTCCTGAGGAACGGTGACCTGATGCCCTTCTCCTTCATTCAAAGGGATTATCAGATGAGTGCCAACCAATACTTAAAGTACGCACAGTTGTGTCACTCTTGGCGGGCAGAGGGCCTGGGGGAGATGGACCTGCCCGAGTGCACGCCTCTCAAGGGCAGACTTCTCCTAGAGGAGATGCCTTCTAAGACTATATCCCATACCTACAAAACACTCAACAACAACATGCCGGACACACTGGTTAAGCCGAGGCCTTCATGGGGAGATGACTTAAGGGGGAGACTTGAGGGCGTGGATTGGGAGGTGGCCCTGATGCAACCGAGAGAGGTCGCCATAAAGTCCTGGTTGCGCCTGGTACAACCTAAAGTACTACATCGAGTTTACTATGGCAGGGACCAATCGCTCCGCATGGGGAGGGCGGCGTCCCCAGATTATTTGTGTTGTGGGGTGACATGGAATATGTTTTTCCATATGATCTGGAGCTGCCCAGCCATTCAGGCACACTGGTCACGGGTGGTAGGGGAGCTCAGCAAGGTGTTGGGGAACACATCCTCCTTGAGCCCAAATATGGCCTCTTGGGGACCTTGGGAGATGTAGATTTTCCTAGGGCGCAGCTTCTCTTCTGCAACTTGGGCTTGTACTGGCTAAGCATGACATAGTGCGTCACTGTGGTGCTCCTGCAGTCCTGACTGTAGGAGAATACAGGTCAGGGATGGACCTCTACATGGCGGCAGAAAAGGTTACATATTTAAGCAGAGGTTGCCCATGCACGTTTTTCAAGGTTTGGGGGTGTTGGTTGAAACACTATGGCCTACATTTCCCTGTCACTCAGGCAGATGCTCCTACCTGATCTCATTGTGCATGTGTTGTCATTTTATGAGTCATTGCTTTTTCTCCTAATAAAATATAATACTGTTGCCATATGCCAGCCCTGTGTGAAAGGCTGCCTGCATATACCTGCCTCTTCCTTTGCTGTAGGGCGTGTGATTGCACCCTCATTATTCTTGTTTTATGCAAATAAAAACCAGATATAGATAATAAAAAATAATAATAATGGCCTCAGTGAAAAACTGGTGACAGATGGGCCATGCCATAAGTCCAGAAGGTGTTGTGGGATCTGGTGTGGTTGGAAAAGCACCATAGACCCTCTAACATCTACATCAGTACCTGAATAGCCACGACCCTCAAGACATGAGACAGATATGTGAACGCACCTGGCCTAGTGTCATACCCCTCCCTCTACACTCCCATCCATTATAATCCAGCATTAACATTAACACCTGCCCTTGAGGGCCACCCCTTCCATAAATGGAAGGAGGGTGGTTGCAAAATGATTTCTAATATGTACGATGCCATGACCCCCAAACCTTTTCAGCACTCTAAAGCCGCCTATGGTATCACTGACTCTGAGAAGCTACACTATGCCAGATCTGGTGCTGAGTATCCCACCCCCCAATTTGAGCTGGAGCCACTAGGACCAAGACCCCTTTTGAACTCTAATTCCCACACAATTTCAACATTGTAGATACTTTTACGAGCACACAGGACTCCACAGATGTGGCAACATAATAGGGAATAGAAACGTGTTCAGGGAAACCACGTGATACCTAAACTGTGGGATAAATTGCATAAGGACACTTGTTCCTCCTCTACTTCGAACCTGGGGAGAGAAATACACTACAAAGTTTGGGAAGCGTGACACTACACCTCCATAAGCCACACCGTATGTATCATAATGTCTCACCTAGGTGCTGGATGGAGCACGGGGCAATGAGTGAGGCACTCCATATATTGTGGGACTTCTTGGTGGTCCAACCCTTTAGGGAGGAAGTGTCCAAACTACTTCATGAGGTCTTGACAAACCCTATTCCCGTTGTGCCAGAGGTGATGCTCCTAGGACTCAAACCTCTCAATTTCACACAACTGACAAAAGATGAATGGCACATATGTGTAGGATGCCTAGGAGCTGCAAAACTGATGCAAAACTGATGATAGCGCACAATTGGACAAAAATCTAAATGCCCAGCACTCACACTGTGGTACCATAGATTATGATCTATACTTGTCAATGGAGCGGCTCACATTTAATATGCAGGGAACCCACCTGCTTTTTGTTGTTAAATGGAAACTGCTGCTTACGGAACTAAGCAGAGGGCCACCTAGCTCTACCCTCCCTCCAGGATTGAATGCCTTGGATCTCTTTCATTGATTTCAGGATGGTGAGCCCCTATTATACGTTCACGCTAAAGTTAAGTGAGGACCAAGGTAGTTGGTAGGAAAATTTTCTAGATAATTGTGAGCTTGTTTCTTCTGGTGGGCATTAATGGTCCGTTTAACCTTCTGCAACTGGGGTTTGACAGAAGGTAGGGGGTGGGGATGGTTGAACACCTAAGCCATGAGTAAAAGATGATGTGACATGCGCAACACTTTGATGGGTTATTGTACTTTCTGTAACCAACTCTGACAGGCTGCCATTGTCACATTGTTTGCTTTTGCTCGTAGTTGTAAAACCTTATCGGAATGTACATCTCTCATCTGAAAATATTAATAAAATGTCAAGAGAAACATAAGACCAAGATAGCTGAAAGTCTCAACATTGCTTATTTTATGATAACGGACTATGAAATCTTCAGATCTAGATCTCCTAGAGCTCAGCATCATAAGGTGTTACTTTAAAAGTTATTTTTAGATCGTGGTACTCCAGACACCTGGCAGAGCCATCCAACAGTCTCTGGAGGCTAATTGCAATCGGTGATAGAAGTGCAGTATCAGCTGCTTAAAGTAGGTCTTATTACTGATTCTTGAGATATCCTGATTTATACTTTTGAAATGCCTCTACAGCCCATTGTTGTAAAGCAAAAATGGCAGGGAGTTAAATGCCAGACCTCTCTGGCTAGTTTTAACCTGTCTCAGCAGTCTCTAGTTGACCCATACCGAACTCTGGCAAGTAAATCCAGATGGAGACGCTGCAGAATTAATATGGTGGCATCGCCAATGCCCATTGATGAATAATGAGCCGACGTTTGGCCCTATTGACACAGCCAAAGGCCAAACATAAGTGCTAAATGTAAGGACCCACCTGTAGCCACAGTGTATTTATCAATTAATAAATGTAGATTAAGACATTGTTCAGTGGCCAAAAGCCGTTCTTTGAAACCATACTGATTCTCTACCAGAACATTTTTACGTTCATCCAGATAAGTAGTCTCTTCATGATAACACCAGAATCATTTTTTACAATTGAGTCACTCAGGGAAAAGGGGCGATAAGGTGACCCATGTCACCCTTTTTACCCCTGTCACCCTTTTCAAGTACTGGAATAATAAATTACTCTGACCATTTGTTTGGTAGAACCTCGCTGCTGGCTGCATTCAAAACATTACTAAATATTGGGCCACTAAATGCTATAGTACTCTTATAGATATACATCGGAACCCAACTTAGGGGCCTATTACGATGGCAGGCGGATGAACCGCCGGACCTGCGGCGGACATCCGCCCGCGATCGCAAGCCAGAAAACCGCCGGTCTGATTAGGATGGCGGTGGTGACCGCGGAGGTGGGAAATTCCGACCGCCGCTTTTCCGCCGGTTGCCATCCGCACTCCTGCCTTGCGGATGGAGAAGGACCGGGATAATGGTGGCGGTGCCGATCTGGCTCCGCCGGCACGATTATGTTGCCGGCGGTAGCCAGCCTTTCCTCAGCGGTCACACCGCCATGGAAAGGCATGCGGAGAATGTCTTCCGGGGGCCCGTTCCGGGCCCCCAAAGTGTTGGGGTGGGGGGGTGTACTGGGGGAGTACCCATGGTCCCCCCCTACATTTTTCTGTACCAGGTGGCAGGCACTGTGCAGTGCCTGCCACGCAGTGCAGAGAAATGCAGGACATGCTCCTTTTGACATCGCGGCGGTGCTGCATGCATCAGCAACCGCCGCAATGTTAAAGCCCGCGATCCGACCGCAGCGGTCGGATTTCGAGCAAGGTACATCGTAATGCAACCGGCGGTTATGTCGCGGGCTTTGAGGCCGGTCTTTTCCCGTTACCATGGCGGTCAGGGAGGTTTTCCTAACGCCATCATAATAGGCCCCTAAGTGTGAAAGGCAGCCATCAGATTGCCATCACATTTGATTGACAGTACATTGAGACGCAAAATGCCTTAGGTGCAGCACCAGAAAAATGTGTTAGAGCACAAACCACATTTCTGTGCAAAACCAAACCTCATATTTAGGGTCACAAACAGGTAGGTGCAAAATAACCCTTGGTGCAAATTCAACATGATTAAAAAACACATAAATGCAAAAACAGGCTTATGTGCAAAAATATTTTTTGTGCAACTTCAACAGGAGTGAGGACAGGCTTTAGGTGCAAAAACAAGTACAGAAGCAGAAATCACATTCACATGCTTAAAATTATTCAGGCGAAAATTCACTCTAGATAAAAAGTCAGCACGGACGCAGTATCTCATTTCAGTGCAAAACCACTCAATATAGAGATGCATTAGTAGGATGTCACATTAGGTGCAAAAGATGTGCATCAGCATAGCAACCACCCTCGGTGCAATATCTGCATAAGCGTTCAAAACCGAAAGGAGTAGAAATAACATTAAGGTGCAAAATCACTTTTAGATTTAAAATCTCCCTTGAAGCAAAGAAAGCTGCATTGTTGTATCACATTAAAGAGCAAAATCACATCCAAGTGCAAAAAACATTAAGGTGAAAAATTACTGTTTATGAAACATTAACAGGAGTTTGGAAACATTTATGAGCAAAGATCACATTTTGGATCAAAAATACATTTATGTGCAAAATCATATTAAGGAGCAAAATCTCTATTGAATCACCTTGACTTGAGTATTAAAAAATATTTAAGAGCACAAATATGCCCCCATTCCAGTGCTTTCGTGCTTTGCTTCCCCGTACTCACTACAATTGAAAGCATTCTATAGGCAGTAAATGACATCCCCCAAATGCCAAATGTTAACGTTAATACTAAAATACTCCTCTGGCCTGTTTCAACATTTTAATGACACTTTCTGCAAGCAATGACTGAAGGGGGGCTGAGCCAAAATACAATAAGTAAATAACACAATACAATATAATGGCTGAAGTGTGGTGAATCAAATGCCATATTCCCAGCAAGAGTTGTGGCAAACAGCTATATTTGCCTTTAGCAAACCAAAAATTGTGTTGTTGGAACTCCACATGGGCAACACTATGAGGTCCCCATTGCCTCCTCCACTGACTCTGCCACCCCAGACTTATCAATACTAGGGGCATCAGCAACTAAAAAGGGTAGAGTCACTAGGATTACATGTGGGAACCTGAGGATCGCCACAAACTTCATAATTTATGGGGAATTGGTCATTCTGATCTCGATTCCCTCGGTAATTGCAAATTTTTCCTGGTATTTCAACCAGAAAGGTGGAATTCGTGAGGGAAGCCCCACAGATCTGCTGATTTACCAGGGATCTTGTATTCTCAGCTCTGTAGGTAAGTTCCGATAATGGCTGAATAGAGTTTACCGGGAGCTTTAAATGAGTCCTTATATGGCTTCCCTAAACTATTTTACGGAAAACCAAATTTACAGCACATTTCTGAAACTACTTGAGGGCACGAAATATAAAGAAGCAGGGCCCAATTCACAAAGGCAATCTGAGACAAAAGTCTAACTTTACGACTTTTGGTGTTCACAGAGGTCACTTACAAGTCATATCTTTACGTCCGCAGTCGGGCTGGAATCTCCGGCTTGGGCCGTACTCTCCCCGCCCGGGCTGTACTCTCTGGCTAGGGTCGTACTCTCCTGCTCGTGCCGGATGAAGTGTAAACAATGGGCCGAATGCAATTTTTACAAAAAATAACATTAGGAACATGTGATGAATGGTAGAGGAGGTCATGAAAATTATTTTGGGTGGGAAAGGGTATGGCCGGACACTACATCATATCCCGGAAAAGTTTGCTCCTTTGCATCATGGTACATGCAGTCCACAATTTGCTCTCCGCTCTGTGTTGACTGTAGTATCAACACTACAATCAACACTAAGGGGAGCGCAATGTTCACATTAGTGTTGACTGTAGTTTTGACACAACAGTCATCACTGAGGGGAGGTCAAATTGTGGACTGCATGTACCATGATGCAAAGGAGCAAATTTTTCTGGGATATGATATAGTGTCTGGCCACACCCTTTCCCTGCCCAAAATGATTTTCAGGACCTCCTCTACCATTTATCAGACATTCCTAATGTTCCTTTTTGTAAAAATTGCATTCCGGCCCATTGATTACACTACATTCGGCCCGAGCCGGAGAGTACGGCCTGAGCCAGAGAGTACAGCCTGGGTGCGGAGAGTACGGCCCAAGCCGGAGATTCCGGCCCGACTGCGGACATAAAGATACAGCTCGTAAATGACCTCTGTGAATACCAAAAGTCGTAAAGTTAGATTTTTGTCTCAGATTGCCTTGGTGAATCAGGCCCGCAGTGTTTCCACCTCAGTATACCATGTCCATGTCTTTGCCCTTTCTATATGTTCTAATGACAGTGCCATATATTTAATGCAACTGGACAATGTCTTCTGCCATTTACAGATCAGATAAGAATTGTTGAAATCTAGTTTTAGGGATTTGAAATACTTGCAATGCTTAATTAGAGCTGTGGTTGCAGGTGGTGCCATAGGCACTTATGTTTTCATCATCAGACTTTTACCCAGACAACAGAGAGAATGGCAGAAAAGGGGGAAAGAAGGAGGAAGAGAGTCAGGAAACAGTGACAAAGGGAGAAAGCAGGGATGAAAAATAACCTGCAAAAGTGAGATAAAGGAACAGGGAGTGTATAGTGGTGCATGAAAGAGGCATCAGGTAGGATCAAGACTAGGCAGCCTAGGTATTCAGCAACTCCCACATTCGGCAGTGATGGCTGCTGGCTTCCGAGAAAAACTTTGGGCCTCAGCGCTTATTCTTTTACAGATTAAGCATTAAATACTGGAATATATATTCCTCATTTTTCCAGACACATTTTGTCTAGCATATTTGATTCTAGTCTTTTGGGTTTCAAAGAACATATAAATTATTTAACCTGCTATTATATTAAAGTACCTTCAGTTTTGTCACTGATGTGTCACATTAAATCCTATATTCTGGAGAATTAAGACACATTTAAGACACGCATTCTGAAACTTTCTGAAACTTTCACTGAATGAATTGAGTTTAAGCATATGATGGCATTGAAAGAAGCCCTACAGGCACGGAACTTCTGGGTCTTTCTGTAACTTACGATGTTCCAAGATGGCTCCGCTTGGTCAGCCCCAAGGTATTCCACGTAGGAGGCAAATCCCTCGTTGAGCCAGAGGTCATTCCACCACCTCAGTGTCACAAGGTTTCCAAACCACTAAAATGAAAGAAAGCACATAGTGAAGCATTAACGAGATGAGCCGTTTGGTTCAATTTTCATTGGCATCAATTCAAAAACAATCAGGCTTGTTTCTTGTGAAGGGGAGGGCGCTCTGCTTCTCGTGGGTCAAAAGCCTATAGCTAGAGTGGACTTTGAGAAAGTCACAGCTGCAAAAAGCTGCACCTTTTTATTTCCAGTAATAAAATGACAGCGCCTAACTTCCCCTGTAGGTAAATGTGGGCTGCCAGTTTAGTACAGCATGTCCCAAAGCCTCAATTTCACCACTGTCTACTATAGCGCGGGGACACCCCATTTGGGGTAGCTGCGCACTCAACAAATGCCTTTTATTATTTATTATTATTATCTGTCTCAGCAGACAAGGGTGAGACTGCAATATTTTTTTAAAATAAAGTAATTCAAATGCAAAAATACAGGTTAAAGGAGCCAATAGAGTACTTTCTTCAATGAAAAGGATAGGGCATAAATCATTTTATCACAAGACCGGAGGCTAAGATTATTGCAATCTTCTTTATTGAGCCACCCAGAGCAGCTCCTTTAAAGAACAAAGAACATTAACAAAGTTCTAAGAATTCAACAAAGTGCCAGAACCACCAGCCATCTTCCTTCTTTTTTGCTGCTGCCCAAACACATAAGTCTTGTGTGCTGATGCTCTTGCAGTTAAATGAGTTTGAGGGCTGGTTGAGATATTCTGTCTTTTTTTGGAATTATTTATTATTCTGCCGCGTTCCGATGCTTGAGCCCACATGCGTAGCGTCTGTGGGAAGTTTAGAGACGCGACGCGAAATTCATACGGTTAATCTAAAGCCGGAATAGGTTTGGGTCTGCCAAATGTTATGTGCGGGGCGCGTGTTTGATTTCCGAGCGCCCCGCGGTATTAGTTTTAGATTAGGAAGATTATTTATGCCTTGGCGTATATGTTAGTATTGACCTTCGTAGCGTATATTTTTAAATAAGGCACTCACCGTTGGTCACCGCGCTCGGGAACTGCAGCGCGCACGGCAAACACAGACATCACAATGCAAGGGGGCGTCTTGTCAGGGAACCATGCCTCAGTAAAGGATGGCTGCGCAGCTCTTCACCAGCTTGACGTTCTCATTCACGCAGGCATGTAGAGCCTGACGCGTGCATGAGCGCTCCTGTCAGTTACCGGGAAACTGACAAGAAACACTCGCTAAAGCTTTTGGGAGCATTTAAAGGCACATACCCTTGGGTAATCAAGAGAAAATCTTATCGGAGGTAATTCAGAGAGGATTACTGTATTTTTAGTGGGTTTCTCGTGTTCATTTTAGGAAGTTTAGCTTGTGGATATTTTTCTGGTGAGAATTTAACAGGATTTTCGACAGAATATTAGCAAGAGGAGTATTTGTTAAAGGGTGTTACCTTTCTAGAGGTGGACCTTAAGTGGCTAAGGAAAGTATATATTTCCTGTTACAATGTCTGAAGAAAATGTCAATAGACAAAGTGACATTAGTCTGGAAGAGAAGATTGGCAATATGCTAAATAAGTTTGCCACTGATCTTGATAAAAAAATGGACAAGAAATTTGAGGACTTATTTCAAATTAAAGGTAATTCCTTCCAAGAGGAGCGTTTTTGGTCAGCAGGTGAGGGACCTGGACCAGTGTTGAAAAAGGGAGGAAAAGTTAGTAGGAAGCGAAAAAATTTAGAGGTTGATGGTTTTAAGAGTAAGAGAGCAAAGGCTGCCTATGCTGATGGTGGATTTCGTAATCGCACGAAACATGGTAGTGTCGAGGACACACAAGGGGACCATGGTAGAGGTCCAATGACTTCAGAATCAAGGATTAAAAGTAGTAGAAGGCATACTACTATTCTTTGTGATGAATCCTCAGGCAGCGGAGAAATAGAGCCGAGTTGCTCTTCTGAATTTGATTCTGAAGTGGAAATTGTGGAAAAGGATAAGTCTTTGGACAACAAAATAGGTGACAAGGCAGATGGCCTTGGTGGTGTGATGGGCCCCCTTGGGGAGTCAATGTTTGACCCAATGATGCTGAAACATCCCCTTTCTCCAGAATGGAGCCCGGCTCCGCATGTGGCTGAATACGTGGAGTTGTGGTTAAGGAAGCAGATCCCAAAGGAAGTGAGAATGAGGCAACGGTCAGAATGTCCACGGCCTAATCTGGCCAAGAAAATTGTCATGACACCTGATCTTGACGCTAAAATAATTGCGTTCATTGGGAAAGGTCCTAGAGATCCAAGGAAGGAATTAGATAAAGGATTAAGAATGTGCCAAGATAGGCTCTTGGATTTGACTGGCCCGCTCACTAAAATCTTTGATATGGCCGAAGAGGCCTATGTTGGGAAAAAAGATTTGGATGTGGAGGAGAGAATGGCTACAAAGAGCAGTTTGCTTGCTGGGTAATGCAAACCCAGCCCTTTCAGTGGAGAGAAGGAAGAGTATCCTTCTCAAAATAGACCCAAAATTAGTTGAACTTGCTAATAATGAAGGTGGCAAGGAGGCCAATGGCATGTTATTTGGAGAGGCATTTATAAAGGAAATCTCAAAATATGTTGGGGCTTTCAACTCTTTACAGAAATCTCAAAGAGAGATAAAGAAGGTCTTTGACCGTCGAGTTTTTGGTGGAGCCAGGCGAAATAGAGGTCGTGGACAAGGGACTACAAGGACCTCCTTTTCAAGAGGGTTCAGGCCCTACCAATACCAAGCACAGAGTGGCTACCAACCCTGAAACTTTTATCCTCAAAGGCAGAGAGCCAACTCGAGAAGAAATAGACGGTCTAGAGGATCAGGTAAGTCAAGGCCCTTTTGTTATCCATGTAAAGTTGGGCGGCAGACTTGCTCAATTTTATCAGAATTGGTGTGTGATAACAGGGAACCCGTGGGTTCTTCAGACAGTCATGGGGTATCACATAGATTTCGTAGAGGAACCGGTTCAGTACCGTTGTCTGGATATGATAAGATTCAATTCAAAGTTATCAGAACTAGTGGATACAGAAGTGAAAGAATTGGTGAAGAAAGGTGCAATTGTGGAAGAGTTTGACCACTGTGTGGGGTTTGTGAGCAATATTTTTCTTGTGGAAAAGAAAGGGAAAGGTATGAGACCAGTCATAAATTTGAGACAATTAAACAATTCGGTGGAATACCATCACTTCAAGATGGAAGGAATGCATATGCTGAAGGATGTGTTACAGTCAGGAGACTGGATAACACGTCTAGATTTGAAAGATGCTTACCTGACTGCCCCAATCTGGAAAGAACATCAGAGATTTCTAAGGTTCAGATGGGGAGGAAAGTTATGGAAGTTTGTCTGTCTCCCCTTCGGGTTATCCTCGGCCCCATGGTGTTTCACCAAAATGCTCCGTCCCTTAGCTGCTTTCTTGAGGGAGAGAGGAATTCATCTGATTATTTATTTGGATGACATTTTAATTATGGATCAGGAGAAAGAGAGAGTGGAGAGTCACACGAGGTTGGTGTTAAATCTATTAGAGAAACTTGGGTTTGTAGTAAACAGGGAGATGTCTTGTCGAATTCCAAGTCAAGAGATGAGATTCATGTATCAAAGGGTTTTACCCATTCTGTGTCTATGGGAAAATGTGTTCATACATATGGCCCTTAGGGTTTTTGATAAACACTATTCAAGGTCAGCTAAGATTGCCGATGGAGAAAATAAAGAGGATAAGGAAGGAAATTCAAAGAGTTTTTTTTGATGGAAGTGATTTCTTTGAGAATGTTGGCAAGGATTGTGGGTCTGTTGTCTTCAACAATTCAAGCTATTTTTCCAGGACCTTTGAATTATCATGCTCTTCAAAGGTTGATGGGCACTCACTTAAGACGTGGTATGAAATATTCAGAGGAAATAACCCTTTCAGAGGAAGCGAAGTTAGAACTTCAATGGTGGTTAAGAAATATGGAGGCTTGGAATGGGAAAGCAATTTTCGGAGTAAATCCGGAATTGATCATAGAGTCAGATGCGAGTTTGACTGGTTGGGGAGCTCATTGTGGTGTGACATCAACTGGAGGTATTTGGACAGTGGAAGAAAGGAAAATGCATATAAATTGTCTAGATCTGCTAGCATGGTCTTTTGCGATAAAGAGCTTTACAAACGACACAGCATGGTGTTCGGTTCTGTTGAGAATGGACAATGTGTCGGCAGTGAGATATGTGAACATGTTGGGGGGCCCACGTTCAAAGGATCTAGCAGATCTAGCGAGATTTATTGGGATTACTGTTTGAGCCCGAATGTTCTGGTTCAGGCGGAACATATTCCAGGTCTGAAGAATGTGGCGGCAGATTGGTGTTCGAGGAATTACAGGGATTCCAGTGATTGGAGTCTCCACAGATCAGTGTTCCTGAGGTTGATGGAAGTTTAGGGACCTAGTTATGTGGATCTGTTTGCGAACAGGAGAAATACCCAGTTGGAGAAGTTTTTCAGTTGGCGTCCAGATCCAGATTCTGCGGGGATAGATGCTTTCAGGCAGGATTGGAGGGGGGGACTTCATCCTTATGCTTTCCCTCCTTTTGTTATGATCACACGAGTAACCTTATTAGTACGCAAGTGGAGGGAAACAGTGGTTTTGATAACCCCCCTGTGGAAGTCTCAAGTCCGGTACCCAATCCTCTTAGAAATGTCATAGATTTTCCAATTTTGCTACCAATGTTTGAGGACATTTTGTTGGGTCCGTTAGGGGAGCATCACAAGCTGGTTTTGTCAGATCAGTTGAGACTGATGGCATGGAGAATTTCAGGAGAGTCTGGACCTTTGGAGGAGGCTTCTAACCGTATTAGAGAATCCTGGGCTCTAGGAACAAGAAAAATGTATAGATTGGCGTGGGAGAAATGGTCACGCTGGTGTGTGGAGAGGGATTTTGATCCCGTTTCAGTGAGTGTAGTCGAACTGGTCAATTATTTAACAACTTTGTTTGGAGCTGGTCTGGCTTACAGAACTATCAATGTGCATAGATCAGCCATTGCTGCTGGTCACGAGCTGGTTAATGGAGTGTCTGTGGGTCAGAATGTTCTAGTGAAACAGTTAATGAGGAGTGTGAATTTCTAAGCCTCCTGTGGACAGATATTCTTCTGTTTGGGATGTATCGAAGGTGTTATCATATTTGGAGAATTTGGGAAACAACAGTGGGTTGTATTTGAGGATTTTAAGTGGGAAATTGACGACATTGTTGTGTCTGCTTTCTTTTAGAAGGGTTTCAGATGTGAAAGCTCTGGATGTTTGTGCTAGGATTTTTAACCCAGAAGGAGTTTGGTTCTATCTGTGCAGAAGAACGAAAACGAATTCAGAAACTATTTTCTACCCTTATTTTGATGGGCATGAGTGTTTATGTGTTGTGTGTTGTTTGAAGGAGTATGAGAAAAGAACTTCTGGCTTTCGTTCTTCAAATGATAAGCAGCTTTTAATCTATTATAGGAAACCTCACAGGTCTGTGTCAAGCCCAACTCTAGCTAGATGGGTGAAGGAGGTGTTGAGGAATGCTGGTGTTGATGTAAGCAGGTTTGGTGCACATTCTGTGAGAGGTGCTTCTGCCTCGAAAGCATTCATGCTTATGTGTGCTTTGCATGATATTCTGAGATGTGCTGATTGGTCTAATGACTCGGTGTTTCGGAAATTTTATTTTAAACCAGTGGTAAATGCAGCTTCTTGTTTGTTAGAGAAGCTTTGAATTTGCAATAATCTTAGCCTCCGGTCTTGTCATAAAATGTAGATTTTCATCAGCTTTGATGGACAGAAAATCTGGATTTTATTAAAGACACGGAGGCTAATATAATCCCTCCCTTGTCCCAACCCTTTATTTGGTAATTGTTGTATGTTCTTTCTTAGGTCGTGGACAGCAATGAGGAAAGAAGATGGTTTCCCGTAAAGAATGGTCTTTTCGTCTGGAGATATCGAGCTATTGTTATAATGGACTTATGTTCTGGTTATGTTGCAGTGCTCAAAAAAGAAGGAAGATGGCTGGTGGTTCTGGCACTTTGTTGAATTCTTAGAACTTTGTTAATGTTCTTTGTTCTTTAAAGGAGCTGCTGTGGGTGGCGCAATAAAGAAGATAGCAATAATATTAGCCTCCATGTCGTTAATAAAATCCAGATTTTCTGTCCATCAAAGCTGATGAAAATCTACATTTTGATGTAAATATGATCTGCATACGCACGCATATCTTTGGATACAGTGTCACATCTTTCATGTGAAATAGACTGGCTTGAGGCATAGGGCTGTGCCTTCCACAGTTTCTAGTCTATCATACTGCTGTAGGAGAGAGGGTTAAGAGTAGCATCAATTATTTGTCTTTTTGTTTAAATTTTTCATCATCATTTTTTAGGGAGCACTTTTCTAGAGCTATAGAAAGGTACAAAAGAAAATGAAAAAGTGAAAAACAAATTATGTTGTGTGATGTTATGTTATGTTATATTATGTTATATTATGTTAAATAAATTTGTAGAGCGCTCTGATACCTGGATGTGTCCCAGTGCTAGCTTAGATTTAAACAATAGCAGTCTGCGACCAGGCCCTAGATGTTAAATAACCAGATTTTCAATCACTTTCTGAAGGTGAGCTGATTGGGGGAAGATCTAATATGGAAAGGCAGTGAGTTCCATGCCTTGGCAGTACCTTTGAAGAAACTTCTGCCTTCCCTTTTCGTTCTCTTGAATTTGGGAACCACTAAAGTTTTAGCTCCGATGGAGAGAAGTGTTGTATTTGGTTCGTACCATTTAAGATTCTGCCCAAGGTGGCAAGGGCCTGTATTGTGGAGGGCCTTAAAGGCTGTACACAGTGCCTTAAGTTTGATGCAATGCCTCACCGGGAGCCAGTGGAATTTACAAATTTCCGATTAGACTGACTTAAATTTGAGTAAGTCGAGTAGAAGTATGGCTGCAGCGTTTTGCAGCATTTGTAGTTTAATGAGGTGTTGCTGCTGTATATTTAAATACAGTCCGTTGCAGTAATCCAGTGTGACAAAACAAGTGACGTCAAAACTGTTTTTTGTGACTCAAATGGAATGAATTGAAGAATCTTTTTATTCAACCTTAGAGTGAAAAAGGTAGAGGCAGTGACTGAGTTTACCTGGTCCCCAAAGGAGAGTTTGTTGTCCTTTTGGACACCCAGGTTTTTGGCTTTGTTCACCGGCAAGGACAGAGAGCCTAATTCATCTGGCCAACATGATGACAACCAGAAGGAAGTTTTATTTTCAAAAAGAATAACTTCTGTTTTTCCTGAATTCAATTTTAGGCAATTATTGCTCATTCAGGTACTGATGACCAGCATGCAGAAAAAGGCTCTGAGATGAATGAGTCCAGGGCGACCACTTGTTTTCTGTCCGAAAGAAAGGATCGCAGCAGGGTCAGTGCTGTTCCCTGCACACCGATCGTGGCTGGGCGGTCCATCAGAAGGTCATGATGGACCGTATCAAATGCTGCAAGAAATCTAACATTAATAATGCAGCATTTCCCCCAGCATCCAGAGCCTCTCTGATTTCTTCTGTGGAATTGATCAGAGGTGACTCTGTGCTGTGTAAACTCCAAAAGCCATACTGCATAACTTCTAGCAGCTGATTTTCCATGATAATGTTTGAAAGTTGGGTATTCATGGCCTTTTCAACTAATTTTACAGATAGAGGAAGCTCTGAAATAGGGCAGAAGTTGTTGGGATCATTAGGATTTAGATTTGTTTTTTTATTAGAGGCAGTATTGAAGCCTCCTACCATTCTTTAGGGAAATGTTCCAATGTTTACATCATATTAACGAGAATGGTGAGATTTTCAGCCATTAACTCTGGAACCATTTTAAGCATCACTGGGGGGAAACGGATCCATTGGAGAGCTAGACCTGGCCGCTTGGACTGGTCCAAGAACTGATTTAGTCGAAAGGGGAGCGAATTCTGAGAAAGAAGCCTGTGTTGAAAGAGAGGCCTGTTCTGTTTCTGATTGCATGGGTGAGAGGGTTTTCACGCTATTCCCCTTCAATAGATTGAACTCATTTTAGATGCCTTCAACTTTATTTAAAAATAACTGTGCAATGTTGTCACATAGCAGTTCATTGCTGTTGATGTGATTTTTGCCAGCCAGCATGGTTAGCTTGAGCCTTTTTTGAATAATTATTTTGAGGAGTTTTTTGCAGCATTAATCTGTTCAGTGCAATATATCGATTTTTCTCTAATAAGTAAGGTTTTATAGTCGGCTCGACACTGTTTATATTCAGTTTTTCCTATGTCACTGTAGTCTCTTGTCCAGACTTGTTCTTGATGCTTGCAGAGTTGTTTCTGCTTTCTAAGTGCGTCAGAATACCAAGGCGCAGTGCGGTGGAGGCGTTTAGAGTGCACATGTTTTTCTGGCGCTAGCCTGGTGGCTGCAGAATGAAGCCAACTAGTGAATAAAGAGGTAGAAGCTTCCAAGTCTTCATGAAAATTCGGCTGAGAGATAGAGAGCTGTTACGTGAGCTGGTCAGGATTTACTTTGTTCCAGGCACTGACTTTTTGTGGCATATTAGAGTCGAATATACTAGTCGGAAGGGTTAGTTCAAATATAACCGCATGGTGATCGGACCACGTCAGAGCCAGGGCCGGACTGGCCGTAGCAGGCACCGGGCGTTTCCCCAGTGGGCTGCAAGGGTGGGGGCCAGTTTTGGGCCCCTGGGGGGACGTTTTTGTTCCCGGGGGTCGGCAGTATCGGCCCCCTGTAACAAAATCGGCCGAAACCGGCGCTCGCAAACTGCTCGGCTGCACCCCCCCTCACGCCAGGGGGGGCCGGCCGAGCAGCTTGCCAGGGCCGGTTTCGGTTGCCAGTCCGGCCCTGGTCAGAGCCAGAGAGCCTTGGCATTTGAGTGCAGTGTGATTATTAAAGATGCCATCTAGCGTGTGACCCACGTCATGTATGTTCAAGGCCAGCACTAATCATGATATCTAAGAGGCGTACAGTGTCTGGGTCTGTGGAGGTTTCAAGGTGAAAGTTAAAATTACCCAGTATGGTGAAATTGTTGTGGAGAGCTCTTCTTCCAGCAGAGGGCCTACTTTGGCTGTAAAGGAATGTCTTGGACTTGGGGGACGATAAAGTGAGATACCTTTAAAGGAAAACTGCTTGAATAGTTCAAACGGAAACGAAAGAGCTTCACAAACATCTGAAGAAACCGTGTTAAAAGAGGCTAAGATTGCGTCACAATAAATTATTTCTAGGTCTCCTCCCCTCCTTAAAGGCCTGTCTAGTGTGTGGCATGCAATCAATTCTACTAGTACAGGTTTGAAATGAAAGCACATGTGTTGAAATGGCCTTCAAGCTCCTCACAACCACCATGGTTGCCATTAATATTCATAAAGTAGTGAATTTTTTTTTTTAAACTTCTTATATTTCGTACTTCCACTTTGCCCTGTACAAATCCATGTCAGCACAATAATGAAAAGTGTCATAATCATCGGAAGAAATATCAATCCGTAATCTGGATATCGGGTAAGCCAGTCAATATTGTTTTGTTTTTCAGAGTGAACATGCTGCTTAGAACCATACTTCAATTTATTTGTAGTTTTTCGTATTTTTATCTGAGTGTTTAAGTACAATCTACTGAATGCAATTTTTTTTAAATTAAAATATCAATGATGCGATTACTCACATATTCCACTAAACATAACACAAATTAGCACCACAAGGCCTTAAAAACATCAGATAGTGCAATATTGAAATGTCAATAACATAACGTAACATTATACATTCCTTTTTAGGTCTCGCGCCTTGCGTTGCAGTGCGCAGCGTGAGACCTCTTGTATGGGCTCCAGAAAGCTAACCACACGCTCGTGCGTGTGGTTAGCTTTCTGAAGCCTGGCATTGGCTGTAGCGTGCGTTTTTTTTTTTTTAAACGGCACGCAATTGGGCAAAGGCGGGCGCATGTCCCGCCTTTGCTCCGCCCATTCCCGCTCCTCTGTGGTGCGCGCGCACCACTGGTTTTCTTTGCAGGACCCTCCTACGTGACCCTTTCTCATCTTTAACTTTAACCTTGACGCAACGCAGCTGCATCGTCTTGTCTCTCACGTTTCTTGTTCTCCTCCTCTCTGGACTTTCATCATTTTAGCCATGTGTCTAATATAATCTCTCCCTCCTCTTCCATCCAACTCCTTAGGTTCGCACTCTCTCATCTTTTTACAGCATTTGGGTCTGTAGTCGTCTTTTTCCGATCTTCCACTCTCTAACGCTATGTTCTTTCACTTTCTTTGCAATACATTTACGCAGGTTTACCTGTCATTCACTTTCCAATAGTTATTTTATATCTACGTTTTGATATCCCTCTTTACCCATTCTCTGTTGTCTGTGTTTATATGGTATCGTCGCCCTCTCAGTTCTCCAGCTCTCTTGATCTTGTCTCTCCCGTTTCCTACCCCCCTCCTCCTTTACCTAAGCCTCTCCTCCCCACATCCCCAGAGTATTTCCTAAGCCCGCACGTGCCGTGAACTCGCCCTCCCCTTGTAGGGAAATCCGTGACGATAACACAAGTAAAGGCGGGGGTCCGCTCTACTTCGAGTGCCGGATGGAACCCCGCTACTCCCTTCGCCTGCCCCACTGGGAGCCGGCAGTGGAAATAGTGCCCCCCCCTGCGAAGGACACCCCAACTGGTGTCAGCATGGCTGCATGACATTGGATGAACCGCTGTACTCCACACCCAAAACACACATAGGCTAACAATCTCGGAGGGTTAGACACATTACAAATTGTCAGCTGCCAAGTTCGACACCATAAATCAACCCCGACTTTTCACTACAACGTTTTGCATTCTGGGACTTGTAGTTTCAGTTTAGAGTACAGGCTTTTAAATCCCGGCTGTGCTGTGGGTTGAAAAGTCCTTATTGTCTCGTGGTGTTTACAGCTATCTTTCGTTCCGCCACAGGTTAGGTACCTTTTGCAGTTCGCATTAAGCTATTTAAAATGTCGTTTTTTTCACCTGTCTCATAAAGCGCACACATCTTCCCCAAAAGTTGTTCAAATGTCTTGGAAGTAGTACAGAATTGTATTTGAAACAGGGGGCGGGGGTGTTCGTGACGAGGTTACAGCACACACAGCAGCAGGTGCAACAGCACCACGGTTTTTCGGGCCCCTGAAACCCAGCCGGGGTTTTAGTATCCAACGAGTGGACAGACGGGCGGCAGAAAGGAAAGGGGGGTAGTCATTTTTTTACATACACCAGGGCCAGTGATACCTATGGTGCGCATATGTGCGGCAGTAGCCCTGATTGGAAGTTCGTATCACTTTGTGCCAGTCACAGTAGTTGCGCTCCCGCGTGTTTCTTTCGCTTCTCAGGAGCGTCTACACATGCAGGTTAGATGCAATGCAATAGGTCTCGCATTTGCGAGCGTTTTAGCTATTGGCATTGTAAATGACAATAACTTTTATTTATGTGTTTTGAAAACCTGAAAGCGGTGCGTAAATAAGCACTTTGTACTTGTAGTCCTTGCTTATGACAAGCAAGTCTGTCAGTAAACGAGGCGCAGTTACTGTCAGCCTTGGTTCTCGCAAACAACGATTATAAGTAGAAAAGTGCGTGTTTACGACCGCTTGCAAGTTTTTAAAACACATACATAAAAGGCATTGTCATTTTCAATGCCAATAGCTCAAACTCTCACAAATGCGAGACCTATTGCATTGCAAATGCTTGTTTAAAAAGTCTTAAGATTGTGATGTGACAAATGCACAAACCCACATGCACGCACATCACCCAGAGCCTAAGAATAATGACTTCAGTGACACCTGGGGCCATTTTACGGAAAATGCCCCAGGAGAACAAATTTGCACCCACTTCATATGCTGATCGTGCACTTTGGTATTATAGAAGGAGCCGCAAATGTTGATAGAGCCACATCTACAATATGGAATGTGCCGAGTGATCATAAGAGGACTTTCTCTCATTTGATTGGGTACATGCCCCAGGGAAATGAGGTAGACATTTGCCATTGCTTGAATTACATCCTCACCACGTCTCAGACGCATGCGCAGTGGCAAAGAAGAGTTCTGGAAGCACCCCTCCAAAGTGAGGCCAGTACACTTCAAATGAAAATCAGAGCCGCAGTTTCAAATTACAGCCCTGTCTTTCACTAATGCACTCTCCACAGCACAAGTACAAATTGTCAGAGTTCACACCTAATTTTCTGTGTAATCGGGACTACTGACACAGTCTGTGCCAGACGCACCAACTTAATGGTGCATCATGATGCAAACATTGAAAGAACACCAGAATTCAGGCCCTGGTGACCCTTCTTTAAAAAACACAATCTCTGCAGTCCAGTGCTAAGTTAACTATCTGTTCTACACACTAATATGAGGACGTGAGTAGTTGGCCGGGACTTGGCCTGCTGATTCTCCCTACCTGATCTAAGAATCATAGCTTAAGCATCCAGAGCTTTTCACCACCTCTTCATATCTCCCCGGGAGAGGACTGAACCATTCATATTTTCTAGCCATCAGGTAAGGGAAGGAAGAATTCAGACCTATGGAGTGGACTGCTATTAAGATGAAGCCTGCCTGACGCACTCGTCATCATCTTCTGGCCTGTCTGCATGGGCTGATCCAAGGAGTTTGCTCCAGGGAAACACACTGTCTACGGATGTGGAACCTTTCTGTTTCACACCAAGCCACCGACTACAAACTGCAGTAACTCCCAGAAACATCCTCGCTCTAGCATGTATACCAAAAGTGGGTTAAAGGGAACAATATGACGAGCACTGAACTGAACCCTCATTCATGCATTAATTTAGCAATCTCCTGCAGCTATATTCCCCTACGTGTAACAATATAGCAGTGAAAGCAGAGAATGCTTCCTGTTGCCAAAGAAAGGGCGACACCAAAGATGCATCACCCCGTGGTGCCCAAAATAGCTCTAGATAGGCTTATTGATAAACTAGAACCACCCTGATATTTATCTCTGTATTTCTCAGCGCGCTATCACTTTGAATCCATTCAATGGGTGATCCGTGAGAGGGACACATCTAATGTATGTTTTGCTTCTGTGAAAACTGTAGCTTAAGCAATAACATGGGCCGAGCAGGAAAGAACGGTTTTACAAATAATGGGAGTGAGGATGAAAGTAATGTGGAAGTAAAGTGTCTGCTTTCATAAAGAAAAAATATTCTTGCTTGTATGCGGATCATATCTCTTATCTGGTGTCTGTATCTAATCTCTATACTTGCAAATGTAAAGTTTAAAAATCAGAAACACGTCTTCAGGATAAGTATTGTAATTCTTACGCAATTAATTTGCTAATATTCCACTTCCCCTGGTATTTCTGATTCGTGTTTTTGTTAGTTAGAATTGACTCGCAAGATTAAGTAGAGATCGGGCTTTGCGTAATTGGGCAAGATCTTCTATTTTGTCAATAACTTGTTGAAACCGCTTCAGACCGTCTGTGTGTTGTCCATGGAGGTTAAGAAATCACTGGTCGGGATGCATGTTTCTCAATATATTGAGACCACCTAAGGGCCGCAGCTAGGCTTCACAACCACACGACTTCATTTGATGGACATCTCTGCGGCGACAATACGTTTTATTTGTGTATATTTCGCATTTCACTGGATCACTTGTCGGATGTTTATTATTTGTTCAAAATAAGCCCTGCAAAAAGAGCACATGGATTTTTTTTCTTCACAGCTGCACACGGTCGCCTACATTGGGTTCCAAATGCACGCCGTGACATACCAGTCCATAATCTATGCTCTTTAGATCTTTACCTCGCCGCTGCAGGTAGGAACAGGGATATCTGCTTGACTGCTTGGGGGTTTTGTCATGCTTACTTCTTGAGGCGGAAATATCTCCCTGCTGTTATCTGCACTACCTTAGTTTGCACAAGTCACTAGACAAGAGGAAACACTGCCATGCATATGTACTTGGAACTGTGTGTCTCTGTAACTTTTCTCCTGAAAAAGCATATCCAATGCACTACCCTATTTCTCATCCTGTGCCTCTATCCATATCTTTAATCTGCATATACTTACCTCCTTTATGTATCTATATACTTTCAATGTATTTATGGATCTATATATTTATCACTTTCTTCTAATTTAGCATTTCCAAGGCACTACCCTAGTTCTCAGCCTATACTTATCTCAATATATCTTCTAGCCCAACCTTCTGACTCATCTCAAACTTCTTTCTACTACTCTTTCCAATGCACTACCCTATCTCTCATCCTATACATTTATCAATATATCCTTTACATCCACACTCATTTATCCCAAACCCCATACCACTACTATGACCACCAAAATAACCCTTTCTAGACTCTCGCCTACTCTACCCTCCTTGCATCATCGGACACCTCTTTTACTATACCGATGCCCTAAAACAAACCTTTCTAAACTCTTCCCTGACTCCTCCCCTCAAACCCCCTTCTCCCCCTCCTACTAAGACCTATAAAAAAAAAAAAAATCCTTCACTCTTTATCCCTCCACTATCCTTTTCAATCAGAATTAACAGTCTAACATATTCAATTTTCAACTATACTAATTCACCACTAATCCTTTATGGGTTCCAGAGTAGCGTGCTACTCGCCAATAAAGCGTCTCAACACCCCATCAGGGTTACAAGCGCTATATAAATGCAAACCTTTTTCCCTTTCTACCCTCCCCAACCCTTCTCAATCCAAATAACTGACTAACATATCCACCACTAAAATTACTTTCATGTTTCACCATAATAATTCAACACTAATACTTCTGGGTTCCAGAGTAGCGTGCTACTTGCGCTTCAAAACCCCATCAGGGGTAGCAAGCGCTATATAAATACAAACCTCTTTCCCTCTTCTATCCCGCCACCTACCCTTCTCTACCCAAATAACTGAATAACATGTCCACTAATCAAAGTTACTTCATTTTTTACTAGACTAATGTTCAACACTAATCCTTAATGGGTTCCGGAGTGGCGTGCTACTCGCCAGAAAAGCGCTTCAACACTCATCAGGGGTAACAAGTGCTATATGAATGCAAACCTTTTTTCCCTTTTATCCCTCCGCTATCCTTCTCACTCCAAATAACTGACTAATATCCACCACTGAAACTACTTTCATATTTTCACCATATTAATTCACCACTAATCCTTGATGGGCTTCCAGAGTAGCATGCTTCAACACCCCTTCAGGGGTAACCAGCGCTATATAAATACAAACCTTTTTTTTCCTCCTCTATCCTTCTGCTATCATTCCAAATCCAAATAACTGCCTAACCTATCCATCACTTAAAATGTACTTGCATGTTTCACTATACTAATTCAACACTAATCCTCTATGGGTCCCGGAGTAGCGTGCTACTCGCCGAAAAAGCGCTTCGACGCCTCGTCAGGGGTAGTAAGCGCTATATAAATGCAATTACAATACAATACAATACAATATGTTCTGTTATGTCATGGGGCAGCTGTTTATTTAGTGTTAGAGACCTCGAGTGGACAAAAGCAAACAAAAACCAATTACTTTTATACCTCTTTTCAATCTGTTTTATTTATAGCTTGGCCCTAAAATACCTAGATTTGTTTCCATAGAGTGAACCACATTTCCCCCAAACAATCTGTTTCCAGCTGTATGTTTTGCGTTGGAATCCGAGTAGCTGTAGATGACTTTCAATTCTTGACAGTGATCCTCATTACACATAGTCCAATTACTTTAGTTACAGAGTGCTTTGCTATGTTGGATACAAGCAAGAGAGCGGAGACACTATTGTTATGAGAAGAAGATGGAGATTGATAGAACACACCATCATAAGAGAACAAGACTCCATCACAAGAGCAGTCTCCAATGGACCCCAGAAGGCAAACGGAAGAGGGGCAGGGCAAAGAACACCAGGATGTAAACCGTGGAAACAGAAATGAAGGCCCTGAACCACAGCTGGTGCACCATACAGAAACTTGCCCAAAACAGACAGAAGTGGAGGTCCTTCATTGCTGCCCTACATGACATTCAGCATAATAAGCAGTAGTAGTAGTACTGCTCTGATATGTGGCAAGTAGTCTGTGTATGCAGGTAAGGGTAGGTTAGTGTAGTCAGGTAAGAGATTGTTGCAGGGATTCTGCCCAAGAACAGAACTATGCACAGGATTATAGGACTTTGGTGTATAAGGACTGAGTCATCCTACCACCTTAGTACCTATGAACCCAGGACTGACTAGCTATAGTGTCTCACTTGCTCTCCTACTCACTCACAGAGAAACAAGTGATTAGACACCCCAGTACACAACACTCCCAGATCTCTCAGGAATTGTGGTACCAAGACACACCTTTTCGCTCGCACTCTTGTACTTGTCCACAATAAGATCTGACAGAGACACGGAACAGTTAAAAATATTTATTTTAACTAACATACCCTAACATGCAGTATACGTCCCACAACAAGCAGGAAAATGTATAGTACAAATACATTCAGCATAGCAGCTAGTCCATATATCATGAAGGGAGATGTCATCATGAAAAGACAATAGAGAAAAGACTAGAGAGCCTAACCTCCCTCCCCTTGCTAGGAAAAAGTATTATGATATATTAGAAGATCTCTGGGCTTTGTCAGCAGACCCCATACCTTAGCCTAAAGATGGCAGATCTACTTCATAGGTGCTGTCTCGCTCTTCTCCCTGGAAAGGTCCCTCTCCAAGTGTGTGTTACCTATTCATGCATCCCCATAAGACCAAAGTTTGTTGTCCCAAACAGCAGCTGCATCAGTATGTTTTGTCTAGGTGCTTAGGCCTGACCTGAACAGCATAACAAGGGCATTGTTTATTGACCTTGCTCACAATGTTCGGACCAAATACCGGGAACAGGCAGAGAATGCACACAGCCGACTGTTCTCATGTGAAAAGTGTGAACAAAGTCATTGCAAAAATAAAGCTATGTAGTAAAGTGCGCAAAGCAGCGTAATGTCTGCAGAGCTCATGCTAACTTAGTGGACACAACAATGCCCCCAGGGGCCACGTGACAAGATGACACCATTCACCATCACACTTAAATAGCAACATTTCTTCTGCATGGTGATTGGTCAAAAGCAAGTGTGAAGAATTCAATTTAAAAAAAATCCTGGACTCTGAGAGGCGAGGTCCTGTCATCAGACCAGTGTCAGAGCATTCAGCAACTTGTTGCCTTGGCCTCCAGGAATGTGCCTCCATGTGCTGCATGTAAAATGATTACTTAAGTGTTTAATATTCAGTCATAAGATCCTGCTTGTCATGCAATGGCATCAGGTAGCTTGTCTCATTTGTTTAATTTATAAATAAAGATGTGTGATGACTTGCTGCTACACCGAGCTAAGTATTGCCCACGTTCTGATGTAGAACCTTCTGGGAAGGCTAAGGGGAGAGCTCTGAGTTGTGGCAGTTGTACATTGACTGTGGCTGGGGTGATTACAAAAAACCAGGCACTGGGGGGCGTGGTCTCGCTGCTCATGGAGTGAGACGCACGCCGTGAAAGCTCCGGACAGCCGCTGCCTTTACACGCTTCTAAAGCGGCATTGGGGCTTCGTTGGAGATGCTGCCTGGAGCGCTTGGACAGTGGAAGGGACTGGCCATCTCCTGGCGGCCGAGCGCTCACCTCGGGCTGCTGGCTGCGGTGTCGGTGGCAACACCGAGTTGGATTCCGGCCCGGGCGTGTGCAGCCACCATCTTGGGACCCCCGGGCCTTGAAGCTTCTCTGACCGGAGGGAGTCCACATCACTCTCCTGCTGCCGCTCCCCGGCGTCCTACCAGAACTCCTGGGGTCCGCGGTGGTGATTCGGAGGCCCGGACCCCCCGCCGCTGACGCACGGAGGGTGTACTCCCCAGCAGCGGCTCCCTTGGCCGCCATCTTGGGCCTTCTTGACGTGGTTCGCGGGCGCGGACCGCAAAGTCCTGGCCCGGCCACCTACTACTTCCTGGAGGCGCTGCACCTACGACTGGGCATCGGAGGCTCCCTGAATCCACTTGTTGCTCTGGACGGCGGGCGGCAGATCTCCCGCTGACGCAGGGCCGGATCCTGGCCGGAGAAGCTGTAGTCGCCATCTTGTGCCTTCCCAGGCTCTGAAGAGCTTCTGTCCGGTGAGGGCCTATTGCATCTCCCTGTCGCTACACCAGGGGGCCCTATATCCCTTTCTGGGGTCCGGGGCAGAGGCCTGGAGGCCCGGGCCCCCCTGCACTGGCGCACAGGGGGCGCGTTGACCTGCAGCCACAGCCTTCGTCACCATCTCGGGCCCTCTCACGCGGCTTGTGGAGGCGTGCAGGGGTGCCTGATCTGACTCTCCGCTACTCCCTGGTGACGTCGCTGGAGACCCCTCGACATCGAGCTTCGGACATCGCTGGCCGAGCATTCCCTACCTGCCGGGTGCATCCTCCTAGCCGACGGTGAAGGTGTGCTTGCGGACCCGGGAGGGGGGCCTGAGGAGGGTACCTGCGGCCGCCATTTGGGTCCCTGCCGGGCCTAGGAGAGCTCCTGAAGAAGAGGCCCCCCCGCCGACATCCTTCTGTGCACTGGTGAGCCTTGCACGTCTCTCGGGGCATTGGGGCTGGGACTTGGTGGCCTGGGTGCGCAGCTCTACCCCATAACGGACATGTCGCCCTCCTGCTGCTGCGCCTTCAGACACCTTGGGCCTGCTGGCGCAGCCCCGGGTACCGAGCTTCAGGCCGCTAGACAGACTGCTTCCCCAGCTTATCCTCTGGGGGTTCTGAGGCGTCGCTCCTCGAACCGGGGTACGTGGCGACGCTTGTTGGATTGGTGCACCCTAGGACCGCGACCAGCGCTGCAACTGGGCCCTGGATTGCCACCCCTCCTTTCTGGCTTTGCTCCCCGGATTGTTCGTGTGGCCCATTCCTGTGCGATCCTGCGGGAGGACCCCTGCTCTCTCCACTTGCCTGGCACTGGCCCTAGTGTGCCCTGGAACTTCGCCGCCCCGGCCTGCGACTCGGACTCCTTCACACGGCTAGGGGAGACCCTGGGGGTCCATGGACTTTGGTGGGTCGGCCCCCTGCTACTTGTCCCTTGCCTGGGGAGCATCCCGCTCCCGCCTATTGTGGTGCCCTCTAACATCTGCACGGGGAGCCAGCCGGCCTTGTGTGGCGCCCTCTGGCCTTGATCTCCTGTCTGGCGCGTGGGAACCTGAGGGGTCATGACTCGATCTAAGGCTGGGAAGGACACAGCTGCACCCCCAAAGGACAATCCCGTGACTGCCTTGTGGAACAAACCGGGCTCTACACCTGTCGTGGATATGGCATCATCGGCGGGGGGCTCCTCTGACCTTGTCACTCAATCCTTCATGGCCAATTTTATGCAAGAACTTAAATCTGAAATTGGCTCTCTTCGATCGGAGGTACAATCTTGCGTCAGGGAGCTCAGGAAATTGGAGGAAGGGTAGATGACCTTGAAAAGACTGTTGAGGCTCGCACGGAGGACCAAGAGCGACTTTGGCAGCATCTGGCCCTCTTGGAGGAACAACACATCGAGCTCCAAATCAAACAGGAGGGCTTAGAAAACCGGGGCTGCCGCAACAACTTGCGCCTAAGGGGGGTCCCCGCTGGGGCTGAGGGCTCGGACATCATGACCTTCATTGCAGACCTGTTACACGAAATCAGAGGGGATGAAAATGCATCCCCGCCGGCACTTGACCGCTCTCACCGCGTGTCTGGTCCTCCTGGTCGCCCCAGTCTTGTCCCCGATATATTGACCCGGATGCACTTTTTCACGGAAAAAGAGGCCATCCTTAAGGCAACATGCTTCAAATTGGAACTCACCTACAAGGGCGCTACTATCCAGTTGTTCCAGGACCTCGCCCCTACCACGCTTCGACGCCGCAGGGACTTCAAACCCGTCACCGACAAGTTAAGGGAGCTGGGTGTTCAGTACCAATGGGGTCACCCATTCGCACTCATTTTCCAATGGGAATCCAAACGTCGGGTGTTGCGATCCTTCCAAGAGGCCGCGCAACTGCTTCATCTCCCGGTCACTCCGCCATCCAGCCCCTCAAGACTACCATCCCTGAGTCGCGAACCTGCGAAACCACAATGGGCCAGGGTGTCCCGATCTCGACGCCTGTCTCACTGAGGGGAACGTGCTTCCTCTCAAGCCAAACAAGACATTATCCAACACCTTCGTTCTTTGGATGGTGGGCGATCTCCCTCATGCTCTCAGCCCACAGAGAACTAACGTCTAGGCATCTCCTCGCGTTCCACGGATCTTCGTCGTCTTCATTGGCCATCAGCGGAGGCGGGGTCGGACCCTCACTCCCCTGGCGTGCGCACCCCTCACTCTGAACACATCATGGCAGTGGTACCGGAGTGAGCTCCTCGACGGTGATGCTGATATCCTGAGACCCGCTTCCCCTCCTATTCCTCGGAGAGTGACATCTCTGAGATGGCTTGTGCCGTTGAGCCTAGCTTGCTCCTGGACTGGAATAGGTCATGTTGGCCACGTTGGTCACTGTTTAACTTGGACATTTTGCTTCTCTTCTTTTGCTCTCCTTTCCCTTTTCTTCTTCTCTTTTCTTCTCTGCTTGGCGGGTGGTTGGACCTAACAACCATGGGTGCGCTATCCCACGGCGAGGGCGGCTAAGCGCTGCTTCCACCCCCCCCCTGCTTTGTGTTGGGTTCTGCAAAATACTCCAGCTATACCTGCCTCCCCTGGGGACATACCGGGGGTGGCTGGGTGGTGCTGCGTCTCACTTTATTTCCTCTGCCTGCGTTGGCACCTGTGCGCGGTCTACCCTTGTCATGACTTCTGTACCCTGTCTGAAACTCCTTTCCCTTAATGTAAAAGGTCTTAACTCCCCCAACAAGCGCCGCCAGATATGGCGATATTTATTACAGCAGAATCCAGATGTTGTCTTCCTGCAAGAGACCCATCTGATGAGGGCAGATATCTCCCGCATGGCCCACCCTCGATACCCCCTCCAATTCTGGGCATCTGCACCTACTAAATCAGCTGGGGTGGCTATCCTTTGCAGGGCAGGTATCCGCCAGGGGGACTCAAGGGTGATCAGTTGCAAAGATGGTAGATTCCTCAAATTGGTGGTCAAGATCGGGCAAAGGGCTCTCACCCTTTGCAAAATTTATGCTCCCAATCACACTCAAGACCTCTTTCTTAGGGAACTCCTGCGAGAACAGGTAACACATGATGACTCTCACCTCATCCTGGGGGGCGACTTCAACCTGGTCTGGGATGCGGGTCTGGACCGTAGCGATGGCTCGTTCCATGGGGCGGGGGCCATGTCCTCCACCTTAAAGAGGCGTCTTACTGATCTTGGCTTACTGGATATTTGGCGCTACCACTCCACAGCCGCATGCGACTATTCTTACTATTCTCATGTCCATCGCTCTTACTCGCGCATCGATTACATCTTCGTTTCCCACTCCCTGATCAGCGACTCCCTCTCGGCGTCTATGTCCGACATCTCCGTCTCTGATCATGCTCACGTGGAACTTCTCCTGCAGGACCACTCCTCTCACCCAAGCCGTCCTCCCCGTTCCTCCCCAAGTTCTTCGAGACCCCATGGATGTCGCGGAGCTCCGGGAAGCTATCACGTCCTACTTTGTGTCCAATGATCCCCCCGAGACCCCCTTTCCCGTGGTCTGGGACGCTTTTAAGGCCACGATTCGAGGTCGTATTACGTCCATTGCCATAGCTCGGGCTCGGGAAGCCCGTCTCTTTGAAGACAACCTCTCTCGGGATATAAAAGTGCTTGAGAGATTGGATCAGGAACGTCCTCTGGCCCTCCACAAGAGACGCCTAGCCATGCTTAGAGGCCAGTTAAGGGCACATAGAACCAACAAGGCAGAACATGCTCTCTTGGCCTTGAAACAACGGTATTATGAAGGGGGAGACAAGGTGGGAACAGTCCTGGCCCGTGGCCTCTGGACACGGGCCGCTAAGGCACACATTGCCAAAATAAAACTGGAGGATGGCGCATGGGCCACCACTTAAGCCGCTAAACTAAAAGCCTTTCACGAATACTACTTGTCCCTTTATGCAAGGGATTCGCCCAGTCCGGAACAGATACAGGCTGTATTGGGAGATTGCACCTGGTCTCCGATTGGCCGATACCATGCCCAGCTCCTTGAGGACCCGCTTACTCAGGAGGAACTCGCCGGCGCCCTGAAGGATCTCCCTCTCGGTAAATCTCCGGGACCAGATGGCCTTCCGGTCTCTTTCTATCGCGCTTTTCTCCCGCAACTCAAGACCCATTTACTCCGTCTTTTTAATTCTTACTCGGACACTGAGGGACCCTCCGCATCTATGGCAATGGCCGAAATCGCCCTACTTCCCAAACCAGGGAAGGTTCCCAAACCAGGGAAGGTTCCCACACTCTGCTCCTCCTTCCGCCCCATTGCGCTTTTAAACACGGATCTTAAACTCTATACCAAGATATTAGCCAAGCGACTCGATCCGCATCTGCCCGGGCTTATCGAGCCTGATCAGGTTGGCTTCATTCGCCACCGGCATGGAGCGGACAATGTGCGACGCATCGCACATTTAGTCGGGAAGGCTCATCACTGGAATATACCCGCCTGCTTGTTGTTACTCGATGCTGAAAAAGCATTTGACCGGGTGGATTGGGTATTCCTCCGGGCTGTCCTGCATAAAATATAGCTGGGCCCTCGGATGTTTGCTAGGATCATGGCTCCCTACCTTTCCCCTTTGGCCCAGGTACGGGTTAACGGCCAACTCACGGAACCCTTCTCGATCCATAAAGGCACCCGCCAGGGTTGCCCTCTCTCCCCCCTCTTATTTGCCCTTGTCGTAGAACCCCTTGCTGTCATGATACGCCAGTCCCCCGATATTCATGGCATCACCCTCGGAGGGTTGGACCATAAAATAGCCTTGTTTGCGGATGATCTCCTCCTCACGCTGTCCCGCCCGCTTACCTCCTTGCCCGCTCTTCATGGGCTGCTCCAATCGTTTGAACTGGTCTCAGGCCTCAAAATTAATCATGCTAAATGATGGGCCCTGAATCTCACGATCCCTGAGGCAGAGATTCCCGTGCTCCAGTCTCTCGTCCCATATCAATGGGCTTCCCATTCCATTCGATACCTAGGGCTCAATTTGACCCCCAATCTCGCCACGTGGTCACAAGCTATTTGGCAGGAATGTAAAAAGGCCGTACTAGAGGACCTGAGAACGTGGAAGTCTCTCCCTCTTTCCTGGCTGGGACATCTGAACACAGTTAAAATGTCGGTGCTCCCAAAAATATTATACCTATTTCAGACTCTTCCCACACCTTTCCCACAACATCAGATTCAGAGCCTTCAGCGTGAGCTCACCACGTTCATTTGGGGAGGGCATCGACCGTGCTTCTCCAATAAAATTCTCTTGCTACTGCGAGACAGAGGGGGGCTGGTGTGTCCCAATCTGTTGGAGTATTACTGGGCCTCTCACCTTTGCTTTATTTTGGAATGGATGGTGTGGGAGAGTGAGAAAGTCTGGTTCCACATGGATAGGGCGGGGACCTGTAGACCCATATGGTATCTTGCTTGGCTCCCACGGGAGGCTCGCTCACGCAGCGCCTATATAGCCATCCCCACAAAGACGGTGCTTGATATCTGGGATAAGCTAGCATTGTCTAGAGGTCTTACCTCTTTCCCGTCTCCCCACGCTCCTATCGCACGCAACTCCCATTTCCCGCCTGCCTTACACCCACATTTTTTCTCGTATTGGTCAGATGGGGGTTGTCGGACGCTTCGGGACCTCTTTTCGGGGGATTCCTTTAAATCTTTCGATCAATGTAAACGGGACTTCCAGCTCCCTGAGGGGGCTAGGTTCCAATATCTTCAACTCCGGCACTGGATCCAGGCGTCATCCTCGGCACAGGCGGCCACCTGCCCCTTTACCCCTTTTGAACGGTTGGTGCGCTCTTTTGACAACTCCAGGGGTCTAATCTCTCGCACATACCAAGTCCTCCAGCACTCTCCACGGGTCGCCCCACATGCTTACCAGTCCAGGTGATAGTCGGACACATCCACCAACATCACGCCCATACAATGGGATCACTTGTGGTGCGACATTCCGAAGGTTTTCCGTAGCATTTCCCAGCGGGAAACCGCGTACAAGGTTATGAGACAATGGTATTACACTCCCCATAGGCTACACAAAATGTTCCCTACCTCTTCACCTCTCTGCTGGCGTTGCATGAGCGCTCCCGGGGGTTTTCTCCACATCTGGTGGGCGTGCCCGCTCTTGACCATCTACTGGAAGGAGGTCATTAGTCACATCAAACTGGTAATTGGCTTCCCGCTGCCCGATAACCCAACCACAGTCATTTTAGGCCTCAGGCCAGTGAACTTGCTTGCCATGACCCGCAGAGATTGGCATCTAAGTCTCCATATGCTTGGCGCCGCCAAGCAAATCATAGCTCTCTACTGGAAGAAGGCTGAAACGCCTCCAGTAAATGTCTGGTTCACTCGCCTGTGGCATACTATGGCAATGGAGTTGCTTACGGCGCGTCTGCAATTTCGAGACACCAATTTCACCAAACTTTGGCAACCGTTGATAGACTATTTTTGCAAACTGGAACATGCCCGTCTTCAGCCCCCGAAGCTCCAGGCTTTATGCCTTTTTGAAGATGCCGTATCCCCCATGGATGCAGATAGTCTCTGGGGAACCAATAGAGATACCACCCAACTCCTTCCTTCGGTGGGGCTCTCCCTGCAGGCCCCCATCGTCCCACCTTCTCCCTCAGCCTAGGCAGCCTTGCTCTCCTCTTGAATGGCACCCGTGGCACGCACTGGCCTTGGGAATTGCAGCAACCTTGCTCTCTTAGCCCACGTTCCCCGAACCGGGGGGACGCTGACCTTCACCCGCCTCACCTCTTCTCTGTCTCTCTGCCCTCCTCTTTTTCCTCTCTTCTTCTTCTTTTTTCACTTCTCAGTTTTCTATCGATTTTGATGGCTATATGGTTCTTATCTGAATTGTATTCTCAATAAACAGATTTGCAACAAAAAACCAGGCACTGCTCAAATTGCAGTACCCTACCATTTTCTAACTGCACAGCACTGCGAAACAACTTTACAACCAGTAACGGTCCTCTAAACGTGGATCAAAATTTTGTTCCCACAGATTCACATACTTTCACTGAATCATCAACCTTAACCAGAACATTATAAACTCCCCCTTTTATGATCATACTCAATCCTCCTTTTCTCCTTCAACTTCCTCCATTTCTGCTATTACATGAGGAAAGGTTTTCCTCAATTATCGTCATATTTGTGGGGCAAATATTGGGGTGGAGAGAAAGGAAGCTCTCCTGCAGCATTGTTTGGTGTGGCGGGCCAAGAAACCTTGAAAGATTTGCCTTATTTGGACAAAGACTCTGCGAGGGATTGAATGATTTTGACAATGAAGTTAGATAACCATTATCTTCCAAGAGTCTCCACCATTATGGAATGTTACCATTTTGGACGGAGGATTCAAACTGAGGGTGAATCCAAAGACAACTATGTTACAGATTTGATAAAATAGATGGCAACCTGTAAATAGGGGTCTCAGACAGAGGAGAGAATCAGAGACCAGTTTCTGTTTTATTGTCATTCAGAGAAAGTCTAAGAAGAATTATGGTTGAGAGGTGAGCCGACTTTCAGTGAGGTGTTGATTGCAGCAAAATGGATTGAGCACATTCAATTGTGTGCGACAAACAACAAAAATGGTGATTGTGGTGGTGTAAATGCAGTTGCCTCTATCTCACAAGAGAATAATGTAGAGGTTGTACGGAAATTCAAAAGGGCAGTGTTAAAGGTGTGGCACAGTAGCTCTGATGGGCAGCAGCAAAAAATGTCCAACAGAAAATGGCTATTTAAAAAAATTTGTTGGAGCCTTGGAGGAAAAAATATAAAAAGATGTTAAAGTGTATTGTGATAAAATTATGTTACACAAGCACATGCAGGGTTGTGCAGAGAATCCAGCTGAAGGTTAATGTAAAAATGATGTTTGACTCCTGGTTCAAGTTGACCATTGTTTCTGAGAAGATTTATGAAACGCTCTTTAAGTCCAAGTGTAAGTTGATGGGCATGAATGTAATTACTGGTAGCTATGGTGGACAAGCAACCACCTGAATATGGTTGGGAAAATGTATGTATCAGTAGAGGAGGTGATATTTTCAGTTGATTACCTTCAAAGGAACTTGGCGTTGATTGAATGCAATCTAGTAAGTTGATTTGAGAGCATGGGATGAAAGTAAAGTACAACAAGTGGGTGTCACATAGGTGCCGTTTGAAAGATTGTTTCCACTGTTTCAGAGAGGAAATGGGTTATATTTAGGGTTAGGTACACAGAATCAAAATAAAAAACCAGGCCAAGCGTGTTGTCTCGAATGTCAGGAAGGTGCAAGTTGCTATGTATGAACCTGTAGAAGTTGAGTTGCAAAACATATGTTGCCTGGATGCAGTTGTGCTTGTGGAAGACTCAGAGTGGTTGGCTCCCAGTGTCATGGTGAAGAAGGCTAGTGGTGAGATCAGACAGTGTGTTGACCTCAGTGTACTTAACAAGGAGGGGGTGGTCAATAAGTTTCACCTGCCAAACATCAATGAGATGATTTCACTATTGTCTAGGACCAAACTCTTTGCAACTTTTACCACCAGATCTGCCTTCATGAAGCCTCTCAAGATTTATTGGCTTTTAAAACACCCATGGGAGCATTTACATTTGTGTGTATGCTGTTTTGTTTAGTGTCCACAGCACAGTTTCCCAAAGAGATGTGGCACATCTGCTGAAGGATTTGACAGGTGTCAATTTTTATTAGGATCGGGATAGTCTACGGCTGTACAACAGAAGAGTATGATGAAAGAGTCATGAGGGTTTTTGAAAGATTTCAATAATCTGGTCTCACTTTACGTGTGTGTAAGAGTAGCTTTGCAAAAGAGGAAATCTCATATTTGGGGCATCAGATTTCAGGTGCAAACGTGAGACCCAAACAGAATTTGTTTGAGGCTATCAGGAATCTAAAGAAATCAGGTTGAAAGGAAGAACTTTTAACATTTATAACAAGACTGAATTTCATAGTAGATTTATCAGGTCTGGCTGAATGAACAAATAGAATGAGAGGTCTGTTAAAAAACTGTTGAGTTTATATGGGACGATGAAGGTCGGAAGGAATTCAATGACCTAAAATGTGGGTTGGAAAGGACACCTAACTAAAAAGCTTTTGAACCAGTGAAAGATTGTAAGGACTACATATTCCAGTTGAGTAGGGCTGTTTTAACTAGGGTTGGGCGGATGTCACGGAGCTTCACTCCGCAGAATTCTGCGGAGTTACAACAAACTCTGGAGATTCCATGGAATTCTGCAAACGGGCAGCAATCGGCACAAAAGCACCATGCTTGTGCTGTAATTTAGCACCGGGAGCTCGTTCCGTGCTGAAAATTCACACGGTCTGCCAGAGAGCGCAGCTGCTCAAGGTGATTTTGATGCCTGTAGATTAGAGTTTCTACTCGAGTGGCAGCTTTCTGATCACGAACGGTCGCGACTGCCCGCGTTGGAGAAATCTCACCAGGTGCCCTCCTAGTGAACAAAAATCCCACTAGGGGATGCCAAATCTCGCTCGTGCTCACCAACTTGCCATTTTCGAGCTGCGTGTGAGAAAAACTCTGACATACAGTGGTTGGCGGAATTTGTCCAGAACTCTGCATTACAATCATAATGCAGAGTGGCCGAATTCTGCGTCAGAGCGGAATATATCTCCCACCCTGCAAGTAATTGATGGTAAAGAAAATACTGTGGCGTTTATCACTAGGACACTCATAGCCCACACTGCAGCAGAGGAAATAGTGCTCAATAGGCATTTAGATGTGCCCATATCTTCCAACTGAATGCGCTTGGTAATCTTTGGAGCATTCAATCTATAGAGGAGCTAAGATTAAATCCCTAGATATGAGAACCTGAGCTCCAAAGAAGAGAACAGTATTTCCCGACAGTGAAAAAAGAATTACCAGAAGCCTATCTGATGACATCTTTCCAAGTCTTGTCAAGGCCTTGTAAGTTAGAGTTGTGGGCCTTTCTACCTTTGAGTCCTACAGAGCTTGAAGCCTTTATATTGTCGTTCAAGGACTACCAATCTTTAAAATTATGTACCACTAGGTTTGTTTTCACCCTTTACAAGGCAGGGAAATATAATGTTTTGCCAAATCAAAGTTCTTTTTTTACCTTGCTTGGGAATCCAGAGTAGCATCTGAAATCCAGAAAGAGACTCTGCAGAACATTCCTAGCTTTTGTCTTTCTGTAGAGGCTGCTCAGCACTTGGCTATCAGCCTGCTAACATTTTCTGGGAAAGGCTGGGAAATAAAGATCCTGCTCAACCACATTTGTCGGTCTCCTGCATAAACAGACCACTCCCAAAGGTCTGCAGCCGCAGGGAAGCGACTCAGCGACTAATTCCTCAACTCCAGGAATTTTTGTTTGACCTCATGGTCACAGGTCTGAATCCCAGCAGGTACACTGAAGCTTTCCTTCTGAGGTGACAATTACAATAAATACCCTGTTTTAACCATCAAGGTGCCTCATGGGGAGAAGGAGTCCCTTTACAATTGCACGTCATTATGGGACTCTGGGTTCTGGTCAGAGTGCATCAGTGACTATAATAAAGTATTTAGAACTCATTGTTGGTTTTCACTGATTGCAATATGTTAAAATGCAGGAGAATGTTTAGCATCCACCAGAATGAAACTTTTTACTGCAAGGAACTTAAATATTGAACCTCACTGGAGATTCCACAGAGCCAAATTAGAGTCCTGTGCAAAGTAATGCTCATGGCCACATGCACCTCTATTCCTGGCTGTTCTGCTCTCAGATCTGTAGGCTGGTCCCATACCACTGACATGTTGGTTTCCTAAGAAGGGCCACATTTTGAGTTAGTTGGTGACAAAATATCCTCAGATTTGTAGAAAAAATGGTAAATATTTCGTTGAAAGATGTTCCAGTAGTCTGGAATCCCCCAGTAGACGTACCTCAACCATAGGCATAGTATGATGGAGATAATTCCGCCTGAGCACTCTATACTTGGTGTGCATTCACTCACCCTTTGAGGATTTACCACAGCCCCCCATAAACCACAGAAATGTTTTTACCACTTATTGCATTGGGCCCTAGACAGCATTAAGGCATTTTTTCTGGAGTATTTTTCCATTGTCACTTTTGATTTGTAGTCTTCCTTACTTAAAGCATTAATAAATATTGATCCCGTTTGGTCTCCTGAATTTTTCGGTCATCAGCTATTTTTTTGTGTAGTCAAGAAAATTATATTTAATAATTTCCGTGCCCTGCCATTGTTTCTGTTTCAGAATGTGGATGCCTTGTTACACTGAACTTTCCAACCATTTCACCGCCCACTACAGTGTACAATTTTATCTTTGCCAACTTACTAAATAGGAACCAATTTCTGATATTGTATATGAAAGCAACAGGGTTCTGTTCTGGAAGGAGTTTCATTAGAGCACATTGATTTTCCAGATGTCTCCAACCCCAAACTAGATCTGTGAAAACTGGATAATCTTTCAAGCATTGTCTCTCACTAATGAGAATCACATTGACCAGCCATTCACTATTGCCAAAAATCTTAACAGCTTATAAAACCAGGAGCCATAAAGGGGCTGATGAAACATAAATGCAGGAGGCAGGATAATAACAAATAAAAATACTTTTAGGGTGACTGAGAGAAGGTGAAGATTTATCCAGCATCCCAGGTCCAAAGAAAAGCTTACCGCATACAACAATCAATGATAATAAAAGCTGTGTAAATATTGAATAAATTCCATGGTTAATCTTCATCAGTACATAAGTAAGGCGGCTGATGCTAATGGTTTAGTCCTAAAATTGCAGGTCTTTCTTTAAGCACTATGGGCCACATTTACAAAAGGTTTTAGCGTTTGCAAACGGAGATTCGGGCAGTTTGCGACTGTTAAAGAGTCTTTTGGCATGTACTAACCCTATTTTGCGAGTCGGTACTCGGAAGGGGTGTGTCTAGGGTGTTGCTTACTAACCGCAACTCGCTTGGGGATGTATGAATGTTTTGCGACTGGAATGAATTCCCAAAACATTCACAGCTTAATGCCTACTTCAAGTAGGTGGTAAGCCAGTGGCAAACGGGAAGGGGTGCCCAGGGGACCCCATCCCCTTTGTGAATGGTTGCGAAAACGTTTTTTAGGAGCAGGCAGTGGTCCCACGGACCACTGTCTACTCTTAAAAAAAGAAACTTAAAAGTTTCATTTTTCTATTTGGATTGGATTTCTATTTAAGGAAAACGGGCTGCATTTCGAAAAAGAAAAACGTTGCTTTATTTAAAAGCAAACACAGACATGGTGGTCGGCTGCCCCCAGCAGGCCACCAGTCCTGTGTTTTTATCGATTCCCAATGGGTCGCAAATTGCTACCTACCTCACGAATATTGATGAGGTAGGTCAATTGCGACCCCATTGGGAATTGCTAAATGTGTCTGAGACACATTGGTATAGGGGTTTATTGCATTTTGCGACTTCCTAATTGCGAGTCGCAATTAGGAACTCACAAAATCTGGCAGTCGTACATGTGGCCCTATATGTTTTGAAATGTACAAACTCAAAGTAGGACATCCAGCTTACTTCACTATTGATTATCAGTGTTATCGCTTAAAATCTGTATTTGTTCAAGAATGGTCAGAAACGTCAAGGAGTAGGAGCTTCCGGATGTCTCGTTAAATATGTGTGCAAGTTTACCATTGTTTAAAATGTGCTTAGTATTGTTTAAAATCAGTTTGACTTGATTACGTACTAAACTTTTTTTTTTTAAACTTTGTTTATTGCATTTCAAAGACAAATTTCACCAATATAGGTATCATGCAATACAGTGCAACATTGCAAACAACTGTCATAACTCGTGATCCATCGGTACAGTACGTAAACATTTTACATAGTGCAAGTTAATCAGTTCTCTGTAATCTTCCGTGCACCCTCCACATTATAATACCATTAAGCATCTTGGATAGGTGAATTAGTTATGGCACGCTGGTGAAGAAATTGGCGCAATGGCTCCCAAATGTCCCTGGGTTTTGATGTCGACGGCAGTTCCTCTGCATATACCTCCAATCTTTCTTTACAATATACTAGGTCTTTGAGCCAGTGAGTGTCTTTCGGTGCATGTTTACCTCCCCATGTTATGGCAACCCGCCTTTTGGCCATCAACAGTGATACTCGTGCAAATTTATCAACAGTGCCCTTCACTTGTGGCAGCAAACCCAGCAAGGACATTTCTGGCGTACATTGTAAATCTATCCCAGTCATTTGGCGTAAGTGTTGCACAACCTGCACCCAGAAATCCGCAACACGTTCACACTCCCACGCCAAATGCCAAAAGTCTGCCTCTAAATGGCGACAGCGCGTGCAGCGACTAGAGTCCCGGAGGCCATACTTGTATATCTTAGACGGCGTGTAATACAATTGATGAATGTACTTAAAGTGTATAATACGAAGGTTGCCATTGGGTGTAAGTTGGCTGGTTAGGTTACATACACTTTCCCATTCTGAGAGCGTTAGGGGGTTGGGAAGCTTGTCATTCCACCGGGCTAGACTCTTGTCTGGGGCTCTAGGGATGTCGGCTCGTATTGATCTGTAGAGCTTGGTCACCAACTTTTTCCGCGTAGGTGTAGTCAATAATACTTGTAAAGACTGTAGAGTAGGTGGTTTGTCTGGATATTTCGAATAATGCGACTTTATAGCATGCCTAAGCCTGTGTATCGTGAATGTAAAAATGGGCGTGGGGTTAGTAATGTATTGAAGGTCTGCCGCCGTGAGGAGTTTACCATTCGGGTATAGATCCTGCATGGCGTTCAGTCCAGCTTCTCTCAGCGCCTTCAACGGGCCCTTCTCCTGCAGTACCGAGATGGCAGCATGGTGTGCAATGGGCAATGCCGGGGCGTATATGGGTAGTTTGGAGGTGAGCCTGCCAATATCTTGCCATGCTGTAATAGTGGCGTCTATGGGATTAATTTCATCTTTCGGGGTGTTTCTAGATGTATGTATAATGATACCCGACAGGGGGGTCGGATTGGCGTCTCCATCCTCCACGGCAACATGTGGAGTATAAGCCGGTTCCAGGGTTTAAAGATGAAGGTCCAGTCCTTCTCACCCAGACAAGCAAGAGGGCAGCAGAGCAGAATTTCAGCACAGCAGGGCAACAGTCCTTCAGGACAGCAGTCCAGCAGAGTGGCAGCCCTTTCAGGAGCACAGCAGTCCTTCTTCCTGGAAGGGTTCACAAGTCGAAAAGAGTACTGTAGAGTTGGGTCTAAGGGTCCAATATTTACACAATATTGGAGGAAGCTTCTAGAGGTTTCCACCACCCTGAGATGTCAGACATCCCATTCCTCTCAGTCATGGCCCCAGCTTGTCTGGGGTCACAAAAGACTAGTGACAAGCCCTTTGTGAGAGCGTTCAGGCAGAACCTTTGTGGTGTGCAAATGTTGTGGGTAACAGCTCCTCCACCTCGTTAACTCAGAGTGGTCCACCCTGCCAATGCCTTTCTTCCCCTTGTTTCACTGTCTGGGGGCAATACACAAAGACCAACTGACAGCTACACCTAGTCATGTGTCCCAGGATCAGGCTGCAGGCACCAAATGATTAGGACAAGAAAATGCCAACTTTCTAAAAGCTGCATTTTCGGAATTGTGAAGAAAAATCCAACTTTACTATTAAAGAGGGCTTTTATTTACAACTCTTTAGCTTGACTTGTCTACCTGCTCCGAGCTGAAAGTTACAGCACATTAAATGTAACAAGGTAACTTCAATGTTATCCTATGAGAGAGGTAAGCCTTGCAGTAGTGAAAAACAAATTTGAGAGTTTTTCACTACCAGGACATGTAAAACTTAAAAGTACATGTCCTACTTTTTAAATACACTGCACCCTGCCCTCTGAGCTATTCAGGGCCTACCTGAGGGGTGACGTGTATTAAAAAGGAAGGTTTGGGCCTGGCAAAAGGTTTATCTTGCCAGGTCAAAATGGCAGTTTTAAAACTAAAGACACAGGCTTTAATGGCAGACCTGAGACATGTTTAAAGGGATACTTAACTTGGTGGCAAAATCAGTGATGCAGACCCACTAGTAGCATTTCATTTATAGGCACTTGGCACATGTAGTACTACTTCACTAGGGACTTACAAGTAAAATAAATATACCATTTGGGTGTAAGTCAAGTCTACCATGTTTAAAGGAGAGAGCACACGCACTTTAGCACTGGTTAGCAGTGGTAAAGTGTGCAGAGTCCTAAAGCCAGCAAAAACGAAGTCAGCAAAACAGGAGAGTTGAGGGAAAATGGTTAGGGGAGAACCACACCAAGGATGCCAGTTCTAAAAATTTGGTATAGGGCTTCTCCATTGTGTTTATTTTTAACAAGTGTAGATGGCTGGAACTGAGAGTGAACACAACGGTAAGTGGCTATTGCAATTCAAGTACAAGTGGCTCTGAGGTGGGTGAGAATGATGCGATAACTATGAGGAAGAGGTCAGTCAGAGGGATACAAAACACCCAGTAAGGATACTGAGTGGTGGACTGTTAGAAATGGGGTTTCTGATTGGCTAGGGTATGCACCTAGGCCAGGCAGAACCAGCCAATCTAGTCAGTGTAAGGGAGTTACACACCCAAGATAACCCCTGCTCACACCCTTGGTAGCTTAGCCAGAGGAGTCAGGCTTATCCCAGAGGCAATGTGTAAAGCGTTTGCGCAACACGCACACACATGTGCGACAATAAATAAACCACATAGACTACACACAATATTGTATAAAAATAAGTTTCTGTATTGCATATAAACACTGACCAAAAATACATAAATCATAGATGTGCATACTATGCAAATCCTGGAATAGTACTCGTTATCCTGACAGTGCAAGAATCAAAATGACATACATAACAAATATTAGGGCATGAAATGCAGCAAATTAGTTTGAAGGAAAACACATGAGTTACCATATATCACCAATTGTACATAAATCGCCAAATAATGGCAGACGTCTGTAGGGTGCAGCAGACCTGCACTCCTATTACATTTTATATGGTCATTGAACTTCCCCTTGCAGGGCACAGAAGTGCCTATGCAACTGTTACTGGTGGAGAGGTGTGGTGCAGCGGCCAGGGCAGCTGACTTCGGAGCAACAGGGTTCACGGTTCGATCCCCGGCTCCGGCGGCAGCTCAGCTCAGCACCATGTGACTCTGGGCAATAGCTCACTTAATTTCCACTACGGCCCCCAGCGCCTTGAGACCCGTAAGGGTGAGTAGTTCGCGCTTTACAAATACGGATTTAGATTTAGTAATTTGGGAGCTCCTGCGCTCCTCTTGGTGTTACTATGATATTGTCAGGCTGGCTCCCAAACTCTGATAAATTCCTGATTAGGGGACCTCTGTCGAGGACTCTTCCCCATAATGCAGACAACCAAATAACAAAATGTCCCATTGTAGGTGTCACCACTGTGGGGGGGCACACACTTCTGACTTTTGTTGGTAGGCCTCTCTGGGTCCCTCCCATGGGCAGGTTAGGCATATGCAGCTGTCCGCGAACGCAGCTGCTGAGCACACAAGGCAGCCTTCCGATATAGCCTGGGCCACCCAAGTAGGAGGTGTGGGACGTGGGGCAAACTCACCCGGGACCCAACTCAACCTAGTTGCTCTTGGGGTGATGAGAGTGTTCCTTGTGTCCTTGGGAACTCGCTCTTGCAGCAAGTAGTGCAGCGCCAGGCCGGACCCACGTGGTGATGCTCTGGGTCGTGGTGCCAGGCTGACGGACCTCATGTGCATGGCCCACCCCTGGTTACCAGGCAACACTCTAGTTGCAGTAAGGTGGTGCTGACGTCGCTGGTGACTTCTCTGATGCCCCAGCAACGAGTCTGGCATGGCACGTTGGTTCGGTCTTACCTCCTTGGTGCAGCCTGTGCAAGAACAGCTGCCGAGTCAGTGACAGAGTGCCCAACCACGCTTCCATAAAAAATTTTCAATCCTTAGAGAAGCAGGAAGGCCCCGCGCTGTTCACATAAATGAAATGCCCCACACACGCCAGTTCCTGGTAGGAGATAAGGGCAAAATGAAGCACTCGCCATGCGCTCCACAAACCGGCAGTAAGCAATGGAATCCTCAAGGTCGGTGGAATTCCAGCAAAACAGGGTGGGGGGAAGCAAGCACACAAGCCTCTGGAGAGCACTGGGGGAAACAAAGGCAGAGAAACAGGCAGCAGGCCAGCACATCATGTTACTTAGCAAAGTGGCAGTCCGTCCAGCAGCCCAGCAAGCAGCAAGCCAGTACAGCAAGCAAGTAGTCCAAATGGCGATTCATCCTGGCAGTACAACAGTCCCTGGCAATGTGCAGCATGTAGAGCCAGCAGTGTCTGGTTACAAGTCCCAAACAGTGTCTAAAAACATAAGGTCAGAGCCCCTGTACTTATGCTCAAAATGTCTTTGATGTGGAAGTAACTTCAAAAGAAATCTTAGACGTGCACAACACCCCCTTTCAATCCCAGCCCTGGCTCCAGACTTCAGTAGGGAGTAAACAAGCCCTTTGTGTGTGTGCAGGACACAGCCTATACAAATGTAAGTGTGCCCCACGTCCCTCTCTCCCAGCCCAGGAAGACCATTCAGTATGCAGATGAATGCAGATGCAACCCTGCTGTTACACCCAACCCTTCCAGTGTGATGGCTGTTTGGAAGATACGCACAAAACCTAACTGTCACTCTGAGCTAGAGATGGCTTGGACTCAGGCTGCAAAGCACAAGAGGCATAAGCACAGTGAAATACCGACTTTCTAAAAGTGGCATTTCTACAATAGTAAGCAAAAATCCACCTACACCAATAAGCACAGTGAAATACCGACTTTCTAAAAGTGGCATTTCTACAATAGTAATCAAAAATCCACCTACACCAATAAGCAGGATTTATCACCACTATTCCAAACATGGCACAGCTACTCCTTTCAGATCAGAAATTACCACTTAAAGACATATAAGAGAATTCCCAATTCTAACTTATGAGAGGAGCTGTACTCATTATAGTGATAAACAAAATAGGGTGTTTGTCACTACCAGGACATGCCACACAATAAAGGCACATGCCCTACCTTTTACCTACATAGCACCCTGCCCATAGGGGTACCTACGGCCTACCTTAGGGGTGGCCTATATGTAGTAGAAGGGGAGTTTCAGGCTTGGCAAGTAACTTTAAATACCAAGTCACTGTGGCAGTAAACTGCTCACACAAGCCCTGCAGTGGCAGGCCTGAGACAGGTTTGAAAGGCTACTTCTGTGAGTGGCGCAAGCAGCGCCGCAGGCCCACTAGTAGAATTTAATTTACAGGCCCTGAGTATATGGGATACCACTGTGCAAGGGTCTTACAAGTACATTAAATATGCCAGACAGCTGTAAACCACTCATACCATGTTCAAAGGAGCAAGTACATACGCTTTAGCACTGATTAGCTGTGGTAAAGTGCCTAGAGTCCTAAAGCCAGCAAAAAGGGTCTGGAAAATCGGAGCAAGAAGGCAAAAAGTTTGGTAAGGATACTGAGTGGTGGACCACTACGGTTGCAGCAGAGAGAGCGTGGATTGCCACTGAGCTGACCTGGGCCAATTGGAGCCCATTTCCTGAGGTAAAATACCAGTAAGTCTTAAGGGGTTGACCATTAAGAAGGCACAAACAGACAAGGACCCGAGACCCAGCAGATAAATAGGACTCAGTTGGAGAAGAACTGGAACAGGCATAAAGTGGAGTTCTCTTAAAGCACATTAGATGGAAGCAGTCCTTCCTTGTCCCTGGAATGTGACTGACTGCTCCAGTAATATCCGGCTGTCAGAATGATACATCATGTATTAATGACTGATGGTCCCTCCTCAAGAGGTTTGTGAAAGGTGTGCAGCGCATCTCCTTGATTGTGCCCTTGCCCTACTGATCTGTCACAGGTTTATATTATATATGGCAGACTTTACTCCAGTCCTACAGCCTGAAGGAGCTACATATATTATGGGACTGACATTGGCTCTTCTCTAGCAGCCTCTACATGTTACTGACTCTTCCTAAAACCTATCTGACTGTCCAAGGTACCCCAGACATGTAAGTTACTCTTCTTCAGCCCCACCTTACAGATGTTTTTGCTGTGTACCTGACATGTGATATATTTTGCCCCTCAGATATGCCTCTTCTGGTATTTCAGATGTCTGTTTGGCATTCGATTCTTATTGTACAAGGCCTAGCTGACTGCATTTGTGCACCTGACACATGTCACTGATTGAGCCATACTGCCCACTCAAAGGTGCACTTCGCTGATTGGTGATTATGCCCGGCCACCCGGCTCACATGGCCTCTGTGGAGGTATGTTCAGCATGTGATGACTATGCCCCAGCCCTACAGACTTGCAAGAGGCATGTCTGACTTATGACTGCCTGTACACAAGCCTACTGGCTTTTCAGAGGCAAGGTCCTGTTGTGAATTCCCTCAGTACCCCGGAGACCAGTATTCCATCCATCACATTTGGAGTCCTGAGCTCTATTTTGATTCTTATGTTCTCTTGCGAATGGAACAAAAAGCGTCTGTGGTTTGTATGTTGATACAATATCTATCACAAATCCTCTGAAGTGGGCTGGTTGTCCTTTGTGTTTGTTTCAAAGAAATGCAAATAGTGGATTACAACTAGACGCTCTGTCATATTGTCTGTTAGTAAAAAACACAGTAGACTCCACTACCAACTGGAAATTTGGGAATGTTCAGGGACTGCTCAAGAACATGGGTGAAAAATCACAGCAGCACAAAAAATTAAAAATAAAAGAGGATGCCCCCCACTACATGGCCACAGGTGGCTGTTGTACCAAGGGAATGGCTACATGTCTATTCAATGGCAAAGATCTTAACATCACGAATAAGAGTTACGATCAATAAATAGCTCTTTAATGTGTTAAATGACACTTACAACACCCAGTGGCCGCGGGTGGGTGGGGAGGGTAGAATGAAATCAATGTCCCTCTCTATAGATAATATATGATTTATGTAAGACAGCTAAATCTGTGTCTGCCAGTTTTAAACTATCATTGGCAAAGCCAAACGGTCTGGCCTTTGCCAGCTGAGTTTTAAAAAAAAAAATTATTGCAAGCAAATGCAACAAAGATAAAAAAAAAAAAGTAAATATGCCACCTGAACATGGTGGCCATATGCATGTAATAAAAATGTAAATAAAAAATTAACCATGCATATACCTTTAATAGAAAAGTATGTGTGCTTCCGAGTAGCAAAGTGATTTTAGAACGGGTATAGAAACAATTTTTAGCTTTAATACACATCACAGAAAACTTCAGGTCTTATTTACAGTTTGGCGGACCGACCTACTCCATCACAAACATGAATATTCCGTCCGCCATATTACAAGTGCAGTATATCCTATGGCACTTGTTATACGGCAGACGGGATATGCTTCATGTTTGTGATGCGAGTATCCCTTTCAGCCAAACTCTGTATCAAGTGCTTCAGTTCTTATTGACTCAAAGAAAAGGATCGATTGTCTTTGAATATAGTGTGAACAAGCATGACTAAAGAAAATACAAAGCGATTAAGAACGGAATGAAGAAAGCATTGGTTAGTAAAGTATTGGCATCCAACCGTGGAAGTGAAGTGGACTTCTTTTAAAGACCAACGCACACATGCGATCGGACAAAATGCTGTCAGTCACAGTGCAAGAGAGACAATGGCTGAAGAAGGCTTACCCTACTCTCTTACTGTATGCTAAGGTAGGTTGAAAGAAAATGTAAATGCAGGTTAACAAACCAATGGATGAAAAGGGATGACCCAAAACCCAACTATATATGTATATATTTGTTTTTTATTTATATATTTTTATATTACATGAGGCTGATGAGGCCAGATCTAAACAAATCACATGAAAACCTGATGCAGTCTTAAAGTATTTGCATGACACTGACAGTACCTGGTGGGCAAGTTCATGAGCTATCACAATAAGCACTCTCTCCTTGTTCCCAATGGAGGAAACCTTTGGATCATACAGCAGGGCTGTCTCCCTGTATGTGACCAGCCCCCAGTTCTCCATTGCTCCAGCGCTAAAGTCTGGAAGGGCTATTTGATCTGCAAAAAAAATGAAAGGTAATTAATTACATTTTTCCAATCTTCATTTCTCTAGTTAAAAAAACAGCATTTAAGTTCAGTTTGGGTTAATATCTAACATTGTAACCACTCAATAACTTTACTGCAGAATTCACCTTCTAACATTAAAATGTCATTCTGTCAATATTAGCCAATGCTAATGGTGTTATTCAAAAAGTAATTATTAATGACGATCACTTATCTGTCTGCTTCATCCTAGTGTTATTGCAATTATTGCCTCATAACTTGAGTGGCAGTGTTGATCGGCCTGCCCCACTTAGTCCTCTCGTTTCCCTGCTTGCATTTAATCCTGTGCATCTTTTTTGGTCTCTGACTATTCTTGAAAACGGTCCTCGAATTACTCATGGGCCTCTGTATAGAAATGTTCCTAGTGGTGGAAATGACCATTCCTCTGAGACCACTGAGCCGCGGGAAGTTTGACTTGGTACTAACGTAACGACCTGATCCCATGGTGGTATGGTAAACTACATATATTGGCCACAAAAGAAAACATTATTCATTCCACTGGCACTATTCCCAGCATCTAAACAAAATACAGACGGATTTGAAAATGCACTGCCCTAGGTAAGAAACATCACTGCCTAGAAATGAGGTGTGCATTGTGGGAGCAGTGATGGCACCCTGAAGCAAAAGTCACTCATCGAGCATTGTCCAACTTTATGGTGATCAGACCTAACTAGCATTTCAGGTAGTAGCAGCTGTTGCTCCAGTGATTTTAATATGGCCTCTTACTTGATGACATATTTTCTTGGTGATTTTTAGGTTTCACCTGTCCAAAGACAGATTGTGAACAATACCAAAGATAGATTTTGGACAGTACCAAAACTTACAGTGGTCACTGGATTATCGTATTGCTTACCATTGATTAGATGTTTTTGGCATGTGTTTCCTTGCTTTCTCCTCCTCTACCATGTGTGCTGCTTTCCCCTTTTACCCTGATCCTGTGCTCTCCATATTGCTCTCCCATCGCTAGCTAAGCCATTGCTTCCTCCTCCCCTGACTGCTTTGCTTGTCTTAACAACCCTCATCTCCTTTGCTCCTATGCCCCTCATTCACATTACCCTCTCTTTGGTGGTGTGTACTTGATCACTACACCCCACTGCTGCATAGTGATTTATGCAATTGGAGAAGACCAATTTTACATTTGCATAATGAAACACATTTATTTAAAAAATGATTTACATAATTCAATACAGTGTGCATATTAGTCATATTATTTGCAGTAGGTGACCACATTTAGCCATTATGAGCAGCACCCAAGTTAACACGCTATGTAGCTTAAAGTTATCCTGATTTCCATTGTCATCTTGGATGCCGACATTTACACTTTTAAGGTAAGAGGCCTTCGGGGGCGTGGCCAAGCCATCGACCGACATGGCCGCACGGCGCTGAAGCTCCGACCGCCGATGCCCACATGCGACACTTAACACTGTGTTGAGCCCACCATCAGCGTGAAAACTGTCACCGGACGCCCTATGAACCGGCGGGGCATGTCCCTAGAGCCTGAGCCTGCGGGGGCACCGCAGTATTGACTGCATTCCTTCACCGCTCGGGAGTGAGGGCGGGCCGGCCTGCTTCGTACTGGAGACCTGATCGGCGGGATAATTACCGGAGCCCGCGGCTTCTGCCGTCCCTCGGGCCCTGAGGCTTTGACTGTTTGGGGGCATCCCAGCTGACCCCTCCGCATCACAACCAGGGGCCCGTGACGACAACCCACCTGAAACCAGTACGCGCCTGGTGAGTGGGGACGGGGGGGGCCTCTTCACTGTTCCAGGCGCTCATACCCCATGCTGCGATTCCGGTCCCAGGGCACCTTGGTTGCCTCCCCTCTGCTCCCCCCCCCTGAAGCTCTACTCGCCAGACAACCAGGATTAGAAACCACCTACCACGTGGCACTGGGCACCACACCTCGTCAGGTGCAGAGTTCCATCAACTGCAGGGGGCCTCTCTCGGAGACTGACCTTTGACAGACCGGCCGACTTGGGCCGCACCTCCCACTTGCTGGATCGTGAGAGCACCTCGGGTGCGACGGACCATCAGTTGACTGGGGAGGGGATGCGGCCATCTTGGCGGAACTCCGTGCGGGGTTCCGCGGCCTTGATGACCGGCTGGACACCCTACCCACCAGGCTGGATAGAATGGGGGAGCGCATCGACAGCCACCATACCCAGCTTGGCGAAGCCGAGCAGCGCCTATCAGACCAGGAAGACCGGAACCGAGACATGGCACGTAGACTGGAGCGCGCAGAGCACCTCTTGAAATCTGTCGCCATCAAAAACGAGGATTTGGAGGCCCAGTCCCGAAGAAACAACGTACGTATAGCGGAACTTGCGGAAAGTACCAACATGGGCCGGCCAGAAACCTTCGTCGAGGGACTGCTAAAAGACCTTTTTGGTGCCGAACACTTTTCCGCCACGTTCATCGTGGAGAGGGCCCATCGGTCCCTGGGCCCGCGCCCGCTGCCAGGTCATCCACCCCATCCCATTGTGGCGCGTCTCTTAAATTACATGGACTGGGATACAATCCTCCGCCTGGCGAGAGAGGCCGCCCCGATGAACCATCAGGGAGCGGTCCTCTCATTTTACCCGGACCATACACTGGTTGTTCAGGAGGCCCGACGGAAGTTCGCGGAAGCAAAACGACAATTCCGCGCCCTGGATTTGAAGTATGCGATGCTCTATCCTGCACGACTCATGGTGCTGGTGGACGGTAAGCCTCGTTTCTTTGACAACGCCCCGGATGTCTTGGTCTTCTGCAAACAACGTGTGGCCGAGTCCCGTCGAAGTCCTGCCCGGTCCTCCCGGCACTCCTCTCCGGACAATAATCTGGCCCCCAGTGCCGAACTCTTCACGTCAGACTGACACTCTGCTGCTAGTGACACTGGTTCTTGATCCCGGCCTGGCCAATGGCCTCTGGTATCTTTGTCCTATATTAGCCACTCTCTTACCCTTTTACACAGGTGTTTCATGTTCCCATGGCCTTAATTGTTTTCCTTTGTCTGGCCACATTATGACTACTTTAAATTTGGGTGGTGTGTTGCCCCTACTGTTGATTACACGCATGTTTGCATACTGGTGGACTCACCATTTAGTTGATCGTTCGAGATTCCAGTGTAGGCGCTGCTGCTGCGGCCTCTTCCGAAATGGGTGTTACAATACCTGTTTTTCAATGATGTGGGCACCGGCTGTCCGAGGTGTTGCCTCCCCCCCCCCCCGGATGATTCCACATACCTTTCTTATGGGATTTGTTGTTGGTGTGATGTTGTGTGTATCTGTGGGAAGGGATCTGATTCTCTGGACCTCCGGGCTCAGGTGTGGGTGGTGGGTGGGTGCCAGGGGGCGGTGGGTTTTGTGGGGTTTTTTGTGTCTTTGTATATTGGTTTATTGTGTTTTTCAGTCGGTAATGCTTTTTGGTGGATTCCGCGCTCCCCTCGCCACTGTGCGGCTGTTGATATTCACACTATGTCTACCTCTCTCTAAGCCATGGCGGTAGCCCCATCAGTGAATGTTAGTCTGCTCACATGGAATGTCAGGGGGCTTAATAACTCGAGGAAATGTAAGCTGGTACTGGCATATTTGAAACGTCACGCAGTAAAGATAGCCTTTTTACAGGAGACCCATCTTCCACCCCAAGGCTCCCCCCCCTTCGCCTCCTCCTGGGGTTCCAATAGATTTTTTTCCAGTTTCAGTACTTACTCACGGGGGGTCTACACGTTAATACATAGCTCCCTTCCTTTCACCCTACTACATAAGGCGGAAGACCCTCATGGGTGCTATCTGTTAGTTAAAGGCACATTGCTGGGCCAAACGATATTACTTTTAAACGCTTATGCCCCGAACACTGACGACCCAGACTTCTTTACTAATCTACACACCCTTCTCTGTCGACACGATCACGACGTCCTCTTTCTAGGTGGGGACCTCAATATTTGGCTCCATCACGCTCTCCATTCCTCCAACCCACAGGCTACACCGAAGATCCGTTCTCTTACGGTGCTTAACGACCTGATTTGAACGTACTACCTCGCACTCTATCCGATCACTCCCCCCTTATACTACGTCTGGTGATCCCGCATTCGGCGGGATGGGAGTGACGGTGGTCTTTCCCGGCCTCGGCTCTTCTCGATGAGGTATTCCGTGCGGAGGTTCAGGAGGCCATTACGGAGTACTTCGCCATGAACACCGGATCGGTGCCGCACTACTCCACCCTCTGGGACGCCTTTAAGGCGTTCATACGGGGAGTTATTATTTCCAAGCAGGCGGGGGTGTTGCAATCGATCCGGGGCAGCCTTGCCAAGGTAGAGGCTGAATTGGCTCTTCTGGACGAATCATCTCCCGACCCGTTAGTGCAAACCAAGCGTAATGCACTACTACTAGACTTCAGCGACCACGCTGACAGGGAGGTGAATCTACTCGGCAAATACCACTTGGCGAGGCACTATGGCGAGGGCAAACGCCCTGGCAGGACACTGGCCCGTCTGGTAAGTCCCCCAAAAGGGGCTGGCCATATCACGTCCATTGACCGTGGGGACGGGACCACTGCCACGTCTGACTCAGACATTGTGGCGGAGCTGGTGGGCTACTATCGCTCTCTCTATTCCACCACATTACCTAGCAACTTTTCGCAACATCTGGCATATCTGGAGGAGGTAGCCATGGTTTGGTTGACCAAGGGCCAAGCTTAATTTATGGCACATCCCTTCACGGTTGACGAAATCTCGCTGGCTATTGACGAACTCTCGGGCTCCAAGGCACCGGGCCTTGACGGTCTTACTGGAGCATTCTACAAAGCATATAAAGAGAGCTTGGCGCATCAACTCTTGGAGGTGTTTGCTGAGGTGTTAGAGTCGGGCACACTCCCCCACACCATGCGCGAGGTGGCCATCTCCCTGTTACTTAAACTGGGCAAGGACCCTACACAATGCTCGTCCTACCGTCCGATATCGCTCATACATTTTAATAACAAGATTCTGGCAAAAAAGCTCTCTTCGCGTCTCTCGTTGTTAATGGATCAAATCCTCTCTCCGGTACAGTCTGGGTTCATACCGCATCGATCTACCGCTCTCAATCATCACACGGTCTTCTCTGTCATTAACCGTATTGAGCAAAACACACAAGATGATGGACGGAATGTTGCACATTGGCAAACATTCACCCCCAGTCACAGATCTGGGTTTAATCCATCGTTATTTTGCTTCACCACGCCACCCCAGTTCAGACATAGCCATATGCAAATCAGTCTTGACCCTGTGCCTCATGGGAACAGTCCAGACCGAACTGCCAAGCCTTGTCTTCCCTGGACCGGAATCAAGCATCCTAGGACCGGTTTCGGGCTTTCAGCCCTCATCAGCCAGGATAGCTTGACTCCAGTGGCGCAGTGAGCACGGGACCCACGTCTGGGCATACCCTTCCCACTTAGGGCGAAATGCAAAACACACAAGATGATGGACGGAATGTTGCACATTGGCAAACATTCACCCCCAGTCACAGATCTGGGTTTAATCCATCGTTATTTTGCTTCACCACGCCACCCCAGTTCAGACATAGCCATATGCAAATCAGTCTTGACCCTGTGCCTCATGGGAACAGTCCAGACCGAACTGCCAAGCCTTGTCTTCCCTGGACCGGAATCAAGCATCCTAGGACCGGTTTCGGGCTTTCAGCCCTCATCAGCCAGGATAGCTTGACTCCAGTGGCGCAGTGAGCACGGGACCCACGTCTGGGCATACCCTTCCCACTTAGGGCGAAATGCAAAACACACAAGATGATGGACGGAATGTTGCACATTGGCAAACATTCACCCCCAGTCACAGATCTGGGTTTAATCCATCGTTATTTTGCTTCACCACGCCACCCCAGTTCAGACATAGCCATATGCAAATCAGTCTTGACCCTGTGCCTCATGGGAACAGTCCAGACCGAACTGCCAAGCCTTGTCTTCCCTGGACCGGAATCAAGCATCCTAGGACCGGTTTCGGGCTTTCAGCCCTCATCAGCCAGGATAGCTTGACTCCAGTGGCGCAGTGAGCACGGGACCCACGTCTGGGCATACCCTTCCCACTTAGGGCGAAATGCAAAACACACAAGATGATGGACGGAATGTTGCACATTGGCAAACATTCACCCCCAGTCACAGATCTGGGTTTAATCCATCGTTATTTTGCTTCACCACGCCACCCCAGTTCAGACATAGCCATATGCAAATCAGTCTTGACCCTGTGCCTCATGGGAACAGTCCAGACCGAACTGCCAAGCCTTGTCTTCCCTGGACCGGAATCAAGCATCCTAGGACCGGTTTCAGGCTTTCAGCCCTCATCAGCCAGGATAGCTTGACTCCAGTGGCGCAGTGAGCACGGGACCCACGTCTGGGCATACCCTTCCCACTTAGGGCGAAATGCAAAACACACAAGATGATGGACGGAATGTTGCACATTGGCAAACATTCACCCCCAGTCACAGATCTGGGTTTAATCCATCGTTATTTTGCTTCACCACGCCACCCCAGTTCAGACATAGCCATATGCAAATCAGTCTTGACCCTGTGCCTCATGGGAACAGTCCAGACCGAACTGCCAAGCCTTGTCTTCCCTGGACCGGAATCAAGCATCCTAGGACCGGTTTCGGGCTTTCAGCCCTCATCAGCCAGGATAGCTTGACTCCAGTGGCGCAGTGAGCACGGGACCCCCGTCTGGGCATACCCTTCCCACTTAGGGCGAAATGCAAAACACACAAGATGATGGACGGAATGTTGCACATTGGCAAACATTCACCCCCAGTCACAGATCTGGGTTTAATCCATCGTTATTTTGCTTCACCACGCCACCCCAGTTCAGACATAGCCATATGCAAATCAGTCTTGACCCTGTGCCTCATGGGAACAGTCCAGACCGAACTGCCAAGCCTGGTCTTCCCTGGACCGGAATCAAGCATCCTAGGACCGGTTTCGGTCTTTCAGCCCTCATCAGCCAGGATAGCTTGACTCCAGTGGCGCAGTGAGCACGGGACCCACGTCTGGGCATACCCTTCCCACTTAGGGCGAAATGCAAAACACACAAGATGATGGACGGAATGTTGCACATTGGCAAACATTCATCCCCAGTCACAGATCTGGGTTTAATCCATCGTTATTTTGCTTCACCACGCCACCCCAGTTCAGACATAGCCATATGCAAATCAGTCTTGACCCTGTGCCTCATGGGAACAGTCCAGACTGAACTGCCAAGCCTTGTCTTCCCTGGACCGGAATCAAGCATCCTAGGACCGGTTTCGGGCTTTCAGCCCTCATCAGCCAGGATAGCTTGACTCCAGTGGCGCAGTGAGCACGGGACCCACGTCTGGGCATACCCTTCCCACTTAGGGCGTAAATGCAAAACACACAAGATGATGGACGGAATGTTGCACATTGGCAAACATTCACCCCCAGTCACAGATCTGGGTTTAATCCATCGTTATTTTGCTTCACCACGCCACCCCAGTTCAGACATAGCCATATGCAAATCAGTCTTGACACTGTGCCTCATGGGAACAGTCCAGACCGAACTGCCAAGCCTTGTCTTCCCTGGACCGGAATCAAGCATCCTAGGACCGGTTTCGGGCTTTCAGCCCTCATCAGCCAGGATAGCTTGACTCCAGTGGCGCAGTGAGCAAGGGACCCACGTCTGGGCATACCCTTCCCACTTAGGCGTAAATGCAAAACACACAAGATGATGGACGGAATGTTGCACATTGGCAAACATTCACCCCCAGTCACATATCTGGGTTTAATCCATCGTTATTTTGCTTCACCACGCCACCCCAGTTCAGACATAGCCATATGCAAATCAGTCTTGACCCTGTGCCTCATGTGAACAGTCCAGACCGAACTGCTAAGCCTTGTCTTCCCTGGACCGGAATCAAGCATCCTAGGACCGGTTTCGGGCTTTCAGCCCTCATCAGCCAGGATAGCTTGACTCCAGTGAGCACGGGACCCACGTCTGGGCATACCCTTCCCACTTAGAGGCGAAATGCAAAACACACAAGATGATGTACGAATGTTGCACATTGGCAAACATTCACCCCCAGTCACAGATCTGGGTTTAATCCATCGTTATTTTGCTTCACCACGCCACCCCAGTTCAGACATAGCCATATGCAAATCAGTCTTGACCCTGTGCCTCATGGGAACAGTCCAGACCGAACTGCCAAGCCTTGTCTTCCCTGGACCGGAATCAAGCATCCTAGGACCGGTTTCGGGCTTTCAGCCCTCTTCAGCCAGGATAGCTTGACTATGGATTAAACCCAGATCTGTGACTGGGGTGAATGTTTGCCAATGTGCAGCATTCCGTCCTTCATCTTGTGTGTTTTGCATTTCGCCCTATGTGGTAAGGGTATGCCCAGACGTGGGTCCCGTGCTCACTACGCCACTGGAGTCAAGCTATCCTGGCTGATGAAGGCAGATAGCCTGAAACTGGTCCTAGGATGCTTGATTCCGGTCCAGGGAAGACATGGCTTGGCAGTTCGGTCTGGACTGTTCCCATGAGGCACAGGGTCAAGACTGATTTGCATATGGCTATGTCTGAACTGGGGTGGCGTGGTGAAGCAAAATAACGATGGATTAAACCCAGATCTGTGACTGGGGGTGAATGTTTGCCAATGTGCAGCATTCCGTCCATCATCTTGTGTGTTTTGCATTTCAGCCCTATGTGGGAAGGGTATGCCCAGACGTGGGTCCCGTGCTCACTACGCCACTGGAGTCAAGCTATCCTGGCTGATGAAGGCTGATAGCCTGAAACTGGTCCTAGGATGCTTGATTCCGGCCCAGGGAAGACATGGCTTGGCAGTTCGGTCTGGACTGTTCCCATGAGGCACAGGGTCAAGACTGATTTGCATATGGCTATGTCTGACCTGGGGTGGCGTGGTGAAGCAAAATAACGATGGATTAAACCCAGATCTGTGACTGGGGGTGAATGTTTGCCAATGTGCAGCATTCCGTCCATCATCTTGTGTGTTTTGCATTTCGCCCTATGTGGGAAGGGTATGCCCAGACGTGGGTCCCGTGCTCACTGCGCCACTGGAGTCAAGCTATCCTGGCTGATGAAGGCTGATAGCCTGAAACTGGTCCTAGGATGCTTGATTCCGGTCCAGGGAAGACATGGCTTGGCAGTTCGGTCTGGACTGTTCCCATGAGGCACAGGGTCAAGACTGATTTGCATATGGCTATGTCTGAACTGGGGTGGCGTGGTGAAGCAAAATAACGATGGATTAAACCCAGATCTGTGACTGGGGGTGAATGTTTGCCAATGTGCAGCATTCCGTCCATCATCTTGTGTGTTTGCATTTCGCCCTATGTGGGAAGGGTATGCCCAGACGTGGGTCCCGTGCTCACTACGCCACTGGAGTCAAGCTATCCTGGCTGATGAAGGCTGATAGCCTGAAACTGGTCCTAGGATGCTTGATTCCGGTCCAGGGAAGACATGGCTTGGCAGTTCGGTCTGGACTGTTCCCATGAGGCACAGGGTGAAGACTGATTTGCATATGGCTATGTCTGAACTGGGGTGGCGTGGTGAAGCAAAATAACGATGGATTAAACCCAGATCTGTGACTGGGGGTGAATGTTTGCCAATGTGCAGCATTCCGTCCATCATCTTGTGTGTTTTGCATTTCGCCCTATGTGGGAAGGGTATGCCCAGACGTGGGTCCCGTGCTCACTACGCCACTGGAGTCAAGCTATCCTGGCTGATGAAGACTGATAGCCTGAAACTGGTCCTAGGATGCTTGATTCCGGTCCAGGGAAGACATGGCTTGGCAGTTCGGTCTGGACTGTTCCCATGAGGCACAGGGTCAAGACTGATTTGCATATGGCTATGTCTGAACTGGGGTGGCGTGGTGAAGCAAAATAACGATGGATTAAACCCAGATCTGTGACTGGGGGTGAATGTTTGCCAATGTGCAGCATTCCGTCCATCATCTTGTGTGTTTTGCATTAACCGTATTGAGCCCACCACGCCGGCTGCAGTTGCGTTACTAGACGCAGAAAAGGCCTTCGATTCCCTCGAATGGCCCTTCCATATGGCATCGCTCCGTAAACTTGGCCTCCCTTTCAATTTTATAGCTCTTATTGCCCTCCTGTATTCTTCCCCTACGGTCCTTGTCTCCTCCCAATCCCATCACCCGTGGTACACGTCAGGGGTGCCCATTGTCCCCGCTCCTATTTATTATCGCGATGGACCCTCTGGTCCGTCACCTTCAGGAAAAGCACTTGTTCCGCGGCCTACAATTCCCAGCCGGCCCGCTCTTGATGTCCCTGTATGTGGACGACGTCTTGCTTTTCATACGCCATCCGCAAACCAATCTCCAGCCGCTAATTGACGAAATCGAATGCTTTGGTTCCATTTCAGGTCTTAAGAGCAACTGCGGGAAGTCGGTGTTGTTCCCCATCACTGACGCGGCAGCAGCGGACGAGGCAGAGTACCCCCTGCGAGTAGACCGAGAGGCCACCAAATACCTTGGGGTACAATTGCACAGAGATAAGGGCCAGGTCATACAGCTGAATTATGGACCTGCTATTGATCAACTTACCTCGCAAATAGATAGGTGGATACAACTGCCTCTCTCTATGCCGGCCGTATCGCCCTCATAAAAATGAAAGTACTACCCCGATTCCTTTATTATTTTCGTGCTATACCCATCCCACTTACTAATGCGTTTTTTACCCACTTACATAGTCTCCTTAGCCGACTGGTGTGGGCAGGCCGTAGACCGCGGGTGGCTTGGGACACCCTTACCCTCCCATATGCCCGGGGAGGATTCACGGTCCCGGACCCACAATTGTATTTTCTGGTGGCACAGGCACAATTTGCTCATCACTGGTTTCATCCCGACGCCAGAATCCCTTACACAAAAACAGACAGGGAGTTAGCTGCCCCGACTCCCTTGGCGTCCCTACTCCCAAAGGGAGTCCCCCTTGATGCACATGACATTCAACCTCTGACCACTACGTGCTGGGCTTGGCGCAAATTGAATCGATTATACGGGTCTGGTCCCCTTTACTCACCCGCGCTCCCACTCGCCAATAACCCCTTTTTGCCTCTAACTACTGATAGAGGGGTGCTTGCCACTTTCACTAAACTGGGGCTTGCCACTTTCGGATCCTTATTCCCGGATGGTCGGGCGCGTAAAATGTCCGATCTAACACAACTCCCTCACCGGCATGGACTCTCTTAATGTGGCCCGTCTTCAGTGGACGCTTCGCACTACATTTTCCACTTATCCTGACCCTTACGAAGACTTCCCCCTGCTCACCCTCCTCATAGCCGATAACACAGGATCACATTTGGTCACAAAACTATATAAGGCGTGCATGGCACTCAGGACGGGGTGGGACAGCGGGGCCCGACAACGGTGGGAGACCGATATAGGACGTCAACTAACCGACAAAGAATGGGCCTACTGCTTAGAGCAAACCCACAAAGTGTCCCCAAATCACAGGCACAAGTTGCTCCATTTTAAATTCATTCATAGAATTTATGTGACCCCTGCCCAACTGGCCAAATTTGACCCTTCTAAGCCTGCGACTTGCCCCAAATGCAACGCCCTGAATGCCGACTTTGCTCACATGTCCTAGTCTTGCCCCCACATTCTCCCATATTGGCTGGAAGTATTTGCTGTGCTAGCTCAAGTAATAGAAACGCCTCTGGTACCTTCTCCGGAGATGGGACTGCTTGGGATGGTTCAACGACTCAAACTGTGCTACAGGCGCTTTACAGCGATTGCCTTATTACTGGCGAAACGCGAGATAGTCACTCTTTGGGGAGCCAAGACTCCCTCAACCAGGGCGGCCTGGCTCCGGAGTATGGCGTATTGCAGTGTCCAGTCTGAGATATACGCTTCACTCCAGCCTCCAACCTCCAGGCCCCGTGACATCTGGTGCATCTATCGCACATACCTACAGCGCACGCTTCACTCATCACAGGCTGCTCCCACACCGCCAGCCCCCCCACATGTTGAGCAGACTATAGTAGGATCTCCAAGTGCACCTGCTAGATCACTGCTCTCCTAAATGCATCTTTCATGCCTACTGGTAGGCTATCGCAGTTGCACTATCGACTCCGCCACTGGTATGAGATTGCTACTTCGTACAATGTTGTTTATGGAATCCACCTCATTCATCGAGTCACGAGTTGTATATCTTTTCTTTTGCTTATTGTACGTAAACTTATAATTTGTTTCTGATTTTATAAGGTATACTTATCCCTCAACACTCCTTTAACGCTTTCTGAATTGTTTTATTCCGTATTGCGTTCCATAATGTGCAGCATTGCTATCCTGTCATTTTTTTTGATTTGATGTAAGTGATGTCTTTGTAATGTTTTGTCACATTTCTTATCTATCAATAAAAATAAAAAATAAAAAAAAAGGTAAGAGGCCTTCACATTTTGTTTATTTGTTTTGCACTTTATCTGTTTTTCCATTGCAGAGTTTGTCTTCCCAGATGCCTGCTGCCAGATAGTGAATAGTTCATTGTTATATACTAGATGAATGATAGGGAGGTTCTCATCGAAAGGAGGAGAAGTGGAAAGGATGGGAGAGCGGCTCGCAGGAAGAGTTGACTGTACCCTAAAGTCTGTCCAGTGTAACAATTCAAGGAAATAGCCATGCATGGGCCATTCTGTTGCCCTGAGAAAGAGGGGAATTAACCTGGTCCCAGAGTCTGAAGTAATGTGATTGGTTCTAGAGAGTGAGAACAAGCGGTAATGTTGCAACCTAATGCTTTGTTGAACATAAATAATAGTGTGTGTTCCTTAGACTGGTGAGGAGATGCTTGCTGAGTTTGAACTGTGAAGACCCTTCTCACCTCTGCTGATTGCTAGCAGTAATGCAAATACCGCCTGTAGAGCTAGCATTAATCATGCCTCCAACAGTAACCAGAGAGGGCCTGCGTGCTGAAATGGGTGTTATTTTACTGTTAGTTTGTGGTAATGTACAAATATGACTAGTGATATTCATATAGCTAGTTTGTGAGCCACTCCTGAACAGACATCATGTGCATGTGAGCATGTGGAATTAGGTGTAAGCATAATGCCATCAACACTAAGAACTTTATCACCCATGCCTGTGCGTAATCCCACAGATGCCTCCTGGCTGGTAGTCTGAGGGAAGACACTTTTAGCAGAGGCAGAGTTTCCAGGACTGTTAACATACAAATGTGGCCAGAGATAGAAAAATAATTTCACATCGCTGGTTCATGAGTCTCTCCGGTAGAATTACATGCAAGCATGATGCCAGCATCCTCAAGAGCTTCATCTCCGTTGTCACTGTCTAAGACTAATATGGAAGTTGAATGTGGTCCTGAAATACCAGTATTCTCTTTGGCGAATGGATGGCAAATGCTCTCCTGGCATCCATCTACGCTCCCAGTAACGTTTTTATGTTGGGTAAGATTTGAAGATAACTTCTTTAGCTTGACCTTGAAGACTTGTTGGTAAAGTAATTTAATCACTTTGTTTATACTGTGTTGCATAAATTACACATTGCATTTAATTAATTACCATTGACCATCTCATCATGCCAATGTGCAAACACACGTATGGCTATTTGTTGTAGATGGGCTGCCAACAGAGCTACACATTTTGAAAACACCCTTCGTGCATACTGTAAGAATGGAAGTACTTCAGATTTAGGGTTGCCAAATATGCTCCCTGCTCCAGCATTGAGATGAAGTCCTGTAATGTTGTCATCTTGAATCTTTGTGTTTTTAGGTAGTTACGATATTGCCTTAAGTCTAACATTTGTCTTAATATCATATCCACCTTTAGAATAAGGAAGTGCACCAAGTAAATGTCATGATCCCTCTGCTCTTTAATTCCTCTCCTGAGACTCTTTAATTCTGCTCTAGTAATTAAATATCATCATATCATTTTTTGTCAGGATATTTGTTCGTTTCTGAATTACTTCAGTCACCTTTGACTATTCCTTAAACCCACTTGCAGGAGGACATTGCCTCAGATACCTGTGAATTATCCCTCAGGTGTCCCTGCCTGGAGTAGAATAGTCTAGGGGGTGGGGGGAGCATCATTCTAGGAGGGACAGAGCACGTTGCCCTACCTCTGCCATGAAAGAGCTGTCTCTTGATGCACCACTTTTCTCTCTACTCTGCCTTTGTTGTTAAGTGCATCCTTGTCTCCTCTACAGTTTCTTCTGAGAAGAAGCTCCTGTCCTAGAGGATTCCCTATTTTGTAACACACTGATATTCCTTGAAGCTACATTGCCTTCTTCATGTGTTCCAAAGGATCTATATATTGACAACAAGTTCTGACATAATGAATTCTATACTCAAGTCGGTGTCATTGTCATTCTCCTCATGTTTTTTTAATTTTAATTAAGATTGCATTGTCAGCACATGTGCGCTCGTTGTGTCACCCATTGATAACGTGATAACTTTGTTTTAGATATGATGGGGTGGCCCCAAGTTTCCTTCTGACCTCTGTTGTTCACCTTCGTTCTTCCCACTGCCTCTCTCTTAGCCCACTCTGAAACCTTGTCTCCTCTCCCATTTTTTTTTGTTTTTTTTTGCATATTTATATAGCGCGAACTCGACCCGAAGGTATTGGAGCGCTTTACATGAGCACCGTATTTACATTACACATTCAGGCTCGGGGAGATTAAGTGATTTGCCCAGAATCACAGGTTGTGGACGCGACCCTGAGGCTCGAACCCTGGTTTCCAGCACCAAAGTCGGCAGTCTAGCAGACAGACCACATCCTCTCCCATTGTTATCATTAGCAGAAAAAGAAACCGAAGATGGTGGTCATGTGCTGGTGCATTGTGGGCATACAGTTGACATCACCAGCCACAAGGAAAGCTGCAGTGACTTCACCTGTGGCCAAGATGGATTTTCTAGATCTAGCTAATATATTGTAGCATGATGCCAGCATATGAATCTAGAATTCCTTCACCCCGCAATGATGGATATTTGAAGCACCTGAAAACTCCTTTGATGTGCCCTTTCTCAGGTAGGTAACTTTGCATTGTGCAGGCGGTGCACTGGCGCAGGGACGCAGGTATGTGAGGAGCCTTCTGGACTCCAGTTTTGGCCGTGTTTTACTAACAAACTGTGTGTAAGGTGGCCATTGTCCTTGCATGCATTAGAATCATGCCACCCTTTCCCATTAGTTTCCATAGTTTTTTTAGGCCATTTCTACAGCGCTCGTTCACCATAAGGTCTCTTGGTGTTAAGGTAACAAAAGGTAACACACGATAGCAACTGAACATGTAAATGTAATGGTTTGTAAAAGGAAAGCCTAGAACTTGAAACATGGTGTTACAGTGACTAACAGACATTTGGTTATTCTAGTTGTGCATAAGCAAGATACATTTTTGACTTCGTAATGCGGCAGATCGGACATCTACTATGTTTGTGACCGAGTATCCTGTCTGACAAACCCTATGTAAGGTCCTAAGTCTTTTCAGATAAAGAACAGGGCTATACAAACTGAGGTTCTCATTGGGATAAGACTGTTTAAGGCTTTCATCGTGCAACAGTATTTACCTAACCTGGAAATCTCAGACTTATTGCTAAGTGCTTTACGCAAAGGGGGAAGTGCAATCAATAAACGACTGTAAATGCATCTTTATTTCATAATCTCCTAAATGTAAATCAAGATTCATTAACTGACCTGACTTCGGCAGTGGATAAGGGAGTTGGTAGTATTTTTCATAAAAGCTGAGAATTGGTCCTGTAATATTTAAGGCATAAGCTCCTTGACCTTCCTCAATGGCTTTCTTGCGAGCCCATATCCGGATCTGAAATCAAACACAAGAAACATTTACTAGATGAGTGGAAAAGTGCCCATTATTTGAGGTGTCTGCACTCAGAAATACATTTGTACCTGTACTTTGTTCTCAGTTCGCTCAATCTTGTCGAAGTCGCATACTATGAAAGCCAGGAGGTAGGTGGACATTTTTGGGGTTTTTTCAAATCTAGTGACATGCCACGTGACAGAATCAATGATCTTCGGGGTTGTGCCTAAAGAAAAGATAATTTGAACAACCATTTACAAATGCAATACTTTTGGCCTGACCCAACACTACAAATCCTGGACATTGGCAAAGACTTATCCTTTTGGGTTTTGGCGATATGGTCGGTAAATCACAAAGTACACAAAATATGTATGTTCACTTGCACCATCACTTCTCTTATCTGAGTCTGTGTGGCTTCCTCTCGGATAGACGTGAAGGAGAGAGATGCTGCTCAACATGAAGCTTGTGTGCAACAGTGAGCATCATCTCTCTGAAAATGCAAAGGATGGTTTTGTAAAACGCGCTCAGTAAACATGCACAGTATCCTAAATAAGCACAATGACATATTTACACCTGACATGTAGCAACGTGTTATATCTCTACCTCACCTGAGTTGAAAAATATACTGAACAGTGCTGATGCAAAGGCACAAAGAAGAAAGTAGGTTGAGACATGAGATGGGACTAGTTCCTCCAAGTCGCCATTCTCCAACGCATTTGGTACATAAGTGCAGATCATGTGCTTGAATTCGATAAAAAACAAGCATTAGCATAGCCAATAAGTCCCGCTTTTGGGACCTTATACATGTTTAGCCATGCAGCATATTACCTTGCGTATAAGTGCTTGGCCATGCAGGATTTAAAGCTGGGTGCTATGCTGTCAGGGATTGAAGAGCTATACAATTACTAAATCTTTGTCAACAAAAAGCTGAGAGTGATTCGATCAATTAAAGCCAGTACAGGCTCTTCCTTTACATTTGCAGATTACCCTAAACATTTGCAGATATACTCGTTGCACACATTTGCATTTCTTTCAGCCAGTGATGTAGCAGAATTAACCCAGGGTTTTTAACACTAAACTGAAAATGGTAACTGTTCACGTAAATTATTTGCTTACCTTGCAGTATACTGCAAGATCTGATGAAAATGCAACTGTGGTTGTGTCTTAAACTGTTTTGTGACAAACGTAATGGAAAATCCGTGTAGAGCATACAAGGGAAGAGGGGGAGAAACATTAACTAGATATCTAGCTGTCACAGGACTGACCTCGTTGTTACCTTCCACATATATAATCTCAGTGTGTGCACACCGCTACCCGTATGACACATTAGCAGCATGGATATAACTTCTTAGCAGCATGAATAGAACTTCTTGATATATATGGCTTGCTTATGTCAGTTGTAACATTATATTGGCTGCTTCCCCTCAGATCTATTGCCCGGTAAAGTTCTCTTGTTAAACCTGCCCAGTTCAGGATAAAGCTTGACAGTTGTGGGCATAGGAGACAGATTGTGAAGCTCTTTATGGCTGAAGCAACCAACACCTGTTTAAAAAAAGACGTACATATTTCCTGGCCATTATCAACAAGTAGATCAAGTAGTCCTCCATCATGAGAACATCTCAAACACACATCCCTCTCCCCACTGTAATAAATAAAGCCCAATACCCATCGAATGCACTGGATTCCTCTGTACCCTTTTCAAACATCAACACAGATCGTTTGTTCGCACTGGAAACAATAACCACGTGTCACTAGATCGTCTGAACCTGATGCAACGTCAGGCTAAGGAGAAGTACACTACAAAACTACCATTAATAAATGCAATAACATCTCCCCTCGCCACTCCTACCATTTCCTCTGGGACGGTGTCAGTCACCGGGGCCCTAGCCCGCTTCACCTTTAACATGCCACTTCTGTTGAAAATCAGATTGTGATAATTGGGCATGTCCACCAAAGCCTCAACGTGCATCTCTCCTCATGTATGAGGTTTATTTCTGAGTATCTGATAGTGATACCAACATATCCCCAGTACCAACCCAATTTCCCAGGACACAGTCCTTCTCACCTGTGCATAGGCCTGCTGCTTGCATCTCCTTGCTGCCTCCCAGTGCCCTTCTCATGGGGCGGGGGTACTGGGGATGTGCATTGGGGCTTCAGACTCCTATTCCCGGGATCTGCATCCTCCCAATGGCTGCTGCTCTGGGATAGTTGGGGGAAGAAGGGGGAAGAAGGGGAGGAAGGTTCACTGAGACAGCGGGGGAAATAGCGGGTCAGGACCCCGGAGGTTGCACTGTGACAAGAACCACTGGAAGGGACAGCAACATTATCACAGAAGATAAAATGGTAAAGAAAGAGCGTGCTAGGCAAACTGGGGAGAGGTGACACTAGGGCATCTTTACCATAAGGAGCCAGGCTCCCACAGCCTGATGGGAGCTGTAGTCATTCCTGGAGGACAGCTCCACCAATTTGTGAGCAGTGTTGTGGGTGTGTCACACTTGGAATGCTGGGAAGGCTAGTTCATGATGAATAGTTATGCTACGGATTACAACTTTTTAGTCCTTGCACAATGGCTGATGTGAGCCGTAAACAGCGCACACTGGGACCTGTTACCCTGCATATGTATTCTGTATTTCTAGCTGTGATTCTTCTTGTGATGTTATACATCTCAGCTAAAGTGTCAGATTTCGAAAAGCAAATACAGAGTGAGAACGGACATAGAAGTAGGACTACACGTAGACAATGATTTTAATGTTTTACATGTGCTTAACTATAATCAGGGCTTTAAATTGGATGATAAAAGTGGTGGCAGGAAGAGGGGATCTCGAAATGCGTCGTGGGCTAAGTAATTAAGGGCATGGCTTACATACGTAAATCCTTGCTTAATCTTCCATGTGCCTAAAAAGCTCTGAGTAATGCGAAATTATAGATTTTTGCAGGTTAAACAAACTGCGTTAAGAAAACAGAGGTACTCTGCAACATCTCCCGTTGGGTGGACGCGCTGCGGAGAAATGTAAAAAAAAATGCTATGGCCAGAACCCAACAGTCACTCAAAACACGAGCGCTGGTGTTCCGGCCAGACAAATACTTTTGCATGGAGTGAAGAGCTATCAGAGATAAGTGTTTGTCCGCTGAAGCAGCCGCCGTGCGCGCCGCTGCTCGCTCCCGTGGCAATACTCCATGGGAGTTAACTTTTGACAAAAGGTGGGACATGCACCAACCATTAGCCATTTGCAGACTACGTTTTTTGGATCACGTAGCCAAAAGCCAAACCAAAGCGGTGAGAGGAGTCAAACCCCACAGAGTACATTCAACAGATCATCCTGCAGAGCAAGCGCTGTAGGCTCGACCTAACTAGAGATCTCAGCTGGTTTCTCGATGACAAGTGACACTCAAAATGTCAGATGAGATATGCAAACATCACACATGGGCAGACTGGAAACTTGGCAGCGGTGGATTTCAGGGTAGATGGAAGATTCCTCTCTGCTTCAGTGTTTTTCCAAGGAGGCAAGGTTGGGATACGCAGTGGAAAAGATACTGTTCCCTGTTTCCACTTGCAGCTCCAGACAGATGTCCAAGGCAGAGTTAAGGAAAAGGGCGCCTATTTATAGGATGATGAAGTAAGAACTGTATACTTGTTTAAGGAGGTGTATATTTTTTAAACAAACTCGCATTTTTATTACAAAAGCAGTCAACATGTTAACGTGTCATAATTTGACCGGTCATCCTATTAAGAAAGGCTCAGCAGTACAGATTGCGGGTAACGGTGCTGCTGTGCTGTTTCGTGCTCGAGATCTATATAAGAAGCGTCCTGCCTTGCCATTTGCAAAGACTCGGTAAATAACCAAGCAGCTGTACCTAACATGACCAATTCAAAGGAGTGCTTGTTGAGCATCAAGCATGCCTCGCTTTTATATCAAACGTTTAAAATTGCGGGAAACAAAATAGAAACTGATGGAAACTGAATTCACGTTATGGATGAACAGCCCAATATGGTTTTTATTATGTCTGGTGTTAGCCAAGAACTTCTGATTTTAGTTAAATTAAATATATAAGATATGTGTTTCTTCGACTGCTCTATTGTTGCACCATTCACCTTTCTCTTCTGCCCACTAGGGCGAGGGACAGTGTGTCCACCAATTTCAACCATTTGCTAACTTCTTTGCGAGAGGCAGTATTCAGCACGTTCACAAGGATCACATCGACATACAAAGTAGTTCCCTTTAGTGACAGGTACTTCTTACGCAATGTGTGCTTTCAGAAACAAACAAATATGTTAGGATGCAGGCAGTTGTTTAGGTCTCGCCTGAGCCAGCGCATGCGCTGCTCTGCGAGACATTTAGAAAGCGGGTTTTCAAAGTGCTACCACAGGCATTTTGGTGGCTTCAAGCTTGCGTGCACGCAAGCGTGCACGCGCACAGCCACCATCTGTCTTTCCTCCTGTCACGGGTCATTAAGTGGATCGCGATCGCGATGCACTTTCACTTTCGCGGCGCGCGCGCATACAACTCCTGGTTTCCTTTTGCCGTCACGCGCGCCTCGCTTCAATGCCCCTCCCCCTCCCCCACCACAGAGCACGTCTCGCAGCTTGTTTTTTTTTTAACTTTGAGCTAACCCACCCTGCAGTTTAACTGCACGGTGATGCTGCACACGACCCAGCATCTTTAACAATGAAGGTCACACCTTTCTTTTCTTTTGCATGGCTCGCCAAACTCAATTTTTTAATATTCAATTTTTTTAAGTAGCGCAGCACGCCTCTCTTAATCTTAAACAATGGCGGCCGCGTGGCTCTCCCAACTCGGATTTTTCATTATTCTAATTTTTTTGAGCAGCGCAGCATGCCGTTTTTCTTTCGTGTTTTCCATTTGATGCCACTAAAATAAAAAAAACATCACTGTTAGCCATTTCTAATTCTACATATCACTGCTGCTTCATTTCTCTCGGACATGGAAACAGCTCGACAGGCTCTTGTGGTCTCCTTGTCCGTGCCCCTGTTGTGCAGATAAGTCTTTTCAAGAAGGAGAAAGTAGCCTCGGGGTTAGGAGGAATAAAGTCTACATACCTATTGCGTGCCAATGCCACTTTCAAACCTCTGCATTTGTAGCAGGCACGGGCATAAACGTAAATTTTCAAACAATTTCAGTCCTACGGGGAAGATTCACTTAATCATTCTGAAAAAGGCTCAAATGCATAGATTTGTAGAAGGGGGCTTCGCTCAATGAGCAATGGACACAAAATCGCTGAACAAAGATCAATGCGTAGCCACGTTAATGAAAACTAAAGAGTGACCTTTACCCAGGAGTCTCTAGTCGGGGATGTGTTGACTTGTGCTACCATTTTTAAATGTAAATGTAAGTGCCATGTTTTCTGTTTGTTGAAAACCCATGGATGACCGTGGTTTGACTGTGTTTTCAGGAGGCCTTTGCTTTGGATCAAGTGCCTTCCTCTGATAACCTGTAATTCTGTGCTTAGTGCATTAACTGGGACAATTTGTACTCTTTAGAAAGTGAATGGTTGCAATCACAATCTTGTTACGTCGACAGGGGCTAGAAATGTAGTAAAGGTGCGATTTACTTCAGTGATCCTACTGTAGGCACACAGCAGAACTCGCCTGATTTTTGGCCGGCAACAGAGAAGGGACACCATACTGCCTGGAAACCAGCCGGGCCCCATTATTTCACCCTGATTGCGTCGGATCATGGTTTACGCCTTCAAATAATTCTTTGAAGGACTCCCGCGTGTTGCTATTCTTTTCAATTAGCCATAAATTGTGCGTGATTGCAACCGCGCCGCTGGTTGCTGATGCAGACTTTGTTCTCTGCAGGTCGTAACTCAGGCTGCATTGCTGAAGTTGATCCAGACACTGTACTTTAATCCGCTTGCTGGGGTAATCGATTGCTGCAAAAAAAAAGGTCCAGATTTTAAAAGTAACTTTCAATCTAAAATGGAAAAGTAATAAGGGATAAGCGAATTCCTTTCAGCTTAACTCGCTCAATCGATCACCAGAATCCCTATATCAGCAGCACAACAGAAGAATAGGATTCTCCTGTTTTCGAAAACAAAAATCCATAAGAGTAGCAACATTTAAATAAACACGATAAAATATCCTTTTCCGAAGGCAACCCAGACGTATATTCACAGTGAAAGATGCCTTATAAATAAATGCAACTGGGGGAAAAAACCCATAGATCAAACACGTTTTCTGCTGTTTTCAAGAACACACAACAGCAGCATGAAGTATGGGCAGACACTTTTGGAAGGAGCAATGCTTTTAGCTTCATCCTCTCCTGCAGATTGTCAATTTCCACTCTGTCAATTTGCGCGCGCGGCCTCGCGCTCCCAGCTGCAGAATCCCAAAGGGCCCCTCGGAGACTTGAAAGCCTGTCCATGAGTTAAAGTGCGTTTCTCAGCGTGTTGCCTTTTAAGTAAAAACCCTGGATACCATCCAGATTTGCGGGGTGTGAACAGCAAAGCGCATCCCGACTGGTATTTCTAATTACAGTCTCTGATGCGGCGGCACACTTCCTCTCTCGCCAACAGCTTGGAGAAGAAGCGCCTCTGAGGCGTTCAATCAGCCCCGCAACCATTATGCAAGTGTTAAAATCCAGAGCAAGATCAATTACCGAATAAACAATGACAGCTTCCAGTGAGTTATTTTAGGTTAAACTACTCGCCTTTACCTTCTTCCGCAGTCATTCTCTGAACTCAGTAATCTCATCCTTTACACCCCACGAAATGTAAGTGCTAGGATCTGGCAGGTTTAAACCCCGAGCTTTATCTCAGTTTATGCTCTCTGTGCTTAAATGTTTCAACCTCAATGAACCTTTCTGTACATAAAACAATCAACATCCCTGTGCTTTTCGTTTGGCAATTTATTTGCACCAGGGCACAAGTTCTAAACAAGCATTGGCATAGCCAATAGGTCTCGCCTTTGGGACCTTATAAGTGTTTAGCCATGCAACAGTTGATGTTGTTGCACCAAGGATATTGTGCTGCATAACTAAATACTTATAAGGTCCCAAAAGCGAGACCTATTGACTTTGCCAATGCTTGTTTTATATTGGCAAGTGCCCCCTCCCACCAAATCCCCAACAATAAAGCTTTACAAAACCATTGCACAATGAAACAAGCATTGACAAAGCAGGAACGTGGACAGCCAGCAGCAGACATAGAGGCTTTGACAATGCTTGTTTTGTTGCTGCTTTAATCTCGTTTTATCTTTTCCTTTATATACTCTCCTAGACTGTCTGATCCGTATCTTAATTACATATAATTTGGACAAGTTCTACAAATATTACATTTTTCATTTTTCTTTTGGACCTGTTGTTTTGCACAACAAAATAGCATATTCTTTTGGTATTGCCACATTTTCACAAATATCTTGCGAATAATTGTCTGTGGAGTATTTTGCGATACCAAAGGGGATGATGGACGGAGCGTTAGAGCAAATCAAACACTCACCTCCAGTCAACTGATCTGGGTTTAATCCATCATCATTCTTTAGCTCACTCCACCACCCCAGTTCAGACATGGCCATATGCAAATCAGTCTGACTCCTGTCCCTCATGGGAACAGTCCAGCCCGAACTGCCAAGCCATGTCTTCCCTGGACCGGAAACAAGCATCCTGGGACCAGTCTCGGGTTCATAACCCACATCAGCCAGGCTATCTTGAATCCAGTGGCAAAGTGAGCAAGGGACCCACGTCTGGGCATACCCTGCCAACTTAGGGCGAACAAGCGATGCCAAAGGGGATGATGGACGGAGCGTTAGAGCAAATCAAACACTCACCCCCAGTCAACTGATCTGGGTTTAATCCATCATCATTCTTTAGCTCACTCCACCACCCCAGTTCAGAAATGGCCATATGCAAATCAGTCTGACCCTGTGCCTCATGGGAACAGTCCAGCCCGAACTGCCAAGCCATGTCTTCCCTGGACCGGAAACAAGCATCCTAGGACCGGTCTCGGGTTCATAACCCTCATCAGCCAGGCTATCTTGAATCCAGTGGCAAAGTGAGCAAGGGACCCACGTCTGGGCATACCCCTGCCAACTTAGGCGAACAAAGCCGATACCAAAGGGATGATGGACGGAGCGTTAGAGCAAATCAAACACTCACCCCCAGTCAACTGATCTGGGTTTAATCCATCATCATTCTGTAGCTCACTCCACCACCCCAGTTCAGACATGCCCATATGCAAATCAGTCTGACCCTGTGCCTCATGGGAACAGTCCAGCCCGGACTGCTAGCCATGTCTTCCCTGGACCGGAAACAAGCATCCTGGGACCGGCTTCGGGTTCATAACCCTCATCAGCCAGGCTATCTTGAATCCAGTGGCAAAGTGAGCAAGGGACCCACGTCTGGGCATACCCTGCCAACTTAGGTTGAACAAAGCTGATACCAAAGGGGATGATGGACGGAGCGCTAGAGCAAATCAAACACTCATCCCCAGTCAACTGATCTGGGTTTAATCCATCATCATTCTTAGCTCACTCCACTCACTCCAGTTCAGACATGGCCATATGCAAATCAGTCTGACCCTGTGCCTCATGGGAACAGTCCAGCTCGAACTGCCAAGCCATGTCTTCCCTGGACCGGAAACAAGCATCCTGGGACCGGCTCGGGTTCATAACCCTCATCAGCCAGGCTATCTTGAATCCAGTGGCAAAGTGAGCAAGGGACCCACGCCTAGGCATACCCTGCCAACTTAGGGCGAACAAGCTGTATACAAAGGGGATGATGGACGGAGCGTTAGAGCAAATCAAACACTCACCCTCAGTCAACTGATCTGGGTTTAATCCATCATCATTCTTTAGCTCACTCCACCACCCCAGTTCAGACATGGCCATATGCAAATCAGTCTGACCCTGTGCCTCATGGGAACAGTCCAGCCCGAACTGCCAAGCCATGTCTTCCCTGGACCGGAAACAAGCATCCTGGGACCGGTTTCGGGTTCATAACCCTCATCAGCCAGGCTATCTTGAATCCAGTGGCAAAGTGAGCAAGGGACCCACGTCTAGGCATACCCTGCCAACTTAGGGCGAACAAAGCGATACCAAAGGGGATGATGGACGGAGCATTAGAGCAAATCAAACACTCACTCCCCAGTCAACTGATCTGGGCCTAATCCATTATCATTCTTTAGCTCACTCACCACCCCAGTTCAGACATGGCCATATGCAAATCAGTCTGACCCTGTAGCCTCATGGGAAGAGTCCAGCCCGAACTGCCAAGCCATGTCTTCCTTGGACCGGAAACAAGCATCCTGGGACCGGTTTGGGTTCATAACCCTCATCAGCCAGGCTATCTTGAATCCAGTGGCAAAGTGAGCAAGGGACCCACGTCTGGGCATACCCTGCCAACTTAGGGCGAACAAGCGATACCAAAGGGGATGATGGACGGAGCGTTAGAGCAAATCAAACACTCACCCTCAGTCAACTGATCTGGGTTTAATCCATCATCATTCTTTAGCTCACTCCACCACCCCAGTTCAGACATGGCCATATGCAAATCAGGCTGACCCTGTGCCTCATGGGAACAGTCCAGCCCGAACTGCCAAGCCATGTCTTCCCTGGACCGGAAACAAGCATCCTGGGACCGGTTTCGGGTTCATAATATGGCCATGTCTGAACTGGGGTGGTGGAGTGAGCTAAAGAATGATGATGGATTAAACCCATATCAGTTGACTGGGGGTGAGTGTTTGATTTGCTCTAGCGCTCCGTCCATCATCCCCTTTGGTATCGCTTTGTTCGCCCTAAGTTGGCAGGGTATACCCAGACGTGGGTCCCTTGCTCACTTTGCCACTGGATTCAAGATAGCCTGGCTGATGAGGGTTATGGACCTGAAACCGGTCCCAGGATGCTTGTTTCCGGTGCAGGGAAGACATGGCTTGGCAGTTCGGGCTGGACTGTTCCCATGAGGCACAGGGTCAGACTGATTTGCATATGGCCATGTCTGAACTGGGGTGGTGGAGCGAGCTAAAGAATGATGATGGATTAAACCCAGATCAGTTGACTGGGGTGAGTGTTTGATTTGCTCTAGCGCTCCGTCCATCATCCACTTTGGTATCGCTTTGTTCGCCCTAAGTTGGCAGGGTATACCCAGACGTGGGTCCGTTGCTCACTTTGCCACTGGATTCAAGATAGCCTGGGTGATGAGGGTTATGGACCCGAAACCGGTCCCAGGATGCTTGTTTCCGGTCCAGGGAAGACATGGCTTGGCAGTTCGGGCTGGACTGTTCCCATGAGGCACAGGGTCAGACTGATTTGCATATGGCCATGTCTGAACTGGGGTGGTGGAGTGAGCTAAAGAATGATGATGGATTAAACCCAGATCAGTTGTCTGGGGGTGAGTGTTTGATTTGCTCTAGCGCTCCGTCCATCATCCCCTTTGGTATCGCTTTGTTCGCCCTAAGTTGGCAGGGTATACCCAGACGTGGGTCCCTTGCTCACTTTGCCACTGGATTCAAGATAGCCTGGCTGATGAGGGTTATGGACCTGAAACCGGTCCCAGGATGCTTGTTTCCGGTCCAGGGAAGACATGGCTTGGCAGTTCGGGCTGGACTGTTCCCATGAGGCACAGGGTCAGACTGATTTGCATATGGCCATGTCTGAACTGGGGTGGTGGAGTGAGCTAAAGAATGATGATGGATTAAACCCAGATCAGTTGACTGGGGTGAGTGTTTGATTTGCTCTAGCGCTCCGTCCATCATCCCCTTTGGTATCGCTTTGTTCGCCCTAAGTTGGCAGCGTATACCCAGACGTGGGTCCCTTGCTCACTTTGCCACTGGATTCAAGATAGCCTGGCTGATGAGGGTTATGGACCCGAAACCGGTCCCAGGATGCTTGTTTCCGGTCCAGGGAAGACATGGCTTGGCAGTTCGGGCTGGACTGTTCCCATGAGGCACAGGGTCAGACTGATTTGCATATGGCCATGTCTGAACTGGGGTGGTGGAGTGAGCTAAAGAATGATGATGGATTAAACCCAGATCAGTTGACTGGGGGTGAGTGTTTGATTTGCTCTAGCGCTCCGTCCATCATCCCCTTTGGTATCGCTTTGTTCGCCCTAAGTTGGCAGGGTATACCCAGACGTGAGTCCCTTGCTCACTTTGCCACTGGATTCAAGATAGCCTGGCTGATGAGGGTTATGGACCCGAAACCGGTCCCAGGATGCTTGTTTCCGGTCCAGGGAAGACATGGCTTGGCAGTTCGGGCTGGACTGTTCCCATGAGGCACAGGGTCAGACTGATTTGCATATGGCCATGTCTGAACTGGGGTGGTGGAGTGAGCTAAAGAATGATGATGGATTAAACCCAGATCAGTTGACTGGGGGTGAGTGTTTGATTTGCTCTAGCGCTCCGTCCATCATCCCCTTTGGTATCGCTTTGTTCGCCCTAAGTTGGCAGCGTATACCCAGACGTGGGTCCCTTGCTCACTTTGCCACTGGATTCAAGATAGCCTGGCTGATGAGGGTTATGGACCCGAAACCGGTCCCAGGATGCTTGTTTCGGTCCAGGGAAGACATGGCTTGGCAGTTCGGGCTGGACTGTTCCCATGAGGCACAGGGTCAGACTGATTTGCATATGGCCATGTCTGAACTGGGGTGGTGGAGTGAGCTAAAGAATGATGATGGATTAAACCCAGATCAGTTGACTGGGGGTGAGTGTTTGATTTGCTCTAGCGCTCCGTTCATCATCCCCTTTGGTATCGCTTTGTTCGCCCTAAGTTGGCAGGGTATACCCAGACGTGGGTCCCTTGCTCACTTTGCCACTGGATTCAAGATAGCCTGGCTGATGAGGGTTATGGACCCGAAACCGGTCCCAGGATGCTTGTTTCCGGTCCAGGAAGACATGGCTTGGCAGTTCGGGCTGGACTGTTCCCATGAGGCACAGGGTCAGACTGATTTGCATATGGCCATGTCTGAACTGGGGTGGTGGAGTGAGCTAAAGAATGATGATGGATTAAACCCAGATCAGTTGACTGGGGGTGAGTGTTTGATTTGCTCTAGCGCTCCGTCCATCATCCCCTTTGGTATCGCTTTGTTCGCCCTAAGTTGGCAGGGTATACCCAGACGTGGGTCCCTTGCTCACTTTGCCACTGGATTCAAGATAGCCTGGCTGATGAGGGTTATGGACCCGAAACCGGTCCCAGGATGCTTGTTTCCGGTCCAGGGAAGACATGGCTTGGCAGTTCGGGCTGGACTGTTCCCATGAGGCACAGGGTCAGACTGATTTGCATATGGCCATGTCTGAACTGGGGTGGTGGAGTGAGCTAAAGAATGATGATGGATTAAACCCAGATCAGTTGACTGGGGGTGAGTGTTTGATTTCCTCTAGCGCTCCGTCCATCATCCCCTTTGGTATCGTGGAGTATTTTGCATCATACTCCCTGAAGTGATTATAAGTAATCTGCTGCAGCTATGATTAAAAGAAATTCACGACAGCATTAGGGCAGTCCATTTTGATTCTCCAGTCAAGTTATCACAGTGTCAGTTAAAAGCAACATGCACAGTGTTTAATTTGTAAAAAGAAATAAGCGCCAGAGCCTATGTGTTGTTTCTGAGGAGGGCACTGCCCACTGCCATTTCTGGGGGACCACACTTTGTACTACTGCCACCACCCACGGCCACCTTGGGCTCAGCCAGGTGTATCCACTTCTGCACAGATTTAACATCAATTAAGCCACAAAGAAGAAAGTTGGCTTTTCAGAAAACAGGTTCTTAGTTGGGATGGATGTGAATCCTTTCCAAGTAATAAGTCCAAATTCATGTCAGGTCAGACCAACATGTCAGCTCCTTGGTAGCTATCGCAAAGAGCAGTCAGACTACACTTAGAGAGTACGTGGAAAGCATGCATCAGTACCAAAACAGATAAAACATTAAAACAACAAAAAATCCGAAACCAATTTATAAAAATCAAGAAAAATGTAATAAACAAATGACACCAAAAAGTTAAAAAAAACAATATGGGGAACTATAGATATGAATATTTAAAGTGCTATGGTTAAAAAGCATCAAGAAGCAGCATAGTGTATATCAGTGAGGTTGACCGAGACCAAGACTCAAGTTGATGCTGACTGCAATGCACCAAAGGCCAGCTAAGCCTAATGAATTGACCCGGTCAACTTTACCTTCAGAATTTCTAAACCAATGATGGGCTTCACTTTCTGTTACAGGATAGTTTTGAGTATGTACTAATCTCACTGCATCGTAATTGGCCCCTTATTCTTTCTCAAAAACAAACACCCAGAGTGGAAGTTTGTTTTTGAAAATTGTAAAACTAATGGCCACCATATCATGGCAGTTTTCTCCTAAGTATTGGGGTCATTTTTTTTATTTTTAATGTCCCTCAATAAAAAATCGGATTGACCACTCTTATTTTTTTTAAACTGTATTTATTGGTTTTACCATAGAGCAACATGAACAGTAACATAGATACCCACAGGTACAAAACCACCAATCATTGCTCACGGTACAGCAACAGGTAATTGAAAAAAGAAAAGAGCATATAAACCATTGCTACAGCACAACAATATAAAAGTCTAGGTGGTGGCAGTAACAATGTAGGAGCTACATGGGGGCCAGAGGCTCAGTGAGCCTGTACAAACATATAACAGAAAAAGGAGATAACACAATGGTACAGCACATCAGTCGGACTCATCCGATTCCAAGGTAAGTAGATAGTCTTGCAGCGGTTGCCATATATCTGTGGGACTGGAAGTGAGGGGCTCTACCTGCGCGTACGTCTCACTTATTTTATCAAAATAAATCATGCTTTTCAGCCAGGCAGAGTCTGTGGGCACACACTGCTACCCCAATGAAGTGCCAGACCACACTTTGCGAGTAGTAATGCGATGGCGGTGAATCTACGGGCACTCTTAGGAAGGTCCTGAACATAGCCCAGAAGCGCCATCAGGGGGGCAGGTGCAAGAGTGACTCTTATCATGGCAGAGACTAAAGAGAAGAGCTTAGCCCAATATTGCCCTATGTGCGGGCATGACCAGGTAAAATGGACAAAATCCGCCACCTCAGCATGGCATTTAGGGTATTGTGATGATCGTGTGGGATCAAAGTGTGCTAAATATTTAGTTTGGTCGCAGCAGTGGTACCAGGTCTTGTCAGACAGTAGTTGGCCGAGGTCGCTTTCCCAGGCCTCCCTAGTCCGTCTGGAAGGTTCGGGCTTCATGGCTATGCAAGCTCGGTATAATTTGGGGATCAGCAGCCCCTGTCAGAGTCAGTAATAATGAGCATCAGTGGAGGGAAGTCGTCCAGGGCCTGGGATACGTAGGTAGGTAAAAATGTAATGTACTGTAAAGGCAAAATAATGGGCAGAATGAGCAGAAACTGGCAACCTCTCACATGCCTACTCACACACCACACAGCCACTCACATACCCATTTACAGACCCATAAAAGTACTTACACAACCCCTCACTCACTCATACACCCACTCACACAAACATTCACTCATCCAAACAGCTACTCATATAACCAGTCACTTACCCATACAGCCACTCACACAGCCATACACTCAGCCATACAGCTACTCACACACACACTTATTCACCTACACAGTCACTCACACACCCACACAATCACCCATATAGCCTCTCAACACAGCCACTGACTCACCCATACAGGCACTCACACACTCACTCATACACCCATACAACCACTTACAAAACCCATTCACATATCCAGACAATCACTCACACAGCCACTCACTCACCCATACAGCCACTCACGCACCAACTCACTGAACCAAACGCTCACTCAAAAAGCCACTCACTCACACAGCCACTCACTCACCCACCAATACAGCTGCTGGCACACCCACTCAATCACCACACAGGCACTGAATCACCCACACAGCTACTCAGATATCCGCGTATACACCCATTCTGCCACTCACACACCCACTCACATACCTGGACAATCACTCAGACACCCACTCATACATGGATACACACAGTCATACAACGACTCACATAAACTATGTTAAAAAACAGGAATCACTCATAAGTAGTACATAAAGTATACTAATTTAATTTTTGTGGTACCTTAGTATATACATTTAACACACAAAAACTTTTAGAAAACATTCATAATCACTAGATGTTAATATTAATAATAATAATAAATCATTTATAAAGCGCCTGGTTACACCAACTGGTGTGTCCCCGCACTAGAAGCAGCTGCATATGAGGCTAAGAAGGGCACAGCAGAACTCACGACTGGTAAAGTCAGGTTTTCAATCCTTTCCGGAAAGCGTTTTCTGATGATTCAGCGCGAAGAGAAGGAGGTAGTGTGTTCCAATTTTTGGGTGCTAGATAGCAAAATGATCGCGCGCCCATTCTCACTCTTTGGATTTTTGGGACTTGGAGCCGGTGGGCTCCTGTTGATCTAAGGTGACGTATCCGGGTTGTAGGGGGTCAGGAGATCATGCAGGTAACTAGGTCCCTTGCCCTGCAGAGTCCGGTGACAAAAGCACACAGCTTTAAATTTAAAGAGGATTCTTTTGTCAACAGGCAGCCAATGTAGGGAATCAAGGGCTTTCACGAGGAAGCTCTCTTTGGTAGATTGAGAACTAGGCATGCTGCCGCATTCTGAATGCATTGTAGCCTCTGGAGACTTTTTTTTGTTGCTCCCAAGTAGAGGACATTTCCATAGTCCAGTTGAGAGGTAACAAGATTGTGGACCAGGATTTTTCTGGCTGAAATGGGGAGGATATCCAAAGTTTTCTTTAACATTTTGAGGATTCCAAAGCATTTCCCTGTAACCTTCCTGGTGTGGGTCTCAAAGGATAGTTTGGAGTCGAGCCAGACTCCCAGATTTTTAACTTCTTCTTTAGGGATGGGCGTGGGACCCAGCATCTGGGGCCACCAAGCTGAGCACCAGATGGAAGGGGACTTCCCTACGACCATAACCTCAGTTTTACTGCCATTCAATGTCAGTCAATTGCTTAACATCCAAGAAGCGATGTCTTTTAAACAGGAAGAAAACTGGGTAGCTGCATCATCTGAGTTGTGGGATAAAGTGACAACGAGCTGCGTGTCGTCCGCATAGGACACATTGGTGACATTGTGTTTTTACACAATCTCTGCCAGGGGTCCGATGTAAAGGTTGCACTAAGAATTGAGCCCTGCGGGACCCCTTGTGAGAGTGGCGTGCTTTTGGACATATGACTTAAGAGCTGCTCCATCCAGCCCACCTGACCAAAGTCGCTGCAGGAGCAGTTTGTGGGATACCGTGTCAAAGGCAGCGCTGAGGTCCAGCAAGACCAAGGCTACAGTTTGACCAGCATCCGCACGCCTGCGTATTGTCTCCGTAGCGAGGAGTGATGCTGACTCCGTAGAGTACGTGGCTCTGAAGCCTGATTACGTAGGGTGGAATAGGTTATGCTGGTTAATATGTGTGACCAGTTGCTTGTTCACCGCCTTCTCCGCTATTTTAGAGAAGTAGGGTAGTAGTGAAATGGGGCGTAGTTTGTCCAACAGACCTGGGTCAGCTGAGGGTTTTTTCTTAAGAGGGAGAACAATTGCTTGTTTCCATTTCCTCTGTACCTCCCCACATTGAAAGGATAGCTCCAAAAGTTGCTGTACATAGGGTAGTATTGTATCTAGCCCTTCCTTTATTATGTTAGGCAACGCTGGGTCCATTGGCGAACCAGATTTAATACTTAGGGCCATGCCCTTCAAGTTTACTTAAAGGGCATGGCCCTAAGTATTAAATCTAGGGTCACAAATTCCAAAAGTTGGTAAGTCCTAGGCTCAGGGGTCCTCTTGGACTGCGAGAAGTAACCATTCCGGGCCTCATCAGGGAAGGAGTTTTATATTTTAGATACCTTAGATGCAAAAAAGTAGGCTACCTGATTGCACAGCTCCAGGGAACTGGTGGCCAGAGCCATAGTTCTCTCTAAAGAGGATAGGTCTTTAAGGATGGCAAATAGTTCCTTAAAAGAGTTTTCTGCCTGCTCTATTTTCTCATTATAATAGGTGGTGCGTGTTTTTTTAAGAAGAGAGTGGTAATTTTTTTGTGCTATCTTATATCTTTTGAAAAATCTTTCCTCCATTGTGCTCTAAGTGGTTGCAATTTTTTTTTACTGTTCTAAGCTCTTCATTATACCACAGCGCTGATTTAGACCGTCTCTGCGGGCTGTTTGGTGGTCCATGGAGCAACTACATCCAGTGATTCCGTGATCCACTTGTCCACTGCTGAGTTAGCATTATTAATATCTTCTCATGAGTAAAGCTCTCGTTATTGAATCTAGTCCATTTTCTGCGTGGGAAAGTGGTGCTTGTTATGGGAGTGCAGAGATGTTTGGCTCGTGGAATATAGAAAGCCACAAGATGATGATCAGACCACGGAATTGGGATGGGGGTTCGATCACTAGCTCTCGGCAGTTGGAGAAAATGGGGTTTAGTGCATGACCCAATTGATGTGTCGGGTGCATGGATTTGAGTTCTAACTGAAAAGTGGCTAATTCTTGACATAAGAATTGTCATCAGTGATGTCATTTGAGATATCATCACTGATGTCATCAGAGATGTCACTGACCATGTTGTGAGTGATGTAATATATGAGGTCATAAGCAGTGCACTGCGGGTTCGTAAGTTATAGTTAGCTCAGGTAACTATAACTGCTGAATTTCACTGGCTTTGTACGAGCGAAATCTGAGCCTAACTATATCCCCCCTGTAACCTTTGGTTTATTCAGTGAATTTCTAAGGTTTTTTAAATTCTATTTCCTAACTATAACGACCTTGTAACCTTTGTTTTTTTAAGTGAATATATATATTTACCTCCGGTGCTCCCCTGACTACCGAAGCTACAACAAACGGCAGATACAAGGCATTACAGCGGTGGTGACCGTGTGTGCAAGCAGTGAGAAACAAAACAAATGCTACCGGCATAGTGTTGAGACACGGTTAGCAGCAAGCGATAAACTCCGATAAGGACTCACGGACTAATCCAGGCCGACTTCCTGAAACCAATGTTCTTTGTTGAAACATGAAAATGTATTCATAAACAAAGAGTGCGGTGCATATTGGTATGAACTCATTACACAGACTACAAACATTGGGGAATTAACTTGATGAGGACTTAGGAACATTTCAAATAAACTGGAAGTAACTTCCACTCACACCTCAAGAAAAAGAAAGAATAAAAGAGATAATTACGTCATTAGAAATCGATTACTGCGAGAGAGAATACTGTGCAATTATATGCGAGTGAAAAATAATAAGTGACAGTGATACAATCACAAACAACTGATTGGAACAAATAAAAGGAACTGAAGAGAAGAGGGACAATGAGAATGGCGGACAGACGGGCCAAAAGAGAATTGAAAGCAAAGGAACTATTTGGCAAGGATCAAGCTGACAAAGGGAAAGAATTGAGGGCAATAGATAGATCACCCCTAAAAGTGGTTAAGGAATTAGAACAAACAAGGATCTAGGAAATAAACAAGTGGTGGGAAATGGCAGCCCTAAAAAACTATTTGGACTGTGGAAGAATGCCAAGGGGAACAAACATATCTTTGTGCTTCCAACCCTAAGAGATCTAGACCCTGATTTGTCAAAACAATGGCAAGATAACACAACGGAATGCTCCAATAAATTAATGCAAACATTGATAACACACGAGTACAGGAAATTATCCAAAGCTGTTGCCAGGATCAAAGAACTGGATGATGTCCTGAAAACCATGCAGTAGAGAGAAGATGTAAAAAACGCTTTACTCAAAATGGAAAAGAAATTGGAAAAACATGAGCAGGAAGTGAAGCAAAAGAAAGCCCAAAAATTCAACCTGGATAAAAGAGCCTACGCTGCGGGCCGGTTATATACGTTAGCTTCAAAATTTGATTATATATACTCAAAACAAACGGCAGCAATCAACACAACCGGCATGAGATCAGCAGCCTCAAGTGTGGAGAGTTTGGAAGTGAGTTCGGGGGACGAGGAACCCACAACACCATTCCCCCGGCTAGACTTTTCAGGCGAAATGAGACTCTTCCAGATGACAACCAGACAAAAAGGAAGGGGAACAAGCATTTGCAATGCAATAGGTCTCGCATTTTTTTTTTAGAGTTAGAGCTATTGGCGTTGTAATGGAAATGTTTGTTACTTATGAAGATGTTTGTTTTTAGCACCTTTTAAGTGCCCTTAAGTAATGTCTCACAGCTGCATTTATTGTTTTTGAAGGTGTTTGCATTATTTTATATGCAGTAACCTGGAGATGACAAAGCAACTAAGTAATTACAGTTTGACCTCACCCACCCCCACTTTGGCCCCCTCCCTCTCCCCCCCCTCCGTCAACCCGGATCAGTTCACATACTGCTTTTTAGGCACTTCAAATACTGACTTCATTCCATCTTCCAGAAAAAAAGGACCAAAACTACTTTTCAGTGTCTGCCACTGGGCTCAAAGTAGATTAACATAAAATGTATTAAGCTCAGATGTTATTGTTGTGTTTTACACAAGCATGGTTATACCATCCGTTAGTCAAAACAGGACCATATGCAGGTGACCCTGCTTCAAGGTCTGTAATCTTTACTGCCGTAGGCAATTCTCGATTATAGAGATCCTGTGAGATTTTTTAAATCTTTCATTGACAGCCTTCAAAAGAGTCACAGTGTAAAGACATGTGGGCCATAGTAGATATGCATCACATTGTCACTATCTGCACCATGGTGCAGGTTTGTGTGTGCCCAGCTCAGACAATGGAAAAGTCCTCAATTATAGAATAATACACTCTTCCCAGCATAGGTAAAACTTTGTCAGTTCCTGCCTGCACCTGAAAGTGCACATAAGTGAAAGACAGAGACGCTGTTTGAAGCTGTAGCACCATATTTGACTGTTAGCTGACCCGGCCACATTTTGAAGACTTGAAAAGGGACCACCACCCGAGCAGCTGTTTTTGTTATGTATCTGTACCCTTTGCAGGGATATTACTTGGGGTTCCTGTGATTCCTATTTTTCTTCCCAGTGGATTCTGTATGGGTGTCCTTATTTGTGGGGCACAACCAAAGTACTGACGAATACTTTTTTGCCTTGCACACACTTCTGCAATGTGGCATGGGTCCAAATAAAAAAGCGTACCCTTGTGTGCAGGGGCCAAACTTCCATGCAAATGAGGGAATGACTCCATGGAATGGCGTTGCCACACATCTTAGTTCAGCTGAAACAATACCACAAGACTGAGATGAACAACTGTTTATGCAGCACTTTCTATGACATTAAGGGGCCGATTCCGATTCGGGCCGGAAATCTCTCCGACCGAGCCGGACCCGGAGAGATTTCCGACCGAATCGGACCCGTGCAGCCTGACCGAACGAGTACGATGCGTCCATATGCTATCGTACTCGAGTCGGTCGGACTCCCATTGAAGTCAATGGGAGCCGGTCGTACAACGCGTACGCGGGCTCCCATTGCCTCAATGGGTGCGAGGTGAACAAGGGCGCCCCCTATAGCGGTTACGCGGCGAAGCGACTCGCGCCGTACACGCACAGGTAGGGGGGACCCATGGGTCCCCCATGTGTGCGACTCGCGCGGCTACGCGTACAGGGGGTCCGACACGGACCCCCGAAGTACGGCTCCGACTGCTCTTTTGAGCCGGACGGCGCGTGTCGGTCGGACTGCTCGCGGCGCGCATTGTACTTACCCGGCCGGGGAATGTCTCCATTGCGCGGTGCGAGTCGTGTCCGAGCGAGTCGGTCGGTGCGGTTAGACCCGGGAACGAGTCGGTCGGAGCGGTTGGGACGCCCGAACGAGTCGGTCGGCGATTTCGCATCGTACTCGCTCGTCCGGAAGAGCGTACGAATCGGTCGGGAAATAGGGCTCCGAATCGGATCCGGTTATGCCGAATCCGATTCGGAGCCCTACCGGCCGAGATCGGAATCGGCCCCTAAGTGTTCCCAGGGCACAAAAAGTGGCTGCAAACACCCATTGCACCCACAGGTCACTTGAAAGAAGTCCTTGTTGGGGGGTTTTTAGCACAGGGTAATTCTGGGTAACATGTACACGGACTACAGTGGATCTGTTATATAATGTAAAAAAAGCTAAGCAGGCTCAAATAAAGCTCAGTTTAATTGTACATCCTAATGTGAGCAAATGCGTAGCCAAGAAGAAAACATAATAATCAAAATCATATATAAAGGAATGATCAAAATGATTTACATTCGTAGACAAAGCAAGAGTCAGAGAAATAAAAACAAGCCACGCCTGTAATTACTACACTGCTCCAATGCAAGATGATGCCCTGCTTTGGATATGACAGGCGAAGGTTGGCAATGTATCCTGTAGTATCAGCTTCCCATTGAGATAAAATTGCATGTCCCTGTCTTAACTGGCCCCCGCGGTGCCACATTAGGCCAAATATATTGGCCACGAGCCTCTCCGCTTAATTGACCTTCATGCATGGCGAGTACACACTACCGGAAAGTGGAACGTGTGCATGTTTTATGCAAATGAGAAAAGGTATTCAGGTAGTATGGGGGCATTCCTTATTAAAAATGTATCGAAATCTCATCCGACTACACTGTTGGATACAATAGTCCAAGAAGGCTAAAATCAATAATAATGTACAATTTATATTCTGCACAGCTGTATATTCTTGATGTGAATTAATGAGCTCAAATACACAAACGCTTTCCAAGCATTAAACAGTCCACGAGTAGACAGCATTTATCCGTAAAGACCTAATGTCTTTCCACTAGTCTGTGAATTATAACATAATGAGGTGACAGCATAGCGTCATAGCATAACACAACGTAAATAACAATAATAGTAATGCTAATAGAAACGGAACCAAAGAACACATCACAAAAGAAAGAAGTACATTACTCGTACGTAGTAAGTTGAAAATTGATTACGAAAATAAATGTTTCCTTTTACAATATGTTGAGGCTAGACTGTAATCCGCTGTTATATATATAAAAAAAATGGGTGACATGAAAGCGAGCAGCACCAATGACGCCTCAAGTGTAAGGGTTAGATTGTACCCAGGGGGCAATTCCAACTGATAGTGTGAAGTCAACTCCGTCTGTGGAATTATGAAAAAAAACATAGAAAAATTCGAAATGGTTCCTGGTTAGCCCTGGGAATGGTTACTGTATCTATCGGATTTAGTTGTATTGGTATCTTTCTAACCAGCATAGTCCCCTTGTTTGTACCTCTTTGACCTAATTGGAATAGTTACAAATGGTCAACTCGAATTTCCGTCGCTGTTTCTTTAAATATTTTCTGTGACTAGATCGTGTTTGAAATAACCCCTAAAATCTTAGTTCATTTTAACAGAAATATTATAATAATGGAATAGATGCAGCAGACTTTCGAGGGATAGGATATGTGGCAATTATGTCTACATTGTGTGCGGCGGAGCTGTTTGTTCTCTGACCTCGAATGTCGACGGAGGCTATAATTGTTACAGCAGTTAAAATTATTGTGGTCCCTTTGCTATGGTTCAAATAGAGGACATTAATTCAAGTTCAGACCATTTTATAGCACCCTGACACGAGCCATGTCTTACGAGCACGTAATGGTCCCTAATATCATTGTATCTATACAGCAGCAACCATGCAATAACTAGATCATTGGTGCAGTGACATAGGAACGCACGAAGGCGACATGCTGCGGCCCAGATGCTATAAACGAAGCGTGATGCTTTATGAGAGGAGAGAGGGTGAGCCCCGTTTGCTGTCTCTTGTCAGCTCGCCTCTCAAAGCATATCCTTTCATTTGAGGGTGTTATTATAGTTAGAGGAGCGACGGGCTCGGCGTGCTGTGTGTAAAGCCTCCCGGTTGTAGAATGGCCCCGCCCCCTCCTCCCAGCTCTGTTAATGAACAGTGAGCAGCGACGTACGTAGCAGACCGATCCCAAAGTGAGCAAAGACCAGGGGAAAGGGCCAGGCTGGGCATGTAGGGAGGGAGACGGGCTCCGGGGGCTTCAGGCGGTGCTGCGGAGGGAGGGACACGGAACATAGGCTGCAAGTGCCCGGCGGCCAACGAGTCAACAAAAAGTACACGTACTGTGTAACAACTAAGTAAAGGGGCCAGTAGCCATGGGAGGTTACAAATGACCAAATGGCTGTACTAAGGCGGGACTAACAAGCCTCATAATGAATCAGAAGACAGCATTTACAAAGGACAAACACACAAGCTAATGAAAAATAAAGGTGGGGGCAGTGAGCGAAGCTTCCCTCTGTACTCAACTACCACAGCTCTTCGCAGAGCAGCACTTGCGCGCTGGCTCATGCTTGACCTAAAAATGAACACAGTCCAGGAGGACTCCACAAAACAAGAAGATCTAAGGGTAGAAGCAAAAAGAGGAAGAGGAATGCCAAACAAAAAGCGATAATCAAGGAAAAGATACAAGATAATAACTTGACCATAAATCTCTCTCAGAAGATCATCACGGAAAATCATAGAAGTCTTTTAAATAAGGGACTTACCTTTTGTCCAAATGCTAGATTTGATTTTGTAAATACTAGAATTGATTTTTATAAGTTCACAAGGAAAGTCAAGCTGAGAAAGCATTATGCACCAAAAAGACAAGAACGGAGAGAAGAAAATTGAACAAACAACTGCCTATAATCACAACCAGGGACTTGACAACCTTACGATCTTTAAGTATTCAATTCACTTCTTTCTTTATTCGGTTTAAGCATTTTAAACCATAAAAGTGCATGATGGAGAAACATGATAAAAAAACACAATATACATAATTCGCTTCAGAGTCAAGGCTACCGTCGCCATAAACCAGGTTAATAAAAAAAATGAGAGTTCCTGTCAAATATAAGACAACAATTTAAAATACAGTTAAAAACAAGCTAAAATTCTAGTGCAGATGTTGACTTGCATGCTAGCACTGTAACTTTCAGAAAGAAAGTGACACAGTTAATAATGACCTTGTCATCCAATCAGAGTAATTATTGGCTTCTCTAAAATCACTAATGTGTAGCTTCTTGATCACAGGAAGCAAGATGGTTTTTGGTATATATAAAATAAAAATTCCTCAAAAATAAAAAGGGCCAGATTTCCCATCACAGGGGCAAGGACGGGTGTCTAAGTTAACTTGAAAGCCTAATGGGAAGTTCAATGAGTATTTTATTGTACCTTCCCTAAAACGGAATAGTAAGCTACTTTCCCAATGATTCGTAAGGCCGGTCAAGTAGCTTTGGGGTGAACCAATCCATCCCTGATTTCTACTTAAGTAGGCCGATGCTCTCGGTTTTGCTGACTCCCTCTTTATTCTCTCTGCCTGTACAAGTTGGTACCAACACACCTGCAACTGTTTCTTGTTGCTGGTACATGGACCCTCTGGGTTTTCAAATAGCTGGTTGAGACCAATCATGCGCAAACAGGATTTGATGTACTTTAACCAAGGGATTTTACTGCCGTTGTCGCATGCGAGGCAATCTTTTATGATATCTTTCGTGAGTGCTCCCTCTGTATTTCGCCAAATTGCGTGCCAGAAAAGCAGCGGTCGGGCGCTAATGTAGTCTTCAACAAAGGGACGACCCAGCTTGTTGTGGCAGATAAAACTAGAGCTAGAGATTGGCATTCTCAGCATCTTTCTACAAAATCTGTTTTCCTCTAATTGCACTTGGTGGTAGTTCTCAGTTCACCAAACCTCAGCCCCATAGGTCGCAGATGGGAGACACTGTGATCTATAGATTTTTAGTGAGAAAACTAAAACGCTCCCTTTCTTAGGGCGAGGCAGGCTGAGTAACGAACCTACGGCTCTAGACAGTTTATTCCCACTATTTACTATATGTGCTTTCCGAGAGCCACTATCGCTAAAGGTCATACCTAGGTAAGTGAAAGTGCTTGTGATGAATAAGCTATGTTCACCTAACTTCAGGGATGGTGTGTTATATTTCTTAGGGCCGAAGGACATAATAAAGGACTTATTAATATTTGTTTGCAAATCTAATGAAGCCATGAATTTAACGAAGCCATTCACTAAAAGAGAGAGGGACTTCGGTGTACGAGCCATCAACACAGCATCGTCGGCATACAGCAATGCAGGTAGCGGGAAACTTCGAATCATGGGAACATCAGTAGTATTAGTAGTTAAACAAGAATGAAGATCGTTAATATATAAGATGAATAACAGCGGGGCTAAAACACAACCTTGTCTCATGCCTCTCATAATATTAACATCATCTGAGACTTCACCATTAGTGTTGATCCTTATTCTTGCTTTCATTCTTCTGTGCAGGTAAGCTAAGAAGTGCACTAAGGCTTCTTCCAGACCAAGAGAGATTAAATTAGACCATAACTTGGACTGATTAACACTATCAAACGCTGTTGATAGGTTGTTAGACCTGGCACCATTGGCGTGGGTCCCCCCTGCATTTTTGCCTTTGCCTCCTGTGTTTTTGCTGTGTGTTGGACTCCGTTTTCCTGGTCTAGATGCTTTGGGAACTTTTCCACTGCTGTTCAGTGCCAAAGTGCAAGTGCTCCCTTTGTAAATTGTTGTTATGGATTAGTGATTCCATGATTGGCATATTTGATTTACTTGTCACACCCTAGTATAGTGCACTGTGTGTGCCCGGGGCCTGTAAATCAAATGCTGCTAGTGGGCTGCAGCACTGATTGTGCCACCCACAGAAGCAGCCTGTAAAATGTAACTCAGGCCTGCCATTGCAGAGCCTGTGTGCAGTCTGGACTGCCATGTCGACTTGGCAAGTGCACACACTTGCCAGTCCCTAAACCTTCCCTTTCTACATATTAGTCACCCCTAAGGTAGGCATAAGGTACCCCTGTGTGCAGGGTGCATTGTATGTGAAAGGTAGGACATGCCCTGATGTGTGTGGCATGCCCTGATAGTGAAATATTGCCAATTTCGTTTTTCACTATTGCAAGGCTACCTGTTCCCATAGGACAGAATGGGGAGTTTGTTTATAACATCATATAAACGTAACTGGCCCTGGGAACAAGGTAGAAAAATAAAGTTTAGTATGCCTGAACTCAGAATGTTAAAATGCATCTTTTAGTGAGGGTGATTTTTACATTCTGTGTTTGAAAATACCACTTTTAGAAAGTAGGTATTTTCTTGCCTAACCATCCAGTGTGCCTCTGCTAGGTTTGTGTATTGCATGTCTGGCTTTTGGATGACAGGGGCTGGAGAGGGGCAGCGGCACCAGAAGTCTGATGAGTCAGGGCTGGGCTGAATAGACTTGGGCTGCATTTAGAGTAGGGGGAGGAGAGTTCCTTTCACCTGACTGGGCCTGGTCTGCCTTCAACAATGCTGTTTCCACCTCCTGCCAGGAAGCTGCACCAGTGAGAACAGAACTGGTTTTGGCTGGGTACAGACACTCTCTGCCTTCAGAGAACAACGGATTTTGGTGTATAAAAAGAGGGGCCCAGACCCCAGACCTTTAGATCACTTCTGGGAATCAAGAGGAACCTTTGCCAAGGAGAAGAGCCGGAGAAGCTGAGGAGGAATTCTGCCCCTGTGCTGTTTGCTGTCTGGGGTTGGCCTGCAGTAGCTGCTTGCTGCCAAGGAAAGGAGAAAAGGACTTTGCTCTTTGCTTTGTCACCTGCTTGAAAGAAGATCTCCAAGGGCTTGAAACTGAGCTTGCCTCCTGTTCTGAAGTCTCAGGGACACAAAGACTTCACCACCAGCTCCTCTGAATTTCCTTGCTGGGAATTCTAACCTGCAAAGAGGTGCCTGCTGCTGTTCTGGACCTCTAGAGACTGTTTTCCTCTGGGAGCTGGAAACACCACGCAACATCAAAGAAGCGAGACGCATCCGCACCTGTTTCCGATGCATCGCCGAAGAAACCGTCGCTGTGCCTGCCGCGGCTCGGGAAATCACTGCACGCCACATCGAGTGCACCGATCTCCGAAGTCCGAGATCATCGCACCGAGTTCGACGCAAGGCCTGCTGTGCGGCTGCACGAGTTCATGCATCATCACTGGATCGTCGCATTGCATTGAGGCGCCAAGTCTGTTGCATCGTTGGGGGACGCAGTAAGAAACCGACGCATCACCTCCCCACACAGTAAGAAACCGATGCATCACCTCCTCTTCGGTAAGGAACCGACCCATCACCTCCCCCGAAGCAAGGAACCGATGCATCACCTTCCCTGAGTGTAAGGAACCGACGCATCACCTTCCCTGCAGCCCGTTTTGTTTGTTTGCGTGACGCATCCCAGGTACTTTGTGAGAAAAGTGTTGCATCTGCAATTTGATTGAACTGAACTATTTTCTACCATCTGAAAGTAATATTTTGAATACTGTATTGTGGATTTTTGTCGTTTGGTCTTGTTTTGGTTTAGCTAAAGATTACTTATTTTTCTAAACTGGTGTGGTGTCAATTTGTAGTGTTTTCACTGTATTACTGTATGTGTTCACAAATGCTTTACACACTGCCTCTGAGATAAGCCTGTCTGCTCGTGCCAAGCTACCAAGGGGGTGAGCAGGGGTTATTTTAGAAGTGTATGCCCCTTACCCTGACTAGAAGCATGGGTACCTATTTGGACAAAGGTACCTACCTCTGCCAACTAGAGAACCCCATTTCTAACATTGGTGGTCAGCGGTGAGTATCTGGACTTGCATTTGTGACTTACATACAGTGATTGGTGTACACTACTAGCATAGTGCAGACCATTACGCAACCACGTACATTTGGTAGAGTTTTTTTCCTGGGAATGTTTTGCATCTTGAGAACTGCCAATTTTCACAATGAGTAAACCAGCATCCATTGCATCTGTGAATATCGAATTTGAGGAGGAAAGGGTTGATACCTACATGGTGCCACAACTTAAAGCTGTCTGCAGAAAATTTAAAATCTCTGTGAGAGGCCTCACCAGAAAGGAGGAATACCAAAAGGCGCTTAGGGCCTGGTTGGATTCAAGGAATGCCAGTGAGCATACTGAGGAGCCTATGGTAGAGGGAGAGAATTTAGATGGGCAGCAGAAGGGTCTGTTGGGCCTGACTGGGGGGAAGTTGCCTTCCAGGGTGGGCAGCAGTGTTTCTTCAAAGGGTCTGTCTCCAGAGGAGATGGAGGACAGGGAGAGAAGCAGAGTGCATGAAGTGGAGCTTGCTAAGCTCAAGCTGGGGAACCAGGGCGACTTAGAAAATAAGAGATTGGAGTTGGAGAGCAAGAAATTGGCCATGGAGGAAAAGGAGATGCTTTTGGAGCATGAGAGAGGGTTGAGGGAGTTGGATCTGAAAGCAAAGAGTTTAGAGATCAATCCCTCTGGTGGCAGCACACCATCAGTGCCTGGGGAAGGAAGGGTATACATTCCCAAAGATGTTATCAAAGATTTCATGAAGCATGAGGACATTGGGCAGTGGTTTAAGGCCTATGAAGTAGCGATGAGGTCCCACCGGGTCCCTGAGAGAGATTGGGGAGCGGGGTTGTGGGGCCGCTTCATCAGTGAATGAAGGGCGACATTGCTTGCTTTGCTCACTGAGGATCAGATGTCCTATGCCCCCATGAAGAAAGCCTTGATAGCCAGGTATGGGTTGACTTCAGAGCTTTATAGGCAGAAATTTAGGAACTGCAAGAAGCTGGAGTCAAGTTCTTGGGTAGAGTATGTGTCCTACTTTTGCAGAGCACTGGATGGTTGGGTGAAGGGTAGCAAGGTCAATGATTTGCAGGGGCTCTATGAATTGGTTGCATGGGAGCACTTGTCAGATAATTGTTTTCCAGAGCTACACCAGCACCTGATTGACAGTAAGCTGACTGAACCCAGAAAGCTTGCTGTGGAGGCGTACCGCTGGGTCAGCACCAGTGTCCAAAAGGGTCTTGTGTAAGACTCCGCCAAAGGTGGGCAGAGTTCCCAGCAGAAGAGTGGGGGGACAAGGGTAAACAGAAGGAGTTCCAAAAAGGGCCCCAAAGTAATCCCCAAGAGAACCAAGGTAAGGGTTCCCAGCCTCCCACTGAGAAGAAGCCATGGATCCCGACAGGTAAGCCTGTTCAGAGGGGTTCCAAGGCGTGTTATGGTTGTGGTCAGGTGGGCCACTTCCAAGGGGATCCTAGGTGTCCTAGAAATGTTACCTCCGCACTCACTGGTGTAGCGCCTCGGCAGATGATTAGTACAGCCTTGGGGGAGGAGTCGGGTGCCCAGGATGGGTGGGGTCCCGCAGAGATGTCCCTGGCCTCTTTAGGAGACAGTGAGATGGTCCCAAGAGCTCATCTGCCTGATAACACTAAGAAGTACAGGCAGTGGGTGACCATCAATGGCCATAGTGTGGAGGCTCTGACAGACACCGGAGCCAGTGTGACAGCTGTCAGTTGTCAGCTGGTGTCTGAAGAGCAGGTGGTCCCCAACGCATTCTATCCAGTAGTTACCGCTTACAATTCAGAGTGTCTCTGCAAAGTGGCACAGGTTCCCTTTGAGTGGGGGGGGTCTCAGGTACCTTGAAAGTAGCTGTGAGGCCAGCCATGCCTGTTGACTGTCTGCTTGGCAATGATTTGGAGAGCTCCCCTTGGGCGAAGGTGGAGCAGAGGTCTCATTTGGAGATGTTGGGTCTGCCTGAGTGGGCATGCGTGACCACTCAGTCCATGGCAGCCGGTAAGGGCATTCAAGAGGACCTGGAGCCTGAAAAAGTGGCCCAGGTGCCTGCCAGGAAGAGAAGAGGCAGGGGGCGTGGGAACCCGGCCCCCGAAGTTCCCATGGTCCAGGAGGAGGCAAACCTTGAGGGGGATGCCCTGGAGCCTACAGGGGAACAAGTGGCTGAACTGGGGGACCTGCCTGAGCTGACCCATTGGCAGCAGGAAGGAGGCTCCTCCTTGGAGGAATTCTGCCTGAAGCAGCAGAAGTGCCCTTCTCTTGTTGGTTTGCGGCACCAGGCTGCAAAACAGGCAGCTGGTGATCAGTCTGGATAACATTGGATTTACTGGGAGAATGGTCTCCTGTATAGCGAGCCTAAGGTTGCTGAGCCTGGGTCAGCCCGTGTGGTGGTGGTACCCCGGTGCTTCAGAGCCTTCCTACTGGGTCTGGCTCATGATGTGCCTTTGGCAGGACATTTGGGGCAAGACGAGACCTTTGAAAGGCTTGTCAGCCACTTTTACTGGCCCCAGATACGCTAGCACTCTGATACTCATTGTAGGTCTTGCCAGACTTGCCAGGCAAGTGGTAAGAGTGGGAGGAAGTGTAAGGCTCCTCTCCAACCTTTCCCTGTAGTAAGCACCCCTTTGAGAGGGTGGGTATTGACATTGTGGGGCCTCTGGATCCCAAGACAGCCATGGGCAACAGGTTCATCCTGGTCTTGGTGGACCATGCCACCTGGTACCCGGAAGCCATCCCTTTCCGGACTGTGATGGCCCCCGTGGTAGGTCGTGCGTTGATGGGGATTTTCTCCCGTATGGGGTTCCCCAGAGAGGTGGTGTCTGACCGTGGTAACAACTTCATATCGAAGTATATGAAGTCCATGTGGCAGGAGTGCAGTGTTACATACAAGTTCACCACTCCTTACCACCCCCAAGGTAATGGGCTGGTTGAGAGATTCAACCGGACCCTGAAGGGCTCAACCGGACCCTGAAGGACATGATTATGGGTCTTGGTGAACCCATGAGGCGTAAGTGGGACATCCTCTTACCATACCTTTTTTTTGCTTACAGAGAAGTGCCCCAGAAGTCCTTAGGGTTCAGTCCCTTTGAGTTGCTGCACGGCCATCCTGTAAGAGGACTTCTGAGTCTGGTGAAAGAAGGCTGGGAGAAAGCTCCCAGTAAACCTCCCCAGGATGTATATAGCCACATGCTGGCCTTCATAAACCAGACTAAGCGCTTCAGACAACTCGCTCAGGTGAAACTGGAAGCCAGCCAGGAGTAGATGAAACAGTGGTATGATCAGAATGCCACTCTGATCGAGTTTCAGCCTGGACAAAAAGTATGGGTCATGGCCCCAGTGGAGCCTTGCGCGCTCCAGGATAAGTGGACCAGACCATTTGAGGTGGTGGAGCGCAAGAGTAACGCCACCTACTTGGTGGACTTGCAGTCTCCTAGGAACCCTTTGCGGGTCCTGTATGTGAACCGCCTGAAACCCCACTTGGAGAGGTCTGAAGTGGGCATGCTTCTAGCAACAGATGCTGGAATGGAAGAGGAGACTGAGACTCTTCCTGACCTCCTGTCTGCAAAGGAGCACGATGGGTCAGTGGACAGTGTATCACTCTCCCCCGCCCTGACTCCTGAACAGCAGAGTGACTGTCGCCAATTGTTGGGACAGTTTGTTGCTCTGTTCTCCCTGACCCCTGGTTTCACTCAGTGGTGTGTCCATGATGTTGACACTGGGGACAGTACTCCTGTAAAGCACAAAATTTACAGAGTGACTGACAGGGTCAAGGCTTGCATCAAGGAGGAGGTCTCCAAGATGCTAGAGCTAGGGGTGATTGAGCCCTCAAACAGCCCTTGGGCCAGTTCTGTGGTCTTGGTCTCAAAGGCTGCCGCACCTGTGCCACGCCAGAAGTCCGGTTCTGTGTGGACTACAGACGGCTCAATTCAGTCACCAGGACTGATGCGCACCCCATCCCCAGAGCTGATGAGCTCATCGATCAGTTAGGAGCTGCCCGGTACCGCAGCACGTTTGACTTGATGTCTTGGTACTGGCAGATTGCCTTAACTGATGGGGCCAAGGAGAGGTCAGCATTCTCAACACCAGAGGGGCACTACCAAATCCAGGTGATGCCCTTTGGGTTGAAGAATGCCCCTGCCACCTTTCAGAGGTTGGTCAACCAGGTGTTGGCCGGACTGGAAGATTTCAGTGCCGCCTACCTGGATGACATCACAGTGTTCAGTGCCACTTGGGAGGAACATCTGCACCACTTCTGGGAAGTGTTGAAAGCTCTGCAGAGGGCAGGCCTCACGATCAAGGCGAGTAAGTGCCAGATCGGGCAGGGTTCTGTGGTGTACTTGGGACACCAGGTAGGGAGCGGCCAGGTGACGCCCCTACAGCCCAAGATTGATACCATTCTGGCCTGGGAACCCCCCAAGACCAAGACAGAGGTGAGAGCCTTTTTAGGACTCACATGGTATTACAGGAGATTTGTCAAGGGGTATGGCACCATTGTTGCCCCCTTGCTAGAGCTGACTTCCAGGAAGCAGCCAAAGAAAGTGAACTGGACTGACGCCTGCCAGAAAGCTTTTGATGCCCTGAAATCTGCCATGTGCACGGCGCCCGTGCTTAAGGCGCCCAACTTCTCAAGGGAATTCATTGTGCAGACAGATGCTTCACAGCATGGTGTGGGGGCTGTGCTCTCACAGCTAAATGAAGAGGGCCTAGACCAACCTGTAGCCTTCATTAGTAGGAGGTTACTTCCACGGGAACAGAGGTAGAGTATGATTGAGCATAAGGCACTTGCTGTGGTCTGGGCGCTGAAGAAGCTGAGGCCATACTTGTTTGGGACTCACTTCCGGGTTCAGACAGACCACAGGCCCCTCAGATGGTTGATGCAGATGAGGAGTGAGAATCCAAAGCTGTTGAGGTGGTCCATTTCCCTACAGGGTATGGACTTCATGGTGGAACACTGCCCTGGTACAAAATACGCAAATGTTGATGGTCTGTCCAGATTTTTCACCCTTAGTGAAAAGAACTCCCAAGAGGGTGGATAGTTCTCCCACATTTCAGCTGGAGGGGACACGTGTTAGACCTGGCACCATTGGTGTGGGTCACCCCTGCATTTTTGCCTTTGCCTCCTATGTTTTTGCTGTGTGTTGGACTCCATTTTGCTGGTCTAGATGCTTTGGGCACTTTGCCACTGCTGTTCAGTGCCAAAGTGCAAGTGCTCCCTTTGTAAATTGTTGTTATGGATTAGTGATTCCATGATTGGCATATTTGATTTACTTGTCAGACCCTAGTATAGTGCACTGTGTGTGCCCAGGGCCTGTAAATCAAATGCTTCTAGTGGGCTGCAGCACTGATTGTGCTACCCACAGAAGCAGCCTGTAAAATGTAACTCTGGCCTGCCATTGCAGAGCCTGTGTGCAGTCTGGACTGCCATGTCGACTTGGCAAGTGCACACACTTGCCAGTCCCTAAACGTTCCCTTTTCTACATATTAGTCACCGCTAAGGTAGGCCCAAGGTACCCCTGTGGGACGGGTGCATTGTATGTGAAAGGTAGGACATGTCCTGATGTGCATGGCATGCCCTGATAGTGAAATACTGCCAATTTCGTTTTTCACTATTGCAAGGCTACCTGTTCCAATAGGACAGAATGGGGAGTTTGTTTATAACATCTTATAAACATAACTGGCCCTGGGAACAAGGTAGAAAAATAAAGTTTAGTATGCCTGAACTCAGAATGTTAAAATGCATCTTTTAGTGAGGGTGATTTTTACATTCTGTGTTTGAAAATACCACTTTTAGAAAGTAGGTATTTTCTTGCCTAACCATCCTGTGTGCCTCTGCTAGGTTTGTATATTGCATGTCTGGCTTTTGGATGACAGGGGCTGGAGAGGGGCAGCGGCTCCAGAAGTCTGATGAGTCAGGGCTGGGCTGAACAGACCTGGGCTGCATTTAGAGTAGGGGGAGGAGATTTCCTTTCACCTGAATGGGCCTGGTCTGCCTTCAACAATGCTATCTCCACCTCCTGCCAGGAAGCTGCACCAGTGAGGACAGAACTGGTTTTGGCTGGGTACAGACACTCTCTGCCTTCAGAGAACAAAGGATTTTGGTGTATAAAAAGAGGGGCCCAGACCCCAGACTATTAGATCACTTCTGGGAATCAAGAGGAACCTTTGCCAAGGAGAAGAGCCGGAGAAGCTGAGGAGGAATTCTGCCCCTGTACTGTTTGCTGTCTGGGGTTGGCCCACAGTAGCTACTTGCTGCCAAGGAAAGGAGAAAAGGACTTTGCTGTTTGCTTTGTCACCTGCTTGAAAGAAGATCTCCGAGGACTTGAAACTGAGCTTGCCTCCTGTTCTGAAGTCTCAGGGACACAAAGACTTCACCACCAGCTCCCCTGAATTTCCTTGCTGGGAATTCTAACCTGCAAAGAGGTGCCTGCTGCTGTTCTGGACCTCTAGAGACTGTTTTCCGCTGGGAGTTGGAAAAACCATGGAACATCGAAGAAGCGAGACGCATCCGCACCTGTTTCCGACGCATCGCCGACGAAACCGTCGCAGCGCCTGCCGCGGCTCGACAAATCGCCACACACCGCATCGAGTGCACCCATCTCCGAAGTCCGAGATCATCGCACCGAGTTCAACGCAAGGCCTGCGTCGCATCGCGGCGCCAAGTCTGTCGCATTGTTGCGGGACGCAGTAAGAAACCGACGCATCACCTCCCCACGTAGTAAGAAACTGACGCATCACCTCCTCTTCGGTAAGGAACCGACGCATCACCTCCCCTGCGTTGCAGTGGGGAACCGATGCATCACCTCCCCCAAAGCAAGGAACCGACGCATCACCTTCCCTGAGTGTAAGGAACCGACGCATCACCTTCCCTGCAGCCCGGCTTGTTTGTTTGCGTGACGCATCCCAGGTAGTTTGTGAGAAAAGTGTTGCATCTGCAATTTGCTTGAACTGAACTATTTTCTACCATCTGAAAGTCATATTTTGAATACTGTATTGTGGATTTTTGTCTTTTGGTCTTGTTTTGGTTTAGATAAAGATTACTTATTTTTCTAAACTGGTGTGGTGTCCATTTGTAGTGTTTTCACTGTATTACTGTATGTGTTCACAAATGCTCTACACACTGCCTCTGAGATAAGCCTGTCTGCTCGTGCCAAGCTACCAAGGGGGTGAGCAGGGGTTATTTTAGTAGTGTAGTTTAGGCTTCAACTACAGCTATAGGATTCTTTGGTGTGGTCTAAAGAATGCATAGTAAATGGCTATTAGCACGAGAACAGTCCTGATTGAACCACCGTGGTCTACTAGTAGATTCAAAATTTGGGACCATGAGACCTTTTTTTATTGCGTCACAGAGATGTACAAAAGGAACAACTGCAGCATTGGCAGTATCAGTCTCGGTGAGGCATGCCTGTACTAAGGGGTAATTTTCAGTAATTACATTCTGGAATAGGCATTCAGGTGCTACAAATCTCCATTTCAACCACTAGGTGTGCTTCAAAAGGATTGCGGTCACTAAAACTAGAGGGGGACACATTGCCATATGATAGGAGATCTATAAGAAAAGAAGATATAAAAATATAATTAATAGTGGAACTGCGTCCTCGTCCTTTAAAAGTGGGGGGAATATCAGTCTCAGTGCTTGTGACATCGATGACATTGACTTAATCGTGAGCGGCCAGCAGGGAGATCAGCTTGCATCCCCTGCCATCAAGATTGTTCAGTGGCAGTATCCTTTATAAAATTGGAATGCGAGTTTCCTATGTGTGGGTTATATGAGGATGCCGAATGAAGTCTTATGTTAAAATCACCTCCTATGCATATTCCCGCTGGTTGCCCGCCATCTAAAATAATATTTTGGAGAGAAGAAATGTGATCAGATAATGAGGTTAAATTAATGTTCGGCACATTAGTAAAATCATTATTATAACAGTTAATTAAATATAGTGTGCCTCCTCTTTTATATCTTATCATTAAGAGGTTAACATTATCTGCTTTAACAACCTTTGCTCTTCCTCCTGCTGTAATGTTAACCCAGGTCGCCAGACCCCCGATTGTGCGACCAGAACTTGATGGGGATGCTGGATTATGGAAGTCAACAAAGCCATTAATTTAAAATTCTTTTACGGACCAGGTTTCCTGGAACATCAGGATATCATACTGGGCAATTAATGAAATCCACTAAAGGCTTAAAAGTTTGGAATGCAATCCTGCTATGTTCCAACTCAGAATTTTCAAAGCATTATTTTTGGGGCTTTCGGTTATACAGGTCCCTAGCATATTTGGGGAGGGGGGTCTATAACAGGCGTGGTGGTAGTTGGATCAACTCTATCTGTAGGTGTAGATTCCAGTCAATCCGACCCATCCAAACCCTCTAGTATGGCAAATCTATTTTCCAATGAAATAAGGGGGGTAGGTGGGAGAATAGGCCTTACCATTGTGGCCTTATAAAAGAAACCAAGTGGGAGGCAACAGATGTTAGTGGTGGGAGCTCGGGTATCTTCCTGATGGATTAACAAATCACGAGCAAGAGTTGGTCTGCATAAATTAATTAATCACAATATAGTCCCGCTCAATGCTTTTTTCGGATCGCCCTACCCAACCCACCCTCCGAACCATTAGTAAGTTATTGATATCAAGAGACCTAAGGCCTCTGTTTTTAATTAACCAATCTGCACTTTTGTTTCTCAGGTCCTCCCAAGATTCTTTTTGGTTAGTCCTTAGTGGGGGAACTCCTGCCAGGACCACCACATAAGGACATGCTGCCGGCGGGAGACCCAAAATGTCTGTAGAGCCCTTAGGTGCTTGCAGTACTGATGCGCTTATGGGGTTAGCAACTTTTTTCCTGCTGGAAATACAATTGGGATTATTGATAATGTCCTTCTCCCGATGATTGGTGATAAGTGGCCTACATTCACTTTCTGGGATTTGTCCATGTAATCCATGCAATCGGGTAAATCCCTGATGGTTATTAGGGATAGTGTCACACTGGGCTATGTTGGACGATGTGTTGGACGATGTGTGAGCTGCTGTGCCTCTAAATTGAAGAGAGGCACGAGGTGCAGTGCTGAGGTGACATTCAGTACTTTTATCAACATTTCGTGGTTTGTCAGAACGGATTATAGGACCGAATCTCATCTCAAGAGCTGTAAATTTCTCCAGCAGTGGTTGCAGTTTAATATCCAGAACACTACTAATTCTATCGCATAAGGTGTCACAAAAGGAAGAGTCCTCTTGAGAGGAAACTAAAGTGGCATTTTTATTTACATTATTTATATTTTTATTAGCTGGAGATAAGTCTGGTTGTTGTGAAGGTGGTCGCAATATAAGTTGTGTAATATTTAGGATTTTCTCCTGTTGGATTTTCTCCTGTTGGACAGGTTGGACCCACATAAATAAATGGTTGCTGCTAGATGCTGTTCTGGGTGGTTGTTTCCTCTTGCTTCCTATTTGTTGGCTGCCCTTTTCCTTTTGACTACCACATTTTGCACAGTTTTTGCTGATGATGGCGTGGCCGTATCCGCTTTTTTCTGCCCAGGTGACATGGACCGGCTAACAAGGCTTTTGGGTATGATAGTGCTCTCATCGTTGCATGATTGAATGTGTGGGGTGTCTAGCAGCGTCAACCCATCCTTATTTGCAGCAACTAATGCAGTATTGGTGGCAGCGCCCCCTCCATGGCACTTTCTATGGGCAACAAGTGAGAAGGCCCCCCAGAGTCAAGTGACAATTGCCGCTCTGTGAGATCAATTTGATTAGAGACTATGCCCACCACTCTCTCGCGCATAGAGTCTAGAGTCACCGAAGAGCGTATATAGCCCCCTCTCAGGCCCCCTTCAGGTCTCAGCTTAGACATGACAATAAGTAGATTCAAGGCTCACTGACTTCTAGTTGAAGATATGGCCTCCGCATGAAAAATAAGGAGGGGGGGCCCGGCCCAGCCTCAGCCGGCCGCTGCCGGGCGCAGACTGGCCCACTCTTGGCCCGGTCTTCGCCCGGGCACGTGCCCGGGTGCAACCCGTGGGCGTCCCGCGCTCCGGGAGCCTGAAGCAGGCTTTGTACGTGCCTCTGGGTGCGGAGAACATGACGCTGGCTTTCGGTGGCAGCTGCCGCGAGAGATGCCGGGGCTTGTGGTCCGCCCCTCCTTGTAAGTGAAACGGGATCTTTAACTAATCTTGAAATGGAAGCAAATGATCTGTGTGAATATCTGGAGGTCCCCACGGATCTGACATCTGAAAGTGGGTGTAAACAAAATCTAAATTGTGACAGATGAGCTAAAAAAGATGGCATTCTCGGGGATTGGACGGACAGACAAAGCGAATCAAAAAACCAGAAAGAATCTAACCAACAAGGAGTGGGAAACCCTAAGGGATTAGCAAAAGGACGAAGACATTGTCATTAAACCTAGTGACAAAGGAGGAAATATTGTGATCATGAGTGTGCAAAAATATTTAGCAGAAGCTAACAGGCAGTTGAGCAATAGAAAACACTATAAAAGACTTCCTGGAAACCCGATCAAAGAACATGTAGATTCGTTCTTTCAAAAGCTCACGGATTGGCATAATATGGGTCTTCTGGATGTGGAAGAATACAACTATCTCAAGGCAGCACATCCAATAATGCCCACGATTTATTTCTGCCCTAAAGTGCACAAAGATCTGACAAATCCCACGGGCAGACCAATAGTCAGCTCAATAGGGGCATTATTAGAAAACACCTCAAAATTTGTCGATATATTTATTTTCCCATATGTCAAGAATCTTCCATCCTATCTACGAGGCTTGCAGGACTTCTTAAAAAGAATAAATGAGCTACCATGGAAATCCAATTATCACATGGAAACTCTGGATGTGGTCTCACTATATACCTCAATACAACACCCTGATGGAATTGAAGCATGTAAATACTTTTGTGGACCCGTTCAATCTCCTTGTTGGAATAATCAGATATGCTAATTGACATGATAGACTTTTGACAATGTTTTTCTGTTCAACAGCAAATACTACCTGCAAGTACAGGGGACATCATTTGCCTCAACGTTTGCGAATTTATTTATGGGTCGCTGGGAAGCAGAAGTGACTTGGAGTGAACAGAACAAAGCCAAGATGGTGCAAATAATCTTGTGGGTACGTTTTATAGACTACCTCTTCTTAATATGGGAAGGTGAAAAATCGGACCTGGAATGCTTTCTGAGGTCTTTGAACCAGAATGACCTGAACCTACAATTCACATTTGATATCCAGGACAAAGAAATCAATTTCTTGGATATCATGATTTACATCGAGGAAGAGAGGATCTGTACTGAAATTTACAGGAAACCAACAAGTACAAATAGCATACTCCATGCGAATAGTGGACATTCTTTACCGTTAAAATGGAGTGTCCCCTATGGGGAATTCCTGAGGGTGAGACGATGTTGTTCAGAAGAATCTGATTTCAAGGAACAGGCGAATGAGATGTTTGAAAGGTTCCAAATAAGAGGATATCCAGAAATAGTCTTACAAGATGCCTTAAAAAGAGCAAGCTCAAAGAAATGAGAAACATTATTAAGGTCTAAGGAAGTCGAAAGTACGGAAGACATGAACAAAAATCAGGTTGTCAGATACATAACTGAGTACAATACATCAAGTAGAAAGGTGAGGGACATATTGAAGGATAACTGGAAAATTCTACTCATGGACGAAGACCTGAAAGAAACACTTCCTAAAGTGCCAAATATTACTTACAGAAAAGCAACATCATTGGGGGACCTACTAACCATTACGTGAATGAAACCATCCAATACACAAACCAACGTGGCCACATGGCTCCCAATTCCAAAATGAGGTTTTTTCAAATGTGCGAAATGCAAAGCCCGTAGGTATGGCCAAAACAAAATGGAATACAAGACCCTCTATGGGAGGATGAACAAAATACAGGAGAGAATCACCTGTGAAACGGAATCAGTAGTATATGTCCTGGAGTGTCAATGTGGTACAAAATACGTGGGTAGTTCAATCAATAAACTGAAGCTCCGTATACTGCAACACCTGAGAGCCATAACAAACAAAGACTTTCAATATGCCATGGCCAGGCATATATGGGAATCACATGATGGAAACTTGGAGAACATGAAATACTACGGCATCAAGCATGTACAGGAAAAACCACGAGGGGGAAACCGAGAACTGGAGCTACGTCGTGAAGAATCAAAAAAGATTTTATTACTGGGAACAGAGACCTCCAATGGACTAAATATGGACGCTGAACTATACATTCACATTTAGCATGTCCCCTCACCTCATCCACATGATTATTGCATATTTGTCTTTTTAGAGATATCTTTTACATACGCAATTCCCTATTTTGTTCAGAACTTTCGCGCTGTTTGTGACTAGAATGCACTGTATCCATGATGACACTTTAAGTTAATCTATGATATGCACTTTATGCAATTTTTGCACTATTGGGAGATAATCTACCTTAACATCAAATATTCATTTATAAAGGAGGTTTGTACACACATCTGCTATTGACCTAGGACATAAATTAGGCCAATTTTAAACTTACAAAATAGGATGAGATCCCTGATGGGAATAGAATATTATTTTAGATCCCCCATAGTAGCACTTTAAGGTTAAGTCACTAGATGCACTTTAAACAATTTCTGCACAAAGGGGAGATATTTTGTTTTGAACCCAAATATGCACTTTACAGAGACGGAATGTTTACATCATGATAGATGATTAGTAGCGAAAAATTGAAAAAGTTAATACCTTATGATGATCCTTAAGTTACCTGTGGAGAGTTTGAAACCCTTATACACAAAGGGTAAGACAGATATTGTCCTAATAGGATAGTGTATTCCAATACATAACTAAGCACTTTATAATCCTAGTACTGTACACAGTGGGAAATGTTTACATACTTCTTTTTAAGAGAATGCACTTTAATGCACATTGAAGCACTTTAACCTTCTAGCATCATTGATAGTGATTTAAACTGCATATAAAACACATCCTGTTTTCCTTGAACTGCAAGGGCAAAAACAACCTCCTTCTTTCAGACACAGGCATAATACATTTGATGTATGGTTTCTTAAAAGAACATTCTCTAATATTCTCGAACATTATCCACCTAGGAGTACAGATATGCCCTGCAGTCTTCAACTATGTATATGGTCTTCCGTAAACTAAACACTATAGGAGCCACTTAGATATAGGGGATGTAAATGTAGAGACGTAATTATCTTGGAATACGGGTATCTTGTGTCCCGACCTGTTAACCCTCTCCTGGACTATAGCTTTTCTTTCTCATATTTTTCAGTCTTGAGTTTCTTTTCACCCGGCTAATAAACTCCTTTGTCTTCTCCTTTCCCTGATTCATAATGATTGTCATTCCCTCCCCCCTCAAACCCCGCCTTGACCCTCGACTCCTTCGCCTTGAAGGCAGAGGCAGTATAATTTGGTTATTTATACCCACCTCCTGTGAGACTTCAGGGGAACATGCTTATGCACTACATATGGGTACTTTACAGTTAATTAATAGAAGATTTGCAATTTGAAGCTTTGCTGTCACTCACACTGAAAACAAGGGGTACTTTACAGACAATGAGAGTGAATGTGCAGCATAATATGCTATACAAATAATCAATGTTGAACCTATGTACTGCAATTATTATGACGCACTGGGGGTGTAATAAAATGAGGGAGGAGGAAATGCATTATTGACTTTTTATTAAACAAGTAGTCTGTGTAATATAGTGTGTGTGCTCTTTTAAAATAAGATGGTGGTTTTGGAGGGAGTTTTCCTTTAAAAATGTTGTCTGCACACTGAAACTCTATGACCCTGTTGAAGGCTACGGCTGAAACGCCTTGGTCTCGTGTCTGCACTGATGGTGTGTAAATATCTAAATAAAAAAAGACTTACAAGCTCGTTGGGGCCTGGCTGTGTTGCTTTTTCTTGGTCTCGGATCGATGGGAAGTCCATTTGGAATGTGACAATATATATATATCTATCTCTCTCTCTCTCTATATATATATATAGAGAGAGAGAGCGATGGATATATATATATATATTTATATATATATATATATATATATATATATATATATATATATATATATATCAGCAATAAATGTCTTCGTGTATGGCTATATATATAGCCAGTTATGGTTTGCATGTCTCTTCTGTAAGTTATGGCGTGTGGTTCTAACCATAATTTACAAATCTCTGTGGTTTTTGCGGTTCTAATTTGCAACTAGAGCTCAACTTTAACTGTGTTCTTTTCAGTCAATATCAAATATTTTTTAAACATATGTTAGTCACTTATAACCAAGGCTTAACCATTGTTTTTATTCCGTGATGTTTATTTTATCATACACCACATCCAAGAGTTCCATTCACCCAACCAACCATGGGCAGCCAGCTGATAGATGCTGCCCAATGTAGCAGCGATGTACCAAGCTTATACAATTTTTGCAAAGTGTAAATAGTTCAGACGACAATGGAAGACAGATAGAAATTAAATTGGTCTTTTCCTATGTAGTTTTGATCAGAATACACAGCCAGCACATGTTGTGTCTACCAGACTTCCTCAGGGCTTATTAAAGAACACAACGAAAAAAACTATCCAAAAGCTGGCAAATAAGCAACCAAGGTGCAATGTACACACATATAGAATCTGTATATATGATGCTCCTTTATTTGCTGTAATGGTATCAAATAAGTAACCACTTCCAATTTTGAATTTCTGCACTGCTTGCCACAGATGCTACTGGTACCGGTTTACTTGAAACACGTCCGGGTGTTGATCCTGACATCTGTGACATTTTTGAGATAGCACCTGTGAATAGCACCTGTGGCAGGCAGTGCAGAAATTCAAACTTTTTTGCAACATTTGCAATGAAATTATTGATGAGAAAACTGTGCACGGCAGTGGCATGATTTATAGCAACCTTAAGGCACGAGTCATAGTTACTTGAGATAACTATAGCTATAACCGGTGAATCTGTTTTTTTAAAGTTTAAAACATAACTTTTATTACCGAACATTTCACTTAACTAAAACATTGTTTTAACCTTTGTTTTTTTTCAATATATATGTATATACATATTCACTGAAAAAAACAAGGGTTAAAGCAATGTTAGATATGTATATAGATATTTATATAGACATTTTACATATTTGTGTGCTTTTATTGCAATAATAACCCATATCCAGTGATACTCGGAGCCCCCAAAACTATTTACTCTGTGCAGAGCTTTACCATTGTCAAAGCTACTACGATTAGTGGCAATGGAAGACCACATTATGTTTCATGGTTATCTAAATGATGCTGAAAAAATTTAAATTGCAAGGCACTTCTTCTCTAGCAGTATTTTTTTGGTCCATTTGACAAAGAAACTAAATTTTTTGTGAAATGTTCAAATTACCCTGTCCATTGTTTTATCAACAATTTATGCATAAAAGGTAAACAAAAGCAAAATATTCAAATTTCAGTCTTTGTTAATTGTGAGCTGCACTTTAAGTTTTTTAGAAACAGCATTTTCAAGTTAATTGCTTCCAAAACAAATATGTAACGTAAAAAAACATGATGGGTAATGTATGTAATATAGTCCTATATTGCCATCTGGAAGTTCTGGTCACATTTACAACCTACTCAGCCTTTATTAGCCCATAGGACTTGCTATGTACGCTGCACACAAACATTAAAAAATATATATATATATATCTATATATCTATATATCTATTATTAAAACTTCGAAGGTGGCATAGCCACGAATTTGAGTGTTAGATCAATCTAATACATCAAATTGGCAATACGACATTTATTAACAACAATCGTATGGCTTCCTAATAGAATATGAAAATAAGAAATCGAAATAGCTAATGCGGTTTGCCAAATTTTGAATTAACTTTATTGCGATATTGAAGATAATATATGTCGTATTTATTAAGTCTATTGCGATGTTTTTTTTTTAAAGTTCTTTAAATTTGTGACTGATTGTAGCACTGATGAAATGATATGCATTGAAGCTAAGAATGAAATATTATTTTCGTTTAGGCAGTTTACTTTGTAAATTTGTTATCAATACAAAATTGAACACGAAAGTATTTTTACTATGTTTATGAACATTGCCCCATATTTCTAAGGGAATTTGCTGTACCCATTTCACTCGAAAAAGGCTACACGCCGAAACGCGTCGTCTTGGTCTTGGTGCACAATAAACCCTTTGTGCAGTCTCCTGGTGTGCCGCTCCTTATTTTCGTCACTCGAGGATTTGTTAAGGATCTTGTTGCATACAATTACGGCTGCTGTCGCCGTCAGCTGGCACCGACACCGTGGGACAGGGAACTGCTAAGTACAACAGTTTGGTGGATGTGCATAATCGTAGCAGTTCCCGCCGTTCCTGGCTTCAACTAAGAGCGATTCTACATATTGGACGGTAAGCGGGCGCACTGTGGGGCGGGGTGGTGGTGGTGGTCAGGCTCAACATCGGAGGACCGCAAAACTGTGCCATGCCCACCCCGTTTGCTTTCGCAGTTGCGACCTGCTGATTCAGCAAACCGCAGTGAAGAAAAGCCACATGGAACAGGTGTAACCGCCGCGGTCTTGGATAGAACCGTGTGCGTCAGGAGACAAGCTCTTTCAAAGTATGTCAGAATGGGAAAACGAGAGAAAGGCTGCAGCCTTATCATTATTTAACGAAGACTTAGATATTACCCACAACGTAACGACTGGAACCGCGGTAGTGACAGGAACTGAACCCTCCATCAAGCAGAAGCTGTTTCTACTGGAGAAACTATCAAAGCGAGAAATAAACAAGTGGTGGGAAGTCACATCCCTTACAAATTACGTGGAAGTAGGACGAGTGCCGAGAGGCCTCAGAATATTGATTGTACCAACTTATGAGAACCCCAATCCGGATCTACTAACCGAATGGCGGACTACATGGCAAAGACCTGTAAAGGGATGCTCGAGATCCTTATTAAATATGCACAAATCGATCTAGAGGCAACAAGGAAGGAGTTAGCCACATTGAGAGCTGAACTTGAAAAAATAAAACAGAAAAAACTGTAGTCGATTTTCTCAAGTCACTGCCAAATAAATTGAAAGACTACGAGGAAGCGATCAAGCTAAAGAAACAGAGAAAGTTCCTAAGAGATAAGAGGGACTATGCAGAAGGACGCATTTTGACCTACGCAAAACGTTTCGACTGGGCACAAAGAAACTTTAGGTCCTACCTCAACCAACGACAGGAAGAAATCCTGTCAACAGGATCAAGCTCAGATCTCAGTTTGGATTCAGAAGGACGTAATGTAAGTGTCCCTTTAGGGATACGTCCTCTGACATTCCTCCATGAATTTCAAATACTCAAACAGAAGAAAGAACAAGGACAACCAGACAAACCCCCAACCAGGGGCAGGGGAAGAGGCAGAAGTCAAAAAAGAGGGAAAACACAAGAAACAAAAAAAGACTCTGAATGAGCAAGAGAAGGGGAGGAAGAACACAATTCAAACCACGAGATATGGAGGATCCCATTTAGAATAAGTCCATCATAAATTTATCATCACGTTCACTGTCAGCGGATGAAATATCTGTGTTACATCTAGGTCTTTCATTTTGCCCAACCAGTGATCTGAATTATACGGACACCAGAATTGACTTATTTTTGTTCATACGGAAACTAAAACTGATGAAACTATATAAAATGGCAATTGTATCAAAACAGGTACCTAAGAGACTAGACACTAGTACAATCTTCTCTGACCTTCAAGTGGGGGATATCGACCTACTCTGTGATTTACATCTCTTGGAAACAGGCAGTGAACAAAACCCACAAGGGGACATTAATCCCATTTTGGAACATTTGGGTCTAACCACCAACCAGACAAGCCATAGTGGCCTAAAAGTGAAATCAAAGTACAACCCCAATGTTCCTCATGACAACATTGAGGCCTATAGTTCTGCCATAATACAGGCATTAATCAAAATACGGCACAAGAATACCAACAAAAAGTGGGACAATCTGACTAGAAACCAACGCCGAGCATTGAAAGACCTAGAAAAAGATTTGAACATTATTATCAAGCCCTCCGACAAGGGGGGCAACATTGTAATCATGGACTTAGACATGTATAAAACTGAGGCCTCACGACAACTAGCGGATCATGTTTGCTATGAGGAAATCAGTTGGGCAAGATATAAACTTTCTATAAAGGAATATCATGACCGTCTAATAAATTGGCGACAAAACAGACTTTTGGATGATGAGGAATATAATTTTCTCAGAACTGATAATCCACGTATTCCTTGTTTATACTTTCTTCCGAAAATCCACAAATACCCCACTAATCCACCAGGGCGGCCGATAGTCTCCTCAAATGGGGGACTATTGGAAAATACTTCTATCTTCCTTGAATTGTTCCTCTCGAAATATGTGATTAATCTAAGGTCGTACTGTAAAGACAGTTCGGACTTCTTAAGAAGAATACATGATGTGCAATGAGAGGAGCAGTATGTAATGATAGCCCTTGATGTATGCTCCCTGTATACATGCATTGAACAAAAGAAAAGAGTTGAGGCATGCATGTATTTTTTGAAAAGCAGACACATCTTGCTTTGGGGGCATAACAAAATGCTAGAGGAAATGATGCTCTACTGTTTGGAGGAAAATATTTTTCTTTTTTTTTAAAACGTTTATCGTCAAAAGTCAGGCACTGCGATGGGTACATGTTTCGCCCCCAGCCTAGCGAACTTGTTCCTAGGCTAGTGGGAGGATAAGATTGTTTGGGCAGAAGGAAATGAAAGATATACTGATCACATAGCCATCTGGATCAGATATATCGACGATCTGTTTTTAATTTGAGACGGGCCACAAGCCCTAGCCCTTGAATTTATTCAGAATCTGTGTGTGAACAATCTAAATCTTAAGTTCACTCATAAAATCAGTTGTGACTACTGTGAATTCTTAGATGTCTGTGTAAGAATTATGGGGGGCAATATCACCACCAGCCTTTTCAGAAAGGAAACAGCGGGGAATACCGTATTACATGCGGCTAGTAGCCATCCTATTCCCCTAGTACATAGCATTCCGTATGGGGAAATGCTGTGCGCTCGCCGCAATTGTAGCACCAATGAAGGCTTTCTTGCAGAACAAAGAATAATGGAGCACAGGTTCAAGCAAAGGGGCTATAGTGACAAAGTCTTACGAAAAGCAAAGAAAAGATCAAAGATAAAACACAGAGGAATTTACTGTTTAATGTACCCCCTAAATTAGATCCAGGATTATCTGTTAAAACAAATGAGGCCCCAAAAATGATGACCACTTTTAGTAGGGGGCCATGTTTTTGAGAAAAGCTATGAAAGCCCATTGGAACCTATTGGTGGCTGGCCCAATAATAGGCAATCATGTAGGCAAATCGCCCAAATTCACATTTAGACGATCAAGTTCCATGAAAGATCGTTTAGTACACAGTTATCCCCAGGAAAGTGCCCAAACCCAGTGGTTAAAACCTACCTATGGATTTACGATCTGTAGTTCATGTAAGGCGTGCAGAAATAGTAAGAGCCGCAGAACATACATCAGAGGTGTAGGGGTGACTAGGTCCATTTCAAAAGCAATCACCTGCAACAGTGATTATACAGTCTACGTGCTGGAATGCCCTTGTGGTCTCCAGTACGCCGGCAGTACTAAGTTACCACTAAAAATGCATATTCTTCAACATCTGCGAGCTATATCTAATCAAGATTTTAGTTTAGGGTACATCCAGTAGCTCGACATTTCGCGGATAGACACAAAAGTAACAGCAATCTCCTCCAACTCTTTGGGGTGGATAGAATTCTATCACACATACGGGGGGACAAGGAGAGAAATCTCCGGGTCCTGGAATAAAGGTGCATAATTGATCTTAATACCAAGACTCCGAATGGAATGAACAGTGGGGAAGAACTTGCAACACACATAGGCCGCTAATATCCTACCTTCTCTCAGGACCGTTTGGTTTTAAGATATTCACTGCAGCACTTTATTTTTAATGCTAGTTCTCGGAGGTAGTCCAGCTAATGCATACCCATGATCCGGAACATCGGTTCATTTACACAGTATTAAGGGACACATAGTGACCCACTGTGATGGTTTGTCCATCCTGACTGAACACAGAAGATGGCCATGCTGGTCTCCTTGATTTCTAGCTCTTTGCATGTTGTTGTTTTATTTAGTCACGAATTATCCCATTCCCTCTCACATTACACGCACCGATGTACAGCCTTTTCCCTAGAATCAGGGCGGTGTTAGTCACAGCCAAGATTAGTAGAGTACATAACTCATGATGGTAGATAAATGAAGGGGGAGGCATTCAAGTCTTCACGAAGGTACATTACCCGTGATGGGCCAGTATGAAATCTAATAGATATATTTATCGAATGGATCTTCCGGATATCAACTAAATATCTCTGTATGCCACCAAGTAAAACTAAACCTATTTGATAACTGTGGTTTCACCGGTCCCGAGACATGCTTAGACATAGGACGGTCATATAATGATTCATTGGCGAGAATACAAAAGCAAAATCAGCTTAACGCAAAATTTGAAAAATCTTGAAAAGAATCTTTGAATTAACTCTATTAAACTTCGAAGGTGGCATAGCCACGAATTTGAGTGTTAGATCAATCTAATACATCAAATTGGCAATACGACATTTATTAACAACAATCGTATGGCTTCCTAATGGAATATGAAAATAAGAAATCGAAATAGCTAATGCGGTTTGCCAAATTTGTAATTAACTTTATTGCGATATTGAAGATAATATATGTCGTATTTATTAAGTCTATTGCGATGTTTTTTTTTAAAGTTCTTTAAATTTGTGACTGATTGTAGCACTGATGAAATGATATGCATTGAAGCTAAGAATGAAATATTATTTTCGTTTAGGCAGTTTACTTTGTAAATTTGTTATCAATACAAAATTGAACACGAAAGTATTTTTACTATGTTTATGAACATTGCCCCCTATTTCTAAGGGAATTTGCTGTACCCATATCACTCGAAAAAGGCTACACGCCGAAATGCGTCGTCTTGGTCTTGGTGCACAATAAACCCTTTGTGCAGTCTCCTGGTGTGCTGCTCCTTATTTTCGTCACTTGAGGATTTGTTAAGGATCTTGTTGCATATATATATATGGTACATACCCTTTTTATGAATTTCTATCCCATTTAGGGGTTATCATTGTGTTCTATAGTGCCTCAATGAAGCGGAAAGTTTCAGATGGATAGCTGTACTTTATTATTGCAGGATAGGAGTAGATAGTACGTATGTATACGTGACATTGCCTTTAGCCATACATGCAGGTTATAGTGAGAGCCATTTACAGACATTGCATGCAGGTTTTGTCTCAGGACATTTTGTCATGCTATTATGCACTTTGCACTTTATATACAATTTTGTTTACAACTGCGGTATTTGCACATTGGATATATGTGATATCAAATGTATTTACTGTAATAGGCATTTTGCACTTTAACTCTGAGCTGTATCAGGTTTACAACTGTGGTATTTGCACATTGGATATATGTGATATCAAATGTAATTGTTTTAATAGGCATTATGCACTTTAACTCTGAGCAGCACAAGGTAACATTGTTGGCATATGCTATACTCAGAATCGTTCCATCTCAACCATTCTACATATTGACATATGTAAGCCGGGCTTTGTAAATATTTTATGTGTTGTTTTTAGACAGTCTTTTTTATTCTATGCATAAGACTAAGTCCAATTGGTATTAAGTGTATATATTAGCTAAAAACAATTGTTTTATCCTAACACTTACCTATGGATGCTGTTTTCTGTGAATATAGGGAAAACAGACCAGTAAATGTATAGTATCTTTTCTATGTTCACCAGTGCCGACCACGTCACAGGAAGCATCACTTTCCCTTTAAATTCCCGGTTTTGCAAATTATATGTCATGTGATCAAGGCCACCGCTGTTGCCCAAACGCATCAGAGGAAGCACCAAGTATATTAATAAAGAATATCTATTTTGGCACCAGCTATATCCGGAGTCCGTGTCCTTGTACGTGCGTGAATGCACTTGGGATTTTGTTTGGACATATATATATATATATATATATATATATATATATATATATATATATATATATATATATATATATATATATCTCCACACGTTGCTTGTGTATCTCCCACTGCTTCACCAAAACAGAGGGCGCGTCGGCGTTCTGGACCACCCAAGCACGGTCCAATTTTATTTACCACTCGGCCTCACACAGTAAGGATGACGACGCTGTGTCTTTGACATAAAATTAATTTAATTGGCGGCTGTTGTCGGATGCGTTTCGCCTGCCCAGCAGGCTTGCTCACCAACAGATTATTAAAGTTTTTCAACCATTTTTAAACAGTGTTACAAACGTGTCACGTGAAAACTACTATCATAATAAAGAGTGAAGACAGACTGGTAGTTTCTCGTGGATGCCAATACAATTATTAGTATTGCTAAAATCAATTTGCTTTTTCAATTTCATTACGAATTGTATACTGCAATATTTATGAGCCGCATAAAACTCTAATTAACATTCTAAATCATGCTTTATCAACCGCTCACTGTTTCAATCCCCAGTGGGCATTTATACAGAAAAGAGAACGGTTAGTAATAAGAAAAGCATAAAGAGTCATAAATCATGCCCCAGTGGGCTGATTCAGCTTGATTACGGTGCAGAAATGTAAATAGTATCTTAATCCTACTTGCAATATATATATATATGCATATTACCTACTGGCGCTCATCAGTAGGTAGTTATAGTTAGGACCTTGTTTCTATTCAAAAAGTATTTTTTCTTTTGCCAATATCTTTGGCGCCGTTTGATGAATCTTTGGAAAATTTTCAAAACTAATGGGGCAGTCTAGTCAGCTCCTGTGTTGAAAGTTTCAGGGTGATTCGTCAAGCGGGGGCCGAGAAAAAGGAGGGGTTCGAAAATGTGCTTTCCTCATGTTAATTTCCATAGGAAATTTTAGACACGGCCACAGCCCGAACTGCTAAACGCAATTTTACCAAATTTGGCAAAAACCTAGCTTTTGGTTCAGAAAGCACACTTTTTGTTAAATGGTGTAAATTCATTCAGTAGTTCCTGAGAAATGTAAACATTTCGCAGATATCCATATGTCTGTAACCTGCGATCTGATTGGTTGCCAACGCTTCAAACCAGGAAGTGTTGGCAGCCATCTTGTGACTCGGTTCAACCGAGTCACAAGAAAAAAAGTTTAAAAAAACAAGAAAAAACAAGAAAGGGGTTCAGGGTTGGAACACCCTGAACCGCTAGGCCCGCTCAGGTGGTCTGCCAAAAAAAAGCTTTTTTTTTAATTTTTGACGGGAGACGTGTTGGGTGCGTGGATACTGCAGAATTTATTTTTTTAAACGAAGCGCAGTCTCCTGTGCTTCATTTTCTTTAAGCCCCCGGGTAGGCCAGGTCTCGGGGGGCAATGACAAATAATGATGCAGGGGCCCACGCAGGCCCCAGCAGCCCCGGGGACCACCACCTCCTCTGGCTTTTTAAAAAAAATGCATGGGGGGGCTCCTGCCCCCCGCCACGCAGCCCCCAGACCGCCACCTCTCCGGGGCTATATTCATTAAATGCAGGGGGCCTCGTGGGCCACCCCAACCCCGGGGACCCCCACCTCCCTGGGGCTATCTTAAAAAATAAAGTGTGGGGGGGCTCGAGCTAAAGAGAAGATGGAAGGGAGGCCACCAGGCCCCCCTCCAGGAGCCCTCCTTGGTCCTGGGGACCGATAACCCCCAGGGCGGGCTCCAGCAATGTCCCAGGGTTCCCACTACCCGGGACATCGCAGTTTGCTATGGCATGGCGGGATCACTGCTCCCGCCATGCCATAGCAAACTCTGCTTCGCTTCATGGAAGCGAGAGCATGGAAAATGCTCTCACTTCCATGAAGCGAAGCAGAATTGCTTTTGGGCAGAGGGAGCTGCATGTTAGCAGCCTCCTCTGCCCAAAAGCAATGCCGGCCCGACCGCAGGGGCCTTAAGGCTCCTCCACAGTCCCCAACGAGAGGCCAAGCCCCGTGGGATGGGGTCCCCAGGGACGAAAATGGTCCAAGAGGGGGCCACTTGGCCCCCCTCCCTTAAAAAAAAGAAAATCAAAAAAATATTGGCCGGGCCTCAGGGGATGGGTCCCCGGGGCCCAAAAGTGCCAAGGAAAGGGGGGCCACACAGCCCCCTTTCCTAAATTAAAAAAAAAATACGAATCGGCAACTCGCCGGAGACCCCGCCCCCTTTCTCCACTACTCTGCAAATGTGCCTCCTGGCGTGCTCTTGGTTGGGGGATGAAGTCCCCATCGCTGCTGAGGGTCCTTAGGGGCCAACTAGCCCACCTGGTACCTCCAGTAAGCACCACACAGTGGAATTGCTGAGAGGTGGTCAAAGGCCATGCCCCTTTTTACAACACTCTGCAAACGTGCCTCTCGGCGCACTGCTGGTGGGGGGATGAGGTCTCCTTGTGTCCTGAGGGCCTCAGGACTAAAGTGGACTTCATTCCCCAAGCAGCAGTGCACCAGGAGGCGCGTTTGCAGAACGGTGGAGAAAGAGGCCATGGCCTCAGATCACCTCTCAGCAATCAGCTGTGTGGGGCTTACTGGAGGTAACAGGAGGGCTAGTTGGCCCCCAGAGACCCTCAAGAGGCAAGGAGACGTGATCCCCCAACTAAGAGCGTGCCAGGAGGCGAGTTTGCAGAGTGTTGGAGAAAGGGAGCATAACCTGAAACTACCTCTCATCAATTCCATTGTGTGGGGCTTACTGGAGGTAACAGGTAGGCTAGTTGGCCCCTAAGAACACCTAGCAGCAAAGGGGACATCATCCCCCAACCAAGAGTGTGCCAGGAAGCGCATTTGCAGAGTGGTGGACAAAGGGGGCCTACCAGTACTTACACACCCACTCAATGATTCATTGATCTATACACACATCCACTCGCTCGCCCATACTGCCACTCATAGACCCACTCACTCACTAATACAGCCATTGACATATCCACTCATACAGGCATACAGGCGCTGACACACTGAGTGAGTCACCCATAGAACTACTCACACACCTAGACACTCACCCATACAGTCAATCATACAGCCACTTACTCACCCTTACTACAAAGTGATACTTCAAAGAAGAAGAAAAGGGCCCTCGCAGGATTGCATTCACATGATTTTATAGTGTGGGAGCACAATATGTTTCATCCTCACTGCCTTTCTCATGTGTGACACTTGAGGAGTAACAGCAGTTACGGCTCATACAGCTACTAACTGGACCACTTGTAGTAAGGACCTGCGTCACACAGCAAGCAGTGGAACAACCGGAACATTTTGGTAATGAGGTCACGCAAACAGTACCTTCAGGAGGAATAGAAACAACAGTGTCAGGCTCTCCAGACTCTTGGCTGGATACCTAATGGCATTCCTCTCTTATCCAACCCGATACTATATCTATGAAACGCAAACACTTGTTTAGGAGTTGTAGAGTGGAGAGAGGAAAAAAAGTGTTCGAAAACATTCCACTGTAGTCAAGTGTGTACTTTCGCCAAAGGTAGTCGCACTTACTGATATTCGGCATATTTGACAGCGCCACGAATTGCGGCATGTGGATCAGAGTGATATTGAATGTGGCCTTCATGGCTGGTTCATCGAAACAGGGGAAGGACTTCCTGGCATCAGGGGCCTGCATTTGTGTCGTGGCAATGATCCTGAAATGAAATGGACATGCTTGGTAATGGGACTACAGTCTGGGCTTTTCACAGTAATGTGGGTTTGAGATACACAATCACAGCTTCTGAACGGCAAGAATGGAAGAAGTTAGGAAAGTTTAACGCATGGAAAATTCCGAAAGGTTTCATGAAAGCAAATTTAAAGGGCACCAGCCGGACAGTTTTTGTTTTTATTTAGGTACTTCTTCGATAGAACACAATGAAAGCTTTCAGCTTTGCATAACTGTAAATAGTGTGAGGTACATTTAACAATCCTAAGGGGGTTCGTATTTTGTCAACCTATGATTAAAGAGAAGATGGCAGCGTCCACTAGACGAGATTAATCTGCGAAAAGATCTCAGCATCAAAGTAATCCACTCATGGCCTGGCTTGCAAAAGAAAAAGCCATTTAACAGTTCAGCAACTTACATCTATGATTTCCATAACATTTCTTTTTTTTTAGATTACCATAAATCTTCAAATCATACATGTATGCCGAATCCTAAACTAGTGGGTGTCTAGCAGAGGACGATCCACAAGTTTAAAATTAGTGTTATGCTGCAAATGCACATTACATTTTTTCTCCATATAACAAATATTTCCCCATGTCAAGAAAACCCTTCCCCTTTGATCCCTGATAACAACAGGGTGCTGTGGTTTCTTGACAATCACTTACTTCATCCAGCATTTTTCAGGGTTGAAATCCCACATCAATCCACTTCTCAAGAAGAAGAAACTCTACCCATCCAAACCAGGAAGCTATCGGCCAATATCTAATGGTACATTCCGCTGTAAAATATTTGAATGAGTAGTTTTTGCTCAACTTTCAAAGTTTACTGAGAAAAGGGACTTGGTATAACACTATCAATCTGGATTCCGACCAGGTGGAGGCACAGAATCAGCCTTCATATCCATATGGGATGATCTAAAACAAATAGTGGACAAGAACGGAGTGGCTGCCCCATTGCTTCTAGACATATAAGCAGCATTTAACATGGTCCAACACCGCACATTACTACAAAGACTCCAGATTCAGAATACATGGAAATGCTCTGAAATGGATTGCCGCATACCTCAAAGGCAAGCAAGGCTTGGTTTATCCAATCTTTCACGGCAGCCCCTCACACTTGAAAGGATTGCTGTACCTACAAATTAAAATCAAGAAATACAAACAAAATAGAATACGGCGCTACAGACTTTCACCCAGTACAGGTCATGTCTATCACCCAGTCCACAGCAACAAACCACTCATCTCCATCTGAGCAGGCATGGAATAACTGAAGAGATCAGCCATATATACTGCTGGCCACTGTAGAGCTTTCATTTAGTTCACCACTGAGGTTCCAATTAACTGACTTCTGAGATTCTCATAATAACAATCATATAAGAGATGATAGTAACCCAGTCTATCTCATCAGCTCTCCTGATCAGTTCCCCGTACTACCTATGAATGCACAGGACCAGAAAACAAAATCTCATAATAAACAGTCCTGTGTGGTATGTAGCTAGCTTAGTGGACTGTGAGTATAAAAAATACTTTGAAGAGACCTGCAGAGGTGGATGAAGGTGCCTACTTAATGAAAACCATACACTGTCTGCTTATAGCACACATTTGCTCATCAATCATATTGCTAAGGGTTGGGTCCCATAATACAACAAGTACACCTCAATGGTTATCACACATCACAGGGAAGCACTTTACACATAGGATGAAAACAAAGACAACACTCTTCCACCCACACTCCCTGAAGAGTGATGCATAGTACCTATGTCGACAAGTGCTTCAGCGCCCCACAAAGGAGCAGTAAGTACTATGTAAACGTTACAATACAATGAAAGGATTGAGAATGCATACGAATCCCACATATTTATAACTTTGTGGGTGTTCAACAAATTCCCCAATGGCCACAAAATAGCCTCACCCCCAACCCTCACCTCCCCCCTCCATCCCTGGGAACACAACGTTTCTCGCCTCTAACTACCAACTATCAACTTCTGAAAATCCAACATACTAGAAGATTTCTTCCTGTCATTAGTAGGATTTATGGTCAGAAAGCTACTAAAAATCATAATTTGTGAAAGGCGACCCTAAATGTCACTTTATTGCACCCATAAATTAAAGACTGCAAAATGTTTTGTGAATAAGGCCATCTGACTGCCATCTTGGAAGTATAGAAAATACCACTCCAAGATGTCAAGCCACCACTTTGGCTATGTAAATGCTGGTCCAATTTCAAGTATGGCAAAGCCAATAGATGAGAGCAGTACAGCAGGCTGAGAAAGAGAGAGAGGCAGAGGAGCAGAGACAGAGAGAGAGAGAGAGAGAGAGAGAAAGTGAGAGAGAGAGAGAGAGGTAGAGAGAGATGGAGCTGGTTACTATTGGAGGGAAAGAGATGAGAAGAAAACAGAGGAACTAGAAGACAGACGATGACTATGGTGGGGAAAGAGAGAGACAGGGGATCAATGGAAAGAGATGTCATGAGTTCACAATGAAGAGAGAAAGAGGGACAGCAAAAGAGAGAAGGAGGAGGATCAGAACATCGACTCTCCTTGAGTGCTACATAACAAATGCAGTAGACAAAAACATAAAGAAAAAAGGTTCTCTGACATCAGTCGTGGGTGGATATATGTAACCAATCAAAACTCGAGGTGAAATCTAAAATCTGCGCCGCAGGACAAATACAGGAAAAGGCATGAAAGCCATGAAATCAGGAGCAAGGAATTGAAATGAACAACAAAGCCATCCAATCATGTGCAAGGGCAAGGTCCACTCTAAATATACCTAAAAGTACTGGTTACAATTCTGCTTGTGACAGACAGCAAGATTGCAGTGAGTCCTCCTGCACTGAGTATGTTTATTGGGCATAAACATGTCTGCTCCTAAAAGACATGCACAGTTCACTTCAGTGGTATTTGTTAGCAACCTGGCCTGGGTTGCCAAATTATGCAAAATATGCCTCCTGAGGGAGCTGCTTGCATTATCCACTGTTCTTTACGAATACAGAAAACAACTACAGTTGGGTTATGGAGAAGTCTCTATACTGAAGCAGGCAGGTACAGTGTCGGATTCTCTTCAGGGGGGACACAAGGCAGACAGGAGACACCAGACCATGACCAGAGAGCCAGGGGTTGGTTAGAACTGGTGTCCTGGGATCCATCCTACAATAGCACTTCAAACTGGGCAAGGTACACACTTTCCATACTTGGTTATCAGGTTAGTACGGGTGAACAGCCACAGGATTGTCAGGGAGGTAGTGTCAGAGGAAAGTACTCCGAACTCAACAAAAAGAAAGCCCAGTGCTTTTCTTGTAAAAAGCACTGTTCAGTATTATAGCCATCGTCTGGGCTTTTTGCAGTCCCACAGCAGAGTTCTGCAGCAGTGAGAGAAGGGTGCTCGAGGTGGCCCCACCCCTTGAGTCATGTCAGAGTTGTGGTATGCAATACTGGGATCAGTGGTTGTTCTTCCCAGTCACACAGCAGAGTCCTTTGGCAGCAGAACCAGGTTTGCAGAGAAAGTCTCGCCTCTCAGTTAACAACAGAGTCGTGGCATGGCATGCCAGGGTCTGGCTGCAGTGCAGTCACAGCCTCTGTGAAAGGTGATGGCTCTCACAGCAGCTGATGATGATGCTGGCTCCAAGCAGGAGTATCCAAAACAAAGGTACAATGAAGTGAGAGACCTCTGCACCTGCTTGCCATCAGCGTTCCTGAAGTATTAATTAGCAACAGACAAAACACAGGGTTCTAAGGGTAGCCCTCTCTCCATCCTTACTTCAGTGTCTAAGTCTCCACCATCTAGTCACAGGAATGCAGGCAATATATTACCAGCTGCCTTCACCCTCCATCTTGTGAAACATTAAACCAGGGGGCATCTAAAATGGATCCCAATTGTCAGAGTAACTATACTCACACTACACACAGAGTCTCACTACAACACATGTAATATACATCCACTATGCACACACATTCTCGACAAGCACATGAGATATCAACAGAGGCGTCTGGTAGACCCAAGGGTTGGATGTTTGGTGGGGTCTCACCGATTGCCTCAGTCACTATCGGCACTCCCCTTCATTGCTTGTGCCCTGCATGTTGACTTTCATCTAGCACTTGACACCATGATTTCCTCTATTCCTCTAACATTGGAGGATGAATATTTGATGAGTTTCTCTAGACTGTTCATCAGTTTTTCAATGGCTGTTTACTAGCCACATTGATATCACCAGCTTTTACCTTCACTGGATTACTCGTAAAGTATTCAATGGCCCCAAAATCTAGAGTTCAAGGGTGAAGTGGCTGATGTACTAGAAATATGATAACCTAGTAAAACAGCCAGGCAGTCTGTGTATGCAAGTGTTTGCTCGTTCATTAAGACCACAGGGACTCTGATCCACCAACTATCCCCTAGAAAATCAGATGCTTGTTGCCCTGATCCAAGTGTTGGTTTTGCAAAGTGCTCAGTGGTGTCTTCTGCGGGTGGATGGCTTGGACTGAACTTCATCATGAACAGTACATGTCTGTACGGGTGAATTGTATCTGTTGATGGCCTGCAAGTGCAGTCAAATTATGGTGACAATGAGAGGCATGTTCTGGGGCGAAGCTAATTAAGCAAACTCCTTGCCATAGTGTTGCTTTCATTACACTCTGCACTTTATAAAGGTGGAGAGGACAATCCTTGTACAGACTCTCATTGCAGTCACAAAGAGCTGACCAGTGTGAAGGACTGAACCTGAAGAAGAAGAGCAGTCTAAGTGCATTGGATGGGCTAGGTGACAGGAAGTTGCTTTGACAGTCATCTGAGTCATGCCCATCACTTCCCAGACATCTTGTTTTCTCCAGAAGCCGCTTCGATGCCAATTTAAATGAAAACTGGATTAAACGTATTCCTTTCCAACTAGCCTCCAGTTGTGCTGGTGCAATGCGTACCACCTGTAGAGTGTTCAGTGGCGACTGTTGACCAGTGGCTTGGATGCAACTTCGCCCTGAATTGTGCATGAATGTAGGGCAGCGGTTCCCAAACGTTTTAGCACCATGACCCACTTTTAAGAATGACAAACATTTGCGACCCACCTCCCTTTATGGACATGAGGAGGGACGATTTTTGAAAGTAACTTAAGCATCATGTGGCAGTGCATTGTTATTTACGGACAGCATATTTTCTATTGAAATGGCCAATAACTTTGCACAGTAATACAGTTTCACTGTTAAAACTATATAGCTGATAGCACTCATATGATAATATGTTGAAATTAGGTTTCTGTGAATATTTATCTTTTGTGCATCACCAAATAAAATGTCTTGATTTGTTTCGATCCTATAAATTCTCTATTTCCAACACACTTAAGAATTACAAAAAAAGTGCTCAATTTTTGCTTTCTTAAATGCTGAATGAAAAAAAAACGACATTCTATTCTATACTCCAGCAAGACTGTCACATAATTCACTTTAAAAACTCTTCTTACTTTGCTGTAGAGAAAGAAAAGTTAAACACCAGTCAATAAATTGAATTTCCTTCTGTTCAAGTGCCTGGTGCCCTCTGAGAAGTGAATCCGAAATTTCTGACCACGTCCTTCAAAATCACCATCTGTAATGAAGTGCCTCGCATTGATGATGTCAAGAAGAGTGGATGATATAGAATCTATTCTACCATCAACTCCTCCTGGGCAGAGGAGTAGCTATATTGATACATTGCGGCCTTGGCTGGACAACATCCCACACCATCAAGGACCCTGAGGGTAGATATGTCATTATGGGTAGAATCCTGGGGACAACTCCCATGACACTGGCGGCAATCTATGGGCCAAATACAGATGATCCTGGATTCTTTGACTCTATTTGGTCGAAAATTACCTTGATAGGCTGCGGCACAGTAATAAAGGGCGGCGACTTTAATGCCATTTTGAACGACACACTTGACCTCTGAGGCTCCTCCCGCAGCCTGCACCCCAGGGTGAGCCAGAGGGTGGCGTCTTTCCTTCGGGAACAGGGGCTTATAGATATCTGGCGGAAATGGCACCCAGAGACAATAGAGGGCACTTGTATTTCGCCGCAGCAACGCCTGGTCCAGGCTAAACATCTGGCTGGTGACCGGAGATGTGGCGTCCTGGACTATAGACACCCAACACATGCCACATACACTATCTGATCATGCACCTGTCCTCCTTAGGTGGTCTAAACCCCAGACAGTCCCCCGGGCATATAGCTGTCACCTGCCCCAAAACGCTTTATTGGATGCGGCCTTCAGGGAAGAGATCCGAAAGGAGATACTACAGTTTTTCTCACTTAATGTAGGATCTGTATCATCCCCCTCGGTGCTCTGGGAGGCCTTTAACGCTGTGATCAGAGGACTATGCATAGCTAAACAATCAGGAGTACTGAAGTCCATCAGACAGACCTTAGTGCGGTTAGAACACGACATCCGCAACACCGAACTAAAATACTATCGCAATGGCGGGTCCGAACACTTAGCTACCATGCGAGGGAAAATCACTGAATACGAGGAAGAGGCTTCACACGGAACCTTGTTTTTTAGGCAAACACGCCAGAGCTAGATTCTATGGCAAAGGGGATCACCCAGGCAGAACCCTGGCAACAATACTTAGATGCACACTGCCCTCATCATATATTGTCAAGTTTTTAGATGATAATTCCAGTCCAGTGAGAGGATGACGCACCACACTCAACATCCTTGCAGATTTCTACGCCACACTCCATACCTCCTCCAGCGACAGGAGGTGCGCAGACCTGCTTCACTACCTAGACTTGATCGAGCTGGTGTGGCTAGCTAAAGCACACCGGTCCTACCTTAACTAACCTTTTACCACTGAAGACATAATCCAAACTATACAAAGTATGCCAGGTGACAAAGCCCCGGGTCTTGACAGGTTGACAGTCTCTTTCTACAAAACATATGCAGATGTGTTAGCACCCCACTGCCTTGCAGTCTATCGAGATACTTTGGACAAGTGTTCCCTACCTCCATCCATGCTTGAAGCTGTGATTATATCACTCCTAAAACCAGACAAGCCCGCTAATCTATGAGACTCTTACCGCCCACTGTCCCTCAGAAAACACTGATACTAAAATACTCGCCAAATTGCTCGCTACCATGATTCAACCTCTCCTCCCACTCATCCCCAGACCGGACCAGTCAGGGTTAATTCCTGGTCGATCGTCGGCACACAACTAACACACCGTTTCCCCACACTTCATCACATGGACCCTCACTTACTGGCACTCACTGCCTTCTTGGATGCCACGAAGGCATTCGACTGATTTGAATGGTCATACCTATTCAATCTCCTATCCAGAATGGACATTAGCACAAAATTTGTTAAATTAATCCGCTTTCTCTACACCAATCCCACCGCTAGTTTGAAAGTGAACAACCTAATCTCTGACCCATTCCCGGTGACCCAGGCCACCAGGCAAGGCTGCCCTCTTTCCCCTCTCCTCTTCACCGTGACTATGGAGCCACTGGCGGCAAGAATGCGCCAGCACCATACACCTAGAGGACTGGGTTTCTCAGATAGAGGACTAATAATCTCAATGTACGCAGATGATATTACCCTTTACACATGCAAACCCAAGGAGAATCTAAACCCCGTGTTGAGGGAAATTACACAATTTGGGGGACTGTCTGGAGTGAACATCAATTGGCCCAATTCGATACTCTTCCCTCTAACCGACGCCACACTCCCCTTTGAACTGGAGTAGCTTTTTGCTTGGGCCATGGGCCCGATCAAATACCTAGGGATTTGGCTCAGTCGGATACACAGGAAATCTGGAGCATGAATTACGGCTGCGCCGTGGACTGGCTTGAAGGAAGGATCTCGACCTGGTCCCGTCTGCCCCTGTCCTTGGCAAGCAGGATTGCCATAGCAATAATAGTGGTGTTGTCAAAGTTCCTATATTTATTTGCAAGCATACCCCTGCCACTAAACCACGCATTCTTCAAGAAACTTCGCTCCCATATGGTGGCCCTTGGGTCGGCAGGCAAACAACCTTGCATCTCTTGGGAGTTTTTGATGCTCCCACTAACACAGGGAGGCCTAGGCGCACCAGACTTCACATTATATGCCCTCTGTGCACTAGCCCAATATATGCACTTTGGCTATACCCGACACCATTTTAACCCCACGTTGCTGTTGAAAAAGACAGGGCTGCACCCACCCCACTGCAAGTTGCTATCTATCAAGCCTACAGACGACACAGAGGTGAAATAAGCATGGAGGAGACTTTGAGATGGGCATGGGAGGGACTGTGCAGACGAGCAAAAATTCCGCCACTCTACGCCCCATCTATCCCGCAGGCATATAACCCTCTTCCTTTGCACGACAGCGGGCCACGTTGCGAGCTCACCTCCTCGGTCGCACTACCTTCGCAGATCTATATCCAGCCAGCAATTTCTTAACCCCTCCGACTGGGACAGGGGTGTCCCTCCCATCCACGTCAGACCTGCTATTATGTTACCAAATCAGGGCTACTTGTCGGCAGATACACGCCTCCTTTCCCACCGCACCCCCATCCTGTCACCGCTCGACCACATGGTGACCAACCCCTCGCCCCGGAAACTTATAGCACGCCTCTACACCACCACACAACGCACCTCACCAGTGACCACAGCCAAGGCACTAACCCACTGGCACACTGAATTAGATCCTCCCCCCACTGATGAACAGTGGACCCATTGCTGCTCCCAGCTCATGCTCCTTTCCCCCAACTAAAAGCTACATACTAATTCACTTTAAATTCCTCCATCGCATCTACCACACCCCCCTGCAGATGCTTTGAATGGGGCTTCGGCCTGACGCAAACTGTTGGAGATGCAAACAACCGCAGATGACATTTCTGCACCTAGCGTGGCAGTGTCTCCCTATTGCTAACTACTGGTACAGGGTCTATGATGTAATACACGAGGTCACCGGAGCTAATCCGGAATGCACACCACTTGTGGCCCTATTGGGGCATGTTAAAAGAGCCCCTTCTGACATGCACCGCCTTTCTGCTATGATGCTTCTACTGGTGAAACATAGAATTGCCATGCTCTGGGGCACTATCACGGCCCCCTAAATAGACTCCTGGATACATGATATCACTTACTGTCAAGAACAGCTATCAGTCTTTTGGGAGTTAATGGCCCCAACATCCAGACCGAAGACATCTGGGCCCCTTTCACACACTGGGTGAATGCACGAATCGTAGCTACACCTAACACGACTGAGGGTACATTGAGCCGAACGTTGTCCCCACACCAGGCATTCAACCTACGTATAGAGATCGGCAACTTCCCCATGTCTGCCGACATGGACTGGAAGCTGATTAGAAAACTGAAATGCCCAATCATATTATATTGATGGAAGACAATCAAGTTGTGCCTACTTGCTTAATACTGTGTTGTCTATTCATGTAATGAGCAACATTCCGCAGTCCACTCAATAAAATACCTCACCCCCCTAACCCTGTGCCCAAATGTTAATGGTTGATTGAACTGTTTATAATGCGCCAAGTATTTCTATAGTGATTCAATATGCTGTGGCAAACTGTATGGCCTTTTATGTGTATTCACAAACAATAAAACTTAATAACAAAAAACACACAAAAAAACTCCTCCTGGGCATCATTGGGCACACTAGTCCTCAGTGTAAGGATGCTGTGGAAGCCTTACGTCTCTAGTGGCCCAGATCTGTCGCCTTTCGCAAGCACTAAGCTCCAACCTAATTCAAAAACGTCTGTTCACAGAGTGTGCTAAGCACAGACGATTCACTTGCTGCCAGAGTTTATTGCTCATTGAGCCTGGTTGGTCGTCTCAAGACCGCCATGCAACACAGTTCATGCACAAGAAATAATTATCAGAAGATTCCCTGAAAATTCAAATGCTGCCACTTATTTACACTAGAAAGTTGGCAACTAAAAAAAAAGCTCACCCATCTCCAGTCATTCTTACATCTATGCTTCCTGAGTGTCATAATCCAGTTGGAAGTTTGGTTTTAAGACAGAAACTTATTGGCACTTGCAAGGGATCCCTTGTGACCCTTAAGTTTAGAAGTCAAGGAGCTGCCTGCAAGGGGCTACTTATTTGTCCACATAGGGAAATACGAACTGTGCAGATGCATAAATGAATAGCATCCTGGGCGAACTTAAGAAAGATCTATGTATCGTGTCAGAAAGTTCAATGGAGGATTTATGTATAATCTTGGGTGGTGATTTTAATGATAAAATGTGTCTTAATGCAGTAAAGGGAATCTGTGGCTCAAATATGGAACAAGACGTGGAGTCTACACATTTTTCACATACCACACTCGGAGAACAATATAATATGCTCATATATCAATTTGACCTAGCTTTTGCAAATGAACTCTGCTTTCCCCCTGTACAGTTTGAGAATACTTTTAATGGTAGAGGGCTAGGGTCTACTATTGATTATATCATGATAACGAGACTCCATTCTAACTGGGTCAAGGATTTTGCGACTCATCCGATCTCTATGAGTGATCACTTTCCAATAAGTATTTCTATTTGCCCTCCCTGTGCCACCCTAGAAGGAGAAAATGAGAAGGAACTATTTCCTTTCGAACCCATGATAAAAACTTTAAATGGCTATTCCCTGAGTTGGGCAAAAATAGATCCCACTGAGATATTTAATAAATTAATCCACAAATGTATGACTGAAGTAAGTGTTTGCCTGGATGAGGGGGCTAGCAACATGGACATTTTAAACTCGTATGGCATTATAAGCAAAAAGGTCAAAGAGTTAATGACCGTGAAAATTAGAGAGAGAAAGGAAAAAGAAAAAGGATGGTTTGATACAGAATGTACCAAGGCCCATACAAATCTTAAGACAGTCTTACATAAGAAAGATAGCACCCAAAACGAAAGAAAAATGGCAAGGTCTACATATAAACATGTTTTAAAAGAACGCAAAAATGGATTAAGGGAACAGGCCTGGGAATCACTGTGCAAGGCCAGTGCCCTGAAAGATAATACCAGCTTTTGGAAAGTGGTTAATGCTCCTTTTTAACCCCTAGAGACCCCCACAATTGAGGTTGCTATTAGTGAAAGTTCCTGGGTAGAGCATTACACAAACTTATATAATGACACAAAGGAAACTGAAGTTTTAATGGAGCAAGAATTGCTAGTTCCTGATGATTGTGTCAATGCCTTCCCGTTGGACTTGCGCTTTTCTCTGCAAGAAGTAATAAGTGCCATAAATGAGAGTTTAGCTGGAAAAGCCCCAGGACCAGATGGTGTTCCTGTAGATATATTTAAAACCAACCTGGTGTTCTGGGGCCCTCTTTTAACTCAAGTACTAAATGCTTGTTGCCAGCAGGGTCCACTTCCATCCTGGTCAGATTCAATAGTGGTCCCAATATTCAAAAGGGTGATCGTAATAACCCGGCTTGTTACCGTCCTATCTCCTTGCTGGATTCAACTCTCAAAATTATGGGTCGAATAATTTTAAATCAATTGCAAATATGGGTGGGAGAGAAAGGGGTTCTTTCTAAATTCCAGTATGGTTTCCGCAAGGGCCTAGGGACCACACAACAGGGGCTGAATTTAAACTTAGTGATCGACAAATACACACGTGCTAAGCAAGGAAGACTATTCCTAGTATTTGTCGACCTCAGCTCCGCGTTTGATTGCGTGAACCATAATAAACTATGGAATATATTGAAGGAGATGGGGATGACTGCCTCCCTTATAACTCTTATCATGCAATTGTATAGTGAGGCTGGCGCCAGGGTTCGTTATGGAAAACAGGGCGAGTGCACAGCCAAATTTCCTATTAGTAAATGTGTAAGACAGGGCTGTGTGCTCGCCCCTTTACTTTTTAATTTGTACATAAATGACCTAGGATCTTTTTTAGCTGAACAGTGTCAGGATCTTCCTATTATTAATAAACAACCCGTACATGCTCTAATGTATGCTGATGATGCAGTTTTAATGGCGCGTACCCAATTAAGTTTGCAGAAGATTTTAAAGAATTTTATATTTTTCATGAGTGAAAGGGGCTTGAAAGTAAATATCTCGAAGACTTTTATTATGAAATGCGGGAAAAATAGTGCTAGATGTCGTAATATATTTATTGAAATTTCAAAAGTAGAATGTATTGACAGCTTCCCTTATCTTGGAATACTATTTGATTACCGAGGTACTTGGGCTCCAGCAGTGATGGGAAGAAAACTGTTATTCATAAAGATGATTGGTGCACTTACTAATTTTGCTAGGAGGCTAGGCAGAAGACCAATCCCAGAACTGATTGTGATATATAAAGCTAAATGTATAACTACAGCTATGTACGGAGCTGGTATCTGGGGATATAAGGATGTGAGCTCCATCCAGATAATAGAAAATTCGTTTTAAAATACCTACTGTCTGCTCCTACTAGCGTAGCAAATTTCGTCTGTCACTCTGAACTTGGGTTACAATATGTAACAGATCTGATTAAAATAGAGCCAATTTTATTATGGCACAAGGTGTGGGTAACAGAGGAGACTACTTTTAATCGTGAGGTCATCAAGGATTGTTTGGGTTTGACTAGGATGTTGAGCATCCCATGGCTAAACTACATTAAAAACTTTATGTTTGATATTGGCCATTTAGAATATTTTGAGCAACCAGATAGCCTTACCAAATTGAGTAGAAAGTCTCTTAAAGCAACCTGTTTAGCACACCTCCAGGCAATTAGGCTCGTGTCAGAGATTACAAAAAATCAGTTATGGAGAACCAAATGATGTTATCATGCTATGCTATCCAACCGTATTTAACACGCGTACCTGGATCTTATGAAAGGATGCTTTTGACACGATTTCGCTTGGGGATCTTCCATAGATTGGTAACTTTCCCAAACATCAATGATTGGTCAAGAAATCTAGTTGCATGTCCATGTGATGGCACCTCTAACCAATCAACATTACACGTGATCTTCTTCTGCAAATTTTATATGTATTCAAGAAATAGATTTTTAAAACTGATTTTAAAAAACTGGGGCTTAGACAATGCCGACCTGCCTTATTAGTGCTACAAATCCTAGACGATGACTTAATTATTTATGGGGTATCCTCTTTCTTAAAATGTGTTGTGAATTACAGGAAATGCTTATGATTATGGACGATGTATGAATTCTCTTTTATTGTGTATTTTATATTGTGTAAAATGTTCCTTTTATCATGAGATTTTTACTTATTGCTGTGCTTTTATGATTTATGTTCTAAATCCAAAAAAGCCATTTTTTTTATTTTTTTTATTTTTTTTATTTGATTTGAATAGCAAGTCTTGCTGTCAATAAGAAGGTAGCTAATTACTGGCCTTTAGCTGCCTTTGCATTAGGCAGAGACCTCCACAGATACTGCAGATGATATATGCATATATGATATGCACCATTTTATTCACATGGGCACCTCCAGGTCCCAAAAGTTCCTCACCTGCATAGTCCCCAAGGATTCCATAGAGTCCCCTATCATCTCCAACCTCTAAATAGAGCAGCTCGGTGCTCTACTCACAAATTACTACAGCAAAATTCACCAATATGCCTATTATACACAATTCTTTTTGAACATCTCCTCTGCTTCAGATATTCAATGCCTGAAATACAGCCTCCACATCATACACACCTGTATGTGCACCACCTATCTGATGCTCAACTCAATTACTACCGAATTCCTGTTATTTGCCAAAAACAACAAACTGGAAACAGTACACCCCTGGATGACATGAACCTTGACAGCTTCAAACCCCAACATATCTGATCCAGCCCTATGACCCTGCTAAAGAGCTGAAATCCTCTAGGCAAAGACTAGCTACCCTTCCTAAGCTTGGAAGAGTCAGACAGGGAGGGCGGTCTTTCCAATTTCTCCCCTCTAAACTTTGTAACTCTCTTCCCTACCAACTCCTACAGTGTTCAATTGAAACAGTGTTTAGAAACAGTTCAAGACCTGACTTTTCTAAAGCCATTATCTGCACTGAGAAGCTGTGGTCATGTAGGCATGCATGGCATCATTTTTAAACACAGATATAAACTTTGACTGAATGGCATGTCATTTGGATTCACCCTGGACAACAACCTCAGCCTTAAGGAATACATTGTCATAAAAGCACAGATGGCCTGGCACCAGCTCTCTCATCTAAAGAAAGCAACTTCAGAACTACTGTTCAAGCCCTCCTACACTCGTATCTGCTTTCTGGTAATGTCCTACTGCATGGCGCCTCACAGATTCCACAATTGCAGCCCTTAAGAGACTCTTATATGCTGCAGCGTGTCTAATTCAGAGACTGAAGAAATATGATCACATCACAGCAATCTTGATGGAACTCTATTGGCTCCCCTTGTTGGCCCACACCATGTTCAAAACCGGCTGTCTAATTTACACAGTCAACATAGCCAACATCACTGCTTATCTTGCAGACAAGCACATCATCTCTGGTGGTTCTCGGCACACTGGCAGCCAGGACACGATCAGACTGCACACTAAGAGGTGTAAAAAAGAAAGAACAAGACAGCAGGCCTTTTCTATCTATGCACCCAGGATCTGTAACCACATCCCGATATCCATTAGGACCACATCAACTCTGCTCCAATTTTGGAAAGAGCTAAAGACACATCTCTTTAAAGAACACTACATCACAATGAACTAACAGTCCATACACCAACTACCTCTTCTACACTCATTGACATTATGCTTATCTTTGACTGTGCCGCTGCCTTTTCGTGCTATAGAAAAACCACATGCATACATTAATGTATATATAACTTCTTGTAAACAACAGTTCATGCAGAAGTGTATTGTGAGCTATTAGATACTTATCTGTGCAGGCAAAAGCTTTGAAACAAAAGAACATTTTAATTTGAAGAGCTTCACGTCTTATAATATTGACCACCCCACAAACTGAATTGTCTCTTAATGCTTTTAATAAATGTTGTTATTGTCTAACACAGTGGTCCTGGTTTCAGTGATCTTGGAAGATGAAAGGTTAACAAGCTGCGGAAGGATGTCCCAACTCGCAGGCTACAGGCTAAGAGATCTTTATGTGGGTTGTGGCACTATGTGAGGAGGTGATATTCTCTTCATCCCGCTGCCTTTTCAAGGTGGTCGATGTGTGTGCAGGTACATCAATGCTATTGGCAGTGTGCAGCTGTAGACATGATGCCACAATTTGCCCAAAGCCCTCTTATGCATGTATTTACTGATGGGGTACCTGCACTCTGTACTTTGGGTGCACTTCACATTAGGACATCATGTGGAAGAAAGAAGAGAACTAAAAAAGACAATAGAAAATGAAGAAGAAGAAAAGAGAGTGCAGGACAGTGCAACCGTCGATGTCAGGCCAAGAACAGGAGAGGAAATGTGTCGGTCAATGCAGACAACCAGGAGCAGATTGAGGTTACAGACTTCTCTCAAGATTTGTACCACCAAGGGATGAGTTTTTGAGTTCTAGTGCCTGAGGAACTCAAGGTTGGGTTTGTTTTGCTTAAGTGTGCTTGAGGGGTACTGTGGCCACTATATGGGATTGATAAAGTAGGAAATACAAGGTTTGAGTGGGTGAGGTTCCAGATCTGTGCTACAAAATCTTGTACCTGTCACATCTAATGAATACCACAGGAGCTGCCTGAAAAGACTCTGCTGCATCGTTGGGTAAACTTAACAGGTGGGTAAATCCAAAATTGGCAATGTAAGGTTTGAAGCTTTAAGTTGTGTGGCTAAGGATTGGGACAGAAGGGAGGTCCTTGTGGAGTTCCTCATAAAGAGAAATCAGTTGGATGGCAAGAGCAAAGATAGTGCACGTGAACAAGAAGACAGGCATGTTAATACCAGTTTTGGCACAAATGGTTACTACTTTTGCATTTGTTTGAATTACTCTTTTATGCAAAGATTGTTCACCTGAACTTAAGGTGTGTTACTTTCCAGGGTTTGTAAGTGTCAATGAGCAGGCAGGGTAGATGAAATGGGTATAGCAGTTGTGTAATCCAATATGAGGGCTGCATTATGAAAGTGGAAGGAAAGGGTCCACTGCAGATCAGGAAATGGGTAGCCTTTGAGTCTACTCTAAGAAGCCACCTGTGTCTGCTAGTGCTTACCAAGGCTCACATGGTAGTGAGGGTTGGGCTGTTAGTACATGAAGATTTGATCCCCCTCACAGTCTATAAGTTCACCTGTCCCAGGAAGGCAGTGAGAGAGCAGGGCACATTACAGATGGCTAAGGACAGCGAGTGTATTTGATGTGCTTAACACTTTACGAGAATCATAGTGTTTGGTAAGGTGATGGTTGTGGTTGGCACATGAACAAGAGAATATACTTCTAGGAATGGTACAAGTAAAGCTTTTGATGGACACCGAATTCTTACAGGGAATAAGGGCTTGGAAAATGCGGGATAAATAGGGTTGAACTTTGGCAGACTATGAAATGCGACAGTGGCCTTAGCATGCCAGTTGTTGGCATATATGGCAATGGCTGGATTACAGATTTCACTATAGGAGTGAGAGTCAATGAAACTGACTATGAAAAAGGTTGGTTCTATCAAAATGAGCACCCAGCGTTAAACGACAGGCATTTTTATGTAATGCTAACTTTTTGCCTTTGGCTCTTTGGCATTGCCAATTCTAGGAAGTTTAGAAAATGACTAGAACTGTGTGACCTCAGATAAATTCATCAAAGAAGAAATGCTGGTCATTTTTCACCACGAAGGGGTCTCCACCAGCTATATAAATATTGACCTACATCTTAGGTATGTGTGTGCCTGATTTAAGTGTTGTTAGTTGACGGTTGATGGGGGAATAGTTCTGAAAATTAGTGGCAGCTACCCTGTGCTTGGGGGTCTAACATTGGCAGTGGTGGGTGACCTTGTACATCTCACCCATGATGGATTAGGGGTATCCATGCAAGTACCAGTTTGACACCTTTTAGGACCGTCATTTTTTAGGGTAAGCATCAGTATTATGAGTTGCCTTCCTATAGAGGTCTAGGGCCGTATCCCAGATTGGGAATTGAGTTGAAGGCTTACACTTGTAAATGCATTATTTTACTGTTGTTGGTTAAAGGCTATGTGGTTATCTAGAACTCCTGAACTCTTGTGCAGCTTTATCAATAGCATATGCAGTTACTATGGCTATGGCTTGTGATAGAGGATTCATATTTCATATATATTACCTACTGGCGGTCGCCAGTAGGTAGGTATAATTAGGACCTCTTTTCTATTCAAAAAGCATTTTTTCTTTTGCCAATATCTTTGGCGCCGGTTGACGAATCTTCGCGAAATTTTCAAAACTAATGGGGCACTCCGGTCAGCTCCTGTCTTGAAAGATTCGGGGTGATTTGTCAAGCGGGGTCTGAGAAAAAAGGGGGGTCCCAAAACGCATTTTCCCCATGTTCATTTCCATAGGAACTTTAGACAAAGCTACAGCCCGAACTGCTGAACGGAATTACACCAAATTTGGCAAAAAGGTAGGTCTTGGTTCAGAAAGAGCCCTTTTTTAAAAAATGGTGTAAATCTGTTCAGTAGTTCCTGAGAAATTAGAAAAAGAAAAGTTTCGATATCTGAACACCGAGGAGGGTTCGCGAACCCTCCCGGGCACAAGCTTCACTCTGATTGGCTGCCAACACTCCAAACCAGGAAGAGTTGGCAGCCATCTTGTGACTCGATAACCAAGTCACAAGAAAAGAGTAAATAAAAAGGTGAAAAACAAGAAAAGGGGGCAGGGTACAAACACCCTGACCCCCTAGGCCTGCTCAGGGGGTCCCACAAGGACCCCCAGGGCCAAAAAAAGCATTTAAAAAAAAAGAAATCGGCCAGATTCGCGCTGGGGTCGTGAATCCGGCCAAGAAGAAAAAAAAACGAAGCGCGGGCTCCCGCGCTTCATTATTCTTAAGCCCCCGGGTGGGCCAGGTCCCGGGGGCAATGCCTATTTAATTAGCGGGGGCCCGTGGGGGCCCCCACAGCCCTAAGGACCGCCACCTCCCCGGGGCTTTGTTTTAAAAAAAAGTGTGGGGGGGCTCCTGCCCCCCACGCTGCCCCGGGGACCACCACCTCCCTGGGGCTTTGCAAATTAAACGCGGGGGCACGCGGCCCCCCTGCAGCCCCGGGGACCACCACCTCCCCGGGGGTCTCTTTATTTTTAAAAAAACATGTGTGTGGGAGGGCTCGAGCCCCCCCACACGCCCTGGGGACCACCACCTCCCCGGGGCACTAAATATGAAAATTCGGGGGTCCGTTACGGAACCCCGGCCCGGGGACCACCACCTCCCCGGGGCTTTGCAATTGAAGGGAGGGGGGCCGCGCGGCCCCCCTCCTGCAGCCCTTGATGGCCCTGGGGACCGCCACCCCCCAGGGCCGGCTCCTGCAATGTCCTGGGGTGCCCACTCCCGGGACATTGCTGTTTGCTATGGCAGGGCGGGGGCGAGGAGGTCCTCTTGTGTCCTGAGGACCTCAGGACACAAGTGGACTTCATCCCCCGAGCAGCAGTGTGCCAAGAGGTGTGTTTGCAGAGTGGTGTAAAAAGGGGGCGTGGCCCCGGACCACCTCTCTGCAATCCAGCTGTGTGGCACTTACTGGAGGTACCTGGTGAGCTAGTTGGCCCCCAGGGACCCTCAGTATTCAAGGGGACTTAATCCCCCAACTTAGATCGTGCCAGGGGGTGCGTTTGCAGAGTGGTGGAGAAAGGGGGCGTGGCCTTTGTCCACCTCTCAGCAATCCCACTGTGTGGGGCTTACTAGAGATAAGAGGTAGGCTAGTTGGCCCCTAAAGGACCCCCAGCAGCGAAGGGGACTTCAATCCCCATCCAAGAGTGCGCCAGGGAGCGCGTTTGTAGAGTGGTGGGCAAAGGGGGCGTGGCCTGCTCTGAGAACTTAGCAATCCTGCTGTGTGGTACTTACTGGAGGTAATAGGAGGGGTAGTTGGCCCCCAAGGATGTCCTTGGGGGCCAACTACCCCTCTTGTTACCTCCAGTAAGTCCTGCAGAGTGAGATTGCTAAGACGTCTTCGGAGGCCATGCCCTCCTTTCTCCACCACTCTGCAAACGCGCCTCCTGGCAGACTACGGGATGGGGGAAGAAGTCCAATTTACTCCTGAGGGACTTTGGGGGCCAAGAAGCCCTCCTGGTACCTCCTGTAAGTCTTACGCAGCGGAATTCCTGAGCGCTGGTAGGAGGCCCAGCACCCTTTCTCAACCACTCTGCAAACGTGACTACTAGTTAAAGAAGTGTTTGCAATGTTATAGGTTCCGCATTTGCAAGAGTTAGAGCTATTGGCAATGTAAATGTAAAAGTTTTTTAATGTTTTTCGGAGTGGAGTGGATGTATGTTGTGTGTAGTGGAATTATGTGGTAAGTTGTGCAGTGAAATTATGTGGATAGAAAGTATGTGGTATTTATTTTATAGGAATTATGTAGAGTGGGATTATGTGTTATGGAGAGTAATTATGTGGTATGGTAGTCTGTGTTGTGGAGTGGTAATGTTAGGTTTAGTCTTCCTCGTTTCCATAGAAGCTCAACTATGAACTCAATGAGACAAAAAAAGAAGGAATCACTGAGGAGCACTTCTGGACCTAGTCAGAGGTATGAGCAGGGCCACTGGAATTATGCTACTGTTTGGCTGCACGGACTTCCGCACAAATATACATTTTCCGCATTAGCCACATAATTCATCATCTGCTCCCTAATCTGTAGATTGGAACAAAAAAAGCCTTGTTTCTAGCTCCAACGGCTCAAACGTTACCAAAAATGCAGCAACAAGTGTTACAGCATGTTGGAAGGCCCTTTGCAAACCTAGAATGGTCACCTGTTACTTATTGCTAAATGTGGGTGTTAAATTGGTACTAATGGTGTGCAAGTCACTCTTGCTTCCTTCTGCGCCTCTCTCTGCACCTCTCTTGCCTCTTTCTGCATTTCTGTTGCTTCTTACTACACATTTCTTTCTTTTTCTGCACTTCTCTTGCCTCTTTCTGCAAATCTCTTCTACGTTCAGCATCTCTCTTGCCTCTTTCTGCATGTCTGTTGCCTCTTTCTGCACCTCATTTGCTTCTTTCTGTACCCTCTTGCCTCTTTCTGCACCCTTCTTCCCTCTTTCTGCACCTCTCTTGCCTTTTTCTGTACCCCTCATGTCTTTCTGCCCCTCTTTTGCCTCTTTCTGCACCTCTGTTCCTTCTTTCTGCACTTCTTTTGTTTCTTTCTGCACCTGACTTGCTTCTTTCTGTACCCCTCTTGCCTCTCTCTCCACCCCTCTTCCCTCTTTCTGCACTTCTGTTGCTTCTTTCTGCACTTATCTTGCTTCTTTCTGCACCTCACTTGCCTCTTTCTGCACCCCTATTGCCTCTTTCTATACCTCTCTTGCCTCAGTCTGCCCACCTGTTTCCTCTTTCTGCATCCCTTTTGCCTGTTTCAGCAACTCTCTTGCATCTTTCTGCAGTTCTCTTGCCTCCTTCTGCACCTCACTTTCCTCTTTTTGCACCTCTGTTGGTTCTTTTGCACTGCTCTTGCTTCTTTCTGCACCTCTCTTGCAAATTTCTGCACCCCTCTTGCCTCTTTCTGCACCCCTTTTACCTGTTTTGCACCTCTCTTGCCTCTGTCTGCACCTCTGTTACATCTTTCTGTACCTCTTTTGCCTGTTTCCGCAACTCTCTTGTCTCTTTCTGCAGTTCTCTTGCTTCCTTCTGCACCTCTGTTGCTTCTTTCTGCACTTCTCTTGCCTCTTTCTGCACCAATTTTGCTTCATTCTGCACTTCCCATGCTTCTTTCTACACCTGTCTTGATTTTTTTCTGCCCCCCTGTTGCCTCTTTCTGCATTCGTCTTCCCTCTTCCTGTACCTTTCTTGCCTGTTTCTGCATCTCACATCCCTCTTTCTGCACTTCTCTTGCTTCTTTCTACACCTCTGTTGCTTCTTTCAGCAATACTCTTGACTCTTTCTGCACTTCTCTTGCCTGTTTCTGCACCTCTCTTGCCTCTTTCTGCACTTCTCTTGCCTCTTTCTGCACCTCACTTGCTTCTTTCTGCATCCCTGTTGCCTCTTCGTGCAACTCTCTTGCCTCTTTCTGCACCTTTCATGCCTCTTTCAGCACTTCTGTTACTTCTTTCTGTACTTTTCTTCCTTCTTTCTGCACCCCTCCGGCCTCTTTCTGTACCTCTCTTGCCTCTTTGTGCACCCCTCCTACCTTTTTCTGCACACCTCTTGCCTCTTTTTGCACCTCTGCTGGTTCTTTCTGCACTGCTCTTGCTTCTTTCTGCACCTCACTTGTCTCTTTCTGCACTTCTCTTGCTTCTTTCTACACCTCTGTTGTTTCTTTCAGCAATTCTATTGCTTCTTTATGCACTTCTCTTCCTTCTTTTTGCACCTCTGTTGGTTCTTTCTGCACTGCTCTTGCTTCTTTATGCACCTTACTTGCCTCTTTCTGCACTTCTGTTGCTTCTTTCTACACCTCTGTTGCTTCTTTCAGCAATTCTCTTGCCTCTTTCTGCATTTCTCTTCCTTCTTTGTGCACCCCTCCAGCCTCTTTCTGTATCTCTCTTGCCTCTTTCTGCACCCCTCCTACCTTTTTCTGCACCCCTCTTGCCTCTTTTTGCACCTCTGTTGGTTCTTTCTGCAGTGCTCCTGCTTCTTTCTTCACCTCACTTGTCTCTTTCTGCACTTCTCTTGCTTCTTTCTACTCCTCTGTTGCTTCTTTCAGCAATTCTCTTGCCTCTTTCTGCACTTCTCTTCCTTCTGTTTGCACCCCTCTTGCCTCTTTTTACATCTCTGTTGGTTCATTCTGCACTGTTCTTGTTTCTTTCTGCACCTCACTTGCCTCTTTCTGCACTTCTCTTGCTTCTTTCTACGCCTCTGTTGCTTCTTTCAGCAATTCTCTTGCCTCTTTCTGCACTTCTCTTGCTTGTTTCTGCACCTCCTTTGCAAATTTCTGTATCCCTCTTGCCTCTTTCTGCACCCTTTTCCCTATTTCTCCACCTCTTTTGCTTCTTTCTGCACTTCTCTTGCTTCTTTCTGCACTGCTCTTGCTTCTTTCTGCACCTCTGTTGCTTCTGTCAGCAATTCACTTGCCTCTTTCTGCACTTCTCTTCCTTCTTTTTGCACCTCTCTTGCCTCTTTTTGCCCCTCTGTTGGTTCTTTCTGCACTGCTCTTGCTTCTTTCTGCACCTCACTTGCCTCTTTCAGCAATTCTCTTGCCTCTTTCTGCACCCCTTCACCCTCTTTCTGCACCTTTCTTGCCTGTTTCTGTACCTCTCTTGCCTCTTTTTGCACCTCTGTTGGTTCTTTCTGCACTGCTCTTGCTTCTTTCTGCACCTCACTTGTCTCTTTCTGCACTTCTCTTGCTTCTTTCTACTCCTCTGTTGCTTCTTTCAGCAATTCTCTTGCCTCTTTCTGCACTTCTCTTCCTTCTTTTTGCACCCCTCTTGCCTCTTTTTGCACCTCTGTTGGTTCATTCTCACTATTCTTGCTTCTTTCTGCACCTCACTTGCCTCTTTCTGCACTTCTCTTGCTTCTTTCTACACCTCTGTTGCTTCTTTCAGCAATTCTCTTGCCTCTATCTGCACTTCTCTTGCTTGTTTCTGCACCTCTTTTGTAAATTTCTGTATCCCTCTTGCCTCTTTCTGCACCCTCTTCCCTATTTCTCCACCTCTTTTGCTTCTTTCTGCTCTTCTCTTGCTTCTTTCTGCACTGCTCTTGCTTCTTTCTACACCTCTGTTGCTTCTCTCAGCAATTCTCTTGCCTCTTTCTGCACTTCTCTTGCTTCTTTCTACACCTCTGTTGCTTCTTTCAGCAATTCTCTTGCCTCTTTCTGCACTTCTCTTCCTTCTTTTTGCACCCCTCTTGCCTCTTTTTGCACCTCTGTTGATTCATTCTGCACTGCTCTTGCTTCTTTCTGCACCTCACTTGCCTCTTTCTGCACTTCTGTTGCTTCTTTCTACACCTCTGTTGCTTCTTTCAGCAATTCACTTGCCTCTTTCTGCACTTCTCTTGCTTGTTTCTGCACCTCTTTTGCAAATTTCTGTATCCCTCTTGCCTTTTTCTGCACCCTCTTCCCTATTTCTCCACCTCTTTTGCTTCTTTCTGCACTTCTCTTGCTTCTTTCTGCACTGCTCTTGCTTCTTTCTGTACCTCTGTTGCAAATTTCTGTATCTCTCTTGCCTCTTTCTGCATTCCTGTACCCTCTTTCTGCACCTTTCTTGCCTGTTTCTGCACCTATCTTGCCTCTTTCGGCACCTCTGTTGCTTCTTTCTGTACTTCTCTTGCCTCTTTCTGCACCTCTGACTTAGAGGTAGTTTTAATCCCCCTGCCCTATTATGTACTAGGGCCTTACAGGGGAGGTCATGCCAATCACAGGGGTACCCCAACCCATAGTGTACCCTAGTGTAAGTAGGTGTTTTCACTGTATTCTAAGTGTCTTTCAGGATAGCACTGGCTCCGGGCCTGGTTAGTCAGAGTCAGTTACCACCAGTACCAGTCAGCAAAACGTTGTGGGCACAGGATGACTTTGCAACAAGGCCTCTTTCTGCACCTCTGTTGGTTCTTTGTGCATATCTCTTGCTTCTCTCTGCAGCTTTCTTCGTCTTTCTGGACTTCTGTTGCGTCTTTCTGCATTTCTTTTGCTTCTTTCTGCGCTTTTCTTCCTCTTTCTGCACATGTCCTACCTCTGTAGGAATAGTTTGAAATTATCATTGAAAAAACCTTTGAAATTCACTGAAAAAACCATAGGTTTCAGGGACGTTATAGTTAGAAATTAGCATTTAAAAAACCTTTGAAATTCACTGAAAAAACCATAGGTTTCAGGGACGTTATAGTTAGAAATTAGCATTTAAAAAACCATAGAAATTCACTGAAAAAACCATAGGTTTCAGGGACGTTATAGTCAGTTGGACATTTCACTCGTACAAAACCAGAGAAATTTAGCCATTATAGTTAGTTGAGCTAACTATAACTCGTGCCCCCGCAATGCACTGCTGATGATGTCACATATTACATCATTCATGACATGGTCAGTGACATCACTGATGACATCACTGATGACATCTCAAATGACATCACTGATGACATCACTGATGACATCATCAATGTGATAATCTGATGCACCTCCTCACACCCTAAAATAACCTTTGATACACCCACTCTAAAATACAGACTACCATTTTCAAAACCATAGACACACCAATACCAGTTACTACATACCCACTCACTGATTCCTAGGTCTACACACACGTCCACTCATTCACTCATACAGTCACTCATACATGCAGTCACTTATCAATGCAGCACTATCATTTGCACTCATACACCTATACAGACACTCACACATCGCCACTCATCCATAGAGTTACTCACACACCTAGTCAATCATGCAAAGAATCATTCATACTCCCATTTACTCACCTATACACTTATACACACACCACCTCACTTATTCATACAGATACTAACACATACTTACTCTCTTATACAATCACTGATACAAGCACACACTCATCCATACAGCCAGTCTCACAATCACTCACTCTCACATATAGTGATTTATATACCCCAACACTCACATATACTGCCTTTCACATATATAGTTACTCACACATGTACTACTGAGACAACCATTCACTCACCAACACACCCATACACACACTCACCCACCCCTACAGCCCTTCACAGATGCACTCTTGATCCCATACACCCAGTGAATTACCCACTCACACATCTATGCACAGAGTCACACACCCCCCACCCACCCACACAGACACTCGGGCACCCATACAGATACTCAGACAACCAATCAATAACCCATATAGACACTCATGTAGCTCTTCTCCATCCCATGCAGCTGCTTACACACCAACTGACAGACTAATACAGACATTCACACAGTTTAGTCACTAACCCATGCATTCAGTAAGACACGATTAATCACTCACTTATACAGTCAGTCACGCACCTACTAAATCATCCATTCAGACACTTATACACCCACTCATTCTTCAATACACCTTGGCATATATATCTATAAAACATATTTAAATTTTACAGAAACACACATTCACTGGATGATTTCATCAGTGATGTCATCAGTGATGTCATTTGAGATGTCATCAGTGATGTCATCAGTGATGTCACTGACCATGTCATGAATGATGTAATATGTGATGTCATCAGCAGTGCATTGCGGGGGCGCGAGTTATAGTTAGCTCAACTAACTATAACGGCCAAATTTCTCTGGTTTTGTATGAGTGAAATGTCCAACTGACTATAACGTCCGTGAAACCTATTGTTTTTCAGTGAATATATATAGGAACTATGCAAATTTTGCACATGGTTTTAAATCCAAGGGTATGGCTTTTATGCATTATGCTTTTAAAATATTTTTAACTGTGTGTATATTACCGAAATGTATTTATACAGGAATTATGTGTATTTTGCACATGGTTTTGAGAATATAAAGACCAGCCACAACAAATGTGGAAACATGGTGCATATTTGTATTGTGAAAGTACAGACGGGTAGTCTGTTTTCCATATTTAGTTTGCACTTGGCACTTTAAATGTCGGGGAGGGAATTGTAGCACGACATGTGATCAAGGCCTCTAGGGGCCGAAACGCGTCATGGAGGGACAGCACGATTTGAAATAAAACAATTCGCACAAAATAAGAGGAGTCCATTCCGTTTCTGGTTCCAGGGTGCAGGGAATCGGTGAAGAAAAGGAGTACTCACTATTTAGTCCAAGGCGGCTTCCTTGGATACAACGGACCCCCTCTCGATCTGGGCAGAGCGGTAGGAAGTCGAATCCGGAACAGAAAAATCTCCGTGAGGAGAAGGCTGCGCAGCCCCCGGACGGCGGAAAACACCTATCGACTGTGGCGGAGCGGTGGGACTTGTGTCGGAGGACGCCGAGAACACAGGCGGGAGCTCAGGAGGTAGGAATATCCATAATTGTCCGGTGAGAGGTGTGCACAGTGAGTGGCTGCATAGTAGTAGCAGTCGTCTCGCATCCAAGTAAACAGTGCTAAACAATGGCCGCCGACGTGCTATGCGGCAGGGAAGAGGCAGCGGAGGAAATGTTTACGGAGGTTGCTAATACTCAGCCACATACGCAAATCAGCAGCGATGGGAATGGCAGGACCCTCTCCAACATAAAAGAACTGTATAAAAAGCTGGAGAAGCTTATGAGGGCAGAACAAGCGAAGTGGTGGGAACACAGGTCCCTCTCAAAGTACCTGGAGGTGGGCAGGATTCCTCGGGGGCTGCGCATTATGCTCGCTCTGAGCTACGATAATCCTAACCCCAGTATGCTACGGGAGTGGGATGAATGCAACCTGGAATCATCAAGGAGACTAGTGGAAATTTTTGTTAAATATGCGGACATAGATAGAATTGAACTGCAAAAGCAAATAGATCAGATAAATCAACAAATTGAGACCACCGAAGGCGGTGAAGCAACGTCCAAACTCAGGGAGGAAATGTTAACACGACTCAAGAAGGAGGAGGACATAATCAAAAAACACAAAACGTTTAAGTTCCAAAGGGACAAAAACGATTATGACCAGGGTCAAATATTTACTTTCTCCCGTAAATATGATGCAGCGAAGGCAACACACAAAGGAGTCAAGTTCAGGACCAATGTGGGGGCTACAGCTGGTCCCAGTCGAGAAATACAAGCAGCATTGTCACTGTCTGATTTAAGCTCTTTTGTGGAAACAGAATCAGAGACAGAGCTCAACCCCGGTACAATAGGGGGAGCCAAGACACAGTCGCGGAAACACACACTTGTCGAGGAACTTAATTTTTTAAGGGAAGAAAGGCGCCAGACCTTGCGCCCCAGGAATACAAACTCCAAATCAAACAGAGGAGAAATGCAAGGCGACGCGAAAGAAGGCGAAGAAGGCGCTAAAACCCAGGCAAACAAGAAATCCAACAACAAAGAATGGCGGCGCATGTAACTCAACAAACCCAAGGCACCAATACAATTATAAACCTATCAGACATTAACCTTGACCAAGCTAAACAACAACTGCTAGCGTTGGGACTTACATATTGCCCTGAGAGCAATTTTGATTATCCCCAGATGAGGGCTGACATTTATAAATTCATCAGAAAACTAAAACTGCAAAAATTCCATCAGCAAAGATTAAAGAAACCATCTACCCAAATGTTAGGAGAGGCTTCTCCCAGCAACAGCAAATCATTGGCAGTATCAGATGTCAGCCTAATTTGTGACCTACACGCCTAACAAAGCAATGAATCTAATCAGGCGGAAGTGGAGTTTATTCCATCACTTATGAAACAACATCATATAAATATCGCTGCCACCCCAAACACAGGATTTAAACCCAAGTCCACATTTGTACCAATCATGCCCAGGGACTCGATTGACACCTTCCACGAAATAATAACAACTGAAGTAAAAAAACAGAATTTTAAAATCCAAAATGAGACCAAAAATCGAAACGCACAACAATATAAATATCAACAATTGATCCAAAAGTTACGGAACAATGACACAGAAGTTGTCCGCAATTCGGACAAAGGGGGCAACGTGGTCATCTGGCCAATAAAACAATACATGGAAGTAGCCATGTGCCAACTGTGTGACCGCAATTGTTACAGGTTAAGCAATAGACAAGTTATCAAGGCAGTACAGAATGAACTGTTTTCCAAACTCTTAGCCTGGAAAAGTGCGGGTCTTATCAACCAAGACGAATTCAGATTCCTTAAGAACGATTATCCAATCATGCCTGTTATTTATTTCATACTGAAAGTCCACAAGGATAGTTCTCGACCACCGGGAAGGCCAATAATCTCCGCCAAACAAACCTTACTTGAAAATGTATCCATCTACATTGACTCCTTCCTCCAAGACCATGTAGGCCCTTCCATCATATATAGAGGACACCACTGATTTTTTTAAAACAAATCTATGACTTCCAATGGCAAAATGACTATTTGTTACTATCATTGGACGTCTCTAATCTGTATACATCAATTCATCACAATGATGGAATCAGGGCTCTGGAACATTTCCTAGGCACTAGACCGATTGAATTTTATTTTCATAATAAGATGCTTATCAGTCTAACTAAATTTTGCTTACAGAATGACAATTTTTTATTCCAACAACAGGTCTACCATCAAATAAGGGGCGTAGCTATGGGGGCGAGCTTCTCACCAAGCTACGCCTGCCTCCACATGGGGTGGTGGGAGGAGAGGATTTTAACAACTATGTATGCGGATATTATGGCACACAATATGGTTAAATGGGTTCGCTACATTGATGATCTATTTGTGGTTTGGCGTGGAGATAGGCACAGTGCAGAGGAATTTGTAACCAAGCTAAATTGCAATGACATAAATCTGCACTTCACTCATAACATAAGTGAGAGCTCTATCTGTTTTTAGATGTTGAAGTGTACGTGGCAAACGACAGGTTACAAACTAAACTACATCGTAAGCCTACCGCAGGGAATACCATACTGCACTCCACTAGTTTTCACCCTAGACATACCATCTGTAGCATACTGTATGGGGAAATGCTCAGAATACGCAGAATCTGTAGCAGCGAAAAAGATCTAACGGAAGCACAGGAGGAATGCAAACTGCGTTTTCTGGATAGGGGCTATTCAGAACATACTATTGATGAGGCCATACGACGCACTAGGGTACTGTCCCGAAATGATCTGCTATTCAAACCATCCCGCAGTAAGGACAAGCAAATTAATGGTATAAGATCTAATAGCAATAACCCTAGACTTATCCTTACGTTCAGCAAGCAGAAGGATAGCTTGAACAGAATCATCAAGAAAAACTGGCACTTAGCATTAAGTGATCCGGTTTTGGGGGATAAACTCCTGCATACCCCGACTATAACATTCAGAAAGGCCCCTAGCACCAGTGACTTTGTGATTAGCAGCAGTCCAGAGATTAAAACAGGCTCTAGCTGGCTGACGGACCGAAAGGGTTTTATCAGGTGCACCACATGCAGGGCATGCAAATACGGCGTAAGTAAGACCGTTTACAGCACGCCCTTCAAGAATAAGCCTAGTAAAATAGACAAGTTACTAACCTGTAAGTCTGAATTTGCCATCTACGTGCTGGAGTGCTCTTGTGGACTGCGGTACGTGGGCAGCACGAGACTGCAGGTCCACAAGAGAATACTCCAGCACTTGAGGGCTATAACTAATTCAGATGCAACATATCCGGTGGCCCGCCACTTCAAGGAGGTCCATGGTAACGATCTGGGCCAGTTGAAATATTACGTGGTGGATGCGGTCCCGCCACCAAGACGAGGTGGAAATAGAGATGCCATACTTATTTAGTTTGCACTTGGCACTTTAAATGTCGGGTGGAAATGGTAGCACGACATGTGATCAAGGCCTCTAGGGGCCGAAACATGTCATGGCGGCACAGCACGATTTGAAATAAAACAATTTGCACAAAATAAGAGGAGTCCGTTCCGTTTCTGGTTCCAGGGTGCAGGGAATCGGTGAAGAAATGGAGTACTCAATATATATATATATATATATATATAATCCTACCAGAATATTAAGACAACATATTTCACTGTCTAGCTGAATAGTATCCAGTACACTTTGAAAAATAAAAATAAACTGCTTTGATTATATTAGGTTTAAACACAACCAGTCCATATAAACTCAACCAGCTTTGTATTTAATGACATAGGAAATACAAGCCTTATACTTGAAGACCAAGGGAACAGACTTTACCCCAAGCGTCTTGTGAATGGTAGAATAATTATAATGAGCATTGATGACAAGCAGGAACATGGAAATGTTTTGTGAGAAGATGTCTCCCTCTACTTAAGCATAGTTTTGACTCTAAAAGAATCAAAGATTAAGCTTTTCTACATAAGTATACGCTAGGTGTCCTCTTTTTTATTTGGTGAGGTGTGTTAGAAATAGGATAACCAGCAGTGGCTCCTCCGCTAAGGCAGGGGAGCGTAGCCCCACTGCTTTTCAGCAGTGCAAAAAAGGAAAAATTAAATGACAATAATGCAGTGTTATTATCATTTTATTGTTCCATAATGGCTCAGTTCTAGGCACAGGGCGGGGCGGGGCTGGGCAATACAGAGCAGGGGGAGGTGTGGTGAGCACTCTCTAAGTGCGCATGATGGTTTGGCCGGCAGTCAGGGGCTGGTCAAATAGTCATGCACCCTTAGCATGTTCTTCACCTGGCTGTATTGCACAGCCTGGGTGGACAATATGCCCAGGCTCCCACTCCCTGTCTGAGCGGCGAATCATGGTGCCCAGACCAATCATGACGCTGCTTTCATGCTGGTGACAGCAGCGTGGTGATTGGCTTAGTGGAGCCTGTGTGCTTCCTGCTTCCGGGATTTGTCAGGAAGAGAAGTGGAGCACAGAGAGACGGTGGCCGTGAAGAGGTAAGTGTAGTTTTTTTTTCACCCACTCCCCCGCCCCGCCAGCCCCGATCTATGCCAGCTGCCACTGAGGATAACCCCCTTCCCTTCAGGTCACCATGCACACTGTTTCCAGTTGTGGACATTCAATGATAAACAATTGTATTCATCTTGTTTTGCTTCCTGAAAATAGTGATTTGTAGGTGAAATGTTCAGGACTGCAGAATGGGTTTGTAATGACCAGGAGTAGAGTGGTTGTGCGAGTTAGAAGACTCATTCAATGCTTTATGGCGGTTATGCATTTTTTTGTTCTTTTTTAATAACATTTTTTTTATTGTTTTAATAATCTTATAAAAAAACTATATTACAGCAGGCATTGTCTTACTAATAGCATTCTATATTACACAATAATACACATTTTAAAAAACGATTTACAATTAAATTGCACAACTGTTCAGCGTGTCCTATCAACAGTGTCCCGTATTAAATTGTAGTGAAAAGACACGCATCTCCTTTAGCATATTGCTTGTTGCCACATGCCTGTGGTCAGCCTAAACCCAACGAAGCATATAACGTGCTCATCCTACAGTGCACTAATGTCCTACAGTGCACTAATGTCCTACTGTGCACTAATGTCCTACAGTGCACTAATGTATCTGGTAAAGCTCATGGTGGTGTCTGAAATGTGGAGTAGGAGGGGAGGGTGCTAGTGCCATCCTGAAACCATAGGGCGTTTCAACCTACCCTGGTTATGGTAAAACATCATTGTTATTCTATGGTAGCTGCAGCTGGCCATTACGATATAAGATTGGGCAAGACTCTACGATTACATCCCAGGTTTGTGCTAAGGTAAGTCAGTGCAGGGGGCGTGGCTTAGCCGGCTGCAAGATGGCCGCACTTTGAGTGGGCTCTGCCGGCCAAGCCTGTTATCCGCCACGATCTTGCAGACAACGTCGGAGCTTGCACCTCGCTCCGGGCGATCCTGTTCCCATGCACCCTGCTGCCTTTTTGGCCCTTGGAGCCCGCCGCTGCACTGATTTACCCCCGCTGATGGCTACCAGGGCCTATTGGGCCTGATCGGAGACGCGTGGCTGGATTCCACGCCGCGCTGCTGGGAAGCCGCTGCCGCCCCTTCTTGCACCGGCCGGCCCTCTGGAGACGCGGTGGCCTGCCGGGTGCCTACCTGCTACCTGCTCCTCGCTGGTCCCGGTGAGTGCTGCTGCTGTGGGGGCTTCCGCGGCGGGGTTGGGAGTGTGTGCGCCGCACCGCGGGGCCTGGGCCTACCTTCATTGCTGCTGGGGCTCCCCTGCAACGCATCCTCCAGTTTGCCCCACTGCACTGGCACCGCGTCGAGCGCCGCACACCACGCATGTCTCCCCGCTGCCATCGCCCCGCGGCTCCGCCATCCTCTGCAGCGCCCGCGGCGGAGGCCGACATCGCTGCGGCCGCTCCTCGTCCGGCAGCCCTCGGCTCTGCTGACTCCTCACACCGCCTCTCAACCCTTCTCATTGGAGATCTGCCGATCCGCTGACGGCCCGCATCATCCACCGCGCCTGGGCCTTTGCCTCTTCAGCTACACCACCCACTCACTGCAGGCCCCGACGCCTCCCTCCTGGACCATGCTGCGAGTGTGGGGCCGGAGCCGGCGCCGCGCCACCACTGGGCCGCTTCTGCCTGTTCTCTTTGCGGACCTGCCTGGTCCCGCCTGCCGCCCGGCCCCTGCTGATTCTGGGTGAGTGGTGCACTCGTGGGGGCACTTGCGGCTGGATTGGGTGCGCGCTTGCCGTTCCGCGGGCCTGGGCCTATTCCCTGTACAGCAGAGGCTCTTCGCCCTTTGCCTCTCTTCGTTGGCCCCGCGACGGGGGCAGCGCGCCCCCCGCGATTCCCCGCTGCCTCTGCCCTCACAGCCCCAATTCCCTCTTCTGCTTCCACTGCGGGGGCCGACGCTGGCGCGGCTGGGATATTGCCTACGCGTCGCCGGCCTGGCTGCCTCGCCGCGTTGCCTACCCCGCTGCTCTCCTTTAGGACCCGCGTGCTTGATGGACGCCCACCACAGCTTGCCATCACGAGGGGCATCACCAGTGGCTCTCTCATCGCCCCCCTCCTCCGGCCTGGCCGCAGCCTGCTCCGTGAGTGCCTGTACTTTTGTCACTGAGCCCAGATCGCCTGCTCCGCCTTCCCCAGCCGTGGCGTACTCTGCACATCCCACCACTGCAGACTCCCTTCAGCTCTTCGGCGGCCTTTCTCACCTGCTCCTATCCGGCCATGGGGAAGACCGACCCTAAACAACCCAAGATCGCCTTCGATCAGCGCTGGCAGACTTGCCAGGATGGTGCGGTCGCCGACGGGGGTGACCCAGCTGGCCAAATGGATGCGGCCCAAATGCGGGAGGATGATCTGAAGACCATAATGCTAGAAGTCAAATCCACGGTCACTGGCATTGCGGCCCAGCTCGACCAGCTGTCGACCCGTCTTGATGCTGTCAAGGCCCTAGTTGACTCGCACGACGCCCGTCTGCTGCACGTTGAAACAAGGGTCTCTGATGCTGAAGACGCCGCCACTCAGGATCGCCACAAGCTCCTTCAAATGGATAAGATACTCGAGCTGATCCGGAACAAAAATGAGGATTTGGAGGCGTGCTCCCGAGGAGCAATCTCCGCATCACGGGAGTGCCTGAATCCACTAATATCTCAAAAATGGAGGACTTTGTGGAACAGCTCATCCGCGAACTTTTTGGTGATGTCCTATCCTCTGTTTTTATCGTTGAGCGGACCCATAGCTCCCTCGGCCCTCGCCCTGCCCCTGGCCTGCCGGCTCGTCCCATCATCGCCAACCTCCTGAACTTCAGGGACCGCGATGCCATTCTTCGGGCGGCCAGGGAGAGGGGCGAGATTCGTCATCAGGGCAACTCCTTGTCGTTCTACCCCGACTACACTATGGCGGTGCAGGCTGCTCGCCGTGAGTTCCTCCCGGCGAAACGGATCCTCCAAAAACATGAAGTCTCATATTCCCTCGCATATCCCGCCAAACTGCGAGTCCGGCAGGGCTCCAAGATGCTCGTCTTTCCGGATCCCAAGAACGCTTTGGCCTTTGCGAAGAAACTTGATCGGTCACAACGCTCTTCTCCTGCCAACTCCCAGGCCGCCGCCGATGGTAACTTAAGTGATAACGACTGAACCTTATTGGCTTCTGGACACTCTCGCTAACTGCACTCCTTGTTGCTCAGTTACCTGTTTTGATCTCGCCCACTTCGAACTTTTTCGTCCACAGGGCTCTCTATACCATGTTTACACTTCGGGCTCGATGCCCCTGACTCCCAGGTGTCATCCCTTACTGTTGTCTGCTATGGCCTGATGCTTGGCCACCCTGTCTCTTAGGCAGGGGTGTATGCTGAGCGATGCCATGCCTCCACGGGATGATTCCTTTTTGGACATAGACTTTTCCCTTCCCAGTTGTGGGTCCCCGGGGTGGGAATGGGTGGAATCTCAGCCTGATTGCGGGGTTGGAGTGGGTGGTTGGGAGTGGGGTTCTTGGGGTCTGTTGCCTCCTTCTGAGGCCTTGTTGTTTGTTTTGATGTATGCCTTTTTTTTGGGTCCCTTTATACCACGTCATTTCAACTGTTCAGTCTTTTTTATTGCACCCCTCTCTGTCACTGCATTGTGTCCTCATTGCACATCTGCCTCTACTTGCTATTTTGGGGGATTTGTGGTATTGGGACTGTCGCCTCCGAATGAGGCTTTGGTTGTAAATTTGATCTTGCCAATTTCTTGCACTTCAAATGTTATTGCACTGTGCTTCTGGTTATGCTCCTCCCTGTATTTCTCCACCCGACTGCACGAGGTTATACCTGTAATTTTAACCTTCCCCGACATTCACTTCTTTGGTAAGGCACTATGACAGATACCACGCTCTGGACCTGGAACGTCTGCGGTCTTAACGACCACTGCAAGGCGCGCCTGGTCCATGCCCACCTCTCCCGGCACAAGGTAGACATTTGTTTTCTACAGGAGACCCACCTGCTACCCGCTACCTCCTCCAGACTCCTTTTCAGGCACTGGGGCAAAATACATTCCTCCTTTTACTCTAATTATTCCCATGGGGTGTCTGTCCTGCTACGCAGAGGGCTTCCATGGCAGACCTCCCAGGTGATCATTGACGCCGAGGGGCGCTTTGTGGTCCTTCACGGTATCCTTCAGGTCCAACCACTGACCTTGTTTGCGCTATATGGTCCCAACAATGATGACCCGGATTTCTTCGCGCAGGTTTGGCACCACATCTCGTCCCTGGGCCCCGCTATGCTCCTCTGGGGGGGTGACTTTAACGTCACGCTGTCTACCACGCTTGATCGTTCCAGCCCGCACACTTCCCACCCGCGCGCAGCTTCACTATTGAGCTCTATTCTCACTGATAACTCCCTATTTGACGCGTGGCGCCACACTCGCCCCGAGGCGCGCGAGGGCACTTGCGTAACAGGCTCCAGCGGCTGCTGGTCCCGCTTGGACCTCTGGATTACCACTCCGGACGCCTTTGCTTGGCTCACCTCTATTGAGCATATGGCGCGCACCCTCTCAGATCACGCTCCTGTTCGTCTCCGTTTGCGCCTCCCTCACACCCTACACCACGCGTTCTCTTGGCGGCTTCCCCCTAACGCGCTTCGTGACTCGGTCTTCTGCGACGAGATACAGACCGCAATCACGAATTATTTTGAGCTTAACGAGGGCACTGTTGACTCCCCTCCACACTTTGGGAAGGATTTAAGGCCGTCATTCGTGGGGAATGCATTTCCAAGCAGTCGGGTGTCTTACGCTCCATACGCGGCACTCTAGATAAATTAGAGTCGGAGATTAATGCTCTGGATTCCTCCCTCTCCCGGGACCCCAACACTGATACGCTTGCTCAGATCCGGGGGAAGCTCACTGACTTCGCTGACGAGGCCAACAGAGATCTCGCGTTTCTGGGCAGGGAGGCGCAGGCGCGCCGCTTTGGTGAGGGCGAGCGCCCTGGAAAGACCCTTGCCAACCTTCTCCGCTCGCCTCACGCTGCGTCCTATATAACCGCCCTCCAGGACAGAGGCCCTGACAGAACCACCTCCCCTGAGGAGATCAAGGCGCGTTTTACCGAATTTTACTCACAACTTTACACGGCCGGGAATGTGCCCCCGCGCGAGGTTCTCGATCAATATTTTGATACTCTTCAGCTCCTCTGGCTTGGCAACCCTCACCGGGAATTCCTTGATGAGCCCTTCTCCAAAGAAGAAATCCTTGCTGCGATTAATGGTATGCCCGGTGATAAGGCTCCCGGTTCAGACGGCCTGCCAGCATCCTTCTATAAGTCCTTCGCGCCTCTCCTGGTCCCGCACTTAGCTGCCATGTATAACGAATCTTTTGAGAACGGTCAGTTCCCCCCTTCGCTCCGCGAGGCACTACTCACATTACTTCTAAAGCCGGACAAGCCCCCAGAGTTCCGTGACTCTTATCGTCCCCTTTCACTAATCAATACGGATAATAAGATCTTTGCCAAGCTCCTCGCCTCCCGCCTTCTTCCCCTCATGCCGCTCATCGCTCGCCCGGACCAGTCCGGATTCATTCCTGGCCGCGCGACCTCCCATAACCTTCAGACCATATTCTCCGTCCTTCATCAAATTAACCCCAAGCTCCCGGCAGTGGCTGCCTTGCTAGATGCCACTAAAGCCTTTGATACTCTAGAGTGGCCCTTTTTCTTTTATCTCCTCCCTCGCTTAGGCTTCAGCCCGGTTTTCATACGCAAAATACTACTCCTTTACACTCTTCCCACTGCCCGCCTCCGGATTAACGGTCAAATAGAGCCCATCTCCATCGCGAGGGGTACCAGGCAGGGGTGTCCGCTGTCACCCATGCTTTTCGCCATCGCCATGGAACCCCTTGCTGCTAGGCTCCGACAGCACCACACCCAGAGTGGTCTCGGCTTCGCGGCCCGCGCTCTTGTCGTTTCTATGTATGCGGATGACGTCACACTTTATGTTCGTAACCCTCAAGAGAATCTTAGTCCTCTGGTCCGTGAGGTGATACGGTTTGGGGGCTACTCCAGCATCCAGGTTAACTGGAACAAGTCCGTACTTTTCCCCCTCACTGATGCCAAAGTCCCCTTCACTCCAGACTACCCCTTTGTGTGGGCGTCGGGTCCGACAAGATACTTTGGCATCTGGCTGAGTAGGGACGTAGACGAACTTTGGAGAGCTAACTTTGGCCGTGCTGTGGACTGGTTTGAGTCCAAGGTCCAGTTATTTTCACTCATTAAGCAGGGCAGCAGAGTAGCAGGGCAGCAGAGTAGCAGGGCAGCAGAGTAGCAGTCCTTTTTGCAGAAGAGCAGCATAGCAGTCTTTCTGGGTCTTCCACAGGTCCCGATATGTACTGAAGAGTTGGGTATGAGGGTCCAATATTTTTACTTTGTGCCAGCTTTGAAGTAGGAGAAGGTTTTCAAGGTTTCCACCCCCAAAGGTGTTTGGAATTTCTTGCCTCACTGCCCTGGCCACAGCTTGCTTGGAGACCCAAAAGACTAGTGTCAAACCCTTTGTGAATGTGCTGAGGCAGAGCCTTTGTGATGTAAAAATGTAGTAGGTAACAGCCCTGCCCCCCTATTAAGTCAGAGATGGCCCTTCCTGCCAACACCTATTCCCCCCTTGTCTCGCTGTCTGAGAGCAATACACAAAGGCCAAATGGCAGTTACACCTAGTTGTGTGACACAGGATACAGGTACCAAATGGTTGGAGCAAGAAAATGTAATCTTTCTAAAAGTGGCAATTTCAGAATTGTGACTTAAAATCCGACCTTAAAATTAAAGAGGGTTTTAAATTACAATTCTTTAGACACCAAACGCCTGTTTCCAATCTGCTTCAAACTGTAAGCTATCACTTATCAAAATGAATAAGGTAACCCAATGTTATTGTAAGAAGCTGGCCAGGTATATGATGTCCACTACTGTAAGTGAGCACCCTGCACCAGTCCAGACAACCCTTATGGTGATTTAAGAGGTCTTAGACAACCTTAGAAAGCTCTCTAAGTGATAGCTGTGGAAAACAGCCTTCAGGCTTAGTCCAGAAGGAGTGTAAAGCAGCTTGTTTTACCAGAATGCAATCATATAGTATAGATTAAGTGAAAAAGAACCACACAAGGTATTTATAAAAATATGTATTAATTATATAATACTCTCTAACACGTTTAGAAATCTCCTACCCGGAGATAAACACAATGCACACAATACTTTGCATAGAAATACAGTAAATAGCACAGAATACACAGTGGGCCCCAGGGGGGGACCAAACCATATACTAACAAAGTGGTATATGAACCACGACTCGGGTCAAGACAATGTCATTCAACGTGTGCATTGTGGGAACACGACCGCGTGCTCCGTACAAATCAACGTGTAAGTCGCAGTTGGAATTTCAAAGATTAAGGACCCTTCCCAGTGGACCCTGAAGAAACCCTGTGGAAGACAGAAGGTTGGAGAGCCACCCCACCCATGGATACCCTAGTACCCACGTTACCTACACCAGGGAAGCCGGGTGAAGTGGTGTCGGAAACCGCCGTCGAACCCAATGGAGGACTTCAGGAAAGTGCCGCTGCTGAAGATGGAGAAGGTTTCCGGTGGAATCCGAAGGTGGATTCTAGTTGAGAGGTACCTGCAAGCAGAGGGGACAGAGTCTATGTCACTTAGGAGGGACCAGGAGATCTGGAAGACGAATGCCCACCAATGTCGGGAGTTGCAGGAGAGCTAACGGTGACCTTGACTCTGCAGCTGTAAGAACCAGGCGATGCTGAGGAAGACCAGGAGCCGTACACGAGCTGTCCCACGTCGGATGTCGAGTGCTGAGGGGTCGGTGTCCGGCGGGAGCATCAACAAGCCTTGGCAAATGCAACCCATGCTGAAGTCGAAGAAGGTGCAATGTCGGGACCAGCAAGGTCCAGGAGACTCACCACAAGCAAGGGAGTCAGGGCAGGCCCCGAGCAATCAGGGGAGCCCAAAAGAAACAAAGGAGACCCTCAAACGGATCCACGGGCTGGAGGCACTGGAGTTGCGTTAGGATCTCAAGCAGCTCACCAAAAGATGCAGGCTACGATGCACAACGATGCGGTGTGCTCAAAGTTTCTGGTCACTGGAGATGCTCGAGGTTGGGGCTACTTGGAGCCCGAAGATCTTCTTGGAAAGAAGCCAAAACGTTTTTGCAACGGCAAGTTGACACAGTGCACAGAGGTTTGGTTATTGCAGCTCCCATGAGGGATACTGGCCTCAAACTTGGTGAGAGGGCAGGTCAGGCCTCAGGAGCTGTAGAGAACCACCACCTGTGTTGCAGATTCTTTCGGAGTCCGGAGGAGCTCAGGATCAGCAGACCGGTTAACCTAGTTGCAGTGCCTGCGAATGCAGGGAAGTGACTCCTTCACTTCAAGGGATATTCCTTCAGGTGTCTTGGATGCCCACAGGCCTTGGAAGGTTCGTGTACTGTGCACAGGCACAGACGATGCCGCAGACTGGAGGGGAGACGAAGTCCAGTCCAAACGAAGTCCAGAGTGTCCAGACGGTAGAAGAAGAAGTGGTGTCTGATCTGAATCTTGTACCACGACGAATCTCGGGACCCACCCACAGGTATGCCCTTAAGTACTCTAAGGAAAGGGTTGGGACGATTCAGAGGACCATCCCAGGGGAGGGTCTGGACAGGGGGAGGTTAATCCTGGACCTTCGATGTTCCACTACCTCTGGAAGACTGAAGAATCTCCCTTGGAGTCAAGGAGTCACTCCCCTGCTTGGCAGGCACCAAAAACTACAACGACGGTCGCAAACTACGCCGCTCCCGCCGGAGCCCGAGCTCCCTGCAGCCCAAGACAAGGATTTCCTGGCTTCTCCAAGGCCACCGTGAGTCCCCAGTGAAGCTGAGGCCGGTGGACCCCACGAGTGATGAGGAACCGCAGTCCCTGGGTACCGTGCACTATTGTCGGGTGCAACCCCTTCACGACATTCTACGAACCTGTACTTTGGACCACGTGTGGTCCCAGCCTCTAGCAAAAATCCCTCTGAAGATCAGAGGCCTACCCTGTCCCGAGTGACCGTGGGCCCCTGTTGAAGGAATCCTCCCCAGGCGTCTTTGCGATCCCTTGCCAGCCAGCTTGTGGGTCCCCTGAAGACTTTTCTACAGAACCAAGAGCTCCCCTGGTTGCTCCAGGCCTGCCCTGATTTACCCTTGCTGGGTGAGTTCCCCAAACCTTGCTGGTCTGCACCATTGACTTTTTACGCTTTCCACAAGACTTGCTGCTACCAAAGCTTGTTGGCTCCAATCGGGTCGCCGACACCGCAGTCAGCTGCAGACTTTGTAGGACACACTGAATCCAGCTCCTGGTTGTCCTCGACGCCTCCTGGACCTCGAGGCCGAAGAGTCAAGACACCCGTGAACGACCTGAATCTGTCGACGACGGTGGGCATTCATCTTCCTTGCCCCGGGTCACTGCCCAGTGACTTTGAACACTGTCCCCTCTGCTTTCAGGTCTTCCTTCTTCCGAACCAGGCTTGGATTCCACCGGACACTTCTCCTGTCTTCACAAGCAGCAAGTCTTCTTTGACTCCCATTGAAAACGACGCCGCAACCCGACACCAAAGGACACCTATGCACCCGGCGTCCCTGGGTGAGGTAACTCCAGCACTATGGTGCTCCTGTGGGTGTTGGCCCTAGAACTACTTACCCTGCAAGTGACTTACTTGTAGCTACTCCCGAAGTGCCCTTAAACTCTTAATTTCCAACCGCGACTTGCCCCATTGAAGTCTACGGCGATCTGCGCCTGTGTTCACTCACTGCACGCGTCCCCCGTGGGCCCTTTACTTACCTGCCTTGGGTGGTTTCGTGAGGCCCCAACACTTCTGAAGGCCCTGGGCCTTGTCTCCTTGCAAGTCATTGTTCTTAAGTCTCTTTTTTAGTATATGGTCTGGTACGCCCCTAGGGCCCCAGCCATATTTGTGCTTAATTTATTGTGAAACGTTGATTTATGCATATGTTCCTGTCTTCTAATCTCACAAGAGATTAGTAGAGAGTTGTTTAGTAATAAATACATATATATTTGATATATATACCTGTGTGGTGTCTTTTCATTTGGTGATTCAAGAGATTGTGTGGTAAAACAAGCTGCTTTACATTCCTCCAAGACTTAGCCTGAAGGCTGCTCTCCACAGCTACCACTAGGATAGCTTTCTATAAAGGTTGTCTTAAACCTACCTACCATAAGAGTCGAATTGTACTGGTGCAAGGTGTCCACTTTAACTAGTGAACAGCATATACCAGGCCAACTTCTCACATTGGTGGCAGCGTGTGGGATTCCAGCTTGCTTTTGTTTTACCAGAAAATCTCTATTTGAATTATTAACTGAAAACCACTATAGGTACTCAAGGTACATATAAAGTCAAGCTTAGTATTAATAAGTTCTACTGAACTTAGAGCTGTGTGCCAAGGGATAGCACACCCTTTCTACAGCTCAAGCTAGTATCAGTAGGCCACAAACTAGTGTAGGTAGTACAACACTGCACAACACTAGAATGTCCTTAAAGGGTGGACCCAGTGGATCCACTCAGCCTCAGTATAAGGACATGGCTTTCTCTGAGTTGAGAACCATGTGTGTTGCAAGGCACCTGAAGCTAGGACAGAGTCCCTCCACACTACACCTGATAGATCTGCTGACAGCAGATGATCTTAGATTAGCTCTAGGAGCTAATGGATCTGAATCAGTGGGTGGGTCAATTACAGTGTCTGGGTCAGATGATGAACATCTGGATGACCAAGACTCGGTGATTGTAGGGCCAGGTCCCAAGGGGTCTGAACAGGACAGAGGAATTCTCCCTAAGAGAACTGACATAGTGGAGGACAGGCCTAGGTCCTATCACTGAGCACTCCTATCACTCTGGCAGAGAATCTGTCTACCAGAGGAACTCCTACTTCTCAAGAAGAGAGACCTCCTCTGACAGAATGTACAAACTGCTGCAGTATGAGGAAGCAAGGTTTTCCCTCAAAACCAAGCAGTTGGCATTAGATAAGGAAGCCCTGGAGCTCCAGAGAGCTTCTAGAAAAGAGGGGTTAGAACCCCCTGGTGGCAGCAACAGTGTCCCTAGAGGCAGAGAATATATTCCAGACCATAGGAGCCTGAGCAAGGTTGTTCCTCCCTACCAGAGTGGGGATGATATCCATAAGTGGGTAACTGCTATGGAAAGGGCCTGTAGAGTGCAACAGGTCCCCCAAAAGCAGTGGGCAGCAATCTTGTGGCTCTCTTTTTCAGATAAAGGTAGAGACAAGCTCCTCACTGTTAGAGAAGAGGATGCTGATGACTATGAAGTCCTGAATAGTGCACTGATAGATGAGTTTGGCTTAACCACTGAGCAGTACAGGTTGAAGTTCAGAGACACCCAGAAGGCACAGACTCAGGACTGGACTGACTTTGTAGATTGTGCAACCAAGGCTCTGGAGGGTTGGCTGGTTGGCAGTAGGGTTACTGATTTCAAGGGATTGTATAATCTAATGATGAGAGAACAGATCCTTAATAATTGCCAGAACCAGTTGTTGCATCAATACCTGGTGGACTCAGATCTGACCTCTCCCCAAGAATTGGGAAAGAAGGCAGACAAGTGGGTCAGAACCAGGGTGAGGCAGAAAACCCAGAACCAAGGGGGTGACACAAAGAAGCAGGATTCTAAGGGCTCTGAGAAAGGTGGGGATAAGTCAAAAGACCAGAAGTCTTCACAAGGGCCCCAAAAATCTGCATCTGGTGGGGAGCCACAATCCAACAAGGAAAAGGCCAAAAGAAGCCCTGGTGCAAATTCTGTAAACAGAAAGGGCACTGGACTTCTGATTGTAACAAGTCCAAAGACCAAACCACCACCACTCCTGCCCCTAAGGCAACTGTTCCCCCTAGTTCAGCTACTGGTGGAGGTGGTACTCAGAATAAGGGTGTAGTAGGGTTGACCCTGGGTTCTGAAGTGGACTCTGGCCTAGTCAGAGTACCCACTCAGGCAATGCTGATTTGTGATGGAGACATGGACATGTCCTTCCTTGTGAGCCCCAGTAATCTGGGCAAATACAAACAGCAGCCTGTAATAAATGGCAAACAGGCTTTGGCATTTAGGGGCACAGGTGCTAGTGTCACCATGGTGGCAGAGGATCTTGTGGATCCTGGACAGATCATCCTGGGCGAAATGTACCAGGTGACCAATGCAAGCAATGTCAGGACCAACCTTAGTCTGGCAGTTGTGAATTTCTCCTGGGGAGGGGTAACTGGCCTCAAGAAGGTTGTAGTCAGTGCAGACCTCCCTGTAGAATGTCTATTGGGCAATGATCTAGAAACTTCAGCCTGGTCTGAAGTAGAGTTATGGACTCATGCTAAGGTGTTAGGCATCCCTGCAGAGGTATTTGTTGTGACCAGGTCACAGGCCAAAATGCATGACACTGAACCAGCTCTGGATCCTGAAATTATGGACCAGATGCTTCCCAAGAAGAGGAGCAGTAGGGTAAGGCAGTGCCTTCCCCTCTGTCTCAGATCATTGATTCCCCTCTTAAGGGAGGAGGAGCAGACCCTGAAGAAGGAACTGCCCGAGAGGGACTTGAGCCTGATCAGGTTGAGTTCTTGGGGGCAGGGGGCCCTTCTAGGGAAGATCTGAGTAAGGAGCAACAGTGCTGCCCCTCTCTTGAACCCCTCAGACAGCAGGCTGCTGCTGAGGCTGCTGGGAGTGCTAGTGGGTCCCATAAAGTTTATTGGGATGAGGGACTCCTATATTCTGAGGGTAGAGATCCAGTCCCTGGAGCCACCAGGAGGTTGGTAATACCTCAGAAGTTTAGGGGGTTCCTCTTGACCCTAGCACATGATATCCCTTTAGCAGGTCACTTGGGCCAAAACAAGACCTGGGACAGGCTTGCTCCACATTTTCATTGGCCACATATGTCAGAGGCCACAAAGGAGTTTTGTCGCTCCTGTGTCACATGCCAAGCCAGTGGCAAGGCAGGTGGCACTACAAAGGACCCCCTGATACCACTACCTGTGGTGGGGGTACCCTTTGAAAGGGTAGGGATTGACATTGTTGGTCCCCTTGACCCTCAAACTGCATCTGGGCACAGATGTATCCTGGTGGTAGTGGATCCAGGTACCCAGAGGCAATTCCCCTGAGGACCACCACAGCCCCTGTGGTGGCAAGAGCCCTCATTGGAGTTTTCTCCAGAGTGGGTTTCCCAAAGGAGGTCATCTCTGACAGAGGTACAAACTTCATGTCAGGATATTTGAAAGCAATGTGGAAGGAGTGTGGTGTAACTTATAAGTTCACCACCCCTATCACCCACAATGCAATGGGTTGGTTGAACGTTTCAACAAAACCCTGAAGGGAATGATTAAAGGACTCCCAGAGAAGCTTAGGCGGAAATGGGACCTTCTTCTTCCCTGCCTGTTGTTTGCATACAGAGAGGTTCCACAGAAGGGGTTGGTTACAGCCCATTTGAGCTTCTGTTTGGGCATCCTGTAAGAGGTCCATTATGTTTGGTAAAGAGGGCTGGGAGTTACCTCTCAAGCCCCCCAAACAGGACGTGATGGACTATGTACTTGGTCTCCGCTCCAGGATGGCCGAATACATGAAAAAGGCAACCAAAACCTGGAGGCCAGCCAAGAATTACAAAAAGCTTGGCATGACCAAAGGCTGTGCTGACTGTGTACCAGCCAGGACAGAAAGTGTGGGTGTTGGAGCCTGTGGCCCCAGCAGCCCTCCAAGACAAGTGGAGTGGCCCCCATACCATAGTTGAGCAAAAGGGAGAAGTCACCTATCTGGTGAATCTTGGAACTCCCAGGAGCCCCCTGAGGGTGCTCCATGTCAACAGATTAAAGCCATATGTTGACAGGGCTGACATGGGCTTGCTCATGGCAACTGATGAGGACCAGGAGGAGGAGAGTGACCCTCTCCCTGACCTGCTCTCACAGAACCCTGATGATGGGTCAGTAGATGGTGTTGCTTTGGCAAGCAGCCTCACTGACCATCAGCAAACTGAGTGCAGACAAGTTCTGCAACAGTACAGACATATGTTTAGCCTGACCCCTAGTCAGACTACCTGGTGCACCCATGAGGTGGACACTGGAGACAGTCTGCCTGTCAAGAGTAAAATCTACAGGCAACCTGACCATGTCAGGGACTGTATCAGGACTGAAGTCCAGAAAATGTTGGAGTTAGGTGTGATTGAGCCTTCAGATAGCCCTTGGGCTAGCCCAGTAGTCCTAGTACCCAAGCCTCATACCCAGGGTGGTAAGAAAGAAATTAGGTTTTGTGTAGACTACAGAGGCCTCAATGCAGTCACCAGGACTGATGCCTATCCCATACCAAGGGCAGATGAGCTGATTGATACTTTGGCCTCAGCCAAGTATCTAAGTACATTTGACCTAACAGCTGGCTACTGGCAGATCAGGTTAGCTGATGATGCAAAAGCCAAAACAGCATTTTCGACTCCTGGTGGGCACTACCACTTTGTGGTGATGCCCTTTGGATTGAAAAATGCACCTGCCACTTTTCAGAGGTTGGTGAATAAAGTTCTGGCAGGGATGGAAACTTATTGCTCAGCTTATCTAGATGATATTGCTGTCTTTAGTTCCTCCTGGCAGGATCACCTGGTCCACCTCAGAAATGTTTTGGAGGCTCTGCAGAAAGCAGGCCTCACTATCAAGGCCACTAAGTGCCAGATAGGGCAGAGTCAGGTTGTATACCTGGGCCACCTTGTGGGTGGAACAGAAACCTAGGCACACATGAATGTTAAGTTACCACAGTATGTAAAGTAAATACTACAATAAAATATACATAAAAACGGAAAGGAGATCTCTTCAAGGATGTCGATCAAGGGTACGCCCAAGGAGCCCCTCTGGCGGATCACTGTGTTCCAAGTTGTTAAAAGAAATAATTAAAAGGCTGAACATTCATCGACAGGCTGGTTTTTCTTCCAATCGCTTTAATTACAAAAGAAAAAATCAAAAGGCTGAACATTAATCGACATCCTTGAAGAGATCTCCTTTCCGTTTTTATGTATATTTTATTGTAGTATTTACTTTACATACTGTGGTAACTTAACATTCATGTGTGCCTAGGTTTCTGTTTTGCTTGTATAGTGAGGGTTTTTTTACCCACACATAATTGGGGGGTTACAGGGTTCATCCCCTCTCCTAGTTGCACCATGTGGATTATATTTTTAGTTTGAAATTTGTGCGTATATAGGGCAGAGCGCCTAAGATTTTTCCCTGATTACCAAAACCCTTCCTCTAGAATTGCACCTTGTGGGTGGAGGCCAGGTTCAGCCTTTACAGAGTAAAATCCAAACCATAATGGAATGGGTTGCTCCAACCACCCAGACACAGGTGAGAGCCTTCTTAGGCCTGACTGGGTACTATAGGAGGTTTGTGAAGGGATATGGATCTATAGTGACCCCCTTGAATGATCTGACCTCAAAGAAAATGCCAAAAAAGGTTCAGTGGACAGCTAGCTGTCAGAAGGCATTTGAAGACCTAAAGCAGGCCATGTGCACTGCCCCTATCTTACAGAGTCCAGACTACACCAAAAAGTTCATTGTCCAAACAGATACTTCTGAGCTGGGTGTGGGAGCTGTACTGTCTCAACTGAATGATGAAGGTCAAGACCAGCCAGTAGCTTTTATTAGCAGGAGGCTGACCCCTAGAGAGAAACGTTGGTCAGCTATAGAGAGGGAGGCCTTTGCTGTGGTGTGGGCCCTGGAAGAAGCTGAGGCCATACTTGTTTGGCACTCACTTCATAGTTCAGACTGACCACAAGCCCCTCCTATGGCTTAAACAGATGAAAGGTGAAAACCCAAAACTTTTGAGGTGGTCCATTTCCTACAGGGGATGGACTATACAGTGGAACATAGGCCTGGAACCCAACATGCCAATGCAGATGGACTCTCAAGGTATTTCCACTTAGAGCACGAAGACTCAACTGGTCAAGGTTAGTTTAGTGTCCCTGCGTTTGGGGGGGGTTGTGTAGGAGAGTAGGATCTGCCTCTTATGTTGCCCCCACTTTTTTTCTGATGTTTACACTGGTTTCTGGCTATAGTCAGGCTGGGACCCTGCCGATCAGGGCCCCAGCCTCTCTGTTCTCTCTAAACGACTTGGAGTGCACTCTAGGTGCACTAGTGATTGGATACTGTGGTACCTTATGAGTCCCTAGTATATGGTACCTTAGGTGCCAAGGGCATAGGTACTTCACAGACCTACCAGGGGCTGAAGCATGTATTATGCCACCCCTGGGAAGCAGACTAAATCTGACACCACAGGTCTGCTACTGCAGCCTGAGTAAGGTGGTGCATGCACCCCTTACTGTGATATAGGCTACCTATATCACTACCTAGATACACACATATAAACCTATAAGTCACTCCTATGGCAGGCCTTATCAATCCTGAAGGCAGAGTGCTTGGTTCCTATGTGAGAGGGTGCCCTGCATGAGCAGAGCCCCTCTGCAGCATTCGGAGACCCTTCTCTGAGGCTGTTTGTAGTGCAGCCTGACCATATACTCTTAAGAGCATTATAACCTCGCGTTAAATGCTAACTTTGGGATGGCTGCACGGAAACATGTCGTGTTTGGTGTCAAACATCTTGGAATACTACCCCCCCGCCAGTTCTGGCGGCGGGGGTAGCATTCCACCCTTCTAGAGGGATAGACATGTACCTGCTGTGGAAACGCGGTAGAATCCTGAAGAGCCCTGGCATCACAAAATGGATGCCACCAGTCACAGACACTGGGCTGCCCTCCTGCTGATGACCGAAACTCGCAGTGGAGGAAGCCCAACAATAGGTATCCTGTCACAGGAGGGTGTGACCACCTTCCAGACAGGGTTTAGTGTATTGGGGCTGGGTGGGTGCACTCCTAGAGTGCTTTGAAGTCCTGCACTGGGGAGCAGAAGGCTCCTCTGTGCATATGCCAGTTCAAACCAGCTCAGGGGCTACCTGCCCCTGCTCTGGCGCGAAACTGGACAAAGGGAAGTGGGTGTAGCCACCCACTCCCCTGACCCTCCCATAGGTGGGGTCATAGAGCTAGTCCCTCCCTTCCTTTTAGTATAAGAGGGGGAACCTGTGCATTGCAAACTAGATACCCCTGGATGACGCTCTGAAGAAGAATCCTGGACCTTCGATGTTCCACTACCTCTGGAAGACTGAAGAATCTCCCTTGGAGTCAAGGAGTGACTCCCCTGCTTGGCAGGCACCAAAAACTACAACGACGGTTGCAAACTACGCCGCTCCCGCCGGAGCCCGAGGTCCCTGCAGCCCAAGACAAGGATTTCCTGGCTTCTCCAAGGTCATCGTGAGTCCCCAGCGAAGCTGAAGCCAGTGGACCCCACGAGTGACGAGGAACCGCAGTCCCTGGGTACCGTGCACTATTGTCGGGTGCAACCCCTTCATGACATTCTACGAACCTGTGCTTTGGACCACGTGTGGTTCCAGCCTCTAGCAAGAATCCCTCCGAAGATCAGAGGCCTACCCCATCCTGAGTGACCGTAGGCCCCTGTTGAAGGAATCCTCCCAAGGCGTCTTTGCGATCCCTTGCCAGCCGACTTCTGGGTCCCCTGAAGACTTTTCTACAGAACCAAAGGGCTCCCCTGGTTGCTCCAGGCCTGCCCTGACTTACCCTTGCTGGGTTAGTTCCCCAGACCTTGCTGGTCTGCACCATTAACTTTTTACGCTTTCTACAAGACTTGCTGCTACCAAGGCTTGTTGAATCCAATCGGGTCGCTGACACCGCAGTCAGCTGCAGACTTTGTGGGACACACTGAATCCAGCTCCTGGCTGTCCTTGACACCTCCTGGACCTCGTGGCCAAAGAGTCAAGACACCCGTGAATGACCTGAATCTGTCGACGACGGTGGGCATTCATCTTCCTTGCCCCGGGTCACTGCCCAGTGACTTTGAACACTGTCCCCTCTGCTTTTAGGTCTTCCTTCTTCCGAATCCAGGCTTGGATTCCACCGGACACTTCTCCTGTCTTCACAAGCAGCAAGTCTTCTTTGGCTCCCATTGAAAACGATGCCGCGACCCGACACCAAAGGACACCTATGCACCCGGCTTCCCTGGGTGAGGTAACTCCAGCACTACGGTGCTCCTGTGGGTGTTGGCCCTAGAACTACTTACCCTGTAAGTGACTTGCTTGTAGCTACTCCCGAAGTGCCCTTAAACTCTTAATTTCCAACTGCGACTTGCCCCATTGAAGTCTACGGCGATCCGCGCCTGTGTTCACTCACTGCACGCATCCCCCGTGGGTCCTTTACTTACCTGCCTTGGGTGGTTTCGTGAGGCCCCAACACTTCTGAAGGCCCTAGGCCTTGTCTCCTTGCAAGTCGTTGTTCTTAAGTCTCTTTTTTAGTATATGGTCTGGTACGCCCCTAGGGCCCCAGCCATATTTGTGCTTAATTTATTGTGAAACGTTGATTTATGCATATGTTCCTGTCTTCTAATCTCACAAGAGATTAGTAGAGAGTTGTTTAGTAATAAATACATATATATTTGATATATATACCTGTGTGGTGTCTTTTCATTTGGTGATTCAAGAGATTGTGTGGTAAAACAAGCTGCTTTACATTCCTCCAAGACTTAGCCTGAAGGCTGCTCTCCACAGCTACCACTAGGATAGCTTTCTATAAAGGTTGTCTTAAACCTACCTACCATAAGAGTCGAATTGTACTGGTGCAAGGTGTCCACTTTAACTAGTGAACAGCATATACCAGGCCAACTTCTCACACATGTCCTTTGTGCAGTTTCGCGCCAGAGCGCTGGTTTGAACTGGACTATGCATGGGGACACCAAATGTACCCCTCATGCAGACTGAGTGGCGCTGGCAAGCGCACCCACCCGGCCCCAATACACTAAATCCTGTCTGGGAGGTGGTCACACCTCCCGGTGACAGGATGCCTATTGTTCTGCCTTCCCCTGCTCGAGCTTGGCTCAGCAGCAGGAGGGCAGAATCGTGCCTCTGGTTGGCAGCAACCATTTTGTGCTGACCGGGTATAGAAGGCTGGCACCGGGAACACTGAGAGCCTAACGGAGGGCTCTTCCAGTGCTTGGAATCATACCTCCCACACCGTTTATGGTGTGGGAGATATGATTCCAACATGTTTGATACCAAACATGATAGGATTTGTTGCAGCAAAGATGGTCATCGCATAATTACGCGGTTCCCGTTTATATAGTATATGGCTGCTTCACTTACACCCCAGTAGAATGGACTCCATAGGCTCTAGGGGTGTTCTGCTCATGCAGTGGCACCCTCACACTTAGAACCAAGCAACCTGCCTTCAGGATTGCAAAGGCCTGCTATAGGGGTGATTTATAGGTTTTAAGTACAGTGACCCTAGTTATAGGAAACCTATATCGGTAGTAAGTGGTGCTAGCACCATCTTACACAGGCTGCAATGGCAGGCCTGTAGTTCTATTTTGAATGGTCTCCCATTGGTGGCATAATGCATGCTTCAGCCCATTGGGGACCTCTGGGGTACCTATGCCCTGGGTACCTTAGTACCATATACTAGGGACTGATAAGGGTACCCCAGTATCCAATCTGGGATGTACCTAAGTACTGCACACAACAATTTAAGGGAGAAAGCAGATAGCCTGGGGTCCTGATTAGCAGGATCCCAGTAAGGCTAGTCAGTAACAGCTTAGCAACAGGCAAAATGTGGGGGTACCCATAAAAGCAGATCCTACTTTCCTATAGTTATCCTATGGGAGAGGCAGACCTTCCAGTAGTGAAAAACGAATTTAAGAGTTTTTCATTACCAGGATATGAAAAAGTTAAAAGTGCATGCCTAACATTTTAAATACCCTGCACCCTCTCCTATGAGCTGTTTAGGACCTACCATGTCTCCCTCACCCACTGGGAGACTCAATATCGAGAATGATAGCCTGTGTTTTTTCGTAACCCATAGTAACGTCACCAACATTTTATCCATTTTATGGAATATGGACTTAGGGATCTGAATATGAAGAGTGACAAAAAATATAGCAGTCTCTGCAGCATAATTATTTTTGACAGAGCAATACGTCCCAAAACCGAGATCGGCAGTGTGCTCCAGAAAGGAATAGACTGCCAGTGCTGCCATGATCTTTCCCTTCAGTAAGCCATGCTCTGATTTACAGATCCACATCCAAATACTTTATCATGCTTGACTCCACTTAATGGTAGTGCCAAGTGCATATGGCATATCCATTTCATTTGAGTCCCTTATTGAATATCCACAGGATTTGTCCCAGTTCACCCTCAAGCCAGACAAGATGCCAGACTCTCCAGAGCCTCAAAGACACCCCTCAAATCCATTTTGTCTCTATGCAGGTAGAGCATCATGCCATCTGCATAGAATGATATGTATAAAGTGTGCCCATCAATCAGTGTCTGTCAAATTGTCAATGCCAGAGGCTCCACTGCCAGTGCAAATAATAAAGGAGAAGGAGAGCTTCCTTGTCTCGTGCCTCTACTCACAATGCAGGTTTCTGAAATTAAAGACTGGTTCTGACTCTAGCCGATGATGTTTAAGAGCTGCTCTTGTTTAGTAATATCTGCATGCAGCTGTGCTCTCACCCGACCCCTGTGGTTATGCAATGGCATCTAACCACTACCTTAAAGGTCCCCCATTCCATCACGCCAGAGAATGCTGTACCCATGTTTTCGGCAAAATAATGGGTGATTGCCTCCCTTAGGGAGTGCACAAAATCGGCATTTTCAAAGAAGGCAACATTTAGCCTTCACTTTGGGATGCACGCCCCAGGGGGATCCCATTGTACCATCATTAATAATGGATTGTGGACAGATTAAGTCCTGGCCAGGTATTCAGTCACATGACCTTTACCTGCATCGGTGGACAGCAGAAGAATTTATCCAACATGTAGATCGTGTAAACCAGAGTAATAAGAGTGTGCCTCTTTCCTGGGATTATGGGTGTTCCATCTATCCACCACCCCCCATTGCATTACCCACAAACTAAAAGATTCGACAAAGGTACAGTGGGGACAATATTTCCAAAAATGCCAGCTGGTCTATTTTTGGGGTATAGATGTTAAACAGCGCAATATCCCTGCCATCTAGTCTACCCATTACCACAACATGCCTCCCTTCTGGGTAAATTAAGTTTGTCAGAGGCTGAAAAGGCATGCCCTGTTTCACTCAGATCAATGCCCCACGGGCAAAGGAAGAGAAAGTGATGTAGTGCATGAGGCCCGGCAATTTCTTTTGTAATGTCTGCCCTTCAGATTGCATAAGGTGTGCCTCTTGAAGAAATGCACTCCTCGTCCTTTAATGTAAGCATACTGTTTCCAGTTGCAGACATTCCTCTGACAAGTTAATGCATTATAGGTATTGTTTTGCTTCCTGTAATTTAATTAAATGAACACACCTGAAAACCGTGATTTGTCGATGAAATGATCAGGAGTGGAGATTCAGTTTGTAAAGACCTGGAACAGAGTAGCTCCCCCTAGTTAAAAACCTATGTTATTGAACATTTCACAGCATTTATGCAATGTTGAGATGTTCCCTCTTTTTTTGTTTGAGTTCTTCTCCCCTTGCATCCATTTTTGTCAAAGATTAATTCTACTAGCTTTTCTGTGATTCTTCTGAGGATCTTAGCTTGGAGTTTAGCTCTGGCTCCTTCCTCCTTCTTTGTGTAAGGAGGAGTTTGGTGCCTTGCTAGTACTCTTTATTTCAATCGTCATCTTTGATAAAGAGCTACAAGATTCCCAAGGAGGTTTTACTGTCCTATGTGGGTGTTTCTGCTGTGACTCTCCTAAGGAGCAACTTGACACCATTCCTGTATACTATTCCATGGTGGGTGGCATAATGGCTACATCAAGGAGTCACCTTTTCCTGGGACAATCAAGAAGGATTCTGAACAGACCTTAGCAGCATCCAATCTTTAGCAAGAGTAGAGGCACGGCTATTCAAGAAGTTCAAAGTTATTGTCAGGGGTCTGTCTGCCTAGTCTTGCAAGGTTTCACCTAGACAGCTTCAGCTGTAAGAAAAGAGCTATTGCCATCATACATCACAGAATACACAATATACACACACACACACACACATATATATATATATGCAGAATCGGACTTTTGGACAGCTCTTTTCAGCCATTGGCTACTGTGATACAGCTGGCTTTAGGCATTGGCAAACAAAGCTGTCCATCAGTGTTTGAATCTGCCTGTAGTAGTTCGTGTGTGAAAACAGCCTAAGAGTAGTATCTGTCCTCATTCTCACACACACACATACACTAGCTGCCCAAAGACCCCCTCACACAAACACACACACAATTTACATTACCTTTCTACATTATCAAACACACATGTATATTGCCTGCCCCTCCACTCCACTGCATGTGCAGGCACACACACATAATGGCTTTATCAATACTTGTTGATTCTTGCCACTGCTATCGGCAGCATCAGGAAGGTGTTGGGCTCTGTAACTGATAAAGTGAACATCTAGTCTACTATGTGTCCCGCCGCAATATTCCTGCAACAGTTGCTCTTAATTCATGAATGAATCATTGTGGGCCTTATTGTAATGGGTAGCATATATTCTACATAGTCTGTGCTGCAGATTTATAAGTTTTGTGGTGGGGTATATCTTAAAACGTTAATAACTCCTTTGTTTCAGTGCCGTCGCTTATGGGTGATTTACCCTGTCTATGATTGTTTAAAGAGTGGCAAAAGACCGGCAGTGCAATTCATGTAACTAGGGGGCTCATTACGTACGATGGCGGGCGGACATCAGTCCGCCCGCTATCGTAGCGGTGCTGGGACCACCGGCCAGACATGCGGCAGTCCCACCACACATATTAGGATGCGCCCGCCATACTGGTGGGCTCATCCTGGGCTTTTGACATTGCGGGCTGTGCTGCTGGCTGCAGCACCGCACGCAATGTCAAAAGTGCATGCACAGCATTATCCTGCACTACGTGGCAGGCACCACGTGGTGCCTGCCACTTGGTGCATGGAAATGAGGGGGGGACCATGGGTACCCCCCAGTGCAGCGACACCCCCCCCGCAAAGGGCCCCCAAACCAAATCCCCGCCAGCCTTTCCATGGGCTTTTTGGACACACATCCTAATGTGGTGGACGGTGCCTGCTAGGCACTGCCACCATATTAGTGGCCCTGCTCCGTCCGCCAGGCAATCGGCGCGATTGCCTTTGGCGGTGACGCGGGGGACGGACTTTGCATCCGCCGCGGTACCCACCACCATCCTAATTTGGCGGTGGGTAAATCGCCATGTGATGGCGGAAGGACCGCCACCGGCGGTGGCGGGCCTTCCGCCATCATAATGACCCCCTAGGCTCCTTTGAAATCAGTTAGTTTTTGTATCTGATGAGCTAGCGTCATTACAACATGATTCTGACTAGAGTACAGGTCGGAGTACAAAATAAATGAAAGACTTTGAGTGTGAGGGTGTTTCAGCCCTTAACATTCCCCTGAAATTAGACATTAAGATATAGATGGGTGCAGGAGTTCTTAACCTTAGAGTTGACTTACAAAACCCTTTTAGTGCATAAAGTCGGCGCTGCGCATTGACGCGCACCCATCAGATACAAAAATTAACTGATTTAAAAGGAGCCTAGTTAAATTAATTTTGAAGATTATTGCAATAACAAAAAAGGGAATATTCTCGGCTAGCTGGAAAGGAGCAATAGTAAAACTGATATTAAAGAAGGAGGATCCATCTGACCCCAGAAATTTTAGTTTGACAAGTTTAATTGATGTTGGGATTAAGTTATATTCAAAGGCTATTTAACTGTTCATGAAGGAGTTAAATAATTTGGTGCCCATCGAGCAAGGTGGGTTTAAGCAGGGTCATTCAACAATTTATCAATGCTATGAGGTATAGGGTAGAAAGCATTGCAGACAACTGGAAGTTAGTTTTTTTGCTTTGTTGACTTATGTTCAGCCTTCAACCTAGTAAACAGAAAAATTCTGGGTCCAAATTCAGGAAAATGGGAATTCCAAAGTGCCTTTTATCAATACTTGAGGAACTCCATCAGGACAATTGGGCGCAGGTGGAGCTGGATCTTAGGAGATCAGTTGCGGAACAAATATCTGCTAACTAACGGTTTGAGACAAGGGTGTGTTTTTGCCCCCTTGATGTTCTCCTTATTTCTTGCAGATCTGCCTCAGGTTCTGTTAGAAACCAAGGCATTCTCGCAAAAAATGGTGGGATGACATAGCGCATGTCTATTATATGTGGATGACTTGGCTATTATGGACTTGACTCAAATAGGCCTCCAAAGGACATTAGAAGTATTTAGTACATATTGTGTCTCAAATGACCTTACGGTCAACATGGATAAGAACAAATTGTAACATTTGGTAGGAAGGCTAAGCCATATAAGTGGATCCTAGGGGATAAACCAGTGGAGGTAGTTACATCATATAAGTATCTGGGACTGAAAATCAATTGGAACTTAAGTTGGTCCTTGCACAGGGAAATTGGTGATGCTCAGGTCCTTTCAACAACTGGAGGCCTGGTGAAATTTAAAAATGATTTTAAAGGGCCCTCTTTGGCTTCCATTTTTACAGTATACAAAGCTATGGTCCCACAAAAGGTTTGCATGGGGCAGAAGTATCATGTCTCAGCTCTGACCCAAGTTGGGATAAAAGCAAAGGTAAATTATAAAAAAATGTATAGGCTTTCCTAAGGGGGCAATGAGCCAGGCTATAAAAATTGAAGCACAGATATCGTCCTCCAATTACCTTGCCTATAAGTTAGCACTGAGATTTTGGGTGAAACTTTGGTTTAGGGAGAAATTCAAAAATATAATCGCTGTGTGGCAAAGAATTTGTAGTTAGTGACCTATTATGGGCAAGAGAGGTGTAGAAAAAATTGTTCAATATGGCACAAATATTGCACGTTGTTGATTATAAATTGGAAGACCCACCCCAACTCTCTAAAAGAGAACTGAAGTAAGCTTGTGAGAGGGAATCCAGAACCAATGACTTACTGTATTTATCGTTGAAATCCTCTGCAACTTATATGTTGGAAATGTGACAGAGATAATGCTTATACCTGTATTTATCCTTGCTACCTAACCCTTATCTGCGATTGTTGTTATTGAAATTTCATGTGGCTTTTAATTTGTTCTTTTTAACAGAGGGAAAAGTTTGAAGCTTTCCGGGAGGAGGATAGTAAATGTAAATTTGGTTTAGGTTTTAAACATTTTAATGTGCATTTATTAATTGACTGTTTATATTTTTTTAGGAACTAGAAGGTCGATTTTAAAACTATTTTTTTAAGTATAACATTTACCATCGTAGCAAGGCAATTTCACTCCTTTTAGATATGGAATTTTTCAATATTGCATGCATAGTGGGAAGGTTTTAAAAGTGTTTCTTGTTTAGATGTATGAATTGCTGATGATTAGCTTGTTTTAGGTATTGTTGTGATATTTATTTATTTATTTACTGTATTTGTAAAGCCCCAAAGAGATATCCCACTGCTGGACAAAATGACAAAGCTCCAAACACTGATATCCTTTAGAGGGGAAATAGCCAAGTCTTCACCCTCTTCCAAAAAGTGAGAGGGTCAGAAGTAAGGCGAAGCTCAAGAGGCAAAGAATTCCAGTGATAGGATGCTAGATGGATGAAGGAACGTCCACCCATTTTAGCTTTTTGATTTGCTTAGCACTCATCTAAGCTAGGTTTGAGGATCGAAGCACTCGTGTTCGCTTATAAAAAGTGACACAGTCACACAAAGTAGCTGGACCGGTGTCATCAGGTGCCTTATGTACATAACATAATGGCTTAAATTTGGCTCTTTTATGTACTGGAAGCCAGTGCAGTGAATTCAAGCAGGAGATGGCTGAACTCCTAAGAGTGCTGTTACAAATCAATCTAGCTTCTGCATTTTTTATAGATTGAAGGTGAGTAAATAGGAAGTCAGCCATTCCCAGGTACAATGCATTTCCGTAGTTCAGTCTACTCATAATCAAAGCTTGGGTGATATTTCTCCGTCATTCTACCTTGAGCTAGTGAAAAAGCTTGTGCATCACGCGTAGAAGACCAAAACACTTTCCACAAATTACGTTTACCTGATTTTGCATTGAGAGAGTATCATCGATTAAAAATCCCAGAGTCTTAACTACCCTCTTTGGTTTAGAGGCAGGTCCTAGGAGAGAATGCCATCAGGAGCCGCTCCAAAATCTGCATGCCCCTCCAAAGAGCAAGGTCTCTGTCTTTTCAGCATTGAGTTTTAAACAGTGAGACCGCATCCACATGGCAACTTCTGAGAGACAACCTATTAAATTTTCTCAAAACTCCCTCTGTCTCTCATCAATAGAGATGATCAGCTGAGTATCAGCGGCTTATGAGAGAATTTCAAAACCCCAAGCCTTTACAATATTTGCCACGGATGCAACATATATATTGAACAAAGTGGGGCTGAGTGTGGAACCCTGTGGAATCCCACAGATGGACAAGTGGGGATTAGACTTATGAGGGGCCAGTTGTACAGAGTGTGATCTATTACTCAGAAAAGATCCAAACCACTGCAAAGCATCTGAGTGCAGGCCATTTTCATGCAGCCTCTGCATTAATGGGCGATTGGAGACCGTATCAAAGGCTGTGGGCAAATCTAATAGGATAAGGGCCGCAGCCTTACCCTGATCAATCCCTGATCTAATGCTGTCCAATACTGCCAGCAAGGTGGATTCTGTGCTGTACTTGGCTCTAAACCCTGTTTGAGTGGAGTCCAGTAAATTGTTGCTTTCTATAAAGTGCAATATGATGTATGTATTGGCTTTATAGACTATGGCCTAAATAAACCTATTTTACTACTAGTGCACTAATTTGCAAATATGGGCCTCTTTTTTTAACTGTCTGATTCGTTAATGAGGGCCACATTTACTTTGGTGCCCGGGACCATTTGTGGTCCCAGTCTGACCCTGTATGTGTGCCTGCGAGTCCAAGCTCCATATGTTAAACAGCTGAACACCAGCTTGTAACCCAGCGCGTTGTCTGATAAATAAACGGTGCATCTGTTGTTGCTGGTTCGGGGTGATTTTGTAGTCCCACAATGTCACTATATGGGAATCTCCCACATATAGTGGTAGACATTGTTATTAATGCCAGTGGCACTCCACCCTCTTCCACTTTTGCAAGTTTTTGTTTCTTTTTTGCTTCAAAGAGCACATTGGCTGTGATTACTAATTAAATGGTCAGCACATGGTCACGTATTTCCTGCAAATGTCTTAGCAGTGCCAGTGTCAGTATTTGGGAAAGTTTAAAGGGACATATGTGTTTAAACTTTACATTAAGTGGTAAATTTCAATCCAGTAAAATTACTGATATAGCGCCTCTCAACTTTGATCTGCTGGTGACTCTGTTTTTATAAGCACATATGGCTTGTCATTTAACCCTTGAGCGAAGTGGGAGGGAGAGAGAACCGGTGGTCGTCCGATAACCTGAAGACCAGGGGTGTGACTGGTTTGTTGTGAATGATTGTTGCTCTTTCTGCATATTCAGTAAATCGTTGCTTTATTTACGTAGTAGGCAGGTTGATCCCATTTAAAGTATGCTGCTTGGAAACTGTGTTATTCATGCCTGACAGCACCTGCTGGTTGACAGCAGGAAGTATGACTTTTCCTATACACCAATGTGGGGTCCATGATCAAATTGTTTGTGTTCCCTTATTTATCTTATTTACACAACTGCATAAATGAAAGCACTGGTAAAGCCAATACCAGCAGCTAATAAACATTGGCAAAGTGAGACTGATTTGCTTTGCCAATGCTTATTGTGCAGAGATTTTACGTTGACAAGCCTTTGAAAAGGAAGTAGACAGGAAGTACACAACCATGTGCGCAACTGCATAATGTGCAAAAAAGCTCTAACAGCTGGTCTTAAGCTTCTGACCATTAGAATATTATTTTAGCCACAGGTAGCACCTTCTCCAAAACACCCTATAGCAAGAACTATGTCACGAGAATGCTTTGAAAAAATCCACAATATTCTGAAACAAAATTGTAGATTTTCTTTTGTTTTCAGTTTCTTAAGACCCTGGCAGCCACTTTGTTATGTCTGGGATTGGACATGACCTTAGATTTTACTAAAATGATGTGTATATTATACTTACAGGAGCTTTAAGCCAGCCCTTTTCTTCTACTCATCTGCTGTTGTGTAATTCACGTTTCTCTGCTATACAGTCTAGGATGGGTAATAGGTGAGTCCACTTCAGCCACTGGCTAACTTCACCGTGAGTGATGGCTTTGAGAAAGAGCCCATTTTTGAGTGGTGACCCCAATTTTACATTGACTGATAATGTTCTTTTTGTGAGTCTGTGCATTGGGACACTGCTAACCAGGCCCCAGTACTTGTGACCTCTAAAACATGTCAAAATTGTCCTAAACCTTATTGGCATGTTTAACTTTCCTGCTAAGGCCATAGTATATGGTGTCCCAAAATACACCCATGGCATGGAAAGCTAAATATGATCTATAAACTACAGCACTACTGTGCCTTCCTATTGTGTGACAAGACGAACATGACTGCATGACTATCACTGCAGCCTGGCTGCTGCAGTTTTAAAACAGCAGCCTGTCTTGTCAAAACGACTCTTTTTGGCAGGAGAATAACTCCTTTTTAAATATTAATAAGTCACTCCTGTTTAGGCCTTGTAGCACACAAGGCAGCATGCTTAGTATTTAAATGCAGGACATGTAGAAATTTATAATTAACATGTTCTTACAGTGACAAGTGCCCAAAAGCAATTTTTCCTGTAGGAAGGCTGGCTGGCCCATAGGGAAACACTGGGTAGCAATATTTAACATTAATTCTGCTATCTCAGACTAGGCATGTGCTAGAAAAACTATTAAATGGCTGTTTATAATATGTATTAAAAGCTTAACTTAATGGTAAAGCCAGATTTTTGATAAATATTCATGAAAATGAACGTGTAGAAAGTTACCTTTTCCTTATCTGAAGCTCCTGGGGGATCATTTGCATAGCCTTCAACTGCCACCCAGCTGGCAAATAGCCCGTATGAGGTGTACAAACTGCTCCCAGAAAAAAGACAATGACCCGGGTGTGGGGGGGGGGGGTTCTTTCTCCTGGCAAGAAGATCAGTTGGTGGTGCCCAGGAGCTAAATTTACTTCAATGGGGCCTCCCTAGTCAGAGGCAGATGTCAGATTACACCTGAAAAGGCCTTTCCTTTGTCTTCCTAGTCAGACAGTTAGAGACCTGTGATGAGAACCAAAGGGCTAGACCTGCTCCGCCTTGTACTCGGGACAAAGAAACAGACTCCAAGTGTCAGTTTACTGGCCTCCTTTGTAAGCTACAGGGTCACAACAAGCTGCAAGAGGTCTTTTTCTGAAATGCCCATTTGGCCAGTAAGAACTGGATCTGACCTGGACCCTGCTGGTGGCCTCTGCTGACAGGAGTCTTGACCCCCAAGTGCTCCTCTTGAGTTCCTGTAACCCAGGGCTGTGTCTAACTGGATGACTACCACTTCTGAAAATCTGGGACTTGGATACATTTTGGAATTCAAGACCTTGGGAGGACTAGTATAAACCTGTCAAGGTGATCGCCCAAGGCGCGTTGCAGCTGGGCAGAAAAAAAAGACTTCCTCAGCTCAGAGCTTCTCCACAGCAGCAAATCAGTTTCAGCAGGACATCACTGAGAAGATATCAGGCCTCATGGAACACTTGTCAGTCACAGCTGCAGGGTCGTACTGCTGGAGGATTTCAAGCTCTGAAAAAGCGACTAAGTCCAAAGGTCAAAAGTATCCATCTGGTGAGAGGAGTTCCCTGAAAGTTAAATTTAAATTTCTCCTGTTCAGAGTCTTCTCCAGGCAAAACTAACGACTTCACCGGGACCTTGTCCAATGCTTATCTAAGGTCATAGAGCCCAAGGTAAAACCTCTGACCGGATTGAACCTGGTTAGTGTGTGCGACAAGCACTCAATTGCAGTCAGCCTAAAATTGTGCCTAAGTCTCAGTCTACCGAGACAATTGACTGTCATTGGTGCTATGCACTGTTCGGTGTTATTTTTACTTAAATCTTTACAAAATGATATCTTCGGTTACTCTTATTGGATTTTTGTCATTTCGGTGTTGTCATTTTGCCCATTAAAGTATTCTCTATTTTAATAAATTGAACTGAGAAGTTTATTGTGTTGGGTTTTTTACTTTTTAACTGTTTTGATATTACTAAATGCTTTACACATATTCTCTAAGTTGAGCCTGTCTGCTCTGTGCCATTGCTACAAGGATTTACCTCAGGCTTAAATTAATGTAACCTTTAGCTGAACTAACAAGATAGTGCCTTTATTACTTGTGGTGGACGTCAGCTCCTTCTCAAGTAATAAACCACTTTCTTACAATAGCATTCAGCTTTTTCTCAAGAGGTACACCCGCACACAAACAATGACAACACCAAAAAGACTGGCAGCCAATACCATACCTATGGTCTTTGCCAATGCTAGTGTGGTAGCCTATGTGTAGTAACCTGCATTGTGGGTAATGTAGATTGCCTCAGAGGATGCATTACAGCTCTAAACAATCGATAGAAGACTTCATCATACTTTCGTATTTTTGTATTTTGAAAATACTCTGTACAGTGAGAAAAACAAGGGGGCATATTAGCAAGACCGGCGATAAAATTATCGCCGTTTTAGCGGCAGGAAACTGCCGCTAAAACGGCGATAATGGGCTTGATAATATGCGTTATAGAATTCCAATAGAAGCTCAGGTTAGATGTGCAGGACATCTAATCTGGGCTTCTATTGGAATTCTATAATGCATATTAGCAAGCCCATTATCGCCGTTTTAGCTGCAGTTTCCTGCCGCTAAAACAGCGATAATTTTATCGCCGGTCTTGCTAATATGCCCCAAGGTGTTTTCAATTAAGTGCTTAAACATGTCACATGGGAAAATCCTGCACTAACTAAAGCTTCCTCTCATCTGTAATCTCTTTAAGAATGACAAACACAGATGTCAGGTGAGCAGCACTAATTCTATAAACATAAAGTATAAGAACTCTGTCCAGCTATTTATCAAAGTGATTAGTAAGAAAACATCACTAATAACTAGTTGCCCAAGCCCGCTGCATGGCTGGTATAGAAATATGAGAACTGCAGTTTTTCAAAAACAAATGTAAGACAATCCTTGGCAATACCAATATGTCTGGCATTAACTGCCAGCCTTTTCTCTTTGTTAATGCTTGGTTAGCTGTCATGTTGCTTTGTAAAACTCTTTTGTTGGAGGAGCTAATGGCCACTCACAGCTAAAAAAAATATTCAACAGCAACATGCAAAAGCAAAAACATTTTTCTGATCTGAAAAAGCACACATTTCCATTGTATTACCTGGGACTGAATGGAACTATTTTGGGTGCTGATGTGCTCCTTGTGAAAGAGCAAAGTGAGATCACTCACAGTGAAGTTAGTGGACCCTTTGCCCCATGTTGTTAGGCTTGGGTGGAAAATTTCATTTCGCCTGCAGAATTGGTTGAATTTGGCGGCTCCAAATTAATTTTGTAACACGGAGTTCCAGCCAAGTTCTGTCAATTGCCATGGGGCGGAATTTTCACTCCCATGAGGCTTCAGAAATGCAAGTGCGAGCAAGATTTTGCGTCTCCTAGCACAATTTCCATCCCCTAGGAGGTCTTCAAGTGAGATTTTCTAATGCAGGCAGTCGTGAGTGGTTGCGGATGCGATTGAGTTCAGAGGGCTGCTTCTCAAATAGATTTTCTACTCGAGCGGCAGCAAAATCAACTTAGATGGCCGTCTGCTCTTGCGCACCGTATGGTGCCATTCGGGCTGAATTTTTATCGCAGAATGTGCTACCAGCGCTAAATCGCAGCGGGACATGCATATTTTGCCCATTGGCGGAACTCCGCTGAGCTTTTAGGAAACTCTGTGGAATTCCGTGGAGTGAAATTTCATGAGCTCTGCCCATCCCTACATGTTGTATGCTGTAGTGGGTGGAAGAAAATTGTAAATGACACAACAACACACCAAGGGATGAAGAGAGCTGACTAAATGCCCCTATACTACGTGTACAATATGTACAACTTTAGAAAAATCAAAAAACCTTGTCTAACACTAGACCTTAAAAATGTTAGGGTGAGTGAAAAGTGCCCTGGATTCGTTCTGCTGAGAAGGGAGATGGTACAAGCGTCCAGCTTGCACACACACACTGGCCCTCTACGGTTAGTTTCTGTCAATGTTTCTGTAGTTCCGTAGTGGCCAGCGTCCTTTAAACACTGCCACTCACTGTACATGTGTTAAATGCAAGATGTCTGGAGACTGAGGAAAACCAGCAGTTCATATTCTGTGGTGTGCAATCCATATCACTAAAACCAAACTTCCACGCATTCAGGGTAACTGCAAGTGTTTGAAAATAGATGCGCGCTTAATTATATTTTCATTTCGTTATTCAATGTTTTTAGCAATCGGTATGACATCACGTTTTAGAGACACTAGAGTATTTAATTCTTATTCAGCTAGGGGTGGCCTTTAATCTTTTCTGCACATGCACCCACTTCCGTAAGGAAGTATGGGCTACGAAGTGCAAACGAATTAATCTATTTGCAAGTTAGTCATTCAGTGGCATAGCTAGACCTGCTGCCACCCAGGGCGGACCGTACGTTTCCTGCCCGGTGCATGTAAGAGCTGGCGGGGGGGGAGGGGGGGGGTGCGGGGGCTTGGTGGCCGATGGTCGACTTGTTCCGGGGAGGTTTGGGGGGTCTGGCACCCAACGGACGACTTGTTCTCGGGGGGATGGTGATAGTCGACAGAAACGACTTGCTCATCTCCGCCGCCCCCAAAAACAGTGCCACCCCCCCACCCAGATACACCACTGGTCAATACAGTCACAATTGAATGAAGTTCATCTTAAGTGATTTCTAGATCGAAATGCTCCTGATAGCTCAGAGGATACACTGAAAGAAGATACTTAAATTAAGAGCAAGAAATATTAAACCCACTCAAATCCTAAATTGGCAATACAACATATGATTGAGGATTGCATGTCCTCATTGTGGCATATCACAGCAACTGGCGAAATCTATAAATACATATTTAAAGACTGCAGTTTGCTTCTTGCATGCTGTTTTTGTGTTTCTCTACAATAAATAGCATATTTAATATACTTGTATGGCAGTAAGCTTTGTTTTGTTTCTTTTTTGAGAGGGAACTGAGAGGAGAACAAGCAGGCAGCATCAGACACTGCTGTGTGCCAGTATCCTCTGCCCACGTCCAGCCCTTACCACCTGACCTTGCCTCTCCCCTGAATGGATTTATGAGAGGCAGGTCTGCAAGGCTTGCATATCGATTTATTTGTAAAAGGCAAAGGATGTCTTTTTTACTGTTAGCCATGCCATGACCTGAATTAAACTACAGCATAATTATCACTTCATGTGCTCATAAATATGTCTCGAGGCTCTGCATCAGCAAACACCAGAATCAAGCATTGGATACCGGTCGGATCAGCACTATTGCATTTTAACAGTAAAACATTCCAAAATCCAATAGGAAGCGCTTATTCCCTGCAAGCTCATAATTGGCTCTGTTCTCTTTCACCTGTGGTCTATCTTCTGCAGCCTCCTTGGAACGCATAAGCCATGTGTCAAGTGGTCGCCAGACAGTGCCCTCACACACACACTGGAGCAACGGCAGAGGGGGTTAGCCACCTACCATTGCCTCGGCCTGTTCTATTGCCAATCATGATTGAAAATACTGTTGAGGCCTGGATTTGGGGTCCAGTCCAGGGTCCCCACCTCATACGCTGCAGCCAGCCAGAAGTATTATGATTACTGAAATACAACTGAAACTGTCTAATGGTGCGGCCGGTGACCTGGCTGCGAACATTCCCCATATGGTTCTAGGTTAAAGGAGACATCAGAAACTCACCTCCATGCCTCCAGTCATCTACGGTGTTTTTCCGACCTCTAAATAGCTAATCCTGCCCTATCCACAGCATCAGCTTCTATTCCAGTTGCACTGTTGATTCCAAGCAAGATGCTATATAGTGCAACTGGCAGTGCCAACAATGAATAGCTTTCATGTGAGCTGTTCCAAAATGTGAATGACACTTAGAACAAGGGGGCTGACCTATTACAGTTATGTATATTAATATGTATTCTTTTCAAAAGAGATTCCAGAGAGCCAAGCCTATCCCTGCAAGCAGTGACACTACAGACTCAAAAACAAGCATTGGTAAATACATTAGGTTTCGCCTAATTGATTAATAATAAGCTGCTTTTTTGTTGTAAGTTGTAGCTTGCTGAGCATTTGTACAATATAAGTTACAGAAAGTCTGTTAAAGTGTTATGACTTGTTTATGTATATAAAGGCAATATATTTTGCTGTTGCTAGCAGTATAGTGAGGGTAAATAAAAGCAACATTTCGAAAAATTTAAATGAAAAAGGGAAATAATAGAATTACTTGATGTAATAGCAATATTATGTGTTTAAAGGAGTTCTGACAACTTTTAGTCCCAATGCCACTGCACCTGCTGCACCATTCAAATCATGCCCCTAGTCCCTACAAGGTGACTGCTCTTGTGTCTGCCTGTTGAGTAGTAAAATGAAACAATACTTGGTGTTTAGAGAAGTTATAACAACTTTTGGCCCCGTGCCACTGCGCCTGCTGCACCATTCAAATCATGACCCTGTTGTCTGCAAGGTAACTGCACTTGTGGCTGCTTGTTTAGAAGTAAAATATAGCACAGTTCTTGTATATTTTTTATTTTTAACGAGCAATGTTTATTACAACATTTAGAATTTGATCATAATGACCAAATAGATTAAGTTGAAAAATTCAATCAGATAATGCCTACAAAGTGCAAAGAAAGGTATTAAGGCATGAACAGGAAATGCCACAAATGTTCTAAGGCTAAAGCATCTGCTTTACACAACTAAGGGCCCGATTACGATTTCGGACGGACCTGAGTCCGTCCAACATCATTTGGGTACTGGGACCGACCGACCTCCTGTTGGTGGTCCCAACCCAGCAATTAGGATGCGACCGAACACTGTTTGGTCGCACTCCTATTCTTTACAATGGGAGCATGCAGTCCGACCGGAATGCATGCTCTCAGTGTAAAGAAAAAAAGTGCAGTTCGTCCCTGCACCCCGTGGCAGGCACATTAGGTGCCTGCCACGGGGTAAAGGGATCAACAGGGGGGCACTGTGGCCTCCAACCTGAGGCTGTGCACCCATGGGGGCCCGGATGAGGGTCCCCAAAGTCGACTTCCAACAGCCTTTCTGTGTCGGAAAGGCCAGCACAGAAAGGCTGTTGGAATCCAACATTGTAATCCCTCGGGCGGAAGAGCCGCCCTTGGGATTACAGGAGGCTTTCCGAACCCGTCAAAGCCATTCGGAAATCCGGTTCAGATTCCTTTCCGACTGACTCCATCCAAATGGGTCAGTCGGAAATGAATCCGAACAGGAGATTACGATGCCATTGGAACAGTCCGACCGACGGTCGGAGCCGTTTCCTATGGCATCGTAATCGGCCCCTTTGTAGTAAAAGGCAAGCATTCCCCATGCTGTTAGAAGCTGTCTGCCTTTTCCATGGGAAGAGATCTTATTTTGACAGCGAATGGGGCTTAAACAGTGTGAACAGCTTTAGTAGAAATATCGTAAATGCCTGCAGCCAGGAGAAGTTAACAAAAAAAAAAACTTCCACACTAAAGCAAATGAACACAGTAATTTGGCTATAGGAACTGTTAAGAGCCCCCTTTTAAGATAAATTAAATACAAGAGATTTCACAAGCACAGCGCAAGCACTGTGCAAGCGAAAGCTAACGATCGATGAATTGACTAAGGGAACTGGGAAACATGCTTGCTTTGAAATGTTTTAAATCAGAAAACATTTCGTCTCAATACTGAAAAGACACAAAACCGCTTACATTTAAATAGAACATCTCCCTTTATAAAAAGTCTGCTGACAATAACAGAATATGTTTTCCCTGTCACATTAAATATAATAGCACACTTTCTGGGAGCACAGACAACTTGCCAATAGCTGGCTCCAGTGTTGAATTGAATCTGTGCTATACTCCCTAGTGTACAACGCTCCCTCAGCACCAGAGGTCTAAAGTTTCCAAATTCCTTTTTTAGGTTTTGCCTATATGATTACGCAAGTGGCCTGGCTGTGAAAGACATATTGTGGGTTTACCACGAACTTACAGTGGTCTGAGAGACCGGCCATTGCTTGTCATTGGTTGGCTTGATTGTCACTCTCATTTGGTTGCTTCTTGTGAGATGGTTTGCCTTGTCCCATCTTGTATTTGTCCCTCCCCTGAGGCACAGTCTCTTTATGAGTCTTTTGACTGGCTGACTTGTCTTCTTCCATTGCTTACTTCTAGGGAACTATTTTAGGTCTTACCTGAGACAGGGCATGCGCTGTCGCTTGCAAGACACTTTGTATTAGCTTAAAAGAGGCTCGAAGCCCACTCATTGCTTACAATTTGTTGACTTAATTGTCACTCGCATTTGCTGGCTCTTGATTGGTCAGCGCATGCTGGTTTCACTTTCTCTTCATTTGTTTCTCCCTTCCGTGAAACATGGACCAAGCACTGATTGCTTTTTTTTATTAGTATCCTTCCACTGTTCACACCCGGATTGAGGTACTTTGTTTTTCTTCTTCCTCTATTGTCGTTATTGTTGCTTGTCCCCTGCTCATCTCCTACCTCATTGCTTATCCATTGTTGCTTGTTCCACTCTCTCCTGCTGTGTCCTTGCTTGCCCCTTCATTGCTTGCCCATTGTTTCTTGAACCATTCTTGCTGCTTCTCCCATCCCCTTTCCCCTGTTGTGGCTTGCCCTGTTATTTGTTTTTGCCGTAGCTGCACAGCACTGCCAACAAGGACCAGATTTACTAAGGGCCTGTGTTGAGCTTGCATCATGCAAGGCAACGCAAGGCGACACAAGGCAACGCAAGGGAACACAAGCCCTTAACTGGGACTTACAAAGTAACGCAAAGCCACCAAAGTCACCTTACATGGCTGTACGTGGTTTAGTAAATCCAAGGTAACACAAGACAGCACATTTCACTGTCTTGCATTACCTTGTGGCAGGGAGGCATTGATGGTTGGAATGTGGGGGTTCCATGCATTCATCTATGGATTTTGGTGCATTCCCAGACTTGCAAAGAGTTGTAAACCTTGGAATGTGTCAAAATGGTACACCTTACAGACACAGGCAAAACAAAGAGAAATATCTTTATTTCTCCTCGTTACTTGAAATTTCGAGGTGTGATGCGTGTGATAAGCTCCACATCACGCATAGATGAAGAAAAATGCCTTTAAGGATTGTTTTTCTGCAGGAAGGTGCCCAATCCTGCTCAAAACACAGGAACCCTTGCACCATGGTGCAAAGGTGCTTGTGTTGGTGCTAGGCAGCACACAGTGCGCCAGCGCAAGAAGACAGCAGAAATGCTCCATATCTGTGTAACTAAGGTGCATTTCGAATGTCGTCCTTTCACGCAACGCAGTTCCTTGCTGTGCTGCATTGCATGAAATGTTAGTAAATCTACCCAAAGTGTTTTGATTTTTCCTGATGCACAGCATCAACAAAAAGCATTGACTAGGCCAACGGATTGGTCTCATGGCGAGACTTTGTCAATGCTTGTTTAGTCTTTTAAACAAACACATTAATACAGATAATATTTCCTTTTCCTATTCTTCACACTTAAGAGCATCTAAAATCCTTAAATACGTTCCTAAGTATTTTAGCCAAGAAAGTTGACAAATCTTTCCAAAATACCATCATAAAATGAAGTCTATGCCTTATAATGTATGTAATTTTCCCCAGAGTCAGGAGTTAAGATACTTCTTTCATTCAGTCACGTTTGCATGGACAGGACCTTTCCTGTTTCGAAAAGAGTTGCCAATCATAATTGTTTTTGGAATCCATACATTCTGACTGTGTTATGTTGCTTATAGCTTGGGTTCATCACTGAAAATGATCATTTTCTTCTTCACTTGTAAATCGTCTTTGAGGGTTTACAAACGTTTCCAAGTGACCTTTTCTCAAAGAAAATTCGTTTCAGGCAAATCAATTAGCACGTATCTTAGACTGTTTGCTCTTTTACCACATTTCCAACATTCATCAGACGTTTTCAGTTTTCATGTTTTCATCTTTATTGGTACCCAATATAATCTGAAGCATAATTTCTGTTGTGACAGTTTACTATATACTAGGTATGTGAACTATGGACTTTGCATTTAAAGATTAATACTTGCCTCGCTCTGACTTTAATGTCTGTTTCCAGTTTTTCACTCCAATACAGTCTGAATTTTTCAAATATTTTCATACCGTTTTAACCAATTTGCTTACAAAGACCTGAATAGTGCTTTTCTTTCAAAACAAATGTTCATAATTAATCAAAAGGTGCTTATGTGCCTGTTTACTATCCGAGATTTCCTGAATTTTCCAATCAGCGTTTTAATTCTAGATGCTTTAGCCTCCCAGATTCATGAAGTTTATATTTTTCTCATATTTACCTAAAGGTAATGATCTGTTTTCCTTTTATTATATGCCTAATTATGTTTTCCCCATTCGATCTTCAACTCTCTCAGAATAACAATGTATGCACAGGTGTTATCTCCAGACAGGGGAAGATTCTAATCCCCTTAAGACATCTCCACTTCTGCAGTTTGTCACGTAGAACACTTTTCCAGTTCTCATTTTATCATGAGACTTGGAGGCATGTTGTCCCTCACCGGAGCAATATTCCTAAAAAAAGAATTCTAAAAGTACCTGAACAATCAGATGCTTCTCCGCTGACACCCAAGCTGACCTTTGTGTATTACTGTTTCTTTGTTAAACCGTGTACAACTTTGTCCCCGAATAACTATTTGGGAAGCCAAATGCACAATGCTTGAGTGTGTGGGCATGATAATAAATTCAGGGCTTTTCTATTTTTTCAAGTCAAAGAACATTTGATCAAAAAGGTAGGAAATACTTTGTAGTTGCCCTTATCCATAGGTTTTTATAGACATATGGAATAGTTGGCAGCAATATAATTTTTATTAGGTTTAATATTACCCATAAACCACATTAAATAGTTTTAAAGTCTTTGGTTTCTTATTTGTTTCTTCAGTTCGACGTTCTTGGAATGCATTTGGTTCTTGTTTCTCACAATACGAATCCCAAGTCATTGGACGTTTCCCAGTTTCATATGCGAATAGTCCAACCAATATGGATTTTTTTCTTTGCATTCTTGTAATTGAAGTCCTGGGTTTATAATATTCAAGACTACAAGTATTGGAATGCAAAGAAAAAACCTAGATGGGATAGCAGTGTCAGACTGGTACCAAAGGCAAGCATGCAAGAAATATCTTTACCAGCCCCATTTCACAACGAACAAGCAAGGCAAACTCTTTGCAGGGGGTTTGGAAGCCCCATTATTTGTAACAATGCAGGCCAAACTGTGCATATTACAGCACAATTGTTCAAGGCATAGGATTTATTGCCAGCTCTGAAGAGGTGCTAATAAAATGTGCCTTTACATCATTATGGTCACTGTCAGCACCCCTTTCAGAGGGCCATCGAGCATGCAGCAGCTACTGAACCCAACTGTGATGGTTGAGGGCCCGACCTACTATGTATCCCACTCAACTGGGTCAAGAACCCCTTCTGCACTTGACTCTCGGTGGTAGCTGTGGTCGAGCAGTCTAGGCTCCCTCAGGGGGGATTATAGATACAGGTCAGTGAACACAAATCATAACTTAAAGTGCAAACAGTACGAACAATAAATCAATGTCCAGCCAAGTACTTGCTTTTTTATAAAAAAAGCTGTATTTTATCTCCAACTCTTTACATGCAAAGAAATGCGACATTCAAATGCAACAACACAATCCCCCTAGAGGTCGGGCTATAGTAGTTGTCAGGTGAATCCCTGTTCCACACTCTTTCATGTATTGTGTTCAGGGTTATTCCCAATCCACTGGTGGACACATCAGGGAATGAAAGGTATTAGGCAGTACTTAAGATTTCTTACTTTTGACCCTTTAGGAACTTAGTCAAAAGTGTCTATCGTTACGCAGCACCATTAGCAGCAAGGTCCCTCTGGAGCCAACTGGCCTAGCTGATGTCTTATTGCTCTCGCAGCATAGAAGAGTTCAGAGATGCAGCGGGCGCCTTCAAATGTGCATCGGCAGGTCCTGCTCAGTGCAGAGAAGTCGGGCTGCTTACAGCCCATGCTGCAGCCCCCCCGCCCACATGCTCTCTCTCCTGTCCGGCACTGCCGAAGGTCTCCCAGATGTCGGAGCAGCTCCCTGCTAGCACATACACGGTAAGTTTACTTTGCTCAAAGGGAGAGGGTGGAGGATTCCTTTCTTCAGCTCTCGACTGGAGCCAGCAAGGGTGCAACACGATCCACAGCGACTCCGGCAGTCCTCAGTGAAGAGTCAGGGGCAGTTCTCTCGCAGTGCGGGTCAAAGACGCGGATCGAAGCCTCAGTCTCTCCTTCGTGTGGCGGCCTGGGTCCATTGGCAGCGTTAGTACCTGCAGCCCCTGCTGGCATATGGGGGTTGAATGGTACTGGGTTACCCAGGCACAGGTGTCCTGGCCCAGGCATTCGCACGTCTTGGTCCCCCGAAAAACAGTAACTTTACTGTTGGCTCATCTGGCATATTGGGTCACTGCACTGCGGCGGTACGGGTGTAGCAAGACCCGCACAGTGCTCAATACATGGCTCAGCTATAGTGGCCCACTCCTGGCATATTGAGGTCACCAAAAACAATCTTGCACATGGGTGATGACCTAATTGGTGCAGAGACGAATCCTCACACTTTACACAGGGAGTCCTCATGGTAGGGCTTCCCACTGGATCTTTTTCCATCCAATGCTCTTCTCTTCCTCACAGAGCACACTCACTCAGTGTACTTTCACATCACACTTTCAGTTCATCACAGTTCCTCCATGCAGTGTACCTTTACATGTACCCATGCATCCAGCACACACAGGCAGACTGTATGCATTGTTCAGCACTGAAGCTTTTCTATATGTAAATAGGGCGTGCCCTTTACAAATACACACACTGCCAGCACACACACTCACTATGTGTGCGCTGTCCAACACTTCATATTGTACTCCACGCAAGCACACACACACTCAGCACATGTTTTTTCCAGAAATGCCGAGTACAACACTACATCTATAATGTAATGTATGCACTGTACTGCTCCATCCTTGCACTGCACCCTTCCCAGGCACACATACAACTAACGCAGAGTCACTTATTCTGTACTGTGCAGCGCTCTACAACTTACCTGATGTAGGGCAGGAGTGAGTTAAGCATACAGCAGCAGAACTTTTAAAAAGGTGGGTGAGTCTGTAGACCTCACTCCAGTGACACAGGGAAAAAAGGTCCTGTTCACTACTGCTGATCACTACATGGTATGCTGCCACCACCGCGCTTATGCTGCTTGACTCCTGGTGAAGGCGGTAGCCTTCCACCACTACGAGGATAGTGCTTTGAGTGCCCCTTCCAGTCCAACGAGACCACAATCCATGAGACAGACCTATGTCATGGTAAGCATACATGATCCTTCTTTGCCTATGACAAAAAAATCAGTTTTAGGGATCCAGACAACAGTACAGTTGGGCACTTAGGGCAGGGGTACATGTCTATACCATGCGGAGGACTTTTACATCCCAACAGTCATTTCTCAGCATGGCTATCATCAGTCGCGGCTCGCATGACTCATGGGTATGGTCGCGCAGATGTTCGTGCGGGGGGATTTAAAAAAAAGAAAAAAACTTACCTTACCTGGTCTCGTGCCGCCTCCGCTCCTGGCCGGCACCCGCACCTGCAATTTCCTGCTGCCTTCCTGCTCTCCTGCCTCTGGCAGGAACAGGAACCAGGCATCCTCCCTCCCCTCCCCTAAGCCAATCACAATGCTGCAATGGCAGCGTTGTGATTGGTGCAGATGGCGCCAAGCCGGGCGCCTGTAGGGCAGCCTACATAGAGAAAATGCAGAGTGCGCATGACTGGTTTGGTCGGCCCCAGATGGCCGACCAAACAGTCAGGGCCCACAGCATTGGCAAGCCACTCCTCCCCGACCCGCCCCTGCATGCCTCCAACCAGGCATACCATTCTGCTTTCTCGCAGCGCAAGAAGCAGAAACATAAATTGTATTTAAAATACCATTTTATGTTTCTGCTTCTTGCACTGCGACACTCCTGTGCCCTAATGATGAGCCGCCCCTGGCTATCATACTTAGTAAAGGCTGAACCAGTACTTTCTAGTTATACTATCATCGGTTTAATGAGAAAGTGTCTTCACTGCTTACTATGATTATTGTAATTTTAATGAGATAGCAAGAGCACTTACATCTGCTATGATCTATAGGGCCGTATTCTCACTTTAGAGTGCTGAACCCTCGCCATTGGCAAATGTGGCACTATGAAGGTCACAAGTCCAAATCCTGGGATCATCACTGCGGACTCACAGTCCTCCATCCTTTAGAGATCAGTAAATCTAGTACCGTACATTGAGTAATAGTAACATCTTGCATTTTTATCACATAGAAACAGCAAATGTGCTGCACAAAGTGCTATATAAAAAACAAGTTATTACTATTGACAAGGCTGCTTTAGCTTTTAACAGGACAGTCCCATCACATCTCAGCAGAACTGTCATGGTTTAATTGGGAAAGCATGACTGATATAGTTTGACATGGGCAGTCTTGGCAATCTCAGGGCACCTCCTTCAAATATTGGAAACTAGAATGATGTGCAAAAGGCAACATTGATGCAAGCTTCTCTCACATAAATAGGCAACAGCAGTGCAGGTTTCTCTCAACGTTCAACAGGTACTGCAAGGTTAGCAGCAGTGTGTGGTTTTAACATCTCCTGAACAGGTATAACATAGGCATCAGCAGAATAAACTTCACAAACTGCAACAGTGTCATTTCTTGTGTGAGGTCCACTAGTTCCACAGATGTGATAGGATATACAGCAGTGAAAGTCACACAAAAAGAGATACAGCACTTTGACAGTGCTGTATCTCTTTTGTTTTCGTGAAACAGAGGTGCAATCTTCTCTCATGCACAAAAACATGACCCGCACAGGTTGTTGCAATAAAATCTTGCCAACGCACACATACACAGCTACCATGGCACAGGCAGGCAGCAGCAATTCAAGCCCCCTTCACATTCAAAATGGATGCAGCAAGAGTAGTGGCATGGAGCAAGCCTCCCTTGTTAAATAGGGTTCTTTGAGGGATAGGGTAGAACATGAGAGTTTAGATGACAGTGTGATAGTGACACAACAGAAATAGAAAGACCTCCCTCAGATGGAACCAGGAGCTGTATGCTGCAGAGACTGAAGTACTGGATCTAGGAATCCAAAATTAGTCCAAGAGTCGAACAAAAATATAATAATTAAAACCACACATTTATTTATACTTTGCCATGGCAGCCTGCTACACACCATCTACGTACACTGCCCCTTTGCTGCTAGAAAATAAATTGTCACAAAGCTCACTCACCTGCTGCCGTCAATATGACGGGTCCTAATGCTGGTGCATTGAGATACAGGCAAGAGGAAGGTGTAATTGTGATAGGTCTAGAAGGGTAGTGACTTAGGCACAACAGTGGTTGTGGGGGATGCAGGGGAAATAAAAGAAAATAGATTATTGTGTTAGGAGTGTCAGAGCAGGTGAAATTTGGGCTAGAAGGTGAATTTTTGAAGGAAAAGTGTTTTTTAGCCTGGAGAAGTTGGTATAGATCTGAGATGGGAGGCATGGAGAAGATGTATTGAACAATAATGAGCTTGTACAAAATAAGTTATGGGAACTGTACGAAAATTCCTCTTTTGAATGATCACCACTATTTTTGCCTGATCACCCACATTTGTTTGGACTGAGGCCGTTGGTTTTTGGACTCCGAACTCTGGGACCCTGCTAACCAGTAAGACAACAAGGAGGGACTAAGGGCCAATAGAAAAGGTCCAGCATACAGGCCCACGTAAGCACAACAAAAAAGGATATGCTGTTCCTAAAAGATCCTACAGATCACGGTTATACAAAAGGCAAGTGGGTGCTAGTAGAAATCGGAGAAATGATTATCTCCTTTCAGAAAAAGACCCTCACACACCCAGCCAGCTAGGTGTCTTGCTTCATCACTGGGTCTGCTCCTTATCGGGTCGGCGCTGCAATACCCGATCGGCACCCGTGGTGGGGCCTTCTTGGCGGAGATCTTTTTCTTAGCCGTAGGGTGTAGTGCGTGTAAGGGCCCTAGTGAGTGTAGATGTGAATTGTGTGAAATCTAAAACAGGGATAGTGAACCACCCAAAACTATTTTAATGACTGTGGTCACTAACCTGATTAAAAATAGAAAAGGCGCACACGCCTGACCAAGGATTGCAGGGTTGTGTGCTAAAGCTCAGGCCAACATGTTTCATGCCTAATGTTAATTTAACGGCAATTCTTCAGGACCTACTATCGACATTCTACACTTTATGGTTGGTGGTCTAAAGATACAGTTCAGTGACCACTCATACAGCACCCTATAAAGTGGTACCTGTCGATCAATAACACTGCCTGTAGGAAAAAAGAATCAGTGATTAATACAAAGTTCTACTGTAGTCTGCAATTCAACCTTATTGCGACAGCATAATTATTGACCATGCTATTGTGACATTGCAAACCACACGTGAGATGTGAGCATGCTTCATCTCAAAATGTATGTGCTGGTGTACATTGTGAATTTGATAAAAACAGAAGTAGCCAGGAAGATGTAGATAAATACAGTATACTTGAACACTCACCCAAACTAGGGTCAGCTCAAAACCCCAAGATGTCACGGCAGGTAGAAACACTGCAAGATTCAGTGTCCTATGGATATTAACAATAAATATGGGAGGGCGAGGGATCAAGTTAAGGCATCGTAAATGAGTAGACGCTCACATAATGTTGACCCCAACATACATGTGAACACACAAGACCTACACCTAAGCTGGATGTTGCCAAAAACTGGCCCATGAGCGGACTAGCCCAGTAAGATGGCCTATGCTTAGAAAAACACGGTGTCAACTGCCCTTTGGTAGTCGGCGGTACAACAGGGATGTCTCATACCGCAGGTTCCAGCTAATCACCTCGGCCATCTGGTCGAGGGTGGTATACTCCAACGTGCCACTGACACCCCCTGATATCGCCGGCAACCAATTGGTGCAACGTACACAAGGGAAGAGTAGCGTAACAAGAGTGAGCTCCATGTACCGGAACAAAGACCACGCAGTGTCGCCAATACCTCCTAAGTATGCACAGTGGAAAAACTCACTCGGGCGATAACATAGAATCCAATATCCGCCATGGGAGGAAGGAGGGTAGCGGGACACAGCAAGGCAGGTCCCGCCATGCTGACACTCTGCTCAATCGCCACAGAATACCCTATAGGAGGTTCAAGCAAGGCAGGCACGTCCCCCACTCAAGGACTCACCCCAATACCCAGTACTCACGTTGTCAGTTCCGACTGTACACGGGCGACCTACCCCACACTCTGCCGGACTCGGATGGATGTCTCTACGCACACGAGTGCGAGTGATATTCCCCGGTTGGACAGAGATGTAGGCGGGACTTCCGGTAGTACGATGGGGGCAACAACCAGAGCGTCAGACTCCACTTCCGGGATGCCATATTGGAACACTCTATGTTTATGCATCAGTGGTGATGGCCCCAATTGTAGCAAAATTGCCAACAAGGAACGAGTGTCTATTTAGTGATATAGCCAGAATAGCAAAGCTAACATGTAAATGCGGGGAACGCGTACCAACAGGAATGTGCAACAACACCCACCAATGATCGCCATGGTTACTGTAAAGTACAGAACCTACCCATATAGTCAACCCAAAATGTCTGTGGCAGAATAGGATAGCAGATAAAAACGGAGATAAAAGGGATAACCTATTGTATAGTGGCCACAAACAAGGGGTAAAGACCCTCGTAATAATAGATGGAGGGGATCGCGTAACTACCTAAAAACTACTCATGACAAATGTCAAAGTAGCGTATGTTGGTGGTAGTATCTAGAGCAACGTGGTGCCAGTAACAATCTCAAGTCACAGAATATAGAAAGGTAAAAATGGAGCCAGTACATCGCTAGATGTATCACGTCAGCAAACTCCAAGGTATGTCCTCATTGAGTCCCTCCTTATCAGAGGACAACCTAAGCACCCACCTCTGTTCAATACGGAACAGGGTGTCGCGGTGCATCCCAGGGTGAGCTTCCAAAACTACCCACCGAAAGGAGTCAGGAGGGTGTTTAAGGTATTCAAAGTGGTTCGTCATCTTGGTGTTAGTTCTATGACACCTAAAGTTGCTTCTGTGTTCTGTCATCCGGATTTTCACCGGTCTGGTCGTCATCCCTACATAAAGGAGTCCACACGGACAGGTCAATACATAAATGCAATTGTTCGTGTTACAATTGGTATGCCTCTTAAGGACCCATTTGACCCCATTCCTGAATGTAATTTCTTTTGTGGTCTTAGTAAGCGGACAGACAGAACAGGTCCCACATGGGAAATGGCCAACTACGGGCGGTAGATCCCATAGTCCCCTTTGTACATTAGTTTCCTGGACACCTGGTCGTGTGTGTATGAGCATGTCTTTTAAGTTACTAGTGCGTTTAAATGCAAATCTGGGGGTAGGAAGATTTAAAGATCCAGTGTTCAAAATACCCCAGTGTTTCTTAATGATGCCCCTTACTCGATTTGAGTCAGGTGTGAACGTGGTCACACAGGTAATCGTTGTCTCGGGATCCTTTTGTACGCTTTCAAGTAAACTTTCCCGATTGTTATTTCTGGCTCTTTTGCGAGAGAGTGACACAGTGTGTTGAGGATAATCCCTCTGTCGCAGGTCTCGAGCCAAAGTGTCTGATTCAGTGAGGTAGTCTGTCAATGAACTACAATTCCTTCTTATCCGAAGGAATTGACCAAATGGAAGATTTTGTTTCAGTGCTCTGGGATGATGGCTACTGAATAAGAGCAAACTGTTTCTATCTGTTGGTTTGCGGTAGAGAGTAGTAGTGATGAGCCCATCCCCCAGCCTCACCAACAGATCGAGGAAGGGTACACTAGTCTCTGAAATGGTACTCGTAAATTTCAAGAAAGGGTTCAGAGTATTGATCCAAATGCAAAATTCATCGCATGTACTGCGGTCTCCTTCCCACAGGACCAATATATCATCAATAAACCTCTTCCAGACACGAATATTCGCTGAGTATGGATTGTTATGATGGTAAATCTCCCTCTCCTCAAATGCAGCCATGTACAGACACGCCAGACTCGGCGCGAAAGTACTGCCCATCGAAGTGCCTTGCGTTTGATGGTATAGTTGTTTGTTATACTCAAAGAAATTTTCTGTTAGTGCCAATGTGGCACACTCCAGTATAAATGCCGCCGGAGTAGGGGAAATCCAGTCTTCTCGGCTGAATACGTCCTCCACCACCTCAAGAGTGGCCCTTTGGGGGATATTAGTATAGAGGGCCTCAACATCCAAAGTCAATAAAAATTAATGTCCTCCGGATGCTGGAACCCCTCGAGTAGTCGTAGAACATCAGTTGTATCTTTCACAAAAGAGGGGATAGCTCTTACGAGAGGTTGGAGAAAGTGATCACAAAACCTAGATAAGGGTTCCAAAATAGACCCGATCCCTGAGACAATGGGTCTACCAGGGACAGGGTTCACCTCCTTGTGAATTTTAGGGAGGATATAAAAATAGGGGATTTTTGGGTCAGTGGTAATGAGAAAATCAGCCTCTTTTTTATTGATCCAGCCCTCTGACTCTGCTGAAAATACCATAGAGGAGATGGTAGTACTTAGTCGGGGAGTAGGGTCCTCTCTCAATGGAGTGTAATACCTCCGGTTGCTCAGCTGCCGTTGGCATTCTGTATCATAATCGTGAGTAGACATAATAACCGTCGCTCCACCCTTATCCGCCTGTTTGATAGTAATGCTAGGGTCATCCGCCAGAGCCCTAACGGCTGTCATTTCACTGGATGACAGATTATAGAATGGTACAGGGGTGGTGCCCCTATCAAAGTCCTTAAGCACCGCCTGTTCAAAAGTCAGGACTTCGGGGGTACCATTCCACTGTGGGGTGTGAAAGTCGAAGGTTTATGTAATCCTGAATCACTCTTCTCAGGCAAAGGTTTATCCTGAAAAAGGCTTTTAGCCGTACCTTGCGGAAAAAACCTTGAATCTCACATGTCTCCCGAAATTTGTCTACTCTCGGGGTAGGTACAAAGCCAAGCCCTTTCTGTAATACACCTTCTTCTATAGGTGTCAGAACCCTGTGGGAGAGATTGATGATCAATTTCTCCTCCCCTTGTCTGGCTCCTTGTCTCTACTGGACGTATCGGTTGTTCTTTCCACTGTACTCTTTTTTGGTGTTGCCCTCTTCTGTGCCCTCTTCCTCTGCCCCAACCTCTGTCTAAAAAGGGGGTTCATTAATCGGCTGGAAAAAGGGCGGAGGACCCTGTTGGTACATAGGGTATTGCCAAAATGGAGGACCCTGATATGGTGGCATATTGTATGGTTGGTACATGGGACGTGTGTTATGTCTCAAGTTCTTATTACTCCAGCTGCCACTACTGGAATCACTATTTGATGATGAACCCTTCCTTGACTGATAAGAGTTATCATCTGAAGAGTAACCCTCACCAGATGCGGTGTAGTCTGCTTTCAAATAAGGATATACCTTTTCTTTATCAAATTTTTGAATATCCTTTTGGAGTTTGCCAATCTTTTGTTTCATGAGATATTCTCTATTGTCCGCAATTTCCGCATTAATTTCTGCTAGTTTGGTCTTAAACATAGTTGTTTGGACAGTTACTTTGATAGCTCCCTCTGCCGTTGTAATCCGAATCAAGAGGGCGTCTGCTATCCTTTTAGCGGTGTTGATGATAAGAATGAGCCAGTCCCTAGTGCATTTCCATGCTACCAGGGACCACTCTTTCTTAAAGACTGTATCCTCCAAAAAGAGCGTGGAAAATTGCTAACAATTAGGCCATTAGGGGCTATATTAGCCCGTAGATATTCGGTCATCATAGCTCCATGGAGTGTTATCTTAAGCCACTCGCGTTTCAAGGTGGACAGGAAATCCAGTCGTCAGACTGGCTACGGTAGCCAAGCTACCATCAGTTCCTAGCAAAGATGGTGTTCTAAGAATATCTGTTGCTACTTCATCGCCAAAAGAAAGTCCTTGATAATCCTCCATCCTAAATCTAGGAGGGCAGGACTCAGCAGGGAGACCAAGAATACACTTATTCTATAGTCTCTAGTATGGGCCAGGGGTACCAATTGCAACCTCCTGGTAACCTAAGAGTACAGTCCCACGGGAGTGACCCGTGCAAGCAGTAAGACAACAAGGAGGGACTAAGGGCCAATAGAAAAGGTCCAGCATACAGGCCCACGTAAGCACAACAAAAAGGATATGCTGTTCCTAAAAGATCCTACAGATCACGGTTATACAAAAGGCAAGTGGGTGCTAGTAGAAATCGGAGAAATGATTATCTCCTTTCAGAAAAAGACCCTCACACACCCAGCCAGCTAGGTGTCTTGCTTCATCACTGGGTCTGCTCCTTATCGGGTCGGCGCTGCAATACCCGATCGGCACCCGTGGTGGGGCCTTCTTGGCGGAGATCTTTTTCTTAGCCGTAGGGTGTAGTGCGTGTAAGGGCCCTAGTGAGTGTAGATGTGAATTGTGTGAAATCTAAAACAGGGATAGTGAACCACCCAAAACTATTTTAATGACTGTGGTCACTAACCTGATTAAAAATAGAAAAGGCGCACACGCCTGACCAAGGATTGCAGGGTTGTGTGCTAAAGCTCAGGCCAACATGTTTCATGCCTAATGTTAATTTAACGGCAATTCTTCAGGACCTACTATCGACATTCTACACTTTATGGTTGGTGGTCTAAAGATACAGTTCAGTGACCACTCATACAGCACCCTATAAAGTGGTACCTGTCGATCAATAACAATGCCTGTAGGAAAAAGAATCAGTGATTAATACAAAGTTCTACTGTAGTCTGCAATTCAACCTTATTGCGACAGCATAATTATTGACCATGCTATTGTGACATTGCAAACCACACGTGAGATGTGAGCATGCTTCATCTCAAAATGTATGTGCTGGTGTACATTGTGAATTTGATAAAAACAGAAGTAGCCAGGAAGATGTAGATAAATACAGTATACTTGAACACTCACCCAAACTAGGGTCAGCTCAAAACCCCCAAGATGTCACGGCAGGTAGAAACACTGCAAGATTCAGTGTCCTATGGATATTAACAATAAATATGGGAGGGCGAGGGATCAAGTTAAGGCATCGTAAATGAGTAGACGCTCACATAATGTTGACCCCAACATACATGTGAACACACAAGACCTACACCTAAGCTGGATGTTGCCAAAAACTGGCCCATGAGCGGACTAGCCCAGTAAGATGGCCTATGCTTAGAAAAACACGGTGTCAACTGCCCTTTGGTAGTCGGCGGTACAACAGGGATGTCTCATACCGCAGGTTCCAGCTAATCACCTCGGCCATCTGGTCGAGGGTGGTATACTCCAACGTGCCACTGACACCCCTGATATCGCCGGCAACCAATTGGTGCAACGTACACAAGGGAAGAGTAGCGTAACAAGAGTGAGCTCCATGTACCGGAACAAAGACCACGCAGTGTCGCCAATACCTCCTAAGTATGCACAGTGGAAAAACTCACTCGGGCGATAACATAGAATCCAATATCCGCCATGGGAGGAAGGAGGGTAGCGGGACACAGCAAGGCAGGTCCCGCCATGCTGACACTCTGCTCAATCGCCACAGAATACCCTATAGGAGGTTCAAGCAAGGCAGGCACGTCCCCCACTCAAGGACTCACCCCAATACCCAGTACTCACAGTATGGGTATGTAGGGATGACGACCAGACCGGTGAAAATCCGGATGACAGAACACAGAAGCAACTTTAGGTGTCATAGAACTAACACCAAGATGACGAACCACTTTGAATACCTTAAACACCCTCCTGACTCCTTTCGGTGGGTAGTTTTGGAAGCTCACCCTGGGATGCACCGCGACACCCTGTTCCGTATTGAACAGAGGTGGGTGCTTAGGTTGTCCTCTGATAAGGAGGGACTCAATGAGGACATACCTTGGAGTTTGCTGACGTGATACATCTAGCGATGTACTGGCTCCATTTTTACCTTTCTATATTCTGTGACTTGAGATTGTTACTGGCACCACGTTGCTCTAGATACTACCACCAACATACGCTACTTTGACATTTGTCATGAGTAGTTTTTAGGTAGTTACGCGATCCCCTCCATCTATTATTACGAGGGTCTTTACCCCTTGTTTGTGGCCACTATACAATAGGTTATCCCTTTTTATCTCCGTTTGTATCTGCTATCCTATTCTGCCACAGACATTTTGGGTTGACTATATGGGTAGGTTCTGTACTTTACAGTAACCATGGCGATCATTGGTGGGTGTTGTTGCACATTCCTGTTGGTACGCGTTCCCCGCATTTACATGTTAGCTTTGCTATTCTGGCTATATCACTAAATAGACACTCGTTCCTTGTTGGCAATTTTGCTACAATTGGGGCCATCACCACTGATGCATAAACATAGTGTGTTCCAATATGGCATCCCGGAAGTGGAGTCTGACGCTCTAGTTGTTGCCCCCATCGTACTACCGGAAGTCCCGCCTACATCTCTGTCCAACCGGGGAATATCACTCGCACTCGTGTGCGTAGAGACATCCATCCGAGTCCGGCAGAGTGTGGGGTAGGTCGCCCGTGTACAGACGGAACTGACAACGTGAGTACTGGGTATTGGGGTGAGTCCTTGAGTGGGGGACGTGCCTGCCTTGCTTGAACCTCCTATAGGGTATTCTGTGGCGATTGAGCAGAGTGTCAGCATGGCGGGACCTGCCTTGCTGTGTCCCGCTACCCTCCTTCCTCCCATGGCGGATATTGGATTCTATGTTATCGCCCGAGTGAGTTTTTCCACTGTGCATACTTAGGAGGTATTGGCGACACTGCGTGGTCTTTGTTCCGGTACATGGAGCTCACTCTTGTTACGCTACTCTTCCCTTGTGTACGTTGCACCAATTGGTTGCCGGCGATATCAGGGGGTGTCAGTGGCACGTTGGAGTATACCACCCTCGACCAGATGGCCGAGGTGATTAGCTGGAACCTGCGGTATGAGACATCCCTGTTGTACCGCCGACTACCAAAGGGCAGTTGACACCGTGTTTTTCTAAGCATAGGCCATCTTACTGGGCTAGTCCGCTCATGGGCCAGTTTTTGGCAACATCCAGCTTAGGTGTAGGTCTTGTGTGTTCACATGTATGTTGGGGTCAACATTATGTGAGCGTCTACTCATTTACGATGCCTTAACTTGATCCCTCGCCCTCCCATATTTATTGTTAATATCCATAGGACACTGAATCTTGCAGTGTTTCTACCTGCCGTGACATCTTGGGGGTTTTGAGCTGACCCTAGTTTGGGTGAGTGTTCAAGTATACTGTATTTATCTACATCTTCCTGGCTACTTCTGTTTTTATCAAATTCACAATGTACACCAGCACATACATTTTGAGATGAAGCATGCTCACATCTCACGTGTGGTTTGCAATGTCACAATAGCATGGTCAATAATTATGCTGTCGCAATAAGGTTGAATTGCAGACTACAGTAGAACTTTGTATTAATCACTGATTCTTTTTTCCTACAGGCAGTGTTATTGATCGACAGGTACCACTTTATAGGGTGCTGTATGAGTGGTCACTGAACTGTATCTTTAGACCACCAACCATAAAGTGTAGAATGTCGATAGTAGGTCCTGAAGAATTGCCGTTAAATTAACATTAGGCATGAAACATGTTGGCCTGAGCTTTAGCACACAACCCTGCAATCCTTGGTCAGGCGTGTGCGCCTTTTCTATTTTTAATCAGGTTAGTGACCACAGTCATTAAAATAGTTTTGGGTGGTTCACTATCCCTGTTTTAGATTTCACACAATTCACATCTACACTCACTAGGGCCCTTACACGCACTACACCCTACGGCTAAGAAAAAAGATCTCCGCCAAGAAGGCCCCACCACGGGTGCCGATCGGGTATTGCAGCGCCGACCCGATAAGGAGCAGACCCAGTGATGAAGCAAGACACCTAGCTGGCTGGGTGTGTGAGGGTCTTTTTCTGAAAGGAGATAATCATTTCTCCGATTTCTACTAGCACCCACTTGCCTTTTGTATAACCGTGATCTGTAGGATCTTTTAGGAACAGCATATCCTTTTTTGTTGTGCTTACGTGGGCCTGTATGCTGGACCTTTTCTATTGGCCCTTAGTCCCTCCTTGTTGTCTTACTGCTTGCACGGGTCACTCCCGTGGGACTGTACTCTTAGGTTACCAGGAGGTTGCAATTGGTACCCCTGGCCCATACTAGAGACTATAGAATAAGTGTATTCTTGGTCTCCCTGCTGAGTCCTGCCCCTCCTAGATTTAGGATGGAGGATTATCAAGGACTTTCTTTTGGCGATGAAGTAGCAACAGATATTCTTAGAACACCATCTTTGCTAGGAACTGATGGTAGCTTGGCTACCGGTAGCCAGTCTGACGACTGGATTTCCCTGTCCACCTTGAAACGCGAGTGGCTTAAGATAACACTCCATGGAGCTATGATGACCGAATATCTACGGGCTAATATAGCCCCTAATGGCCTAATTGTTAGCAATTTTCCACGCCTCTTTTGGAGGATACAGTCTTTAAGAAAGAGTGGTCCCTGGTAGCATGGAAATGCACTAGGGACTGGCTCATTCTTATCATCAACACCGCTAAAAGGATAGCAGACGCCCTCTTGATTCGGATTACAACGGCAGAGGGAGCTATCAAAGTAACTGTCCAAACAACTATGTTTAAGACCAAACTAGCAGAAATTAATGCGGAAATTGCGGACAATAGAGAATATCTCATGAAACAAAAGATTGGCAAACTCCAAAAGGATATTCAAAAATTTGATAAAGAAAAGGTATATCCTTATTTGAAAGCAGACTACACCGCATCTGGTGAGGGTTACTCTTCAGATGATAACTCTTATCAGTCAAGGAAGGGTTCATCATCAAATAGTGATTCCAGTAGTGGCAGCTGGAGTAATAAGAACTTGAGACATAACACACGTCCCATGTACCAACCATACAATATGCCACCATATCAGGGTCCTCCATTTTGGCAATACCCTATGTACCAACAGGGTCCTCCGCCCTTTTTCCAGCCGATTAATGAACCCCCTTTTTAGACAGAGGTTGGGGCAGAGGAAGAGGGCACAGAAGAGGGCAACACCAAAAAAGAGTACAGTGGAAAGAACAACCGATACGTCCAGTAGAGACAAGGAGCCAGACAAGGGGGAGGAGAAATTGATCATCAATCTCTCCCACAGGGTTCTGACACCTATAGAAGAAGGTGTATTACAGAAAGGGCTTGGCTTTGTACCTACCCCGAGAGTAGACAAATTTCGGGAGACATGTGAGATTCAAGGTTTTTTCCGCAAGGTACGGCTAAAAGCCTTTTTCAGGATAAACCTTTGCCTGAGAAGAGTGATTCAGGATTACATAAACCTTCGACTTTCACACCCCACAGTGGAATGGTACCCCCGAAGTCCTGACTTTTGAACAGGCGGTGCTTAAGGACTTTGATAGGGGCACCACCCCTGTACCATTCTATAATCTGTCATCCAGTGAAATGACAGCCGTTAGGGCTCTGGCGGATGACCCTAGCATTACTATCAAACAGGCGGATAAGGGTGGAGCGACGGTTATTATGTCTACTCACGATTATGATACAGAATGCCAACGGCAGCTGAGCAACCGGAGGTATTACACTCCATTGAGAGAGGACCCTACTCCCCGACTAAGTACTACCATCTCCTCTATGGTATTTTCAGCAGAGTCAGAGGGCTGGATCAATAAAAAAGAGGCTGATTTTCTCATTACCACTGACCCAAAAATCCCCTATTTTTATATCCTCCCTAAAATTCACAAGGAGGTGAACCCTGTCCCTGGTAGACCCATTGTCTCAGGGATCGGGTCTATTTTGGAACCCTTATCTAGGTTTTGTGATCACTTTCTCCAACCTCTCGTAAGAGCTATCCCCTCTTTTGTGAAAGATACAACTGATGTTCTACGACTACTCGAGGGGTTCCAGCATCCGGAGGACATTAATTTTTATTGACTTTGGATGTTGAGGCCCTCTATACTAATATCCCCCAAAGGGCCACTCTTGAGGTGGTGGAGGACGTATTCAGCCGAGAAGACTGGATTTCCCCTACTCCGGCGGCATTTATACTGGAGTGTGCCACATTGGCACTAACAGAAAATTTCTTTGAGTATAACAAACAACTATACCATCAAACGCAAGGCACTTCGATGGGCAGTACTTTCGCGCCGAGTCTGGCGTGTCTGTACATGGCTGCATTTGAGGAGAGGGAGATTTACCATCATAACAATCCATACTCAGCGAATATTCGTGTCTGGAAGAGGTTTATTGATGATATATTGGTCCTGTGGGAAGGAGACCGCAGTACATGCGATGAATTTTGCATTTGGATCAATACTCTGAACCCTTTCTTGAAATTTACGAGTACCATTTCAGAGACTAGTGTACCCTTCCTCGATCTGTTGGTGAGGCTGGGGGATGGGCTCATCACTACTACTCTCTACCGCAAACCAACAGATAGAAACAGTTTGCTCTTATTCAGTAGCCATCATCCCAGAGCACTGAAACAAAATCTTCCATTTGGTCAATTCCTTCGGATAAGAAGGAATTGTAGTTCATTGACAGACTACCTCACTGAATCAGACACTTTGGCTCGAGACCTGCGACAGAGGGATTATCCTCAACACACTGTGTCACTCTCTCGCAAAAGAGCCAGAAATAACAATCGGGAAAGTTTACTTGAAAGCGTACAAAAGGATCCCGAGACAACGATTACCTGTGTGACCACGTTCACACCTGACTCAAATCGAGTAAGGGGCATCATTAAGAAACACTGGGGTATTTTGAACACTGGATCTTTAAATCTTCCTACCCCCAGATTTGCATTTAAACGCACTAGTAACTTAAAAGACATGCTCATACACACACGACCAGGTGTCCAGGAAACTAATGTACAAAGGGGACTATGGGATCTACCGCCCGTAGTTGGCCATTTCCCATGTGGGACCTGTTCTGTCTGTCCGCTTACTAAGACCACAAAAGAAATTACATTCAGGAATGGGGTCAAATGGGTCCTTAAGAGGCATACCAATTGTAACACGAACAATTGCATTTATGTATTGACCTGTCCGTGTGGACTCCTTTATGTAGGGATGACGACCAGACCGGTGAAAATCCGGATGACAGAACACAGAAGCAACTTTAGGTGTCATAGAACTAACACCAAGATGACGAACCACTTTGAATACCTTAAACACCCTCCTGACTCCTTTCGGTGGGTAGTTTTGGAAGCTCACCCTGGGATGCACCGCGACACTCTGTTCCGTATTGAACAGAGGTGGGTGCTTAGGTTGTCCTCTGATAAGGAGGGACTCAATGAGGACATACCTTGGAGTTTGCTGACGTGATACATCTAGCGATGTACTGGCTCCATTTTTACCTTTCTATATTCTGTGACTTGAGATTGTTACTGGCACCACGTTGCTCTAGATACTACCACCAACATACGCTACTTTGACATTTGTCATGAGTAGTTTTTAGGTAGTTACGCGATCCCCTCCATCTATTATTACGAGGGTCTTTACCCCTTGTTTGTGGCCACTATACAATAGGTTATCCCTTTTTATCTCCGTTTGTATCTGCTATCCTATTCTGCCACAGACATTTTGGGTTGACTATATGGGTAGGTTCTGTACTTTACAGTAACCATGGCGATCATTGGTGGGTGTTGTTGCACATTCCTGTTGGTACGCGTTCCCCGCATTTACATGTTAGCTTTGCTATTCTGGCTATATCACTAAATAGACACTCGTTCCTTGTTGGCAATTTTGCTACAATTGGGGCCATCACCACTGATGCATAAACATAGAGTGTTCCAATATGGCATCCCGGAAGTGGAGTCTGACGCTCTGGTTGTTGCCCCCATCGTACTACCGGAAGTCCCGCCTACATCTCTGTCCAACCGGGGAATATCACTCGCACTCGTGTGCGTAGAGACATCCATCCGAGTCCGGCAGAGTGTGGGGTAGGTCGCCCGTGTACAGACGGAACTGACAACGTGAGTACTGGGTATTGGGGTGAGTCCTTGAGTGGGGGACGTGCCTGCCTTGCTTGAACCTCCTATAGGGTATTCTGTGGCGATTGAGCAGAGTGTCAGCATGGCGGGACCTGCCTTGCTGTGTCCCGCTACCCTCCTTCCTCCCATGGCGGATATTGGATTCTATGTTATCGCCCGAGTGAGTTTTTCCACTGTGCATACTTAGGAGGTATTGGCGACACTGCGTGGTCTTTGTTCCGGTACATGGAGCTCACTCTTGTTACGCTACTCTTCCCTTGTGTACGTTGCACCAATTGGTTGCCGGCGATATCAGGGGGTGTCAGTGGCACGTTGGAGTATACCACCCTCGACCAGATGGCCGAGGTGATTAGCTGGAACCTGCGGTATGAGACATCCCTGTTGTACCGCCGACTACCAAAGGGCAGTTGACACCGTGTTTTTCTAAGCATAGGCCATCTTACTGGGCTAGTCCGCTCATGGGCCAGTTTTTGGCAACATCCAGCTTAGGTGTAGGTCTTGTGTGTTCACATGTATGTTGGGGTCAACATTATGTGAGCGTCTACTCATTTACGATGCCTTAACTTGATCCCTCGCCCTCCCATATTTATTGTTAATATCCATAGGACACTGAATCTTGCAGTGTTTCTACCTGCCGTGACATCTTGGGGGTTTTGAGCTGACCCTAGTTTGGGTGAGTGTTCAAGTATACTGTATTTATCTACATCTTCCTGGCTACTTCTGTTTTTATCAAATTCACAATGTACACCAGCACATACATTTTGAGATGAAGCATGCTCACATCTCACGTGTGGTTTGCAATGTCACAATAGCATGGTCAATAATTATGCTGTCGCAATAAGGTTGAATTGCAGACTACAGTAGAACTTTGTATTAATCACTGATTCTTTTTTCCTACAGGCAGTGTTATTGATCGACAGGTACCACTTTATAGGGTGCTGTATGAGTGGTCACTGAACTGTATCTTTAGACCACCAACCATAAAGTGTAGAATGTCGATAGTAGGTCCTGAAGAATTGCCGTTAAATTAACATTAGGCATGAAACATGTTGGCCTGAGCTTTAGCACACAACCCTGCAATCCTTGGTCAGGCGTGTGCGCCTTTTCTATTTTTAATCAGGTTAGTGACCACAGTCATTAAAATAGTTTTGGGTGGTTCACTATCCCTGTTTTAGATTTCACACAATTCACATCTACACTCACTAGGGCCCTTACACGCACTACACCCTACGGCTAAGAAAAAAGATCTCCGCCAAGAAGGCCCCACCACGGGTGCCGATCGGGTATTGCAGCGCCGACCCGATAAGGAGCAGACCCAGTGATGAAGCAAGACACCTAGCTGGCTGGGTGTGTGAGGGTCTTTTTCTGAAAGGAGATAATCATTTCTCCGATTTCTACTAGCACCCACTTGCCTTTTGTATAACCGTGATCTGTAGGATCTTTTAGGAACAGCATATCCTTTTTTTTTTTTTTTTTTTTTTTTGTTGTACCCTGCTAACCAGGCCACAGTGCATGTGTTCTGTACCCTAAAAATGTGTTGAATTGGTTAAAAATCCTTATTGACACATTTAACTTACCTGTAATACCCTAGTATATGGTACCCAGTATACCCAGGGCCTGTAAGTTAAATGACACTAGTGGAGTGCATTACCTATTGTGCGAACACTAAAGTAAGAATACAAAGCATGTCTTCCAGGCTGCCCCTGCAGCCTGATTATGCAGTTTTAAAACTGCAAATTTGAGTTGATAAAATAAGCCTTGTGTCAGGCCTAAACCTTCATTTTTAATTCTTATAAGTCACTCCAAATGTAGGCCCAAAATGCCAACGGGTAGGGTGCATGGTATTTAAAAAGTAGAACATGTGTACTTAAGTTTTACATATACTGGCAACGAAAAATCTCCAAAGTCTGTTTTCACTTTGCAAAAGCTGGCTCTCCTATAGAAAAGCACTGAGATACATTATAACACCTTATGACACATAACTTCAGTTTGGGAATAGCTACAACCATGATTCAAGGATTCAAAATAATAGTAATTTAAAATACAATCTAATGGTCCTGTTGCATTTTAAATTACTATTTTGAAAGTGCCACTTTTAGAAAATTTACATTTTCCTGCCTGATGCTTTGGGCAGCCGTTTCAAAATTAATCTCCAATTGTCAACTGGCAGCCTGCAGTATCCTGCAAGAAGGTGTGAATGGCTCCTGGGAAAGAGAACAAAAAGGTCTTAGCTGGGAGGAGGTGTGACCGCCTCATGACAGGATGGTCTGGGGTTGTGCCCACCAACTGCTCATGCTTCAAAGCAGCATCCCCTATCACATGTAGATGTAACTCATACCTAGGTCTACCCATGCCATTGTCCAAGTACCCAGAATGGTGCCAATCCCAGTGGGGTGCGGAGACTTGTTTCTGAACTGGTTTGTAGGGGGAGTTCTCTCATTTTCCTAGACACACCTCAGGGGTGCGCCCATAGCTCTGCAACAGGGAAGAAAGCTTCTGCCATATTGGTTTTAGGTAGAGATGGGCATTGTGGGATAGTTTACAGTAAATAACATAGGAAGTGCTGAAAAAGGGGCACCCTGGGAACCTTTGCACCATTGGTTAGGAAGTGGACAAGAGTCTCCCCCACTCACAGGCTAGCACGAGGCATACAAGTGACACCATTAGTACCCTCTTCAGAACACCTCTGGACTGGTGGAAGACAGAAGAAGGACTACACCTGCTGTTCATCCTGTGGAGAGAAACCCCAAGGCCTGATTCTGCTCTCCACTTGTACCCAGGACAGAAGAGAGGACTCCAAGGGCTAGTTGGCTAGCCTCCTGTTCAGCTCCAAGAACACAAAAACTGCAAGAAGCCCAAATCTCTGCTGAGCTCCCCTGACCAGTTCCACCGGGATTTGCCTTGTACCTTGCTGGTGGCTTCTGGAAGATTAAGTCCTAACCCCAAAGTGGTGCCCAAAATGTCCTGGACCCTCAGCTGGTATTAGAGTGTACTCTTTCACATTTCAAAATTGCAAGACTGGACACCTAGAAACTTTTTCTAAACTTTCTGCAAAAAGAACCAGAGACTACCACCGGACCAATGCTGAGCAGCAAACCAACGATGACGACGTCTTCCTAGGCCCAGACTTCCTCCACTTGGAGTTTTCCCACCATTGTGAGCCTCAATTTTCCCGCGTGAGACGAGGTCCTGAACATCAGCCAGCTATCGTCAATGAGCTATTCTTTGTATCCACCTGGCAACACCGCCCGCCGTCTAACTAGTCAACGAGGAGATTTCACTAGGCCCGGGTGGTAAACTGTGCTCGGCTCGCGGAGTTTGAGGAATTATGGCACTCTGCGACGGAGCACGGAGTTCCCGATTTCCGCCTTACGGGCACAAAGGTGACTTTTTTTCCATTTGCGCACTCAAGATTTGCTTTGGCGCTCGAATGCCACAATATTCTTGGGGCCACTAGTGAGAGCGCATGAGCCTTCATGCCAGCTCGCATGGCTTTTCTGGCTGCGAGGGTGCCAATGTAGTGCTGGTCGCGAATGCCCCACTCGAGTAGCTTTTGTGCTCAAGAAGCAGCTAAAGCGTTTTTTGAGTGGATTTTCTTTTACAACTGAGTTGTTTTTCTTTTTGTGTGAGAAGCCTTTTTTAAACTTGTTTTCTCCAACTTTGAGGAGGTGCCCCAGAGACTCCAACTTCCTGATCCTGTCCAGCAGGTTCCTACCAGTGCTATGCCCATCTCCTAGTCACTTTGCATTTGGATTTGGAGCTGGAAGGGTCACTCTCCTTGTCTGCTGCATATATACCATTGGATTGAAGGGCTTTGTATTTGAGATTTCACAAGTAAGTTCAAAAACGTTTGTATAAGGGTGTTGTTTGTTTGATAGAGGGCATGCACCAGTATTTATTTGTACTTTTATTCAAATTTTCAAAGATATTGTGGTGGGTAGTCTGCATTTTCAGTAGGGGCCTAGTTATATTTTTGCATTTAATTTTTCTTCTTTTGTAAAGGAACAATGTTGCACAGTTCAGTACATTTTCTCCATGTTTGTTAAATGTGCAACATTTATTTACTTTACATCATTTAGGGCTGGGATGGCATTGGAATAAATAAATAAAAAATATGGTGTTTTTTTTGTATTTCACATTTTTTTGTGTAAAAAAAGTATATATGTGGGGTAATATTTGATGCCTTGGGGGAATGTGTGTTGTTGTAAACATTTTATGACTCAGTTAATTTTTGTCTTTGGCATTGCTAAACTAATGGTAGTGTTTTCTTCAACATTACTATGCCCCATTTGTCTGTCCAGAGTGGTGTGTGTTTGTGTTTTTGCCATAGGCCACTATTGATTTGTCTTTGTTCTCCATGCTTTACGGCTGGGGGCCATTTTGTGGAGTCTGTGTCCATAGGCCTAAATGTGTTCTCTTTGTTCCTCATGCCTCCTTGCTTGCTGTTGTTGTTTAGTCATGTGGCTGGCAGCCATTTTGTGCATCCAGCCAGTGTACCTTTGCCATAAGTTTGCATGTGTTCTTTGTTCCCCATGAATCCTTGCTCGCTGCTGTTGTTTGACCATGTGTCAGCCATTTTGTGCATCCAGCCAGTATGCCTTTGCCATAGACTTGCATGTGTTTTTTGTTCCCCATACCTCCTTGCTCACTGTTGTTATTTGCCCATGTGGCACTGGCTGGCAGCTATTTTGAGCATCAAGAAGTTGTGCCTTTGCCATAGGCTTGCATGTGTTCTTTTTTCCCCATCTTTACTTGCTCACTGTTGTTGTTTGGCCATGTGGCTGGCAGCCATTTTGTGCATCCAGCCAGTGTGCCTTTGCCATAAGCTTGCATGTGTTCTTTGTTCCCCATGTCTCCTCGCTTGCTGTTGTTGGTTGGCCATGTGGCTTGCAGCCATTTCGTGCATCTAGCTAGTGTGCCTTTGCCATTGGCTTGCATGTGTTCTTTGGTCCTCATGCATCCTTGCTTCCTGCTGTTGTTTGACCATGTAGCACTGGCTGGCAGCCATTTTGTGCATCTAGCCAGAGTGCCTTTGCCATAGGCTTGCAGGAATGTTTGTGATATCAGTTTAATAATTTGCTTGAGGATCATTGTACTACATATGTTAGGAACATGAATTTGATGAACAGTGCTTATATATTACATGCATTTTTTGCATTAGTTTTTATTGAGCACCTTCTTGCCTCAAAATGTTTCTTCTCATCCTCCCATACAAACACCGGCAATTATTATTTTTTTAATTTAAATTTTATCTTTGTAATTTCTTTTATTTTTTTTATTTGTATGTGTTTTTTATTTTATTTTTAGATTTAAAAAAATATGTCTTATCTTTTTTAATTTAAAATAAATCTGAAAATGTTCGTTAGTTTTTTTTTTCATTTTGCCTCGGTCAATCCATCCATCTATCCACCATAGATGCACAGCCATGCAACAACATTCAGTCTTTTTAGGTATAATTCCATTTCCTCCTGGACACCCTGGCTGCGGTGCACTGCAGACACATCAGTATCATTCATTTTTTAATGGTTATTCCATTTCCTCTGGACCACATTCCCTCCCATAGGCACACACTAACCTCCATTTTTTAAAAGAATATTATTCCATTTACCCATGCAGTTCCCTAAGTGTAACAGGTGTCTCCTTCAGAATATATAGAGATAATGGAAAGAGCTCTATCTGCATATGGTGTGCTATCCTGATGGGGAATTACATTTTATATATGGTTTGACTTCAAAGTGGTTATTACTTAAGTAACCAACCACACTAATAATGCCTTTGTCTGTACTAAAACTGCAACAATGCACAAGAGAAGAAGAGACATCACCTGCAGTACTGCCGAACAGAAGGCCTGTACAGTGACGACACATGTCAGTCCTCCAACATCTTCTGCTTGTGCAGCTTAGTTCCACTGCCAACTTAGAGCTTAAAGATGGCCTGAAAGAAAGTGGTCAGTCAGAAGAAGCAGCTTTCCATCAGTGGCATGTTGGCCGAAACCTTTTTCGGACAATGTTGTGTGCCTGCTGCACTGGCCTCCGGTGAGTAAGCTGGGAGCAGCACTCCTGCATCAACAGCACCACCCCAACCTAAGCCGAAGACCATGTCTGTCAGTGAGGCCAAGCATCCTGCTAAGCAAGAACCTCCTCTTTTAGAATCATTGGCTCACAAACCTCCAGCAAGGAAAAGGAAGAGTACTACTCTACCATCTTCTTCAAGCACCACTTCTGATGATGATGATAGGGACGTGGCGTGGAGCCCGCCAGAGTCTGGGAGGCACCAGGACTGGCAAGGGAAAATAAAAGTTTCGGAAAGCCTTAGAATTATGGAAGGGGATGATGAGGAGGATGATGACAATGAGATAGTCATTGTGGAAGGTGACACAGAGGAGACCGACATTGCTATTCAACCTGCTCCGATGGATGTGGCACAGGTAGCTCCACCAGGTCCCATATTTGCAAAGCCCCAGCTGAGACCTGCACTAACCTCAACCTAAGTAGAAGTATGCACTGCAGAGAGGCAATGGATGACACACCCACCTACCTCCAGTTCTTCTTCAGACTTTGGCAGTGGCCTTGTAAAAAAATGCTCCTCCCCAGTTTGGGACTTTTTTTACGGTTAGCACACGGGGGAGCATATTGCAGTTTGTAGCATTTGCAACACACATGTTAATTGAGGTAACCCAGGTTCACATTATGGTACTGGAGGCCAAACGGCCCATATGAAAAAACACCACGCTGTGGGAGAGGCACCTTAAAAAAATTGCTGAACGTGGTTGTGATGGTGACAGTGAGGCGAGCCGGAGAACATCAGCTACAAGTCCAATCATGGTGGTGGGTGATGATGAGGAAGAGGGTAACATCCTCACGCAAAGAAGCCCTGTCCCCAGCATGGCACCAGCAGAATCACCCACCTCAGCGACTTCACAATGGCACAAGACTCAGAGTCAGATGGAGGCACCAGGACATACAGTGACTGCCCCACCACGATGCGCACTGAGTCTACCACCACCTCAAAAGTTGCCTGCATCTGTGGCCCCAGAAAAGAATAAAAAATACAGGCTACTATTATGGGCATGTTTAGGCAGGAGGGGCCCTACAACTGCAACCATCCAATGGCACATTTGTACAACGGGAAGCTGGCAAAAATGTTAGCGCTGGACTTCCTCCTTTTTCTTTTGTGGAAGGAGTGGGATTCTTAGAATTTGTGGCAGCCATCTGCCCAAAATGGAGGATTCCAACGTGGACCTATTTTGCCAGAGTTGCTGTTCCAGTGCTGCATCTGCTGCAATTGGATGGACAAGTTTTGTTGCAAAGTGTTGTTCACACTGTCCACCTGACGACAGACATGTATACCAGTTTTCAGGCGACTGATTACATGTGCATCACTGCACACTGGATCTCTTTTGCGCGGGTAAAGCAAAAGATATCTACAGGTCTTGGCACTGAAGAAAGTTTTAAGAGCGTTCGGCCATGTTTGCCATGGAGAAATCACACACAGCTGCTAACATCTTGGAAAAATTTAACAGCAAGGTGTCTGAATGGCTGTGACTCAGAATTGAGTTTGTTGCCATGGACAATGGCAGTAAAATAGTTAAAGCAATGGCAGATGGTGGCTATTTCGGGGTCCTCTGTTTGGCCCATTGCATCATCGTGGTGGTGCAAGAATTTCTCAAGAAAGAAGACATAGTCAGCAACATATTGACCAGCTGCAGAAGAATCTGCACTCATTTCAGCTATTCTTTTAAAGCCTGGAAGCAGTTGTGGATTATTCAGCGTGATCATAGAGTACCAGTTAAAGCCCTGATACAGGAGGTGCCTACACTTTGGAACTCAACCTATTACATGTTGCAACGTCTGTTTGAGCAGTACAAACAGATCAATGACTATGTCATTCAAAGAGGCGGGGATGCAATTGGGAAAGCTATGACCATGGATGTAGACAAATGGGGCCTAGTCAAATGCCTGACACAGATGCTACTCCTTTTGAGGTTTTTATACAGAAAATTAGCAAGGAGGATAGTACGATGGGCCAAGCTATCCCATTGTTGCATCTGCTACAGGACCAGCTAAAGAAGATGTCTGAAGTGTTCGAATTTGCAGGTGTGAACAAAAACACAGAAGCACATGCCTTGGTTGAGAGCTTAATCCTTCGCTTGGCTTGTAATACAAGGTTGAAACATGACATCATCTCATCAAAAGAGTACATCTGTGCTGCACTACTTGATCAATGGTACAATAAAATTCTGCCCACTTTTATTCCTTTTTCTGAAGGGAATGTTTCAAAATACAAGAGATAGATTGTTGAGCAAGCCAGAGACCTGGAAGAAGAATGGCTGGAACTTAGAGTCCCACCCTGCAGTTCTAGGGTGCTGCCTTCAACTTCCAGAGAGGGCAGTCTTGTCTCACAATAGCCAATAACACCAGCTACCAGACCACCAGTAACAACAGCAACAGAAGGATCAGACTCAATCTCTGCATTGTATTGGTATGAAATGGCAGGGCTTAAGTCCAGTGCAGAGGCAATGGCAAAGTGGTCAGGCAAGTGGCAGCACCAATGACCACCCAGAGGATGTTCGAGGAGTATCTGGATGATCCACAATAGATCTATGTGGATCAAAACCCATTGATGTATTGGTATGGGAAGATGCACCATTGGTCAGAGCTCAGCAGGCTGGCCATAAAGTATCTGGCTTGTTCTCTTGCCAGTGTGTCTGCTGAGCGTGTGTTCAGTGCAGCTGGTGCGGTTGTTACAGGGAGAAGCACCAGTCTCTCACCTCAAAACATGGAGAAATTGACTACAATCAAAATGAACCAGCATTTCATTTCACAGAATTACACAGTTCCTGAAACAGCACAGGAGGAGGAGATGGAGGACTGGTCAGATTCAAGTTTGTTAGCTGACCAACTTCTGGGAGAGCCACCTGAGTTTGGGGACAAACTCTACTTCCCGGACTGAGTTTGTCAGTGCCACCATGGAACTTTTTAATTATTTCTAGTTGAACTTCTTTCTTTGCAAAAAAAGTAGTTAGTGGAACATTATGTTTGTGTCAGATTTATGCTGCCCAACATTTTTTAGTCACATATGAGGCCAGATTGCAGTTGGACCAGTGTGCAGTGAAGAAGCCTCCACAATTCCTTCATGACATTGGAGACAATGCCTGCCTCCCTCGCATGCCTATCCTTTTTTGCATCACTTACCAGGGCTGCCCCAGAAGATCATTGATTTACAAGAATGCCAATACCAAATTCCAATGTGTTGCCTGCATCAAAGATACAATCGTGTACCTACTACCTAAATGACCCGTGCTTGGATTGGAAGAGGAAACTACAGCTACTCTAACAATGAGTGAGTCATTGTGAGTGATGATTGATGATTCATGTGGTGGCAAACAGTGATGGAGGGTGTTCAACTGCAATTTGTAAACTTTATTGAGATGATTTGCAATGTTTGGGACCTGAATGATGGGTGATAATTGTTCCTGGAGGTGATTGGCCTTTACAAACGTACTTAGCGAAAAGTAACATGTACAGTCCACTCCTATGATCCTTCTTTTTTCATCACCTAGAAGGGCTGCCCCAGAAGATAATTTTATTGACAAGACTGCCAAATTCCAATATGTTGCTTGCATCAAAGAGGAGATAAAAATTGTATACCTACCACCATGCTTAGATTGGAACAGGTAACTATTGCATCAACGAGTGATTATATTATTGAGTGATAATTGGTAATTCATGTTGTGGCAGACGTTGAGGGGGTGTTCAACTGTAATTTGTAATCTTGATCGAGATGATTTAAAATGCTTGGGGCCTGAATGATGGGTGATATTTTTGCCTGGATGTAATTGACCCTTTCACAATTAGCCAGATTTACTTGCAGGGTCCACTCCTTTTTTCTGATTCTACAGAGACCAGAAAAGTTACTTTAGTTAACAACCAAAAACCTATATAAAGTACTGCAATTCTGTTTCTCTACTTGATCTTTAACAGCAGTGCACTACACGTCTAACTTGCTCGGGTCGGGATTGGGACGGAGTTACTCGAAGTGAGGAGAGGATGGAAGAACTCAGAGCGGGACTACCTCATTAACAGCTAGAGGAAAAAAGTTATCAATTTAAAAGGGAAAATATGACTCTGAGGCCTAGTAATCAGCTATGTGGAATGGAAAGAAGTGTGTTGATTTGGAAAATGCTGCTGAGTGTGTGTGTGTGTTGCACTGGTGGCAAAATTGAAACTCTGAGTCCTCATGCTTTTGATCTGCCTATGAGTCTTCTTGGTACACTCCTCATGAAGCTGCCATTCCTTCTGTCCTTCTCCTTGACTCTACAATACAGTTCTGTTTTACAATCCGCAGTCCTTCTCGTCTCCTGCATGAATGAAAGGCGGAAGCTGAGCTCAATACTCCTGCTTATCTATCGGACAGCGGTCCAGAGAGGCACCCAAGAGTGATGGACATTCCCAAGGAGCGTGCAGATGCACTACCCAATTTTGCAATACAGTATCATTTTTCTTTCTTTTAACAATCATATTTTTAGCACTGGGTGGGTTCACTCCTCCATAATTTAATTTTTTCAAACCTGAAGACAGAATATTTAGTTATTTGATAACTTGGGTCTCAAGGGCAGAAGGATTGTTTGCAATGCATTTAAGTGTACTGTGTCTTACTCATTACCTTGCTTCCTTCCACAACAGATTGATGACGATGATGTGCTGCTCATCTCGCAGAATAATATTGTCCTTGTGTAGTGTTTGTCATTGTCATACCTTTCCGCAAATCCCCTTTCCCATATATCTATTAAATCCTTAACCCTCTTCCTCCGGACTGTGTGATTTATTGAGGTGTGACTTAATTTACAGCATAAATGGATCACACACGTGATGAGGCGGATGGGGTGTAAGCGACACCAACTCACTGCAGGATCTTTTATTACCTAAATAAGCAATAGCCCACACTGGACCCATTTACAAATCCACACATAAAAGTGATCCATATTTTAGATACAGAAGAACATCAGTCATCAGCATCATCATTCAGGCCTGGTGTTTGAGTCCGCTTTTCATGACTGAAGTATTTCATAACTTTAGTTTTAATTAAATAATAGTTCCCCATTGCTCAGAAGGAGTTACTGTTGCTAGTTTTGGTATTTTATTACTAACAGGTATTCTTTGTTGTGTCATGTAGTAGTCTGGTCTCAATTGTTTATAAAGTTATGATATAATTTATCACCAACTAACTAAGCTTTTTAATTTATATTTAGTTGCCTGCGATGGATAATCCTTCTAATTAATCCTACAGTTGGAGCTCACCTAGGTGGGAGTAGGACCTTGCTTGTGAAGTTGTGATGCCTTTCCTGTTATTGCTTCATCTATATTCAGGGAACAGAACTATGGAGTGAAGTGAACTAGTTAAGTTAGTAAGTAAGCAACTAACTGCTACTGTAGATAAGTAATCATGTATCTAGGTTGTTGTAGACACTATAGGTCATGTCAGCATACCCCCTAATGGTCAAGATAGTTATAGAGGGTAATAAGACAAAGGTATATAATTAACTATAACTAACCGGTTTACACTTTTCTAAACATATTTAAAAAACAGGCTACGCAAAAAGGCCCCAATGCAAAGTAAAAGTAAAACACAAATAAACTACTTCAGGCAAAGAGTGTGGTAAAATAATGTTCCCCTTTAATATTTTACAAAAAACCCCATCCTCTCCACCCACAACAGGCCCACCCCTCTCCCCAAACAAACTGAACCATCCCCAGCCAATGTCCAAGCAAAAGTCCAAGAAAAACGTACCCAGTCCATCTCCCATCCCTCCCTCTCCACCCACAAGAAGTCCCTCCCACCCAAATGTTTTTTAAAAGGGCCTAGAATAGGGCGTTGTCCATATGGGTCTGAAGCTGGTCCAGGCTTTGCTCCCCAGCTGGCTTTCAATGCGGTCAAGCTGCTGCAGGACACAAAGCTGAAATTGCCTGTCCGAGCAGGAGGGGGTGGCAGCAGTGGCAGTCAGGACCCCTGATAGCTGGCAGTGGTGCCAGCGATGTAATAGCAGGGAGGCTGAAGGCTGGGGCTAGCTTGCTACATCCGCTTCTTATTCCTCCAGGGCCACCAGATGCCGCATTCAGACTGGATGGTCTCCAGCCTCTGTTTCCACAGCCTGACCACTATCTCCTGCCTGGTGGGTGGTGCTGGTAGACCAGCAAGAGTAGCTATATCGAGAAAACCAAAAAGAAAAAAGACACAATGTAACCAATGCTCTGTGCAAACACTTGTTTAAAATTAAGTAGTGGGTGGCACAGCAGTAGTACATTGCTGGTTCCCTTGGGCCATTGGAATTTAATGTGATTATGATTAGGAGAATCAGAGGGCCAATTTTATTTTTTACCCACACATGCCTCACATAAAAGCACTAACCGTCTGGCAGAAAAGAATTAAGGCAGAATAACACCAGATTAAAAAAACAGTGATTTGATTTGTTTTTAACACTTTTCTAGTAACTAAGCAGACACATTGAGTGGAGAAATAAAAATAAATCAACTCTCATTAATGAGTAAGGCATTATGCACTATGGAGTACAAGTTGTTGAGCTAAATTAATGGAGGCATGCTCCTCAGCACGTCGTGTACTTTGCTCCTGTCTGCAGCTGGGGCACCTGTAGTGGACAATTATCTATCTTTAATTCTAATGGCCCTGGCTCTTCTCCAAATGCCTTTCACTTTCTACCCTGACTCTAAAGAGGCAGATGAATAATAAATAAGATACTACGTCACACACAGCACATATAAAATGCAGCTATTATTATCCTGTTTGTCGCAAGTAGCCGAGTGGGAAAACGATGTATGGCACTACAGGGAAAGGGACGGGCTATATAGGTTCTATCTGACATGTTCATCAAAGAGTATCCCTTACGCCAAACTTGAAATCAAATCAGGCACTTAGTCCCATTATATTCACTGGCCTCGCCCACCACGACAAACTTTTTCCAACAAATTCATTCGCTGGGCAGTAAGAAAAGGACAATTGGCTTACTGTGGAAAGCGCGAAAATCAGAGAGCGCGCCATTAGGGCCCGGCCACCTGGGATTCCGGCCACGCCCACCTTGCATGCCGGGGTAGCCCGATTGGCGACCGGCAAGTGTGAAGTGCTTCCGGGTCACCTTGTGACGTAGTTCTGGCTGGGACCGGCGCTGGGAGGGGAGGAGCTGGAGCCTATTTATGCTGGAGGGCTCCAGACTTCGTTCTCTCTCTATCCCGCGCCGGCCCCAGTCAGTCACCAACGTGGAATCTTCTCCAGGCAGGAATCTTTCTTTGTTTCCCTCTATAGGTCCGGAGGAGTGGAGAAGGCGACGCGACGTGTGTGGGCCGGCGCGCATCGGGCTGTGGACGGTGAACGTGATCGCAGGAGTTCCGGAGTCAGGAGTGCAGTGTCCAGTTCGCAGCGCGGCAAAGGAGGAGCGGGCGGTCTCGGTGCGGGTACTCACGGTATGTGGAGGTAAGGTGTCGGAGGGTTGGGGGCACTGGGCAGTCGCGGGGGAGCGGTAGTACTGAGGGGGACTTGGTAATTAAGTCTGCTGCCCCGAGCGTTAGTTCTGCACGCCGTCGAACCCTGCGGCTGCCTTGTGTCTTCAATCTCCGGCGGGCTTTGCAGGTTGTGCGCGCGGCAGTCGGCACCTCCCTCTTTGGGCCCACAAGTATCCGGCGGGAGCAGCGGGCCAATTTTCAGTTGCGGGGGTGAATTTTACAGTGTAGACGGTGGGAGTCTGGGGCCTAGTGGTTAAGGTATCTGATTCTCAACCGGAAGGTTACATGTTCAAAACTAGGTGTTTCCCTTGTTTTTGGTTAAATCAGCCTGCATACTACAGCCGGCAGAACGCCACCACCGAGTGAGCTTAAATCTATCTTTGCCCCCAAATACTACGGCGTGTCTAGCTAGATTAATACAGTGGGCAGAGTCGTGGGAAATAGGCGTCGAGTGTAAGTGCACAAAAGACAGTCACTATATCAGCTTGTTTGCATGGGGGGGCCACATTTAGGGCCATATTACCTGTGAGGGGGCCATTTTTACAGCGGGAAAGCAAGGCACTCAGGGCAGCAAAGCGTCAGTAAAGCGGGGGTGAGCCTATGCCAAGGAATTTAGAATGCCTGCCAAGGGGCGTAACCCAAAGAGGAAGGACAGTGACCCCAACTTGTCCCAGTTGTTAAAACTTGTCCTGGCCAAGTTAAGTCAGGATGAGGGGAGCGATGAGGAGGCAGTGGGGCAGGTCACAGAGCGGGATCAGGGCATGGAAGGGGAGGGTCATCCCCATAGAACCAATGTCCCCCCCAGGGCAGCATTACCCCCACTTGAAAATAGGCCCAGGACTCGCCCGAGTAAGTAGAAGAGTAAGGGTGGGAGAGGGGCCAGAAGGAATACTGATGGACAGGGGGAAGGAGAACTTGAGGAGCAGCTCCCAGCTCAGGAGGCGCCTACCGGGGCACATAATAAAGCACCCCCTCCCACGCCAACACAGGCAGTACCCAATGGGGCAGAGCGGGATGATGTGGGGGCAGTGTTAGCAGAGATTCGGGGCACATTGAAGGCATTAGCGCCCGCGTCCCAACCCCCAGGCATAGTGACAACGGTTGTGCCACGCACTGAGGAGGTGGGGCAGAGTACTCAGAAGGACCCAGCTCCGGCACAAGGGCTAGCCTCAGTGCCCCAGGGTGGGCTCGGAGGGGGAGTGCCATCACAGGGTGGCACATCAGGGGGGGGTAACTCTCCCCGCTCCTGGTAATTCTGAGGGGGCCAGCAGGGGTAATGCAAGGGACAATGGCTAGCATATTAGCCTCAGTAGCAACCTTGCTAGCACAATTGGTAGTGCCTGCGTCAGGGAGCCAGGGCAATGGGGTACCGGTGGCACCATGGGCACCATCATCAGCCTTAGGGAGCACTGTTAATGAAATCAGTAGGCAAGTAGCTCTCTTGGGTAGGGCGCAGGACAAAGACGTGAGCACAGCCTCTTCAGCAGTGGGTCAAGCGGCCCCCACACAATCCGCTACCGCAACAGTGACCGCAACAGGTAAGGCGGTTGAGAACACAAGCAAAAGTACCATCAGCGGGGTCAACGCGATTGAGGGGCAGGATACACTGTTGTCCAAGCCAGGAAAATTGGCTTCACACGTTCCTCTGGACATTAGGGAAAAGATTTGGAAGGGAGAATTCATAGATATATTCTCCTTGATCAGACCACAAAGGAGGGAAGTGGAATCTAAGGAAAAGGATGGGAAAGAGGGCTCCTTCAAAGACAGGAAACCAAGGGTTGAGGAGTCAATTACAAATTGGCTGTTTGGTTTTAATGTATTTACAACAGTAATGTTGGAACGAAAGCCTGAACTGGCGATACCATTGATATTCTATGCTAACAAAATTCTAAAAGCACACACAATGTACGGCGGTATGGCATGGCTGGATTACGACAGGGATTTCAGATGGGCTAAGGTAGAGGACCCAGACATGGGTTGGGATCAGACGGAGGTGAATGTTTGGTTAGAGAGCGTAAACAACAAAACACCAATGAAGCAGCCCTTTCGGACTTCACAGGGGGGGGCAGGCGAGAAAAAAGGGACCTGCTGGGCATTCAACCGAAAAATATGTACTTGTCCGGCAGGGACGTGTAAGTTTAAGCATGCCTGTGCATTATGTGGTCACCCATCCCACCCCGAGTTTAAGTGCATTAGAAAATCAAAGGATAGAGGTAGGGAGCACAAGGCACCCCCACAATAGGTTACCCACGCCAGTTGAGATTGGGAAGCTGATTTTCTGGCTGAATCAGTACCCCAATAGGAATGCAGCCAAGATACTGTACCAGGGGTTTTCTACAGGTTTTTGCATTCCCGCACAGGGGGTGCCACCTTTGCAATAACCTATTGTCTGCACGCACACATTCCACCGTGGTGTCTCAAAAGGTTAGTAAAAAAAACGCGTTGGGGCGGATAGCAGGCCCATTCGCTACCCCCTCCCCCTTGGCCAGATTATGTTTGATCACGGTTAGGGGTGGTACCTAAGAAGGAGCCAGGCCAGTACAGGATGATACATAACTTATCTGCCCCTAGGGGGGCGTCAGTAAATGATGCCATAGATCCATCCTTATGCTCGGTGACATATTCTTCCTTTGACACAGCATTGCAGAAGCTGCGTGACTTAGGTCCCAATGCCTTCATGGCAAAAACAGACATTGAGTCAGCCTTCCGGCTCATGCCTGTACACCCCGAGGATTATCACTTGTTGGGTTTCCAGCTGAATCACCAGTATTAGTATGACAAATGTATGCCAATGGGATGTGCGGTGTCTTGTAAATATTTTGAGATGTTTAGCTCCATGCTCCATTGGCTGTTTATTTTCAGAACAGGGCACAGTGACATCGTGCATTACTTGGATGACTTCATGGTCATGGGCCCGTCTGGGACATGTGGTCAGGCTTTGAAGGAACTGGTCTCCATGTTTGAGGAATTTGGGGTGCCATTGGCGCCCGGGAAAACAGTAGGTCCCGCGACATGCATGTCTTTCCTGGGGATTGAAATAGACACGGTGGTAGGAGAGTGCAGGTTACCAGAGGACAAAGTGCAGGCCTTCTCTCAAGCGATAGATTCAGCATTGGCAGGAGCAAAAGTGACGTTACACCAACTCCAGGAATTGGTGGGCCAGTTGAACTTTGCCTTACAGATCATTCCGATGGGGTGCCCCTTCTCGAGGTCAATTGCTAGAGCAGTGGTTGGGTTGACCCAACCACAACCAGAAGCACCATCATGTAAGACTGCGGTCTGAGGTGAGGGAGGACTTGAGAGTGTGGCGCAGTTTCTTGAAGGATTTTAACGGTAAAGTTGTGTGGCCGGCGCCGGCAGTTACCAGTGAGGCCTTGGGCTTACTCACTGACTCAGCAGGTAGTGTGGGTTTTGGAGCAGTGTTGGGACCACGCTGGTGCAGGGAAGATTGGCCGTCGGCGTGGCACGAGAGCGGGTTGACCAGGAACATAGCCTTCTTAGAATTATTCCCAATTGTGGTGGCAGTTACGGTGTGGGACGACTTTTTTAGGAATAAATCCGTAGTTTTTTGGTCAGACAACATGGCTGTGGTGGAAGCTATTAACAGACAAGGGGCTACCTGTACGCATGTTCTGAGACTGTTGAAGCATTTAGTATTGGCATGCCTGAAGCTAAATCTGCTGTTCAGAGCAGCACATATCCCAGGGGTAGAGAATCAGGCTGATGACGCTGTGTCTCGCTCCAAGTTGCAGGAATTCCGGAGGTACCATCCACAAGCAGAGAACCAGATGACAGTGTTCCCGACATCTCTGTGGAGGATTGGAGCCCCACATTAGCGGGGTTGGTGGGTGCCTCGTTGAGCGAGCGCACCCGGAAGGCTTATCAGCAGCATTTTAAGGCTTACAAGTTTTTCGTGCAGCACGCAGGGGTAGCGGGCCTCTTTTTATCTGAGGCCATATGTGGTTTCTTGCAGACTTTAAGGGAGCAGGGCAGGCCGGTTTCTTATGCTAGGGCACACTTAGCAGCGGTGGGCTTCTTTGCTAAATTGGCAGGAGCGCAGGACCCGGGGAATGCATTCTTAGTCAGAAAAGTGCTCACAGGGTGGGCCAGGTTGGAGGGAGTTAAGTAGGATTCCAGAAGGCCTCTGGACTTGCACACGCTGGGGGAGATTCTGGCCACCTTGCAGTCAGTATGATCCTCAGATTATGGGAGCACCTTATTTGGGGCTGCTTTCACTGTAGCCTTTTATGGGGCTTTTAGATTAGGCGAGTTGGTTGGGGCCTCCAAGACAGATTATGCTGGCGGTTTGCAATGGCACGACACAAAGTTGGTTCAGGGAGGGCTACTGGTGGTATTGCGTAGATCTAAGACTGACCCTTTGGGTAAAGGTACCACGATTCGGCTTAGTCCGGCACCCGGAGCGAGGGTATGTCCGATAGCCCGGATGGAGGCATACTTGGTGATCCGACCACTAGGGAGAGAGCAAGCCTTGTTCATACATGAACATGAGGGGTGCCTGTCTAAATATCAATTCAGGGCAGTGTTCAGGAGTTCACTGACAAGTTTAGGGTTAAATCCCATCGGTTACTCATCCCACTCATTCAGAATTGGGGCAGCGACTCTAGCTGCGGGGGCTGGCCTATCAGTGGAAGAAGTGAAGCGGGTAGGGCGGTGGTCATCCGCATGTTTCAAGCGCTATGTGCGGCCGGAATTATTGTAGTATGATGCACGAATACACTGGCATGACCACTCTAATGCAAAAAAAAACAATTGATGTACAGAATGCAGAACAATGTCATACATTCACCCCAGTACAGAGATCTGGGCCTAAATCCATCGTTTTTTTGCTCACCATGCCATTCCAGTTTGGACCCAGCCATATGCAAATCAGTCTTGACCCTGCGCCCAATGGAAACAGTCCAGCCCGAACTACCAGGCCAGGTCCTCCCTGGACTGGAAACAAGCATCCTAGGACCGGTTTTGGGCTTTCAGCCCTCATCACCCAGGATAGCTTGACTCCAGTGGCATGGAGAGCACGGGACCCACGTCTGGGCATACCCGTCCCACTCGGGGTGACAAATGCAAAAAAAACAATTGATGGACAGAATGTAGAACAATGTCATACATTCACCCCAGTACAGAGATCTGGGCCTAAATCCATTGTTTTTTTGCTCACCATGCCATTCCAGTTTGGACCCAGCCATATGCAAATCAGTCTTGACCCTGCGCCCAATGGAAACAGTCCAGCCCGAACTGCCAGGCCAGGTCCTCCCTGGACTGGAAACAAGCATCCTAGGACCGCTTTCGGGCTTTCAGCCCTCATCAGCCAGGATAGCTTGACTCCAGTGGCATGGAGAGCACGGGACCCACGTCTGGGCCTACCCGTACCACTCGGGGTGACAAATGCAAAAAAAACAATTGATGGACAGAATGCAGAACAATGTCATACATTCACCCCAGTACAGAGATCTGGGCCTAAATCCATCGTTTTTTTGCTCACCATGCCATTCCAGTTTGGACCCAGCCATATGCAAATCAGTCTTGACCCTGCGCCCAATGGGAACAGTCCAGCCCGAACCGCCAGGCCAGGTCCTCCCTGGACTGGAAATAAGCATCCTAGGACAACTTTCGGGCTTTCAGCCCTCATCAGCCAGGATAGCTTGACTCCAGTGGCATGGAGAGCACGGGACCCACATCTGGGCATACCCATCCCACTCGGGGTGACAAATGCAAAAAAAACAATTGATGGACAGAATGCAGAACAATGTCATACATTCACCCCAGTACAGAGATCTGGGCCTAAATCCATCGTTTTTTTGCTCACCATGCCATTCCAGTTTGGACACAGCCATATGCAAATAAGTCTTGACCCTGCGCCCAATGGGAACAGTCCAGCCCGAACTGCCAGGCCAGGTCCTCCCTGGACTGGAAACAAGCATCCTAGGACCGGTTTCGGGCCTTCAGCCCTCATCAGCCAGGATAGCTTGACTCCAGTGGCATGGAGAGCACGGGACCCACGTCTGGGCATACCCGTCCCACTCGGGGTGACAAATGCAAAAAAAACAATTGATGGACAGAATGCAGAACAATGTCATACATTCACCCCAATACAGAGATCTGGGCCTAAATCCATCGTTTTTTTGCTCACCATGCCATTCCAGTTTGGACCCAGCCATATGCAAATCAGTCTTGACCCTGCGCCCAATGGGAACAGTCCAGCCCGAACTGCCAGGCCAGGTCCTCCCTGGACTGGAAACAAGCATCCTAGGACCGGTTTTGGGCTTTCAGCCCTCATCAGCCAGGATAGTTTGACTCCAGTGGCATGGAGAGCACGGGACCCACGTCTGGGCATACCCGTCCCACTCGGGGTGACAAATGCAAAAAAAACAATTGATGGACAGAATGCAGAGCAATGTCATACATTCACCCCAGTACAGAGATCTGGGCCTAAATCCATCGTTTTTTTGCTCACCATGCCATTCCAGTTTGGACCCAGCCATATGCAAATCAGTCTTGACCCTGCGCCCAATGGGAACAGTCCAGCCCGAACTGCCAGGCCAGGTCCTCCCTGGACTGGAAACAAGCATCCTAGGACCGGTTTCAGGCTTTCAGCCCTCATCAGCCAGGATAGCTTGACTCCAGTGGCATGGAGAGCACGGGACCCATGTCTGGGCATACCCGTCCCACTCGGGGTGACAAATGCTAAAAAACAATTGATGGACAGAATGCAGAACAATGTCATACATTCACCCCAGTACAGAGATCTGGGCCTAAATCCATCGTTTTTTGCTTACCATGCCATTCCAGTTTGGACCCAGCCATATGCAAATCAGTCTTGACCCTGCGCCCAATGGGAACAGTCCAGCCCGAACTGCCAGGCCAGGTCCTCCCTGGACTGGAAACAAGCATCCTAGGACCGCTTTCGGGCTTTCAGCCCTCATCAGCCAGGATTGCTTGACTCCAGTGGCATGGAGAGCACGGGACCCACGTCTGGGCATACCCGTCTCACTCGGGGTGACAAATGCAAAAAAAACAATTGATGGACAGAATGCAGAACAATGTCATACATTCACCCCAGTACAGAGATCTGGGGTAAATCCATAATTTTTTTGACCACCATGCCATTCCAGTTTGGACCCAGCCATATGCAAATCAGTCTTGACCCTGCGCCCAATGGGAACAGTCCAGCCCGAACTGCCAGGCCAGGTCCTCCCTGGACTGGAAACAAGCATCCTAGGACCGGTTTCGGGCTTTCAGCCCTCATCAGCCAAGATAGCTTGACTCCAGTGGCATGGAGAGCACAGGACCCACGTCTGGGCATACCCATCCCACTCGGGGTGACAGATGCAAAAAAAACAATTGATGGACAGAATGCAGAACAATGTCATACATTCACCCCAGTACAGAGATCTGGGCCTAAATCCATCGTTTTTTTTGCTCACCATGCCATTCCAGTTTGGACCCAGCCATATGCAAATCAGTCTTGACCCTGCGCCCAATGGGAACAGTCCAGCCCGAACTGCCAGGCCAGGTCCTCCCTGGACTGGAAACAAGCATCCTAGGACCGGTTTCGGGCTTTCAGCCCTCATAAGCTAGGATAGCTTGACTCCAGTGGCATGGAGAGCACGGGACCCACGTCTGGGCATACCCGTCCCACTCGGGGTGACAAATGCAAAAAAAACAATTGATGGACAGAATGCAGAACAATGTCATACATTCACCCCAGTACAGAGATCTGGGCCTAAATCCATCATTTTTTTGCTCACCATGCCATTCCAGTTTGGACCCAGCCATATGCAAATCAGTCTTGACCCTGCGCCCAATGGGAACAGTCCAGCCCGAACTGCCAGGCCAGGTCCTCCCTGGACTGGAAACAAGCATCCTAGGACCGCTTTCGGGCTTTCAGCCCTCATCAGCCAGGATAGCTTGACTCCAGTGGCATGGAGAGCAAGGGACCCACGTCTGGGCATACCCGTCCCACTCGGGGTGACAAATGCAAAAAAACAATTGATGGACAGAATGCAGAACAATGTCATACATTCACCCCAGTACAGAGATCTGGGGCTAAATCCATCATTTTTTGCTCACCATGCCATTCCAGTTTGGACCCAGCCATATGCAAATCAGTCTTGACCCTGCGCCCAATGGGAACAGTCCAGCCCGAACTGCCAGGCCAGGTCCTCCCTGGACTGGAAACAAGCATCCTAGGACCGGTTTCGGGCTTTCAGCCCTCATCAGCCAAGATAGCTTGACTCCAGTGGCATGGAGAGCACAGGACCCACGTCTGGGCATACCCGTCCCACTCGGGGTGACAGATGCAAAAAAACAATTGATGGACAGAATGCAGAACAATGTCATACATTCACCCCAGTACAGAGATCTGGGCCTAAATCCATCGTTTTTTTGCTCACCATGCCATTCCAGTTTGGACCCAGCCATATGCAAATCAGTCTTGACCCTGCGCCCAATGGGAACAGTCCAGCCCGAACTGCCAGGCCAGGTCCTCCCTGGACTGGAAACAAGCATCCTAGGACCGGTTTCGGGCTTTCAGCCCTCATCAGCTAGGATAGCTTGACTCCAGTGGCATGGAGAGCACGGGACCCACGTCTGGGCATACCCGTCCCACTCGGGGTGACAAATGCAAAAAAAAACATTGATGGACTGAATGCAGAACAATGTCATACATTCACCCCAGTACAGAGATCTGGGCCTAAATCCATCGTTTTTTGCTCACCATGCCATTCCAGTTTGGACCCAGCCATATGCAAATCAGTCTTGACCCTGCACCCAATGGGAACAGTCCAGCCCGAACTGCCAGGCCAGGTCCTCCCTGGACTGGAAACAAGCATCCTAGGACCGCTTTCGGGCTTTCAGCCCTCATCAGCCAGGATAGCTTGACTCCAGTGGCATGGAGAGCACGGGACCCACGTCTGGGCATACCCGTCCCACTCGGGGTGACAAATGCAAAAAAAACAATTGATGGACAGAATGCAGAACAATGTCATACATTCACCCCAGAACAGAGATCTGGGCCTAAATCCATCATTTTTTTGCTCACCATGCCATTCCAGTTTGGACCCAGCCATATGCAAATCAGTCTTGACCCTGCGCCCAATGGGAACAGTCCAGCCCGAACTGCCAGGCCAGGTCCTCCCTGGACTGGAAACAAGCATCCTAGGACCGCTTTCGGGCTTTCAGCCCTCATCAGCCAGGATAGCTTGACTCCAGTGGCATGGAGAGCACGGGACCCATGTCTGGGCATACCCGTCCCACTCGGGGAGACAAATGCAAAAAAAACAATTGATCGACAGAATGCAGAACAATGTCATACATTCACCCCAGTACAGAGATCTGGGGCTAAATCCATCGTTTTTTTGCTCACCATGCCATTCCAGTTTGGACCCAGCCATATGCAAATCAGTCTTGACCCTGCGCCCAATGGGAACAGTGCAGCCCGAACTGCCAGGCCAGGTCCTCCCTGGACTGGAAACAAGCATCCTAGGACCGGTTTCAGGCTTTAAGCCCTCATCAGCCAGGATAGCTTGACTCCAGTGGCATGGAGAGCACGGGACCCACGTCTGGGCATACCCGTCCCACTCGGGGTGACAAATTCAAAAAAAACAATTGATGGACAGAATGCAGAACAATGTCATACATTCACCCCAGTACAGAGATCTGGGCCTAAATCCATCATTTTTTTGCTCACCATGCCATTCCAGTTTGGACCCAGCCATATGCAAATCAGTCTTGACCCTGCGCTCAATGGGAAGAGTCCAGCCCGAACTGCCAGGCGAGGTCCTCCCTGGACTGGAAACAAGCATCCTAGGACCGGTTTTGGGCTTTCAGCCCTCATCAGCCAGGATAGCTTGACTCCAGTGGCATGGAGAGCACGGGACGCACGTCTGGGCATACCCGTCCCACTCGGGGTGACAAATGCAAAAAAACAATTGATGGACAGAATGCAGAACAATGTCATACATTCACCCCAGTACAGAGATCTGGGCCTAAATCCATCGTTTTTGCTCACCATGCCATTCCAGTTTGGACCCAGCCATATGCAAATCAGTCTTGACCCTGCGCCCAATGGGAACAGTCCAGCCCGAACTGCCAGGCCAGGTCCTCCCTGGACTGGAAACAAGCATCCTAGGACCGGTTTCGGGCTTTCAGCCCTCATCAGCCAGGATAGCTTGACTCCAGTGGCATGAAGAGCACGGGACCCACGTCTGGGCATACCCGTCCCACTCGGGGTGACAAATGCAAAAAAAACAATTGATGGACAGAATGCAGAACAATGTCATATGTTCACCCCAGTACAGAGATCTGGGCCTAAATCCATCGTTTTTTTGCTCACCATGCCATTCCAGTTTGGACCCAGCCATATGCAAATCAGTCTTGACCCTGCGCCCAATGGGAACAGTCCAGCCCGAACTGCCAGCCCAGGTCCTCCCTGGACTGGAAACAAGCATCCTAGGACCGGCTTCGGGCTTTCAGCCCTCATCAGCCAGGATAGCTTGACTCCAGTGGCATGGAGAGCACGGGACCCACGTCTGGGCATACCCGTCCCACTCGAGTGACAAATGCAAAAAAACAATTGATGGACAGAATGCAGAACAATGTCATACATTCACCCCAGTACAGAGATCTGGGCCTAAATCCATCGTTTTTGCTCACCATGCCATTCCAGTTTGGCCCCAGCCATATGCAAATCAGTCTTGACCCTGCGCCCAATGGGAACAGTCCAGCCCGAACTGCCAGGCCAGGTCCTCCCTGGACTGGAAACAAGCATCCTAGGACCGGTTTCGGGCTTTCAGCCCTCATCAGCCAGGATAGCTTGACTCCAGTGGCATGGAGAGCACGGGACCCACGTCTGGGCATACCTGTCCCACTCGGGGTGACAAATGCAAAAAAAACAATTGATGGACAGAATGCAGAACAATGTCATACATTCATCCCAGTACAGAGATCTGGGCCTAAATCCATCGTTTTTTTGCTCACCATGCCATTCCAGTTTGGACCCAGCCATATGCAAATCAGTCTTGACCCTGCGCCCAATGGGAACAGTCGAGCCCGAACTGCCAGGCCAGGTCCTCCCTGGACTGGAAACAAGCATCCTAGGACCGGTTTCAGGCTTTCAGCCCTCATCAGCCAGGATAGCTTGACTCCAGTGGCATGGAGAGCACGGGACCCACGTCTGGTCATAACCGTCCACTCGGGGTGACAAATGCAAAAAAAACAATTGATGGACAGAATGCAGAACAATGTCATACATTCACCCCAGTACAGAGATCTGGGCCTAAATCCATCGTTTTTTTGCTCACCATGCCATTCCAGTTTGGACCCAGCCATATGCAAATCAGTCTTGACCCTGCGCCCAATGGGAACAGTCCAGCCCGAACTGCCAGGCCAGGTCCTCCCTGGACTGGAAACAAGCATCCTAGGACCGCTTTCGGGCTTTCAGCCCTCATCAGCCAGGATAGCTTGACTCCAGTGGCATGGAGAGCACGGGACCCACGTCTGGGCATACCCGTCCCACTCGGGGTGACAAATGCAAAAAAAACAATTGATGGACAGAATGCAGAACAATGTCATACATTCACCCCAGTACAGAGATCTGGGCCTAAATCCATCGTTTTTTTGCTCACCATGCCATTCCAGTTTGGACCCAACCATATGCAAATCAGTCTTGACCCTGCGCCCAATGGGAACAGTCCAGCCCGAACTGCCAGGCCAGGTCTCCCTGGACTGGAAACAAGCATCCTAGGACCGGTTTCGGGCTTTCAGCCCTCATCAGCCAGGATAGCTTGACTCCAGTGGCATGGAGAGCAGGGGACCCACGTCTGGGCATACCCGTCCCACTCGGGGTGACAAATGCAAAAAAAAAACAATTGATGGACAGAATGCAGAACAATGTCATACATTCACCCCAGTACAGAGATCTGGGCCTAAATCCATCGTTTGTTTGCTCACCATGCCATTTCAGTTTGGGCCCTGGTCACCCTTGTGGCGGTAAAGAGGCCACAGAAGATTGACTGAAATGGTTAACGGGAGTCCTCCTACATACTCCCTAGGCCAGCACTGAGGGGGAGAGACGGTAAGCTCTCCACAGAGAGAATGGGGACACCGGCTGGGGGGGTAAGGGCGCCAGGTCACAAGCTAGGGCATGAGGCAGCGGCCCCTGGGTATTCCCTACGAGCCTCCTTGTCAGCCTGGTGGTAGAGGGGTGGGCCCTAAAATGGCAGACAAGGACCAGAGGGCTGGGGCTCACCTCTCAAGGATGCAGATGGGTTGTGCCTGGCGTGGTTCTCAGTTGGGGGATGCGAGCTGGATGGCCCCTTGGTGCTGGAGCGATAGAATGTCTTATAGATAAGGAAGTCAGTCGGTTAGGCTGATTGTTTATGATTGCCAATATTAAAAGTGTGAATATGGATTTGTGCAATGTGTAAATAAGTAATTTCAATTTGTCATGTTTATGTGTGATAGTGTTATAATAAACATGGCCGTTTGTACCCACATTTATGGTATCAAGTATTGGTTGTGGGATTTTTGGGGGGTGGGGCTGGGAGCATCCTAGGGGGTCCGGGCTCTATGGAAAGTGCAAAAATTAGAGAGCGCGCCATTAGGGCCCGGCCACCTGGGATTCCGGCCACGTCCACCTTGCATGCCGGGGTAGCCCGATTGGCGACTGGCAAGTGTGAACTGCTTCCGGGTCACCTTGTGACGTAGTTCCGGCTGGGACCGGCGCTGGGAGGGGAGGAGCTGGAGCCTATTTATGCTGGAGGGCTCCAGACTTCGTTCTCTCTCTATCCCGCGCCGGCCCCAGTCAGTCACCAACGTGGAATCTCCCACCCACCCGTCCCTCAGATTAGGTATTTGGGTAGGGGTAGGCGGTAAAGAGGCCACAGAAGATTGACTCACATGGTTAACGGGAGTCCTCCTACATACTCCCTAGGCCAGCACTGAGGGGGAGAGACGGTAAGCTCTCCGCAGAGAGAATGGGGACACCGGCTGGGGGGGCAAGGGCGCCAGGTCACAAGCTAGGGCATGGGGCAGCGGCCCCTGGGTATTCCCTACGAGCCTCCTTGTCACCCTGGTGGTAGAGGAGTGGACCCTAAAATGGCAGACAAGGACCAGAGGGCTGGGGCTCACCTCTCAAGGACGCACGTGGGTTGCGCCTTGCGTGGTTCTCAGTTGGGGGATGCGAGCCGGAGGGCCCCTTGGTGCTGGAGCGATAGAATGTCTTATAGATAAGGAAGTCAGTTGGTTAGGCTGATTGTTTATGATTGCCAATATTAAAAGTGTGAATATGGATTTGTGCAATGTATAAATAAGTAATTTCAATTTGTCATGTTTATGTGTGATAGTGTTATAATAAACATGGCCGTTTGTACCCACATTTATGGTATCAAGTATTGATTGTGGGATTTTTGGGGGGCGGGGCTGGGAGCATCCTAGGGGGTCCGGGCTCTATACTGCAGGGTAAGGTAGAGGGATTCGATGGATAGGTAGAGCTTTTGCAATAGAATAGAGAGGTTTCAGTGATCATCGATTCGTCATGTGCCTAAGCTTTGGCTTACTCACTATAATCAGCGAAAGTCGAAATGGAAAATCTGAACAGGCATAAAATCAATCTGTTAAGGGAAACCATGAAATATATTGTGGAATCACTTCGCAAGGCCATAAAAATGTGGCATATACCAAGAATTAATTTTTCAATTTTTTGGTAGGCTGGGGGTAAGAACTTAGGAAATAATAAAGGAGTGAAGTGGGCGAAGGGAAACACACCCTGTGTGTTTGGTTTGCAATGCATTGAAAACTTTGTAAATGCAGCATTAACTGAAGCAGACACACATTGCACAGCCAAAACTGCAGTCACAAATTGAACTATGCTGCACTTCGGTCAGGGTGGTGAAATGCCGTGGGCAAGGAGGGGTGATGAATGATAATGGGTGGGATACATATCTGCCTCGCTTAACAAATACAGTGGGTCAAGGTATTAGAGGAAAAATTAAAATACCCCCACTTTTAACCATAGCTTTCATAACCATAAAACAAAGTAAGCAAAGTAGGTAAGCAGCATACCCCTCTCCAGAAGAGCTCCCTTGTTTATTCATCCAAGCAATCCTTTCCTTCTTTCTACTATATTCACCCATAGCAACCATGATTTAGGCTTTAATTTCTCTCATCCAGTCTTTCACCAAAATTTCCAATCCATTATCCATCCATTCAGTATCCACCCATTCTTTCAATCATCCTTTCACCCATCCATCCATTTATCCAATACCCACCCACGCACCCTTTCACCAAGCCATGCATTGTCCCACCTATATACCATTTCATCCATCCTTTCTTTTAACCCTCTGTTCTTTCCCACTTCCCTCAAGCCATTATTTTTAGCGTTCATTATGTGAGCTGTTGCTGAGTTGCAGATAGAAGAGGCCATAACTCAGCCACTGCTGTAGCTTGTAAAGTGGGTGTTTCACGATCACTAGTTATGACGACACCCTTGTAGCTAGTGAGTATAATATTAATTGTCAATGAGCAATCAATGTGGCTTACTACCGCCCGTCCCTGCAGCCACTTCTCCCCCTCAAACTGAATCTCCTTCTCCTCCTGCAGCAGCACTTGAGCCAGCGGCACTCTATGTGGCTGGAAAAAAAATTATACATTTTTTAGATGCCAGATATGCCTCCCCTTAATTTTTTTAATTACAAAAAAATACAACCGCAATACATCACTACAGTATCTTCTATCAAAAATATCACTCTGGGCATTTTGTTGCTTCACAATGTTAGAAAAGCCAGGTAGTGAAGCCAACCAAAAGCTTTTTGTAATGGAGGGGCAGAGCTATAGCCTAGGACGATGATGACTCTGAGTCACTGAAGCGCAAGGAAGGGGTGGAATAATAATGGTCAATAAAAGACATATGGTGTTGGTTGGCAAATGCAATGAGACCTCATACTTACCAGTCATCCTGCATTATCATGGGAACTGCTGGTATACTGTATAAAAGAATTACACAACCCAACATTGGGGTTCGGGGGATGGTCCCTGACCATGGCCACTCTCTCGTTAACTGTTAGAGCATGAGCAAGAAAAACAAGCCTTCTCAGCAAGCATACATGGTGAATATTATTTATAATACTAGCTTACTTGGGCCTGCAATCTTCACAGTAGTACCAAAATTCTGTTCTTAGTCTTACAGTACCACAATGTATATAGGTGAGAGGGAAAGATTACCAAAAAAGCAGAAGAAAACTACAGACTAATAAAGACCGTAAAAAGTCAGCTACCAAAAAAAAAAACATAAAATAAAAAGATAATGCAGGGATAACAGGAATTAATCAAAATTTGTATAGGGGAGTTGGAAAAAAAGGCGACAGTAAAAAAACAAGACAAAATTAAAAGTAGTATAAATAGTGGACAGAGATAAAAGTTAAGGAAATAATAATAATAAATAATAGGACTTACTGGACTGAGCTAAGCCCTCAGCTGTGGCGCTGGTGGTCGGTTCTTCCTCCCCAGCTCTTCTTGACCCCCCTCTGCCCTGCCACTCTTCTTGCCCTTGGGTGATGATGTAAGAAATAAAGAAGATAAAAAAGATTGGTGGTATAGTTAATCTCCACAAAAATATTATGACAAGCAAACGCAGTAACATTGTACTTATCTAAATCAGATCGCCTATAGTACTAGTATTTGGCTAATGTTGAGTTGGCCATACTAATCCTAAAATCCCTATTCCAAATTTCTTTAACAAAAACTACATTTGGAACTAATGCATTGCAATGAATGAGATTTGATTATATTCTCATTTCTCAATCCCCTTGATTGACCTACTCAGTCTCCCTTTTTTGCATAGATGCATACTAGTACCACACATCACTGTGAAATTGCTTGGGACTGTACATGCTACATAAAGAAAGTCACAGAGAAAGCTAACTCACTGATAACACTAATTCACTATGGTGACAGGAGGACAGACTTCTGAAATAATCAGCCAAAGTGAGCACTGACTAGTATGATTAGGTAGTGCCGAGCACGTGCCTAGCTCGAATTGGATCACATAATAATATTCTTAATGTAAACTAAACATAACTTACCTCTGAGTGTAAGCAGCATGATATTTGGAAAAACAGTGTTAGAATTATAGAACACAAACACAACAAATAGTTAATACTCACCGAGCCCCGCAATCTCAATGCCTAGCAGGTCGAGCAGGTCCTGCTCCAGGTCTAGGATATCCGCCCAGTGGTGCGTCAGCTGCTGGGTGGTGCACTGGACTTGGCAGGTGCGCCGCATACACCTGTGAACCCTTCCCTACACAGTCGACACTCCCGTAGGGTATACCCACTGCCAGGCCTGCCACCTGCTGCCAGCATGGAAGGGAGGTGGCACTGCACAAAAAAAACTAGTGCTGCCACCTCCACCCTTTGGTGGCACCGCCGCCCTCAAGGAAGGTGCCTGCTGCTGACAGTTCAGGGGGGCTTGGCACCGCCACTTCCCTGGTCGCCCTGCTCTGCCATGGCACTGGGTAGGTTGAAAAAAAGAAAAGAAACAGGAGAAGGAAGGGTGGGAGGAAGGGAGGGAGGGAGGAAGGAAGGAAGGAAGGAAGGAAGGAAGGAAGGAAGGAAGGAAGGAAGGAAGGAAGGAAGGAAGGAAGGAAGGAAGGAAGGAAGGAAAGGGAAAATAAACAAAAATTTAAAAAAAAATTAAAAAGGAAAAATTGTAAAATACACAGACACAAAAACACACACTAACACAATAAATAAAAAGAGGGGTCGATTAATTAAGAGGGCGGAGGATTGAAAAGATTAAGAAGGGATTCAAAAACAGGCCCAGCACCATGAATAGAGTAAGAAAACAAGATGGCTGCACAGGTGCAAACCGCATGGTGCCATTAGTGCACGATTTTAAACGTGAGGACGTACTCTGCATTGAATTTGACGTAAAAACGCAATGCAAACAGTGGCAGTGGGAGCCTCTGCCCACCTGCGTAACTCCTCATAGAGCAGCTGATTTTTTTTACCTCTTTGTGGAGTTTCACGTAGCGTGACTCGGCGAACTCCGCCCAGGCCTACATTTCTCCAGAAAAACAACTAAGTCAGAAGGTAAACCTTCCATGGGAAAGAACTTGGTCCCTGTATCCAACCTGAGCTCCACTGCTGTTGGCCTTAACTTTTGACTTTGACCAGGTCTAGCACCACCAGATACCTCTGGTTGGTGCTTGGTGCTCTTTGGCGCTAGAAACATCTAAAACTTTGAAGAATCATATTTCCGGTTCGCTGAATCAGATTTTTGACTTTAGGCTGTTGTCCAATAAGAAGGTTTTATGGAGAGATGTGTGGGTGTCTTTACCTTTGTTTGTGGTCGTTGAAAACTTCATGGAAAACCTAATTACAAGAGGAGGTGAGATGATCAGTGCAATAGTCAAGGACACCATCAATAAAACTCTTTATGCTGCCAGGTGACCGGTATAAGATGTTCTGTCTTCCTGTTTTTGCTGTTGTGTTTGTAATTTCCAAAGTGAGGCTTTGGAATGAGCAGTGTCATTCATTGAGTTAACCGTTTTGTATTTAAGGGACTTTCTTTAGGATAAATGCAAATCTCCACCACTTTTTTCTGCATTATTAAGGTGGAGGATGTTGTATTCTAGCAGTAATATAGTGGTATAGAGGGTGAGCAAAACCAAGGCTCCGTGAGTGGAGTAGCTTCAAGGTCAAAGTCTTCAATGAGGGTGGATGTAGACCAAAAACCTGCACCTCTGACCTGTCATTTAGGAGATGAGTCACTGGGTTGATGTGATTCTTCTAAAGTTGCATAGGCAGATTGATCTTTGATTGTGTTTAAGACTTCAAGAGAAAGTGGAAATAGAATGTGTTGTGAGATATTTGATCAGAGAGTATTCACGTGTGGATTTGTTACATACAATGTACATGGAGGAATTTTACAAAGCATTGGGACTGGTGTATGTGTTGGACTCTGTAGGAGTAGGTGTTTTCAAGTGCAAGTGAGATGTAATGGGGGGGGGCTGGATATCAATCTCTGGTAGGAGAGTGTTCATGGGAGAGAGACAGAGATTTTGGTTGCCAAGCTCTACATCAATTTATACAGGTAATTCAATTTCAGTTTGATGTCAAATAGCTCATTCTGGGGAGTGGTTGAAGAGATTCCTGCACTGCTTATTAGTATATAGCTGTAATGGGACCCCTTAAGACATCGCAACATGATTTGCCAAATTTTGAGGCCGCAAAAATAAATAAATTGAGACCACAAAAAGCAAAATGTGTTGTAATTTGTACAGCCACAAAATGTGCCTGTCACTAACACTGTGGCCCAGCCAGCAAACCAGTTCTGAGCAGCAAGCTTGTGGTGCAGAACGAGATGTCCGATGCCACAGAGAGTTCCAGAATAGAGTTTAAAAGGTGTGCTCTCTCTGGCTCCATCCAGACATGTCGCTTCTCAGCGTGACATACGCTGTGAAGAGAGCTGTTAATGTGCTCCCTGCATCCTCCTCCCATCTTAATGTAAGGAGGGTGGAGAACAGCAGTATGTTTTTCAGGCTACTCAGTGATACGGAGGGGTAGGAGAGGAGTAGAAAGGGAAAACTAAAAGGCCATGGAGGGTGAGGGAAAGGGGGACAGGAAATACTGGTGACCAGGGTGGTGGCCGAAAAGCAAAGGAGGAGGACTGTCAGGGACAGGTAGGAGGAAGGGCAGGAAGACAGCACTGGGAGACAAAAGAAAAGAAGGACGGGTGTGAGGACTAGTAGAAAGACTGCGAAAGGAGACCATAACACTGACATCCCTGGTAAGTCAAAGTCCCCAGAAGTGTTTTTCTCCTTTTTATACAGGCTTGGCACAGTTATTTTGAGGTTCTTGAAGGCAGACTCTGCCTGCATGAAGCTCAAAGTCACCTCGCAGAGCAGGAGAGAAAATCAAAACACCTTTCTCCTGCCCACCATCTTTTATTGTCCTAGCGCACAGCTGTATCAAAAAAAAGGAGGATCAATTAAGCTTCCAGTGCTGAGTCAATAACAGGTGGGTCAATTAAGCTTCTAAGTGTTTTTTAAAGAGTTTGGCAGATGGGTTACTGAGTCATAAAGGTGAGGCTTTCCCGTCCACCTTATTACAAGTGTATTATATCCTATGGCACTTGTAATAAAGTGGATGAGATATCGGCCATGTTTGTGATGGAGTACCCTGACCACTAAACTCTAAATCGAGCTGAAAGTATCATCTAACATTTCTGCAAGTGAAACAGTTTGCAAGCTAACATTATAAACAAGCATTGGCAATGCCAATAGTTCTGGCTTATGAATGCACTGTCAAGCCAGACCAAAAAATCCATGTAGGCTATTGACTGCCCTATTCCCATCTGTGCTGCTACCACAGTCACACAAATTATCTAGTTATTTAAGATGCTTTAATAGCATTACAGTGGCACGTGTGAGTCAGTTAAAGCTCAAGCTCAGGCAGCTGGATAAACAAACGAAAAGATCACAGCTGTGTGGCGGACAGGCACTTTTTGTGGAAGCACACAACTTCTGCCCAATCAAAACATGTACTCCTGGCTCCCAACATCTGGGCGGAGCCAAAGCCCCACTCCTGGTGGTTCTCACATAATTGTCTGGTGACAGCTTTACTGTCACGCCAGGTCATAAATGTGAGTCCAGCAAACATTGAAAAGTATTACCACCGCCGCGCAATGTCAAAGGTCCAGAGTAGTGTACTAGCCATGGTTCAAATGCATTTTTCAGAATCTTTAGGAATTAAAAGATATGTTTCATTCGTAATGAGGCTGCATGAATTAAACTAATCTTATGTATGGAAGAGCCTGTCTGCCTGTTTAAGCGCCAGTACTTTACAAGATAATAATTCACTGAAAGACTGAGCAGATCTGCCCGCCTTGTATAGATGCACATTAATTTTGTACACATTATTTTAAAGCAGCAGCAAAACACACACCGAAAGTCTTACCTGGTTTCATTCCCCTCCTTGTATTCACTTCTGTAGAACCCGGCCAGGTCATCTGCCAGCTCTCCCGTGAACTGACTGCGCAGAACATATGTTTTACCAACTTCTAGGTCTCTGTTCAGCTCCACCACCAGATACTGGGTCGGTACCTCCAGCCATGATCTCGTAATGCCCGGAGCAGTGGATCCATCGGTGGCAACCAGTGAAACGAGAAATCCGCCCTGCGTTGTGTAGTTCAGCTTGTTGCTGTGAATCAGGACGAGGTTAGTGGCGATTTCGCACCTAAAATACACGGTGCTTCTCCCTTTAAAGATGTAGAGGCCTTGGGAGTTCTTCTCCAGGTAGGGCTGCAGCTCCACGTCGTAATGTTGAGGGATCAGGGATTTGGGGAGACGTCTCCTGTTCCACGGGTTGTTTGGCTGTGGAGTGGTGGGTTCTGTGGTTGTTCCTGTCCCGTTTGTGGGCACGGTGGGACTTGGTCTCATATTTTTATACATTTCCTTAGAATATACGACGGACAGCCCAATGATCGTAGCAATAGCAGTCACGGCAAACAAGATGCACACCATGGCCAGCAAGTTGCTGATGTAGAAGCCTTTCGCCATTTTCACAACTGATAATTATTTTGCAAAATGAGAAAGTGGACTGCTCCGCGATCCTTTTGAATGTCTGCAAGGCACTGTCAGCAGAAGGTCGATTAGTCCACAGCTGACCGAGAAAATATTAACTTGAGGGCAACAAGGTAAAGCCGCTCACTCGGAAACAGCTACTCCTGTTGAAAAAATACAAAAATCAGTGATGCTGAAAGTAGTGTTAGTCCATAAATCCAACAGTCCATCAATCTGCGTTTACATTTCTGTAATGAAGAACTTTCCAAGTATTCCTAAAGTACCGTGCAGACAGCCAGAGTGCTGGGATATTTTCTCTGACTGGTTCATTGTTTATAAACCCATAAATCACATCCGGGCTATACATATGCTATGCAGTGTAGAATGCAGCTATAGCTCTACAATTACTTGGAAATAAAAAGGTCATAGCTCCTCCAGTCATCAGCCCTGCATCAGCTCCAAGTGGAGGTCGCATGAAGTCTAAAATCCTTGCATCCCTGCACAATTGCACCCTAGGTAAAGCCTCTCATTCATGCCACACCTGTGGAGAGAGGATTTGCCCCACCCCACTGAGACTGCTATCAGTCCCTCCTATCATGACGGTGTTTAGTCCTTTAGAGTCTGAGGAACATCTGCAGGAGAACCTCTTATTCCCACACTAGATCAAAGCATCAGATACATCAATTTAACGAGTCAGTGGTCTGAAGACACATTAAGTCAATTCCCAAGGTTTACTTTGACCTAAGTGTTGGACTATTTCAGCGACGTCACAGTTTTGCTCTGGTGCTAAAGTAAATCCCACTTTTTTTTAGTATCCTTGTGCCAACAGGGTAAGGAGTCAGCTGGCCAGAGTTGTTTGTCACCAACAGAAACAGCAACTGACATACAGAGAGAAGAGAACATATGTGGGATTCAAAGAAGAAGACAGCGTTTTAAACAAAAAGCAGCAGCTGTGGGAGAGCTACTTTATATGTTTCTGGCCTATCTGATCTAGCCGTAGAAACTTTAAGTCGCACAACATTAATCTAGTACTTCCTTATGGAAGTAAACGTAGGCCAGTTTTAATTAGTGTTTGCTTGATGCTGGTAGATATGTTTTTGAATGAATGAATGAACGGATGACTGAGTGAATGGATGAATGAATGAATCTGTCATTCATATAGCGCAACTGTTACCTCAAAAAGCTCTGCCAAAGCGCTCCCAGGCCAACCCATAAGCAAGGAGGAGAAAAGTCTGTAACTAAACAAGAAATAGTTAAATGGTTATGTTGAAGAGGTAAATTTGTTACTGTTTTCTTAAACTTTCATAGTTAGACTGTTTTGTTATATCTAGGGACTAACATCAAATGTTGCAGGGTACAGAGAAAACAGTACCGAACAAATATTGTAGATGTATGGCTATCCAGTCTGATGTTGTTTACTGCCTTGTGGGAGAGACATAGCGCCTTAAAATGGGCCCTCTGAGCAACTAGCAGCCAGAGGCATGGGTGGAAATGAACAGCAATCATTGCAGGAGAAACTAGCAAATCCCAGAGATCGGGGGGTCACAATATTGTTGACCACAATATCTCAGGACAAAATATCAAAAAGGTAAGTGCACAGAAGGAGGTGAGGATTTACCATTCATAACTCCACATCTACGTGCCTTAAAGATATATATATATATCACCACATTACATGTATGTGTAGTTAGGTATAGAAAATGTATAGTAACTTACTTTGCAATATTTTGATCCTCTCTATTGTGGTCACAATATTGTGACATGTCAATATTTGAGATTCGATATTCCCAGCCCAGACCATAGAAATAAATGATTTTCGTTTTCGTAACAAGACCAAACAAGCTGCAGCGTTTTGTAGTACCTGTGCCCTGGGAATTAGATATTTTTTGCAAATAAATAATTGCTTTCCCCCCCCCACCCCTCACCCCCCACCACACATCCAACATACCTGTGTTTCTGTAATTCCTTAACCTATAGCATGTCTTGATTCGTGGACTATACCCTTCAGGATACTCCCCTCTTCTTTATAGTGTCAATCGGTGCGATGGCCCAATTCATGCCCCCATACTTTGCTTCTTGCCCGTACTTGCAGCAACAACCTGCATTACTGGTTCATCTCTTTTTGTGAACCCCTCACCCCATGTTGGGTATTCATTACACCCACAGAGTCTTCTGTCCCTCTTTTGTGCCTTCTATAACTTCCTGTACATTCATTCTGCTAGTGATGCAGCGGTGCAAGGTTCACTGCTCCTTCTACTACTCAACAAGAATGTACACACAGGTATGGGTAGGGGTCTGAACCTAAATTTGCTCCCCGTTAACGCTGCCAATCCATGTGTTTTCATCCATATGGTACTGCTATAAATCCTGCGCATCGTGTTTTATGTTCAGAACAAAGAAGACTTTGAAAATATTATGGCATACATTCTCTCGGTCAAGCCTTTTGCCGCGCCTTAGAATGACATTCCACTACTAGTCTTTGCAACAAACTTAACAATCAGCGCTTGTCTCGTTTTTAAAACTTATCATAACACATTTAGGGTCAGTCCGCGAGTGTAGCAATCACCCATGACAGTCAAGTCAAATCCATACCCCGCTTAAATTGTCATCATGTTTGAGTCTCACTCTGAGCCTATCATTACAAGAGGTCCTCGGGGTGCAGACGTGATAACGGATCCATTTCTAACTTTCTATTAAAGTTCAACAGAGATTTCAAAATAATTTTATATGGTCCATGCATGCTGCGCTAATGTGAATTATACCTGTACGGTGAGTGTTCTATAGCGCCGCGAATATGAATGGGATGTTCCTCTCAGACAATGTAATGCTGAGTGTAGGGGTGTCTACAGCGGGTCATTTTATGCTGAGAATGGAGCTGCAAACACTGGACTATTTTTGTTGTACGTGAAGGTGTAGGAGAAAGCCGATATGTTGGTGTTGCCTGCACTTGATCTTTGTCTAAGTGACTTCAGAACCGCGTGCTTCAGAGAGGCCAACATTGAGTGTGAAGGGGGTTCCTCATGATGCCAATTCCTGTTGCAGTGTGTGAATGAGTCAGTGTGGCATTTCTGCATCCCACAGGTTAATGAATGGGCTGGACGTGTCTGCAGTTCACAGACGGTGAGTGTGAAGCTCGAGATTTTTTTTACAGTTCCATGTCAGCTGCAGTGTGTTGGAGAGTGCAGGCACACACGTGTGGGACAGGTGGATGATAAGACCTAAAGTAAATGCATCAGACATTTATTTTCTTGGCAAGACTTTAAGACACTTTAAAGCAGTGAATCAAGATTTTATAAGATAACTTACTGGTCAGTGAAGAGATGCATAATTCTACAACAGTTTCATCCAAAGTTAGAGACATGCATTCATGAGGCAGTATGATGGTGAGAGACATGCATTCATGAGGCAGTATAATGGTGAGAGACATGCATTCATGAGGTGGTATAATGGTGAGAGTGCAGGGGTATTCATGAGGTGGTATGATGGTGACAGCGCAGGAGTATTCATGAGGCAGTATGATGGTGAGAGCGCAGGGGTAGTCATGAGGTGGTATGAGGGTGAGAGCGCAGGAGTATTCATGAGGCGGTATGATGGTGAGAGCGCAGGAGTATTCATGAGGCGGTATGATGGTGAGAGTGCAAGAGTATTTATGAGGCGGTATGATGGTGAGAGTGCAGGAGTATTCATGAGGCGGTATGATGGTGAGAGGGCAGGAGTATTCATGAGGTGGTATAGTGATGAGAGCGCAGGAGTATTCATGAGGTGGTATAGTGATGAGAGCGCAGGAGTATTCATGAGGCGGTATGATGATGAGAGCGCAGGAGTATTCATGAGGTGGTATGATGGTGAGAGCGCAGTAGTATTCATGAGGTGGTATGATGGTGAGAGCGCAGGGGTATTCATGAGGTGGTATGATGGTGAGAGCGCAGGAGTATTCTTGAGGCGGTATGATGGTGAGAGCGCAGGAGTATTCATGAGGTGGTATGATGGTGAGAGCACAGGAGTATTCATGAGGCGGTATGATGGTGAGAGCACAGGAGTATTCATGAGGCGGTATGATGGTGAGAGCACAGGAGTATTCATGAGGTAGTATGATGAGAGCGCAGGAGTATTCATGAGGGGGTATGATGGTGAGAGCGAAGGAGTATTCATGAGGCGGTATGATGGTGAGAGTACATTAGTATTCATGACGCGGTATGATGATGAGAGCGAAGGAGTATTCATGAGGCGGTATGATGGTGAGAGTACATTAGTATTCATGACTCGGTATGATGGTGAGAGCGCAGGAGTATTCATGAGGAGGTATGATGGTGAGAGCGCAGGAGTATTCATGAGGTGATATGATGGTGAAAGCGCAGGAGTATTCATGAGGTGGTATAGTAATAAGAGCGCAGTAGTATTCATGAGGTGATATGATGATGAGAGCGCAGGAGTATTCATGAGGGGGTATGATGGTGAGAGCGAAGGAGTATTCATGAGGTGGTATGATGGTGAGAGTACATTAGTATTCATGACGCGGTATGATGATGAGAGTGCAGGAGTATTCATGAGGTGCTATGATGGTGAGAGCGCAGGGGTATTCATGAGGTGGTATTATGGTGAGAGCGCAGGAGTATTCATGAGGCGATATGATGGTGAGAGCGCAGGGGTATTCATGAGGTGGTATGATGGTGAGAGCGCAGGAGTATTCATGAGGCGGTATAATGATGAGAGGGCAGGAGTATTCATGAGGTGATATGATGATGAGAGCGCAGGAGTATTCATGAGGAAGTATGATGGTGAGAGTACATTAGTATTCATGACGCGGTATGATGGTGAGAGCGCAGGAGTATTCATGAGGAGGTATGATGGTGAGAGTGCAGGAGTATTCATGAGGCAGTATGATGATGAGAGCGCAGGAGTGTTCATGAGGTGATATGATGGTGAGAGTGCAGGAGTATTCATGAGGTGGTATAGTGATGAGAGCGCAGGAGTATTCATGAGGTGGTATGATGATGAGAGCGCAGGAGTATTCATGAGGCGGTATGAAGGTGAGAGTACATTAGTATTCATGACTCGGTATGATGGTGAGAGCGCAGGAGTATTCATGAGGAGGTATGATGGTGAGAGCGCAGGAGTATTCATGAGGTGATATGATGGTGAAAGCGCAGGAGTATTCATGAGGTGGTATAGTAATGAGAGCGCAGAAGTATTCATGAGGTGATATGATGAGGAGAGCGCAGGAGTATTCTTGAGGTGGTATGATGGTGAGAGCACAGGAGTATTCATGAGGCGGCATGATGGTGAGAGTACATTAGTATTCATGACGCTGTATGATGGTGAGAGCGCAGGAGTATTCATGAGGAGGTATGATGGTGAGAGCGCAGGGGTATTCATGAGGTGGTATGATGGTGAGAGCACAGGGGTATTCATGAGGTGGTATGATGGTGAGAGCGCAGGAGTATTCATGACACGGTATGATGATGAGAGCGCAGGAGTATTCATGAGGTGGTATGATGGTGAGAGCGCAGGTGTATTCTTGAGGTGGTATGATGGTGAGAGCGCAGGGGTATTCATGAGGTAGTATGATGGTGAGAGCGCAGGAGTTTTCATGAGGCGGTATGATGGTGAGAGCGCAGGGGTATTCATGAGGCGGTATGATGGTGAGAGCGCAGGAGTATTCATGAGGTGGTATGATGGTGAGAGCGCAGGAGTATTCATGAGGTGGTATGATGGTGAGAGCGCAGGAGTATTCATGAGGTGGTATGATGGTGAGAGCGCAGGCGTATTCATGAGCTGGTATGATGGTGAGAGAGCAGGAGTATTCATGAGGTGGTATAGTGATGGAGAGCGCAGGAGTATTCATGAGGCGGTATGATGGTGAGAGCGCAGGAGTATTCATGAGGCGGTATAGTGATGAGAGCGCAGGAGTATTCATAAGGTGGTATGATGGTGAGAGCGCAGGAGTATTCATGAGGTGGTATGATGCTGAGAGCGCAGGAGTATTCATGAGGTGGTATGATGGTGAGAGCGCAGGCATATTCATGAGCTGGTATGATGGTGAGAGAGCAGGAGTATTCATGAGGTGGTATAGTGATGGAAAGCGCAGGAGTATTCATGAGGCGGTATGATGGTGAGAGCGCAGGAGTATTCATGAGGCGGTATAGTGATAAGAGCGCAGGAGTATTCATGAGGTGGTATGATGGTGAGAGCGCAGGAGTATTCATGAGGTGGTATGATGGTGAGAGCGCAGGAGAATTCATGAGGTGGTATGATGTGAGAGCGCAGGAGTATTCATGAGGTGGCATGATGGTGAGAGCGCAGGGGTATTCATGAGGAGGTAGGATGGTGAGAGCGCAGGGGTATTCATGAGGTGGTATGATGGTGAGAGCGCAGGAGTATTCATGAGGTTGCATGATGGTGAGAGCGCAGGAGTATTCATGAGGCGGTATGATGGTGAGAGCGCAGGAGTATTCATGAGGTTGCATGATGGTGAGAGCGCCGGAGTATTCATGAGGTGGTATGATGGTGAGAGCGCAGGAGAATTCATGAGGTGGTATGATGGTGAGAGCGCAGGAGTATTCATGAGGTGGCATGATGGTGAGAGCGCAGGGGTATTCATGAGGAGGTAGGATGGTGAGAGCGCAGGGGTATTCATGAGGAGGTAGGATGGTGAGAGCGCAGGAGTATTCATGAGGCGGTATGATGGTGAGAGCGCAGGAGTATTCATGAGGTTGCATGATGGTGAGAGCGCAGGAGTATTCATGAGGTGGTATGATGGTGAGAGCGCAGGAGAATTCATGAGGTGGTATGATGGTGAGAGCACAGGAGTATTCATGAGGTGGCATGATGGTGAGAGCGCAGGGGTATTCATGAGGAAGTAGGATGGTGAGAGCGCAGGAGTATTCATGAGGCAGTATGATGATGAGAGCGCAGGAGTGTTCATGAGGTGATATGATGGTGAGAGTGCAGGAGTATTCATGAGGTGGTATAGTGATGAGAGCGCAGGAGTATTCATGAGGTGGTATGATGATGAGAGCGCAGGAGTATTCATGAGGCGGTATGAAGGTGAGAGTACATTAGTATTCATGACTCGGTATGATGGTGAGAGCGCAGGAGTATTCATGAGGAGGTATGATGGTGAGAGCGCAGGAGTATTCATGAGGCGGTATGATGGTGAGAGACATGCATTCATGAGGTGGCATGATGGTGAGAGTGCAGGAGTATTCATGAGGCGGTATGATGGTGAGAGACATGCATTCATGAGGTGGCATGATGGTGAGAATGCAGGAGTATTCATGAGGCGGTATGATGGTGAGAGCACAGGGGTATTCATGAGGTGGCATGATGATTAGAGCGCAGCAGTATTCATAAGGCAGTATGATGGTGAGAGCACAGGAGTATTCATGAGGCGGTATGATGGTGAGAGCGCAGGGGTATTCATGAGGGGGTATGATGGTGAGAGCGCAGGGGTATTCATGAGGTGGTATGATGATGAGAGCGCAGGAGTATTCATGAGGCGGTATGATGGTGAGAGATATGCATTCATGAGGTGATATGATGGTGAGAGCGCAGGGGTATTCATGAGGGGGTATGATGATTAGAGCGCAGGAGTATTCATGAGGCGGTATGATGGTGAGAGACATGCATTCATGAGGTGGTATGATGGTGAGAGCGCAGGGGTATTCGTGAGGGGGTATGATGGTGAGAGCGCAGGGGTATTCATGAGGTGGTATGATGGTGAGAGCGCAGGAGTATTCATGAGGCGGTATGATGGTGAGAGCGCAGGAGTATTCATGAGGCGGTATAGTGATGAGAGCGCAGGTGTATTCATGAGGTGGTATGATGATGAGAGCGCAGGAGTATTCATGAGGCGGTATGATGGTGAGAGCGCAGGGGTATTCATGAGGTGGTATGATGGTGAGAGCGCAGGGGTATTCGTGAGGTGGTATGATGGTGAGAGCGCAGGGGTATTCATGAGGTGGTATGATGGTGAGAGCGCAGGGGTATTCGTGAGGTGGTATGATGGTGAGAGCGCTGGGGTATTCATGAGGTGGTATGATGGTGAGAGCGCAGGGGTATTCGTGAGGTGGTATGATGGTGAGAGCGCAGGGGTATTCATGAGGGGGTATGATGGTGAGAGCGCAGGGGTATTCATGAGGTGGTATGATGATGAGAGCGCAGGAGTATTCATGAGATGGTATGATGGTGAGAGATATGCATTCATGAGGTGGTATGATGGTGAGAGCGCAGGGGTATTCATGAGGGGGTATGATGATTAGAGCGCAGGAGTATTCATGAGGCGGTATGATGGTGAGAGACATGCATTCATGAGGTGGTATGATGTTGAGAGCGCAGGAGTATGTGAGCGCTGGGGTATTCATGAGGTGGTATGATGGTGAGGGCGCAGGGGTATTCGTGAGGTGGTATGATGGTGAGAGCGCTGGGGTATTCATGAGGTGGTATGATGGTGAGAGCGCTGGGGTATTCATGAGGTGGTATGATGGTGAGAGCGCAGGGGTATTCGTGAGGTGGTATGATGGTGAGAGCGCTGGGGTATTCATGAGGTGGTATGATGGTGAGAGCGCTGGGGTATTCATGAGGTGGTATGATGGTGAGAGCGCTGGGGTATTCATGAGGTGGTATGATGGTGAGGGCGCAGGGGTATTCATGAGGTGGTATGATGGTGAGAGCCCTGGGGTATTCATGAGGTGGTATGATGGTGAGGGCGCAGGGGTATTCGTGAGGTGGTATGATGGTGAGAGCGCAGGGGTATTCATGAGGTGGTATGATGGTGAGAGCGCTGGGGTATTCATGAGGTGGTATGATGGTGAGGGCGCAGGGGTATTCGTGAGGTGGTATGATGGTGAGAGCGCTGGGGTATTCATGAGGTGGTATGATGGTGAGAGCGCTGGGGTATTCATGAGGTGGTATGATGGTGAGGGCGCAGGGGTATTCGTGAGGTGGTATGATGGTGAGAGCGCAGGGGTATTCATGAGGTGGTATGATGGTGAGAGCGCAGGGGTATTCGTGAGGTGGTATGATGGTGAGAGCGCTGGGGTATTCATGAGGTGGTATGATGGTGAGAGCGCTGGGGTATTCATGAGGTGGTATGATGGTGAGGGCGCAGGGGTATTCGTGAGGTGGTATGATGGTGAGAGCGCAGGGGTATTCATGAGGTGGTATGATGGTGAGAGCGCAGGGGTATTCGTGAGGTGGTATGATGGTGAGAGCGCTGGGGTATTCATGAGGTGGTATGATGGTGAGGATTTGCAGACACTTCACGGCGTGCAAACACCGACTGACTCTCGACGCCGGTGTTTGCCCCGAGGTGAATGCTGCATTCGTCCTCTCGCTCCCCTTCCCCCCTTGCCCCCTTGCCCACGGGTATTTTGCTACCTACAACTGCAGCGCTGTTAAATTAGGTGCTTCATTGCAGGCAGTGAAATGGCCGATGGCAAGAATGACACGTGTACCGATGGTGCGTGTGGCCGAACATTCACTAGGCAGCATGACGGGGATGTGGAGGTGCTTTCATAGGATAGTGTTGTGGTGGATGTAGAGTTACCTGTATAGGACTGTTTGAGGAGCTGGGAATGGATGAATCTGAGCTGGTTTAGGCAGAGCTACAAGACAGAAGGGGATTATGGAAGCACGTATTCAGAATAGGTCAATGTTGAGAACAGTGGGGTAATGCACAATGATGCCCCCCTGCCTTATGTGAGGAGGGGCTGATGAATCTCCCATATCTCATAGATGTTCATAGACACTGGCCTAAATAAGGACCCCCTTAAGGAGACCCCCTGAAAGGGTGAGGGAGGGGGCCTGCCCCGCAGGGGCTTGTATTACGCCCCTGTATGGGAGTGAAGTTGTGTTTATGGGACCGTCCGAGGATGAGTGAATGCTTTTATTGGATTGTTGAGTGTGGGAGGGTGAACTTTGACATCTCATTTAGGGGGTTGTTTGATAGCTGAGGTGAGTTCATAGTGTACTTGGATGGGAAGTGTGGAAGCTTCTTGCTGCTGAGGCTCGGGTTGGGAGCTGGTGATGTATGGGTATTTACATCACTTGTTAGCAAGGAATGATTCCACCAAGAGAACGGATGCCCAAGGATCCTGTTTGAGTTCAGAGATTGTGTTACCAATATTCCCTTATTGAGTCAAAGTGGGTGAAATCAGCCCTCTTGCCTGGTGCAGTTGACTGCAGAGAAAACCTCTTCTGTCTATTAACCCCAAGTTGATAGCTTCAATGAATAGTAAAAACGGCACCATTTGGAATATAAACATCTACAAAGTATGTCAGAGGAGAATCCTCGAAAACCATTTAAATTGTCCGTGAAATGTATTTAATTTAGCCAAGCGTCTTAGCAACAGGTAATGTTTAAACGTGCTGTTCTACCTTTACAAAATTCAAGTATGATTCTCCAATAACATAAAACCCTTTTTTGTAGACCTATCCTTTACATTACTTACATTCTGGCCACACCATGAGCTAGCGGGTGCTTTAAAGTAAACCCAACGTTCTCCAGAGTGCCCTACTTAATGCCCCTCCTTTGAGGTGCTGGACCCCTTATCTCCATCAAGGAACACGAGTCTAGTTGTGCTACTGAGTTACAGGAGTATTCAGCAAGCGCTCAAGCTGCCAGCGGATGAAACAACAGTTAACAAGACCAGGATATGATCTTGATTCTTCTATGAACTGAGTGTCCTGTAAATTGTGCACGAGATGAGGTGTGCCTGATGTTTACCTCGACTCTGGGATTTATATAAGAGGTCTGGTCTAATTAAGGGATTAACATATAAAGAAACGTGTGTGTTTATCTAAGTGTATGCCTCAATGATTTACATCCAAGTCACACGAGAGTTTTCTGTACAAGAATGAACACGCCTTGATGAAAACTGTGCAGTGGAATGTGGCTTTGTTTCTGGATAGCAGTCCAGCTGTCCCGTATGTCACACTCTGATTTTGAATACTGCAACCATACATTGAACAATAGCCCACAGGCGAGGCACACTGTCAGGCGTGGCAGGGTTAGCTCACAGGGTGATTCATTGAAGATCACCACAAAGCCACTCTCAAAGGGGGTGGTATAAAGCACCCTGACCCTCACTTGAGCTAACTGGAACCCACAAATATATTGTCAGTGATAAGATTTATAACTTTCCAAAACTGCATAGTCACCTATTGCATACATTAAATGGCCTACTTCTTTGAGAGATTTAAAATGTTTTATCGCTAAGCTAAATACTGAAGAATTCAATTTGGACAGGAATAGGAAAGTAAACCACGTTAATTGTTGCTGAAGGAGATTAATGCAATCGAGCCTGTCATTTGTAGGTAAATCAAATAATATTCAATCACTTTAATGCATAAACCAAACAGCATGGATATTGCATAGAAATATTATACTCATATTCAATTTTGTTATCATCGATCACAGTGTGGTTAAATAATAACATAGCAGATCTTTAAAAGAATTGCCCATTAATATCTGACTATTGCTACAAATTCGGGCATAGGGTTTCCAGTTACAATACCCGCTGTTCCTACCTGTGGTGTTCCTAGTGTGCGAACACATGCCATTTGTGGTCGAATGGAGTGCATCCCAACCCCGGATGCTCCTCCGCCCAACCTGTAATTCTACCCTGTATATGTTAACTGTGGGATGACCCATGAGTGAAAACGTTTTCAAATGACTGGAAGGGATAACACAAAGCCTTCTGTCAGCCTTTTTATTGTATATTATTTTTCACTATGGAAGGGGCTGGAAGACACCTAAACCTGTCTCTGGGCCAGAACTAACAATCAGAGACATTTTAGGCCATGGGCAAAGTAGGCAAAATTGCTCCGGGCCCCAGCTACTAAGGGCCACCCTGCGAAAAGTGAACTTTCTCTCTCCCCTCAATTTCTATATCTCAGCCTCTCTTCTTCTCTTTGCCTAGCGCTGACTCACATTCTTTCCAGTGTAATCTTAAAGATTAAAGATGGGGACTGCAGAAAAAAAATTGCAACAGTTTTTGTGAATCCTCATTTCTGAAACTTTGTTTGGCATCATGCAACCTTAAATTAGCAAAAAATTGGATAATAAGATTTAAAGTTGCTCTGACACGGTGCTCCCGAAATATGTCTTGCCCTGGGGCCCAAAAATCCTTAAGATGACACTGCTAACAATGAATGTAAAGGGCTTTCTATTGGAGGACTATGTTGACAGTATGCCAAGTGAACCCTAAGGGGCCGATTCCGATCTCGGCCGGTAGGGCACCGAATCGGATTCGGCTGAACCTGATCCGATTCGGAGCCCTCTTTCCCGACCGATTCGTACGTGCGTCCGGCCGAGCGAGTACGATGCGAGCGCGTGCGAATTCGCCGACCGACTCGTTCGCGGGTCCCAACCGCTCCGACCGACTCGCACGGATGCGCCTCGCACCGCGCAATGGAGACGTTCCCCGACCGGGCAAGTACGATGCGCGCCGCGAGCAGTCCGACCGACTCGCGCCGTCCGGCTCCAAGAAGCAGTCGGAGCCGTACTTTGGGGGTCCGTGTCGGACCCCCCTGTACGCGTAGCCATGTGAGTCGCACACAGGGGGGACCCATGGGTCCCCCCTACCTGTGCATGTACGCCGCGAGTCGCTTCGAGGCATACCCGCTGTAGGGGGCGCCCTTGTTCGCCTCGCACCCATTGAGTCAATGCGAGCCCGCGTACGCGTTGTACGACCGGCTCCCATTGACTTCAATGGGAGTCCGACCGACTCGAGTCCGATAGCATACGTGCGCATCGTACTCATTCGGTCGGGCTGCTAGGGTCCGATTCGGTCGGAAATCTCTCCGGGTCCGGCTCGGTCGGAGAGATTTCCGGCCCGAATCGGAATTGGCCCCAAAGACTGTGCGCTCCCATTGATGAACTGAGGAATAAGAAGCTAAGGGGAAGATTTACGAGTTTGTCACTCAGTGCAATGCAGCAAGCCACCTAAGTGTGCTGCACTGTGTGACAGGGAAAGGGCAGGAATGTGCTATATTTAAAAGAATATGGCGCATTCCTACCTTTTCCCCTGTGCTAGTGCCCTTTTCGCAGCCTAGCACCAGCGCAGGCACACGTGCACCATGGTGCAAGGGTGCCTTTGTTGCATGCAGGATTGTTTTTTTGCAGGAAGGTGTCCCTTCTGCAACAAGTGTGTGGTTGATTGTGTAGATAAAATGCTTTCAGTGCTCTGTTACTTTATTGTTGAGCGTTGCTTGCACTTATTCCTTCGTGTGAGCACTCTCGACAGTGACAGCATTGTACTGTGAGAGCAACATACTGTGATATAAGTTAACCTTATGGGTACTCAACTACGAGAGCCCTGAGTGTTCACTATAATCTCAGAGTAAAATACTGCAAAGGAAATGCATTGAAAGCACATATAATTGGCTACAACTCAACTGTAAAGGCACGCAACCGAGGGGGAACACTGCTTTGAGGGAACTCTACAGTGAGAGCATTGTACTGTGAGAGCACTATACTGTGAAGGACTGTTAGACCTGGCATCATTGATGTGGGTTCCCCCTGTATTTTTGCCTTTGCCTCCTGTTATTTTGCTGTGTGTTGGACTTTGTTATTGCTGTTCTAGGTGTTTTGGGCACTTTGCCACTGCTGTTCAGTGTCAAAGTGCAAGTGCTCCCTGTAAATTGTTGTTATGGATTGGTGATTCCATGATTGGCATATTTGATTTACTAGTCAGTCCCTAGTACACTGCACTGTGTGTGTCAAGGGCCTGTAAATCTAATGCTTCTAGTGGGCCTGCAGCACTGATTGTGCCACCCACATAAGCAACCTGTAAATATAACTTAGACCTGCCACTGCAGTGTCTGTGTGCAGTTTGGTACTGCCATGTCGACCTGGCAAGTGCACCCACTTGCCAGGCCCTAACCCTCCCTTTTCTTACATGTGAGTCACCCCTAAGGTAGGCCCAAAGTAGCCCAGTGGGCAGGGTGCAGTGTATGGGGAAGGTAGGACATGCACTGATCTGTGAGGCATGTCCTGATAGTGAAATACTGCCAATTTAGTTTTTCACTATTGAAAGGCTATCTGTCCCATATGATAGAAAGGGTGGTTATTTATAACATCTTATAAATATAACTTCCCATTGGGATAAGATGGGAAAGTAAAGTTTGATATGTCTGAACTCAGAATGTTAAGATGCATCTTTTAGTGAGGGTGATTTTAACATTCTGGGTTTGAAAACACCACTTTTAGAAAGTAGGTATTTTCTTGCCTAATGATCCAGTGTGCCTCTGATAGATTGTGTATTGGCTGTCTGACTTTGGAGTGACAGGAGCTGGGGATGTGCATTCTGTTCAGACAGCCACTTGGGGGGGTTAGGTATGTCCTGCCTTTCTAGGGTGAGTCAGGGCTGGGCTGAATGGACCTGGACTGCATTCAGAGTAGGGGGAGGAGATTTCTTTCACACCTGAATGGGCCTGGTCTGCCGTAGACAATGCTGTCTCCACCTCCTACCAGGAAGCTCTGGTTTTGGCTGGGCAAAGAGCTTCACTGCCACAGAGAACAAAGGATGTTGTATTATAAAAAGAGGGGCCCAGACCCCAGACTTTTTAGATCCCTTCTGGGAATCAAGAGGAGCCTTTGCCAAGGAGAAGAGCTGGAGAAACTGAGGAGAAGTACTGCCCCTTTGCTGTTTGCTGTCTGGGGTAGGCCTGCAGTGGCTGTTTCTGCCGGATCACTGACAAAATATCAAAGGTCAAAAAATCGACCTACAAAAATATCGGAGCAAGAATATCGATGTCAACAATATCGATATCCTATCTACAACATGGTAAGTACAAAAATATCGAAAAAAAAATATCGATGTCAAAAATATCGTTATCAAAAATATCGTTTTTTTTTTGTTAAAATAAATATGTAAAATAAACTAAATAATACTTATAAATAAAATAAACATAGTTAAAAATATTTTATAATGTTTAAAATTAATAAGTAATATATATAATTTAATAAAACATTAATTAAACATATACATATAATATATAATATATATACTTACTTAGGGGCCCATTACGATACCCGGCGTAAAAAAATCCGCCAGGCATGGAAGCGGCAAAAATCCGCCCGCACACACCGCCTGAACACCGACCACGCCATTACGAGTACACAAACCGAAAACCGCCATCGGCGGAAAAATCACACAAAATACCGCCCGCCATCATCCGAGTCGGAGTCAAACCGCCCGCCACGGACGGAAACACGCACTACAACACAAAACTGCCCGCCCACACGGCCGACACACCGCACGTGAAATTACGATCGCACCGCCATGAGCGTGGAAAAACAACAAATATACCGCCCGCCAGCGCAAACAACGCCGATGAGAATCGACACGGCAGAAGCCATGGCGCCCACGTACCTGCACAGAAACCATCCGCACACAAAACCAATAGCACACAACATGGCCAACAAGTCCACACAGCAAGGCACACACAAATACACAAGCACAGTACACATCCCGAAAACACCCCCCGGACAAACAAAAAATACAAAGGCCAGAACCCCAGACACAACACACCTGAAAACAACAGACCATGAGGACACACCCACATAGGTGAGTACAAAAGCAGCACTCCCACAGACCACAACCCCTTGCTACATTGCAAACCAGAGAGGAGAGGAGAGGACACAGTGACACAGCAAGGACAGCAGCACACCACAGAAACGCACACATCACAACCACCACCACCACCACCACCACCAAACACCGGCACCACAAACCCCCTGCACATTACACAACACACACCGCACCAGCACCACAAACACCATGGCACCACAAAGGATGCCCAAGTTCACGCCCATGGAGCTGACGGTCATGGTCGACGAGATCATCAAGGTGTACCCACAAATCTATGGGAACATGGTCCAGCACACACCACTAGCCACCAGAAACAGAATGTGGACCCGGATCGTAGACCAGGTCAATGCAGTCGGGACCCTGCCCAGGAACAGAACCGAGATAAACAAACGTTGGAATGACGTAAAGAGCCTGGTCAAGAAGAAGGAGGGCAAAAACAGAGAGCTGGCTGCCGTCACTGGCGGAGGGAATCCCGCGCTCTTTAAGACCTTCAAAGCGTGGGAGGAGAAGGTGCGAGTCGTAATCCATCCGGAGATCCTCGCTGGATTAGCAGGGGGAGTGGAGGCTGGTAAGTACAAACTAATGTATACCAGCACACCGCTATGTACTCACATGCGCAACTACCATGCCACAGCTCCCAGGGACAAACACCCCCATGTCCAGCACACAATACACAACACATCACACACACATGCAACAGACACTACCACACACAGCCCAAACCGAACAACTGTAAGATGCGTGGGGACATGTGTACACTAAGCCAGCCACGTAACCACCAACAGGTCCCCAAATATGCCAGAAGCGCCACAACGAGCACCCACCACACCCATGTGTCCGCCACAGCTGCACTAACCGACAAGTAACAGGTAAGTGGCAGGAACACAAAGTGCAGTGGGTGGGACGGTGGACAGCCCAAGTACAACACACACCAGGCCCCAGTCCCACAGCACAGCAAGGAGGAGCATCCCCCACACCCCACAGCCACTTGTCAGCCACCGCAGTGCACAACGACAGCCGAAAGGCAGACATCACGGTCCACAGCAATCGGTGTCAGTGGGTGTACAGCCACCCCCACGACCCACTACACCCCCCACCCCCACAGACCTGCAACATGGAGCACCCCCGCTTAGAGCCATGTGGCATCCAGTACAGTGCACGCACGAACAACTTGCAGGTGGGAAACTGGACAGGGCTGGATTACTGGAGGCATGAGGACCATAACACCACCAACACATGGGACATGTCACGTAGCACACGGACACGCAGCACCGCCCACCGTCACGAACAAGTGAACAATGTGCACACGGACATGAACAGCAGACTCACACCCCACATGACCCATCACAGACATAGCACCAAGGAGCCACGTCTGCATGCACAAGCCACACTGAATATAGTCCCACACGGCAGCCACTGTGCAACTCATCACACACAACCGAAACACCATTGAAGTCCTGTCCATGTAGCCCCCACTGCCTGTCAACCCCACACCCCACAACTACGCCTATGTAAGACAAACAACACTAGACGCAACAGAGCGGAACAACAGAAATGCAAAAGGGGATGATGGACGGAACGTTTGAGCCAATCAAACACTCACCCCCAGTCAACTGATCTGGGTTTAATCCATCATCATTCTTTAGCTCACTCCACCACCCCAGTTCAGACATGGCCATATGCAAATCAGTCTGACCCTGTGCCTCATGGGAACAGTCCAGCCCGAACTGCCAAGCCATGTCTTCCCTGGACCGGAAACAAGCATCCTAGGACCGGTTTCTGGCATTCCAGCCGTCATCAGCCAGGCTTGCTTGAATCCAGTGGCAAAGTGAGCAAGGGACCCACGTCTGGGCATACCCCCGCCAACTTAGGGCGAACAAAGCGATACAAAAGGGGATGATGGACCGGAACGTTTGAGCCAATCAAACACTCACCCCCAGTCAACTGATCTGGGTTTAATCCATCATCATTCTTTAGCTCACTCACCCACCCCAGTTCAGACATGGCCATATGCAAATCAGTCTGACCCTGTGCCTCATAGGAACAGTCCAGCCCGAACTGCCAAGCCATGTCTTCCCTGGACCGGAAACAAGCATCCTAGGACCGGTTTCTGGCATTCCAGCCGTCATCAGCCAGGCTTGCTTGAATCCAGTGGCAAAGTGAGCAAGGGACCCACGTCTGGGCATACCCCCGCCAACTTAGGGCGAACAAAGCGATACAAAAGGGGATGATGGACGGAACGTTTGAGCCAATCAAACACTCACCCCCAGTCAACTGATCTGGGTTTAATCCATCATCATTCTTTAGCTCACTCCACCACCCCAGTTCAGACATGGCCATATGCAAATCAGTCTGACCCTGTGCCTCATGGGAACAGTCCAGCCCGAACTGCCAAGCCATGTCTTCCCTGGACCGGAAACAAGCATCCTAGGACCGGTTTCTGGCATTCCAGCCGTCATCAGCCAGGCTTGCTTGAATCCAGTGGCAAAGTGAGCAAGGGACCCACGTCTGGGCATACCCCCGCCAACTTAGGGCGAACAAAGCGATACAAAAGGGGATGATGGACGGAACGTTTGAGCCAATCAAACACTCACCCCCAGTCAACTGATCTGGGTTTAATCCATCATCATTCTTTAGCTCACTCCACCACCCCAGTTCAGACATGGCCATATGCAAATCAGTCTGACCCTGTGCCTCATGGGAACAGTCCAGCCCGAACTGCCAAGCCATGTCTTCCCTGGACCGGAAACAAGCATCCTAGGACCTGTTTCTGGCATTCCAGCCGTCATCAGCCAGGCTTGCTTGAATCCAGTGGCAAAGTGAGCAAGGGACCCACGTCTGGGCATACCCCGCCAACTTAGGGCGAACAAAGCGATACAAAAGGGGATGATGGACGGAACGTTTGAGCCAATCAAACACTCACCCCCAGTCAACTGATCTGGGTTTAATCCATCATCATTCTTTAGCTCACTCCACCACCCCAGTTCAGACATGGCCATATGCAAATCAGTCTGACCCTGTGCCTCATGGGAACAGTCCAGCCCGAACTGCCAAGCCATGTCTTCCCTGGACCGGAAACAAGCATCCTAGGACCGGTTTCTGGCATTCCAGCCGTCATCAGCCAGGCTTGCTTGAATCCAGTGGCAAAGTGAGCAAGGGACCCACGTCTGGGCATACCCCCGCCAACTTAGGGCGAACAAAGCGATACAAAAGGGGATGATGGACGGAACGTTTGAGCCAATCAAACACTCACCCCCAGTCAACTGATCTGGGTTTAATCCATCATCATTCTTTAGCTCACTCCACCACCCCAGTTCAGACATGGCCATATGCAAATCAGTCTGACCCTGTGCCTCATGGGAACAGTCCAGCCCGAACTGCCAAGCCATGTCTTCCCTGGACCGGAAACAAGCATCCTAGGACCGGTTTCTGGCATTCCAGCCGTCATCAGCCAGGCTTGCTTGAATCCAGTGGCAAAGTGAGCAAGGGACCCACGTCTGGGCATACCCCCGCCAACTTAGGGCGAACAAAGCGATACAAAAGGGGATGATGGACGGAGCGTTTGAGCCAATCAAACACTCACCCCCAGTCAACTGATCTGGGTTTAATCCATCATCATTCTTTAGCTCACTCCACCACCCCAGTTCAGACATGGCCATATGCAAATCAGTCTGACCCTGTGCCTCATGGGAACAGTCCAGCCCGAACTGCCAAGCCATGTCTTCCCTGGACCGGAAACAAGCATCCTAGGACCGGTTTCTGGCATTCCAGCCGTCATCAGCCAGGCTTGCTTGAATCCAGTGGCAAAGTGAGCAAGGGACCCACGTCTGGGCATACCCCCGCCAACTTAGGGCGAACAAAGCGATACAAAAGGGGATGATGGACGGAACGTTTGAGCCAATCAAACACTCACCCCCAGTCAACTGATCTGGGTTTAATCCATCATCATTCTTTAGCTCACTCCACCACCCCAGTTCAGACATGGCCATATGCAAATCAGTCTGACCCTGTGCCTCATGGGAACAGTCCAGCCCGAACTGCCAAGCCATGTCTTCCCTGGACCGGAAACAAGCATCCTAGGACCGGTTTCTGGCATTCCAGCCGTCATCAGCCAGGCTTGCTTGAATCCAGTGGCAAAGTGAGCAAGGGACCCACGTCTGGGCATACCCCCGCCAACTTAGGGCGAACAAAGCGATACAAAAGGGGATGATGGACGGAGCGTTTGAGCCAATCAAACACTCACCCCAGTCAACTGATCTGGGTTTAATCCATCATCATTCTTTAGCTCACTCCACCACCCCAGTTCAGACATGGCCATATGCAAATCAGTCTGACCCTGTGCCTCATGGGAACAGTCCAGCCCGAACTGCCAAGCCATGTCTTCCCTGGACCGGAAACAAGCATCCTAGGACCGGTTTCTGGCATTCCAGCCGTCATCAGCCAGGCTTGCTTGAATCCAGTGGCAAAGTGAGCAAGGGACCCACGTCTGGGCATACCCCCGCCAACTTAGGGCGAACAAAGCGATACAAAGGGGATGATGGACGGAACGTTTGAGCCAATCAAACACTCACCCCCAGTCAACTGATCTGGGTTTAATCCATCATCATTCTTTAGCTCACTCCACCACCCCAGTTCAGACATGGCCATATGCAAATCAGTCTGACCCTGTGCCTCATGGGAACAGTCCAGCCCGAACTGCCAAGCCATGTCTTCCCTGGACCGGAAACAAGCATCCTAGGACCGGTTTCTGGCATTCCAGCCGTCATCAGCCAGGCTTGCTTGAATCCAGTGGCAAAGTGAGCACACGAACACCACTGAACCCATCAAACTCACAGACACACCATGCACATACAACATACCATCCATCCCATCCGTCAGCCCCAGTCACATGAAAGGCATGTCATCCGCACAGCTGCCACACATACAGCAGTCACGCTAAGACACATGCCCATGACCAACCATGTGCCAGAAGTCAATTAAGCGCACGACACACTGTGAGCAACAACACACAACATGGGCCACACCCCCGAGCACTGCAGTGATGCACATGTCACAGGGCAGCACGCACACCAAGGAGATGGGACAACTGCAATACGTTGGCTGGCACACAACCATCACTCACTCATAACGATGCGTCCAATGCCATGTCCAGTAATCACAACACGATACAAAAGTTGGACGGGGGTATGCCCAGACGTGGGTCCCTTGCTCACTGTGCCACTGGATTCAGGCGGGCCTGGCTGGTGACGGCTGGAGTGCCGGAGGCCGGTCCTGGGGTGCTTGTTTCCGGTCCAGGGAGGACATGGCTTGGCAGTTCGGGCTGGGCTGTTCCCATGGGGCACAGGGTCAGACTGATTTGCATATGGCCATGTCTGAACTGGGGTGGTGGAGTGAGCTAAAGAATGATGATGGATTAAACCCAGATCAGTTGACTGGGGGTGAGTGTTTGATTGGCTCAAACGTTCCATCCATCATCCCCTTTTGTATCGCTTTGTTCGCCCTAAGTTGGCGGGGGTATGCCCAGACGTGGGTCCCTTGCTCACTTTGCCACTGGATTCAGGCGGGCCTGGCTGGTGACGGCTGGAGTGCCGGAGGCCGGTCCTGGGGTGCTTGTTTCCGGTCCAAGGAGGACATGGCTTGGCAGTTCGGGCTGGGCTGTTCCCATGGGGCACAGGGTCAGACTGATTTGCATATGGCCATGTCTGAACTGGGGTGGTGGAGTGAGCTAAAGAATGATGATGGATTAAACCCAGATCAGTTGACTGGGGGTGAGTGTTTGATTGGCTCAAACGTTCCGTCCATCATCCCCTTTTGTATCGCTTTGTTCGCCCTAAGTTGGCGGGGGTATGCCCAGACGTGGGTCCCTTGCTCACTTTGCCACTGGATTCAGGCGGGCCTGGCTGGTGACGGCTGGAGTGCCGGAGGCCGGTCCTGGGGTGCTTGTTTCCGGTCCAGGGAGGACATGGCTTGGCAGTTCGGGCTGGGCTGTTCCCATGGGGCACAGGGTCAGACTGATTTGCATATGGCCATGTCTGAACTGGGGTGGTGGAGTGAGCTAAAGAATGATGATGGATTAAACCCAGATCAGTTGACTGGGGGTGAGTGTTTGATTGGCTCAAACGTTCCGTCCATCATCCCCTTTGTATCGCTTGTTCGCCCTAAGTTGGCGGGGGTATGCCCAGACGTGGGTCCCTTGCTCACTTTGCCACTGGATTCAGGCGGGCCTGGCTGGTGATGGCTGGAGTGCCGGAGGCCGGTCCTGGGGTGCTTGTTTCCGGTCCAGGGAGGACATGGCTTGGCAGTTCGGGCTGGGCTGTTCCCATGGGGCACAGGGTCAGACTGATTTGCATATGGCCATGTCTGAACTGGGGTGGTGGAGTGAGCTAAAGAATGATGATGGATTAAACCCAGATCAGTTGACTGGGGGTGAGTGTTTGATTGGCTCAAACGTTCCGTCCATCATCCCCTTTTGTATCGCAGTAATCACAACAGACAGCAAATATGCAGGGCATGTCAGGCATGCACACACCTCAGACCATGCACTGTCATGCTGCCACAACACATGTCACGTTCGGCACCCATGGCTCACAGCATGTACCCCAAAAGCATATCCCCTCCCAAATGCGAATCTGGGGCATGGCCCCCATGTTGCCATATGCGTTCCTAAGCGTCCCATTTGAACCCCAAAAGCAAAGTACAAACCAGACCCAGGATGGGCCAGGAGCCCGCATACACCAGAGTCACAATGAGTAGGGGCAAAGCAACACACCCATCGGCATGGCCAATCCGTCCCATGCCACATGTGCACAGCACACAGTCCCATTGCCTAGCACACACAACTACAGATGCCACAGCCACACACTCGCCTCCGGGAAACCCATGTACGAGATTGCACGAACTGCCAATGTCAGACGACTAATACATACTTCGCCAGGTGCAACACAATAACAAATCTCATTCTCTCCACAGGTGACGAACTGCTGGACGCTGGGGATGGAGACAGCAGCCAGCACAGCCAGCCTACAAGCCCCCAACGAGGACACACGGATCTGGAGGATCTGTCCACCTCTTCGGACACGGACCACCAAGCTGGCCCATCTGGCGTGGCAGGGCCCAGCCGCTCCCCAGGACCCCTCCTACCCACCAACCCATCATCCAGGGATGCTGAACAGTCCCAGTCCCCTGCTGCCACTGTCGTTGCGGCCACACCCACGGTCATTGCGGCCACTACCACTGCCGCAACCGCCACCATCGCCGCACTGACCACCACCGCCTCCACCACCACCACGTCTTCGCTGGCACCAGCCCCAGCGCAGGTGGTGGCCCGGCCGACTGGATCCACCCTGGGAGCCACAGCGAGGACCGTGGTGAGCAATGTGGCTAGTGGGCAGGCCGGTGGCAGCAGGACTGGTAGGAGGAGCAGGGTCAGGGAAACGCCAGCCTCCCTGGGAGCCATGCCCTGCCTCAAATGGCCAGAGTCCTTGGGGCCTATGAAGAGGCCCAAGGACAATGGGCCAGGTCTGCTACTGACACGCGGGAGGTGCTGGGGGTGCTGAGGTCCATGGACGCCCATATGGGCCAATTCGTGTCCCGTATGGACCAACTCGTGGACCTCATGGGCCAGCTGGTGGTGGCGGTGGGGTCACAGGCAAGGCCAGCAACACCACCTCCGCCACCACCTGCTAGGGCGCAGGGTCGGCCAGCAGTGTCCACTTCCCCTGCGTCCACAGCCAGTGAGCACACCTCACCCACCACCAGCAGGTCGCCACCACACACCCCCTCCCAAACGTGGAAGGGGCCGTCCGAAGAGGAAACAGATCTCCAGGGAGGACTTTGCACGCTCCAGTCGCAAGTGAGGCAGCCAGCCAGCCTTCCGCCAGCCTTCCTTGACCAGCCACTGCATTGACTTGCTCTACGATCCCACTCCACACAGCCAGCTGGATGGCATGTGTGTGTTGGACTATGGACATAGAACCAGTGGGTACACCCTGATCATCACGCAGCCATGACCGACAGCTCATTGTCACTGCACGCACCACTTTTGTCATCACCTTACACACAATCACATGTCACAGTTCGTAATAAATGCACCTTTTTCACTAACTGCTGTTTGTGCCCTGTGTTTTATTTGTACGGAATACAACGGCCACCTTGGGCGGAAGGGCACCTGATGCGTGGCATGGCAATGGAATCCGGAGGGCCTGTAGGGACCTAGGGGTGGGAGACAGAACAGGAGCACATTCAATGAGTGTGTCACACACCCATCACACAGTACATGTCAACAACTACAAGCAATGTACACACATCGCACAGAGCAATAGGGCACAATGCCACAGTCACCAACAGTGGCATACTACCCTGGCCATGGAGCGTTGACACACTGCACGCAGTGAACATACGGCCACCCTGACACAGCACACACACACCTGCATAGATACAGACACATCATCCGTCGTACATGGACACTCACCGTCAAGTGAAGTAGCGGGCGATGAGCTGCTGGCGCACATTCCCAGCTTCCTCCTCTCCGCTGTCCACCTCACTCGAGCTGTCCTGGTCTGCGGGCTGGGGCCCTGGTTGATCTCCGTCATCCACAATGAGGGGGATCTGCTTCCGAATGGCCAGATTGTGCAGCATGCAGCACGCCACCACTATCTGGCACACCTTCTGTGGGGAGTACGCCAGTGCACCCCCGGTGCGGTCCAGGCACCTGAACCTGGACTTGAGGAGGCCAAAGGTACGCTCGACCACACGTCTGGTCCTCCCATGTGCCTCATTGTATCGATCGTCTGCTGGGGTGCGAGGATTCCTCAATGGACTGAGCAGCCATGCCCCATTCGGATACGCAGAGTCACCTGGGTGTGAGGGACACAGAGAACCGTTGCTATTCCAACTGGACAGGGGACAGCATCGCACAACCAGCACGCTACACCACTCCACATACTCACCGACAATACAGCCACGATCCTGTTGCAGATTGGCCATCAGTCGTGGCAAGATGCTGTTGCGCATTATGTGTGCGTCATGGGCCGAGCTTGGAAACTTGGCACACACGTGGGTGATCACCATGTCCGCAAGGCACACCACTTGCACATTCAGGGAGTGCGTGTGCTTCCTGTTGCGGTACAGGTGCTCAGTGGCCTGTGGTGGAACAAGGCCAACATGAGTGCAGTCAATGGCTCCCACGACGTGTGGGATTCTGCCAAGGGCATAGAATGCTCCCTTCACTGCCGCCAATTCACGAGCCCTGGGGAAGCGGATGTACCTGTTCCGGTACAGCATCATGGCTGCCAGTACATCCCTCAGCACCTTGCTGAACATGGGCTGGGACATCCCTCCTCCACTGCCCACTGTGTGCTGGAATGACCCAGTGGCGAAGAAATGCATGGCGGCCATCACCTTAGCCGTGGGGGTGACAGCAGTCGGATACACCCTGCGGGGACGGAGATGGGGCTCTAACATGGCACACAGTCGATGCAGAGTTGGCCTGTCCAGCCGAAACTTCATGATTACCTCTGTATCGTCCATGTCCGCCAGCAATTGGTATGGGCGGTCAATGTTCGGTCTCCGCCTGGGGTAAATGGCAGAGGACACATGTCAAAGCAACACGGCACATAGCAATTTCGCATACACATCACTGACATGACTGAGCAAGCACATGAGCCACAGCCCAGCTGTCAAGCTGGGACGGCACGGCCACAATACACTTACACAGGTCTCCCAACAATGGCAATGGCAAGTGAGACATACCACTGCCATGTGCATGCACATGGGGATCTAGGCCCCAATGACTTGCGGGCGTGCTGATGGGGACTGACTGCATATTCGTCAAGCGGCAACGCCACGGCAACATGAGTGTCTGCTGAGCATGGAACTGCTTCCGAGGCTGGATGAGTATGGCACACGACGACGACGATGTGGGCACGGGCTGAGCGGCCAATACAAGTGGGACCTGTGGCACGAGGGGATATGAGACAGTAGTAGGTGTCAGCACTGCACCCTATGTACAGCACTGTACGGATCACAGCTCCCGAAACATTGACTGGTGTCCACATTGACAGCCCCATGCCAAGACGGCTGTGTGCTTGCAGTCACACGTCACAGGTGAGAGGTTACATTGCACGTGCCAGGTGGCAGACGTACATAGTGGGAGCTGGTATGTGTGTGCATGTGTCTCCTGTTCAGGATCCACCAGATGGGCGCTGACTCTGTACTGACCATTGGACACAGCATGTTCCGTGGAAGGCTTGTGTGTGTGGGATGGTGGCACTGGATGTGCCTCCGTTGGGTGGGGGGCCATGCACAGGGCGGGTACGTCGATGATTGCGCATTGTTGGTCACGGTGGGTGCACCAACTAAGATGTGTTGCCCTGTGTTCAATTCCTATGTCCGCATGATGATGGACTGTGGATGTGGGCAGACTACACATTGGTCGATGTGCTGTCTATATGCATGTGCCTTCACACCAGGCACAGCTGCCCCTGCACATGTGACCCCTGCTGGACTCGCTGCTGGGTCTGTGGAGCTGATGCACCTTCTGCGCGTGGGGCGGACAGCTCTCCTCACTTCCCTCATTGCGCATGTCATGTCTTTGCCGCAGGTGACATGGATCATGGAGGGCCCACATGTACGCGTGGGTAGGCTACACATGATTGTTCACTGGTCGCCACCCCCAGTCAGTGTTTCGAATGGGAAGGTTGTCGTGCTGGTGGTATGTTCGATGTGGCGGATGGGCGGGCCTAGGTGCGGGCTTACATTCCGGACATGGGGGGTAGTTGGATTGGCGACTAGTTGCAGTACACACGGGACACGTCTCTTCCTTTCCACATCTGGGTCATCCCTTGTACTAACTGACAGTGATACAGTCATCTTCGCCCCAGCCCTCATGTCCTCCCCTCGCCCCCCAATATGCATGCTCACCTGCGAGGCTAGCGCTTGCACAGGCAGGCCCAAGCTCGCACCAGAGAGGGCAAGGAGTGTATGTGTGGGTCCAGTTGCACGAGTGGGCTGTCTCAGGGTATGATGTGTGGTGGGACGCCGTCCACCTGCGTGGTGCCCCAAATGGAGACCCGGCCTGCATGGACTATGCATCACAGTCTTCGCCTTCCGGATCCGCCACCTGCGACACCCAGTGGCTGTGGCTGCCCTTGCGGCCAGGCCGCGTCCGTCTGTGGCTGATGGCCCACACATTCACTCTTTGGCCTCTCTGGGGAGGGCTCGGGGGTGGTGGCGCACGCGCTTGCACTTAGTCGCAATGGCATGTGTCGTGGTTGGTATGATGGGCAATGGATGGGATGGTGCGAGCCACCTCCCGTGACGTCAGTGCTGCTCGTGCTGTGGTGCGTCCCCCTACACTTCCATTTGACTTGTGCCATGCTAGACGTTGAGGTTCTATTGCCTGCGTGATATGACCAGGAGGAGCGCGAGGAGACCTCTCACACACCATGCTCCACTGCCATCCCGTGCCCTGTATCGCCTGTGCGGATTGACTATGTTGGGGTTACACCTGGTCGACTGGGGCTGTGTGTGCCTTGTCAAGGGGCATGGCGGGTGCACAACAGGATCCAGCTTGTCCACAGAGGGTGGGCTGAGGTGCGCCTGGTACCGCCTTGTACGTGTGCCCGGCTGCTGTGCACACACGTGTTCACTCCCCCCGACAGGTGTCCTCTCACAATGCCCAGGGAAGCGGTGGTGTACTGTTCATGAGCCCTCCCAACACGGCGTGCTCCAACTTGGCATGTGCGCATCTACCCGTCGCACCCACCCACCTGAGCACTGCGTCCATACGACTTCACACGACACATGTGTGTCTTCCACAGTAGTGCTACTCATTTGCGTTGACATCCAATACCAGTGGACTACATGGTCATGTCACGACTGCCGTGTACTTCACATACTCTCATCCTCTCTCATTCGTACTTGTGAAATGAGTCAGCGGAGACAGTTTTGGTTTCAAACATTATATTGAGTCTTCTGTCCTCTGTGATGCAGTATAGTGGACACTACTGGCAGCGGAATACATGTTGAGGATATACTGAGCATGATTACAAATGGGATAGGGTGTGGGGGTACATCTGCTTGGCCAAGGCTGTGCTAATGTACATTTACGTATAGCTGCGGAGCTGCGGACTTTGACACAGACGGTATACATGTAGCCTACCAGACCGCTCGGCATCATGGGCACAGTCCATCTCAGTTCCATGTGACAGGTTTGCTGCGGTTGTTCCTCATGCACGCGTGCATGTGAGATGACATCAGGGCATGTGCTTGCGTGCATGCAGCGGCGTGCCACTTGTTGTTGCACTGTGGTGGTTACTGGACATGTGACAGTCACTGGGGTCGTGTTGTTGTTGTATGCACTTGTCGTCCAAGCAAAGGTCCTGGTATGGGATTCCCGGGGCGGGGGTGGGAGGGTGCAGCACCCACAGACTCCAGGCGACCTATTCATGTCCACTGAGCGGTGTGTGTGTCCATGTGCGCTGGATCCATGTCGTGTCCTGGTTGTTCGTGCAGTTCCGTCCATGTGGGTGCGATGCACAGAGCCCATGCCACTGCCTCCCACGATGCATGCAGTGTTCCTGGATGTGATGGGGAACAGTGTGCATGTCCCGGTCATATCCGATGTCATGGCGATGTCGTTGATGGTGTGGTTACAGTTGCCGGTCGTTTGGTATGGCTGTTGTGGTGGTGACTGGCCAGTCCGTGCGGAAGCTGAGCATGGGTGTGGGGTTGGACTTCATAGGTCACTCGGGGAACCTGCGTTGTGGTCCGACGTATTTACAGGTTGTCAGGTATGCGATGCCGTCCAGCAGGGCTTCCATGTCATTGGTGGTGTACATGTTTGCCAGCCAATGAAGCGGATGGTGGCTGTCAAGGTGTTGTTCGTAGGTTGTCCCTTGGAGGACAATGATGGGGCATGCTGGGTGACATTCGATGTAGCTGTTCTCGATGATCCGTCGTGTGGAGGCACAGTGGTTCCATTTCAGTGCGCGTGCGATGTTGGCCACATACGCCATGCCCCCATAGGCAGAGCAGGCCCTGTCGTGTGCGTCCAGAGGGAGGAGTAGTGGTAGCAGGTCCGCCTTCAGACATGCCAGGTTGGAGAGGCATATCTCGACGGGATGCTGGTAGGGACACCTCCGACAGTAGAAGACGGGCATGACGCAGCTGAACAATGTGATGCGGTAAGTCAGTCGGTAACTTACGTTCAGCAGGGACAGGAGATCGCATCCCAATGTATGTATCGTGTTGGTTTGGTACAGCTTGAGCTCTTCGGCGTAGTTGGGTAGGTGTGTTGCGGTTGCCATTTCGCAGCGGTTCGTAGGGGTGGCGTGCTCCGGCTGTGTGTGCAGTCTGCAATGTGCACGCTCCGGGGTTGCTGTGAGCTCTGTGTAGTCGTGGGGAGACAGGACTTGTGTTCTGTTGGCTTGTTTGGAGGACACGGGCCCTCTTCCCACATGCTTCTCAGACAGTTCAAGGTCGGTGCTGTGTGACTCCTTCCAATTAACTTGCATGTGGCCGACATGGGGAGTGTTTTCTTCTTTCTTCCCCGTCCGTTGTGTGCTTCTGTGATATGCGCTATCTGCCCTGTGGTCGGTCTCCTCGGCATGCCTGTGTTGGTCTATTCTTGGACAATGGCTGTATTCACCGGCTTCTGTCGTAGGGCTGTGGTTTCGGTGTTGGAATGGAAGGTCATTCAGTGCTGTCTGCTCTCCCTTGTGTGGGCGGCAGGCTGCCTTTCCGCTCTGCGTTGGGCCTTGTGTGTGGATGTAATTCTTGGGCCACCTGTTGTCGGTCCCCGGGCTCTTTGGTGTTCCGTTTCATGTGTCTTGTTCATATGTGCAGGGTGGTATGGGTTTTTCAGTGTGGTACTGGCGTTCCTCTTCCCGAAGGAGCCCTGCTTCTCCTAGTTGGTGTTGCCGCCGCTGTGTGCTTCGCCATGTTTGTTACACTGGGGTGTGTCCTGCTGTTGCGTGACTTCACTGACATGTGTGCGTCGGTTGTGTGGCGTTGGGTGTTGTCCGTGAATTGGGCGTTGGGGACATGTCTGTGGCCGGCCTGTCACGTGTCATGTGCGTTCGGGGTGGGGCTGGTGTGTGTGCTGCTTGGTTGTGTCCCTGTGTCTGTGTGCGACGCATGCATGGCGCTGCGGTTGGCCTCTGCGTTGTGCGCATGTGTGGCGGCGTCATCGGCGCTTTGGGGCCGTGACGGGGTGGTTGGTTCCTAGTCCCAGGTGGTGTGTACACATGTGTTCTGCGATGTTAGGATTTGGCCTGTGTGTCATATGTGGATGCAATGGTGGATGTGTAGTGTGCACGCGCTGGTGGGGGGTTGTCCGCTTTTTCCGCCCTTGCACTGTGTGCGCTGTTTGCGTGCACTTGTTGTGTGTGTGCCTACCTGCGTCTCCGCGGTACGTTGCGTCCTTGGTGGTGCATCAGCAGAAGCATGGGAAGGGCCTGCAGTGCTGGATTCATGCCCGGGGTGCCGCTTCTTCGTTGTCCGTGCTCTGCGTCCGTGTTTCCGCCTCTCTTTCACGTGCGGTGTCTCTTGGCCGTGGGAGCCGTTTGTTTGCGGCATCGTAATTTATGCGCCGGGCGGGACGTGTTTCGTCGGATGGTGTGTGTCAGTTGGGCTGCGCCGCTACGTGTACGGGCGCACTTTGATGGCGGACGGTGTTGCTGGCTTGCCGGCGGTGTTTGGCCTGCTTTTCGCATCGTAATTGGGCGGGCGTGTGGACTGCTGCGTGCCGGCGGTAACTGGTAGTTTCTGCATCCGCCAGCACGGCGGTTGTGCTTCCGCCCGCCATCGTAATGGGCCCCTTAATAATCAATTTTAATAATTATTTTATTAAATTATAAATTAATAAAAAATATTATAAATTACAAATACATCTATCCACATAAAACAATAACATAAATAAAAATTAAATAATGATGTATAACAAATTAAACAAATTAAATTTACTTTTAATATTTTTAAAATTAATTATATACTACATTAACTAAAATAATACAAAAAATATTAAATAGCGGAGGGAATAAAACTACTATTTCAACTCCCAAAAAAACAACAGTAAGAAAAATGTTGGATAGCGTAGGGGTAAAAATTACTATTCCCACTACAGGTAGCGCAACAGTAGGGAAAACGTTGGATAGCGAGAGGGTAAAAATTAATATTCCCACTCCAGTGAGTGCAACCGTAGGGAAAGCGTTGGATAGCGTAAGGGTAAAAATTACTATTCTCACTCCAGTGAGTGCAACAGTAGGGAAAGTGTTGGATAGCGTAGGGGTAAAAATTACTATTCCCACTCCAGGGAGTGCAACAGTAGGGAAAGTGTTGGATAGCGGGAGGGTAAAAATGAATATTCCCACTCCAGTGAGTGCAACAGTAGGGAAAGTGTTGGATAGCGTAGGGGTAAAAATTACTATTCCAACTCCAGAGAGTGCAACAGTAGGGAAAGTGTTGGATAGCGTAGGGGTAGAAATTACTATTCCCACTCCAGGGAGTGCAACAGTAGGGAAAGCTTTGGATAGCGTGAGGGTAAAAATTACTATTCCCACTCCAGTGAGTGCAACAGTAGGGAAAGTGTTGGATAGCGTAGGGGTAAAAATTACTATTCCAACTCCAGAGAGTGCAACAGTAGGGAAAGTGTTGGATAGCGTAGGGGTAAAAATTACTAGTCCAACTCCAGAGAGTGCAACAGTAGGGAAAGTGTTGAATAGCGTAGAAGTTACAAATAACATACTTATAAATAAAATAATTTTTTAAATAATTAATGAATTATTAAATAACTGTAAACTATTTACCAATACCAATAAATAATTATTAAAAACATAATTACCAATAGGAAATTTATTAACAATAAATTAATAATAAATACCAATAAATAATAATTAATAAATATTAATTACTAAATAATAAATATTGAACAATAAAATAATTTTAATAACAAAAAACCTATAAATTATTAAAACTTAATTACCATATAACTAATATTGAACAATTAAATGCTTTTTTATACCAAAAATAATAATAATTAAACATTAATTATCAATTAATAATTACTTCTTAATATATTAATTAAATTTATCAATAAATAATATTTAATAATATTTAATTACCAATTGATGATAAAACAACAATAAATTAATTTTTAGAACCAAAAATTCTAATTTAAAAAAATTACCAATTAATAATTAATGTCCAATAAATTAATTCTCAATACCCAAAAATAAATTTAATAATTACTTAATTAGATTTCAATTACTTCCAAAAGTATTCCCCTATAAACGCACAGCACACTGCAATAATAAAATAATACACTTAACATAATGATCAATTAATCAATTAATAAAAATTAATAACCAATTAATAAAAAGTAATTACCAATTATTAATTAATTAACAATAATATAATTATCAATACCAATTAATTAAAATAAATTATAACTTAATTACAATTAAATTACATAATAAAAATTAATTACCAATTATTAATTAACAATATTATAATTGTCAATACCAATTAATTAAAATAAATTATAACTTAATTACTATTAAATTACTTCCCACCCTATTCCCCTATTCCCCTATAAACCCACAACCCGCTACAGAACTTAAACGCAAAAAATAATTAAAATTAATTTATAATTCCTAAAAATTAATAATTAATTTAGTATAATTAAATTACTTCCCACCCTATTCCCCTATAAACCCACAACCCGCTACAGTACAAAAAAAAAAACAATAACTTAAAAAAACATTATTAACATATACAAATTGTATACATATTTTTTTAGACAAGTAGAACACTTAACAAAAACACATATAACACATACATATTAAAAACATAACAAAATACATAACAATAATACAAATATCGATATTAGTAACATCGATATTAGTAACATCGATATATTTGATTTCAATATTACTAACTTCGATATTACTTACATCGATATAAAAAAATTCGATATTACTTACCTTAGGGTCGATATTCTGTCCATCGATATTCTTAACATCGATATTCTGTCCCTTCGATATTGTGACTTCGATATTAGTGTATGTCGATATTTTATTTTTGATATTTTGACTGCTCACCGTTTCGGCCAAGGAAAGGACAAGGACTTTGCTGTGTGCTGTGTCCCCTGCCTGAGGAAGATCTCCAAGGGCATGAAATAGAGCTAGCCTCCTGTTCTGAAGTCTCAGGGACACAAAGATTTCACCACCAGCTCCCCTGAACTTCCTTGCTGGGAGTTCTGACCTGCTAAGACGTGCCTGCTGCTGTTTTGGACCTCTGTAGGCTGTTTTCCGCTGGGAGCTGGAAAAGTAACGCAACTTTGAGAAGCGCGACACATCCGTACCTGTTTCCGACGCATCGCCGAAGAAACCGTCGCAGCGCCTGCCCGCCGCTCGAGAAATTGCTGCATGCCGCTTCAAGTGGACCGATCTATGAAGGCCGAGATCACCGCACTGATTCTAACACAGGCCCTACTGTGCGGCTGCAAGAATCAACTCATCGTGGGACCGCGGATGAAGAAACCAATGCAAGCGCCGTTGCCGCCGCATCAAGAACCAACGCATCCCTGATCCTCACGCATCGCATCTGGGTGCCACGCCGGCAAGAACACCGGGGTCGCAGTAAGAAACCGACGCATCCCCTCCCTGCACAGTAAGAAACCGATGCATCACCGCCCCTGCGTGGCAGTAAGGCACCGACGCATCATTTTCCTTGAAGTAAGAAACCGACGCATCACCTTCCCTGGGCATAAGGAACCGACGCATCACCTTTCCTGTGACAGTTTTTGTTTGTGTGCGCGACGCATCCAAGGTAGTTTGCGTGAAAAGTGTCACATCTGCAATTTGCTTGGAACAGAACTATTTTTACCTTTTAAAAGTCATATCTTGATTACTGTATTGTGGATTTTTGTCCTTTTGGTCTTGTTTGGTTTAGATAAAGATTGCTTATTTTTCTAAACTGGTGTGGTGTCCATTTGTAGTGTTTTCACTGTATTACTGTATGTGTTCACAAATGCTTTACACACTGCTTCTGAGATAAGCCTGGCTGCTCGTGCCAAGCTACCAAAGGGGTGAGCAGGGGTTATTTTTGAAGTGTATCCCCCTTACCCTAACTAGGAAGAAGGGTCCCTACTTGGACAACAGTGCAAACCATTGCCAACTAGAGACCCCCATTTCTAACATTAAATAAATGAATCCGGTATTTGTAAAGCGCGAACTACTCACCCCTAAGGGTCTCAAGGCACTGGGGGCCGTTGGGGAGATTAAGTGAGCTATTGCCCATAGTCACAAGGTGCTGAGCTGAGCTGTTTCCGGTGCCGGGGATCCAACCGTGAGCCCTGCGCCTAGGAGTCAGCCGCCCTGGCCACTGCACCACACCTCTCGCTTGGGAATCAGCGGTGAGGATCTGGACTTGCATTTGTGACCTACATTCAGTGATTGGTGTACACTACTAGTATACTGCAGACCATTACGCGACCACATACAATTGGTGGAACTTTTTCTTTGGGACTATTTTTTTTCTTGCGACTGAGAACTGCCAATCTTCATCATGACAAAGCCAGCATCACTTGCATCTGTGGATAGGGTTGAAACCTACATTGTGCCACAATTGAAAGCTATCTGCAAAAAGTTTAAAATCTCTGTAAGAGGCCTCTCCAGAAAGGAGGAATTCCAAAAGGCGCTGAGGGCCTGGTTGGAGTCAAGGGATGCCAGCGAGCATGACAAGTAACCTATGGAGGAGGTGGAGAATTTAGATGGGCAGCAGGATAGGCTATTGGGTGTGCCTGAGGGGAGGTTACCTTCCCGGGGTGTCAGCAGTGTATCTTCAAAGGGGCTGTCTCCAGCAGAAGAGCTGTAGGACAGGGAGAAAAACAGGATGCATGAATTGGAGCTCACAAAGCTCAGGCTGGGGAAAGAGGATAAGGAGTTGGTATTTCAGAGGGAGAAATTAGCCCTGGAAGAGAAAAAGATGCTCTTAGAGCATGAAACAGGTTTGAGGGAACTGGATCTAAAAGCAAAAAGTATAGAGTCCAATCCCAATGGTGGCAGCGCACCGTCAGTGTCTGGAGAAGGGAAGGTCTACATCCCCAAGGAGGTTATAAAGCATGAGGACATTGGTCAGTGGTTCAAAGCATATGAGGTAGCAATGAGCTCCTACAGAATCCTTGAGAGAGACTGGGGAGCGAGGTTGTGGAGCCGCTTCCTAACTGAGGGGAGGGATACGTTGCTAGCATTGCCCACTGAAGATCAGATGTCTTATGCCCCCATAAAGGAAGCCTTGCTAAGGAGATATGTTTTGCCCCAGATCTATACCGGCAGAAGTTGAGGGCTTGTGGGAAGCTGGAGTCAAGCACTTGGGTGGAGTATGTCTCCTATTTTTGCAGAGCACTGGATGGATGGGTGAAGGATAGCCAGGTGAATGATTTTAAGGGGCTCTATGATTTGGTTGCATGGGAGCACCTGTCAGATAATTGTTTTCCAGAGCTATGCCAGCACTTGATTGACAGTAGGCTGACTGACCCCAGGAAGCTTGCTGTGGAGGCGGACCGCTGGGTCAGTACCAGGATCCAAAAAGGTCGTGTTGGAGACTCCGCCAAGGGTGGGCAGGGTCCCAGCAGAAGAGGGGGGGGGTACAAGTGTAAACAGAGGGAGTTCCAAAAAGAGCCCCAAAGTAATTCCCAAGGAAATCAAGGGAAATGTTCCCAGCCTCCCACTGAAAAGAAGCCATGGGTCCCTGCAGGTAAGCAGGCCTAAAAGGGCCCCCGCGCATGTTACGCTTGTGGTCAGGTGGGTCACTTCCAGGTGGACCCTAGGTGTCCCAAAAAGATTACCACTGCACCCACTGGTGCACCGCCCCGGGAGATAGCTAGTGTGGCGTTGGGGGAGGAGTTGGGTGCCCAAGAGGGGTGGGGGCCCGCGCAAATGACCCTGGTCCCTTTAGGAGATAGTGAGATGGTCCCAAGAGCTCATCTGCCTGATAAGCTCTTGGTGAATTGTTGCTGAATATTGGTGACAGACATCCTTGTGTCTCCTTTGAGTGGCTGCAGCGGTGTTTGCTGCACTTTGATACAGTACAAACATGTCACCTAGTCATGACATCACAAATGACAGGGGGTGGATAGTGAAGCTCCCTACCATCATCGCATCCTCCATGTGTCTGTGCCCTTTCTCACCTCATTGAGGGCCCCGACGGGAGGTGCGGAACTGCCCCCACAGGTGATAGGGGGGATATAAGGAGGGGTGTGGGGCAATGATGCAGGGGCCAGGGGGCCTCCTCGTGACATTATAGCGAAGGCTCATGCAGTGTATCTTCACTTTCCTGCTACATGGCTTAGGAGCAAGATGGAGTCCTGCACCCCCAGTCAAAGGCAGACATCAAGATGGAGATCGGCTGCCACCAAAGGTCAAGAGCCCCCTCTCCCGCCGTGACACAAGGAGAACGAGGTAGGCCCAGAAAGGCAGCATCTGCAGAGGTCCTGGCGGCCATACTGGCTTGCGGCTCCCTCCCTCGCCAGGGAGGGGCACTGAGATACTAGTAGTACCATAAACACCGCTTAGAGCACGGCATCCTCTTTTTGGATTCCGTTGACCTGGGGGTCGATCTGGGTACCAGAGGAGGTGCCGCTGCTACATCAGGGGTGGCATGCTGGTGCACCAGCAGAAGGGCACACACCTCCTGAAGAAGGGGACCCAGCTAAGTATTTATATAGAGCTTACTACCCTTGACGAGGCGTCAAACAAAGTAGTGTACAAAGGGAGCAGCTTAGGGCTAAGCAGGGGATTCCATGCCTAAGCAAAGAAGGGGCAAGAAGACCCCTCATAGGATTTCTTCCTCCACCAGTCCTGTTTGTGTTGTTGGAAGCAGTGTTGCCAAAACACTAACTTGCTCATAAATAAAGCAGCCTTTTTCACATCATCAGGTGTGGTACCAATGTATTCCTCTCCCAAGACTCTTCAAAGCAATACGGAAGGGGAGAAAATGGTGAATGAGAGTGAAAATACCAGCCAGAAAAGATAAGTTTCGTGTCAAACACAATGCTGGCATTCTCACAAAGAATCAAGGGTGAGGAAAAATCTAGAGCCATGCCAACCCAACGCCATCAAACCTTGCACCGCCCGCTGCTGCAGTTGCCAGCGCTACCACCTTGGCAAATACAGAAGGCCTGCAGCTCCAGTGCTCCATTAGACTGCTTCATGGAGAAACCCACTGCAAGCCAGACTGGTCTATGGCACACAGAGAGCCGGAAGAGCAGACATATGTGCCACACACGCTTCCACAGTCAAGCGCCTCCACCATTCTGCCCCCCTTGAATGGTCACTTAATTCAAATTAGCTCAAAGAGTTTGCTCGTTTCAGAAGGAATTTAACGTCCACATTTTTACTATGTGATTAATTGAATGGTGTTTAAAAAAAAACCTGACTAATAAATTGGTTAGTGCTGGAGAAAATAGTTTATAAAAAAATGCTTAGATTCACCAGGTTACAGCTGGTCTCTGAGAAGTTCTAAACGGTTCTGCACGAAAGAATTGTATACGTTTTTTGGGTAGTAGTGGCAGTTTACTATTTGAGTTGTGTCAATGTATGCTGTTACAATATTTCAGAAGTGTATTTTAACATTTATGATGCAAAAATAGTGGAAAGTTTTTTCACCAAACGAAAGACTGCGCAAACCTCACCAGAGTCTTAGGCCATGTACACAAGTAGCATGAAGCACAAAAATAAGACCACGTTTCTATGGATCAGGGTTGAACATGATAACAACATGCTAAAGGGGCCTCCACACAAGACTTGCATTCACTGACGACCACCAGAACTCCACAGCAACCAAGAACCAATGGCAAAACTGCAGGATAACTAAGAAACTCGCAGGGAAAAATATATTTTAAAGCAATCACAACTGGGGACACAGAACCTACACTGGGGTACCTTCAGGGACAGTAAAGGGCAGAGAGTGATAGGCCGCGCCATAACAACAAGTGAGGAGGGTGTCAAAGCTTGTGAATATGGTCAGGTTTGGGAACAGAGGGGCCTGGGACTGTTAAAGGTGAGGGGCAGACTCATGTGGAAGCCCAGCCCATCAGAAGTCCAGAGCATGACGTCAGCACAGGCCATGGGGCACACTGCTGTGGACATTGTCTCAGACTCTGCTCCTGACGTCATAGGCCATGTTTGATGCTCTGCTGTTACTCGTGTGCCTAGCTGCTAGATCAAGTCGCTTTCCTTACCACCCCACACCATTCTCCTTGAAGCCTTCACAGACCCAGGCAGTGTCATGGCGGGAGTGTGCTGCAGCTCATGCTTGTGCCTGTACATGGACCATTGAGCTGCTGATACACCCACGCGCACTCACACTTTGACAAAATAATACAAAACAATGACTGAAGTGGACTACCTCACAGCCCTGTTCTGGTGTTATTGTTACTGACTGCTGTTATTTTTCATTAAGACGCTGACAGACATCAAAAGCTATCACTAGGCCAGATCTGAAGATTAATTGGCTATTTCTTTATCTTAAGAAGTCACAACCGTTAGGACCTCAAACACTGTTTCTAAGCTGCAAAGTAAACATACATACCAGCATTGCAATGGACTCTTAAGAGACTATATTTTTTCTGTCACGTTAACTGCGTAATGAATGATTTATAACTTTGTTTGCATTTGTGAGTTTAGTCCTAAATCTGCTGTTGTATTTTAATTGAAAAGTAACCGTTTTCACACGCTGTGCATTTGTGTTAATCGTACATTGGTAAATTGTAACACAGGGCGTCTGTTTAGCAGTAACGCGACAGAAAGAAGTGTAAAGTGTAATAGGTAATCTGCCTTGGCTGGAAATTGTTACATTATTTGTAAAACAGAAAATGCATATGTTTCAAATCTCCGTTACAACTGCAGCATTGAAAAGAGTTGAAGATTTTGAACAAACCAAAGGGTGGCACTACCAAACAACCCAGTTTAGGCTGTGCGGTCTTCATCTCAACCTATTAAAAAAGTCTCGCTTCAGCACTTAGCCGTGGCTGCCACGCCATCTAAATGCTACTATTTCCCGGGTTTTGGGCAAAACCATGGTTCTCTGAATTACCTTCACAGAGAGTCACGATATCTCAATCTGTCCCTCCAAAATAAATAATTGAAATCAAGACCAGAGGAGAGAAAACATGACTAAATATTAATTGGGTTGGGATTTGTGTAAAACTAGACTCTATCGACCTGCCTGTTCTATAAAACTAATAAAATCTTCACATCTTACCTGAAAGGGTATATAATTCCTCTTAACTGTCGCTTTCTCCTCTCTGTCGTGATATGACTTTAAGGTTTAGCAGGGCACCCGGAATGAACCAGAGAGAACTTCCGCGAGTTGTGTTACAGCCTGCAGCGGATAAAACACCTGTGATCACGGCAGGTAGCAGAGCGCCTTTCATTCGCTGGGAAACTACTCAAGCAGTTCGCTCTTGGACCCGATACAAAAAAGGAAAATAAATACGAATCAGTCTCCAGCTAAACGGCGGGGGTGGTACTAGGAAAGATCTCTCGCTGTGCCTCAGTGGCCTGAAAGTGTATAAATGGGAGGCACGCACTTTGTGGCCATCGCGGGGAGGCGCCTGCACCCTGGGCTGCACTTGGTGACGGCAAGGACCGTTTCGGCCTCCGTCTAATTCGCCCCAAGCTCAAAGCCCGGGATGGGGTCAGGAAGAGGGGCACCAGCACATTATTTTTTTTTTCTCAGTCCCTCTTGAGACACTTTTGTTGATGCTGCCCCCATTTGTTCTGGTAAATATCTTTAGCACACCTATTTGTTTATCCAGGGAGTGATAATGTTACCCATTAGCAATCAGATGCTCTCATTTACCTTAGAAAAGGTGTCCCTGCCTTCTCACTCATAAGGCTGTATAGCCCTTGATTGCTTACATGAAAAAAGACAGAAATAGAATTTTATAGAGCTTACTAAATTTTGTTTTGCATTTTATTTGTATTTTAGAAGACTGCCAGTTGACACTGTGACATATAACTAGGGACACTGGAATTTTGTGTTTCTCTCGCCGCAGCATCCCACATAATCATGTATTTTCCTCATTTGCAACACAATGCATGTTGGACTTGGCCGTTTCTGCAAGTTATTCCCAAATGTTTTGCCTTTTTCTTTCTACGTTTTGCTGAATTCATTTTTGTTGGCTTTGGGACTCTTCACACTTTACCACTGCTAACCAGTGCTAAACTGCTTGGGTTCTTTCCTTAAAACATAGTAACATTGGCTTATACCCAATCGGCATATTTAATGTAATTGTAAGTCCCTAGTAAAATGGCACTACTTATGACCCAGGGCCTGTAAATTAAATGCTACCAGTGGGCCTGCAACACTGATTGTGCCACCCACTAAAGTAGCACTTTAATCATGTCTCAGGTCTTGCCTTGCTTGTGTGCAGTTTTAAAGTGCCATTTTGACCTGGCAAAGTAAACCTTTTGCCAGGCCCAAATCTTCCTTCTTAAAACATATATGCTACCCCTAGTGTTGCCCCTGGACAGCTCAGAGGGCACGGTGCAATGTATTTAAAAAGTAGGGCATGTACGTTTAAGTTTTCTATGTCCTGGTAGTGAAACACTCTTACATTTGTTTTTCACTACTGCAAGGACAACCTCTCCCATAGGATAACATTAGAGTTACACTATTGCATTGTATCAGTATCCTTTCCAAATGGGAACAGTTGATCCGTTCATGTTTGGTGTCTCTGGAAATGGAATTTAAAAATACTTATGGTGAAGTCCGATTTTAAATTACATTTAGAAAGTTGGCATTTGTTTGCCTTAGCCATTTGGTGTCTGGAGCCTGTCTCTGTATCACATGTCTGAGTGTGGCGTGACAGTTGGGATTTGTGTATCCCTCCTAGACAGCCACACACAATGGGGAGCTTAGGTGTGACTGGATAGGCCACCACTGGCAGGATGGGAAGGAGGAGCTAGACTCAGCCCTACTTACACTTGAATAGGCTGTGTCCTTTCTCCACAAAAAAGACCACCTACCCCTTGTCTCTTGAAGATTCTCCCTATTTCAAAGGCAGAAAATGGTATCCATACAGGACCTCAGACACCACCACTTCAGTACACTTCTTGACCTGTGGATACTCTGCCACGAAGAAGGACTATTGTGCTGCTAAAAGGACGGTCACTCTGCTGGACTGCAGGACTGCTGGACTGCTGGACTGCTGCTCTGAAGAAACTGGTGTCCTACTGTGCTGACCTGCTACCCTCCGGCCTCAGGGAGAAGGACTGGGCCTGTATCTCTTGAACCCAGAACCCCAGAGTGACTCTAAGGGCTAGTTGGCTGGCTTCCTGATCTGAAGCCTCAGGGAAACAGCAGGCATCCAACAATCTTGCACCTGCACCTGGACTCTGCCATCTGTAAGTCTACCCTGCCAAGTGGTGCCACCCCAGTCTTGGACCCTTGTAGGTGGGCTTAAGGTGCTCTACCAGCCTCTGTGGATCCAGTGAAACTGGCGCAAGTCCTCCGCTGCGTGGCGCAACCCGAAGCAGAGCCATCGCAAAGACCCACACCGCCGTTGCAGCCTATCGGATCTGACGCTGCTCAACGTATCCCATGCGCAGACTCCTGCATCCCTCATTGAAGGCAGCCTAGATGACTGTTAGAAATGGAGGTCTCTAGTTGGCAGTGGTTTGCACCCTGTCCAAGTAGGGACCCTTATTCTAGTCAGCGTAAGGGAGTTGCACACCCAAGATAACCCCTGCTCACCCCATGGTAGCTTGCCACGAGCAGTCAGGCTTATCGCAGAGGTAATGTGCAAAGTATTTGCAGATAAAACACACAGTAACACAGTGAAAACACTTCAAATTGACACTACACCAGTTTAGTAAACTAACCAATCTTTATCTAAATCAAACAAGACCAAAACGACAAAAATCTAACATACACAAGCAGAGATATCACTTTTAAAAGGTGTAACAAGTTTAGTCTATAGTATCCTATGGATGTGTTGATTTTAGCACAAAGTACCTTTGATGCGGCAAAATCCAAGACAAAAAACAGCAGCAAAGGAGGGAAGCGTCAGAAAACACAAGTGATGCATCAATTCCTGAGTCCCAGGGGGAATGAAGGCATCAGTTCTGCTACATGGCAGGACAGATGTTGCGTCGATTCCTTACTGCGAGGAGAAGCGATGCTCGAATTCCAAACATGCAGCCTCAGCTCCTTACTGCGGGGCAACGTCGCTGCAGACTTGGTGCATAGGTGCGATGCGTGGAAAATCCAGGTGCACTCTGTCGATGCGGCGACGGCGAAACAGGTGCTGCATTGATTCTCCTAGCCACAGGCACATGATGTGTTTATTCCTTCAGCCGCACAGTTAGGCCTGCATCACAGTGGGAGACACGGTGCTCAGCCTGCAGTGATTTCTCAGCCGCATGATAGTCGCTGCGTCGATTCTTTGTCCGCATCGCAGCGATGCATTGGTTTTTCAACAGCACAGTGCTGCTGCGACTGGAAAAACAGGTGCTGAAGGGTAATGCATAGATTTTCAGTACTTGAGGCAGCAAAACCACCACCAGGGGCCCAGAACTGGGATTAGGACCACTTAGCAGGGTAGACCTCACAGCTTAGGAGTTCAGGAGAGCTGCAGATGAAGTCTTTGATGGCCATGAGACGTCCAACAGGAGGCAAGCACACACAAGCCCTTGGAGAATCTTGACAAGCACGATAAGAAAGTAAAGCCCAGTCCTTCTACTGCCCAAGACAGAAGCAGCAAGCAGCAGACCATCACAACACAGCAACAAGCAGAATTGCAGTTCGCTCCTACAGATTCTCCAGCTCTTCTCCTTGGCTGAATCTCCTATTGATCCATAAGTGTTCTAAAAATGTGGGGTTACAGGTCCAATAATTATATCCTTTTCTGCCTTTGAAGTAGGCATACTTCAAAGGATAGTCTTTGTAGTGCACAGATCCTGCCTTGCCCTGTCCTAGACACACTACAGAGGGGTGGAGCACAGGCACAGCCCAATTCAGGTGTCAGTGACAACTTCTCCCACCACTCTAGCTCAGGAAGGCCCTTCTGCCTGGTGATGGGCAATCTGGATATGCAGGGCACACCTCAGCTCCTTTTTCATGACTGTATAGAGTGAATCCACAAACAGCCCAAATGTCAGACTCAACCAGCCATGGATTCTACAGGCAGTGTAGCAAGAAAATGCCCACTTTCTAAAAGTGGCGTTTTCCAACACACAATTTAAAAACTACCTTCACAGAAAGATGTGTTTTTAAATCCTGAGTTCAGGGAATCTAAACTCCAAATCTCTATTGCTTCTTAATTGAAAGTTACATTTGTAAGGTGTTACAAGGCAGCTCCAATGATAACCTATGGGAGAGATAGTCCTTGCAATAGTGAAAAATGAAATTAGCAGTCTTTCACTAACAGGACATGTAAAACACACCAGTACATGTCTTACCTTTCAAATACACTGCACCTGCCTATGGGGCAAACTTCGGCCTACCTTAGGGGTGCCTTATATGTAATGAAAGGGAAGGTTTGGGCTTTGCCAGGTCGACATGGTAGTTTAAAACTGCACTAACAGATACTGCAGTGGCTGGCCTGAAACAGGTTTGTAGGGCTACTCATGCGGGTGGCACAATTCGTGCTACAGGCCCACTACTAGCATCTGAATTACAGGCCCTGGGCTCAAGCCGGGAACTTTACTAGGGTCTCACCAGTAAATCAAATATGTCAATGATGGATAACCAATCACAATCATAATTTACACAGGGAGCACTTGTACTTTAGCACTGAACAGCAGTGGTAAAGTACCCGGAGTTTAAAAACCAGCAAAAACGAAGTCCAGTATACAGTCGAAAAAACAGGTGGCAGAAGCAAAAAGACAGGGGAAACCATGCCAAGGAGGCGAGGTCTAACCGACAATGATGGACTCTGCATCGCAGCTTGCAGCACTTTGGAATCAACACATCACCTGACTGTACTCGGCATCCTCGATGCTAGACTTTGCATCACAGGCAAGGTTGATGGGGCCCTCGACAATGAGACAGGGCCTCACATCGCAGCCTCGCTGCATCTCGGAACCGATGCATTACTTTGGCTGCTTGACTCAAATTCAACACTGATCCTCACAACGCTCTGCAAACCAGGATTTGAGGTACTTTGTTCAGAGGCGCCTAGCTGGGTTCATGCATCCAGCCTGTGCTCTACTCTATTTTCACTAAAATCTTTAAAATTGCATATCTCCAGTTCTACTGATTGCATTTTTGTAGTTTTGGTCTTGTTTTATTTATGAAAGAAAGTTCAATTTCTCTAACTTGATGAGGGATTCTTTTTGTGCTGTGTTTTTCACTTTATTACAGTTTGAAGTGTTGCACAAATACTTTACACATTGCCTCTAAGTTAAGCGTGACTGCTCTGTGCAAAACTACCTGAGGGATGAGAACAGTTAAATTTAGGGTTGGCTTGTGCATCACCTTGACAAGGATTTTGGTTGCTCCTTGACTAGTGCTCACACCCCAGTCAACCAACAACCCAATATCTCATAATGCACCTTCTGCATCATAATTGTAGTATTTTTCCCAAGAGGAAATTTTATTTCTAGCAAAAAGTGCTGCACATTATTTTGAATAGAGGCAGGTCCCTTACAAAGTTTAACCAGTCACCTTTCAGCTGCTTTATTTATGTGGCACAACTTTGGCTAGACCCTTTTAATAGGTGCTAAAATGGCAAAATAAAGGATTAATGCTGCTGCAAATTGTGATGCATTATTCCACATATATTCTCTCTCCTAGAAACATAATTTTTTTAACCACTGCTGCATAATTGCATATAATGCCATCCACCATTCCTGGCTTTTCATTCAACAACATGTTTCATTGTGGGGTTGTCACAACCCTTTCTGATGGTCATGGGGACAACAGGCTTTACTGATCAAGCGTTGGGGTTGAGTCCTCTTACTCCTCATGTCTCGAGGCCTGACCTTCTATGGCTCCTGAATAACTGGGACAATTACTACTCTTTACAGCACTTGACACTCAGAGGTTGCAGGCCAAGCAGTTTAACGGCTCTTTAGGTTGAGGTAAGTGTAAAGCATACACAGGCTCCAGACTCAAAATACAAATAGCAATAGCAATAAGCTAATTGTCTAGTCAAATATCATATCACAAAATAGGACCAGAGGAGTTCCCAATATAATACTATGCAACACAACAGAACACCTGGGTCTAAACAAATAAATTGTTTTTGAAAAACAGAGTCACCTACGTGAAATGGAGTTTTCCTTTTAAAGGACAATTTCCTTCCCCCGCCATAGGTGGTATGCTTCGTCAACGGGAACCTCCTCACACCGTGATACCTAGTCATGGTGTGGGCTGTTGATGTCAATGATGTCCACACTCAAAGCATGCAATCAATAAACCAAATAATCCATACAGTTCTCACAAGGTCCGCGCACTCGCGGCATCCGTAGCAGAATTCCTGAGTCCCTCTGTCCTGTCTTGTGAGAATGATTATTTCACATTCAATAATGGAGAAAAGTTAAATATATACTTTAAGGTTGATAAATGATAATTATGAAGTCAACACAGTTTTTGCCAGACTTGGAATGGCTGTTATACTGGTGTTCCTTGGGGCATGCAGCCAGATGATTGGGGTTCTTTCCTACCTTCCACAGGCACTACAGACCCAATCTGAATCACAAGGGAAGAGTAGTCCTGGGTGAAATATTTTTGTTATTTATTTATTTATTTAGTGTTTTATATAGCGTGAACAAGACCCAGAAATGGGTATCAGAGCGCTTCACATATACATAGCATTGTAGCTTTAACCAGTTCTATAGCGTATCATATATATATAGCATTGAAGTTTTAAACAGTGCAATAGAAACCTATAAATGAAGTTGTCTCAATGGACATGTGAGGCGAGGAGAAAAAAAAGAGTGAAAAACACTTGTACAATCATTAATACAATTAGAAGTAGCCTAGGTTATAGCTTATAATACATTTGGGCTTGTTCTGGGTATTCTCAGTGGTGACAGTAGGGGTAGCAGTCTTCAAGCAGAATTCTCCGTGCAAGTAAGGACCATCGTGATGCGCCTAGTGAGATAGTGAGGAGCTCCAACTAGAGTCTGGTAATGGACGAGCTTACACAGAGAGATACTACGCAGGCTTGGGTGGGTGGAGTGATTGCTCGAATGAGGCTTCTAGGACATGTAATGAACGGGCTACTGCGGATTAAGGGAGGAATTTGCTCATTAGGAAGGACTTTGCTTCTTTTTTTAATGTAGAAGTAGATGAGATTTTCCTGATGCCTGGTGGGAGCGAGTTTCATATTCTTGGTGCAGGCAGCTCCGGAGAAGGCTCTGTCGTATGTTTTTTTCTTACGGAAGAGTGGAGGTTTTAGAAGAAGAGCGCTGGCGCTCCGTGAGAGTCTGCTTCCTCCAGAAATCGAGATTTTCTGTGCTAGGTACAGTGGGGTTTTGTGATAGATTGCCTTATGAGTTATGCAGGCCATCTTTAGTTGGATTCTTGCTTCATGAGGCAGCCAGTTGAGAGCTTTCAGATGAGGGGTGATGTGGTCAATTTTTTTTGACCCAGTTAAGAGTCTCGCGGCTGCATTAAGATAGGCTTTAAGCGGGACTGTTGAGACTTTGGGTAGTCCTGATAGAGTGGTACATCCATATTCAAGTCTGGAGATGACTAATGACTGAACAGCAGTTTTGAGGTCTAGTGGTTCGATGTACAGTTTCATTTTTCTAAGGTAGCTGAGGTGAAAACCGGCATTTTTAGCCATCAAGTCGATGTGTGATTGCATATTAAGGTTCTTGTCTAGAGTGATTCCCAGCGACTTGGTGGAGTCCACCAGGGTCGGAGTACAGTTTAGTGCAGTGATTAGCTTAGTCCAATCCTTCCTAACTGTGGAGTTTTTGGGGGGAGATTAGAAGGAATCCGTTTTTTGAGAGTTTAACTTAAGGTGATTGTTTGTTAGCCATTGGACGGTCTTTTTTAATGCTTAGTTCATTGTCTTAATTTCTTCCAGGGAAGTGATCTTGATATATAGCTGAGTGTTGTCCGCATACATGTGGAAGGAGATGTTAACCTGCTGTAGTATTACGGTCAAGGGTTCGATATAGAGATTAAATAGTGATGGCGATAGTGTTGAGCCTTGTGGTACTCCTAGTAGGTTAGGGGATGGTGTGGATAGATTTTGATTCACCAGGAATCTTTGCGTTCTATTATTTAAGAAGGATTTAAACCATTTTAGGACCGTTCCAGATAAACCCATCCTGTTCTCAAGTCTCTCGAGAATTTTGCCATGGTTAACAGTGTCGAAAGCAGATGAGAGGTCAAGTAGTACAAGCAGACATGATTCATTACGGTCTAATGCCAGTAGGGCGTCATCCACAATATGTAGGATTGCTGTTTCGGTGCTGTGCCCGGGTCTGAAGCCTGATTGGCAGGTGTCAAGTAGCTTGAATTCCATAATGTGTTGGTTAAGCTATTGTTGAACACATTTTTCTATTACTTTGGCTAACATGGGAATGTTGGTTATCGGTCGGAAATTGTTTGGGTCCGAAGGGTTCTCTGTATGTTTTTTTAGGATGGGGATGACTTGGCCGGTTTTTTAGGCAATCCGTGATGGATCCTTGAGAGAGCGATGCATTGATTATCTTGGTCCAAATGGGGGTGATGGTATGGTTGATAGCTGTCAGGCAACGCGACTGGAGGGGGTCGTTGTAGTGGTTGTTCGGTTTTATAGACAATAAGATTTTGGTGATGTCTCTATGGTCATAAAGTTTGAAGGATGACCAGTGTGTTTTATTTTTGGATCCTGACAGAGTAGGTTGAGTTGGATGAATGATTGGATAACTTTTAGGGGAAGTGGGGTTATCAGCGGCAGTCTTGAGTTCCTTCTCCAGGGATGTGGCTTTAGCAGTAAAGGAGGAGAATTCTTCGCTGCTTAAATGTGATTTAGATGTCAAGGGTGCGGATTTGGCCAGTTTGTTTGATTGCTGTTTTAGTATTTCGAATAGTTTCCTCGGTCTGTTTTTGGCATTGTCAAGTTCTGATCTGAAGAAGTCTTTTTTAGATTTTAGGATACTTTTGTTGTAGGAGTTTCTGGACATTCTTAGCAGTCTTAAGTGAGAGGATGAAGGATGTTGTCTCCATTGCCCTTCAGTTAGTCTCACTTTGTGTCTTTCTTCATTGAGAGAACCATTGAACCAAGGGTTTTTGTCTTTGTCCGGTATCCTTTTGAGTTTTGGCGGGGCTAGATCGTCAATAATTTTTGTCATTGTGGAGTTGTAGTGCTCCGTAAGCTCATTGACGTTCTCCATATTAATAGGAGGGAGAAGTTCTTTCTTGTATTGTGTTGTTAGTAATTCCAACTTTAGGTTTTTTGTGTCACGAACCCATTGTCTAGGTTTGGTAGATTGTGAGGTCGGTTTCTTTCTTGTAGGGGGTATTTGGAAGGTGATAATATGATGGTCTGACCAATCGGAAGGGGTCGATTTGGACTGTGCTAATCATTTTTTCTTTGGAGATGATCCAGTCTAGTGTCGCACCTTTATTGTGGGTAGGAAGGGTGCAGGCTTGGACTAGGGATTGGTCTGCAAGGAAATCTTTGACAGCATTGACTTGAGGATCATAGGGGTCTTCCCAATGAAGGTTGAAATCCCCTAGGAAAATATCATTGGAATGAGGGGCAGAGTTTGTTGTAATGGTCAATGAACAGGGTGTTTTTGCCTGGGGGGTGGTAAAATACGTGTAGTTTGCAGAGCTGGTTATCTGTGGATTTTAAGGAGATCCCAAGGTATCCACAAGATTCGAGGGGGTCGGAGTGAATTATAGTAATAGAGATGTCAGCTCAATGGATACAGACAATGCTTCTGCCCATTTTGTGTGGCCTGTCTAGCCTAACAATGTTGTAGTCGGGAAGCACAAGAAGGTCTAGGCAAGGGGAAGAAGATTCCGTAAGCCACAATTCCGTCAGGATCGTTAAATCAACTTCTCGGCTCAAAATGAGGTCAGCGATGTCAGCGGCGTGTTTCATTGCTGAGCGGCAGTTGAGTAGAAGGCAGAAGATTGGTTTTGATGAGTTACCCCGTTTAGTTTCATGTATTTCGGGGGTAAATGTTACTTTTTTTAGGTTGTTAGGGTTAACCTTTCTGTTATTTGGTTGAGTTGTTCTGTTTGCATTGATTGGGAGTGAACGAATTGTATGTTCAACCATCACGGGGGGGATTGAGGGATGATTCGTAAGATAGTAACAGGGACTGCGTTTCCAAGTCTGTCAGGTATCGATGTTGTTTGCAGGTTCGGAGATGGCTATAGGATAGAGGCAGGGGAATAGTATTTAGCTTGCTGTGGTCTGAGAGAGTAGATTTTTGAAAATGGTTGATTTTAGAGAGATAGTTTTCTGAGAGGAGTAAATGATTCTTAATTTCTGAAATGGCGTTTTGCAAGTTTAGATAAATCCTATCAGTTTGGGTTCTAAGTGTTTCTAGTTCTACTAAGGACGAAGGGAATGGTTGGGACAGAGCCGTTTCTAGGTGTTTTGCCGCCCTAGGCGAGAATTGAAAAATGCCGCCCCCTCCCTTTTACTACCATCTCGTAGATGTTTCTGCAGCACCACTGGGGTAACCTATAAATAGTGCAGGGTCACCTGGGTTACCTTTTACAGCTTTGCCAAAGGCGTGGGCACTACAGCCTCAGCAGAGGAGTAGCCATAGACACCACATCATTACCAGGATGCACACAGACACTACTGCTGCACAGTAGGATTACCACACAGACAGATCCACATCACCACAGGAGTTCTCCTGATTCACCAGAGCATCACCCCATAGATAGTGCATCACCTCAATGCTATCCATACACACTACAGTACCACTAAAGCGGTGCCTTACAGAACCAGTGCCTCACCAGATAAACACCACGTAGGTGCTACGGAATCATCTGACAGCAGCTTGTACACATTGCTGCATCACCCATAGATGGCAGGGATCCCCAGAAGAGTGACCATAGACACTACGGAATCAAAGAGGGCACATCCCTGCTTTCTTTCTTTGTTTCCCCGTCTTTCTCTTCCTCCTTCATTCCCTGTTTTGTGTTTTTCTCTCTCTTGCTCTGGATCAAAGCCTGATGAGGTAAAATAAGTGTCAGTCCCAAAAATTAAGGCCGTTGGGGCTCACCAGCAACCACCTAACTAAGCACTGGTCTTTAAATACCCCTCAATTGAAGCTGTAGTGTCCATGCATTACCCATAGACACTACAGTGTCACCAGAGGTGCACTCTATGGACCCTACAGCATCAACAGCGGGGTACTCACAGACTCCACAGAAGCAAAAGGGGGACACTGATAGACACTCAAGCGTCACAAGCATATCACATGCACAGTACAGCATAACAGAGGGGTATACGCAGACCCCAAAGAAACACAAGAGGGGTACGCAGGGACAATACACCATCAGCTAAGCACTCCACACGCAGAGCGATACCTCTTAGTTTCTACAGAATTAACATACATGTTTATAGCACAGCCTCACCATGGAAGCATCTCGGACTGTTCACCATAAAGAGAGCCCATACATATTACAGCATCACCAAAATACCCCGGGTACCTCAGTGTCACCAAAGGATACCACACAGACACTTCTGCATCAACAGATGTGCACAATCAGGGCATACCAGCATTACCAAAAGGATTTGACATTATTCATCCGAACTGCAGTACACGAACAGGCTACAGCATTACACGGGTACCGCATATACAGGACAGGGTCAACAACATGTTACTGTGGTGCTGGTGCACACCACAACATCTCCACAATAAAAGCTTGGAGGTATTACTGCACAAAATGCCTTTCAATATCACCAGAAGCAAAGTAGACTGCCAGACAGACAATGCTCCATTGCCAGGACACATGCACACTACACCTTCAGCTGTAGTGTATCCCATAGTCACTACAGCGTTGTGAAAGGAACTCCCCACATACAATACCACATTAGTAGAGAAATACTGATGGACACTACAACCTCTGCACCCTACAGCATCACCAGAGCAATAATCCATGCGCACTACAGCTTCTCCAGAGGATGTAGTGTGCCTACAGCATCTCTGGAACACTAGGGGGGGGTAATCTTTGCACACTGCAGTATCCCCAGAGTGAAACCCCGTGCACACATCACCAAAGGAAGAGAGGGAGAGTATGAAGTCCCTGAAGGAAGAGAGAGAGAGAATGACGTCACTGAAGGAAGAGAGGGAGAGCATGACGTCATGAAGGATGAGCAGGAGAGTATGAAGTTACTGAAGGAAAAGAGCCATCATATCAATGACGCAAAAGAGAGGGGGTGCACTTGCAAAAGGATATATGGACTATGGTGACACGGAAGGAAGAAACCAAATGGAATCCTTTATAAATCAGAGGAAACCACATCAAATGTATTATTGAAGCATCCTAATGGCCGGTTCTCATGTGGGTTGCAAAAACAGACAATGAGACGAAAAAAGTTTCTCCTGCTGTTGTATATTCTCCTCCAATACAAATACCAGTGTGACATAAAAAGTGCGGACTACGCAGTGCTTGTGTATTCAACATTAAAATGTATACAAAAGAGCCATAAATCATCCTTGGTTCATATGCCAAGATTTACAAAAATGCCTGTGCATCCAATGTAGCATGGCGCGGTCAACGAGAATCAAAGAACCAAAGGAGATATTTGTTGACATTTTGGGTATACCCTTCTCTGGTGTATATTGGGCAGTCATTTAGTAATACACACAGCAGATAACACACATCACCAAAGGAATACCAAATAGGCCCCAAAACATCTGATTATATAAAAAAAACAGGAGCTGCGGCTCAACTTGCTGCTTGCTTACTTAGCCACTAGCCAGGTTATAACTAACTCACCAGGCCTTTATGGCTTTAGCCCCTATATTTTTTTTTACATCTACCTGCCTGCAGTGCTGCAGCCGACCCGGATCCCACCCAGGCCTCCCCCGGTACCTGATAGTCCTGCAGGCTGCAGCGGGAACTCTCTCTGCCTCTTGTCTTGCCAGCCGCGCGCGCACAGCCCCCGGCCGGCCGTGGCGCCGAACGTGACGTCACGTCGACGTTAGAATTGAACAGGCGCTTTCGTTTTGAAATTCGAGGAGACTCGGATTCCCGGCCAACATGAGTTCTTCTGACTTCTTCTGCTGTTTGATGGCCGGGAATCCGAATCTCATCGAATTTCAAAAGTTGATTGAAGAAGCTCCAGCATTTAAGTCCATTTCAGGTAATTGTTTTTTGCTGCGCCCGCCGGCCGCCCTCCACCTTTTGCCGCCCTAGGCGGCCGCCTAGTCCTGCCTAGTTGTAGAAACGGCCCTGGTGCGGGGAGGTCTGGAGGTAGGAATGCTAGATTGTTCGACATCCGTATGAGAGGGTCTGGTAGAAGTTCCATCTGACCTTTTTGGATTCTTTAAAGGGTATGATTTGGGATTAATTTCGGGGTTACGTTTTAGTCTTTGGTTGTCCTGGGCAGTGTTAGATGGTACCAAAATGATGGCATTTTGAGTGGTTGAATTATTAGTGTTCAGTGGTACGAGAGGTAGAGCTGGGTGTATAGGTTTTTTCTTTTTTGCTATCTGGAGCTTGTCATTGTGTGATCCCAGTGGTATCCATGGTGGATTGAGGGGGGTAGAGTGGGTTCTTCAGATGGGACTGGGAGCCGTGATGGTAATGGAGATGGGGGGAGATTTGGGAGCTAAGAGAAGGGAGTTGCTGTCCCTTGTTTCAGGGATTCTGGTCGTAAGCGTAGGTTGCTGCAGCTCCTGAGAGATTATACATTCTATTGTGTCGAAGTGACGATCGGATTGAGGGTCAGATTGCGAGGAAATGTCTTGATGGTGTGCAGGATATGTGTTGTTGTACACAAGGTCTTTTAGCGTGGCAAAATAGTTGTCGAATAGCTCGCGGTCTTTATTTGCTGCTTGGATAAGAAGTGTGCCATTTTTGTAGGAGGTTATATTCAGAGTTGCTCTAAGATTTTGTGAGGGTGCCGTTAGACTCTTGGAGCCGTAAGGAACGTTTTTCTTTTCCTGGATATTTAGCTGTTTAGTGAAGGTAGTACGCCATTTTGCCATTTTTCTGGTGAAAAATATAAGATCATTAATAATGGTGCCTTTTTTTATGTTGAAGGAAGGGTCTAAGAATAGAATGTCTGGGTTCTTTCTGAGCAGGGTGTGTTTGAAATTTCTGGTTGCACTTTTAGAGAGGTTAGACGGGTAAAGAATAGAGAAGGAGTTACTTCCAGTCGGATTCATATTAAAACCTGTCATGTTAGTTGATGAGAGTTGTGAACTGGAGCTATTCTAATAGTCCTTCGCTGCCTTAGGATCAGCAGATCAGGAAGCAGGGCAGGGCCAGTTATGTCAGATCAGTTTGGAATCAATTCAATGTGGCTGCTACAAGCAGGTAGTTTAATCGCGTTAAAAAAAAAAAACATTTTTTTTATCCCTAATTCAAATTGAGTCTTGATTTATTTATGGCGCAGTCCAGTAGGCAACAGACATTGCTTCCAGTGCGGCCCGGCCGGACGACGCATCATCGCAGGCTGCACACCCGCTGAGCGCTTCAGGTGCCACTAACTCTGTGCAGCTCAAGTCAACGCCACGTGGCTGTGGGCCCTTGCTGACCGCTGCCTCCGGCCTACACCGCGGTCAGCAGGGCTCACACATATCAAATCCAATCCTGACCTGCAAGGACACGCCATCATCGCTGGCTGCACAACCGCTGAGCGCTTCACTTCCACTAACTCTGTGCAGCTAAAGTCAACGCCACGTGGCTGTGGGCCCTTGCTGACCGCTGCCTCCGGCCTACACTGCGGTCAGCAGAGCTCACACATATGAAATCCAATCCTGACCTGCAAGGACATGCCATCATTGCTGGCTGCACACCCGCTGAGCGCTTCAGGTGCCACTAACTCTGTGCAGCTCAAGTCAACGCCACGTGGCTGTGGGCCCTTGCTGACCGCTGCCTCCGGCCTACACTGCGGTCAGCATGGCTCACACATATCAAATCCTATTCTGACCTGCAAGGGCACACCATCAACGCTGGCTGCACACCCGCCACCACCGCCAGGACCACCTCCAACCAACAACTGCCAGAGTCGGAGGAGTCTTACAGCCAGCCTACCAAAGTTGCTCACACCTGTCTTGGATGCCATCATCAGCTTGATACCCTGCTCAGCTCTTCAGGTGCCACTAACTCAGTGCACCACAAGTCATGGACCCTTTATGATTGAATCTTGTGTGTGTGATATCACATCTGGTGCCCCTACCTCAGTGCACTGCAAGTCATGGACCCTTCATGATTGAATCTGTGTGTGTGATCCGATGATCACTGTTCTAGTTGTTGCCAGCACCAACCACTCCCTGAGGGCTGGCTTACACTCACCCCACACCCATCCAGCACAGGCGTCACTGGACATGTGACCCTGGTAATAAAAAGGGGCCGGGCGCACGTGCCCGTAGCCAGTTCCACTATCTATCTAAGTGTGTCCGTGTGGTCATTATGTATGCATGATGGCCCCGGGCCCTACCACATTACATTGTGCTGTGGACAGCGGATGCAACCATGTCACCTCAGGCAGTGGGGAAGACCTTGGACACGTAGCTTTGTCCCCCCCCCCCTGTAAGCGTAAGCAGAGTGGGCTGGGCCGGCGAACGCCAGTCCAGCGTAGGGGTGTGAAGAATTTGCCCGGGGCTCTGGGCGTGGTTCAGTTCTGGCCTGGACAAGGAAGTAACTAATGCGTGTGTCTCTGTTGTAGTGTCGGCACCACCCGGCCCGCAATCGACAATGTTGCAATGTAGCATGCACCCAGAGGGGGGGCTTGCATGAACGGAGAAATGAAGGAGCGCAAGACCGCTCGGGGTCTTGGCTCATACATGCCAAGCGTTGTGTGTATCTGTATTGCAGCTGCATGAGCCAAATGCCTAGCCTTAATCGCAGCGCGAGTTCAGCCGGGCATGAACTCTACATCTGTGTCCGCCCTATCCTTACCATAGGCCTACACTCACGTGGCCGCCCACCTTCAACGGCCAACATCACAGTGTCGTTGTCAGGCTTGTGGAGATGCGCAGACAGGCATGACAATGGTGTGCCGTAGGAGTGCAAGTGATGCAACCGCGCAGCGCACACAAGTAAATAGGCTCGGGGGGAGAGAGGAGCAGCTGTGAGGCAACGTAACACACAGTGATGCCGCTCATTTGCCACATGCAAGACATGTCAAACATGAATCCCAAAGTCGCACACATCCCACCCCACCCCCAACAAGCCACATCACATTTCCTGAATGCAAGCAGATGACAAACTAACATTAGGGATGAAAGCTCCTTTGTCTGAACTATCAGGCGGAAGCAAATCTGCACCTCCGACCTCGGAATTGCATGTGCCCGGCACACCCTGACAGATACTATAGCAGCTGATGACAACTCCCACACTACGCACAGCCCAACGAAAGACCAACGTATACACACCCCACACACAGAAGTCCTTGCTCGAAGTTATCTTGCATGGAATGGCCTTCACACTTACTCCCACACCATCCCAGGCGTACAACCGTTGCACACTAAAACAACTCATTGATCCGAGCTGTGGCATTTCATCCACAGAACTGGCGCAGGTCAGAACAGTGCCGCTTCAACCAGAGCCACTAACGCAATGGCAGAACATCCCGGACACATGCACAACCCATCACGTGGAACTGTACCGTGCACGTATGCTGCATTTACTGGGGGCACTGCCATTGGCAGTGCTGCGGATCAGTTACCGGCTAAGCTTCCGCCTTGCCAACGTCACCTGCCTTCAGCCTGTGTTGCATTGTCGATCGTGCATATTCGAGTGGTCCATGGATGTCTGCCTATCCAACAGGACGGTAGCTGAACTGGATTTTGACATGTGTGCACCCCTGTTGGCCCACGGCCAGGAGTGTCACTGTGATACCCGTTTATGGGATGCCTTGATACTTGGCATACATGCTGGCAGCTGGACCTGGGAGATTGCACAACTCCTCGTGTGCAGTGACCACATTGAACCGCTCCCCTATTGGGCTGTAGTGCTAATTGGTGAAAGGGGTGCACGCAGCACATCTGTCCGGACCTGCTAATGGATTGCCTCGCCGTCCTGTTTGATGAAGTCGACAACGACCTCATGTTGGAAATGATAGCCTACGAAGCTGCAATCGCTTTCAATGACGAGTAACTACGTACCTGCTGCCACAACAGATTAGAACCCATTGCACATGTCCCAACACCTTGTTGCATCTTGGAGATCTGGTCACATATACCTCGACAACAGTGGACATGGCTGCATTCGCCTGGACTCCGAATACATGAGCGGACAACAACGCGGGTTAACACACACCTGTGAAAGGTGAGGCACTCCCCCGGAGTGGACAGCGGCGCTTGGCAACGTTCCTCATTCTGACATACTGCTGCATTGGTCTGCATGTTGTGGCACTCATCTTGCCCGTACTGACACGCATATGCTAATAAAGTCTATGCACCTTCACTTGTATTCGACTGTGATAAGTGTTGATTTGAATGACAATGTGTGTCTCACTGCCTATCTGGGTCACGGCTATACATGCGCATTGATAGCATTACCCAGGGAGTACCTTTTCGTGGAATCACTGTCCCTACATTCATCCATACTTTCATACTTGATTGATCATAGCCTTGACACATCTGTGTGAATTAGAATGTTTTATTCGCATTCAGTGGAGTGTTGAACCTGGACCAGTACGGGGCCATGCAAACCCCACTTTACATTGTTGCCCCGTGGAGGGCCAGCCAGAGTCCTTTAGGGATTGACAAGTTCATCGGAAGAGGAAGACTTCAGTCCGCAGTGTGATTGCTGTGTCATTGGTAACCAAACAGAACATGGCAGTCCATGTCGAGGTCCAAGGTGAGTATCGCTGAGGGTATCGCGGGACAGTGGAAGGTGTTATTCCAGGGCATGATGCAGAGGGCAGAACCAAGCTGAAACAGGCCATATGGCGGAGATGAATGCTACCACTTCATTCTCACCACAAAGCCAGATTCATCATCATCTTCGTCCTCTGATGTGTCAGGTGCCTCATATGTGGGTGGTGGTGTTTAGTCTGCATCACTGTGTGTCACTGACACATCAGGGGGCGGAGATGTGGATGGAGTAGTAGCAGCAGCATTCATCCGCGCCAGGCCTTGTGGCGGCAATGCCATGATGAGGATCTGCAGGGCATGGAAGATCACAGCTACATCTCGCTGGTGTGCAGCCGTGGCAAACATTCTTTCCACCTGCATCCGCTCCAAGCTCTCCATCATTCTCCTTATGTGTCCCAACTCCCGGCTGACATCGCTGGAGCCACTCTGACTAGACAGTTGTTCTTGGCTCAGAGTCATGACTCCAGCGATGTCAGCCATGGATTGCTGGAGAGCATGGAGCGGACAGTGGGTATCCGTTAGGGACTGTAAGTCATCCCTGATGGGACTTAGACACCCACGTATGGCATCTAGTTTGGCTGCCATGAGGTCGAACCCCACCCACAGCTGATCAGCCATCTTCTCCTGGCACCTTAACACACGGCGTTGGAATGCCATGTGTTGGTCGTGGGGGTCCTGGGAGACAGCCGTGGTGGTGGGTGTTTCCTGCTGTGTGGTCTGTGCAGGGGGTGGGGTCTCCTCGATGCAGCTGGGCTGCCCTGCTCCTGAAGGTGGGGTGCCGAAGCTGTCCATGAACTGTTGGAGGGCGTCGGTGTCGATGTTGGGGAGGTCCTCTTCATCATCAGTGCTGAGTTGTTGGGTCTGCTCTGCAGGAGGTGTTGAGTCTCCCCCTGCAATGTGAAGGGGAGATGCAGATTGACATTGTGTTCACATGTATGTTCACGCATTGTACAAGTTTACTAACAGACTGCATGACAATGTACATTGTGACTGTTTGTGAGGAGATGCCTATTTGATGCGGGACAATTGACATTTCTACACCATCAGGGATGTGAGGTTGTACTTGTACATTATCATCTCACAGTTTCCTGCTATGCCAAATGCGAATGGCCATTTTCTACACACAAGCAGCAGCAGTTGTGTCCTCTGTTCTGTTGTGGAAGTGTTGCAGCTTGTACCACAATGTTGTCAATGTTGAGGTGCTCTGTTTCTTATGTGTGTGTGCTGCATTGTGGGTGTGTTGCCCCTTCAGATCTGATTTGGCTGGCCCTTATCCCTTTCAGGCGGTGTGCCTTTCACTTCTGTGCTTATACAGTGCTGAGATGTTGCAGACTTGGGTAAATTGGGCTCTTGGTCGGAGTTGTGACTCTTGGGCATGGTTTGTCCACAGATGTGCTATACTTAATTGTGCATGTGTGCCATTGTGCCCATCCCCCCCGTCCCCCCAGTCCCTGGTCGTTACTCACCCTGTTGCTGTTGGCTCAGGTCATGTTGTGCAGTGTCCGGTCCCCCAACTCCTGCCACCGTCTCCCCAATGATGACTCAGGTCACCATTTCCTCCATCTCATCCAGCTCCTGGTGTGTTGCTGGACTCCCACCTCCAGTCTCCATTGCTGCTTTCAGGTTGACTGCGAGTTTCAGCTTGGTTTTGCGATTCACATCAGTCCAGCGCTTCTTGCAGTCGTCCACTTCCCTTCTCTTCACTCCGACTGCATTCACCTTGGCCAAGATGGACTGCCATATTGTATTTGGCAGTTGGTGGTGGTGTTCTGTCACCTCCGTAATGAGGATCTGGTTTTCCTGCGTACTGAAACGCGGGTTGCTCTTCTTCTTCTCCTTGCCCTTCCCTGACCCTGAGGTCCCAGGCTGGTCCTCCGTGGGGCCTGTGGGGTTCTGGTTGTCCTCTGTACTTGCTCCGGCTACCTCCATGGTGCTTCGCAGTTGTTTGTGTTTTTTGTTGCCACTTTTATAGTGGTTTTTCCCGCATGACTTGTGGGACTTGCAGGCCTGGCGCTGCTTATCGCTGGATTTTTTATCGCAGTTGGGCCCATCGCAACTTTTTTCACGTTAGGGTTTAGATTTTTATTGCCGTCCCGGTAATTTTATTGCGGACATTTGACGCGTTATCGGAAAACTATCGCATGTTACCGCCGTGTTGAGAGTACGACGTTAACACAGAGTTATTTTCCTGCGGTAGACGGTGATATGAAAAATTGCGTTAACCTATTTTGGCGATGATTATCGCACGTTCTTGAGAATATCCCCCTTAGACTTTTACAGAGAGCTTGCTGTCAGTAAAATTTAGTCAATCATATATTTGGTTGTGTTTTAACAAAGATAACCAAACACAACTGAAATGTTTGAGCTGTTAAATACATTCCGAGCTACCAGTTTGATAGAATAATTGTGAATAAATTTGCTTATCATTCTGGGGCGGGGAAGATGCATTTGTTGCTACACAAGGGGCGTGACACTAAAATGTTTGAAGATCATTGCCCTACTTCAATTCTTGCCTGCCACCATATTTAGCAATTAAAAGACCCAAAGAATTCTTATTTTTAATATTTGTAAACTTTAAAAAAGTAGCTATGTTCACATTAGTAAACTTCATGTGCCTTATTCTTTCATCGTCTCTGGCACCACAACACAAGAGTGACATTTGTTACCAAACACCATCTAATTGAAGCCATGTACTGCAAACCTAAACATACATGACATGCAAATGAGCAGTGCTTGGCTAAATGTTGTTCTCTGCGCTCTTCTTAATTTCCATTGGCCTTTCATTGTATTTGAACTAATACTGCATGAAAAGAAAACATGTTGAAAGGCCTCATTGTTTTCCATTATCTTTCCAAACTGCCCCCAGGTATGGGGGTGCCCCTGCCGCTCCCTAGTTGCAGCATGACTGGCGGGGATACTGCTTTCTCCTCAGTTTCCCTCTCACTGACTACGTGCGCACGAAAGTGCATCTACTGTGCCAAAAACAACACCAACCTGGAACGTCCCTGCCGATCCTCCTGCCAAATGTTGAAATTATGGCCTATATAGTTGTTTATATTTATACCACATGTATTTGTTCTGTAAATGTTTGACAAGCTTTTCTGCATTTTGTTTTGGTTTAATAAAACATTGAACACGGCATCTATGATTTGTGGCACATTTGAGGAAATAAAACAAATAAACTTAAGAGTTACTTCCCACGGCAGCTGTACCATGATGTACTGTGTATAAAATATAAACTGTATAATGAGAAGAAAAGTACTTCATCTAGATATCATTTTTGTCTAAAGTCTACCCCCATGTTTAAGACTGTGAACCTTTCTTCCTGCATATCCTAGATGAATTTAGCTACATATGCCAAATTACTTGAATCCAGACATTCAATATTCAAGCTATCTAGGATGTGACGTGCTAGTAAAGCCAATTTAGTATATCACATACCGAGCATCTCTCAATGCAGCAGGCCACCACGAGTCTCCACACCGGGTGGCTCTCCACAAGAGGATCTCCTCCTTCGGTACTGGCCACCCGTTTCTTTCTAGATTACCATTGTGAAAAATGCATTTCGTGAGATGCACTATTTATCAAACACAAGCTTTACTCAATATGTTGGTGGCAGGCTAAGTAGTTTTGCTTTGACATAAATCCTCACCACTGCACTACATTTACTGAGAATCTTTGACTGACGGCTCAATGATGTATAGGCAGTCAGCAATAACACCAAGGCATTCCAGTGTGTGAAGCAGCCCGTGCAGGTAAGAGTAGTGGGTTAGTAGGGCCGGGTGGGGGAGAGGATTTCGACGGAGGGTGACGAGGGAAAATTAAAAAAATAGTTAATTTTCCTTCTTCATCATCCGTTGAAACCCTCCCCCTTCCCCCCACCGGGCCCCACCGCTCTTACCTGCACGGGCCGCGGAAGGTGAAGTACCAATACAACAAAACTCTTATCATGCATGCTGGTCTGGATCTGTATGCTGTCTAATATAGGATGGGCTATATTAGCTCTCCACACGTGGGCTGTGTACACCCCCTAGCATGTGGCAGGCCACGTGGAGCAATCCACACATGAAGCAACATAAGAGCTCCTTGCATATTACATATTCTGTAACCTGTTTCCACTAAAAATTGAAGGTCAGTTGAAATGTTAACAGTCTTGAAAAGCGTTGCTTTATAACTGTAGCTGGTAGCTTGGAGGTGTACTTATTGCAAGGACGCCAGGCAATCACTGCCAATGTTAGACTGCATTCAGAATGCTTTTAGCACCACTCCAATACTCCTAATGCATCAGAGTATGGCATACCTTCGGCAGGCTGACTATAGCAAGTATGAAGTAGCCTCCACGCTTTGGGTGGTGCTGTTCAAAGCCTGGAGAGTTGAGTATTTTCAGCCATCAGCCAGCATACTTCACAGATTATGCTATGTGTCAAACAGGGCTCTCCACACGCTTGCTGTGGAGAGATGTGCTCTTCCTCTTTATAAGCAACTCCTCACACACATCACAATGTGGTGCATTACATTCATAGTCAGTATGGGTTAGGGCAGCCCAGTGCTTACCAATAGACAGACTCAGTGAGCTTCTCTCATGTGTGAACTGCCAGCGGGATTGCGTTGTGAGCATAGAAGTTGATGGCTGGGAGGTCCTTCACATCTAAGGACATCTTCCAAATAGTGGAGACATCTTGTGCAAATTCCGCTTTTACAGGCAGGACACCACATGGCATGAAGGGACAGGGAGCAGGCTTAATCCACCCTCCCTTTTTGTTGGCACATCCAAGTAGGTACGTGGATACCATGAGGAAAGAGGGGGAGAATGCCAAGCTAGGACCTTCATATCTGACCATTCCAGAAATTACGGTGCCAATACTTTGTTGGGGGCAGACACAAAACAAATGGGGCAATGGTTGGACATCAACCTCTTTCTTCCATGACAGAAGGGGCACATTCTAGAGGAAAGGGAGACTACCCAATCAGGACTTGAATGATAGGGTCGAATGAAATACCAATCTGCAGGATGACCTATATTGAAGGGAAAACAGGGATAAGCAGTGGAACAAAACAAGAGCGAAGAGGCTTGTCCTGACTGCTGCCATATCACTTTCACGGGCAGCTTTTGATGTGAGGGGCTAGTTAATAATACTATAAAACCTAACCAGGAGGAGGGACAACACAGCAGTCCAGAGGGGTGCCGGACTGCTCCCTTCTCCCTCTCACTATGGAAACTTATCAGGACACTAAAAGAGATGTGTCAGACTGCTGATGTGATACATTGGAGCCTGGCATTCTGAGTGACTTACCCCATAGTTCCTGTAAAACTAGAGATTGTATAGACACATGAATATAAATTAATATCGCTTCTATCTGGAGTATACTGTTCCATGATACCTATCCAGGTCACTAATTAGAGATCTTGCAGAGGTTACTGGGAGCCTCTACTCTTAGAAGCAAGTGCCTTCACCCACCCAAAGTTGACATGTTTCATCAGGCCTGGTCCTGGTTGGGCTGGCCCTGCAATGCCCAACAGGCCCCACAAGGGGGCACTTTGCCAGAAACCTTTTCAAGGATTGTCAAGAGTTGGCTGGAGAAATTGATGTGTTCCAGTCGATCGGTGAGCACTATTTAAAAAAAACAGACGTTCCAGAATCGAGGACGGGAGTTGGTTAATTAACCATCGGCACGCTCTGCACAAAGCCTTTTAGAGCGAGTCACGGCCTCGATATTCAAGGGGCCCGATCCTGAATGTAGGAGGGTCACTGTCTTACTGAACATACACTTAATAGAGTAAGCTGTCTGTCTTTTTTTATATAGTTAGAATGGCACATTTTCCACAGAGGTGGGAATATGCAGACATATAGTAGGCATCCCCATTTTGTTGTAGAAGATTAGGTATATAGAGATATAACTCCTGAAGCAATACCACTTGATTATTTTTTGACATACCAAGTCATGAAACATGTTGACCAAGAACCAGCATGTATGTAAAATCTACTTGATCCCACCAAACTTAATATACCATAAATCCAAATCTTTTCTTTAGAAATCAGGATCATAATGTCCATGAGTTTATTATATTGTTTTTAACTTGACATATATCTGGATCTCTATTAAAATTATAGCTTCACAAGATTTATAGTCAATATTAATTCACACCTCCAATCTTCTCAGAAACTGACTAGGACACATTAGTTTCCCCATACAACTCTTAAAGAGCCTTAAAAATATCTTGTGTGGCCCGTTGGGCATTGCAGCATCAGCCTAACGAGGAGCAGGCCCGATGATTAAGCATGCCACCTTTGGGTGGGTGAGGACACTTGCTTCTAAGAATAGACGATCCTGGTGACCTCCACCAGATCTCTAATTAGTGACCTGGATAGGTATCACGGAACAGCATACTCCAGTTTGATGCTGTATCAATAAAGAGGAGACTGTATACTGGACCAAAAATCTCTTCGCCCTTCCTATTTTTTTCAGATATGAATTAATATCTACAGGACGAAAGAAGATCATGCTGAAGGTGAATAAATTGACTTATTCCTTACCTTTTTGCCCTGGCATCCTCACTTCTCACCTGGTGGCACATATACAATGCAACTTAAAAATGCATCAGTATATGTGGTGTCTGCCTGTTAGCCCTATCACCTTCCCTCTCTCTGCCAATGACGTATTGCAGAGTAGGATGTGCCACTATGAATGGAGAAGAACAAAAAGTGATGGGTGGGATGCCTAAATAAATCTCAGCCACTGGTAATTACTCAGGTCATATTCAAGGCCATTATATTTTTGCCTACAATGCCAGCTTAGATAGTAGCCAGCCATATGCAAAACTGCATTCTTTCTGCTTTAATAGGAACAGTCCAGCCAAAAATGTCAGGCCAGTTCCATCCTGTATGGGGACACAAGTAACCCTGGTACAGAACTTTGGGCCTCATCAATGAGGTGCAGTTTCAGTCCTATGACAAAGTGAGCACAGGACCTGGAAATACCTGTCTCACCAAGGAAAGCAAAAGAGTGATAAGTGAAATGTCTGAATTAATCTCAGCCACTGGTACTTACTTTGACCGCTCTACAGCCCATCATTTTTTGCCCACCATGCCACCCCAGGCAAGAATCAGTCACATGATAGTCTGCCTTGCTCCTGCTCTACTAGGAACAGTCCATCCCAGTCTGCCATACAAGATAACCCATGAATGAGAACACATGTAATCCCGAGACTGCTACTGGCCTATCTGGGGCTCGTTACAGAAGTGCAGCTTCAATACAATGGCAACAGTGAGCACTGGACCCACGTCTGGTAATATCAGGCGCTCTTAGAGCATTGCACCGGGTAAACAAAAAAGAGATGGGTGGAGTGCTTTGAATTGATCTTAGGCGCTGGTAATAACCCAGAGCTGCATTTCAGTCCGTCCTGTTTTTTTGCCCACCATGCCACCTCAGACAGGAACCAGCCATCTGCAAATCAGCCAGGATCCTTCTGCAGTCATTATTATCCTAAGTCATACTGTCCCTACAATGTAAATATCCAAAATAGTTTCTTCAATTTTGAAAATTATGCAAATATTTTAAGCAATCAGTCCTGGTAAGCACAGACATCCTACTGTATAGTGACATACTTTCACAGTTAGAAATATCAAATATAAATACAATTATAAATACCTTTTGAATAACCCACATACAGTTTGTGAAATATGTGAAAGCTTAAACTGCATTCTTCTGGAAATGTAATAATGTTCATGTTATATGAGACAAGAATATATTTATAAGTTTATGTATCTTTTTCAAAAATATTTCACCCCATATGTGGTCTTGCTATTTCATAGGCTTTGGTGAATTGGCAAAAAGTAAAATAAAATCTAACTGCTTAACTATTCCCAACAAATGTAAGTGAGCTAAAGGTACAGTATTCTGTGGAATAAATCCCTTGCTCTTTGGGGAACCACAGCAGCACAAATCAACAGTACAGTAGCAGGCACTAGAATACATACAATATTTGGCATAACAAATGAAACTCCATATTTACTTGACGGAATTGTCTAAAAATTGACGAACAGACAGAGGAGGAGTGCTTTCTATTGCTGCACACTCTAGTGAGGTTAAGTAACTTGTCATTTGCAGCATGTGACTATTACTTTCGGGCCAATCCTAGTCAGTGATTCCTCAAAATATGTGCCCTTGCTTCTCAGACTCTTACAAATAATGTGTGATCTCATCACGCTGTGCTCTGTCTCAAAGCCAGTATCTTCACTCCCACGTGGTGCCGCCTTGTGTTTTCTTGCTTAGTCTGTGTCCTGTCCCATCATCTGCCATCTCCCTCTCACTTTGTACACTCTTTTGTACTGTGAATCCCTTAAAGTCAAGTACACTTTACTACAACTACATACCCTTTCTCCTACTCTATATATCACCTGCCTTCTCACAGTTTATAGCCTTTGTCTGATTCAAAGACATGTTTCTCAAGAATAATAAAATAGTCCTTCTTCTTACAGGTTAGGGGTTTCACTTCAGATTATTATTCCCAAATGAACACAGTTTAAGAGGCTTTTATATGCAGAGAAAAATGGGAGCCATGAGGATGGGGAACCAATCTTCCCATTGTACTTTCCAAAGGTACAGTCAGTCTTCACTGTAGGTTCTGTCATGCCATGGGAGAACTGGAAAAAGTCACAAGTCCACTTGTGTGACCTTACCCCCCACTCATTCAAAAAGCTTCCCTGTTAGAATACCCCACCCAAGGGTTTCAGTGCCTCAGTTGTGTTTCCAGTGATCTCTTTTTAAGCTCTCACACCCTTCACATGGTCAGGCTCTTCTAGTGTCCTCTCCTTAATAGTAAACTCAATGAGCATGCACATTAAAGTTAAACTAAAATTAATGCGAATATTTATACTGAATGAACCAATTTTGGGCATTCGTGGTGTGCCAAAGGTTTCCATATGAAGAGTTTACCAGGCATTGTAGACCCACAAACCTCATACGTTTGACATTTCATCATTATAGGTAGCCTTTTCGGTGAACCTAAATGAAAACTCAAAAGAGGCATTGTGGACATAAAACAAAAGTGATACATCACAAGAAGCAGCGGCTGCATGCAATGCTGCCATTCAATACTAAGACTGCCAGGCACCAACTGCTGAAATCGAGAAACATTGAGCTGTATTCACAGGAATGATACAGAGGTCAAATGACCCAGTGCTTCTTGCCAAAGTCATGCTGATGCCTAATGCTGGTAATTCTGAGTCAGATTAGTGCTGAAATGTTTCTGCCAGACAAGCTTTTGTGAGCGAGAAAACGCCCATGGGTCTTAATATAGATGAAAAGTCCTGTATGAGTGTACGCCTGAGTCAACACGTGGTTGCTCTCTTTCCGTAGAGGGCTGACGGTACACTGATAAGAATGAGCCACTTCTAACAAAGTGGATGGAAATAACTACAATTTTACCAATGTCCACCAGTCTACTGGGTCATTTAGTGCTTGTTGAAGCAGGAGTATAAGGACCTAAATCGGTAAAGCTCCCACCCTGGCAAGCACACGTCCCCTCGCCCCATGAAGAGGAGGCAGACACGCTAACTGGCCTTTCTGCCCAGAGCGTTCACCATTAGTGCTTTGAAACATCCACCCTTAAAACAGAGACCCTCCCAAGCAGAAATAAACAAGTCCCCCATTGCACGGAATGATAACTCCCTGAGCGTCAAAGCCATTGTTCTACTGTTCCCAAAAAGGAATGCCAAGCAGGTTGCAGCGACAAGGTGGTCAGTGTTTAATTTGTAAAATAATGAGTGCCACTGCCCACAGCACTGATCACAAGCCAGTGGCCAGTGCTTTTAAATGTTGGTGCACCAAATAGCAAGGCTGCATAGCCCTGAAACTACCTTAGACCTCTTTAATCCACTGCCAGGCACTCCCTGCCCCTTATCTCACTCTTACGGGTTCTGGCTTTCTCCCATTGTGACAGTTTTTCATTCTTTCTCTTCTGCCTTTTTTTCTGGTTTGTGTGTTTTGCTCTCTGGAAATGAATGATGAGGAAAAATAAGTGCTGGTCCCCAAAAATGAGTGCCGGTGGCACCTAACGGCTCAAATTAAGCACTGAAGGTCATCATCTCTGCACCGGTAGAAGCACTTTCTGCAAAAGGCATCCTCGCCAATATTACAGGGATCTACAAAGTCGGTGGGTGGTCCTTTGCCAGAAGGGCAGACGTGAGGCTTTCGCAGAGCCAGCAGATCTGACAGGTCACCGCCCACCTGTGAATGAGGCTACAAATCTCATGCGTTTGGCATTTCCCTTCATGTTAATGGGGACCCACATATTATTACAAACAAAGTCTCTCATTCTTCCTGCGCTGTATTTGGTCTACATTAGTACCACACCCAGTAAATACAGATACTGTAGATGAGGTATTTACTGGACACAATATTACCACATGAATTTGAAATTTGCACCTTAGATTGGGGCATAACCTGCCAATACATTGTGTTTTACCCTATTCCGAGGCACAAGACTTAGAATGTTGCCGTTTTTCCTGCACACATTTTGCCATGTTTTACCCAGGAAAAAGTGAACTCAGAAAAAACCTATCTTTTGTTCAACAATGATTCCCTGGTAATGGAGCCAGACTGTGACGTAATGCAAGTTGATCCCCCCCCCTTGCAAAATCTGAAGAGTGACTCCTGAGTCTCCCATATTTCACAGATATTCATTGACCTTGGGCTGAATGGGGGCCCCCTGAAGGGTTGGTAGCCTCCCTAAAGGTCGGAAGTCCCCCTACACTGCAGGGGCTGTAGAGGAGCGTTTACACCCCTGGAGCCAGAATAATGCAGCTCAAATAGCTATTGTGTTTGCTTAGTGTCTTTTGGCCCATGAGCAGGATGAAGAACTCCCATAATGCAAGTGAAGGAATGAGTGTTGCGAGAAGCAACCCTTGTCACTCCAAAGCATACATCATATCACATGCATAGCTTGGAGAATTATCAAAGAAGCCTGCTCAACAGCAAGGAGTAACTCTCCCCAAATCGCTATAGTTAAAAAATGTAGCTGCAAAGTGGTGCCGTCTAAGCAGACTTGTGCAGCCAGAACCGATGATGCAGCCTCACCACACCTGTTTGTTTTCTTAAGTCATGATCCATTGCGCAATAGCACTTTCGCAACTACTTTCATCTGAGGAGCCATTTGACTTATCCTGGCGGAAGTGAAACTGCAGCTAGGGACTTTTTTGTGCCAGTCTATGCTGGCACGAGAGCAGTAAGCAAGACATACAGTGCTTCCTCGGTAAACAATCTTTTCATAGTTGACTTGAACAAGACAATACACAGTTTATGAAGAGTGGGTGGTTACTGTTACATAACTCTGGGAGGCGAACGATGGGTCAGCTTCAACTATGTGAATACGCATGTTGTGAATACACATGATTTCCAACTGCAATAATTATACATAATACTTAACTATACTCATCCCACTGTGCGTGTTTTTAATGCTTTCACGGTTATGATTTCAGTGTTTGTGACCAGTATTCGCCTTCATTCCGTTGTGGATGGTCGTAATATGGAGTATGCAAATAATGTGCTGGGTTGTTGAGAAGTTATTAGTTTACTGGCCATCTGGACATTGGATGATTCATATAATCTCTATCACTCTACAAAAGCCTGTTTGTAAACATACATATTATCACATGGGATTGCAATGTTATGAAGGGATTACTAGAATTTAGGAACATGGCAGCTCGAAAACCAACCAGACATGGTCATTACTACAGGCGACTCAAGTCAAGGCGACGTCGACCATCACCTTAAAGACAGTGACACATTTACAGAATTGACTTGGCCACTAATAACTCTTACTACCATCATTCTAAGTATGGCCGGCGCCACTTCATACCCAGATGAAACATTAAAACCTCAAATTATGAAAATCATCAAGACATTTTTAAACTGAAACACTTGCAGCTTAACTAAAATGGTCCTGGGTCATCACCCCTGTTTTAAAAAGTAAACCCTGCACACTGTTGTCTCCAGGAATCTTTAAAAAAGCGTCCACTCAACAATATGACCAACAGGTACAACAAAAGCATATCCTTAGCAATTGCAGCATGTTTCTGGGTCAGCAAAAGCACCAAGCCTGCAGCTCTCTAAATCACCAACAATCTGCTGATAGTACATAATAAAAGCAAACAAAATACGTATGTCCACCTTCATGTGCCTTCAGCCTTTAACGCCATCAAACTATTCAGCAAAACTACAATGACCACAAAAGCCAAAACCAGAAGTAAATGGACCTTTTACAAATAGTAGGTGAAGATGCTGTACACCTTCCAAACAATCAGCATCACTGACCCCCAAATCCCCAGAACCAACAAGCCAAAACCTAACACTTGCTAAATAATGGAACAACGTCATGAGATTCAGCTGCTTCTATGTAATGCTATTGGGATAGATCCCACATTTCTACACTACTCTATATCATATTTGTAGCAAACCGTGACTACAGCAGGGTCCTGCTCACCAGCCTGCTAAAGGAACAGATCATCCAAGTGGAAAGGATTCAAAACACTGTGGTCAGAATCATCACCTGAATAAAAAAGCAGATCCACGTTGCTCTAAAACTGAAAAGACCACACTGTATTTCAAATCTTGAACTGCATGCAAGCTTCTCACCATTCCCCACAAAGCTGCATTTAACTATTACACAAATCTGAAACAGACAACCAATCTCTCTGGGATCTACTGAGACACCTGGAATGCATGTTCTCACTATACTGCAGGTCTGTGTCCACCTACTTCCTCCACTCCAGCGGAACAAAACATGGATGTGAGAGCCACACGCACTGTTATATTCCCAGGTTAGGCCCATGTAGCGAAGCAGCTAATTTCTTACATTGTCCTCACGATAACATTTCAGCCATGAACTTTTGCACGTATTTATGTGCACAACAATGTTGGATTAGTTTCCCCGAAACTAAACTTGTTTAGACATCTAGCTTCGCACAACATTATCACAATGCCCTGAACATCATGTACGAGGTCTCCTTTTGCACTGTGTACAAGTGTCATCTCTATCTTTATCCATGGGCGACAGGGCTAGCTACATATCCATAACATTACTAATCTATACGCACATCGCAAGGCTGCTTTCTATTATAAAAGATGAGCATCCTGATAGATTGTGAGAGGAGGCATTTCAGCTAACACCGTTGGTCCCTGCATGCTGAGACTTCACCACGCAGAGGTCTGACATCTTGTGAGGGGTTCCAGTTCGTGACCAAGATGGGGTCCTTCCTTCTCTCCCATCAGGTAAAGGGGTTGGATCATCCCTTGGGGGGATTCTTGGCTTTACACCTACACAAAATCTAGGTACACTTAGAGTAGGGTTTGCATCGTAGGAGTACGCTTGATTACTTCCTTGTTTTATATGCGTGCATATATACACTGTTTTAGTACCATAGTAGAACTATATCTACTATTTACTCTTTTAGTGCTTGTAATCACGTTTATTTGCTGCTGTCTATTAATCATTGTAGCACATGTATTTTATATAAGAATAACGTTGGTTCAATAAACTTATTGAAAACGCCCCACTGTCTATTCTCTGTATACTTCACTGAGAATAAGTGAGCATGAGTGACGAGCAAAAGGTTCTGTACTGTTTCCACAATTCCTGAGGAGTCAGGGGTGTCATGTTTAGTGGTTGCCAGAAGCCATTCGCACCCTGGTAAGGTTAGGGGGGCTTACGGTGGCAGTGTGAGCTAGCCGGTCTATCGGCCGACATATCCTGAGGGGGTGTCTGGAATCAGTCTAGGCACAAAGCCCCTAGTTTATGTTGTCCAACAAATGCGCAGATCTTACGGATTAGTAGGAACTGCGCAACAGCACAAAGTGCATCATTCCCCTGAAATGTTTTGTTGTTATTAATATTATTATTGTTATTGTTATTATTATTATTATTACTATTATTATTATCATTATTATTATTATTATTAGTAGTAGTAGTAGTAGTTGTAGTATTTATTGTTCATTAATATCAAACGTGCAGTTACAAAATAGTGCTCCAACTCTTCTATAGCATTATACATTTATACCTTAACAAAACACGCTATACCCTATTGTTAACTGCTTTTTCACACTATGTAATACAATTGGTTTGATTTTATAATGTTTCTTTCAGATCGCTGTGACCGCTGCTACTCCATCACAGGAGTGCCTGACTACTGAAAATGCAGAAGGCAGCTCGTCAACCACAGTTTAAGCAGTTTAGCAATAACTATAAGCATTATAGGGCCATATGTATCAAGCCTTTTTCCCGTTTGCAAACGGGGAGATTCTCAGAATCTGCCCGTTTGCGAATGGGAAAAAGCCTTTTGGGATGTATCATCCCAAAAGGCCATCGCAAAATAGAGAATCGCAAAATTTCCGATTCTCTATTTTGCAAATGCATTTAAGGAATTGCAAATTGCGATTCCTTAAATGCAATTCTGGAAGCACCAGAAATTTGCTATTTGGCCTTAAGGAATTGCAAATTACCACCAACTTCAAGTTGGTGGTAATTTGCGATGTTCTTTAAAAAAGCACTTTTTTGATTTTTTAAAAGTGCCATATGTCGCACATACATGCCCTTAGGGCATGTATGTGCACAAAATGTGCACACATGCATATTTCAGGTGTGCAACAGGGTGTCCTTTTGACACCCTTGCAACCTTGAAATTGCATTCTCAATTTGCGATTCTCTAATTGGTAATCTCAAATTGAGAATGTCTTCCCATTCATTCCTATGGGCCTCCTAGCCCATAGGAATGAATGGGAAGGTATTCCTTATTTGCGAATCTCAATTTGCGATTCGCAAATAAGGAATATGTAGGATTCGCAAAATTTTTTGCAAATCCTACATACATTGCATTTTGCGATTCTCTAATTGCGATTCGCTAAAAATCGCAATTTGAGAATCGCAAAACTCTTTTGATACATATGGCCCATAGTTTCTTATTTTGCAAACTGCATAGTTTTACTGGAAAACAGCAAGGGGCATATTATCAAGGGCAGTATCGCCACTTTCGCGGCACTTTTTGCCGATAAAGCGGCGATATTTTTATCGCCCTATTAGCAAGCTGTCGCTAACAGCTGTTAGCGACAGCTTAATGGCGATATTTATCGCTAATGACATGCAAAGTAGGCGTTCCCAACCAAAAGTCAACAGAAACAGCCACTAACACAACTACCCCCTATTAGCAATGCCCGCGAAGCGTATAAAAAGTCGCGCTAACCGCGATTATCGCTGGAATTTAACACCTGATAAAAACTTGACTTAACCATCTTGTCAATGGGAGGTGGATTGTAAGGTTAAGTCCTCACCTGCCTATTAGCAAGCTTTCCATTAGCGCAGTGAATTTATCGCTGGATTTCTCGCGCTATTGCTGGGTTTCGCCGCTATCGCTGGATTTTTTATCGCCTTGGAGATAAGCGTTGATAATAACGCGTTATCTCCGCGATGAAATCCAGCGATAGCCGGCAATAAAAAAAACAGCGCTAAGCGCGCTTTGCGATAATTATCGCAAATCCTTGGTAATATGCCCCTTGGTTAATACTATGGCTGTGTTTCATCACAAAAAGTCAAAACTATTCTGCAATAGACTCAAAGAATTAAATATTCCAATCTCTGTTTAGAAAATGTTCATTAAACTTTGCTAGTGCATTAATATTAACTGTGTGTGCACAATGAATGAATACATTAAGTATTTTCAATGTTTTGAGAGTAGTGCATGCTAGTTAACACACTAACTCAAAATGGACAGACCTTTGGCAGGAACCTTGAAATAATATTTGATTCTGAACTCTGGTTTAAACTAGAAATCAATGGTGTAGTCAAAGGCATCATCCTCCAGCTCTCTCTCTCTTAAACATCCTACCATTGCTTAAAACTGATTACAGGATGGAGATGATATTTGATGTAATTTATCTGAGAACTTATTATGTATTGTTGCTGCTATATATGGAGCTGTCTACTTTTAAATCTACTGTTGTTGTATGTGCGGTACACTTTTATGATTTTACCATACAATTGAATACGTTTAATGAACTGAACAATGGAGTAGTCAAAGGCTCATCCTCCAGCTCTCTCTCTCTCTTAAACATCCTGCCACTTATCAAAACTGATTATAGGATGGAGATGGCAAGCGTGTTTTTGCATGGCATGCCTGGACTAATGCAAGTTCAACTACACAGGCCTACCTGTCTCACTAATATTCAGGCCAGTCTACAAGGAGTAAAACCACGAAGCCAGAATGTGCCTGAAACTCTGCAAATATGAGCACAGTAAGTCTACCCTGAAGGCCATTCACTGGTGTCAAGTAGATGACAAGATTAAATTCAAAATCCTATACATGATCCTTAAGTCTTAGGGGCCCATTACAATGTCGGGACAGCCTATCAGTGGCGGTCCGTCCGACATCGGAAGCAGCGGTCTGACCTCTGCATTACAATGCGGTCGGTCAAACCGCTGCAGACTGGGGGAAAGACTGACCCTTCCAACAGGATCAGAGATCCCGTCGGGGTGTCGGTCGGACAGATAATCCCCAAGTGGCGGCGGTGCTTGCTCAGGCACCGCCGTCAGGATTATGATGTCCGTTTCCGACAGCCTTTCCAAGTCGGCCTTTCCAACATGGAAAGGCTGTCAGAAAGTGACTTCGGGGGCCTCTAGCAGGGCCCCCACCCCATGCCTCTGCTATGAAGCCTGGGGGGGCATCTGGGGAGCCCCCCAAAAATCCATGCCCCATGTGGAAGGCACCGCATGGTGCCTGCCATACGGTACATGTATGTTTTGAAAGGGATTTTTTTTCTATTGAGGCTTGTGCTGCAGCCCGCAGCACAAGCAGCAATAGAAAGCATACACTTTCCGACGGCGTGGAGGCAGTTGCATCATAATATGAGAAGCAGGCCCGCCGACTCCTTGTCGGTAGGATGCTCGTCTGACCGACATTGTAATCGGACTCATATTGGGAAAAATCCCAAAAATAGCTGCAGAAATTGGCTTCTCACGTACCTGGGGCTGCATTACCGATGCAGCGCAGTTCCATTAATTGCAGTACACCTCTTAAAAGGTGTGCCTGGTGCAATGAAGGGAAATGCACCATATTACCATGAATGTGCTGCCTCCAGGGCAGCTGCGAACTCGCGCTGCCCTGGGGGCAGTGTATTCATGTGAAAACCGAAGCGGCTGTTTGCAGCCGCTCTGGGTTTTCACAGTGCAGGCAGCAACCCGCCTGTACTTTTAAAGGGGATTAGAGATCCACTTACAGGCTGACTGCACCCACCTGCAAGAGGATGTCTGGGGGATCCATGGGACCCCCATCCCCCTCCAGAGGGCTGCTCTCCGTGGGCGCAGTGACAGTGCGCCACCTTTTAGGACAGTGCGCCTCTTGAGGGCTTCTTTGCATCTGCGCCCACATTTATAAGACGGCGCAGGCGCAGAGGCAAAGGGATTCCATCATTTGCATGGAATACCCCCTGAAGATAGCGCTGGCACTTTATGTGTGCTTGGGCTATTGGTATTACAGAAAGGGCGGCACAAGCGTCTGCAGCCCCTTCTGTACTACCAAAGTGCCCTGGGGGTGCGCAAAGTGAGCGCAAACGCCCGTTGCTCCCCCGGGTCACTTACTGTAATACGGCCCCTTGTCTTAGTAGCCTCTCAGATACAATCAAAATGTCTATGGAACAAGAGGATTTCCAGGTTCTTCTTGAAGGGAGAAAGGCATGGAATAGTGCACATATCTCGGTGCCGTGAGTTCCAAGTTCTTGTGGCACTGCCCAAGAATGATTGCTACATACATAAACCTTTTTTTAAAGTGGGAGGCTCAATGAGATGGGATTGAGCATTTCTACATCCTTGTTAGCCTCTGCTAAGAGTTCTCAGCATGTGTAGGACTTTGTGAATAATGCAACTCGTTTTATATTGTGCTCACGCTTCAATGGGGAGGCATTGACCTGATGTTAGGACTAGGGTTATGTGGTTAAATTTCTTGCAACCGGAAATTAAATGAGCAGCGGCATTTACCACTGCTCTGACAGGAGCAGGTGGACTGAGGCCTGTGAGCAGAGAAGTCTCATATTCCAGTCTAAAAGAACCAGTGACTGAATTACTGACTTAAGTTCCTGGTTAGGAATGAATTTCTGATGCACTAAAGTAGTTTGAGTTAATAGCCCTCACATCATGCAACCAATGTACCAGGATATTGTCCGTTTTTTAATCTGAATGCTCTAAAATAACCAAGAGGTACCAGACAGTGATACACAATATTCGCAAAAAATAAAAAAATAAATAGGCCATAGTTTGGAGGCCATGCGGCTGTTTTGCATCCTTCAGGTCTGTGGACACTCTCTGTGAGCCTTTCCTCTTCTCCTCTAACCCAGTTCTAGCCAATCATAGGACCTCATTTAGGGTTTGACAGAGCAGGAGGAATGTTGCAAACCAGTGATCCTTCCACCCCATCGAACCAGCAGATCCACTGCACGATTAGGAGTTGGGGGAACTGCTTGGTTACTGTTGGTGGAGCCTCTATTGGCTCTGCTGGCGGAAATCCCTGTGCCAGTAGTCCTTCTTCCACAGGACTGCTGGGTCACAGCACCAGTCCTCCTAACATACTGAGGGTAGGACTGCTGCCACTCGTTCTCCCTGCCTACATCTGCTAAGGGAAGCATGGTGGAAATGGGAAGGGAACATGGTAATGGCCCCTAAACTCAGGGAAAGATCTCACTACTCATCAAGGCCATTTACTTTTTTACTCAAAAACAATAATCTATGGCTTTCGGAGTTTGTTTTCTCAAAGCAAAAAAGGTTGTCAAGCAGGTGTTTTAAACATGATGCCCGCTTGGCAAACTTCACTGCAGTGAAAGGAGCCAATGCAGCTGGTGGGAATCTATACATATGGGGAGTTGTTCTCCACCAGAGGAGAGGTGAATATCACTAAGCTGGCCTGGCAGGGTGGCAGGATGCCCACCCTGGGCTATATAAAGGCCTTCATTGACTGCTGCCCATGCAGCAGCCCCATCCTTTACCACCCTGATATTAGCTATTCGAGGAAGGCAGCGTCCTAGCTTGGACCGCTGCTTCCTCCAACCTGCTTACATTTTCTTGGGATGCAGGAGGTCACCTGAGTCAGCTAGTGACCATCCACCCAGTTTGCATTTTTTATGTAGGGCAGATGGTCCCTTTGTACTCGGATGTTGGCAGTGCAAATGGTACTTCGTAGAGGTGCACAAGCAACTGAGGATGGGTATAAAATGACCATCCTCAGGATTTTTAAAAATGTGAAATATGTATTTTTGTCCATTTACGATAGGTGAAAACTGATATATGGTAACAAACTCAATCTTCCCACCGTTTTAACTAAACCTGGACTTTGTAGTGGAAACAGGAGTCATAATTTAATTGAGTCATTCTACACAAATCAAAAAAACTTGCAATTTGTATAATTATACCTACAAATTTTATATATTTGCATCGTTGGTTCAATTTCCAAAAATCCTTGAATCTACAAAGATCACAGATTTCTACGTATGCGCATAGCCATTGGGCACTTTACGATGCTCTTTAGGGTGTGAATGCACCACAACTATGCTTTTTTTTTTTACTTTTTAGCCCCACAGGGAAAACATTTCCCTATGGAGACGCTCCTTCTATTACATCTCCATCAAATAAGAATATCATTGTGCACTTTTCACACATATTTTGTACTTGTAGGAGAGCCTTTTGTGGCACTAGAAGTACATGTGAAGATAGTTGTCAAAAACTCCGATGAGAAGTGTATGAATGCCCCCAGCATTGCAACTTTGTGGGTGTCCACCACTGTAATCAAGATTTGCAACCTACACCCACAAGTTCCACTTTTACACCTTTAACATCAAAGCAAAACATTCCAAGGCCCAGCTTTACACAGGCGCTTGTGCCACCAATATGAACAATAACGTCAATCAACATTTGTAGGCAAATAGTTTTTGTGCCAAATGTTTCTAAGAGCGCAGCTCTATAGAGGACAGCATCAAGTAGCATTAAACTTGAGCTAATGTATGCGAAGCGATCAGTACCAGATAGGAATGGCACAAATGCTCACAGGAATCAACACAAATCCACACCTACTAAAGTTACACAATGTAGCATGGAATACTAATGGCAAATGAAAACAGTCATAAACAATGATCAAGATGGGGTGGTTGACAATGGATGATTTTTCAATGTGCAATACATGCACCAGTTGTGAAAAGTACACGTCACACGCAGTAGCGGCTGCTCGCATTGTTTAGTGGCGGGGGCGCAGGGAGGGGGGATTTGAAGGAAAACAATACAAAAAAATTGCCCTTACCTGCCGCTCTGATGCCCGCCGCCTTGATCCTCTCTTCCGATCCTTGACTCAGCAGCACACTGCACAGGCTCCCAGATGCCAATCCAGGTGCTTCTCTCATGCTGGGAATGCCATTCCCAGCATGATAGAAGCACTGGGATTGGTCTGAGTGGCCTTGTTTGCCACTCAGACAGTGCCTGGGAGCCGGAGGCATTTCTCCAACCTGGCTGTGCAACACAGCTGGGTTGGAGAAACCTAAGTGTGCATGTCAGTTTGGCCTTCCTAAGACAGCTGGCCAACCTGACATGCGCACTTAAAAGTGCCCACCAGTCCTCCCCCTGCCAGGCCTGTCACACAGGATTTCCTGGCCACGCCCCGCTGAAGACTTGCGTGGGCTTTCAGACAGGAAAAAGTTAAATGATAATAAAAATGCTTTTATTATCATTTCATTTTTCATCTTTTAGCAAGGGGGGGTGGCGCTCCTCTGCCATTAGGGAGGAGCCGCCTCTTGTCACATGATGTATCACAAGATGTACCCTTCGGCAGAAAAGTTCCTGAAGATAATGGTACTCTGGAAAGGCACCCAAGGAATCGCGGTGTTTAGCGTCACGACAGCATGGCATTATGTGTGCATTCATAACCACACTGTGCAAAGTAAAATATGATGTTGCACTAAACTTCCCATTTGCGCGAATCTTAGTAAATCTGTCACCATACACCCCATCGTTGTAGCTCTCCAATGCATTAACCTTGGGTGACTTGTACAAAGAATGAGGCCATTTTCATATGCAAAAAGAATGGATATTTTGCAATTAGCAGATTAGCACAGGTCCGCTCTTCGTACCAGCCTATGCAATCCTCTTTCGGACAGTGAGAGATGTCTCCTTATCTGGGTCTGCAGCAACCCCCTTGGAAAAGTTCTCCCACTGTGAACCGCCCTTGAAACAACATTCCAGCCTGCAGCTGCATGGGAACGCGCCTGGTGCAGGCCAGCTTTTTGTAAATTAATCAGTACCCTGCGTGTGACTGATAACACAAACAACAGCTTGTAACGCAGAACACACTTTTTCTTTGGTGTTTCAGTGCAATCTTGTGGTTCTTTTCTAAGAAGGTATATTAGTTGTGCTGACAGATGTATCTAACAAGATCATTTCGAATTCATTGGCCTGTATTCTGTCTCTGTGGTGGGAGTGAAACCGCCAGCCCTCTTCAACTGCCGTCAAAAACAGAGGTGAAATGAGAGCAAGTGAGCTTAAGATGTCTCCAAGTTAAACATTCCAAAATAGAATCCAGATGTTCTAACGGTCTCGCGATGGATGCCGCCCCAAACATCATCCACATGACTTCGGCTGCAGCTACCTTTTGTACTGCCCTTCGCGACAAGCACCAGTGACAATTCCCTAACTTTGCGTGCATCCTAGGTTGAAAGGGCAGGGTGCATAATGCCAACTCTCCGAATTGAGGCGGGAGACGATATCCCAGCATCCCTAAAACGTTGCAATGTGATTTTTTTTTTATGTCTAAAGGCAGTGCATCCAGAGTCTGGATCCGGGCACTGCAAATCTGCCATCCCCTCTCCGCCAGAGCAAACTTTCTCATATACGAAGAGGTCTGAGGTTACCTGATCTAAGGCTATGAGATGGAAGATTTCTGGTGATTGTCTTAAGTATGTAAATGGAGCAATGATAGTTATGTATTGGCATACCAATCATGCTATTTTTTAATACAGTGCATTAAATCACTGGCAGTCAGCGGAGAAGCTTCAAGCCTTATGCAATGCTGTCATACCTACCTCAATTCAGTGCCAACCTTGCCACCAGGTTTTGCTCATGCTGAAGTTGTGCAAATTGGCACTTCGGGAGACCACATATCAATGCACTGACATAGTCCAATTTTGAACAATTAGTGATCACAATAGGTATTTGTGTATGCCAATGTTTGTTGCATTCTTAAATGAATATTGGCAAAGCCAATAGGTCAGGTATAGCCCGCCAGTCTCTTGACTTTGCCCAATACTTTATTGTTGGGGAAGTCGCTTGGCCTGCATCCATTTAAAATAAATGTCTAAAAGCACAAATATACTTTTGGTCTCTGTAAGTAATTTGATTATAAATGGGGAGGAGTGACTACCCACCTCAAAGAATAATCACAGTCCTTATCAGTATTCACAACCCTTAAAGTCACTAAATTAACCTGAGCTCAAACCTCTGGTAGTTATGCCACAGAGCAGACAGGCTTATCTTGGGACAATGTGTAAAGCATTTATGCAATCCCAAAACAGTAATAAAGTCAAAACTCCAAGCAAGAAAAATCCCAAACTGAATTTGAAAAATAGAGTACATTTTAATAAATAAATGGACACCAAACCGACCAAAATCCTATAAGAAGAAACGGAGATATGATGTACTGAAATTTAAATTAAAAATAGCTCCAAAAAGTGCTAAATGCCAATGCAGGTCTAAAAGTTGTGGTAGATCGGTATCTAGGTGCGATTTCATGCTGACCTGGATAGAGCGTGAGTCGACTACACTATCCAAGTTCAACCAGATCAGAAAGTTAAACTTGGAATTTATTCAGAATTTTTCAGCTGGAAAGGCAACAAGTCCACAGTTAGGGCTTTGTGCTTTTGGTGCTATTTTCACTATAAACGTTAAAATACTAAATCGCCTGTTCTACTAATTGGATTTTTGTTGGTTTTTTGTTGTTTTATTTATTAAAGAAAGTTCTGTTGTTCTAACTTGGTGTGAGATACTTTTCATGTGGTATTTTCACTGTGTTACTGTTTGAAGCATTGCACAAATACTTTGCAAATTGCCTCTAAGTTAAGCCTGACTGCTCTGTGCCAAGCTTCCAGGGCATTGAACACAGGTTAATTTGGGGTTTGCTTGTGCCTTACCCTGACTAGGAATGTTGTTTGCTTCTTGACCAGGGCTCACACCCCATTCAACCACCAACCTAGTTTCTAACATCCCCTAGCTCTGAAAAATATGAGTGTGAGGAATGGAAGTGTAAATTATCTTCACCTCCCCAATATTAATGTCATATGTCAAAGAGTGAGACTTAGTCCATTTGCTTTTAGAGTGGCAAAGTTTTGGCTCCATCGTTTGGCTAGGCCATATATATACTCACCTTTGGCCTTATGTACTCATGTGATGCAATAATATTAATGAGATATTGTGCACTAAAGGTATAGAAGTCCGTTTCGGATATCTGGACACTTTACCCACTGGACCTCATTGTGTCCATGCAAGGTTGAGACCCACCTACATATGTCATCAGGTGGGAATGATTTATGGCTCCATGACTAGGCCTACATTCCTCTCCCTAAACAGGATCTATGAATTGTTTTATGATGCTTAAAGAAATGTATAAAGAGACGCTCAAAACGACTGTACTTTGAGTCAGTCCTCAGACCTGTTTCTGCATGCTGTACTACCGGCTGCAGTGTTTAATTAAACCAATTGTCCCTGTTTTGTTAAACGCCTCTTGTCTTTGTCATTTCAAGGTAAATTAATATTCGAGCAACAATTGAATGCAGTGCATTCACCAGGGATTAGTGAGAATGGACCATATATTAATTCAATGTTTTCTTCATAAATTGTGACCAGGTGTCGTTTTTTTAGTTAATAATATATGTATTAGTTATTGTGCCCCATATAAGAGTACATTATCATTCATTGGATTATATGTAGGTTGTAGAATTAATATGAACGTAAAGAAAACTGTTAAGTTAGCATGATTTTTGGCTTTAAGCTTACAGTCGAGACATTTATTTAATACTAACGTAAAAGCTATTTTTCTGCATGTTTTTCTCCTCTGCAGGTGCAGACCAAAGGCATTCATTAGCTAGTAACAAGCATTTGCATTATCTAGTTTTACTTTAGCTTGTGTTTTCTGGGAGGCTAAATTCACCCAAGAGGGTGGTGTGGGTATGTCGGATGGATGAGGTGGCAAAGAGATCCGAGAATTCATCAAAAAAATCCATGTTCTGCCCATAAGGCATGTAGATGAGATTGAAGACAGTGGTCTGAGTTGCAGAGTGTGGGAAATTGTATGTTAGCAGCTCCCTGACGTTGAGGGTTACTTGCTTGTCTAGGGTGCAGGACCAGGAGAACTTATAGATGACAACACGGCCTCCTCCCTTTCTATATGCGTGGTCCACAAGATGGATGCTGCAGTCTGGGGCAAGAAGTATGTCTAGGATAGTGAGCATGTGAGGGTAAACCATATTTCTATGAAGCGGGTGTCAAACTTGTGATAGGTGATAAGGTCTATGATGTCTGGCACAGCGAGTATTGCACAGCGAGCGCTAATGGGCATGAGTTGTAATGTGTGTTCTGTAGTTTGAGGGTGTGTGGCAGTTAGTGGGATTTGTAAGAGGTAAGGTCTAAGTGTTGTACTAATGCTATGTGAGTGTTTGTGTCATTTAGGTTTGGGCGTGAATGTGGGTATTGGTAGTAGGGGTGCTGGGTGAGGCACATGATTATATTTTACTAAGCACATTTTGGAACAATGGGTTCTGAACCAAGGCCCTTTCTGGGCCTGACACGCCTAAACAGACAATGCACACATCTGTGTCTTCCCTTTGCTAGGGACCCCTGGTTGATGGGACAGCCTTAAGAGTTCATTTAAGTAGAGAGAAGGCAGGAAGTTATGTCACTCCCTGTGCAGATAGATGAGAAATGTCAATGATGTTACTTCTTCAGTAGATGGATGATAGGAAATGAAGTCCTCTTGCCTGGTTTACTCTTTTAACGATGGTTTTACTTCCTGTGCAGATGGATGATGGGAAACATTTTCATCAGCCTTTGCATCCTTATCTTTTAACATCCCTTCAGTTTCCAATCACATCATTTCATTTAATGATAGACTGTCTGAATATCAGCCAGTTCAAATTTACCGCTCCTTCAAATATTGGTGCTCACTTGAAGTTTTACTGACCATTATAGCTGCTTTGGGTTTTTGCATGATCCCTTAAAATGTCTTATTAATGCATTATTTTTTTTCTTAGTACTTGAGTTATTTCATCAGTTGGTCAAGCTTATACTCTTTGCAATATAAGGTAAATGATTTAAATCGAAGATTTATTTTGGGGTGCATCTTAGTTGAAATGTGCAACTTATTTAACCTATTGTCAAATAATAGCAAATAGAAATAAGTGGCACTGTCATCAGATTTTATGTTTGTACACTTGTACCCATCAAACCTACATTAAATAGATTGCCTGGAGAAGTCTCCAAACGATCCTGAATAACAACCAAAACTCTCTTCAACGGAACTACCTTAGGATTTTACTGCTTAATCTTTCTGACAATAATCTAATCTCAAGGGAGTTTACAAAAACATGACATACAAATATATGGTGATACAGAAATTTGTGAAATTTAATTGAAAAAGATTAGGTTAACTTTTAAGAATGCTAATTTACAAACCACCTTATTCTAGACATTAGACACTAGCTTATTGACTTTTTATTTCAAGATCTGTACTGACATATCGTACAGTCCCCACTAAATAGCATAGCCTTCTTTTGTTGATGTGCAAGATTTGCTTGTAATCAGTCAATTCAGAATATTACAAGGCAAAGTCTGTGCAGCCTTTCACTCCACTGCTATACAAGTAGATATTAAAAACCTTATGCCTTCTAAAAGTGACCAGTGGGAATGTTCTTTCCTTGACAAGACACCATATTTTGCTAAAGTTTCTTACTGCACTGTAGACCACTGCTCTCCTCAACCTTTCAAAAAACATTGCCTCTCCTATGAACCCAATAACCAGATGGCATAATTAGTTAGCATTGGCAAAGCCAGTGGTTTTCATGTTGCCTGACTACATTTTGGCTTTAATAATACTTTTATTCTTTAGAAGTGGTTTTATAAAACGTTATTATATTTTTAAAAAAACATTTAGAAATAGTATCCTGTGCATGCAAATGCATGCACACAAATGCATACTTGTGAGAAATTGTGTTAGTTGAGAGGGGTATGAGCCCTTCCCAAGAAACAGACACAATCCTTGTCAGGGTGAACCACAAAAAGTCACTAAATTAACATGTGCTTAGCACTCTGGTAGCTTGGCACAAAAGCAGTCATGTTTAACTTAGAGGCAATGCATAAAATATTTATGCAGCACACAAACAGTAAAAAAGTGAAAACCTAACACAAGAAAAATCTCTCACCAAGTATGAAAAACGGAGTAAAATGGAATATGAATTGTAACACAAAAACTACAAAAATCCAATCAGTAGAACTGGAGATATGCAATTTTAAAAATGTAGATAAAAATAGTGCTAAAAGGCGTAAAGTGCCAACTAAGGGTACCTAATGTCCATGGTGCACAGTCTACGCAGTGTTGCTTTGCGAGGCCTTGCATCGTCCGACGTCGGTTCCAATGAAGCTGTGCGGGTGGCTTTATAGAACTTTGGGGCATATTATCAAGGGCAGTATCCCCACTTTAGCGGCACTTTTTGCTGATAAAGCGCCGATATTTTTATTGCCCTAGTAGCAAGCTGTCGCTAACAGCTGTTAGCGACAGCTTAATGGCGATAGCGGCCGTTTTGTTGCCGCTTTGCATGTCAGCGATAATTATCGCTAATGACATGCAAAGTAGGCGTTCCCAACTAAAAGCAACTGCAAACAGTCGCAAACACAACTTCCCCCTATTATCAATGCCCGCGAAGCGATAAAAAAAGTCACGCTAACCGCGAATATCGCTGGAATTTAACACCTGATAAAAACTTGACTTAACCATCTTGTCAATGGGAGGTGGATTGTAAGGTTAAGTCCTCACCTGCGTATTAGCAAGCTTTTCATTAGCGCAGTGAATTTATCGCTGGATTTCTCGCGCTATTGCTGGGTTTCGCCGCTATCGCTTGATTTTTTATCGCCTTGGGGCTAAGCGTTGATAATAACGCGTTATCTCCGCGATGAAATCCAGCGATAGCCGGCGATAAAAAAAACAGCGCTAAGCGCGCTTTGCGATAATTATCGCAAATCCTTGGTAATTTCCCCTTTGTTTCGCTCTGCGTCAGTTCGAAGAGCTGTGTGGGGAAGCTTTGTGTCGCTCTACGCCAGTTCCGATGAAGCTGGCAGCTGTGAGGCGAGACGTTGCGTTGATCAGAGTTGATTACCATGAGGCTGGCAGCTGTGCAGTGAGGCTTTGTGGGGCTTTACTTCACGCCAGATTTGGTGGAACTTCAGTTTAGCTTTTTCTGATGCCATCGAAGAGCCCAGGAACTGGGGATGAACCACTTGGGGATCAGGAATTCACTTCAGTGGAGTCCAGCAGGGCTCGGGCAGGTCCAGTTGCACATCCAAGCACGTCCAGTGCAGTAGGTCAGCTGGACAGTTGCTGAAAGGCCTCTGGAGCTTGTTGTGTCCCTGTAGCTCAGAACAGGAGGTCAGCCAGATAACCGTTGGAGTCACTTCAGCCTGGGATGAAGGGAGCAGGTCCAGTCTTCCTTCTCAGACAACAGGGCAGGCCTTAGGCAGAAGGGTAGTCCTCTGGCAGCAAGTCACTCCTTATTCTGTAGTATCCACAGGTCCATAGGGGTACTGAAGATTTAGGTGTAAGATTCCAATATTTATACCTGGTGCTAGCTTTTAAAGTGGGAGAAGGTTCTGGGGTTTATCCTCCACAGATGTTTCTGGAATTTCCTTCTTCCCTTCCATGGCCCCAGATTATCTGGGGTCACAATAGACTAGTGTGAAATCCTTTTTGAGTGTGCTGAGGCAGCCCCTTTGAAGTGCAAATGTGGTAGGTGACAACTCGCTCCCCATCCTGCTACAAATGGCCCAACCCATCCACACCTAGTCCCCCTTTGTATCACTGTCTGGAAGGAATACACAAATGCCAACTGCCAGCTACACCTTTTTAATATGACCCAGGATACAGTCTGCAGGCACCAAATGTTATTAATAAGGTAACCAAATGTTGTCTATGGGAGAGATATGTCTTGCAGTAGTGAAAAATTAATTTAGGAAGTTTTCACTACCAGGACAGCTAAAACTTAATGTCCAGCTTTTTAAATACTCTGAACACTGCCCTATGGGCTGTGTAGGGCCTGCCATAGGGGTGACATATATGTATTTAAAAGGAAGGGTTGTGCCTAGTAAATGGTTTATTTTTTCATTTGGAGGCTGGTCAGGCCATAGGTGCCCTGACAGGGGCAGTGCATTACGAAGTTCCCTGGTTTTGTGTGCGTTTGTATTCATTTGTATGCCATTATTTACTCCATCACCTAGACAGGAGTGGAACTTGTACAAATGAATGTTGGTGGCGATATTTGCCACAGCTCATTGGCAGGTAATGGACATTGTTGGCACCAGGTGCCTGCCCCGGCGGGAGATGTAAATAAGAGAAGATTTGCTGTCTGCATTGTGACCCTGGTTAGGGGCATGCAACTGGGGGAGTTGATTCTCAATATTGAGCTGTTTACCATTCCTGAATCATTGAGGAATTTCTTTTGGTATTATGTTATATATCTCAAGTGTCACTTGACAAGTGTCAGGTGTACAATCTGTGTGATACCTTTATTTGCTATTCCTATCTCTGGTGTATGTAACTGCCTTCCATTCCTTGATTGAATGCTGATTGATTAAATAGCTATGTCTTAGTAGAACACACACTTAGGTGTCTGCATCCTCTTTCTTGTTACATGCTGGGAGGGAGGGGTTACCTATGAGATGTTCCTAGTCCAGTTGGCGCTAGCGATTGGCACGTTGTAGGCGCACTATGTTAGCAGTGCTCGCAACGTCAGGTTGAAGGATTAACTAAAAACCAAGTCCAAATATTTTGCAAAACAATGAAAACTAGACCCATAGTTTAGAAATAAACGAACAAATAAGAAACAACTAAAGGGGAACGCATATGAAAGAAGCATTCGAAGGCCCGATGAATCCTTCCGGCTTGACCTGGCAATGCTGACAAGGAGCTTTGCCGCAGGCTGACTCTGCCCTTTTCCACTGTTGGTTTTGCATGTCGCAATGTACTCTGTGGTAGAATATCCTGTGAGTGTGAATCATGCACTGTGACTGGGAAGGTCAGTCGGTGTGATATTAGAAAAGATCAACAGGACTGGAGCTCTCATAATCCTTATCTGCATTGCTTCCGCTTATGTCTCTTAACAGACAACGCGCCTTTGTTTTTGATATTGGGCCGAGTTAGGTGGAAACGTCCTGTACGCCAGAAGAGCCGGGTTTATGTGGGATGTTCCGGATTTTGCTGCAAATCCCAGGATCTTGCATTTTAAATCCTCATATTTCATCAGGCCTGAGCTGTACTGGAACAGACCTGCCATTTATGCCCAAAAAGGCAGGATTGGTCTTTGGCACTAGTGAAATGGCAGCTTCCAAGGGTGGCGTTGGTGACAAGGTACACAGTGTTGTGAAGCTTTGAAAGGCTATTTACCATACAACATTGTAAAAATAAAATCAATATATCCCACTGAATGTAATCAGAACTAAATTACAAAATCAAAGTCAATACCGGAAGCTTCATGTAGATAAACATTCTGACAGGAAAATTCACATTTGTGCCCAATAATTACTTAATAAAAGCAAACTGCTATACACACACCAATGTGAAAAAGTGCACCAAGATAAAACAAAAGCTTAATATGTTTTAGCTAACACATTTCTAAAGGTAATGTCAAAGGAGGATAGGTGAAAGGTTTGCAACTGGCATCACCTCCAACTTAGCCAATGGAGCACACACAAATTAGGGCTACATTTCAGACAGAACCTAAATGTAGATTTGCATGTATGGAAGCAAGTTCTATCAAAAAAATATAGAACAGCTTCCTCCTTGAAACCAACAGGGTCGGAAACATTAACAATATATACAAATAGTTCCTCATCCTAGTCACAAAACTCGCACATACTCAGTCTGCTGCCCCGAGGGCACAGTATGGTACCTGCATAAGCATAGGCTATAGGAAATGATCAGGTGTATTGACCAAGTACCTCTGAGGTGCCCAGGGATGTAACATAGGCCACTGATCTCCTGCAAAATAGGAGGGCTCCCACACTCAGGCGTCCCCCACTTAGCCGAAAACTCAAGAATAGCTGTGAAGTATGGAAGTCTCAGGGGTGCCTTGCTACATCCTGCAGGGAGACCCCATCATTTTGTGTTAGCAACTGGGATGCCAGAGCCTGACACGTGCCCAGGGCAAGTGGCATTGTACCACCTTGTCGCAGTTGATAAAATCAACATACACCAGGGCGACAACAGAGACTCCTGAGACATCGCCATGCTGGGGTTAGTAATGGGAAATTTGGGTGTGCACTCTACTCAGATTGTAGGCCAGAGTGAGAAGAACCACGGACGTGCTACTTTTGTAATGATGTAGTGTCAAATGAACAGAGTTTTATAAACATATCATCATTCAGCTGTATTGTTTCAGAATTTGAAATACACTTTGTTTGCCTTTTAAAGTGTATGGACTTATTTTTTGTCATTTCAAAGGTCAATATTAATAAATACGCCTTTCAACAATCATTTCTCGTCCACATGGAAGTGGCCAGTAAAAAGGAAAACAGGTCAGTTTGCCTGATTGCCTTTCACATTATCAATCCCTGAAATATCGGCCTACACAAAAATTTTGACTCCTGAAATATCTTTGCACTACTAAATTAACAACTGGGCGTTCTTTTACTTTCGAATTAAGACAGAAAAAGCTGAGCTAGGTTGTTGTATAAGAACCTTCATTCTTGAGAAGGAGCATGAAGATTCTTAACGGAGAAGGGAGAAACCGGAGGTGGGCTTGTTGTTAGCTATGATGTAACGCAAAAAATATTCGGTTGAGGAATGCACTTCTTCAAAGTGATTTGTAGGTTTTCTCACTTCCAAATAAAGGCCTGTTAATGAAATCACGTATGGGTGGGCACCTGGGCATCTGCTTCCTATGCGCCAATACATGAAAAAGACTATTTACTGCAAAATAAACTGCTATAACCCTGCCACCGCCTAATCATGCTGCAGAAAGGATGTATGGAATTTGTGAGGGAATAGTTGGCAGTGTTACATGTAAAGAGACACAGCACCCATTTCCCCCATGGTATTAGCATCTGCCTTGCATTGCTGGGCCTGCAACATATGAAGTACACAAACAAAGTGATGAATGGAATGCTTGAATTAATCTCACCCAATTACTCGGGCTGCTTCCCAATACATCGTTATTTTGCACACCATGTCACCTCAGTTTGAACCCATCTGTATGCAAATCAGTCTTGACCCTGCTCTAGCCAGAACAGTCCAGCCTGAACTGCCAAGCCATGTCCTCCTTGAACCGGAAAACAAGCAACCCAGGACCGGTTTCGCCTAGTTATGTGCTCATCAGCTGAGTACAGCTTGGTCCCAGTGACACAGTGTGCATGGGACCCACGTCTGGGAATACCCATCCCACTTAGGGCAACACAAAAAGTACACAAAAAAGTGATGGATGGAATTTTGAATTAATATCAGCACTAGTAATCTGTTGTTATTTTGCACACCATGTGTTAGAAATGGGGTCTCTAATTGGCAGAGAATTGCACTTTGTGCAAGTAGGGACAACTACTCTAGTCAGAGTAAGTCAGATACACACCCTAAATTAATCTGTGCTCACCTTCTGGTAGCTTGGCACAGAGCAGTCAGGCTTAACGTAAGAGGCAATGTGTAAAGTATTTCTGTAACTCTTAAATTACAGTAACCCAATGGAAACACCACAAAAAGACTCCACGCGAGTTTAGAAAAATAGAGAATATTTATCTGATTAAAACAAGGCCAAAATGACAAAAGTCCAATAAGTAGAAGTCGAAATATGTATTTTTAAATATTAAATGTGAAGACAGTGCTTAGAAGTCACTAGCGGTCAAAAGGTTACTTGAGGTCATGAGGGACAGATGCAGAGTCAAAGTTCAGGCCGACCTTGATTGACTGCAGGCTGGCTGCAGGATCCAGACAGGGCCAGCTGAAGAAATACCTTGGATGGAGCAAGGTGGTGAAGGTGAAGACGTGAGGCGAGGAGTCAAGGAGGCACCGTGTCATTGTCGATTCGTGGATGGAGGCGCGCATCGGCGCCGATCTGCACCATCGATGGAAGCTTCATCAACGAACCCCTAAGCAATGCAGGCACTACGTCGATGTCGAGCCGCAGTGTCCATCGGCATCAAGTCTCACCGGCTGTGTAGTCACTGTCATCGAGTGGCTCTTGCGTGTGTCAAAGGGCAATGTGTCAGTTCTGACCGTCGAAAAGTCGTTGCTGCACCGATGTCAAAGGTTAAGATAGCTGCAAAATCCACCTCTGAGGCTCAGGACTGGAGGGGGGCCCCTCAAGTAAGGGTAGGGTGCACCGATGGCAGAGTCCAGCAGCACCAGGAGAATTGCAAGAAGTCTTTTGTGTCCCTAGGACTTCAAAGGAGAACAGGAGGCAAGCCAGAAAGCCGTTGGAGACACTTTAAGTTCAAGTGAGATGGGTCCATTCCTTGTCATCAGCAGGGCAGCTCAGCAAAGCAGAGAAGCAGTTCCTCAGAACAGTCAGTCACTGTGAAGTGGCAATCCTTTCAGCACAGCAGCATTTACTTCAGCAGAGTTCTTCTCAGGTCCATTAGTGTACTGATTTGATAGGGCCAGGGGCATGGTACTTATACTCAAAAGTGCCTTTGATGTAGGTAGATACTTCAAAAGGATTTATTTGAAGTGCACAAGGATCTCTTTCAGCCCAGCCCTGGCTCCAGGCTCCCAGTAGGGGGTAAATCAGCCCTTTGTGTAAGGGCAGTCCACAACCTATTCAGATGTAAGTGTGAGCTACCTCTCCCTGCCCAGGAAGACCATAAGTATGCAGATGAATGCAGATGTATTCCCCGTCACACCCAGCCCTTCCTGTGTTGTGGCTGTCTCGAGACAGGATTGTGTAGTATATAGTACTATTCTGTACTTTCTTTTTCTAAATAAACAAGCACTTGGCTGGACACTGCAGTAATAGTGTCTGTTGGTTGAATTATTGTTGAGTGCTTAGCACAGGCACCCCACACTACCTCCCTGAGAAGCCTCTGACTGGTCATCCTTGCTACCCTGAAAGTAAAATGCAGAAAGGATTGTTCTTGGCCCACTTTGTAGTTCTGTAGTAAGACGGGCCCCAAGATGCCAGTGTCAAATGATCTCTGCCACCACAGTTGAGACCCAGTGGTTCTTGTTTGTCCTGGGGTCTGACAAGCAATATCTCAATTTTCATGGACCCATTTACTGAACCATTACTAGATGTGGCTTTTAATTAGCCAGTGGCAGCTCCTTCGCCAAGGCGGAGGAGCGTCATTTCACTGCTATTAAGCAGTATAAATAAAGGAAAAATAAAATGATAATAACTCTAAGTTATTATCATTGTAGTTTTTCCTTGTTGCGACAGCTTTGCGCATGGGGAGGGGCTGCTCTGCTGACAGAGCAGGAGAGGAGTGGTTTGCACTCCCGAAGTGCGTATGAAAGTTTGGCCGGCTGTCTAGGGCTGGTCAAACAGTCATGCACACTTTGCATGTTCTCCACTCAGGCTGCATTACAGTCTCAGTGGAGAGCATGCCCAGGCCCCCAGTCCCCATCTGAGCGCCAAACCACAGCGCTCATACCAATCACAACGCTACATTGCAACATTGTGATGGGCTCAGGGGAGCATGGGTGCTCTGTTCCTGTTCCGGGAGAGGCGACGGTGGAGAGCGGCGAGACGCGGCGAGGAGGTACATTTATTTTTTACCCCCTTACCACCCGCACCCTCCCACCCTCCGCCCTCCCACCCCCCATTCTGTGCCAGCCGCCACTGTAATTAGTTCCTTCAGTTATGCTCCTGGAACAGCTAGAGTGTGTTTCCAAGCTGAAAAAATTATTACTCTATATTGGCAGAAAATTCTGAAAAGAAAGGAAATATATGTGATCTCTGTATTTGAATGCATCATACCAACATCCAAGGCTGCTTGGGACACAATAGGAAACAAGATCATGGTGGTTCATTTGGGAGAGTCATTGGGTGTTGGGCAGGCCCATGGCTAGAAGTATATGTGTGAGGGAGCATGTCCACTGTGATGATATGCCAGCAAAGAGGGGTTCTGGACAGCCAGCGGCAACACAGGTATACAGCGAGGTTGGTCCTCGTGAGAGGCTGTCATGGGATCTCTTTGCTATGGGATTTATTTGGGCTCTAGTCTAAAATCAACTTTAGAAAAAAGTGCAAATGTTTTTTAAAGGGCATTGGATGAGTTACATTGGTTAACACTTGCCAAGCTTTAAATTCAACATAATGGCTCTACTTGCCTTTTCTCCAACTGCCTCTCGCTCTCACACTCTTGCTCCTTCTTTGGCTCATTTTGCTCCTTTATGCTGCTTCTTTCTCTTATCACCTATGTCTCTTAGTCTGTTCGTTCTGCCTCTAACACCATGTGTCCCTGTACTATTTCCTGCTTTTTCTGTATGCCTCTCTTCCCATTCTGCTCTCTCCTGTTCTCTCCCTTCTTTCTTCCCCTTTTCTCCTATTCTCTCGCCCTTATTCCTTGTCTCTCTCCTTCTCTTTCATCTATAATACAAACCCATTATTCCCCTTCGGTTTTTTCTCCATCTTTTAAATATGCCTATTTATACATATTGCTCTCTTTACATGCCATTTCCTACTCCCGATTACACATTCTCTTTCTCTATCTTCATCTTCCCCCTCTTGCTCTGTCATCGTGCTCTCTCAATTCATCATTCTTGTACTTTCTCCGCTCTTGTCTTCTTTCTACCTCCAGTCCGCTTTTTTCAAGAGACCCTTTTCTCTCCATGTACTCTTCTTCTTCCATATTCTCGTTATTCTTTCTCTAGCCTCTCTTCCCCTGACTCTCTCTTCATATGTCCAGGTCCGCCCAATATTTTCTGCCTGTATTTTTGTCACTCTGCTTCTTAAGTCTAGTTGAAGAAAGCTTTAGCTGTAAAACTTCAGAGTGATTGATGTACAAAATGGACATTTATTTTTAAAAAAAAGGGCATCACAGGTTGTAAATATCATAAATCTTGTTAATTTCACAACATCACGCTGTATCACAACATTTCATCGAGTTCAAGCAACTCCTTTCTCCTGCACTGTCCTGGTTACTGGTACACATTGTGTGTGTCTGATGAGAGCAGGATTTGCTGGGGCAGCAGTAGACTCATGAATTGTAATATTTCTGTATCTTAGGAACACTCAAACATAAGCCCCGAAGGGCAACCAACCTGTATCATTTATCAAATGAGATAGGAGCAACTTGTATTTCTCAATTGTCTTAGAGAATGTATTAAACCACCAAACTGTTGCTGGAAGGCAGAAAGAACAGCAATAGAGCAGCATTATATCCAAGAGAAGTATTAAGTGCAAAGACAGTTGGCATCTTATTATCCAGGCAAGGTAATAAATGCAGCATCAAATGACTGGAACACCTTATTACGCAACCAGTTTCTATGTATGCAGGATAGGTTCTAATGTAAATAACATATCCAACTCTGCAGCACTCTGGTGCTCGGTTTAGGGACACACCTAAACATGGAGTTGTCTACATATTCAAAATCAGTGCTACATTATTCATGTATGGTACTTACCTACTGGAGATAGAACTCTCCTTCAGAAAAGGGTCACTGCCAGAGAAGCATCAGTACTCTCTGATCGAAAGCGTGTTCGCCTCATAAAAAACTTCCTGTAATGTCCCATTAAATAGCAGGTCTGCAAAGATGTTCTGTGACTTTTCCATTAAAGTATAGCAGCCTTGTTGCAAAATGTCTGTACAATTCCATTAAAAGTATAGTAGGCCTTTCGGCAAGTGCAGCATTGTTTAATAAAGATATGACAACCTTGCTGAGAAACACCTGTACTGTACAGGTAAAGCAACTCAGACAGATCCTTGCCATCCCCCCGTGCAGTCCCTTCACCCAACACCTCTGCGATCTCCACTGGCTTCCAGTCGAAAGAAGAAGAATCTTCAAACGTTTCACCCACAAATACAAGGCCTTCATAACACCGGACCCGCATACCTGAACAGCCGCCTCTACTTCCACGCACCCAAAAGACAACTCCGATCAGCCCAGCTCTCTCTGGCCACCGTCCCACGCATCAGCAAGACTAGAACAGGAGGAAAGTCCTTCTCCTACCTCGCAGCCAAAGCCTGGAACACCCACCCCCTCCACTTCCGGCAATCTCCCACACTGCCCCAGTTCATGAAGGACCTGAAGACCTGGCTTTTCGGACGACCCCCAGCCCTCAATGGAGCCGCCCCTCATCCCCCCAGTGAAGTGAGACCCTCATGGGTGAGTAATTGTGCTTTACCAACCCCTGATTGATTAATTGATTGATTGATTGAGATGTGTTTTTACTGCTCCAGAAGGTGCTGGTGATTAATCGTTAAAAGGATTGTGGCTCTGCTTGCGAATCATTGGTATAGCACCTCTTTTGAAAAGTCAATATATTACCACAAAGATAGTCCTGTTGGGAATCTTGCTTATCCATTGTTAACAAGCATGAAGTAAGACTTGTGTCTCCTTGTTGTATAATAATCCTTAAAGGGTGACACCATGGATGACACCATTTTGATCCATGGACTGGTGTCAGTAGGCCTACAAAGGGAGACCCTGTCCTGGTTTGTTCTCCTCCTTCCTTACTGGTCAGAGCAAGGTATTTGAGCACCCACCAATTTGTACTGATCAATCAGCAGACTCTAGCGAGTTTCACATTGCTACTCCCTTTCTATCATCTTATTTATGTCAACGTCTGAGGGTGATTTAGAGATTTTACGGTGCTTGGCTCGTGTCTTATACCATGACACTTGTCCTATGCTTTGACTTATCTATAGCGGTAACTAGACACAATATCGAAAAAAAAATATTGAATGGACATAATATCGAGTACAAAATATAGAATGGACAAAATATCGAATGGACATAATATAGTGGTTAATAATATCGAAATGCAGGTAAGTAATATCGACTGTCAAAATATCGAGGTACATAATATAGGCATTAAAATATATCGAATTTTTATTAATATCGAATTTTTTTAAGTGTTTTGCATGTTAGTATATGTGTTAAAAGTGTATATTAGTTTTTGTAATGTATGTTTAATTTTTTTAAATTAATGAATTTTATGTTATTTAATTTTTGCGTAATTTAATTCCGTAGCAGGTTGTGGGTTTATAGGGAATAGGGTGGGAAGTAATTTAATTATAGTAAATTAAATAGTAATTTTTAGGATTTATTAATTATTTTTAATTTAATTTTGCGTTTTAGTTCTGTAGCGGGTTGTGGGTTTATAGGGGAAAGGGTTGGGAAGTAATTTAATTGTAATTAAGTAAAAAAAAAAGATTATTGCCATTGATAATTAATTTATTGTTAATTAATTATTAATTGGTAATTAACTTTTATTAATTGGTAATTAATTTTTATTAATTGATTAATTGATAATTATGTTAATTGTATTAATTTATTCTTCGTAGTGGGTTGTGGGTTTATAGGGGAATAGGGTGGGAAGTAATTTAATTGTAATTAATTAATTATTGAAAATATTTTTGTGTATTGATAATTAATTTACTGTCAATTAATTATTAATTGGTATTGTTTTTATTATTTATTAATTTTTGGTATTGAAAATTAATTGTTTGTTAATTATTTATTAATAGGTAATTAATTTTTAATAAATAATATTTATTGGTATTTAGAATTAATTATTAAATATTTTGTCATTGGTAATTAATTTTAATTAATTTTTTATTGGTATTGATAATTAATTTATTTTTATTAAAATATTAAATCATTACTTTCCCTACTGTTGCACTCTCTGGAGTGGGAATAGTAATTTTTACCCCTACGCTATCCAACGCTTTCCCTACTGTTGCACTCTCTGGAGTGGGAATAGTAATTTTTAACCTCCTGCTATCCAACGTTTTCCCTACTGTTGCACTCACTGGAGTGGGAATAGTATTTTTTACCCTCCCGCTATCCAACGCTTTCCCTACTGTTGCACTCACTGGAGTGGGAATAGTAATTTTTACCCTCCCGCTATCCAACGCTTTCCCTACTGTTGCACTCACTGGAGTGGTAATAGTAAATTTTACCCTCCCGCTATCCTACGCTAAAAATATTGAATATTTTTTATTAATATTACGTTAATATATATATGTATTAAAAAATAAAAATGTATGTTTATTTTATTTTTTACTTACATTAATTATTTATTAATTTTAAAGTTATTTAAGTATTTTTAAGTATGTTTTAGTTAATTATATATATTATTTTATTAATTTTACATTACTTTTAAGACATTTAAAAAATTCGATATTTTGACTAACTATATTTTTACAACGATATTTTGATTCGATATTTTTGTACTTACCTGTTTGTAGATAGGGATTCGATATTTTGGCATTCTATATTTTTTCCTCGATATTTTTGCAGGTCGATATTTTCCTCCTCGATATTCTGTCAGTGATCCATCTATTTCAGAGCTTCAGCATGCTCTCGGCTCCTGTCTATCTGCCATCCTGGTATGTATGAGTAGTGACTCACTGAAGCTCAATACCAACAAGATAGAGGTGTTGATCATGGGTCAGGACAGGCTGCAAAACAATGTCATTTGACCCAGCAACATGGTCGGGAGCCTTGGCTTTCACTTTGATAAGTAACTGTGAGGTAACAAGTGAGCTCTGTGGCTACATGTTTCCATCAGATGAGACTGCTGGAAAAGTTTATTTTGTTCACTCATCAACATCTCTATGCTCTTGTACATACTGGGATATTCAAATAATTTTATTCTATGGCTACCTTCTGGTATGAATCAGAGGTTGAAGTTGATCCAGAATATGGTGCTTAGGTATGCAATCAGCCTCCACAAATGTGATTCAGGTCTCTAAAGTTCATTTGTCATTCCATGGCTCCCCATTAGGCAGTGGATCAACTGCAAGGCCATTTATCTCGCCCACCAGATCTTTTATAAGCAAGGGCCTAAATGTATTAATTCCACTTTTTCAGCATGTTACCACCTCCATTCTCTTTGTTATGGCTCCATTATTTTGTTGAGTGTCCCAAATTTCAAGTGTTCTAGACTTGAGGTTATGGACTTTACTATTCTCCCCCAAAAGCTTTGGAATAATCTCCCATTTATCAAATTGCTAATCATGGAAGGTTCCATAAAGTACTCACATTTTCTGTCCGTGCCATTATTTAATATGTCAATTTTCCACAATACTCATTGGTCCTTGATGCCTTTGTGTGAATGCCTGGCTCACAACTACTCACTGCCTAACTAGTCAGAAGACATCACTCTAACTTAGCATCCTTATCATCACTTTGTACATTGGATCTACATATAAAATTCTATTATGGGTAGCCAGAAGGAACCACAAGAAGTGTCTATGCATTTTTTAACCTAGGATATTTACAAATCTGTTAAGTTACAGGTAGAGTACATGTGAATATAAATGTTCCCCAATTGATAGAAAATTGACATATAAGTTACAAAGAGCATCTTAATGGAAATTCAATTGTTATAAACATGAATTCCTGTTTTGCATGCACGAGTATAGTCATGTATTTTCAAAAGCCAAAACAAATTAGCAAGTGTAAACATGCTTGCTAACATCAAACCCAGGAAGGCTATCTATTACTGCCCACAACAGAAGCAAATATCTGAATATTTCTAGAGTGAAAAAAGTCAGAAAAATGGTTTGTGAATGCTCACAAACATTAGTTTTTGGGTGTTCCCAAATTTCCTAGTCATTACTGTCCTATAGTACCACTGCCTACCAAGAGGAGGAAGTTCATTCAAACTGAATGTGTCATGCGAGTAAATCTTTATGTGAGTGAATAACACACTTTTGTGATGTACAGAAGTGATTTTGCACCTAGAAAAAAAGTGATATGCACATGTAACCACCAATCCCTTAATGAATAGGACACCACATATTTTCTGATATAGGTACATAGGCACAAAGTGAGTTGAAATGGAGAAGGCAGAACTTCAACCCAGGTAGTCAACATAAATGCTACACCATACAGCTATACTTGCAATGCAATCTTACATCACTCTGTATAAAATGCATCACCATATTTACACACATTTGTTGTTTACTGTTTAAAAAAAGCAGACCAGTAAGGTCAGAGTTCTTTATTCTAACCAATGTTTATAACTCTCTTTCCTCTTTGCTTTCCTTGCTCACATATGATGCAGCCTGAGCTACACCTTTAAGAAGCACAAGTAATTCTCGGCTGCTCTCAAGAATTGAAAAGAAATGAAGCACAGCTAAAACACTAAGATACCCCTAAACAGAAAGGGTCAGATTTACTAACATTCTGCACTAGGTTTGCATTACAAAACGGACTCACTTGATGCCATTTTATCTACCAACGACAGAGTCAAGTACAGTCATGTCACTGAGCTCACCTGGACAGACCACGCCATCGTCCACTTCATCACAAGATCCCCCTGGCACCACCACAAAGCCTCCCAGCGCCTCCCACCGTAGTTCGAACCAAGTGTCAGAGAGCCAGTAGAACAACACTCTCAACACCTCCCTGACACCGCAGCCAACCTAGACCAGGCTGTCAAGAACTTCTCCATCTAGATTACCGACTGCGCCGACAGAGTCACCCCCATCAAGCCAACCAAAGTCAAAAGATCCGCCAAACAAACCAGTTGGTACACCACGGAACTAAGACCCACAAAACACAACTGCAAGCAACTAGAAAGGAAATGGCACACCAGCATGTATTCCGCAGACAGAACTACCTTCAAGACAACCCTCAACCAATAACACCAGCTCCTGAAAGAGATGAAAAGGAGCACCCTAGCAGACCGCATCGAAGCCAGCTCACACCACAGCAAAGACATTTTCAACATCATCAGAGAGTTCTACAACCCCCTCAATCACTGAAAACATCATCGCCCCTTCTCAGGAACTTTGCAACACCCTGGCAGACTTCTTCCACAACAAGATCTCCACCATCTACAAAAACTTTCAACCCCAACTCGCCCCATCGACCTCTTCAGCCTCCTCGCGCTCACAGATGCGAGACCCGACCACCTACTCACCTCCTGGGAACAGCTCACCACACAGAACACCTCGGCTATCATGAACTCTGTCCACTCAGGAGTACCCATGGACCCCTTTCCCCGCCACATTTTCAACCTCAGGAGCAAGAAGATCAGCAGCGAGCTCACTACAATTTTTAATGCATTCATCACCTCGGCCACCTTCCTCAAAGAATGGAAACATGCAGAAGTCAAAACCCTGCTCAAGAAACCGTCAGTCGACCCCAGCGAACACAAGAACTTCTGTCCCATCTCTCTTCTACCATTTCCCACTAAAGTCCTTGAAAAAGCCATCAACCACCAACTCACAGATTACCTGGAGAACAGCAATCTTCTAGACACCTTCCAATCTGGATTACGCACGAACCACAGCACCGAAAACGCCTTGCTCGCTGCCACCGATGACATCAGAACCCTCCTTGACCAGGGAGAAATGGCAGCCCTGACCCTCCTCAACCTCTCAGCAGCATTTGACACAATATCCCCCCACACCTTAAACAGAAGACTTCATCACAATGGAATCCAAGGAGACTCCCTCGAATGGATCGCCTCCTTCCTTACCGGGAGAACCCAGAGAATCCGCCTACCACTGTTCACCTTGGAACCCAAGAACTTAATCTGCGGAGTACCTCAAGGCTCATCCCTCAGCTCCACACTATTCAACACCTACATGATCCCCTTAGCCAACTTCATCAGAGCCCATGGACTAATCATCATATCCTACACAGATGACACCCATCTCTCACTCTCAGAAGACCCCACCACCATGAGGACCAACTTCCACAGGTGTATGACGAGCGCCACGGACTGGATGAAAGACAACTGCCTCAAACTCAACACAGACAAAACAGAAGTGCTGTACTTCGAGAACAACACCTCCCCGTGGAACGACTCCTAGTGGCCGTCCGAATTAGGACCTGCACCCACTCCAGCAGATAATGCCAGCAACCTCAGCATTATCCTGGACACCAAACTCACCATGTAAAGCCAAATCAATTCAGTATCACCCGCCTGCTTCCTTACTCTTCGCATGCACCGGAAAATCTTCAAATGGCTCCACGTCAACACCAGCCGAACCGTCACTCAAACCCTAGTCACCAGCCGTCTGGAGTGCAGCAATGCACTCTACACAGAAATAACCATTCACCTCCTGAAGAGACTACAAACCATACAGAACTCAGCAGCCAGACTCATCCTCAACCTCCCTAAATGGACCCACATCACCTTTCACCTCAAGAAATTCCACTGGCTCCCCATCCAGAAAAGATGTCAATTCAAGATGCTGATTCATACCAACAAAGCCCTACACAACCAAGGACCAGCATACATCAACCACCACCTGAACTTCCACCAACCTTCCAGACACATGCTCTCTGCCTCCCTCTCCCCCTCATTCACCCCCGAAATCTTCCGAAGCAATAGTGGAGGACGCTCCTTCTCCTACCTCGCTGCTAAATCCTAGAACAACCTCCCCCTTCACCACCTGACCTCCACTTCTCTTCTAGAATTCCAGAAAGAGCTCAAGACCTGGCTGTTCAACTCAACCCACCCAAAGCAGCAAGGGCCTCAGCGCCTGGATACCCATGCAGGTGATTAACCGGACTATATTATTATTATTGTTATTATTATTATTAATATTATTATTATTATGCATGCCTTATAAAGCGCATGGCTACCGAAAAAAAGGTTTCCCAGAGCTACGCTCATTGTGAATCATGGGTCAGTCCAGAGTGCTGTCAAAGGAGAAAGGTAGATTAAGGAAATTCAGAGAGTTGGAACAGCCAAGTTTTGAACAATTTGCAAAATGAAGAGAGCAAATGACACTATCTCAGAGTTAGTGGCAGAGAGTTCAACAGCTTTGGGCCAAGAAAAGAGAATGCTCAGCCCTCTTGGTGAGATTTTATGACTCTGGGAATTAGGGCCAACATGAGAAGTCTTGAACGCAACGGGCATGTGGGTGAGAACAAGGACACCAAGGTTCAAGATACAGTAGTCCAATGTTTGATAGGCATTTATGCATGTAGTATAGAGCCGTGAATTGCACACGTCATTCAATAGGCAACCAGTGCAGATCACGTAGCAGACTGGCTGTAGTGGTGAATTCAGGAGGATGAAGCAGGAGTCGTGCAGCAACATTTTGTACAATCTGGAGGCACTTGAGTAGTGCTTTCGCCGCCCCCAGGTAGAGGATATTACCATAGTCCAGTCTAGAGATAACTAGGGCCTGGACTACAGTTCTCTGAGCTGAGGTAGGTAGACAATTGAGAATTTTCCTGATCTATTTCAAGATGTCAAAGCAAGTGGCTGCCACTTTATTGATCTGATGGCTCATGGTTAGTTTGTCATCAAGCCAGACTTTAAGATTTTTTACAACCAGGACTGGAGTGGAAAGATTATCCATGGTCGTAGACCACACATGGGATCCCCAAAGGATGGCGAGTTTGCCACCAGCAGAACCTCAGTCTTCTCCTAATTTATTTTCAGGGAGTTGGCATTCATCCATGATGAGACTTAAGACAGGCAAGTGTTAAGGGCAGATGCATTATGATTGTACTTTGAGGACAAGGATACCACAATTTGTGTATCATCCGCGTAAGAGACAAAGTGTGAGGCCATAGTTTTCCGCTATCTCTGCTAATGGTCTTACATACAGGTTAAAGAGAGGTGGGCTCAGAGTGGATCCCTGAGGCACACCTGAGGCTAAGCGGTGAGGGTTTGACCTGTGATTGTGTGCATGAACCGGAAAGGTACGATCTTGTAGGAAGGATTTTATTCAGGACAGGGTGGTGTCCTGTACTCCCATTTCCTCTAATCTTTGTAGGAGCGTGGTTTGATTTAAAGTGTCAAATGCTGCATTCGATCTAAAAGTATCAGTGCAGCAGCCCCGCCCTTGTCTACCCGGTGCCTCAGGAATTCAGTAACACTGAGGAGGGCCGATTTGGTGCTATGGCCTGGCCGAACCCCAGATTCTGAAGGGTGGAGTAGGCCATTGAGTTCCGTGTGAGCTGTGAGTTGCTGATTCACGTATTTCTCCAACACTTTGGCCAGAGTGGGTAAAACAGATATGGGTCTGTAGTTTGACCAAGTCAATGGGTCGAAATTGGACTTTTTCACTAAAGGGGTGACCAGGGCCATTTTCCAAGGTTTGGGAACCATGTCCTCCATCAGTGATGAATTCAGCAGCTGGATAAGTTGCTTCAGGGTGGGATGGGAGAGTTTGTCAGGCACTGCAGGGGGACAGGGATCCAGTGGAGAGGCTGATTTGGTGGATGCAAGAAGCACTGTAAATGAGGGCATATCTATGGGCTGAAACATATACAGAGTGCTGAGAGGGCTACTTGGCTTTAAAAGTCCTGATTGATTGATTGAACTGATGCAAACCGGTGCAAAATGCTTATTTGGGATTTACTTTCCAGTGTAAAATTTGCTTTACACTGAACATTTGCCTGAAAGTAATGCAAAGCAGCTGCTTTACGCTACTTTGTGTCAAGGGGGCATTCCATGGGTGGTACATGGGCATTCCCAAAATACTACGTATGTTTTTTGACGCAAAGCCCTATCTACTAGCAATAATAGACAGGGTTTTGCGGCAAAAAATAATGCCTCTGAGGCAGGCATTAAAAAGGAGAAATGTTTTATTTCTCTGAAATTTTCTGACTGTGCTTGTATGCTGCACTGTGCAGCGCACGTCTTGAGAGGTAGAGTTTTAAAGATTGTCTACCCATAGTATTTCGCACTGGAAGGATACCCATCCTGTACAGAACCTGTGCTAGACATGATGCAGACACCTTTGCACTATGGTGTAAAGATCTGTGCATGGCTCTAGGATCTGGTGCTCTACTGCTCTCTCCCTCTCACACAGCACAGCGCTGCATTGCATGGGTTTTTTTTGTAAATCTTCCCCAAATTGTTATATTCTAGAACACAAATATAGTGGGAGTTAAATACTGTTTGATGGAAGAACTATTTCCCCTTCTGATAAATGAGGGGTGTCACATTGACTGAGTCCCCCAGATAAGCCCTCAGTGAAGAGCAGGCCTTTTTATTGTGTGCTTTCCAAGGTGAATGCAGTTTTATTTGAAATATTCACAGTTTTCCTAGAAAGATCTGCCAGCTGTCAGGGTTACTTGGTTGACCAAACATTAATATAAGCTCGCCCGCCCTCACAGCCCTCCTTCCCCCCCATTGCTACGGCCTCGGTGCTGGGCTGCTCTGGTTAAGTGGATATGAAACGACGCCTTCAAACAAAGATGTTGTTCTGTTTGTTTAAGATGAAAAATAAACAGAGGAGGTAGATGTTTGACTCTGATGCCATTGAATGAGGGATAATGAGTAATGAGGGTGAAACCATGAATCCCACACACACCTGACGGCAACAGACAGGGAAAGAGATGTGTTTCTGGACTATACATGATTAAAACAGCTGCTTGGATGATCTGGAAAGAGCACCCATGGACATTTCAAGAGCATAGATAAACTGTAGGGCAGCCTCAGGCAAGGCTTACAGGGAGAACATGGCAATTGACAAATGTCAGCCCACCAGGTTTCGGCCCGGGAAGCGGTCCCAGGACCTTACTAACATGCATGTGTTTTACGTTCCAGTGTGCTGAGCCGTCTGAAGATAATGTTTATACACCTTCTGGTTTTATTTACATTGCGCCTGGGACAGTTTACAGTTTGTAAGGAGGAAAAGAAAATGCTGGCCCCTCTGCTTCTTTGGACTTGAAATTGGCTCAAAAATTGTCACGTTGCGTGGCATTGAATGTGTACATTTGCGACATATTTTTTGTGAGCGCAGTAATCAACATCGTCCTAGGTTTACAGAAGAGAATCTGTCTGTAAAGCTTTTGGGCAAATGAATGACCTTGTGGGCGATGTATTCTCACTAGCAATGCGAAGGGTGAATCCTGTTTGATTAATTATGTGCATGTATATGGTCATAGTTATATGTAAATTAAGTCTGTTGCTTGCAAAGTTCTTTGTACCTCTGATGCTTTTTCAAAGTTTTTGGGGCAGGAAGGGTGAACATGAAGGATGGGGGGTGGGGGTAGACCGACTCAGAGAGGAGCTTTGTAAGTAGAATAATGCTCACCAGCTTGAGGACCGGCAGCGCTTTATGTGTAGAGAACCTTATAGGTCTGGTTGACCGGATAAAAGGCTGGGACTATAAGGCAAGGTCGGGAGAAGCAATGTGATAAGCAGAAAAAGAAGTTCTCGGGAGTGGGAGAGGGTAGGAGATAGAAAGGAGGGTTGTTGCCCACGAGAGGTAACAGCGCCTAACAGAGAGTGTCTGTCTGTTTGTAGGAATTATCAGTAAGTAGGACAAATGGTAGCTTGGTAGAGGGTACCTGGAGAGCTGATGCGGGAAGGAGGCTTCCACCTCCTCCACCTCTGACAATACCTGACTATGGCCTTTGTTCTCTTTTGGTGTTATGTCCTCATGTGGCGTGTCGACTACAGGGTTTATTTAGAGGTAGGCAGTAATGGCCATCCACTAAAAATCTATGGATGCTCATACTTCCCATTGGTGAGTTCCCCAGCCTTATTTAGATTTGTGGAGGTGGGGGAATCTCTTTGTTTCCGAAGGTCTGATGCTCAACTTTCAGAAAAATCTTCATGACAGCAGGTTCGGGCTGGCCAATAGGACAATCAGGCTGTGCCCGACGGGCAGTCTGGCATGTCAGTGTGTGGGAAGCCTTTTTTGACTGTTTGTGGGCCTGTCTATGGTCTGTTAGGCCACTTTTTCTGTTGATTTCTCTGATATTAAAAGAAACATTGCCTGCATATAGCTCAAATCTATGCATTTCTCCATAATCTGCAAAACACTTACACAGCTTGTCTTTCCAAGTTCAAAACTGCCCCAATTTGCAAACATGAGCCACTTTTTTAGTTCTCTAATTCACTAATGGAGGCCACTTTTATTTTGGTGCCCAGGCCAATTTTCTGCCCCAGTCTGACCCCGCTGACAGCCCAACCACCATAGGACCACCAGCTCTAATGCATCGGGAAGCCTGACTTATTTAGGACAGAGCTTCAAATGGTATTTGTAATAAAAGCATGGCAGACTGGATGGGAATAAAGAACAGTGCCCCTGATGCATTGAGAGAAATTGCCTGAAACATCTAGGACCTGGTTTGTCTTGGAAATAAAAATGCAGACGGGCCTGTCTTTCCACCATGGTATGGCAGATTGGCCGGCATTGTGCATTTTCACTGACGGTTGTCCAGGCGGTGTCTGTGAAAACACTTTTGTAACAGAAACCCCGATACCACACAGGCAAGATTCCAATATGCCAGGTGGGATGTGGCTGAGGGGGGTGCATGGAGGGGCTCCGTTGCCCGAAGGGTGTGGTGTCCTGCCTACTAACCTTTAAATCAAGCCCAATATGGCTTTTATGTATCCTTTGGATACATTTAGCACGTGTTTTCTCAGCAATATTATTAATGATTGTCTTGGGTCTTAGCAGATTGTCTCCCAAAAGGAATCTAATTTGGATCCACCCTGGTTAGTTTCAAATATCACATCATCTTAGTTCTGAATCTCTTCGAGCCTTAGATTTTGACATGTATCTTTTCCTTACACAGCTCTAATCCCCCTTGATATCTCTTAGCACAAAATTGCTATCTGATGTGAAACAACGTGCATGAGAGGAAGCAAAAAAGAGACAGTTTCTGAGTGCAGTGGCTTAGCGGAGCCTCTTTGAAGGAATCTCCCGAGGTTTCCTGCCTGTCTCCAGTTCAAGACAAAATGAAGAGAGCAAAGATGATGAGGAGGCTACAGCTCCTCCAAATTGAATGATAAGCCCATGCCCAAAACAATCCCCCAAACACCATCTAAGAATTCTAGGCATAAGCAAGAGCACGACCTTTGTCAACTGTCAAGGAAATTGGTATAACAATATTAAATAGGTACTGGCAGCTATCACCTCATCTAATAAACTATAAAACAAAAAAGCTAATGAGAGTTACAGGATCAGAAAGACATCTCACATTACTGTATAAACAAATATAAGTGTTACAGGGGCTCTCTTGTCCCTGAGCTGCAGTCCATGTATAAAATCTACCAGCACTTAACACACACATATACTTAATGCAGATTGTGGCTTTGAAATCACACAGTAACCCTGTTAGAAGGTGGTTCTGACACTATGGGCCGCCCGGATTTTTCGCTTTTTGAGCACCTAGGTGTTGAGGTTTTACTGTGGGAGAGCCTCATAAATTGGGACTCATCCACAGTGAACTCATGATGAAAGAGACTGCATGTGGATTTTACTGGTGTCCCCTAGCTTGACTAGCCGCTGCGCAGCAGCTGAAGTAAGGGGCACCGGGCTGGTTACATGCAGACACCTGTGTACATGCGTGTGCACACGTGTAGGGGCTGCGCAGGGGAGATTCTTGGCGTGCGCAGTCCAGGAGCAGCTACAAAGTGAATGGTGTGGCAGGACTTATGCAGAATTGGGTGGTGACATGGAATAGGCCTTATACACTAGGAAGGAACATGCCAGGGAAAGTCAGTGTGCTTTACTGTGTTTTTCACTTCATTGTTCCCCTATGGGGATGTGGAGCCCATGTGCTAGATTAACTTCCATAAGGCCTACAGATTCCAGACACGCACTAAAGTCCACTGTAGCGGATGTGAAAAGAAGTATTCTGCAGAGTCCAGAGTCATATTTGTACTGCTTTTGGGTCATCCAGAAATGTTACATCTCTCTGAGTCAGATCATAACCAGGGCCTGGCTGGGGGTTGACCTCAGCAGGCTGGATTGATGACATTTCCTCCCAGAGCGAAGACCTCCTTTCCACGAAGGGAAGATAGGCGGAGCTACAGGCTCATCCATCATCAGCAGCTATCACTGGGTGCCAGGCACCAGGCTGCACCTAGGAGGGAAGGGCTCTGGTTTCAGAGACCATGTGGCCAGAGACCCTGGACGACGCCATTTTGAACAAACCCAGAGGCTGGACAAGAAGGAGGGAGCAGGGGCAGGGAAGTGATGTGTCGCTGTTTGATAGGATCAACAGAGACTTCCTGCCAGCCCCCTACTCAACTTTTAAAAGTGTCTGCGCAGGAAGAGAAGTTCTCTCTTGGGTGTGGTCTGCGGAGGCGGAAGGTGCTGGAGCCTGGCAATGGGCAGTTGGAAGGAGGTACCCCCTGACAGCCCCCAGGCCCCTAATAGCACCAGAAGGAGAGACCAGGACCGGTGCGCAGAAGCAGGGGCCTCTGCGCAGGGAGAAGAGAGGCCCAGGAGGAGAGCCAGGCGAAAGTCTGGTGCAGGGAGCCAGTGAAGACCGCTCCCTGCAGAATGCCCCCTCTTGGAGACCTGGAGGGCGAAGGAGAGTGCTCCCAGTGGCTGGGGGCCGCCGCCAGGAGCAAGCAGACGCAAAAATGGGGCCGATCGGACCCCCAGGGGCTGAGATATGGCCCCCGGAAGGTGAGCAACCTTTGACCCCTAAGAAGACCGACGACGAAGCACGTGGGGCTCCGCCGCCGGTCCATGAGATGCCCCCGGTGTGGGTCAGGTCCCGGGGCTGCCCCCAAGAAGAAGGAAAGTCGGGTGCGCCCGTCGCGCACCCCGTGAAAGTGCCCCGCGGGGTGCCAGGAGCCCACCCTGGCCCCCACTGAAAACAAAGCCGGGGAGCGCCGTCGTGCTCCCCATGAAGAGTTGCAGGGGAGGGGCGGGAGCGCTGTCGCGCCCCGCGAAGATGACCCAGGGGCCCGGGACCCCATCCCCGGGCCCCGAGTAGCCGGGGACGCCGTCGCGCCCCCGTGAAGAGGAGAAAGGCGGGGGAGCCAGGAGCCCACCCTGGCCCCCGCGAGCGAGTAAAGACGGGGAGCGCCGTCGCGCCCCGCGAAGTGGTCGGTAGGGGCCCGGGACCCCATCCCCGGGCCCCGAAGCAAGTCGGGAGCGCCGTCGCGCTCCCGTGAAGATGCCCCTAGAGCTGGAAGGTGAGGGGAAGGAGGAGCCGGCAAAGATCGGAGCGTCCACCCGCTGAAGCGGGCGGACCAGAAATGCCTTGCCGGCTCCCGCGGCAGCACGCGAGTGTGCTGGCCGGGCGGGGAGCCGGCGGGGGCAGCCGGGGTGGGCTCCCGAGCTGCTCTCCATCGAGGGAGCATGCGGGGGTCCCGGGTGGGACCGGGACCCCGGAAATGGAAGGAGGGGCCCGGGTGGGACCGGGCCCCGAAAAATGGCAACGCGGCCGGGGGTGGGCTCCCTGCGCCGTCAAACTTACCTGGGGGTCCGGGTGGGACCGGGCCCCCACCGAGGCCAGCAGAAGCGGTGGAAGGCCGCCAGCGGCATCGCGGCTCTCCCGGCACAGCGGGCGAGCCGCTCATCGTTTATTCACCAGAAGGAGCCTGAAGCGCCCCATAATGCCTTGCAAGGCATGGGGAAGTCAACATTTTTGTGCTTGGTGGCCCCCAGAGGAGGGGGTCACCCTCAAGAGTGAATAAGGGTGCTGGGGGAGCTGCTGGAGAAGCACAGTCTCCCCCCAGCACGAAGTTCAGTCCCACCCTAAGTTTCCTAGGGATTTGGAAAGGATAACCCCTCCAGGGCTCAACCTTGATTTATTCACCTTCTAGGCTGGAACTTTTGTTCTACAGCTGAGGGTGTATTGCTACGTACTTCATGGAGTGAAAGGCTGAGTTGGGGATGGCTCCAGAATGGCATCCCCTGGAGGTGAAGAGGTGTATTTGCACCAGAACTGCATTTACTAACTGTTATGCCTTTTTAGAGAGACTGGAGGTCACATATGTAATGTGAAGTACCTGTGTAAGGTAATGTCATAAGCAAAGTGGGTTATGTTGCCAGACATTCCTGCTAGGGTGTCTGGCTGTATAGAGCGTAATCCTGTGATTTCATCTGTGATGCCCTTAGGGGCTGTAATTGCGATCCATTCTAATGTCCAACAAAGGTGATGAGTACTGTCATTCTAAGGTGTGTGTAAACATGTATTCTTGCTGCTGCACTTAGGTGAAGACCCAGACTGCTAGCCCTTAAGATATAGAGGTGCATACTTTATGGTCAGTAGGAAATGCTCAGTCAGGGTTATGTGTCACCAAGGCAGGTGTACCCATTTTTAATGCGCGCTGAGGTAATGGGGTGGGTCGCCACTGGGATGGTGCCAGTGCGCAGGGCCCTCGCTCCAGGTTATGCTCAACACACTGCATTAGGGGGCAAGATGATGTGCATACATGGGAGTGGTGGTACTAGACCCCACCCCCCTTTTTGGGAGGGGTGGAGATGTTACTGCAATGTCACAAAGTAATTCCAACAGCTTATGTATATTTGTAAATTGGTGCATAGTATTGAGTAGTGTGTGTGTTTAATAAATGTACTCTTACTTTTATAAAGCGAAGTACAGACTGGACAATCAATTATTGAGTGTTATTTCTGCGCACCTGCAAATGGCGATTACTAGCCCACACCACCTCCCTTGAGTAAAGCCTCAGACTGCTCTGCAACGCTACCCTCTGAGAGTCAGGCGCTACAATTGGGTGTTTGGTTCCCAGTGAAGGACAAATGTAGCCATGTTATTTGTGCAGGCCTCACAGATACTGCCTCGTTTCCCAACAAACCCATAGCTAGAAACCAAGTGAACCCTGGGTAGTTATAAAAATGGATACATTTAATCTACAATATCCCAAATATCCAGAGCATTGACTAAACATTTAGATATTAATCATTATGGTATTTCACATCTAGAATTCAAATACTTCAGATTGTTATCTGTATCTGTTGAAGTACCCAAAGGTGTGTTTCAAGCCACATGGAACATATTATGGCCTATAGTGTTTAAAACACACGAGCCCCATACAAGTCAATAATCCTTTACCTCCTCAATAACGGGAAGACAAACTGAGGTTTTCTCCACATCCTGTGGAATATCGGTTTTTACTGAAACCATGGTTACCATGCTAGCTGAATTCACCTCATACATCGTTTGACCCCTGACATCACAGAATTGACCCCTCGTGCTGCCCTTTGCCTATCAATAGTTCGTAGAGTCTTGTTCCATTTCTGTCCCTGTGGTTATCTTCATGATGCCTGAGAGTAGAAATAGCAGTTTCCGGGGTACCTGATATGAAGCCACAGATAGTAATTGACACCCCTAACTTAGGCCCATGCCTGAAACTCATAAATGAGATTCTACTTCTTAATGTATGGACTCGTATGTATAACTGTTAGAGCCATAAATTATCTCAGAAAGATTATCACAGCCATTGTCTAAGCAGAACATGCACAGTTGGGACAGAAACTGACCAATATGTCAGCAGAGAGGCCTCTGAATAAGCAAATACACTGGAAGGCAGCAGGGCCTGGCGAATGCCCTTTCCTATTGATGTCTCTCAAGGTCAGTCTTTGCTAGCATCCACCTTTTGACACTAAGACAGAGAAAATACATCCCTTAGACAGATGAACATCACCTCCTCCATGGCTTAGGAATGGAGCAGGAAACCTTGCAGAATACCTTTTCATGTACAAGGAGTCTGATGATATTCTTTCTCATTCCCATTCAGCTATCACCAGAAGGAGACATTAGACCTGCTGTGGACAAATGTGTAACGTTGATGCATAGGCGTCAACACATGCATGAGCACAGGAATTTTTTCACAGTAAAATGATCCAAAATAGGGATTCGCTACTTCTCTCCATTCAGTTAATATTCCTCCAGGTACCCAGAAATCCCTTATCTCTTATAGGAATTGAGCATCACATCTATACAATCCCAATCCTGCCCATCACACATGAAGTGACAGGGTTACTCCTTATCACACCACACCTATGACCTTGTATCTCAAAATACATTTACACGGCTGCACAAACAGGGGTACTAATCTTAAGACAGACGCAAAGATCCTGAGCTGAGACAAAAATAATTCAAGTTTGACAGACAAACACATCGGTCTTTGTCACACTCTCAAGACATAAATCCCATGGTTGTACTCTTTGGGGGTTATAGCTGGTTGAGCTCTCCATTCAAAACACAGGAATGACCATTCAGGCTGTTGTTGATAAGTGCCCAATCAATGTTCTGCAATCATTATGAATCCCTGAAGAGCAACAGACTACTTGCTCAGCTTCTATTTACTGTCACAGAAGATGGTAACCAAGTCAGAGGTTGTGATCAGTCTTGGTCTCATAATTCTACCATGAGGATTTTGTTCTAGATTGTAAGGGTCAAGATCAATGCAGAGGGTTTTCATTCCCAAAAGAACTGCTGCCTCCCCCTTAATAATAACGGGCAAGGGGTTTTGATGGATGGGTCAGTCCTCAGGCTTGCCTAAAACGTTCATCTGATGGTGAGCAGTCTACCTTGGGTGAGGCAGCAGCATGGTCGAGCACAGATCTTGTTTTGCTCCACACAAAGCCTTTCTGCCTAATCAATATGGCTTAGGCCTTCGCTTGCAAAGGATTAAAGATACCGAGGCTTAGTATGTGGACTATACAGATAGTCTCATAAAGTACAAAATGGCACCCACTATTCTGATAAGCCATTTCTTGGATCTCTAACCATGCTCTCTGAAACCTAGATAGGTTTTAGATAGGATTTTCATTTATGGTAGAATTTAGGATTATCAGCTACATATGCCTAGTCGGCACCTCATTCCTGAGATGCCAAAATGTATGGATGTGTACTGAAGAAGTACCAAAAATCACAGAATAGCTGAAGTCACAGGAGGTTTGAGGGATTGTAAAGGAGTCCCTGAAATATGCAAGCAATGAAAATGAATGCAATAAAGTTTAAGGGCCTCATTATGAGCCACGAGGTTATCTCGATTACTCAGTCAGACCTCAGTCCATTTTTGTGCTGACCACATTTTTGCTGGCCTTAGGACTCTATGCACTTTACCACTGCTAACCAGTGCTAATGTGTTTGTGTTCTCTCCTCTAAACATGGTAATATTGGCTTATCCCCAATTGCCACATTTAATTTACTTATAAGTCCTAGTAAAGTGGTGCTACATGTACCTGGGCCTGTAAATGAAATGCTGCTAGTGGGCCTGCAGCTCTGATTGTGCCGCCCACGTAGGTAGCCCTTTAAACATGTCTCAGGCCTGCCATTGCAGAGCCTGTGTGCAGATCTAAACTGCCATTTTGACCTGGCAATGTAAACCTTTTGTCAGGCCCAAACCTTCCTTTGTAATACATATATGTCACCCCTATGGTAGTAGGCCCTATACAGACCATAGGGCAGGGTGCATTGTATTTAAAAGGTTGGACATGTACTTTTAACTTTTACATGCTCTGGTAGTGAAAAACGAATTTAAGAGTTTTTCACTACTGCAAGGCCTAGCTCTCCCACAGGATATCTTTGGAGTTGCCTTATTATATTTTATAAGTGTAATTCCAAATGGGAAGAGATAACCAGTGTCTCAGGAATCACAATTTGAAATCCTAACTTATGGTAAAGTCGGATTTTAAATTGCAATTCTGAAAATGCCACTTTTAGAAAGTTTTTTTTATCAAAACAAGCTCCTAACCGCTGACTTAGTGAGGCTGTTTATTAATTAAACAGACTTAGACCATTTATTGATTCAATTGGTCTGAAGTATTTTATTTACTTCTATTTACGTTTTTTTTTAAATGATCAAACATTATTAAAGCATGCCCTTCAAAAAAGACAGACTACCTACAACATTTAACATATATGTACAGTGATCAATATTGAGTTAAACAAACATTATAAACAAAAAATGAAACATTGACAAATTCACATACGAACAACAACCAGTCAATACTCAACATAACAGCCTTATTTGATAGTTGTTTCCACACCATTAGTTTATAGGGTTATGAAGGCTGTGACCTACTGGGTATTGATGTTTAAAGCTCTAATAGGGCAAAGTAACTTCTCACAAATTGCTCCACATAGACAAGTATTGATCTAAAATGTGCTATCCCAGGAGGAATTAACGCTGACGCATTTCGATCCCCTTAAACAGTGTTCGGGGTTCTCTTCAGGGCATGTGACTGGATGGAATCTGTGTGATTTCTTAGTGAAAACGAGTGTCCTTTATGGATCTGGAGTTTAAAAATTGTGTGGGTAGACTGCAGATCTAGCTTGATTATTTTATGACGCTTTCTATCCGTATTTATTCAGCGCAGTAGACCGTGACTGCTTGGTGGTGTTTGGGCACTTTTTGACCGTTTTCTAATCGTGCTAAAAGCCGTAATACTTTAGTGCGGCTGGCTTGTAACTCGGGCCATTGCTGGGACCGGAGTATCACGAAGCTTTCCGCTCTTCGGACTCGCCTGACTGTTTTTTCGAACCCGCCATCCTCTCATGCTCACTGATTACGGGCATAATCAGTCACGGTCTGCCTCGTTTTACATTGGTGACCGTCCGGCCGCAATATGCTATGTACTTCTTTAGCGTACTTGCAATTAAAATATTAATTAACCATGCTAATTTGCCGTCGAGTACTCACAGCCAGTTTCTCTGTTTTCATAGCATTAGGTACAACATATTTTCCCGTCCTAGGTGCCCTAACACGGGTATTTGTTAACACATCGAGGCAACAGCTAGGTTAACTGCCCTGGCTCTGAAGAGAGACGTTCTCCCACCTTGCCGCCTCCTGTCCCGTTCTTCTCGCTCCATTTACAGTGTTATACTACAAATAGCATTACCCGCCTCTTTCTCTGTTATTAGTTGCCTTTTTTTACTTCTTTCTCCCTCCCAGATCTCATCATCTGACTACCTGATACCGATCTGAAGACCAATGTACTGTATAAAATAGTTTTTGAACATCTGAAAAACTGTGAAGGTACTACCAATGTGCATAAAATGATATGTTCTATCCTTTGACTGAATCACTAAACTCACTGTTAGATACTAACCACTTAAGTATATTCATAATAAGGTCATGGCTCTCAATCTACGCTTAATTAATTAAAGTGATAATAAGCATGAAATATTGATTAACCTCATCTTTGGCACTAAACTACAGTATGTCTGATCGTAGGATTAGCTCATGTAATATTCCAATCAAGTCTCCTTCTCCTCCTGCTAGCACCATAAATAAATTGCTCACTGTTCTACCACTCTTTTTTTCGTGCACCACACCTTCGCTCACATTGGTCCTGGGCACTTTTCCATCACACTAACCCTACTTTTAGATTTTTAAAACTGTGCATCCTTTAACACCCCCAATAAAAGTTGCGTCATCATTACTGTTCGACCGTCTCACACATGCACCCAGTGGTGTTCTACTTTTCGGGTTCCTTTATTCGAGTTGACTATATCAATACTGTGAATGGTATCCATGTTCGAGAACAATAAATCCACTGTGTGGCCGGCTATATGTGTTGGGCCCAGAATACTTTGTTTAAGCTGAAGGATACTCATGTCACTTGCTAGTTGTTTACAGAAGGGGTCATCTGAGTTCTCAAAATGAACATTAAAGTCACCAATTACTAAGTAATGCTCATACTTTAAGGTGAGTGGAGAGAGCCGAGCCAGTCGGTTATTTACCCACTGAGAATTATATCCCGGGGGTCTGTATAAAATAGTCCCTTCCCAACAGTCTCTGCTCATTAAGACATGAGTGAAAAGCTAGCGATTCGCATTCTGTGGAAAAAGCGCAAGATTCAATGGTCCCTGGATAAATATCCTTAAAAATTATGGCTACGACACCCCTCTGATGGCCTGTTCTGTCACATTTTAACATCTAATAACCTGAAGACAGGGAGATGCAATGGCCAGTAGGGCTTGCCTATTTAACCATGACTCAGTAATAAATGCTCCGCCCCCTCACTGCCCATTCGCCCCGCCCCCTCACTGCCCATTCGCTGCCCCATTCCCTGCTCCTCCCTCCCACCTCCCCATTTATGGCGGCCGCGCAGCGGACGTGCGCAGCAGGCGCGCCGCTGGCGCGCCGAAGGCGCACCTAAGGCAAGCCCGTCTGCGCCCGTCCGCGCCGTGACCGCGCCCAGCGCCAGACCCCTGGTCCGGGCATCCCCGCGCCCGCCACATCAACAGACGCCGATACGACGCCAGCACCCTCCACGCACTCAACCCGGAAAAGATCACGCCTGCTACCAGGCCACCCCGAAGCGCACCCAAGGGCCCTTCACCTGCCGGAACTGCAGCTTCGCCAGCACCCACCCCGCCAAACCACCGCCCAGGAAAGAACCCAACTACCTCAGATGCATCCTCCTCAACACCCGCTCCGCCCGCAAACACGCCATCGAACTCTGGGACCTTCTCGACTCAACCTCCCCAGACGTCGCATTCCTGACGGAGACCTGGCTGAATCCCGCTTCAGCCCCCGACATCGCCATTGCCATCCCGGACGGATACAAGATCACCCGCAGGGACCGCACCAACGGAGTCGGAGGAGGCATCGCCATCGTCCACAGGAACACCCTCAGAGTCTCAACCAACACCGACGACACCCTCAGCACCGCCGAACACATGCACTTCCAGATCCACATCGATCCCAACACCACTCTCAGAGGAACCCTCATCTACAGACCCCCGGACCCCGACCACAGTTCAGCGATTCCATCGCTGACTTCGTCAGCACACACGCCATCGCCTCCACAGACTACATCCTCCTCGGGGACCTGAACTTCCACCTCGAGAACAACAAGGACACCAACTCCACCACCCTGATCGACAACCTCGCCACCCTCGGACTCAGACAGCTCGTGACTACACCCACCCACGCCGCCGGCCACACGCTCGACTCCATCTTTTCCGCAAGCCCACACGTCTCCTTCAACCACACCTCCGAACCCCACTGGACTGACCACCACTGCATCCACTTCACCTACAGGAAGCCCACCACGCACCACCGCACCGAACAAATGCCTCGCCGCTGCTGGAGCAGAGTCACGGAAGACCAGCTAACCACAACCCTCGCCCTGAGCCCACCCGCCGAACCCTCCGACCCCGACACCGCCGCCCGCAACCTCAGACAGTGGATCGACGACTGCGCCAACACCCTCGCCCCGCTCAAGAATCCGCCCAACAGCCACACCAGCAAGAAAGCCACCTGGTTCACCGAAGACCTCCAGGCCTCCAAAGCGAACATGCCGAAAACTGGAGAAGATCTGGCTCCACGAACGGACAGCGGACAGCTACGCCGCCCACAAGAGCGCCACCCGCAGTCACCATCACCTCATCAGATCCGCCAAAAGGGCCTCACTCAAAGACCGCCTAGACAACAACGCACACAACAGCAAAGAGCTCTTCAACATCGTGAAGGAACTCTCCAACCCCAGCTCCAACACCAACGACATCCAGCCGTCGCGAGACCTAGTGCGACTCACTGGCCACCTTCTTCCACCGCAAAATCGCCGACATCCACGACAGCTTCAACACCACGACCGCCCCGGCAACCACCGAGACCACTGCCCCCACAACCACCAACCGCCTGCTCTCCTGGACCAACATCAACGACGAGGACACCAGCGAGATCATGAACACCATCCACTCCGGTTCACCGCTAGACCCGTGCCCTCACCACATCTTCAACAAAGCCAGTACAGCCATTGCGCCCCATCTCCGGAAAATAATCAACATCTCCTTCGAGACAGCAACCTTCCCGGAAAGCTGGAAGCACGCCGAGAGCACCGCCTTACTCAAGAAACCCAAGGCAGACCCCAAGGACCTCAAGAACTTCCGACCCATCTCTCTGCTCCCGTTCCCTGCGAAGGTCACCGAGAAAATCGTCAACAAACAACTGACCCGCTACCTCGAGGAGAACAACATCCTGGACCCTTCCCAGTCCGGCTTCCGCAGCAACCACAGCACCGAAACCGCCCTCATCGCCACCACCGATGACATCAGGACCCTGCTAGACAACGGAGAAACAGCAGCCCTCATCCTCCTGGACCTATCAGCCGCCTTCGACACGGTCTGCCACCACACACTACGAACACGCCTTCACGACGCCGGGATCCAAGAAAAGGCCCTGGACTGGACCACATCCTTCCTTTCCGGCAGAACACAAAGCGTCCGCCTCGCCCCCTTCCGATCCAAGGCCACCAAAATCATCTGCGGCGTACCCCAAGGCTCCTCCCTCAGCCCAACGCTGTTCAACATCTACATGGCACCCCTCGCCCACGTCGCCCGACAGCACTAACCTCAACATCATCTCCTACGCCGACGACACCCAGCTGATCCTCTCCCTCACCAAAGACCCTCACACCGCCAAAGCCCACCTCCACAAAGGAATGAAGGCCGTCGCCGAATGGATGAGGACCAGCCGCCTGAAGCTGAACTCGGACAAGACGGAGGTCCTCATCCTTGGTTCCAACCCTTCAGCCTGGGACGACTCCTGGTGGCCAACATCACTGGGAACAGCCCCGCCACCCACCGACCACGTACGCAACCTAGGGGTCATCCTCGACCCCACCCTCTCCATGACTAAGCAGGTCAACGCCGTTTCCTCATCCTGCTTCAACATCCTCCGAATGCTCCGCAGGATCTTCAAGTGGATCCCCACCGAAACAAGAAAAACAGTCACCCAGGCCCTCGTCACCAGCAGGCTGGACTACGGAAACGCCCTCTACGCAGGAACGACGGCTAAGCTACTGAGACGGCTGCAACGCATCCAGAACGCCTCTGCACGTCTTATCCTCGACATCCCCCGACGCAGCCACATCACACCCCACCTGAGAGACCTGCACTGGCTCCCTGTCAACAAGAGGATAACCTTCAAGCTCCTCACCCATGCACACAAAGCACTCCACAACTCCGGACCAGCCTACCTCAACAGACGACTCAGCTTCTACACCCCCACCCGCCAGCTCCGCTCGACCAGCCTCGCCCTCGCCACAGTCCCCCGCATCCGGAAAACGACCGCCGGCGGCAGATCCTTCTCCCACCTCGCCGCCAAGACCTGGAACACCCTCCCCACCAACCTCCGACAGACCCAAGACCTACTGGCCTTCAGAAGACTCCTCAAGACCTGGCTCTTCGATCAGTAGCAGCACCACCCCCCTCTTCCCCCAGCGCCTTGAGACCCTCGCGGGTATGTAGTGCGCTTTATAAGTGACATGATTGATTGATTGATTGATCAGGGGCAGAGTCTGTGATGGTGTCCCAAATCTTAATGCAGTGTTTCAATAATGACCTCGCATTGAAATAGAAACATTTTAGTTCAAGTGTCCCTGGAAGGCGAGGTGAGCTAGTTGAGCAATTGGAGATACGTTGGCAGTCCATCCTTTCCATTTGCAATTCCTACAGGAAAAAGGGCCTTCCAGCTGCACTGGAATACTCACCATACACGCTCCAGCATCTGTAACTTTCTTAGAGATAAGAGCATATCTCATGTATAAAAGTGCTCTATCTTATCATCTGGCCCAAATCCAATGGGGGTCTGGCGTCGTCCAGGACCAGACAGGTGCAGATGGGCTTGGCTTAAGCGCGTCTTCGGCATGCCAGCTGTGCAGCTGCACCATAACCCTGTTTAAATTCCTCTCCCTCATTCAACCACTAGACTGCTAACCTAAAATGGCGGTCCCCCAACCGTAATCAGCATTACCACGGAGAATCGTAAGCTAGCTCAAGTTATGAACAGAAGACTGCATCATTCTCCAGGTAAAATTACAAACACTTTTCATATTTTCATTTTAAAAAGTTCCCAGATTTAAAACATTCAATTAAAAAAAAAACGTTCCCCCCAAATTTAGTTTGATGCTATCCAAAGTTAGCCATTAGGAATATTAAAAAGCTGGTTCCTTTTTAAAAGCTGATTTCTTTTAAAAATACCAAACTGTGCAAAAGCAAATAAAGTGTTAAGTGCCTAGCAGCGATAATCAGAACTAAGGTTTCCAGTAACTTCCAGTGTTACTGATGGCAAGAATTAAAGTGCGCCCTTGTTTTAATTCCTCTCCCTCAGGCAACCACAAGACCGCTAACCTAAAATGGCGGTCCACCAACCGAGATCAGCGTTATCCACAGTGCATACAGTAAGGCAGAGACTGGTTCTCAACTATGGCTCCCTAGGAGTTTTCTGGAAGAAGAATCTGTCCACTGTGTCACAACCAGGGGGCCCGATTACGATATCGTTTATAACTGTCCCGAACTAGTCGGCTGCGGAATTGTTTCCAAACGAATTGGGTCCTGTGAGTCCGGACGACCGATTATGATTCCTATCAACATTGTTTGGTCGCACTCGCATTGACTTCAATGGGAGCCTGTGTACCGTACGTGAAGACAGGCTTCCATTGAGAAAATGGGTGGTTGGGGAAAACCTTGCACTCTGTGGCGGGCACCCCATGGTGCCTGCCACAATGTGCATGGTTGGAAAGAGGGGTCCCTTGGGTACCCACACGGGCCACATTTGGACGCCTTTGGGTGTAGGGGGGCCCGCAACAGGCCCCCAAAGACAGATTCCGAAAGCCGTTTCATCTCGGTCAAACTGAATCGGAACGGCTGTCGAAATCGGTCACTGTGATCGCTCGTCCAGAACTCGGGTCCATAGAGCTGTACGAACTGGCTCTGAAAGACTCAGGCTGTCCGGATGCCTTTCCGAACCGATTCGGTCTGTTCGAATGGGTTCCAGGCATCGTAATCGGTCGTTGGGAAATCTGTATGATTCGGTAGGAAACAAGGATTCTGAATCAGATTCGACAATACCGAATCCCATTCGAAGCCCTTCCTAACGACATCGCAATCGGCCCCTAAGTAGTGAAGCCTACACAGATCCAAACAAAAGTTAAATTTTTGTAAATGGTGGCTTTGATCAGACGCTCAATATAAGAACATCACATGGGATTCCATCCTCCTGTTGTTACAAAACATGTGTATTTGTAAAGCGCATGTTCACCCAGAAGGGTATTTTGGCGCTGAATAACAGATGTTCATTATTACCCAACATAATGGTACTCATTTTATCAACATCAGAAGGATGACTGGACCCGCTGGGATTTGAATCTGTGACTATGATGTCCAACACAGGCCCCTACAGTGAGCGCATTAGTCCACTAAGCCACCAGACCTTGGCTTCTAGCTTAACAAGGTCTGAAGCCTTTGTGGAATGGCTGATAGACGAAGCTAATGATCAGCGTTCAGACTCCACACTGTCTGAATTTAGTACTCAAAGTCCTCATAGGGATGACCTAAAAGTGAAGTAAATGATCTGAGCAAAATAAGACTCCCCTTAACTGATAATGACTTGCCTCTTCTACATGGGTGCCACATGTTCCTTTTGTTCTCCAATAGAAGTCAAAACAAGGTAAAGGCATTTTATTAAGCCTGTTTTCTTGTGGTACTGTAGGACTGTTCCCAATAACCTAAATAAAATTCAGGATGGCTGTACACAGGTCTCAAAGTGCTCAGCCTGCTTTCTTACATGTGTTATTGGATATAATGTACATGTAATAAGGCAGACAGGATAGCTGTCACATTTGTGACAGAGTAACCCATCCATCAAACTCTAAATCAGGCATTAAAACTCCAATTTCCCTGTAAGGAGAATATCTTCAACAGCCCCGGAACCAGCCCTTCCAGACAAAGATTCAAGTGGAAGTCTGAATACTTTTCCATGCATTCTCTGCAGTCTAGATTTGAACTAAGTTTAGTTGATATAGAGATGGTTTAAAAGAAAAAGCTAGCATGTTATTTACATCCATCTTTAAATACATACTGAGCTGTTCGTCCTATATCAAAACACACATTTTACAATAGTGGGATATGATTCATATCCTGTGAGATTTGCCTTTTAATGAATTTAGCATAGGTCACAACTTACCCAAATGAAGTCTGTACATGCCAGAGTCTGGCCTTTCCTGGGCAGTCAAACCAAGGTCGTGCCTCTCTGCAAAAGATGGCTGCAGAGACGTGAATGGTCACGCAGCAAACGGGAAAGGAAAGAAGGTTCCAGGCAAGGATACACGCCTCAAAAGAAAAGAATTAATCCGGACATTCCTGCAAACCCTATTCGAGAATAGCTCACATGAAAGGGGAGACGCCGCCCTTTATGATTCAGGAAAAGAATTAATCCGGACAGTCCTGCAAACGCTACTCGAGAATAGTTTACATGAAAGGGGAGACGCTGCCCTTTATGATTCAGCCTCCCACCAAAAATGAAATAACCCATGCTAAACCCAAACACTGGTGAACAACAAGCTGTAACCAGCAGATCTCATCTGCACAATAAGTCAGACTAGAAAGTCAGAAGCCCTGATGAGAGCCCCACGAGTTTCACGGGGACTTGAAACGCGTCGGCACTTTTTGGTGGTTTACGCCCATTTTTGATAAATAGCAAAATCTTAAAGGGTTGTTATAAATTTGAAAAACTGTGTTATGAGATTGGCACCTCCTGTGATTTACGCCCTTTTTGTACAAATGTTAAGCTTAAAGCGACTATTGTAAAAACCAGTGTGTAAAGAGAATGGTGCATTATTGTATGTTTTAAATGTTACACATTTTTTGTCACAGCATTATTGTTTGAGTATTGGTATAATTGTGTAAATCTGTATTGAAATAAATAGTGTTTCCTTCATATTCAGACGCTTATGAAATAATCCAAAAGTAGTTCTGAAATGCAAAAGAAAAGGTTAAATAAATAACCAGATCCAAGGGGATTCAAACATTGGTTCTTGTAGTGTGTCTGTTCAAATTAAATAGCAGTACCACGAAACAGTAGCCAGGTTTTATTCAGAGTTTTTACTTAAAAAGGCCCTACCTCGCTACGGTCCTTGGGCCTAACCTCACTTTAGATAATCTCTGCAAAAGATAGCATTTCTCCTATGCATTCTCAAGAAGCAATGCTAAGAGAGAACTCTGTGGACAAGGTAATAATTGTGATGTTCAGCTTTCACATAATTTTTACACTTTCCAGACAAGGCTCGTTAAATATCCTACCTTTACGTAAAGTGTATTTCTTAATTTGAGTTCTCTCATATCCAGCACTTGGGTACGATTAAAATCTTAATTATCCTCGGTTGGATGAAACATAAAAGCGTAAGCATCCTTCAACTTTTTTATATCCAAATGAGGTAATTACTAAGTCTGGGCGGGGAACTCCGCTCTGCTCGCCGAGTTTGCGTAGTTTTCGGCACTCCACGTTACGAGGAGCTTGAGGAGTTCCGAAAAACTATGGAGTTTTTTTCCTCGCTCGTGGTCATCAACATCAAGTTGGCGAGCGAGGAAAATCCACCTCAGGGCGAGATTTTTCCTCATTCGCGCTTGTCAACGTCAAGTTGGTGAGAGCGAGCGAGGGAAATCAACCTCCCGGCAAGATTTCTCAACGCAGATGGTCGGATTTCTCATTGCGGGTGGCCGCATATGCTCGCGACCGCATGTGTTGAGAAACCGTCCGTTCGTGTTGAGAAAGCTGCCGCTCGAGTAGAAAATCTACTCGAGCAGCAGAAAGGAAGCAGCGCCTGCTTGCGTTGGGCATAGTGCCGTTCGCAATAATTTCACAGTGCGGACAAACACCCGGTGCTGAAAATTACCGCAATCTGCAATTTTCTAACGCACTCCGCCACTTGTGTAGCTGGGCGTAGCGAGGTGGAGGTTTTTTTGCACTTTGCGGAGTTCCGCCATGCGGAACTCCGCGTACTCAGCCCAGGCTTAGAAGCTGATTTAACATTTGGGAGTTCTGATTCCCCACCCCTACAATCCATAAAATGTTCAATATAATTTGTGAAGCCGCCACCAGAAAATGTAACTACAACATGCACTTTAGAAGAGGCACATCCTGAGCAGACAGGTGTATGTCAGATGCATCTGGGATAACAAAAGTGACATATGGTTATAAGGAAAATATCCAGTATTCCCAGGGCGCATAATCTAAGCACACATTTGTATAAAGGGGGACTCTGGGCACTGCAACCAATGTATAGAGTGTAGCACGTATCAATATTTCACTCCTTCAAGTGACCTGTCCCAATATGAGGCCCATTGTATGTAAACAAGGAGTGCGCTGGGAGCGAAGTAAACACGAATTTAGCAAAGCAAAGCACGTCTTAGCTTTGGCCAGTTGGCCTCAGACCCAGCAGAGTGCAAATAATGAAAGTCAAAAAAGGCATGGATTCTGGGACAGTACTTTGGCAAATGGGATTGCTTACACTGGCACATGAATAAGATGTAAAATCCCAGAAACTTTTTTGCTGGAGCAGAGGTTTCATTTATTATGATTCAATATTTGTCCTGAGACTAAGCTAGAAAACTGGCTGTCTTAAAATTGCCTGCAAAAGAAAATTGTAACAAAGCACCATGTGAGAAAATAACAGTGTCTAAGTCCAATCTTAGACATGTTGACTAGGCACAAGCCCTTAAAACAGAAACAGATGTCTGAAATGTGTCACAGGCGAGTCTACTTTTCTGGCATTGTAGCAAGAATAAATGTCAACTACACTATTGAAGGGCTGTTAGCAATTAAAGAAATATTTATCCTTCCAGAAGCTGTCTAGATGAATCACAGGAATTTCTATAGCATCCAAAATATTTAGATTGTCAGTTAACATGTTGTCGGAAATCCTCTTTTACCAACCTTGGTACATTGTTGCCCATGGAAACGAAGCAATTATAGAATATTTAATGTTATTTTTATAATCCAGTGGCAAAGTGATGAATGATTGCCACACATCATTTCTGCTACGAATATACTGTCTGGGAGGAGGTATTTAACCACCCGACTGGTTTCTTATCTCCTAAACAGTTTGCTGGGCATTCTTGTGTCAGGAAAAGAGCAAGAGCTTGCTTGCACTACCTTATCTGGTTTTGGACAAGAGGAATATTGATGTGCATTGGAGAGGCTCAAACACTCTGTTATTTTCTTCTGGGCACAGGGATTTGAATAAATTTGCATTAGCTGAGAGTTTATCTAGATTGGAAAGTCCTCGTATGCAAGTTATCTCTCAGGAAGGGCACTAGGGATGACTACCTGGAGACAAAGTGGGATGAATCGAACCCCTGCCTACTGCGACCAAATGACGGGCATGTTAATTGCGCTCCTCATTAATCTGAGTTAAGGGATTAGTCGAATGATATACGAGGTGTAGAAAATCAGCTTTTTTTGCTGGGTCACTCCGTATTTTTCATCTTTTTCTGGCACTTTAATCCTGCTACCCAATAGTAAGTGCCTGTGCTCAACCTCTTAACATGGTTGAATTGACATATTCCTGATTGGTATACTTAATTTACCAATAAATCCCTAGTATATGGTATCAAGATGAACCCAGGGCCTGTAAATTAAATGCTACTAGTGGACTGCGGCACTTTTTATGCCATCCACCACTGTGGTAGTGCGAACATGGCTTCAGGCCTACCAGTGTAGCTTGACTGTAGCAGTGTTAAAACTGCAATTCAACCTTTCAAAATAAACCCTTTTGAGAGGTCAAAACCTCCCTTATAAATATCAATAAATCACCCCTATGTTGTCTTCCACAAAGCTGGGTGGCATGGTATTTAAAAGTATGACATGTAGAACTTTTATGGTAACATGTACTTACAGTGGCAAGCACCAAAAAGCTATTTTTCACTGTGACAGGCCTAGATGTCTTATGAAGAAAACCAAAGAACACATTAAAATCCTAATACCGTATCTCTGGATTGGGACTAGCTAGAAAAATAATTAAACAATTATTGTAATAGTTATTACAAAAAATAGAATTCAATGATGAAGTTGGATTTTTACAAAATATTAAGGAAAAGCAACTTTAGAAAGCTACCTTTTCCCTGCCTAAAGTTAATTAAGGCTAATTTGCATTTGCTCTGTAGCTTCTCCCAGCCAGGAATTAGCATTTGAATAGCTGCGAAGAAGGTGTGAAATGCTTCCCAGGAGAAAACATTAAGCTGTCCTAAAAGGGCAGAGATGACTCCCCTGACTCTCCCAGAATATGCAGAGTTGGGTCCAGGAGCATCCTTTTTGACATTACAATGTCAGCTTCCATTTGATGTGTTAAATCCTGCTTGACAGGTCCTTTGAGCTTGCATATAACACTTTGGGGCACACTTGAAAGGCAAAAGGCAGGATGCCAAGATATTTTTTTCTGTATCTGGTGGACCTGCTTCATCCCACTAGAACTCTGTCTCTGGGTTTTGCATATAAAACTGGCAGTGCACTTACAAGGAAGGGAAACAGGCTGTCAAAACAATTCTTGTGTATCCACTGTCTGGTTGCTGGAAAACCTCACTTTTGTTCTACCAGACTTCTTTCTCTTGGTTTATTGTTGGTGGAGTGGCTACCCCAAACAGAGCCTATGTTTAATGTGGCAGAAGAATTTTGTCCTCCTGACAATGATCAAAGTGTACCGGTAGGATTGTCACCAAGAACTTTAAACACATTGGATAGGGCATGCTCAGAAGCCATTCCCACCCACTAGCTTGTGCCAGGCATAAATATGGCATCTCCAGGCACCCACACAGAACACTCCTGGACCTGAGGAAGAACAGAAGAGGACTGGACTTGTTCTCTGTGACCTGACAGGAGCCCTGAAGGGCTGGGTCTTCTCCCTCTTGCACCCAGGACGAAGAAATGGACTATGGGCTCATGTGGCTGAGCTCCTGCTCAAGATACAGGGTTACAAAAAGTTGCAGTGGCAACTGGGCCTGGACTGGACCGGACCCTGCTATTGGTCCCTGCCTGACACCCTGTGAGTCTCTAAGTGCCTCTCGTGAGTTCCTGGGGTGCTTTAGAAGTGTATTTGTTAGACTTGGCATCTTTTGGCGTGTTTCCCCTGACTTTTTGCTTTCTGACCTCCCGGTTTTGACTCTGTTTTTGCTGGTGTAATGATTCTGCGCACTTTCCTCACTGCTGTCCATTGGGAAAGTGCAAGTGCTCCTGTATAAAATGTGTTATGGATTGGTGTTTCCATGATTGGCCTATTTGGTTTATCTGTCAGTCCCTTGTAAAGTGCACTGCGAGTGCCAGGGCCTATAGACCAAATGCTGTTGGTGGGCTGCAGCACTGGATTGTGCCACCCACGCAAACAGCCCGTAAAGTGTAACTTGGGCCTGCCAACGCAGAGCCTGTGTGCAGCCTGGGGCTGCCATGTCGACTTGGCAAGTGCACACACTTGCAAGTCCCTAAACCTTCCCTTTGCTACATGTTAGTCACCCCTAAGGTAGGCCCAAGGTACCCCTGTGGGCAGGGTGCGTTGTATGCGAAAGGTAGGACATGCCCTGGTGTGTGCGGCATGTCCTGATAGTGAATTACAGCCTAGTTCGTTTTTCACTATTGCAAGGCTACCTGTTCCCCTAGGCCAGAACGGGCAGTTTTGATTATTACAGCTTATAATCCTAACTGACCCCGGGAACGTGGTAGAAATTCGAGTTTAGTATGCCTGGACTCAGAATGATAAAACGCATCTTTTAGTGAAGTTGGTTTTAACATTCTGTGTTTGAAAATACCACTTTTAGAAAGTGGGTATTTTCTTGTCTAACCATCCAAGCCTGCCTCTGCGAGGTTGTGTATTCCTTGTCTGGAGTGTGAGTGACAGGGGCTGGGGGATGCCAGGAGACATGGTGAGTCAGCACAGGGCTGAATAGCAAGATCTACATGTAGATGGGTGGGAGGGGTCGCACCTGGGCCCTGAATAGGACAGTGCCTTCCCTCCACAATGCTGGCTCCACCTCCTGTGGTGCGTCTGATGTCCCTGGCCTACTCACTGAAAGAAGGGACGGAGACTTGTCAACAAAGTGCTCCAGAACTGGTTTGGACTAGGCAAAGGCCTCTCTGCCTTCAGAGAACAAAGGAATTTGGGATATAAATATTGGGGCCCTGACCCCATGAATTTAGATCTCGCTGGAATCAAGGAACCTGCCAAGACGAAGAGCTGGAAGAGCTGCCAGGAGGAGTACTGCCCCTTTGCTGTGTTGTTGCTTTGTTGGGTTGGCCTGCAGCTGCTGCTTCTGCCTTGGGCAGTGAAAGGACTGAACTTTCTACAAACTTGTGCTGAGTATCTCCAAGGGCCTGGAACCGAGCTGGCCTCCTGTTAAGAAGTCTCAGGGACTACAAAGACTTCACAAGCCTCTGGGTACCGCTTCTGGAACGCTGTTTCAGTTGCCACAGAGAAAGGGAACTGCAACCGACTCCGTCAACCGAATCCATCCCTGGCCGGTGACCTGTTTGCACCGCAGACCGCATCGCCCCGCTTCGCATCGCAACCCTGGTCTCACCGTGGGCAACGTCCGACGCCGCCAACATCGAGCCGCTGCTTGCACCGTGACCTGTGGGCACCGCAGTTCGCATCGCATCGCTTCACTGAACCAACCGGACCCGACCGACGAGGTCGCTGCAACTGGCTCAGGAGTCGTGACCGCACCGCATTTGGTGCACCGCTCGCACGTCTGCGACGCACCGCTCCGACTCGCACCGCTGTCCGACGCCAGCTCCCGCACTCCGGCTAGGTCGCCTGCATCGCAACCTGTCAGAACCGCATCGAGCATCGTCTCACCCTGCATCGCACGCCTTGGACTCACCGACTCCGTCTGCCCGACGCTCATCGAGCCGCTGCCTGCACCGCATCGAGGGACCCCGCACCTTGCACCGCTCCGTCTTGCACCGCAACCGCGACGAACGCCGACCGGCTCGTACACTCCGTACCAGTCACAACGAGAAAGGTACTGTAACCGAGTCTGTTCATGACTCTGCTGGCCCGTATCGACGCGGTTGGCTGGAACTGTTAGACTCTGTGGTTTTCAGCATCACGGTAGGCTCGGACGGAGCTACCGACTCGTACGAACTTTGTTTTTGAACTATTCCTGCAAAGAAGAAGTTACCGTATCAAGCATTCATTTTTAAAGTATAGTATTGTGGATTTTTGTCGTAATTGGTCTTGTCTTGAGTATATAAAATATTGGTTATTTTTCTAAACTGGTGTGGTGTCCGTTTGTAGTGCTTACACTGTATTACTGTTGGTTATGTGCAAATGCTTTACACACTGCCTCTGAATTAAGCCTGACTGCTCGTGCCAAGCTACCACGAGGGTGAGCAGGGGTTACTTCACGAGTGTAACACCCTTACCCTGACTAGGAAGACGGGTCCCTACTTGGACAAAGGTGCAAGCCCTTGCCAACTAGAGATCCCATTTCTAACATTGGTTGTCAGCGGTGAGGATAGGACTTGTGTTTGCACTTGACTTACAGTGATTGGTGTGCACTACTACCATATCGCAGACCATTACGTACCACATACTGGTTCTTTTTCTTTTGGCCTATTTTTGATCTTGCCAGCTTTCAACTCACTACTTTTGTCATGCCTGAATCAATTGCATCATCCGTTGCATCTCTGGAAGTTATCTTTGAGGAGGATAGGTTGGAATCCTACGCCGTAAAGGAGCTACGAGCGATTTGTAAAAACCTGAAAGTCCAAATTAAAGGCCTCACAAGAAGGAGGAGCTACAGAAGGCGCTGAGGGCCTGGGTAGCAGCCAGACATGCCAATGGGCAGCCTGGTAATCTCAGCGAGGAGGTGGAGGAGCCTATTTCCAGGGTGGATGTGCTTTTGGGTAGGGGGGAACCCGCCAGGTCAGGCAGCAGCAGTCTGTCCCCAGAGGAGCTGGAGGACAGGCGGGAGGCAAGGCAGTTCGAGCTGCAGAAGCTCAGGCTGGAGAGTGAGCGGGAGGAGAAGAGACTGGCCATAGAGGAGAGGAAGATGCTCTTAGAGCATGAGAGAGAACTGAAGGAGCTAGAACTTAGGAGTAAGTCAGGCTCAGATGGTGGCAGCAATTCGTCCAGAAAGGCAGACAGGATTGTGCACATTCCCAAGAACGTAGGCAAGGAGTTCAAGAAGGGGGATGACATACAAAGGTGGTTTCAGGGTTATGAGGCAGCCATACACATGAATGGGGTCCCTGAGGAGAATTGGGGAGCAGGATTGTGGCCACTTTTCCCGGAAGAAGCAAGGGATGCTCTGATAGCTTTGGGTAAGGGGTATCACCTCACCTATACTGACATGAAGGATGCCCTTCTCACGAAGTATGGTCTTACTCCTGAAAAGTACAGGGATCAGTTCAGGTCCAGTAAGAAGTCTGATGCCAACACTTGGTTGGAATGTGTGGATGTGTTCTGCAGGTCTCTGGATGGTTGGGTGAAGGGCAGTAGCGTAACAGATTTTCAGGGGCTCTACAACTTGATTGCATGGGAGCACTTGTCTAGTCTATGTTTTGCAGACCTGCGCCAGCACCTAGTTGATAGTAAGCTAACTGACCCCAGGAAGCTTGCTATGGAAGCGGACCGCTGGGTGAGTACCAGGGTCCACAAGAAAGCGTTTGGGGAGACTCAGCCAAAGGTGGGCAGGGTCCCCAGCAGAAAGGTGGGGGGACAAGGGTAAAGCACAGGAGTTCTCTAAAGGGCCCCAAACTAGTACCCAGGGTAAAGGTTCCCAGCCCCCGGTGATAAGAAGAAAGGGGTCTCTACAGGGAAGCCTGTTGAGACCGGCCCCCGCAAGTGTTATGCATGTGACCAGGTAGGTCACTTTAAGGGGGACCCCAAGTGCCCGAAGGGGACACAGCCACCCACCGGTGGACAGTCCAAAGTGTTGGCTAGTGTAGCGCTTGGGGAGGAGGGGTGCCCACAGGAGGGTGGGGATCACGCAGAAATGACCCTTGTCTCACTCGGGGACAGTGAGATGGTCCCAGGAAACCAGGTGCCCCCTAACACAAAGAAATATAGCACCTGGGTGACCATCAATGGGAACAGGGTAGAGGCTCTCAGAGACACTGGAGCCAGTGTGACCTCAGTCCGGTGTCACCTGGTGTCTGAGAAGCAAGTAGTCCCCGGAGCATTCCACCAAGTAGTTGCTGTAGACAACTCAGAGCGCCAATGTATGGTGGCGCAGGTTCCCTTTGAATGGGGGGTCTCAGGTCCCTTGAGGGTGGTTGTGAGCCCTACCATGCCTGTAGATTGTCTGCTAGGAAACGACCTGGAGCAGTCCTCATGGAAGGAGGTTGAGCTCAGGTCTCACTTGGAGATGCTTGGGTTGCCAGACTGGGCATGCGTGTCTACTCGGTCAATGGCAGCCAGGAAGGGTGATCAAGAGGACTTGGAGCCTGAAACAGTGGCCCAAGTCCCTGCCAAGAGAAAGGGCAGGGGGCGCGGGAAACCGGCCCCCGAAGTTCCCACGGACCGGGAGGAGGCGGACCTCGAGGGGGACGCCCGGTGCCTACAGGGGAGCAGGTAGCCGAACTGGGAGACATCTCTGAGCTGACCCATTGGCAGCAAGAAGGGGGTCCCACCAGGGAGGAGTTCTGCAGGGAGCAGAACGAGTGCCCTACTCTGGAGGGTCTGTGGCGGCAGGCTGCAGACCAGGCAGCTGGTAATCAGTCCGGGTCACATCTGATCTACTGGGAGAGTGGTCTCCTATACAGTGAGCCTAAGGTTGCTGAGCCTGGGTCAGCCCGTGTGCTGGTGGTACCCCAGCGCTTCAGGACCTTCCTACTGGGTCTGGCTCATGACGTGCCTTTGGCAGGACATTTGGGGCAGGACAAGACCTTTGACAGGCTTGTCACCCACTTCTTTTGGCCCCAAATGCGAAGGCAGTCAGATGCACACTGTAGGTCTTGCCAAACTTGCCAGGCAAGTGGTAAGAGTGGGAGGAAGGTCAAAGCTCCTCTCCAACCTTTTCCAGTTGTTGGAACACCCTTTGAAAGGGTAGGGATGGATATTGTGGGGCCACTGGATCCCAAGACAGCCATGGGCAACAGGTACATCCTGGACTTGGTGGACCATGCCACCCGGTACCCGGAGGCAATCCCTCTCAGGACAACGACGGCGCCAGTGGTGGGCCGGGCGTTAATGGGGATCTTTTCCCGTGTGGGATTCCCCAGAGAGGTGGTTTCTGATAGGGGGACCAATTTCATATCGAAGTATATGACATCCCTGTGGAAGGAGTGTGGTGTAACCTACAAGTTCACCACTCCTTACCACCCACTAAGGAAACGGTCTGGTGGAGAGATTCAACCAGACCTTGAAAGGCATGATCAAGGGTCTAACAGAACCCATGAGGCGTAAGTGGGACGTCCTCTTGCCATGCCTACGCCTTGCATACAGGGAGGTGCCTCAGAAGTCTCTTGGGTACAGCCCCTTTGAGCTCCTGTATGGCCACCCTGTCAGAGGACCTCTGAGTTTGGTAAAGGAAGGCTGGGAGGCGGCTCCCAGGAAAACTCCCCAGGATGTATTTAGCTACATGCTGGCCTTTAGAAACCAAACTGCCCGCTTCAGGAAACTCGCTCAGGCGAACCTAGAAGCAAGCCAGGAAGAAATGAAGAGATGGTATGACCAGAATGCCACTCTGGTCAAATTTCAACCTGGGCAAAAAGTGTGGGTCATGGCCCCAGTGGCACCTTGTGCCTTGCAGGACAAGTGGACTGGGCCATATGAGGTAAAGGAGCGCAAAAGTGACGTCACCTACCTGGTGGATTTGCAGGTTCCAAGGAACCCTTTGAGGGTCCTTCACGTGAACCGCCCAAGCCCCACTTCGAGAGGTCCGAAGTGAGTATGCTCTTGGTGACAGATGATGGGGTGGAAGAGGAGAGTGAGCCTCTCCCTGACCTCCTGTCTACCAAGGAGCATGATGGGTCAGTAGAGGGTGTGATCCTCTCCCCTACTCTGACTCAGGAGCAGCAGGGGGACTGTCGCCAGTTGTTGGGACAGTTCGCCCCACTGTTCTCTCTGACCCCGGTGTTACTCACTGGTGTACCCATGACGTGGACACCGGTGACAGCCCTCCTGTGAAGCACAAGATTTACAGGTTGACTGACCGGGTCAGAGCCAGCATCAAGGAGGAGGTCTCTAAGATGTTGGCGTTAGGGGTGATTGAGCCCTCCCACAGTCCTTGGGCCAGCCCAGTGGTCTTGGTCCCAAAGGCTGCGGCGCCCGGTGCCACTCCAGAACTCCGGTTTTGTGTGGACTACCGTGGGCTCAATGCCGTCACCAGGACTGACGCGCACCCCATCCCCAGAGCTGATGAGCTCATTGATCGGTTGGGAGCTGCCCGGTTCCTCAGCACGTTTGATTTGACGTCTGGGTACTGGCAGATTGCCTTAACCGATGGGGCCAAGGAGAGATCAGCATTCTCAACCCCAGAAGGTCATTACCAATTTCGGGTGATGCCCTTTGGGTTGAAGAATGCCCCTGCCACCTTTCAGAGGTTGGTCAATCAGGTGTTGGCTGGGCTGGAGGATTTCAGTGCCGCCTACCTGGATGACATTGCTGTGTTCAGTTCCAGCTGGGAAGAACATTTACAGCACCTTGAGAAAGTGTTGAGGGCTCTGCAAGGTGCAGGCCTCACGATCAAGGCCAGTAAGTGCCAGATCGGGCAGGGTTCTGTGGTGTACTTGGGACACCAGGTAGGAAGCGGCCAGGTGGCGCCCCTACAACCCAAGATTGACACCATTCTGGCTTGGGAACCCCCAAGACCCAGACAGAGGTGAGAGCCTTCTTAGGTCTCACCGGCTACTATAGGAGATTTTTAAGGGCTATGGCACCATCGTTGCTCCCTTAACAGAGCTGACCTCTAAGAGGCAGCCCAGGAAAGTGATCTGGACTGAGTCCTGCCAGAAAGCTTTTGATGCCCTGAAGGCAGCCATGTGCACGGCGCCCGTGCTCAAGGCACCTGACTTCTCCAAAGAATTTGTCGTGCAGACTGACGCTTCAGAGCATGGTGTGGGAGCGGTGCTCTCACAACTGAACGAAGAGGGCCTGGATCAGCCTGTAGTCTTCCTTAGCAGGAGACTACTTCCCAGGGAACAGAGGTGGAGTGCCATAGAAAGGGAAGCTTTTGCTGTGGTCTGGGCACTGAAGAAGTTGAGACCATACCTGTTTGGGACTCACTTCCGGGTTCAGACAGACCACAGGCCCCTCAGATGGTTGATGCAAATGAGGGGTGAGAATCCAAAACTGCTGAGGTGGTCCATCTCCCTACAAGGAATGGACTTTACGGTGGAACACCGTCCTGGTACAGAACACGCCAACGCAGATGGTCTGTCCAGGTTCTTCCGCCTTAGTGAAGAGAACTCCAATGGGGTTGAGTAGTTCTCCCTACTTTCAGCTGGAGGGGACATGTGTTAGACTTGGCATCTTTTGGCGTGTTTCCCCTGACTTTTTGCTTTCTGACCTCCCGGTTTTGACTCTGTTTTTGCTGGTGTAATGATTCTGCGCACTTTCCTCACTGCTGTCCATTGGGAAAGTGCAAGTGCTCCTGTATAAAATGTGTTATGGATTGGTGTTTCCATGATTGGCCTATTTGGTTTATCTGTCAGTCCCTTGTAAAGTGCACTGCGAGTGCCAGGGCCTATAGACCAAATGCTGTTGGTGGGCTGCAGCACTGGATTGTGCCACCCACGCAAACAGCCCGTAAAGTGTAACTTGGGCCTGCCAACGCAGAGCCTGTGTGCAGCCTGGGGCTGCCATAGCCGACTTGGCAAGTGCACACACTTGCAAGTCCCTAAACCTTCCCTTTGCTACATGTTAGTCACCCCTAAGGTAGGCCCAAGGTACCCCTGTGGGCAGGGTGCGTTGTATGCGAAAGGTAGGACATGCCCTGGTGTGTGCGGCATGTCCTGATAGTGAATTACAGCCTAGTTCGTTTTCACTATTGCAAGGCTACCTGTTCCCCTAGGCCAGAACGGGCAGTTTTGATTATTACAGCTTATAATCCAAACTGACCCCGGGAACGTGGTAGAAATTCGAGTTTAGTATGCCTGGACTCAGAATGATAAAACGCATCTTTTAGTGAAGTTGGTTTTAACATTCTGTGTTTGAAAATACCACTTTTAGAAAGTGGGTCTTTTCTTGTCTAACCATCCAAGCCTGCCTCTGCGAGGTTGTGTATTCCTTGTCTGGAATGTGAGTGACAGGGGCTGGGGGATGCCAGGAGACAGGGTGAGTCAGCACAGGGCTGAATAGCAAGATCTACATGTAGATGGGTGGGAGGGGTCGCACCTGGGCCCTGAATAGGACAGTGCCTTCCCTCCACAATGCTGGCTCCACCTCCTGTGGTGCGTCTGATGTCCCTGGCCTACTCACTGAAAGAAGGGACGGAGACTTGTCAACAAAGTGCTCCAGAACTGGTTTGGACTAGGCAAAGGCCTCTCTGCCTTCAGAGAACAAAGGAATTTGGGATATAAATATTGGGGCCCTGACCCCATGAATTTAGATCTCGCTGGAATCAAGGAACCTGCCAAGACGAAGAGCTGGAAGAGCTGCCAGGAGGAGTACTGCCCCTTTGCTGTGTTGTTGCTTTGTTGGGTTGGCCTGCAGCTGCTGCTTCTGCCTTGGGCAGTGAAAGGACTGAACTTTCTACAAACTTGTGCTGAGTATCTCCAAGGGCCTGGAACCGAGCTGGCCTCCTGTTAAGAAGTCTCAGGGACTACAAAGACTTCACAAGCCTCTGGGTACCGCTTCTGGAACGCTGTTTCAGTTGCCACAGAGGAAGGGAACTGCAACCGACTCCGTCAACCGAATCCATCCCTGGCCGGTGACCTGTTTGCACCGCAGACCGCATTGCCCCGCTTCGCATCGCAACCCTGGTCTCACCGTGGGCGACGTCCGACGCTGCCAACATCGAGCCGCTGCTTGCACCGTGACCTGTGGGCACCGCAGTTCGCATCGCATCGCTTCACTGAACCAACCGGACCCGACCGACGAGGTCGCTGCAACTGGCTCAAGAGTCGTGACCGCACCGCATTTGGGGCACCGCACGCACGTCTGCGACGCACCGCTCCGACTCGCACCGCTGTCCGACGCCAGCACCCACACTCCGGCTAGGTCGCCTGCATCGCAACCTGTCAGCACCGCATCGAGCATCGTCTCACCCTGCATCGCACGCCTTGGACTCACCGACTCCGTCTGCCCGACGCTCATCGAGCCGCTGCCTGCACCGCATCGAGGGACCCCGCACCTTGCACCGCTCCGTCTTGCACCGCAACCGCGACGAACGCCGACCGGCTCGTACACTCCGTACCAGTCACAACGAGAAAGGTACTGTAACCGAGTCTGTTCATGACTCTGCTGGCCCGTATCGACGCGGTCGGCTGGAACTGTTAGACTCTGTGGTTTTCAGCATCACGGTAGGCTCGGACGGAGCTACCGACTCGCATCTGAACTTTGTTTTTGAACTATTCCTGCAAAGAAGAAGTTACCGTATCAAGCATTCATTTTTAAAGTATAGTATTGTGGATTTTTGTCGTAATTGGTCTTGTCTTGAGTATATAAAATATTGGTTATTTTTCTAAACTGGTGTGGTGTCCGTTTGTAGTGCTTACACTGTATTACTGTTGGTTATGTGCAAATGCTTTACACACTGCCTCTGAATTAAGCCTGACTGCTCGTGCCAAGCTACCACGAGGGTGAGCAGGGGTTACTTCACGAGTGTAACACCCTTACCCTGACTAGGAAGACGGGTCCCTACTTGGACAAAGGTGCAAGCCCTTGCCAACTAGAGATCCCATTTCTAACAGTATTCCTATTGTGCATTGGGACTTAAAGGACTAAAACCAGAAGGTAAAATCTTTGATTAGAACATGGTTGGTGTATGTGACCAACGCTCCATTTCAGTTAGCGTCCTGCACCTATGTCCCATTCTACCACAACCATTGACTATCGATGGCACCTTATGCTTCTTGGCTCTATTCCTATTTGATAATTTTTGTAATTTAGGTGAAATTTTGTTTACTCAATGTTACCTTACTTTTGTAATTCAGTTAGGGATTTTTATTGTTTTGCATTTTGCATTTGTGTTTTGATACTGCATAATTACTTTACACATTGCCCTAAATTAAGCCCGTCTGCCCTTTGCAAAGCTGCTAGGGGGTTCTGCTCCGCTTAATTTAGAGATTTTAAGAGTTCACCCTGACAAGGAATGTGATTATTGCTTAGGGGGGGAGCCACCCACCGCAATTAATAATCCAGTTTTGCAAGGTGACCCTATAAATCCCTTGCAATACTGTAAACTTCACCTTGACTTCTGTGAGCAAGCATAGGGATGATCAGGATCTTAAATTCATGGCATTGCACTTTTGTATGCATCGGATGATGCAACTTCCCTTCACTTTCCATTACAAAAACAGGTTTGCATGTGCATCTTGCAAAGAGGACAGTATCGGTAGTTGGTTTAATTGAAAAAAAGTACTAAAAATGAATATAGGGTGTGAACGGGCAAGGTTGAAAATGCGATTATGAGGCATGGACCCAAAGTTGTGCAAACTGCAAGATTAGAGTGATCATCACATCGAGTAAATAAAGATGGAGAATGCACAGTCTGAAGTGGGAATGTGAGTGCCATCATTACAAGCACATTTGTATAATCACGACGACATTTCAACCGAGCCAGAAAAATAAGTAACGTTCAACCCCAAAACCTGCATTGCACACATATCCACGTAGTCTGCCCAAAAGAAAAAATATAATTCATCCTCAAAGCACAGGTACCCACCGCATCCACCTAAAGAAGAAAACCTCAAGATGAAACAAAAAAAACGTCGGCCACATTGCAATTACTTCACAATATTTTTGCACAGGTTGCATAGCCATGAAAAACCACACCTGCAATAACAATACGTGCCACACACGACAGCATTTCCAAGCCCCACCCACTGGCCTGGGAAACGCAAGGATGCGAAGACAGGTAAAGTGAACTGAAGATTGGTGCCTGAACCACACAGCTAGAGAGAGCCCTCGTAGGTAATCAGGTTCCCCAGATGCATGACCACACTGGGCTTGCTCAAGGAGCACTATAGGTAAACAAAGACATCAATAGATCCAGCCACAACAACCACAGCCTTCAACGACAATACCGGATTTGTGGGGAAGGCCTCATTCGAAATGGCCCTGCTCGTGCCAATTGTGGAAGCCATAGTAGTAGTTTTCAGGGGAAGTGGCAATTCCTGTAAGCTGCCAGATCCTACAAAATAGGAAGCAAGGGGGGGCGAGAGGGGAGGGTAAGCCAGGTAAATCAATACACAAGTAGAACACAGTGCTAGAGGTGCACAGCCAACCATTCCTACAATGAGTCCAGAGGGGGACAAGACTGTGTCACAAACACACATGTAGGTGTGCTGTCACTTTCACTGTACCTGGGGTGTGCATGCCAACTGAAACAAACAGCGACACTCACACGCTCCCTTTTGTGGCACAACAACAGGCTGTAATATGAGTGTAAATGGATGCTTGCCAGGGCTAGCAGCTGCTACCCTTAAGTGATTGCATGCTATGTCTGTCATGTTGCTGGTAGCCACTGTTTGCCTGCCAATAATCCAAGGGCGAGGCCCAGAGCCAGGAACAGAGGAGAGGTGACATTTTGTTTAGTTTCTCATTCTAAACGAACCCACAGGGGTTGCAGTTGGAAGTGGCAGCACTTGTGTGCATGGCACACATTCCCAGTGGGTGAAGAAACAGGTACAAACAAAGGAAGGACTGGTGTTGAGTGGCTCCCCTCAACTGGAATGTGTGTAAGGTGTGGCAGCCATGTCTGTGTGCAAACCCTTTCTGTGTTTTAATCTCAGCCTGAGATGGACTGGGAAGCCTCACTGTGGAGCCACTGAAGAGGGGCGGACCCCCTGCTGTGCATGGCTGCATGCAAATATCAGAGGGCGAGCTGGTTTGAGGAAATTGTGCTTTGGGACACCCTTTTGTGTATAAGTTCTCAGAGCTGGCCCTGAAGAGAAAGACCATATGATGGAGAAGGAAGCCTCGTAGAGCCTAAACCTCTCGGGAAACCCCCGTAGATGGGCTAGGTGATGCACGAGAAGGCTCTGAGTGACAGCGAGCTTGGGGACGCTAGTCCAAACCAGACCAAGGCTTGCCCATCAGTCCTATGAATGTCACTGCACTGTCAGGTGACAGACATTTCACTTTAGGCCACCCACCAACCTGGACACAGGCCATCATGAAATAGCGTCAAAGAAAGAAACACAAACTCCTGATTCCCATACTTCTGGCCTCTTTTCCTAGCAAGTAAGACCATGCAAGCAGCTCTGTTCATTCTGTGGAGGGGTGATATGCCTTAGAGTAAAGTGAAAACTACAACTTTTTGATGGTCCACTGCAAGCATGTAACTGGATACTTTTGATGCTATATACTGTCTATACAAAAATACACAACACAATGATCCATGCACATGATCCATATGTCAAGTGTATGCAGCATTCTATTGGTCGCTTCTTTCACTAGGCGGCATGTTCTGTGATTGACTGGTTGAGCTGATGTTTTTAGAAGTGATAAACACAAGACATTGGTGTTTTTAAGAAGTGACAAACACAAGGCACACCTATGAGTGTACCACTACACACTTCTATGGTGAAGGGCAGTATGCCATGTGCTTGGTTCCCAATACTGTGCATTTCTTCACTGAAACATATGTGGCAAAGGTCAAAGGAGGGTTCTTCAAACTTGAAAAGGTTGTCCAAAATTAACTTACCTGTGCAATACATTGGGTTAGGAGAATATTGTGGAGGGCCAAAAATAGATAAAAACAACTTTTTGACTGACAATGCAGGGACACTGGATGACCTGAAATGAAAGCCAGAAGTATATCATGATAATCTAGTTCTGGGTCCTTGGAGGTTGTTCCTTCTGCAAAGACCTGCTTGAAACCATCAAAATCGACGCATCGCCCTTCCAGCGCCTGTTTTTCCGACTCAGCACTGCCGTGTGGGAGAAATTTCCACGCACCACCGCCATTCGGCTGAAGAAATTGACGCAGGGCCTCTCAGCGGATGAAGAAACCGCTGCAGCCCGAGTTCAGCGCACTCTGTCTCCAAAATCCAAAGTCCGAGACCCCCGCACTGACTCCGACGCAAGCCTGGCTGGCCGGCTGAAGAAATCGACGCAGTGCCTGTTTGCTGCCACCGCATCGATATCCAGCGCGTCCGGATTTCCACGCATCACACCTGTGAGATAAAGTGCAACACTTCTCCTGCGTGCAGCAGAACTGACGCATCACCTCCTCGTGAACTCAGGAACCGACGCATCGCTGTGTTTTACGATGCTTCCCTCCTCTGCGGCTGTTTTGCCTTGTGGATTTTGACTCATTTGAGGTACTTTGTGTAAAATCACCACATCCATAGTGGTCTATGGACAGAATTGCTTGAAACCTTTTAAAAGTCATATTTTGAGTAGTGTATGTTGGATTTTCGTCTTTTTGGTCTTGTTTGGTTTAGATAAAGATACTTTCTTTTTCTAAACTGGTGTGGTGTACATTTGTAGTGTTTTCACTGTGTTATGGACCATTATTGTTAAGATTTTAAATAATTGAACAATAAACGTACTTGTTATTCACTGTGTCACTGTGCGTTATGTACAAATACTTTACACGTTGCCTCTGAGATAAGCCTGACTGCGAGTGCCAAGCTACCAAGGAGGTGAGCAGGGGTTATCTGTGTGTGTAACTCCCTTATCCTGGCTAGAAGGAAGGGTCCCTACTTGGACAGGGTCCATTTGTAGTGTTTTCACTGTGTTACTGTGTGTGTTTTGTACAAATGCTTTACACATTGCCTCTGAGATAGGAGTCGAACCTAGCAAGTAGTTGCACGTCCTGGCATTGCCTTAACCAATATCCCCATCAAGATGACAGCCCTACACATTTATAGCAAATCAGCACGTGACATAGTTGAACTCCCAGAGCTATACACAGTCTTCAAGAGGAGTTATAACGTCACTGAGAGGAGACTCTATCGGGCCTCCTCTAAACTCCCTGCACCCCCGCCACAAGACAGACGCTAGTTCCAGCTCGTGAAAATGAGTGGGCTTCCAAGGGAGTGCGGTGTTTTTCTTTCTGTAGATGCCTCGGCCCTCGGCTCCCTTGCAGGAGCTTCCTGGCTCCGAACCGGTGAGGTGAATTAAAAGACAATTTAAACCCTGTGTGGCGCACCGTTTGCGAAAATGTGATTCAACTAAGCAAGGGTCCGCTGGGGCAGTCAGCGCAGTTCTCTTTGGACTACACGGTACCCTTAGCCACAAAAATATGCAGCGATTTGATGAAAAGACACCGTCTGAGTTGTGGGCGTCTTATGCTCTTTTGTAATGCGTACGTCATTGTGGTATAATAGTATGGTATAGCATGTTACTAAGGTATTCAAACGTAGAATGCCATTCAATATTACGACAGTATGCATGTGGGGGCTTAGGGGCAGGAGCGTGGCTTGGTCAGTAAATTTGTGGGGGGGTGACCTTCAGATTTGCTATCGATCACGCTGGCATAGATTGTTAAAATTCCTTCCTTGTGAAATCCAACAGACATCTCATCATACCCGACTGAAAACACCTGTAGCCAACTATTTATGAGAAAGTATATTTACTAAGAGAGTATAACACCCCCCGCCCCACCCCCTCTTAAGCTACGCCCCTGGTTAGCGGATGCTGGGCTGGTGAGGAGCCAGCAGCACATGCCTTTCGTGCGCGGAGGAGACCGTACCTCTAGAGTGATTTCCCAGACAGGATTCGCTCAAAGAGAGTTAAGTGCTGAATAAATAGGGGTTAGCGGATACTATACATATTTAATGTGTCCATTAGACCAAGACACAGCGCGCAGTGCACACTCGGCGCATTCTCCGACATGAAGCGTGTTCAATGGGGATTTCAACCGGACACAGAAACGTTTTGAGAGTAAAGTAAAGCTGCGGCGTGTGCACGTGCTTTTGGATTCATTTTCAGGACCTATACTAAACGGGATGAGACCAGGGGTGATGAACTCCATTACTTGAGAGTTCCTACTTGGTGTAAATATGTGATCTTACTGCACGGTATGCCCTGTCAGGACGAGCCTGGCGGCCCCCCTCCTGGGTCTCACAATGCCTCTGTGGAGTCACGCGAGGTCGTCCAAGCACGAAAACAGTTCTGGTGGTTTCAGACTCCAGCTTTTTATGAAGACATGATTGAAGGGCGGGCAGAGGTGGAGGATTATAGAACTGAGCAGCTTGAGTTCTAATCACAGGTTTGTCACCGGGCAACATTGTGTGATCCTCAGCAGATGATAGCATTTCATTGTGTCTCTGCGCACTTATCAGTCAAAAGCTGGATGAACACAAGGGCAAATAAACATTGTAATACTGTATAAAACATTGTATAAACATTTATCATTTCACAGCACTGTCGCCCCCCGAAGTTCAGGCAGACAAGGGGGGGTCATGCATTACATGGGCATGGCTGATTTGGACATTTTAGAAGATGGAAAGATGTGAAAATGGGGAAACAACACCTTTTATTGCAAGCTGCAGCAGACAACTATGGGTAAGCAAAGGAAAAGTGAGCACAAAGGGGAAAAAAAACATTAAAGCTATGCAGAGGCCGTGCCACCCTGTTCCCTGCAGTGCAAAGAAGATAGAGAAAGAACACTAACTTCGGAACAACCCCCACCACCACCAGCAGCAACAGTCTTGCACCCAGTCACGTCCACTTACCTTGAATTATTATTCTCTGAGGTGTTTGCTCTGTTGAAAATTACGCTCAGTCTCTCCGAAAGCCCAGTCAGAGATACGAATCCATCGAAGCCAAAAATACTTATTTTTGTCCTTTTCGTAGTCGATTTCCTAGAAAGCAGATGGTGAGTCTCGAGACTTCTAATGTAACGGCGATTGATTGCTTTTTTAACGCAGTTATACCCCCCACCCTCCACTGCCCTGTCTCACACACTCAAACACATACCCACACACCAACTCGCGCTGCACTGTTGCTGAAATTCCCTCAAATTAGCCCCTCTGCCTCCCCTTTAAATTAGAAACGGATGGGTTTTTTTTCTCAGCACTTAAGAGACAAGTAAGTAACATGACCTACTGTAAAGTACGAGCAGCGGTGCACTTTCTGTGTTAACCTCTTCGGTCCTGGCTCCGGGCTCCTGCTCGCTCCGTGGGAGCGCGCGGCCTTTTTGTGGTCCCGGAGCTGCCTGAATCACATGCTGTACGCTCAATGGAAGGTACTTCAGAAGTGACATCATTGTGGTTCACTACATAAGCTGTGTTTTTTCCAGTCGTGAGCAAAGCGTGGGAGGTGAATATTATTCACTAGTCGAACATGAGTAAGACCCACAAGACATGATGGCGTGACAGTTTTCAGAGTCATGGTCTTAAAACTATGGAAGAAAATCTCAAAATGCGGTCATTAACAGTCCTTGACCGCCTTGACCTCTAAGGTGCTGCAGCGCCGCAGCACCCCTCGTGGAAGATGTTATGCTTTTATGTTAGTGTGGAGTCGAGAAGCACCTCAACCAAGCGGAAACAACTGATAGGTTTATGCATCTATAGGATCACGTGCTGGTGCCAGTCACGGTCACCTCTATGCAAGCGGATAATCGCACCCCTCCGCCCTCACTTCCTTAAGTACCCCTCAGAAATTGCAACTCTAGAACAGAACATACACACACATCAGCATGGACAGAAGGTAAAAGCACCATAAATACAAAATGACAACCTATAGATAAGAGAATGAAAAGTAAACATAAATCCCAGCACAGGGTATCATCCCCGTCATATTGAAAACTAGCCCATAGCATAGCCTTTAAAATGTTCAGGCAGTACTATTTTACTTTTTGAGAGAAAAGCGCTTTCACCTTAACTTTCACCAGCGGTCCAACCGCCATATTACGGGTATCGCAGTCGGAGCGCTTTCGGACCGCTGCAACTACCAGTGATCCGCGAAACCTGGCGGTGGCGTGGTGGTCTGGGTAAGCAATATGCATGGTATGAATTTCCCCACCACCAGCCTTTTCACGGAGGTGAGCCTGCCATGAAAAGGCTGGCGGTGGGGAAACAAAAGAGGCATTACAGGGCCCCCTGTCGCCTCTGTGTATGGGGGTGCATGCAGGGGGGCCCCCCTGTGTGTGTGCACTCCTGTTCCTGCATGGCATGGACTGCTTGGTCTATGCCGTGCAGGAACATGCATAGGCGGCCCTGTGGCGGAGCAGTTCTAAGACTCATTTATGAGCCTTTAAACTGTACTGCCACGGGACAGGCCACAAGGCGCGCCCGCCAGACAACAAAATTAACTCATAATGTGGCGGACGGGCGGCGGTCAGGTTTGGCGGTGTGGGAGCGGGGTGGTGGCCTAACGGCCCGCTCCCACACCGCCAAACTCGTAATCAGGCCCTTAATGTTTTCTTTCTTTGTGCTTATATTGAATAGTGAACCCCTAGGCTGGTTCACAAACAGCAACAATTGCAATTTCTTAAGAAGTATTCAGAACATTCCTCATATTTAGTGGTCAAGCAGAAATCTGTTGCTTGCTTGAGGTACACTTTTTTAATTTGTTTACTGAAATCCACACTCTTTTATGTAGATATACAGCCAACACATGTTTTACCTCTTATGATTCGCAGGTCAAGGGCTTTTTCAAAGCTGTAAAGTGGAGTACACATACGAATCATATTCATAAACATATTTTTTTTCGTGTACTGAGTCACACTCCAGCGAATCCATTGAACTCAAGATTCATAACCTTATTGTAAGAAATTGAAGGGGGCAAGAACCCACCTCTCATAATAATCACAGTCCTTGTTAGGGTGACCCACTAAATAAAACTGTGCTTAACGCTCTTTAGTCAGGCTTATCTCTTAGAGGCATTATGTAAAGTATTTATGCAGCACAAAAACAGTAATAAAGTGAAAACACAGCACAAGGAGCATTATAAGAAAACTCCCAAACCAAGTTAGAAAAACAGAGAATATTTTAATAAATAAATGACACAAATAAAATGACACCGGTGATAAAAATGTTAAAGTTTGAATTAAAAATAGCTTCAAAACCACAAAGAGTCAACAGTGGGTATCTCGTCACGTTAGACGCAGTGTGAATTTTGAAAGTTTGAAACAAAAAACACTAAGCGCCAATCATGGGTATCTGGTAGCACTAGATTGGGTCAAAGTCAAAAGTTAGGGTTCAAGATATCCCCAATTGGCTACAGTGGACTTAAAAAAATTTATGGAGACAAAGTGGTCGTCATCAAGTCATCATCAGGGCGAGCTGCAAGCTGGATCTGAAGCATGGGCCTTGACAGCAGCGGGCTGCTAAAGATCAGGGTCCCAGTGTGGTCAACGCCACGAATGCCTCAACGTTGATCAGATGCTGTTCAGTGTCAGTCCCGGGGAAGCCCTCTACATTTGGATTAAGAAACTTTTCTGGAAGTCCGATCTCTTTCAGCAGGGCAAACCGGCAAGTTGAGGCCGATCAGTGATACAACTTTGATGGTTGCGGCTTCGACATTGTCCTTGGTCTCCATCGGTTCTGCAGGCAGAAATTGGCAAAAAGTTTCATCTTGCAGCCTGAGAACAGGAGGAGTACACTCTAACACCAGCCAAGGCTCCAAATCCTGAGGATCACCACTTGCGGATTAAGAATCACTCCAACAAAGGCCAGCAGCAGTGTCCAAGGCAGGTGCAGTTGAATTGGTCAGCTGGGCTGTTGAAGGACGAAACGCAAAAGGAAGCATGTTGTGTCCCTGAAGCTCAAACAGGAGTTTAACCAACTGCCCCTTAGAGGCACTTCTGAGGTCTTGGGTTCAAGGCAAGCAAGTCCATTGTTCCTTCAGGTCCTTCAGTCCATCTTCAGATTCTTCTCAGTTTCAGGAGTTTTTTGAGCAAAGGCCTGTGAGGTCCACATTTATCCCTAGTGACGGCCTGTGGGTGGAGGGCAATCCCTTGTCCACCCACTAAACCAGTTTATCCCTTCCCACTGGGTTTGGAGCCAGCCTGACTAGGGAGATAAAAAAACAGGCAGGCCTAGATGAGAGCTTTATCTGCCAGTGACAGGGTGGGCAAAATGTTTCATGTACAGTCTGTTTTTTCTCCTTCAGTGTCCAGCACCTTCCCCGAGTTAGCCCTCAATGGAGTTTAGAATAGTAAATCTGCTCCCTTTCAATGTCCAGCTCCTTCAATGATCTTTCCCAAACTGGAGCTTAGAATTGTAAGTCTGCTCCCCTTTCCAGTGTCCAGCACCTTCCCTGAGATGGCCCTCATTGGAGTTTAGAATAGTAAACATGCCTCCCTTTCAGTGTCCAGCACTTTTTGTGAGTTGATCCTCAATGGAGTTTAAAATAGTTAACCTGCCCCACATTCAATGTTCAGCATTTTCACACAGAAGACTCTAACACATGTAAAAGTTACTTTGTATTCATTAATATCTGTTACATTTTGTAAAAAAGGTCACTTTATCAAAAATATAATTATTTCTTATGTTGTCAAATAAATTGAATATTCTCCATACAAACTTATGGTACTGCTGTGAATTTGTATGAAGTGCTGAAAAAGTGAAAAATTGCTAAAGTTAATTTATGGAGATTAAATGTATATTACTGTTAAGAGAATTTTAGTAATACTTATGTTATGTGCCCGTGGACTCTTCACAGGTCAGTGTCCCACTGATCACAAAATGGTGGATGGCCGTTTTCATAGTATTTTGAGGTAAAACCTCTATTTAAAAGAAAATATGCATTTATTTCTTTGTAAATTTTTTGAATACATAAATTGTAATCTGTGAATCTATGAAATTTAACATTTTGAATCTGACCTACTCATAAACAGGGGTCCACCATCTTTGTAGGGGCCTAATTGAAATATATAAAAAATATATATATATTGTTAAGGATATCTTATAATTTGCGTAATTCCGAATTGCTTTATTTTAAAAATTATTATTTAAAAAAATCTTTTTAATACAAAAAAATGATGTTGGTAATGGCATGCATGGTAAAGGTGTATGTGGTAGGGGTATGCATGGTAAAGAATTTGTTAATGTTGGTTAATGTAAAATAAGGTAAAGGCATGCATGGTAAAATACGCATTGTAAAGGCATGCATGGTAAAGGCATCCGTAGTTATGTCATACATCCCTTTTAAATACCATGCACCCTGCCCTATGGACTTTTAAGATCTACGTTATAAAGTATTAAAAAGAAAGATTTTGGTCAGGCAAAAGGTTTATTTTGCCAGGTCAAATGTGCAGCTTAAAACTCCACTCCCAGGCTGCAGTGGCTAGCCTGTACACATGTTTTACAGTGCTACCTTAGTGGGTGGCACAATGAGTGCTGCATCCAACTAGTAGTATTTTATTTGCAGGCCCTGAGTACATGTAGCACCATATACTAGGGATTTATAAGAAAATTAAATGTGCTAATTAGGTGTATACCAAATTACACAGGTTTGAAAAGGTGAACACAAGCACTTTACTGCTAGTTACTATTTCCATAAAAAACAGATTCAGCATCAGAAGGCAGAAATCCTGGAGCATACCAGGCAAAAGATGGTCCCAGACCCAGCTCTCCCTATTGCTGCCAGTCCTCTTTATTGTGCTTAATTTTTGCACTTTTCTCTGATTGTGCTAATTCTTGTGCCTAATTCTTGTAATTAATTCTTGTGTTCTTCCTCCGTTTCTGAAAATTTTTGTGCTTAATTCTTGTGCTTTTCTCTGATTTTACTAATTCTTGTGCTTAATTCATGTGCTTAATTCCTACTTAATTCTTGTGCTTTTTCTCTGATTCTGCTAATTCTTGTGCTTAATTCTTGCTTGATTCTTATTCTTTTTCTCTGATTCTGCTAGTTCTTGTGCTTAATTCTTGTGCTGCCCGCTTGTTTTTCCCACCTCCCGCCAAACTCCCCTTCTGATCGCTGCCGCCATCCTCCCGTCTCCCACCTAGCCCCACCCACCACCTCTCTGCACCCACCCGTCTTCCCAGGACCCACTTAATGGAGCCGCAACGTGACTCCATAGAGCAGGTCCCAGGCCTAACTCTCCCTCGTGCTGCAGCCCTCATTCTTGTGCTTCGTACATTTACTTTTCTCTGATTGTACTAATTCTTTTGCTTCGTTCTTGTTCTTTTTCTCTGATTCTGCTAATTCTTGTGCTTTTCCTCTAATTCTGCGAATTCTTGTGCTTAATACATGTGCATAATTCTTACTTAATTCTTGTGCTTTTTCTCTACTTCTGCTAATTCTTGTGCTTAATTCATGTACGCTTTCTCGGATTCTGCTAATTCTTGTGCTTAATTCTTGAGTTTTCTCCGACTCTGCTAATTCTTGTGCTTAATTCTTGTGCTCAATTCTTGTGCTGCCCGCCCGTTTTTTCGACCTCCCACCAAACTTTCTTCCTGATCACTGTTGCCATTCTCCTGCATTCTGCCTAGCCCCGTCCATCGCCTCCCAGCAGCTCTCTCTCCTCTCAGGGCCTACTTAATGGAGGCAGCAGCGCGACGCCAGCTCTTCCTCTTGCTACCAGCCCTCGTTCTTGTGCTTAATTTTTGCGCTTTTCTCTGATTGTGCTAATTCTTGTGCATAATTCTTGTGCTTAATTCCTGCGCTTAATTTGTGTGCTTTTTCTCTGATTCTGCTAATTCTTGTGCTTAATTCATGTGCTTAATTCTTGCTTAATTCTTATGCGTTTTCTCTGATTTTGCAAATTCTTGTGCTCAATTCTTGTGCTGCCTGCCAATTTTTCCCACCTCTCACCAAACTCCCCTCCTGATTGCTGCTGCAGTTCACCTGCCTCCAACCTAGCCCCGCCCTCCACTTCCAAGCACCCCACCTTCCTCCCAGGACCTACTTAATGGAGGCAGCAGCACGGTTGCACCACTGGAGTGCTGCTGGCATGCCAAAGGAAAGCCCGTCTGCACGTGTTGGCACCTGGACCATGCCCAGTGCCAGGACCCCTGGCTCTCGGCTCACCATAGGTATGACGATGCCATCCTCTACGCCCGAACACCGGATGCCCCAGTGAACACTGCTACCATGCCGCACTGCACTCTACGGTTGGGCCATTTTCCTGCACTAGCTGCACCTTCTTCTACACCAGCACGGCCACCATCACGTCGCAGAGCACCCTGCCGACCTCCCGCCATGCCACACCAGAAGTGAACCTGACTCATTTGCTTACTCTTCGGCACGCGCTCTATTTGCAAGCACTCCACTGAGTTATGGACCTCATCAACACCCTGACACCCGACATCGTCTTCCTCACCGATACCTGGCTCAACCCTTCATCTACCCCTGACATTACCACAGCCATTCCAGACAGTTCAAAATCACCCACCAGGACACAACCAACAAACCAGGGGGAGAAATAGCCGTCATTCACAAAGAGACCATACAATGCTCCACCACCACCGACAATTCCACCACCCCTTGGAACACCTCAACTTCAAAGCTCCACACAGATGGCAATACAACCATCAGAGGCACCCTTGCATAACGACTGCTGGGCCCAGGGTCCAGCTTCTGCAGCACCATTGCAGACTTCATTGCACCCCTTACCCTGGACTCCAAGGAGCACATCCTCCTGGGTGACCTCAACTTCCACATCATCGGCCCCAACTACAACAACATTGCCCACCTCCTCGATAGTATGAGCAGCCTCAGACTGACCCAAATGATCCGCCACCCCATGCACACCTCAGGACACACGCTGGACCCCATTTTCACCTCCAGCAACCACACTAAATATAGCCATGTCACAGAAATCATATGGACCGACCACTCCATTGTCCACTTCAGCATCTCCAGCCCCCACACAACCACCCCCAAAATGGCCAACATGGCCAATCGCAGCTGGAGCCACTGGATTGACACCCTCAACATCTCCAACCCAGTCACTGCCCCCAACCCGGGCCACTTGGCTCACCCCATCAGGTACGCATAAGAACTCAGAACCACGAAAGGGAGATGGTGCACCAGCAAGGACACCCCTGACTGGACAACCTTCAAGACCTCCCTTAACCGCTACCACCACTGCTGAGGGCAACAAAGTAGACAGCCCTAGTCGCACACATCGAAACCAGCATCAACAACAGCAAGGAACTTTTCAACATCGTTAAAGAGTTCTCTAGGCCGGCTGGCAACGAAAAAAAATCACACCCTCACAAGAGCTCTACGACAGCCTCGCCGAATTCTTCCATGACAAGGTTGCAACCATATACAGAAACTTTGTACCCAACCTACACCCACAGACTTCCTCGACAGATGCGCCCCCACCGCAACTGATACGAACCACAGACTGACTACCTCGAACCAGCTATCCACCCAGTACACCACCTCCATCATGAATTACATCAACTCAGGTGCTCCAACTTACCCGTTCCCACACCACATCTTCAACCTCAGAAATCAAATGATCAGCCAAGAACTCACCACCCTGCTCAACACCTCAATCACCACCGCAACATTTCCCGATGCCAGGAAACAAGCAGAAGTCAGACTACTACTCAAAAAACCCTCCGCCGACCACAGCGAACTCAAAAACTACCGGCGTATCTCCTTGCTCCCATTCCTAGCCAAGTTTCTGGAAAAGTCTATCAACAGGCAACTCACGACACCAATGGAGCAGAACCAGCTACTCAATGCCTCCCAATCAGGTTTCCACAGCAATTACAGCACTGAGACTGCCATGAATGCAGCCACCGACAACATCCAAACCCTCTTCAACTGAGGAGAAACACCAGCCCTGATCCTCTACGACCTCTCGGCGATCGAAAGACTCCACCACATCAGCCTCCAAGGTGACGCACTCAGATGGATCAACTCTTTCTACACTGGAAGGACACACAGGGTCTGCCTACCACCTTTCACCTCCGAACCCAAGGATATCGTCTGGGGTGCCCCCCCAGGGCTTATCCCTCAGCCCTACTCTCTTCAACACATACATCCCACTGCCCAACATCATCAGATTTCATGGCGTCAACATCATATCCTACGCTGACGACACCCAACTCATCATCTTCCTCACTGATGACTCTACCACCACCAAGACCAACTTTCACAGATGCATCACAAGCATCGCTGACTCAATGAAAAATAACTGCATGGAGCTGAATATGTACAAGATGGAAGTACTCATCTTCGACAAGAACAGCAACCCCTGAAACAATGCCTGGTGGCCCCTAGACCTGAGACCTGCACCCATACACACCCACCATACCAAAAACCTCGGAATTATCATTGACCAGAAGCTCACCATGAAATCACAGATTAACGCCATCACCTCTGCCTGCTTCCTCACTCTGTGCATGTTACGAAAGATCTTCAAGTGGTTACCCCTGCACACGAGACGCACAGTGACACAGACCCTCATCACCAGCCAACTGGACTATGGCAATGCCCTCTATGTTGGAATCACCGCACACCTCCTACAGAGACTCCAAACCATACAGAACGTTGCAGCCGGACTCGTCCTTAACACGCCCTGATGTGTCCCGCATCACACGCCACCTGTCGTGTAGTTCCTATATTACCTATACAGGATCTGCGCGTTTGGATAACATAAACTGTGGGATTGGTGGCGGACGGATTCCGTGCACCCCCACCGGATACGTTAGCCTGTCTGTATTAGCTAGCTCACAGTGCCACTATAATCTCCTCTTATCACGGAGAGAACAGATTCTGTCAACCTCAGAACATGACAACCCTGATCCCTCAGAATCGTGGAAACAATATACTACCTTTCGCTCAGTCACTCATGCTCACTTAGTTTGTCTCAGAGAGTTAAACAGAATAAACAGGCTGGGCGTTTTAATAAGTATTTATTGAACAGTTGTTATTCTAGTGTAGAATAGATGGGCTGCAACAAGCATTAGACAGTAGCAGAGATATATGATTAGCAGTACTATGAAAGTAAAAGGATGGTAAAGTTCTACCATCTTGCAGAAATCATGAATATATACAAGTACATAAAACACATGATAAAAGTGCGTACTCCTACGATGCCTCCCTAACTAGATGTACCTAGCATCTGTGTAGGTGTTATGCCAAGAATCCCTCTAGGATCTAGTCCACCCCATTACCTGAGAGTTTAGAGAATATGGGACCCCATCCTGGTCTCGAGTTGGCCACCCCGCGAGGGATGTTAGACCACTGCTAGCTAGAGCATCTGCATGCAGGAACCTCAGCGTCTCTGGTCAGTGTGTCAGCCGGGAAGTCACGCTCTCCTCTATCTTCCTAAGCAAGATGTGTTGTATATATACCCATAGGTCTTCCCAGGGCTCCTACCTTGTTGTGTTACTGTGTCAGCCTAAAGGATGACGTTGGGCCTGAACTTTATACAGAGATATTATACAGGAGATGGTAATCCTACTGTTAGTCCTGCTGTGCTTCCAAGAAGCCTCATGCATAATGTATGAGAATCGAACCAGGGAAAAACCTGCGTTCTGAATGCAGTGTCATATCTAGGTAAAAGGTCAGTGCCTAAGAACCACTCCTCTTCCGAATGGACGACATATGTAACCTATTACTATACTACTAACATTACTAGATAGTGGTACGCACAAAGTTTATAAAAACATCTTTTGAACAAAAATGTTTAAAAACTTCTAAAAAATTTCTAAAAAAACTTAAAAACGTTTAAAAAAATTTGCAAGCCCTAGTTCTAAAATGTCCGTTGGTATAGTCCGGATCACTATAAGCATTATAAAGCCATGTAAGCCCAAAAAATGAAAGGAATGTCAATTTAGTTTCAAAGTTCCAAATTTGAGCTTGTTTAAAAAAGGGCGAATGTTTCCCAGCACACGGCGAGCCAAATGAGTTCAAATGTTTATGTGTCCTGGCTGGTAGACGCAACATTCTCGTTGCTTGCTTCCGCAGTAGACGGCCCCTTTAGTACCTTGCAGAGCACATCAATTGAGCACAGATGTTCCAAGCTGTCCACAGCCGGTGCTGGGGCAGCCTGTGCGACGTCCAAAGCCTGGGTGTCAGAGGAAGAGCCGGTGTTCATACCAACAGGTGAAGTTACTACCCGTGGTGGCTCAAGGAATGCCGCCATCAACATTGGAATACGCTGAGGACACTGCAGAACATGGGCTGTTATCGGGTCCAGTGTTGCATTCAAGTCCGGTTGCGCACATGATGTCAAACACAGGTCTAACACGCATTCTTCTCCGCAAAACAGGCATCGCGGGACAGGTAAGATGCAGTCTATCCAGACCGGTCGAAATGACAGGAACCAAGATTCACTTAGTTCTCTTAGGCGAGGCGTGCCTAGAAGTTGTACCATGCGGTCACGGTATTTACGCTCCAGGAGTGTTCTTTCCATCACCTTGGTGACTGGGACGTCTATTGCGTAGCAAGTAGAAAACAATCAGGATACCTGCTATTAGAAACAGGATCAGCGGAAGTCCTCCAAAGATGCTTCCGAATACAGAATGTATGAAGTTTGGTATAACTCCAAGTACCGTCTGAAAGGTGCTCAGAAGTCCAGAACCTATGGTCTTAAATAGGTGGACAATGCCTGTCGTATCAGAAGTGTTAAAGATACGATTTACCATTCTGCGAAATGGAAAGGGCAGTTTCTATGAATGAGCGCCTGTATCTCTGCCGAAGACCTTGCGATCTGGAGATCAAAAGTCTCTCGAGCGGAGGTTAAGGGCACAGACTTCTGTAGAAGCATGGCTTTCATTCTGCTTAGAGTATCAAACCGTATTAAGGAAACATTCAGTGAAGGCCATAACGGCGCCTCCTTGACTGTATGTGTCGGTGGAAACAATACTTGCATACAACAAGTAACCCTGGAGCTCATGGTTACCAGATATGCGATGCCCGGGAGCATGCCACAGCAGCCGTGACTGTTCAGCATCAAGTAACTCCCATTTGAAAGTAGCCTGAATGCTGGAGTAATCACTGCAGCTGGGGCACCCCTCAAATGACAGGACAGGTTTGCTACAGAACCATTACAAGCTCCGTGCAACATTATATCCTGGCATATGAGTGATCCACTTAAAGCATTCTCGCGGTTTGTACCGCTCAGAAACACTTCTTGATCCCCACTCCGGCATCGGAATCTGTATGGTAATTCCCAAGATTCCTTAATGTATTCCTTATCCATTTCTTCATATCTGCCTGCCTGCTTTTGTTCAAGGCAATATTGAAACTGAAAAGTAGTGACCGGTAGAGTTATGTGGCTATGGATTAGCCATTCTGTAGACGGCGATTCTGCCACAGTGAATGGTAATCTATCCAGTTTTTCGATACGCAGCATTGTATATTTTGCTCCCCTTTGTGCCATTTCTATCTGTTTATCTGTTAGATTGTATTCAGAAAACAGAGACTTGCTGTTGATAAAACGCCAAGGCACGTAGCCTGCACACAAAGATTGCAGCGTCCAGCTTAACAACATAATAGAGCGTAACTGTGATTGTCCGTGTTGTAATATGGCCAAATCTTGTTCTAGTATGTCTATCGCAGAAGATACAATGTTGCCTAAGGCATATATCCTGGAAGTCAATGTAGTTAACCCATTGTCTACCACTGCTAGAGATTTTTCTAGATTTATAGGGTCTATTTCCCGTAGTCTCTCTGCGGCCTCTTGTTGTGATATTTTCCAAATTTCATTGTAGACAGCATAATAGAAACATTTCTGACGTGGCTTCCTGGGACCCATTAAAAAATCCCTAAGATCCAGATCCTGTGACAGTAAGGATAAGTGTTGTTTCACCTGTGTGAGTGTTGAGGTTTTTAGCCAATCAAGGCACAACTTCCCAACACTGTAGGATGTCACTACCCCTGGATGTTGTCTCTGTACATATCGTGGATCTGGTCTATGGATACTAAACCCTTCGGTTTTACCCATGAATCTTGCCTGACAACTATTAGTGTCTGTGGGCCAAATCAACCATTTGTTCCAATCGGGGTCTGATCTGTTGTATTGTATAATGTCATCTACTGTCATTTCTTCCTGTGATGTTTTGTTGCCCTCGGTGTGTGATGGAGTCGGCAACCGAGGCGTGTTCAAGTCTTTGCTCTTAGCTAGTCCAAGGCAAGACGTCTGTTGCACTGTCTCGTTCAAAAACATGATTTGTTGAGGGATGAGGCATGCTCTAAACAAAGCTTCTGTCCCCTGTACCTGCCATTCCCTAGTACCCCAGACTGATTTTAGGTCTATGGTGTCTTTCCACAAGTCGAAACCTTGTTCAGACAACTGGGCAATAAAGGAAGCAGAGTAAATCTGTTTGGTGTTTGTCAACATATTTTTCTGTGCTGATGTTGGTGCAACCTTATAATAGTATGAGGCTGAGTCAGACATATTAAACCCTGAAAAATATGGAAATTTCTGTGTAAATGTTTTTTAACTACCTTTCGGCGGTGTTGGACAATGTTCCCATTGGTGGTATGTGAACACATTTCTAGGATTTGCAGATTTATGCAGAAAATGATGACCATAATGTTGATAACAATACATACTCTCAAAATCTGATGTGTCTTCCAATGTTTCACTACTAGAAAACGCAGCAGATTTTTCCAAATTAGATAACATGTTAACAGTTTCAAAATCCCAATCATCGGAAAATGTACTTGAGGTAATGATATCACTCAATGATATTTTAAATAAATGCGGAATTCTTAAAATTTCAGTCGGACCAAATATATAGAAATCAACCTTGCCCCAAACTATACCATCCGGTATAGGAACCGCTGTAATGTTCACTGATGACAAGTCTCTTTGTTCTCGATGAGATGATTGGTGTGGTTTTAAAAGTAAGTTCACCTTTTGGGCTGCAGAGCTTTGTTGAATGTACTTCCCATTAATAAGCATACTAAAAACTATTACCAAGCCTACCCAGAAAAGAAAGAAAAGTATCCCGGACATTATCCATAGTTCTACCCAGGGTGACACCAGGTAAGTCTTTTTAAGAAAGTTCAGAAAGTCTTTTATTTGCTGTTTGCGTGATTTTTTGGCTGACATCGTTTTAGGTTCACTTGGATCCAAAGCAAACGTATCAAAGTTTATGGAGTAGCCAGAAGCAGTTCGATCAATTGTTGGAATTGCATCAGGATTTGTAGAAATCGTGGTTTGCTCTTGTCGAGGCATGTTGACGTACACGTCTGTATTTGGTCGAATAGCGAGTTGTTTTTGATTTTGAGTTTGATTTTGAATTTGAACTTCAGGTTCAAGAGGAACGAGTTCCATAGCATTGTTGCTTAATCCTTCATTCCGTGTTGGAGGCTCTTCGAACGTGATGAGTCTTTCCGTTTGAACTTCTTGAATTGCAGCGAGAGGAGGGCGTCTGCTACTTTGGAGTCCACGCGGCCTACTGCTTAGTATCGGCCACATAGTGTGGTTTGATTAGGTCAATTGAGACAAATCTTTTCTCCTTTTTTCCGGCAAGAGGCGGCAGAAGTACAGTTCTTGTTCCTTCAATTGCTAGGACCGGTACAGGTTTTCTGTATGATGGCCCAAATTCTTTTTTGTCCGCTATTTTCTCTCTGACCAGATCCCCGACTTTTGGGATCCAGGCAGGCCTTGCAGTGACTGATTTGACTTCCCCAGTGGTGGTCTGCTTCAGGTGGACATTACTTTGTTGTGTCCTGGATTCATTTAGATTCTGTAAAACAGCCAAACAATCATGGATGTCAAAAGGCTTTTCATCCGCCACTGTGCCTTCACAATCAAGATCAGGTAGACACATTCTTGTCCCAAATAGGACCTCATATGGAGTGACACCCCCTAGAGAACTTCTTGGCATGTTGTTAAGAGCATGCTGTACTCCATACAGATGTTTTACCCAACTTTCACCCGTGCCTAATACTCTAGCTGTTAAAGATTGCTTTAAGTCTCGGTTTTTTCTCTCCACTACCGAATTTCCCTCAGGATGGTACGGAGTTGAGTACCGCAATGCTACACCCAATCCTCGCATGGCCTCCTTGTAAGCCCTAGAGCTAAACGCAGGGCCCTGGTCAGAATGTAATGTGCCAATTGCGTATGTCCCTATAAAGACTCGCAAATCTTTTATAACAGTTTGAGCGTCAGCCAAGCGCTGGGGCCACACCCATAGGAATCTCAAGCAGGAATCCACTGCAACCATGATATACTTGTAAGCCCCTTCACATTTTAAGGGGCAGCAGTGGTCCAGGTAAGTGCACGCGAATGGTCAGTCTGATGCTGTCTAATGGGACCTGTGTGGGCGAGCTACGGCGGCTCCATTTATCTGTTGACAGATGTCGCATTTCAAGACAAAGGGGCCGATTCCGATTCGGGCCGGAAAACGTACCGACCGACTCGGAGCCGGAATAAATACCGACCGACACATACCGGTGCAGCCCGACCCGCAAAGTACGATGAGAAGCGTGCAAAACCCGACCGACTCGTACGGAACACAAGCCGAACGACCGAGCCGCGCGGAAAACAGCCATCCGGCCGGAAAAGCACGCGAATCGAACCGACCAACACGCACTAGGAAGAATCCCGAACGAAACGTACCCGCGAACTCCGACACGCCAAGTACGATGCAACACGTGGAAAACACGACCGAGTCGCACGGAGCCCAAGCCGCACGACCGACACGCATTCAAAACTGCGAGCCGAAGCAACCCAAAACCCCGCGACCGACGCGTACGCAGCACAGAAAACAGCACAAACACAGCGTGAACGAATCTGAGAGGCTCGCACGAGACAACTGGAGGGTCCGACTCGGTCACAAGAACGTCTCCTACATGCACAAAAAGAACCAAGGAAAAAACCCCACAAAAAAAGGCCAAACAAGCAATCACAAATCAAATAAATACTGGGGGGGGAAACAGGGAACAAAGACACACCCACAACTCCACCCATATAAAGGACACAAATCCCTACCATGATCCTTTGCAAATTCAAATTACCTGCCAGCACTCAACAGACAGCAACCACACACCCACAGCTCATCCATCACACAAGCCACACACCATCAGCACCTCAACAAATAGCACCCTCACATACACCCAGCAAAACACACACTCACACACCTTCACCTGCACACCAACACACACATCACTCACCATCACCACCCATCACCATGCCCCCAAAGAAGAATCACAAGTTCTTGGATAGTGAATTGGAAGTCCTGGTAGATGAGATCCTCAGGGTAGAGCCACAGCTGTTTGGTACATTGGTCCAACAGACACCCATGGCGCAGAAAACCAAGATGTGGGAGAGGATTGTTGACAGGGTGAACGCACAATCACCATGTTTGCGCACAAAGGTAGACATCCAGAACAGGTGGTATGACGTGCGCAGGAGGGTCAAGGAGCTGTTGAAGAAGGACTACATCTTGAGCCAACACACCGGCAGTGGCCCTCCTGCCAAACCAGTATACCTCAGGCCCTGGGAGGAGAAGGTGCGGGCCATCCTACCACCAGTGAGCATCTATGGACTAGAAAACATCCCAGAGCCTGGTGAGTACACAATAAATGTACACAATATTGTGCCACAATACACACACATCACTGTCAAGGGGAGAGTCAAACCATGCACCCTTAGCAAATACACACCAACCAAAACAGATCATCCCAAAATGTGTATGTCAGCCAGATAAACACAATACATGCCAGCTCATAGTGAAATATAACTGTGTCATGACATGTACAAACCTAACAACAAATAGAGCTAGGCAGTGGCACAAATATAGCCAACAAACACAGTCAGACATGTAGCCACCACCACAACACCACCTCACAGGGAAGCTCATTGAAAGGAAGGAATACTGTGTATGCTGGGCAAGTCAGTGTAGCCAATAGCATCATGGGAGTCGTAGTCACAGAAATTGCCCACCCTCACAATGCGCACATCAACACCACCATGAACCATGCCCACATCACAGGGAGTGCAAAACAACTGACAAGATGGCTGACACTGGCTACTGCTGTGGGGAGCACAAGGCCCTGCTGGCAACTGTGCACCAACCAACAGCAGGACACCACTGACTGACATCCTGAAAGACAACTTGCACTCCCTGCAATGGAAGCACGTTCCATGGTGGGATATCTGGCAGGGTGGGAAGGAGGACTCACAGCACTGACCATAGTCACCAGCAGCTCCACCCACACACCCCCCTAACACAAACTACACACAACTCACCTGGGAGAAAGCATTGCCACACACACCAATCAAATATCCCACAAAGAACCACAACCCTGGGTCATGCAGTGTGAAGCACAGGGACACACATGGGACTTGTAGCAAAACAAACCCCAGGATAACACTGTCAGCCATCTTGTCAGCACAGGCACACAACCCCACAGGGAAGCAGAGTCAAAAGGAAGGAAGCATGGGCATGCTGGGAAGGGGGTGGAGGCAAAAGCATGATGGGAGTGGTAGTCACAGCCCAACATCCCCCACCCACATGGCCCAGCAAGAACACACCCAAGCATGCACACCTCACAGGGAGTCAAAAGCCACTTCAAAGATGTCTGACACTGGTGCTCTGTTGTGGGGAGCACAAGGCCATGCTGGGAACTGGCCAACAACCAACAGCAGGACACCACTGTCAGCCATCTTGCCATTGCTGTCACACCCACACACAGTGAAGTACACTCAAAAGGAAGGAAGTATGGGCATGCTGGGAAGGGGGTGGAGGCAATAGCATGATGGGAGTGGAAGTCACAGCTCAACATCCCCCCCCACATGGCCCAGCAAGCTCACACTGAAGCATGCACACCTCACAGGGAGTCAAAAGCCACTTCAAAGATGTCTGACACTGGTGCTCTGTTGTGGTGAGCACAAGGCCATGCTGGGAACTGGCCAACAACCAACAGCAGGACACCACTGTCAGCCATCTTGCCATTGCTGTCACACCCACACACAGTGAAGTACACTCAAAAGGAATGAAGTATGGGCATGCTGGGAAGGGGGTGGAGGCAATAGCATGATGGGAGTGGAAGTCACAGCTCAACATCCCCCCCACATGGCCCAGCAAGCTCACACTGAAGCATGCACACCTCACAGGGAGTCAAAAGCCACTTCAAAGATGTCTGACACTGGTGCTCTGTTGTGGGGAGCACAAGGCCATGCTGGGAACTGGCCAACAACCAACAGCAGGACACCACTGTCAGCCATCTTGCCATTGCTGTCACACCCACACACAGTGAAGTACACTCAAAAGGAAGGAAGTATGGGCATGCTGGGAAGGGGGGTGGAGGCAATAGCATGATGGGAGTGGAAGTCACAGCTCAACATCCCCCCCCCCACATGGCCCAGCAAGAACACACCCAAGCATGCACACCTCACAGGGAGTCAAAAGCCACTTCAAAGATGTCTGACACTGGTGCTCTGTTGTGGGGAGCACAAGGCCATGCTGGGAACTGGCCAACAACCAACAGCAGGACACCACTGTCAGCCATCTTGCCATTGCTGTCACACCCACACACAGTGAAGTACACTCAAAAGGAAGGAAGTATGGGCATGCTGGGAAGGGGGTGGAGGCAATAGCATGATGGGAGTGGAAGTCACAGCTCAACATCCCCCCCACATGGCCCAGCAAGAACACACCCAAGCATGCACACCTCACAGGGAGTCAAAAGCCACTTCAAAGATGTCTGACACTGGTGCTCTGTTGTGGGGAGCACAAGGCCATGCTGGGAACTGGCCAACAACCAACAGCAGGACACCACTGTCAGCCATCTTGCCATTGCTGTCACACCCACACACAGTGAAGTACACTCAAAAGGAAGGAAGTATGGGCATGCTGGGAAGGGGGTGGCGGCAATAGCATGATGGGAGTGGAAGTCACAGCTCAACATCCCCCCCACAATGGCCCAGCAAGCTCACACTGAAGCATGCACACCTCACAGAGAGTGGAAAGCCCCATCAAAGATGTCTGACACTGGTGCTCTGCTGTGGGGAACACAAGGCCATGCTGGGAACTGTGCCAACAACCAACAGCAGGACACCACTGTCAGCCATCTTGCCATTGCTGTCACACCCACACACAGTGAAGTACACTCAAAAGGAAGGAAGTATGGGCATGCTGGGAAGGGGGTGGAGGCAATAGCATGATGGGAGTGGTAGTCACAGATATTGCTCACCCTCACAATGCGCACATCAACACCACCATGAACCATGCCCACATCACAGGGAGTGGAAAACAACTGACAAGATGGCTGACACTGGCTACTGCTGTGGGGAGCACTAGGCCCTGCTGGCAACTGTGCACCAACCAACAGCAGGACACCACTGACTGACATCCTGAAAGACAACTTGCACTCCCTGCAATGGAAGCAAGTTCCATGGTGGGATATCTGGCTGGGTGGGAAGGAGGGCCGGATGTCAACCAAATATAACCAATGCAGACCATGTACACACCCCAACATTTACATAGAAATCCCCAAATAATGCAGGACAATGTGCTACATTAATATCAATCCCTGACTGTGACAACTTAGGACAATGCAATATACAGGCCCGCATCCAGAGGCACAGTCACAACTGTCAGGTGTGTCAACCATTGATGCCTGCAGAAACATAACATACATTGTGTGTGTCTCCCAAAAACAGGTGATGATGGGGACACAGCAGCAGACGCTGAGGAGTCCCCGTCCCAGGCTCAAGAGGATACGGAGCTCACTGGTGTGGAACAGCCTCTGGCCTCCTCGGATGAAGAAGACCAACCTGGCACCTCCGGAGCAAGTCATCATGCAGCACCAGCAGGACCACCAGCTGCACCCCCTGCACCCACCCCTCCAACGACTGTCAACACACATACCACCCCTGACAACATGGAAAGACCAAGGAGCACCACCACCACCAGCACAGGGACCCTGGACCAACGTGGGGCCATGGACACCAACACCACCAACAACCCCCAAGGGGGCCCAGGGTCACCTGTGCGTGCCACCACAGGTACTGCACGTGTCGCCAGGGGTGGTGGGAGGGGTGGGAGACATAGGTCGCTGCTTGCAGAGGGTCTGGACTGCATGATGACCCACAACTGGCACGCATAGCGGATGCGTACCAGTCCAGCACCGGAGAGCTCAGCCAGGTAGTGGGGCTCCTCAGGGACATTAAACAGCAGCAGGCTGCCCATCATGCCCGCTTGGACTCACACATGTCCCGCGTGGAGTCCAAGTGGGACACACTGCAAGAGATGACGGCGGTGCATAGGGACATATTACAATTCCTCCGCCAGATGAGCAGCAACCAGTCAACACCTCCCTGTGTGCCCACAACATCTGGTGCTGAAACAACTGCAACTGCCACAGGGAGGGAGGATGACTCTGGCGGAGAGTCCCCTGCACCGCAGCAGCCTGCACTTGAGGGTCCCCCCCCAAAGAAGAGGGGCCGTCCGAGGAGGGGCAAGTGAGAGGCCGATGGCCATGTGCAACCCCCAGGAAGCCTAAACCTGTTCTGGATAATCACCTTTGTGCGCAAACTGTTCACCCTGTTGACTGCAACACAACTCTCACACTTGACATGGGGAGCTCAAGTTGGACCAATGTCTCAGATGACTGTGGACTTTACTCTGGACATTTCTGCTACCAGGACTTCCAAATCATCTAGGAACTTTGGATTACAATCACAATGTACAGCACCCACCATCCTGTGCACTATACTCACACATGTATGTCAATAAACTCACTAATACACCATACTTGCCTCTGTTGTGATTCCTACGTTGTCTCTGAAGTGGCGATGATGATCTGGGAAATGACACTGTGCATGCTAACTGCTACAGCAAGTACAACACCGGCATGTGAGTCATGGCGACGTCACACATATGAGGGAGGCACACCACCAGGGCTACACAACACATACACACCATGACCATCTGACTCATCGCCTACACTGATGTTGCCAGGAAACACGTTGCATTGCACAGACCCAACACCTATTCACAGTCTGTGTTAACTAGCCCACTGGTGCAGTAAGCAAATGTCAGTCATATGTGTGACCACAGACAACGCACATCACAAAGTGAAGCACAGGTTTCTTACACATTTGCAACATGTTGTAACCACCACAGATGCAAGGTAATCCCACCTGGCAGCGGGAACACAGTCAACAAGTGTAGAAGGAAGGAAGTCCATGGGTGTGGTGCACATCACCTGTAGGGACACGACAGCTACCACCCTGGAAGTCGAATCATGGTGTCGGGGATCACAGTTGACCAAACGACTCTGAAAGTACCCTGTGAAGGACAGAAATGACACACAGTCAAAAGCACTGAAGAACAGGACAGAACTGCAATACTCATGCCCAATATATGTCACAAGATACCCACCCAGAACCAAGTTAGCATGTCAACACTGTTGGGGAGTACAGACTACCTGTAAGGACACATCGCTACACGCATACAGTCATGTAGTACATGGACACACTCAAACAGCACCAGAGCACCACCAAAACATATCATGCAAACTCACATCAGTTACATGACATCTCTGGATACTTACATTCAGCTGAAGAAGTTGGTGATGAGCTGTGTTCGGACATCACCATCATCATCACTGGCATCGTGGTCCAGGCCAGGATCCTCCACTGGTGGCGGACGTTGGTCATCGTCATCCAGGATGAGAGGCAACTCCTTCCGCACTGCCAGGTTGTGTAGCATGCAGCAGACGATGACAATCTTGCACACCTTTGCCGGGGCATATGGGAGGGACCCTCCTGTCTTGTCCAGGCAGCAGAAGTGGCTCTTCAGGAGACCAAATGTCCGCTCAATCACTCTCCTCGTCCGACCATGTGCCTCATTGTAGCGCATCTGGGCTGGTGTCACAGGGTTCCTGAGGGGCGTCAGCAACCACGGCATGTTGGGATATTCGGAGACACCTACATACAGACAATTGCACATTAGCTGAGTTGGAAAAAAGGGTGGAACACTTCATTGCAGAACACACACAATGGTATAAAGTCAGTACACACCAACAAGCCAGGCACGCTGGTTCCGCATCTGTGACATCATCCTCGGGATGCGACTACTCCTCATCACGTAGGCATCGTGTGCAGAACCGGGGAAACGGGCACACACGTGTGAGATGGTCATATCTGCAAGACAGACCACCAGTGCATTGACCGAGTGGTAGTGCTTGCGGTTCCTGTATGCCTGCTCCTGGGCCTGTGGTGGTACCAAAGCCACATGTGTCCCATCAATGGAGCCAATGACATGCAGCATCCTCCCCAGGGCATAGAAGTCACTCTTCACGTCAGTGAGTTGCTGGAGTCTAGGGAAATAGATGTACTGGTTCAGGTATATCAACATAGCCTCCAATACATCGCGGAGCACACGGCTGAACATGGTCTGTGACATCCCACCAGCAGTCGCCAGAGTGTGTTGAAAGGTACCGGTGGCAAAGAAGTGTAGGGCTGCCATCACCTTCACCTTGGGGGTCAGCGCTGTAGGGTACGGCCGGCCAGGTTGCAGGTGTGGTGCCAGGCACACTGCCAAATCATCAATCAGCTGCCTGGTCAAGCGGTACCGTCGGATGCTGTCACGTTCCACCATCGTTGCCAGGTCAGGGAATGGTCTATGGACAGCTGGTGCCCTGCAGTGCATAGGTGAAGAAAGAAAGATTGTCACTCACCCCACATATGTGGCATTGTACACACTCAATATCACACGAAACATTATTATGAGGCACAAGTACATGATGTGTGCAGTTCCGTAAGGACATGTATGGCACATACATGGCCAACATCCAACATCACAGTACAACAAGTGGCATCAATAAGTCCCAGGTTGTGCCATTGGGTATCATGAGGACGTGTCACATTTCCCATCTCCTGCTGCCACGTTACAAACACACCCCACAGTGACATGTGAGGACAGATGTGCCCCAGGCATCACAGCCCAACGACAGGTAGATTCCCAGGGACCCTGTATTGCCACATGGACACTGGCATGACATGGCGTATCATGTATACACCACAGCAAAACAACCATGACCCCCACAGGTAGTGGTCCCTGTTGCCTCGGCAGGACAGACATGGACGTCTGTGACACACACACGCACAACATCAAAGTCCATGCACAAACAACGTGGATGTGGAGACTGTCTCCCATTGTGCACATGAAATCCGAGACATTTTGAACACAACATGCACTCAGACTGTGGAGGACCATCACTATTGTGCCAATGGGTCACCCTGGGTTAAACATACCGTCCCACATGGGACTCAGGGGGCATGTGACATGACATACACATACACCACCGTGGAATGTGACCATGCCACATGCTCAGATATGAACAGTTGCACATCACAGTGGCCATGTACACGAAACACCAAGGATACTGTCCCCATGAACACGTGCACAGCCTGGGGGTGGCTGCCCCAAGTGACACCCACAGAACAACATGTTCAACCCCATACACGGAATAGGTAATGCAGCCTTACATGCCTTAGGATACAGTTTGGACAGGCTGTGGTGTTGTAGGTGTGCCCCTCACTCCCTGGGAAGTATATGTGGCTGGCATATGTTCACCTGTGACAGGCATGGTGACATATGCCAGTGACATGTACAGGGACGCGTTGGACAGCAATGGACCGATCGGTGCGCACACATTGGCCATTGCATTCAATGTGTGCTGGTACGCGTTGTATTCGCAATACGCGTTGGACAGCAATGGACCGATCGGTGCGCACACATTGGCCATTGCATTCAATGTGTGCGGGTACGCGTTGTATCCTAGGTACGCTGTTGAACAGCAATGGACCGATCGGTGTGCCCGGCCGGCCCATTGCATTCAATGTGTGCGGGTACGCGTTGTATCCTAGGTAAGTGTTGAACAGCAATGGACCGATCGGTGTGCCCGGCCGGCCCATTGCATTCAATGTGTGCGGGTACGCGTTGTATCCTAGGTACACGTTGAACAGCAATGGACCGATCGGTGTGCCCGGCCGGCCCATTGCATTCAATGTGTGCGGGTACGCGTTGTATCCTGGGTACGCGTTGAACAGCAATGGACCGATCGGTGTGCCCGGCTAGCCCATTGCATTCAATGTGTGCGGGTACGCGTTGTATCCTAGGTACGCGTTGAACAGCAATGGACCGATCAGTGTGCACCCATTGGCTATGGCCTGGTCCTGGCAACGGACGCGATTTCAAATCTTGAACGAGTCTGATGCTGGAAATTCAGTTGGTCACCCACAACAATGTTGCAAATACATGGGTGTCATGAAGTTGAACTTTTGAAGGATGCTGTGGGCGTGTGTAAGTGGTGCAATTCAATGGATTGGCCAGATTCAGAAGATGCTAATGACTTGGACCTATCACTTTGGACACATGGGACAGTAACTGCCTCTGCAGCACACATATAATGCTGGCTGTTCCCCTGAGAGCTCACTTGCCTGCACTACATGCTCCAGGACGACATCTGCCACCACCACTGCTGCTGTATCTGCACCCTCTGGACCCTGCAATGGCACGTACTGTGGAGAGAGCCCCAGCCTTCAGCACTGAGGAGAACCAGGCCCTGCAGGACAGCCTCCTTCCACAGTACAGCAAGCTGTATGGGAAAGCAGGGGAGCAGGTGAGTGTTCTGTCCACTGCCTTCCTAAATGTGCATGTTGTCTGACTAGCATGGCTAACAGTCTGCACGCCACTGGCTAGCAGGCTCACTGAGTAGTTGTCACCCCCCATAGTGTGTAGTTACATGCACTGGACAGGTATAGTGCAGTGACAGTGCATTTAAACAAGGTTTTACTTCCCAGGCAATGATACCATGTAGTAACTGCTGGCATACTGTCCATGGCCATCGTTGCACTGCCTGTGTACATCATGTGCCCCTGTGATTGAGACATGTATACACAACTGTGTAATGCACGGATATGTTGCATGTGTAGTAATAGCATTCTCACTTTGTCATCCTCACAGGTTGATGCCCACCAGAAGCAGAAGATATGGCTGACCATCGTCCGGGCAGTGAGATCCATGGGGGACTACAACCGCAACTGCCAGAAGAGGTGGCAGGACCTTCGGGGCTGGACCCGGAGGATCGCACGGGTCCAGCTGAAGCTGTCACCTCCTCGCAGGAGGGGCGGACACCGGACCCTGACCCTGACCCCCCACATGCTCAGGATCCTGGCGGTGGTCTTCCCTGATCTGGATGGGCAGCTGAAGGCCAGGGAGCAGCACGGAGGGGGTGAGTCCATGACTGCATTGTGTACTTTGTCTGCCATGCTATGTGCCCTCCTCTGGCCTGGCTAAACTTCCACAGCACATCAGTCATGTGGTCCAGGACCCATGTCCCTCGATTGTGCACTGCCCACTCCTCATCTGATACCCAGGTGTGGCCCTTGCAGTCAGGGAATTGTGTCACTTGGGTACTGTGTCCTTGCAGTTTGCTTGACTCAAGGTGGGGGACAGCATCTGTTCCCCTAACTGTGGTGGGCATCATGGGTGGGTCCATTGCTTACACAATGCCTGTGTTCTGACATGTAATCTGCGTGTTACTTTGATATGTGGTCCAATTGCTGAGCTGATCCACCACATGTGCCTGGGGTAACTGGCACACACCCAAGCTGTGGGTGGGAACAATGTTTGGGCCCCAGGAGTGTGTATATTATGTGTGTCACACATACTTAGCCAGCTGCCTACTGTCCAGGGTTCATCCCTCATTCATGTGGGGCAGGACAGTCATGTCTACTCCAGGCCATGCAATGCACTCTGTACTACCACTCCCGTGTATCAGCTGACACGTTGTGCTCAGTGATATGTCCCCTCAGGTGTCAGCCTCTGTGTCAGTGTGCTGTGGCTTCGATGTCAGGACTGCTGGGGTGTTTATCGGTTGGGGCTCAGCATGCCACCGGAGATGTGACCATACTAGACGATACTTGTGTGACACATAGGTGTTCGAACACCTGACTGTGCAGACTGGGGTATGCAAATGTGAAGTCCATGCAGCTGTTTCCCATTCACAGCAGATTGTGAGGTGCTCAGGTTCAGAGGCTTGTGTTACAGGTCACCCATATGTCCAATCAGTATGACCTGGACAGATAAGGGTTCAGATGATGTGGTGTGTGGGGGATGTACATTTGCACTTGTTCAGCTCCAGGACTTGCATTCCCCATGACCTACTATTGTGACACAGTGCAGACTGTTGTTGTGTGGCTGCCCTGCCCATGTGACTGGAGACATTGATGTATGACTTAGCAGGCATGCCAGTGCCATGGCATGTGACTTCCTATGAGTGATCCTGCAGGGGAGTGACATGTGCTACATGCACACCATAGTGGCAATGGCTATCAGCACATGGGTGCATCATGGTGTCTGTCGCTGGTATGCACCACATGCATTTCATACATCTGACTCTGGGCATCACTTTCATCCGGGCACCTGTACTGACTCAGTGGCAAGAGTTGTGATGTGTGCATGTTCACATGCTTCACTGTGTTCTCTGCACCGTCCAACTACTGTGTAGGTGGTGCATGTGTCCACACTGGGGTATTGCCAGCCAACAGACGCCAGACAGATGGGTGCAAGGCCAGGTGGGATGTGAGTGCCATGGTTGACGATCAGACTGACAATTGGCTTCTCCTATTCTGTTTGGGCAATTTTAGCAATGTTCAACTAAGGATGCCAGGCCTTGCTCTGTATTGTGCTGTACTTACTGTGGTGTGTGCGTTCGGTGGAGGTGACTGATGTCTGTCTGTTTCCCTATTGTTTGCAGATACATCCACGGCCACAGGAGGGGACAGCTCCACGGACCAGGAGGAGCCACAGAGCCAGACTGGGTCAGCAGCCGAGGAGTGGTCGGAGGGACCCAGTGGCACGGAGGGCGAGGGGAGCCACACCAAGGAGTCCTCAGCACCATCCACCTCAGCTGAGGACCACAGCAGCTCAGAGGATGACTCCCTTATGGAGGCGGGTGTCAGCAGCCACCACACCCCAGCTAGTGTTGCTGTCCCCGCCACCACCACCACCACCGCCCTCCCATCGGCTCCCATTCCCGAGGTCCGTGGAGGCTCCCATGTTCGGGAGCGTGTCTCCTTCGGGCCAGGCACCGCACCCCCTGCCCCTGTGTCCCCTGCTGCCCTGAGTGAGGAGTCTGTGTACCTCCTTCGCCAGCTCCATGTAGGGCAGACAGCGATGCTGAGTGTCCTCCATGCACACACCACTCTGTTGACTCAGCTGGTGTCGTTCATGGAGGGCATCTCATCGGGCATGTCTGCCCTACAGAGGGTCAATAGGTCCATGGACTCCTCCCTGACGGCAGCAGTGTCCCTCCTCCAACAGTCCCTCACCCCTCCTGCCTCTGCCCCATCCACACTCCCCAGCACCTTACCTGTCCCAAGCACACACACACCGGCACAGGCACACACCAGCACAGACACAAGCAGCACACAGACACACACGCCAAAATCAAGACGCACACGCACGCACAGTCAGGGGACTGAAACCACACTCACAGGGGATGGGGCCCAGTCACACACACACGCATCCACGAGCACTGCGCAGTCCACAGTTGCCTCTCCCTCCAAAGCCCCCTCCGTTGCCTCACCTGCAACCCCAAAGACCCAGCGGCTCTTCCTCAGTGACCTCGGCCTCTTCCCCTCCGATCCAGCTGATCCAGCATTCAGGGGGAAGAGGAAGCCCACCCACACGGAGCGGAGTGCCCCTCGCCACCGGACACCCTTCCCCAGGCGCAGACCGACTGATGCCCCCATCCGCAAGTCCCCCCGGACCCGGAAGAGCAAGACCCCGCCGCCGCCCTGCAGCTCAGGCACCAAGTCTCCTTCCTCCATCCCTCAGGCCCCCACTCTACAGGTGCCCCCACCACACCCAGCCCCAGGTTCCCCCACCCACAGATACACCATCCCCAAAAAGATCAGGCCTTCTCCCCCTGCCACTTGCTCTTCCGGCCGAACCCCCCCCACTGCGCTTGTCTGAGCCACTGGTGTGGAGACGGTGTCCTCCCCCTCTGTCCTGCCCACCTTACCTGATCCCCATTCTCCTCCCCTGGAGGTAGGCACTGCAGTGGAGTCCACTACCACCCTGTCTGACTTGGGCACTGCAGTGGAGAACCTGTCCACTCCATCTGCACGGTCCCCTGCAGTCTTGCCGGCACCCACACCAACAGAGTCATGCCCCCACTTGTGCCGGCACACACCATGTCAGACACCTCCACTGCAGTTGTCAGTGGCTCTCCAGCACCCACCACCCCTTCCCTGCCTCCTTCTGGTGAGCCATGATCCTGTCCATGCGGTGCCTGGCCTGCCCCCCCCGTATGCCCCTCCGAGGGATTGTCCCTGGTTTTCATCAGTGCAGGCATGCGTAGGGTGACATCTGCCACTGTCACCCTGTTTTGACTTTCATGTTGGACTGGCCATTGGCCTTTGTTAATTTTTTGCTGGACATCAACTGTTAGACCCACATATGCTGAATAAAGCACCTTTCTGTTCTCTAGTGCTTTTGCTTCTGATGTACATGTTGTTGATGATGCTAACCATGCCCTTGCTGCAGTGATGGTGATATTTGGTCTCAGGATAATGAAGTGTTACTGTGCAGGAACACATGTGGTCCAGGGGGAATGTGTCCTATCCTGTGGTGTATCCATGTCATCCTTAGCAGCATCTGAGGGTGTCATGGGTTCAATATTTGGCAATGGGATTTCCTACTTACATTAGCAATTTCACATCTGTGGCTTCCACCCCTGCACATCTGTTGTGCCTGCCATTGTTCAATTAGTCTACTTCCCTGACCATGTGGCCATCTCCACTGGACATGCAGGTTTGGGCATCAATGGGGAAGGACTCATCTGTGTTGTCAGTGCAACATTGCTATACATGTGTGTTGGATCTGTGCTGATGATTTCGTTGGCACTCCCATGACCAGGCTGATGTGATGGGAGCCTTCATTTGGTGCTAATTGTTGACTGTGTGACCAAGTGCTCAGCTGACATGATGGAGCCCTACTGAGGCAACATATGGCACAGCTTTCCTCACACAGGAGTGGAGTCCCCTCATGGCAGTGTGTACTCCTGTGACATTGCCTGCGCCCACGGTGTGTGTTGTATGAGTATGTATGTGTGTTCACTTCCGTTTTGCTGTGCATGCTGGGCTCCCTGGTGTTGTACCTGTTTGTGATGCTTGCTGAGTTGACCTATGTTCCCCCCAAGTCTTCTCCCTGGATTCTCTGTGATGTGGGTGCATGGCACATTACTGGTCATCAGGGTGTCACCCATAGGTGTGTTTGCTGTCAGGGCTGAGTTTGTGTGCAGACGAAGATGGGTCACAGTCAGGATTCCCCTTGGCACTTGTTGTTTACACCTGTCATGTGATTTCCAGTTTGTGTTATCTTTCAGTGATTGTGACACGTTGTGTGTGTGACTGCTGGCACTGCTCAGGGTCCGGGCTGCAATGTTGGTAGTTGTCTATGTGTGTTCTTTGTGGGTGACCTTGGCTTCTTCATTGGTGTGTGACTGTGGCTGGGATCCCATTGGTTGGTGTGGTATTGCCGTCATGTCCATGTACAGCGTAGTGTGCAGTGTGTCAGACATTCAGGAGTCTTGTTGAGTGGCCATGTGTGATGTGTTTCTGCACCTTGGTTCCGACCCACCACCCTGGGATTGTCATGGGTGCATGTGCAATGTCACCAGTGCATGTGTGCTTCACTGCTGCACATTGTTGGAGGTCGAGGTGTGTGGTGTTGAGTGTGTGCAGATGAGAGTTGTTGCCCGGCTAGACCCCTGCCTCCATGTTGGCCTTGGCTTACTGGCCATGCTGATTGATTTGTGCTTGTGTAGGTGTGATGGTAGTTTGTTGCTCAGGACACATGACTGTGGTTCACAGTGTGAACGACATTTAGCTTGTCATCACAGTTGGATTGTAATGCAGCCCAGGGTCACCACATTGTGGGGGCCCTGGGGGTAGTGCTGTGGTGTGTCTGTGTCTTGCTGTGTCAGTTGCTGTTCCTACATGTGTGATTTGTGCTCCCTCTCATCTGACAATGCCTGATTGCCCACATAGGGGATTTGGATCCATGAGTTACCTTTGTGTGGCACTGTATGCACATCTGTGTAATTGGTATTCAGGCCTCCTCATGTGTTGTGTGGTTGCCTGGGGACACTGGCACCCCCCTCACCTGTTGTGTTTGATGTGCAGTGTGGGTCTGCCTGTTTGTGTTTGTGCATCTGCACCACTGCATTGCCATATCTTTGGTGTGCCATTGGCTGTATGTTGTTTGGTGGGTTTCCCCTGCTGTCCCTGGGACTCCTAGGTCATCGGTCAGCACAATGATCATGGTTTGTGTGTCCCATTGCTGCCATGGTATGGTATCTGTTCACCTCACATCTACAGTCTCCACAGGGTATCTGCATTTGTGTGCCCATTGGTGCAAATATGTGGGTCTGCATTCTGATGGTCACTTCTGTCATTGTGTCATTGATGAATGTTGACAGTGTCAGCCCCCATGGGTGTTGTTTGTCTGCACATGGCCAAAGGTATGTCTTATTTGCCCTGCAGTATTTGCCTCCCCCAATCTATGTTGCAATGGGACACATGCACTACTTTGCCACTGATGTGTTTTATGTTCTGTGACCAGGAATCATCCATGCAGTTTGGCAGTTGCAGCTTTTTCTTTGTCAACACTTGCATTTTGGTCACTGTGATGATGGGGGTTTGGACCCCATTGCCACAATGTTCAAAATGTGCTTCAGCTATGGACCACACACTTACCTTTTGGTCACTGTGATGATGGGGGTTTAGACCCCATTGCCACAATGTTCTGAATGTGCTTCAGCTATGGGCCCCCACACTTACATTTTGCTCACTGTGATGATGGGGTTTTGATCCCCATTGCCACAATGGTCATGGCCTGCTTGCATTGTGGGGGCCACACACATATATGTGTGGCACATGTGATAGGGGGTCACATTGTATGTTCAAAGTCATGTTCAGTGTTGTAGGCATTTGACACAGTATACACACACTTGTCATGGTGTTGGGGGGATGTATTTTTCTTGCATTCCCTAGGTTGTGGTGTGCTGGTTGTGTCATGCATTGTCCATCCTATGAGTGGGGGTGGTGTTGGTGGTAGGCATCCAGCCCCCTGGGTAGGGGTGGTAGTAGTGGTGGGCATCTGGCACCCCCTGGGTGAGGGTGGTAGTTGTGACAGGCATCCAGCCCCCCATGGGTAGAGGTGGTAGTAGTGGTAGGCATCTGGCACCCCCTGGGTAAGGGTGGTAGTAGTGGTAGGCATCTGGCACCCCCATGGGTAAGGGTGGTAGTAGTGGTAGGCATCTGGCACCCCTGGGTAAGGGTGGTAGTAGTGGTAGGCATCTGGCACCCCCTGGGTAAGGGTGGTAGTTGTGACAGGCATCCAGCACCCCATGGGTAGAGGTGGTAGTAGTGGTAGGCATCTGGCACCCCCTGGGTAAGGGTGGTAGTAGTGGTAGGCATCTGGCACCCCCTGGGTAAGGGTGGTAGTAATGGTAGGCATCTGGCACCCCCATGGGTAAGGGTGGTAGTAGTGGTAGGCATCTGGTACCCCCTGGGTAAGGGTGGTAGTAGTGGTAAGCATCTGGCACCTCCTGGGTAATGGTGGTAGTTGTGACAGGCATCCAGCCCCCCATGGGTAGGGGTGGTAGTAGTGGTAGGCATGCACCCCCTAGGTAAGGCTGGTAGTAGTGGTAGGCATCTGGCACCCCCTGGGTAAGGCTAGTAGTAGTGGTAGGCATCTGGCACACCCTGGGTAAGGGTGGTAGTAGTGGTAGGCATCTGGCACACCCTGGGTAAGGGTGGTAGTTGTGACAGGCATCCAGCCCCCCATGGGTAGAGGTGGTAGTAGTGGTAGGCATCTGGCACCCCCATGGGTAAGGGTGGTAGTAGTGGTAGGCATCTGGCACCCCCTGGGTAAGGGTGGTAGTAGTGGTAGGCATCTGGCACCCCCTGGGTAAGGGTGGTAGTAGTGGTAGGCATCTGGCACACCATGGTAAGGGTGGTAGTAGTGGTAGGCATCTGGAACACCCTGGGTAAGGGTGGTAGTTGTGACAGGCATCCAGCCCCCCATGGGTAGAGGTGGTAGTAGTGGTAGGTATCTGGCACCCCCTGGGTAGAGGTGGTAGTAGTGGTAGGCATCTGGCACCCCCTGGGTAAGGCTGGTAGTAGTGGTAGGCATCTGGCACCCCCTGGGTAAGGGTGGTAGTAGTGGTAGGCATCTGGCACCCCCTGGGTAAGGGTGGTAGTAGTGGTAGGCATCTGGCACCCCCTGGGTAAGGGTGGTAGTAGTGGTAGGCATCTGGCACCCCCTGGGTAAGGGTGGTAGTAGTGGTAGGCATCTGGCACCCCCATGGGTAAGGGTGGTAGTAGTGGTAGGCATCTGGCACCCCCTGGGTAAGGGTGGTAGTAGTGGTAGGCATCTGGCACCCCCTGGGTAAGGGTGGTAGTTGTGACAGGCATCCAGCCCCCCATGGGTAGAGGTGGTAGTAGTGGTAGGCATCTGGCACCCCCAGGGTAAGGGTGGTAGTTGTGACAGGCATCCAGCCATCCATGGGTAGGGGTGGTAGTAGTGGTAGGCATCTGGCACCCCTGGGTAAGGGTGGTAGTAGTGGTAGGCATCTGGCACCCCCATGGGTAAGGGTGGTAGTAGTGGTAGGCATCTGGCACCCCTTGGGTAAGGGTGGTAGTAGTGATAGGCATCTGGCAACCCATGGGTAAGGGTGGTAGTTGTGACAGGCATCCAGCCCCCATGGGTAGAGGTGGTAGTAGTGGTAGGCATCTGGCACCCCCTGGGTAAGGGTGGTAGTAGTGGTAGGCATCTGGCACCCCCTGGGTAAGGGTGGTAGTTGTGACAGGCATCCAGCCCCCCTGGGTAAGGGTGGTAGTAGTGGTAGGCATCTGGCACCCCTGGGTAAGGGTGGTAGTAGTGGTAGGCATCTGGCACCCCCATGGGTAAGGGTGGTAGTAGTGGTAGGCATCTGGCACCCCCTGGGTAAGGGTGGTAGTAGTGGTAGGCATCTGGCACCCCTGGGTAAGGGTGGTAGCTGTGACAGGCATCCAGCCCCCCATGGGTAGAGGTGGTAGTAGTGGTAGGCATCTGGCACCCCCAGGGTAAGGGTGGTAGTTGTGACAGGCATCCAGCCCCCCATGGGTAGGGGTGGTAGTAGTGGTAGGCATCTGGCACCCCCTGGGTAAGGGTGGTAGTAGTGGTAGGCATCTGGCACCCCCATGGGTAAGGGTGGTAGTAGTGGTAGGCATCTGGCACCCCTTGGGTAAGGGTGGTAGTAGTGGTAGGCATCTGGCAACCCATGGGTAAGGGTGGTAGTTGTGACAGGCATCCAGCCCCCCATGGGTAGAGGTGGTAGTAGTGGTAGGCATCTGGCACCCCCTGGGTAAGGGTGGTAGTAGTGATAGGCATCTGGCACCCCCTGGGTAAGGGTGGTAGTTGTGACAGGCATCCAGCCCCCATGGGTAGGGGTGGTAGTAGTGGTAGGCATCTGGCACCCCTGGGAAAGGCTGGTAGTAGTGGTAGGCATCTGGCACCCCCTGGGTAAGGCTGGTAGTAGTGGTAGGCATCTGGCACACCCTGGGTAAGGGTGGTAGTAGTGGTAGGCATCTGGCACACCCTGGGTAAGGGTGGTAGTTGTGACAGGCATCCAGCCCCCCATGGGTAGAGGTGGTAGTAGTGGTAGGCATCTGGCACCCCCATGGGTAAGGGTGGTAGTAGTGGTAGGCATCTGGCACCCCCTGGGTAAGGGTGGTAGTAGTGGTAGGCATCTGGCACCCCTGGGTAAGGGTGGTAGTAGTGGTAGGCATCTGGCACACCCTGGGTAAGGGTGGTAGTTGTGACAGGCATCCAGCCCCCCATGGGTAGAGGTGGTAGTAGTGGTAGGCATCTGGCACCCCCTGGGTAGAGGTGGTAGTAGTGGTAGGCATCTGGCACCCCTGGGTAAGGGTGGTAGTTGTGACAGGCATCCAGCCCCCCATGGGTAGAGGTGGTAGTAGTGGTAGGCATCTGGCAACCCCTGGGTAAGGCTGGTAGTAGTGGTAGGCATCTGGCACCCCTGGGTAAGGCTGGTAGTAGTGGTAGGCATCTGGCACCCCCTGGGTAATGGTGGTAGTAGTGGTAGGCATCTGGCACCCCCTGGGTAAGGGTGGTAGTAGTGGTAGGCATCTGGCACCCCCATGGGTAAGGGTGGTAGTAGTGGTAGGCATCTGGCACCCCCTGGGTAAGGGTGGTAGTAGTGGTAGGCATCTGGCACCCCTGGGTAAGGGTGGTAGTTGTGACAGGCATCCAGCCCCCCATGGGTAGTGGTGGTAGTAGTGGTAGGCATCTGGCACCCCCTGGGTAAGGCTGGTAGTAGTGGTAGGCATCTGGCACCCCCTGGGTAAGGGTGGTAGTAGTGGTAGGCATCTGGCACCCCCTGGGTAAGGGTGGTAGTAGTGGTAGGCATCTGGCACACCCTGGGTAAGGGTGGTAGTTGTGACAGGCATCCAGCCCCCCATGGGTAGAGGTGGTAGTAGTGGTAGGCATCTGGCACCCCCTGGGTAGAGGTGGTAGTAGTGGTAGGCATCTGGCACCCCCTGGGTAAGGGTGGTAGTTGTGACAGGCATCCAGCCCCCCATGGGTAGAGGTGGTAGTAGTGGTAGGCATCTGGCACCCCCTGGGTAAGGCTGGTAGTATTGGTAGGCATCTGGCACCCCCTGGGTAAGGGTGGTAGTAGTGGTAGGCATCTGGCACCCCCTGGGTAAGGGTGGTAGTAGTGGTAGGCATCTGGCACCCCCTGGGTAAGGGTGGTAGTAGTGGTAGGCATCTGGCACCCCTGGGTAAGGGTGGTAGTAGTGGTAGGCATCTGGCACCCCCATGGGTAAGGGTGGTAGTAGTGGTAGGCATCTGGCACCCCTGGGTAAGGGTGGTAGTAGTGGTAGGCATCTGGCACCCCCTGGGTAAGGGTGGTAGTTGTGACAGGCATCCAGCCCCCATGGGTAGAGGTGGTAGTAGTGGTAGGCATCTGGCACCCCCTGGGTAAGGGTGGTAGTAGTGGTAGGCATCTGGCACCCCCTGGGTAAGGGTGGTAGTAGTGGTAGGCATCTGGCACCCCCTGGGTAAGGGTGGTAGTTGTGACAGGCATCCAGCCCCCCATGGGTAGAGGTGGTAGTAGTGGTAGGCATCTGGCACCCCCAGGGTAAGGGTGGTAGTTGTGACAGGCATCCAGCCATCCATGGGTAGGGGTGGTAGTAGTGGTAGGCATCTGGCACCCCCTGGGTAAGGGTGGTAGTAGTGGTAGGCATCTGGCACCCCCATGGGTAAGGGTGGTAGTAGTGGTAGGCATCTGGCACCCCTTGGGTAAGGGTGGTAGTAGTGATAGGCATCTGGCAACCCATGGGTAAGGGTGGTAGTTGTGACAGGCATCCAGCCCCCCATGGGTAGAGGTGGTAGTAGTGGTAGGCATCTGGCACCCCCTGGGTAAGGGTGGTAGTAGTGGTAGGCATCTGGCACCCCCTGGGTAAGGGTGGTAGTTGTGACAGGCATCCAGCCCCCCCTGGGTAAGGGTGGTAGTAGTGGTAGGCATCTGGCACCCCCTGGGTAAGGGTGGTAGTAGTGGTAGGCATCTGGCACCCCCATGGGTAAGGGTGGTAGTAGTGGTAGGCATCTGGCACCCCCTGGGTAAGGGTGGTAGTAGTGGTAGGCATCTGGCACCCCCTGGGTAAGGGTGGTAGCTGTGACAGGCATCCAGCCCCCCATGGGTAGAGGTGGTAGTAGTGGTAGGCATCTGGCACCCCCAGGGTAAGGGTGGTAGTTGTGACAGGCATCCAGCCCCCCATGGGTAGGGGTGGTAGTAGTGGTAGGCATCTGGCACCCCCTGGGTAAGGGTGGTAGTAGTGGTAGGCATCTGGCACCCCCATGGGTAAGGGTGGTAGTAGTGGTAGGCATCTGGCACCCCTTGGGTAAGGGTGGTAGTAGTGGTAGGCATCTGGCAACCCATGGGTAAGGGTGGTAGTTGTGACAGGCATCCAGCCCCCCATGGGTAGAGGTGGTAGTAGTGGTAGGCATCTGGCACCCCCTGGGTAAGGGTGGTAGTAGTGATAGGCATCTGGCACCCCCTGGGTAAGGGTGGTAGTTGTGACAGGCATCCAGCCCCCCATGGGTAGGGGTGGTAGTAGTGGTAGGCATCTGGCACCCCCTGGGAAAGGCTGGTAGTAGTGGTAGGCATCTGGCACCCCCTGGGTAAGGCTGGTAGTAGTGGTAGGCATCTGGCACACCCTGGGTAAGGGTGGTAGTAGTGGTAGGCATCTGGCACACCCTGGGTAAGGGTGGTAGTTGTGACAGGCATCCAGCCCCCCATGGGTAGAGGTGGTAGTAGTGGTAGGCATCTGGCATCCCCATGGGTAAGGGTGGTAGTAGTGGTAGGCATCTGGCACCCCCTGGGTAAGTGTGGTAGTAGTGGTAGGCATCTGGCACCCCTGGGTAAGGGTGGTAGTAGTGGTAGGCATCTGGCACACCCTGGGTAAGGGTGGTAGTTGTGACAGGCATCCAGCCCCCCATGGGTAGAGGTGGTAGTAGTGGTAGGCATCTGGCACCCCCTGGGTAGAGGTGGTAGTAGTGGTAGGCATCTGGCACCCCCTGGGTAAGGGTGGTAGTTGTGACAGGCATCCAGCCCCCCATGGGTAGAGGTGGTAGTAGTGGTAGGCATCTGGCAACCCCTGGGTAAGGCTGGTAGTAGTGGTAGGCATCTGGCACCCCCTGGGTAAGGCTGGTAGTAGTGGTAGGCATCTGGCACCCCCTGGGTAATGGTGGTAGTAGTGGTAGGCATCTGGCACCCCCTGGGTAAGGGTGGTAGTAGTGGTAGGCATCTGGCACCCCCATGGGTAAGGGTGGTAGTAGTGGTAGGCATCTGGCACCCCCTGGGTAAGGGTGGTAGTAGTGGTAGGCATCTGGCACCCCCTGGGTAAGGGTGGTAGTTGTGACAGGCATCCAGCCCCCCATGGGTAGGGGTGGTAGTAGTGGTAGGCATCTGGCACCCCCTGGGTAAGGCTGGTAGTTGTGGTAGGCATCTGGCACCCCCTGGGTAAGGGTGGTAGTAGTGGTAGGCATCTGGCACCCCCTGGGTAAGGGTGGTAGTAGTGGTAGGCATCTGGCACACCCTGGGTAAGGGTGGTAGTTGTGACAGGCATCCAGCCCCCCATGGGTAGAGGTGGTAGTAGTGGTAGGCATCTGGCAGCCCCTGGGTAGAGGTGGTAGTAGTGGTAGGCATCTGGCACCCCTGGGTAAGGGTGGTAGTTGTGACAGGCATCCAGCCCCCCATGGGTAGAGGTGGTAGTAGTGGTAGGCATCTGGCACCCCCTGGGTAAGGCTGGTAGTATTGGTAGGCATCTGGCACCCCTGGGTAAGGGTGGTAGTAGTGGTAGGCATCTGGCACCCCCTGGGTAAGGGTGGTAGTAGTGGTAGGCATCTGGCACCCCCTGGGTAAGGGTGGTAGTAGTGGTAGGCATCTGGCACCCCCTGGGTAAGGGTGGTAGTAGTGGTAGGCATCTGGCACCCCCATGGGTAAGGGTGGTAGTAGTGGTAGGCATCTGGCACCCCCTGGGTAAGGGTGGTAGTAGTGGTAGGCATCTGGCACCCCCTGGGTAAGGGTGGTAGTTGTGACAGGCATCCAGCCCCCCATGGGTAGAGGTGGTAGTAGTGGTAGGCATCTGGCACCCCCTGGGTAAGGGTGGTAGTAGTGGTAGGCATCTGGCACCCCCTGGGTAAGGGTGGTAGTTGTGACAGGCATCCAGCCCCCCATTGGTAGAGGTGGTAGTAGTGGTAAGCATCTGGCACCCCTGGGTAAGGGTGGTAGTAGTGGTAGGCATCTGGCACCCCCTGGGTAAGGGCGGTAGTAGTGACAGGCATCCCAGCCCCCCATGGGTAGAGGTGGTAGTAGTGACAGGCATCCAGCCCACCCTGGGTAGGGGTGGTAGTAGTGGTAGGCATACGGGCCCCTATGTGTATGTGTGGCATTGGTGAGGGCCATCCCGCCCCTATGGTGCTGCTGTTGCTGGTGTAGGTATTTCTGCATCCCTCTGTGTGTGATGTGTCGGGTACGTGTAGTTTGTTTTTGTTGTTGGTGTCTGACTTACCTTCTGCGCCGTACGCGTCCGTGCCTGTTCCGGTAATAGAGGTAGAATATTGGTAGGATCGGCACGAAGGGATTCATGGTTGGTTCGTCTCGTTCGTCTTTCTCTTTGCTTCGCCTCGTCCTCGTCGCTGGCGTGTTCGTCTCGTAGCCGTGGATCGTGTTGTGGTGCGAATCGGAGCTTATGTGCGCCTCTCCCGGATGCTTTGACGTGCCGTGCGTAGCGACGGGTTCGGCGCGTACGGGAAGCGCATCGTACTTGTCCGGCCGGACGGGGCTGCATTTTGGCTTCCGTGCGACTCGATTCTGCGTTTACGGATCCGGCTCGATCGGGGAACAGGACCTGGATTGGGTGAGTACGACTGGGTCGGAATCTATGCTGTTATGCGCATCGTACTTGCTCGTTCGGTATAATGTGCGGTTCGGTCGGGAAACAGGCATTCGCATGGCTTTTTTCCCGACCGAATGATGTTAGGTGCGTCTCCGACCGAGATCGGAATCGGCCCCATAGTCTTTAGTCTGCTTTGTTAATCCAGGCTACCAATAGCATTGTTTCAACAATGAAACAGTCGCCGTAACTCCTGCATGGGCAGAACCTATCCCTTCGTGTGCTGCTAGAATTAAACCTAACCTACGATCCATGTTTGGAATTACTCTATCCCCCACTCCAGGAATCTGAGCAAATGGAATGTTATTGGCATCTAACTTGTAGGAGTATTTGAGTGGAAACCTTTTCGGAACTGCTCCGCTGTTTTTGCAGGTTGCTTTAATAGCTACCATAATCTCACCGTCTATTCTGGTTTTAGAACGAGTGATTGCAGCCATGGAAGCAGTGCGTACAGCCCCCTTTGCGGCTTCATCAGCCAATGAATTCCCTTCAACGTGAACGCCATCACGCTGATGACTCAGTGTATGTATCACGTGAGCCCTCTGTAGTTCGGTTTTCAACTCCACTACCTGTTCCCATAGCATTTTATGCTTAATTGTGCCACCTTTTGCATCTTTTAACCCGTTTTGAACCCAGTACTGCAAATATTCATTATATGACTGCACACAGTAAAAGGAATCGCACACAATTAGTGTGGGGAATTCTCGATCCATATTTACCAGTGCCAGTATCAGCGCTTTTAACTTTGCCAACTGTGCCGTGCAGTCTCCTAGGGACTGCGTCTTTGTGCAACTCGGGTGGAATTTTCCATCCCGCATGCGACCTTTAACGATTGCACATGCTGCGCTATATTGTTGCTTACTCCCTATGACCGGTTGAGCAGATCCGTCAGTGTAAATGATATATTCATACTGATCTAGAGGCATTATTTCGTTTGGAAGAGGATAGTCTTGTTCGTATTGCAGGAATGCTTGTGTCTTTAAATTTGGGCCGTACCTGTATTCTACATCTGTTGCAGTAAGAGAATTAGCCCATTGTATCCATCTCGGATGTAAAGCTTTAGCGTTAGGAACGCTTGCCTTTGTTGCAGCCTCTAATGCTGGAACTGGAGTCACTACTATTATTCGTTTCCCCTGAGCCAGTGCTCTTTCTCTCACTACAGCAGTCTGTACTGCTGTCAGAATCTTTTCTGTAGATGCAAAGCGCATCTCAGCATTTGTGTACAAATGTGATTTGTATGCAATTGGTACTGTCTCACCTTCATTATATGTTAGATAGGTGTACCCAGATTGACCCGCAACTATACGGATCACCAGGTTGCATACGTTTACGCATGTCTGGAAGTGTTTGGAAGCTATCATGTCAGCTTGTAAGGAACGAAGTGTATCTGTATGTTCCTGTGTCCATTGTTTTACTGAAAAATCAGGTTTTATTAAATTGTAGAAAGGTTTTACTCTTTCTGCGTAATCTAAAATGTATGTTCTACCAAAATTTAGGAATCCCAGGATTGACTGTAAATTTTTCAATGATTTTGGAGGTTGGAGCAGCGCGCATTTTTCTAAAAAATTGGCTGCTAGATTTTTTCCTTCACTTGAAAGCTCATATCCTAAAAACAGAACACTGAGGTGGGCAATTTTTGATTTTTTAAAATTGAATTTGTAGCCCTCAGATGCAATTCCAAAAATTATGGTATTCACTCTGTTCAAGTGCTCCTCTAGGTCATCGTACGTTAGATAAATATCATCCACATAGGACAATGCCTCTTCATCCAAATTTTTTGAAGTAACTCAGTTACTCTGGCTGAAAATAACCCCGGGCAGTTCCTATACCCTTGGGGGAGTCGACAAAATTGACGCTGGGTCCCTAGCGCTGAGAAGGCTGTTAGATGCCTGCTTTCAGGCGCTATATTTTGGCAGAAAAATCCATTTGAGATATCAAGTGTTGTTTTATATTTTTCTGAACAATGTTATTCATTAATGCGGCACTGTGTGCATTTTGGACTGCAAATGTCTTAGTGCAAATGTGTAAAAATGTCTGTAATCTAAAACTAAACGATATGAATTGTCAGGTTTCATGACAGGAAACAAAGGATTGTTCATTGGTGAGGTGCAATTTTCGATCACCCCTTGGTACTCAAGTTGAACTAAGATCTCCCTGACCTGTTTTTTAGCTTCTTGCTTTATTGGATACTGCCTCTGTGCAGTTGGAGTATTTTTTAAAGGAATTATGTGGTGGGTTGAATCCTCATCCCATCCAACATGGTTTTTGTATAATGCCGGAGCCTGGGCTACTGCCCACTCCTGCGCATATGTGTGTTGCAAGTGCCTGGGAATATGGTCTGAGAAAGCCGGAAGAATTACCGTTTCTCCTTTAGGGCAATCCATGACGAATGCTAGCGGCCAATCTTGCTCAGCTAATAAAATATCATAGCCAAACGTCAGGTTCTCCCAAAAGAGACCTCTCACTGTTCTACATTTGTCCCCCTCCGTTTGGAGCATTATTTCATATACTTTATGTGGAACACTTACCCTAGGATCGGGTGTTTCTACCGTGATATAATCATTCAAGTCCGCTGTCACCAGAAATTCCTTCAGGATCTGGCGAGCTATTGTTACTTCTGCCGCACTGTCTAGCATCGTCAGAGCCCATTCCCCGTTCAGTAGTCGAGTCCTCTGAATTCTGGGCATGTCTGATTTTTAGACCTGCAAACTTCTTTTTGAACTGTGGCTTTTGCTTTGGTTTCTCTTCTTTTTTAGAAGTGAAATCTTGAGCGTGCTGCTTGTCTCTGGACTTTGTACGCTCTTCTTGTCTGTCTGACCGTCCCTCCCTCTCAGAGTTTTTCGATGAACCCTGAAAGGAACGAGAGGAACGTGTATCAGTATCCTGATACCTGTCAGGTTTCCTAAAATTATCCCTATTCCTAAGGTTGTACCTCTTTTCGGAGGGCTCTTGTGGAGGAGATCTACCTCGGGATTGAGTTCTATTTCCTTTAAAGTCTTGTTGTTTTTTATTGTCCCACTTTTTCTTAGTGGAAGCAGGTTTCTGCTTAGAAGTGTCCTATTCAGGACTGCCCATCAGTTGTGGTTTTAAAGCTTTCCCACCCAAACTGTCTTTGCCTAACTCTGCATACGCAGTTTCAATTATTTTGGGTAGTTCATGTTCCTGTTCTAAAGGATCGAACTCCCTTTGGCGTTGGCGGATGGCCACTAAAGTTGCTTCCCCCTTAATGTTAGCTAGTATTATGGCTTATACCTGGGCATAGTTACCTAGTAACTTCATCCCTAAGTTTAGGGCAGGTTCTGCTCCTTACTCGTTTTATATGTGTCTCAATACATCAGGTACTACTGCTAATGATAGGATACCATGAGTTCTGGTATATATGGCAGCAAAGACTGTACTCCAAGTGGTACAATCATCTAATTGTGGTGTTATCCCCATGGGCAAGCAGATTGCTAGCATTCTGTGTTTTCATTCGGGGTAGTATTCGGGAATACTGCCTCTAGCTGTGTTATTTTCTGAGCTACCCAGAATGGTATTTGTTCACGTTTTGTGGGTATTTTACCCATCACCGCGTGTAATGTTTGTGGTGTAATTTTAGTTGCTGTACCCTGAATTTGAGTTCCATTTGTTGCAACTATTGCTGGTTGGACTTTAAGTGTCCTCATGACGAATTGCGTCAAGTTCCTATAGATTTTAATTAAATCTTTATGTTGTATGAGTAAGTGTCCTGGTGGCATTGTGTCAATGTCAGGATGTGGTGTGTAGGCCGCTAATATCGGCTTTGTTGCACCTTCTCTTCTGAGCGGGCCGAGTCTTACTCTTCTTCTTATGTGGGGTAGGGCGCCTTTAAACCAGTATAAATGTTCCTGGTATGTGAGCGGAACCTCTATATCCTCGAACTGATAATATTCCGCTGGTGCATCTCCATCCGTGTAGGAGTGAAATGTTTTTGTTCTTGCAATTGCTGCTGGGAATGTAACCCACGAATAAAATACCTCTGTTTTGTTTGATTCGTGTGCCTCAATCACGAAAACTACTATGCCACCCCTAGCTGATAAACCATGCGCTAGTAGTTTCAGGGTGACTGTATTTCTAAAGTTTGGTGCAATTTGTATTGCGCCTGAATCGTCCTCGTCTGTGAGGGGCAGATTTTGTTGCAGTGGGTCTAATTCTTGGTTATTTCTGTCCTCAGTCATTTTGTACAGAAGATGTTTTTCAAGGGAACTAAGATAAGGTGTTTTTGCACAATTTTAGGAACAATGTGTCCTTCAAGCTTGATTAACCAACAACCAATAAATAGGATTTTTTTAGCCTACTCAGCTGTGGCGGAGTTTGTGCCCACCCACTCCAGACGTCTCTGGTGTTTTGTGAGTAGGGGTCTCTGAGAATAGCACGACTGAACTACTCAGATTCTACTGTTAAATAAGTACCCAACCAACGTTGGGTGCCATGTCGTGTAGGTCCTATATTACCTATACAGGATCTGCGCATTTGGATAACATAAACTGTGGGATTGGTGGCGGACGGATTCCATGCACCCCCACCGGATACATTAGCCTGTCTGTATTAGCCAGCTCAAGGTGCCACTATAATCTCCTCTTATCACGGAGAGAATAGATTCTGGCAACCTCAGAACATGACAACCCTGATCCCTCAGAATCGTGGAAACAATATACTACCTTTCGCTCAGTCACTCGTGCTCACTTAGTTTGTCTCAGAGAGTTACACAGAATAAACAGGCCGGGCGTTTCAATAAGTATTTATTGAACAGTTGTTATTCTAGTGTAGAATAGATGGGCTGCAACAACCATTAGACAGTAGCAGAGATATATGATTAGCAGTACTATGAAAGTAAAAGGATGGCAAAGTTCTACCATCTTGCAGAAATCATGAATATATACAAGTACATAAAACACATGATAAAAGTGCGTACTCCTACGATGCCTCCCTAACTAGATGTACCTAAATGTACCTAGCATCTGTGTAGGTGTTATGCCAAGAATCCCTCTAGGATCTAGTCCACCCCATTACCTGAGAGTTTAGAGAATATGGGAGGAGGAACCTCAGCGTCTCTGGTCAGTGTGTCAGCCGGGAAGTCACGGTCTCCTCTATCTTCCTAAGCAAGATGTGTTGTATATATACCCATAGGTCTCCCCAGGGGTCCTACCTTGCTGTGTTACTGTGTCGGCCTAAAGGATGATGTTGGGCCTGAACTTTATACAGAGATATTATAGAGGAGATGGTAATCCTACTGTTAGTCCTGCTGTGCTTCCAAGAAGCCTCATGCATAATGTATGAGAATAGAACCAGGGAAAAACCCGCCTTCTGAATGCCGTGTCATATCTAGGTAAAAGGTCAGTGCCTAAGAACCGTTATGTATGTAATGTAGGGACGGATGTAGGTGAAAGGTTGCGATGTTACCTGTGCCTATATAGGGTACCTATATGGAATATAACACACCTAAGGCAATTCCGCTGGCTCCCCGTACAGAGGAGATACCAATTCAGCTGCTGACCCATAAGTGCAAGTCTCTATACAACCAAGGACCTGCCAGAATCAACCACCGCCTGAACTTCCACCTACCATCGAGAAGCTTACACTCTGCCTCCCTATCACTTGCCCTACGCCCTGCATCCACCGAAGCAGAAGGGGAGCATACTCCTTCTCCGACATCACAGCAAAGACCTGAAATAGCCTCCCTGTGCAGCACCGAACCATCACCTCTCTTCCTGAATTCCGAAGGGCCCTCAAGACCTGGCTGTTCGAATGAGCCTCCGGGACCTGCTAGTGCCTGGATACCCTATTGCATGATTAGCGGCGCTCTATAAATCCTGATTGATTGATTTATTGATTGATTTCCAAAACTTATCATATGACTGTGACACTCTGATGAGGAATTTGCAAATTCACACCTGATAAATTTGGAAAAAAGTCTGCAGAACATTCATATCAGATTAACACATGCATGTATGAATCAAGATTGTTGGTTTCACTGGCATGCCCCCTAACTGCTTCTCGGCACAGGCACTATTTTCAATGATCTTTGAGGTCTAGGAGATTGTCTGATAATTGAAGCGCAAAAGTATTGTGGTAACCCCAGCTACTGAGCACCTGCCCCTCTGTTAATCTGGATATAGTTGGATGTATAGTTTATAAGGAGTCTATGGTGTGACCGAGGAATTATTGTGTTTATATTTGTTTTTTAAGTATGATATTGTATTAATTATAAATTGATAACGCTGCTTTTTAAAAGACAATTTTTCTATTATTCGAGACGAGTCTGTGGAGCACGTAACTGGAGTCATTAGAATGATTAGTTAATGAAGGCTACGTATGTCATGTGTCAATCCCAATATTAAAATAAGCAGAGCATTCTGTGTATGTACCTTTAGGACTGAAAGAAGATAGTTGGCGATGATCATGATTTTTGTCTTGGTCTAATGCTGATGGGCAAATCAAGGATCTCATTCAGAAAACATGTTTAAAAGTAGTGCTGAACTAAAGAAAGAGATACCCATGGATCGAGGAGGTACCTGTAAAATGTTACTCCAATTGTATGCCTAGAGTGTCAGAGACAGAGGACTAAGACAAGCTTTGTACAGTCATGTGTACAGTCATGTGTGGGTTGCTTTGACAGATGGTAGTGCCTGATGGGTGATAGTAGATCAAGGATAAACCGTATAAGGGAACACTATTTGTAAACTATTATTACATGGCAATGTAATTGGTAAACAGTCATTTACAGGTAAAATATCGGACTCTAGAGCCTTAGGGGCTAGTACTGAGACTCATTCACCATAGGGACGGTTGGTGGAGAGGCGCCCGTGGGCTGTAAGCCATGCTAGCCAGTAAAGTGCGGGGTATGGTATGTCGAGTCCGTGCTTAATTTGTAACAAAATAAGTGCCTTGGGGCCCAAAGTTTTGTTCAGAGCCCGCATCTGGCCCTATAGGTTCGGGTGATGAATGCCAAAGCTGTGAAGTCTTCATTCCACCTTGTGCCTCTTAAATCCACCACCCGACTCTCCCTTCCTCTTTATCTCGCTCTTGCAGGTTCTTTTTCATTCCTGCATTCTCCCTTTGTCACTGTGTTTCCATTTTCTTTAACTCCTTCTTTTCCTCTTTTTCTTCCTCTTGCTCTGGATTAAAGTTTGCTGAGGAAAACTGAGGGGCTTATTTACAAGCCCCTTGCACCGCCGGTATGTTACTTTTTCCCATATTAAAAGTGACGCAGTGGTGGTCCAAGGGGCTTGTAAATAAACCCCTGCCTATCCTCAAACATGAGCGCTGGTACGATCCACCTGCAACCACTGGCTCAAATTAAGCACTAGTCGGGTCGCGTTCAAAGGAGGACCCGGCCCTGGGATCAAACATGCAGAGGAATAGTAGGATTGCACTTACTTAGGAACCTGAATTGTGTCAGTTTTCAGATGTTTTAGTCTTTGTGCTCGCCATATGGTCTGCGGTCCCTGTTAAACCCAGATCAGTTGACTGGGGGTGAGTGTTTGATTTGCTCTAACGCTCCGTCCATTATCCCCTTTGGTATCGCTTTGTTCGCCCTAAGTTGGCGGGGTATGCCCAGACGTGGGTCCCTTGCTCACTTTGCCACTGGATTCAAGATAGCCTGGCTGATGAGGGTTTTGAACCCGAAACCGGTCCCAGGATGCTTGTTTCCGGTCCAGGGAAGACGTGGCTTGGCAGTTCGGGCTGGACTGTTCCCATGAGGCACAGGGTCAGACTGATTTGCATATGGCCATGTCTGAACTGGGGTGGTGGAGTGAGCTAAAGAATGATGATGGATTAAACCCAGATCAGTTGACTGGGGGTGAGTGTTTGATTTGCTCTAACGCTCCGTCCATCATCCCCTTTGGTATCGCAAGGAAAACTGAGGGGCTTATTTACAAGGCCCTTGCACCGCCGGTATGTTACTTTTTCCCATATTAAAAGTGACGCAGTGGTGGTCCAAGGGGCTTGTAAATAAACCCCTGCCTATCCTCAAACATGAGCGCTGGTACGATCCACCTGCAACCACTGGCTCAAATTAAGCACTAGTCGGGTCGCGTTCAAAGGAGGACCCGGCCCTGGGATCAAACATGCAGAGGAATAGTAGGATTGCACTTACTTAGGAACCTGAATTGTGTCAGTTTTCAGATGTTTTAGTCTTTGTGCTCGCCATATGGTCTGCGGTCCCTGTCTAATGAATCTAACACTGACCACCACCATTATGCTGACAACACCCTTATCACCATGAGAAGGCAGTAGGGTGTTGGTCGTCTGTTATGTCGGCCCTCTTGGAGAGGGTTAGTCCTACCATTAATCAATTTGCTTGCTTACCCTGTATTGATACAGATGATTGATTTGAATAGATGGAGCTTCTTGTCAAAATTACCGTCATGCTTGAACGCTGTTTGCTATGGTGTAAAATCATATCTGCTGGTGAAAATGACATCCTGCATGCATTGGAAGTGGAGCGGTGCAGGGAGGTGTAGACTGTGAATAGGTGCAGCATAAGAGAGTGGCCATGTCGGGTGCAGTCATCCCCTTCCCTATCTCTAATGGCTTGAGTGCCTGCTATACATCTACGGGCAGTCGATTGGTGCAAGTTAACACATTTTTCTAAAAAAAAGAGGGGGTTATTTTGTGCCTGATCTCTGTTTGATGAGGTCTTTTTCTTCTTCTTTTCCTTCTTTTTCTTTTTAATATTATTATTATTTTATCTGCCAATGACGCAGCATCCCACAACCACAATCCATAGTAGAGGGGCAGGGTCGAGGGCGAAGGGAGGGTTTGGTGCATTGTAACGAATAGTAACATGAGAGATTTACCATGTTGGGCATTATTGATCTTCTTGGGGTGACATGTTTATGTATTCATGCATAAATAATAAGCTCTTACGTGTTTCTTCTAGTTTCCTTATAATTATCATATCTTTTGCAATTCATGGTAAGCATGATGATTACTGATTTATTCATTCCACTTTTCGTAATCGAATAAAACGTAAAATGGTGAATCAAGTGTGGTCATTGTTAGTTTCATGCTCATCATGTCTTTACACTTTATTTGAATTGTTTGCATAGTCCCATTTATTGATCTTGTGGGTTAACCATTTCATAGTATCATACATTTCTTTCATTTAGTGGTATTAACATAACTTCAAATCTAGCTAAAGTATGTTCTTTGAGGTCAGGATAGGTTTTGTAATAATACATTTCAGAATTCTGTAGGTTCTGAATTAATTATCACACATATTGACAAAAATTACATTAAACTGATTAAATAATTACTAATCATATGTGATGCACATATTTCTTGGCTCCTGTCACCCGTATTGTTAGTGTAAAGGCCTATTCATTATATGATGATATTAGCATTGTTTGAATATAATTGTTGCAGGGTTATGGTGTATATGGGTACGCACATTTGGAGCATTTTGAGGGAGCGAGGACTACAAGCCCCAGAGAGTCCTGCAACCTAGGAGGCGGGGAGCTTCTACAGCGCGTCAGTAGGGCGCTACTTAAGGAGACTATACACCCCGCGTTGTGGGACACGTCCGGGGCACGCCCAGACACTGTCCGGGCCAAGACTGGGCCAGTCAATGGCAGGAACAGGCTGGGCTGGGCCACCCCCCTTTTGCCTGGTCCCCTTCTTTACTGGTCACATGGCCATTGGCATTTAAATAACGTACTGTAAGCCTATTTGTTTTCTTGAGTTAGTCTAGATTTCCAAGACTTTTAAGAATGGGGAAACGCAGACTGGTACTTTCTTGGATGGGTTTCTCCAGCGCGCAGTAAGTGTCCTTAAACAAGGAAATAGAACTGGCTGAGCGCTGCTTATCCCTTTCTTCCCCCACGCCTGTCCACCCCATCTTTCTGATCCAACAGACCTTGAAGCATGTGCCACTGCCATTACCATTACCACTAATTCAGGAGTAGGTCCTCTCAATTTCCCTTCCACTACTCCCTTGCATAGCACGACTAGCAGCTCTGGAGCCGCATTCCAAACCGAAAAGTTCCACAATGAAAGGCCAGGAAGTGAAAAGGAGGAGGTTAGAGGTGTGTGCTAAACCCAAGCGACCATGTTTAACCCCCAACAGCTTAAACAGTGATTGTGTGGGTTTTGATGAGGACAAATTGGAGGAAATAATGGGGGCCCTGTGTGACAAAGTGTTGGATGCCATGGAACTTAAATTAAAGCTAATTTACGAATGGCTGGGTGTAATTGAGACTGAACTATGCTAACTAAACTTAACACCCAAAGGACAACCCACAGTTTTGCTTCAGCCTTCCACCTGCAGCCCTGCAGAAACTACTTCCACCAACTCCTCTACAACCAAGGAGGGCAATATTGATTCGATGCAAAACAGCACACGGATCAGGGGGGCCAAGCTCCATTCCACCACAGACAATAACAAGTGCTTGGGAAATGTACGGGTCCCTTTGGATGAGCCCAGCGGTGGCAATAGGGAGGGGGTAGTTGGGGTAGGGGGTAGTAGGATCCGCATCCACCAATAAACAAAATTCCATCTCAATTAACTTTCCACAAAGACTTGACCCTATGTGGCAGTATTATCTAATGTACCCCGTTTGCCGCCCAATCAGGTCAAGTCGTTTTCACAGCTTAAAAACAGAGTTCTCCATTGATTGCACAATTGCACCAATTTTCCTTACTCAGATGTGACATCCTGATGGTTCGAAGTGTGAGATGAGTTGGTCCTTTGGCAAAAAGCTTTTTGGGAGACTATGTGATTGTCAACTTCAGGTTTCCTGTTATTGTGCAGAAATTGCTGGTCAAACTTCATCCTCCCAGTGGAGTATGTCATGGTATCCATCTCCTCCGGCTGGGTTTTTTTTGATCACCACCTCTGCCCAAGACATGCACACTTGATTTACATACCTAGACCACAGAGCTCCAGAACCACTAGGGCTAACCCTTAACTGGCCCCTTCTACTTCTACCCTTACTGAGATTGACTGACTGCATGCCGCCCAGAGATCTGTAGACAGCGAGCCCTTTCTGGCCCAGGGAGATAGCACTTCAATTTTGACATTGGTATCTTTAAGATTGGCACCTGCAAGTTTGCCCTCATATTTTCCCAGTCCTCAGCGTGAGACAGTGCCTGATTGTGGTTCCAAATCTAAGGCTATTCAAATGCGATCACTTACCTCCCTTGCCCAGCGGTGTTTTGAGGATAAAGGTGAACCCTCAACGACTCTTCACCAGCTATTGGTTCCCATTGGGACTTGCACCCCACATGCTAACCCATGCCTAAACACTGCCTCTATTGTTCACTGGAACATTGCAGGGATCAAGCTAAAACTGGTTCACCCTGTATGGGGCCAATTTATTGACAACCATGCACTTTGCCTTTTTCAGGAAACATGGATGACTGAGTGTGTATTCAGGAGTGGCTTAAGAGTTTTACTGTTCCTGCAATTAGGTCCATAGCCGGGCATCTACAGGGTGGGCTACTTGCCTGGGTGAGCACCACGCTTTCCTGTTCTGTAAAAGAACTCCAGACTGGGTCACTGGATATCCAAGAGATAAACATTTCTTTCCCTAAGGCTAAGCCCCTTCTGCTAATTAATATATATAATCGGAGTTTGGGGAATAGTCAAGAATCACCTTCTCTTCACCTGCTGAAGGAGATCCGGGCCCTCTACTCAGCATCCCGTTATGTCATTGTGGCAGGTGATTTCAACCTTACTTGTGAACCCAATGGTATCACGCAGGAGCTGTGCCACGAGGAAGATATGGTATGAGGAATCCCTGTACTAACCTCCACAGTGAACAGAAACCTTACAAGAGCAGTACATCAAGTGGGAGAGTCTGTAATGGTCATTTGAATTCTGATGCCATTCCGGCTCCCACATTTAGAAGAGTGTCGTACACAAGTTTTATTGACTACATTATCTTAGATGTCTAGTTATGGAGGTTGATGGAGGACAATTGAAGTTCTAGTGAGGGATGAGAGTGTTCACAATCTCCTAGTTCTAACTATGAAGAAGTTGGTCTTCCATGTTCCACCTCCATCTTTTCAGCAGTATAACCAACAATTGGAGGTCACAAACAACCGCAGGAACATTAATGGGGAGGCAATGTATTCTTCCAGCAAGACACTCTTAGATATGTACACAACCATTGTCATATACATGGAGATTATGCTTGACAAATGGGGGAATAGAGAAATGATCGTAGTTGAGCATACTAGATTATTTAAAGGGCTTAAAGATTTGTTTCTTAAAGAATCCGTAAGGCCCCTACCAAAGAGACCAGTGAACGGGTGGTTCACATGGCAGTGTCAAGAAGCAAAGAGGAATTTCCTTAGAGCAATCAAAAAAGGTGGAAGTCAGTAGATCAGGGCATGCAGAGCATATTATCGGCAAGCTAAAGCCATATGGGAGTGCAACAAGTGGAACGATCTATTAGGTGCGGCTTCCAATAATGACTTGAAGACATTTTAACCCCTTCCCTGCGGGGGGTAATTCCCCCGCGGTGCGGGGGTTGGGGGAGCGCGGTGCTCGTGACGAGCCCAGCTCGTCATGAGTCACAGTGGAGCTGTGCTCATGACGAGCTGGGCTCGTCACAACCCCGCCCACTGATTAATTCTCCCGCGGCGAATTAATCGCGCGTGGGCGGAGCGCGGCCGTTATGACGAGCCCAGCTCGTCATGAGCACAGCTCCACTGTGACTCATGACGAGCTGGGCTCGTCATGAGCACCGATGTGGTTAATGAGTAGAAAGCACAAGTGGTGGGAACTTCGTGAAGTTAGCTGAGTCATCTATTTTGCCCTGTGAGTGAACTGCCCACTTTGGGAACCTCTACTCCACCCCCTGAGCACATGAAACTGATCTGGTCACCTCCACCTTAGAAGGAGACATGACTCCTAATCTGCCCTCTATTCCCCTTGTCTATTCCCCAAGCAGAGACCGCCCATGTGGTAGCCTCTTTTAAGCAAGGGAAGGCTCCCGGGCTAGATAAGATCCCAGCAGATCTCTTCAAATTTGATCCTAACATGTGGGTACTTTAGATTAATACTGTTACAAATGCAATTGTGCAGGGACAGCAATGCCCATAACCTGGAAAGGGGTGGAGATTTTCCCTATTTTTAAGAAGGGAAGTCCGAGCATCCCTTCAAATTATCAGCCAATCAGCCTCTTGGACAATCTCCAAAAGGTCTTCTGTAAACAAGTTTTGAAGAGACTTTTGGACTGGATCAATGACAACCATATCCTGTGCAATCTGCTGGCAGCATTCAGATCTAAGACTAGCTCAATCAACTAGACCTTCCACTTCCGCTTAGTCAACTGTAGATACTAGAGGGGGAGAACTTTTTGTAGCCTTCCTAGATCTTCATGCTGCCTTCATGCTGGCACCTAGGAAGAAGCTGTGGAACGTTTTAAGCGGTAAGGGGGTGGCTTGCAATTTATTAAACATAATCATGCGCCTCCGTGAGGGAAATTTTGCAATTCCCAATGAAAAGGGAGTGCGCCAGGGTGGTGTCCTGGCCCCTACTCTTTTTGTTCTTTATATAAATTATTGTGTCAAGTTTCTGATTGATTGCATCAACGATACCCCCACTCTTGCAGGTCAGAAAATCCCAGCACTGTTCTTTGTCGATAATACCTTTCTTTTGGCTAAAACCAGGGCGGAACTCCAAAACCTTGTGAACAAATTTAACTTGTTCTGCCTTGAATATGGTCTCAAAATAAATGTCTCCAAAACAAAACAAATGACGTATTCAAGGGAGAAGGGCACTGGAAATTTGGGCAAGGAAGTATTGAAAAGGGTCAGCGAATTTGATTATTTGTGGATTTGTTTTTCTGAGTCTGGCTCTTGGAACTCGCAGATCGCCAAACATTTGAGCCTCTTAAACCATAGAGCAGGTGCAATTCTTAGGTTTGCTAAAAAGGCTGAATGGTTCCCAATTCTTCCTGCAACGGAGATCTACAAGTCTCAAGCTAGTGATGCAGCACTATATGTGGCCAAAGTTTGGGGACACTGCTACATGGGACCCTTGGGCACCATGGAAAACGGCTTTATTAGAGCCCTCACTGGTCTAGGGAAGGGAACACCCCTGGTGCCATTAGCATTTGATCTTGACCTTAACTTTGTCTCTGTACTGGCTGCCTTAAGACCGCTACTTTACTGAGTATGCATTTGGGGTACTGAGCAACTATGTTCCTTCACAGAAGGCCTCATTGATCTTATAAATTGCATCCTCTCAAAAAAAATTAAGTGGCTAGCTTACATTAAAAGATCATTGAATGAGTAAGACATAGCCAATTTTTAAGACGACACATCAACCATAAATGCCTCTGCAGGTGCGGAGATAAAATCTAGATTCTCTGAGAGAGTTGCTGTACAGAAGGAATGGTCTACCCGCACAGGTCGCCTCACAAGATGTTTCTTACTGCATAAATCCATGCCAAATGCAGAGGAATTTTTAAATGTTATTTGACCTGTGCATGCACGTACATTGTTTTTGCAGTTGAGGTATGGCAGTCTCCTAATTGCTACCTATACCTTATTGTGGGACTCCGCTAAGCCTTGGCCTACTTGGTGCCACACATGCATGCTGTTGGATGAAACTGAGTAACACTTGTTGTTCTTCTGTCCCAAATATGTCAAATCTAAAGCCAGGTGGATTGCACCCCTATGCTGTCGTTTGAGCTTTACAGATCGAGTTCAAGCCCTCATTATTTGCAAAAGCGATGGTGGTGGCCGTATCTAAGTTCCTATATGAGGCATGGCTTATCAGACAAAAATCAACTTTAAAAATCTCATGTGTATTGAAATTATCTATTCAGATTTTTAGTGTTAATTAAAAAAACCTTTTAATGTTTTATCCATCTAATCTTTGTTTTTGTGGGTTTTTAATTCTGTATTTGGATGAATTGTTATTTACCGATGTGCTGCCATGTTTTGATGACGAAATTATATTTTCGATCTATCTAATAAAGTTTGACTTTGACTTGTTTTGGGATTCATCGGGTATTGAGAGAAGAAATTATTTGGTGCCAGTAGTCCTCCTCGGAATATTACCATTGTTGTAAGGGTTGAGTTCTGATTATACATTAGGGATGGATTGTTCATATTTTCGTGTGGTGGCCCATTTCATTTTTCTGGGCATGAAAAGTTTGTTGAGGCTCTAGTGGAGTCAATAGTGCGTCTCTGCCTCCTTGTTCAATCTCAGGCATATTGTATCAAATCTGAGAATGAGTTTGCCTTCCCTTGTTCGTAGTGCTACTCGAGGCCCCTCCACCCCACTCTGCTGTTCTTCTGGACTTTCTCAATGCCCACGACCTTGAAGTCTCTGTGGTGTTGATGGTATTCTTCAAAGTGTTCAACCAGCAGTAATTTTGTGTCTGATTTGTGAATATTTCTGTAGTCTTCTTGAATATGCACTTTTTGTGGTCTTGTGCTGCCTTGGTAAATTTTATTACATGAGCACTTGATGGCTTAATCACATAAGTGCTATTACACTTGATCAAGTACAGAACTTGGTGTTTATGGACATTATCTGAGGTGAATTATGTGGTATTATTCTCCCTAATTTAAAAATTGAGAAGTTAGGGCAGGTGTAAAAACCACGTGGTTTGTTCAAGAAGGGTTTTGGTGCTTTATGGACATCTTGGGAAAATGATCTACATAGCAATTGTTTGAGATTCGGTGCTCATCTAAAGCTGATCAGCTTCAAATCATTTTTATATGAGCACCAAATGTCAAACAACTATGTAGATCCCACAGAGAGGCAAGAAAAGGAGTTTCAGATATTATCCATCAAGCATTTCAGTCCACTTATGGCCCATTCACACCTGAGACTTATGTCTGTGCTGTCTGAGTTGTATCTTTTGGAGCTTTCAAGCTTTGGAATGCTAATTCACTAAAGAAACATCCACATAATAAATGAAATATCAATCATGAAGCTCATGAATAGGTAGCACACAGTGCCACAGTGTGCACATATCACCCTGCGCATTGCAGGGTAGCTACAATTAATCATACATGAATCAATGTTAATAGCAAGGTGCAAACTCCCCCTAATATCAGGAAGAAGAAGCAGTCAAGCTAAAATATTCACAAGTAGATTCAGCAAAAGATCTAACTGCAAGAAGTAAAAATAGGGGGCAAAATAGTAGCAGGAAGATGAAGAAGGCGATACAAATAAGGGAACACATGTCTTGCAAACCACCCATGACTTGTAAATACCTCCTTATATATGATTCAAACATGAACTGACATTACATGAAAATACTCTTCTTCATCTTGAATTTGCAAACTCAAATAGTATTCTCTGAACAGACCACCATCTTGGAAAGTTCATGAAGCTTGCCTGTGCCCCAATCCTGAAACTCATGGTGCCAGTCTGACATACAAATAAGAAGTCGAAGTTTGGCATTCTTTCAGCAGTGATGAACTTTGGAGTTCCCTGCCACCCTTCTGGCCCAGCACTTCGCGCGTCCTGTGGAAAACCCCTTCAAGTGACAGCAAGTGTTGCAATGTCAGTGCAGCATGCTGCCTAACTGCATAAGGAGGACACTGCCCTCTTCTGAACACTAGTAATCACTGGTAAGCTCCCACTCATTTTAACGCAATTTCTTTATAGCTGCAGCATTAAGACATGTTGTGGTAATGTAAGAAATGTGTGCATCCCCCAAATGACCTGAAAAAGGCACGAGTGTGATATCCTCCATGGATGGGGTGGAACACTGGTAACTGGGTTATGTGTATATTTGCATCCTGAACCAAAACATGTGTTGTTTGCTATGCATGAAATCTAATGGCATACAGTGTTACCCTTCAGTATTATACTGTCTTGTAATCTGGATGACATGTGCCAAACATAGTTGAGCACCACCTGTTGCACAGCATCATGCATGGCACACTTTACAATGTGGTCGACCCACATTTATTTATTTAAAGCATCTAGTTATAGTGTCCTGTTAAAATGAATAGCCTCGTGCATTATCAGCAATGCACCAGTGTGTCACCATTTTTAAATCCCACTGAGCATGTGATTATGCTTGGTCAATTCCAAGACAAAAGATGGACATCACTTTTCCCACATGGATACAGAGTCAATACTGTGCCTGGCAACCCTGGATACCATTCCCAATCAGCTGGTAGTATTTCACTCACTCTAACCCTATTCACTCTAACCTTGGTAAGTACTCAATGCATTTGGAGTTCTATATCCCTCCATGTGTATGTCCCTTAGTTGCCAATTCCTGATGATAGGTACTGGCCTCATTTAGCATTACACTCTGTAAGATATTGGGTAATTGGTAGAGGGGTTGGAAATCCTACTAAAGCAAAAACCATTATCCTTGTCAGGGTGAACAGCAAAAGTAAATAAATTAACCAATGCTTAACCCTCTGGTAGCTTGACACAAAAGTCGTTGTGCTTAACTTAGAGGCACTGGGTTAAGTATTTATGCCGCACACAACCAGTAATAAAGTGAAAACACAATATAAGAAAACTCCCACACAAAATTAAAAAAAAATTGGATAAAGTTTAATGAATAAAATGATACCAGAAAGACAAAAATCTAATCACTAGAACTAATTAGTAGAGTTTTAAAAGATTTTAGCGAAATCTAGGGCCTAAGAGATCAAAGCACCAACTATGGGTATCTGGTTCCATGACATTAGAGCAAAGTCAACTGCAATGGAGCTTGGTTCGGATACTCAGGGTGGATTGGGCCCAGTGTCTGCTTACCTTTGGGCTTAGAAGAAATGTTGTAGATAAGTCCAAGAGAATGTAGAGCACAGAGCGGCAAGACAGCAGGTTGTAGGCCGTATCCGAGCAGGCACCATTGTTGTTGGAGAAATGCTGGATGAAATCTCAGTGAAGCCGTCAACGATGGCGGGAAAAAGCTCTGTGTGGGAAAAGCTGTATTTCTAGGCCAAGAAGGTTGTCGTCATCGTCAATGGGGAGCCTGTTGCTGTCAAGCCCTGTGAAGACTTTTACCTTTGGGCTTAGACAACTTTTTGAAAGTCAATAACCTCCAGCGGAAAGAAGCTGCAAGCCGAAAAGGGCTCCACAAGGCTGTATACTGTCGCTCTGAGGTCCCGCTGAGCAGGATTTGCTGCTGCTGAGAAGAACGCAAAAAAAATAATATATCAGGCAACAGTGGTTCACATTGGTATCATATACATACAGAAACAGTAAATAATAATGAATTAAATAATGAATGGACTGAATATGCTTACGTATGTAACAGCAAAAATGACAAATTAGATGATTAGGAAACAACAAACTATCACTTGTAGAAAAAAATAGAATGTTCTAACTGTATTTGCTCAAACACGAAACCAATTTCAAAGACAAATGAAAAATCACAAAAAAACACGATCACAGTAATTAACTAAGTGCAATATGTCCCCAGTGTCAAAGCCAGAGCATTTTGAGTTACTACAATCAGAAGATGTGCAAGTCTTTTGTCATAGTATCAGACAACTCCAAAGTTTTTTACAAATATGTATTGTGTTTGTCTTTTGCAGGCGTTTCGACCCCTGGTTAGGGAAAACGGGTCTCATCAGGACTTTAAGGATGCAGGGACATCCTGGAGGTAAAAGAGTACTTGTGCAGCACGCAGTTCAGTGTGCATGCTCACCACATGTTAAAGAATATGTATATGTATACCTTACTCAGAGAAGATTCATGGGTAATGTAAGGTGGTGAAGGGTATGGGCGCCCTAATGCAATGTATAGAACGTGGCCAATATTCCTGCTACCTAGGGGGGGTGATAAACAAAGAGTACATGGTGTAAGAATTCCGAAACGGCATTGCTGAAGCGGCAGTCAATGGAGCCTCAGGAGCTTCAGAATTCTAAGTAGTGCGCCGGGGAGAGAATCCTCCCTTGACACGTGTATGCGGAAACCGTCACTGATTGGAGAAAAACGTAGCAGGAGCTACCACGAAATTAGGCCGACCGGCGATGCACCTTAGGCAAATAGGCTGGCAGGTAGGTTACGGTCTTCTGTTAGTTCTTCTGGCACTTTTTGTTGAAAATGATTCTAAGTACCAACATTTAGGGTTAGACAGGAGCAGCACCTCTAAATCCATTTTTAGAACCTGTTGGGCACTATTTGGAGGTTAGGACTGACTCATGAAGAAACAGGTGCAGGGTTCAAGGTCTCTGAAGCTTGTTGTGTCCCTGTAGCAGCTCACACAGTAGGCCAACCAAATAGCCCTTGGATTCACTCTGGTAGTCCTGGGTTCAAGGAGATGGTCCTCTCTCCTGGTGTCAGGTTCCTTTGAGTGTGTGCTGGAGACAACCCATTGAAATGTAAATGGGGCAGGGAACAATTTCACCCCACCCATCCTGGCAGAATGGCCCCAGGGCCGGCTCTAGAGCAGTGCGACCGGTGCCACTACACTGGGGGCTGACTTTGGGGGGGATGCCAAATTTGCAAGTTTGCTATGGTTTTAAAAGCACCTGCAGCTGCGTTTCTTGCCTCCAGTAATTTCCAAGCAACAATAAAAATGTCAAGATAACTCCAGTGATTAATGTTCTTCCTGGAGCGAGATCAGGGTTTTGTCTAGTTTTGGTTTTGACTCATCATGAAGTAGCGCGTAGGGTTATTATGCCTACATCAAAGAACGTGTACCATGCAGATCACAAAGTGCATATAATGTAAATAGGTCAGTGGGTTACTGCTTTTGTAACAGACATCCATTTGTTACTTGCAGTTTATAAGTTAAAATCCTAATACAGAACAGTGAACTATTAACTGTCATCAAAGAACTGCTTGCACACTGCAAAGTAAAGATTAGAGCATAGATTGACTCTGTGTAATGTGTGTGTGATGCAAATTGCTCTGACACCCTACACTGGTATGATTGGCACTATATCACTAATTAAATTCATCTGAGAGAGAGTGGTTATGGAGACTTGAGGGGCACTGTTAAAGGGTGGTGGTGAGGGAATATGTGGTGGAGGTGGTCACTGGAGGTGCGCCAACAACCATTGTCGCACCGGCGTCACAGCATTAAAGCCGGCCCTGGATGGCCCAACCTGCCAACACCTAGTCCCCCTTTGTCTCAATGTCGGGGAAGAATGCACAAAAGCCAACAGTTATGCTAATCACAGTCATGTGACTCAGGACACAGTCAGCAGGCACCAATTGGTTAGGACAAGAAAACAGCAACTTTCTAAAAGTGGCATTTTCAGAATTGTGTCTTAAAATATGACTTTATTATTAAAGAGGATTGTAAATTACAATTCAAGTCCAAACTTGATATCCATATCTGATCCCAATCAAAAGTTAAAACAAAAGTGTAATAAGGTAACCCAATGTTATCCAATGGGAGAGAAAAGCCTTACAGTAGGAAAATATGAATTTAGGAGTTTTTCACTACCAGGACATGTAAAACTTCAAACCACATGCCCTACATTTTAAATCCAATGCACCCTGTCCTATCAGCTGGCCAGGGCCCACCTTATGGGTGACTTATTTGTTTTAGAAATAAAGCTTTAGGCCCTGGCAAAAAGTTTATTTTGTCAGGTTCAATTGGCAGTTTTAAAACTGCACTACAAGTGGCATTGGCTGGCCTGAGATATGTTTTAAAGTGCTACTAAAGTAGGTGGCACAATGAGGGCCACAGACCAACTGGTAGCATTTAATGTACAGGCCCTGGTTACATGTAGTACCAAATACCAGGGACTTATAAGTAAATTAAATATGCCAATCAGGTGTAAGCCAATTGTACCATGTTTTAACAAGAGAGCACAAGCACTTTAGCTCTGGTTAGTAGTGATAAAGTGCACAGAGTCCTAATGCCAACAAAAATGAAATTCAGAAAAAAGAAGGGGTGAGGTCAGAAAGTATTAGGGGAAGACCACACCAAGGATGACACTTCTAAAACTCTCTGCCTGTAGCGACTTGATGACAGCCCTGCATGGTCCTGTCCCTACTCCTCTCAGTTTTCCAGTAGCTAGCGGCAGGTCTGCCTAACCTATTTTAGTACTCTTCTTATTCTGAACAAACCTCATGCTGGCCCTGTGTGACCTAACAATCAGAATGGTTTTCAAGGTGGACGTACATGACCTGATTTAGCCCCCCACCATAGTTCCCCTGCATGGCCACATTTACACTCTCATTGATATGGTGACCCTGCATAATCTCATTGTATTCTCTGTTCAGATCTCAGGCATTTCTATGTGGCTTCGTTTACATTCCATTAAGTTTGAATAGATCTCATGGTGGTCCTGCATGATTGTTTATAGTACTCTACTTGGTCAGTATAGTCCTCATTGCAAATGTAATTTTCTACCCCCATGGTCTGCACAGATTGCATGTAGGCCCTGCACAGTCTCACTTGTGCTCATTCATGACATCATTTTGCATTCTGCTCAATTTCGAAAATATCATTACTGCAAAAGAAGACAATGGCGCAGCTATAATGACCATCCTTTTTCATGTTCTATTTAGTTGCAAGATTGTAACAGCAACTTCGGTAAGCTTTGACATACATATTTATTTTTGCTATATAATAATGAACGATCTTTGGCAAGAATTTTCTAATATTCTCATTTGTCTTACAGTAGCTGAGTATTTCAGCCAGAATTTATATGCCCCAGCATTGAGTTTGGTGAGTAAGTGCAATCTTTTAAGCCGTTTAAGCCAATTTCTCAGTTGCAGCCATTTCGTTTCAATAGGATTCATGTTAATTGACTCCAGAGTGATATATGCATCTATGATCTGTGGACAAAATATCGCGTTGTAAACATCGGGAGACAAAGATATCGTAAAGAAATGTTGTGATGCAGAAATGTCGTTTTCAAGAATATCATTTCTCAGGTGAGTAATATCGTTGTTAAGAATATCGTTTTTAAATTAATTTAATGTGGTTTAGTTAACATATTAATTTTATGTGTTAGTATTTTTTGTATAATTATTATTAATATTTTTAAATATAGTTTGTAATTTTAAGTGATTTATATATTTTTATTTAGTTGTTAATAGTAATTTATAGTGTAGTAGCAAGTTGGGTTTGTAGGAGGAATTGGGTGGGAAGTTAATTAAATAACTAATTATTAATTAATTAATAATCTTTAAGTATGTGATTTATATTCATTATGTGATATTGAATTGTTATACTTATATTTTAGGTTCAGGCTGCTACGTTTGTATGTTTATAGGGTGGGAAGTTAATTAGGTAATAATTAATTAACAATTAATTTATAATTTATTATTAATTATTTAATTGATTTTTAATTATGTAAATTGTGTAACAATCATATTTTAGTTATATTTGAGGTGCGGGTTGCTGGATTTGTAGGGGTATAGTCTGGGCAGTTAAGTAATAATTAATTAACAATTATATAATTATGTATCATTAATTATTGAATTGATTATTAATTATGTATCAATCAATCAACCACACGTATAGTGCGGCTTATCTCCCCTGATGGAATCCAGGTGCTGGAGCCCCATGGACCATTAGTCGAAGAGCTAAGTATTGAGCCCTTTCTTGAAGTCGGCAAGTGAGGGAGCGATTCAGACGTGGAGGGGGAGGTCGTTCCAGCATTTGGCAGCGAGGTGGGAGAAGGAACGACCTCTGCTGCAGCTCTGGTGGATGCGGGTGATTTGTGTGGGAGAGGCAGAGCGGAGTTGTCTCGCGGGATGGTAGAAGTTCAGGCGGTGGTTGATGTAGGTGGGTCCGATGTTCTGGAGGGCTTTGTAGACGTGGGTCAGCAGTTTGAACTGGCAACTTCTCTGGACAGGGACCCAGTGTGAAGTGGGGGTTGATGCTGGTTCATTTGGGAAGGTTGAGGAAGAGTCTGGCTGTGGTGTTCTGTATGGTATGGAGTCGTTTGAGGAGCTGTGATGTGGTTCCGGCGTGGAGTGCGTTTCTGTAGTCAAGTCGACTGGAGACGAGTGACTGTTTTTCTAGTGTTCACAGGGATCTGAAGATCTTACGGAGCATGCGGAGGGTGTGAAAGCAGGAGGAAGACACTGCCTTGACGTATCGTTTCATGGTGGGTTGGCCGTTGATGCCGATGCCAAGTTTGAAGGCTTGCTCCATGCGGGTTGGCGTAGATCCGAGTGCAGTGAGCCACCAGGTGTCATCCCAGGGTGAGGTGTTATTTCCGAAGATGAGCACTTCGTTCTTGTCATACATAATATGTACATATGCAATTGTATTGATTTATTTTAGTTATATTCTAGTTGCGGGTTGCTAGGTTCTTAGGAGTATACGGTTGGAAGTTAATTAAATAATAATTAAAACATAATTATTATGAATGCATAATTAAATATTTAATTGATTAATAATTGTGCAAATTGTGTAATAATTATATACTTTAGGTGTGAGCTGCTGGGTTTGTAGGGTGGGAAGTAAATTAGGTAATAATTAATTCACAGTTTACTATTAATTGATTATGTAATTGTTTATAACTTTTGTAAATTGTATCATACTTATTTATTTTAATTATATTTTAGAGCGGTGCTAGGTTTGTAGGGGTATAGGATGAAAAATTAATTAGGTAATAATTAAATATCAGCATTATTTTTTAATAGAAAATGTATTACTACATTGTTTATGAATTTTGTAAATTGGATAATTGTTGATTTTTGTATTACTTATATATATATTATGTTAAGTATCAATGATTATGTTTAGAGCTTTATATATTTTGTTAATTAATAAGGTTATCCAGCTATGTAATGTGTTTGAAGTGGAGTAGTCTACCTACAGTTGCTTAGACTGGAGTGTGATTAGGAAATCTTACCCCTCCGAAGTCCAATGCTTTCCTTACTGATGCACATACTGGAGTGGGAAAAGTAAATGTTACCCCTTCAAAGTTCAATGCTTTCCCTAATATTGCACAGACTGGAGTAGGAATAGTAAATCTTACCCCTCCGAAGTCCAACGCTTTTCCTACTGTTGCACAGACTTGAGTGGGAATAGTAAATTTAACCCCTTCAAAGTCCAACACTTTCCCTCCTATTGCACAGACTGGAGTGGGAATAATAAATCTTACCCCTCCAAAGTCCAATCCTTTCCCTGCTATTGCACAGATTGAAGTAGGAATAGTAAATCTTACCCTGCGAAATCCAACGCTTTCACTACTGTTGCACAGACTGGAGTGAGAATAGTAAATTTGGCCACTTTGAAGTCTACCATTTTTCCTAATGTTACACGGACTGGAGTGGGAATAATAAATCTTACCCCTCTGAAGTCCAACACTTTCCCTACTGTTGCACAGACTGGAGTGGGAATAGTAAATGTTACCCCTCCAGGGTCCAACACTTTCCCTACTGTTGCACAGAATGGAGTGGGAATGGAAAATGTAACCCCTCCGAAAGCCAATGCTTTCCCTACTGTTCCCCAGACTGGAGGGGGAATAGTTAATTTAACCCCTCCAAAGTCCAATGCTTTCACTACTGTTGCATAGACTGGAGTGGGAAAAGTACATTTAACCCCTCCAAAGTTTAACGCTTTCCGTAAGGTTGCACAGACTGAAGTGGGAATAGCAAATTTAACCCCTTCGAAGTCCAACGCTTTTCCTACTGTTCCACAGACTGGAGTGGGAATAGTAACTTCAACCCCTCCAAAGTCCAATGCTTTCCCTACTGTTGCACAGACAGGAATGGGAATAGTAAATTAAACCTCTCTGAAGTTCAACATTATCCCTACTGTTGTGCTGTTTGGAGTGGTAATAATATATTTAAGCCCTCTGAAGTCCTACAATTTCCCTACTGTTGCATAAGCTGGAGTGGGAATAGTATATCTATTATTTCCAGACTCCAAAACATTTCCTAATATTGACCAAATATATATTTTTTAACATTTGTTTATAATTTTCATTTTATAGTAGTTGTATATATTTAACATTTTATAATATTTTTTGTATATCTGCTTTTTGTTTTTCACATTTGCTTTATTTTATTTGTTTGGTAATTTATTTAATGTTTTGTTTAATTCTTTCAATTAACTACTATAAAAGCACATTATATATAAAATGTGCTTTTATAGTAGTTAATTGAAAGAATTAAACACAAAAAGTAATGAAATGTAAAGTACATATTTTTCATAATTGTTACACATTATTTATATGTGTATGTGCATATTTATATACATATATATGTAAACATAGAGACATGTATATATATAAATGCGTGTTCATATAAGTACATATTCATTTATAGTATTGAATATTAGTGAGATTTGTTTAATTTACATTATATTAATAGTATATATTGAAATATTTATGATATACATCTTTAAACTATATACATTAAGAAACAATAGTTTTATATGTTTTTTAAACATATTAGTGCGATACGATATTATTTTTTCGATATTTTTGTACTTACCATTATAAAGAGACAGCCCTAATAAATACCACAGAGGAAATCCGAACCGCTTTGTTGGGGGAGGATCGGCGGCCCTTATCCTACTAGATCTGTCCGCGGCATTTGATACCGTGGACCATACCTTGCTGCTAAAACGTTTAAAATGCATAGGTCTGGGAGGAAATGCCCTCATGCTTTTAACATCTTTCTTAACAGATAGAACTCAGACAGTGCAATTAGGCGATTTTAAATCAGCACCTTTTATTTTGCCATGTGGGTACCGCAGGGCTCTTCTTTGAGCCCTACACTTTTTAATATTTATGTGTCCGAATTAGCACCTCTAATTAGAAGCTTTGACTTAATCCCGACCTCGTATGCCGACGACACCCAATTGGTGATCTCAACTATTGACAGGGATGTTAACTACTCTACCAAACTCCATGACTGTATGGTATCCTTGAGTAAGTGGATGAGTAGGCACTGCCTGAAGTTAAATTCGAGTAAGACTGAGGTGGTGCTGTTTGGCAAGCTTTCTCCTCTTTGGTCACCAGCCTGGTGGCCCAGTTTTTTGGGCCCCCTTCCTACTCCGGAGGCGAAAGCTAAAAATTTGGGGGTCATAATAGACGAGAAGCTTCATTTTAAATCTCAGATTTCAAAGGTGGTGTCCTCAGCGTTTTTTACAATCAAAATGATGCGCAAAATCCTTCCCTACATTCCTAGAAAGGCTAGGAAAATTGTCTTAACCACTTTGGTTTTATCTAAGTTGGACTATTGTAACGCTTTGTATATTAATTTGCAGTCCAACCAGCTCAGAAGGCTACAATCAGTTCAGAATGCCGCTGCCAGATTGGTTCTGGATGTCCCTAAGCACCAGTCCATCAGGGCCGGGATTCAAGATCTGCATTGGCTTCCAGTTGGCCAGCGTGTAAAATTCAAGGCACTTTGCATCGCACACAAGGCACTTCATGGTGACGGCCCACAATTTCTTCATCACGTTTTTAATTGGTACTCTCCCAGTAGGTCATTACGATCAGCTAACGCCTTTTAATGCTTACCCCCAGAGTTAAAACTATGAACTGGGGGGTAGGAGCTTCAGACATAGTACCATTAGAATATGTAACGCGCTTCCGCTTTCTCTTAGGAAGATTACATCCCTGCTTGAATTCAGGAAACACCTCAAGACCTGGCTTTTTAAAAACTAGTCTCCTGCTTCAGTATAGTTCGCGAAGTAGTGCTACGCGAAGCTACGCAAAGTGCAGTTCGCACTACGCGAGCTACGCGTAGCACTACGCGAACTGCGTAGTGCACTGTTCGCAATGATTGCACAGTGCCGGATGCTTGTCCGCACTGTGCAATCATTGAAACGGCATCTTGCACAGTGCGAGCTGTCTTTACTGCCGCTCGAGTAGATTTTTACTCGAGCGGCAGCTTTCTCAACGCGGACTGGTAGTTTCTCATCGCGAGCGGTCGCGAGCATACGCGACCACTCGCAATGAGAAACCTGACCTCCCGCGTTGAGAATCTCGCCGGGAGGTTTATTTTCCACGCTCGCGATCGGCAACTTGATGTTGCTGATCGCGAACGAGGAAAAAGTCTCGCCGGGATGTCATTTTGCTTGCTCGCGGTCGCCAACTTGACGTTGAGGACCGCGAGCAAGCAAAAAATGACCGCTGCACTACGCTACGCTACGCTACGCGTGTTTGCACTGTGCTACGTGCAATTCGCGTTGTGCGAAGTAGCGCAAACTTCGCAAACTACGCGAGCGTAGCGTAGTGCTTTGCCCAGGGTTATCCGCAACGAGCCTAGACACCTATGGGTAGTTGTGCACTATACAAATTGTTATAACATAACATAACATAACATAACATAAAGATAGGAAATCGATATTTTTGTAAATGATATTTTTGACAGAATATTTCTGTTACATGATATTGTTGATTCCGATTTTATGTCAGTGATCCACATCTACATAACCCCTCTATCAGTAATAAATGTAACAACATTCATATTGAACTGCTGTCCATCAAACCTCTGCATATACACAGGACAAGAAAGATATTTTATCAGAAGAGGTCGACTCCAAGCTTACTCATGCCCTCGTAGATGAGAGAGTGCTCATGATGCCACCAAAGTTTAATAAATTATTATAAAAATCCTGTAAGAGGCACTTAATAAAATTGAGAATGCAACTCCAAATTCTCAAAATTAATTTTGGAATCCAGCACAGGGACACTCCGAATTGGAATAACCAGGCGCTTTACACATTTCTAACATAACATAACATCATTTTGTTAGTTGCTATATATCAATCGCATCAATCACAAACCAATGTTTGTTTAATCATTAGCATGTAATAAATATTTTAATCACATTTATCATTATCCTTTGGGTGCCATTACCTGTAAGATGAGAGAGAAACAAATTGTTCATGAGTACAAATGTGATCAAATCAATAAGCATCTGAGTATGTTTGCAATTAATGGCTGATCTCCTATATAAATATCTTTATAATGCTTTGAAGCCCTGATCATGATCAATAATCGTAGACACACTCTGCACATCCATAGTAACCTGGATGTAGTTTGGATTCCATGGAATATCATAATTGTTTTTGTTGTAGATCCTTTGTATCTTTAATGTACATAGGTAAGGTATTGACAAATTTCAAAATATTTAAATCTATGTATTCTATAACTTTTTCTGTTCTAGAACCAATGCCTGAAATAACCGGACAACAAGGACATTTGTTAAAAAGCAAATGATTAAAATCTTTGGGTTAGTAACGCATAGATATTTATATTCATCATCATCCAATAGAGCTTTATCATAGTATCTCTTTAATTTGCTCACCAGTCCACTAAGAATCAGAAATCACATGTCTAGATACTGCCTCATAAACAGTATAAACAATATCATTAACTACAGCTGCAAAAACACATCACTAATATTGTGTGGTTTCAAATCAGGTGTAAATCTAGGTTTCACTTTCAATTTAGATTCAAAAGGAATTGCATGTTGGATTTGGAGATATTTGGTCAAGACATCTATATCAATCACCTCAGCTATTCTTCCCACTAGATGAATATAAAAAAAATCTCAAATCATAAGCTCTGAGCTCTGTGCTTCCAGGTGTGTTTCAATTTGCGTGGAAATTCCAATATGTCAACTTTTTTTCTCAGTTTATCCAAATTCTGTCTAGGACAAAATGACAAGTCTTTATTGAGGACTGCTATTTGTTTTGAAGGTAATATCTTTGATGACAAATCATCTACTGTCTTTTCTGATCTCTGCTCACTTTTCTTGTTTGTGATCTTGACACTTTCTATTTTACTCTCTTCACCTACTTCCATTCCAGCCTCTTCTCCTTTTCTTTGTTATGTTATGTAGATTTGTAGAGCGCACTATCACCCAGGAGATTATCCTGGTGCTGAGCAGGTGTGAGCCTAACCAAACCTAGGGCCTAGTGTGACTACTCCAAAAGCCAGGTCGTCAGCTTCTTCCAGAATTCAAGTGAGGGGGATGCTCTTATGTGTAGTGGCAGGTCGTTCCACACTTTAGGAGCGATATAGGAGAAGGCTTGACTGCCGGATCTGGTTTTCCGTATGTGTGAAATGGGCGCAAGTAGGAGTCAGAATGAGCTGAAGTGTCTGGAAGGTTTGTGATAGCAGAAGCGATTGTCGATGTATGCTGGGCCAGTATTATGTAGTGGCTTTAAAGTATGGGTGAGTAGTTTTAATTGTGCTAGTTTGTGTATGGGGAGTCAGTGGAGCTCCTTGAAGTGTGGTATGATGTGAGTGCGGGATGGGAGGTTGAGAGTGATTCTGTCTGCCAAATTCTGAATAGTCTGCATTGTGTTTCCTTGTTTTGTTTCTTGATAACTGAATTTCTGGTAATCTCATCTGTGTTAGATATTTTAAAAAAGTAGAGCCTGATCTCATGGTAGACTTTTCACTCCTTTGCTACTTGTGTCGCTTGACTCAGAGTTACAGTCCTAACTTTGAATTGGTGTTCTGGATGTTTGGTCAAATTTTCAAACACATTTTCGGTCATATGAGTAGACCAGTCCCACTCTGTAATCTCGTTCGTCACATCTAAATTTGTTCACATTGGAATGTATGTTGAAAGGATCACTTCTCTTTGGTGTGAATCAATGTCTGATCTAGTCTAAGAAGGGTGTTTTTCTTGTCACCCTTTTGTAGTGGGGAGTTTGGATTTTCAATGCAAGAATTTTGAAGCATAGTACATACCTTTTTCTTTTCTGTTCTCTATTTTTACTGTCTCCATTCTAGTTTCATATCTTTTCTTTCTTCCTGATTTTATTACTGTAGTCAATTGCAGGCAATACTGAAAATAGCACAATCTTTGAAATACATCTGTTGTTTTCATTGGCATGAAATGCATATTGTTGTATAAATATTTGCCAATTTTTCACATGATTATGAAAAAACAATGTCGATAAGTTATTACAATTGCTGAAGATAAAATACGTTTTTGTAGAATAATCCTTTTCAGACTTTCAGGTTGCCTGGAAACCTTTTGGACACTTGTGTGGATCACATGACTGACCATTTTGTAATTAAATTGTGCTTTTTTCCGATTATTTAGTACGACTGCCATATATTGAAGTTGTGATATTTCTTTCACCATATTGTAAGAATATTTAAGCTTAGAGACTCTGAGTTACTTAGCAAAGGAATTGTATTTTAAAACTCCGAGCAGTCTATTTAAGAACTCTGAACAGTTCTTTTTATTTTCTATTACTTCTATAAATATTGATGATTTTGTTGGTTCTGATCACTTTTTTGTGAGTGTAGTTTTAATTTTTGATTATGAACAAATTTATTCTGCAATGATATCTTTATTTTCTTTTTTATTACAGCTTTGAAAAGTGATGGGTGTCGTGAAACACATGTGGCTGTGTTTTTGTTTGTTCATTTCATGATTTATATACAATATTGTTTTCTTAATCAAATTAATACGTGGAATGGTACTTAAAGAATAATGATAAATGTGATTCAAATATCTATTACATGTTGATGATGAGACTAATATTGGCTTGTAATAGTACTCAAAGAATAATGATAAATGTTATTCAAATATTAATTACATGTTGATGATTACACAAACATTGGTTTGCTATTAATGGGATTGATATATAGCAACTAATAAAAAGAATTTTGAGAATATGGAATTGCATTCTCGATTTTCTTAGGTGCCGCTTGCAAGATTTTTTTTATAATAGTTACATGTGTAATGATAGTAGGATAACTATCATTTAGAGAGCAACTAGCACTGGACATAAGCTGTTTACCCTTTTCGCTTGATATATTAGCTGACATTTTAAAATCCATCTCCTGACAAGTACCTACTAGATGTTTGGCATGGGCTTGTTTAAGATGCAAGTTTCTTCTGGATAGTTTTAGAGCATTTTTAAATAAATAGGAAATAATGCTTGATTTAAATGTGTTTACTTAGCATAACTAGGCTTTACTTAACAGGAAAAGGCCACAGTCAGCTTGCATTAGCCTTCGTTTTGCAGTGACAGAGAAATGTGGGGCAGATTTACAAGAAACTGACGCATCTCTGCATTAAAGTAGAGATGCGTCAGTTTCTCTGCACCTGCGTGCAAAACCCTTGCGCCACTATACGATACGGCGCACCATTGCTCAAGGATTGACAGATGCATCAGAAATTCTGACGCATCTGTTGGCGCAAAAGTCACACGTTGCTAGAGTTGTGTCGCAAGCACGACGCAACTCCAGCAATGCATGGGGAGGCCTATACTTATTGTGCTGCGTCACTCCTTACGCCTGTTCCAAGCAGGCGTAAGTTTTTGACGCAGTGGCGTCCTAGAAGTGGCACAGTGAAATCTTGTAGATTTTAATGCTTCACTTCTACGAGGCTTTCCTGCGTGAGAACGCCCACCCTACATACATTATACCTGATGCAGGTATAATGTGGCGCAGGGCTTTACAACGTGACGCATCTCCCTAGATGTGTCACATTGTAAATGGGCCGCAACATAGCACATTGTTTACGGCACCACTGCATCACAAAAAGTGATGCAACGGCGGCGCAAAAGTGATGCAAGGGGCTTGTAAATCTGACCCTGTGTCTTTTAAAATTGTATAAACGAGTTTCCTAGTCCATGTTTTAGTATTTTTCCTTTTTAGAAAATTAGTGAAATGGAATTCATTTTGAGGTATTGTTTATTTTTGTGAACTGAAATGTGATACATTTGTGTTCCTCAAGAAGGAAGCATGTGCTGAATGTTCCTGTTGTTGCAACATAATCATGATCATTTGCTAGGGTCTGCTCTAAGCAGTTGTACTGTGTATTGTTTTTTACTTGTAGCATAAATGTCACATTATTTTTCTCATTTCCTATGTATAATTATGTATGAAAGTAAGTGTTCCTAAATATTTCTTATTTGATTGATCACATTTTACTGTTTTACTATTGGTTTGTATTAGTACAACCCTATGTTGTAAAATCTTACTATGTCGAGAGTGTACCTTTCACTGTCTGAAACATATAAAACGTGTCCTTTTGGGCAATGTGCCAGGCCATTCTTGCTTTCTAAACCATGCAGACTCCATATTAGTCAATCTACTTGATTTATAATAAGGGCCTTATTATGACTTTGGTGGGCCTCCCACAGGCCACCACGCCAGTGCCCCACGGGAGGACCACCAAAGCCATGCCCACACCGCCCCTGGATTATGATTGTAATCTGTGGCAGGCGGTGGCAAGGCGGCGCTGCAACAGCAGTGGTCTGTAAAGCTCATTGGAGAGCCTTACATGCAGACCGTCGCTGTGACAGCACCGTCTGCAAGTTCCTGCATGGTGCGGCATGCACCATGCAGGAACTGGGGTGTATAAATACAGATGGGCACAAGATGTGCCCCCCTGATTGCACCACTAGATCCTGCAGTGGCAGGGGCTCCTGTTAGGGCCTCCCTTTGTTGCCTCTCTGCCACCATTTTTATAGCGGTCACACTGCGATGAAACGGGTGGCAGTGAGCCAGCTTAAAATATGCTCGGCAGTGCCGGCTGTGGCACCGCCAGCATATGTTTTCCAGGGACAGACTGATTGAGGGTAAAATGGATGGCCACACCCCTCTGCTTACCGACTCCAGAGAGCCTGACCCCCACTCTGCTCGTTCACTTGGAAAGAAAGAACCACGATGTAAAATACAGTGACTTCTTTATTTAAGCAGTTCAAAAGCACAGAAAACACTTTAATTTAAATGTTGCCCATCAACACATGAGCAGGATAAAAAATAAATGCATTGACAATGTTATAAATCAGTTGTTCAAGAGAAGCAAATATATATCTATATATTACGCTATGAGCAGCTGCCTAAGGAGCAACCCTGACCTTAAAGAAGATGGTAGGCTAGTGCCTAGAAGGCAAGTATTTTCTTAAGAAAGCAACACCATTCAAGACTACGCAGTTTAAGCTAAAATAAATGCAATGGCTTGGGTTTGGATGAGCTAAACTAGATAGACTGACAAAGCCAAAAGGCTTATATTCAGATAGGCTGACAAAGCCAAAAGGCAAATAATCAGATAGGCTGATAAAGCCAAAAGGCAAAATACTCAGATAGGCTGATAAAGCCAAAAGGCAAAAAAATCAGATAAGCTGATAAAGCCAAAAGGCAAAATAATCAGATAAGAGCATTACCACCTTGGAAGTAGAAGTTCTAGGCCCAGTCAGGAGGACGATCGATCGGGAACCCTCACAATGCAGCAAGGCACTGGTGTGGAGAGAGTTCGGGGCCGCACCCTGGGTGCAGCTCTTTATATGGTTAAATGCAGAACTTCTGCCCACGTCTGACGTGGGTTCTGACGCGGGCCCTTGACCGCCCGCTTACAGTAACTGTGGAAAGTTTTATATAAAACCGAGAAGTGGTATCATGGTGAAACTAAGCTTTTAGCAGGTGGTCAGTGCTCTTGACCGCAAAAGTAAACAAAGTATAACTTTTACCGTAAAATGCTCAGAAATTAATATTTTATATATTAATTCTCGGTCACGTTGCCGCCTTTTCCAGTTTCAGTTAAGCAAGCGCGGAAAGTTTCATAACTAAAAATATTGCAAATCTTGCTTGTGAAACAGCCAGATGTACCAGCAGAATGTCACGTAGGTGTGGGCTAATCTTATTCTCGTAACTGTGGAAATTTACAAGGGGGGCTGGAGTGGTGTCGCGGTGGATGGCACAGGTCTCTGCTGTGAGCTTAGTGAAGCCTACGAGATCTGCTTTATTAAAAAAGTGATAGCAGGAGGCACTGGGCTTTTTGGGCCTATGTGTATGTATCTAAAGTGGCATGTTTGGGCCTATATGTGTGTTCATCTAAGGGGGTTGACTTGGGCCTCTGTATAGGTATCTAAGAAGGTGGGCTTGGGCCTATGTGTATGCATCTAAGAGGCGGAAGAAGAGTGGACAACTTAGGACATTTATCAGGGCCTGACTGGTGGGGCCTATCTAGGAGTGTCATGTTTGGTGGGTCGTGCAAAATCAGATATGGGTTTCTTGTTAGATGGTAAGACGGGACCCTCGGGACCCTCCTTCAAAACCGCCGGTCCAGCAGGTTCCTTGATCCCGGCAGTGCCGGTGGTCTGGTGGCATTGCAACTGCTGCAGTTGTAATCCTGAGAGCGGTCCAGCAGTGCGGCGGTTGCTGGACCACCACCGCAACTACGGCTTACGTAATAAGGGCCTTAGACTTTTCCTTGCCTTAGGAACTGAGCAGTCTCTATATCATTCTGCTAGTGATTTATTCTTAGGCTTTTCTTGATTTTGAATGGAGCTTGTTACGCTCTGCAAAATCAGCGCGAATGGCACAACACTACCAGAGGGCGCGGCTTCTATGCTACAGCTCGAGGAGCTTTTCTACTCAAGCAGCAGCTTTCTTACCGCGAACGGTCGCGACTGTCTGCAACTGCCCACATTGAGAAAATCTTGCCAGGTATCATCCTAGTGCTTGAAAATCATGCGAGGGGATGCAAATTCTCGCTCGAGCTACAAAATTACCGTTACAAGCGTAACGCGGAGTTGGCAAAACTCCACAAACTCCGCAGGTGGAGTGAAATTTACCGCCCACCCCAAAAATGTATGCTTGTCCTCTTGCTTGATATATTTTAGTTCCAGCTATTTACTTGCTTTGAATAATGGCTTGATGTTATTAACTTTTGCAATTGACATTATGTGATGCATTATTGATGTTGATTAGAATTTATCAATCTACCTTTTGCCTTCTGTAATGATTCTTATATTTAAATATGCCTTTATGGTTTTGACTTTGAATTTGGTCCTCTGAAGGTTTTCTTTATTGCCCTAGGGCGCCTTCTATTGAGACTCATGTAGCCCCGATCCTGTGTTTCAACCCTTTTCACTTGTTAGTTAAAAACATTGACAATAGATTCCTGACTGATACACACTAAGGACACAGAGTTTTGTGATGTGAGAAAATACATCCTAAAAATCATGGAATGCTGAAATCCAGAGTTTGGATTCCCCGCCGTGCTTCACCTTGTTAGCTTCTCTCATCATGGGGACAATCAGCAAGAAAATAACACAGTATTCTTTTTTTTATGCTGTTTGCTCTGGCACCAAAGAAGTCATTTATAATCACTTCACTGTGCTTTTACAGATGCTTACACAAACATGAGGAAGTAGCATTAGACAGTACTTTGGCATGGAGGACATTGGTTTCAATTCTAACAACCTGCAATCAATTAATTTGCATTTTTAAAGCGCAACTCTGTCACCCCTTGGGGTATCTGGGTGCTGTGTCTCCATCGAAGAGCCAGGTCTTGAGTCTCTTTCTGAAGTCTGCCAGCAAGGAGGCCGTACAGAGCTGGAGGGAGGGGGACTTTCCAGGTTTTGGCTGTGATGTAGGAACAGGAGCGGCCGCCACTGCGGGTGTGGTGGATGCCGGCGGGGGGTGCGAGGGCAAGTGAAGAGGAATGTAGGTATCTAGCGGTTTGATGGAAGTTCAATCGATTGTTGAGGTTGTCAGGTCCTAAGTCATGGAGGGCTTTGTAGGCGTGCATGAGGATCTTGAACTGGCATCTTTTCTGGATGGGGAGCCAGTGGAGGTCTCTCATGTGGGGGGCGATGTGGGTTCGTTTGGGGAGGTCCAGGATGAATCTGTCTGCGGCGTTCTGTATAGTCTGGAGTCTTCTGAGGAGCTGGATGGAGATGCCAGTGTAGAGGACGTTGCCATAGTCGAGGTGGCTGATGACGAGGGCCTGAGTGACGGTCTTTCTGGTGTTGATTAGGTTCCATCTGAAGATTCTGAAGAGCATGTGAAGTGTGTGGAAGCAGGAGAAGGCGACTGCATTCACTAGTCATTTCATGGTCAGTTGGCTGTTGAGGATGTTGTTGAGGATGCGTGCATGATCGGTCGGTGTGGGTGAGGGTCCGAGTTCTGCAGGCCACCAGCTGTGATCCCATGCGGAAGTGTTCTTCCCAAAGATCAGTACTCCAGTTTTGTCGGAGTTGAGTTGCAAGATATTGTCTCTCATCGATTTGGCTACATTGGTCATGGCATTGCAGAAGCTGGTTTTGTCGCCGGTGGGGTCCTTGGTGAGCAAGAAGATCAGTTGAGTATCGTCTGTGTAGGAGATTATGTTGAGTACATGGGATCTGATGACATCTGCAAAGGGGGTCATGCAGTTGTTGAACAGGGTGGGGCTGAGGGATGATCCTTGCGGAACGCCACATATGATGTCTTTGGGTGCAGAGATTGAGGGAGGCAGTCAGATTCTCTGTGTGCATCCTGTGAGGAAGAAGGTGATCCACCTGAGGGCGCTTGCCATGTTGTGGAGTCTGTTGATGAGGGTGTTTTTCGAGACTGTGTCAAACACCGCGGAGAGGTCAATGAGGATCATGGCCACCGTTTCTCCATGGTTGAGGAGTGTTCTGATGTCATCTGTGGCGGAAATCAGAGCAGTCTCAATGCTGTGGCTGGCATGAAATCATGATTGGAAGGCATCCAGTAGGTGGTTTTGTTCCGGGAATTCGGTGAGCTGCTAGTTGATGGCTTTCTCAAAGCCTTTGGCCGGGTAGGAGAGCAGGGAGATCAGACAATAATTTTTGTGATCGTTAGGATCAGCAAAGGCTTTCTTTAGGAACGGTATGATGTCTGCATGTTTCCATCTGTCCGGGAATGTTGCTGTGGAGATGGAGGTGTTGAGGATGCTGATGAGTTGTGTGCTGATTGGGTTCATTGTGAGGTTGTAGAGGTGGTGGGGGCAGGGGCCAGTGGGTGCCCCGGAGTGGTTGGTAGACATGATGGCTGAGGTGGTTAGGGTGGTGATGGTTTGGCTGGTGTTTGCTGGTTGGCTGAGCTTGTCGGGGTTGATGGTAGTGGGTTGGATGTTGACATTGTTGTAAATGTTGGTGATCTTGCTGTGGAAGTTGTGTGAGAGGATGTCGCAGAGCAAACGGCCACTAGTTACAGTTTTTGGTTTAATTGTAATGTGAGACGAAATGATAAACTCTACACCTTGCAACTCGTTCCCCACTTCCAGATGGGGCCCCTCCCCCAGGCCCTGCCTGTGCAGTAAAAGATAGCTATATCTGAAGCTCAGTGAGCCCCTCATTCCCCTTGACCCTGGTGCACTGCACCTGCTGCACTATTGGTAGCTATGCTTCTGTGCACAGGCTCTGAAGCCACTGATATCCAGTGTTAAGAGAGCACAGTGATTTTGATTTACTGTTGCAGTGCTTCACTTGCAAGCTTTACGATGGCCATAGGCAAAGCAAAGGCTGCAGCAGTACCTATGAAGATAAATGTTAGCTGCCCCAGGTTGTTTTCCTGCCTTGCATAAATGGTCATTATCAACTAACACCTGTACCCATTCACCTCGAAGAGGGGCACACTGTGATAGTAATTGTCAGACGTCACCTTAAGCTCCATCTTGACATGTTAGCTGCACCCACACGCATGTTGGTGCATTATTTGGCAGGAAACAATATGCAGGTAGTTTGAGGAATAACCAAAGGAAAAGAAGGATGTCTGGCTGATTAAATCCCACTTTGCTACTGTGTAAAATGAGCTGCTGTCCACAGTTCCAGTTTTCACAACTGCAACTCTAATAGAAACCTTCATCAGAGCCTACCAACTGACGGGAGGAAGAGGGAAAGGTGCTGTGCCCTCACTTTGTTTACAGTTAGCTTGTGTTTTTTTTAGCCAGTTTAATATTTATCCAGCTATTACATATGGATCACTAACTTATGGGATCAAACTACATGAGGATTTGGAGCAGGTACTTAATGCTACTGTAAGACATAACTTATAACGCCCAAAGAATACCCATGTATGCCAACTTAGGGCCTGATTTAGAAAGGTAAACATACACTTTTGTGGACGTTTACTATTGCTTGCAATTCAGAAAGGTATTTTACAAGTTGTATCTCTACGACTGAGGAGTGTCCCAGCATAACAAGATAGGACTGTCCTAGTGTAAGTTTACATTTGAGGATCAAGCACAATCACTCACATTCGGCTTAGTATCTCTGTGTGAGACCTTAGGGTTACAGTTTCTGAAATACTGCCTACAGCAAACAATATCTGAGAAAGGAATTTCAAAAAAATTGATTTGAAAGAAATTATACAATTTACCCAGAATTCACTCTGCTAACGGTCCCTCAAAGCTAACTTGGATTAACAATAAACTGGGAATGAACGTATATTGTAAAAAGAGTGTGAGCTGTAGCTTACTTAAAATAAAGTCAAAGAAGCAGTGATTTTCTCCTCGTTTGGTGAAAATATTGGGAAGCTTATGAAACTCCAAAGGGGGAGAGACTTATTGTCTTCACTTACTCACTCACCACCCAGAATTGTTTGAAAACCCACCTTAAATCAGCAATCAGAAATGCATTTATGAGATTCAGGTTTCATCTTCTAAAACTAGCAGTAATAATCTCAAATCTCCTTGACACACAAATGCTTTAGAGGCTGTGGATTTAGTTGTGAATTAAAAAAAATATATAATATGTTTGTGTCTAACTCTACTTAAGCTGTGCAGAAAACTTTTAAGACCATGTTTTATACGTTATGGGATCAAAATGATTAATGAAGCATGTGGCAATTTTTTCTAGGTAATGATGCTCAATTGCTATGTAGATTAGTAACATTTCCGGACTCATTAGTAAATGAACTTGAAAATGCTATGGTAAAACTGCAGGCACCTGACTATTAGATGATTAAAATATAATTCAGATGATAAGATTTAATTAGCTTTTAGACATATTATCTTTGGTAGTATATGTTTTAGCATTACGGAAATTGGCAATTTCCCCTTAAAGCGATTATTAGTTATGTTTTATGATTATTAATAATCCTGCTACTTGTTTGTACTTATGTTCTGAATCTGCTTTAAGTACACAACAACAGTTGATCTTTATGAATATGCTATTTTTACTGTTTTGTAATGTGTTGGACCTGGCCCTCTTTTTAGGGTCAACCCCAAACCTTTTGCCCTCACTCCTCCTATTTTTGCTGAATTTGTTTTTGTTGGCCTCAGGACTTTACCACTGTGAATCAGTGCTAAAGTGCATATGCATTCTCTTTTGAACATAGTAAAATTGGCTTACTCCCAATTGGCACATTTAATTTACATACAAGTCCCTAGTAAAGAGGTACTACATGTACCGAGGGCCTCTAAATTAAATGCTACTAGTGGGCCTGCGGCACATATTGTGCCACCCACTTAAGTAGTCTTTTTAAACATGTCTCAGGTCTGCCATTGCAACCTGTGTGTGCAGTTTAAACTGCCATTTCGGCCTGGCAAAATATACCTTTTGCCAGGTCTAAACGTTCCTTTTTAACACATGTGTCACCCCAGGGTAGGCTTTGAAAAGCCCACAGGGTAATGTGTGTTGTATTTAAAAAGTTGGACATCCACTTTTAAGTTTTACATGTCCTGGTAGTGACAAACTCTCAAATTCGATTTTCACTACTGCAAGGCCTACATCTCCCATAGGATAATATTAGGTTACACTATTACATTTAATAAGTGATAACTTTTGTTTGGGAATAGGATATCATGTTTGGTATTTGAACGCTCTTTAACGGTAAAGTCTGTTTTTAAGTCACAATTCTGAAAATGCCACTTTTACAAAGTTGGTATTTTATTGTCCTAACCATTTGGTGCCTGCAGCCTGTTTCCTGGGGGCACATGACTAGCTATAGTTGGCAGTTGGTCTGTGTGTATTCTTCCCAGACACCCACACAATAGAGGGTCTGCGTGTAGGCAGGATGGGCCATCCTGATGTGATGAGAGGAGCGGAGCTGTCACCTGTCACACTTGCACTTCAAAGACACTGCCACAGCTCACACACAAAGGACTTCACACTAGCCTATTGTACCTGCAGACAGACTGGAACCAGGGTAGGGAGGCAGAAAATTCCAGACACTTCTGTAGGGGGAAGTCTCCAGAAGTTTTTCCATTTTAGGTGGGAACTAGCTATAAAAATAGAACCCTAAGATCCACTCTTCAGTACACTCCGGGACCTATGGATATTACAGAAGAAGGACTGCCAGTGGACTACTCTGCTGCTTGATGCCTGCCTGGCCTGGAGTCTGAGAAGGAAGTCTGGACCTGCAACTGTCATCCCAGACATAAGTGACTCCAAGAGTCAGGTCATTGACCTCCTGTTCTGAGCTACAGGGACACAACGAGCTCCAGAGGCCTCCTTGCAACTGCCCAGATGACTTGCTGCACTGGACCTGCCTGATCCTGCATCTGGACCTGCCTGATCCTTGCTGGCCTCTGCTGGAGTTCCTGAACTCCAAGAGATGCCTCCCATGTCCTGGACCCTTTTTGTGACATCAGTTGAGTTCCTCCTAGAAGAAAAGGAGAAAACCTGAATTTCTGGGTTCTTCATGACCGTAGGGGATACTTCTGTGAACCCGACACTTCATGCTACAGCGACAATCAGCGATGACCAGCAACGCGAGATCTGCACTTCGCGGTACAGCACCGACAACCTGCTATGACCGCCAATGTGAGTATCCAGCACCGACCGTCCGCGGTGCTTACCAGGATCTTTGCACTACAGCAAAGACTGCCTGCAACGCCCAACTTGCTCTTCATGCTTCAGCAATGACCATCCGCGATGGTGTCCCTGCTCCTCGCTGCCTCCTTTACCTCTAACGGAACTCTTTGCGAGACTTTAGAAAGTAACTTTTTCAGCAGGACTAACCTGGTCCCTGTATTCTGACCCACACTCCGTCACGTTTGGCCTGAACTTGTGACTTTCGCATGGTCTTACACAATCAAGTGGCACTTTGGGCTTTTAGGTGCTCTAAATCTTGAAAATTGCATATCTCCAGTTGTACTGACTGAATTTTAATTGTTTTTGTCTCAAATAACTTATTACATTTTGTTCCTTTTTTCTAAATTAGGGTAGGATTTTCCTTGTGGTGTGTTTTCACTTTATTATGATTGTGTGCTACATAAAGAACCATCATCTCCCCTGTGTTCAGCGCTATCATCAACACCTCCATAACCACGGTCTTACTGGAAAAATTGAGAAGTCAGTGCCCTATTGAAGAAACCAACAGCAGATCCCAACACCCTCAGAACCTCAGATCCATTTCACTCCTGGCTTTTTCAGCTAAAGTCCTGGAGAAAGCCGTCAATACCCAACTCACAGACCACCTACAACTTCATCAACGCCAAGGCAGCTCTTAATCAGGCTTTCACAACAACTACAGCACAGAGACAGCCCTCATTGGGTTGTATGACGTTACAACGCATTCCGTTGCAACGCATGCCTTTACCACGCATGCGTTACAACGCGAATGCCATTACCACGCATAACCTTTACCACGAAAATTCCTTTACCACGCATACCTTTACAATGATTTTCATTGTAAATTCATGCATGGTAAGGTCATATTCATGGTAAAGGTTATCTCAGACCCCTTGCCCAATTCCTATAACTGCTCCCTGGCGCCCTCCAGCTCTCAATTTTTTAAAATACCCCTCCTCTGTACCCCTGCGTGACCCCCCGACCCCCAGCCCCCAAACCTTCTCAGAAATACCCCTGCCTGGAACCCTTAAAATGTTGCCCTTCGCGATTTCCCCACCCCCAAACCCTTCTAACAAATACCCCTCCCCTGCCCTTAACCCTAAAATCGGACCCCTGTGTAACACAACCCTTTACAGAAAACCAACCTCTTGTAATGCGGTTCTGCATGTGACCAGTGCACATCCCAGTCACCCCTTAGGGGAGATGATTTTCTTTTGGGAAAATTGCAGTGAGGAGGACAAATTTATGTCTGAAATTGCACCATCGGAACATAGATTCCTGAATAGGGGTTACACGTTAGAATGTATCAATAATGCCAAAAGATGTATTTATACCACCAAACGTTCGTCACTATTGACACCACAGCGTAAATCCAAATTCACACACCCTTCAGCACTGATTACTGCATATAACAGAAATAGTGTTGAGATCTACAACATCATGTGTAGACTTTGGCATGTCTTGACTGTGGACTCAAATTTTAAAACTGTTATCTCTGCTAAACCCAACATTGTCTTCAGAAGAGGTACCACGATATGTGACAGAGTATGCCATAGCTGCTTAACTACCAGACCCACAGAGGGCACCATCACATGGTTACCAATCTAACATAAAGGATTTTTTAAGTGTGGCAGATGCAATGCATGTCCATTCACTCGAGACAGAACTACTAAACAACAGCACGTTACTCTATCTGTGATTTTATCATCTGTGGTATGAAATTTGTGGTCTACATCATCATGTGCCAATGTTCCCTCATCTATGTGGGTAGTACCACTAGATGCTTCAAAGAGAGAATACAGGAACACCTACGTGCTATTCAAAATAATGACAACACATTATGTCAGACGTGGGTCCCGTGCTCTCCATGCCACTGGAGTCAAGCTATCCTGGCTGATGAGGGGTGAAACCCCGCAACTGGTCCTAGGACGCTTGTTTCCAGTCCAGGTAGGACCTGGCCTGGCAGTTCGGGCTGGACTGTTCCCATTGGGCACAGAGTCAAGACTGATTTGCATATGGCTGGGTTCAAACTGGAATGGCATGGTGAGCAAAAAAACAATGGATTTAGGCCCAGATCTCTATACTGGACTGAATGTATGACATTGTTCTGCATTCTGACAATCAATTGTTGTTTTTGCAATTGTCACCCCGAGTGGGACGGGTATGCCCAGACCTGGGTCCCGTGCTCTCCATGCCACTGGAGTCAAGCTATCCTGGCTGATGATTGGTGAAACCCCGAAACCGGTCCTAGGATGTTTGTTTCCAGTCCAGGGAGGACCTGGCCTGGCAGTTCGGGCTGGACTGTTCCCATTGGGCACAGGGTCAAGACTGATTTGCATATGGCTGGGTTCAAACTGGAATGGAATGGTGAGCAAAAAAAACGATGGATTTAGGCCCAGATCTCTGTACTGGGGTGAATGTATGACATTGTTCTGCATTCTGTCCATCAATTGTTGTTTTTGCATTTGTCACCCCGAGTGGGACAGGTATGCCCAGACGTGGGTCCCGTGCTCTCCACGCCACTGGAGTCAAGCTATCCTGGCTGATGAAGGGTGAAGCCCCGAAACCGGTCATAGGATGCTTGTTTCCAGTCCAGGGAGGACCTGGCCTGGCAGTTCGGGCTGGACTGTTCCCATTGGGCACAGGGTCAAGACTGATTTCCATATGGCTGGGTTCAAACTGGAATGGCATGGTGAGCAAAAAAACGATAGATTTAGGCCCAGATCTCCGTACTTGGGTGAATGTATGTCATTGTTCTGCATTCTGTCCATCAATTGTTGTTTTTGCATTATTTAAAAAGCAGTCACAGACATGGTGGTCTGCTGACGCTAGCCATTCCTAATGGAGTCACAAATAGCACCTGCCTCTTTATTATTAATGAGGCAGGCAATTTGCGACCCCATTAGTAATCACTAGCAGTGTCTGAGACACTGTTGTAAATTACATTTTGCTAGTTGCAAATTGCGAGTCGCAAAGTGACGCAATTTGTGACTCGCAAATTGTAAGGGTCGTACATCTGGCACTCAGTCCTTGGCACTAACTGTACGGTCCTGTCTATCATTGTGGGAATTTGAACTTGAGATACATCTTTGCTTCATACATTTCTAATGTGTCATGTATTCCATTAGGTAAACCTTGTGCTTATTTTTTTTATTTTTCTCTTTTATTAGTCTGAGAGTTTACATCTTTAACTTCAAGAGTTCTTCTCCATCAACATGCAAATGTACACTTTTTGCATTGAATTATGTTCTCATCAATGTCCTTGGTTGTTTTTGGCCTAATTACCCCTGGTGGCTGTTTTTTCATTGAGAGGGCCCGCTCACTTTGGGCTCGATTCAGAAGGGTAAAGTTAGACAGAAGTCTAACTTTATGACATTCAGTATTCACAAAGGATACTCGTAAATGCCCTTTGTTAATACTGAAAGTCGTAAAGTTAGACTTTTGTCTAACATTACCTTTGTGAATCGGGCCCTTTGTGTTTAGAGCACGTTATAATATGGTTGCTTGGGACACCTTTCACTTTTTAGGTTCGCTTTTTAGGTCGAGCCTAGAGCAGCGCATGCTCTGCTTGCGAGACTTTTAGTAAGGGGGTTTGGAAAGCTGACCAGACGCTCGTGCGTCATGGCCTTTTCCCTGCGGTTACGCGCGCAGGGCCAACATCTGTTTCCCATTATCGTGCCCAGACGCGTGCGCGATAATTGGAAACATGCCGGCAGTGCGGGGAAAAGGCCATGACGCACGAGCGTCTGGTCAGCTTCAAAGCCCAGGCTGCCGTGCTCGCTCGCCCCCGCTCCTCTCTTGTTCTTTAATGGCTAAGTACAGTAACCAGAAAGGGGAACAGAGGGGGCATTGTTCGACGGCTGAAAACACCACAAAACCCCCGACGGCCCGCTGCAGTGGTTACAATGGAAATAGTTTAAATAAAAATGCACCTTTGTTACACCCATGCAGTCACGTCTTTTCTGTTGGGAGGGTACATGTTTTTTAAATGGGGAGTGACACCAGTTCCCTAGATTGCACCCATCTAGCTTAAAAAAGTTAAAACCAGTGAACATGATGCAGATTTTATAGTGTTTGCAAAGCATACTTAGTCATGCAGAAATTTAATATTTTTGTGAGACAAAGCAGCTCCCTCATACTTTTTGCTGTGTCCTCCCGTAGAAACAACTGGACAGTGTTTCGTGTATTCTTGTACCTCCTTCGATTGTATTTTGTTGAAAGCAGGGCGTGGGGGTGCAGAGTTTTCTAAGTAGGGATTTACACGTTTGGCCCTAGGCCTGGGGTGTGCGCGCGGGGTTTTGCCCTGAGAGTTGAGACATGGCAAACACAGGGCTGCTTGTTACTCACGACACACGGTGTTGTGAATGTGTGCCACACCTCGCCGTTGAAGACTCGTCTTAGGAACGTAATGATCAGGCGGCAGGGGCGGGTCATCCGTCTAGCACGAGTGGCTGCACACGGAAAGCGCCAGGCGGCCCGGGATAGACAACAGTGAGCAGAGGCAGAAAATGAACTCCAAGAGGAAGGGCAGTGAGACGCCACACTCACTCACCAGGACGTGTGTAAACAAAGCTACAGCCAAACACGTGAGCTGAGATTAGATGCTAGTTTTCAGACCGGAAATCGAAAGGCCAGGTGCTGGTCCGACTGTACCCAAACATCCCCGTTAAAAACGGAGGCATTGTCAGATCGGAAATGGCGCGCGTCTGGCATGAACTCAATTTTTAACATTTTTTGTGTGACAGAAATGTATGGTCTACGCGAGCACAGGTAACTCCAGACGAAGGGGAACGTCATGGCCAGTTCTATATTTTAAGCAATGATGTAGACTCATTTTTCCAGGGTTAGCGGTAACAAGCGTTTTAGGGAGTGTTTCAGAATGTCAGGAATTAAGCACCGTGACTCCCTGGTCCTTTTGAACCTAGTTGCACATTTCCTGCCCGCTACTGCTTTGGCAGGAAGTAAATAACATGCAGCCCGTGTGAGCGGGAGCAGTCACCCGTTCTGTGAGCGCTGTACACGTTAACACGTGTGCTCCGGTGCACGCACCAAGCACGCCCCGTCCATAAGCAGTAAAATAATGCACAGCCCTTGTGAACAGGAGCACTTGTGCACAGCTCTATGAGCGCCGTACCGCTGCCATGTGTGCTCTGGTGCACGCACTGAGCCCACCCCGCCCATAAACAGTACAATTACGTGCAGCCCCTATGAACGGGATGGAAACTAGGAATACCCTAGCCTTTTCTTACTGCCCTTCTTCTGTACTTCCTCCTTCCCTTCTGTTTCTTTCAACAACCATATGATTCTCCCCTCGCCTGTCTCTTCCCCCAACAATCTGGTTTTCCTATAACCTTCTCTCCCCATACCCTTCTGTCTCCTCAATGCCCATCGGTCACTTTCCTTGCCCGTCTGTTTCTTCCCAGCCTTTCTGTCTTTAATCTGGCTCCTGTTTCTCCCCTGCCCTTCTTTCACTCCACTTGCCCTTCTGCTTTTCCCCTTGCCCTTCTGTTTCTCCCCCTGCCTTCTTATCTTTACCCGTGTTTCGGTCTGTACCCCTGCCCTTCTGTTTCTCCCCTTGACCTGCTGTTTCTCGCCTGCCTTCCTGTGTTTCTGACACTACCTCTGCCACTCTGTTTCTCCCCGGCCTTTGTATCTTTACCCATGCTTCTCTTTCACCCCTGCACCTTTGTCTGTTCCCCTCCTAATCTGTTTCTCTCCCTGCCTTAGTCTTTACCCATGCTTCTGTCTCCACCCCTGCCCTTCTGTTGCCCCGCCCTTCTTCTTTTGTCATGCCGGTCTATCACCCCCCTGACCTCCTGTCCAGGGCACAAGTCCTAACAAGCATTTGCAATGCAATAGGTCTCGCATTTACGCAAGTTTAAGCTATTGGCATTGTAAATCACAATGCCTTTTATTTATGTTATAAAAACGAAAACAAAAATAAAAGGCATTGTCGTTTGCGATGTCAATAGCTCAAACTCATATAAATGCGAGACCTATTGCATTGCAAATGCTTGTTTAGCATGCGCCTGTTCTATTCAGAGTAACGATCTTTTAATTGAATCGCAGGGTGATGGCTCTCACTCTGGATATTCTTGTCTCTGCACCGTATTACCTCATGCAGGTTGCCCGTAATGATGCTTTTAGCTGAGAAGGCGTCATATACTATACTTCTAGGACAATTGGCGTTTCACGAAGTAAACACAAAACCCGGATGTGGAGCCTGAATTCGGGGGGTAAAATTGATTTAATTTGTTAGAGATGTTTTATTGCAAACTTTGGGACTATCGCTTTGATTATAAATGTATCTCGAGTGGAGCATTGCTGGCAGCAATGTCTTATGTGAGTGCGACTCAGATCAAATGGCAAAAAGTGTTGATACAGCAATAGGTCTTTTTGTCTTAAGTCGTTAATACACTAGTGCAGGGCCGGACTGGGAACCGAAACGGCTCTGGCAAACTGCTCGGTCGATCCCCCAGGGGGGGAAGGGGGGAGTGCGGGCGAGTTGTTTGTTAGGGCCGGTTATGGCCGTTTTTTTACAGGGGGCCGATATTGCCGGCCCCCGGTATCAAAAACGGCCCCCCCAGGGGCCCAAAACTGGCCCCCAGCATGGCGGCCCACCGGGGAAATGCCCGGTGCCCGCTACGGCCAGTCCGGCCCTGCACTAGTGATATACTGCTCTGTTGACAAAATGAACTCACGATTTGGAGGGCCATTACCATCTCTTGGAATGGCGCTCGGTCCGCCATGTAAAACGGTGACAGTGGGCACCATAACCTACGGCTTGTTCTATAATTTGCTGTATCTATCTAATCACATTGTTTTACAAAGCTCTGTCTAAAATCAGGCTTCCTGCCTACAAAAATAATGTTTGTTTGGACGCATACTGTTGGGGTTTTGATGTATGTGAATACATTTAGAGTTTGTGGAAGGTCTTCGATTCCTTACTGCTAACTTGAGTTCAGTTACATCTTAGTATGCCCACCTCCCACCTCCCACTTCATCAAGACTACAGAGACTCGCAACTTGAGGGACCTAGGGGCTTATTTACAAGCCCCTTGCGCTGCTGCTGCGTCACTTTTTCCCATGTTAAAAGTGACGCACCGGCGGCGCAAGGGGCTTGTAAATAAGCCCCCTAGTTTTTATATGATGAGTCATATTCACATTAAGGGGCCAATTACGATGCCGCAGGAAACCGCTCCGACCTCAGTATCGTAATCGGCTCTTCGGATTCATTTCCGACTTACCCATTTGGATGGAGTCGGTCGGAAGGGAATCCGAACTGGATTTCCGAAGGGCTTCCAACAGGCTCGGAGAGCCTGTATGCCATTCATAAAGCCTCCAGTAATCCCAAGGGCGGCTCTTTCTGCCCAAGAGATTACCATGTTGGATTCCGACAGCCTTTTTGTGCCGGCCTTTCCGACACAGAAAGGTTGTTGGAAGTTGACTTTGGGGGCCCCCAGCAGGTGCCCCCCTGTTGATCCCTGCACCCCGTGGCAGGCACCTCAAGGATGAACTGCACCTCTTCTCTTTACAATGAGAGCATGCATTCCGGTCGGAGTACATGCTCCCATTGTAAAGAATAGGAGTGTGACCGAACACTGTTCGGTCGCATCCTAATTGCTGGATTGGGACCGCCGACAGGAGGTCGGTCAGTCCCCGTACCAAATCGATGTCAGACGGACTGAGGTAAAGGTAAATTAAAAAAAAAGAAAAACACTTACCTTGCGCTCGCCTCATCGCCGAGTCGGCGATGTGGCAAGCGCAAAGTAAGTGGCTTTCTTTTTTTTAATTTAACCCCTTGCATGCTCACGACGGCCCCCATCCGTCACACGTTACAGTGGGCGTGTGCTCATGACGGCTGGGGGCAGTCGAAAACCCGCCCATGCGTTAATTCTCCCGCACAGCGGGAGAATTTACCGCGCACGGAAGGGGTTAACTTTACCATGTCATTGTCTGTTGACTCCCCCCCCAACCCGCCCACCCGCCCCGCTGCTCTTACCTGCACAGGCTGCTCCTGGGGTCCACATGGTGCACAGTATGGTTTATGCTTTAGGTGATCTGTTTCATACCACTTGGACATCCTGTGTTTTTGGTCTGCATATGATACACCCTTTGTTGGATTAATTCACAGGAATTAGACATGGAGTGGTATGTTACGGATTTTAGAAAACATTATTGTACATCCTCATGTTTTTTCTTTTTACAGACCTAAGGAAGTATTTCTAAGACGAACCACGTGTTGGCTGTGCTGGTTCCATCTGGATTAAATGTATTTTGTGGATAGATTGTAAAATAAGAGGAATGCAAACATTTTCTTTCTGTTGGACGTTAAAGCTCCAATAACTATCATATTGTTAGGAACTAATGAATTGTATCACTGTTATGAATAAACAGATTTTTCTTGTTTCATCAAACTAGAATCTGATTGTATGTCATTACAAATGCTTGTGTGCTCTGGATATTATTGGAATACTGTAGAAGTCATTGCCTTGGCAGTGTACCTATTCCCACCTCGTGGCAGCAGGAGTGAAGTCTGTGGTAGCACTGTATAATATTGTTCCTATTACTGACCACACTTGTAGGGAGGTATCTGTGCGGGTGGTATTCTTTCCACTGCTGTCTTTTTTCTAATAGTATGTATCATTATCTCTCTTGGAGAATACACTTTACAGGTATTATTATGTAATGTCAGATAACTTGATGATGTCTGGATCATTTCAAATTAGTTGTATGGCAACTAATGGTGTAGTCTTTAATTGGATGTTCAACCTTCCCTGCCATGAACCACCTTCCTTCACTGTTTTCTAATATGCTTGAAATGTTCCTCTTCTTCGTAATTCTACTCTTAGTTATTCATTTACAATTTATAATCTACATTTACAATTAACAAATATCCGGTTTGGCAAATCACTGTCTGGTAAAATAATGATGCTGCTATGTACGATGACAGAAATGTATCAACATATTTAACATGTATTTATGTTTTTAATAGAGTAACCAGGGAGCCTAAGGATGCCTTAGCTTTTCCATCGATTGAGGATGGTCTAAAACATGTGTTCAGTGCATTTGTGAACGCAAAGAGTCGAAGGTCCGAACACAAGAATGATTGGTTTGCAGTTTGGGCCTTCACCACTCATGGAGACTCTTGCAGACTCTTGCAGCAGATGATTGATTATTTTCATATTTAATTGAAGGTGTTAACCTTACATGGAATTCCCAATTACCTGGAGTTTAATGCATATATTTACCACCTGCTGTCAGCAGGTGCTTAATGTATGCTGTTGACTTTGTGTGATGGAGGTGGATCCATGTGGGTGTGTAGAAGGGGAGGGAAGGGGAAGCTAAGTTCTGGACATTGCATGTTCTCCTGCCAGGAAAGAACATAGAGAAAGAGATTTTGCTGATGCTGCTTCCAAAGCCTCATGCATTATTTTCTGATAGAATTAAAATTCGGTCTGGTGTTTCAACAGCAGGGGAAATGTGTGCTAGAATACCGGCCCGCTCTGAGTCAGGCAGAGAGGAATTCCATATGGCAATACTGATATCTCAGTCAACTCAAGGTTCACAAAAAGGTAGGGTTAAATTGGTAACTTGCACAACTACATGTTCCCTTGCTAGTACAAACCTCAGACAAAGCTAATTTGTTGAATATTGAAAAAATGATCAGATTCAAAATTAAAAACTATCTGCAAATCAAAGATCAGTGTCTACAACTAACCACAACATTTGCGTTGCAAAAAGGGGAATACCCAATAATTAAAGAAGGAAACAATACACTGACAAACATAGCCAGTGGCAGGTCTTTGAGTCTGTAACAACCATTATGTCACTCAGAATCAATACTTGTCTAAATATGAAAAAAATATGAAACGTCTTTTAATGAGCAACACATGGTAGCTCCCAAAGAAATAATACAAAAATGCACCACAGAATTTTATATAAAAAGTTATATATAAGAAGTTTGCAATTGTAATTTTTTCTTTGGTATTTGCACAGCACCTACAGCTTTGGAAATCAAGCACTCTGCAGCTTCCTGTTTCATCTATGTTTGAAGGTGATACAATTCTGGGGTGGATTGGGTATAATTATTTCTGTGGTTGCTACCATGTGTTGCTCATCAAAAAACCTATTCGGGAATTCCAGTGACACCTGATTAATGTTTCACAATCAGAGAGCAGTTTGAAATATTGAGGGAGCCCTATGTCTGTCTGACATGCAGGGACAATGGATATCTGCCACAACAGTGTCATCTTAAGGGTTTTAGGGGCACAGGGCAAACCATATGTAGGGGGTCCCTGTTCTGAACAACACTGACATTTACTCCGTATTTCCAGCTAATTGAAGCCTGCGTAAACCCAAAACTATACTGAGTTCTATGTTCAATTTTCAGAAACTAGGTCACGTAAAAAATAATTACTTTTCCAGGGACCAAAAAAATCATAAGATGACACTGGAGAGAGAGAGAGTCAGAGTAAGAGGTACAGAGATGGAGAGTGGTAGTAGATAGAGGTCAAATAGAGAGAATGTTCACTTTTCGTGGGGGCTTTGGAAAGTGGGAGCCCTGGGCAATTGTCCCCTTTGTCCATGCCTTGAAACGTCTCTGTCCCACAGACACAATTGCACAGACTATTATCACATAGTTCCACAACCCCCTGATCTGAATATGTAGCACGTCAGCTGAGAGCCAGATCTCTAGGCGTTGGAGATGGAAAAATATGTTTCGGGAACACTTTAATGGCAGCCAGGCTCTTTTGTGGATGGTGTTGGTTTCAAGTGTACACCACTCTAAGGGTAGTGTAGGTAGCAGTCCTACAAAGATGAATAGAGGCAAAATACAAACACAGGGAGAGAGTGTGCTCACCAGGCAGAGACACTATGCAGATCACTTGCACTTGCAATTGTGTTTCTTAGGCAGCCCTCCCCTGGTGTCTGGAGAGGAGTGAATTGATCTTGTTTTTACTCTATATACGTTGCTTTGGAATTCGTGAGCTAGCCAACTGCTTCCAAAGAGGCACGGTCAGCATCAATACCGGGCAGAGCTTCAACAGAGCATTATGCTTAGTACTAGCCTTGAGGAAATGAGTAACACACAGTTTAATGCTCAGAATGCACACAAGCAGGGTCCATATCCCTACCACGAGCTGCAGTGTAGCTCCTCTTAATATTTCCAGTCCTGAGCAGTTTTCAAACAGTTCACTGCTGATGATAACCAGTGCATCCCAGAAAGCGCTGTGGGCCTGGTGCCTATGTGACAGCAGGCAGATATAATCTCCAGGAGAAATCTTTGGTGACAAATGTTGTGTTACATCTCACACAGGACCTTAAACAAAGGGCCTGATTTAGAGTTTGATGGATGGGTTACTCTGTAACAAACATGATATCCGTTCACCATATTACAAGTGCCATAGGGTATAATGGACCTTTGATACGGCAAACGGGATATCCGTCACATTTGTGGCGGGGTAACCCATCTTCCAAAATCTAAATTAGGCCCAATGAAAGCTAAGAGGCAAAAGTGGAATGTGGGGCTGATCTTATTGTTCCTTTGTTGGCATCGTCTATCCTTCATTTTGCACTTACCATTTTAACAAAAACAATGTTTGCGATAAGAAAAGTGCAACACCAACGATAAGTGGTCCGAATGTGATTGAGGAAGGACTTCGTTCCACATTCATTCCAATTTTTGTGATTGTTTTTGCAAAAAACGTGCACTTAATCTAGATGAACATCTACAATTAATTAAAAAATATAAACACAAAGGGACCCCATTTGCCACCAGTAGGCATCAGTTTTTGTTGCAGCCACTGCCCCGCACAGAGGTAAGTAAACAAACAAATAAATTAAACGAATTTCGTTGCGCGTGCTGCATCTCATTTGGCAATGCAGCGCGCGCAACGAAATTCGTTTTATTTATTTGTTTGTTTGCTTACCTCTGTGCGGCCATATTCCGTAGTTTACTACCCCCCACCCTACCCCTCCCCCACCCCCGCGTCACCGCTCGGCAGCACTCCCACCACGGGCCGCTACTGTTGCAACTACTCATGTTGTGACACAACACAGTTCAGAATGTTGAATCCTCCCATGGTGAGCCCAGAGTACCTATGTGCTTCTTGCTTTATTTCTAGTCTGCAGTAATTGAATGTTTCTGGTCTCAAAGAAGGATGATAGGTCCAGAAAAGCTGATGCAGTCATGACACCATCTCCGATGACGAACAGCATGGCCTGCTTTGTGTCTCGAAGAGGAGTTTCACGACTTCAGTGATTCTTAATCTGTGGACCGTGGACCTCACAGGTGTCTGCAACACATTCTCAGGGAGCCCATGGGCTAGAGTGCCTTACGATTTCCCGAGCTGTCTGTGGAAACTAGGGCCAAAGGTTAGCAATAATATTTTGTCAAAAGGAGGTCATCCTCATCAGTGAGAAAGCACATTTTACATTTCTCACATTTTACTTAATTTTCATCTCTAAGAGTATTATTTTTTTCAGCATAGTGTTTTTTCCTACAGTTTTTTTCATGCTGCATATTAATCTTGTACTGTGCATGTTGCGGCCTGGGTTGCTTATAGGTATCTCTGTGAGACCAGGTTGTGGGTCCGTGTTTTCAACAGGACATAATTGAGAGGTTTGGAGTTGAGGCAGAAGGCAGTTCAAGTTTCTCACAGTGCCTATCATTGGGTCATTAAGGTTTTCAGACTACTTGAGCATCCAGTAATTGGCCTCTCTGCAGAGTGCACAGAGCAATAATGGCACGTGCCAATTGTGATTATAAGTGAAAGTTATGTGAAGGAAGTACAAAGAGGAGTTTCACGACTTCAGTGATTCTTAATCTGTGGACCGTGGACCCCACAGGTGTCTGCAACACATTCTCAGGGGGCCCATGGGCTAGAGTGCCTTACGATTTCCCGAGATGTCTGTGGAAACTAGGGCCAAAGGTCAGCAATAATATTTTGTCAAAGGAGGTCATCCTCATCAGTGAGAAAGCACATTTTACATTTCTCACATTTTACTTAATTTTCATCTCTAAGAGTATTATTTTTTTCAGTATAGTGTTTTTTCCTACAGTTTTTTTTCATGCTGCATATTAATCTTGTACTGTGCATGTTGCGGCCAGGGTTGCTTATAGGTATCTCTGTGAGACCAGGTTGTGGGTCCGTGTTTTTAACAGGACATCATTGAGAGGTTTGGAGTTGAGGCAGAAGGCAGTTCAAGTTTCTCACAGTGCCTATCATTGGGTCATTAAGGTTTTCAGACTACTTGAGCATCCAGTAATTGGCCTCTCTGCAGAGTGCACAGAGCAATAATGGCATGTGCCAATTGTGATTATAAGTGAAAGTTATGTGAAGGAAGTACAAAGCTGCTGGAATATTGGCAGGTCCATAGTGTTTATATTTGAATGGGTGTGTTCTATCCTGTTTTGTATATGGGGAGGTGGTGAAGTGAGTGAGATACCAGGAAGTTTGAGCAGAAGAGAGTGAAAAGAGGGTGCAGAAGAAGAAAGCGATGATGTGTGAAACATGAAAATGGAGGATTTCAGAATGTTGTGGGGATCGAAGGTCCTGAGGGTTCGATATGGTCTTGCACAAGTCACTCATCAGAAGGTTTCAGTACTTGCGTATCGGCTGACTGGCCCTCAAGTGGATATCCTCCTTCCTCACAGACAGAACTCAATGAGCTAGACTTCCCACCTACTTCTCAGACCCCAAGAAACTCATTTGCGGAGTCCCTCAAGGATCGTTGCTCAGCCCAAAACTCTTGAAAGTGTATATGATGCCCCCTGCGGACATCGCCAGTGCCCATGGCATCAACATAGTATCCTATGCCAATGACACACAGCTCATCCTCTCTTTTACAGTCTCAACTGGTACTGCCAAAGCAAATTTTCCCAACTGCATGAGCAACGTTGCTGCTTGGATGAAAAACAACTGCCTCCACCTCAACACAGACAAAATCGAAGTCTCAATATTCGGCAATAACCACTCCCCCTGGGACGCCTCTTGGTGGCCATCTGAACTTGCCCCCACCCACCAACGTCTGTGGAGCATGCCAAGAAACACGGGATCATCCTGGACACCAACCTCTCCATGAGCAGACAGATCAATCTCCTCATCCTGCTTCCACATCCTGTGAATGCTACCCAAGATTTTCAATAGGATCCCACTGAACACCAGACGAACGCTCACCCAGTCTCTTAACACAAGCAGACTTGATTACGGAAACGCCCTCTACATCGGAATCCTAGCCTATGTCCTACGCCGTCTCCAAACCACCCAGAATGCCGCTGCCAGACTCATCCTGAAAATCCAGTAAAATAACCACATCTCTCCATACCTCATCAATCTCCACTGGCTTCCAGTCCAGTGAAGATGTAAGTTCAAGCTACTCACCCACGCCTACAAAGCTCTCCACAACAATGGTCTAATTTAACTCAACCATCACCTCAACTTCTACCAACCCACCAGACCTTCAATCTGCGTCCCAGGCAAGACTTCACCTCCCGCACATCAAGAAGACCAGAAGTGGAGGATGTTCCTTCTCATACCTCGCAGCCAAGTCCTGAAACACCTCAGAACCCGTCCTCCCTTATTGACTTCCAAAGGAACCTCGAGACATGGTTCTTCCAGATGAAACAGACATGATCTCCTCATCCCCTCTCAGGCCTGCCGAACTCAGTGACTTGATACCCTCACGGGTGAATAGGCGCGCTCTACAAATTCACATAACTTAACATAAATACTTTGCATATTATGTCTAAGTTAGGCCTGACTGATTTTGTGCCAAGCTACCAGAGGGTTAAGCACAGGTTTTTATTTTTTTGAGGAGTTTTATATAGCGTGAACTTGAGCCGAAGGTATCAGGTATCAGAGAGCTTTACATGAGCACCAGTTGCATTAAACAAGGACACATTCATTTTTGGTAGGCACAGGGAAATTGAGTTATTTGCCCAGAATCACAGGATGTTGAGCGTCATTGCCGAGACTCGAACCTGGTTCCCCAGGTTTGAGATCGGCTGCCCTAGCCGTTAGGCCACACCCTCTCCCCCAGGCTACTTTTGTGACTTTTGTGGTTCACCCTGACAAGGATTGTGACTGTTGTTTGAGAGGGGCTCACACCCCCCTCAACTAACAACCCAATTTGTCACATATTGGTTGTTATTACACAATAAAATAAATAATAGTATGTACAAATTATGATGTATATGCAAGTTCACAAACCCCACTGCCACAAATCTAGATGCCACAATATCTCTAAATTATGGGCTTGAATTAAAAAAAAATCTAATTGAATCACTCCAAACAATAAAAGGCACTACAGTGACATTAGAATATTGTCACACAAATTTGGTACCATTTTGTGCCGCAGTTTTTGATTTAGAGGGGACTAAGAATTACACTGGAACTGTCAAACAGAAATGCAGCATTTGCCACCCAACCTGCAAGCACTCTGACTGCTTAATCTGCATGAAACTCTCCAAGATCAATTTGAGGGGAATCTATACTATTTTGGAGCAATTTGTTTAGATTCATGTAAGGGGCCCCTCTACTGGAAAAGATCTGAACCAATGGTGCCAGCAATTGCATTACCCCACTCATTAGACCTTTTCAAAGGTACTTTCTTTTGAAAGAGATCTTGGAAAGAATTGACCTGGTAGTAAAAAAAAAGGGAAAATTTTGTTATGGTCAGCCATTCTGAAACATGTTAAATGTCCGTACTGAAGTCAGAGAAAACACAACCTTGATTGTTTTGTGCATGCTCACATCTGCTAATATGAAAGTCTTACGATATGCTAGACTAAATCGGAAATCGTTCATGTATATATGGATTGATGATCACAGTGGTGGCCGCCACAAAACGAAAGTGGGGAGTTGGGGGATGGGGAATTTAGGGGAAAATAATAATTTAAAAACCGTACCTTTCGCTGGCTCCAATGCCGACGGCCACCTCGATGCTCTCCCAGCAGTCTCAGTGAAAGCACATGCTACCAACCCAATCCAGATGCTGCTCTCATGCTATGACAACACTGCTAGGATTGGTCTAAGCGGCCTGGTCTACCACTCAAGCAGTACATGGGAGCCTGTGGCTTTACTCCAATGCAATGCAGCTGGATTGGAGAAATAGAAGAACGTATGTCTGTTTGGCTGGTCTAAGACGGCCGAACAAACCGTCATGCGCACTTTTAAGCGCCCAACTCTCCTCCCTCTCATGGCTCGGCCCCACCCTACATGCATTCCAAAGCCAGAGCCAGTCATAGAAAAAAACATTGATATTGTTTTATTATCATTTTATTTTTCTGTGACGAGTGGGGCAACTCTCCTCCGCCATTACAGAAGAGCCGCTGGTGGATGATCATGTATCATTATCTCACCTGGAGAACACACTTTACAGGTATTATGTGATGACAGATAATTAGATGATGTCTGGATCATTTTAAATGAGTTGTATTGTAACTAATGGTATAGTATTTGATTGGAAGTGCATTTAACCCCCCCATTCAACCTTCCCTGCCATGAACAACCTCCCTTCACTGAGTTCTAAATTACTTGAAATGTTTCTCTCCTTCGTAATTCTACCCTTAGTTATTCATTTACAATTTATAATTTACATTTACAATTTACGAATATCACGCTTGGCAAATTACTGTTAAAATAAAGATGCAGCCATGTATGTTGACAGAAATGTATCAACATATTTAACAAGTATTTATGTTTTTAATGGCAAATGTTTTTCAGTAGAGTAACCAGGGTGCCTAAGGATGCCTTACCCTGTCCCTCAGTTAAGGATGGTCTAAAACATGTGTTCAGTGCATTTGTGAAAGCGAAGAATCTAAGGTCCAAATAAGACAATGCTTGGTTTGTAGTTTGGGGCTTGACGACTCATGGAGACTCTTGCAGCAGATGAGTGATTATTTTCATCTTTAATTTAAGGTTTTAACCCTTCATGGAATTCCCAGTTATCTGAAGTTCAAATGTTGAATGCATGCATAAACCACCTGCTGTCAGCAGGTGCTTAATATATACTGTGGACTTTGTATGATGGAGGTGGATCCAGGTGGGTGTGTAGAAGGGGAAGGAAGGGGAAGCTAAGTTCTGGAACATTGCATGCTCCCCTGCCAGAAACGAACATAGAGAAAGATATTTTGCTGATGCTGCTTCCAAAGCCTCATGCATTTTTTTCTGATAGAATTAAAATTAGGTCTGGTGTTCCAACACCCGGGAAAATGTGTGCTAGAACACCAGCCCACTCACTTTGAGTGTGTTTCTAGTTATCTTGTTTGTTTTAGAATATTATGGGGCATATCAGCAAGGCGGCGCTATGAAATTATCGCCGCTTTTGCGTCCATTTTCGGGCGAAAAGCGGCGATAATTTCATCGCCGTATCAGCAAAGACACGCTATCGCGTGTTTTGCTGATTTAGCGCTCTACAACAACGCCAGCTTTGCATCTCTAATGAGATGCAAAGTGGGCGTTCCATGCCAAAATAACTGGAGAAATGTCGCTAACCGACATTTCTCCAATTATCAAGCTGCACGCAAACAAGCAGAGCGATAAGAAAAGTAGCGATAACCACAGTTATCGCTACTTTCCTTACGCCTGCTTGTAATCTGATTTAGCCATGTAATCCAATGGGAGGTGGATTACATGGCTAAAACCACCCTGCCCTATCAGCAAGGTATCGCTGGTCGCAGTGCGATTATCGCTGGATTTCCAGCGATAATCACACTGTTTTCCAGCTAACGCATGGATTCCTATCGCTATGGAGATAAGCGTTGCTGATAGCACGCTATCTCCACTGTAGAATCCAGCGTTAGCCTGCGATAATTATCCTCGCGCTAAAAGCGCTGAGCGATAATTATCGCAGGCCCTTGCTGATGTGCCCCAAAGTGACTATAGTTGGAGACACTGGTAATCATAACATAGTAGTAGAATATAGATGAAACAGCGCTTTTCATTTTTCACCTTTTTTTCTGTTTTTATATATTTAGAACGACATTAATAAATTCGTACTTAATTTACCATAGAAGAAGATTTATCTCAAAAAAACATATTAAGATGTATGTCAAACACAACAACAAATCGGTAAGAATAGCATCACTGAGAAACATTTCACCTCTTCTGGTACGAACCTATGCTTTATAGAACTCACACACCATTGACTATGGAGCAAGGGCGTGTATTGGAGCATGGCAAGCAAAAGAGCGCCAGCCCCGGGTGAGAGAAAAATGCACCATATCTTTTAAGACATGGCACATTCTTTCTCTCTACCTTTGACACAAGGCAGTGCAGCAAGATTTGTTGCTGCACTGCATTGTGTCAATTATTAGTAAACCTGGGCTTTGGTGAGACCGATATGTACTTTGTAACTATTCATGTGACACGGCACAGTTGGGAATGCTGAATTCTCCCACGGTGAGCCCAGAGTACCTATGTGCTTCATCAGCAGTAATTGAATGTTTATGGTCTCAGAGAAGGCTGATAGGTCCTGAAAAGCTGATGCAGTCATGACACTATCTTCGATGTTGAACAGCATGGCCTCCTTTGTGTCTCGGAGAGCAGTATCACTACTTCAGTGATTTTTAACCTGTGGACCGCGGACCCCACAGGAGTCCACAACACATTATCAGGGCACCCATGAGTTAGAGAGCTAGGCAAGTTACAGTGAAGCTTCTCGTCAGCAAGAAGTAGTGCAGTGGTTCTGAACCTGTTAGCTTCTAAGGACCCCTACTAAATCACTAAAGGAAGCCAGGTACCCCTAGCCCCTTTTCACCGTACAACATTCTGAAATCCTCCATTTTCATGTTTTACACATCATCACTTTCTTCTTCTGCACCCTCTTTTCACTTTGTTCTGCACATACTTCCTGGCATCTCACTCACTTCACCACCTGCCCACACATGCAATTTGTATGGGGACATGGTGAAGTGAGTGAGATGCCAGGAAGTATGTACACAAAAGAGTGGAAAAAGGGTGCAGATTGTAAATTGTTACAAAAATATAACTTAGCCATCCTCTGCAGACAAAACAAATATTAAAAAACTGTAAATTAGGAGCTACTTCCTTTTCCCTGTGTTTCCACTCAGCTCCAGAAATTCAAGTTAGCCTTAGACGAAATACCCCATTTGCAAGCACGTGAAATTTGCCTCCTTTTCTTAGGCAAAGAATGTGTCCATTTGCACACAAACTATATTGCTTAGGAAAACAAAGGCTTACTTCCCACTGAGGACACCAGCAGCAAATAAAGGAGATCTGCCAACCTATTACATTCTAGATTGGCTTGTAAAATGCACAGATTGTGGAAGAAGAACAGCAAGTATCCTTATGTTTATAGTAAGTGAAAACTCCAAAATGACTGACTTCAGCTATCTTATATACTTATTAATGAGTTTTTCAGCCTCTTTGCAGCACTGAGATCACCATGAGGTGCAGTATATCCATATACTGGAATCCAGGCCCTTGATAACTTTACCTCTATAATTAAGGATAAGACCACACATGTGTAAATGAGTCTTTGCCCTTTTTCAGAAGGAGCACTCCAGACCAAAGACCTAGGCCAGTTATGTTTCCTCTAAACAGGAACCCAAGCAAACTTAAATGTGGTTCAGTCTTTCAAAGCCTCATCATTGTAATGTAATGTAATTGTAATTTATAGAGCTTAGCTCATGCCTGGGGGCGTCTTGGCGCTATAGAAGTCCAGCTCAATAAACTGTAGCTGAAGACCCTATAGCTTAGTGAATGTGGACATATGCCTTAGGAGGGCTCTCTGATACAACACAACAGTGTCTGCCTAAGGTGCCAGACTTGATAGGGAAGGAAATTTACCTTGGCTTTATTTAGTGGAAGATGACAAAGTACTGTAACATGAATATATTAATGTCCTTTCGAAGCCTGGACTAAAGACAGCTCTATATGTCTTTTCACCCTTTTATAGCAAAAAAATATATAAAAATACATACATATATACGATAAAGAGAGACTTTGGGCAAGCTCTCTTCACCCATTGGTCCGTTCAGATGTCATTCATGTTTCGATTTCTGACACCACTGCATAGAGCATGCGTCAGCAACAGTTCAGCCCACTTCAGCCTTTGGTACTCTTGCACTATGAATGACAGCATTTTTCCTGATGACATCTGCACATCCCCCTAAACCCAAGAGCCAGGGATGATGGGCCATTATTTTCTTAGTCACGCTTGTGTATTTAAGCTATGTCTTCCGGTTACAGTAATTCAAATCCACAACTAATTTTTCTTTCTTTGTGTCAATAACAATCATATTTTCCGGTGATGTTTGTAAAATTAAATAGGGTTTCTGTACCTGACGTGCTTGCAAGCACCATGCTGTTCTATTAAAATTATATGCAATTTTTTTTTTTTAATTTGCACTGCAAGTATATGACTACCTCGTTTAGGCAGTGGTATGCTTTTTCCATTCTATTTTAGGTCTGGAGACAGCTTTAGCTATAGAAAATGAATACTTGTGTACATACATACAGTGGCTTTCATTCCAATTTCTTCCTCATTGTCTGTTAAAGTGCTGAGGACAAGAGTTTACAATTTATTCTGTCATATTTTTCGCACACTGCTCATTCATATGCAGTTAGCCTCCGTGCACATTTACAATGTTTAGGTTATTGGTGGAAGAAGCACACCTTAAACATCAATTCTTAATGTCAATTGAGTCACAAACAGAATGTGATATATGCTAATGAGTTCATCTCAAGCAGAAAAAAAGGGGAGACAGTAGTTTTATCTTACGAGACAAGACAGCACAAGTAAGTGGGTCTCATTTTTAAAGACTAGTTCTCTATTTTCTTGTTTCATGTAAGGCAACAACCACAGCCAACGTGTTTAATCCAAAAACATTGTGACTTCTTCAGGGCTGTTAAAAGACATGACAAACAGTTCCTAAGATTAACACTTGATAAGGCCGGATTCCTCAGTACAAATTACTAGGAACCCTCGGTCGACTGGATCTTTATTACCTGCTGAGAAGTGTAAAGGGGAGAAACAATACATTTGTTCCAAACTGGCATGAGAATCCAAACGTTGGGAAAACTAATTTATGCAATATCAGAATTCGCATCTTACTCAAAACTGGAGGTTTTGGGACCGTGATTGTCAGCACTCCTTCAACTTCAAGTCCTGGAACTATCAGTCCCACATCAATTTTCAGTAGAGGATTCCTGCTGATCACTCGCACGGACCTCAGCCTCCCGGAACTCACTACTCCCGGCATCAGTTACTACGTAAGTCCACTCCGGGGCAGCGTATCTCTGGCAAAGCACTCTTGTCCTTCTCGACCTTCTCAGGCCTCCTTGGGCTTGCTCTTCTTCACTCACTTCTGATTCGGTTGTCTCAGACACAGGGGCAAGATCTCTTTCAAGAGCCAATCGTAAGTTCAACCTTCTCTGTCTTTCAAGCCACAATTCTTTTGCTCTGTCAGCCCTTTTGCTCTCCTCTCGAACACTCTGCACACCACTTCCTTTGGCTGAGTCTGACTCTATATCACCCGCAACGTTACCTTCGTCCTCAGAGTCAATACCTGGGTTGTGTGTAGCGTAACCCTCCTCAGCCTGGTCTGGTGAGCAACCAGCTTCGTCAGCAACCCTCACAGCTTGGATTGTCCTCTCTCGTGGCCCTGCCGCCACAGCTGGATTTTCATTCTCGAGAGGAGCTGTTTCTTCCAAGGGTTCTGAAACTCGGCGGGTGTGGGAAGCATGTATGCAGTTCGGCAACCCTCCGCACTTCACCGCTGTGTTCATTACAAGTGTCACCTGGTAAGGGCCACGCCACCGAGCATCCAAACAGCTCTTCCTCACGTGCTTACGGACAAGCACCCAGTCACCCGGGCACAGGTCGTGGCAGAGATCTCTTGAAGCCGGAACAGCAGCAGCTTCCACCTGCTGAGACATAGAACGGACCACATCAGCTAGTCCTTTGCAGTAATCAAGGATTAAGTCATCAGTGATGTTTATCAAGGCTGAAAATGGTATTGCTGGCAACCACATCGCCCTCCCCATAAGGATCTCATGCGGGGAAAGACCGGTCCTCCTATCTGGGACACTACGAACACTCATCAACACCAGAGGCAATGCATCAGGCAACTTCAGAGATGTAGACAAACACACCTTTGCCATCCGTGCTTTCAAAGTTCATTAATCTGCTCTACTATCCCAGAAGCCTCTGGTCAATAGCTACAATGGAGTCTCTGATCAACATTTAAAGCAGCGCAAAGCAATTTCATGATCTCGCTGTGGAAGTGTGTTCCTCTATCCGATTCCAACAAAGTTGGAAAACCGAACCTTGGAATCAACTCTCTCAATAATAGCTTCGCTACTGTAAGGGTGTCACACCTTCGTGTTGGGTACGCGTCCACCCATCGTGAAAAAACACACACCACCACTAAAATGTACCTCAGTCCGCTGCACCTAGGCATTTCGATAAAATCAAGCTGTATTCTATTGAAAGGCCCTCCCGACCTCCCAATGTGACTCAGTGCAACCACAGTTTTCTTTCCAGCATTCATTTGTTGACAGGTAACACACCTATGACACACTGCTTCAGCAAACGCACAAAACCGTGGATTGTACCACGTTTGTCTGAACACTCGCACCATCGCATCTCTTCCTAGATGCACAGCACCATGAATTTGCCTTGCCATCGGGCTCAATAGGTCATCTGGTAACACTGCTCGACCATCACTTGAAACCCAAATGCCAACATCCCCCTTCTCACACCCTGATCTGATCCATACATCTCTTTCCTGATCTGAAGCTCCTTCCTGCAGGCTCTTGAGTTTCTCCCAAGTGTCTGCCATGGCTAACATCATGCTGAGCTTGGCTCTCTCCAGTGTAATCTCCAGTAAATATGCACCCTTGTTCAGCGCAAAAACGTGCAATTTCATCCGCGTACTTATTTCCGATAGAAACAAAATCCGTCCCCCTCCCATGTGCAGAGCACTTTACCACTGCTATTTCCCTGGGACATTGCAATGCTTCTAACAGTTGTCTCACATATTCTCCATTTCTGATGGGAGATCCAGATGATGTCAAGAAACCCCTCTGAGACCATAGCTGTCCAAAGTCATGAACCACACCGAACCCATATTGGCTGTCGGTGTAGATGGTGATTCGGATCTGATTAGCTGCCAAACAGGCACGAGTCAAGGCAATGATTTCGGCCACTTGTGCGGAGTATACTCCTTCTAGGCAAGCAGCTTCAACCACTCCAGTAATGGTACATACAGCAAACGCTGCTCTCAAGTGACCCACATTGTCTCTTAAACATGAACCATCGACAAAGAAAATTTCATCAGGGTCAGACAGAGGTTCATCAACAATGTCAGGTCTCGGTTTGGTGCAAAGTTCAGTCACATCAAGACAGTCATGGTCTTCACAATTTTCATCATCTGCATTTGGCAATGGCATCAATGTAGCAGGATTTAAAACAGAACACCTTTTCAGAGTCACATTCTCCGCGTCAAGTATGACTTGCTCCTAACGTGTGAGTCTATTGTTTGTCAGTTGCTGTGTTTTAGTCCTTGTCATCAAAAGCTCAACAGAATGTGGAACATATACCGTTAATGGGTGCCCCATAACAATGCTTTCACACTTCTCAATGCTGACACCCGTTGCAGCAACGGATTTGAGACATCCGGGCAACGCTGAAGCTACTGGATCTAAAGTAGCTGAAAAGTAGGCAACTGGTCTACGGACACCTCCATGACTCTGAGTCAGGACTGACAATGCACAACCTTCTCAATCATAACAGAACAATGAAAAGGACTTGTTGTAGTCAGGCATTCCCAGAGCCGGAGCACGACATAAGCCCTCAACTCCAAGAACGCAATCAGACAGTCATTGTCCCATGGTACCGGATAACTCATGTCCTTATGCGTCAGCCTCTGCAGAGGCTTCGCCTTCAATGAGAAGTTGGGAATCCATTGGCGACAGTAACCAACCATTCCCAAAAACATTCTGACTTCCTTCTGAGTGGTAGGCACAGTCATGTTCATGATCGTCTCAATTCGATCTGGTGACACTTTTCTCTTGCCTTTCTCAATTCGATGACCTAAGTACTGAACCTCACTCAGACAGTACTGCAACTTGTTTGGGGACACCTTGTGTCCATTCTCCCCTAAATGATTCAGTAAGGCAATCCTGTCAATCCTGCAAGCATCCTCCGTTTCTGACGCGATGAGGAGATCGTCAATGTACTGCACGAGAACAGAATTCTGTGGCAGTACAAGACTCTCAAGATTCTTCTTCAAGATCTGATTGAAGATTGATGGACTCTCTGTATACCCTTGAGGGATACGACACCATGTTAACACACGATCTTCCAGACAGAAAGCAAACAAAAATTGGCTCTCCTCGTGCAAGGGTATCGAAAAGAATGCTTGGCACAAGTCAATCACCGTGAACCACTCGGCTTCACATGGAATCTGGAATAGTATCACTGATGGATTCGGTACCACTGGACAACACGGAACCACAATCGCGTTGACCTTTCACAGGTCTTGCACGATTCTGAATTTCCCACTTGGTTTCTGCAATCCCATGATGGGTGAGTTGCATGGACTGCCCATTATCTCCTTCAGAATTATCTGCTGAATCATGGAATCGTTTACAGGTTTAATCCCTGTGATCGTTTCGGGCGACAGATTATACTGGGGTGTTCTCGGAAACTCAACATTTTGCTTGACCTGGATCTTAACTGGCTCAACACCTCTGATCAATCCAATCTCTTCTCCTGTAAAATCCCACACATCCAATGAAACAGAGTCTCTTAAGTCAAGTGGAAGCTCTTCCACTGTTAACATAGGATACATCTCTATGCAAAAATGCTGATTTGCAACCTTGAAGGTGGCATCATCATCATTTGTCTGTAATTCCACTCCCTTAGGGGTGCAATAGATGGTACAATTCAGTTTGCACAAAAGATCACATCCCAGCAACACAACAAATTGGTGTCAATCTCGGAAAGTTCCTATTCTCACAGGAATCGGCTCAGTCAATGGGTTAGTCATCTTCTTATTTGCCACTCCTACTACTTGGATTGATTGTCCTGAGAGGGGTAGGTTGGGAACTACTGCAGCTCTCACAGTAGAACGGGTAGCACCAGTATCAACCAAAAAGGTGGTGGGATGACCGTCAACATTCGCCTCTACAAACGGTCCCCTCTGGTCTACCTCTAAGACTGCCCCAAGAGTGCAGCCTTCCTCCCCCCTCAGGCACCGTCGTGTCAACGGGTCTGAGCTGTAATCATCACAATCCTCGAAACGGGGCATCTGATGGTACGTTCGATTTCCCTGCGGAATTCTCGGAGGTTGCGGAACTTGCACCTGCGGGCACAATGTCCCCCCTTGCATGGACCTGGGTCACTGTATTGATGACCTCAGATACCTGCACCGTCTCTCCCTCTTGTTGCACTTGGTTCGCTGGATTCGATCTACACTCGCGCTTCCAATGCCCGATCTTGTGCCAAAAGTGACACGCAGTTGTCTTTTTCAGTGTTGCCACATCCATCCCTGTCTTAGGGTCTATAGGTTTCCCCCTTCCCATTCTGGGTCCCTCCTTGATTGTTTCCCTGTCTTCTCCCTAGCGTCCCTCCGCTTGGCTGTGTCTGAACTTCCCTGTCAGCGTTTTGCATTTGGACTAGCATTAGCTTATCTTTAAGCTTCCTGTGTTTCGAATCCACTTCATCGCTGCAGTACCTGGCGTACCGCAGTATTTCGTCCACCGACTTGTTCTACGAGCAGATCAAATGCTGCTGAATCATGAAGCTGATTTCTGATCTCAGACCCAAGAGACGAACTTGGAAACAAATTGTCCCATGTCTTTGGGGTCTAACGTGTCTAGCCCACTGTACTGCTTAAAGGCTTGTAAGAGCCTCTCGTAATATTCATGTACGGACTCTTTTGGTTCCTGGACAGTTCGATCTATCTTAACCGAATCAATGTCTTGTGGTGAAATTTTGGATTTCAGCCATGTAATTACTTGCTCAAACTTTTTCATAACAGTTGGTGAAGGACCATTGGTAACAGAATCCCTGTCTGGTTCAGAAGTTGGCCAATCAACTGCAACTTTACAAGCTGCCCAGAAATCGCTTGGTACTACAATAGCAAACAATGTGTTCAGGTCAACCCACAACACCTTTGAGATTTTAACAAATCGATCGACCTGCTTGTACCACTCGACAGGTTTCTCTATCAGCCGAGGAAACTCGTTTGTAAACGCTGCCAAATCGACTCTACTCCAAGGCATATGCACATATCCTCCATTTTGTACCTCTCGCAAAGGAAAATTTCCCACTCCTATCATCCGCCCTCCTGGAGGTGGTGTCTCTCCTGCGCTCTTTTTTGTTGCTCTTCTTTTTGGACCATCTTTCCTCCCATTTGTCAAGCATGCTCCATGCACGTATCCCTACAATCAATTCTCGAATGTGAGTTTTCAGCCCTATCACTCTCTTCTCTTCCAATTCCTGGTCACTGTACTGCAACCTGTGACTTCCCTGCAACATCTTAGTTTTGGACAGATCCACCTCGTGTCTCTTTGCCAAGTCTGTCAGTTTCTCATGCGCTGATCTCGCCTTGCGAGTTACATCTTTTGCTACAAACAGCAACTAGTCTGGTCCATAAAGCTCTACTCTTTCCAATGGCAGGTTCCCACTAATTATCTCATCTACCTCAGCTTTTAACCTCATCACATCCAGCATCTTGGCTCTTATAGCAGTTCTAAGCATTCCTCGACTTGCTGCACCACTTGACTCTTCATTCTCACTGCTCTGATCCCCACATCGGTTCCCTTCCACTATGTTCTCTAGGACTGGTCGGCTTCCTGAATTCCCTCGATCCCAGTCTCCTGTCATCCTATCATTAGGGTTTCTCACTGGGGGTTCCCACATCCTTATGTCAGATCTTGAATCGGCCAAAAACCTCGGTCTCGCCATTCTTACGTCTCCCTGTTCCGTAGAAGAGTCTGCAGTGGCTGGCAAAGGCGTACTCAATCTTGATTCCATGGGCCTCGTAAGGTGACCTATTCCACTCACTATGCCACTCCCTCCTGAGCCAGTCCCTTCTCCTGCTACTGATCGTGCTAGACTTCCATTTCCTTCCTGATCTGGGTCATATACTGACACTGTGGGGCCGATGGTAACCGGTACTGTAAGAGCATCCGGTAGCCTTGTAACAACTGTAACTCCATTAGCTTCGATGCTTGCTGGTGTATGTGTTCCCATCCCGTCTGTTCTGGTTGATATTCTTCCGACTACTCTCGCACTAGGTTGAGTCTGCGATTCTCCAGTTCCCTCTGTTGATACTGCCTTTCCCTCTACGGAATTTGGATTATATGGAGGTGGTCTTTCTGATAGCAGTCTATCTAGCAAGCTGTCATCTGTGTCACTATCGTCTTCCTCACCCCACTTCTTCTGGGCCTCTCCTACTTTTATCATCAACGGAAATAGCCTATCCCCTTCAATAGTTTCCACCCTCCATCTCTTCTCCAATGCGTCCCATCGCGCATCCTGAAACGCCCTGATTGACTTTTTCACCCTTTCCTGACTTCTGTCTCTTTTCCTATCATGTGCTGCTCTTATCCATGCATGTAGCGCCTCAAACTGTGTTGGTCTGGGTAAAAATCGCAATGAGGACATTACCGTTTTCAATTGGTACAACACTTCCAACCTGAAAGTGCCATAACGCGGAAAAGTCAATTCTCCCTCATTTTCAGTCATTTTATGCAAATTTTCAAGCCAAATTATAGTATGCAATCCCACATTCGTAGCCATATAATGGGCTGGGGTATCCTCGGGTGGAGCTTCTTCTCCCCCCCGAGTAACCACTCGTCTGTCTCCTCTACACATATCTCGTAAAACTTTAAAACATTTCATGATGAAATCAACGTTTTCTTCACTTGTTTTCACTCGACTTCTTGATGACAATCCACCAATACCAGCGCGGCTTCACACCAACCGACCTATCACAGCGCGACACTCTCTGACGTCACTCTTCCTCCTCATGCAGCAGTTCCCCTCCTTTACAATTCGTCTCTCCACACTCACACGTCTCACTCATGCTCTGAAATAACTGTTTGTCCACCAAACGACCGAACAGTCACTTCCCTGACTGCCTGTCCACAAAACGACCGGACAGTCTCGCAATTGTCGACCTCAATTCTGGCAACCGTCTGTCCGCGAACGACCGGACAATTGCCCCAGACTATCTGCCCATGAACGGCCGGACAGCCATGTACTTAATCGATAGGATCCAATCACTCGATGTTCCACATGCAGTAACCCACGACCTGCGACGGTTACTCACGCACTCACACACACGTTTCCCTATCACCGGTGGGTTAGTCAACGACGTCTCATGACTCCCACAATCTCTGATCAGACAATGTCAACTCTGGGTGTCTTCTACACCACAATCTCTTATCCCGGGATATCAATAATCAAATCTCATAGACCGCACGCGTTCGGCCCGAAACCACAATCACTCAACTCTCATTCCAACTCCACAAGACAGCACACAATCAAAGCAACACCGCAATCTAGCAGACACACATCCCTGTTCATACTCACTCCACCACAAACTGCTGCTTCCGCCGCACCGTCACTCGCCGTCGATTTCCATCAAACGCCGTCGTCCTCCGCTCGCAATCCACTGGATAACCATCACTTGGGCTCTATGGGGATTCAATGACTACCCTTCTCTACTTCTCCCCTTACTACAGAGGTAACCATCCTCTCGCTACCAACTGATAAGGCCGGATTCCTCAGTACAAATTACTAGGAACCCTCGGTCGACTGGATCTTTATTACCTGCTGAGAAGTGTAAAGGGGAGAAACAATACATTTGTTCCAAACTGGCATTAATCAATTTAAGGAAATCTCGGAAAGATCACTGACTCCGAATTCCAAGTTTAGGGGGTTTATTACAAAACCAAAAAACATACAGACACCTCAGGACGAGGTTGTAAAAATACAAAGGTACTAATACAAAGTCCATCCTACGAACCTATCTAATCCGATATAGCATAAAGAGAATAAGCAATTCCAGGAATACTAAACAAGCAATGACTGCACCAACGTCTATATTAGTCTTCATTAGTATCTGTAAAGGAGATCCATTAATCTATCCCTACGCTGTTCTAAAGTGGCATCCCTACTTAACATTACCCAAGCAAAATCAAGAAAAAGGTGTCAGCTCGTGAAGACTTCCTCAGAAGTGCACTCACGTTGTAAAAGCCAGTCTAAGTCTTCATCCTAAGAATCGATCCCTTCCTTCTATCCTCTAACGGCTCTCTCTGCTCCCTCTCTTGTCTCTGACACTTCTGCCTCTCCTCCCTAGGGGCACTGTCCCTAATACAAAATGGACACTTAATGACCACGCCTCCTGAAACACCTCTTCTGGCCAGGCACCTCTCGTAGGTAACTTTCCACAAAACTTGTACTCATTCCAGCAACGGTTGGTGTGTCCTTGGGTCTCAGGCTTCTTCAGCACAACTCCCAATTATCGGCATTCCTGAGGACTTTGTAACCAATTTCTTCCATACCTAACTCCTAAAACAAAAGCGTTATTCTAACTAACGAGGACGGTGTCCTTGCACCTGCAACAGAAGCCTGAGAACAGAACAACCGTGCACGCACATGAATTTCGCTGACTGTCTCTAAATGAGAGCCTCACCAGGGGAAAATACATTTCGGGCCTACATAAACCAGCTAACATAAGGAAAACGAATAGGCCTTTCTTAACGCGAAGGAGCAAATACTCCATCTAGGCCTTTAACATCAACTTAAACACATTTAAAAGATTACATCTGCAAGAACTACATTTCATCACATTTAAACACAATTAATCACCTATGCGTTTGCAACTTCAACATGATGCGCGTTTAAATCTACTGCATTACATTACATATAACTACTTCATTATGCATTTGCAATGAACATCAAAAGTTACATAATTCCCTCTAAATGCCACTTTACGTTTCTTGAATGGCACGACTCATCTTAACATTTCATTTACCACTGATTATTACAACACGAGTTCTAACTAAGATTAGCGCACACATAAGAATATATGCGGGTACGGACTATTCATGGATATAATGTACCCCTACAATTTTCAGAATATCATTGCGCTCTATCACACTCAACATAAGACAATTTAACAACTAAAAACACAAAACTGACCCCAAGATTGTTTAGTACAAAATTTAAAACAATTCTTACAAAAAGGCAATTGGGCTGAGACAAATATTAGCAAGATGCAAAATAGCATTTATGTCTCTAAGATGATATTGGTGGTGCATGAGTACCGTGTTTCATTTATTATACATTGTATTGTAATAATCCCAATGCAACAAAGAACAAGAATAATCATTTATAAATTAGTCTATGTTATTGCGTGATGTCTTGTATATATTTGATTTATAACGATCTTATATTTGTGACCTAGAGTTTAACTAGACTTATCAGTAATTAGCCATTCTTTTTAACAATTTTCTTAAATTTAAACTTCAAGGATAAGTATGAAGTTGATCAGAAAGAAACCTCACATACATTTACAATGTATGCTCATTTAAAATGATTTTAATTTTCTTTAGTGTGCTTTGGTAGAAAAATGTTTTTGTAAAAGAATAACTACATTAACGTGTTAAGTGACTGATGGCTTTTAACTGAATATTAAAACATTTTTCGAATTACATGTGGTGTATGCATGAGGTGCAATATGGCTTTCACAGCGTTTCTTCATGTCTCCAATCTCTGAGTGAGTAGTTACAAAAACTTCCCTTCACCAGCAAAGGCAGGTTACCTCAGGCAGGGCTCACAAAAAGAAGCACAACCGCATTCTGGCCTGCCTTGGCCCAGTAATCCAGGGCACAGGCGAAGGGGAGGAAGTAAGGGAATCCTTAAGAAGCACACACTTTATCCGCAGGTGCTCTCGTCTTACAAAAGTTAATATCCTTGTTGTATAGGGGCATTGTTTGGAGCTACAGAGGCTTGTTGTTTGGCATCCACATGTTCCGTGATACCATAAATAATCTCGAAACACAAGTTTATCTTGGGTGCGTGACATTCCCCGCAACCTTCACCCCTCTTGGTTTTATCCCAAATTTCCAGCTGTTTCTCAATACGCAGTTCTCACTGCAAATTAAACAATGCCTAGTATTCATTTATAACAACCTGGGAAAAAGCTAATTCCAAGACCAACCTGGGACTCAAAACTGCGTGGGATACACACGGATGTGCACAAGGCGACAGCTATTGAACGAATACTGTACCCTACACCAGTGTCTGCCACATGTTGGGTCGCGAGGAGACGGTTTTTGGTGGTTTGTGAAAGACTAAGCAGTAATTAAAGATGCCTTTAAATTCTGTATTTGTCTTGTCACGTTGGCTGCGCTTCAATGACACAGGTCAAAATGGTGGGCTATGTCTTCTAACAAATTGCTGCTTATGTGTTTTTTAACATGGGGATTGGTGTTTATAAACGCTTCTCACTTAATTATGTGACAATCTTGCTGGGGGACAGAGAGTGTGAAAGGCAGTAGGATGTATTTTTTTGTAACACACAATAAAATGTAACTATCATTTGTGAGCAATATAGCTTTTCCAGTAAAACTGTATGCCTGTGCAAGTTTAGCGGCCATTTCAATGGGAAATACGCTGTCTGTAAATGACGGTGCACTAACACAGAGGGGCAGATTTACAAGCCCCTTGCGCCACTTTTGCGTCACTTTTAACATGGGAAAAGTGACGCAAAAGTGGCGCAAGGGCTTGTAAAACTGCCCCAGAATGCTTTAGTTACATTAAAAATCCCATGCCTCATATATATTAAAGCTATGTGGGCCGCAAAAATATGTCATGCTAAAAGGTAGGTTCTAAAAAGTTTGAGAAGCACTGCCCTATACAGATAGTAACGAACACTCAACCCATTGAGCTGTTTTACGGATAGCGGGGCATATTAGCAAGGGCACTATCACTGCTTTAGCGGCACTTTTGCCGCTAAAGCGGCGATATTCTTATCGCCCTATCAGCAAACTGTCTCTAACAGCAGTTAGCGACAGTTTTCGGGCATTAGCGCCCGTGTTTTTACCGCTGCATGTCAGCGATATTTATCGCTAATGACATGCAAAGTGGGCGTTCCGACGAACAAACCTGGGAAACACCCGCTAACAGGCCTATCGCCTATTAGCAAGGTGGCCATGGCCCCAGTTAGCGACGTGAAAAGTCGCGCTAACCGGGGTCATCGCCATTTATTTAACACCTGCAATTAGCAGGTGTTAGCCATATCTAACATGGGGGGTGGATTATGCTGATACGACCACAGGGTCGTATCAGCAAGGTTATCGCCGTTTTCCATGAAACATCGCTGGAAAACCAGCGATGTTTCATGGAAAACACCGCTATGGCTGGAATAATTATCGCCATAGCGCCAAATGTCACTAATACAGCGTTAGCATGGCAAATTATTCCGACGATAGCCGGCGATAAAAAAGTGCTCGCTAAACAAGTTTTGCGATGTTTAGCGCACTTTTTAGATAATATGCCCCAGCATTTTTTGTACATTTCCCCCAGCATATATTTTAATTTTCTCACGACATTTTATCCACAGCTGCATTTGCTTTAGAGCTTTTCTGTCAGGAACGTGGCTTTAAGGACAAGTTATTTAACATCCTTCCCCTAATGACGACCTGCAATTTGAAGTATAAAAATGTTTCACTACATAACATTGAAAGATGGATAAAGTGTACTGTAGGAGAGTTGACGTGGTTTGTATCCAGATTACACTATTCACAGAATTGTTCTGAAACTAAGGTGTATGGCCGGAGATTGCGAATCTAGTTAAGACAATCTACCTCATTAACTTAATTATGTATGTAGGCTATAGTTTGTTCGAAGATTGGGACAACAGCTCTGGGTGCAGGAACATACCTAGCCATTATATATTGCCTGATATGCATACGCAGTCATTCGCACTCCTACACTTGCAGGCACCAATGTTTGCTGTCGTGCACTCACCATCAGCGCTGGTGTTTGCCACATTTCCATTGCACCCAAACGCCGGACTCCTGCACCCATTCCTGAGCACATCAGACGCCATTCTCCCAGGTACTTGTGATGTCCAGGCCCCACGACGTCGAAGACCATGTCCCACCTCTTCACTGTCCCAACGTCACCGAGGACAGTGGTGAAAGTTCCTTGCCATTAGATTTGAGTGATCCAATGAGTTTCAAACATTGAGGTGCTGCCATTTTCCCCCAAGAATGACGGAATGCAACTGCCGCCATGGGGAGTCTGGAATAAAAACTCTTGTTTTAAAGTGCTTCAGTAATGGGTTTTATTCTATTGCTGTGCATTGGCAGGTGTTATGAAATAGCTCATTCTTTTAGTTTGTCAACATTGTGAGAGAAGCTTGCATCTCTGTTGTATAGGCCATGCATAACCTGTTCCCGAGGGAAGCTTGCGCTGTTGCTGTCTAGGCTGTACTTGTTGTTCCCCTTGTGAAGCGAGCCCGCCCACTGCTCCCTCTGTGCAGTGCTTGTGCTGCTTGTAACAAGTGTGGACCACTGTTACATGTGCCTTATCTATCTGTCCAGTGAGTAGGCGAATATGCATCACTGCTGCTTGGGCCGGTTCTTTACTGCTTGAGAGTGAAGTGTACACTGCTTCTTCCTACTCTGAGTCTATCCATATTTGTCTGGGAAGGTATACTGCTGCCCCCTGAGCCATAGGCTAGTCTTTGAGGGAATGGTGCACTGCTTATTCCTGTGCTCTGCCTGTTCAGATTGAGAGCAAGAGGAGATCGCACTGCTGTTAGTAGCAGTGTTCACTGTGTGCCACCGACATTTGCACTTATCATTGCGTCTTACTGTCAGATAACTATTTATCCCTACCAGAGCTGTCAATCAGTGACTGCTATAAGAAAAATGTATTGCAGTAGGCGCACAGATCTTAATATAAACATTAAAAAGTCACAAATGATGAATTTCTTGACTGAGTACTGTTTTTGTGGCAATAAATGTATAAAACACGGGAATGTAATTCAGTGCTAACACTTTCTTTTTAGGCCTGGCATAGGGACTGTTATAGCTGTATTTTCAGCATCATCTAATCAAAACACGAATGATTAAAAATACTTCGAGTTAGCCATTTGTATCTCTCGGTCTGTTTAGCAGCCATTCACATTTTGCTTGCACAGACCACAGCATAGGGCAATGGGTCATCCCGCTTCAGTCACTGACTCTGCGCCACAATGAGTGATGGCATTTTGCCTGAACATGTAGCACGTCTGGCTAAAAAGAACTAGCACTTTAGCGGCAGAGTTGGGGGACTCATACTTTACTTTATCGATGATTTTTAGTTCCCATTCTTTATTCTTGGTTTGCTTTTTGTTAGTCATCCTTTTGTGTAAATTATGTTTTCAGGTTACAGTAATTGAAGGTCAATAATACCCTTTCCTTGCATCAATAAGAAAAATGGTTTTCTGTGTATGTGTCAAAAAATAAAATGGTTCCCATACCTATTTTTAGTACAACAGCCTGCAAAGAAGCATACCTACTGTTTTATTAAAATTATATCCAATGGTTATTTTATTAATGTCATTTTTATTGCAAGCATATGACAGTTATGTTTTGACAGCAGCATTTTTTCTCCTTTTTATTTTTTGTGGCATATGCTTGCAATTAAAAAAATATCAATTTGACCAGCTTGCCAAGGCCAGACATTGTTTTTGTCAATGTTTCTCGTTTTGGGGCATGGGCTTGCAGTATTATTTAAAAAAAATATGAACAATTGAGCCAGATTTCCTAGACCACACTCTGTCTTTGCCAGAGCTTGTTGCCAGCATTGCCAGTGAATCACATGGTAATTATTTCACTGCTTTATTGAAATTCCATGCTGTGCAGACAGGCTTTTGCGAGTGATACCCAAATGGCGCATTATTGCCATCCCCCTGCTCTCTGTGCGGATACACATAATGTACACACTCCAGCCGTGCCTTTCCTGTCCAAAATGGAAGAAAATGAGAAAACGGCCAGCAAGATCCTTGACCTATGTGTATACTGCAGGGCACTAGTGCATATGAAGACTTACATTGGGGGCGTGGCTTATCCACCCGCAAGATGGCCGCGCCTTCTTGACGCTCCGCGGCTCGACGGAGACCAAGGCTCTTCACCGACAGTAGTCCGCTTCACTTCCCACCATGAAGCGGTTTATTTGATGCATGAGCCTCCAGGGCACAAATATTCTTCGTTTTGAGTTTCTGTGTGCCGTTGCTGCACATTCCTTTTCCGCGGTACGTTCTCCTCAGGAAATGGAGACGAGACCGCCATTTTGTCTTCCGCAACGCCCAGGCGATTAATCAGCACAATGCACCTGCTACATTAGCCGACCTTTCCAAGGTAAACAGGTTTTCTTCAGGGCATTACCTTGGTCCTGGCTGGTCCCAACACTGCTTTGTGCCCATAATTTGCTGACTGCCTCTATTTACTTCATGGGCTTTTCATGGTGTTGTCTTTTCTGGTGACTTATATCTGGGGTCCCATGTTTTAAGAGATATTGAAGTTTATTGCCCCTGTATTATAAATGTTTTTCACTAAAAGGCAAACAAGGTTTTGTGGTCTTCTACTGAGATTTCCTTGGAGAATTTTTTTGGTCCTCCCACGCAGTCGGCGATCCTCTACTTAACGGTTGTCCCTTTTGGAGATTTACACCCTTGTTTATGGAGCCCGGCCTTTCGCCTGGTCAAAGGATCATTACCACCAACACGTCTTGTGTTTGCAAGGACTCAACCACTGCCTCAAAAAGACAGAAGAAAGAGCCTAACTCCCCTACAAAGTCCCCATTGCCTCTAACCCTAGAGGATCTAATGGAAGAAATAAAGCTTATGAAACCTTTTGTTATTGATACCAATGCTAGTGTAACATCCAATAAAATTATGATGACTCTTTAGTTGCTGTGTTCCAGATGTAGATTTATTGTTGATATGAAGTCATAGGATAAATAGACACAGCATATAATTAAGATAGTAGAATCAAGTAAAGGCCCCACCGGGAGCAGCTGCCCTGCTGCTCAGCCTCCAAGGTAACTGACAGTACACTCAAACATACACAGATAGAACTAAGAATGACATCATAGAGACAGGCTGAGCAGCAGAGTACAAGAGACTAAGAAAGGACAAGGAAAGAGGAAAAGCAGGATGCAACACACCTTCCCCCTTTAACCGAAAAGATGAAGAAGATAAAATAGAGAGCAGAAGAGCAGAAGGAAGAAAGAAAATCAAACGCACAAAAATAAACACCAAAGGGCGAAGGTACCAAGGATTGTACCAACACCATGAGCTAACAAAAGAATGCAAGCATGACTAAACGTGGTAAAGTCCACAAGGTGACCAATCCTAAAAAAGATAACTGAACACTTCAAAACAAATAGAGCAAGAATGGTACAGTACCTCCAATAATAAATTTGAACACCGAATGAAAATGGAAAACCCATTTTTCACCGGACGAATGGAACTGAACACCTCAATGTAAATTGAGCAATAAAGGTTCAGTACCGTCAATCATAAATAAAATTTGAACACCTCTAACAAAATAGAGCACCAAAGTGGTTCAGCATACATAAACACCAACAGAATTGAGCCCCAGGCTCATCACCAGTATATTTAAATAGAACTGAGTATCTCAATAAGAATAGAACACCTCTAGCGAAGTAGAGCACCTAAGTGGTTCACAACATGTAAGCATAAATAAACTGAGCACCCCTATGGCTCATCACACACACTGACCCCTCTGTGGCCCATCACTAGTAAGCATAACCCAAACTGAGCACCTCAACATAAGTTGAGCAAATAAATGGCTCAATAGCAATAAAAAAAATGAAACTGAGCACCCCTATGGCTCATCACACACACTGAGGCCTCTGTGGCCCATCACTAGTAATCATAACGCAAACTGAGCACCTCAACAAAGTTGAGCAAATAAATGGCTCTAGTAAGCAAAACAGAAATTGAACACTTCCACATATCATGGTAAAAATAAATATAAATGAGTACCTCAATAAAATTGAGCATGAAAATGACCCCGCACAAGTACGCATTAACAGAATCAAATACCTCAAAAACACATCAGCAGAAAATACAAATGGAAATGAACTCCTCAAATAAATTGAGCATCAAATGGTTCATTTCAGTACAAGTAAACATAGAAAGAATCGAGCGTCAGAATTGCTCATTAGCTGTAATAATAAATGGCATTAAACGCCTCAACAAATTTAGCCCTAAAGAGGTCCAGGACAAGTAAACTAAACAATTGCCAAACAAACGGGATAGAGCACCTCAATACATATATTAAGCACAAAAATGGCACCCCACAAAAAAAAAGTTATGATGCCCAGCTCTGAGCCATCCTGAGCTTCAAAGGAAACATAGTAAACTGACATGCATGAAAAGGTTTGCATAAAGTATCACATAACAGGTAATTAATCACAATAATGCATGAAAAGGTTTGCATAAAGTATCACATAACACGTAATTAATGACAATAAACTGTAAATAATCAGACCAACAGCACAGTTCGTAAATTAGTTAAAATGCAAGGTGCAGGTGACAATATTATAAACATAACAAAATAAAATAATAAATGTAGTCACCGTTGTCTGATATTCGGAGACAGCTCCCTCCCTGACTTGTAGAATGAAGCATGAACGCCGGTAATCCATAAGTTATACAGGCAGTCATCAACTCTAACACGGCGGTGCAGAAAATTCCAATTCCCAGATGACTCGAATCCAACGACGTTCCAATGGAAGATCGATCATAAAATAAGACTGAAGACTGAATAAAAGTCCTAAAACGGAGTGCCTCAACTCGAAATAACTTCAATATCCTTCTAAAACGAGATTAACACGTGGTTGACAGAGTGCATAGTGTGCCCAGTGTGCCTCAAACGAGAACAAATGCGCCAATCATAAAATGGCGGCACGTTTTCAGACGCTGAGCCGGGTGGCTCACAGCGCGTCGGAGCAGAAGAGCGTCCAGAAGCAGCAACGTGGAACAAACTCCTAGCGACGTCACGGGATCCATGGGGATCCCAGCAAGGAGCGTCACAGAAGGAAAGATATGCATGAGCAAGAAGGTAAGGGCACGCAGCTCTGTGTGCGCTCGAGACAAGCTTGAATATGTGGCAGATGGCGGTTGAACTGCCATGGAAAAACGCGCATGGGGAGGCAAAGTAGAAATTTAAATTAATAAAGTACTCACAGTACATGTCCCAAAACATCGATAACAGTCCCTCTATGCCAACAAACGTACTGGATGACAACACAATTCGATGAGTTTGTTCGTGAAACTCCTTCAGTTTCAAAGCTGTAGGGCAGAGTAGAGGCACAATCATGTTAGGACAGTTACGTTGTAGAAATGCACAGCGAAGGCACCTTCTCCACGATCGCAGCAGTTAGCAATAATGAAAACGCAGTGGAATGGAATATCAGACACACAAAAGGAGAAACTGGCAAGACCTCACACCGCAGTTGTGACAAGCCGGTCCAAAGGTCACAGGGAGAATGACAGGATCTGATATGAGAACTTCATCCAGTTGTAGAAAATTATTCAGTAAACGTAGCATAACCATTTGTAGCAGATGTATAAGACACAGCAGGATCATGGCCAGTTTCTCTGCAACGAATGGAGGAGAAATGGTCCAACTTGGATCCAGGGTTTCGATGGTGGAGCAGCGGGTTAGTGATGTTCAAGATGCCTCTACCAAGATCGAAACCATGTTCAAGGAGATAGATCTCCTTAAAAAACAGACTGAGGACTTGGAAAACTGAAATAGAAGAAATAACCTCAGAATTTACGGTATCCCGGAGGGGGTGGAGGGCTCTGACATGTTATCTTTTCTTAAGGTTCATATCCCTAAAATTGTCGGCCTCAAGGAGGACATCAACCTTAATTTACAGCGTGCACACCGCTTAAGCCCTAAATCTGGGGGCTCCTCGTCCTCCTCTTCGACCAGTCGCCCTAGAAGGATTATTGTCCTTTTTCTGGAATATTCAGATCTGGTAACGGTTTTGTCAGCGGCCAAGCAATGAAAACAAATGCTGTGGTCAGGCCAGAAAATATTCTTTTCTCAAGATGTGGCCCGTGCGACCGCCGCTCGACGTAAAGAATTTCTTTCTCTTCGTCCTGATTTACGATCCATGAACGCCAGATACGGTCTTGTGCATCCTTGCTTTTTCAAGGTTACTTACAAAGAAAGGACTTTCTCCTTTGATCGCCCGGATGACTTAAGGCAATTTATTGCTCGACACAAGGGAGAGGAGATGGACTTTGGGAAAATCTGAACTTGGATCAATTGTTTCCTCTTTTTCCACTTGTTACTGTTTTTGTTCACCTAACCATGCTTTTAACTTTTAGGTAATGCTGTTACAGTCGTTAATCTCATGTTTAATCTGGTATTTATTGCATATTTGTCTTTTTTTCAGGTTGATTCGTCTTTATATCTGTACAGATTTTCTCTCCTGGTGTATTAATTCCTTGCGCCTCCTCCCTAATCCTAGTGTTTATAGTTCTTCTTCTTCCGTTGGTAAGTGTTACTTCAGTTATTGGTTTTGCTTGTCGCTCTTACTTTTCTCTTCTCTTACCTAACTTGCTTCCGGTGGTTCATGCTTCTACTTTTATTATCATTTGTCATATTCAACTGCTGTTCCTTACCTTATTTCTATCTTTGCCCTACTTTTGGACTCTGTCGCAATTTCTGATTTTGTCAATTTGTTGGTTTTCTTCTTGTTCGCGCTTCCGCGTCTCCCCACGCTATTTTTCTTACACTTGTTGTGTACGTTCTCACTTTTGACTGAAGCAACTCTGCTTTCTGTCAACTTCTCTTCCTACCTCAAGTTCCTTTTTCTTTTCTGTTCTGTAGTCCCTTTTTCCTTCCTTTCTATATCTTCTTCTTTCTCCTTTTTTTCCAGATTGTCACTTTGCACTTATTTTAAAGTGTTTTTTATAATGTCTCAGTTTTTCCTTGGCAGTGATTGCATATGGCTACTTACCTTATACAGCTCATGGTTGTTTTTAATCCTTTCTTTCATTTCTCATGTTTGGTAATGTTCGATTTGTATCCTGGAATGTGAAGGGTTTGCGGAATCCAAAAGGGTGCTTACTCATTTATCCCGTTTACAATGTAAGATGCAATGCAATGCAATGTTACAGGAAACTCATCTTACGGAAAATGACATTAATTCTCTCAAAAGGCAGTGTCATGTTTTTTGTTCGGCCGACAAGGATAGAAAGAATGGGGTGGTGACTTTATTTCATAAATCACTGTCTGTAATAATTGAAAAGGAGGAGAGAGATGAAGATGTTAGATGGCTTCTCCTTCACCTGGTTATTAATGGATCCCCCTTCTCCCTCCTTAATATTTATGGTACTACGGGACTGGATGCTCAGTTTTGGCAATCCATGTCACACGTCCTTCACTCTTGCTCTAATTCGAATTTTCTAGTTGGTGGCGATTGTAACCAGATTATGGACCCTTTTATCGATAGAAAATCCCAGTCTAGGTATATTTCTAATAAAATTCAAAAAACGTTCCTAAAAGCCATTCAAACAAGGGGTTTGGTGGATGCTTGGAGGATTTGCAATCCTGATAATCTGGAATTCTCTTTCTATTCCCCTACACATAATTCTAGTTCAAGAATCGGATACATCTTTGTGTCTCCCCAATTACTCACCAACTTAACTCATGCTGAAATCGGATCTATATTGATATCTGGTCATGCTACAGTCTTTGCTGATGTAGATCTTCCATCAGCTTCTTCCAAACCTCGTAGGTGGCGCTTCAATAATGTGTTACTTAAGGACCCTGTTTTTGTGGAACTCTTTAAAACCTTTCTTCTAGAGTTCCTTCAAACCAACTCTACTCCTGACGTCTCATTTTCTACGGTATGGGATGCTTTTAAGGCAAGGGGCTTTATTATCGATTATCTCGCTGTTAAGAGGAAAAAACTTCTTAAGGAATCCTCTTCTCTATTGTCCTCTATTAAACATCTTGAACATGCTTACTATACGTCCAGTTCTAATGATACGCTCAAACTACTTATTAACGCTAAACTGGATTTTAATAGGCAATCAACTGAGGAGGCTTCTGGGACTCTATTAAAGATTAATTCTAAATTCTATGGGGGTCGTAACAGAGCAGGAAAATTGTTAGCAAATTATTTAAAAGTTAAATCCCAAAGATCCAGGGTAAATAATATTATTGATGACAAAGGCAATAACCATCTTAAGGATGAAGACATTTTACAATGTTTTAAAGGATTTTTATAAAAATCCATATACCCCTGAATCATCCCCCTCTAATCTTGCCTTAGATTCCTTCTTTGACTCTCTTCCTCCCCGTATCTCTCCCGCTCCTGATTGTTCCTTTCTTGACAAAGATCTATCTTTTTTTGAGATTAAGACTGCCCTAACTCTATTACCCAATGTCAAAGCTCCGGGCCCGAATGGCTTCACTGCTGAATTCTATTCCTGCTTTTCACAAAGCCTTCTTCCTCATCTCTTTTCCCTTTTCCAACACTTTATTTCTCTTAAGGAAGCTCGTGGCACTTTTTGGAAGCACTGATCTGTCTCATTCCTAAGAAGGATAAAGACCCATCCTCTTGTGCCAACTATCGACCTATTTCTTTAATAAATTTAGATTGCAAGATTTTTGCTAAAGTGTTGGCTCTCCGAATAAACCACGTAATTCCTGATCTGATTGGTATCGAGTAATCTGGGTTTGTTAGGGGCAGGAATTTAACTGACAACTATAGAGCTTTTTTAAACATAATACATCTAGCTACTAAGAGCTCGACTCCTTTGGCGGCTATTACCTTAGACGCTGAAAAAGCCTTTGATCGTCTTAACTGGCTTTTTATGGTGAGTGCTCTTAAGTGGCATGGTTTTGGCCCGGCTATTTTGTCTTTCATTAGTTTGCTTTATTCCTCCCCAACTACTTCGGTTTTTATCAACGGTATGCAGCCATCTTACTTTACTCTTCAAAGGGGCACTCGTCAGGGCTGTCCCCTTTCTCCTTTATTGTTTATATTATCCCTTGAACCATTTCTTCATTCATTACGACATTCTTCTCTATTCCGAGGGTTTCAGCACAAATCTTCCGAAATTAAGTTCACTGCATATGCGGATGACATTGTTATTCGTTTCAGATCCCCAGGTTTCCTTACCTGCTTTTAATGATCTTTTGTCTTCCTACGCCCCTATATCGGATTATAAGTTAAACTTTACCAAATCTGAAGTTCTTCCCCTAAACAAATTCTGCCTAAAAGAGTTTTTTGCAGATAAGGGTTTTAAATGGAGCCCTAATTATATTACTTGCCTGGGAATTAAATATTCTCCCTCAATTGCCAAATCGGTTCAACTTAACTTAAATGATGTCCTACTTAAAGTGCAACACATGTCAGAGAAATGGTCACCCTTATACTTGTCATGGTGAGGCAGGTTGGATTCAATCAAGATGATGATGTTACCCGTCTTAACTTTTTACTTATCCATGCTTCCAGTTAAGATTCTGTTGAAATTTTTCTAATCACTTAATAGTTCCCTAAGTAAGTTTTTATGGAACAAACGGAAGGCCGTATTTCTCTGTCTTTGTTATCTGCACTCAAAGATAGGGGCGGTGTCAATTTCCCCAACTTCAGACAGTACCACTCTTCTTTGATGAAACGACAACTTTTACCTCATCTCTTCTCCCCTGAGGGCACTCCCTTGACTGTATGGCGTAATTTGGAAGATTCATTAATTCAACCTTTTCCTTTCTCATCATTAGTCAATTTTTCGCACCCTCCTCGTTCCTTTAGATCTCTCATCATTTCACAGTCTATATCGGCTATTTACCTGGTCTGGACTAAAACTCTCTCTCCTTTACAGAAGTTTCTTGATGCTTCTTTGTGGCATAACAGATCTATTAAACTTGCTAATCGTGTTCTTATTTGGAAGGATTGGGCCAACAATTGGATATAATTCAAGTCAAGCATTTATTCAGTGAAGCACATCCTCTCTCCTTCAGTGAGCTTCAATCTATATATGGACTATCTGCCTCTTCTTTACAGAAATATGACTCTTTGAAAAGGATCCTGACTCAGCAGTACTCCCTTCTTTCCTTACCTTCTTCCTCTGCACCGGATTCATCATTAGTGCCACTACCCACTTCCTCATCCCTTCAGGCATCTCATATCTACAAATATCTGCATTATTCTCTCCCCAGTCGATCAAAGAGTAGGGTTGAGCTGTTATGGGAGTCTGATTTACAACAAACATTTTCTATACACATTTGGAACTCCATCTGGGCACGTTTACATCATATGTCCTGTAATGCTAGCACTACTCAGACGCTTTACTATTTTTATAACAGGCTATACCTAACCCCATTATCTATCTCTAAATACACCCAGGGTACCTCACCTGCTTGTTGGACCTGCTCAACTACTCCTGGTACATACTTACATTCCTTTTTTTTATGCCCACACATTACCTCTTTTTGGTTAAAAATTTGCAAAACTATTTCTTCTATATGCTCCATTAGTTTTCCATTTAAAATTAACTCTATATTTTTAGGAAGTACCTCCCCAGTTTGGTTTGGTGCCCGTAAACTTGGACAATTTGTGGAACTGCTATTGGCCATTGTCTTTCAGGTTATTACTTCCAATTGGAAAGATGCCTCCAAGGCTACCTTTTCTGCCTGGTGGAACCTTCTTTGTCAGCACCACAAATTGGACAGAGCTTTTGTTTCTTCCTCTCACCAACTTCTCCGAAAAGAGGCTTTTTGGTCACCACTTACAAATTATTTATCTTCCAGCTCAATTCAGATGCAGGATAGTACTTCCTTTTTTCAACCACCATGAGCCCTACAGTCTTAAGTTTCTCACATCATATATATTAGGAATTTACTGTCACCTCTGAATACTTGACCATTCACTGTGTAATTATTGGAATTTAATTTGATTATCTCTGTAAAATAGTGCTGGATTTTTATTTTGTATGTTCTTGACTTACCCCTTCTCTTTTTCTTTTTTCTCCCTTCTTTTTTATAGATATATCAAAAATGCTAAGTTAATATGGTACTTTCTTTCATATTGACTCTTTACGTAGTTGTTAATTATTTCACATTATGATGTTCATATATATGCACTACGTTTCTCTGGTTTTTCTATATTCATGATGTAAGCTGTACCCTTGTTTTTCATATATTTTAATAAAGCTACTTTAACTCAAAAAAAAAGAAAAAGACTTGCATAGACTGTAAACAAATGAATTACGTTCCCCACCCAGCATTTGACGTTGGCGGTTACCATTATATATAATTTAACGTTACATCTGCTGGAGCACTGCACTGTATGAACTGTAAAAAGGTGATAAAGTATAAAAATGCGTCTTCTTAAGACTGGGACAGAGGGCCGGGACACTGTCTGGTGCAGTGAACTGGTTCAGCGTCTGAAAAGTGAACTTTATTGTAGATCTTCGAAAACATCTGCTAGCTGAGGAGGTTGCAAGTCATTGGTGATAAAGCTGTTTATCACAGTCTAGTATTGATCATCTTGCTTGAGATTAAGACTGGCCTCCAGACCGAGTTGGGATATCCAGGCTGCAGCCCATATTCACAAATACTTTTGCTAACTTAAACCTACATTTATTTCTGAAAATTGCTCCATTCACTCCTGTTGGGAATCCACAAAGGATGCCAGGAAGGCATAAATGGCTTTACAGTTGTGCATTTTTAGTCAGCACAATAGCATCAGTTATGCAGTAGTGATCCCTACATGAAGGATGGAACTGGCATAATCACAGGGTGGTTAGTGGAAACTCAAAGACTTGTGAGCTAGTTGGCATTCAGAATTCCTCTCTGACCCTTTCCACCCTGGAAATGGTTGGATATCGGAGACTGACACTCTGGGGTGGGACTTGGAATAGAAACCCCCAAATTTTGTTGGATGTCCGAGAAGAGGTTTCGTTAGGAGATTATTTTCCCGTGGGAAAAAAAGAAAAAATGTGCTTTTGCATAACTGGATACATTTCCCCGAAGCAAAGCTATACCCTCCATATAACACCACATATTGCGGAAGCAGAAGATGTCATGGTCACTTCCCAGTAATAGATTTGAAAAGCTACTCCTACTGTGCAGAAGTAATTCTGAAGGTGTAAATGTGTGACTTTGTGAATTGGGCACCATATTCTACATATAATGGAACATAAACTGAGATACCAGAGAAATGCCAGAATTCCATAAACACTCAGTCCAAGATTTACTATAATTTTGCAACAGGTTTGAGTGACTTTTGTAACACAACACCAACACAAAGTCTAATGCTTGAGTTACTATCCAATCCAAAACAAAATTTGCATTGTATATAGTCACCAAAGTAACACAAACATGTGGTAACCACTGCTTTCCGTTACTTTGCATCAAGAGTTCATTCCATGGTTGATACATGTGCCTTCACATGCAACCACCCATGGGTTTTGACACAAATTCCATCTACAAACATTCGTAGACAGTGATTTGCAGCAAAATCTTATGCCTCGTGTTAGATTTGGCCCACCCAGCAGGATCACCCCCAAACGTTTTGCCTTCACCCCTCCAAATTTTTGCTGAATTTGCTTTTGTTGGCCTTAGGACTCTGTGCACTTTGCCACTGCTAACCAGCGCTAAAGTGCTTGTGCTCACTCTCTAAAACATGGTAAAATTGGCTTACATCTAATGGGCCTATTTCATTTTCTTATAAGTCCCTAGTAAAGTGGTACACCATATACCCTGGGCTGGTAAATTAAATACTATTAGTGGGCCTACTGCACTTATTGTGCCACCCCCCTTAAATAGCCCCTTAAAACATGTCTCAAGCCTGCCATTGCAGCTTGTTAGCTGTTTTAAACTGCCAATTCGACTTGGCAAAATAACCTCCTTGTCAAGCCTTAAACTCTCTTTTTATAACATATAAGTCACCCTAAGCACAGTGGCGGCTCACCGAGGGAGTGCTGCGGAGCGGTAGGGCGGGCGGGGGAGGGGCAGGGTGGGGGGGGAGTGAACTCGGACATACGACGGACAGAACTCAGAGGGAGTTCTGTCTATCCTAAGTCCGAGTCCACTACCCTCCACCCTGCCCCTCCCCGCCCCGCCTCATCACCCCGCAGCACTCCCTCGGCGAGCCGCCACTGCCTAAGCTAGGCCCTAGATTGCCCGTAGGGCAGGATGCATTGTAATTAAATAGTTGGACATGCATTTTTACATTTTACATGTCTGTGTAGTGAAAAACCCTAAAATTTGTTTTCCCTACTTCAAGGCCTAGCTCTCCCATAGGATAACAATGGATCACCTAATTACATTTAATTAGGCTTAACTTTTGATTTGCGAGCAGGTAGGAAAATCATGCTTGGTGTCTGAGAAATTGTAATTTAGAATCCTCTTTGATGGAAAAATTGGATTTTACATCACAATTCTGAAAATGCCACTTTTTCTGCCCTAACTTTGTTGTGCCTGCAGCTTGTTCCTGGGTTACCTGGGTTACCTGGATTACCTGGGTTACCTGGGTTACCTGACTAGGTGTAGTTAGCAGATAGCTTTTGTATATTCCTTCCAGACAGCCGCACAATAGAGGGATTAGATATGCCTGGATGGGCGATCTCAGCCAGGATGGGAACTGGGCAGAGAGGCAGGAAATTCCAAACACTTTTGTAAGGGGAACCTCTAGAATCATCTTCTATTTCAAAGGAGGCATTAGTAGAAAAATAGGGCCTTCAGACCCAGTCTTCAGTTCGCTTTCTCGACCTGCGGAAGGAGTCTCAGACAGAGACAGTAATACACATACAGACACAGTGATGCACAGACAAAAACAGTAATATACATACAGAGACAGTCATGCACACAGATGAGTGTTGCACATACAGAGGCAGTAATGTAAATACACAGACAAACACGTACACACACAGACACAGTGATGCACTCACAGAGACATAATGCACACACAGAGACACAGAGACAGTAATGTACACACATACACAGTGATACACACACATACACAATGTATCGAAGCAATACTTGTATGTGATCTTTACAGAATGTGTATATCATACATTATGTTTCATGTGCTGCATGTCCACTTTTACTGTTGTTTTTCTTACTATTAGCTTACTTGTAATGCCTATCATGTATACATTTGCAGCGAGCGCATTAACAAAGCGAACACGCGCTAATTAAAAGCACATGCTTAATTACGTATCGAATAATACTGCTGCACGTTACAGACACCACTGAGCATGAACGCTTACATTTCTCAAGAAGCTACAACATGCACACGCCTCCAACTACATAATCGTGGCTTTTAAAGATGTACTCGAGATTCTCTTATAAACACTATGATTGTTATCACAAACATACAATAATAACGTCACTATCCATTGCATAACCCCTGCCCTCTCGGGTGGTAATTAACAATTGCGTCAGAAACAAAGGTAACTTTTGCAGGGGTTTAGAACAGGGGTTTAGAATAATAGAGTGAACGCCGTAAGCTCACTAGATATGCGGCAGGGGAGGGAAGGGGGCATTCATCCGGTTCTTTGTGTAGAGTCCGAGCACAGGGCAGGCACTGCGGCGCTAGAACGTGCTCACACAAACGGGCACTGTAAAGAAACGGTGTGTCAGCAGCAGCGGGGCTGTGCACACTGGACAGTATGACTAATTCCCAGAAACTAAAAACTCGGAACACTAAAGCCACTATGCGTAACGATATTCATTTCACAGTTGTAAGAAGCAGGTAGTTTTACACAGTCTACAATTTAGTGCGCGCATTCTTAATTATTTGTAATTAAAGCACTAATCACTACATTGCGTAAACAACAGCGGTGTCATCGGGCCAGCATTATTGGACGAGACGGCGTTTGTTTTATTTGCGCATACATAGACGACAACAAAGCAAAACCAATGGTGCGCGCGCACCACAAAGAAGCAAGGGAGCGCGGCAGCGATGCGAACGCGCGCTGCTGCATTCCCTGGTACTACAGCAACGGAAGTGACTAAATCTCCATGTTATTAGCTGCTGTCAGGGTTTCTGCTCGGCGAGTCTCATTTCAGCAGTTTTCGGTGGTAATGGTGGCAGCTTTCTGATTAACAGCCATGTAACTTGTTTCTCCGGTGAATGTATCTCTTGCGCGCTTTACAATCTCGTGCTTTAACTAATGAACTTGCTGCAGTGTGAAATGCACGGACATGGCAGACTAATGATCACGCCATGATATAGTGTTCCCTCTTAATGGAGGGCTCATAATTTGTTTTGCGATTTTCAACATGAAACTAAACAGTGGTGCGCGCGCACCACAGAGGAGCGGGGGGAGGGAGTGCGGCAGCGGCAGCGAGGCGAACGCGTGCTAGCCACCAGTGGGAATGGGAGGAGCAAAGGCGGGACATGCGCCCGCCTTTGCCCAATCGCGTCCTGTATTTATTTTTTTTTAAAACACGCGAAAGCCAATAACAGCAGGCGAAAGCAAAACCACACGCACGAGCGTGTGGTTAGCTTTCTAAAGCCCGTACAAGAGGTCTCGCGCTGCGCGAGCAGGGCTGCTTACTGCAAAGCTAGGCGCAAGACCTAAAAATGGCTTCACTGCCAGTGAGGCAAGACAGGCTTCAAATCCTGGAAACCAAGCTGTACACATTACATGTTTTTCACTGTTTGTTTTATGGTACCATTTCACTTGGGGACACAAAAGCACTATTGTTTTTTCTTGGTCTGTATATATATCAATTTGAATTTTACAAATCTGATAGAAAGAATTAATGTGAACATAAAGTCTGCAAGGCCCTCTTTCTTTCTGACATCAACTTAACCCGTTTTTGTGATTGCGATTGTGCATTTGATTATTATTATAGATTAGCCTAACTTTCCTCTGGAACCGCTGTGTCTGTTACACATGACATACCCTGGTTCCTAGTGTGTAGGGTGCCCCTTGTTCTTGTTTTCGTTCACTGCCAGTGAGGCAAGACAGGCTTCAAATCCTGGTGCGGGCAAGGAAACTACGGTGTCACGTGGGTAAGTTCCCCGAGACCCAGTAAGGGAGCCAGCCATGGGGCCTATATAGGCTCAGGGAGGGGGGCACCAGCCCCCTCCTTTTGAATTAATGTGACAGCCCCGGGGGATGGGGTCCCCAGGGCCTAAAAAGGCTCGGAGAGGGAAGCTGTGCACCCCCCCTCCCCTTTTTATAAAAAAAATCAGACTCCGGAGAAGGGGCCCCCAGGGCCTTTCAAGGCTCTGGGAGAGGGGACTGTCCAGTCCCAACCCCTTTTTAGGTCTCGCCTACGCAGCGCGCATGCGCTGATAGGAAAAAGACCTATAGTAATCGCTTCGGCTTTTCAGCCAAAAACATGCACGCATTGCATTGCTTTCAATGGCAATGCGTGCACGTTTGGCGATTCCCTTGCGGGAGCGAGCTTTGGCAACATATGTTTGCTCGCTCCCGCAAGGGAATCGCTGTGTGTTCTCTCGCACTCCCCCCACCCCTCCCACTTGCTAGCCCAGTAGTTTCACTTTCGCTGCCGCGGGGCCGCGTTTGTGTTTCAGCGCTTGTTTTTTCGTTTGATATTGCTCGCCAGGAGGGAGATTTCTAAAAAGTTGCTTTCCCCAGCCCCCAAGCTGAGTAGAATGGGTACAATTGATCCGAAAGGTTTGCAGAATGGACCAGAACTGTAGATCAATCAATAGAAGGAACGCTCCTGAGGTTTGGAGGCCAACTTGTGCAGTTTCACCCATGCCAAACACCCTAGTGGGACTCCTTGTCCCAGGGTACACTGCCCCTAAAGACTGCCGCAACTGCAACAGGGGGAGGTATGGCCATCACGCTTATAGCGCTGCCTCTGCCCTCGAGGTGCGGGATGCTCCTGAGGTTTGGGGGCCAACTTGTGCCGTTTCACGCACGCCAGACACTCTGGTGGGACTTCTTATCCAAGGGTGCACCGCTTGCTAAAGACTGCTGCAGCAGCAACAGCCTCCCCCTGTTGCAGCATGGGCCGCACCCAGGTGGGCCGTCTGCGCCCCTCCGTGGCTGGCCAAGGCTGAGCGATTTGGGGTAAGCGAACACATTTTTTGAGTCCTCACTGTTCTCTGCACATCACAGTGCTGGGATTTGATTTGGGAGTGTGACGTTACTCAGTAAAACCTTTCTGCTTGGAGGGCGACCTCATACCATTTTGAGACATTTGGGTGGAAGGCAATCCTCCCCATAATAGAGACCTACCTATTATTCAAGATCGTAAATGTATTTCTGTTTCCATTCAATTGGCAGGCTGTTGCTGAAAGAGGCCTTCATTTTTAGTGGGGACTTTTCATACATAGTATTTTGTTTTTCTTGGCCCTCTTTTTGACAATAGATGTACTTAGATAAACAACACTGCTATTTTTTACTTGCTGAGAAGGCAACGCTTGTTGTAAATTAACCCATTCTTTCTTCATATGTAAATTTAGGACGAGCGTAATACTTTGACTTATTTTGGCAGATGGACTTTGGGTAGTTCTGTGCTTCAGCAAGTTAGTCCGATAGAATTGCTAGAAGTGGGTGTAAGGGGAGACATTAGTCACAAGGGGCACATAATGTTATCTCCTGACTCTAGCACTGGTGCATTTAGTTTATATTTTCACACCAATTCACGATATATCGGCCAGGTACACAGCAGTTACAGAGATCAGGCAGCTAAGATGGGCAAGAGGAAAAATACAGAGACTGTTGCCCCTCAATCTAAAAGTACCTCTATAGACAGGATGCTGCATAGGGCTTTAGGGGTGATTAGTACGGAGATGGCACTCACTGATCGCCGACTGTCCTTACAGTCTGCAGACCTCATAGGTCAGGGAGTGGATCCTGATCTATCGCCCCACTGTGCTGACCATGGCAAACAAAACCGGGAACACATGGCAGACTCTGGGCCTAAAGAGAGAATAGTCATAAAGGGTACCATCAAGCCTGAGCGTAGAGCTAAAAAAGCTAAAACAAAATCTTTCCAGTTAGCAGGACAGACAAACCATGCAACCAAAGGTGCCTATTTTAGTTCTGCACACTCTTCTCGGGCCCTACTCAGAGCATCACAAGAGGACTTCATAGGAGAACCTAATATCTCCAAGCCGAGTAGTGCAGAACAGCTCTTTGAAGACTGTGTGCGTAAAATCAAGATTTTATTAGGAGTGAATTTTCCCTCTTAAGTGAGAGTTTGTAAGCTATAGAGAATGACCTGGTGTCATTGAGGCAGGCCAGGGCTGCTCCTGTAACAACTGGACCCACAGTCCCAGGGATTTATAGAACAACTAGGACCCTTTTGGAGGAAGCCCGTCCCAGGGACTTAAGGGCAAGACCTTGCGCAGGTAATCCGGCCCCAAAGTCCACAGCAGTACAAGGTCTAGCAAACCTGGGCTGTGAATGGTCCGACACTGACCAGTTGTCCAAAGTTCCTCAGCAGGACATAGGCAACCATGCAGCCAACATCTCAGGGAACATATCTGGAGCGAAAACCCATTCACTCAAGCCCGGATATATTGGATCTATTAGGAGCTCCAACTTCAATCTTTCATCAGAATCCTGCCTATATGTAGTAGTACTAAACAGGGTCCGGCATCTGCGTCTAGATCAGACTGAGTCATATGAGGAGCTTCACAACAAGACATTGAGCTGGCTTTCACGGCACAGGGAATTTCCACTGATAGAGGCAAACAATACCTTACATGTTCGCAGAGTGGCCTGGATAGGGCCTGGCAGGTTAGATCGGGCTGGAGATTGGATTATTGTGAACTTTAGATTTTCCCATATGGCGGAAAGGGTACTATTTGGGCACATAGGTAATGAATCATCGTTGAGGAGTTCTATTGAACCCCTACCATTGGGATACTTCTATAGGCCAGCTCCCCGGGCACTTTTTCATCGCTTCAGCAGTCACAAAGAAACTCTAATATGTCAGCTCTGGGTCGCTGACAGGAGATGACTATGGGGGATATCCATCCAATTCCTACTCATAATCATTTTGAAGCACTATCCTGTGTTGATAGATTGGCCAACAGTGCAGCATATTCAACTTACCCTGCCAAAATAGCTAATACTATAGTGAGGGAGAGTTTGCGCCACAATTTTTGCAGTCAGCACGGGGGCCTAATGTTTTCAGGACCTAATAGCAAACCTCAACTGCATTCTCAAGTAGTAGGAATAACGACTCCAGACTATTCTGGCAGTTCTTACACCTAGTGATGCAAGTAGTATACCTCATAATTTGGTCACACAAATTAAACTAATTTCTTGGAATGTAGCAGGCATGAGTATATAGAAAGACAAACCAGAATGGCATAGATTTAATGAACAGAGACCTGGTTATTACAGCCGGTATACTATGTAGGCTATGTCAATTTTTTAAAGCAGCCACATCTTCTGGGGCGGGTAGGCCATCGGGCGGCCTTACAATGTGGGTGAAAACCACATTACCAGGTACGCTGAGGGAGATCAGGGTGGACTCCCCTGATGTATTGTGCCTAAGTTAAACCACCACCTCGGATGATGTATATTACATCCACAATGTATACAATAGACCTACAGGTAATAGAAAAGAGTCTGCTATCATTGATTGGCTGGGTAATCACCTAGCCTCACTTCCACCAATGGCAAGGAATATTGTGGGAGGGGATCTTAATTGCCAGTTCCAACCCTTGCGCTTAGACAATCAGGCATTGAGCTGTGAGTAGGATGCAGCATGGGCAATTCTGGAAATTGAGATCGCCCCATTAAGAAATGGACTCCTCTATCTGTTCTGGTCAATGCCCTGACATTAAATCAGATACTGTTGTGACAAATTAGGCATGCATACATATAACAGGCACAATCATACCAGTTTAATTGATTATATATTTTTAGATGTTAAATTATGGCATGGGCTGATTGATATGATTGTGCTCCCTCGCAAAGATAGCGATCACAGTGCTCTACTTCTCAGGGTGAATCTTCACCTGGGGGAATCAACTGGTACAGAAGCTGACCAGTTTGATGGAAGAGTGATTCTCACTAACAACAGGCTAAGGGAAAAATGGAGTAATGTGAAGCACACACAAGAGATTATTAGTAAGATCTATAGCCTGGTTGCTGTTGGTACAAAAGAGGTGGCTTTGCAATACAGGACAGAAGTTGATTGAGAGATACTAGGCCAGATCACGGAGGCCTACAATAAGTTGTTCCAAAAACTGAGGGACCTCTTCTACACTGGGAAGACAGCAAAGAGGAAGGGTCCAATAACATAGTATAATAAGTCCTGTAGAGAAGCCAAAATCAAGTTTGCCTTGGCTATTAAGGAACAAGACCGACTCTTAATACAGGCTGCTAGGCAATCCTACAACAAGGTAATGCCGGAAGCTAAAAGGGACTAGAATCGGGGAATCTGGGAGGGCCTCCTTAGTGCTGCCAGATCCAAGGATCATCGTACATTTTGGTCCTTGGTTTCTTCTGGAAACAGAGCAGGCCCCAGTATAATCGATAATGATATATCAGCTATATATTAAGCACTTTTCTATTCTATATACTCAGGACAGTGACTCCCAGGCACAGACACTCATTACTCGGGTCTATGAGGTTCTTGGGCAATGCAACGTGGCTGCAGGGGAGGTGTTTCTGGGAGCCAGGATCCCACCTTTGGAGCTTCCACTGGGACTCTGTGAGAATGATATCCTGGTGATTACACCAGAGGAAATCAGTAAGGCCATTAGAGGAAGTGTACCCAATACAACTCCTGGGTTAGACACAATTCCAGGTGATGTGTTTGTAGATGAAATAGGAATTTGAAGTACATACTTTTCAGTAGTATTCATGGCCTATTGAAAGGAGCACCACCACCCCGACATGGGTTGGGGCTGAAATCATTCCTGTTTTTAAAAAAGGTTTACCTGAATCACCTCTAAATTACAGACCTATTAGTCTGATAGATAGTTCCCAGAAATGATTTTGTAGAACCATCCTGACCAGACTCCAAGACTGGATCATAGCCAATGAAAAACTGACCCCTTTACAAGTGGGATTTAGAGAAGCAATCAGCACTATAGACCCAGTATTTAGATTACAGATGAACTTCTGGAAGGCAGTATTTCTGGGCAAGGGTCCTCTCTATGTAGTTTTGATTGATTTGCAATCAGCTTTTGACCTAGTTCCCAGAGCGACTCTCTGGCAGGTGCTTGCCGAGATGGGGGTGGCCCAGTTAACTGATAGATATGCTGATTAGGCTCCATAATAAAAACAAGCATTGGCATAGCCAATAGGTCTCGCCTTTGGGACCTGTTTAGTTATGCAGCACAATATCCTTGGTGCAAGAACATCAACTGTTGCATGGCTAAACATTTATAAGGTCCCAAAAGCGAGACCTATTGGCTATGCCAATGCTTGTTTTTATAATTTCGGCCCCAGAGGATGGGGTCCAGGGTGCCTTTTTAATGCTCAGGGAGGGTGGCCATATCATTAGCCAACTCTTTCATTCATGCTGTGCCTATCTGTTTATGAGCAGTCCCAACAAAGAACGAGGTTGGTTGTTTGTTCATTACTTTTCTATGGTATTAGAATATTCAAGACTTCCGCATGTCTTGTTTTGTTGTTGTAATGAAAAGATAATAAAACATGCATGAGGTTATCCTCCATCATTGCCATTAAATCATGAATGAAAGGCTCTGTAGGAAGTTCTTCCCGAGGAAATAGCTTATGACAGGGACCTTTAAAAAGGCATAGGAGTGGTGTCTAGTTACATTTATTTAACAATCTTACAACCCTTTGGTACTTCAGGATGTAGTGATAAAAAACCAACAATGAATAAAACAATATCCAACTAAAATGACAGAGAAAATTTTTAAAAGCAGTGATTAAAACAATAAAAGGCTACACTGAAAACTGAAACAGGGAAGCAAACTATGCACATGACAGATATGGAATTCACCAGGATAGAGGCAAAATAATAATACAGTAATAAAAATAAAAATTGAGTAGGATGCTGAGAACATGGTGAGAAAGATGGCAAGGGTACTAACATAGGACAATTAGGTATCACGTGAGACTGAAATGTTTCATGCAAACGTTGGTGCTAGAAAAGTGGGCCATTGATGACCTAGTTTCATTCCATGGGATTATAGCAACACCTAGTTTATTAAAAAAGAAGCCACCTTACATAAAGCAGTGGGTCATTGCCACTTATCTAGATGAGGTGAGACAGGAAATGGGTCTAAAATGAAATTCCACAAAGTCTCTGAGAAATGTTCATTACCTCAATCAATAATGATATAATTCAGATGCAGCTGTGAGTGGCTTAGAGGGCTGTCCATATTGCAGGGTTCTTAAGACTCCTGGATGCGTTTATTGCTGCCTTTAACTGCATTTATTTGTACTTATGTAAGATGAACGGGAGACACAGCTTAAAACAAGCACTGGCAAAGCCAAGAGGTCTCACCTTTGGGACCTTATAAGTGTTTAGCTAGAGCTATACCCTTTGCTAATATGATAAAGCATTGCTGTAGAGTAGTGTGGTGTGTGTGCAGCATGTTGCAAACTTATAATAAAAAAAAGGGTTATGAGCATTTTTGTTACCTTATCTATAATTAAGATGAGATTATGACTAACTGAACGACCTTATTAAACATGGGACACGGATAATAAGCAAGCAAATGAGTGGCATGGAAAGGCAGCCAATGTAAGCAAGGGGCAGGCTCCAAATCTCTGTATGTTGTTGATGATCTACAATATGTCTTGCAAAAGGCAGCACATACGCTGCCTAGTAAGGTGTAACCGCTGGCTGGCAGTAGCGGTCCGTGGTGGGAGTGCTGCCGAGCGGTGACGTGGGGCGGGGGAGGTGCAGGGTGGGGGGGTAGTAAAGTACGGAATACGGCCGAATAGAGGTAAGTAAACATATAAATAAATAAAACGAATTTCGTTGCACGCGCTGAATCGATGCAGCGCGTGCAACGAAATTCGTTTCAAAATCGATGCAGCGCGTGCAACCGAAAAATGTGTTGCGAAACAACTTTCCTCACATATTATGGACAATAACCTCCTCGACGTCTTCCAGTCTGGCTTCATCCAAAATTGCAGCACTGAAACAGCCCTGCTGCAAGTGATTGACGATGCGCTGCATATACTCGACTCTGGGGAATCGTGTCTTCTGATTCTTCTAGACCTCTCTGCAGCCTTTGACACTGTTAACCATAGCACTCTCCTCAACACTCTTCAACAGAGAATGGGATTGGATGGCACAGTGCTCAAATGGTTTGCCTCTTTCCTCTCGGACAGATCCCAAATGATCAAGATAGCGAACAGTCTTTCATCTCCATTGGCCGTAGGTCAAGGCGTCCCTCAAGGTTCTATCCTGGCACTCACTTTGTTTAATCTTTACCTGGAACCTTTAGGGAACCTTCTAAGCAAATCTGGGATCCATTACCATCTTTATGCAGACGACACTCAAATCTACCTTAAGGTGTCTTCCGCACACGATCTCTCCCTTCTCAACTCTACTCTTAACTCTATTCACAACTGGATGTTAGCTCACCAACTCATTCTGAATCCTGCCAAAACTGAATTCCTCCTCCTCTCTACCTCTCTCTCACCTCCTCCTGTGCAATCTTGGATGGATCAGCTGAACCTACTCAACAACAAACCCATCATTGTCGACAGCGCTAAATCCCTAGGTGTCATTCTTGACAAAAGACTCAACCTAATCTCCCACATCAACTCTATTGCTAAGAACGCACGTTACCAGTTGCGCCTTCTTTGGGGGATCCATCGGTTCTTCCCGGAGAAAGACTTAAAAACCTTGGTACAATCTCTGGTTCTCTCAAGACTGGATTATTGCAACTCTCTTCTGACGGGCCTACCCAAATCCCACCTCTCCTCTCAAATCCATCCTCCATTCAGCAGCTCGCTTCATTTCAGGGTCTAAACGAAGCGACCACGTCACTCCTATCCTGTCCTCTCTTCGATGGCTTCCGATCGAGGCAAGATCTATTTACAAAACTGCCTGCATCACACACAAAGCCTTACACACGTCCTCCCTCGTTACCTGGCGAATAAACTGAAATTGTCCGGTGGCTCTCGCCCTTCTCGCAATGCGGAAAAGCTTCTGCTTGAACCCCCCGTCTTCAAAAGGGAAAGATCGATGGCGCAATCCTTCTCAGGCAATGCGGTGAGAATCTGGAATTCGCTTCCCCATTGCTCCGTGCCACCGCCTCTACCCGGATCTTCAAAGCTGACCTCAAATCTCTTCTCTTCCAAAGACACTTTCAGAACTAATACTTTCATTCGCAGGCCCCTCTAGCGCTCTTCATTGTAAATTTGTACTTTTTCCTGTACATTCCTCACCCTTGCGTGCTGTGCTGGATTTTATGTGTGTGCTCCCTTCATTTTAAGTCCCCTGTGTAATTCACGCCCTCTCTACTCCCTCAAGAAAGTTCTTCCACTATAGGAAATTCTGTACTCCATGCCTATAGAAGTGCCGTCCCAGTGTGTTCTGAGTGACTGCCACTTATTGCAGTATTATACCTCTATTTGTATCTCATTTATCATGCACACCTGTCACTTTTTCCTCTTGGAACGTATACCTCTTTGTATCTGGTTTGTTTTTGTTAGTTGCACAATTGTCACCTTTCCTTATGTAATGTAACGCTTGCTTTTGTATTATGCTCACGTGTAACCGACTCCTCATGTAATGTTACTGTTCCTATTGTGAAGTGCTCTGACACCTTCGGGTAAAGTCCGCGCTATATTTACTCCCTCGGTACAGGCTGCTTTCTCTTTGGGAATGAGAAACATCGCGCAGTGGATGAGGAGTAATTTTCTCCAGTGCAATGTGGGGAAGACGGAGATTATGCTTTTTGGGGAGGCTCAACTTCTGTGGACCCCCAACTGGTGGCCCACAGATCTGGGTACTGCCCCTGTCCCTAAGTCCTGTGTAAAAAACTTGGGTGTTCGTCTGGAGCAGACCCTTACCATGAAGGAGCACGCTGCACAGACAGCTGGCTCCTGCTTCCATGTGTTGGGCCTACTGCGTCGCATCCTTCCCTTGCTTCCTGATTCATCCAGGAAGACGCTAACCCAGGCGCTTATTTTAAGCCGCCTGGATTATTGCAACAGCCTATTGCTGAGTGCTAATGAGGCTGCTCTTAATAGATTGCAGGTTGTTCAGAATACGGCAGCACGTTTTATCCTGAACGCCCCACCCTCGGCCTTTGCTTTTAAGCTTCACTGGCTCCCTATACGAGAACGAGTACAATTTAAAATCTGCTGCACCATACATAGGGCCTTGTCTAATTCTGGCCCTAGCTATCTTGCAGATAAATTTATTCCCTATATACCCCAGCGGTCCCTCCGTTCAGGATCTCAATCCCTCCTTGCAGTACCTAGAATTAAACGGTCCAGACAAGGTGGGAAGTCGCTTTCTTATTTAGGCCCCTGTCTCTGGAATAAGCTTCCCGTGCAGCTTAGACAGTGCACAGAATATTCCCTTTTTAGGAAACAGCTCAAGACCTTTCTTTTCCGCTTCTGATTTTGACTCTATTTTTAGCAATGAGTTCCTCTCAGGTGCCCCGTCCCGAGCGCAGAGATACCCCTTCGGGGGTCGATTCTGGCGCTTTATAAATTAATAAATAAATAAATAAAATAAATATATAAAAACGCATAAATAAAAACGCATAAATAAATTGCTGACAGCATTAGCATGCAATCAACATAAAGAAGGGACTTGTAACGAGAGTGCCTGCCTGGTCGTCATCTTGGATAGGAGCGCGTACAATAATCTAGACACAGACACTGTATAGTCAGACTTTCAAGAAACACTTAACAACTTCCATACTTTACAGTTAAAATTAAAATAATAACATATTCCTCAAGTTTCTGAGAAACAAGCACCATTTTTAAACTTGATAATAGTGTTTAAGATGGCATGGTAGTGCTGGTGCTGCTGCTCCTACGGCTTGGGCTGCACTGGTTGCTTTGCCTGCGCAGTGGGTGCGGCCTCGACATCTGATATCGCGTGTCCTTATTGTTAACCTAAACAATGCTTTCTCAGCACATCCCAGGAATCAGTAGTATCAGACAGACATTTCATATAATTGATACTGTCTTCCTCATAATTTGATAAGAATGACAACCCCAAACAAGCTAGGGAGGAGAAGGAGAATTGGACAAGAAAAAACAAAAGATATAGTATCAGCACCTCCGTCGCGGGCATCGACTGGACTGGTTCTGGCTTCTCAATGAGATATGTGTTCACTCCTTAATTAATAAGAATGACTGATCACTAGAGTTATGACAATCAAGTTTTATGGTATGCTACTAGAAAAGCAATTTAACGTAACCTTAGAAATATTTCTGCATAGATCTGAATGATGTGGTAGTTGAGGCTGGCGCTATTCCAAAGGACTATAGCAAAAAGAGAACAACAATTAACGTCAATTCCTAAAACAAGCAGAACATTCTATTAATTTCCATCAGACAGTCAGGTACCCGAGAGTTTCTAAATTAACTGTGTGGCACTTTTTGCCAGTTAAATCATTAATAATATTCTGTGGATTAGTTAAAGAAAAACAAAACGAGTAAGCGTCATTCAATTACGTAAACCATTTAACATAAGTTATTCACCGACATCCGACTCCACTGGGGCCAGGGACTCACTAATCAAAGAGCGCCTGAAGAACCGTGAAAAGTGCCAATTCCGAAGGAAAAAGCACCCTTGGAAACCAACACTATAGATTAGAGAAAAGACAGGTGCTTTTAAAATAGTGAAGCATGAAGGCGAAAACTTCAAGCCGAATCATTGAAACTCTGGACTTCAGCATGGACTTCTGTACAACAAGCGTAAGTGACGAGTTCCGCCTCCATTTCATGGTGCCTGATTTCTTGTATACTTATCTCCTGAAAAGGCCCAGCTTCCATTCCACAGAAATACACGGAACCTAGTGCCAATATAGGCAACCTCACCCCGCATGAAGAACATAGCATGCACAGCAGTAAAATAAACACACAAGACATAGTTGTTGGAAAACATTTTGCTGCAGGTTTATTTCATCTAAGAAATATGCCAACGTGGTGGGTCAACTTACGGGCGATCCAAGGGCAGGCAGCGGTGACTAACCTAAGTTGCCCTGCCCGCCTGATGAGGCAACTGCACCGTGGCAAACCCAATCGGTGCTACCATTTTGTGTGGATTATCCCCCTTAAATACCGTGGAGCACCAGTCCATCCCTTTACTCATGCCATTTTAGGGGGCGGAGCGTTTCAAGGTAAGCCCCCGGTTGCTTAGGCTTACAACCGCCTGAAGGACTAGCGTGGCGCCGGCGTTTTCCTCCAGGGTCCTGCCGTAAAGACTCCTGAGGTTTGGCATAGGCACCCCTATTGTGCTCCTGAAGAGGGTACCCCTATGTTCCATTCAGCATCCGGATCGCCCTGTAACTCCGCCACTACTCTGGATGTGGCAGCCGTCTCATCCAGGGCCCCCCCACCAAGGCAGGCAACTTTCTTCACTTACAACCCGCTGTCTCCAAGGCTTCGCTCAGGTCCAACAAGAACAAGTCCATGCCCACCTTTGACAGGTGAACCCCGTCCTCCTTCAAATACCCCAGGGCGTTGGCATGTATCAGTCCATGTCTAATGCCATTATGGGCCTTTTGATTAGGGGGTTGGCAAAGCCCTGTATTTACCCCTCACCACCCAGGCCCTGATTTCAGGATTCGCTGTTAAGCATAGTGGAGTTCACCGCCAAGGCCATCACTATATTTGTCAACAAGTTATTGTTTGGGGCCCACGCAATACCCGTATTTCTACCCACTGACCTCCAATTGTATGGAAGTAGAGCGCCGGCAAGAAATATTACCCCATAGAGAATTTAAAACTACTGGTCTCTTCGTAACCACAGTTCTGCGTGATATATTACATGTGCACGTGTGCAAATATGTGCAGTTACATTGGGGGGTTTACTAAGCGCTTATTTACCCCCCCTACTTGGCGAGTCCCAAATTCGAGAGTTCAAACTGATGTCCATGTGCCACACCAGCGAGTGAAATATGGACCCCCAGGGGAGGGTCACTGGGCGGCGACAGGGTGGAGACTAATGACCGATGCCCCACCCCTGCCAGAGCTAGCACCTTAGGCATGACCCCCTCCTTCATAAGAGTCCTATGACATGTATCGAATTTAAGCTGTTTCATGTCCTTATGAGGACAGCAGGTGAGCCTCCTCACCTAAACCTAGACCAAGGTATGTCTAACCATAGGAGGTGAGGCCTGAGGGCCCCTAAGGGTACTCCTAATATTCTGCTACATTCAAGACCTTATTGCCTGTAAAACCCATCAGTCTGTCTGCGATCTTCTGGTGCTGTGTCGCCATGCTGGTGCCCCCACCCCAGCATATCTAGCCCATAGACAGCTTTTGATAAGGGTATACCAGAGTGGCAAAACATTTTGCCAATGCTTTTGGATTTGAGGACATGGAGTAAACATATGAGCAAAATTACCTGCCCCTTTTTACATATGAATGTAATGTGTTCTGGTAATTGTCTGCATGTGTGTTCCAAACCCCTGTTTTACTACACTGTTGGAGTAACAGCCCACTTTTGGAATGACAAACTGACACAACCCCCTGGCTGATGGGCTGCGGGGGGGTTATCTAAAATGCAGGAACCCGTCACCTACACTCATCTATTACAGTATTTTGCTTCATTTCTTATAATCATAGCCTGCAAGCCCATCACTGTCTGACTGCGATCTTTAGATGTTGAGTAGCCATGCTGGTGTCCCCACCCTCGCGTGAGTACCCCAGGGCCAGACTTCTGCTGATGTATACCAGAATGCAGACGAGTGGATGGAAAAGCTAAGGGATGATGAGAACAATACGTGCAGATCTCCTGCCCCTTCTTAAATTATGGGAATGTCGAATGTCCAATAAATTGTAGCCTTTGTGCTGTAACCCAGTATGTCCCAAAACTTTGAAAACCCCAACAGACTTTTTAGACTGGCAAATGTACGCAACCCGCCGAGCTGCAATGGCGATAATGCGGGCGCATTTGGATTATCTACCATTTCTGTTGCAATGACCAATATGTTTGCACGGACAGTTTTCTTGATAAAACTATGACGAAGAGATTAATAATGTGTCATATCCGGTTTCAGTGAATGTTCGTCTTATGTGCACCAATCCCAGGATATGGGCAAATGTAATGCCTACAGCATTACGAAACCCTACGCGGAGCATTTGGGATGGTGAGAACAGGAGGAGAGCCATATGTACAGATTACTTGCCCTTTCTTAAATAGTGGGAATGCTGAATGTTTTCTAATAACCGTGGCCTTATTGCTTAAACCCTGTGTTTCCCCAGAACTTTAGAACCACAGCATACTTTTAGGATGACAAGCTTACGCAACCCACCTAGCTACAATGGCGGTAAGGCAGGCAACCTGTAACATGCACTAGTTTAGCACATTTTCTGTTGAACTGAAAATTATATTTGCCCTGACCGTTTTATTGATAAAACTATGGCAAACAAGTTAATAATGGTCAATACCGTTTCATTGAACGTTCGTCTTTTGTGCATCTGCCAGTAAGTAAGTACCTTGATTAGTTTGGCTGTGTTTAAATTGTTGCTTCCTTCACACTCCAGTATTAACAAAAAGTGCTTAATCTTTTGCTGTCTTGACTGCTGCGTGTGCCCAGTCCATTCACAGATATTTCTTTACATTTTCCGTTTCTGACTGCAAAGTGGAAGGAGATAGCAAGCACCGATCCCAGCGCAAATAAACATAATATTAGCATATTCTGTCCGAGGACATAGCCTCATCTTCGCCCTCCTCGGTGTGATATGAAGTGCTATGACTATGCGTCAATGAATGCCTCAGCAAATCATGTGTACCCTGTTCCATCTAGTGATACACCTCCGCTATGCGGTAACTACTATGCTCCCCATCCCTGGTACTTTTGACATGAATTAATGTTGTCAACAGCAGGGCCTTTGCTGGACTGTGTAAGAATATTCACCTGCATGACACTTTGACCCCACATGGGGTAGGGAAGCGGGGGGTCCCTCACTACGTGCTAACCAGCTGTGACCTTAGTTGCTTAAACCAGCACTTAGACCCAGTTTGCTTGGTTTATCTCCAGAATTGTTTGCCCTCCACCAGAATCTAAGACCTGCCGTGTTTCGGCTTACCTTCTAGTAACTTTGTAATTAATGATACAAAACATTTCTACTCAGCATAAACAGACTGCGTTGCCATTGACCTCACCCATTTTATGCCCTTTGAAATCACCATCTATCCTTGTTGCGCAAGTTAACATTCAGCTAAATCCTGGTAGGTCCAACTGAAAGGCATGTTGACGCTGCATAACAGATGTTTATTGATACCCCACTAAATATAAATGACCTCAGAAGGATGGAAGGCTGGGTGAACCCAACAGGGTTTGATCCTATGACTGAGGTCGAACTCAGGCCCCTGCAATGGATGCTTTATTCCACTAAGCCACCAGCATTTTATACACTGTAGAAGCTCCGATGAGGTTAGAAACATGGGGCCTTACGCAATTGAAGTTACGTTTAATTACAATATGACCCTTATTCCATCAAGGAATTTCCCCACGTGCAGTAAATGCCATACGGTTCTGCTCACAATCTTCCCAGACTGGTGCGTTGGTGACCGACCTCACCAAGCTGAGATACTGCACTGCTTCTGGTGCTTAGAAGCAAGTGGCCTTGAACAATGCATGTCTTTGTGTAATTGCAATGTGTCCATTAATTCCCTAAAGGAATTTCCTACGTGCAGTTGAATCCTGTGCAGTTCAGCTGACCATCTTCAAAGACAGCCTGAATTAACAATATGAGTGGTGTGGAGACATTATGTCAGAATCTAAGAGTTGCAGTTTTATGTTTTGGTGCAGTCCCCATTTATGTGGTGCCTACAGGAACCTCTCCGCCTACTGTGTGTGACCTAGGTACTTAGTCCAGCTCACTCGATGCACATGCATGTGCCTCAACACAAACTAGCAACAAACTGCTGCTGCTTCGTGAAGATTTCAAGCAGGTGCACCCGCCTCTGCTAACAGCATATGGATGGCCTGGAGCCTTATTATAGACTTCCTGAAGTTATTTCTTGTTCGAGGAGGGACATCTTGTGCAATGTGACCCCATGAACCTGGGATTAATCAAAGCTTACCCGCTTGACCAAATTGTGTGATCCTAGGCGATTGTCTACATTTTACTTGTACCTTAGTGTGACATATGTGGGCACCTAGACATACATGTGGTCAAGATATCTGCTGCATGAAACTTTCTCTTGTGTTTGATTTATTAAACTATAATGTTGTACATCTATCCTAACCAGCAACCCAGAGGGTTCCTCGTGTTAACTGACTCGCTTGAGGGGAATGCATGATAATAAAACACTTTTAATTAAGAAAAGACTGTATATTTGGTCGTTTGTTAGAGATGTCTTAAAATGAATGTGTTCCTTCCGTTATATGGTGTGGGGCACCTATTTGCTTCTTTTATTTCAGTTGGTGTGAATAACGCTTGCCCGGTTACTTAGCGCCTTTGCTGATGTTAGTTATCTTGAAAGCCCAGTGTGGTCAGGCAGACCATACTTGAGTATCACTGCCCTAGTGCCCGTGCATTCCTGCTGGCTGTGTCTTGCTGCTAAGGTGTGGGATAGACCTATGTGTCTGTGAGCAGCCGTTATTTTACTTAGTGCAGGATAAATAAACAGCTGCAGGCTGCTTAAATTTTCGTTTTTTGCCTCAGTTGGCTAATGGAAATAAAATGATTGCAAAATTAAGGCACTGGGAATGCCCATAACCTTGAGCTCACATGGAGCATGTGGCACCTGACCCAACAATCATCCCACGGCCGAAGCCGGCTCCAGTCCCCTGATCAGCCCCATGTACAACCACCGGAAGTCATGGCATGGCCACTTTGTCTACCTGGTGGAAGAAGTCTTCCATACGCTGGCCCAAACTGGACATCCCCTGGACGCCTGACCCAAAGATGCAGAATCAAATCAAACGGACGCTTCAACCTGCCCCTGAATTCGATGGAACACTAATAGCTCTAAAAAGAATTTAACCCGTCTCCTTGGAAAAACTCCCAGTTCTAACCCTATTCTGGATTTTGTGTGCTGGGAGGTTCTAAAACCAAACCACACATCAGCCACAGTTCAGGCGTTCATATGTCAATGTAGCAAAAATTCAGACAGCCAGAGTCGGTCCCAGCATGCTTGACTGGGCTTCATAGTGGCAGCGGTCCAATGTAGTTCGCGGGTTCACCTGGAGGGTGGCCAGGGGGTAGTTTATCTAACTATACCTTAGGGGTCTTTAGGCATTGGGCGCAGAGGTGATTTGTACCTATTTATACTTTTTGAAAAGCAAATTTAACTAGACTTTGTGGGAAATTACCACAATGCTTTACTCTGTATCAGAAACGTGAATACGTCGCTGAAGGAAAAAGAGCCGCATTCGCTTGATGGGGCTTTGTGAGGTGAACGACCTTCAGACCAGTTACTTCCTATAGTATTCAAAGTGTGCACGGTGACACCCGGGGTCAGTCCCTCCCTCCCAGAGGCCTCTTGCGCCCACGGACCAACTGCCTCAGTCTCGAAGAGACGGTGGAGGCGCAATCAGAGATCCCCGACACCAAAGCACCCAAGTGGGCTTCTCACTGCCACCAACACAACAAGCCAGCCTCCAAACACAGTGGCTTTAACCCGAGGCCGGAAGTCAAGATCCATCTCTCCGCGTGGGTCCAGCCGGCCTCCAACAAACATGGCGGCCTTCACCCGAGGCACGGTCCCGAAGCCAGAAGTCAAGAGCCCTGTCACCGCGGAGGCCGGGTGCAACAGACCTGCATCGGTTAGCCCCCACACGTGATCCCTAGGGCCCGACAGTCACTCGGACTGTGCTTTTGTTTATCCCCCCCGGCGCCAAAATCCCCAGAAGGGGCAGGGCCTACTTGGCAGCCTGCAGCCAGCCCCTGTTCCCCCCTTGACACTACGCCCCGTCAGCTCGATCTTTGGTAGTCTGGTTGCAGCATTACGTCCCAACACCAGGACTAACACAATCAAAACAAAGACTGACTTCAACTTCCACCCCATGACAGGACGTCTGCAGACAGACTCGACCCCCTCCAATGGTGCATGAAAAGTAGGGCAGGAGGGGCATTCTGCGTTTTGAGTCAGGCACGGTTTTGAATGTCCAGCTCCCCCTCGTGCCTCAGACCCTCGCTAAAGTTGGCGTCTGAGACCCCACACGACCTGAAGCCAGTGGATGGTACTTCACAGGGTGGAACGGGAGGGGACTTTGTGTCCTGGGTCAGACATGATCTTGGGTGCCTGCCTCCCGCTCTCAGCTCTGACCTGCGCTAACCCCGGCTCCTATATCCTGCCGGATGCGCGACCCGCGCAAGGCCTCCCCCAGGGGTAAATTACATACATATACCCGGTCTTTCATTTTCCGGTGCCACCAGGAACTGAAAACAGGTTAAAGATACTGGACTTTCAGGAACCGGGGCGTCTCATTGTCATGTGCCTTGCCAGTCAGAGCGTGGCAATGTGTCCAAAGGGGCGGGCTTCTGGCTCTGTTTGTAAACATTGGCCCTGAGCAGCGTTTTAAAAGGCTGAGGGTATCTGTCTGACGCATCGGAGTCTACACCAGTGCGACCTTCGTCGTGCCTGTGCCCACAGTCCGAAATATGGAGGTGAAGCTGATGGAGGAGCCGGGCGCCCAGTGGCCCTTGATGGCCTATTTGCTACCTGAGGGCCTGTTGCCACCCTCTGTGGCAGACGGCACCTCCTTTGCTCGGCTGTTGCTTCTGGCCATGCTGCTGTTCGCACTACAATGGCTGGTCAGCCGCCTGTGGGTATACTGCCATCTGATGTCCAGCAATATTCAACCGGGCCCACGACCTTGGCCCCTGGTGGGAAACATCGGCTTCCTGTTGGTGCCGGGGCTGCTGTTGGCGCTCCTGCGCTGCTGCACAGGCCAGGCACACCGAGGAATTGGGGTGCAGAGCGAGGGCAATGGTTTGCCCCCCCCACGTCTTTTCACACGGCGATTTCACACACCTGCGGGAAGGGGCATACAGCCCCCAGGAGGAACTGCCCCAAAGGGCCCAGACTCACCGCCGCAAACCACCGCCTCTGTGTCCCGACCCAAGAGCACCCCTCTGCCCGGCAGTAACCGGGTTCGAGCCACACTGGAGGCACGGCAGGAAAAATGCTGCTGCGACCAAACTGCTTGCCCCCCTCACCCTCGATGTCCTAGTTTAAGAAAGAGGAGAGGAGTGAGCCGCGGAGAAACCCAGTTACAAACGCCTGGGGGCATGGGCATCCAGCCCCAAAACAGCGTCTCAGGGGAGGAGAGAAACTGCCCCAAAGGGCCCAGACTCACCGCAGAAAGACACCGACTCTGTCTCCCGAACCGAGAACCAAAAGCGACGCCGTACCAGGGGTCGACCTAGACGGTGTGACCAGGAGGAACCAAAAGGAAGGACAGAAGGGCGGGGCAGGTGTAAGTACCTTGCCGCAACCCTTTGATGCGCCGGAAGTGACGCGTAGCTAGCGCCGGACTTTGGGGAGTCCCAGGGGGTCCCCACCCCTAGGCGTGTCGATGTGCCTAATGTGGCACTAGGGTGGCCACCCTCTTAAGTGGGCACACTGCATGTGCCACGGGCAGCCTCATTTACAGGGCATGCCACTCACGTACAGGAGTACTTCCCTGCCAGTTGGCTGTTTGTAAACAATAGGGTACTTTGCCTAGTGCTTGCCCAATTCCTCTGTTTTAGAACTCAAATTGCCTGCAAGCCTAAGGCAAAAGGATGAGCCAGAATTTGTCATTGACACTGTGTAAAGAGGCGAAGGAGTCGGCAATATTTGTGAGTAATAGGTTTATTCAGTAAACCATAAAAGACCCACTGGTGCATAGCAAAATCACGTCCTGTAACATCCAACTCCAACCGCTTCTCTCTGTCCTCCCCTCCCATTCCAACCCATGACATAACAACATTCCACATGACCCACAGCATTCTAAATGACAGTGCCTACAAGAAACTTTATATAACAATGTTTATATAACAATGTAGTGTGAACACACCACATGTCCCCTTTTTTTTTAAACAAAATAAAGAAAAGAGAAAAAAACTATTCCAAAACAAAATCTTCGAATCTCTTCGGAACTCTGACAATCCTCTTCTGATTCTCTTCAGCGATGTTCACTTCTTTAGTACCCACAACCAAATGTTCCCCAAGCTGTTCGCTCCCAGCAATACCCTGGGTATCACACCGTATATCAGGGCTCAACACAGAATCACACTTTCCAACATTCTCACAAAATAAGGTACCATCATTCTCCTCTCTTTCTTTTCCAAAACAACGCTCCTGTCCAGGCTTAAGAACAACAATAGCACTTTTGTTCCACCAACCTTTGTTTTTCAATAACACTGCAGAATCAGTAACCCTTTCCACTAAAAAGGGTAATGAAAATTTAGAAGAACCTTTAACAAGTTGAGAAGGAGGTTTAACAACACGTACCCAATCACCAACATCAACCACCTTACACTTGACATTCATATGATCATCATGATATGCCTTACCAGATGCACGAGACATACACAAATTATCCCTTGCTCTAGTAATGCAATCCTCAAAAGACATACTGGTCCCCTCTTTTACAAACTCTGGTGTAATAAGAGTTCTGCATTGTCTACCCCTCATCAATAAATAGGGAGATACACCTGTACTTGAATGAGGAGTGATATGATAACTCCAAATTTTCTCCTTAAGGAATTCAAAAACATCCATATTATTTTCAAGAGCAGTTTGAATGCCTTCTTTAAAAAACCTATTAGCCCGTTCAACTTGACCATTAGCCTTCGGCCAATACAAAGGTGCCCTCTCAGAACTGACCCCAAACTTTTTTTAAAAACTCTGCATTTTAGCTGAAACAAATTGCACCCCATTATCGGACATGATAATCTTGGGTGCTCCTTCCTGCCTAAAAATAGTATCCAAAAAACATACAACTTCGTCAGTATTGGGATGCTCAACAAAAGTATAGTAAAGCCATTTAGAAAAATTATCAATTACAACAATTAAAAACCTATACTCCCTGCCTAAACAATCATAAGGACCAGAAAAGTCAATTGAAATTTTCTCCCAGGGTTGCAGGATAATCTCTTGAGTGCTTAAAGGTTCGGTGGATACCTTCCAATGCTTATCTGAAAGGATACATACTTTACAACTATCCACAAGACCTTGAACAACTGCATCCATGCCAGGCCACCAATAATGGGTTTTGAGTAATCTTTTGGTGGCCGAAACTCCAGGATGTCCAACATGAGCCAAATTGACCAGTTTATTCCTAATACCAGAGGGAGGAATAAATAAATCCTTTCTTAACAGCATGTTATTCTCAATAGAAAGTTCATTGGCCACTTGAGCAAAGCACTGAAAACAAGAATCTAAACTTTTGATAGGAGGCCAACCATTGGCCACAAACTGTTTAACCTTCGTTAACACTTGATCCTGATCAAGAAGTTCAAACCATTCTTTCTCTGAGATCTCCATATCACAAGATACAAGAGCATCCACAACAGCTACCACACATTCGTGGTGATCAATAATATCTTCTTCAGATACCTCAGAAGGAGGAAGCCTTGACAAGCAATCTGCTGTTATATTTTTTCCACCCGGAATATGCCTTATCTCAAAGTTAAATTCTTGTAGACGTGCTATAAGTCTAACTAATCTAGAGGAAGCATTTCCAGATCTCACTCCATCCATCATAAAAACCAGAGGTTTATGATCAGTCACAAGCACAAAAGGACGTCCCCACAAAAAATTCTTACATTTTTCGACAGCACACACACACGCTAAAGCCTCTTTCTCGATGGTGCTGTAGTGTTTTTCAGGACCTCTAATGCCTCTAGAAATGAAGGAGATAACTTTTTCTCTGCCATTAACTAACTGCGTAAAAACAGCACCCAATCCAATTGCACTGGCATCCACAGTGACGAATGACTTGCCGCTGGGATCAAAAGCATTAAGACCAGGTGCCTGTGCAATTAATTTCTTAACTTGATCAAAAGCTTCGTCATGCATACTTGTCCAAACAAAACTTGACCCTTTTTTGAGCAGCTGCCTTAATGGTTCTACGACCAGAGCATATCCCTTGACAAATCTGGCGTAATACTCCCTAACCCTAAAAGGAACGTAGGGAATCTTTATCATAAGGTTTACTTGCTTTATCCAAAGCACTAACCAAATCTGCTTTTGGAAAAATACCTTGGCTGGATATTTTATGTCCCAAGTAATCAATTTCTTCCACCAAGAATTTACATTTGTTCTTATTTACCGTCATACCCTTGGATTCCAAAATATTCAAAACAGACTCCAAAATGTTATTATGTTCCTCACCAGTTTTAGCAAAAATCAAAATGTCATCTTGAAATGACTGTACACCTTTGATGCCTTGGAATAGTGCTTCAATAAGTTTTTGAAAAACACTAGCAGCCGATGCTAGACCAAACGGCATCCTTAAAAATCTATAAACCCCAAACGGCGTAACAAAAGCCGTGAGATCTTTGGAGGAATCTTCAAGGGTAACCTGATGATACGCAGACTTCAGATCAATGACAGAAAAATATTTGGCCCCGTTAACGGCAGCCAATAACTCTTGAATCCTGGGCAAAGGATATGTATCAATAACAATGTTCTTATTTAAAGACCTAAGGTCCACACACAGCCTCAACTCGTTATTTTTTTTAAGCGAGATCACAATTGCTGAAATCCATTGTGAACTATCAGTAGATTCAATGATGCCCTCTTTACACAAAGTATCTAAATGAATTTTCAAATTCTGACGTACGCTTAAAGGAACCATACGTACTTTGTGTTGTACAGGAATTGCACCTTCCTTGAGCTTGATCTTGTGAGTGAAACCCTTAACTTGGCCCACTTTGTTTAAAAACACAGACTTATGTTTAGCTAGAATAGATTCTACTTTGGATTCCTCTGCATTAATTGAACTGACAGAAATGTCCCTCAATCTAATAGGACAATCTGTGCCAGGGCATAGAATAATACCTAACCTACCCAGGTCATACCATCCCACAATGTTCTTACCATCAATAGCTACATAAATCTTTGTTGAAATTTTACGTTCTTCAAATTCTAAAGTATCTTCAAAATATCCTAACATTTTGATATCAAAATTACCGAAAGCTTTAGGATTAATATCAGTGTGCTGTAGTTTTACATCAGTCCAGGTTTCCTTAAAGAAAATATCAGATAGAATAGTTATGGGAGATCCAGAATCTGCCATGACATTGAGACTTACTTTTCCAATATGCACAACCCTAACGGTGCTTTAAAAGGTAAAAGTACATTATTAATAGAACATTCTAACACAGGATCATACAATGTTAATAGTAAATTGTCCAAGTCCTCTTGAACATCTGAAAGTGAATTCACAGAAACATTTTGATAATTTCTCACGGATTTGCATAAAGTTTGAAAGTGTCCAAACCTATTGCACTTTAAACACTTCCTTTTTAAAGCAGGACACTCAGGAAAATTGGCAAGATGCGACTTAGATCCACATCTATAGCAACTAAGTTTACTATTTTTATTAAATCCTGACCTAACAGATCTTTGACTGGCTTGAATAGCACACACATGAGAAGAAACTTTATTTTCCTCATTTGAAATAACTTTAGCCGATTGAATGGACCTCTCGATACCCTTAGCTAGATCTAAAACTTCAGCTAAAGTAGGGTTACGACAAGCAAGTAACCTTTCTTGGATCTTCTTGGACTCACAATTAAAAACAAATTGGTCCCTTATACAATAATCAACATTAGCCCCGAATTCGCAGTTTGCTGCCATCACTCTAAGAGCTGCAACATAGTCCTCAATAGACTCGTCTACATTTTGTTTCCTTTTATGAAATGCATGTCGCTCAATCAAAACATTGGGTTCATCTGTGAATTGTTTTTGCAATCTCGCAATTGCTTCTTTGTAGACGTCCCATCCTTCACCCTGACCAACTATGGGAGGTAAATTCTTAAAAATGTCAATGGCAGCTGTACCCAAAAAACTAAATAAAATTGCTTTTTTCCTCTCAGGAGAAAACTTGACACCATCAATACCTAATAAATAATTTTCAAAAGTATCAAGCCATTTTTTCCATATGAGCTTAGGTTTACCTGGGAGTTGTAAAAAAATAGATGGTAGATTGCAATACTGAGAATTAGCCATTGTAAATTAACTTCTTGTATAATACAGAAGATAACAATGGAACAGGCAAAAAAAAAAAATGTAATGGAAAAGGAAAAAAAAAATGTATAAATTAAATTGTAGATTTTAAAGTGTGCGCATCACTGAAATACACACAAATATTGAAAGTGGATGACGAACATCAAGCTTCAACCAGCTGGTAAGTGTGTGCATCACTGAATAAACAGATGCACAATAGTAAATGAAGAGAAAAAGTGTGCGCGTCACTGAAATATGCGCAATTTGATTGTAAAGTACACTGCAGGTAATGCGCTGATGATTGAAGTGCGCAGGAGATAAATAAAGCTGGACCGGCACCCCTTGAAGATTGCAGTGAGTAACCGATAGGTTGATCAGCTTCCGGAGCTTCAAGCAAGAAATTCCTTTAAAATCCAAAATGGCCACTGCGTGACGTGCGTAACGTGGTAGACACGCAGAAGAAGAAAGGCGTTGCTACGCAAGAACAGCAGACGTCACAAGAAGCCGTCACAGCACAGCATCGCTCGAGGAAGGAAAACGCTCGAGACTTATAGCTTGCAGAACGATGCACACAGGAGGATTCTCAACTGCCACGAAGTAAGGATTGAAATTTAACAGTACCTTAAATCCAGTAAATCCAGTAAATAGTAGAAACGGAGAAATGCTGAAAGTGTAGAAATATACTCCGTCGATCCAGAAAAGTTTAAAGGTCCGAATATTCGTAATAAATGAATCGGACGGAAAAAAAACAGGATTCAACCAAAATGTTGAAAAATAATGCACAGTGGGTCCCCTTAGTAACTCGTCGCCATTGTAAAGAGGCGAAGGAGTCGGCAATATTTGTGAGTAATAGGTTTATTCAGTAAACCATAAAAGACCCACTGGTGCATAGCAAAATCACGTCCTGTAACATCCAACTCCAACCGCTTCTCTCTGTCCTCCCCTCCCATTCCAACCCATGACATAACAACATTCCACATGACCCACAGCATTCTAAATGACAGTGCCTACAAGAAACTTTATATAACAATGTTTATATAACAATGTAGTGTGAACACACCACACACTGCTGGAATCTAAAAGCTTTCCTTATTGTGTATAAGAGGAGTGAGAGATGTTTGCTAAAGATCTCGTCCTGATTTGCGGGAAACAAAATGTGTACAAATGCAAACTGCTCATTTCCAGCACATACTTTTCAGTACTACTTGTCATCCGGAAAGGTCCAGCATCCTTACCACAGGTGTCCGAGGATCCTCTGAACGGTGTGTGTCCCTCATGCAGGTAATACTTCCCTGCCTGTTGGCCCCTTCTGACACTACATCCATCCCAAGCATCCCCAAATTAGTTTAGGCTTGCATGGATATCTCAAATAAAACTGTTGTATCAATCAAGGTGCTTTATTATTCACAGCAGGCTCTGAAAGTCACTCTTCAGGACCATAACCTTCCAATCAATCAAATAAAATCAATTTACCCAGCGGCGGATGCTCCAATAGAGCGGAGAAGCACCGCCCCCCCTGCCACCACCAGCAAATAAAACAGGTTTTAAACCCGTTTTATTATCGGTTTATTTTAATCCCCTAGACCCGCCCACAGGACTCTGACGAGTCTTGGGGGCGGATCCAGGGGGTGACACTGCTGGTGGGGGAGTGGTGGGTGCTCCCTTCACTGCGCCTGAGGGTTTGGCCGGCTGTCTTAGGCTGGCCAGACCCTCAGGCGCAGTGAAGCTCTCTCCTGCCCCAGCTGCATTGCTGGGGCTGGAGAGAGCAGGCGCAGGCTTCCATTCTGCCTGGGAGGGTAAGATGTCAGCGATCAGGCCAATCCTGCTTTCATGCAGTGTCAGGATTGGCTGCAGTGCAGTCTGGGAGCCTGTGCCCAGATGCAGGAAGAGCGCGATGCAGCAGGAGACGGCGGTGGCTGCAGCATTAAGCTAAGTTTTAAAAAAAAATCTTTATTTTTGGGTCCCCTGAATCACCCCTCCCCACCTCCCTCCTCCAGCCCGCCTCGCCACTTTGGCAGGGGATGGGCCGCTACTTAATTTACCTTTTGAATCTTTTTGAATTCGGAATCACTGCCATTTCGTATTCAATTCCTTGTCAATTAACACAGGAGATGATGCTGGGGTAATGTGTGTACCTAGAGTGATAAGTTTGATTTATGACACATGAAAAAGTGGATGGATATGTAAGCTAGATGCTAGATCAACATTCCTACCTTCAATTTTAATATTTTTGTAGAAAGCCAAACTTGATATTCCTCCTTATTTTCTGTAACTGATTTATCAGCATATCTCTTTACTGTCTTTTTCCCGACTCAATATTTTGCTGTGCACTATGCACTATTCTGAATATCATGAGTCTTTTAACAATTTCTTGAATAGCAGAAATGTTTCTACTATTTGTTTGATGAAAATCAGTAGATCAAAAATGGGAATACCCCTGTAAGAAATTGAGCTACTGGTTGAAGGGTTAAAAACCCTACTCAAGCAACAACCACAATCCTTGTCAGGGTGAAACCCCAAATTAGCCTGTGCTCTCCCCTCTGGTAGCTTGGCACAGAGCAGTCAGGCTCAATTTGGAGGCAATGGGTAAAGTACTTATGCAGCAATTCAAACAGTAAGAAGGTGAAATACAACAAATGGAAAATCCCACACCAATTAAAAAAAATAGAGTAAAATGTAATAAATAATTTAAGACCAAAATGTCAAACATCCAGTCAGTAGAACTGGAGATACTAAATTTTAAAGATATAAATGAAAATAGCACCAAAAACCACAAAGCTGCAGCTATGGTTATCTGGTCGCACTAGATTGGGAGAAAGTCACAAGTTCAGGCACTGCGATGGAGCATGGGCCAGCTATAGGGACCCAGTTAGGCCCACTGAACGAAGTACTTTAAATCCTAGTTTCAAATGTTCTGAGGAGCCGTGAGGCTGCGATGCGAGGTCCCGCATCATTGTCGAGGATGCCAACGATAAAGGTTTTGCGGGGCAAAGTCCTGCATCAAAGATGCATCGCGCACCGGCTAGTCCAGAGAAGTTGCGGGGCTTGCTATGTGGAGTCCTGCATCATCGTTGAGGATGCCGTTGACGAGGGGCTTGCGATGTGAAGACCTGTGTCAAGGATGCGTCACACACCGGTGTTTCCAAGGAGGCTGCAATGAGAAGTCCTGCGTCAGGGATGCGTCGCACAGCGGTCCCAATGCAGAGTTTTGTGAGGCACTTTGTTGGCTGTGCTGGGACCACAGCTTGGCTGACAGACCTCCTTCAGACCCACTTTCAAGGGTCCAGGACTGGTGTGGCACCACTTGGGAGGGCAGGACCCACAGCTGGCAGAGTCCTTGTGCTAGGTAGTACAAGGTTGAAAGAGCCTGTTCTGTCCCTGAGGTTCTGATCAGGAAGTTGGCCAACTAGTCCTTGGAGTCACTTTGGTGTTCCTGGATTCGAAATGCAGGTCCAGTCCTTTTCACTCAGGCAGAAGGGCAGCACAGTAGGACAGCACAGCAGGGAAGCAGGATGGCAGTTCTTATTGCAGCAAAGCAGCACAGCAGTCCTTCTTCTGAGTCTTCCACAGGTCAAGATGTGTACTGAAGGGTTGGGTTCGAGGATCCACCTGTGCCGACTTTGAAGTAGGAGGAGTTTCTGGTGGTTACCACCCCCCTGAGGTGTCAGGCATCACCTTCCTCCATGTTCTGGCCCAAGCTTGACGGAAGACACAAAGGACTAGTGACAAACCCTTTGTGAGTGTGCTCAGGCAGAGTCTTTGTGATGTGAAAGTGTGGTAGGTGATAGCCATTCCCCCTCATAAAGTCAGAGATGGCCCATCCTGCCAAATCTCTATTTACCCTTTGTCTCACTGTCTGGGAACAATGCAAAAACACCAACTGGAAACTACACCTAGTCCTGTGACCCAAGATACAGGCTGCAAGCACCAAATGGATAGGACTAGAAAATGCCAATTTTCTTGAAGTGGCACTTTCAGAATTGTGACTTAAAATCCAACTTTACCCTTATAGAAGGTTTTAAATTACAATTGTTTAGACACCAAAATCAACATTCCTACTTGCTCCCAATTGAAACTTATCAATTATTAAATGTAGTAAGGTAACCCCTAAGGGAACGGTAGGCCTTTTGACATTGTTGTCTGATTTTAATTAATAACTTTAATTCTATGTGTCTAAATTGTTGAGGAATTTTACTTGTGTTGTGTTTTCAATTTAATACTGTTTGTGTGCTGCAGAAATACTTTACACAGTGCCTCTAATTTAAGCCTGATTATTTCTGTGCCAAGCTAGCAGAAGAAGGTTGAGCACAGGTTAATGTAGTGACTTCTGTGGTTCACCATGACAAGAATTGTGGTTATTGCTTCAGAAGGGTTTCACCCCCCCAACCAACAACTCAGTTTTCAGCACAATGTATTTCTACAATGCATCCTTATACCCTATATGAAGGCAATTCCAAAAACATGCTATATTCACTCATTAATCTTTGAAAACAGGATTTGCTTTGTAGTGATATGAGTTGCTATAAATTTAGACCATTGTAAAATGATAAGATGTTGGTGTAGTATGTAATAAATTGCAACTGTTTGTTTTACCCACATTATAAATCTCACATTAACATCGTATCTTGCTAATACAGTTAAAATATAATGTTATGATGCATTGTGAACCATCACTATATGTGTAGCTTCATCAATCATTTGAAAATAAAAATATGTGTAACAAATTTATTGTACATATTATATTTGATATATGTGACACACAATTTCACTATGTGAATGTATACAATAATTGTTAAAAAGTATAAAAGTTAAATGTGTGTTTTTCCTTTAAAGGTACATCCCTCAACCACCACACTTGGAACCTGCTAGAGTGAGAATACACCAGCCCTGAGTGTTCTATCCATTTCCCGACCTGGCCACCATGCAGGAAAGGGACAACATATGGGAATATAGACTAAACCGGAAAACCATAATGGATTCATCTAATCAGCTGGATCCTCAACTACAGCCTCTAACCCAAAACCCAACAGCAATAACACCAATTATGAAAACTATGGTGGTACTCCATTTTGCCGCAACAGGTTTATTTCAATATACCATTGGAGACTGTAATGGGATGTATCAAACTACTTTCAGCAGTGTTCTACAGCAATTTCTGTCAGTGATGATGACCCACAGAAAAGGTTGTATCCAATTCCCTATGAATGATGCAGATATCAACAATATAAAGGCAGAATTCTATGGTTTGGGTGGAATACCACATGTGATTCACTCAATTGATGAAACACACATTGCTTTGGTTACACCACACAAATGAGAACAAATGCACTACAACAGGAAAACTTCCATTCTATCAGCTTGCAAGTGGTGTGCCTTCACGATCTTTACATCACAAGAGTGTGTGCTAGGTTTCCTGGTTCCACCCATGATTCTTTTGTTCTATGCAATAGCAGCATATAACAGCAAATGGCACAACTTGGCAATTAGAGGACCTGGCTTGTTGGTAAGTAGTGTTAAAAAAGTTAATAATGGAATACATATGTTTTGTGAATTCCTGTTATTTTTTTAATCATGGTGACTATAACTTAGTATGGCTTTTTTTTATTTTTTAGAGGTGACGCTTCTTTTTTTAGCCAACCAAGGTTATTGACACCTCTTAGGAATTCAACAACACATGGGGAAGTCCGCATCAGTGTGGCATATGGTAGAACTAAGAGACCTGTGGAGCGGGCTTTTGGGTTCCTGAAAGCAAGATTCTGTTACCTTGATAATCCTGGAGGAGGCCTGCTCTACTCACTGGATAAGGTGTGTCAAATCACAATGTTACATTGTATGCTGCACAACATTGCTCTGCGGTGGAACATCCCTTTAATTCCCGATGATGATTACAATGAGGAGGCCCAGTGTGATGTTGCAGATTTGCCAAATGAAGATGACAGTGGTGATGAAGAAGGGAATGATCTGAGACGAGATGTCATAACCAGCAACTTCTTCTCATAATGATAAGTACTGTGATGTAACATTGTTGCCTTCATTAACACTATTTACTTACAGGTGTAAGACATATTTTAGGATTAATGGGAGTTAATATGAATTGCATTCTGTACACTGAAGGTGGTTATACATGGGGATGTGTTAATGTTTGTGCATATGTTGTTATTTTACAAGTCAATCATAACATGTATATCCTATGTAATTAGTATATGACAAGGGTACTTTTGTAAATGTAGAAATGTATGGCATGTGTAGATAAATGAGTATTAATTATTGTGTAGAATTATGTATTAACTTATTTTATTATTTTTGTTAACACGTCACTTCGCACTGTCATTTTCTGTATGACAAAGGAATCATGGGTGAATCTAGAATAGGGCAAGCAACTTGATTTGTGACGTACAGGTCTGGAATGTAAACAACTTGTGTCCTGGTGTGGTACTTTGTATTCTGGTTGTCTAAAACTTCTCATCAGTGGTAAAAGCATTGCAATGTGTGTTCTCATTAATAGCTTGCAAGGATGTATGTCTATATACAGAGTAAACAAATTGTAGCAAGTGTATAGATGTTATTTGCTTATACAAAGATTGTAAAATAAAAACAAATTGTAAAAACTATTGCTTTGTTTCTATATGTATTAAACATAGATTTCACCTCACCATCATGGTTGTTTTTGCTCTTGTTTTTTTCAAAAGTGATACATCATGATATGAGTTTTCAAATATTTATGTGATAATGCTTGTATTTGTTTTTAAATATACTCTATAGTGACATTGAAGATGGAAATAGTAAAAAGGTACATTGACATCCCTATATTATTATTGAGATTTTATGTGTGCCCAAATATTCTAAGTGATTCTAGGTTACTGTTAATGCAATCTGCCATATGAGATTATATGAAGAAATGATTGTTTTGCCTAACAGTTTTGTAAATATGTAGATTACATTGTAACTCTTAAGATTAAACATTTCATCATTAAGTGGGTTAATGAACTTGTAGCAACAAATGAGGCACAAACCAAGACAGATAAAAATAATTTATTATGCTTATCTGTTAAAAGTCACATCTATGCATTCCCTTAGAAGAAGAATAAACACAGCACATGAAAAAAAAAAACATGTTTTACAGACACAGAATTAACATATCAGGTGAATTTGATATGTAGGATAAAGTCATTGTTTTTTTTTTTTTATTGAGCAGAGCATTGGATACATAAAATAGACATCATTCTTAAGTCATCATAAAAAACCATTTAGTAGAAAAAATACAATAGCTTTTTCTTTCAAGCTAAAATTTAAGAAAGGATATGAGTATAACACCTATTAATTTCACCAACCCGAGATAAAAATGTGCAGGCCATCTAATAAAGTGCAGCAGCAAAAAAAGTGCAAGTGCTTTTCAAGTGCAATGATCAAGAAAAAGTGCTAATACGTTATATCACCAAGAGCTGTTAACTCTTCCACATAAATATCCATATCTATTGTCCCTCCTTTAACTTTTCTAGATCACAAAAAAACTTCCAATTTTTATCAAATTTCCTAGTAGCTCCCACCCGTCTAGCGTAAGCTTCTTCGAATTTTTGGGTCCTTTTCATTTTATAAAACCACTTCAAATAAGAAGGAGCTTTTCTAGATTTCCAATTCTGAAAAATTAAGGAGCGGGCTACAGTACAAGAAATAAATATAGAAAAAATATCGGCCTCTTTTAACCTCGTTCTGTCATTACAAACTCCAAACAAAACCAACTCGGCCTCGAGCGGAACTCTCTTCCCAATTGCCTGCTCGATATCTGCAAAAATTCTTTCCCAAAAGGAGCTCAACCGTGGGCATGCAAAGAAAATATGGCGCCATCCACCTTCCCCGTCCGCCTGACAACGAAAACACCTATTTTCGACTTCTGGAAATCTTTTTTGTAAGGCTGCTGGAGTAAAGTAGGAGAGCCAACGTGATAAGAAGGCCATCCTTTTGAAATTTGCTGCACGCAGAGATTTGTTTCCTAGGTGGCATAGGATTTCCCAATCTTTATATGAGAAAGTACATTGCGTCTCACAGGTTATATTAGCCAAATGGCTCTCAATCAAGGATACTTGGCCCTGGGGATGTAGTAACCGATACCAGTTTCCTACACCGCCGACTTTGGCCACATAGAGAGCTACCACCAGTTGATTAGGGGCATTAAAAATGCCACTAATAGTTTTTAAAAAATGAACCACTTGTATATATTCAAAATAGGCTGGTCTCCTAGAGCTCTGGGCTCTTGTCATAACCTCTTGCCAGGAGATCACCCTGTTTTGAATAATAAAATGTCTTAACTCACATAATCCACAACTTTCCCAACTGCTGATATTACTTGCTCGCAATGGGAGGCCGAGCCTAGCACATTCTCTCAATCTTAAGTATTGCAGACCCGATGAGCCCGTCTTACTAAAGAAAGACAGAAGTCTAGAAGAATAATCCTTTATAGTTTTATATCTGGTTCTCTTTGGGAGTTTGGAGGTTTTTAAAAACACTCGAGTTGCTGTACCACATTCCTGCGTCATTTTATCTAAAAAGAAATTATCTCTAGTACACTTTGATCCAATCAAACTAGACACTAAATCTAAAAATGCTGCCTCGTAGTAAGTTCTTGAATGGGGCAAAGCTAGGCCCCCTTGAGCAGTAGATAGTTGTACCACGGTCAGCTTAACCCTTGAAACTTTCTTTCCCCAAATGAATTCTCTAAACAAAGTTTCTATTTCTCTAAAAAAGACAAATTTATCTTAATTGGGACATTAATAAAAAGAAATGTAAGCAAGGGGAGTATGGACATTTTGATTAAAGAAACTCTACCCACCAACGATAGGGGTAATAAAAGCCATTGTTCCAAAAGCCTCTTGATTTTCTCTTTCGTTCTTAAATAATTCAACTTGTATAATTGTTGATACTGACTAGACACGAAAATCCCCAAATATCTGATGGGGTCTGACTTAGCGGCATGTGCCCTCAAGCAAGATGAAAGGAAATTTAAATCGATATTAAGGGCAAGAACTTCCGTTTTGTTGGAATTTATTTTATAGCCTTCAATTAGCTCAAAAATCCTAAATTCCCTTAAAACCCCTTCGAGATTATCTTTATCAGGCTTCAAATATAAAATAATGTCATACGCAAAAAGTTTTAACTTAGTCATACCAGAAATAGGGGGTGAAATAGCAGCATTGTTTCGTATTTTAATTACAAGTGGCTCTATAAAAAAAGTAAAAAGCAGTGGCGAAAGCGGACAACCCTGTCTTGTCCCACGGTTAATTTTTATGGTTCCTGCTCGTTTCGAATTTATAGCTATAAGAGCCGGGCTCCCTGGTATAAATTGCGTAGCATGTTAACGACCAGAGAGGGAAAGCCATATAGACCGAGGGCAAAAAACAGGGTTCTCCAATTTACTAAGTCGAAAGCTTTCTCAGCATCGACCATAATAATACATGCCGGAGTAGAGTTGGTATTAAAATAGTCCAAGGCATGTATTAAAAATTCAGTATTAGCCGTCATTGATCTACCAGCTATAAAGCCGGTCTGATCTCTGTGAATTATCTCTTGGGCGGCCAATAAAAAACGCTCTGCCCATACTTTCATTAAAATCTTGTAATCTGAATTTAAAAGACTAATAGGCCTGTATGAATTGACATCTATAGGATTTTTGTCTTTTTTAACAAAGGACACAATTGTTGCTTCTTTAAATGATGCGGGAACCGAACCACCCTGTTTAATATAATTAAAAAGTTTTTTCAAGGGGGGTGATTAATTCCCCCGAAAAAACTTTATAAAATTCGATAGGGAAGCCATCCTCCCCACACGCTTTTGCCCGGCAGTTGCTTTGATAGATGCTAAAATCTCGGCAGATTCCACATCAAATCCTAATTGGCTGATCCGATTTTCTGAAATTTTGGGAATATTCACATTTGCAAAATAATCCTGGATCTGCTCCTCCGCCACTGGATATTCTGTAGAATATAGTTGGTGAAAATGTTCTGGAAAGATCTGGGGGATCTCATCACTATTGACTACTTCACGACCAGTCTGAGGGTCGAGCACTTTCGATATTATTGCGGCTTCTTGTTTTTTTCTTGTTGAATTAGCCAGAAGTTTACCGGCTAACTGGCTTTCTTCGTACACTCTTTGTTGGTACATTTGAGAGCTGCAGATCTCCTCTAGGACAAAAAAATCCCTCAGGGCTATTCTAGCCAGATTTAATTGATTAGGGAGCAACTGGAGCTGTAAAGCGTACTCTTTTTCAACCGCTGTTTGTAATGCGGTTATTTTATTCCTCCGAGCATTTGACTTGGCAGCCGTAAAGGCGATTATTTGGCCGCGGGTTGCTGCCTTGAACCCGCCCGATACAGAGAAGGGCTCCGCGGTATTCTCATTAATCTTAAAATACTCGGAGATCCACTCTCTAAAGCTTTTCACCCAATCCTGGTCTTGGAGGAGGAGGCGGTCCAGCTGCCACCTGGGCCGCTCTCTATTCCCTCCCCCAAGTATCAATTCAAGCCCAACATATGAATGGTCGGAGAAAGGATTACATCCTATTCCTGCTTCCAAAACCTGAAAAGATCTGGATATAAGAAAAAAATCAATTCGAGATGGTGTTTGAAAACGATGTGAATAACAAGTATAAAATTCTTTATCAAGATTAATATCTCGCCAGGGATCTACCAGTTGATATTCTTGTCTAATGGCCTCCACTATTTTTTTGGTATTTGGTTTCAGTTGTTTTTTATTTTTGTTAGAAGTATCCTTTCTTAGATCTTGTATAAAGTTAAAATCACCTCCTATTATAAGCTGTCCCGGTGCTCCTATCAGAAGCTCGTTTATTTGGACCAGGGCTGAGATGTCATCCGGAACCGGGCCATAATAATTTATGAAATTCACAATCCGACCCTGTAGCCTAGTTGTCACCCATATCCATCTCCTTTGAGGGTCCCTATGTACTTGTAAAAACTCCCAGGGAAGTTTTCTAGAAAAATAAATAGCAACTCCTCTCATAGCGAGACCTGCAGATGCAAAAAAAACATTAGAGAAATCTCTAGGTAAAAATAACTTGGGGGAATTAGATTTTAAGTGTGTCTCCTGAAGAAATAAGACTTGAGGGTTGAATGATATCAACCATCTAATGAGAGCACCGTACTTTCTTTTGTTTAAAATACCATTAGCGTTGACTGATAGGACCTTACATCTACTAATTTCCATGAATAATTCTATCTATCGTATAAACTCCTAGGAAAATTTGCGTCTTAACTGTACCTTCTACTCTAACTCTTTTTCCTGCAAAAAACCCTTGACCGGCCCCCCTCCTTCCCTCCCCAAAGAAAAGCCCACCCAACGAAATGTGGAAAAACCCCCATTGACCAAGCTGACCACATTTCGCCCCTCCCATCTGACCTCCTGGGTGTCATGGAATTACACCCTGAATGACCCCGCTTGCCCCAGAACCCCCAGCAATAGGACAAAAAAAAAAAAAAACAAGATAGGCAAAAATTGACTAGCAAAAAGGCGCACCAGCACCTATAATTAGGAAAGCCCTTTTTTTTTTTTTTTTCCCTTTTCTTTCCTGGTTACAATATAACGTATCTACTAATTAAGCCATTCCTTTAAACTCACGATCCTTGCAAAATTTCTTTCAACAATGCCTGCGCTTCTTCCAAATCTGAAAACATAAAGAACTTCCCTTTAACTAATACCCGCAGCTTCGATTGTTGGGCAATCGAAGCTTGGGCACCATGTGCTTTAAACAAATGAAGGATCCTAACAAATTCTTTTCTTCTACGTGCGGCAGCGGCAGTCGTGTCTGAGAAAATACGACACTTTGTAGTTTCATTTACTGGAAACTGCTTCTGTTGAATCGCCTTTGTCAGGATTCGCTCTTTGATACGGAAGTCTGTGTAGGAGAGTAGGATCTGCTTCACATGGGTACCCCCACTTTTTGCTGATGCTTCACTGTTTTTCGACATTAGTCTGGCTGGGGCCCTGCTAATCAGAACCCCAGCCTAGCTGCTTCCTCTCTAAAATGGTTTCCATGTGCCTTAGGCACATCTCTGATTGGAATCTGGAGTGCCCTTATAAGTCCCTAGTATATGGTATACTATGTACCAAGGGCATAGGTACCTCAGAGGCCTGCCAGGGGCTGCAGCATGTATTATGCCACCCCTGGAAGGCCATCCAAACTGACACCTCAGGTCTGCTTCTGCAGCCTGGGTAAGGTGGTGCATGCACCCCTTACTGTGATATAGGTTACCTATATCACGAAATACATACACACATATAAACCTATAAGTCACTCCTAAGGCAGGCCTTATCAATCCTAAAGGCAGAGTGCATGGTTCCTATGTGAGAGGGTGCCCCTGCATGAGCAGGGCCCCTCTGCAGCGTTCGGAGACCATCTCTGATGCTGTTTGTAGTGCAGCCTGACCATATACTCTTAAGCGCATTATATCCTCGCGGTAAAATGCTAACTTTGGAATGGCTGCACCTAAACATGTCGTGTTTGGTGTCAAACATCTTGGAATACTACCCCCACCAATTCTGGCGGCGGGGGTAGCATTCCACCCTTCTAGAGGGAAAGACATGTTAACTCTGACGAGTCCGGTATCTTCTTTCCAGAGCCCTGGCATCACAAAATGGATGCTGCTGCCACAGACACGAGTCTGGCCTCCTGCTGCTGGACGAAACTCCGGCAGGGGAGGCCTGGACAATAGGTTTCCTGTCCCAGGGAGGTGTGACCACCTCCCCAGACAGGACAATGTGTATTGGGGCTGGGCGGGAGCACTTTCGGGTGCTTTGAAGTCCTGCAATGGGGGCACATTTGGTGTCCCTGTGCATACCCCAGTTCAAACCGGATCAGGGCTCGCAGCCCCTGCTTTGGCGCGAACTGGACAAAGAGAAAGGGGTGTAGCCACCCCTCTGCCCTGACCCACCCATAGGTGGGGCCACAGAGTAGTCCATCCCTATTTTTAGAATAAAGGTAGGAACCCAGTCCTTAGGACTTTAGATTATACCTGGACGAAACTCTGACACTGAATCCTGGACCTTCGACGCTCTACGACAAGATTAGAGGGCTGAAGAATCTCCCTTGGGGTCAAGGAGTGACTCCCCTGCTTGGCAGGCACCAAAGAAGCATCTGTCCGGTTCGCATTACTGAAGCTCCCGTCGGACGCCGAAGTCATCGCATCACCAGAGGTGAATTCCCAGACTTCCCCGAGGCTACCCTGAGTCCCCAGCAAAGCTGAGGCCCGTGGCTATCGTGGGTGACTTGAGACCGTGACCCCTGGACACCGAGCACATTTGCAAGTGCACCATCTTCTGGGTCTCCCAAGAAGTCGTGCTTTGGGCTCCGAGTAGCCCTAGCCTCCAGCACCACCTGCACCGAAGATCACTGGCCCCCACTCCACGAGTGTCCTGTAAGCCAGCTCCACGTGCGGCATCACGAGGCTCCTTCGCGGTCGCTAGCCCGTTGGCTAGTAGCCCTTAACGAAGGCCAATCTTTTCTTTACTTGGCATCCTGGTTGCTCCAGGCCTGCCCTCACTTACCTTCGCTGGGTGAGTTCCCCAGACCTTGCTGGTCTGCATCATCGACGATCTACATCTTACTCGAGACTTGCCGTTACCAAGGCTTGTTGGGTCCAATCCGGTCGCCGACACCTCAGCACTCGACAGACATTGAGCATCAGCCCGAATCCTGCTTCTGGTTGCCGACAACGCCTCCCGGACCTCGTGGCTGAAGAGTCAAGACGACCGTCAACGCACCTGAAGCACTCGACATCGGTGGGCATCTGTCCATCGCCTTCCTGGTCACTGGCTAGTGACCCAGACTCTGTCCCCTCTGCTTTCAGGTTCACCAGAACTCCGATCCACTCTTGGATCCACCCGGACACTTTTCCCTTGGCCGCCAGCAGCACTTTGCAGCAGATCGCCATTCGAATCGACGACGAAACCCGACCCCGAAAGGCACCTATGCACCCGGCTTCCCTGGGTGAGGTAACACGAGTACTCCGGTGCACCCGTGGGTAGAGACTCTTCAAAGTCCTAGATCTCAAAGGGTTTTGTCCTAGTCCTCTTCTAAGTGTCCCTTTCCTCTATTTTCCCGATCCCGACTTTCTCCATAGAAGTTAACGGCGTATCGCGGTTGTGTATTTACACTGCACGCGTCTCCCGTGGGTCCCCTGTGTCACTACCTTGGGTGGTTCCTTGTGGTCCAAGCACTTCTAGAGGCTCTAGGCCTAGTGTCTAGTTCAGTCGTGGTTCGCATACCATTTTATTGGTATATGGTTTGGTACGCCCCTAGGGCCCAAACGTGTATTTGTGCTATTACTGTGATTTAAGATCTTATAACCTATGTACTTCGAACTCTAGCCTCATAAAGAGACTAGAGGGGTGTGTTTAGTAATAAATACATATATTTTGAATATATACCTGGTGTGGTACTCTTTCATTTGGTCACTCAAGAGATTATAGACTGGTAAAACAAGCTGCTTTACATTCCTTCAAGACTTAGCCTGAAGGCTGCTCTCCATAGCTACCACTAGGATAGCTTTCAATAAGGTTGTCTTTAACCTACCTACCATAAGAGTCGATTTGGACTGGTGCAAGGTGCCCACTATAATTAGTGGACAGCATATGCCAGGCCAACTTCTCACATTGGTGTGCAGCGTGTGGGATTCCAGCTTGCTATTGTTTTACCAGATAATCTCAATTGAATTGATCAACTGAAAACCACTAAAGGTACCTAAGGTACATATAATTTAAGCTTAGAATAACAGTAAGTTCTACTGAACTTAGAGTTGTGTGTTAAGGGATAGCACAACCCTTTCTACAACTCAAGAGAGTTTAGTAGGCCACACTAAAGTAGGTAGTGCATACACCACACCACACTAGTAATGTCTTTAAGGGTAGGATCTAAAGAATCCTTGCAGGAAGCCATTGAGCTTCCACCCTCCAAGTATGATACACTCCCATTCTTGGAATTGAGAGCTTTATGCAACTTGAGAAAAATAAGGACAGGCCAAAGCCCCACCACCCAACACCTCAAGGAGTTGTTGGTGGCTTATGACCTTAGTAAGCCTGTAGGGACTGAAGGGGTAGGAGCTGAGGGTGGGGCAGAAGAAGAGGAGGAGGCCAGGGGTACCAATACCCCAGCCCCCTCTGAAACTGGCCAGGAGGGTGACAATGACCCTGACCTGGAAAACCCAATCCCTCCTGTGGATGATGATGAGGATGATCAAAATGATGCCCTCTTTGTCCCCCAGGAAGGATTAAGAGTGTGCCCAGAAGGTCTAGGTCTCCTTCTCAGGAGTCTAACCACTCTGGCACCTCTATAGGGAGCTCTGTCTCATCTCATAGGAGAGAATCCTCTCATGAGAGAAGAAAGAGGCTAGTCCAGTATGAGGAAACTCAGCTGGAACTCAGAAAAAAGCAATTAGCTTTAGATAGAGAATCCCTAGATCTCCTTAGAGAGAGAAGAAAGTTGGGACTAGAGTCCCATGGTGGCAGCCATGTCCCTAGAGATAGGGAAAGGTCCTATGACCATAGGAACCTGAGCAAGATTGTCCCTCCCTACCAGAGTGGGGATGATATCCACAAATGGATAACTGCTTTAGAAAGGGCCTGTAAAGTACAGAAGGTCCCTCAGGAGCAGTGGGCAGCAATCTTGTGGTTCTCCTTTGCTGACAAAGGTAGAGATAAGCTCCTCACTGTTAGAGAGGAGGATGCTGACAATTACAAGGTCTTGAAGAGTGCTCTTATTGATGGGTTTGGCCTAACCACTGAACAGTACAGGTTGAAGTTCAGAGACACCCAAAAAGCACAGACTCAAGACTGGGTAGACTATGTGGATTGTTCTGCCAAGGCTCTGGAAGGCTGGTTGATGGGCAGTAAGGTGTGTGACTTCTCAGGATTGTATAATCTGATAATGAGGGAGCAGATTCTTAATAACTGTCAAAATCAGCTGTTGCATCAATACCTGGTTGACTCTGATCTGACCTCTCCCCAAGAATTGGGAAAGAAGGCAGACAAATGGGTCAGAACCAGGGTGAAGCAGAAGGTACAGAACCAAGGTGGGGAAACCAAGAAGCAAGATGCTAAGAACTCTGACAAGGGTGGGGAGAAGGGTAAAGATCAAAAGTCTTCATCAGGCCCCCAAAAATCTTCTTCTGGTGGGGATTCCCAGTCTACCAAGGGTAAAGGCCAAAGAAAACCATGGTGCAAGGTCTGTAAGCAAAAGACCCACTGGACCAGTGATTGCACCAAGTCCAAAGACTCCAGTCCAGCACCCACCAATGCCCCTAAGGCACCTGTTCCCCCTAGTACAGTTGGTGGAAGTGCTCCAGCAAAGGGTTTAGTAGGGTTCACCCTGGGAACTGAGTTGGGCTCTGACTTAGTCAGGGAACTGACTCAGGCTGTGTTAGTCTGTGATGGAGGCATGGATGTGACCTCCACTGTGAGTCCCAGTAATCTGGGCAAGTACAGACAACAGCCTTTAATCAATGGACGTGAGGCTTTGGCATTTAGGGACACAGGGGCAAGTGTCACAATGGTGACACAAGACCTTGTGCTACCTGGGCAAGTTATGCTTGGTGAAATGTACCAAGTGACCAATGCTAGCAATGTCAGAACAGACCATACTCTGGCAGTTGTTAACTTCTCCTGGGGAGGGGTAACTGGCCTTAAGAAGGTTGTGGTAAGTGCAAACCTACCAGTCGAATGCTTGCTTGGCAATGACTTAGAGACTTCTGCTTGGGCAGAAGTGGAGCTCAGGACCCATGCAGAAATGCTGGGGATCCCTGCAGATGTGTTTGCAGTGACCAGGTCACAAGCCAAAATGTCTAGCACTGAACAGGCCTTGGATTCTGGAAGAATGGACCAAGTGCCTTCCAAGAGGAGGAGTAGTAGGGTTAAGGCAGTGCCTTCCCCCTTGGCTCAGGAGGAAGATCAGTCCCTTGAGGGGGATGATCTCAGCCCTGAAGAAGGAACTGTCCCAGAGGAACTTGAACCTGACCAGGTTGAGTTCTTGGGGACAGGGGGACCTTCTAGGGCAGATCTGAGCCAGGAGCAGCAGAGCTGCCCCTCCCTTGAACCCCTCAGACAGCAAGCTGCTGCTGAGGCTGCTGGGAAAGCTAGTGGTCCCCATACAGTGTATTGGGATGATGGACTCCTGTACTCAGAGAGTAGAGACCCCAAGCCTGGTGCTACCAGGAGGTTGGTAATACCTTTGAAGTTCAGGGGCTTCCTATTGACCCTAGCCCATGATATTCCCTTAGCAGGACACCTGGGCCAGAACAAGACTTGGGACAGAATTGTCCCTCACTTTCACTGGCCCCACATGTCTGAAGACAGTAAGGAGTTTTGTCGCTCCTGTGTAACCTGCCAAGCCAGTGGCAAAGCAGGTGGCACTACAAAGGCCCCCTGATACCACTACCTGTGGTGGGGGTGCCCTTTGAGAGGGTAGGGATTGACATTGTTGGTCCCATGGATCCCCAAACAGCCTCTGGGCACAGGTTTATCCTGGTGGTAGTGGATCATGCCACCAGGTACCCAGAAGCTATTCCCCTAAGGACCACCACAGCACCTGTGGTGGCAAGGGACCCTCCTGGGAATCTTCTCAAGAGTGGGCTTTCCTAAGGAGGTAGTATCAGACAGGGGTGCTAACTTCATGTCTGGGTACTTAAAAGCAATGTGGAAGGAGTGTGGAGTGACTTATAAGTTCACCACACCCTATCACCCACAATGCAATGGTTTAGTTGAGAGATTCAACAAAACCTTGAAGGGCATGATTAAAGGGCTCCCAGAAAAGCTTAGGCGTAGATGGGACATACTCTTGCCCTGCCTTTTATTCGCATATAGGGAGGTGCCTCAGAAGGGGGTTGGTTACAGCCCTTTTGAACTTCTGTTTGGCCACCCTGTGAGGGGTCCACTGTGCTTGGTGAAGGAAGGATGGGAGTTACCTCTCAAGCCCCCAAAGCAAGATATAGTGGACTATGTACTTGGTCTCCGCTCCAGGATGGCTGAGTACATGAAAAAGGCAACCAAAAACCTTGAGGCTAGCCAGGAACTTCAGAAGGCCTGGCATGACCAAAAGGCTGTTCTGACTGTGTACCAGCCAGGACAGAAGGTGTGGGTGTTGGAGCCAGTGGCCCCAGCAGCTCTCCAAGACAAATGGAGTGGACCCCACACTATTGTTGAGCAGAAGGGTGAGGTCACTTACTTAGTGGACCTGGGAACACCCAGGAGTCCCCAAAGGGTTCTCCATGTCAACAGACTAAAGCCATATGTGGACAGGGCAGACATGGGCTTGCTCATGGCTACTGATGAAGGGCAGGAGGAAGAGAGTGACCCACTCCCTGACCTGCTCTCACAGAACCCTGACGATGGGTCAGTTGATGGTGTAGCCTTGGCAGGCAGCCTCACTACCCAGCAACAAACTGATTGCAGGCAAGTCCTCAATCAGTTTAGACATATGTTTTCACTGACACCCAGTCAGACCACCTGGTGCACTCATGAAGTGGACACTGGGGACAGTCTGCCTATTAAAAACAAGATTTATAGGCAACCTGACCATGTCAGGGACTGTATCAGGACTGAAGTCCAGAAAATGTTGGAGTTGGGAGTAATTGAACCCTCAGATAGCCCTTGGGCTAGTCCAGTAGTCCTGGTACCGAAACCTCACACCAGTGGTGGGAAAAGAGAGATGAGGTTTTGTGTAGACTACAGGGGTCTCAATGCAGTCACTAGGACTGATGCCCATCCCATACCCAGGGCAGATGAGCTCATAGATACTTTGGCCTCTGCCAGATATCTCAGCACATTTGACCTAACAGCTGGCTACTGGCAGATCAGACTAGCTGATACTGCAAAGCCCAAAACAGCATTTTCAACCCCTAGTGGGCATTATCAATTTGTGGTAATGCCCTCTGGTCTGAAAAATGCACCTGCCACTTTCCAGAGGTTGGTGAACACAGTTCTCACAGGACTGGAAGCCTATAGTGCAGCTTATCTAGATGATATTGCTGTCTTTAGCTCCACCTGGGAGGATCACCTGGTCCACCTCAGGAATGTTTTACAGGCCCTGCAAAAGGCAGGCCTGACTATCAAGGCCACTAAGTGCCAGATAGGGCAGAGTCAGGTTGTGTACCTGGGCCACCTTGTGGGTGGAGGCCAGGTTCAACCTTTGCAGAGCAAGATCCAGACCATCATGGACTGGACTGCTCCCACTACCCAGACACAGGTGAGAGCCTTCTTAGGCCTGACTGGGTACTATAGGAGATTTGTCAAGGGGTATGGATCAATAGTGACACCCTTGAATGACTTAACTTCTAAGAAAATGCCCAAAAAGGTTCAGTGGACAGTTAGCTGTCAAAAGGCATTTGATGACCTCAAGCAGGCCATGTGCACTGCTCCAATTCTGCAGAGTCCTGATTACTCCAAGAAGTTCATTGTTCAAACAGATGCATCTGAATTGGGGGTAGGGGCTGTACTGTCACAATTGAATGAAGAAGGTCAGGATCAGCCAGTAGCTTTTATTAGCAGAAGGCTGACCCCTAGAGAGAAACGTTGGTCAGCCATAGAGAGGGAGGCCTTTGCTGTGGTCTGGGCTCTGAAGAAGTTGAGGCCATACTTGTTTGGTACACACTTCCTGGTTCAGACAGACCATAAGCCCCTCTTATGGCTAAAACAAATGAAGGGTGAAAACCCCAAACTGCTTAGGTGGTCCATTTCCCTACAGGGGATGGACTTTACAGTGGAACATAGGCCTGGGAGTAACCATGCGAATGCAGATGGACTCTCTAGGTATTTCCACTTAGAACATGAAGACTTAACTGGGCAAGGTTAGTTTAATGTCCCTACGTTTGGGGGGGTTGTGTAGGAGAGTAGGATCTGCTTCACATGGGTACCCCCACTTTTTGCTGATGCTTCACTGTTTTTCGACATTAGTCTGGCTGGGGCCCTGCTAATCAGAACCCCAGCCTAGCTGCTTCCTCTCTAAAATGGTTTCCATGTGCCTTAGGCACATCTCTGATTGGAATCTGGAGTGCCCTTATAAGTCCCTAGTATATGGTATACTATGTACCAAGGGCATAGGTACCTCAGAGGCCTGCCAGGGGCTGCAGCATGTATTATGCCACCCCTGGAAGGCCATCCAAACTGACACCACAGGTCTGCTACTGCAGCCTGGGTAAGGTGGTTCATGCACCCCTTACTGTGATATAGGTTACCTATATCACGAAATACATACACACATATAAACCTATAAGTCACTCCTAAGGCAGGCCTTATCAATCCTAAAGGCAGAGTGCATGGTTCCTATGTGAGAGGGTGCCCCTGCATGAGCAGGGCCCCTCTGCAGCATTCGGAGACCATCTCTGATGCTGTTTGTAGTGCAGCCTGACCATATACTCTTAAGCGCATTATATCCTCGCGGTAAAATGCTAACTTTGGAATGGCTGCACCTAAACATGTCGTGTTTGGTGTCAAACATCTTGGAATACTACCTCCCCCGCCAATTCTGGCGGCGGGGGTAGCATTCCACCCTTCTAGAGGGAAAGACATGTTAACTCTGACGAGTCCGGTAACTTCTTTCCAGAGCCCTGGCATCACAAAATGGATGCTGCTGCCACAGACACGAGTCTGGCCTCCTGCTGCTGGACGAAACTCCGGCAGGGGAGGCCTGGACAATAGGTTTCCTGTCCCAGGGAGGTGTGACCACCTCCCCAGACAGGACAATGTGTATTGGGGCTGGGCGGGAGCACTTTCGGGTGCTTTGAAGTCCTGCACTGGGGGCACATTTGGTGTCCCTGTGCATACCCCAGTTCAAACCGGATCAGGGGCTCGCAGCCCCTGCTTTGGCGCGAACTGGACAAAGGGAAAGGGGTGTAGCCACCCCTCTGCCCTGACCCACCCATAGGTGGGGCCACAGAGTAGTCCATCCCCTATTTTTAGAATAAAGGTAGGAACCCAGTCCTTAGGACTTTAGATTATACCTGGACGAAACTCTGACACTGAATCCTGGACCTTCGACGCTCTACGACAAGATTAGAGGACTGAAGAATCTCCCTTGGGGTCAAGGAGTGACTCCCCTGCTTGGCAGGCACCAAAGAAGCATCTGTCCGGTTCGCATTACTGAAGCTCCCGTCGGACGCCGAAGTCATCGCATCACCAGAGGTGGATTCCCAGACTTCCCCGAGGCTACCCTGAGTCCCCAGCAAAGCTGAGGCCCGTGGCTATCGTGGGTGACTTGAGACCGTGACCCCTGGACACCGAGCACATTTGCAAGTGCACCATCTTCTGGGTCTCCCAAGAAGTCGTGCTTTGGGCTCCGAGTAGCCCTAGCCTCCAGCACTACCTGCACCGAAGATCACTGGCCTCCACTCCACGAGTGTCCTGTAAGCCAGCTCCACGTGCGGCGTCACGAGGCTCCTTCGCGGTCGCTAGCCCATTGGCTAGTAGCCCTTAACGAAGGCCAATCTTTTCTTTACTTGGCATCCTGGTTGCTCCAGGCCTGCCCTCACTTACCCTCGGTGGGTGAGTTCCCCAGACCTTGCTGGTCTGCATCATCGACGATCTACATCTTACTCGAGACTTGCCGTTGCCAAGGCTTGTTGGGTCCAATCCGGTCGCCGACACCTCAGCACTCGACAAACATCAAGCACCAGCCCGAATCCTGCTCCTGGTTGCCAACAACGCCTCCCGGACCTCGTGGCTGAAGAGTCAAGACAACCATCAACGCACCTGAAGCACTCGACATCGGTGGGCATCTGTCCATCGCCTTCCTGGTCACTGGCTAGTGACCCAGACTCTGTCCCCTCTGCTTTCAGGTTCACCAGAACTCCGATCCACTCTTGGATCCACCCGGACACTTTTCCCTTGGCCGCCAGCAGCACTTTGCAGCAGATCGCCATTCGAATCGACGACGAAACCCGACCCCGAAAGGCACCTATGCACCCGGCTTCCCTGGGTGAGGTAACACGAGTACTCCGGTGCTCCCGTGGGTAGAGACTCTTCAAAGTCCTAGATCTCAAAGGGTTTTGTCCTAGTCCTCTTCTAAGTGTCCCTTTCCTCTATTTTCCCGATCCCGACTTTCTCCATAGAAGTTAACGGCGTATCGCGGTTGTGTATTTACACTGCACGCGTCTCCCGTGGGTCCCCTGTGTCACTACCTTGGGTGGTTCCTTGTGGTCCAAGCACTTCTAGAGGCTCTAGGCCTAGTGTCTAGTTCAGTCGTGGTTCGCATACCATTTTATTGGTATATGGTTTGGTACGCCCCTAGGGCCCAAACGTGTATTTGTGCTATTACTGTGATTTAAGATCTTATAACCTATGTATTTCGAACTCTAGCCTCATAAAGAGACTAGAGGGGTGTGTTTAGTAATAAATACATATATTTTGAATATATACCTGGTGTGGTACTCTTTCATTTGGTCACTCAAGAGATTATAGACTGGTAAAACAAGCTGCTTTACATTCCTTCAAGACTTAGCCTGAAGGCTGCTCTCCATAGCTACCACTAGGATAGCTTTCAATAAGGTTGTCTTTAACCTACCTACCATAAGAGTCGATTTGGACTGGTGCAAGGTGCCCACTATAATTAGTGGACAGCATATGCCAGGCCAACTTCTCACAGTCTGCAAAGTTCAGCAGGATTGTTCGAGGTATAGTTGAGTTGGGGAAGGGGTGGGCTGGTACTCGATGCGCCCTAGTAATAGTCAGATCCCCTTCAAATTCCGGAAGAACATTCTGCTTGATAAAAGAATTGACCCATTGTAAAGTTTGGGAGCCTTCCATACCCTCCGGAACACCAACTATTCGGAGGTATGTCTATATACAGAGTAAACAAATTGTAGCAAGTGTATAGATGTTATTTGCTTATACAAAGATTGTAAAATAAAAACAAATTGTAAAAAACTATTGCTTTGTTTCTATATGTATTAAACATAGATTTCACCTCACCATCATGGTTGTTTTTGCTCTTGTTTTTTTCAAAAGTGATACATCATGATATGAGTTTTCAAATATTTATGTGATAATGCTTGTATTTGTTTTTAAATATACTCTGTAGTGACATTGAAGATGGAAATAGTAAAAAGGTACATTGACATCCACATATTATTATTGAGATTTTATGTGTGCCCAAATATTCTAAGTGATTCTAGGTTACTGTTAATGCAATCTGCCATATGAGATTATTTGAAGAAATGATTGTTTTGCCTAACAGTTTTGTAAATATGTAGATTACATTGTAACTCTTAAGATTAAACATTTCATCATTAAGTGGGTTAATGAACTTGTAGCAACAAATGAGGCACAAACCAAGACAGATAAAAATAATTTATTATGCTTATCTGTTAAAAGTCACATCTATGCATTCCCTTAGAAGAAGAATAAACACAGCACATGAAAAAAAAACATGTTTTACAGACACAGAATTAACATATCAGGTGAATTTGATATGTAGGATAAAGTCATTGTTGTTTGGTGTCATTGTCCTGAATGATTTTTACAATACATAGCAAATGTGACAAAAAATGTCCCAAGAGTGAATAATATTGCCTCACAGGAGGATGTTAGTTCTTGCATCTCTTGATGGTGGTCTTGTTGGAGTCCTCTCCCACTGATCCAGCTGATCAACCTGTCCTGGGGTGCACTGATGTATCCACAGTATCCACAGTGGCTGACTGGGAGGTGAAGACAGGTGACTCCTGAGTTTGCAGGGCCTCCCTTTCTGTGGAGGAGCCTGGTGGGCTGCTGGTTGATGTAGATGGCCCTCCGAAAGTGATGGATGACCGTTAGCTTTACATATATCCTTAAAACCATCCTGAACCACACCAGAAATGGAACAAAGTATGGATAGTTGTCTCCATGAGGTCATTGTGATTCCTCAGCAACTGGTTTTGCTCTCTCAGAAGGTCATTATTTTCTTTCAGGAGGCCTATGACCTGGTCCATCTGGTCTTCATTGCTGCTCTAATGATTTTGTGGCCCATAGTTTGACGGAAACAATCGGTATCAGTGGCCTCACCCAGTTCTCCCAATGGTGCTCTACCACCACTGCAATGTGGCCTTTTAATAGTGCACACCATAAAAGTGGGTCCTGGATCAACTGCAGAAGTAGTTGTTGTTGGCTGGCAAGACAGGAGCCAGGACAGGGGTGTACACTACAGTGTTAGTGGTAGATGTTGGGCCACAGTGAACTGTCAGGACTATTGGCTGTTGAGGTGAGATAGGGACTACATGAGTAGCTATAGAAAGAGTTGTCTGAGTGAGGGTAAACCTACCGGCCTCCCTAGACACATCTGAGGAACCAGGCTGTTTCATCATATGTTGATTCTTCATGACAGGTTCTGCAGGAGTTGGAGTTGGGGCAGCAGCATTTGTTGCTGTATCCTGCACTTTAGCTCTGGCTGATGGTCCTACAATGTTAAATGATAAAAATGTTTAGTGACACAGCTGTAGAGGAATATATTGTACAGCTTATATTTATACACACACACAAATATATACACACACACAAATGACATATAGATGCTTAAATTGAAAAGGGGAAGCTCTTACTCTTAGACTCAAAATGAAAATCCTCATTGTGATCCTAAGGTAATTTGAACATTAGATTATTGTACTCATTACATTGCATCAAAGTCTTGTGTGATTCAAATGAGGTTGCTCAACACACAGACGTCATACAGTTAATAATGTTTAAAGCTAATTTTTGCTACATAGTCATGCTTGTAAGTCATTACATTAAACTTTTAGTGCTATGTTTTGACAGAGTCAGATTTCGAAAACATACTCTTTTGGCATAGACATTTTAGCATATGTATTTATATAATTTACATTTATTCACGTTTTTACACGAAACATGATTTTAAAATAGTATAAACTACATGCCACTGCTACAGCATTTTTAATAAATCAAAATTAATGCAATTAACACTTAGAAATAACGTGTATGCCTCAAAACGAAAAGTCACATATTAAGGGCAAGTGAGAGCAGGAGGCTTTCATAGCTACATAGATTAAGTTAGAAAGACTTCTGAATGCATTTTTTCCTTTTCCTTTTCCCTGACCTAAGGTCAGTAATGTGAGATGTTAAAATTCAATGATACAAAAATGCTGAACTGAACATGAACTAATAGAAAGTGTTAGATTTCCACCTTCCCATAGAGATATCGTCATAGAATACAATAATGTATTACATTGTGTAGTTTCATTTTTACAAAATATTTCTTCCTAAGTAAAACTAACAAGTTAGAATGTTTGAGAATTTCATGATTTCATCTGTATGATGCAGATACCTAAACATGAACTATTTTGTCTTGTAGTAGAAATGGATGGTGGGAACCTAACCTCCACTTGTATAATGTTTATGAAATGTTTCATTTTAAACTTAATGTCTGTAAGCCTTTGTCCTGAACTGCTTAGATGATGGAAGCTTTCCAGTTCCCATAATGACACAGCGAAATAAAGTGCTGAGAAGACAGAAAAATGCAACATTTTACCTTATGTTATATTCCCTGAGTAGTGAGAGGAGACTTTACGAGAAATCTTTCAGACCCCATCTAGACTCTCTGCAGAGCCTTTTGCTCTGATCCTCTCAGAGAGACCATTCATTTCCCTCACCTGAATCTATGCTGCTCTGAGACTCTATTGAGATGCTTTAACTTCTCTTTATGGGAAGTGCTGATTGATTTAGAAATTCTTAAAGCTTTATGTTTTCATCTCTCGATTTGAAACTCTTTATATATATATATCCATATATATATATATATATATTCACTGAAAAAACCATAGGTTTCAGACACGTTATAGTCAGAAATGAGCATTTAAAAAACCTTTGAAATTCACTGAAAAAACCATAGGTTTTAGGGACAGTTATAGTTAGTTGGACATTTCACTCGTACAAAACCATAGAAATTCCCCCGTTATAGTTAGTTCAGCTAACTATAACTCGCGCCCCCGCAATGCACTGCTGATGACGTCACATATTACATCACTCATGACATGGTCAGTGACATCACTGATGACATCACTGATGACATCTCAAATGACATCACTGATGACATCATCCAGTAACTGTGTGTTTCTGTAAAGTTTAAATATGTTTAATATATATAGGGAAAGGCGTATTGAAGAATGAGTGGGTGTATAAGTGTCTGAATGGATGATTTAGTACGTGAGTGACTGACTCTACAAGTGAGTGATTAAACGTTTCTTACTGAATGCATGGGTTAGTGACTAAACTGTGTGAATGTCTGTAGCCGTCTGTTTGTTGTTGTGTAAGTGGATGCATGGATTAGCGAATAGCTACATGAGTGTCTATATGGGTTATTGATTGGTTCTCTGAGTATCTGTATGGCTGCCTGAGTGTTTGTGTGGGTGGGGTGTGTGTGACTCTGTACATAGATGTGTGAGTGGGTGATTCACTGGGTGCATGATTTCAAGAGTGCATCTGTGATGGACTGCTTGGGTGGGTGAGTGTGTGTATGGGTGTGTTAGTGAGTGAATGTATATCTCAGTGGTACATGTGCGAGTAACTACATATGTAAAAGGCAGTATATATGTGTGTTAGAGTATTTAAATGGCTATAAGTGAGAGTATGTGATAGTGAGAGTGGCTGTATGGATGCGTGTGTGCTTGTATCAGTTATTGTATAAGAGCGTAAGAATGTGCTAGTATTTGTATGAGTAAGTGAGCTGGTGTGTGTATAACTGTATAGGTGAGTAAATGGGTGTGTGATTAATTTTTTGCATGACTTACTAGGTGTGTGAGTACCTCTATGGATGAGTGGCGGTGTGTGAGTGTTTATATAGGTGTATGAGTGCATATGATAGTCCTGTACTGAGTGACTGTAAGTATGAGTGACTGTACGGGTGAGTGAATGGATGTGTGTGTAGACCTAAGAATCAGTGAGTGGGTATGTAGTTTTTGGTGTTGGAGTGTCTATGGTTTTGAGAATGGCAGTCTGTAATTTAGAGTGGGTGTATCAAAAGTTATATTAGGGTGTGAGAAGATGCATGAAATTATCACATGGATGATGTCATCAGTGATGTCATTTGAGATGTCATCAGTGATGTCATCAGTGATGTCACTGACCATGTCATGAGTGATGTAATATGTGATGTCATCAGCAGTGCATTGCGGGGCGCGAGTTATAGTTAGCTGAACTAACTATAACGGGGGAATTTCTATGGTTTTGTACGAGTGAAATGTCCAACTAACTATAACTGTCCCTAAAACCTATGGTTTTTTCAGTGAATTTCAAAGGTTTTTTAAATGCTAATTTCTGACTATAACGTGTCTGAAACCTATGGTTTTTTCAGTGAATTTCAAAGGTTTTTTAAATGCTAATTTCTAACTATAACGTGCCTGAAAGCTATGATTTTTTAAGTGAATTTCAAAGGTTTTTTAAATGCTAGTTTCTAACTATGCCTACAGAGGTAGGACATGTGAAGAAAAGAAGAAAAAATGCACAGAAAGAAGCAAAAGATGTGTAGAAAGAACCAACAGAGGAGCAGAAAGAGGCCTTGTTGCAAAATCATCCTGTGCCCACAACTTTTTCAGACGGGTACTGGTGGTAACTGACTCTGACTAACCAGAGCCAGTGCTATGCTAAAAGACACTTAGAATACAGTGAAAACACCTACATACACTAGGGAACACTATGCGTTGGGGTACCCCTGTGATTAGCATGACCTCCTCTGCAAGTCCCTAGTACATAATAGGGCAGGGGATTAAAACTACCTCTTAAAACGCGCTACAGGGCGCGTTTGCACAGTGGTGAAGGGAGGGGGCCTGAGGTGACATGTGTGCAAACGCGCCCGTGGCGCGTTTTAAGTTGCAGGATTAAGTCCCCTTGAATCCTGAGGGTCCCTGGGGCCCAACTAGCCCCCAGGTACCTACAGTTAGGACCACAGAGCTGAGTTGCAGAGAGGCGTTCCGAGGCCACGCACCTTTTTCACCTCTCTGCAACGCAACTCTGTTGTGCTTACTGAAGGTACCTGGTGGGCTAGTTGGCCCCCAGGGTCCCTCAGAATTCAAAGGGAATTAATTCCCCAACTTAAAACGCACCACAGGGCGTGTTTGCGCACATGTCACCTGAGGCCCCGCCCCTCCCTTCACCACTGTGCAAACGCGCCCCGTGGAGCGTTTTAAGTTGGGGATTACGTCACCTTGAATCCTGAGGGTCCCTGGGGCCCAACTAGCCCACCAGGTACTTCCAGTAAGCACCACAGGCCTGCGTTGCAACGCCTGTAACAAATTGTGCAGTTGTGTTTAGGTAGTGAAGAGGGTCGTGCTGGGGGTAGTGTTTTAGGGTTTAGGGTAGTGCAGTGGTGTTTGTGTAGTGTAGGGGGTCATGCTGGGGGTAGATTTAGGGTTTAGGGTAGTGCAGTGGTGTTTGGGTAGTGTAGGGAGTCTTGCTGGGGGAGTGTTTTAGGGTTTAGGGTAGTGCAGTGGTGTTTGGGTAGTGTAGGGGGTCGTGCTGGGGGTAGTGTTTTAGGGTTTAGGGTAGTGCAGTGGTGTTTGGGTAGTGTAGGGGTCGTGATGGGGTAGTGATTTAGGGTAGTGCAGTGGTGTTTGGGTAGTGTAGGGGGTACTGCTGGGGGTAGTGTTTTAGGGTTTAGGGTAGTGCAGTGGTGTTTGGGTAGTGTAGGGGGTACTGCTGGGGGTAGTGTTTTAGGGTTTAGGGTAGTGCAGTGGTGTTTAGGTAGTGTAGGGGTTCGTGCTGGGGGTAGTTTTTTAGGGTTTAGGGTAGTGCAGTGGTGTTTGTGTAGTGTAGGAGGTCGTGCTTTAGGGTTTAGGGTAGTGCAGTGGTCTTTGGGTAGTGTAGGGAGTCGTGCGGGGTAGTGTTTTAGGGTTTAGGGTAGTGCAGTGGTCTTTGGGTAGTGTAGGGGGTCGTGCGGGGGTAGTGTTTTAGGGATTAGGGTAGTGCATTGGTGTTTGGGTAGTGTAGGGGGTCATGCAGGGGTAGTGTTTTAGGGTTTAGGGCAGTGCAGTGGTGTTTGGGTAGTGTAGGGGGTCGTGCTGGAGGAAGTGTTTTAGGGTTTAGGGCAGTGCAGTGGTGTTCGGGTAGTGTAGGGGGTCGTGCTGGGGGGAGTGTTTTAGGGTTTAGGGCAGTGCAGTGGTGTTCGGGTAGTGTAGGGGGTCATGTTGGGGGGAGTGTTTGAGGGTTTATGGCAGTGCAGTCATGTTCGGGTAGTGTAGGGGGTCGTGCTGGGGGGAGTATTTTAGGGTTTAGGGTAATGCAGTGGTGTTCGGGTAATGTAGGGGGTCGTGCTGGGGGTAGTGTTCTAGGGTTTAGGGCAGTGCAGTGGTGTTCGGGCAGTGTAGGGGGTCGTGCTGGGGGTGGTGTTTTAGGGTTTAGGGCAGTGCAGTGGTGTTTGGGCAGTGTAGGGGGTCGTGCTGGGGGTGGTATTTCAGGGTTTAGGGCAGTGCAGTGGTGTTCGGGCAGTGTAGGGAGTCGTGCAGGGGGTGGTGTTTCAGGGTTTAGGGCAGTGCTGTGGTGTTCGGGCAGTGTAGGGGGTCGTGCAGGGGTGGTGTTTCAGGGTTTAGGGCAGTGGTGTTCGGGCAGTGTAGGGGTTGTGCTGGGGGTGGTGTTTCAGGGTTTGGGGCAGTGGTGTTCGGGCAGTGTAGGGGGTTGTGCTGGTGGTGGTGTTTCAGGGTTTGGGGCAGTGCAGTGGTGTTCGAGCAGTAAAGGGGGTCGTGCTGGGGGTGGTGTTTCAGGGTTTAGGGCAGTGCAGTGGTGTTCGGGCAGTGTAGGGGCGGTGCAGTGGGTGGTGTTTCAGGGTTTAGGGCAGTGCAGTGGTGTTCGGGCAGTGTAGGGGGTGGTGCAGGGGGTGGTGTTTCAGGGTTTAGGGCAGTGCAGTGGTGTTCGGGCACTGTAGGGGGTCGTGCAGGGGGTGGTGTTTCAGGGTTTAGGGCAGTGCAGTGGTGTTCGGGCAGTGTAGGGGGTCCTGCTGGGGCTGGTGTTTCAGGGTTTAGGGCAGTACAGTGGTGTTCGGGCAGTGTAGGGGGTCGTGCTGGGGCTGGTGTTTCAGGGTTTAGGGCAGTGCAGTGGTGTTCGGGCAGTGTAGGGGGTTGTGCTGGGGCTGGTGTTTCAGGGTTTAGGGCAGTGCAGTGGTGTTCGGGCAGTGTAGGTGGTGGTGCTGGGGCTGGTGTTTCAGGGTTTAGGGCAGTGCAGTGGTGTTCGGGCAGTGTAGGGGGTCATGCTGGGGCTGGTGTTTCAGGGTTTAGGGAAGTGCAGTGGTGTTCGGGCAGTGTAGGGGTCTTGCTGGGGCTGGTGTTTCAGAGTCTAGGGCAGTGCAGTGGTGTTCGGGCAGTGTAGGGGTCTTGCTGGGGCTGGTGTTTCAGGGTTTAGGGCAGTGCAGTGGTGTTCGGGCAGTGTAGGGGGTCGTGCTGGGGGTGGTGTTTCAGGGTTTAGGGCAGTGCAGTGGTGTTCGGGCAGTGTAGGGGGTCGTGCTGGGGCTAGTGTTTCAGGGTTTAGGGCAGAGCAATAGTGTTCAGGCAGTGTAGAGGGTTGTGCTGGAGGTGGTGTTTCAGGGTTTAGGGCAGTGCAGTGGTGTTTGGGCAGTGTAGGGGTCTTGCTGGGGGTGGTGTTTCAGGGTTTAGGGCAGTGGTGTTCAGGCAGTGTAGGGGATCTTGCTGGGGGTGATGTTTCAGGATTTAGGGCAGTGCAGTGGTGTTCGGGCAGTGTAGGGGGTCGTGCTGGGGGTGGTGTTTCAGGGTTTAGGGCAGTACAGTGGTGTTCGGGCAGTGTAGGGGGTGGTGTTTCAGGGTTTAGGGCAGTGCAGTGGTGTTTGGGCAGTGTAGGGGGTCGTGCTAGGGGTGGTGTTTCAGGGTTTAGGGCAGTGCAGTGGTGTTCGGGCAGCGTAGGGGGTCGTGCTGGGGGTGGTTTTTCAGGGTTTAGGGCAGTGCAGTGGTGTTCGGGCAGTGTAGGGTGTCGTGCTGAGGGGTGGTGTTTCAGGGTTTAGGGCAGTGCAGTGGTGTTCGGGCAGTGTAGGGGGTCGTGCAGGGGGTGGTGTTTCAGGGTTTAGGGCAGTGCAGCAGTTTTTGGGCAGTGTAGGGGGTCGTGCAGGGGGTGGTGTTTCAGGGTTTAGGGCAGTGCAGTGGTGTTCGGCCAGTGTAGTTGGTCTTGCTGGGGGTGGTGTTTCAGGGTTTAGTGCAGTGGTGTTCCGGCAGTGTAGGGGGTCGTGCTGGGGGTGGTGTTTCAGGGTTTAGGGCAGTGCAGTGGTGTTCGGGCAGTGTAGGGTGTCGTGCTGAGGGGTGGTGTTTCAGGGTTTAGGGCAGTGCAGTGGTGTTCGGGCAGTGTAGGGGGTCGTGCAGGGGGTGGTGTTTCGGGGTTTAGGGCAGTGCAGTGGTGTTTGGGCAGTGTAGGGGGTCGTGCAGGGGGTGGTGTTTCAGGGTTTAGGGCAGTGCAGTGGTGTTCGGCCAGTGTAGGTGGTCTTGCTGGGGGTGGTGTTTCAGGGTTTAGTGCAGTGGTGTTTGGGCAGTGTAGGGGTCTTGCTGGGGGTGGTGTTTCAGGGTTTAGGGCAGTGCAGTAGTGTTCGGGCAGTGTGGGGGTCTTGCTGGGGCTGGTGTTTCAGGGTTTAGGGCAGTGCAGTGATGTTCGGGCAGTGTGGGGGGTCGTGCTGGGGCTGGTGTTTGAGGGTTTAGGGCAGTGCAGTGGTGATTGGGCAGTGTAGGGGGTCGTGCTGGGGCTGGTGTTTCAGGGTTTAGGACAGTGCAGTGGTTTTCGGGCAGTGTAGGCGGTCGTGCTGGGGCTGGTGTTTCAGGGTTTAGGGCAGTGCAGTGGTGTTCGGGCAGTGTAGGGGGTCGTGCTGGGGCTGGTGTTTCAGGGTTTAGGGCAGTGCAGTGGTGTTCGGGCAGTGTAGGGGGTTGTGCTGGGGCTGGTGTTTCAGGGTTTAGGGCAGTGCAGTGGTGTTCGGGCAGTGTAGGTGGTGGTGCTGGGGCTGGTGTTTCAGGGTTTAGGGCAGTGCAGTGGTGTTCGGGCAGTGTAGGGGGTCATGCTGGGGCTGGTGTTTCAGGGTTTAGGGAAGTGCAGTGGTGTTCGGGCAGTGTAGGGGGTCTTGCTGGGGCTGGTGTTTCAGAGTCTAGGGCAGTGCAGTGGTGTTCGGGCAGTGTAGGGGTCTTGCTGGGGCTGGTGTTTCAGGGTTTAGGGCAGTGCAGTGGTGTTCGGGCAGTGTAGGGGGTCGTGCTGGGGGTGGTGTTTCAGGGTTTAGGGCAGTGCAGTGGTGTTCGGGCAGTGTAGGGGGTCGTGCTGGGGCTAGTGTTTCAGGGTTTAGGGCAGAGCAATAGTGTTCAGGCAGTGTAGAGGGTTGTGCTGGAGGTGGTGTTTCAGGGTTTAGGGCAGTGCAGTGGTGTTTGGGCAGTGTAGGGGGTCTTGCTGGGGGTGGTGTTTCAGGGTTTAGGGCAGTGGTGTTCAGGCAGTGTAGGGGATCTTGCTGGGGGTGATGTTTCAGGGTTTAGGGCAGTGCAGTGGTGTTCGGGCAGTGTAGGGGGTCGTGCTGGGGGTGGTGTTTCAGGGTTTAGGGCAGTGCAGTGGTGTTCGGGCAGTGTAGGGGGTGGTGTTTCAGGGTTTAGGGCAGTGCAGTGGTGTTTGGGCAGTGTAGGGGGTCGTGCTAGGGGTGGTGTTTCAGGGTTTAGGGCAGTGCAGTGGTGTTCGGGCAGTGTAGGGTGTCGTGCTGAGGGGTGGTGTTTCAGGGTTTAGGGCAGTGCAGTGGTGTTCGGGCAGCGTAGGGGGTCGTGCTGGGGGTGGTTTTTCAGGGTTTAGGGCAGTGCAGTGGTGTTCGGGCAGTGTAGGGTGTCGTGCTGAGGGGTGGTGTTTCAGGGTTTAGGGCAGTGCAGTGGTGTTCGGGCAGTGTAGGGGGTCGTGCAGGGGGTGGTGTTTCAGGGTTTAGGGCAGTGCAGCGGTTTTTGGGCAGTGTAGGGGTCGTGCAGGGGGTGGTGTTTCAGGGTTTAGGGCAGTGCAGTGGTGTTCAGCCAGTGTAGTTGGTCTTGCTGGGGGTGGTGTTTCAGGGTTTAGTGCAGTGGTGTTCGGGCAGTGTAGGGGGTCGTGCTGGGGGTGGTGTTTCAGGGTTTAGGTCAGTGCAGTGGTGTTCCGGCAGTGTAGGGGGTCGTGCTGGGGGTGGTGTTTCAGGGTTTAGGGCAGTGCAGTGGTGTTCGGGCAGTGTAGGGTGTCGTGCTGAGGGGTGGTGTTTCGGGGTTTAGGGCAGTGCAGTGGTGTTTGGGCAGTGTAGGGGGTCGTGCAGGGGTGGTGTTTCAGGGTTTAGGGCAGTGCAGTGGTGTTCGGCCAGTGTAGGTGGTCTTGCTGGGGGTGGTGTTTCAGGGTTTAGTGCAGTGGTGTTTGGGCAGTGTAGGGGGTCTTGCTGGGGGTGGTGTTTCAGGGTTTAGGGCAGTGCAGTAGTGTTCGGGCAGTGTGGGGGTCTTGCTGGGGCTGGTGTTTCAGGGTTTAGGGCAGTGCAGTGATGTTCGGGCAGTGTGGGGGGTCATGCTGGGGCTGGTGTTTGAGGGTTTAGGGCAGTGCAGTGGTGATTGGGCAGTGTAGGGGGTCGTGCTGGGGCTGGTGTTTCAGGGTTTAGGACAGTGCAGTGGTTTTCGGGCAGTGTAGGCGGTCGTGCTGGGGCTGGTGTTTCAGGGTTTAGGGCAGTGCAGTGGTGTTCGGGCAGTGTACGGGGTCGTGCTGGGGCTGGTGTTTCAGGGTTTAGGGCAGTGCAGTGGTGTTCGGGCAGTGTAGGGGGTCGTGCTGGGGGTGGTGTTTCAGGGTTTAGGGCAGTGCAGTGGTGTTCGGGCAGTGTAGGGGTCGTGCTTGGGCTGGTGTTTCAGGGTTTTGGGCAGAGCAGTGGTGTTTGGGCAGTGTAGGGGTCGTGCTGGGTGTGGTGTTTCAGGGTTTAGGGCAGTGGTGTTCGGGCAGTGTAGGGGGTCTTGCTGGGGGTGGTGTTTCAGGGTTTAGGGCAGTGGTGTTCGGGCGGTGTAGGGGGTCTTGCTGGGGGTGATGTTTCAGGGTTTAGGGCAGTGGTGTTCGGGCAGTGTAGGGGGTCTTGCTGGGGGTAGTGTTTCAGGGTTTAGGGCAGTGCAGTGGTGTTCGGGCAGTGTAGGGGGTCGTGAAGGGGTGGTGTTTCAGGGTTTAGGGCAGTGCAGTGGTGTTCGGGCAGTGTAGGGGGTTGTGCTAGGGGTGGTGTTTCAGGGTTTAGGGCAGTGCAGTGGTGTTCAGGCAGTGTAGGGGTCGTGCAGGGGCTGGTGTTTCAGGGTTTAGGGCAGTGCAGTGGTGTTCGGGCAGTGTAGGGGTCGAGCTGGGGGTAGTGTTTTAGGGGTTAGGGTTGTGCAGTGGTGCTTGTGTAGTGTAGGGGGTCGTGCTGGGGTAGTGTTTTAGGGTTTAGGGTAGTGCAGTGGTGTTTGTGTAGTGTAGGGGGTCATGTTTTAGGGTAATGCAGTGGTGTTTGGGTAGTGTAGGGGGTAGTGCTGGGGGTAGTGTTTTAGGATTTAGGTTAGTGCAGTGGTGTTTGGGTAGTGTAGGGGGTCGTGCTGGGGGTAGTGTTTTAGGGTTTAGGGTAGTGCAGTGGTGTTTGTGTAGTGTAGGGGTCATGCTGGGGGTAGTGTTTTAGGGTTTAGGGTAGTGCAGTGGTGCTTGTGTAGTGTAGGGGGTCGTGCTGGGGGTAGTGTTTTAGGGTTTAGGGTAGTGCAGTGGTGTTTGTGTAGTGTAGGGGGTCATGTTTTAGGGTAGTGCAGTGGTGTTTGGGCAGTGTAGGGGGTCTTGCTGGGGCTGGTGTTTCAGAGTCTAGGGCAGTGCAGTGGTGTTCGGGCAGTGTAGGGGGTCTTGCTGGGGCTGGTGTTTCAGGGTTTAGGGCAGTGCAGTGGTGTTCGGGCAGTGTAGGGGTCGTGCTGGGGGTGGTGTTTCAGGGTTTAGGGCAGTGCAGTGGTGTTCGGGCAGTGTAGGGGGTCGTGCTGGGGCTAGTGTTTCAGGGTTTAGGGCAGAGCAATAGTGTTCAGGCAGTGTAGAGGGTTGTGCTGGAGGTGGTGTTTCAGGGTTTAGGGCAGTGCAGTGGTGTTTGGGCAGTGTAGGGGGTCTTGCTGGGGTGGTGTTTCAGGGTTTAGGGCAGTGGTGTTCAGGCAGTGTAGGGGATCTTGCTGGGGGTGATGTTTCAGGGTTTAGGGCAGTGCAGTGGTGTTCGGGCAGTGTAGGGGGTCGTGCTGGGGGTGGTGTTTCAGGGTTTAGGGCAGTGCAGTGGTGTTCGGGCAGTGTAGGGGGTGGTGTTTCAGGGTATAGGGCAGTGCAGTGGTGTTTGGGCAGTGTAGGGGGTCGTGCTGGGGGTGGTGTTTCAGGGTTTAGGGCAGTGCAGTGGTGTTCGGGCAGTGTAGGGTGTCGTGCTGAGGGGTGGTGTTTCAGGGTTTAGGGCAGTGCAGTGGTGTTCGGGCAGCGTAGGGGGTCGTGCTGGGGGTGGTTTTTCAGGGTTTAGGGCAGTGCAGTGGTGTTCGGGCAGTGTAGGGTGTCGTGCTGAGGGGTGGTGTTTCAGTGTTTAGGGCAGTGCAGTGGTGTTCGGGCAGTGTAGGGGTCGTGCAGGGGTGGTGTTTCAGGGTTTAGGGCAGTGCAGCGGTTTTTGGGCAGTGTAGGGGTCGTGCAGGGGGTGGTGTTTCAGGGTTTAGGGCAGTGCAGTGGTGTTCGGCCAGTGTAGTTGGTCTTGCTGGGGGTGGTGTTTCAGGGTTTAGTGCAGTGGTGTTCGGGCAGTGTAGGGGGTCGTGCTGGTGGTGGTGTTTCAGGGTTTAGGGCAGTGCAGTGGTGTTCCGGCAGTGTAGGGGGTCGTGCTGGGGGTGGTGTTTCAGGGTTTAGGGCAGTGCAGTGGTGTTCGGGCAGTGTAGGGTGTCGTGCTGAGGGGTGGTGTTTCAGGGTTTAGGGCAGTGCAGTGGTGTTCGGGCAGTGTAGGGGGTCGTGCAGGGGTGGTGTTTCGGGGTTTAGGGCAGTGCAGTGGTGTTTGGGCAGTGTAGGGGGTCATGCAGAGGGTGGTGTTTCAGGGTTTAGGGCAGTGCAGTGGTGTTCGGCCAGTGTAGGTGGTCTTGCTGGGGGTGGTGTTTCAGGGTTTAGTGCAGTGGTGTTTGGGCAGTGTAGGGGGTCTTGCTGGGGGTGGTGTTTCAGGGTTTAGGGCAGTGCAGTAGTGTTCGGGCAGTGTGGGGGGTCTTGCTGGGGCTGGTGTTTCAGGGTTTAGGGCAGTGCAGTGATGTTCGGGCAGTGTGGGGGGTCGTGCTGGGGCTGGTGTTTGAGGGTTTAGGGCAGTGCAGTGGTGATTGGGCAGTGTAGGGGGTCGTGCTGGGGCTGGTGTTTCAGGGTTTAGGACAGTGCAGTGGTTTTCGGGCAGTGTAGGCGGTCGTGCTGGGGCTGGTGTTTCAGGGTTTAGGGCAGTGCAGTGGTGTTCGGGCAGTGTACGGGGTCGTGCTGGGGCTGGTGTTTCAGGGTTTAGGGCAGTGCAGTGGTGTTCGGGCAGTGTAGGGGGTCGTGCTGGGGGTGGTGTTTCAGGGTTTAGGGCAGTGCAGTGGTGTTCGGGCAGTGTAGGGGGTCGTGCTTGGGCTGGTGTTTCAGGGTTTTGGGCAGAGCAGTGGTGTTTGGGCAGTGTAGGGGGTCGTGCTGGGGGTGGTGTTTCAGGGTTTAGGGCAGTGGTGTTCGGGCAGTGTAGGGGGTCTTGCTGGGGGTGGTGTTTCAGGGTTTAGGGCAGTGGTGTTCGGGCGGTGTAGGGGATCTTGCTGGGGGTGATGTTTCAGGGTTTAGGGCAGTGGTGTTCGGGCAGTGTAGGGGTCTTGCTGGGGGTAGTGTTTCAGGGTTTAGGGCAGTGCAGTGGTGTTCGGGCAGTGTAGGGGGTCGTGAAGGGGGTGGTGTTTCAGGGTTTAGGGCAGTGCAGTGGTGTTCGGGCAGTGTAGGGGGTCGTGCTAAGGGTGGTGTTTCAGGGTTTAGGGCAGTGCAGTGGTGTTCAGGCAGTGTAGGGGGTCGTGCAGGGGCTGGTGTTTCAGGGTTTAGGGCAGTGCAGTGGTGTTCGGGCAGTGTAGGGGGTCGTGCTGGGGGTAGTGTTTTAGGGTTTAGGGTTGTGCAGTGGTGCTTGTGTAGTGTAGGGGGTCGTGCTGGGGTAGTGTTTTAGGGTTTAGGGTAGTGCAGTGGTGTTTGTGTAGTGTAGGGGGTCATGTTTTAGGGTAATGCAGTGGTGTTTGGGTAGTGTAGGGGGTAGTGCTGGGGGTAGTCTTTTAGGATTTAGGTTAGTGCAGTGGTGTTTGGGTAGTGTAGGGGGTCGTGCTGGGGGTAGTGTTTTAGGGTTTAGGGTAGTGCAGTGGTGTTTGTGTAGTGTAGGGGGTCATGCTGGGGGTAGTGTTTTAGGGTTTAGGGTAGTGCAGTGGTGCTTGTGTAGTGTAGGGGGTCGTGCTGGGGGTAGTGTTTTAGGGTTTAGGGTAGTGCAGTGGTGTTTGTGTAGTGTAGAGGGTCATGTTTTAGGGTAGTGCAGTGGTGTTTGGGTAGTGTAGGGGGTCGTGCTGGGGGTAGTGTTTTAGGGTTTAGGGTAGTGCAGTGGTGTTTGTGTAGTGTAGGGGGTCATGCTGGGGGTAGTGTTTTAGGGTTTAGGATAGTGCAGTGGTGCTTGTGTAGTGTAGGGGGTCGTGCTGGGGCTAGTGTTTTAGGGTTTAGGGTAGTGAGGTGTTTTTGTAGTGTAGGGGGTCATGTTTTAAGATGCAACGCTCCAATACCTGACCAGTCTGCACTACATAAAACTGCAAAAAAACTAAAAATAAAAAGTGTTTTGCACACTTTTGTCATTGGGCTATATGTGGGCTACATCTGGGTAATATTTGTGCTACATTTGGGCTCGTTTTTCACTGGTGGCCATCTTGGAAGACTTCTTTGTTATGAAGTTTCCTAATTTCCTCATTTACTGCAGTCTCCTCAGTAGGAAATGCTTTCAGTTTTTTACTTTGATTCCATCAAGAAGGCATTCAGATGTGTCTCACATTTGCCATAAATTCAGAATGTTAGCACTCTAGTTGCTCATTAGATCACTGTAGTAAACCTACTGCTCACCAGGGAGTTAACTGGAAGTCTGCTGCTGGTATTGAAAGTGATTGTTTCAGTCTGCATGTCAGAATTTTCTAATGAAGTATAAGAGGATTTGAGATCTCACTTAAAACATGCCCTAAAGTTTCTTTCTGCAGCACTAACCATCATTTCTATTTCAAAAAGAACCCCCTCATTTTGTTCCTTTTTATTAAATTAAATGTTTTAAGTGTTACCGGTTTATTCCAATCAAGATGGCTTCAGGTGTGCCATACTTTTGTCATAAGTAAGGCTGTTAGTGCTCTAGTTGTTCTTTAGAACACTCTGGGAAGCTGCAGTAGAACACAAAGGCATCAACTGGCAGGCTGCTCCTGTTGAAATATAACAGGAAGATATTTGAGATCACACTTGAAACATGTCCTAATTTTTCTTTCTACAGCACTAACCATAATTACTATGACAAAATGAACCCCATCATTTTGTTCCTTTTTAAATTAAATGTTTTAAGTGTTACCAGTTTATTCCAATCAAGATGGCTTCAGGTGTGCCATACTTTTGTCATAAGTAAGGCTGTTAGCACTCTAGTTGTTCTTTAGAACACTGTGGGAAGCTGCAGTAGAACACAAAGGAATCAACTGACAGTCTCTGCCCTTGTTGGATGTACATGTTTTACTGAGAATGTCAGACTTCATTCTCACATGACTGAGAAAGATAATGTGAATTTACAGAAAATATGCTCTCATTTTAGCTTCTGGAGCACCTTCCAAAACTGTATGGGACAAGCATGTGAAAATAGTTTTCTCTCAAACATGATTCATGATATCCCAGCAGAAGGTTTTTCACAGGGTAAAATCACCTTAGAACACACCACAATTCCTGAAATTAGTATGGTACCATCAACAAATGAATTCTAATGTAACTAAAGTCTGTTATCACCCTTTATAGTTCTCCTTTTGGTAACCCTCAAAATCTTTGATTCACTACAATGCATTTCAATGGGGTACTATCATTTATATTGGTCCCAAGATGGCTGCCAGCAATTCCAGGATGAAGTGCTGACAGCCAATCAGATCTCACGATGACATGTGTGGTTAGGCTCCGCCCAGATATATATGTGATTTTACTTTTGATTTTCTCAGGAACTACTGAACGGATTTACACCATTTAAGCAAAAGGCACGACACTGAACCAAGGGCTACCTCTTTGCCAAATTTGGTGTAATTCCGTTCAGCAGTTCAGGCTGTAGCTGCGACTAAAGGTTCCTATGGAAAAATGAATGGGGAAAACACGTTTTGGGACCCCCCTTTTTTCTCGACGAATCACCCCGAGACTTTCAGGATAGGAGCGGACCGGAGGGCCCCAACAAGTTGGAAACTTTCGCGAAGATTCGTCAACCGGCGCCAACGTTATTTCAAATAGAATGTTGCGGATTTCCTATGGAAAATAGGTCCTAACTATAACTATCTATTGGCGACCGCCAGTAGATAATAGATATATATATATATATATCTACAATATTTCCTCAAACCTGCAAGAAGAAATCTGCACTCCAGACGTAGGTATGTTCTTTACTTTATTCAGCAAGACTTAAGGCAACTCGGGTTCAGGACGCGTTTCAGCTGTCTGTGCAGCCTTTCTCAACTGCTCGGAGTGCCGGTATGTATATATATCACTTTAATACTTGCCCGTGAGTTGATTTAAACCGCAATGGTAGAAATACTTAATTTTCTCAGCACCAATTTCAATTCATTTAAATCAAGGACCAGTGTCTCTTTTTAAATTCGTAGACCAATTTCTTATATATATATATGAAAAATCAAGTAAGTTGAAGAACGTTTGGATAAGATTGTTGTTTGATGGAGGGCATGCACCATTTTTTAAATATTTTTTTTACTTTTGTTAGTTTTTTCTTACATTTTTAAATTTGATTGTGGGTGGCCTAGAGTTGCAATACGGGCCCATTTTGCATTTACTTTTTTTGTTTTTGTTTTTTCTTAGGGAAAAAGTGTGAACATTTTTGGAAGGGCTGGTGACTTGGGTTTAAAGTTCTTTTTCTCCATTTTCATGTGTATTGTATATGATGTTTGCACTAAATAAGCACACAGCGAAAGTCAGAAGGTTATAAAAATTAAACCTAAATATTTAAGTAAAAACTCACCAAAATAGGCATCCTAGAGATCTAGTGTGATATTAATACGGCAGACACAGTTGTAATTTGACATACATTGTACTTACCAGTCTTCAAATCTCCAGGGTTTTGGGCAAAGGATGGCAGAACGGATGGATTAAAGACAGAGTGGATTAATGGATGGCACAGTGGATGAATGGATGGCATGCCGAGTGGGTGGATTGATGGATGAATGGTAGAATGGATAGTAGAAAAGATGCATGGATGCATGCATGTATGGATAGATGGCAAAGTGTCTACATGGATGGATCGCAGAGCAGATTGTTGGATAGCAGAGTGGATGGATGATAGTTTGGATGGATGGTAGAGTGGACAGATTGATAAATGGAAGAGTGGATGAATGGATGGCAAAGTGGATGGATGGATGGATGAATGGCAGAATTGATGGATGAGTGCCCACAGGTGGATGGATGGATGGGGGAGTGGATGGATGGATGGATGAGTGAATGAATAGCAGAGTGGATGGATGGCAGATTGGGTGGATGGATGAATAAATGGATTGAATGGGGAAAGACTGAATGATGAATGAAAGAATGAATGGATGACAGATTGTAAAGGTTTAATAGTGGATATCAGTAGGTGGATGGATGGAAGAGACAAGGAAGCTGTTTAATGAAGTGTTTGGCTCACTTGCTTGGTGACATTAGCCCTTTAGTTCAATGTGGGGGGCTATTTTAATTTTCTGGCTACTCCCTTGTTGGCAGGAAACCTAGTGTGTACAAATGCAAACTGCTCGTTTCCAGCAAATGCTTTTCAGTACTGGTTAAAATATTTTAGAACTGGAGACCATTTGGAAAACTGGGTTGAAGAGCTGGATCGATCCAGAGAAGATGCATCCTCCCAGGCATTCACCAGCATTAAGCCTGCTCTGAGCATTATTCAAGGTCACGGATCCCTGATTAGCCTTACTCTGCTGGCCCTACTGCTGGGAACAGTCCACTGAAAAGCCTTACAGAGGCACTGTAAGTTTGTCAGACTTTTTTACTTCCTCCAATTGAATTTCCATTGGGTGCCTTAGAAGCCCTTATTAACAGTTATTCCCACTGGCATTTACTGAAACAATTACATTTATGTTCTCTGCTTTTCCTTTATTGTTTTTGTTGGGGGGGTTGGCTCATACATCTTCCTTTTCTAATAACTTGGCTTGAACTTTACATTTGTTATTCCACTAACTGCATTAGTTATTTGAGTTATTCAATCATTTTGCCTCTCAGCTTGCCATGGAAGTTTATTACACTGAGCATTTTGCCAGCAAAAAGCACAACCAAATTGGTGCAACTCTCAGATGCCTTTTGGCGGATAACTCCTAAGGACATTAATTCAATGACTCACTACCTAGGATCAAGCGAGATTTTTATCATACAGCTTTAGAGCAATAGTCATGCACCATTACTCATCTCAAGGAAAATATCAAATTGGAGGCCAGGTAAGTGCTGGCATATTTTATGGTGTAAAAATGTTAATTCGAGGCACACTCCCTTATCTCATGTATCTTCATCAACCTAAAACTCAAAAAGGTATTCCAATTATTGCGTGCTATGTAGGTCTAGGGAACTGCACACATCCAGGAACAAAGGGGTGCCTTTGTTTTGGAGCTGTGTGCTCGAGACTTTACACCAGTAATGAGGGACATATAGTGAGACAGAGAGGGATTTGGGCAGCATTATTGCGCCAAATACGGGAAAGTTTGATTTACCAGTGACGGACCGGAGGTGGTTTGGTAATCACGCAGGCCACCCCTGCAACTGGGCAGCAGAGGCGGAAGGTACAAGAGTAGGGATGGAGGTTGTTGTAATAATATATAATGACCATGTATTTATAGGGGAAACAAGATGGCACATCCATCGCGTCCCTTTAGAAGGTTTTAAACAGAACGCGAACATCGCACGATTCAAGTATGAACTTTGGTCACGCCCAGAATAAGGCAGATCAAGTATTTGCTGAAGCTGGGTGAATTGTGATTGGTTAGTAGTATGTAGGACCAGAGAGGGCGCACTTTGGAAGCTTTCAAAGTAGTGGACTAACTGAGTTCGCACGCTGGCCACGCCCAAGATCAGGCGGGTCAGGCATTGTGATATTGCATGCGCGTGATTGGCTTTCACCATGGAGGACCAGAGAGGGAACATCCTTCGAATATGCTAAACAGTGGCATGGAAAAGAGATGATTGGATTGGCCTAGAAGCGGTTTAAATAGAAGGAGGTCAGAGGTGGCTGGCTCATGGTGGGATTTATCGAACCAGCCGGGAGAGAAGGCACGCTGGATTTGAACGCGCTACTAGTCAGGTGAGAACAGGGAACGGGAGGTCTGCTGTGTTTGGGGCAGCGCCGGAACTGCTTAACGGGAGGGACAGTTTTAGTCCTTAAACACGGCAAAGTACGATTGTTTTAGTTAATATACCTTTTAGAAGGGAAGCAAACTGGTGGGGGCGATTAGTAACCTGATTTTAGGAGGGGAGGTTATAAACAAAAACCCCGCCCCATGGGCGACATAATGTTAACAGCTATGATTGGACATGGGGCTTGATGAGTAGTGGCATGGGATATTAATATATGAGTCAAACTTGACTGCACCTTTGCATATATATTTTTTGCATTATGGAGGGGTGCTGGTACTGGGTTTAGCACACCTGGGTAGACAGCTACGTTGGGGCAACTCGCCCAATTGTAATGGGCTTGGGACATGAATGTGTGTGTTAATTTCTATCGCACACATAGACATATATATTTATTGTTTTGTAGAAATCTTTCTCATTAATGGGATGGATGGAACAGGAAATTCGGAGCAGATTATCAATACATAATTTGGAGGTACGTTTTCAGTATCATTAATTTTAAGGGTACTGGTTACTGGCGCTTGGGAGGTAGATTAGTGAATTGGATCAGACAGGACCATTGACATCGAAGGAGGGGAGTGATGGGAGACTATTAATATATTCGACTTTGGGAGATGGAATTGAAGGGTTCTGACTAACTGCAATTATAATGAATTTGTATTAAGACTTTTAAGACATATTTGAACGTGTTCTGATCAACTGTGATTATAATGAATTGTATTAAGATGGGATGTGAAAGCATGATATCTTCTCATGAGGCAGTCATGGGCACCAGGTGCACAGTATAGAATTATTGTTATGTTGGTACAAGGGAATTTTATACCCTTGGAACCAGGGAGGATTCAAAGATTGGATATAGGCAGGCATTACTGTTTAAGAATTGAGTTAATGTAATTATTGTGGGAACACTGATGAATTCTTGTTTTTGAAAAAGAGGAACACCAGTAATTTGTTCATTGATGTATTGTGTTTTCTTTTAATTTACAGCCCTGATGATGTCCAAGTGTGGAGAAACGCGTTGGCTGATTGATTTGTTACTATATTGTGTGGATCTAACAATTTGAAATGTTTTTGAAATAAACCACAGAGTTTGAAATTCATCAAAGACTGCCTATGAACTTTTTTTTGCACGAAACCATTACTTGAATAATAGATTTGTGAATATTGTGAACAGAGGCGCTCCTTTCAGGATAGGTTATGAACTCTTGTTCATTAGTGGCCCAGTGGCGGTGGGACCACTGAAAGTTGAGCGTGGATGAACTACCTAATCGACTAACCGGTATTACACACCAGTGCGCAAACCTCCTAGCCCTCACCGCCTATCGAGTTGGATGAAACATCCAGGAACAGTTTGGCCTGAAGTCACCTGTACGCACAGCGATTGTGTTTAACATACACCATTAAATTGTTTACCATACCAATATTAAAATATGAACCCAAGTTTTTGTTTCCACATGTATTATTATATTTTTCTTTCTGTAGCATCACCAACAAAAATAATTACATTTTAACAATCACATTCCAGTGAAAAGTATAACAATTTCAAATCATAAATATTCTACATCAACATTATTTCTCATTATGTTTATTGCTCATTGTTCAGCTGTCAGTCCATTCGGTGTCCTGTGTTGGGCAAGAAGACAGACGCATCCCATAAACACTCAAACAACATCTAGAGCTTTCCATAGAATTTCTACAACCAATTTGGGCAAAGCCCTTGAATCTTCTATTCCCTCACTCTCGGAAATCCGGAGGAAGATGCCTCCCAGTTAGATGCTTGGATCTCTCAGAGTATAAATGAGCTAGCTCCCACTGTGGAACGACACTCTAATAAAATGAAACAATGTTCCCCCTGGTTTAATGAGACATTAAAGACAAGTAAGAAATCATGTAAGTGCCTGGAAAGGAGATGGTGGAGAAACTATAGCTCAGAGGATAAACCCAATTATCAAATGGATTTGAAGGCTCACTACGTAAAAGTCAATGTAGTGAAAAGAGCTTTTTTGAGGATAAAATAGAGGAATCTGAAAACAAATCTAAGGAGATTTATAAAATTGTTAAATCTTTTCTTAGCCCCGAGGCCACTACTAGATATCTTCAACCTTCAGCTAATGGACCATCCAACTGGCAGAGTTCTTTTATGATAAAATAGCTACAATACAAAGCTCTCTGGAAATTATGTCCCAAAGCGATAATCACGACAAGATGTTGCCTGACCCAAGAATGACTAACAGCGTCGCCCCCACGCTTCATCACCTACCACCTATGTCACCAGAGGAGTCTCTATCTGCCATCATTTGTCTGAAGATGGGCTCACCTGTCGATCCCTGCCCAGCTCAGCTTCTGGCCAAGGTGGCTCCAGCCATTAATTCAGTGGTCAATAAAGTTTTAAATGCCTCTTTAACCTCTGGAATAATGCTCTTTGCATGGAAGCCTGCCAAAATTCTTCCGTTAATTAAAAAGCCATCAGCCGATTATAAAGGTCTAGCCAATTACCGACCTATATCTCTACTTCCTGCCTTTTCTAAAGTGTTGAAAAAACATGTCAACTTCATCATCTCAGGCTACCTTGAAAACAAAAATCTGCTGCATTCCAGTCAATCTGGTTTTAGAGCTCGCTGCAGCATGGAAACAGTGTTGCTAGCGGTCACTGAGCACATTAAAGAGAAGTTGGATCATGGGGGAAGGGCCGTCTTGTTTATGTTAAATCTCTCGGCGGCCTTCGATACTGTGCCCCATGACATACTATTAAAGAGGCTACAGAGTATTGGAATTGGCGGCATGGCTCTAAAGTGGCTGACCTCGTTTCTGGATAATAGAAGTCAGGAAGTCTGGATTCCGCCGCATACTTCCTCCATTCAGAATCTGAAGGTGGGCATCCCACAGGGCTCAGCTCTGAGCCCTACACTTTTTAATGTCTATCTGACTGCACTCGCAGATTTGGCTGAATCACGTGAGGCCAAAGTAATATCCTATGCGGATGACACTCAGCTTCTCTTTACGCGTGAAAAAGGTGCAGACTTTGAGGGTGAGAACATCAGAACATGCCTCTCCAAAGTGTTTAATTGGTTGGCTGTAAACCAACTTAAATGCAATCCTAACAAATCGGAGATTGTTTTTTTCGGAACTCCACCTTCTGAGGACTGGAGGTCATGGTGGCCCCAGGATACGCCTCTGTCGGCCACTCTTCAAAATTTGGTAAAAAACCTGGGTATTCAAATTGATAACACTTTATCCATGAAACCACAAATTCAAGCGGTGGTAGGCACCTGTTTCGGGCTGCTACGAACCCTGAGGAAATTTCTACCCCTTTTGTCAATTGACATGAGGAAAACAGTGATCCAGGCCCTAATCACTTGCAGACTCGACTATCGAAATGTCCTATACTTGGGTCTGCCTGATTATCTTTTGAACCGCTTGCAAGTGGTTAAAAACGCGGCGGCGAGACTAATCCTTAAACTGGGTCCCCGAACTCATATGTCCTTATATCTCAGGGCCCTGCATTGGCTGCCAGTGAAAAAGAGGATTAAATTCAAGACACTGGTTTTGGTACATAAAGCCCTACATGGTAATGGTGCCAGATACATCAGGAGGAGGATGTCGCACTACACCCCTTCCAGAACTCTGCGGTCCTCATCCAGCCATCTGGCTATTATTCCCAAGGTCCGCCGGGCCAGAACTGAAGGTAGATCCTTTGTGTTCCTGGGTGCTCAAGCCTGGAACCAACTCCCACTGGCTCCTAGAGCCACGGTGGAATTGTCCTCTTTCAGGAAGCAACTAAAAACTTGGCTATTCTGCAACTGTTTCCTAGGTGTTAAGTGTGGAGGTGCCTGACAGTGCTGTGCGCTTTATAGATGCTATTTCATTCATTCATTCATCTCCTTTTCTCTTTCTGTTTTTTATGCAACTGTCAGTCTGCTATGTCATTTATTCTAATTGACTTACTGGTATGATCAGTCTTGCTCCACCTATAATGTATTGTGAAAAGTTTTTTTTTGTTTTGGCTTATAAAAATTATTTTAAAAAAGTTAAAAGTTTTAAAGAGCGCCCTGAGCAGGATCTCTAAAGGAAAAAAAATTAAGGAAGGTAGTTCTAGAGGAGGTCATTATTTAAAGTAAGGAGTGGGTTAGGTTACTAATTAGCTATTTTTTGGCCTTTCATATGCAACCGTCTAGCTACAGGTGGGTGGCATACAGAGTACAGCTTAAGTCAGAGCTATTCAGACTGATGGAGGAATCTCTGAAGGTCATTATGGTGCCTAAGCAAAGTGCTCAGAAGAAAAATAATCTGGAACCTCCTGTTGAAGCGAAGTCTGAGGAGGTACAGAATTGTAGTCTCTGATAAAAGATGGATTGAATACTGCATTGAATGAAGCAGACTGGACTCTGAGAAGGACACGGATGAGGGTCATAAAAGAAACTATATTTCAGGGAGTCAGTTAGTGGAGGCGATGGCTCACATTAGAGATATTTTGAGGTTTCAGGATAAGCCTCAGCAAGAAGGGAGGAACTTTTTTGAGCAGCATGCAGCTCATCAAGCAAATGTGCTACCATTCCATGAGACGGTTACATCTTTAGTCCTAAATGAGTGGGAAGACTTGGAGAAACCTTTTCTCCCAAGCTTTTTGAAGAACAAGATATCCACTGGGGTTTGTTGTGCTGCCATGATGCTGTTGCTGCCTGTAAGGGACACGAGGTCCCAGCCTGCCCCTGATTAGGAAAAGGAGGGGCTCCTGCAGCTTCCCACGGCACTCGCTATTAAAGCACCTACCACCTCCAGCAGCGCAGGTCTGTTGTGCTGCTGTGTTGCAGTTGCTGCCTGAAATGGACTCCATGCCTCAGACTGCCCCTGGTGAGGAAAAGGAGAGGCTCCTGCAGCTTCCTGCACTATTAAAGTGCCTACCACCTCTTATGGCACGGGTCTGTTGTGCTGCCATGTTGCTGCCTGCGAGGAGAAGGAAGGGTTCCTACAGCTTCCATTAAAGTGCCTACCACCTTCTGTGGGATGTGCTCGGGCAAAGCCTGGGCGAAGGGCGGGCCCATCCTGTGCCCATCAGTAAAAGGAAGATGCAGGGCACGGTCACCCCCCTTGGCCTTGCGACTGGGTGTCCCCCGACTGAAAGCGATAAGAACTCACACTCATATTCTATGCACCTTCATCAAATGCCTCACGCCTGTACTGCCTGGGTGGATCATCCTCTAGTGGACCTCTGAGTGCTGGCTCCGAAGGTGATGCGTAACGATCAACACTTGGTCTATCTCTTCCAGCATTGTGGGACTTTGTCTTTAGTAGTGAGAGGTATGACCAGATAAAGGCTAAACTTGGAAGCGACTGAGGTGACCAGCATTGCTCAGCGAACTTGTTTGAAGTCGTCTTTGGAACTCTGTCATTTGGGCCTCTTTCGAACTTTGTCACACTCTCCTTTGCACGACCGCAGTGGTCCTTTTTTTTACTCGCTCATTTGATCTCTGACAGCCATATGACTTGGTGGGACCTTTGAAACTGAAGCACATGCAGGCTACTTAAGGCTGTCGTGCTCTGTTACTACCATCAGGGACAGTGTTTCATGTATGTAACCTTTCTGGCTCTTTTTGTTTTGCATTGCGAGTTTGCTCTTCCCTTGTTCTCCCTTGTCACCCAAAGCCCCACTATTCACCTAACTTGTAGCTTTGGCCTACTCTGTGGCTCAGTCACAGGCAAGCATATAGCAATAGGCATCTTACCTGGGAAAAAGAACAAAAGCTGTAAGCTTACTTTAACTGCTACATCTGGTAGGCTCCAAACCATAACACTTGAGAAGCTAAACACCTTAATAGAGGAGGTTGAGTCACTACTGGGTGGAGATAATGCAAATAGATGGGGCCAAGACAAAGCACTCAATAAAGTTGCTCCCATATTTGCAAGGCAAAAGAAGCCTAGCCCCCTGGGCCCAGGTACTATGCAACTTGTTGCTTCAGATGTTGCCTCGAAACCAGATGACCCACCCTTTGCTCCCTCTTCACCCATAGTTCCCACTGCTACACCTAGGCATGATATAGAGATACTGACCCCCTGCCTATGTGCACAAATAGATTCTCCATTCTTGCAGCACCGCCTCCATCCACTGGAGAGGAAGAAAATCCTTACAAGGGCGACTAGCGGGTTTAATCCGAGCGTTCAACCTACCCTTAATAAAGGAACAATGTTGAGTGACACCAATATGGGTATGTCTAGCATTGTCACCTTGGTCAGGAAGCTCCAGGAGGAGGTAACATAATTGACAAACTATCAGCTGAGCTAGGAGAACTGAAATCCTCTGCATGTCGGCCCAGAAACAAACCACACATGACCTACCTCCTACCTATTCAGCCTTAATTGATGAGAGAAACAAGCGAAAGGACAACAGTGCAAAGCAGCACCATGATGTGCGGCCCACCCATTCTCCCACTGTTGAACGTATTGACATGCACTCTATCGGGCCTCCACCCAAGACTCCCCTCCCTGCCCTTGATCTTAGGGGCCCTGTTAAGAGCATGGAGGAACCGAGGAAAAATGGTTTCCCCAATCAGGATTCAGCTAAGGGCCATTCACCAGGGAGGAAGACCCTATACAGCCGGGAAATCCAGGGAATGCCTATATGATAAGGGTACCTAAGCTGGCTCTGGGGGTGTATGAGGATGAGGACTCCTTGATAAACAAGATCATATATTACATAAGGACAGAACATAACTGCTATTCCATCATACGATCAGATATCACACATGGTAGACGGTTCCACAATCCTACAGTTCAAATAGGGTCTTTTGACTTCTTCAAGCTAAATTTGAAGTCTAACACCCTAACTGGTGGGATAGTGGGATTAGAACTACGCAAGAAGCCTCCCCTTGGCACCTCTATTCAGTTCAAATTAAACTCACCCCTTGCCTACACTCCACAACTCTGCTCCGGATTTGTATCCTCTGCTCCATCGAAGGACCTGGGCACCTCTATTGTGGATTGACTGGGAAGCACACTCCGTCCGGGCACTATCGTGACTGTGGAACTTCTAGATTCAGACTCCAAAGAGATACTCCAACTGGTTAGTGGACCAAGGAGCTCATTTCAAAATGCTACTGTTGTGTCTCTCGTGCCCTTGAATCTCCACCCGGCCAATCACACTAAGTACCCTATTGTAACGAACTTGTTGTCCTGGAATGTGGCAGATGTTAGACCAAAGCTTAATGACCTGGCCTAGGGGAAATTTATAGACCAATTTGATGTATGCCTTTCCAGGAAACCTGGAGCATTGATCCTGTCTTTAGGTCAGGGTACATCAATTTTTTCATTCCCGCTCGTCACACAGTAAATGGTTGCCCCTCGGGAGGCCTTCTAATCTGGGTTTGTGCCTCTCTAAATGCGAAATTACTTCTACTTGACACGGCCTTCCATGATATTCAAGGTATTATGGTTATAAAGGAGGATTCCCGGACACTCTACATTTATGTTTACAATTGAGGTGTAAGGGGGGCGGTGAAATGCAGACCAGACAGCACCTAGTTGCTCACAGGAACCTTTTTGCTACACATGACTTGTTAATCATCACAGGTGATTTTAACACAACATAGGAGCCCTTAGACAGTAGTAGCTCTTCCCTCTCTGATGTGAGGACGAAGTGTGGGGTATCCCGCCTTCAAACGCCATCCCTGTGAAACGCTGGACAGATCCAGCATTCCAGCTACAATCCTTTGTGCTATCTTTTGGGTTAGGGTCATGTAATGACTGTACTCCATCTGACCAAATTGCAGCACACACCTTCAAACGGCCTGGCTCCTCTAGTAGGATAGACTATATATTGATTTCCCTCTCCCTCTGGAGTACTGTCGCAGACATGAAGGTACTAACTAGGCGAGACGGTGATCACAATAATCTACATTGCTCATTGAGCGATATTTTCAAACAGCCAGCGAGTACCCCTCTCTCACTTACCATTACTATCTAATAACAGGTGAAGGGTAAAATGGGCCAGAGTAGCAGTCCAGCCTGACCTTAGGGCTGAAATGAGGAGGGCTCTGCTTAACGCTATCTCTGAACTGGATAGCTCCCTCTCACCGCAAGATAAGCATTCTGTAAGTTTACCGATACATGAAAACCTATTTAACATCTTAGGTGAATGCTTCACACGACATCATGCACACAACCCCAAGGTCTCTAAACCCAGTCTCACCAGGTTTAACAAAGACTGTAGTAGGGCAAAATCTGAGTTGCCACAGGCCCTTGAGAGAGGTCATGTCACTGACATCAGAGCAAGTAGAAAGCCCTATAAACTGGTCCAACAAAAAGCACACCATGATTGGGACATTCCGCTCTGGGAAGATATATAGGAGGCTGCAGTTAACAAAGACAATAGGAACTTCTGGCAGCTAGTAGCAAATAACGGGCAGAGCCCTGCAACTGTCTTGCAGACTCCATTCATGTGGGGTTCTAGCACACACATTTCTCAGATTTTTATGGTCTCCCCACAACAAAGAGTGTGGATGCTAAGGTTCCTCTAAATCCAGCGCCACAAGTCCCTACAACCACACTAACCATTAATATAAATGAGACTGTGAGGGTAATCAAAGCTATAGCGGCTGGGAAAGCCACTGGGCCGAATGGAATTCCTTCGGGACCCCTTCCTAGCAGACATCGAGAAATGGGCTCTGTATGTAAATAAGCTAACCAACCTTATATTGGGGGGGGGATGGAAATCTCGAGATTGTGCCTGTCTATAAGAAAGACCGAAAGGACTCCCCCCGAACTATAGACCAATTAGTCTTATCGATGTAATCCAGAAGGTCTTTTGCAGACAGATCTTGTACCAGCTTGACTACTGGATAGAGGAGCATGGATCCTTGTTATAATTGCAAGCAGGGTTCAGGTGCCTGACCAGCACCATTCACCAGGTCTTCAGGTTCATGATTATCTATTGGAACACAGTCATCATATACAAATCCCATCTATACTTAGTAATCGTGGACCTTAAATCGAAATTTGACCTGGTCCCCCACTGCAAATTATGGGAGGCCCTGAAGGACAGCAAAGTGCCTTCTGACCTCCTGGACCTTCTCACGCGCCTACACCAAGACACTTATGCATAAGTCCGATAGTTTGCCAGGGGTAAATTAACAGAATGGCGAGGAGTATAAAAATGCGTTTGCCACGGGTGCTTTCTCGCCCCAAAACTGTTCTCCCTGTATCTAAATGATGTAGTTGCCAATCTGAAGGATGGCGAGAATGAATCCTCTAGGGTGGTGGGCAGGAAAATCCCTTTACTCCTATTCACAGACAATATCCCGGTCTCCAAAACCCTAGCTGGCCTCCACACGCTCGTTGACAGATTTGTGGCATTCTGTGCTGAAAGAGAGTTGATCATTAACCATTAAAAAAAAGCATTTATGACCATTAACCCCCACAGGACATTTTAGAGACTCTATCATGCTCAAAGGGCAACCCCTGGATAGGGTCGCTGAGTTAACTACCTGGGAATCACTTTAACCAAGAACATGACCTGGTCCCCCCCAGGTTAAAAAAAGTGCCCTGAAACTAACGCATCAGGCCGCTGTGAGCCTAAGACTCTGCAAATCTACCACAGTCAGGCGTATATCACCCACCCTAAAAGTATACAGGGCCAAGACAGATGGCAGTACATCATATGGGGTGGGGATTTGGGGCCCCACAAGTTTGGCCGAGCTGGGTGTAGCAAAGAACAATTTTCTTAGAGCCCTAGTTAGCTTCCCCAAAAGCACCCCTTTACTACTGTAGTGTAGCTCCTATTTCCCTTATAGGCTCTGCGCATTGGAATAATATATCCTATAGGTTTGACATAGGACTAAGGTCAGTATGTCCCTATCGAGTATATTAAACTTAATTACTTGTGCCAGCTAGCTCAGAGGCCACTAGAAACCTCTTGACGACAAGAAGGGATTAGTTTCTGGCTGCCGCAAAACATGACCACTGTGTTTCCCTTACAGAATCAGGATGTGTCCCAGAGTCGTAGAAACAATAGATAACCATTTCACTCAGCTCAGTTGTACATGTTTCAGTTATTCTCAGAGTTACACAGAAATAACCAGACGGGCGTTTCAATAAAGGATTTATTGAACAGTCTTGTTTCTGTTGTAAGTTATATGTGCTGTTACGATCACAAGACAGTATGCGAGATAAATAATGTACAAGGTGAGCAGTAAAAATAAATAATACTGCGTCAGCATTATCTTTTTAGCATATATGCATTTACATAAAATGACACAACCTAAAAATGCGAATACTCATACGATGCGTTTCTAGCCTAGTTCTACCCAGTGTGCCTAACCTGTCCTAGGTGTAGGGAGAAGTAGAAGTAGGTGCTGTATTCCTGACTAGAGTATACTAAGAGCAAGTTACGCCTAGCATGCCAAGAGTCTATTATGCCAAGAGTCCCTCTAGGTTCTAGTCTGCTCCATACCTGAAGAATGAGAGAGGTAGGAATCTCTATCCGGACTCGAACTCCAACACCCCGCAAGGGAAGTTAGATCACTGGAAGCTGGACTCTCTGCGTGCAGGAAGGGCAGTGTCTTCTCAGTGCGTCTGGCCGGGAATCGGGCTCCTCTGAAGTCGAGGTCTCCTCTGATTTACAGGGGTTTGGGAAGGTATATTTATACCTGAAAATGTTAGCATTGACGTGAGTTGGGTAGCGAAAGACGTCATGAATGAATCCCTTAGGGAATAAGAGGTTCATGCATAATGTATGAGACCTTGAAGAAATCAATAGTCCTGGACAAGGGAAACTCCCGCAGCCAGAGGGTCTGTTTGTTCATGGACTCGTTGAGACGCTAGGGTGGACGGATGTCGGAAGCCATGCCTGTATTTGGTATGCATAGTTTATGCCTAAATAAGGTCTGGGATTCTATGCCTATATAAGGGCAGGTTGGATTGTGCCTATATATAGTCATGATTCTAGAAAGCCTGTTTAAGGACACCCTATGAAGTACACAACACCCACTCCTCTTTTGTGTATACAACAATACTAAAATACTAAACATTTAAAATGCTAAACATTAAAATGGAGTACCGCATATTAAAATATATCCTAAAAAGCCTTAAAAGATACATTAAAATGCAAAGGATGCTGTACATTATTAAGCAGTGCTTTTCATTTCCTGCAAAAAGAGTGAAGTAAATGCAATCGGAACGAAATATAAAAGCAATATTTACATATGACGAGAATGAATGCAAGGTTGTTTCAAAACAAAATCATTCCCTGTCATGAAAATCAAATGAACTGAGTTAGACACACAAGATGACTAAGTGCCCCTGGAAGTACTGCCAAGTCTGTATTATAAGGCTAGTTTTACTTCAAGCAGATTGGATTGCCATTTTCGTTCGAGGAAAAAAAAAAATGGGACCAAAGTTCAAATTTGGTAATGTTCCAAGTCTTTGAAAAATGAAGGCCAAATTGTTGCTGTTGTACTGGAACAGAATATGCCAAACAGAGTCAGTTCACGGGTCTGGTGTAAACATTAGATCATCTATTTCAATAGACAAAACATCATCCACTGTCGCTGGTGTAAGTTCGAACACCCCATGTAAGAGATTGACCGCACAAAGATGGGAAGCATCGCCCTCAGCATAGGCTGCTGCAGCAATGTTCGCGTCCGTTGTTACCTGTGTGCCTGGAGTTGTTTCTCGTACCTCAGCAGCAGCAGGAGGCGACTGTGAGATCTCAATGAATGCTGACATCAGAATTGGGAGCCTCTGGGGACAACACGAAGCATGGACCGTTATCGGGACCAGCAAAGTATCGACGTCCTTTGGCGCAGCTGATGGATATGTTAGACAAGCGTCCAACACGCATTCTTCACCGCATAGCAGGCATCGTAGAACAGGTAAGATGCAATCATGCCAGATTGGTCGGAATGACAAGAACCATGTGGTATTAAGGTCCCGTAGACGAGTCATGCCCAATAGCTGTACTATTCGCTCACGGCACTTTCTTTCAAGGAGAACTTTCTCCATTTCGCTCGGAGTTATTTCTGCGAAGAGGCTGGCCATAGCGTAATAGCAGACAGATGAATAGAATTCCCGCAACAAGTGCTAGAATTAATGGTATGCCACCAAACACCGAATGTGCAAAGTTCGGAATGATTCCAAGTATTGCCTGGAACGGTGCTAAGAGACCGGTGCAAATGCTCTTAAATACATGTACAATTCCTGTTGTATCTGACATGTTAAAGATACGTGATATCATTTCTACGAAATGTATAGGGTAGTTTGTACGTATTAAAGTCTGTATCTCAGCCGAAGTCCTTGCAATTTGTAGATCATAGGTTTCTTTGGCCGAGGTCAAAGGCACTGTTTGCTGTAAAAGCATGGCTTTCATTCTGCTTAAAGTATCAAATCTTATAAAAGAGACGTTAAGTGAAGGCCACAAAGGCGACTCCCTGACGGTGTCTATTGGGGAAACAATACTTGCATACAGCAAGTGACCCTGGAGTTGACCGTTACTAGATATGGGATGCCGGGCAACATTCCACAGCAGCTCTGATCATTCAACATGAGGTAACTCCCATTCGAAAGTTGTCCAAAAGTTGGATTAATCACAGCAGCTGGAGAACCGTGCTGATGGCAAGACAGGTTTGCCGCAGAACCATTACAAGCTCCGTGCAAAATAATGTCCTGACATATGAGTGAACCGGTTAGTGCATGTTCACAGTTAGTACCGCTAAGAAACACTTCACGATCCCCACTCCAACATTTATGTGTATACGGTAAATTCCAAGATGTCTTAATGTATTCCTTACCCAACCTTTCATATTTGCCTGCTTGCATCTGTCTGACACAATACTGGAACTGAAAAGTTGTCACAGGTAATGTTATTTTGCCATGAATAAGCCATTCTGTAGCTGGTTTTTCTGCCACTGTGAATGGTAATTTGTCAATTTTTTCAATGCTCAGCACTGTATACTTTGCTCCTCTTTGTGCCAATTCGATCTGTTTATCAGTTAGATTGTATTCTGCAAACAGAGACGATGTGTTGATGAAACGCCAAGGCACATAGCCCGCTCGCAAAGATTGCAGCGTCCATGTCAATAACACTATAGAACGTAATTGAGACTGACCTTGTTGTAACATAGCCAAATCTTGTTCTAGAATGTCGATAGCAGAGGATACAATGCCATCCAATGAATAAATTCTGGAGGACAAAGTTGTTAACCCATTGTCGACTACAGAGAGTGTTTTCTCTAAATTAATACGATCAAGTTCACGTATTCGTTCTGCAGCCTCTATCTGTGACACTTTCCATGCTTCGTTATAAGCAGCGTAGATGCCGGCATATATGAAACGTTTTTGACGCGGTGTTCTTGGTCCAAGCAAGAATTCCCTAAGATCTGCGTCGTGTGCAAGTAAGGTTAAGTGTTGCTTCACATCCTGTAGTGTAGATTTATGCAACCAATCGAGGCATAATTTTCCTACACTGTATGTTGTTACTACCCCCGGATGTTGTCTTTGGACATATCTTGGGTCTGGCCTATGAAGTGCAAAGCCCTGAGTTTTGTTCAAGAACCTTTCCTGACAGTTGTTTGTGTCTGCGGGCCAGATCAACCATTTCTTCCAATTTGGATGAGTTCTGTTGAGTTGTAGTATATTGTCAACTGTCACCACTGCCTTTGTATTATTATCACTGGCAGGTGTTGGCACAGAAGGTGATTTCATCTCTTTTATCTTGGCTAACCCAAGACAAGATGTCTGTTGGACGGTGTCATTCAAAAACATTATTTGTTCTGGGATTATACAGGCTCTAAATAAAGCTTCTAACCCTGCACTTGCCAATCTTTACTACCCCAGACAGTTTTTGTCTCAATTGTGTCTTTCCATAAGTCGAAACCCTGAGTAGACAGTTGGGCAATAAATGCTTCAGAGTAAATCTGTTTCGTATTTGTTAACATAATTTTCAGTCCTGTTTTGTTTACATTTTTATAGTAAAACGTTTCTGGATCAGATGTATTATAACCTGAAAAATATGGAAATTTACTAGCAAAAGTTTTTGAACTACCATGTGGTGGTGTAGGACAATGTTCCCATTGATTAAACATAAACACATTTCTTGGATATGCAGTTTTGTGCAAATAATGATGACCATAGTGGTTGTAACAATACATTTCTTCGTAATCATTTGTACCCTCTAAATATTCATTTTTAGAAAATGCAGCAGATTTTTCTAGATCAAACATTATATTTTGAACAGTCTCTAAGTCCCAATCATCTGAATAGGTACTGGACGTTATCAAATCGCTTAGTGAAATTTTAAACAAATGTGGAATGTTCAATTGTTCACTTGGACCGAAGATTTCATAATCTGTTTTGTCCCACACTATACCATCCTGTATAGGAACAGCTGTGATGTTCACTGATGACAAGTCTCTTGCTTCACGATGGGAAGATTTATGTGGTTTCAAAAGCACATTTATGTCCTTTCCTTCAATGTTCACATGGATGTATCTGCCACTTATAAGCATGCTTACTGTTGTTACCAAAGCTAGCCAGAGCAGGAAAACAAAAAGTCCAGATGTAATCCAGAGTTCAATCCATGGAGAAACCAGATAAGTCTTTTTCAGAAAGTGAATAAAGTCTTGTACTTGCTGCTTGAGTTTTGATGATGCTGGCGTCGTTTCAGGTTCGCTTGGATCCACTGAGAACGTATCAAAGTCAATGAAATAGCCAGAAGCAGTTCTGTCAATTGTTGGAATTGCATCAGGATTCGTTGAAATCACAGGAACCAGTTCTTCACGTGTCACGTTGGTGTAGACAGGTGTATTTGGACGAACTGTTATTTGGTTGTCAAGAGGGATGAGTTCCATAGCTTGGTTGCATAGTCCTTCATTTGTTACAGCTGAATTCTCGATCGTGATCAGTCTTTCAGTCTGAACCTCTTGAATAGTAGCGAGAGGAGTGCGTCTGCTACTAGGTCGGAGTCCACGAGGCCTACTGCTTAGTATTGGCCACATGTTGTGGTTTGATCAGGTCGATTGACACAAATCTTTTCTCCTTTCTTCCAGCAAGGGGCGGCAGAAGTACTGTCCTTGTTCCTTGAACAGCTAGAACAGGTACCGGTTGTCTGTAAGAAGGTCCAAATTCCTTCTTGTCCGCGATTTTTTCTCTGACTAGATCCCCAACTTTTGGAATCCAGACAGGCCTTGCTGGGACCGCCGATTTTTCCCCAGTGGTGGTTGGCTGTAAGGATACGTTGCTTTGTTTCGTTCTTAACTTGTTAAGTTCCTGTAAAACAGCCAAACGATCTTTGATATCAAATTCTTTTTGTCCACCACTGTGCCTACGTGTTCTAAGTCTGGAACCCACATTCTTGTCCCAAATAGGACCTCATATGGAGTGACTCCCCTAGAGAACTTCTTGGCAAGTTATTGATAGCGCGCTGAACGCTAATGAGGTGTTTGACCCACCCATCACCCGAGCCTAATACCCTAGCTGTTATAGACTGCTTTATGTCCCGGTTTTTCCTTTCCACAACAGAATTTCCCTCAGGATGGAATGGAGAGGAGTACCGCAATGCAACGCCCAGACTGGCCATGGCCTCCTTGTAAGCCCTAGAGCTAAACGCAGGACCCTGGTCAGAATGAAACGTGCCTATTGCGTATGTGCCGATAAAGACTCGCAAATCTTTTATAACAGTTCGAGCGTCAGCCGAGCGCTGAGGCCATAACCATAGGAACCTAGAGCATGAATCCACTGCAACCATGATGTATTTATAATTACCGTCCCTTTGCAAGGGACCGCAGTGGTCCAGGTAAACACAAGCTAATGGTTTATCTGAAATTAATAAGGGTGTCTGCGCAGGACGTTTCACTGTTGAGACTTTCATCTGCTGGCAAATATCACATTCTAAAACATAGTTCTTAGTTTGTTTCCGAATGCCAGGCCACCAATATCTTTGCTTGAGTAAAGATACTGTCGCAGAAACACCTGCATGGGCAGAAGCCATCCCTTCGTGTGCTGCTAGGATAAGTCCTAATCTGCGTTCCTTGTTTGGAATTACCCTATCCCCCACTCCAGGGATTCGAGCAAAAGGAACGTTATTCGCATCAATTACATAAGAGTACTTGAGTGGAAACTTTTTTGGTAACGCTGCACTGCTGCCTTTGTTTGAAGCATTGACAGCTAACATTATCTCACCGTCTATTTTTGTTTTTGAACGAGTGGTCGCAGCTACGGAAGCCGTTTGCACAGCCCCCTTCGCAGCTTCGTCAGCCAATGAATTCCCTGCAACGTGAACGCCATCACGCTGATGACTCAGTGTGTGAATCACGTGAGCCTTTGGTAGTTCGTTTTTCAACAGAACTACTTGTTCCCAAAGCAATTTGTGCTTAATTGTGCCACCTTTTGCATCCTTAAAACCATTTTCAAGCCAGGTTCGTATATAGTTATTATACGACTGAACACAGTAAAAGGAATCGCACACGATTAGTGTGAGGAATTCTCGATCCGTACTTTCAAGTGCCAGTTTGAATGCCTGTAGTTCAGCTCGCTGAGCTGTACAATCACCTAGTGACTGAGTTTTTGTGACCATAGGTCTGAAGATGCCATTTCGCATGCGACCTTTAACGATAGCACACGCTGCACTGTAAGCTTGCTTACTCCCTGTTGCGGGTTGTGCGGATCCGTCAGTGTAAATTACGAATTCATACTGATCGAGAGGCAGAATCTCAGTGGGCAGAGGACATTCTTGTTCATATTGGAGAAATGCCTGTGTTTTTAAATCTGGATCAAATACATATTCAACATCAGTTGCAGCAAGAGAATTAACCCACTGTATCCATCTCGGATGTAAAGCTTTAGCATTCGGAATGCTCGCTTTTGTGACCGCTTCTAAAGCCGGTACTGGGGTAACGACAATTATGCGTTTCCCTTGGGCTAAGGCTCTTTCTTTTGCTACAGCTGTTTGAACTGCTGTCAGAATTTTTTCAGTTGAACTGAAGCGCATTTCTGCTTGTGTGTACAAATGTGATTTGTACGCGATTGGTACTTTCTCACCCTCATTAAAGGTTAAGTAAGTGAATCCACATTGACCCGAAATTATTCGAATCACCAAATTTCTTTGACTTACGCGTGTTTGTAAGTGGTTTGTTGCTAACATATTAGCTTGGAGTGAACGCAAGATTTCTGTGTGTTCCTGTGTCCAGTTTTTGATTGAAAAATCAGGTTTGATTAATGCGTAGAGAGGTTTAACCCTTTCTGCATAGTTTAGAATGTATGTTCTACCAAAATTTAGGAATCCCAGTATTGATTGTAAATTTTTTATCATTTTTGGAGGTTGGAGCAGCGCACACTTCTCTAGAAAGTTAGCTGCCAAGCTCTTGCCTTCACTTGAAAGCTCATATCCCAAAAATAGGACATTGAGATGGGCAATTCGGGACTTTTTAAAGTTGAACTTGTAGCCCTCAGAGGCGAATCCCAATATAATGGTGCTCACCCTGTTCAAGTGTTTTTCCAAGTCATCGTCTGTCAGATAAATATCATCGACATAGGACAATGCCCCGTTGTCATAAATTTGTAGTAACTCCGTTACTCTTGCTGAGAATAACCCCGGGCTGTTCTTGAACCCTTGTGGGAGTCGACAAAAGTGACGCTGGGTCCCCATTATGGAGAATGCCGTTAAGTACCTACTTTCAGGTGCTATATTTTGACAAAAGAAACCGTTTGAGATGTCTAATGTTGTTTTGTATTTTTTACGCACAATGTTATTCATTAATGCTGTGCTATGTGCATTTTGTACTGCATAAGTTTTAGAACAAGTGTTTAAATGTCTGTAGTCCAAAACTAGACGAAATGTATTGTCTGGTTTGGAGACAGGAAACAAAGGATTGTTCATAGATGAGGTGCTAGTTTCAATCACCCCTTGGTATTCAAGTTGATTTAAAATCTCCCTGACCTGTTTTTTAGCTTCTTGCTTAATTGGATACTGCCTCTGAGCAATAGGTTCATGTTTCAGATGTATTTTATGGTGAGGGGAGTCCTCATCCCATCCTACATGATTTTTATATAATGCTGGAGCCTGGGCCACTGCCCATTTTCTGGCATATGTATATTTTAAGTGAATTGGAATGTGATTGGAGAAGGCAGGCATAATCATGTCCTCGCCGTGTGGGCACTCCCTGACAAATTGTGGTGGCCAGTCTTTTTCTGCTAGAAGTATGTCATAACCCTTTGATAGTCTTTCCCAAAAAAGTGCTTTAACCTGTCTAGGTTTGTCTCCCTCCATCCGGAGTGTTATTTCATATAACCTTTGTGGAGTACTAACCCTGGTGTCTACAGTCTCTACTGTAATGTACTCATTCAAGTCCACTATCTCCAGAAGTTCCATCAGGTTCTGGCGAGCTATTGTGACTTCTGCTGCACTGTCCAGCATTGTCTGAGCCCATTCTCCGTTCTTGAGTTGCGATCTCATTATTCTCGGCATGTCTTATCTTCAGACCTGCTACTTTCTTTTTGGAGAATTGAGGTTTAGCTTTAATTTTTGTTGCGTGCTTGTCGTTTTTCGATTTCACGCGTTCTTCTCTATGTTCTGTTCGTCCTCTTCTTTCCGAAGTCTGTGATGAGACCTGAAAGGGACGAGAGGAACGTGTATCAGTGTCTTGATACCTATCAGGTTTTCTCAAATTATCCCTATTCCTGAGGTTGTACCTCCTTTCAGAGGGCTCCTTTTGAGGAGACCTACCTCGGGATTGAGAACCTTTCTCGTTTGAATTTTGTTTGTTAGATTCCCACTTCTTTTTAGAAGATGTAGGAGTTTGTTTAATTGAGTCCTTTTCAGGACTTTCCGATAGTTTTGGTTTAGCTGGTCTCCCACCCAAACTATCTCTGCCTAATTCTGCATAAGATTGCTCTATAATTCTGGGTAGCTCTGTCTGATGTTCTGTAACATCAAATTCCCTTAGTTTTTGTCGGATCGGCACTGCTGCTGCCTCCCCTTTAATATTAGATAATATTATCGTTGAGACCTGTTCAAAATTTTTCAGTAATTTCATACCTAAATTTAAAGCAGGCTCTGCCCCGTATTCGTTTTGAATTTGTTTTAGGACATCAGGTATTACCGCTATTGACGGAATGCCGTGTGTTTTAGTGTAGATGGCAGCAAAGACTGAGCCCCAAGTGGTGCAGTCTTCCAGTTGTGGTGTGATCCCCATTGGTAAACTGATGGTTAGGATTCTGTGTTTCTCATGTGGGCTAGTATTTGGAAATACTGCTTCAATTTGAGTAATTTTTTGAGCTATCCAAAATGGAATTTGCTCCCGCTTAGTGGGCATTTTACCCATGACTGCGTATAGAGTCTGTGGTGTAATTTTTAGTGTACTCCCCTGTGGAGGAGTATGATTTGTAATTGTTAATGGTGGTTGGACTGTGAAAGTCCGCATGACATATTGAACCAATTGTCTGTAGATTTTTATTAACTCTGTGAGTTGATTAAGTATTTCCTCGTCTGACATTATTTCGATGTCTGGATGAGGTGTGTAGCCGGCTAGAATCGGCCATGTTGCTCCTGGTCTACCTAGTGGACCGAGCCTGGTTATATTTTTATTGTGTTTTAGGGCGCCTTTAAACCAGAGCTGATGCTCCTGGTATGTTAATGGAATCTCAATATTCTCGAAAGGAATGTATTCCTCTGGTGCTTCATCTTCTTTGTAGAAGTGAAACAAGTGTGTTACTGGATTGGATTCAGGAAGAATTACCCATGAATAGAATACCTCTGTCTGAAAGGATTCATGTGCCTCAATCACGAAAACTGCTCTACCTCCTCTCGGAGATAGGCCATGTTTTATAAGTTTTAGAGTAATGGCTCTTCTTAAGTTAGGAGGAATGTCTATGACACCCTCTTCGGCTTCATTTAAACCTGTGTTGTTAAATAACGCTGTTGGGCTGGATCAGCCGCAGCTCCACCGGTTCCGTTTAAGAACATTTTGTTTTATGAAAAATGTAGCACTAGTTTCAAGGAAACAAAGATCAGGTGCACAATATTGTGGAACAGTGTATCCTTCAACGTTGAGCAAACCAAACAGCTAATATATAGGGTACTGCCCTATGTAGCCGTGGCGGATACTATCCCTGCCCACTCCAGACGTCTTTTGGAGTATATGGGTAGGGGTCTCTGAGAGAGAAAAGAATATATGCACAGCTGAGTTACTCAGTATCTAACGTTGAATTACTGCCTTACCAAACGTTGGGCGAATGTAGTGTAGCTCCTATTTCCCTTATAGGCTCTGCGCATTGGAATAATATATCCTATAGGTTTGACATAGGACTAAGGTCAGTATGTCCCTATCGAGTATATTAAACTTAATTACTTGTGCCAGCTAGCTCAGAGGCCACTAGAAACTTCTTGACGACAAGAAGGGATTAGTTTCTGGCTGCCGCAAAACATGACCACTGTGTTTCCCTTACAGAATCAGGATGTGTCCCAGAGTCGTAGAAACAATAGATAACCATTTCACTCAGCTCAGTTGTACATGTTTCAGTTATTCTCAGAGTTACACAGAAATAACCAGACGGGCGTTTCAATAAAGGATTTATTGAACAGTCTTGTTTCTGTTGTAAGTTATATGTGCTGTTACGATCACAAGACAGTATGCGAGATAAATAATGTACAAGGTGAGCAGTAAAAATAAATAATACTGCATCAGCATTATCTTTTTAGCATATATGCATTTACATAAAATGACACAACCTAAAAATGCGAGTACTCATACGATGCGTTTCTAGCCTAGTTCTACCCAGTGTGCCTAACCTGTCCTAGGTGTAGGGAGAAGTAGAAGTAGGTGCTGTATTCCTGACTAGAGTATACTAAGAGTAAGTTACGCCTAGCATGCCAAGAGTCTATTATGCCAAGAGTCCCTCTAGGTTCTAGTCTGCTCCATACCTGAAGAATGAGAGAGGTAGGAATCTCTATCCGGACTCGAACTCCAACACCCCGCAAGGGAAGTTAGATCACTGGAAGCTGGACTCTCTGCGTGCAGGAAGGGCAGTGTCTTCTCAGTGAGTCTGGCCGGGAATCGGGCACCTCTGAAGTCGAGGTCTCCTCTGATTTACAGGGGTTTGGGAAGGTATATTTATACCTGAAAATGTTAGCATTGACGTGAGTTGGGTAGTGAAAGACGTCATGAATGAATCCCTTAGGGAATAAGAGGTTCATGCATAATGTATGAGACCTTGAAGAAATCAATAGTCCTGGGCAAGGGAAACTCCCGCAGCCAGAGGGTCTGTTTGTTCATGGACTCGTTGAGACGCTAGGGTGGACGGATGTCGGAAGCCATGCCTGTATTTGGTATGCATAGTTTATGCCTAAATAAGGTCTGGGATTCTATGCCTATATAAGGGCAGGTTGGATTGTGCCTATATATGGTCATGATTCTAGAAAGCCCGTTTAAGGACACCCTATGAAGTACACAACACTACTAATGCAACTGGGCATTGGCCTCACACCATTGGCCCACATGGCCCAGTTAAGGCCTTGTTATATTGGCATAGATTAAAGTACACTCCGTCCCTTAACGATTATTATCTTGCTTTCAAAGAAATAGCCGTACAGGACAAATCCCGTAAAATCAAATATATACGCTATGTAACAGATGCGCTAACTGACCTTGGCGAGTTTTGGCCTGATGACATTCATTCCCCACAACTCAATAGGGAAGCACTTAAAGAAGCATTTTGGAGATGGAAGCGGGAACGAGACATGAGGAGCGTCAATCAAGGCTCCCTCTCTAGTGCACTTCTTGATATCAAACCCCATATTGAATTTGAGCCTTTTCTTGACTACCTGCTCAAACTGCTTCTAGACAATTCTATCTCAAGTGGCACATCACCCCTTTTACCTTTTTGCTCTAAATGGAAATCTAATGCTGATAAAAACGTTGTGTGCCCGGTATGTCTGCAGGCGGAAGAATCCATACCACACTTTATTTTCTTCTGCCCTTGCTATGCCCCACCTAGGAAAAGCTGGATCATTCCAATCTGTATGCAGCTCGGGTGCGAACAACTTCTCCTGATGATCAGACTCATATGCTCTAAAACTAGGGAGTCGGTTGTCTGTGCTATTGCCAAATACCTCCATTGGAGTTGGTCCATTACAGAAAAGACATTGGGATAACTCCTAGTGGAGACTGGTAATAGCGGGGTCCTCTTCTGAGCTACCTCTTTCCCAATTGTTGCTTCATATGCTACGCCAAGATAGTAAACTTTGGACATTCCTGTGTTCTCATTATACAATGTATGCGCTGTGCGTCCTTGAGTCTCAATGTGCACTCACACTTTTTCCATAGCACTCTATGTAACGTGTCATTTACCAACTGTTTTTATGACTTTTTATCCAATTGTTTTAACCTTGGTTTTTAATCTGACCTTTATATATGACTGATTACTATGTGTGTTTATTTCTGCAATGCTGTCTTGTTTTATGTGCTTTTATGGTTGCTCAAACCGAATAAAGTTTAAAGTAAGGATGATACCCACTGGAGCAGTGTAAGGAGAGCTTTCCTCAGGTTATGTGGGTAATACCGTATTGGCCAGATCTTTATTTCATCACCTTCCATTTCTGCGTGACAAATTGTTTGATATACATCTCGACGAGATGGTAAAAAAAAAATAATAATAAGCGGAAGATTAAAGATGCTTTTTCCTTTTCAAGTCCCTCTGCCAAAGAAGGTATTTTTTCAGAGGAAACCAAGGCCAATTTTGCAGGACAAAAAACAACCCTTTCGAGGCAGGGCAGAGGTGGGGGGAGTGTGCTCTTTTCAAAACCCGACCACAGTTTGGCAATCAGAAGTTAGGTAAATCCTGGCTATATGGGCTGGAAACTCCTTTATTCGGAATGGGTTCGAGCAGCATCGGAGAAATGGGTATTGGAGGTGATAATAGTTTGCATCCCAACCCCTACAACATAATTTCGGGAGCATTCTAGAGCCGAACGATCCACTGAAAAAGCAGGCAATGCTGGAAGGGGTGCAGACAATGTTCCAAAAAGAAGCCATAGGCTGGTACCAGACTCTCAGAGAGGGTGCTGTGTTTATTCAGTCATCTTCTTGATGCCATAACATGGGGGGTAGTACAGGGAGGTTCTGAACCGAAAATGGCTCAACACGTTTGTGCAATGTACACCAGTTAGGCTACTTACGGTGCAGATGGCGATTCTGATTCTGTCGAAACAGGACTTCCTAGCGACCTTGGACTTGCAGAATTCACATTTCCATGTCCCGATAAGTGAAGAGTCATTTTAAGTTAGGAGCACTCCCCTTTGGGCTGTTATCATCAGCAAGGGTGTTCACCAAGGTACCAAGGTACTTGCGCCAGTCGTTCCTTTTCAGCAATTCCTGGGTATTCCAGTTGTTTCTGTACCTTGACAACTGGTTGATTTCTGACTAATCTTGTTGGACGTGGAGTCCTGTGTGAAGAAGGTGTGCTCTTGTCTGGAGGTTCTGGGGTTCATTGTGAAAGGTGTTTGGAAAAAATATCGGGTTTCAAAGATCAAGATACAGAAATATGTTGGAAAACATATTGTAATACAAAAATATCATGATGCAGAAATATCGTTTATAATAATATTGATTAATTAGGTAAGTAACATTGTTGTCAAGAATATCTGTGTTGTTTATATCGTTTTTAATAATATAGTTGTAAAAAATATCGTTGTTTAGTTATTTTTATGTGTTTTAGTTCATATATTAATTTTATATGTTAAATATTGTTTGTATAATTGTTGATAAGATTTTTAAATATAGTTTATAATTTTACGTGATTTATAATTTTTTATTTAATTGTGAATAGTAATTTATATTGTTGTAGCAAGTTGCGAGGATTGTTGGGGTACTTGGTGGGTAGTTAATTAAATATAATTACTTAACAAACACTTATTAATTTATTATTAATTATTGAACTGATTAATAATTATGTACATTGTGTATGAATTTCATTTTGTAAGTTTTTAGGTGTGGGTTGGTGGGTTTGTAGGGTTATAGGGTAGGAATTTAATTATTAATTAATAATGAATTAATAAATAATCATTATTTGATAAATTATTTAACAACTAATTAATTATTGATTACATATTAATTGAATAATTAGCATTTGATTAGTTATTCATTATGCTAATTGTGTTACATTCATTTATTTTAGTTATATTTTAAGTGTGGGCTGCTAGCTTTGTGGGGGTATAGTGTGGTAAGTTATAAGTAACAAGAGTGGCCAAATTCTTTTAATTGATAATAATTAAAATGGTTAGTAATTATGTTCATTGTTTAATTGTTTTTTTATATATATAATTGTTTTGGGTTAACTAATAAAGTTTATATTAAGAGTTTTATAGGTAATATAAGTATATGAAAACGGTATTGTTGTAATCAATATTTTTGACAGTATTTATGTCCCTCAATATTGTTGGAATCAATATTCTGTCAGAGATACTGGTGAACTATCAGAAGTCCAGGATGATCCCAGAACAGTAGAAAACATTTATTGGGGCACTCATAGACATACATATGGTCCAGGTGTTCTTGCAGGAAAGTAGGGTTCAATCACTTCAGGCAAAGGTGGCCCAGATGGCATCATTATCCAAGGAGACCGCCAGAAAAATGTTTGGCAATCTAGAGGTTGATGTCAATAAACACAGATGTCGTTCCATGGGTACAGCACAATTTGAGCTAGTGATTTTGTATCTGTTGGACAACTGGTCCACAGTAACACAGAAGTACGAGGCACTGCGTCCAGGCTCAACTGAGGTAAAGAGTCACTTGCAGTGGTGATTGGATTGGAGAAGCATAAGAAAGGGGGTGTACTTTCATTGCCCAAGAGTCATAACATTCAATGCAAGTGCACGGGTTGGGGGCCACTCTCGAAGAGTTGGAGGTAAAGGGAGTGATCAAGGGCAAAAACTGTAAACCTCTTGAGTTTGCGCCCCTTATAAAAAATGCCTCAGTCTTGGTGAGGGCCGGCAACCAAGTGGCAAAAGCGTATCTGAGCAAACAAGGGGGCACAAGGAACAGAGAGTTGGCAAGGATTGCCATGGAGATTTTTACATGGGCAGAAGGGTACCTCTTGGAATTGAGAGTGATGTATATTTAGTGGGTAGAGAACGTGCTAGTGGAAAGGCTCTATTTGCCAACTTCAGTGTCACATCATCTGAGCAGGGAAACTTTTCAGTTGATAGTAAAGATGTTCTGGAGAACTTGGGTGAACTTCTTTGCCACTCCAAGCAATTTCCTTCTGCTCCACATTTGCTCAGAGACATGTCATCAGAGTGTGTGGGTGGTAGACACAATGCAATTTCACTGGCCTTCAGAGATGCTATTTGCGTTTCCTGTAATATCCCTCCTTCTGAGGGCATTGCAGAAGGTTTGACGCAAACAGGTACAGGTGATTCTGATAGCTCTGTTTTGGCCCAGACGGCCTTGGTTTCCACAACTGAACCAGTTGGCGCTGGGACAATATCTCCAACTCTCTTTTCAACACTCACCCCTTCAGTCTCAATCACTGTTGCTAGCACAGTTGAAGTCTTTACATCTCACAGCTTGGGGTTGAATGGCAAGCCCTACAGGGCCTAGGATGTTTGAAGGAGGTAGCTATTGACATCCACACCTGTAGAAAGCCTTCAACCCTTGTGTTGTTTACAAGACACTGCAATAATTTTGAGAAATGTTGCCAAAAGAAGCAGGTAAATGCAATGGCTTGTGACCAGTTGCTTATTTTAGATTTTTTACCTAATGGTTTTGTGTTTGGTATGTCCTCTTCAACACTGATGACACAGTGGACAGTGATTAGACTTTGTAGAGAGCCATCTAATAATATTGCTAAAATTGTTCAGTTTCAAACTTTTGAAGAGTTTTATGTTAAAAAGATTAGTAGTCCATTCTCTAGAGCTTCTTGGGATTTATTTGTGGTTCCTAAGGGTTTGCTGGAAAAAATATTTGAACATGTGGAATCTGTGGACATGGCTTGGATCTCACAAAGGTTGCTTTTTTTATGGGCTATAACATCAGCAAAAGTATGGGGGAGCTGGGTGCATTGGTTATTAATTATTCATACCAGAAGTTCTTTGCAGGTAGGGCATTGTTGAGACCTTATCCTAAGTTCAGTCCTAAGATTCAGAAGCAGTTTCACTGTTCACAGAAAACTGTCCTGCCAGTGGAAGCTGATTGGATAGACTTGGGGTTTCTTGAGTAACTGGACATCAAGAGAGTTTTGGTGGTCTATTTAGACAGAACAAAGGAGTTTTGCTCCCTGAATGCCTTATTTGTGGCCCATGGCAAAGCAAATAAAGGTAAGACAGTTACTAATGCAACATTGAGTAGATGGGGAAAACAGGCCATCACTCAGACATTTGTTTCTGTGGAGTGTGCATTGCCAGGTTTGCAATCCTGGGTAGAGTCAGCTAGTGGGTCGCTACAAGAGATATGTAGGACAGCAACTTGGTCCACTTTTAATACTTTTATGGCACATTATAGGTTGGAGGTGAATAAAGATGATTCCTTAAATTTTGCTACAGTGACATTTAAAGCTGCAATAAAGTAATTGTGAATACTGTTCGAGACCATTTTTAAATTCTCTTGTAAAAAATAATCCATCTCAGTTCTATTACAGCTTGTTTTAAGTAAAGCATAGGTACCTTACTGTAAAACCAAACCAGCAAAAGAAATACACAATCATCACTGTTGATGGGTAAGCATCCTCAGCAAACTGTCAGACAAAAGAAACAAAACATGGGAAGGCTTGCCGTAGTTGATATAAATTTTACTGAGGTTGGTAAGAAACACATTTCTCCCGGTTTGAATTCCTAGAGGAAAGGGAAGCCTCAGCCTGAACACCTAAGGGAACACCTTCAGAGGTTCTGTGTCCATTTTGCAAACTGAGGGATGCTGTCTGGCCTCAGGTGGGCCTGAATTTGGTCCTACCTGAGATGGAGAGGCAAAAATACCTTTCTCGAATTACTACTGCTTCTGTAGAACATGAGCATCATTTCGAGATTCAGTATAAAGGTATCTCACTGTGCTAGTCTGCAAACCCCTCTGCACCAACCAGATGGTGTGGGCTAAATAGGGGCAGCTTGCCTAGCGCTGTAACATTTTAGACAATCTGTTTGTTTTGTCAGATATGCATAATTTCATTAAAAAACAATAGTGCACCATAGAATGGTGTGAATATATCCCAAATTAGGTAAAAGCACTGTAAGAAATTGGGTTGCTGGTTGAGGCTGGTGAAATCCTTCTTAAGCAGCAGTGACAATTCTCCTCATGGTGAAGTCACAAGCAAATCCTAAATTAACCTGTGCTCAACCCTCGGGTAGCTTGGCACAGAGCAATCAGCCTTAACTCAGAGGCAATGTGTAAAGTATTTGTGCAACACTTCAAACAGTAACTCAGTGAAAACACACAGCAAAAGGACCCTGTTAGAACTGGGGATCTCTAGTTGGCTGAGGTATGTACCTTAGTCCAAATAGGGACCCTTGCTTCTAGTCAGGGTAAGGAGGGACACACCCTTAGATAACCCCTGCTCACTCCCTGGTAGCTTGGCACGAGCAGCCAGGCTTATCTCCAAGGCAATGTGTAAAGTATTTGCAACCACACTCCCAGTAACACAGTGATAACACCACAAATGGACACCACACTGGTTTCATAAAAATAGCAGTATCTTTATAAAAAGAAATATGATGAGACCAAACGAAAGAAAACCAACATATGCGTATTCGTAATAATTCACTTGGCCGGTTATTAGGCCAGCAATCACTTGTAGGTTCTTGCGGTATTAATGAGTAATTTACGATCTCTAATGCAGTCCTAATGCAATGCCATGCAGTTCGTAATGCAGCTCGTAATGTAATACTAGGACAGTCCTTAATGCAAGAATCAGGCAGTTCGTAATGCAATAATAATGCGATTCGTAATGCAAGAATCAGGCAGTTCGTAATGCAATAATAATGCAGTTCGTGATGCAAGAATCAGGCAGTTCATAAGGCAATAATAATGCGGTTCGTAATGCAAGAATCAGGAAGTTCGTAATGCAATAATAATGCGGTTCGTGATGCAAGAATCAGGCAGTTCGTAATGCAATAATAATGCGGTTCGTGATGCAAGAATCAGGCAGTTCGTAATGCAATAATAATGCGGTCAACTCGGGCACCACTAGGCACCACTAGGCCCCAACAGCAGAGACAACGGTCATAGGCTTACAGGGGCAGCCCCGGTCCTGCTGGGCAGGTCCGGGCCGCTCGGGGACTCAGCGCGTCTAACGCGTTGCAGTGGGAGAGAGCTCGGAGCACTCCTGTACTCCTCCTGCACGCCTCCCCAGGCCACACACGCTTGCGGCTCCCGACCGGAGTCCAAGCCTTACCTGGGGGGGTGCGCTGCCTCGCTCTCTCTCTCTCCCCACTCGTCGGACGTCCCGCTGGGCGATCCCGATCACGTTGCGGCTCTGTTGCTAGGCGATGCTGTAGCCGGACAGGTTACGGCGCGGCCTTCTCCGTCGTTGATGATCTTGGGCAGATTCCTTTCGACGAACAACGATCACGATCCCTTTCACCTTGTAGCTTCCTTAGCTTCAAGAAATCCTTTAGCACGTTGCGGCTCGGGCCGGCAGCGGTGATCCTTACTCACAGCCTCAGTTACGATGACGGGTCGGGCCACAAACAGCAATACAGCAGCGTGGACGATGTTTCACGCTGCGGGGGCAATGCGATCCTGGTGCACCTCGTAAATAGTACCACGGACCACACGGCAGTCTCAGGCGTGCAAGAGCACCACGCACACAGCGTCGCTGAGACACAGTCCTCAGTTTCAAGTGCCCCGTTAGCACGTTGCGGCTCGGGCCGGCGGCGATCTTTACTCACAACCTCAGTTACAATGACGGCTCGGGCCACAAACAGCAATACAGTAGCATGGACGATGTTTCACGCTGCGGGGGCAATGCGATCACGGGGCACCTCGTAAACAGTACCACGGACCACACGGCAGTCTCAGGCGTGCAAGAGCACCACGCACACAGCGTCGCTGAGACACAGTTCTTAGTTTCACACAATCCTTTGGCACGTTGCGGCTCGGGCCGGCAGCGGTGTTCCTTCCTCACAGCCTCAGGTACGATGACGGCTTGGACCACAACAGCAAGGCAGCAGCGTGGATGATGTTTCACGCTGCGGGACAGTGCGATCACGGGGCACCTCGTAAACAGTACCACGGACCACACGGCAGTCTCAGGCGTGCAAGAGCACCACGCACACAGCGTCGCTGAGACACGTTTGGAAACTTTTGTGTTCCTGAGTTTCCACAGCAGGGGACCAGCTCTCCTCAGGCCCTTGGAGACACGCTACTTCAGGACACAGCACACAGCAAAGTCCTCACAAGCAGGGGGACACAGCACACAGCAAAGTCCCTTGTCCTCTCCTTAGTCAAACCAGCAAACTGCAGGCCAGCCCCAGAACACACAGCAAGGGCAGTCCTTCTCTTCAGCTGTTCTTCTTTGGCAGAGGTTCCTCTTGAGCACCAAGTAGGTTCAATCCTTTTTCAATATGGATTTCAGTCTTGAGTTCAGGGGTTTCAGCTCTTACATTTATACCCCTAAATGCCTTTGAAGTCTTTGTGTTCAGGGGGCTCTGACCTCGGTCCAAAACCAGACCTGGGTGTCTTCCTGCCAGTGCACACCCTCCTCCTTTGATAGTCAGGGTCTGGGGCCCAGACGCTCAGCAGGAGGTGGAGCCATCCTTTTGTGGCGGCAACACAGCCCTCTTCACATCCAGGGGGCTACTCCTCCCCCTCACATCAAATGCAGGCCAGCCTGTTGCTGTCTCACCTTCTCTTCCCTGGGGTCAGGACACTTCCCAGACCCTGTCACGTCTAAACCCAGGCAGGCAATATACAACCAGGCAGAGGCACACAGGATGGTTTAAGACAAGAAACCAGCCACTTCTGAAAGCGTGGTTTCTAAACACACAATTCAAAAACCATCTTCGCAAAAAGATGTGTTATTAAATTCTGAGTTCAGGCACACTAAACTCCATCTCTCCATCTTATGCCTATGGGAAGATATGCTGGAAACATGGGAGACAGCATTCCCCATTCTGTCCTATGGGCAAGATGGCCTTGCAACAGTGAAAAACGAATTTGGCAGTATTTCACTGTCAGGACATGGTACACACCTCAGTACATGGCCTACCTTTCACATGCACTGCACCCTGCCCAGGGGGTACCTTGGCCTACTATAAGGGTGTCTGATGTGCATAAAAAGGGAAGGTAAGGCCTGGCAAGTGGGTGCACTTGTCAGGACAACAAGGCAGTTAACAAACTGCGTGCAGGCACTGCAGTGGCAGGCCTGAGATCTCTCTTTAGGGCTACTTGTGTGGGTGGCACAATTAGTGCTGCAGGCCCACTAGTAGCATTTGCATTACCAGCTCTGGCACACATAGTGCACTTTACTAGGGACTTCACTAGTAAGGCAAACATACCAATTATGGACAACTAATTACCATAACACTTTATACAGGGAGCACTTGCACTTTGACACTGATCAGCAGTGGCAAAGTGCCAAAAGCATCTAAGCCAGTAAAACGAAATCCATCACAGCATCAAAAATCGAGGAGGTAGAGGCAAAAACTCAGGGGTAACCACGCCAAGAAATGCCAGGTCTAACACGTGTCCCCTCCAGCTGAAAAGTGGGGAGAACTACCCACCCTCATGGGAGTTCACATCATTAAGGCGGAACAATCTGGACAGACCATCAGCATTGGCGTGTTCTGTTCCAGGGCGGTGTTCCACCGTAAAGTCCATTCCCTGTAGGGAGATGGACCACCTCAACAGTTTTGGGTTCTCACCCCTCATCTGCATCAACCATCTGAGGGGCCTGTGGTCTGTCTGAACCAGGAAGTGAGTCCCAAACAAGTAGGGCCTCAGCTTCTTCAGCGCCCAGACCACAGCAAAAGCTTCCCTTTCAATTGCACTCCACCTCTGTTCCCTGGGAAGTAGCCTCCTGCTAATGAAAGCTACGGGTTGGTCCAAGCCCTCCTCGTTCACTTGTGAGAGTACTGCTCCCACACCATGTTCTGAAGCATCTGTCTGCAGCACAAATTCTTTGGAGAAATCAGGCGCCTTGAGCACGGGCGCCGTGCACATGGCAGTTTTCAGGGCATCAAAAGCGGTCTGGCAGGCATCAGTCCAGATCACCTTCTTGGGCTGTTTCTTTGAAGTCAGTTCTGTCAAGGGGGCAACAATGGTGCCATATCCCTTCACAAACCGTCTGTAATACCCCGTGAGTCCTAAAAAGGCTCTCACTTCTGTCTGGGTCTTGGGGGGTTCCCAAGCCAGAATGGTATCAATTTTTGCCTGTAGGGGTGCCACCTGGCCGCTCCCTACCTGGTGTCCTAGGTACACCACCGAACCCTGCCCTATCTGGCACTTCCTTGCCTTGATAGTGAGGCCTGCCCTCTGCAGGGCCTTCAACACTTCGCAGAGGTGTTGCAAATGTTCCTCCCAACTGGAGCTGAACACAGCCATGTCATCCAGGTAGGCGGCGCTGAATTCCTCCAGCCCACACAGCACCTGGTTAACTAATCTCTTGAAGGTGGCAGGGGCGTTCTTCAATCCAAAGGGCATAACCCTGAATTGGTAGTGCCCCTCTGGCGTTGAGAATGCTGACCTCTCTTTGGCCCCCTCGGTCAAGGCAATCTGCCAGTACCCAGACGTCAAGTCAAATGTACTGAGGTACCGGGCAGCTCCTAGCCGATCCACGAGCTCATCAGCTCTGGGGATGGGGTGAGCGTCAGTCTTGGTGACCGCATTGAGCCCACGGTAATCCACACAGAACCGGAGTTCTGGGGTGGCACCAGGCGCAGCAGCTTTTGGTACAAGGACCACTGGGCTAGCCCAGGGGCTGCTGGATGGCTCAATTACCCCTAGCGCCAGCATCTTGGAAACCTCCTCCTTGATGCTGGCCCTGACCTTATCAGCTACTCTGTAGAATTTCTGTTTTACAAGCAGGCTGTCTCCAGTATCCACATCATGGATGCACCAATGGGTGACTTCTGGGGTCAGGGAGAACAGAGAGGCGAACTGACCCAACACCTGGCGACAGTCCCTCTGCTGTTCTGGGGTCAGGGTAGGCGAGAGGTTCACCCCATCCACTGACCCATCCTTCTCTCCTGCTGACAGGAGGTCAGGGAGAGGTTCACTCTCCTCTTCCACCCCATCATCTGTAGCCAAGAGCATGGTCACATCAGACCTCTCAAAGTGGGGTTTGAGGCGGTTCACGTGGAGAACCCTCAGAGGGTTCCTAGGAGACTGTAAGTCAACCAGGTAGGTCACTGCGCTCCTTCGCTCCACCACCTCATAAGGCCCAGTCCACTTATCCTGGAGCGCGCAGGGCTCCACTGGTGCCATCACCCACACTTTTTGCCCAGGTTGAAACTCGACCAGAGTGGCATTCTGGTCGTACCACCGTTTCATTTCTTCCTGGCTGGCTTCCAGATTCGCCTGAGCGAGTTGCTTGAAACGCCTAGTTTGGTTCCTGAAGGCCAGCATGTAGCTATATACATCCTGGGGGGGTTTACTAGGAGCCTTCTACCAGCCCTCCTTCACCAAACTCAAGGGTCCTCTTACAGGGTGCCCATACAGGAGCTGCTCAAAGGGGCTGAACCCTAGGGACTTCTGTGGCACCTCTCTGTAAGCAAACAGCAGGCATGGTAAGAGGACGTCCCACTTACGCCTCATGGGTTCCTCAAGACCCATAATCATGCCCTTCAGGGTCCGGTTAAATCTCTCAACCAGACCGTTGCCCTGGGGGTGGTAAGGCGTGGTGAACTTGTAGGCTACACCGCACTCCTTCCACAGAGATTGCATATACGTAGATATGAAATTAGTACCCCGGTCGGACACCACCTCTCTGGGGAACCCCATGCAGGAGAAAATCCCCATCAGGGCACGGCCCACCACGGGGGCTGTCACTGTCTGGAGAGGGATGGCTTCCGGGTGGCATGGTCCACCAAGACCAGGATGAACCTGTTGCCCATGGCTGTCTTGGGATCCAGAGGCCCCACGATGTCAATGCCCACCCTCTCAAAGGGGGTGCTGACTACAGGGAAGAGTGCGCTTCCTCCCACTCTTACCACTTGCCTGGCAAGTCCGACAGGTCCTGCAATGAGTATCAGAACTCTTGCGCATTTGAGGCCAGTAGAAGTGGGTGACAAGCCTCTCAAAGGTCTTGTCCTGCCCCAAATGTCCTGCTAAAGGTACATCATGAGCCAACCCCAGTAGGAAGGCCCTGAAGCGCTGGGGTACCACCAGCACACGGGCTGACCCAGGCTCAGCAACCTTAGGCTCGCTATATAGGAGATCGTTCTCCCAGTAAATCACATGTGACCCGGACTGATCACCTGCTGCCTGGTTTGCTGCCTGTTGCCGCAAACCTACAAGAGAAGGGCACTTTTTCTGCTCCTCACAGAATTCCTCCCTGGAGGGCCCTCCCTCCTGCTGCCATTCGGTCAGCTCAGGTAGGTCCCCCAGTTCAGCTACTTGCTCCCCTGTAGGTTCCAGGGCATCCCCCTCAAGGGGTGCCTCCTCCAGGACCGTGGTAACTGTGGGGGCCGGTTTCCCACTCCCCCTGTCTCTTCTCTTTAAGGCAGGCACCTGAGCCACTGTTTCAGGCTCCAGGTCCTCTTGAACACCTTTACTGGCTGCCATAGACCGAGTGGTCGCACAAGCCCACTCGGGCAGACCCAACATCTCCAAATGCGCCTGGCGCTCCACCTCCTTCCAGGGGGAACTCTCCAGGTCATTCCCCAGCAGACAGTCTACAGACATGGATGGACTTACAACGACCTTCAAGGAACCTGAGACCCCGCCCCCACTCAAAGGGAACTAGCGCCACCTTGCAGAGGCGCATGGAGTTGTCTGCTGCAACTACAGGGTGAAGTACATTGGGAATTACCTGCTCCTCAGACACGCACTGACACCTGACAGATGTCAAACTGGCTCGGGTGTCTCTCAGAGCCTCCACCCTCCTTCCATTGATGGTCACCCACTGCCTGTACTTCTTAGTATTCTCAGGCAGGGAGGCTTCCTGGACCATCTCTCGATCTCCTAATGAGACCAGGGTCATAACTGCTTGCTCCTCCCCATTCCAAGGACTCAATTCCTCCCCCAACGCTACACTCACTAAACCCGGTGTTGGAGCACCAGTGGGTGCAGGTAGTTTCTTGGGGCATTTAGGGGCAATGTGACCCACTTCTTTACAGAAATAACAAGTAGGAGGACCCCTGTGGTCCCGCTTGCCCTTAGTGGGCCAGGACCTCTTAGCCTTGGGGGACTGGGACCCTTTTACCTGGGAACTACTGTGGGGTTCTTTAGAGAACTCCTTGTGGTTACCCTTGTCCTCCCCCACCTTCTGCGGGGGGACCCTGCACACCTTTGGCAGAGGTACCGCCAATCCCCTTGTGGACCCTGGTGCTGGTCCAGCGGCCCGCCTCCTCAGCAAGCTTACCGGGATCGGTCAGCTTACTGTCTAAAAGATGCTGGCGCAGCTCTGGAACACACAGACTACTCAAGTGCTCCCAACTAATTAAATTGCATAAGCCCTTAAAATCAGTTACCTTGCTGCCCGTCATCCAACCATCCAGTGCACGCATGTACACATTCACACATTCCACCCAAGTACTGGATTCCAGTTTCTTGAAGTTCCTGAATTTCTCCCTGTACTGTTCAGGAGTGAGCCCATACCTGAGGCATAAAGCCTCCTTCATATTGGCGTAGGTCAGGGTTCCCGCCCTCTCTAAGGGTGGTAAAACATCCCTCCCAGAAACCTCAAAGTGTTTCCATAGGCCTGCCCCCCAATGCTTCTCGGGCACCTCATTCATCCTCAGTGCGATCTCATATGCCGTGAACCACGCATAAATATCATCACCCCTCTGGTAATCTCGCACTAAGTCTTTGGAAATGTACACCTTACCCGCTGGCACTGGCTGTGCGCTGCCACCATTCAAACTGGACTCCACCTGTTTAGCCTTAATGTCCAGTTCCCTCATGCTTAACTCATGAGCTAAGAGAATCTTTTTCTCTTCCAAGGCGAGAGCTTTCTTGCTCTCCTCTGCTCGCTTTCCACTTTCAATGAGCAGCTTTTTCTCCTCTGCTTGAGCCTTAAGTTTTAAAACCTCCAACTCATGCTCTCTGACCCTTTGGCTTTCCTCCAGCTCCTCTGGGGAAAAGCTCCTCCCTGAATGGTTACTACCAGCCCCTGTGGCTGGTCCTTCCACCGGCAAATCCTGTGGACCAAATCCATTCCCTGGGTCATCCTCATCCACCTCATCATCACCTGTCTCCTGAGCCTCTTTGGCTTCCCACCAGGCCCTCAAGGCCGTGTGCAGCTCCTCCTTCTTGGCGCTACTTTTCATGGGACATCCCAAAGTTCTGCAGAATTGCCTCAATTAATCAACTTTGTAGGTAAGCAATGCCTCAATGTCGAATTCTAATTCTGTCGCCTCACTGGCTACTTGACTCCTTTGAGACATGATGTGTGGCTTAAAGGTTGCTCAAAAATAGAACCAAAAATCAAAACACAATATGTGGTTGCGTCGTGGTCTGCGCTATACTAGTGATGTACACCAATCACTGTGAGTCAGTTGCAAATACACGTTCAAATCCCCAACTGCTGACCACCAATGTTAGAACTGGGGGTCTCTAGTTGGCTGAGGTATGTACCCTAGCCCAAATAGGGACCCTTGCTTCTAGTCAGGGTAAGGAGTGACACACCCTTAGATAACCCCTGCTCACCCCCTGGTAGCTTGGCACGAGCAGCCAGGCTTATCTCCAAGGCAATGTGTAAAGTATTTGCAACCACACTCCCAGTAACACAGTGATAACACCACAAATGGACACCACACTGGTTTCATAAAAATAGCAGTATCTTTATAAAAAGAAATACGATGAGACCAAACGAAAGAAAACCAACATATGCGTATTCGTAATAATTCACTTGGCCGGTTATTAGGCCAGCAATCACTTGTAGGTTCTTGCGGTATTAATGAATAATTTACGATCTCTAATGCAGTCCTAATGCAATGCTATGCAGTTCGTAATGCAGCTCGTAGTGTAATACTAGGACAGTCCTTAATGCAAGAATCAGGCAGTTCGTAATGCAATAATAATGCGATTCGTAATGCAAGAATCAGGCAGTTCGTAATGCAATAACAATGCGGTTCGTAATGCAAGAATCAGGCAGTTCATAATGCAATAATAATGCGGTCAACTCAGGCACCACTAGGCCCCAACAGCAGAGACAACGGTCATAGGCTTACAGGGGCGGCCCCGGTCCTGCTGGGAAGGTCCGGGCCGCTCGGGGACTTAGCGCGTCTAACGCGGTGCAGCGGGAGAGAGGTCGGAGCACTCCTGTACTCCTCCTGCACGCCTCCCCAGGCCACACACGCTTGCGGCTCCCGACCGGAGTCCAAGCCTTACCTGGGAGGGTGTGCTGCCTCGCTCTCTCTCTCTCCCCGCTCGTCCCGCTGGGCGATCCCGATCACGTTGCGGCTCTGTTGCTAGGCGACGCTGTAGCCGGACAGGTTACGGCGCAGCCTTCTCCGTCGTTGATGATCTTGAGCAGATTCCTTTCGACGAACAACGATCACGATCCCTTTCACCTTGTAGCTTCCTTAGCTTCAAGAAATCCTTTAGCACATTGCGGCTCGGGCCGGCAGCGGTGATCCTTACTCACAGCCTCAGTTACGATGACGGCTCGGGCCACAAACAGCAATACAGCAGCTTGGACGATGTTTCACGCTGCGGGAGCAATGCGATCCTGGGGCACCTCGTAAACAGTACCACAGACCACACGGCAGTCTCAGGCGTGCAAGAGCACCACGCACACAGCGTCGCTGAGACACAGTCCTCAGTTTCAAGTGCCCCGTTAGCACGTTGCGGCTCGGGCCGGCGGCGGCGATCTGTACTCACAGCCTCAGTTACGATGACGGCTCGGGCCACAAACAGCAATACAGCAGCATGGACGATGTTTCATGCTGCGGGGGCAATGCGATCACGGGGCACCTCGTAAACAGTACCACTGACCACACAGCAGTCTCAGGCATTCAAGAGCACCACGCACACAGCGTCGCGGAGACACATTTCTTAGTTTCACACAATCCTTTGGCACGTTGCAGCTCGGGCCGGTGGCAGTGATCCTTCCTCACAGCCTCAGGTACGATGACGGCTCGGGCCACAACAGCAAAGGCAGCAGCGTGGATGATGTTTCACGCTGCGGGGCAGTGCGATCACGGGGCACCTCCTAAACAGTACCACGGACCACACTGCAGTCTCAGGCATGCAAGAGCACCACGCACACAGCGTCGCTGAGACACGGTTGGAAACTTTTGTGTTCCTCAGTTTCCACAACAAGGGACCAGCTCTCCTCGGGCCCTTGGAGACACGCTACTTCAGGACACAGCACACAGCAAAGTCCTCACAAGCAGGGGGACACAGCACACAGCAAAGTCCCTTGTCCTCTCCTTAGTCAAACCAGCAAACTGCAGGCCAGCCCCAGAACACACAGCAAGGGCAGTCCTTCTCTTCAGTCTCTTCAGCTGTTCTTCTTTGGCAGAGGTTCCTCTTGAGCACCAAGTAGGTTCAATCCTTTTTCAATATGGATTCCAGTCTTGAGTTCAGGGGTTTCAGCTCTTACATTTATACCCCTAAATGCCTTTGAAGTCTTTGTGTTCAGGGGGCTCTGACCTCGGTCCAAAACCAGACCTGGGTGTCTTTCTGCCAGTGCACACCCTCCTCCTTTGATAGTCAGGGTCTGGGGCCCAGACGCTCAGCAGGAGGTGGAGCCATCCTTTTGTGGCAGCAACACAGCCCTCTTCACATCCAGGGGGCTACTCCTCCCCCTCACATCAAATGCAGGCCAGCCTGTTGCTTCTCACCTTCTCCTCCCTGGGGTCAGGACACTTCCCAGACCCTGTCACGTCTAAACCCAGGCCAGCAATATACAACCAGGCAGAGGCACACAGGATGGTTTAAGACAAGAAACCAGCCACTTCTGAAAGCGTGGTTTCTAAACACACAATTCAAAAACCATCTTCACAAAAAGATGTGTTATTAAATTCTGAGTTCAGGCACACTAAACTCCATCTCTCCATCTTATGCCTATGGGAAGATATGCTGGAAACATGGGACACAGCATTCCCCATTCTGTCCTATGGGCAAGATGGCCTTGCAACAGTGAAAATCGAATTTGGCAGTATTTCACTGTCAGGGCATGGTACACACCTCAGTACATGGCCTACCTTTCACATGCACTGCACCCTGCCCAGGGGGGTACCTTGGCCTACTATAGGGGTGTCTGATGTGCATAAAAAGGGAAGGTAAGGCCTGGCAAGTGGGTGCACTTGTCAGGACAACAAGGCAGTTAACAAACTGCCCGCAGGCACTGCAGTGGCAGGCCTGAGATCTCTCTTTAGGGCTACTTGTGTGGGTGGCACAATTAGTGCTGCAGGCCCACTAGTAGCATTTGCATTACCAGCTCTGGCACACATAGTGCACTTTACTAGGGACTTCACTAGTAAGGCAAACATACCAATTATGGACAACCAATTACCATAACACTTTATACAGGGAGCACTTGCACTTTGACACTGATCAGCAGTAGCAAAGTGTCCAAAGCATCTAAGCCAGTAAAACGAACTCCATCACAGCATCAAAAATCAAGGAGGTAGAGGCAAAAAGTCAGGGGTAACCACGCCAAGAAATGCCAGGTCTAACAGACCCCATAACAGATTTAGAAAAATAGAGTATGTTTTAATAAATAGAAAAAGACCAAAACAACAAAAATCAATAAGCAGATCTGGAGATATAAAAATTTTAAAATGTTGGTAAAAAATAGCGCCAAAAGGTGTAAAGAGCCAACTGTGGCTATCTGGCCGCACCGGATCAGGAAGAAGTCCCAAGTTCTGGCCGACTACAATAGAGTGTGGGCAAGCTCCAGGGACCCAGATAGGTCCTCTGAACAGAGTACCTTCAATCCTGGTTTGTAGAGCGTTGCGAGGATATGCGTGGAAGATGTGGCGACCAGCCGAAGGGATGCATTGCTTCTGAGATGAGGTGAGGCTGCGATGCGATGACCTGCATCATTGTCGAGGATCCCGTTGATGACTTGTGATGCGAAATCCGGCATCAAGGATGAGTTGCACAGTCTAGGCAGTGCATCAGTTCCGAGGAGCTGTGAGGCTGCGATGCAGAGTCCGGTATCATCATCGAAGCTACCGTTGATGAGGGATGTGAGGGCCTGCGCCAAGGATGTGTCACGCAGCGGCGGTTCTGATGTTGCGATGGGCTGGGTGGCGGTTCCAATCCATGCAGTAGCAGCGATGCATCAATTCTCCTTGGGGTTGCACCACGCAGCAGAAGAGATGCGTCAGTTCTGCTGGGTCCACAGAGGGTGGCCGAGCACCTAAGGCCCACTTCCAAGAGTCCAGGACTGGTGTGGCACCACTTAGAAGGGTAGACTCACAGATGTAGAGTCCAGGTGCAAGGTTGTTGGAAGCCTGTTGGCATCCCTGAGGCTTCAGATCAGAAGGCCAGCCAACAAACCCTTGGAGTCACTCTGGGGCTCTGGGTGCAAGAGATGCAGATCCAGTCCTTCTCACTAAGCAAGAGGGCAGCAGGTCGGCACATTATGGCGGCAGTCGGCACAGCAGCGGTCCAGCAGAATGACAGTCCTTCAGCAGCCCAGCAGTCCTTCCTGGCAGAGTATCCACAAATCCAGAAATGCACTGAAGGGTTGGTGTCTGAGGTCCAGTCTTTATACCCAGTTGAGCCTATGAAGTGGAGGAGAAGCTTCAGAGGTTTTCCCTTTGAAGTTCCCAGGTATCCTTCCTCCCCTGTCCTGGCTCCAGGGTATGCAGCCCTTTGTGTCAATCAATCAATCAATGGCTTGTAAAGCACGACTACTCACCTGTAAGAGTCTCAAGGCACTGGGGGGAGGGGGGAGAGATCTGCTGGTCCTTCGAAGGTGCTTTGGTTCAGTCAAAGAGCCAGGTCTTGAGGTCCTTCCTGAATTTAGGCATGACGGCAATTGCCTGAGGTGGAGGGGCAGGGTGTTCCAGGTCTTCCCTGTGAGGTAGGAGAAGGAACTTCCTTCGGCTGTGGTCTTGAGGATACATGGTACGGTAGCCAGGGCCCTTTGGGTGGAGCGGAGGTCTCTGGTGGGTATGTGGAATGCGGGGCGGTGGCTGAGGTACGCAGGTCCCGTGTCGTGTAGGGCTTTGTAGGCGTGTGGAGGCAGGACACATTCCGCTCAAGTGTAAATGGGGCTGTGCCCAGCCCCTCCCTCCCATCTTGGCAGTGGTGGCTCATCCAGGCATACCTACACTCCCTATTGTGTGTGGCTGTCTAGGAGGAAACACAAAGCTCACCTCTCAGCTACACCCAGTCATGTGACCCAGGTACAAATTACAGACCCCAAGGGCCTGATTTAGAACTTGGCGGGTGGGTTACTTTACCACAACTGTGACAGATATCCAGTCTGCTGAAATAAAAATCCCATAGGATGTAATCGGATTTATATTTCGGCGGACAGGATATCCGTCACCATTGTTACCGAGTAACCCATGCGCTGAAGTCTAAATCCAGCCCTAAATGGCTAAGGCAGTAAAATGCCTACTTTCTAAAAGTGGAATTTTCAAAATTGTAAATTAAAATCCGGCTTTACGATGTTAGGATTTTTTATTACAATTCCGAAGGCACCAAACATGTTACCTGTTTCTATTTGGAAATTACAGCTTATTAAATGTAATAAGGTAACTCCAAATGTTTGAGCAATTGGAGAGGAAGGCTTTGCAGAAGTGAAAAATGAATTTAAATGCTTATCTCTACCAGGAGAGGTAAAACTTAAAATTACACTGCACCCAGCACTCTGGAATGTCTAGGGCCTACACTAGAGGTGACATATGTACTAAAAAGAAAGGTTTGGGCCTGGCAAAAAGTTTTATCTTGCTAGGTCAAAATGGCAGTTAGAACTGCACACACAGGCTGCAATGACAGGCATAGACATGTTCAAAGGGCTTCATAATTGAGTGCCACAATCAGTGCTGCAGGATCATAGTAGCACTTAATTCACAGGCCCTGGGGGCATGTTGTGACACTTTAATACAGACTTCCAGGTAAATTAAATATGCCATTTGGGGATAAGCCAGTGTTACGATGTTTTGAGGAGTGAACACATGCACTTTAGCACTGGTCAGCAGTGGTAAAGTGCACAGAGTCCTAAGGCCAGCAAAGATTAGATCAGCAAACAGGAGGAAGGCAAAAAGTTGGGGGAAGACCCTAAGGCTGACAGGTCTAACATTGTCCCTCCAAGCTGAAAGTACAGAGAACTACTCAACTCTTCAGGAGTTATCATCACTAAGGTGATAGAACCTGGATAGGCCATCAGCATTGGCGTGGTCTGACCCCAGACGGTGATCCACTGTAAAGTTCAGTCCCTGTAGGGAGCTGGACAACCTCACCAGTTTTGGGTTTTCACTTTTCATTTGCATGAGACATCTGAGGGGCCTGTGGTCTGTTTGAACCCAAAGTGAGTACCAAGGTACTCACAGGTAAGGTCTCAGCTTCATCAGACCCCAGACCGCAGCAAAGGCATCCCTTTGAATCTCACTCCACCTCTATTCCTGTGACAGTAACCTCCTGCTAATTATGGCTACAGGTTGTCTAGGCCCTCCTCATTTACCTGTGCTAAGACAGCCCATATGCCATGCTCTGAAGCATCTCTTTGCACTATAAACCACTTAGAGAAGTCAGGGGCCTTGAGTATAGATGCTGTACACATGGCCTTTTTGAGGTTATCAAAGGCTTTCTGGCAGACCTCTGTCCAGAGCACCTTTCTGGGCTGCTTCTTTGAAGTCAGCCTAGTTAAGGAGGCAACAATGGTGCCATATCACTTAACAAACATCCTATAGTATCCTGTGATGCCCAGGAAGGCTTTCACCTCAGTCTGCATTATAGGGGGTTGCCAGGCCAGGATATTTTCAATCTTGGACTGCGAGTGCTGCACTTGCCCTCATCCACTATGTGGCCCAGATACACTATGGAACCCTGCCCTACCTGGCACTTACTAGCCTTGATAGTCAAGCCCGCCTGCTGCAGGGCGTGAAACACATTCTGCAGGTGGTACAGGTATTCCAGATGGAGCTGTAGACAGCTAGGTCATCCAGGCAGGCAGCACAGAATGCCTCCTTCCCAGCCAGGACCCTGTTGACCAACCTCTGAAAGGTGGCAGGAGCATTCTTTAAGCCAAAGGGCATCACTCCAATTTAGAAATGGCCCTCTGGGGTCGAAAATACAGACCTCTTTTTTGCCCCCTCAGTCAGAGCAATCTGCCAGTACCCTTATGCAAGATCAAAGGTACTCGGGAACTTGGCAGCGCCAAGCCTATCGATTAGCTCATCAGCTCGGGGGATAGGGTGTGCATCAGTCTTCATGAAGGAATTGAATCCCCTGTTGTCAACACAGAACCTAAGTTCTAGAGTAGCATCCAGTGGGGCAGCCTTAGGTACCAGCACCACAGGGTTGGACCAGGGACTGTTGGAGGGATCAACGACAGCATTTTGGAGACCTCCTCCTTGATACTTGCCCTCACCTTGTCTGACAACCTGTAAATCTTATTTTAACAGGCGGACTGTCTCCCATGTCAATGTCCTGGATGCACAGGTGTGCGAGTCCAGGTGTGAGGAAGAACAGAGAGGAAAACTGCCCCAACAACTGGCAACAGTCACTCTGCTGTTTTGGAGTCAGAGTAGAGGAGAGGTTGGCATCCTCTACTGACCCATCATGCACTTGGGTGGACAGGAGGTTAGGGAGAGGCTCGCTCTCCTGCTCCTTCATCTGTCACTAGGAGAATACTGACTTCGGACCTCTCAAAGTGGGGTATGAGGCTGTTCACGTGGAGCACACTTAAGGGGTTTCTAGGGTCTTAAGAACTGCCAGTTAGGTGGACTCTGCCTTCTGCTCCTTCACCTCTGAGCTCCACAGACTTCATAATCCCCACCTTCTGGCCAGGTTGAATTCAACCAGAGTGGCCTTCTGGTCATACCAGAGCTTCATAACTCCTCGACTGGCCTCAAGAATGCTTTTCATCTTCTTCCAGATGCGATGCATCTGGTTGCAGAGAGCCAGCATGTGACTGACTACATCCCGAGGGGGTTTCCTGGGAGCTTGATCCCACCCCTCTCTGACAAGACGTCTCCTAACAGGGTGGCTATGGAGGAGTTTGAAGGGGCTAAACCCAACCCCATTCTGTGGCATCCCCCTGTACGCAAACAGAAGGCGTGACAGAAGGCTGGCCCACTTATGCCTCATGGGCTCAGGCATGCCCATTATAATGCCCATTAGAGTCTTGCTGAATCTCTCCACAAGACAGTTTCGGGGGGTGGAGAACTTACAAGTTACTCCACACTCATCCCACATGAACTTAATATATGCTGACATGAAATTAGTGCCTCTGTCAGATGCTACCTCTTTGGTGAACCCCACATGGGCAAAAATCCCCATCAGGGCCCTGGCCACCACAGGAGCAGCTACAGATCTCAGAGGAATGGCCTCTGGGTAGTAAGTGGCGTGGTCCACCAAGACCAGGATGAACTTGTTGCCTAAAGTTGTCTTGGGGTCCAACAATGTTAATGCCCACCCTCTCAAAGGGAGTGGCAACAACAGGTAATGTGGTCAGGGGATCCTTGAGCTTTTCCTCTGACTTCCCACTAGCCTGACAGGTGGGACAGGACCTACAGAAAGCATCTAAGGCCATCTGCATCCAGGCAAAGGTCTTGTCTTGTCTTAGATATACTGCACGGGGGATATGATGAGCCAACCCCAGTAAAAAGGCCATGTAACACTGAGGGACCACCAGCACATGGGCTGCCCCAGGTCCCGGAACCTTAGGCTCTCTATTTAAGAGGTTATTCTTCCAATAGATAAGGTGAATTTCAGAGGTATCACCTGCTGCCTGGATCTCCAGTTGTTGCCACAAGCCCTCTAGAGCAAGGTACTACTGCGCTTTGCAGAATTATTACCTGGTGGACCCACCCTCAACTTGCGATCCAGCAAGCTCAGGCAGGTCGCCCAGAGCACCAGTGTCCTCCCCGGTAGGATCAGGAGCATCCTCTTCAGGTGCACCTTCAACCTGGACCACAGGAACTTGAGGGGCTGGTTTCCCACGTCTCTTGCCTTCACACTTCTTGGCAGCTGCCCGGGCCCTTGTTCCAGTCTCCAGACTCCCTTGACTCCCTTCCCAGGAGGCAAAGGACTGCGTTGTCATACAGACCCATTGAGGCAATCACAACTTCTCCAAGTGGGACATGAGTTCTACCTCCTTCCAGATAGTATGGTCCAGGTCAGCAACAGACAATCTACAGGCATGGCAGGGTTCACAGCTACTGTTAGAGAAACAGAGACCTAATAAGCACAACTTAATCAGGGGGGGGCATGCAGGTTGTGTGTAACAGCAGCTCCCATTTGCAACTCTGGTCATCTGTTTCACCTGGTCCTGAAAAGAGACAGCCCAAGGACCTCTGGTGTGTACTTGGTCCAATTTCAGGTGAGCTAGTACAAAAGAGGTGCAACTTACAGAGGTTGTTCCTCTTCAGGTACCTCCCTCGTGTGAGGTGCCCAGTGTGTAATTTTAGCAATAAGTCTTTTCTTTGGACTGGGCACTTGACTGCTGTTAGGCTTGCAGCCTAAGGGGGCAGTGTAACAAGTCAGAGATGGTTTGCCGATGTGGGTGATTGGCAATGCTGGCAGCTGAAATCCAGTGAGAAAGTCGAGTTGGACAGCTCATGAACTGCAGCCAACCTGACATGCACGCTTCAGTTCTTGAACCAAGCCTCTATTATGGACCCGGGGCAACAGAGCGCAACCCTCCTGGACTCCTTTGGAGCGCTTGGTTCACCTGTCCCCACCAATCCTTGCTTTGCTCTCATGCAGCTTTAAGTTTAAAAAGCTTGTGAGTAAAGCCTGCATTGGTTTGGGAAAGGATATCCTTGGAATCCGTGGAAAAGCAGCCGCCTTCTGTATTTTTACATGTTCTACAGACCTACTCTCACATGATGGCTCCTCTGGGGCTGCCTCCCTTCTGCAGGGCATGCCTGCTTTCAGTGCTCTGTGTGCCCTTACAGGACATGCTACTGGCACTATGAAAGGCAATGCTCATTTATTTTTTATTCATTTATTTTTTATAAAGCACATCACTCATCCGTAAGGGGATATCACGGTGCCATGACCAACCAAGTAACATAAATAGAAGCACTGTGTAGGGAAATAATAAAATAAACAGTTATTTTGGAAAGAGCCATGTTTTGAGCGGCTTTCTAAATCCAAGATAGTCATTTGTGCAGCGGAGATCTAAAGGCAGTAGATTCCAGTATGCTGAGGCTAGATGGGTGAAAGAGCAGCCCTCCGCTCTAACCTTTTTCACCCGTTTAGTTTTAGCAAGGGCAAGATTAGCAGATCTCTACAATTATAGTATGCAGTTCCTAATATTAAGAGCAGGTGGTTGTGATCAATCAAGGGCTCCACACGGTGGTGTAGAGCGAGACGTTAGGAGGAGAATCTCCTCTTGTAGGAAAAAGACCCTCACACACCCAGCCAGCTAGGTGTCTTGCTTCATCATCGGGTCTGCTCCTTATCGGGTTGGCGCTGCAATACCCGATCGGCACCCGAGATGGGGCCTTCTTGGCGGAGATCTTTATACCTTATGCCGTAGGGTGTAGTGCGTGTGAGGGCCCTAAAACAGTGTAGGTGATAATGATGTGTAAGTAAGTGTGATTTAAAATAGGAAGTGGTGGTCCACTCAAAACAATTTTAATGAAGTGTGGCCATCACCCTAATTAAAACCAAAAATGAAAAAAGAAAACGCGTATCTTCACTCTAAAGTTGTGAGGTTATACGCTTATGACATGGGTCAACATGTTTCTTGCCCTTATTCCTAGTAGATGGCAATTCCTCAGGACCAAAATAGGATCTACCTACACTTTTCGGTGGTGGTCAATAACTACATTAAGTGAGGTAATAACCACTCATACAGCACCCTCAAAAGTGATACCTGTAGATCTAAAAACAACCTGCAATAAAACAGAATAACAAACATTAATTATTCATGTAAGAATATTATAGTAATTCAAGGAACCTGTGCCTTAATCAATATCCAAGGTGCAGCAACCCATGCCGAACGCGGGTGACTGATGGCCTGCGTGAAGTCTGAGCTAAAAGTGGTGAGGAAGATATGACAACACATTAAAAAATGGCAGCTGAAAAAAGCATCGTTTCTTAACTTACCCAAATTGGGTCGAGGACGCACGGCATCAGTACCGGCTGGTGTGGACACTAGAATGTAGTGTCCTGAAGGGTAAAAACAGAGAACAAGTGCTAGAAGAATATACGGCCAGATACAGCTACCTGTAGGTGTATCAAGCAGAAAGGACGAGGAAGCCACAATATATGAGTACCTGGTTGTATCGTAATCATGTTTGTCAGTATAAGTCTCTCAGGCGAACACACTGGCCCGTCTATGTCAATTGATAAGGTAAAGGGCGTTGATTAAACCAGTCTGCGCCTCCCGGTGTTAGTACCGACACTGAGCAAGGTCAGCGTCAAATGCGCACCCAGTGCACGTCGTAGTAAACAACACAGCGCTCGTCTGACATCAACAAGGCAGCGTTCAGACCAAACAATCCGCAAAGAGTGAGAACCCCAGCTCAAGAAGTGGGAAATTTAAGAGCCGACCTCACCAACATCACCCCATTTGAAAAGGTAGTCAACCCGGTGTGTTGGCAAGCGTACGGGTCAATAGGACCCCACACATGAACTAGATGGCTCACTGGAGGGACATAGTGGTGCCCTTCAAGCCAAAACAATAAAAACACAATACAGGACACACAGGGAGCTGGCTATTACGTTACTTACTGTTCCGTGTGAAGCGGGTCGGAAGTACTCCTACCCCTCACTCAGCCGGTCCGGGGAGTGACGACCAGATCAAAGGATCTCACAGAAGTACCAGCGGCCGGCGGAGAGTGGGGGCGGTACTTCCGGTACTTCCTGGCAGAAACGGTGCTGCAGCTGGAGCGCTAACCCTGTTTTAGGCGCCATGTTGGATTTCCTCCAACTAATGCGAGACACACACTCCAGGCAGCAGTAATCATGGGCGCCATTAGCAAAGTCTCGTTTCATATTAATATGACAAGGTAATTGGGTTCAAATCACCTGTAAGTTGTTGAATCGTTGCCATAATCTAGTATGGACGGAAAAACTGGTGATGAACCTGTGTAAATAGTATCATGCACGACAAGAATAATGGTGGTGCTGCGAGTGGTAGAAGCTGGCCCAACCTTTCTAGTGTATCTCGTAAAAAGTCCGAGGTGGTAACTAGATTAAACTGTGTGTAAGGGGCTCCCTCTTGTCGGAATCAACACGTGTATAATGCTAACTGACTTAGGCGATATGTTGGGATCACATACGGGGTCAGGTTAGAGTCTGGAAGTACTCTGGTAAATATCAATAGGAGCAAATACACTAAGTGAGGGGCAAAAATAATTGAGCCCAAGATGGTAATTAGGTTAATTGGCTCCAAGGGATATCCTCATTAAGCCCTCCTTTGTCAGTGGCAAGTCGTAGGACCCAACGTTGTTCCAAACGGAACAATGATTTAGTAGGCATCCCCGGGTGGGTTTCTAATACGGCCCAATTGAAAGAGTCAGGGAGGTGTTGCACCTGTTTGAAGTGACTGGTCATTTTGGTATTTGTTTTTTGGCATCTGAAATTGCTTCTATGTTCCATTATCCGGACTTTGACTGGTCTCGAGGTCATCCCTATGTAAAGGAGACCACACGGGCAGTCCAGTATATAGATGCAGTTAGAAGTGTTACAATTAGTGTGTGCGGCCATTCTCCAACTAACTCCATTAGGGAACCTCAGTTCTTTAGTAACCTTAGTTTGTGGGCACACTGAACAGGACCCACAAGGGAAGTGTCCCCTAACAGGGGGCAAGTCCCATAGCGTCCTTTGTGTATTGCTCTGTTGTTTCTTGGGTCTCGTGTGTATCAACATGTCCTTGAGGTTATTAGTTCGTTTAAACGCGAACCTGGGTTTAGGAAGCTTAAGAGTTCCTGTCTTAAGGATGTTCCAATGTTTACGAATGATATTTCTAACCCGGTTCGAGTCAGGGGTATATGTCGTTACACAGGTCATGACCCTGTCAGGTTCTCTAGTTCTGACCTCCAATAGGCTCTCACGGTTATTATGCTGTGCCCTTTTGTACGCGAGATCAATAACCTGTTTAGGGTATTCTCTTTGAAGTAGGTCTGTCTTAAGCGTGTTAGACTCATTCTTGTAGTCAGTAAGTGTACTGCAATTCCTTCTGATACGAAGGAATTGCCCAAAGGGTAAGTTCTGTCGCAGAGCCCTTGGATGATGACTACTAAAAAGTAGGAGACTATTCCTGTCGGTTGGTTTGCGATAAAGAGTGGTAGAAATCTTGTCACTCTCTAATTTAATCAACAGGTCATGAAATGGGATCTCTGTTTCTGAAATGATGTTAGTGAATTTCAAAAAGGGGTTCAATGTGTTGATCCAAACACAGAATTCATCGCATTTGGTGCGTTCTCCTTTCCATAGGATCAGAATATCATCAATGAATCGCTTCCACAATAACACATTGGTGACATACGGATTCCTAGGGTTGTGGATCTCCCTCTCCTCGAACGCTGCCATGTACATACATGCCAGACTAGGCGCGAATGTGCTGCTGCTGCCTGGAGTGTGTGTCTCGCATTAGTTGGAGGAAATCCAACATGGCGCCTAAAACAGGGTTAGCGCTCCAGCTGCAGCACCGTTTCTGCCAGGAAGTACCGGAAGTACCGCCCCCACTCTCCGCCGGCCGCTGGTACTTCTGTGAGATCCTTTGATCTGGTCGTCACTCCCCGGACAAGCTGAGTGAGGGGTAGGAGTACTTCCGACCCGCTTCACACGGAACAGTAAGTAACGTAATAGCCAGCTCCCTGTGTGTCCTGTATTGTGTTTTTATTGTTTTGGCTTGAAGGGCACCACTATGTCCCTCCAGTGAGCCATCTAGTTCATGTGTGGGGTCCTATTGACCCGTACGCTTGCCAACACACCGGGTTGACTGCCTTTTCGAATGGGGTGATGTTGGTGAGGTCGGCTCTTAAATTTCCCACTTCTTGAGCTGGGGTTCTCACTCTTTGCGGATTGTTTGGTCTGAACGCTGCCTTGTTGATGTCAGACGAGCGCTGTGTTGTTTACTACGACGTGCACCGGGTGCGCATTTGACGCTGCCCTTGCTCAGTGTCGGTACTAACACCGGGAGGCGCAGACTGGTTTAATCAACGCCCTTTACCTTATCAATTGACATAGACGGGCCAGTGTGTTCGCCTGAGAGACTTATACTGACAAACATGATTACGATACAACCAGGTACTCATATATTGTGGCTTCCTCGTCCTTTTCTGCTTGATACACCTACAGGTAGCTGTATCTGGCCGTATATTCTTCTAGCACTTGTTCTCTGTTTTTACCCTTCAGGACACTACATTCTAGTGTCCACACCAGCCGGTACTGATGCCGTGCGTCCTCGACCCAATTTGGGTAAGTTAAGAAACGATGCTTTTTTCAGCTGCCATTTTTTAATGTGTTGTCATATCTTCCTCACCACTTTTAGCTCAGACTTCACGCATGCCATCAGTCACCCGCGTTCGGCATGCGGTTGCTGTACCTTGGATATTGATTAAGGCACAGGTTCCTTGAATTACCATAATATTCTTACATGAATAATTAATGTTTGTTATTCTGTTTTATTGCAGGTTGTTTTTAGATCTACAGGTATCACTTTTGAGGGTACTGTATGAGTGGTTATTACCTCACTTAATGTAGTTATTGACCACCACCGAAAAGTGTAGGTAGATCCTATTTTGGTCCTGTGGAATTGCCATCTACTAGGAATAAGGGCAAGAAACATGTTGACCCATGTCATAAGCGTATAACCTCACAACTTTAGAGTGAAGATACGCGTTTTCTTTTTTCATTTTTGGTTTTAATTAGGGTGATGGCCACACTTCATTAAAATTGTTTTGAGTGGACCACCACTTCCTATTTTAAATCACACTTACTTACACATCATTATCACCTACACTGTTTTAGGGCCCTCACACGCACTACACCCTACGGCATAAGGAATAAAGATCTCCGCCAAGAAGGCCCCATCTCGGGTGCCGATCGGGTATTGCAGCGCCAACCCGATAAGGAGCAGACCCGATGATGAAGCAAGACACCTAGCTGGCTGGGTGTGTGAGGGTCTTTTTCCTACAGGAGGAGATTCTCCTCCTAACGTCTCGCTCTACACCACCGTGTGGAGCCCTTGATTGATCACAACCACTTGCTCTTAATATTAGGAATTGCATACTATAATTGTTGAGATATCATTTTGGGCATGTATGCTGGACCTAAGTAAATAACTGCCCTTGTTTCCCTCTCTTTGGATTAACAAGATTAGCAGATCTCAGACTTCTTGTGGGGGGTGTAAAACTCCATTTTAGATCGAAGGATCACAGGACCTGAATTGTGAAGAGCCCTAAATGCGTGGCACAAAGTTTGAATTTAGCCCTCAATCGGATAGGCAGCCAATGCAGGGTTTTAAGGCAGGCAGAGGCAGAGCTGTACCTATCTTTATTGCAGATGAGTTTAGTGGCCATGTTTTGAATCACCTACAGATGAGAGAAAAGATGGCCCGACATCCCAAAGTAGAGTGCATTACCATAGTCCAATCTGCTTACCACAACGGCTTAGACAATGGTTCTGATCCAATCCACTGGAATCCAGTGTTTCAGCAGACTATAACATTTGCCACATGTAGCAATAATTTGCTTATACATTGTTAAGGACTCATCAATCAAGAACCCCAGATTTCTTACCACTTCTTTGGCTTAAGAGCGGGTCCAAGGACCCTGGTCACCATGATTGATCCCAAATGTCGTGGGCACCTCTAAAAAGCAGAATCTTTTTTTTCAGCATTCAGCTTCAGGCAATGAGTCCTCATCCAACTGGCTACCTCACGAGGCAGCCAGAAAGGTTCTGTCTGATTTCTTCATGTTGCTCACCTTAAGAGATGACCAATTGTGTGTCATCAGTGTAAGAACAAATTTCAAAACCCCACTTTTGCAAGAGCTTAGTGAGGGCTGCAACATACACAATAAAAAGTGTCGGGCTCAGCAAAGAGCCTAGTGGCACCCCGCAGTTGGAGTTATAGGGAGAAGATTTATAGTGCCTAACTGGACTGACTGAGTGCTATTTTTCAAGATTGAACCAAACTCATAACAGGTAAGACATAACATTGTGCCCTAAAATCTGACCATGATATTTTGTGTGGACCGCATTAGCTGGTTTGCAAATAGTTACACTTTTTGTGTTTTTTTAAATGTATTTTATATTAGTGTTCTGGAAGTTTCAATGCATTGCCACTGCACTTTCATATCTCGGGGTTAAGGGAGAAGAGGCGCCGTGTAGACCATGTCACATAGTTAAATGACAGCATAATTTTCCTAAACAGTGCATCCAGTGAATGCCCTTCACCATCTAGTAATGTACTTAGGGGCATATTAGCAAGACCGGCGATAAAATTATCGCCGTTTTAGCGGCAGGAAACTGCCGCTAAAACGGCGATAATGGGCTTGCTAATATGCGTTACAGAATTCCAATAGAAGCCCAGGTTAGATGTGCAGGACATCTAACCTGGGCTTCTATTGGAATTCTGGGGCATATTATCAAGGAAGTGCGATATTTATCGCTAACCGCGCTTAGCGCGTTTTTTTTAACGCCGCCTATCGCTGGAAATTATCGCTGAGATAACACCCTATTAGTAAGGTTTATCTCCGTAGCAATAATATTTCCAGCGATAGCGACAAAATGCGAAAATATCGCTGGAAAACCAGCGATATTCTCGCATTAACGCTATGGTGGATTTAGCCTGACAATCCACCCCCTATGCTACAAACAGGTAAGTCACCCTCAGTAGCAGGTGTAAAAATCTAGCAATAAACTCGCTTAGCGCGAATTATATTATCGCTTCGCCTGCCTTGCTAATAGGGGGTAGTTGTTTTAGCAACTGTTTACAGTCGCTTTTAGTGGGGAACGCCTACCTTGAATGTCATTAGCGATAATTATCGCTGGCATGCAAGGCGATGTAATAACCGGCCGCTATCGCCTGAAAGCTGTTGCTAACGCCTGTTAGGGACAGCTTGCTGATAGGGCGATATAATTATCACCGCTTTAGCGGCAAAAACTGCCGCTAAAGCGGCGATAATGGGCTTGATAATATGCCCCTCTATAACGCATATTAGCAAGCCCATTATCGCCATTTTAGCGGCAGTTTCCTGCCGCTAAAACGGCGATAATTTTATCGCCGGTCTTGCTAATATGCCCCTTAGTTACTTCCAGCTTGCGCTGATACTTGCCTCACGAGTTTTCTATCACCCTTACCTACCTACGAAGCTCTGCGTGCTGGCGCAAGACATGTGCTGTGAATTAATCCCAGAGAGTCTGCCTTTTGATGAACTGGACACACCAAATTTGCATTACAAGTTGGCATCTGGCTCCTCTCTGAGGAAGGGACATTTTTAAGTGCTTTGCTGAACTGCTTTCTATCCCCTGTAGTGCTATGTTCTCATTTCTAGAATCAGTTCTTGATACAAAGGCTTGAGTGCCCTCAATGTCTGCTGGCAGGGTGCTTGGCGGGGGTGGGAAAGTGGATGAGTGAATGAGAGAGTCTCAGGAAGGATGTATGTATGTATACATGAACAGATAAATGCAGTGGATGATGGAAACATGGATGAATTAATTGGGGGAGGATTGGGTGAAAGATGCATGGGCTGAACGCCCTTAAGTCGGCCAGACTTGCTTGCTACTTAAAATTCATCCCCAACGTTTACCCCTCACCACTTTCAAGTGTCCCAACCCCCACTGGTAACTTGTATCTTTTTCTACATTTGTTACTCAGATGAAAGACCTGCTTCTTTCATGAGGCAGTGCAACCCTTTAGGTGGCCCCCAGACCTTCAAGGGCCCCCACTGAGCCCAAGACTAATGGATAGCTTTCCGACATGAGAGCCTCAGGAGCCCCTCATCACATCCTGCGGGGGGTGGGGAGCATCATTTTGCATTGCGCCTCTACTCCAATACTCTTACATCAGTACAACCCTGAAAGTACTCTAGTCCATGGAAAGAGCTCACCAGCCCAAGCGATGTGTGGGCTCAGACAGAAAGCCTGCAGTAGCCTCCTGGACAATGGAGAGGACAGTACTGTGCACATGATTTGGGCACGTGCTGTAAAGGACGAGCATCACATTGACTTTTGATGTATATCAAGTCTTCGTAACGGGAATACATCTCGGTAAATGCCAGTTTGTATGCTTTTCGGAAAAACAATACTGAATTCGAACGCCTATGCCCTCAAAATAGTTGCGCTTTCTGCAGTTTTGATAAGATTTGTAGCCGTACAGTCACGTTGTTGTTGGCACAGTACTGCATATAAGCAGCTGTTTCCTCTCCTTGCTCCCTGCGCAGTTGGCAATTATCATGTGCGAAGAAGCACAAATCTGGCACTTGGGAGGGACTCAATCACAAATTCAGATACAATTCGATTTACTTGCATGAAAAATCGAGCACAGCGTTTTTATCTTTTGAGCTAGCTGAGAGAGAGCTGCCGACTAGATTATGTTTTCACAATCCATAGCCTTTTACACATTGGTACATGGAATTTAAATTTGTAAAAGTCCAGAAATCCTGAATTTGCAATTCAACCTCCTGCATACCTGATAGGGAAAGGCTGCCAAATGTTTTATTAATGAGTGCTGGAACCTTCACATAATAGCTAGATGTCCTAGGAATATGTATTCATTCAGTGATTCATTGGGTGAGTGAGTGAGTGAGTGAGTGAATGAGTGAATGAATGAGGTAATTTCAGATCACCTGATGCTCTCTTCAGTAGATGTCGGCATTGACAGAATAAAGATATCTAGAGTGCTAATGTTTTTAGATCCTTTTGCCAGTGGCACCGATCCTTCTTTCAGCTGGCACCACCACCGCCATCCAGTAATAAAAGTCGGTGCTAATTTTTAAAAAGTGAGGATGAGGCAATGTGCTCGTGAGTTATGTAGGGCAGAGCTTAGATTGCCTTCTGGGGTGGAACGTGGAGGCTTCACCAGTGAGGCAAATGTGGACACAATGTCTGAAACTATTATCTGTGGAGAACTTCCCCTAAACCAACACTAATTTTGGGGATTTAATCCCCCTATCCCAACCAGCAAAAGGGATCTACTCATTCCATTGGCATGATTACACCTCATACGGTATCCATGGTGGGTTTGTGAATAACCACAAAGTCGCGGTTTTGTAGGGCTCAATAACTTTTAATGGCATCACATTCAAGGAACAAATGCACCCCACGTAATATTATGTCATACTTCTATGTGAACAGGAAAAGTTCATTTGAGCTTGTGAAATAGGCCATTTTCATACCTAAGTGAAGCGTAAATGGCTTCGAGAATCAGGCCCAAAACGATTGTAGCAACGCAGCAATCCAGGAAACAATTCTGATTCCGGCGATCTGCTTCAAGTTATGTCCCTCTACTCTGAAGAACAGCTGAAACAAACAAGACATTGCAATCCGTGTCCTTTAAAGGGCAGTTCATTCACGGACAGTCACCACTCAAACATGCAGGTCTTGTCCTTTAGTCAAACAAACTCAAATGGGATAAGAACTATTTCCAAACAAATGGCAGAGTGATGCATTGACTGAGGTCCTGCTATAGTAAGAGTGACTTTTAGAGCAGCAGGGTTTTTTTATTTTAAGCAAGTGACAATGTGTTGTATAACATGCGCATGCTCTTAGAATCCCTTGATATATTCGAGAAACAAGACTGAAGTCAACGTAATTCTGTAGGAATCCTGCCGTTTTTCGTTAGGGTTATAAAATGCCCACAGTTGCCCACCATGCAGAATAAAATGCTCTAAGATTTTTCTTTCTTTTCACAGACTGTTTGTGCTCACATATGTCCTGCATGGCTGGGAAAGCTGTGTTGCTGTGCTCATCCATGACCTCGGCTGACCAGCTGATTGTGTGAACCCCCATAGTAGAGTCAGTCTATAAGTTCACTTGAAGTGCTACATGTGTTGTGTTGTTCACCCCAGATCACAAGACTCTGCTAGCCCAAAAGTATGCTCCCTCCCATCACTAGTTGAGAGCACGTACTTCCACGGTTACCCAGGAAATGTGTTGACTGCCATTGGCAGCAGGTAAGGCTCCCAATTGATAAATCTCTGGACTCCCTTTAACTGGGGCCCTAAAGTCCCCCTAAGTTGTGTGGGAAATGGAGTGTTTCTGGCGAGGCATGTTTTGAATAGTGAGTGGGGGATTCGGTGAGTGCCTACAGATAGTCTTTGCCCGTCTTTAAGGACATGCTAACCTTCATGCTGCTGTGTCTTTGGATTAGTCCCAGAGACCAAATAGATTGGAGGAGATCAGGAAGAATGTAGGGGCATGTTAGCAAGAACGGCGTTAAAATTATCGCCGCTTTGGCGGCAGGAAACTGCTGCTAAAGCGGCGATAATGGGCTTGATAATATGCCCTTGAGAATTCCAATAGAAGGCCAGGATCACAGCAGAATATGGGCTTCTATTGGTATTCTCAAGGGCATATTATCAAGCCCATTATCGCCGCTTTAGCGGCAGTTTCCTGCCGCTAAAGCGGCGATAATTTTAACGGCGTTCTTGCTAATATGCCCAGTATATCTCCCTTCTGGCCAGACCAATCCTGACGGGAACTGAACAACAGCTGATTTTACACCGTTTCTATTGTACTGACTGTTTGCCTAACAATGAGGAGAGACCCTGGTTTCAGTCAGAGGCTAATCCATATTGGCAGGATCTGGAAGCTGATCTCGAGGATGTTTACGATGAAGAGACTGAAAGGCTTTGACCTTAGCTGTTCTTGTCTGCCAGAGATAAGGGCAACCTCTTCTAGTAGCCATGACGCCACCAACACTAGGTAGGTCTTAGCGGATAGTGCCTCCAAGAAACAGCCCCAGATGGAGGAAAAAGCCCAAGGGCAAAAAACCCTCCATGTGACAGCAAGAAATCCAGTGGCAGAGGAGCAGGGCAACACCATAAAGCAGGAATCAAAATCGCAGGAGAAGCTGGAAGAGCTAGAATCAAAACCTCCAGGAAGAAATTGAGACCTTTGGACAGGAATCAGGCGGTCCCAACAAACACATCTAGCACTAGGAAGTGTTGTTACGTAAATGAGGATGGACAGGCTTCTTTATATAATCTGGAACACAGAAAATTGCATCACAAGCGGGCGTCGCCATTTCAGAATGGGAGAATCTGGTAGGAGAAGAAAGCAGGGTGGCCATCTTAGTTTGGGCTGGATATTTTCTGTAGGAGAAATTCTGGAACCTAGACTTTCCCAGGAGCTGAGGGTGACCTAGTGACTACCCCCCAGCAAGACACCCCCAGAAAGAAGAATGGTGAGGATGTTGTACCAGTGGGCCAGACGCGTATAGATTAGTTTTAGACAGGAAACATGGCGGCCCGGCAGGCTCTCCCGCGCTGAGCAGCACTCGTGCCGTTGTGGCGCCCACCCACCCAAAGCGGCCTCAGAAAGCCACATCAGGCTGGACGCCAGCGGCGCAACACATATAGCTTGACCAGTTTTTTTTAGCTCCTACACACTGTGTACTGATCAGAGGAGTGTTTGTATTCTGTAGAAAGTTAAGGGCTGTTTGGACCTTGCTGCTCACTAGTGTTCTCAAAGGAGGATAAATACTGGCCGCATCCAGCCACTAGTCTGAACTTCTGAATGAGACTCTGTCAACCACCCTAGAGAATCATGTGCTTGAAATAAGACTCTGCAGTTTGCTATTTCCCACAAGACCCAGAAGATCCCAAGAAGCCCAGCCGCTGTGATCTGCATGAATTGGAAGAGGCAGCAGTACTGCTAAGGGTGATACAGGACAGAGCCATCTGAAGACTCTATGAAGGTTATTTCGACAATTGAGACATCAGGAGCCATAAGGACCTTGAGGCCCAGCAGCCAAAAACTGACTCAAGAAGCATCTGTGTAACCAGAAAGTCAAGTACTTTCAGGGAACTAGACCAAGAAGTGATTGTGATCCATAATGAGTGCGCAGTTCTGTAATGATGGTTCACTAGACTAAATTCTGGTCACCAGACGGATTCGGATCAACAAAAGCATCCTTTATAGGAAGCACTCCCTCATCAATCAAGGTGACATGCTTCATTAGTGGATCGTGCTCCAATTGGGCAGGTGCTGTAATGCCCACCAGTTTTATGGGGGACATTCAAAAAGGATAAATTGGGCTGAAAGGTGGAGAGTTAAAATTAACTAAAGAAACCCAGATCACCTTTATTCTGAGTTGATGCCCTTGTTAAAGCTTCACATTTGGGATCATGGAGATGGGTAGGCACACACTAGAGACTTAACTATGGACTAATAGCTATGTGGGAGTCTCTCTCCCATGATTTCCCAGGGGGCCTGAAAACCTTAGGTTTTTGGCCCCACACCTTCATAGGAAATAGCTCCTAAATAGGCGCGTAAGTCACACAAACAATTTAGCACACTTACTTAGGTCACTAATGGTGGGCTCTAATCACAAACCTCAGGGATGCCCACACAAGTAAATTAGGCATTTAATTTTGCCCCTGATGAATTGCCATTGACTATTTAGAAAGCATGTGCGGCAAGAAACATGTTGACCATCTGATGAATTCTGTGAGCATTATCACCCTATGAGTTCCACCGTTTTTAAACTTTAACAAGGGCATCCACTCAGAATGAAGGTGATCTGGGTGCCTTCAATTAATTTTAATTCTCCATGTTTCAGTCCAATCTACCATTTTCGAATTGTCCCAATTAAACTAGAGGGCAGTTGTCTGGTAATGCAGACCACTAGGCACAGGAAAAGCTCTCTGGCAAAAGTAGCGCCTTCCACAGCCCGGGAACATGTAAATAATTACGCCACACTCGTAGCTTGGTATTTCACGTCTTTATTTCTTAGCGTGTAACCGTTCACGGAACATTCTACAGCATGAATTCTATCCCCACACCCAAGCACTTACATCACTGTTCTACAGAGTCCGTCAGGGACCAATAGGGTCCCGTCATCTCTAACTCACAAAACACTACAGCAAAGAGCCTCTTCAAGGGGCCTGTTGGGTATTGCTGCGCCTGTCCAACGAGGAGCTAGGCCCAATGATGAAACAAATGTCGGTGTGCCCAATACCAAGGTGGTAAAGTCTTGAATCTACCTCATTCCTCTTTAATCCGAGATACACCTTCCTGTGTGATTCGTTGCACTTTACTAAATAGACATAACATAACATAACAATTCACTACCAGACAACCCCAGCCAGTTTATCTTACTGTTGCAGGTACCTGCCTTCTGCCTTTGTTTTTCCCTCTCTTGCTCTCTGTAAATGTGTGTCGACCCCACTGACAAACACTGGCTCAAATGAAGCACTGATACCTTTGAACCTTTTGCAGCAGTTTTGAGGGTGAGATTTCAGGGAGTGTTCTCATCCATGCTAACACTCTTTTTAGGTGGGAGAGCACCGATAATTTTTAAAACTAAAAATGACACTATTTAACATTCTGGGCTTATTTAAAACCTTGGCGCATATTAGCAAGAACGGCGTTAAAATTATCGCCGCTTTAGCGGCAGGAAACTGCCGCTAAAGCGGCGATAATGGGCTTGATAATATGCCCTTGAGAATACCAATAGAAGTCCATGTTCTGCTGTGATCCTGGGCTTCTATTGGAATTCTCAGGGGCATATTATCAAGCCCATTATCGCCGCTTTAGCGGCAGTTTCCTGCCGCTAAAGCGGCGATAATTTTAACGCCGTTCTTGCTAATATGCCCCCTTGTGTTTAAAGCAGGCTGGGCTATGCTGCAGACATTCCTGATTTACTTATCTTTGTGAGATTGGGTTTTAAAACTAACAATCTTGACCCATGCCCTCGCTGGTGCACTTATCTCTGGGCTGTAAAATGTCCAGTCAGCAGGTAGTCTGGCTAGAGCGATGTAAGAGCCTCTTAATTGTAGCTGTGGTCTATAGCACAAAGAAGCATGGCAGCCCAGGTGGGTGAAGAAGGCAGGCTGGTAGGTGGGTGTTTGTGAGAACCATTCTATCACATATGAGGGGAGATATTGGGCATTTAGTGGGTTCACGCCTGCCCTAAGTTGCTAATCAAAAACACAAAGATTGGCGTGACACCCCAGTGAATGACCCAGTGCGCTCCTTTGGCGAGACCTGAGAAGGAGGTGTGTTGACCTCCACGCTACCGCTACCTACTTTTACTCCTAACTTCTGGGGCAATTCCAAGAATTGGACGAGGATGGCTCACTCACGTAATGTGACATGCTTCATCATTTGCCACCTCGTCCCACCCTGGTAAGATGATACTACCAGGGCAGACTCGACCTCGGGCTGGGGCTTACCTGAGGGAGTTCTTAGATATCTCTTAGCTGGATAGTACTGTGATCCAGTTGAATGATTAAAATATCTTAGTATAAACCACACAAGTGGCCTTTATTCTGGTGGTATTCAAGATATATTAAAAGGTTCCTAAGGGCATAACTACAGGAGGCATATACAGGTTTAATGGCCGATATGTGTCTCTGTGTATAGGTAGATTTATGCTAATAAATCTCAGATCTCGCTAAAGAAGAGTACTGAGTCATTCACTGGGGTGTCAAACCAATCTTTGCGTTTTTGTAAGAACCCACATGTGTTTCACCCAGCAAAGGCAGGTGATTTGAGAGGTATTCTTGGATAGATAGCACATCTATTATATACATCTTCTAAATCCAACTTGATGCATTTTAGCATTCTGTAGGGCAGTCCTCCCCCACTGGCAGGGTGTAATAAACTTAGCCCTCACTAATTAAGCGTCATACTCCTGTTTGGAGTCATATCTCGAGCCAAGAAGAAGGTGGTACCATACCGGCATCGGTGCAGGTCAGGGGTCCCCGCGTCTCCAGTGTCGCTGTCGAGGGACCATTGACAGAGAGATGTAGCTGTGACTCCACCGCACCCTCGCAGACATGAAGGAAGAGTCTGAATCCAGGAAGAGTCTGGGTGCAAAGTGCCAATAGAGACCACATACATGATGTACCCTCTGCTTTTGATGTTTATGGACAGAGCGACCCCTTAGAATTGTAGAAGACTATTCGTTCACAACTATTGTTATTGTCCTTCTGTGTAGGCTTTAATTCTCAATTGCAATAAGGCCGGTAACTAACGTCCTTCATCGAGTCGAACATCAGCTTGTGTCTCTCTCCTAATTGTTTCTACAGCCCCGAAAAGGGGACAAAAACCTACTGCACTAACAAGTTACCTTGCTAAGAAAACAACACATGAAGCCAGTAATTCAGAAACCTCTATTGAAATGTATTCATTTATGCCTTTCCCCACTGTTAAAAAGCGACGTCAGCCTTTCAAATTCCTGCAACAGACACGAGACCTGATTCTGCTGACTGCCACGTTTTGGTGCTCTGAACACAGAGGTTTAGACTGCTCAAAAAATAATTTGTGGTTTTCTGTAGAGCAAAATGTACAATCGGGATCCTGTAATATGGGTTTTTTACTTCAAACTGACGGAAATGACAAATTACATCCAGTGTACTTGTACGGATAATTTTAGCACATCACATGATCTACTCAAAAGTGCTGACCTTGCGGTTCCTTTCAGAACAGAATTATTGGCATCGGGTACTTCTAAAAAGCATTCATCTTAATGCCCTTTCAGAGACACAGATGTAGAAGGAAACCTGTTGGAGGTTGTAGTTTAGGACTTCTCGGCATGCCATCTCGTGCCAGGGAGCATAGTATTCCTTATCTGCACTCTTTCATAAGAGACTCACAACATAAATACATCCTAACTTTCGAAAGTCATTTGACCTCTGTTTATTGATGGTTAAAAATCGTACAACTCAAAGAACTACGGGGCATATTAGCAAGACCCACATTAAAATTATCGCCGTTTTAGCGGCAGGAAACTGCCGCTAAAACGGCGATAATGGGCTTGCTAATATGCGTTATGGAATTCCAATAGAGGCACAGGTTAGATGTGCAGGACGTCTAACCTGGGTTTCTATTGGAATTCCATAACGCATATTAGCAAGCCTATTATCGCCGTTTTAGCGGCAGTTTACTGCCGCTAAAACGGCGATTATTTTAACGTGGGTCTTGCTAATATGCCCCTGAATTTTACAACTGCAAAACGGACAAACAGGTAAAAAAGTAACATATAAAAAATAAAAAAAATAATAACAATAAATCTATTATATTCTATTCTGGTGGAACGTATAGAGCGCATGGGTACCCACAAAGGGCCTCCCAGCGCTAAAGCACATCAGGAACCCAATAAGCCAAAGAACAACTGTCAAAAAGGGCAACCATAAAGCCACCTCTTAAGACCTTTCCTAAATGTTAACTCATCAGCAACCCTCGTCAGAGTGGGAAGCAGCATGTATTCCAAAGTTTGGAAACTATTTGACCTGTCAGCCTTAGTGTTGTCTTTTCCCCAAACGTTTTGTTTTGCCTTCCTCCTCCATTTTTGCTGATCTTGTATTTCTAAGCTTAGGACTCTGCACACTTTACCACTGATAACCAGTGCTTGTGCATGTGCTCACTACTTAAAACATGTTAACACTGGCTTATACCCAGTTGACATATTTAATGTACTTATAAGTCCCTAGTAAAGTGGTACTACATGTGCCCAGGGCCTGTAAATTAATTGCTACCGGTGGGCCAGCAACACTGATTGTGCCACCCACTTAGGTAGCCCTTTCAAACATGTCTCAGGCCTGCCACTGCAGCCTGTGTATGTGCAGTTTTAAAACTGCCATCTCGACCAAGCAAAACCTTCCTGTTTAACATATGAAAGCCACCCCTAGAGGAGGCCCTGGTCAGCCCAGAGGGCAGGGTGCAATGTATTTAAAATGTAGGACGTATATGGCCAGATTTACTAACATTTTGTGTCATGGTTGCACCACTTTTGGCCGCATCCATAACATAAAATGCTAATAGATATTTACAAGGCTACACAAGGGGCGATTTTCTCCGCATTGTGAGGCTTTGTGAAAAAAATGTAATACAATGCAGCAGCTTGCACTGCATTGCTTTACATTTAATTATGGGAGCAGTTCCATGTGTGGAATATGGGTGTTCCCATGCATCCACCCATGTATTTAGTAGAATCTCAGATTAACAAAGGTTTGCAAACATGGGATTGCTCGAAATCGCTACACCTCTCAGAGGATGGTTTAACGAGGAGAAAAATTATTTGTTCTCCTCGTTATTTCCTCTTTCCTTAATCTGCAGCACACATAGAAAAAGGAAAATGTCTTGAGAGATTGTTTTTGTGCAGGAACATTTTCCTTCCTGCACAAAAACAATTGCACAAGGAAAGGACAGGAATGTTCTGTATGATGTTGAATACGGCACATAACTGCTCTTTCATGGGGGCTTGCTGCTTTGCTCTGCAGGGATGTGTGTTAAATATGCCCCATAATTTTTAAGTTTTATATGTCCTGGTAGTGAAAACTCTTAAATTAGTTTTTCATTACTGCAAGGTCTATCTCTCCCATAGGATAACATTGGAGTTACCTTATTACATTTGTTAAGCTGTAACTTCCAAATGGTACCAGGTTAACAGTTCATGTTTGGTGTCTTTGGAAATGTAATGAAAAATCCTCTCTTATGGTAAAGTCAGATTTTTAGTTAAAATTTTGAAAATGCCACTTTTAAAAAGTTGCACAAAACAAAAGAGATGGCTGTGTTGGTTTAAGTCACCTTACTTAGAAACTACTGCAAGTGAATCAATAAACTTGGCCTGTGTATTTATTTCACAGTTCAGTCCGACAGAGTCATCGCATTTTCAATGTGTCTTAAAAAGGATAATTACTCATCTTAACATTGATCAAATGTACCAGACTCAAAACAGTGACAACACATTATTAAACTTGATGACTACAAAATTGTGACACACACTGTGTAGTGATTACTATACATTCAACAAAAACATAAAAAGAGTGCTAATACATTTAGGAACAAATAATGACAGCCAATGGTTGAAACCAGTCCATAATTTGAGTACCAGAGGAGTCTATCAATATTACTCCAAGTAATAATGACCCCTTGGTGTACACAAAGGGGTTTCAAAAACATCTAGTAGGGATAGGTTCTTGGTTTTGGAATGACTTTTTCACTGTCCATACAAATGTGAATAAAGTAAGAAAGAAATCCCTGAAGGTTATCACCGCGTTTCAAACAACTGGTGATTTGGGGTTCTCATCAGGACAAGGGCTGGTTGTTTTCTTATTTTTCTTGTACCTTAAAAAAAGGTTGGCATTTTCCCGACTTAGCCATTTGGTGCCTGCAGCCTGTCTCTGAGTTACATGACTAGGTAGAGTTGACATTTGGGCTTTGTGTATTCCTTCTAGATAGCCACACACAATAGAGAGCTTAGGTGTGCCTGGTTGGCCATCACTGGCAAGATGGGATGAAGGAGCTGGGCACAACCCTATAACACTTGAGTAGGCTGTCTCTGTATTGCAAACAAAGAGCTGCACACCCCCTGTAGTTAGTCCAGAGGCAGGGCCAGGAAGACAAGATACCTGTGCATTTCAAAGGGGTACCTTCAAAAGCTTCTCCCACTTTAAAGGCAGAACTGGGAATAAATATTGAACCTCAAACACCAACTCTTCAGTACACTTCTGGACCTGTGGATTCTCTGCCAGGAAGAAGGACTGTTGTGCTGCTGTAAGGAATGCCACTCTGCTGGACTGCTGAACTGAAGGACTGCTGCCATGCTGTGCTGACCTGCTGCCCTCTTGCCTGGGTGAGAAGGACTGGACCTGTAACTGCTGAACCCAGGGCCCCGGAGTGACTCCAAGGGCTAGTTGGCTGGCTCCCGGACTAGAGCCTCATAGACAGAAGGCTCCAAAAACTGTGACCCCTGCACCTGGACTCTGCCATCTGTGAGTCTACCCTGCCAAGTGGTGCCAACCAAGGCCTGTACCCTCAGAAGTGGGCCTACAATGATCTGCCAGCTTCTGTGGATCCAGCAGAACCAAAGAATCTCATCTGACGCGCATCGCATTGCAAAAGACACACAGATGATACACAGATGATGGACAGAATACAGAGAAAATCAAACATTCACTCCCAGTCAAGAGATCTGGGTTAAATCCATTGTTCTTTTCCTCACCATACCACCCCAGTTTAGTCCCAGGCAAATGCAAATCGGTCTGGACCGGAAACAAGCATCGTGGGACCGGTTTCGGGGCATCACCCCTCATCAGCCAGGCTAGCTTGAATCCAGTGGCACAGTGAGCCCGGGACCCACGTCTGGGCATACCCGGTGCACTTAGGGCGAGAAAGCAAAAGACACACAGATGATGGACGGAATGCAGAGCAAATCAAACATTCAGCCCCAGTCAAGAGATCTGGGTTAAATCCATAGTTCTTTTGCTCACCATGCCACCCAAGCGTCTGCTTTGATCTTCTCCGTCACAAAGAACTACAACCACAGGCCATTGCCTGATCGTAACCGCCGCTGTGTGATGCAACCATGGTGGAGGACCTCGCATGCCTCATCGACGGCAGTCTCAACAATTCTGATGGACTCCTCATCGCAGCCTTGCAGCTCCTCAGAACCAACGCATCGCCCTGACTGCTCATCGCATTATTGACACCAGACATCACATCGCAAGCCCTCCTCAATGGGATGCTTGACGATGGCACAGGACCTTGCACTGCTGCCTCACCGCATGTTGAAACCGACGCATCGCTTGGCTGCATGACACATCTTCCACGCAGACACTCGCCACGCTCCGCAAACCAGGATTTAAGGTTGTTGAATTTACCACAGCGAATATTTATTTTGTCGAGTTAATGGTGCTATTAAATTTTTGTGCAAAGTAATAGGCCTGAGTTTGTCTTATTATGTAGTGTAATTTAGCTAACCCTGCTGTATAATTTGGCCCTCTCTGGCTTCAATTCCAGTGGCCTTGTTTTTAACTGATGATATCACAAAATGTGACATGACATTTAACGTTATATCATCACAGGGCATGACATCTGTAACACAAAAATAACAACATTTCAATGTGTTTCACTACAGTACTAGCAGGAAATGATAAGCACACACCTCCAACCTTTTGGGGGGTGTCAAGTCTCTAGCACACATAGTCCTATTCTTGCCATGGCCATTATCCTGCTTGCATTGACAATCAGCCAACTCCCAGCAAAACGGTCTGACCACTTCCAGATATGTTCTTTTGTTTCTTGTCCTGCTAGGAATGAATGATGTGCAGATGTCGTAGAATCAGGGGTAGGTTAGGGAGAGTGATAGACAGTAAACTGGTGAAAAACTCCAATGGTATGACACACTACACATCTCTTTTTTTAGACATGACAGGAAAGGGAAATGGGAAATAATCCCACTGTCAGACACTGCTCTTACAGTGAAACAGGGAACAACTCAATAGGCAAAATGCTGCTCATGTACTAAAAATGGGAATTACCCACCTCAGGCTCCTTTGTCCACTCTTAGGCAGGCAGGAATGTAAAGAAGAGCAATAACCAATAGCTATCTTTAGTGGGCCAAAAATAAGTTTGTGGGTGAGATGGTGTATCAAGAAGAATGGTATATTATGAATACCAAAATCAACCTAAAGGTTTCTTACCCACCAAATAGCTTGAAGAGTCTAGAAAACATGTGCTCTGCAATTTTGCAATGTTATTGGTCATGCATAAAAAACTTACTGGTACAGAAGCTCCTTTCTGAATGTTTTTGGGCATTGTTAATGCTCAATATTTCTCATTCTTTGATGTTTGAGCCATCAGGAAACCTTGTCTAACACAGTACGTGGACCGCAGCTGTCTGCCTGAAATCCTCAACAACATAAGAAAAGATGGGGCCCCAGGACCAAATGGGCTGCCAGGCCATTTATTCAAGGAGGATTATGTATTTTGGGCTTCCCTCCTCTCTCCACTTTACCAGCACTGCATTGTACAGCTATAGTCCCCAACTCTGGGAGAGAATCAATCGTCCAACCTATACACAACAAGCATTGGCATAGCCAATAGGTCTCGCCTTTGGGACCTTCTAAGTGTTTAGCCATGCACCTTTAAAGTCATTTTTGCTTAAGCACTGATTTACAACTCGTCTTTCCAACAGAACGTGGGAGAAAATATATAGCGAAGCCTTTAGCAAAAACACCACAATTAATTTTAAAATATCCAATGGCATGGAATGTTTTTTAGAAAAGAAAGCTTTGGCTATGAAAATAAACATGTTATAATTATGAATTTGATGTTTGCCCTCGTGGGCTGTTGGACACTCATTACGTATAAGAAGTGAAGGGATTGTCCTGTTTACATTGTTAATTACCATTGAGAGGGTAGTGCTTATAGTGGACCGAAACAGCAGGCCCTAGGCATCAGATCAATTAAGGGGTGGGAGGAGGATGATGAGCAACAACACCGGAACGCGTGAAATGGAAAAAGGAAGTTTGTTAAGCAACATCAGAACATGGGAGGGTGATGGAGAGAGAGGGGCAAGGAAGAAGAACGGAAGGCGAGATGGAGCATTTAAATAAACAAGTCTGAAAGTATGCACACAAAGCCAATGCTCCCCCCCCAAAAAAAGTTAAACTAAGAAAATGATCAACTATATAAACGCATGTGTTGTCATTGCTTGCACGACGTTGAGAGCACGAGTGACTAACACAATAATTAATGTTTTGCCTTTCCCAACATACAACAGAAGTTTCTGTTCCAAGGTCTGTTGTTGGCACAGCAAAGGTATTTGTGCCGTAGCACTGATTAACAACTCCCTTTACAACAGAACGCAGGAAGGAAGACAAAGCTAGAGGTTAAATGCACAACATACCACCACTCCTGTTGAGCCTGCGCCGTTTTTATGCACTCCCAGGCCAGGTGCACGGAGAAGCTGCATGCAGCGCTATGTTTTTTTTGGGTGGTAATTTTTTTTTATTATTGTAGCACAGAATCATTCAATGTACAACAGGAGTCTTCCTGAATTAGTTAGATGCACTATCGAGGAGCCAGAACAATACAGAGGTATGGATATAAACACAGGTACAAGTGAATGTAAATGCTCTTACGCCTCTGCTTTATAGGAACATGATAAAACATTGGTGTAAAGAAATACTCAGAGGGTATAGATCATATGAGAGGGAGGCCAATTCCGTTTTTTTTTTTTTTGCTAAGAGCACATTGTCTGCTGTAACTTTGGGCCTATAGTTAATAGAAAATTTGCAATGGAATAGGTCTTCCATTTGCGAGACTTTGAGCTACTGGCATTGTAAAGACAAACCTTTTATCTATGTGTTGATTTTAAAAACAGATAAATAAAAGGCATTGTCATTTACAATGCCAATAGCTTAAAATTTCGCAAATGCGAGACCTATTGCATTGCAGATGCTTGTTACACCTGTTAACACTGCCTGGGCATTGGTTGCACCTCATTAGTACCAGCTGAACACCCAACTATAGCAATAAGCAACAGAAAGGTGACCAGTCAACCTTTGCAGAGGGCCTTCCGCTGCTCCCAGATATGTGCCAGTTCATTTATAGTAACTTTTTTTTTACAAAATTTGCAGATTATGCAGCAGATAATGGATTACGCATAGCCAATAGGTCTCGCCTTTGGGACCTTATAAGTATTTAGTTATGCAGCACAATATCCTTGGTGCAACAACATCAACTGTTGCATGGCTAAACACTTATAAAGTCCTAAAGGCGAGACCTATTGGCTATGCCAACGCTTGTTTTAAATACAATTTCGCCGAATCAGTGTTTTGCGGAATGACTATGCAAATGTGGGCCACTTTTTTTAGCGTGCCCGGGCCGATTTTTAATCCCAATCCAACTGTAACTGACCTCTCTCCAGCTCTTGCAGATGCACTGGCCTGGCATGTAACTCACCTCTCCCCGGTTCTACCGGCCTTCCTGAGGTAGTGGCCTCGCATGTAGCTGACCTCCCTCCAGCTCTATTGGCCTTCCTGAGGCACTGGCCTCGCATGTAGCTGACCTCTCCCAGGTTCTACTGGCCTTCCAGAGGCAGTGGCCTGGGATGTAACTGACCTCTCCCCCGGTTCTATCGACTCTTTAGAGGAATCCATTTGACTTGACTCCTCCTCAGCCCCAAAAGCCTTCTTTTAAGACCCAGCCTTTTACATTAAATATATTTCTTTTCAGTTTCAAAAATATATAAACAATAGAAGACACAATCCTCCATATGCGACCCTGCCACTTCATTGGCAGTAATGAGTGTGGTACAATCATCACATTAATCTCTTTCATTTTACAGTCATACTTTGTTGGAGCCGTTGTTAATATTGCAGTAAGTGATCTTATCAGGGTCCCTAATGAAATCATTTATTAAAGATTTGATGACCGTTAATCTCAGCTGTTCCCACGCAGGGCTAGTGCCAGCCAGCACCTGCCCACCCAGCGCCCTGAGTGCCCACCCGGACCCGTTGCAAGTGGGCGCGGTGCCAGCGTGTGGCGCTCTAGATACACGATACATTTACAGCAGCGCATTCTCGACAACCCAGAAAGCGCTTTGAGCCTCTTAAAGGTTGGGAAGCGCTGCATCCGAACCGATACCGTACAGTATAATCCAGCGACTGGCATGAAACCAGAATATTCTCATGCGCCTGTACAGTGAGAAGACCCCAAGGAAAGAGCAGGGACTGCTAAGGAGGGAGTGGGGAACGGGGGGGAGGGGATGCGGGGGGTGGGGGGGACAGAAAAGAATAATCGTAATAGGAAATTGCCCTGATCATAAGCGGTTCATCAAACATACTTAGTTCAGGTGTCACTCAAATCAGGGTTTTCAGGTTTCTTTTTCTGAAGATTAGAAGGTATTCCGAGAGTCTGATGTTATAAGGCAAGGGGTAGTGGCACATATTTCAAAGGCTGTCACAGATATAGCTGGGTCAATACAAATAGCATAGACACTCAAGTGCATTATCCAAGACATGCACAATTCAAAGCAGGTCTTGGCAACCAAACTCTTAGAACCCACAAGCTCTTTGCACATATAGAAGCTTAAGGTATCAAGCCTGGCTCTGATAAATCTAAAAATAAAATGTATATCTGTGTCCTATCAACTACCCAGCTAGAGTTCAAGTCCAACTGCTGCCTACCCATTTCCAGGGAGGTGAAGTTCGTCAGCCCCAAGGGCTATCTCCCAGCAGCGCCCTTCAGTGGACATATAAAATCACCTTTAATTCGCAGCCAAACTGGACCAGGACCTCGTATGCTCCAGCCAGAGTTGTTTGGGCACGACAGACTGGCACAGAGGACTGTGAAGAATACCCACACATTTATGGCTGGCATGGTAGAGGGCATCTGCAGCTGCTGGGAGCAAACTTGTATCATCCCAATAACTTGGTCCAAGCCAACGAACTACCAGGTACCCGCCGGTGCCCACCAGGGTAAGGGGCGCTCATCAACATACCTCGTCCTCTGCATCAACTTTGCTTTCTCAGAAGCCATATTTGTTTTTTATCCTTTTTCACCCTTACACATTTCCTTTCTGTCCACCTTCACAAGTTGCTCTTCATGGAATTTGCATGTCCAGAATTAGCTCCCTCTAAAGACCCATCTTCATGCTATTACTGTAAGTTTGTGCCTCAACCATGGGCGTTTTCAGAGGCATCAAGGAGGCCTTTGGGTTGCTTTTGCCAGGCCCCAAGTGGACATGCTGAGGCACCGGCCTGGCACGTGTTTCATTTTACTTTATTTGGGGCTTTTGTAAAGCGCTGCAAACCCCATGGATGTAGTGCTTCCGGGTCAGATGCATAGTTGAAGGAGGAAGGCTTGAGTCCAAGATCACACAGTATATGAAGCCGAGTCCTGATAGCCTTTGATAGGACTATCCTGGCATACGAAAAACCCTGCCCAACCCCACTGGCTTTCTGGGGATACGCCTGACTCTGCCCCAGCCTCATTTGCCTCCTGGAGGCAGGTCTGGTTGTGATAGACTATACCCCAGCTCTTCACAGAGGCTGGCACTTAGCCGGTTCCGCCACTGCCTTTCAGAAGCCATCCTGACTTGAGACTGACTGCAGCCTTACCCTTGCTGCTTCGCAAAGGCTCCAGCCAAACATATGACTCAGTCTATCTTAGTCCTACTGGCTTAGCACACGCGCCTTAATTTCTTTTTCATCCTATTTGACCCTTACACGTTTCCTTTATGTCCACCTTCATATGTGCTATTAGAGATTTAAGCGCCGTGTAAGCCACAGACATCTTGGCGCTTTAGAGAGCGAAACTACCATTAAATTGGATATACTGCTGACCGTGAAAGAAACGATTGCCTGTTCGGTTAAATCGGGATTTTAATAAGGTTTAGAACGAGAGGAGCCCAGGGGTGGAGGGTGGGAAAGGGAACATGCCCTAAAACGAGAATGGAGGCTGGGCGCAGTGAAGGGCGCAGTGAAGGGCAACGCTGAGAAAACATACATGGAAATTAACAAAGGTCGCTGAATGCTGACCACTGCAGAAATATTCACAACGGGCCGCGCACTTTCTCGTGCAGGCAAAGGGCACCGCGCAACGTAATGGATTACGTGGCAAATGCAACAAATGTATACTTATGCAAAAAACGCATAGTGCGTTTTAGTTTTGTTTTGTTTGAGAAGCTCCGGATTAGGGTCAAACAATGGAGTCTGCTTTTTAAAAGTAAAGCATGCGCTCTGTCTTCAGCCATTCGCTGTCGACTGCATGAACTCCCGAGGCAGCAGCGGAGTGTAACAACCACAGACACAGAGACAGGGGAATGCATGTGTAAACGGCAGCGGGCACACGTCCAAAGGACGAAACCTCACGTTTGAATATGGCCGACCAGCAGGCACTCAGCCAGTGAGTGTAAACAATATACTCGGGCACGCTTACTGACCTCACTGCAGAACAAGCACTGAAACACAAGTGCGGCCGCGGCCGCGAAAGTGAAACAGTACTCCGGGTGGAGGGGTGGGGGGGGAGTGCGATTCCCTTGCGGGAGCGAGCGGCGCCAGGAGCGATAATTGCTACCATATGGCGCCAGCTGCTCGCTCCCGCAAGTGAATCGCCAAACGTGCACGCGTTGCCATTGAAGACAATGGAACGCGTGCACGTTTTTGGCTGAAAAGCCGAATCGATCGCAAAAGGTCTTTTTTCCAAAGCAACGCATGCGCGCTGCGTAGGCGAGACCTAAAAAGGGTGAGAACACAGACCCGGACAACTACAGAATGATTGCACTGCTGGATATTGAAGTTAAGGCTTTTGCAAGCATATTACTACAGGACTTAGACAACTAGCTCAAAGAAGAGGGCATCCTGCCTTTCTACCAATCAGGCTTCAGGGAAGGGGCCTCCCTCACAGACAACATCATGGCATCAGCATATTTGATGGAGCAGGCTAACGAGGCAAATAACACCCTGCTTTTTGCATGCTTTGTCGATTTTTCTGCAGCATTCAATGGAGTGGATAGGCAAATTCTCTGGAATAAATTACACAGTTGGGGAATCGCACTCTATTCTCAAACCTGGGTGCGAATTAAGCTCACTCAAAACACGGCAACCATCAAAGTTCACATGGACCAGGGCCTAAAACAAGGATGCGTCCTTGCACCCTTGCTTTTCAACCTGCATACCACTGATTTAGGCAAATCCTTAAAAGCTGCTAACTTGTTAGTGCCTAAAATCAGTCAGGTGCACTTATTCTTGATGCAATACACTGATGACATGATATTAATGGGCACACAGGGTGGGACTGCAGACAGTTCTGGATGCGCTAAATGCTTATAATACCAAAAACAAACTGGTGGCAAACTGCAAACAGACAAAGGTTGTCGTATTTGGGCGTTATCCTAACAAGCACAGGCTGCAATGGATACTAGGAAATTTGAAAATAAGGAGTGCTTCCAACTATAACTACCTGGTGTGTGGGTTGCCAGTAACGGAAAGCCTAAGTTGCACATCACTCACTTGGAAGAAAAGGGCAAGGCAATGACTTACACCTTGTGTAAACTGCATTCCACTTTGCACAGCCCAACCTCTGAAGCAATACGGAAGGAAATAAGAGCAAAACTCATACCCTCTATTTGTTATGGTCAAATAGCCTTCCCTGGGGCTTTAGTGAATACCACGGAGAGGGCGCAATGCCATGCCTTTAAGCGCATCTTCCAAATCCCTTCACATGCAGAAATTCCCTAATGCGCCTTGAGTGCGGTTTGAATGAACAATCCCTTGAAAATTGGGCAGCCATTGTCTGGTAATATTACAGAGCTTGCGCACCAGTTCCAAACACAATGAAAAAGATCATATTGTATTTATTTATTTGCAGAGTTTTATATAGCACGAACATGACCCTTCAGGGTGTCAGCTCGGTGTTCAAGTAGCAGTCAGGTCGTACATATGCAGAAGAAGAGAAAATGCAAGAGGGACAAAGCAGGAAACAAACCACATATAAATACAGATACAATATATCAAAAACAACTTGGAAGATCCATGATCCTGAGGAGTTGACATGAAAAAGTAAAGGCTGAATGACTAAAATTTACTAGTGAAAGAATATTCATCAGAATCATTTTTACGTCATGCAGGCTATCTTCAACTAGATTCTGACTTCAAATGGAACCCATTTTAGGTGGTTGAGGTCAGGAGAAATGTGGTTGGATCTTCTGGATCCAGTAATGAGCCTGGCGGTGGAGTTCAATGGGGCTCTTAGTGGAGCCAGCTGTACTTTGGGTAAACCAGCAAGAGTAGCGCTCTTATAATCGAAATGGGAGATAGCCAGGCATTGGACTGCTAATTGAAAGTCAGCTTGGGGCAAGAAAGGTTTGATTTTCCTTAATAAGTTTAGATGGTAGTTGGCTCTTCTAGTAGTGGTACTGATATGATCTTGCATATTCAGGTGTTTGTCCAGCATTATACCTAGTGATCTAGTGGAATCTATCAAGTGTGGGACGCAGTTAAGAGCAGTGAGTTGCTTGAGCCATTCTTCTATAGGGGCAGAGCGGTTGGGTGGTGTGATCAGGAGGAATTAAGTTTTGAGGGTGTTAAGCATGAGGTTATTGTGGGTCAAACATTGTTGGGTTTTCTCTAGGGTGCAGTTCAGCAGTTTGATGTCATTGAGGTAGGAGATTTTCAAATATAGCTGTGTGTCATTAGCGTACATGTGGTAGTTAATGTTAGAGAGATTCAAAAGATCGATAAGAGGTTCCTTGATCAAATTGACTACGGTGGGTGAGAGTGTGGAACCTTGGGGAACGCCATTCGTGAATGGAGTGGTGTCAGATAGGGTTTGATTGACCTTGAACCTTTGTGCTCTCTTATGAAGGTAAGAGGCAAACCATTTTAAGACGGGACCAGATAGCCCCATCCTCTTCTCAAGAAGGCCAATCACACTATCATGTTTGACTGTAAATAAAGAGAGGAGAGGTCAAATAGAATAAGCAGACAGGATTCGTTCTGGTCTAACATGCTCAGGGCATCATCAACACTGAGGGGCCGATTCCGATTCGGGCCGGAAAACGTACCGACCGACTCGGTACGGGAATTAAGTCCGACCGACACGTACCGGCGCTGCCCGAACCGGGTAGTACGATGAAATGCATGTGAATCACGACCGACTCGTACGGAACTCAAGCCGAACGACCGACCCGGATGGAAATAAGCTATCCGGCCGGGAAACCACGCGAATCGAACCGACCGACACGCACCAGGAATGAACCCGAACGAAACGTACCCGCGAACTCCGACCCGCGCAGTACGATGCAATGCATGCAAAATCAGACCGATTCGCGCGGAGCTCAAGCCGTACGACCGACACGCATACAAAAGCCAGCCGAACCAACACAATACTCCGCGACCGACGCGTACGCCGCACATGAAACCTAGCTGAAACACAGCGGGAACGACTCGGAGAAGCGCGCACGAGACAACTGCAGCGTCCTACTCGGTCAGAAGAACGTCTCCTACATGCATAAAAATCCCAAAGGAAAAAATACAAAAAAAGAGGGCCAAACAAGCAATGACAAAGTCAATAAATACAGGGGGGGGGGGGAAATGGAACAAGGACACACCCCCAACTCCACCTATATAAAGGCCACAAATCCCTACCATGATCCTTTGTGACATTCCACTGACCTGCCAGCACAGAACACCATCAGACAGCAACCACAGACACACTCACAGCTCATCCAACACACAAGACACACACCATTAGCACCTCAACAAATAGCACCCTCACACACACCCAGCAAAACCTACACTCACCCACCCTCACTTGCACACACACACACATCAATCACCACCACCACCCATCACCATGCCCCCAAAGAAGAATCATAAGTTCCTAGATAGTGAATTGGAAGTCCTGGTAGACGAGATCCTGAGGGTAGAGCCACAGTTGTTTGGCACATTGGTCCAACAGACCCCCATGGCGCAGAAAACCAAGATGTGGGAGAGGATCGTCGACAGGGTCAATGCACACTCACCATGTTTACGCACAAAGGAAGACATCCAGAACAGGTGGTATGATGTGCGCAGGAGGGTCAGGGACCTACTGAAGAAGGATTACATCCTGAGCCAGCACACCGGCAGTGGCCCTCCTGCCAAACCACTATACCTCAGGCCCTGGGAGGAAAAGGTGCAGGCCATCCTACCACCAGTGAGCGTATATGGACTAACAAACATCCCAGAGCCTGGTGAGTACACAACAAATATACACAATATGGTGTGACAATACACACACATCACTGTCAAGGGGATAGTCAAACCATGCACCCTTAGCAAATCCACAGCAACCAAAAGATAATCATCCCAAGATGTGAATGCCAGTCAGACAAACACAATACCTGCCATCTCATAGTGACATGTAACTGTGTCATGACATGTACAAACCTAACAACAAATAGAGCAAGGCAGTGGCACAAATATAACCAACAAACACTGTCTGATATTTTGCCACCACTAGAACACCACCTCACAGGGAAGCTCACTGAAAGGAAGGAATTCTGTGTATGCTGGTGAAGTCAGTGTAGCCAATAGCATGATGGGAGTTGTAGTCACAGATAATGGTCAGCCTCACAATTGGCCCATCAACACCACCCTGAACCATGCTCACATCACAGGGAGTGGAAAAGGACTGACAAGATGGCTGACACTGGGTACTGCTGTGGGGAGCACAAGGCCCTGCTGGGAAATGTGCAACAACCAACAGCAGGACACCACTGACTGACATTCTGAAAGCCAACTTGCACTCCCTGCAATGGAAGCATGTTCCATGGTGGGATATCTGGCTGGGTGGGAAGGAGGACTGACAGCACTGACCATAGTTACAAGCAGCTCTCCTCACACACCCCCTCAACACTAACTCCACATAACCCACCTGGGAGAATGCAATGCCTCACACTCTAAATGAAGATCCCACAAAGAACCACCACCCTGGGTTATGCTGTGTGAAGCACAGGGACACTCTTGGGACTTGTAGCCAAACAAACGCCAGGACAACACTGTCAGCCATCCTGTCAGCACAGGCACACTACCCCACAGGGAAGCAGAGTCAAAAGGAAGGAAGTATGGGCATGCTGGGAAAGGGGGTGTAGGCAATAGCATGATGGGAGTGGTAGTCACAGCTCAACATCCCCCACCCACATGGCCCAGCAAGCTCACACTGAACCATGCACACCTCACAGGGAGTGAAAAGCCACTTCAAAGATGTCTGACACTGGCCTCAGCTGTGGGGAGCACAAGGCCCTGCTGGGAACTGGGCACCAACAAACAAAAGGACCACATTGTCAGCCATCTTGCCATTGCTGTCACACTCACACACAGTGAAGTCCACTCAAAAGGAAGGAAGTATGGGCATGCTGGGAAGGTGGGTGTAGGCAATAGCATGATGGGAGTGGTAGTCACAGATATTGGTCACCCTCACAATTGGCCCATCAACACCACTCTGAACCATGCTCACATCGCAGGGAGTGGAAAAGGACTGACAAGATGGCTGACACTGGGTACCGCTGTGGGGAGCACAAGGCCCTGCTGGGAACTGTGCAACAACCAACAGCAGGACACCACTGCCTGACATCCTGAAAGCCAACTTGCACTCCCTGCAATGGAAGCACGTTCCATGGTGGGATATCTGGCTGGGTGGGAAGGAGGACTGACAGCACTGACCATAGTTACAAGCAGCTCTCCTCACACACCCCCTCAACACTAACTCCACATAACACACCTGGGAGAATGCAATGCCCCACACTCTAATTGAAGATCCCACAAAGAACCACCACCCTGGGTTATGCTGTGTGAAGCACAGGGACACTCTTGGGACTAGTAGCCAAACAACCGCCAGGACAACACTGTCAGCCATCCTGTCAGCACAGGCACACTACCCCACAGGGAAGCAGAGTCAAAAGGAAGGAAGTATGGGCATGCTGGGAAGGGGGGTGTAGGCAATAGCATGATGGGAGTGGTAGTCACAGCTCAACTTCCCCCACCCACATGGCCCAGCAAGCTCACACTGAACCATGCACACCTCACAGGGAGTGAAAAGCCACTTCAAAGATGTCTGACACTGGCCTCAGCTGTGGGGAGCACAAGGCCCTGCTGGGAACTGGGCACCAACAAACAACAGGACCACACTGTCAGCCATCTTACCATTGCTGTCACACTCACACACAGTGAAGTCCACTCAAAAGGAAGGAAGTATGGGCATGCTGGGAAGGGGGTGCAGGCAATAGCATGATGGGAGTTGTAGTCACAGATATTGGTCACCCTCACAATTGGCCCATCAACACCACTCTGAACCATGCTCACATCGCAGGGTGTGGAAAAGGACTGACAAGATGGCTGACACTGTGTACTGCTGTGGGGAGCACAAGGCCCTGCTGGGAACTGTGCAACAACCAACAGCAGGACACCACTGCCTGACATCCTGAAAGCCAACTTGCACTCCTTGCAATGGAAGCACGTTCCATGGTGGGATATCTGGCTGGGTGGGAAGGAGGACTGACAGCACTGACCATAGTTACAAGCAGCTCTCCTCACACACCCCTCAACACTAACTCCACATAACCCACCTGGGAGAATGCAATGCCCCACACTCTAATTGAAGATCCCACAAAGAACCACCACCCTGGGTTATGCTGTGTGAAGCACAGGGACACTCTTGGGACTTGTAGCCAAACAACCGCCAGGACAACACTGTCAGCCATCCTGTCAGCACAGGCACACTACCCCACAGGGAAGCAGAGTCAAAAGGAAGGAAGTATGGGCATGCTGGGAAGGGGGTGTAGGCAATAGCATGATGGGAGTGGTAGTCACAGCTCAACATCCCCCACCCACATGGCCCAGCAAGCTAGCACTTAAGCATGCACACCTCACAGGGAGTGAAAAGCCATATCAAAGATGTCTGACAATGGTGCTCTGTTGTGTGGAGTACCAGGCCCTGCTGGGACCTGTGCACCAACCAACAGCAGGACACCACTGAATGACATCCTGAGAGTCAACCTGAACCCACTGCAAGGGTGGCATGCTTCATGGTGGGATAACTGGGCTAGGTGGAGAAGGAGGGCCGGATGTCCACCAAATACAGCCAATGCTGGCCATGCACACACCTCAACATTCACATTGAAATGCCTCAGGTTTGCAGGACAATGTGCTACACCAATATCAACCTCTTACTGTGACAACTTAGGACAATGCAATGTACAGGCCCGCATCCAGAGGGACAGTCACAACTGTCAGGTGTGTGAACCATTGATGCCTGTAGAAATATAACATACATTGTGTGTCTCTTCCAAAAACAGGTGATGATGGGGACACAGCAGCAGGCGAGGAGGAGTCCCTGTCCCAGGCTCCGGGGGACACTGAGCCCACTGGTGTGGAACAGCCTCTGCCCTCCTTGGATGGCGAAGACCTACCTGGCCCCTCCAGCGTGAGTCATCATGCAGAACCAGCAGGACCAACATCTGCACCCCCTGCACCCACTGCTCCAACAACTGCGAACACACAGACCACCCCCGCCGACACGGACAGACCAAGGACCACCAATGACAACAGCACAGGGACCCTGGCCCAACGTCGAGCTATGGACAACGAGCCCAGTAACAACCCCCAAGGGGGCCTAGGGTCACCTGGGTGTAACACCGCAGGTCCCGCACGTGTCGCCAGGGGTGGTGGGAGGGGTGGTAGACATAGGTCGCTGTTTGCAGAGGGGTCTGGACTGCATGATGACCCACAACTGGCACACATTGCTGAGGCGTACAAGAATAGCACCGGAGAGGTCAGCCAGGTAGTGGGGATCCTCAAGGACATTCAACAGCAGCAGGCTGCCCATCATGCCCGCTTGGACTCCCACATGTCCCGTGTGGAGACACACATGTCCCGTGTGGTGACACACATGTCTGGCATGGAGTCCAAGTGGGACACATTGGAAGAACTGACAGCAGTGCATAGGGACATATTGACATGCCTCCGCCAGATTAGCACCAACATGGCCACACCTCCCTGTGTGCCCACAACATCTGGTGCTGCAACAACTGCAACTGCCCCAGGGAGGGAGGAGGACTCTGGCGGAGAGTCCCCTGCACCGCAGCAGCCTGCACGTGAGGGTCCCCCCCAAACAAGAGGGGTCGTCCGAGGAAGGAAAACTGAGAGGTTGATGGCCATGTACATCCCCCAGGAAGCCAACACCTGTTCTGGATATTCTCCTTTGTGTGCAAACTGTTCACCCTGTCGAATGCAACACAACTCTCCCACATGACATGGGGAGTTCAAGTTGGACTAATGTATCAGATGACTGTGGACTTCACTCAGGACATTTCTGCTACCAAGACTTGCAACTCATCTGGGAACTTTTGATCACAATCCCAATGTACAGCACCCACCATCCTGTGCACTATACTCACACATGTATGTAAATAAAATCACAAATACACCATACTTGCCTCTGTTGTGATTCCAACGTGGTTACTGTCATGGAGATGATGATCAGCTAAATTACACTGTGTATGCTAACTGCTACAGCAAGTACAACACCGTCATGTGAGTCATGGTGACGTGACACATATGAGGGAGACACACCACTAGGGCTACACAACACAGAGACACCAGGGCCATCAGACTCATCGCCTACACTGATGTTGCCAGGAAATACTGTGGAATGCACAGACACCACACCTATTCAGAGTCTGTGTCAACTAGCCCACTGGTGCAGTAAGCAAATGTCAGTCAGATGTATGACCACAGACAACGCACATCCCAAAGTGAAGCACAGGTTTATTACACATTTGCAACATGTTGTTTCCACTACAAATGCAAGGTAATCCCACGTGGCAGTGGCCACACAGTCAAAAAGTGCAGAAGATATAAAGTCCAGGGGTGTGTGGCACATCACCTGTAGGGAAACGACTGCTGTCACCCTGAAAGCTGAATCATGGTGTCGGGGGATCCAAGTTGACCAAACAACTCTGAAAGCACCCTTTGAAGGACAGACATGACACACAGTCAAAACCACTGAAGAACAGGACAGAACTGCAATACTCATGCCCAATACATGTCACAAGATAACTACACAAAACCAAGTTAGCATGTCAACACTGTTGGGGAGTACAGACTACCTGTAAGGACACATCGCTGCACGCATCCAGTCAAGTAGCACATGGCCACACTCAAACAGCACCAGAGCACCACCCACACATATCATGCAAACTCACATCATTGACATGACAACTCTCTGGATACTCACATTCAGCTGAAGAAGTTGGTGATGAGCTGTGTGCGGACATCACCATCATCATCATCACTGGCATCGTGGCCCAGGCCAGGATCCTCCACAGGTGGCAGACGTTGGTCATCGTCATCCAGGATGAGAGGCAACTCCTTCCGCACTGCCAGGTTGTGTAGCATGCAGCAGACGATGACAATCTTGCACACCTTTGCTGGGGCATATGGGAGGGCCCCTCCTGTCTTGTCCAGGCAGCGGAAGCGGCTCTTCAGGAGACCAAATGTCCGCTCGATCACTCTCCTGGTCCGACCATGTGCCTCATTGTAGCGCATCTGGGCTGGTGTCACAGGGTTCCTGAGGGGTGTCAGCAACCATGGCATGTTGGGGTATCCGGAGTCACCTACAGACAGACAATTGCACATTAGCTGAGTTTGAAAAGTGGGCGGAATACAACATAGCAGAACACACACAATGGTACAAAGTCAGTACACATCGACAAGCCAGGCACGCTGGTTCTGCATCTGTGACATCATCCTCGGGATGCGACTACTCCTCATCACGTAGGCATCGTGTGCCGAACCAGGGAAACGGGCACACACATGTGTGATGCTCATATCTGCAAGACATACCACCAGAGCACTGATCGAATGGTAATGTTTCCGGTTCCGGTATGCCTGCTCATGTGCCTGTGGTGGTACCAAAGCCACATGTGTCCCATCAATGGAGCCAATGACATGTGGCATCCTCCCCAGGGCATAGAAGTCACTCTTGACGTCAGTGAGTTGTTGACGTGTAGGGAAATAGATGTACTGGTTCAGGCATCTCAACATTGCCTCCAAAACATCGCGTAGCACACGGCTGAACATAGCCTGTGACATCCCACCAGCAGTCGCCACAGTGTGTTGAAAGGTACCGGTGGCAAAGAAGTGTAGGGCTGCCATCACCTTCACCTTGGGGGTCAGCGCTGTAGGGTACGGCCGGCCAGGTTGCAAATGTGGTGCCAAGCGCACTGCCAAATCCTCAATCAGCTGCCTGGTGAAGAGGTACCGTCGGATGCTGTCACGTTCCACCATCGTTGCCAGGTCAGGGAATGGTCTATGGACAGCTGGAGCCCTGCAGTGCATAGGTGAAGAAAGAAAGATTGTCAGTCACCCCACATATGTGCCATTCACCATACTCAATTTCACATGATACATCATTACGAGACACAAGTACTTGATGTGTGTGCCGTTCTGTTCGGACATATCTGGCACCTACATGGCCATCATCTAACATCTCAGTACAACATGTGTTGACAACAGGTTCCAGGTTGTGCTATGGGAAACCATTAGGCTGTGTCACAGTACCCATTTACTGCTGTCACGTTCCACACACACACCACAGTGACATGTCTGGACAGATGCGCCACAGGCATCACAGCTCATTGACAGGTAGATTCCCAGTGACCCTGTCTTGCCACATGGACACTGGCATGACATGGCGTATCATGTACACGTCAGAAAAACAAACATGACTCCCACAGGTAGTGGCCCCTGTTGCCTCCGCAGGACAGACATGGACGTCAGTGACACACATACGCACAACATCAAAGTCCATGCACAAACAACGTTGATGTGGAGACTGTCTCCCATTGTGCACATGGAATCAGAGACATCGGAAACACAACATGCACACAGACTATGGAGGGCCATCACTATTGTGGCAATGGGTCGCCCTGTGATGTACATGCCTTCCCACATGGGACCCTGGGGGTATGTGACATGTCATACACATACACAACCTGGAAATGTGACCATGCCACATGCTCCGAAATGAACAGTTGCACATCACAGTGGTCATGTGCACAACACACAAAGGACCCTGACCCCATGAACACGTGCACAGCCTGGGTGTGGCTGCCCCCAAGTGCCACCCCAAAAACCACATGTTTACCCCCATACACAGAAAAGGTAATGCAGCCTTACATGCCTTAGGATACAGTGTGGACTGGGTGTGGTGTTGTAGGTGTGCCCCTGAGTCCCTGGCAAGTATATGTGGCTGGCATACGTTCACCAGTGACGAGCATGGTGACATATGCGAGTGACCTGAACAGGGACGCGTTGTACAGCAATGGACCGATCGGTGTGCCCGCACGGCCCATTGCATCGGTAGTGAGCGGGTACGCGTTGTATCCCGGAATACGCGTTGTACAGCAATGGACCGATCGGTGTGCCCGCACGGCCCATTGCATCAGTAGTGAGCGGGTACGCGTTGTATCCCGGAATACGCGTTGTACAGCAATGGACCGATCGGTGTGCCCGCACAGCCCATTGCATCGGTAGTGAGCGGGTACGCGTTGTACAGCAATGGACTGATCGGTGTGCCCGCATGGCCCATTGCATCGGTAGTGAGCGGGTACGCGTTGTACAGCAATGGACCGATCGGTGTGCCCGCACGGCCCATTGCATCGGTAGTGAGCGGGTACGCGTTGTATCCCGGAATACGCGTTGTACAGCAATGGACCGATCGGTGTGCCCGCACGGCCCATTGCATCGGTAGTGAGCGGGTACGCGTTGTATCCCGGAATACGCGTTGTACAGCAATGGACCGATCGGTGCGCACGCATTGGCTGGGGCCTGGCATGGCAACGGACGCGTTTTCGAAGCCTCAACGAGTCTGATGCAGTGAATTCAGTTGGCCAACCACAACAATGTTGCAAATTCATGGGTGTCATGAAGTTTAACTTTTGAAGGATGCTGTGGCATGTATTAGTGGTGCAATTCCATGGATTGGCCAGATTCAGAAGATGCAAACGACTTGGACCTATCACTTTGGACACATGGGACAGTATCTGCCTCTGCAGCACACATATAATGCTGGCTGTTCCCCTGAGGGCTCACTTGCCTGCACTACATGCTCCAGGACGACAACTGCCACCAACACTGCTGCTGTCTCTGCATCCTCTGGCTACTGCAATGGCACGTACTGTGGAGAGAGCCCCAGCCTTCAGCCTTGAGGAGAACCAGGCCCTGCTGGACAGCCTCCTTCCACAGTACAGCAAGCTGTATGGGACACTAGGGGAGCAGGTGAGTGTGCTGTCCACTGCCTTACTAATTGTGCATGTTGTCTGACTAGCAAGACTTACAGTGTGCACACCACTGGCTAGCATGGTCACTGAGTAGTTCCCCCCCCCCCAAAGTGTGTAGTCACATGCACTGAACAGGTACAGTGCAGTAACAGTGCATTCCAACAAGGTTTACTTCCCATGCAATGATACCATGTAGTAACTGCTGGCAAACTGTTCATAGCCATCGTTGCACTGCCTGTGTACATCATATGCCCCTGTGATTGAGACATGTATATCCAACTGTGTGATGCACGGATATGTTGCATGTGTAGTAATGGCCTTTTCACTTTGTCATCCTCACAGGTTGATGCCCACCATAAGCAGGAAATCTGGCTGACCATCGCCCGGGCAGTAAGATCCGTGGGGGTCTACAAGTGCCGGATCCGCAACTGCCAGAAGAGGTGGCAGGACCTTCGTGGCTGGACCCGGAGGATCGCAAGGGTCCAGCTGAAGCTGTCGCCTCCTCGCAGGAGGGGTGGACACCAGACCCTGACCCCCCACATGTTCCGGATCCTGGCGGTGGTCTTCCCTGACCTGGAGGGCAGCTGAAGGACAGACAGCAGCAAGGAGGGGGTGAGTCCATGACTGCACTGTGAACTTTGTCTGACATGCTATGTGCCCTCCTCTGGCCTGGTTAAACTTCCACAGTACATCAGTCTTGTGGTCCAGGACCCATGTCCCTCAATTGTGACATGCCCACTCCTCATCTGGTACGCAGGTGTGGTCCTTACAGTCAGGAAATTGTGTCACTTGGGTACTGTGTCCTTGCATTGTGCTTCGCTCAAGGTGGGGGACAGCATTTGTTCCCGTGACTTTGTGGTGTGCTTCATGGGTGGGTCAATTGCTCACACAATGCCTAAGTCCTGACATGTAATCTGGGTGTAACTTTGATATGTGGTCCACTTGCTGATCTGAATCACCAAATGTCCCTGGGGTATTTGGCACACCCCCATGCTGCGGGTGGGAACAATGTTTGGGCCTCAGGAGTATGTATATCAAGTGTGTCACACATGCTTAGCCACCTGCCTACTGTCCAGGGCTCATCCCTCCTTCAGGTGGAGCAGGACAGTCATGCCTACTCCAGGGCATACAATACACTCTGTACTCCCACTCCCGTGTATCAGCTGACATGTTGTGATCAGTGAAATGTTCCCTCAGGTGTCTGCCTCTGTGTCATTGTGCTGTGGCTTCGTTGTCAGGACTACTGGGATGTTAATCGGTTAGGGCTCAGCATGCCATCTGAGATGTGACCATGAGAGACGATACTTCTGTGACTTATAGGTGTTTGATCACTTGACTGTGCACACAGGTGTATGCGACTGTGAATTTCAGGCAGCTGTTTTTCATTCACAGCAGACTGTGAGGTGCTCAGGTTCAGAGGTGTGTTTCATGTCTCCCATATGTCCAATTGGTATGACGTGGACAAATAAGAGTTCAGATGATGTGGTTTATGGGGTATGGACATGTGCACTTGTCAGCTACATAACTTGCATTCACCATGTCCTAGGATTGTGACACAGTGCAGACTGTTGTTGGCTGGCTGCCATGCCCATGTGACTGGAGACAGTGATGCATGACTTTGCAGGCATGCCTGTGCCATGGCATTGAACTTCCTAAGAGTGATCCTGCAGGGGAGTGACATGTGCAACATGTACCCCATTGTGGCATTGACTATCCGGACATGGGTGCATCATGGTGTCTGGTGCTGGTATGCATCACATGCATTTCTAATTAGACTCTGGCCATCCCTTTAGCCGGACACCTGTACTGACTCAGTGGCAAGAGATGTGATGTGTGCATGTTCACATACTTCACTGTGTTCTCTGCAATGTCCAACAACTGTGTAGGTGGTGCATGTGTCCACACTGGGGTATTACCATCAGACAGGCACCAGACCGATGGGTGCAAGGGCAGGAGGGGTGTGAGTTCCATGGTTGACCATCAGACTGACAATTGGCTTCTCCTAATCTGTGTGAGGACTTTTGGCAATGTTCAACTAAGGATGCCAGGGCTTTCTCTGTAATGTGCTGTACTTACTGTGGTGTGTGCGGTCAGTGCAGGTGACTGATGTTTGTCTGTTTCCCTAATTGTTTGCAGATACATCCACGGCCACAGGAGGGGACAGCTCCACGGACCAGGAGGAGCTGCAGAGCCAGACTGGGTCAATAGCCGACGAGTGGTCGGAGGGACCCAGTGGCACGGAGGGCGAAGGGAGCCACACCGAGGAGTCCTCAGCACCATCCACCTCAGCTGAGGACCACAGCAGCTCGGAGGATGACTCCCTTGTGGAGGCGGGTGTCAGCAGCCACCACACCCCAGCTAGTCTGACTGGCCCCGCCACCACCACCACCACCGCCCTCCCATTGGCTCCCATTCAAGAGGTCCGTAGAGGCTCCCGTGTTCGGGAGTGTGTCTCCTTCGTGCCAGGCACCGCACCCCCTGCCCCTGTGTCCCCTGCTGCCCTGAGTGAGGAGTCTCCATGAAGGGCAGACAGCAATGCTGAGTGTCCTCCATGCACACACCACTCTGTTGACACAGCTGGTGTCGTTCATGGAGGGCATCTCAACGGGTATGTCTGCCCTACAGAGGAGCAATAAGTCCATGGACTCCTCCCTGACGGCAGCAGTGTCCCTCCTCCAACAGTCCCTCACCCCTCCTACCTCTGCCCCATCCACACTTCCTGGCACCCTACCTGTCCCAAGCACATGCACACCTGCACGATCACCCAAATACACAGACACGAGCAGCACAGAAACACCCAAAACAAAGGCAAGACGTGCACACAAGCATCCTCAGGGGACTGATACCACACCCACAGGGGATGGGGAACAGACACACACACAGTCACGCCGCAGTCCTCCAAATCTTCTCCCTCCAAGACCCCTTCCCTTGCCTCACCTGCAATCCCACCTACACAGAAAATCTTCCTCTGTGACCTCGGCCTCTTCCCCTCCGATCCCGCTGATCCAGCATACAGGGGGAAGAGGAAGTCCACCCACACAGAGGGGAGTGCCCCTCGCCCCCGGACACCCTCCCCCAGGCGCAGACAGACAGGGGCCCCCACCCGCAAGTCCCCCCAGTCCCGGAAGAGCAAGACCCCGCCACCGCCCTGCAAGTCAAGCACACAGTCTCCTTCCTCCATCCCTCAGGCCCCCACAACACAGGTTCCCCCACCACACCCTGCCCCAGGTTCCCCCACCCACAGATACACCACCCCCAAAATGATCCGGCCTTCTCCACCTCCCACTTGCTCTTCCAGCACCACACCCCCCGCTGCACATGTTAGTGCCAATGGTGTGGAGACCGTGTCCTCCCCCTCTGTCCTGCCCACCTTACCTGAACCCCATTCTACTCCCCTGGTGATGGGCACTGCAGTGGAGTCCACTAACACCCCGTCTGACTTGGGCACTGCAGTGGGGAACCTGTCCTCTCCATCTGGCCAGCCCACTGGAGTTGTGCCGGCACCCACACCATCCCACTCATGCCCCCAGTTGTGCCGGCACACACCATGTCAGACACCTCCACTGTAGTTGTCAGTGACTCTCCAGCACCAGCCACCTCTTCCCTGCCTCCTTCTGGTGAGCCCTGATCCTGTCCCTGCGGTGCCTGGCCTGCCCCCCCGTATACCCCTCCGAGGGGAATGTCCCTGCTCCATATCAGTGCAGGCAAGCAGAGGGTGACATCTGCCACTATATAACATATGCTGATTAAAGCTACTTTCAGTTCTCTAGTGGTTTTGCTTCAGATGTACATGATGTTGATGATGCTAACCATGCCCTTGCTGCAGTGATGTTGATTTTTGATGTCAGGTAAATGAAGTGTTACTGTGCAGGACCCCATGTGGTCCAGGGGAATGTGTCCTATCCTGGTGTGTAGCCATGTCATCCTTTGTAGCAATATGAGGGTGTCATGTTTTCCATATTTGCAAATGGGATTCCCTACCTGTTTTTTCAATATCACATCTGTGGCTTACACCCCTGCACATCAAATGTGCTTGCCATTGTTCAATTGGTCTATTTCCCTGACCGTGTGACCATCTCCGCTGGACATGCATGTTTGGGCATCAATGGGGAAGGACTCATCTGTGGTATCAGTGCAACTTGCTACACATGTGTATTTGATCGGTGCAGATGATTTGGGTGACAATGCCATGACCAGGCTGATGTGACGTGAGCCTTCATTTTGTGCTAATTGTTGACTGAGTGACCAAGTGTTCTGCTGACATGATAGTGCCCTGCAGAGACAACGTATGGCACAGCTTTTCTTACACAGGAGTGGAGTCCCCTCATGGCAGTGTGTAATTCCGTGACATTGCCTGAGCCCAAGGTGTGTGTTGTGTGAGCATGTCTGTGTGTGTTCACTTCCATTTTGCTACGCAGGCTGGGGGCCCTAGTGATGTTCCTGTTTGTGATGCTTGCTGAGTTGAGCAATGTTCCCCCAGATCTTCTCCCTGGGTGCTCTGTGATGTGGGTGCATGGCACATTACTGGTGATCAGGGTGTCATCCATAGGTGTGTTTGCTGTCAGGGCTGAGTTTGTGGGCAAACGCAGATGAGACACAGTCAGGATTCCCCTTGGCACTTGTTGGTTACACAAGTCATGTAATTTACAGTTTGCGTTAGCTTCCAGTGATTGTGACACATTGTGTGTGTGACTGCTGCCACTCCTCAGGGTCAGAGCTGCAATGTTGGAAGTTGTCTATGAGTGTTGTTTGTGGGTGAGCTTGCCATCTTCATTGGTGTGTGACTGTGTCCAAGATCCCATTGGTTGGTGTGGATTTGACGTCATGCCCATGTACAGCGTACTGTGCAGTGTGTGAGACATTCACAAGTCTTGTTGACTGGCCATGTGTGATGGGTATCTCCGCCTTAGTTCCCCCCACCACCCCTGGGATTGTCATGGGTGCATGTGCAAGGTCACCAGTCCATGTGAGCTTCACTGCTGCACATTGGTGGAGATCAAGGTGTGTGGTGTTGAGTGTGTGCAAATGAGAGTTGTTACACGGCTAGACCCCTACCTCCATGTTGGCCTTGGCTGACAGCCTGTGCTGTTTTATTTGTGCTTGTGTAGGTGTGATGGTAGTTAGTTGCTCAGGACACATGACTGTGGTTCACAGTGTGTACGACATCTACCTTTGTCATCACAGTGGGATTATCATGCGGGCCAGTGTCACCACAATGTGGGGTCCCTGGGGGTAGTGCTGTGGTGGGTCTGTCTCTTGCTGTGTTAGTTGCTGTTCCTACAAGCTTGTGTGACATTTGTAATTTGGGCTCCCTCATCTAACAATGCCTAATTGCCCACATAGGGGAATCCGATCCATGAGTTACTTTTGTGTGGCACTGTGTTGACATCTGTGTAATGGGGATTTAGGCCTCCTCGTGTGTTGTGTGTTTGCCTGGGGACACTGGCACACCACCCCCCTCACCTGTAGTGTTTGATATGCAGTGTGAATCTGCCTGTTTGTGTTTGTGCATTTGCACCACTGCATTGGCATATCTTTAGTGTGCCATTGGCTGTATGTTGTTTGGTGGCTTACCCCTGCTGTCCCTGGGACTCCTAGGTCATCAGTCAGCACAATGATCATGGTTTGTATGTCCCATTCCTGCAATGGTATGGTATTTGTTCACCTGACATCTACAGTCTCCACAGGATATCTACATTTGTGTGTCCATTGGTGCAGATATGTGGATCTGCATTGTGATGGTCACTTCTGTCATTGTGTTATTTGTGAATGTTGACAATGGGAGCCCCCATGGGTGATGTTTGTCTGCACATGGCCAAGGCGATGTTTCATTTGCACTGCACTGTTTGCCTCACCCAATCTCTGTTGCTATGAGACACAAGCACTACTATGCCACTGATGTGTTTGTTGTTGTGTGACCAGGAATAATCCATGCAGGTTGGCATTTGCAGCTTTTACCATGACTACACTTACATTTTGGTCACTGTGCTGATGGGGCTTTAGACCCCATTGCCACAATGTTCAAAATGTGCTTCAGCTATGGAACCCACACTTACCTTTTGGTCACTGTGATGATGGGGGTTTAGGCCCCATTGCCACACTGTTCAAAATGTGCTTCAGCTATGGAACCCACACTTACCTTTTGGTCACTGTGATGATGGGGCTTTAGGCCCCATTGCCACACTGTTCAAAATGTGCTTCAGCTATGGAACCCACACTTACCTTTTGGTCACTGTGATGATGGGGCTTTAGGCCCCATTGCCACAATGTTCAAAATGTGCTTCAGCTATGGACCCCACACTTACACTTTGGTCACTGTGATGATGGGGCTTTAGGCCCCATTGCCACAATGTTCAAAATGTGCTTCAGCTATGGAACCCACACTTACCTTTTGGTCACTGTGATGATGGGGTGTTCGACCCCATTGCCACAGTGGTCATGGTCAGCTTGCATTGTGGAGGCCACACACATTTATGTGTGACACATGTGATAGGGGGTCACATTGTATGTTCAATGTCATGTTCAGTGTTGTAGGCATTTGACACAGACTACACACGCTTGTCATGGTGTTGGGGGGGATGTAATTTTCAGGCATTCCTTATGTTGGAGTATGCTGGTTGTGTCATGCATTACCCGTCCTATGAGTGGGGGTTGTGTGGGTTGTAGGCATCCATCCCCCTATGAGTGGGGGTGGTGTTAGTGGTAGGCATCCATCCCCCTATGAGTAGGGGTGGTGGTAGTGGCAGGCATCCAGGCCCCCATTAGTAGGGGTGGTGGTAGTGACAGGCATCCAGGCCCCCCAGAGTAGGGGTGGTGGTAGTGGCAGGCATCCAGCCCCCCATTAGTAGGGGTGGTGGTAGTGGTAGGCATCCAGGCCCCCCTGAGTAGGGGTGGTGGTAGTGGCAGGCATCCAGGCCCCCCTGAGTAGGGGTGGTGGTAGTGGCAGGCATTCAGCCCCCCATTAGTAGGGGTGGTGGTAGTGGTAGGCATCCAGCCCCCCCTGAGTAGGGGTGGTGGTAGTGACAGGCATCCAGGCCCCCATTAGTAGGGGTGGTGGTAGTGGTAGGCATCCAGCCCCCCCTGAGTAGGGGTGGTGGTGGTGACAGGCATCCAGGCCCCCCTGAGTAGGGGTGGTGGTAGTGGTAGGCATCTAGCCCCCCATGCGTAGGGGTGGTGGTAATGGCAGGCATCTAGCCCCCCATGAGTAGGGGTGGTATTATTGGTAGGCATCCATCCCCCTATGAGTGGGGATGGTAGTAGTGACAGGCATCCAGGCCCCCATGAGTAGGGGTGGTGGTAGTGCTAGGCATCCATCCCCTATGAGTGGGGATGGTAGTAGTGACAGGCATCCAGGCCCCCTGAGTAGGGGTGGTGGTAGTGGCAGGCATCCAGGCCCCCATTAGTAGGGGTGGTGGTAGTGACAGGCATCCAGGCCCCCTGAGTAGGGGTGGTGGTAGTGGCAGGCATCCAGCCCCCATTAGTAGGGTTGGTGGTTGTGGTAGGCATCTAGGCCCCCCTGAGTAGGGGTGGTGGTAGTGGCAGGCATCCAGCACCCCCTGAGTAGGGGTGGTGGTAGTGGCAGGCATCCAGGCCCCCCTGAGTAGGGGTGGTGGTAGTGGCAGGCATCCAGCCCCCCATTGGTAGGGGTGGTGGTAGTGGTAGGCATCCAGCCCCCCCTGAGTAGAGGGGGTGGTAGTGACAGGCATCCAGGCCCCCATTAGTAGGGGTGGTGGTAGTGGTAGGCATCCAGCCCCCCTGAGTAGGGGTGGTGGTGGTGACAGGCATCCAGGCCCCCTGAGTAGGGGTGGTGGTAGTGGCAGGCATCTAGCCCCCATGAGTAGGGGTGGTGGTAGTGGCAGGCATCTAGCCCCCATGAGTAGGGGTGGTATTAGTGGTAGGAATCCATCCCCCTATGAGTGGGGATGGTAGTAGTGACAGGCATCCAGGCCCCCATGAGTAGGGGTGGTGGTAGTGCTAGGCATCCATCCCCCTATGAGTAGGGATGGTAGTAGTGACAGGCATCCAGGGCCCCCTGATTAGGGGTGGTGGTAGTGGCAGGCATCCAGGCCCCCCTGAGTAGGGGTGGTGGTAGTGGCAGGCATCCAGCCCCCCATTAGTAGGGGTGGTATTAGTGGTAGGCATCCATCCCCCTATGAGTGGGGATGGTAGTAGTGACAGGCATCCAGGCCCCCCTGAGTAGGGGTGGTGGTAGTGGCAGGCATCCAGCCCCCCATTAGTAGGGGTGGTGGTAGTGACAGGCATCCAGGCCCCCCTGAGTAGGGGTGGTGGTAGTGACAGGCATCCAGCCCCCCATTAGTAGGGGTGGTGGTAGTGGTAGGCACCCAGGCCCCCCTGAGTAGGGGTGGTGGTAGTGGCAGGCATCCAGGCCCCCCTGAGTAGGGGTGGTGGTAGTGGTAGGCATCCATCCCCCTATGGGTGTGTATGGCATTGGTGATGGCCATCCCGCCCCTCTGGTTCTGCTGTTGCTAGTGTACGTCATTTGTGCATCCCTATGTGTGTGTGACATATTTTGGGTATGTGTCGTTTGTTAGTGTTGTTGGTGTTTGACTTACCGTCTGCGCCGTACGCGTCCGTGCCGGTCCCGGTTATAGATGTAGAGTATTGGTAGGACCTGCGCGATGGGATTCATGCTTGGGTCGTCTCGTTCAGGTTTCTCGTGTCTTCGACTCGTACTCGTTGCAGGCTTGTTCGTCTCGTAGCCGTGGATCGTCTTGTGGCATGAAACGGAGCTTATGTACGGCTCGCCCAGATGCTCAAACGTGCCGGACGTAGCGACGGGTTCGGCGCATACGGACGGCGCATCGTACTCGTCCGTCCGGAAGGTGCTGTGTATTTGCTTCCGTGCGACTCGAATCGGCGTTTACGGATCTAGCTCGGGCGGGGAACAGGAGCTGAAATGGGTAAGTACGGCTCGTTCGGAATCTGGGCTGTTATGCGCATCGTACTTGTTCGTTCGGACGAGTGTTCGAATCAGTCGGGAAACACGCATTCGGCTGGTTTTTTTTCCGGACGATTACTGTTAGGTGGGCTTCCGGCCGAGATCCGAATCGACCCCAGAGTGTTAGAGCTGTTTCAGTGCTATGACCCGTTCGCAACTGAGAAGATTCAATGGTTAGACTACCTGCCTGCAGCTTGCACTAAACTAAACTTGGTCAAGGAAAACTAGGAAAACATTGCAAATCACCCAATGGCATTAAAAACCAGCTGTAGTAAGTCCAGCACCACCCATGGCCACTCACAGGTACTACAACATCCTCCCTTAAAAAATAATGGCGGTGGGACTTAAAATCTCCAATAGAAGATAATGGATGTAGTGACTTACAATAAAATCCGATGTTAAAATTAATTCATTTATTTAAACTGTTTACAATTATAATTACATTTTATTCCATATTTTAAAAAAAAACAGAAATAAAATATAATTATTCATTTAATTTACAATTTTTTTAAAACTTTTTTTATATAAATATTAATGTAACATTAATATTTATGAATAAATAATCACATAACTGTTAATTAATTCTGTACAATAATTTAAATAATGTTTAATAAGGGATGAAATATTTTTTTTTACTTTAGATGCTAATTTTTTGGGTAAACTTCAGAAAAATAATTTTATATTAAATGTAATATATACAAAAACATTTTTAATTTAAAATTAAGGTAATGATGCTGCACATTTTTTTTATTTTATTCTACATTTAAAGCAAATATATAAAATTAGCATTTCATAACATGTGTATTTGTAAAGTACACGTTCACCCCTAACAGGGCATCTTGGCACTGAATAACAGATGTTTTTTGTTACCCAACTCAATGGTACTCATTTTATCAACCTCAGTTGGATGAAAGGCTGAGAGGACCCGCTGGGATTTGAACCTGTGACCATGAGGTCGAACACAAGCCCCTGCACTGGATGCATTAGTCCACTGAGCCACCAGTTTCTTTTAAATCTTTAATAAACTTTTACTTTTCTTTATACTTTACCATTGTGGAATCTCCTCACTAGTGGCAGAAAGCTCTTCTTATGTCTGAAAAGTTGTAAGTAGTAACTTTAGGCTTGTAAGTTAAGCTCCACCCTCTAAATTCAGGGATTGAGGACATGTAAGTCTACACCGTTGAGTAACTTTACACTCGTAAATGGTAGATAGCCTAAAGTAGTAAAGTTACTCCAAAGTGTAAGTGTAAACTTACACGTCTAGATTTACTCACAGTAAGTTTACTTTTGTGAATAGACCCCACAGTGAGCAAGTTGTGCCAACCCAACAGTAGAGCTATGGGAGGAGATTCCTTAAGGCTGTGGAGTTGGTTTTGCTTTGAGAACCCTGGATTCCACCATATTCTATTACAGTGAAAGGGAAATTACTTACAGATTTTCTAAAAGTATTACCGGTGAGCAAGACAAAACTAAGTATGTGCTGCGTTGTACAAAAATGGGTGTCCCATTTAAATGGAAACATCTGTCTTAGTGTTTGGTATTATACTGAAGGCATTATGCAGCCATATTTCATACATATCTAAACTAGTCAAACTGAAGATACATTTTAGCAGTTTCAGTATTAACTAAGCTGAGACACAAAAAAAGAAACATGTCAGTTTAAAACACCCTACTTCTGCAATCTTAGCTATGCTGCTACAAATATATAGTTCATGCTTTTAAGTTTAAACAGAGAATTTTATTTTGGAAGAGATGCAACCAAATACAAACATTCAAATAAAATGCCTAAATGTAACTAACGTCATATTATAAAAAAAAGATACGTAAGAAAAGTCAAAGTGGTTGCATATAGAAAAAAGGTTTACAATAATTGTGAAAAAGAGGGAGAGAAAAGAGAAAGGGAAAAGATGCAATAATAACAAGATTAAATATACAATATGGAAGTAGGAGAGCTCAATATACTATAAAGGATATCATCACTTTAAGAAATTTAATTACAACAGAAAAAAGAAAGAAACTATATAACTAGATACATAAGTGAATAAATAAGTAATATACCAATAAAAACCATTCATGGTGGATTGGGGACTTTTTCCAGTGATGGGTGATGTTGGGTACATTTTTGTGCAGAAGTATCCAAGAAAATAGTCACCGGGGACCATATGTGTTCTCTTTTCAGGAGTAAAGACATAGGGGAGACATATGCATGATCTAGTCGATAGTTGTAGCAGACACTATACCATCAAGCTTGAAAGGAAAGTTGTATGGATTGTTTCCAATTTTTTGTTATTTGTTGAAAAACAATAGCAATTAATAAATCCACAACATCCGTGTCATAAGAGAGGGTTTGCCAATGATCAGAAAGATGTCTATAGGGGAAAAGGAGTAATGAGTGTGAAAGATAACATTGATTTGAGACCATACCTTCAACCAGAACTGATGTGTGGGGGGACAAGAAAAAAGCATGTGTAATATGTCAGCATGAGGAGTGTTACATGACCAGCAATTTGAGGGAAGTGTGGAGTTGAATTTATGTAGGGACATTGGAGTAAACAAAAGTTGATTGTATATAAAGAAAAGTGTGTGTGTTGTACTAGCTGATCTTGAAGTCTTACGGAGTTTTAGCTATAATTTATCCCAAAAAGCAGTGTACCATGAAGTGTGGAATTCACGTTCCCATTGAAGTTCTATATTAGTTTTAGTTCTGTGCTCAGGAGATGTGTTGAGGAATTTGTAAATAGATGAAGCACTAGACTGGGCACTTAAAATGGGGAGAATATTACGATGAGGTAATAAGGGAGATGGTGTAGAAGATATTGAAGATAAGGAAGAAGATACATTTTGGATCAATAACTTAAATTTGGTAGAAGATGATTTTGGTAAGTTATAAAGTGATTGTGCTTCAGAAAAAGTGAGAAAAAAATCATTTGAGTAAAGCTGGTGGATCCAAAGCAGACCTTTGTCTCGCCAAGCCTTCCAAAAGATGGGTTTGTTTTTAATTTTAAGAAGGCGATTGTGCCAAATGGAGGAATTAAGAAATTGATCTTTATTTGAGAGGTGTGATATTAGAAGGGAATGAAATAACTTATGGGTAGAGTTATGTATAGGTGAGGATACAAAATGTGTCTTGTGAGTGAAAGTAAGAAATTCGTTAAAAGAGAAGGGAGATAGGAAAGAATGTTTGAAATCTTTCAACAGTGGGGAGGTATTGGAGACGGATTGGTTTAAGGACTTAGAAAGCTGTTTGAGAAGAAAAGCTTTGTGGTAAAGTTGAAAATTAGGGAAGTTGACTCCATCCTGCGATTTAGGACGTTTAAGCATGACTAGGGACATACGCGGTTTCTTTTTATTCCATAAAAAGACTGATAAAATAGAGTTCATTTAAAAAAAAAAAGTAATCGGGGAAGTTGAGAGGAATAGCCGAGATCATATAGAAAATGACAGGAGCAAGCATCATTTTAATAGTGTCAAGCCTGCCCCACCAAGATAAGAATAAGGGATGCCATTTAGAAATAGATGTAGATAATGCAAAGAGGACATGAGTCATGTTTAGGGATAGAGTCTGTCTAATAGAGGGGGCAAAAAAGAGACCTAAATATTTAATCTTTTGGGAATTCCATGAGAAATTAGTAGAGGCAAAGTCTTGTTTAAAACATAAAATGGTAAGAGGGAGTACTTCGCATTTATCATGATTCAATTTATAACCACAGACTAAAGAGAAAGCATTGACCTTTGCAGTGAAAGCTGGGATAGAATGGTCTGGCTTAGACAGATATAGCAGAATATCATCCGCATAGACTCTCATTTCAACATGAAGTTTATCATGTTGAAAGCCATTTATGTTAGGGTTTTGTTTAATTTTAGCAAGAAAGGGCTCTAGCGCAAGAATAAAGAGAAGTGGGGAAAGGGGGCATCCTTGGCGAACACCTCTCTGCAACGTGAAGGAGTTAGAAATGGAACCATTGGTAAAAAAAGAAGCTTTGGGTGAGGTGTATAATAAGGAAATATAAGAAATAAATTTAGGCCCGAAGCCAAACCAGGATAATGTGTGGAAAATAAACGACCAATCCATACGGTCAAAAGCTTTTTCTGCATCTAGAGAAATGGCTGCAAGTGAGTGAAAGTATTTATTAGACTTGTGCAATATATTAAAGAAAGTCCTGGTATTGTCAGAGATATTTCGACCCTTAATGAAGCCAGATTGTTCTTTACAAATAATGGATTGTAGAAGAGGCTCCAAGCGAAGAGCAAGAATTTTGGCAAATAATTTATAATCAGAATTAACTAATGATATTGGTCTATAGTTTCTACACAGATGAGGGTCTCTCCCTTCTTTAGGAATTAGGCAGATAAGAGCGTCCTGAAAAGTACCACTGAAGGCGTTAGAAGAAATTAAATGTGAGAATAAAGAAAGGAGATAGGGAAGTAGGGATTTGGAGAAATGGGAGTAGAATTCTACAGGGAATCCATCTGGATCAGGTGCCTTCCCTGTATTGAGAAGTTTTAATGCTTTGGAAATATCCTTTATAGTAATATCCTGTTCCAATGATGAAAAATCAATATCTGAGGGAAACTGTTTTTGTATCGAGGTAAGATAATTTTGTATGTCCATAGAGTCCGGGACAAGTTCAGGGTTATAAAGAGAGGTATACTACTTCTTGAATTCGTCCAAAATTTCAAAATTTTTAGTTACTGGGGAAGAGGTAGAATTTAATACATAATCAATATTAGTGCGATCTTTCTTGATTTTGAGATATGAGGCAAGGAGTTTGCCTGCTTTGTTTTGGCCGCCATAGTAATGAGCACTACCTCGAAGGAGATAGGCGGAAGAATTTTCCGTGGATAACTTATTATATTTAAACTTTTTCTTAATTAGATTATTGAGGTCGGCTATAGAGTTAGTTGCTGTATAAAGTGATTCTAGCAGTTTAATAGTTTTAAGAATTTCATTCGCTTTTCGGGAATTTTGATGTTTTTTTTAGGCAACATAAGAAATAATAAAGTCCTTGGCTGAAGCTCTAAAGGAATCCCAAACAATAGAGAAGGATGAAACAGAAGATATGTTACGTGTAAAGAAATCAGTAATGAAATCCTCAAAAGAGGAAGTGAAAGTTTGATCAGCTAACAAAGAGGTATTAAAACGCCATCTTCTACTGGTGACATTAATCAGGAGTAGTTCTAAGTCTAATATTACAGGAGCATGGTCGGAAATCAATATAGAACCAATATCTGCTTGCAATATAGATTGTGTTAATACTTTAGATACAAATAAATAGTCTATGCGTGATTGTGAGAGATGAGTGGGGGAGAAAAAGGTGTATTCACGGAGTTGTGGATGGCAGAATCTCCAGGAGTCAACAAGAGATCTATGGGAAATGAGGGTGGTAAAGTGCTGATGTATTGGAGAAGAAACAAAAGGAGTTTTAGATGTACGGTCAATATAAGGATCAACAATTAAATTACCGTCCCCACCAAAAATAGCATATGGTGTAGAAATAGACAACAGAAGAGTAGAAATGTGTGGCCAATATAGTTCATGCTTTTATCATGCCTTGCTGTCAGACGTCTCTGTCTCTGATAGGCTGATCTAAGGTAATTTGTATCAAATTGAAAGTGAAACAACAGTCACCTTTAGACAAACATCTTTTGTAAACACTGTATTCTGATATCCTGTTAATCTACATCACACCTGATTAGCAGAGTTGAAATGGACCATCAGGTTTATGTATGCAGTACAAAATATAAGAGCCTGTCACATACAGAAGGAATTCAAGATGTTGCTGGTTATGTCTGGTTGAGCCATTCCCAAGTCACTTCTCCATGCACCGATGCTCTTCAACAATTCATTAATCTGCTCCGTGTATACAGAATACATTTATTAGATAATGACTGCATTGTAGGGTACTAATAACGCAAGCAAATGAATTATGCTAAGACGTGTTCCACACTCCAAATCAAAGGAGCTGTATGTTATTGGGTTTGAATATTGCAACAAGTGCAAATAGTAGTATTGGAATTATGCATCCACAAATTAGGTATTATGGTTACAAACAGTAAACTCAACTTATTGACAACAAAGGGGTCTTTTCTGGCAATACCCTCAGAAGTCTAATACTCTAAACTCTATAAAAGTCATGTTCTGCTGCAGAAAATCTGCCTTTTCTGCATAATCATTCCAGATATTTCACCTTTTTATGACCCCATTTTACCCCTGCAAAACAGCAGGAAAGTGCCTGGGCTCCCCATTTAAATGTGGTTAAATTGGCTTAACCTTGATTGGCAAATTAAAGTTGCCAATAAGTCCCTAGTATATGGTGTAGGAAGAACACCCTGGGCCTGGAAGTTAAATACTTCCTATGGAATGCAGAAACTAAGGTGCCAACCATAGGGTTGGCATGAAAAACATGGCTTGAGGCCTGCCATGTGTAGCCTGTCTCAAAACCTGCAGTCAAACCTGTCAAAAATAACCCATTGTGACAGGTGGGAAACCCTGCTTTTAATATTAATACGTCACCCCTAAATACACGTTGTCACCCACCAACTAGGATACCTGGTGTTTAATAGTGAAACATATGTAAAAGTGAAGTTGGCATGTTGCTCCAGTGACTAGCCCCCAAAAACTATTTTCACTAGCAGGGCAATGGCTGGATACTAGAAAATGTCAAAGTACTGATTATAAACTTTAATCTGTAACTTTTGAAAGGAAACGTCCAAAATGGTCATTCAATGCCTGTTTTCATATTTATTAAAAGTTCAACTCATTGGCAATGTTAGAATCTTAATAAATATTTAAGAAAAGTAGCTTTTAGAAAGTTACCTTTTCCATCTCTGAAGCACCTGAAGGCTAATTTATATTAGCCTCCCAGCATCTACATGTAAGTGCTTGGCATTAATGAGGTGTGAAAAATGCCCCCAGGGCAGGACACTTGCTTTGTCATTTGATCGCTCTCAGCTCAGAAAGTACAGATGGAGCGGGCCCAAGAACTTTATTAAATTAAAAAGGACAGAGGTGAGGCCTGCTCATTCATAGTTTAATGTAAGGAGAAACCTGAAGAAGGGAAAGCCCTTGCCCCCAAGGCACACACTAGCCAGGCTGGGTCTGAACCCAGTGGGAAGGAAGCTACCCCCAGAACTGGTATGAAGTAGACCCAGTGGAGGGAACTGCTCATTTTCCCAACCACACCTCTGGGTGGACAAAAGAATTATGCACAAGGAGGGTTTCCCCATGTTGGATTTTAGGAGTGACACTATGAGATTGTTTGCAGCAGGACAAACAGGAACTGCTGAAAAAGTGGGTAGGGTAGTCCAGAAGAACTTTTTCCCCATTGGTTAGGGAATGTCTAGGACTCATCTACACCCACTGGCCAAAGGAACCCTCCTTAGAACACTTTCTAGACCTGTGGAAGATCAGAAGTGTACTGGACCTGCTGTCTCTGACCTTAGAGGAGCCTGAAGAACTGGACCTGCTCTCTCACGTACCCAGGATAAGGAAGTGGACTCCAAGGATCAGTTTGCTGTCCTCCTGTGTGGCTACAGGGACAGAACAAGCTGCTAGAGGCCTTTATCTTGAAGTGACCCGCTGACCAGTACCACCTCAACCTGGTCTGGACCGTGCTGGTGGTCTCTTGAAATGAGCCTTGGTCCCTAGGTGATGTCCCTATAGTCCTTGGAGCCTTAGAAGTGCCTCAGAGGAGCTGCTCCAGAAACCCTGACAAGTTGGCAGTTTATTGCAATTTTTGGACTTCCAAGACCTCCAGAGCAGTTCGGGTAACCTCACAGCAAAGGTGACTGATTTCAATATACCTTCGTCAGATACAGATTCGGCCGGTCCCGCAGGAGGATTTTGAGCTCCATAAAAAAATTAGAAAGTCAAATCTTTGACCTGCACAATTTCACTTGGTGTACTAGTCTGCACTCTATCGAGGCCCGCCTGAAATCGATCCTGGGTCCCAGTCTACCACTTCCATAGACTATCATTGGTACTTAGTGTTTTTTTGACACGATTTTTACTGAACACTTTAAAAATTGATATCTCTGCTACCCCTTAGTCGATTTTTGTCCCTTTGTTGTAATTTTACTAATTTTTACTCTATTTTTCTAATTTCGTTTAGGATTTTTATTGTTTGGTATTTTGATATTATTACTTACTTGGTACTGTATAAATAGTTTACACATTAATCTAAGTTAAGCATGTCTGCTCTGTGCCATAGTTGCTAGGGGGGTTGAACTCAGCTTAATTTAGTGACTTTGTGTTCAGACTGACAAGTTAGGGCCATTATTCTTTGATGTTGGCAACCACCCACCCCAGGTATTAATCCACTTTTTTACTCCTTCCATTTAGGATGTTCGTACACGTGCAAAATCATATGCACCGTAAACAGGCTTGGTCTCAAACAGCTTCTTTAGACTTTTACTTTGGTGAAAATCTCTAATGTTTTGGTTGCTGAATTGTCATCTCCACACTATCGATTGCACTTACTGAATGATGGAATGGGTAAATGTGCAATTGTGTGACTATACAAAGTAATGAGTGAATGAACAAAGCTATCAAAAAGAAATGTTTTCTAGGTTGAAGTAGTGACCGCTCAGAGGAATTAGGAAAAGTGCTTATTTCGTTTTCTTCTGTATGCTAAGTGTTTAATAATGAATTGAGCCTTAGTGTGGGTGTTCACAGGAAGTGGATCCCACAACTGGGGTCCTCAGAATAAATTCTGATTTTTCTATTTTCTTTTGAGCTGCCACATGTTCAGTGTCTGGTAGACATGGCTTGTAAGATTTGGTTTAGCGTTTTACTTTATTGCTGGGCTTCCAGTTTGCCATGTATGCATTTGCGGGTGAGGGAACGGCCTAAAATGTGAATGGAAGCATGGTGGGAACTTGCCTTTTTAGCACCCACAGAAAGAGGATGAGGCTGAAAAGTTTAGGTATTGTTAGGTTTGTGTGTTTTACAGTTTTTGTAAAGAGTTAAATGCCACTGTTTAGCAAATCTGACTCTTATGAGGATGGGAAGTCAATAAAATGTATATGTGTGAAACATATGAAGGTGTTCATTGAATCAGATGTGTCCCTTCCTATTCGGATAAAACCTTTGGGGTAGCCTGGAATAATGGTGATGGATTGTAGGAGAACCCCTGAAGATCGGTTGGTTCTCAATGTGAATCGAAGCAAAGACCTGTGTTAGGTGTTTGACTAGCATGATCAAGGGAGGATGAGAAAGTCAGGAGGCCAGCAGGACAAGCAAGTTGTGGATGTTCGGTTTTGTGCAGGAGAATGGCATATCAATCTCCTTGTCATGAATGGAAGAAATGACTCTTCAATCATTTGTAAAATTTGATCAGGCCCCACTCAAATATAAAATTTAGTGAAGCAACATTCCAAAGTGTAGAACCTTGGCCATGTAGTTAAATCCCGCTGAATCATCTCTGCTTCATTGGGCAGATGGTCAGCTGGATCAGGGCGGTCAGTCTCATGTTACAGGATGGCTAGAAGGGCTTAAATAGCTTGGGCAAGTACTAAGCCCTACATCCAAGCAGTAACCAGACACCCTTAACTCTCACCTTAAGGCTTAAATGATTTAATGTTTGGCCCAGGTGATTATTAACTCTGTTGACATACCTCGTACTGAACTGGCAGAAGATTCTGATGGTGTTATGAATAAGGGTGGGCGTAGTTCGCGAAGTAGTGCTTCGCGAAGCTACGCAAAGTGCAGTTCGCACTACGCGAGCTTCGCGTAGCACTACGCGAACTGCGTAGTGCACTGTTCGCAATGATTGCACAGTGCCGGATGCTTCTCCGCACTGTGCAATCATTGAAAACGGCAACTTGCACAGTGCGAGCTGTCTTTTACTGCCGCTCGAGTAGATTTTTACTCGAGCGGCAGCTTTCTCAACGCGGACTGGTAGTTTCTCATCGCGAGCGGTCGCGAGCATACGCGACCACTCGCAATGAGAAACCTGACCTCCCGCGTTGAGAATCTCGCCGGGAGGTTTATTTTCCACGCTCGCGATCGGCAACTTGATGTTGCTGATCGCGAACGAGAAAAAGTCTCGCCGGGATGTCATTTTGCTTGCTCGCGGTCGCCAACTTGACGTTGAGGACCGCGAGCAAGCAAAAATGACCGCGGCGCTACGCTACGCTACGCTACGCGTGTTTGCACTGTGCTACGTGCAATTCGCGTTGTGCGAAGTAGCGCAAACTTCGCAAACTACGCGAGCGTAGCGTAGCACTTCGCCCAGGGTTAGTTATGATGGACTTGTCACGGTTTACCTTCTACCACAAAGTGGTAATCTAATAAAAGTCGATTAAACACTTTGATCCGAGATAGCATAAGCACCAGGTACTGTGTGTATGTAAAATGTAAATTCAATGGCAAGCTTCATTAATGTCATGGACCGTTATTTAAAATGCAGAATTACGCTGATGAGATTCTGGGACTGCTTTTGTTTTTGCTTCTTCCTGTCTCTGTGCTCATAAAAAGAAGCCTTTCAAGGACGGCTTGATGGATTTTAAGGTAAAACCCCTCTCCAATGCAGGAGATTTCTTTGACTGAAATGCAGTGTCCCCTTTTATACTCTGCGTTGGGACGGGAATGTCTCCTGCATGGTAAACAAGTGTGTACCACTGCCCTGAATGAACCAATTGCATGTGAAACTGGTGTCCTGACTTTTTGTTGTACCAGCTTTCACACTAATTTAGCATGTGCACTGAGTTCTAGCTCAGTCTATGGTAAATCTGAGATACAGAATCTATTCTGTGACCTGGAGGGGTACACCAAGCATGCCTCTTTGCTGATATAAAACTATTATACATGGCATGGGTTATTGGCTTAAAGCGGTGGTGGAAACATACTAAGTTTTATGAGTTCATAGTCTTGAGCAGGTCTTTTTTCTGTTTTAGGTGAGTGTCCTATTGGCCCCACTCATGTCAAAGATCCACTTAGATGTAGCAGACAGACTCTTAACGAACATTCTGTGTTCATATCGAATGCCTGTATGTGTGGTATAGACAGTAGTGAGACTCCATGTGATGCTTAGTGTCTGATTGCTGAGACATGTAGGGTCTAATTTGGATTTCCTCTGGTTTAGTATGGCACAAGACTGAGAGTGGGATATAGCTACCCAAACAGTGGAAGTGCATTCCTTTCATTCCTATAGCTGGAGTGTCCAGTCCCACACACTGAAGTGAAGGAGGATGGAGACAGGGTTACCCTTATAAATGCTATGAGAATCTTTTACCAAGTAATTGATGAGTCCGTCTTGAGAACTGAAATTTAGTCGATGGAGGGGGCAAGAGGGCGAGTCAGTAGATACTGCTATTAATGGGTGAGGAAGTTTCTTGATATGGCGTTCTCTTTTGTCTTTCTCCGATTGCTACTTCAAGACATGTGATGACAGCCTGATTGTTACACCTGACATTTTTAGCATGGTATTCTCCCAAACCTTATGCCTTCACTGTGAATTGTTTTTTGGGCTTTAAGACTCTGTAGACTGTACACTTTACCACTCACTGCTAACCAGTGCTAAAGTGCTTTTGCTATTTCCTTCAAACATGGCAAAATTGTCTTGCACCTATTTGGCACATTTAATTTACTTGTCAGTCTCTAGTAAATGGTACTACATGTACCCAGAGCTTGTAAATTAAATGCTATTAGTGGGCATGCATCACTCATAATGCCACCCACTAAAGTAGCTGTGAGGAAATGTGGTGTATTATGTGGTGTAGTTGTGACACCTTACCGTGTAATAAACTCACAATCCTGTCTTGGGTCCAGTCAGGCTCATCTGTAAAACCTTAGCTCAATAATAATATAATGGGCACAAGTTTCTGGTGCATTTTAGTTTCCAAGAACTGTTTATGTGGCTGGTTGCTGCAGTGATAAAGTAAGCTGGAAGAGGAGTGACAGGGGTAGCTTTGCTATCTATGGCCACAGAACCAGTGGCTTGCAGACACACAACAACAACAACAGGGATAGCCTTCCTAACTATGGTTCTAAAGATGTAAAAGATGCGCGGGCACCAGTTGACATGCCTATACCCACAGAGTGCCGGGAGTTGACGTTTTTTAACAAAGACAATCAGCTTCTACCAGTGACATAAAGGACTGCTGAGACGAGCTGTAAAAATTAACTAGACTCTTGGGTATGGTAAAAGTTTGAAGGGACTTACAAAAAAGCGCACAAAGTGAAATGATGATCATGTGTCTGCTAATGTTTGTGGTTCTTTCTTTAAATGCACATACCTGTCAAATATGAACACAATCATCATAAAATCATATTTAGTGATAATTAAAGCTACTAGTGAAGTGACGTTAAATCACACATTGTTGTCTGTATGCCTACTTGCGAACATTGGAAAGTATTTTTTTTCATTTTCTAATTAAATTCATGTACTGGACACTAATGTTCGTTCTGTGCATCATTCATGTGAGGACACACATGCAAAACTACAAGTATTTTTCTGCAAATGATCGGGGAAATGAAAACCGATAGCGAGTAAACCAGAGCAACCCAATCACCAAGTAACGTGGTATGCGAGTGACCTTTCGGGTGTGCACACTCAAATAAGTCTGAGCGGTCCCTATCGTCTCCCCTGGCACATCAAGCGACGTAGCATCAGCAGTGTCAGCAACAGCCACAGAAATTCTTTAATAAAGGGGGTTTGGGGGGCAGCTGACCGAAGGGAAGTCTGCCCCCGGGGCAGATTGGGAGGATGGTGCAGTCCAACGACATCCATTTTACATTGGGCTCCGCATTAGCCCAAAAGTAGCCCAATGTATATTTAGGGGTATCCCTTGGGCTGCCAGCCACCGTTTTAGGTTCAGGTGGCCTGGTGGCTGGTAGTTTTAGTCCGTGGTAATCTTTGTGATTAGTTTTGCGAGCTTTTGACTAGCGGCGATCAGTATTTAATTTTCTAATACTTACAATGGCCGATAGTGACAAGATGGTGGCGGAGGAGATGCACCTGTTGAAGGAGACCGGGAGGTGGGGTCTCATGGTATTGGAAGCGTTTCCCACCCCGGTTTGCCCGCCTCTCCGGGCCTCTGCAGGGGTAGCAGCAGCGGTGGTCGCCTGTTCCCCATCGCATTCAGAGCGGGCGTCGGGGACAGTCTGCCATGAGGTGAGTGATTACGTCCATAATGTAGGAGAGGCTGCAGTTCCAGGCAAGGGCAGGAAGCGGTTGGCATCAGAGGAGCCGCCCGCATATGAGAAAATGATATGAGGGATGGGCTGTCGGAGGCATGCGGCCTCCGTGGAGCCCTTCAGGGACCTTTATGCTGCCGGGAAGGGGAAGGAGAAGGAGGGAGGGGACGGGGGAAGTTTCCCCAGTCGAGCAATAGCGGGGGAGGGCAGAGGGGAGAGCTGAGGGTTTGCCACGGGCTCTGAGAGTGGAAGAGGGTGCCCTGGAGCTGGATCTGGAGGAATAAATTGTAGGGGGAAGGAAGGAATAGGCTAGATTCGGCTGGTTTAGATTGGCCACTGGGAGGAGGCAGCAGCAGGGAGGGAGGGAGACTTGGCGGCCTGCCTGGATGATAACATAGGTAAGGGAGGGTGAAGCATTCCTGGTACACCAAGACCTGACACCAGAGTGCTGTTTCTTCTTAAGTTTATTGCATAAGAATCCCATCCATCAACCAGCAGACTCTACATCAACTGCCTTGGTTTCTCTGCCAAACCCCCATGGAATGTCATGACAACAGCCTATGACCAATCCAACATTCTGTAATGACATCCCACAGTTCCATGACTAACAAATCACATTGAACTCAGAAAGGCAGTACACCACACACCTCCCTCCTTTATCTAAACAAAATACAACAAAACATTTATACATAATCAGAAAGATAAGATGGTCGTTTGCACAACCTAGATGAACTACGAATTTCACCTTTCCCACCAACCTGCGGAGTTATCCCACACGAACTTTCACTTTGTTCACAGCTAACCTTCCCTTTGACTACAACAACTCTATTAAGGTTCCAAATGCGATGATCCTGGGTCTTTACAGCATTTTTAAACACTTTAATCACTTTTATTGGTTTCATAAATTTTGAAGCTGAATTGCCCATCAGACCAGGACGTTTAACCACCACAATGTCACCAACTGCTACTTTAGTGGTTCTGACTGCCTTTTTGGCATCAAAGTAACTTTTCCTCACTTTGGCCTTCTCCTCTTCTCTCTTGAGAATCTCACGCTCATCACATTTACACTCCTTCCCTTTAGTTAGTTCGTACTTGTTTACCCACGCAGGTTCCACGTTGGTATTAGGAATTCTACCCCTGAAAAGCAAGAAGGGTGTCTTCCCAGTCGTGGAATGAGGACACAATCTGTATTCCTCTATTTTGTTTATTACCATAGACTTCCAATCTAAAGAAAGGGACTTTGCTAAAGCTATAGTTTCTTTGATCACTCTGTTAAACCTCTCAACCATTCCATTGGCCTCTGGATGATAGAGGGAACATGTCTTGTGAATGATTCCCTTAGAGGAGAGAAAGTTTCTCATCTCCTCAGAAACAAGCTGAACCCCATTATCAGTTAATAGAGATTCAGGAATCCCTTCTTTCGCAAACAAATCACTTAAACAGTTAATAATGTGTTTATAATCAATAACTTGCAAAAAGAAAATTTCTGGCCACCGTGAATACATGTCAATAACAACTAAAACAAAAGTTTGCGAGCCATTACTATGAATAGGACCCAAAATGTCTAGAGCTACATCTTGCCATGGTCTAGAAGGACGTCTTCTTAAAACCATCGGTTGCACCCAAGTGCATTTGGATTTATCACTCAGTGAGCATGGAATGCAATCACGTAATATCCGCTCAACCTCCCTATCCATTCCTGGCCACCAATAGGTCATGCGTAATCTCTCCTTACATTTGGTCAAACCAGCATGTGAGGAATGAACCAAATCAATGAGCTCCTTCCTTAGGGTGTTTGGAGGAATTATCCTCGTACCACGAAACAATAATCCCCTGTCAACAGATAATTCATTACGCAATGACCAAAAATTCTTACAAGAATCTGATCCATCCTTCTTGCTGATCCAACCTTTCCTAATAAGTCCCATGACCTCATTTAAGGTGACATCTTTAGACATTTCATCACACCATCTTTTTTCAGAAACTACTTCTTGGTCAATCACACAAACCCATTCTTCAGCCTCTACTACGTCTTCTTCTTCAGACACCACTTTGGGTGTAAGACGTGACAACACATCTGCTACCTTATTTTCTAAACCAGGAATATATTTTATACTAAAATGGTACTCCTGTAGACCTATCACCCACTTGGTTATCCTACTAGATATGGAATCAAGGCCTTTCTTGCTAAATATTTCAATAAGAGGTTTATGATCAGTTCGTACTTCAAAATCGATCCCCCAAAGAAACTTTTTTAATTTTTTGATGGCCCAAAATACAGCGAGGGATTCTCTTTCCACCACCGAATATCTAGTTTCAGGATCTTTAAGACTGCGTGATAAGAACATTATGGTTTGCATGCCCTTGGGACTGGATTGTTGCAAAACTGCACCCAACCCTTTTTCACTGGCATCGGTGATGAGTAAAGTTTTGAACTTTGGGTTAAAACTGCTAAGAGATGGAGCAGACTTAAGTTTCTCTTTGATGTGAATAAACTCTTTCTCACAACAATCAGACCACTCAAAATCAATACCCTTTTTCAACAAATACCTCATATTAGCAGCACAATCCGCTAAATTCTTCACAAATTTACCATAATATTCAACTACACCTAAAAACTTCATGAGTTCACTCTTACATGAAGGAGAACTCATTTCTTGTATAGTATTAATTAAATCTGACTTTGGTTTAACCCCTTCGCTAGTAATATTGTGACCTAAGTAATTTATTGAGTCTGTTCTAAACTTGCACTTTTCTGCCTTAATGGTTAAATTGTGATCACATAATTTCTCCAAAGTTAGTCTCAAGCGTGCATCATGTTGATTTACATCATCGCCATATACCAAGATATCATCTTGATATACATATACACCTGAGAGACCATTAAGTATTTTCTCCATAACTCTTTGAAAAACCGAGGAGGCTGATACTAAACCAAATGGCATACGCTTAAATCTAAAAGTACCAAACGGCGTAATGAAAGAAGTAAAGTCTCTACACGACTCTTCTAACTCTATTTGGTGGTAAGCTGAAGTGAGGTCTATTGTACTAAAGACCTTAGCACCACCTAACAAGGCTAACAATTCATTTATGTTTGGCAACGGGTATTTATCAACAACTACACATTTATTTAACTGCCTTAAGTCAATGCAGAGCCTCAGCTCTCCATTGGATTTGCGAGCTGCTACAACTGCGGCCAACCATTCCGTCCCCTCAACATTCTCAATAATGCCCCAACTTTTTAATTTGTCAATTTCCTTCCTCATGTCATCCCTCACGGAAAGAGGAACGCTCCTTGCTTTGCAACAAACAGGAGTAGCGTCTTTTCTAAGTACAATTTTATGTTGGTACCCTTTAAGACAACCTAAGTCTTTCCTGAAAACCTTAGCATAATCCTTCTTTAACTCTGCAATAAAACAATCATCCCCACTCACTTCAAGAATCGAACTCACATCATTTTTAAGTTGAATCGGAGGATCAGCATTGGGATCAAGATATACTCCAAGATCACCTTGATGAATCCAACTAATGATGCTGTCTCCCTTTTTTGAAACATAAATTTTTCCCGAAACTAGTCTTCCCTTATACTCTATGAGACCTATAAAATAACCATGAAGTTTAATAGGTTCTCCACCATAAGCTAAAGGCCTAATATCGGGTTTCAACAGTTTTACCTTCCCTTTCAACTTCTCCAAGTAGAATCCACACGAGATAATCGTTATTTTGGCACCTGAATCAAATAACACTTTAGTGCTTGCTCCTTCTACCCAAATGTCATCACAAGGACAATTTTTTCTTTTATCTCCACTTACTACTTGCACAACAATCTGTCCACACTCATAATCATCTCCCCCAGATTCACCATTTTCACTGTCATATAGATCAACTTCTTTAACTTTGGGAATGGGCTTGCTCTTGCACAATGGCGCCAAGTGACCCTTTCTCTTACACTTAGAACACATTTGACCCAAAGCCGGACATTTTTTGTCATTTGCTAAGTGTCCTGGCTTACCACATCTGAAACACTTAACGTTAGTCCACTTATCACTTGATCTTCCACTATTCACTATGGCCCCTTTATGTTTATCCCTCTGACCAGCATTTGTTCTACTCTTGCTTTTAATTTCTTGGATTTTATATACTTTTTCAGAATCCTTTTTAAGAACAGCTACACACTTCAATGAGTGTTCAATCCTCTTGGCAACATTGAGAACTTCATCCAATGTGGGCTCATCACGTAGCCACAATTCTTCTCTGACTCTTTCCATATTGCCACCAAACATGATTTGGTCACGTATTCGTTCGTCGGTGAGATTGTCAAATTTGCACGAAGATGCAAGCTTCCTCAAACAAGTTACATAACCTTCGACAGACTCATCATCACCTTGCATTCTTTTTGCAAATTTGTATCGTTCCAAAATAGTACTCACTTTTGGTAAGTAGTGCTTATCTAGTTTTTTGATGCATATTTCATAGTCATTGAGTCCATTAGCTTCCTCTGTAGTTAAGTCTGGTAAATGATCAAACACATCTTGACCTTCTGACCCTAAACAGTGTAACAATAGCGAAGATTTCCTCTCCGCGCTAAGTGAGGGACCGCATACCCTAGCGTATCTTTCAAAGACCACTTTCCACTTTTTCCACTGAATAATAGGGTCACCAGAAGAGCTAAGGAAAAAGGGTGCAGCAGTAACGTTTTGCATAATCACACCAAGTTTTATCTAATTCCCCTATATTTTTTTTTTTAAACCACGACAGGGATTATACTTTGAAACTCCCAATCATGCCAACAGTAACCCAAAAAAAAAAAATTTTTTTTTTTTTTTTTTTTTTACACTGTGTGACCAAGAAAACCACTAGAAATTGACTTATTGTCAATATAATTAACTTTTCATGTAGTGTGCACCAGCGTACTAAATGCTGTGTGCATCAACGAGTTTACCACAGTTCACATCACTTTCAGGAGAATGCTGTGCGCATCAGCGCGCAACTTATAATAAGTTAAGAAACTTACTGCTGTGCGCATCAGCGTATAACTGCCACGCACAAATACCAGATCCAGTTAGAGCTGTGCGCATCAGCGTGAAGATGCACAACCAACATAAATTTCTTACAGCTCCTCGTAAATATTCCTTCAATGACTTGTGAATGCTGTGCGCATCAGCGCACTAATTTTGTGAATGCTGTGCGCATCAGCGCACCAAACTAATACAATGAGAACCTTCCCAAATGAAGATGTCTGCCACGTTTCTTCACACGGTGATGTTTCCCAGCCGAAACTACAAAGATGGCTGCCACGCCGCTTCCCTACGCACTGACGTGTCTCACGCAGAAGCGTATTCCAGACAAGACAGAGCTTTGGAACACACTGTGAAGGCCATCGCGCTCAGGGTTCCATGAAATTTGAAAGTCAACTTCAGGCAAGTAACGATCAAAATTTCCATTCAAAGCAGACTTTGCTTTACGAAGATTTCTTTAGCAATTCTTAGCATTGCGAAAAGTCCCCCTTAATGTGACAGGAGCGACGCTGAGTGTCGTAAGAACACAATCAATTACGCTTCCTTCGTGAATCTGCACATGTAGAAATGACGAAAAGTACCCTCTGACAGTTGTGGATTACTTATGACTGACACTTCAAAGGACGAGCCCGCATCGATCACAATAAAGCAAGAGGCAAAATCAATAACAAGACCCACTTATGCGGCGAAGCTCCCAATCCCTTACAGTGAATCCACACTAAAACGAGGTCACTTTATAAGCGTCAACTTTCAAACTCCAGAGCTAATGTCACAAGAGATGAGAGATGTGATGTGCGTGAAGTTGAGAGTGTCCTTAGAGGTAATTCTTTTCCGATAAGGCGTGCTTGGGGATAGATCCTTTTATCCTTATTTTTTAAAATAGGAAATCTCTCACCAATCTTCTGTGTTGAGATTCTTACTGCCGACTACGCCAGTGAGGCATTCCTGGTACACCAAGACCTGACACCAGAGTGCTGTTTCTTCTTAAGTTTATTGCATAAGAATCCCATCCATCAACCAGCAGACTCTACATCAACTGCCTTGGTTTCTCTGCCAAACCCCCCATGGAATGTCATGACAACAGCCTATGACCAATCCAACATTCTGTAATGACATCCCACAGTTCCATGACTAACAAATCACATTGAACTCAGAAAGGCAGTACACCACACAGGGTCCCTGCAATGGGGAGGGTTGAGGCAGGTACAGGGGGAGAGGCCCTTCGGGTAGGGGAAGGGAGGGCTGGGATGGGACAAGCCTCTGCCATAGTAGAGGCTATGCTAGAATGGAGTGATGGAGAGGAGGATTTGGAGGAGGCGGGTTTTGCGGACAAGGAGTTTGGTGTGGTCAGGAAACATCCCCTAGGTGGGTGGGCCTTTTGGGGAGGGGGGAAGTTGGGGTCCCTTCTGGTAGTGTCAGGTTGAAGGGACAGGGGGGAGTACATCGTGGGTCTCTAAAGCAGTAGGGAACAGGGCGGGGGGTCAGCACACCAGTACTGTCTTCTTTATTTCAGGGGCAGGAGAGGCGCACCAAACTGGACTCGATAGAGCTGGGGGTGGCTCGACAGCACAGAGGAGAAGAGAGGGCTGGACCCAGCGCAGTTTGCCTGAAATCGGTGGGGGATCCCGACGCGGCCAACGCACGAAGAACCGGAACTACCTCGTTGGCCCCGTCAGCTTGTAGGTCTCATACAGCCTCTGGTACGCGAGACTCAGTGAGGGTGCGTGGAGCAGCGACGAGTCGGCAGGCCAGGGCCACTTCGGCCCCCCCGGGCACTGGGCGTCGCAGCACCACAGTAAAGTTTGGAGCAAGTAAGGCACAGAGGAAGGTGCTGGGTAACGAATGGGACTGTTTGGATGACCCGTTGGAGGGGGTAACATTGGACTGTGATGAGAATAGTCTGGAAGAGCTCCGTAAGGAGGAGCCTGAAGTCAGTGGGGGGGGCGTGGTTTTTTAACGAATTGTCTAGTGTATTGCAGGTGCGCAATGAACGGGCCAACACAGGAGTTAAAGAAGTGACAAGACTGGCGAGTCAGATAGCAACAGCACAGGCATCGACACTGGCACCAGATAAGGAAAAAGGAAAGGATCTTGTTACTAAAATGGTTTCCACAGGCATGGAAGGTAGCGCATGGGTGGAAGGGGGGAGAGAGGCTGTGCAGGGGCAAACAAATGACAGACGTGGGAGTGGGCACTGATGAGCAGGCGGGTAATGGGTGCATGGGAGGGGACGCAAGCAAAATTGAGGACTCGGGGGAAGCAGTGGGGGGATCCGGTGGGGGAAGCAAAGAAGGATGGACCGGACAGCAAGGAACTGAAAATTTAAAAATTGCCTTTTATGGGTGTGACAAAACTGTTGGGGGCTGATTTGATGTTGGTCACGAAGGAGCGCATTTGGAAAGGGGAGTACATGGGGATGTTAAAGCTCTTGCATAGAGAGGTGAGTTCGAAAGAAGGTTCTAAAGAGGAGGAATATGAGCTGGCCAAGCTGCCGAAAGTTCCTCTAACGATACAAAATTGGACGGCTGCATTTTTTATATATGCCAACGTGTACTGAGAGAAATATCCAGACAACTGCGTGGCTGTGCTTAAGTGCAGGATGTGATTTGGAAGGCTCAGATCACGGGGGGGTTTACGCGTGGGCACAGTACGATGAGGAGTTTTGGGCACGCTTGCCGTGGGACCTGGAAGCAAAATGGGGGAACTAGATTCAGAACTATAGCAGCATACCATGGGGGCTTTCAAGGGGGGGAGGACTATCTTTACGGTGAGTGATCTGCCTTTCGTATATCATCCCTTTCAGGGACGCACCCACCCATAGTGGGGTGGGGGGACCCTCAAAATCTCTGCCGGGGTCAGGAGGGACGTGTTGGGATTTAACAAAGAGATGTGCACACAGGAGTATTGCAAATTCCGCCACGAATGCTCAAAATGTGCTGGTAGACACCCCCTTGTCAACTGCTAAGGGACAGGGGGTGCGTCCAACAATCAGGGCGAGGGTAACTGGCAGCAGTATGGGGGAGGCCATGGCGGGCACCAGCAGCAATTCACAGGCCCAAGAGGGGGTGGGGGAGCCCAAGGATCTGGTGCGAAGGGTTCATACTCCAGTTAACCTCGAGAGGTTGGAGTACTGGCTGGGATTTTACAGGTGAACGGAGGAGGCGGAGTTGTTGCAGGATGGTTTTCACTGGGGTTTTCAGTTGGAATACGAGGATACGTCGGTGGGCTGACAATTTGCGTTCTGCAGCAGGGCACAAGCAGGTGGTGAAGGACAAATTGGGAAAGGAGGTTCGGGAGGGTAGAATGGCGGGACCCTTCTTTGATTGGCCTATGGAGAACCTTATCGTGTCTCCAATCGGGGTAGTCCCCAAGAAGGAGAAAGGGCAATTTTGTTTGATTCAGCATTTGTCATGGCCGGCGGGTCGGTCGGTGAATGATTTTATCATGGAAGAGGGAACATTGATGTCCTACTCTTCGGACGACTAAGCCATGTCGTAGTGGCGGCGGGCCCAGGAGCATTGATGGCTAAATGTTATGTGAAGTAAGCCTTCCGGTTGCTTCCAGTACACCCAGAGGACTTTCAGCGCCTGGGTATGCATTTTGAAGGCAAATGATGTGAACAAAGTGCTGCCGATGGGCTGCTCAACATTCTGTGCATTGTTGAGTGCTTCAGCACATTCTTGCAATGGGTGTTCACATGGCAGACGGGCCATCAGTTGGTAATGCACTATTTGGATGACTTCTTCCTGGTGGGGGCACCCATTTCGACGGACTGCCAGATGCTGTTGGCTAGGTTCCAAAAGCTCATGGGTGACCTAGGGGTGCCGTTGGCACCAGAGAAAACAGTGGGCCCTGAGACAATACTGTAGTTTTTGGGCATTGCAATTGATTCTGTGCAGATGGAAGCCAGGCTACCACAGGACAAGAGGGAGAGAATGCTGGCTTTAATAATGTGCATTCTGGGAAAGGAGAAAGTCAAAGTGAAGGAGATTCAAGTTTTGCTGGGTCATCTCAATTTCACATTCAGGGTCATTCTGCAGGCGGTTGGGGAGGTCATTGTCAGGGAATGCACTTCCTCATCATCACGTATGGATCTCAGCGGGGGTTAAGGAGGATTTGAGGAAGTGGTGAGTTTTCTTGCAGGAATTTAACGTGATTACTTAGGCGAGACAGAGGGATCTTGATTGGGACATGCAGATTTTTTCTGATGAGGCGGGAGGCCTGGGTTTCGGTTTGTTTTGGAAGGGCAGATGGTGCAAGGAGCAATGGCCAGCTACATGGGCTCATGGGGGTTAGAGCATTGCCTTCCTGGAACTCTTCCCATTTGTAGTAGCGGTGACCCTCGGGGCGTGGAGTTGGCACACAGAAGGGTGTTGTTTCGGGTGGACAACATGGCTGTGTTGGAGGTGGTGAATAGACAGTCGGCCAGGGACACGCAGGTGCTAAAGTTGCTGTGGATTTTTGTGCTGGGGTACTTGCGCTATGACATAACTTTCAGAGCACGCCACGTTCCGGGAGTGGACAATGACATTGCAGATGCCTTGTTTCATTCACAGTGGGGGAGATTCTGTGGTTTAGCCAAGGAGGCAAACAGAGACACGACACCCATGCCGGAGAAGTTGTAGTCAGTCAGCAATGCCGGATGGTGCAACGGGTGTTAGGGTCATTAGTGGATTCAACGTGCAGAACATATGTACAGGCTTGGGAGGAATTCTTGGCAAAAGGGGCACAGCACCGGGGAATGGGACAGGCACAGAGCGAAGACGTGGCACAATATATCTTGGGACTGAGCGAGAAAGGCTTGTCATGGGTGACTATTGCTGGGAAGTTGGCAGGTTTAGCTTTCATGGGTAAATTGTTGTGCGGATACCCCCCACCTGTGGGGAACTGGGGCGTAGGATACTGGAGGGTTGGTCAAGGGGGCAGGGCCAGCTGGGGTGGGTTAGGGAACCTTTGTCATTTAACCTGTTGCTACGGTGTTGGAACAATTACCTGCAGTTTGCTGAGAAGCTGGGGAAACCTGTCTTTTCTCAACGATTATGGTCTGGATGTTCTATGGGGCTTTCAGAGTATCAGAGCTCCTGGGAGTTAGGGGTGAGGAAGTGATTCAAGCATCAGGGAGATGGGAGTTGTGGGTTCGGCAGTCCAAAATGGATCAGAGGGCCCAAGGGAAGCGGGTCAGTTTGAATGCTATGGGTACTTCTGGAGTATGACCCGTGGTATGGGGTAGGTGCTGGGAGGAGTGGGTCCCTTGCTCACTTTGCCACTGGATTCAAGCTAGCCTGGCTGATGAGGGTTGTTAGCCCGAAAATGGTCCCAGGATGCTTGATTCCAGTCCAGGGAAGGCATGGCTTGGCAGTTCGGTCTGGACTGTTCCCATGAGGCACAGGGTCAAGGCTGATTTGCATATAGCTGTGTCTGAACTGGGGTGGCAAAGTGAGCTAAAGAATGATGATGGATTCAGCCCAGATCTGCGACTGGGGGTGAGTGTTTGAAAAGTTTCAGCACTCCGTCCATCATCTCCTTGTGTTTGCTTTGTTCGCCCTAAGTTGGCAGGGTATGCCCAGACGTGGGTCCCTTGCTCACTTTGCCACTGGATTCAAGCTAGCCTGGCTGATGAGGGCTGTTAGCCCGAAACCGGTCCCAGGATGCTTGATTCCAGTCCAGGGAAGACATGGCTTGGCAGTTCGGTCTGGACTGTTCCCATGAGGCACAGGATCAAGACTGATTTGCATATAGCTGTGTCTGAACTGGGGTGGCAAAGTGAGCTGAAGAATGATGATGGATTCAACCCAGATCTGTGACTGGGGATGAGTGTTTGAAAAGTTTCAGCACTCCGTCCATCATCTCCTTGTGTTTGCTTTGGGAGGAGTGTTGTGGGAAGGATATAGGGGTGGTTTTCCTCCACACACAGGGAGGCATGGTGACAGCATACCAGTTATTAGTAATATTCTGGTCCGCACTGGCCCAGCTCGGGGTGCAGGGGGCTGACTATGGCATACACTCTTTTCCTGTCGGAGGCAGCATACAGGGGTTGGCACAGGAGGATGTCATGCGTTTCGGCTGTTGGTTGTGGTCAGAATGCTATAGGCGCTATGTGCGGGGACTGGGGGAAGATGGTAGCGCTTCGGAGACGACCCTGTGAAACACTTACTGCTTGTTTGTTTCTTTCCAGGTGCAGTAGAGGGCCCTGCGTCTGAGGAGGTGGTGATTTGAATAGTGGGCCACTCATTCATCAAATGGGCAGCAATTCAAGCAGGACAGAGGGATATGGGGGCTAATTTGGGTTTTAACGAATGCCTGTTTCTAGTTACCTGGAAAGGGAAAGGGGGTATGCTCTAGAGAGATTTGTTGCACACATTAAATGGGATGATGGGGGGTCTTTTGGTGCCCGGATGTATTGCTCCTTCCCTTGGGGGAGAATGATTTGGTCAGGAAAAAGGAGTTGTATTGATGAGAACCATGAAGAGAGATTTGTTGGAAATTAAGGCCCAGTGGTTCTCATTAACAGATAGTGCGCTTTTGCCAAGGAGATCGGCTTTGGCAGGATTTGTCACTCTGACATTAAATTTGAGGCTGCTGAGTTTTTTAGGGGAGATGGAGTACATTTTTCTCGTATAGGCATGGATTTGTATTTATTGGAGATCAGGGAGGTTTTAGGTAAAGTTTTCAATGTGAAGCGTTAAAAAATTTCCCAGAAAAGGGAGCTGACACCTAACGGGGGCGGGGAGCAGAAAAGGGGGGTAGTTTCAATACCCTCCTTGTCTGGGTGGTGGGGGACATGAAAAGTTTGACAGGACTTTGCAGAAGTTGCTTGGCATTGCTAGTTGTAGAACCATGTGCAAGGGGGAGGGTAGGCAGGTAGTTAAAGGTTCACTTTAGGACATTTGGTTACTTACAGGTTCATATAGATACTCATAGAATGTAGGGGGAATTTAATGTTGGAAATGTTGAAATGCAATACAGTTAATGAGTTAGCTGCAGGGTGGGCATGTTTGGGGGGGATCGTAGGGGCGGGGTGGGATAGGGGCTAGTTCTCTGGATGTATAGTGAGGTTTTAGTTATGTAATGCGGTTGGCCAGGAAATGTTGTGATGTGCACCTGTTTCAATAAAGTGACCTTTTTCACACACAAAAGTGGTCAGTGTTTGCCTGCACCCCTCCCTCTCAAACAAGCTGCAGGGCATAAAATGGGAAGCTGGTGCTACTGTAAGAAACTGTTCAGCTATGCTAACATCAACAATGAGTGCGCTCTCCATAAACACTCTGTTTTATTCTGAATGAGACTGACTCTAATAGTAAGTCCTCGTTAATATTTTCTAACACCTCCACTTGTTTTTCTTTTTTTAAGTTATATGGTGCGAACTCGGCCCAGAGACATGGGAGCATTTTACAAGAGTAACAGTTACATTGCATAAGGTCACACTCATGTTTTTAGGCAAGGGGGAGATCTGCCCAGAATCGCAGGCTGTCGAGCCGTGCAGAGACTCAAACCCACTGCCCCAGTTCCAAAGTCAACAGCCCCACCTGCAACTCCACACCCTGTCCGGCATAATAGGTAACAATGGGGCATATTCTCAAGGACTTATCGCCGATTTATCGGCACTTTAGCACCGCAAAAGTGGCGATAGATTTATCGCCCAATTCTCAAGCTGGTGCAAACTGCCTATATCAGCAGTTTTCCAGCGATAGCTTCCGCAAAAAACATCGCCACGGATGAGAGTGACAACTAACACTAATGATATGCAGAGTAGGCGTTCCCGTGCAAAAACACACGAAAACACCACTTCGCGATATTCTCAACGACCAGCCAGATCTGCGATGCGATCCAAAAATAGGCGATAAGGCGCGTTAGCAGCAGGGATTTAACACCTGCCTTTTACTGGTGTAAAGCAGGACGACAACCTGCAGTATGAAAGGGAGCCCTGCCCAGAGCCACATCTGAAGACCAACACATGTCATGGAGCTACTGATCATGCAGCTCGGAGACCCAAGAGGTCCACAACACCCACCGCCACTACCAACAGGCCCTCCCCAACCCCACCGGACTACCACCGAGGCAGCGAAGAATAAGACAGCTGACCTTCCGAAAACGGCGTGGCCCCTCAGCCACACAATTGCAGAATGTGGGGAGAGGTGGGAACCAAGTATGTGTGAAGGAGGCAAGTCACCCATGAATAAGAATGTACACAATGCCAATTGTGGCGGTGATGTGCTGGACAGACTTCAGTATGCAGAGCACAGACATATCCATGTGGACATATACTGCTGGTGTTTGTAGTGTTGTGGACAGTGGAGGCAACCATGTTACCTCAGGCAGTGGGGAAGACCTCGGTCATGTAGCTGTGTCCCCCCCCCTGTAAGCGTAAGCGGAGTGGGCTTGTCCGGCGTACGCCAGTCCAGTGTAGGAGTGTGAATACATAGGCCAGGGCTCTGGGCGTAGTTCACTTCCGGGATGGCCAACGCGTTTGCCAGGGTGGCGCCCCTCACCCTGCCACGAGTCCGCCGCCGTGACCTCCAGCCTCCTCAGCCGATCGCTGGCTTCCGCGACACAGGCCCCCAGCGCACCCATCGGCACAGCACTGCGGAGTTATGTGTGTGCTGACTACTGCCTTCGGCCTACACTGCGGTCAGCAGGTCCCCCAATTCAAATTGAGTCTTGATTTATTTATGGCGCAGTCCAGTAGGCAACAGACATTGCTTCCAGTGCGGCCCGCCCGGACGACGCATCATCGCAGGCTGCGCACCCGCTGAGCGCTTCAGGTGCCACTAACTCTGTGCAGCTCAAGTCAACGCCACGTGGCTGTGGGCCCTTGCTGACCGCTGCCTCCGGCCTACACTGCGGTCAGCAGGGCTCACACATATCAAATCCAATCCTGACCTGCAAGGACACGCCATCATCGCTGGCTACACACCCGCTGAGCGCTTCAGGTGCCACTAACTCTGTGCAGCTCAAGTCAACGCCACGTGGCTGTGGGCCCTTGCTGACCACTGCATCGGGCCTACACTGCGGTCAGCAGGGCTCACACATATCAAATCCAATCCTGACCTGCAAGGACACGCCATCATCGCTGGCTGCACACCCGCTGAGCGCTTCAGGTGCCACTAACTCTGTGCAGCTCAAGTCAATGCCACGTGGCTGTGGGCCCTTGCTGACCGCTGCCTCCGGCCTACACTGCGCTCAGCAGGTCCCCCAATTCAAATTGAGTCCTGATTTATTGATGGCGCAGTCCAGTAGGCAACAGACATTGCTTCCAGTGCGGCCCGCCCGGACGACGCATCATCGCAGGCTGCGCACCAGCGGAGCACTTCAGGTGCCACTAACTCAGTGCACCACAAGTCATGGACCCTTTATGTTTGAATCTTGTGTGTGTGATTCCAGATCTGGTGCCCCTACCTCAGTGCACTGTAAGTCATGGACCCTTTATGATTGAATCTTGTGTGTGTGATGTCAGATCTGGTGCCCCTACCTCAGTGCACTGCAAGTCATGGACCCTTTATGATTGAATCTTGTGTGTGATCCGATGATCACTGTTCTAGTTGTTGCCAGCACCAACCACTCCCTGAGGGCTGGCTTACACTCACCCCACACCCATCCAGCACAGGCGTCACTGGACATGTGACCCTGGTAATAAAAAGGGGCCGGGCGCACGTGCCAGTAGCCAGTTCCACTATCTATCTAAGTGTGTCCGTGTGGTCATTATGTATGCATGATGGCCCCGGGCCCTACCACATTACATTGTGCTGTGGACAGCGGACGCATCCATGTCACCTCAGGCAGTGGGTAAGACCTTGGACACGTAGCTTTGTCCCCCCCCCCTGTAAGCGTAAGCGGAGTGGGCTGGGCCGGCGTACGCCAGTCCAGTGTAGGGGTGTGAAGACTTTGCCCGGGGCTCTGGGCGTGGTTCAGTTCTGGCCTGGACAAGGAAGTAACTAATGCGTGTGTCACTGTTGTAGTGTCGGCCCACAATCGACAATGTTGCAATGTAGCATGCACCCGGCGTGCGGGCTCGCATGAACGGAGAAATGAAGGAGTGCAAGACCGCTCGGGGTCTTGGCTCATACATGCCAAGTGTTGTGTGTATCTGTATTGCCGCAGCATGAGCCAAATGCCTAGCCTTAATCGCAGCACGAGTTCAGCCAGGCATGAACTCTACATCTGTGTCCGCCCTATCCTTACCAGAGGCCTTCACTCACGTGGCCGCCCACCTTCAACGGCCAACATCACAGTGTCGTTGTCAGGCTTGTGGACATGCGCAGAAAGGCATGACAATGGTGTGCCGTAGGAGTGCAAGTGATGCAACCGCACAGCGCACACAAGTAAATAGGCTCGGGGGGAGGGAGGAGCAGCTGTGAGGCAACGTAACACACAGTGATGCCGCTCATTTGCCACATGCAAGACATGTCAAACATGAATCCCAAAGTCGTACACATCCCACCCCACCCCCAACAAGCCACATCACATTTCCTGAATGCAAGCAGATGACAAACTAACATTAGGGATGAAAGCTCCTTTGTCTGAACTATCAGGCGGAAGCACATCTGACCTCCGACCTCAGAATTGCATGTGCCCGGCACCCCCTGACAGATACCATAGCAGCTGATGACGACTCCCACACTACTCACAGCCCGACGAAAGACCAACGTATACACACCCCACACACAGTAGTCCTTGCTCAAAGTTATCTTGCATCGAATGGCCTTCACACTTATTCCCACACCATCCCAGGCGTATAACCGTTGCACACTAAAACAATTCATTGATCCGAGCTGTGGCATTTCATCCACAGAACTGGCGCAGGTCAGAACAGTGCCGCTTCAACCAGAGCCACTAACGCAATGGCAGAACATCCCGGACACATGCACAACCCCTGTCAGGTGGAACTGTACCGTGCACGTATGCTGCGTTTACTGGGGGCACTGCCATTGGTAGTGCTGCGGATCAGTTACCGGCTAAGATTCCGCCTTGCCAACGTCACCTGCGTTCATCTGTGTTGCATTGTCGATCGTGCATATTCGAGTGGTCCATGGATGTCTGCCTATCCAACAGGACGGTAGCTGAACTGGATTTTGACACGTGTGTGCGCCCCCTGTTGGCCCACGACCAGGAGTGTCACTGTGATACCCGTTTATGGGATGCCTTGATACTTGGCATACATGCTGGCAGCTGGACCTGGGAGATTGCACAACTCCTCATGTGCAGTGACCACACTGAACCGCTCCCCTATTGGGCTGTAGTGCTAATTGGTGAAAGGGGGTGGACGCAGCACATCTGTCGGGACCTGCTAATGTATTGCCTCGCCGTCCTGTTTGATGAAGTCGACAACGACCTCATGTTGGAAATGATAGCCTATGAAGCTGCAATCGCTTTCATGGACGAGTAACTACGTACCTGCAGCCACAACAGATTGGAACCCATTGCACATGTCCCAACACCTTGTTGCATCTTGGAGATCTGGTCACATGTCCCACGACAACAGTGGACATGGCTGCATTCGCCTGGACTCCGAATACATGAGCGGACAACAACGCGGGTTAACACACACCTGTGAAAGGTGAGGCACTCCCCGGGAGTGGACAGCGGCGCTTGACAACGTTCCTCATCCTGACATACTGGTGCATTGGTCTGCATGTTGTGGCACTTATCTTGCCCGTACTGACATGCATATGCTAATAAAGTCTATGCACCTTCACTTGTATTCAACTGTGATGAGTGTTGATTTGAATGACAATGTGTGTCTCACTGCCTATCTGGGTCACGGCCATACATGTGCATTGATAGCATTACCCAGGGAGTACCTTTTTGTGGAATCACTGTCCCTACATTCATCCATACTTTCATACTTCATTGCTCATAGCCATGACACATCTGGGTGAATTAGAATTTGTTATTCGCATTCAGTGGAGTGTTGAAGCTGGACCAGTACAGGGCCATGCAAACCCCACTTTACATTGTTGCCCCGTGGAGGGCCAGCCAGAGTCCTTTAGGGATTGACAAGTTCATCTGAAGAGGAAGACTTCAGTCCGCAGTGTGATTGCTATGTCATTGGTAACCAGACAAAATATGGCAGTCCATGTCGAGGTCCAAGGTGAGTGTCGCTGAGTGTATCGGGGGACAGAGGAAGGTGTTATTCCAGGGCATGATGCAGAGGGCAGAACCAAGCTGAAACAGGCCACATGGCGGAGATGAATGCTACCACTTCATTCTTACCACAAAGCCAGATTCATCATCATCTTCGTTCTCTGATGTGTCAGGTGCCTCACATGTGGGTGATGGTGTTTAGTCTGCATCACTGTGTGTCACTGACACATCAGGGGCCGGAGGTGGAATGTCTGCCGCACTGTGTGGCACTGACACTTCAGGGGGCGGAGATGTGGATGGAGTAGTAGCAGCAGCTTTCATCCGCACCAGGCCTTGTGGCGGCAATGCCATGACGAGGGTCTGCAGGGCATGGAAGATCACAGCTACATCTCGCTGGTGTGCAGCCGTGGCAAACATTCTTTCCGCCTGCATCCGCTCCAAGCTCTCCATCATTCTCCTTATGTGTCCCAACTCCCGGCTGACATTGCTGGAGCCACTCTGACTACACAGTTGTTCTTGGCTCAGAGTCATGACTCCAGCGATGTCAGCCATGGATTGTTGGTGAGCATGGAGCGGACAGTGGGTGTCCGTTAGGGACTGTAAGTGGTCCCTGATGGGACTTAGACACCCACGTATGGCATCTAGTTTGGCTGCCATGAGGTCGAACCCCACCCGCAGCTGATCAGCCATCTTCTCCTGGCACCCTAACACACGGCGTTGGAATGCCATGTGTTGGTCGTGGGGGTCCTGGGAGACAGCCGTGGTGGTGGGTGCTTCCTGCTGTGTGGTCTGTGCAGGGGTGGGGTCTCCTCGATGCAGCTGGGCTGCCCTGCTCCTGGAGGTGGGGTGCCGAAGCTGTCCATGAGCTGTTGGAGGGCGTCGGTGTCGATGTTGGGGAGGTCCTCTTCATCATCAGTGCTGAGTTGTTGGGTCTGCTCTGCAGGAGGTGTTGATTCTCCCTCTGCAATGTGAAGGGGAGATGCAGATTGACATTGTATTCACATGTATGTTCACGCATTGTACAAGTTTACTAACAGACTGCATGACAATGTACATTGTGACTGTTTGTGAGGAGATGCCTATTTGATGCGGGACAGTTGACATTTCTACACCATCAGGGATGTGAGGTTGTACTTGTACATTGTCATCTCACAGTTTCCTGCTATGCCAAATGCGAATGGCCAATTTTCTACACACCAGCGGCAGCAGTTGTGTCCTCTGTTCTGTTGTGAAAGTCTTGCAGTTTGTACCACATTATTGTCAATGTTGAGGTGCTCTGATTCTTATGTGTGTGTGCTGCATTGTGGGTGTGTTGCCCCTTCAGCTCTGATTTGGCTGGCCCTTATCCCTTTCAGGCAGTGTGCCTTTCACTTCTGTGCTTATACAGTGCTGAGATGTTGCAGACTTGGGTAAATTGGGCTCTTGGTTGGAGTTGTGACTCTTGGGCATGGTTTGTCCGCAGATGTGCTATACTTAAATGGGCATGTGTGCCATTGTGCCCATCTCCCCCGCCCCCCAGTCCCTGGTCGTTACTCTGTTGCTGTTGGCTCAGGTCATGTTGTGCAGTGTCCGGTCCCCCAACTCCTGCCACCGTCTTCCCAATGATGACTCGGGTCACCATTTCCTCCATCTCATCCAGCTCCTGGTGTGTCGCTGGACTCCCACCTCCAGTCTGCATTGCTGCTTTCAGGTTGGCTGCGAGTTTCAGCTTGGTTTTGCGCTTCACATCAGTCCAGCGCTTTTTGCAGTCGTCCACTTCCCTTCTCTTCACTCCGACTGCATTCACCTTGGCCAAGATGGACTGCCATATTGTATTTTTAGTTGCCAATGACGCAGTGGAGGTGATGAACAGTTGGTGGTGGTGTTCTATCACCTCCGTAATGAGGATCTGGTTTTTCTGCGTACTGAAACGCGGGTTCCTCTTCTTCTCCTTGCCCTTCCCTGACCCTGAGGTCCCAGGCTGGTCCTCCGTGGGGCGTGTGGGGTTCTGGTTGTCCTCTGTACTTGCTCCGGCTACCTCCATGGTGCTTCGCAGTTGTTTGTGTTTTGTTTGTGTTTTTTGTTGCCGCTTTTATTGTGGTTTTTCCCGCCTGACTTGTGGGACTTGCAGGCCTGGCGCTGCTTATCGCTGTATTTTATATCGCAGTTGGGCCCATCGCAACTTTTTTCACGTTCGGGTTTAGATTTTTATCGCCGTCCCGGTAATTTTATAGCAGACATTTGACGCGTTATCGGGAAACTATTGCATGTTACCGCCGTGTTGAGAATACGACGTTAACACGGAGTTATTTTCCCGCGATATGAAAAATTGCGTTAACCTATTTTGCCGATGATTATCGCACGTTCTTGAGAATATCCCCCAATGTTTGTTAAAGTCTGCTGCTCTTTTTTGCATGTCTGTCACGCCTCCTGCTACTGGATTGGTTAGTTTGAACAGTGGTGCAAGCTTGTTTAAAAACAAAAATTTAAAGACATGCCGCTATGAAAAATGTTAATAAAAAAATGTACATTTATTAGATCTAAGGCGATAAGCTGACATTTAGAACACATAGCAATCGGGATGGGTTAATGCATAGAGGAAGAAAAGCCGACATTTGAAACACAGATGCAAAAACAAACTAAAAAGCATTGGCATATCCAATAGGTCTCACCTTTGGGAACTTAGAAGTGTTTAGCCATGCAGCACATTATCCATTACATTATCTATTAAAGACATTAAAGTTTGTGGTAAATCATCTATGATATACTGGCCCTATTAATAATTAACAAACTTCCCGCATCACCACATGCACCAGAGATTACACTAGTTCAGGAAAAATCAAATTCCGTGTATGAGTCTAAATATCAGGGCAACCCACAATTCAAATCCCTGTCAAAAATGTATAAATCGATTGTGAAGCGGAATAAGCCAGCTACCAAAATGACAGTACATATATAAATTGCTGTCAGCCTTACCGGGGAAATCAATTCACCTCAAGGTCCCCTAACATACTGCCGTCCAACCAACAAGGAGGTAAAGGAGTCAAGATGGTATCTGAAATAGCACTAATCTCAATAAAAATGAAGAACAGACTACCCGTAGGGTGTATCCATATGATAACGAGCTGGTAGGCTCCAATAGGCAGCATTAACCAGTACAGTTTAAAAAATTTAAAATTGTGCATAATATTCATTTATACAAAAATGAAATTAATAACAAAGGAATTACAAAAGTTGTTCGATGTGAAAAACCACACATGCGCAAGCTTGCAACACTTACTCTGATAATCCAGGAAATAAATAGCGCATGCATCACAGCATTGTTCTCACCAAATTGCAGGCTTGGTATATTAACGATCAAACCTTATCAGGCATATGCCACAAGTACATAGGGAAGATGCCAAGCTATGCCATGTCGCCGTTATTTCTGATTATTTACATCAGTCACAATACATCTAAAATAGCGTAGCGCAATGCACGAAACATGAAGTGAACTGGCCAAAAGGCCATTTCCATCGTGAAACGGTAGCACAGGAGCAAACGGTTTACCGTGTCTAATTGCCATCCTTGCCAAGCAATTTGAAGTAATAACAAGCATTTACAATGCAAAAGGTCTCGCATTTACGCGAGTTTAAGCGATTGGCATTGTAAATGACAATGCCTTTTATTTATGTTTTAGAAACGAAAACAAAAATAAAAAGGTATTGTTATTTACAATGTCAATAGCTGAAACTCGCGTAAATGCAAGACCTATTGCATTGCAAATGCTTGTTTGTATCGACAGTGAGGCGTGGAGGGTGGGTACAGCAAGTACGTCTATCCCGGTAGTAGTCAGCGACCGCCAAGCACAGCACCCTACTGCTTGCCCTCAGCAGGATGCCAGGCCCACCTGCACTCTACTCTGGTGATGTGAGAACGTATATGACCTTGTAGCGCGTGAGGCTCTGGGTTGTTTTGCTTCATGTGTTTGTCTAGTACGTTGTCTCATGTGAAAATAAACTGAACTTAGCAGATTCACTAGACTGGCTTCTGTCATTTATGCTCAGCGTTGTATATAACTCACACAGCCCCGAGCTCTGCCTGCCGCTCTACTACTTTATGAACTGCTGCCCAGATCTGGGAGTCACGCCTGGTGTGATCAGTGACACAGAGTGCAGGGAAAATAGAGGCAGAGTAGACCCAGAAGGGAAACGGAGTACAGGCAGCAAAGAGCTGAACCAAAACACAGTTACATCAGGACCACGACTGAGCGATAATAGAACCAAAGCAGAGCACAACTGAGGCAGAACAGAATAAAGACCGGTGTGTAACTGAGTCAGAACGAAGAAGCCAGAACGAAGAAGCCAGAACAGAGCTAGAGCAGAACTAGGGCAGACGACAGAGCCAAAAAAAACAGCACAAGCGCGCGCCTCGCGCAGCATCAGGGGGAGTGGGCCTGCGCGATTCCCTTGCGGGAGCGTGCAGCAAGGCGCGATGATTGTGACCATATGGCGCCACCATATGGCGCCGCGCGCTCCCGCAAGGGAATCGCCAGACGTGCACGCGTTGCCATTGCAAGCAATGCAACGCATGCACGTTTTTGCCCCCAAAGCTGTGCCGATCGCTAAAGGTCTCTCCTATGCGGCGCATGCGTGCTGCGTAGGCGAGACCTAAAAAAGGGTGCCTAAATCATTGTCAATTCAGCTCAAGGAAATAAAGCCCCAGCAGCCAATACAAGCAAAAGGAAGTTAGTGCTCAAAAATGTAAGAAGCTGCTTCAAAACTTCCCCGTACAAAAGATTACAATCCTTACATTGAATGTATCGGTACGTGGCCAACTCCCGCAAAATATGCCGATTCAGTGCTCAAACACCGATAAGCATCTGCAGAAACAAGAATCGAACACACGAGAAGCCATTAAAAACAAATCCACCATTCTATGCAACATTTTACTTGCAAAGCTACCCGCCGCTATGTTCTTGGTTTCATATGTCACTTCCTGGGCACGTAAGAGCTGGTGAACAAAGTGCCACGAATAAACACGGTATGGTAGCGCAAACAGCATTAAGGATGCTTTGGAAATGAATGGACGCTGTCTTGGTACTCATTGAAAGGCGCTGGAGGCAGGCTGACCCCGCCGGGTCTCCCAAGGTTTAAGCGGGGGTTGCGAGGCCATAACTTATTTTCCATCACCCCTCACTAGCTCCTGACCAATCTTTTTTGCAGTTGTCTGCTAGTCATACTGTACCTTAAACGTAGGCACAGAAGTGGATGCCTGCTTTGGGCCCTGGGGGACTACTGAGTGCGCGATGATCGAGAATGTACTCAAGTCGGTCCAAGATTGTCCCCTGGGGGGACTGCTGAGTGCACGTTCCATCGGTGAGTATGAATGCTTTTGAAGTACACAAAAAATGCAATCAGGGAAAACATATAAATCCCTTTTCCAGGCCAATAATGATTTAAATGCCATCTAAAAAAACCTAAACACTGCCTTTTCAAGCCACAAAAATCATTAACCCCACAAAGCCCAGCGTACATGAACGGAGTGTCCGCAAGTTGCTGTTGTGAAAAAAATTGATCTGAAAGTAGCCTTAAATAAATAAATACATACCTTGGCAAAGACGTCAGGGGGAATGGGTAGAAGAAATAGTGCCTGCATCAATGCGGACGGCCACTAATCAAGGGTAATTAATCTGTAGTTAAGCGGTGCTCCTCAACTACAAACGGAAGTGATGTATCAGTGTCCGAACCAATTAGGAGGTAACTAAGAAGGGCGATGCTAGAGTTAACCTATGATAAGCAGCAGTTGGGATCAAAGTCCTTTTGCTGATTACAACACATCTTGCAGACTGTGCACGTGCGCTGACTATGCTCGACCTACAAATTGGCCATATTTTTATGAATTTATAGACACCAAAATGAACAAGATTCACCATAGAGTTCCACTTGAAGGAAAAATAAATTACAGCTTTTTTACTCAACTGATTTAATGATTTGCTTGATCACTCCCATTTCGGCTTACGACAGGAGCACAGTACAGAAACGGCACTTGTCAACGCCACTGAGGAAATCAGGGCTGTGATGGACAGAGGGGGTACAGCCGCCCTGGTTCTCCTCGATTTATCAGCCGCATTCGATACTGTTGACCATAATCTTTTGCAACATCGGCTGGAATCGATAGGGGTCAAGGGAGTGGCATTGACCCTACTGTCCTCCTTTCTGAAGGAAAGGAGATTAACAAGTGACAATGGACAGGTACCAATCAGAGCCATATGTTCTACCATGCGGAGTCCCTCAAGGATCTTCTTTGAGTCCAACTCTTTTTAATGTATATGTCTCGGAACTCGCTTCTTTGATCCGAGAATTTGGCTTCAGCCTGACGTCTTATGCTGACGCCACCCAGATAGTCGTGGCAGCATATAGACAACAAGCCTCACCCACCCTACAGTTTCAGAACTGTATGAGAGAAATAAATAGATGGATGGGAACACATTGTCTTAAGCTCAACTCTGAAAAAACCGAGGTCATAATCTTCGGTAATTTGCAGCCTACATGGGACAATCTTTGGTGGACAGCAGAGATGGGTGAAGCACCTAAACCAGTGCAAAAGCGAAAAATGTAGTAGTGTGGATTGACAACAAATTAGCACTATCACACCAGGCAAACGCTATTGTCTCTGCCTCTCACTTTCTGATAAAGAAACTTAAGAAGATCCTACCATACATCCCTACGGATTCAAGAAAGATGGTGGTAACAGCACTAGTCCAGTTAAAACTGGATTATTGCAATGGACTCTACCTAGGTATGCAGAAGCAATATCAAAAAAAGCTTCAGACGGTTCAAAATACAGCTGCTCGGCTGTTGGGAAATATTCCTAAGTATGATTCAATCTCCAAGGAGATTCGTAGACTCCACTGGCTCCCGGTGGCACAGCAAATTAAATTTAAATCTCTTTGTTTAGCATACAAGGCTCTGAACAACACAGGACCTCTTTCTCTCAGAAATCTCTTTGCCTGGTACCAACCGTCCAGACAGCTGCGCTCTACAAGCGCGAGACTCATGAAAGTGCTCAGAATACGATCTACAGGTTGGGGTGGCCGAAATTTTTCGTACGGCACCGCAAAACTGTGGAACACGCTACCTATTGAGCTTAGCGGGGCTGTCTCCCTCACCATTTTCAGGAAGAAGTTAAAAACATGGCTATTTCAGAATTAGTCACCAGGCTGGGCTTACTGCATTTATAGCGCCAAGACACCTTCGGGTCTTTGCGCGCTCAACAAGTTTCATTAACATTAACTGCAAACAGCAATGGTAAGCACAGAGAAAACTGGAAACTTTTTGAAAACTCTTACCAAACTTTGACAAATTTGTATGCAGTCACTTCCTGGTACTTTAGGAGACCAACTCCGGCATGGAGCAGTTCGGGGGACTAGCAAAGTCCCAAGGAACAGTTACCTTGTAGTAAAAGCAGTCTCCAGTCCAGTTTCAGCGTTAATGGCAACTGGCCATTGACTTCAATGGAGTGGTCCTGATTCAAGGGATGCAGGAGGATGAAGATGCTTAAGGATGCTGCGGTTGTTGTTCCAGGATGGGAGTCTTCCTGGGACCAGCCCTTGGTCGACAAACCCAATGGGGTGACTTTGGCCACAGGTGTTGATGTCCTTCAAAGACCCGATGAAGTCCAGCCAAAAACCATTTGCCACGGGTCTACCTGATGAAACCAGTGGTTCCCTTCTACTGGTGATAACTTTCTTTCTGGGTGACCAAACTGCACTCTGATGACTCTCCCTGATCCAGCATACTTGGGTGCAACTTTTGAGCATCGGGACTTGATCTCCGAGGCTGCACTTCAAGGGAGAGCCATAATCCAGTGATCTGGGCTACCAACTCGCCAAAGCAGGCTTCTCCAGCTTTTGTGGCCCTGATGCTGGAACAGAAAGTCAGGCAACTGACTCTTGGAGTCTCTTCTTCTGTATAGGGCTCGCGGACGCCTTTTCTTCAAGCAGGGAACCACAGGCACTAGCCCAAGGAACAGCAGGTGCAGCTCCTGAGTACTACACACCCACAGGAAATCCAGTCTAACCACTGGTTCTCCTTCTCTGTCCCCAATCCCATCATGTCTAGGTGAACAAAAGGAGCATCCCTTCTTGTGTGTGCTTGTCATTTGCCCATTAAAGGTGGCTTCCCCTTTGAAGCTCGCCTTTCGGGCCCACACTCCCTTTTATTTTGCTTTTCCTTCCAGGAGGAGATAACACCTCCTCCCTTGGCAGTCCCTTTATTCTCCTCCCTGGGGTCATTCACACCTCTCCCCAGGAGGCCAGGAAGCTATCTTGAAAGGCAGTCTTTGTGTGCAACCATAAATGGCATTGGAAATCCTTGGTCAACAAATTGGCAACTTTCTAAAATTGCACTTTACCCACTAGTGACATAAAATTTTATTTAACCATTAAATTGGATTTAATGCACTGATTCTTTTGATACCTTGAAGTACCACCCTTAGTAGTCCTATTCAGAAGTTAGCATGGCTGCAGTGTATGCACGTAACGCTGCACTTACCAATGGGGCTACTAGTCTTTCAACAGTAAAAAAAAAACAAGTGAAGTATTCACTGTTAGGACTTTTAAAACATGAAACTGCAGGTACCCCCTTTTAATATAATGCACCCAGCCTTTACGTCTGAGTAGGCCTGCTTAAGGGATGGCTTACCACATTTAAAAGGAAGGCTTGGATTTTGCCATGGCTTGAGGTGGCAAAGTTGAGTTAGCAGTTTAAAATTGCTCTGCCAGCCAGCAAAGGCAGTCGGGGAGTCATGCTTTTATTTTGTCACACTCGTGGTGGCATGTAGCAATTGGGTGATGCCCATTCCGTATGCCTGGATTATTAGCATTTTGGATCACATGGTTTTGGACTTTTTACTGTGGGTGAGCCTCACTACGGGCGTCTCACCTACGGTAATCACATGGCAAACGGACTGCGCATGTTTACCTCCAGTGTCCGCCTTTAAGATAAGGCTGCTGCGATGCAGCAAGGGTAAGGGGCACTTGGCTGGTTTCACGTGAACATGCACACATGTATGGGCTGCGTGTGGGAGACTACTGTTGTGCACAGCCCAGTAACAGCACACAGGTGGCTTTGTGCAGGGGCGACTCTGCAGGATTATATATTGACCTGGGGTAGGCCGTATAATGTTAGTGTACACTAATAGAGAAAGTCAGTGTGATTTAATGTTTTGTCTGTAGTGACACTTCATATACACATAGGGAGAAACCTACCTTAGAATACAGCTTTGCTTCCCTTTGGACTACAGAGACCAGCTACATATTTAATTGGGGTGTAACCCATGTGAGAAAATCAATTCTGCAAGTTCCAAAAAGATATCTTTGCAATTTATGGGTCATCCAGTACTGTCATATTTCTCTGGCTCAGTTCAGGAACAGAGCCCAAGCCATTTGTCACCCTGCTGTGTCAGGTTAACCACATTTCTTACCAGCAGCAGGAACAAAGGCCTCCTCACACAAAGGGAGCACTTAACTGTGCTTAACCCAGCGTCTGAGGAGGACAGGGGTGGGTCAGCAGAATCTGCATCAATCAATCAGCTGTCACACTGTTCTAGGGATGGGACTGCCTAAGCCCACTAAACAAAGGAGGGAGCCCAGACCCCTGGAGCCCCCACAGGAACGGGCTCCTCATTGAAAATCTAATGAGGAAGGCCCTGGCAGTGAGGAAAGCGAGGGGCGAAGCTGAAGCCCCCAGAGGAGATGTGACTAGTGACTCCTGAATAACGTCATTTTGAACTGTCCCAGCATGCTGTGAAGGAGAGTTGGGACAGGGGTAGAGAGGTGATGTAGCACCTTAGGATTGGCCAGGGGTGCCTGGCTTCTGGAACCTTCCACTCCCCTTTAAAAACTCTTGCACCAGGAGGAGACTTTCTCTTGCCTGGTGAAATTTCCTTTCCGTGCTTCACTACTGGACACTGGGGCCGCAATGGTTAACTGGAAGGAAGAACCCCCTGATGCCCAAAAAGGACCAAGGACTTTGCCCAGTTGACCCCAGGACCACTGGGTCTCCCCAAGGGCCAGTGAGGCTGGCTCCCTTATACCCCTGAGGACCAATTGGGGGAAAGCCCTGGACATCTGCGCCCACACGCCAAGACCCGTGGGAAGGCAGGTGCAGGGAGACAGGAGAACCAGCTCCCTGAGAACTGCACCACTTTGAGGGTGAGGAGGTCTACTGAAACTGCCCCTGGTAGCTAGAGCTCACCACCAATAGTAAAAGGAGCCCATGATTGTCAAAATCGGTCCAACAGGGATTGAGTTATGACGACCTTTTGTCAGCAACAAAGCATGTGGGGATCTGCTACCATTTCTTGATTTACACCCGATGTGGGCCACAGCCCAGGGGTCAGCGTAAGATTGATTTATTTAAATCCTCCAGGGCCCCCTCCTCATCTTTACCTTTGCCCCCAGGGGCCGACGCAAAGAAAGGGGGAGGGCTGCTGTGCTCACCCCAACGATGGTGGGCCGGTCCCATGTGTCCTAGGCCCATGTCTGGGGGGAGCAGAGCGGCCACCAAGATAATAACTCCCTGCCTCCCTGCTACCACAGAAGCACAGAAGACTGCTTGCCAAGCGGGGATCTCGCCGGGACACCCGGGGGTGGGCTCCCCAAGCTGCCCCAAACCAAATAGAGATATGTGGGGTTCCCGGGTAGGACCAGGCATGCCAAAAAAAGAAAAACAAAACAAAAGGAAAAGTTACTCAGCTCTCACCGGCACAGCGGAAGAGCTGCTACTCAAAAAGTCACTGCTCCCGGAGGAGCACCCCATAATACCCTGCAAAGCTTTGTCAGTTGCTTCGTAGTGGCCCCAGGATGGCAAGGGTACTGCCAACGTACTAAAGGGAGCATGGAGGGGGGGGGGGGTTTGCAGGATTGCAGCAGTTCCCCTTTAAATAATTTTTAATCATGCCTGATCCTATGTTTGCAGGCCATAAAAACCATGCCCCTCTGGATTTTCACAAATGTTTTAAAGCACTCCCAAGGTTGGACCTTTGGCTCTACAGCTAAGAGTGCAGCACCCTCTAGGGGCTGATGGTATGGTTGCAATTATTGTGGCCTGAAAATTTATAAAAATGATACATGTACTCAAACGCCCTCTAGGGGCTAAGTCTATGGGTGCATGTAAAAATGTGATAAAAATGTGACACCCTCTAGGGCAGAGTTCTTCAATCTGTGGGCTCCACCCTAAAATCTTACCTTTGTTCGTCTCACTGTCACGCCTTGCAAGTCTTCACCCATTTCAAATGGGGTTTCTTTTTCTTGTAGAACTCTGGTAACAGAGGGTTGGAGGGGGGAGGGAGAGTAAATTGACGAGGCACTACGTGCCCGTGCTTTTGTTATGTTAAGAGCAGACGCATTAACCGTCCCAGGAGGGGGTTAATTCGTATAGCTGAAATGCTTCAGCTGCAGTGGGAGGCAGGAAGTCTCTCTCCTCTGCTAAAACCGAAAGCAAACGAACAGACAGTCCTGTTCCTTTGCGTTCTATTTCATAGCAGAGGAGACTCCTTGTCTCCCACTGCAGCTGAAGCATTTCAGCTCTACGAATTAATGACGGTGCTTAATTTGTAAAATAAAAAAGTGCCGGTGCTAACGTTTTCTCAAAACAACGGGGTCATTGCAATCAAAGGTCGAGGTGGTGAATACTAAGGCTGCGTTGTCTTGATTTCACCTCATGCCTCTCGCATTCACCACCAGAACTCCCTGCCCCTTTACCTCACACTTTCACATTCATTCTCCTCCTTTTTCTCCCTTTGTCACTATCTTTCCGTTTTTCTCTTCCTCCTTCTGTTCCCTTTTGTATTTTCTCTCTTTCTTGGGATCAAATTATGTTAAGAAAAATAAGTGCTAGTACCTAAAATAAGTGTTGGTGGGTCTACCGGCAAACACTGGCTTGAAATAAAGACTGCAATACTTTAAATGGGACAGAACTGGTAATTCGCTATAAAACCTTATATATTCAAGTGCGAAGTGCCTGCCCTGTTCAAAAGCAAGCAATACTTTTAATGAACCGATTTTCAATATATCAGGCACTGTTCAGCAGAAGTACACCAGTGCTTATTCATGTATAAATTAGTAGCGTAAATCAGGTGTCAAGTGTGAGGATCGCTGATGATGGCGAGCATGAGAGAGAAAGGGAAAGAGCAACTAAGTGAGATAGAACAGAAAAGAGAGGAACGGAATACGAGGCAGAGTGTGATAGAGATCAAATGAAGGAGAGAATTAGAGAGAGAGATGTCTCTGTTTTCCTATGCAGCGTGAAATGACAAAACGTGCTGTAGCAACCGCTATGTAAAAGCAAAATAACAGCAATGCACTCTCTAATTTCATGCCCTGAAGGTACTAATTCAATAATTCACATTTGCATTGTTAGTATGCTGAGCTATATAGAGTAGTTATTTAATAATAATGTTATTAACCATTCAGAGGCAATTTAGGTTGTGCCACGCAACATACAGTGGCCCATAGTAACATCAATACTATAGAACACAAAAGGTCTGGACTAGATATCCAGAGTTGTGTCTTAGCTGCCACGCACTTGGAGGTGTTAGGAATTACAAATACTCGGTTATGCAGGCATGAATCTTGGCTCACGCTCTCACAGCCGCAACACTCACTGGGACTCAAAAGATGAGAACAACACTCTGCGCCGAGTCAGAGAGGTAATTATATCATGAATGCCATATGTGATGTGCAGACACGTGTAGACCCGGCCCTGATAAGTAAGCGCCGGAGCTAAGCACCGGAAAGCACCGGCACAAATTAAGCACTGATTAATGGATGGTGTACAGTATAACCAATGAGACGTTGAAACAAATAAAATATGCACAAAGAAACACTGGAACAAATATAATAAACATTAATATGTACTTATTGTCTGTGTGACTAAAAAAGTGGGATTTTTGAACTATAAATAGGTGCCTATAGTCAGTGTAGCTAAAAAGGAAGGATCATCTGTGGCATCAACTCGAGCATGGGTAGGGGAGAAAAGGAAGGAGTCATTGAGTTAAGAATGTTCTTAAAGTCGCACAATACAGAGCACATGGGGAGCTAAATCCAGTATGGATGTTTTCTGGAAAAACTTTATGGGTTTTATATACTCAGGGTGGGCTCAACTTGAGCTATATAGATAAAGCAAAATCATGAGTTGCTTCCAGGTTTGGGGGTTGTACGTCTTCAGAAAACTAAATGGCTGCTTCAAGTCCTGTCTGTGAAAGGGGACCAACATTTTAAAGCAGGAGTTTCAAAGTTGATGCTGACCATTCCAGACTTTAACTTCTCTGTAGGAATGTTTGCAAGTTACACTGCAGCTGAAATGAGTCTGTTCCTTGTTTTCAGTTTTAGCAGAAGAGACGTCCGGCCTCCCACTGCAGCTGAAGCATTTCAGCTTTACGAATTTAACCCCATCCTGGGAGGGTTAGGTCTTCCCAGAAAGGAGACAACGTTTTTTTTTAAATTACACAAGCAGACGCACAACGCCCACCGGGCTAAAAGGGCTTCAAGTTGCCAAAAGAAGAATGCCAGCCATGTGTTTAAACAGCCTGCAAATTGCTTGTCTTGACACTAAATAGGGTTATAAATAAAAATTTATGTATTCATTAGTAATATGACTTTTCTGTCTTTGTTCCCTTTTATTATCAGTCATGGATCATTCAAGCTGCCCTAGAACATAATTAAAAGTGCTTTCTATTTATATTTGCTGTACGAAGTACGCACAGACAAGTGCTGACAATACAGCTTTAGGTGACTGCTTATATTTGTACGGCCTGGGACATCAAAATAATGAGCTGGCAACACTAATCATAAAACTGGAAGTTTGTTGCAAGATCAGCACATTTATTTCCTCCACCCTCGATCCCTGGTTAATGCCATAATAGCAATAGTTTAACATATCTGAAACCCTACGCTGCCGTCAATCCCATGCTAAGTTACTTCAAGTGTCTGAGAATGCAACTTGCATTCAGACAACTCGCTCCTCATTCTCGCCCTTCACTTTCACGCTCACCCTGCACTCACAGCGATCACATTGCACTCACACTGATCCCCATGCACTCACACCATTCACCCGCTCACCCTGCACTCACAGTGATCACTCTGCACTCACAATGCACTTGCTCTGTTCACCCTGTACCTCACCCTGCAGTCATACAAGCACACTACTCAACCTGCACTCATGTGGCACTTCACTCAACTGTCCCCTCACTGCTTAATCTGCAGTCTCACTCAAATAAGCCCATCACTAACCATCCATTCATTCGTCCCACTCTGCACTTACATCCGCACCCAAATTCATATGGTCACCTCACGCACCCTGCAGCCACTCCTCTTACTCTACTCTCAAACTGTCGCATGGCTCACCGTGCACTCACATGGGCCCTTCTGCCACCCACACAGCGCAGAGGTTTAAATAAGGTTGAACATTATTTGCCGGATATGGCCCAGGATATGCACGTGGCGGTCGATTATGTAGTGTACCAGATTCCAGAAAATTCTGTCAGGTGGTGGGGGGCCCAACATCTAAAAAAATTCAGCTGGGGGGCTCAACTTCCAAAAGTTTGAAGACCTCTGCTCTAGGGACTGCTTTTAATATTGCATTTTTATGGTTGGAAAGTTTATAAAAAATACACAGGCACATGTTTTGCTCATTTTAAATGCTTTATTAGCATAATAATATTGACAGTGTTTACTGATCAAAGTGCATATGATTTATTCACATTAATAAGTGCATTTACACATGATTATTATTACTGATGATTGCATTTATGTTCGAAATGATGTCTTTAACATGTAGTTTGTTGATCATGACCCTTTTACCAAGCTATTAGACTTACCTTATACGTTTGAGTGACCTCTTTAGGGGGTCAAAGGTGATTATGTGTTGTCATCTATGGTATTTTCCATCTGCCGATGTACATATTTGTAAATTACTGCGTAGTATTTAGTAGTGTGTATAATAAATGCACTTCTCCTTGTTCTAAAGGAAATGTACTGACTGGTCAACCATTTATTGTGTGTTGTGATTGCATGCCTGTAAGCAGTGATTACTAGCCTACACCACCTTCCCTGAGTAGGCCTTGGACTGCTCTGCTGCTCTGCCCTGAGAGAGTCAGACTCTACAACCGGGTGCTTGGTTCCTAGTAAGGGGGGACCTATTACTTGTGCAGGCCACACAACTAATAACCCAATTTCCTGCATGGCACAACTAGTGCTGCAGTTCACGAGAGACACTTCAACTTACAGGCTGTACGTACCTCTGGAATCATATACTAAGGACTTACAAGTAAGTTAAGTTATGCCAGGTGGAGAAAAGCCAATTAATCATACACTCATGATTCAGAGCACATGCACTGATTCCTGATTAGCAGAGCTCGGAGCATTACAGAGTCATTACACCAGTGTCTGGTAGTCAAAATGAGAGCAAAAAGCAGAGGTGAACCTGCAAAAAGCCTGTACCCTTACAGCAGCCTTTAAAAACATGTCTCAGGAATGCCACTGCAGCCTGTAGTGCACTGTTGAACTGCCATTTTGAGCTGGCAAAATAACCCCTTTGAAAATCCTGAACAACAGTAGCAAAATATAACTCCTGATCCCGGTGCACAGCTTTAAATAGGGATTGTCCCACTTAATAATTCAATTTTTTTTTCAATTTATAGCGAAAATGATCAAGTACTCCGGCATATTAGTGATGCTTAATTTATTAATCTTGCTTTTTGCACACGTGAGCTGCTTATGCATTTCATTGTTTCTCATGTCCCAGATATGCTCATCCGAGCCTTTTTCTGAGCACGTCAAAACACATAAATACATCCTTGGTAGCGAGTCACATTATACCCAATGCATTTCGGATTGTAAAAAAATCCTTCTTCAGGGGTTCACTACAATAAAAGGATATTGCAATTAAAACGAGGCTACAAACCCCATGATAAACAGCAAATGTATTACAACAAACACATTACATTGCCCTGCTTGTTATCAACGCTTTCCCGCTAAAACACCGTGCATGATGTTACCACACCTCTACTTGGACAACAGCCTAACTTACACTTCAGTTTTTAAACACCTCGGTTATGAAACAATCTCCCTTGTTACGTTGCATCCCTACATAAATTCTTAAGCCTCCTTCATGTTACCCGATAATTTATGTCCCTGTTCTTAGCTCCATTAACTCATACCTTTCAAGACTTCTTGCCACATCTCTCCTTTTCTCAAAACATTTCACTGCATCAAGCAGTGCTGCACAATGCTTCGTCACACCCCTCTGTTATAAATCATGTGACATCACCCCTCCTTTGCAATTAAACTGTTCACCACCTGTCCTGAATCATCAATCACGAAGTTTACGCTCGTAACTCCATCACCCACAATGCACCACTATTTACTTAACCAAAACGTGGTGATACCTGCTGTCTTGCCCACACCCCGTGTTTCCCCGAGCATACAAGTGCTTAGCCCCGCCCACCCTTGTGATGTTAACAGTTACGTTGTAACACAGATGTTCAAATGCATTTAAGCAATGTCATTTTGTTGAAAAATAACCCCTTTGCCAGACTTAAACTTTCCTTTTCAATACATATGTGTCCCTTGTGGTAATCCCTAAAGGCTCATAGGGCAGGGTGCATTGGATTTCTAAAGTAGTGCATGTGTATTTAAGTTTTACATGCCCTGGCAGTGAAATACTCCTAAAGTCATTTTTTCACTGTTGTAAGGCATATTTCTCCCATTGACTGGCACAGGGTCAAGACTGATTTGCATATGGCTGGGTTCAAACTGGAATGGCATGGAGAGCAAAAAAATGATGGATTTAGGCCCAGATCTCTGTACTGGGGTGAATGTATGACATTGTTCTGCATTCTGTCCATCAACTGTTGTTTTTGCATTTGTCACCCCGAGTGGGACGGGTATGCCCAGACGTGGGTCCCGTGCTCTCCATGCCACTGGAATCAAGCTATCCTGGCTGAAGAGGGGTGAAACCCCGAAACCGGTCCAAGGATGCTTGTTTCCAGTCCAGGGAGGACCTGGCTTGGCAGTTCGGGCTGGACTGTTCCCATGAGGCACAGGGTCAAGACTGATTTGCATATGGCTGGGTTCAAACTGGAATGGCATGGAGAGCAAAAAAACGATGGATTTAGGCCCAGATCTCTGTACTGGGGTGAATGTATGACATTGTTCTGCATTCTGTCCATCAACTGTTGTTTTTGCACTGGGTTACCTTACTACATTTAATAAGTGAAAACTTTGGATTGGGAGCAGATAGAAATCTGCTGTGTACATTCAAATGAATTGCAATTTAAAATCCTTTTTAATGGTGAAGTCAGATTTTAAGTCATAATTCGCAAAATGCCATTTTTAGAAAGTTGTCCTTTCCTTGTACTAGCCATTTGTGCCTTCTGCCTGTATCTTGGGTTACATGGCTGTGAACGGCTCTGCTGTTGGGGTTTGTGTACTCCCCCTAGACAGTGACACAAAGGGGACTAGCTGTGGGCAGGATGGGCCATCCTGCCAGGGCGGCTGGAGGCAGAGCTGTGCCCTGCCCCACTTGCACTTCAAAGGGCTTGCCTCCAGAGTTCCTGTAAGGAATCTGACATCTGTCTTTTGTCACTCCAGACTTCCTGGACCCATGACAAGGGAAGGGGTGTACTTTCCAGAGCCAGATGTGGGGGTAGGATAGGGTGTTCCACACACGCAAAGGCTTGCACCTGGTATAAATATTGCACCTCAAGAGCCTTTTTTCAGAAGACTCCTGGACATATGCACAATGCAGAAGAAGGACTGCCCTGCCACTTGAGGACTGCCTTACTGTCTGAGAAGGAAGACTGGACCTGTTTACCTTCATCTAAGGCTAATCTGAGTGACTCCAAGGTTGGCTGACCTCCTATTTGAGCTACAATGACATAACTCCAGAGGCCTCCCTGCAACTGCCCAGTGGATCTGCTCCACCTGGATATGCATCTGGACCTGGCTGAACCCTGCTTTCCTCTACTGGAGTGAGTTCATGATTCCCAAGAGGTGACCCCTAGGTCCTGGATCCTTGGCTGGCATCAAGGAGCTCCTCCCAAGAAGAGAAAGTGAAATCCTGAAGTTTGGGCTCTTCGCGAACGCGAATGGGCCACGTCACACTGAGACTCTGCTGCCCGCGACAACCGCCAATGTGAAGCTCAAGTTAGGACCTGCTCTTCATGCTACAGCAACCACCAGTGATGACTGCCAACAAGGGAACTGAAAGTTGCGCTGCAGCAATGACCGCCAATGCAAATCTCCAGCAAGAACCATCCACGATGCCTTACTGGCTCTTCAAGCTGCAGCAACGACTGACCACATTGCCCAGACTGCTCTTTGCGTTACAGCGATGACTATCTGCGATGCTCTCCCTGCTCCTTGTGGCCTCCTACACCGTGAAAGGAACACTTTGCACCAGACTTTGAGAAGTTAACTCTTTCAGCAGGACTAACCTGGTCTCTGTGTCCGACCCACACTCCATCGCTGTTGGCATGAACTTGTGTCTTTCCCCCAGTCTAATACGACCAGATAACCATGAGTGGCATTTTGTGCTTTTAGACGCTATATAGTCCTACTCCTTTGAAATTGCATATCTCCAGTTCTATTGATTACATTTTTGTTGCTCTGTTATCATTTTATTTACTAAAATGTACTCTATTTTACTTGATTGGGATTTGGATTTTTCTGGTGTTGTGTTTTTACTTTATTATTGCTTGTGTGCTGCATAAACACTTTACACATTGCCTTTAAAATAAGCCTCACTGCTTTGTGCCAAGCTACCAGATTGTTCAGCACAGGTTATTCTAGTGACTTTTGTGGTTCACATTGACAAGGATTGTGGTTGTTATACGCTGAAGTAATTGGAGTAATTTCAGTAACTACACATTATTCTTGATTATGATGTGAAATTACCAAAATTGCCAGCTTCAGTAGTTAACAGTAATTTGGGGCAATTGTCCTGTAGCATTTAGTGCTATTTTCTTGGCACAAAATACACCCCCTGCCTTTGGATGTGAGGGTGCATTTTGCACTAAGAAAATGGTGCTAAATGCTCGATTATGCTTCTCAAGTAATTACATATAATTACAAGCAATTTTGCAGTAATTACGAGTAGTAACGCTAGAGAGATTTAACCTAGTCTCACCCTTATACGTTACCTTCTCAAAGTTTAAAGAGTTTCGTTCACGGTGGAGGAGGCTGTGAAGACCAGGGAGAGCGATGCGGATGGTCATCACTATTGCGCCAACAGCAGACCTGGCATCGCAGATTGTTGTCACTGTAGTGCAAAGATCCAGTCGGGCATCGCAGACGGTCATTGTGGGAGCTTCACATTGGCGGTCACCACGGGCTCTCGCTGGTGTAGTACCTAGTGCAGATCTTTCCTTGCCAGTTACTGTAGCGCAAATAGTACAGTTTACCGGAGCTTCCCATTGGCGGTCATTGCGGGCGCAGAGCCTCGGCTTGAACGGGCCTGTTTGCGTTCGCAAAGAGCCCAAACTTCAGAATGTTGCCTTTTTGCACAGGAAGATCTCAACTGATGCCAGCCAAGGGCCCAGGACCTGGGGATGTACCACTTGGGGATCAGGAACTCACTGCAGCAGAGGCCAGCAGGGCCAAGGCAGGTCCAGATGCATGTTTATGCAGGTCCAGCACAGCAAGCCAGCTGGGCAGTTGCAGAAGGACCTATGGAGCTTGTTGTATCCCTATAGCTCAGACAGGAGGTCAGCCAACAGACCCTTGGAGTCACTCACATAGCCTGGAATGAAGGGAGAAAGTCCAGTCTTTCTTCTCATAGAGCAGAGCAGCCCTCAAGCAGCAGGGCAGCCCTCTGGGTAACAAGGCAGGCCTCAGGCAGAAGGGCAGTGAGTGATTTGGGGAACAAGACAGGCCTCAAGCAGCAGGGCACTCCTCTGGGGAACAAGGCAGGCCTCAGACAGAAGGGCAGTGAGTGATCTAGGAACAAGACAGGCCTCAAGCAGCAGGGCTATCTTCTATGGAACAAGGCAATCCTTCTTCTGTAATGTCTACAAGTCCAGGAGTGCATTGAAGAGTGGCTCCTAAAGTCCAGCATTTATACCTGTTGCCAGCCTTTGAAGTGGGGGGATTCCCTAACTATCTCCACATTTGGTTCTGAAAAGTTCTCTCTTTCCCCTGTCAGGGCTCCAAGAAGTTTGGGGTGACAAAAGACTAGTGTCAGGTTTGTTTGTGTGTGCATGAAGCAAAGCCCTTTGAAATGTAAGTTGTGATGGGTATAGCTCTGCCCTCAACCATCCTGGCAGGATGGCCCATCCTGTCCACACCTATTCCTAATTTCTGTCACTGTCTGGAAAGAATACACAAACACCAACAGCAGAGTCATTCACATTCATGAGACCCAGAGCCAGGATCTTGGCAGGAGTCACAAATGGTTAGGACAAGAAAATGCCATCTTTCTAAAGGTGGTATTTTCAGAATATTGACTTAAAATGTGACTTTACCATTAAAATGGATTTAAAATTACAATTCATTTGAGTTTAAACAGCACATCTCTACCTGCTCCCAATTAAAAGTTATGACTTATTAAATGTGTTAGAAATGGGATCTCTGGTTGGCTAAGGCTTGCGCCAAAGGCAGGCAGAGACCACCACTCTAGTCAGGGCAAGGGAATTACAAGCCGAAGATAACCCCTGCTCACCCCCTTGGTAGCTTGGCACGAGCAGTCAGGCCTATCCCGGATGCAATGTGTAAAGCGTTTGCACAACCCACACACAGCAACAACATACTAGGCACACCACAAAAGGAACTCCACACAAGGTTATATCAAAAATAGCCTTTGTATTACCATAAACACATTAGAATAGTAATCACATAATATACACTGTGCCAACTGGCACTAGGCAATATTTACAGGGATTATATACACCTGACAGGGCCAATTGGGCCAATGTCAGAACCATCACAAAGTGAACTTAGTAAATGTAGAACATATCATAAACGTAGAACACAACCAGTAATTACTGGCAAACACTGTACTCAGCATCATCCTGCAACATAAATCATATTATGCACAGTATCACATTTAGGCGTGAAATACATTCTGCGCCAACCTCCTAAGTATAACTCACATTAGGGGCATAACCTCACAAGCATAAACCACAATATGCAAAACCTCATAACATAAACACAGTAGAGGCATAAATCACGGTGCATAACTCACAGGACATGAATCACATTTCCTAGCACCACATAAATCACATTAGGGCCTGGTGCCCTACAAACCTAACAGTCCCCCCTGGCCAACTGGCCTTCTCAAAGGGGCTCAAATACCCTATGTCCAAATGTCAGGGCGGCTGCCAATGCAGCAGTATCCACATGTGCAATTGCGCTGGGGCAGAGGAGTGTACTTCACTCCTGTCTCACTGAAAATGCCCCCAAAGAACTAATGGCCTAACGTTGAAGCTGCCGCTAATTGCCGTGCAGCTGTGATGCAATGAAGGCCTTGCACCACTGTGCCCTCTGGATCCCCCACTGGGGCTCCCTCAACAAATGGGCCCCCACGTTGCAGTTGCCCGCTACGGCGGCGCAACTGAGGTAAATACATCTGGAGGCCTTGGCACGACTGTGCCTCTCCTGTCCCACTCAGGGACTCTCCAACAAAAATGCGGCCAAATGAGCACCGGCAATGTGCCCCAATCGGCACCGCCGTGCCCTTGACTGCCCACACACATTGCAGCTGCCCACGCTGGTGCGGCGCAGCTGGGAATAAATAAAGAGCAGGTACGGGCACCTTGGCGCCCTCTGGACCCCCACTGGGGCCATAGAAACAAATACGCCCACGTTGCAGCTGCCCGCTATGGCGGCGCAGCTGTGACACTATCCATGAAGGGGGGGGCCCGGCACCACTGTGCCCTCTGGACCCCCACGGGCTCTAAAACAAATATGCCAACATCGTTGGGGCGGCCCGCTCTCTTGCGGGACCGCCCAGACCCTAGAACTGGCACTGTGCCTCGAACGGCACAAACTCCGGACCAGGGAGAAGCCTCACTCACCCGAGTAACTTGGAGGCTCCGTCTCTTCTCTTCGCTGGTCACTCGGCGGCGCCAGGCACCGACAATGTGCCTCGTGGGTCCCGCCATCCTGGGAGCCTCTCTCCTCATCTCTCCTGACATCGCGGGGCTCTCCCTCGCTCATGGGAGCCCCGCCTGGCCGCAGGTTTTACTCCGGCCGCGGTCTCATTGGCGGCCTTGGCCACCTCGCTTCACTTCACCCGAGCCCCCTCCTGGGACCCGGGACTTCGATGTGGAGCCCGCGAGGCTCCGGACTTCCGGCTTCCGGGTCACGCTGCTGCAGCCGGTGGCTCCTTTCCTTTGGCCGCAATGCGGGGTGGGCACCCGCTCGAATAATAAAACATGAAGCGGGGTGGGCCCCCCGCTCCAAAAATAAGAGCACAAGCAGGGTGGGCACCCGCCATTTTTAAGTAACCATAAAGCGGGGTGGGCTCCCGCTCAGAAACACGCAATTTGCGGGGTGGGCTCCCGCTCTGCAGGCAACACCTGGGAATCCCCACGCTGGGATTCCCTCCTCCAGACTCCTCAACAGCGCGCTGCAAAGCACGCACACTTCTCCTGCCAAAGGGGTAGGAATATTAAAATAAAAGCGCTCGCAGGGCGCTGACATCCAGAATCCAGCATTTTCTAATCCTAGAGGACCTGGGAACTAAAGATACAAGCGCTCCCAGGGCGCAAGAGCCTTCCAGGGCCCAGGGAGGCCAGCACACAGGGCCCTCCAGCCGGGAGGCAAGCCCCCATGGCGGTTCCTCCTGGGCCCCAGCAGCAGCACGCCCCAGCACGGTCAGGAACAGCACCCCATCATAGAACTGACCAATTTCATGGTTTCACAGCCCCAACATTTATACCAAGCATTCCTTTGTCTGTAGTGCAGGGCATGCGGGAACCAGATGCAACTGGTTCAGGGGGGAATTGGAGCACTTTGTTTTCCAAGCTCCTTTTCCCCTTTGTCAGGTGGGGGCTAGGTGATCAGACACACCACAGGGGGCGGAGCCAGCATTGTGCAGGCTGGGCACAGTCCTATTCAGGGTCAGGGGATTACTCCTCCCACTACTCCTACTGCAGATGTCCCATTCAGCCTAGCGCCGACTCACTCTGCCCCTCCTGGAGCCACACACACCTCTCAGCCCCTGTCACTCACAAGCCAGACATGCAATTCACATCAGCCAGGCAGACACATAGCACACAGAAAAGCCAACTTCTAAAAGTGGCATTTCTCCCATAGTCATAATAAATCTGCGCACACCATTGCGCAGCATTTATTCTCACAATTTCATACATACTAAACTCGACCACGCTGCTCCTCCCATTCCAGGAATTACCACTGACATACTTAATCAGGGAATCCCCCATGCATTCCTATGGGAGGGCAGGCCAATCTCACCAATGTAACACAGAGAGCGCACGCACTTTACACTGGACCACAGTGCTAAAGTGCCCAGAGGCCTAAAACCACCAACACCATGTCAGAGAAAAGGCAAAAAGTTTAGGGGTGACCCTGCACAAAGGGCCAAGTCCAACACAACCCCCTTCCAGCCAAAACGCAGGGTAGACCACTCACTACCTTGATGGGCTTCCCTGCTTCGGGCGATAGAACATGGACGCAGTCCCGCACTGCAGGGACACCCTCCGGTTCTACGCCACTCTGAACCCATGTGGTTCCCTCTGAAAAAACTCTCAGGACCAACTAGGCTACCCCACTGGTACTCCCTAGCTGTCCACGGCCAGGCCCAGGCCCTAGGCCATCCAGATGTCGCTGGTCCTTGCCAATCCACAGAGTGGGGGGCAGTAACCCCTGGCACATAATAGCCATTCTCCACTATTCCTCTCAGTGTAGTTCCAAACTGCCAATGATTCTACAACCTAGGGTCTGCACCCTCAGGCTGACCAGAGGTCACGGGTGAAGCGTCTCCTCACCCTACCTCCCTTCTGAGGTTCCGCACTCTCCCAGGAGAAGCACCCCCAGAACTCAACTCTCCCACCAGTTCAGGACCTCTCTCCATCAACTGGTCTACCACCTGGGATCTAAACTCTCCGGCCGCACCGGGGTCAGAGGCGAGGACTCCCTCTGCACCACCTTCCAGAGCCCTATACCCTCCCAACTGGAGTGGTACCCCTAGAAGGCAAACCGGTCAGGACACTGATTACAGTTGCCCTTCCGTCCAGGACAGGAAACACCTGAACCTGGCTCCCCAACCCAGGGACGGTACCCTTTGGTTGGACAATTGCCCGGCGAACCAGAACTTCCTGGGGAGTACATATACCCTCCTCTGAGGGTGACACATAACTAATGTGTCGTGTGACAGTCTGCCTGGCGCAGAGCTCACGACCTCCTGTCCATCTGACAGTGCGTGAAGATGCCCCAGGACAGAAGTGGCGTCACCATGGTCAATCACTGGTGACTCAGCCCTTCTGGCTGGCCCCTGACCCAATGGTTCTTCCACTGGAGACTCTTTCCCCCTCTCACCCCTCAATCTAGACTTCTGCACCCTCCACTTAGGAGTGGCACTGCCAGACACCAGAACTGATGGAGGCCTGATTACAGACACTCCCAGCTCACCTAACACTGGGAGATCCCCCTCGAAGAACGGTCCAACAGGACAGACTAGGTTCCCTACCTGGTGTTCCCTCTAAGAACCATCCAGTACTGGAGACTGAGGTGTGGGCACTTCGGGACACAGCCCAATCTCACTCCTTCTCCTGCGAGACAGGATGTGAATCCCTACAACCTCCTCACTATAAGGTTACCTAGCTGGGCTACTCTGAACCACTTCCACCACTCTGGGTTGGAAGATACCTGCACCATTCCTCTAGTATCACTCCCCAATGCAAGCTCCCTAGAATCAAGGAACTCACACTCTCCAACAGGGGTTGGCGCGGCTCCGGAAAACAATTACGGGGCGTGTTCTTTCTGACAAAACGGATTGAACAGCCCTTTAACACCATTTACCGTGCTAACCAATCACCCAAACGTCCAGTGCACCAGAACACTCATCCACATACTCTCCCCCAAGACTGGTGAGACAGCATCTTACTGCCCCTGAATCTCAACCTGTCCCCCTCTTAACTGGGAACCAGGTACCATACTCTGGGAACTGGGAATGGGACTTGCTGCACTGGACTTCATATTGCTGCCACCACTGAATCCCACCCTTACTGGGGATTCCAGAAAACTAAAACTGCACTTAGGGGGTAACCTACCCTCCCGAGCTAGTTACTCCTTGCCAATTAAGTTACCACTGTAGGCCAACCCTAGAAATAGCAGACAGCACAGGGGCAGTACAACTCCTTTAGCTTCAGGCCAACCCAAGAAATAGCAGTCTGCACAAGGGCAGTATAAAACTCCTCCAGATTCTCTGGTTTCTTTCCTTGGCAGGACCCCCAACTCATAGTGCAATAAAACACATTTCAAAGAAATGATACTTGAAACAAACTCAGAAACAATAATCCGCAAACATGTGACTATCTAAATGCAGAGCTTGTAGTGCAACCAGTTGTCGCTGCGGTACTGTGCAAACGCAAGTCCTATCCTCACCGCTGACAACCAATGTTAGAAATGGGATCTCTGGTTGACTAAGGCTTACGCCAAAGGCAGGCAGAGACCACCACTCTAGTCAGGGCAAGGGAGTTACACGCCGAAGATAACCCCTGCTCACCCCCTTGGTAGCTTGGCACGAGCAGTCAGGCCTATCCCGGAGGCAATGTGTAAAGAGTTTGCGCAACCCACACACAGCAACAACATACTAGGCACACCACAAAAGGAACTCCACACAAGGTTATATCAAAAATAGCCTTTGTATTACCATAAACACATTAGAATAGTAATCACATAATAGACACTGTGCCAACTGGCACTAGGCAATATTTACAGGGGATTATATACACCTGACAGGGCCAATTGGGCCAAAGTCAGAACCATCACAAAGTGAACTTAGTAAATGTAGAACATATCATAAACGTAGAACACAACCAGTAATTACTGGCAAACACTGTACTCAGCATCATCCTGCAACATAAATCATATTATGCACAGTATCACATTTAGGCGTGAAATACATTCTGCGCCATCCTCCTAAGTATAACTCACATTAGGGGCATAACCTCACAAGCATAAACCACAATATGCAAAACCTCATAACATAAACACAGTAGAGGCATAAATCACGGTGCATAACTCACAGGACATGAATCACATTTCCTAGCACCACATAAATCACATTAGGGCCTGGTGCCCTACAAACCTAACAGTCCCCCCTGGCCAACTGGCCTTCTCAAAGGGGCTCAAATGCCCTATGTCCAAATGTCAGGGCGGCTGCCAATGCAGCAGTATCCACATGTGGAATTGCGCTGGGGCAGAGGAGTGTACTTCACTCCTGTCTCACTGAAAATGCCCCCAAAGAACTAATGGCCTAAACGTTGCAGCTGCCGCTAATTGCCGTGCAGCTGTGATGCAATGAAGGCCTTGCACCACTGTACCCTCTGGATCCCCCACTGGGGCTCTCTCAACAAATGGGCCCCCACGTTGCAGTTGCCCGCTACGGCGGCGCAACTGAGGTAAATACATCAGGAGGCCTTGGCACAACTGTGCCTCTCCTGTCCCACTCAGGGACTCTCCAACAAAAATGCGGCCAAATGAGCACCGGCACTGTGCCCCGATCGGCACCGCCGTGCCCTTGGACTGCCCACACACATTGCAGCTGCCCACGCTGGTGCGGCGCAGCTGGCAATAAATAAAGAGCAGGTACGGGCACCTTGGCGCCCTCTGGACCCCCACTGGGGCCATAGAAACAAATACGCCCACGTTGCAGCTGCCCGCTGTGGCGGCGCAGCTGTGACACTATCCATGAAGGTGGGGGGGCCCGGCACCACTGTGCCCTTTGGACCCCCACGGGCTCTAAAACAAATATGCCAACATCATTGGGGCGGCCCGCTCTCTTGCGGGACCGCCCAGACCCTAGAACTGGCACTGTGCCTCGAACGGCACAAACTCCGGACCAGGGAGAAGCCTCACTCACCCGAGTAACTTGGAGGCTCCATCTCTTCTCTTCGCTGGTCACTCAGCGGCCCCAGGCACCGACAATGTGCCTCGGTGGGTCCCGCCATCCTGGGAGCCTCTCTCCTCATCTCTCCTGACATCGCGGGGCTCTCCCTCGCTCATGGGAGCCCCGCCTGGCCGCAGGTTTTCACTCCGGCCGCGCTCTCATTGGCGGCCTCGGCCGCCTCGCTTCACTTCACCCGAGCCCCCTCCTGGGACCCGGGACTTCGATGTGGAGCCCGCGAGGCTCTGGACTTCCGGCTTCCGGGTCGCGCTGCTGCGGCCGGTGGCTCCTTTCCTTTGGCCGCAATGCGGGGTGGGCACCCGCTCGAATAATAAAACATGAAGCGGGGTGGGCCCCCCGCTCCAAAAATAAGAGCACAAGCAGGGTGGGCACCCGCCATTTTTAAGTAACCATAAAGCGGGGTGGGCTCCCGCTCAGAAACACGCAATTTGCGGGGTGGGCTCCCGCTCTGCAGGCAACACAGGGGAATCCCCACGCTGGGATTCCCTCCTCCAGACTCCTCAACAGCGCGCTGCAAAGCACCCACACTTCTCCTGCCAAAGGGGTAGGAATATTAAAATAAAAGCGCTCGCAGGGAGCTGACATCCAGAATCCAGCATTTTCTAATCCTCAAGGCCCTGGGAACTAAAGATACAAGCGCTCCCAGGGCACAAGAGCCTTCCAGGGGCACAGCTGGGCCCAGGGAGGCCAGCACACAGGGCCCTCCAGCCGGGAGGCAAGCCCCCATGGTGGTTCCTCCTGGGCCCCAGCAGCAGCACGCCCCAGCACGGTCAGGAGCAGCACCCCATCATAGAACTGACCAATTTCATGGTGTCACAGCCCCAACGTTTATACCAAGCATTCCTTTGTCTGTAGTGCAGGGCATGGGGGAACCAGATGCAACTGGTTCAGGGGGGAATTGGAGCACTTTGTTTTCCAAGCTCCTTTTCCCCTTTGTCAGGTGGGGGCTAGGTGATCAGACACACCACAGGGGGCGGAGCCAGCATTGTGCAGGCTAGGCACAGTCCTATTCAGGGTCAGGGGATTACTCCTCCCACTACTCCTACTACAGATGTCCCATTCAGCCTAGCGCCGACTCACTCTGCCCCTCCTGGAGCCACACACACCTCTCAGCCCCTGTCACTCACAAGCCAGACATGCAATTCACATCAGCCAGGCAGACACATAGCACACAGAAATGCCAACTTCTAAAAGTGGCATTTCTCCCATAGTCATAATAAATCTGCGCACACCATTGCGCAGCATTTATTCTCACAATTTCATACATACTAAACTCGACCACGCTGCTCCTCCCATTTCAGGAATTACCACTGACATACTTAATCAGGGAATCCCCCATGCATTCCTATGGGAGGGCAGGCCAATCTCACCAATGTAACACAGAGAGCGCACGCACTTTACACTGGACCACAGTGCTAAAGTGCCCAGAGGCCTAAAACCACCAACACCATGTCAGAGAAAAGGCAAAAAGTTTAGGGGTGACCCTGCACAAAGGGCCAAGTCCAACAAAATGTAATAAGGTAACCCCATGTTAGTCAATAGGAGAGATTGGCCTTACAGTGAAAAATTACTTTAGGAGTTTTTTACTACTAGAACATGTAAAACATAAACCTACATATCCTACTTTTTAAATACAAAGCACCCTGCCCTGTGACCCTTATGGCCTGCCTTAGGGTGACTTATATGTATTAAAAGGTATTTGACCCATGCTCCATCGACCTGAACTTGTGACTTTCTCCCGATCTAACAGGCCCAGATGACCAACAGTGGCGCTTTGTGCTTTTAGGTGCTACATTTACTTTAAAAATTTGAAATTGCATATCTCAAGATCTACTGATTAGTTTTTTGAAGTACTGTTATCATTTTATTTATTACCATTTCCTCTGTTTTTCTAAATTCATTAGGAGTTTAGCCTGACTACTTTGTGCCAAACTACTAGAGAGCTAAGCACAGGTCAATTTAGTGACTTTTGTGGCTAACCCTGACGAGGATTACCTTATTTACCTTATTTGGGCTTCCAACCTCGTCAACCAATTACCCAATTTCATACACTGATGTAGAAACTTCACAATTCATTGTGCCCATGTTTTGGGAAGCTTCTGCTTGGAGCCATCATCATTACTCTGCGCTGTGAGAGCCATCACCTTGTACAAACGATGTGCCTGCACTGCAGCCAGAAACTGACATTTGGAAAGGAACCACCTCCAACACGTTCCAAGGCTTTAGGCAGTGAATCAACATCCCCTGTCTTGAAAGTAAGTATAAAAGTGGGACCCACACCATCCCACTATGTTATAGTTTCAGTTTCAATTCTTCATGACCAAGGAAGGGAGTCTTCCACAGAATAATCAAAGAGGGCTGGTGGTAGCATGAGAGTCTCAGAAGTTGGGGGACTTCACCTCAAATCTGCACAAAGTGCTGGAGAGGCTGTGGGACTCCCTAGAGCCCAGAATCTTTCCTACCTGCTCAGAGAGTTCCTGTCTGCTCAGGATGAGAATCCCAACAATGTTCCCAGCACGTGAAGAACTGAAAGGAAGACGAAACGGTGTTCATGAAAATGAGTTTATTCGTCCATCAGCACCGAGCCTCAGGCGGTAACTGCCGATATTGGAACCCCACACTACATTCCAAGATTGCCACAGCATTCCAATTCTCGAGACATGAGGATTGGAATGAGAGCATACAAGTCCCCATCATATCCCCTTCCCTTCCAAAATGCCCACAAGAAATAATGAGTAAAATTCTTATCTGCAACCAGATACAGAAATGACTTCCAAACACGATATACAAGTATATATGTTCAATATATGTGCAGCTCAAGGGGCGGAACTGCAGACTAATCTTAGCAAATCTAGTGATGAGGGGAGGCAATCCCTAATTCCCATACAGCAAAAAACCGCAGTGAACATAAAAACTTGAAGGTATTGTCTTGGAATTTAGAGTGTGTGAAGTCCAATCTTAATAGTGAGGAATGGGGGAATTTCATTGATACTTTTGATATATGCCTCCTTCAGGAGACATGGTCCACTGAGACGGTCCATCACGTGGGCTTCTCGAATATTAGCATTGAAGCATCTCCCTCACCAGCAGGCCTCACAGCAGGGGGTCTCGTATTTGGGCTAAAATACACTTAAGTAGTTCTATTAAAATATTAGACACCAGATCCAAAGATTTACTGGATATTAGATTTAAAAGTACCAAGGGGGACCAGTATATTCTCCTGGTGAACATTTATAATAGATTCACCACACAGAAACGGGTTTCTCCCACTATTATAGCCCTTGATGATTTTATGGAACGGGTTGAGGTCAATAGCTACTTGTTAATGGCAGGAGACTTGAACACCACTTATGAACCCTTAGAAGTGATGTCAAATCTCACCAAGGAGGAGGATGAGGAAAGGGGGATTCCTAAACTGAGCCTCACTGGATGTGTTAGAAACACAAAAGTATTGTTCCAAGTAGCTTCCTTTAGCCTCAAGTACAGTCTTCGAGCCTGTAATGGATGCGCAATTTCTGAAAAAGACCCTAGACACACTTTTCAAAGGGCTAATTATAGAACTAGAAAATACTTTTTTATTCAATATACTTACAGGTTTGTTTTAAGAATAGAATTGAATATACTTCTTTGGCACCATTTGATTGATATGAGGGTAACCGAAAGGTTTGACAATGATCACAATTCCCTGATATTTGAATTGGAATCTATGATTTTCTGAGTCAAAGTTTTAATGCAATTTTAAAGGGAGCAGAGGTTCCTGATTCTTGCCTGGGAGCGGAGGTAGTGCCAGTGTTCAAGGAGGGTGACAAAAGTGATCCAGCAAATTTCAGGCCTATCAGCCTAACTGACATGCCTCAGAAATTATTTTGCAGGCAATTGTTAGAGAGGGATCAAGCCTGGATGAGTGAGGTACAGATTTTATCACCATGACAGGCTGGGTTTCAGAGGGAACATGAGCACCATCGACCAATTATTAAAAGAATATTTATATGTAGTGTTTGTGGACTTTCGTGCCACATTTGATCTCATTCCCAGAGAAAGAATGTGGCTAGTATTTGAGCAGATGGAGGTCCTGAGCCACTTATTACAAACCATAATAAGGCTCCATATGATTAACTTCGCCCAAGCTAGATAAGGGAGGGAGGAAGAACTGACAAAACGTATCAGGGTGAACAGAGGGCTGCGATGTATTAGCACCAACTCTGTTCACCCTATATATTAACAGGCTGATTGAGACTCTAGCTGACTGCCAGGGCTATCCCCCTAAGATTGCAGAACATAAGGTCTCGCCATTGCTATCTGCCGATGACACGTATCCAGGAACCCTATGGGGCTACAAAATTTACTTGACCGGTTTCTAGCCGCATGTAGGAAATACGGGCAGGAAGTCAACGTAGCCAAAACAAAATTTATGACGTTCAACTCACATAGGTCATTTAGATGCAAGGTCAAATTTGGGGATACCTTTTTGGAGCAAATAAAGCAATTAGATTACTTGGGGGTCAGGTTCTCAAATACACTTTCATGGACCCCGCAAATCTCCAAGAGTCTGCCATCACTACAATTTGTAAGCACTGCATATCTAAAAAATGTAAAACTTTAGACCTGTTTTCCCGGCAATTGAAATCCATCAGGCAAAGGGTATTGGTGCAGCGCTTTATGCCGCAGAGATATGGGCCTTGAATAATGTAGGGGCCCTTGAAAAAACTGAGAACACTTCATGAAATTAGTCCTCGAACTTCCTTAGAATACACCGTTAACCCCTATCCTTTTGGATCTAGGTCTAAAAACCATAGTGCACATGGCCACATTTAGACCTCTAGCTTATGGGATCAAAGTATGGACGAATAACTCACCAATTCTCCAGAGACAGTCATTTTGTGATGTAATCACACTTAATACCAATGAGAGTATACCCTGGTTGAAATATGTAAAGAAGTGTTTAATCAGACTGGGATTAAGCTGAGCTTTGGTCCAATCCAGAACACATACAGATAAACACCTTACTGAGCCTTTAAAAAAAGTTACTGGAATCATATCAATGGTCTATGGTTGAGTCATAATTCTGTCGGGGAGTTAACAGGGAGGTTCCTGGATTTTAAAGATAATAGGAAATGTGAGGAATTTTTAAGCCGAATTGAACCACAGCACGCAAAAACATTGTACTTGGAATTCCAGTATAGTATCCTTCCAGCAATTGGGTTCTGCAGCAGATGGAATGGCTGTGACACATCACCAACTTGCCATCTTGCCTGACATTCTCAGAAACAATTGAAAATTTTATTTTATTTTGTCCCAGGTATACTGATAATAGGAGGACTTAGATAATCCCGATCTGTCACAATTTATATATGAGATTCTTGAAGGATACTATTAGAATCCTTAAAAGTGATAGTACAGAGTGGTTAGTTTTCACAATATCTAGTTATCTGTTATATGCTTGGGGGATGAGATGTAAGAACAGGAAATAATCTGTTAGGACATGTATCTCATTCGCTTGTCGAAATGAACTGTATTTTTACTATTTTAATTGTGGAGTTTTTATGTTTTCCTTTAAATACGTGATGTTCACCCACATGAGAACAAGAATTTCAGTAAAGATTGCTGTTAAAAATCTATGCACAATCACTTTTGGTATTACAATGTAATTGACTATCTAATCTTTATCATAGCAGCCTTAGAGTGATATCACTCTAAGGCTGCTATGATAAAGATAAAGTGTGGTCAATAACTAATGCAACAGCACTGTAGGCAATTAAAATTTTAATGTAATTTTATTGTTGCTATTTATGGAGTGTTTTATTTGGAGAGCATTTAGCGTATAGGGCATCTCCTCAATTTGAAGAGGTTGGCAAATTTAAACTAGCGAGCTGTTAAAATCATATTCATTGTTGGGGCGTGGCCGAGCCAGCGACCAAGATGGCCGCCTGACTCTGAGGCTCCGGAGCCGCCGCTCGCGTGAATCCTCCCGCCGCACCTCCAGGGGCGACTGAGGAGTTCGAAAACGCAGGAGGCGGCGATGTGGATGAGCGGCGGCGAAATGGGCTGCCCGTGGGGCTGATTAATGGCCGCAGTGACGAGATACGACCAGCGCTCTCTCGGGCCTGGCACGGCCCTCGGAGGCCACGAGACGACAGGGGTCTCGGGTGAGCCTGAGGGCGGGGCCCGGAGAGTGCAGCGGTTGCCGACGAGTTGATCCTGCGGCACGATTAAACAACGGAACACGATGGCGCCCAACTGGAGGAGTGTGCATGCTGCTCCTGAAGTTTATGGGGCCCACAAGTGAGTGCGCATGTTGATGGGGCATATATGGCTAGAGGCGCCTGGCGATTAAATTATACTGGAGCTCGACTGCATAATACCCTCGGTGATGAGAAGCCATGTCAGGCCCTTATCAATGTCCGCTTGTTCAGATGTGGGAGGAGGGGCGCCACGGATGACTGCAGCAATAATCACATAAATCACGCACACTGAGAGCCTCTGTGCATCCTCCCTTCTAAATACCCGGCGATATTAATGGGCCCCTCTGCACTGAGCTACTAAGCGACATATCTTTGACGTGTACCCCCCCTGGGCGCGTGAACGCTGGTGTGCACCCTAGGAGAGGCTGATCTTTTTTTTACACACAGGGTTCGTGCCAACAAAATACATAACAACACCCTACCATCAAGAAATCTCGGCTCACTATTTAACACGCCAGGCTAAGAGTGGCCAGGCACGATGGGGCGAACGGATCCCAAGCAGCGTCAGCTGAATTTCGATGCTGCAGGACTCCCAGATGTGAGGAGACTGAGAGCCCCTCTGAGGCCAAAACACAGCAGCTGGATGGCACTGCCACAATTATGGCTGAACTGAGGGCCGGGTTCCAGGCTATAGACGCTCGCCTTTATACTCTCACCACCTTATTGGATGACATTCACGGGTGCTTAGAAACCAAAGACACCCGCATTGGGGAGGCTGAGCAACAAATTTCTGCTTTGGAAGGCTCACAACTCAATGTTCATAAATGACTAGAGAGAACTGAGAACCTACTTAAGATGCTGGCTGCCAAGGCAGAGGATTTGGAGGCGCGCTCACGCCGCAACAATATCCGCATTGCGGGCATGGCCGAATCTACGAATACCGGCCCCATGGCTAAATTTGTAGAGACCATCCTGGCGGATATCTTTGGAAAAGAGGCCTTTTCAAGTACATTTGCAGTGGAGAGGGCGCACCGAACTTTGGGGTCACGCCCGGTACCAGGAGCACCTCCGAGACTGATAATAGCCAGAATCCTCAATTATCAAGACCGGGATGCGGTGCTGCAAATGGCCCGCGAACGAGGCTCGCTCACTCATCAGCGGTCAGACATAGCCATCTTCCCAGACTTTACACCAATGGTGCAAGAAGCGCGACACAAGTATGCAGACATCATTGCACCTTGCAAAAGGCAAATATCAAATATGCAATGCTGTATCCGGCTCGCCTTCGTATCCAGATAGGCAGGAAAGCTCATATCTTTGAAACACCTGATGACGCTGCGAAATTCTGGAGACAGCATCAAGGCGCGAAGAAGCTTCAGAAGCATGGAGAAAGCAAAGAATCCGGCTCCCAACAAATAGTCACTGGCCCTTGGTTTCTGTATTGCTGCGATTGTCTTCGCACCCAGCGGGCCACAGACGAGAACTATGTGCCGTAGCCGTAGCTGAAACGATGGCACGATGCGAACAATCCATGAGTCATGAACACATTATGATCGCTTATACAAAAACGATCTTTATCAGTCGCACAACTGTTTTACATGAGGAGGAACTGAACTTACTTATCTTGTTTGCCTTTCATAGACGACTCCTTAGGAGTGTTGCCTAACCCCCTTAGGAAGTTGTCCTACTGCTTACCCTTCCCTCCCCCCCTTTTTTTTCTTTCTGCAAGGTTTCCAATGGGATTCACCGGGTGCTTTTTTGTGTGTACCCGATGTGGGCGGGGGGCGGCGGGATAAACGTTCTTGGGTATTAGTAGTTCTGTTCATCTTTGGTACAGAGTAATGTTTCCTTGCTTAGATGATCGTAAAAATGTCACATATTTGCAATATGCTATGGGTCAAGACACCTCGGTTACATGACTTCTCCAAATACGCGCAACGCAGGCTTGCATTTCAAATGCCTATCTTGCAATGTTAGAGGAATTTCAAACCCCAGAAAAGGACGTCAAGTCTTAGCTTATATGTCCAGGCATGCTATCCAACTAGCTTTCCTACAAGAGACACACTACGCACCATTCCCAGTGCACAGATTTGCATCAACATGTGGCAATAACCGCTTCTTTGCCAGTTATAGTATATACTCCCATGGAGTGTGCATTCTAATCTATCGTTCGCTCCCTTTTCTAGCCAAAGAAGTGGTGACAGATGAGGAGTGCAGGTGCATTTTGGTGTCAGGCACACTGGGTGGAGAACCACTCCTATTAATTAATATATATGCAGCAAACGTAGATACGGCAGACTTCTTCCCTAAAATTGCTATGCATATCGCACGACTAAATGTTGACAACATACTTATGGGGGGACGACTTTAACCTTACTCTAAATCCCACAGCAGATACAACAGGACTGGGACATATTACGAAGCCACATGCGATGCAGGGCCTCACCTCGCTACTAGACTCCGCACTGTTGACAGAAACTTGGCGTGCTCGACACCCAACTGACCAAAACTATTCCTTCTATTCAGCCCCACATGGTTCCTGGTCGCGAATAGACCATTGGTCCCTTACACCTCGATTCCTGCTGGCTGTCCGGACAATTGATTATTTACCTCGCACGCTATCAGACCACTCTCCGGTTCTTCTTACGATGGAACTGTCCACGATACCGCAACCACACAACCTGTGGAGAGTCCCTGCTGAAGCCCTGCTCGACTCGGTTTTCCATGCTGAAGTGGGGGAGGCCATTAGGGAATTCTTTTGGTTAAATGAGGGTATAGTGACTCTACAATCTACACTGTGGCATGCCTTTAAGGCTTATATGAGAGGGGTATGTATATCCAAGCATGCCGGGGTGCTACGTTCCATACAAAGAGACTTAGAGGTTGTGGAAGGGAAACTTAGAGATATAGATACAACTGTGCAGGCAGCCGCTTCCTCCCGGACACTACATGACCAAGCGACATTACTGACCGAATTCACTGATCTAGCGAGCCGTGAAGTAAAATATTTGGGCAGGTACGCTAAGGCTCAAACATACAGCGAGGGGGAGAGACCCGGCAGAACACTCGCTAGATTACTCCGCCCACAATATCAATCAGCATATATTACGCACCTAGATATGGACAATGATGTCACGTTGACCCAGGGGAACGAAGCCACTGCTGCCTTTCTCTCTTACTACACTCACTTATATACAATGCGCAAGCTCCCTATGGGACAGGCTCTTGCAGATTATCTACAGGAAGTGGCCATGGTATGGATAGAGAAGGGGCAATGCGATTTTTTGGCTGCCCCAATAGATGAGGATGAAATCAAACAAGCGATCAGGGTCCTAGCCAGCAATCGAGCCCCGGGCTCGGACAGCCTAACGGGAGAATTTTACAAAGCCTATCAGAATGAACTAGCCCCCCATCTGCTGGAAGTATATGATGAGGCCCTGCAGAGGGGTTCTCTCTCTCACTCTATGCGGGAAGCCATAGTCACACTCCTGCTGAAGCCTGGTAAAACACCCCGCAGCTGCACATCCTACAGGCCACTATCCCTACTTAACCATGACTACAAAATCTTGGCCAAGATTCTAGCTACCCGCCTATCATTATTAGTTGATACAATCATATGCCCCTTTCAGGTGGGCTTTATCCCCGGCCGCTCCACTGCAGTCAATCTACGTCCCATATTTGCTGTTATGAATCTGCTGGAGCCCACCCTTCCAGTGGTTGCAGTCTTACTCGATGCTGAGAAAGCATTCGACTCTTTGGAATGGCCTTTTCTATATGCTGTATTACAAAAGCTGGGAATTCCAGTTGGGTTTCTCAATTTAATTCGACTCCTATATGCCGCTCCAGTTGCCCGTCTGAAATTGAATGGTAAGATAACCTCTCAATTTCCCCTGATGCGAGGCACCAGGCAGGGGTGCCCCCCTCTCGCCCCTATTATTTATTATAGCTATGGACCCCCTGGCAAGACACATCCAGGAAAGGTATCTCCATCATGGACTACAGTTCCATACGGGCCCTCTCGTGGCCTCATTCTATACTGATGACGTGATGCTGTTCGTGCGGGAGCCAGCCACTAACCTGTCCCCATTGCTACGCAAGCTACTCCATTTCGGAGTGTACTCAGGGCTTGTTATCAACTGGGCCAAATCAGAGGTCTTCCCACTGACTCCGGCCCCCACCCAGGTTGATGTGAGTTCCCGCTACAATGGTGTACTGACCCCCTGAAATATCTTAGTGTTTTTCTGCATTGTAGCGCACCGGAGGTGATTCGCCTCAATTATGAGCCAGCGATTGACCATCTAACAACACAAGTTGAACGGTGGATCAAGCTCCCTCTTTCTATGGCAGGTAGAATTGCTATTATGAAAATGGTGGTACTTCCACGTTTTTTATATCCTTTTTAAACATTCCCATTGTACTCACCACGAAATTTTTCGATACACTACGGACTTTACTTATTCGACTCATATGGGCGGGCAAACAGCCACGCATAGGTTGAGGTACCCTAGTCATGCCATATGAACGAGGGGGATTTGGAGTCCCTGATTTTTATTTATATTATCTAGTCGCACAAATCCACTTCACATATTATTTGTATCACCCATGCCCGTCTCTAGTATTTAAAACCAGAACGATCCCAGATATACCCGAACCTATTACCAGCCATACTGCCACAGGGCCTACCTCGAAGCCCCACTGAAATCCAGACATTACCCACCGCTTGCTGGGCATGGTCAAAATTACGACGATATCTACAAACAGAATTCCTATATTCTGCACATATACCACTAGCTGATAACCCCTGGCTACCCCCCACAACAGAAACCCTTACTAAGCATGCGCTGGCCGGACTCGGGTTACAAAATGTGGGATATTTTTTAAGGATTCGCGACTACGCGCTACGGGGGAACTCACCCCCCATGGAGACATATCTTACATGGACAGATTCCTCCTACACAGGGTCCGCTGCTCCCTGGTAGGGGCGCTTCCAGACACGGCGATGGAACCAGATGATTTGCCCCCACTCACATTAGTCATAACTGCACCGGACGGGGCACATTTGGTATCACGATTATATCATTTATCCCTGGCTCTCCGCCCTGCAGTCGGAGCAAAAGCACATATAGCCTGGGAGCAAGATCTAGGTCTACCATTAACTGATAAGGTGTGGTCTTGTTGGAGTGAACAAACACTTTATGTGTCAAATAATCACCTCCATAAACTATTACACTTTAAGTACTTACACCGGGCATACATCATGCCATACCTTTTAGCCAAAATGGATCCTAACGCCTCGCGTGCGTGTGCCAGGTGTGCTGCTGCTAGTGCTGATTTGCTGCACCTGGCTTGGACTTGCGGGCCCATTCTGGCATATTGGGGGGAGGTTTTCCAACACTTATCCGTAATGATTGAGCATACATTACACCCTGCACCATTGATGGCACTGCTGGGATATGTACAGCCCCTGAAGAAAGGTATAAGGCAGTTTGCCGCAATTGCCCTACTGATCGCGAAACGTCAAGTTTCCCTGCATTGGGGCAGAACACAAACACCGACAGTGAAGGCCTGGCTTCGAGACCTGGTTTATTGCGATACTACGAGTGAAATATATGCCACATTATAGCCACCAACCTCGCGCCCACAAGACATTTGGCAGCCACTAAAAAATTATTTACAGACATACCCCCTGGAAAGTGACTGACGCTCCCACAGAGTTAATGGGGTATGGGCCTCGACCTGCACACTAATAAGGAGGCTGAGGTGCGGCAGGATACCCTCTTTTTTTAATGATACTACCCGGGAAGGAAGAAGTGAGCGAGATACACTGACAATGCAAAAGGGTTCACTTTTGACTCCAGATGAAATTAATATGTGATGCATGCTGCCTGATCGGGGATATATGCAACCACCCTCCATTCATGGTGTCTAACGGTAAAAAGAAGTTATTAGAATATAATATATCTCAAATACAAGGAGAAATGTGACACTGATTGTTTGGATGAGCTATCTCACTGAAATGATGGTCATTGATATGAGAGAAACACTCTGGGGGATATTCACAAGGACTTATCTCCGATTTATCCCCACCTTAATTCATCAAAAGTGGAGATAGATTTAACACCCCATTCACAAGCGGGTGCAAACTGCAGACATCGCCAGTATTCCCGAGAGAACTGCCGTAAAATTTATCTCCACGGTGGACACCACCAACTAACCCTAATGAGATGCAGAGTAGGCGTTCCCGTGCAAAAACACACGAAAAAACCACAACACCACTTTCACAACGAATTGCCAGATCTGCGATGCGAACCAAAAACAGGCGATAAGCCGCGGTAGCACCAGGGAATTAACACCTGCCTTTTGCTGGTGTTGAGCAGGACGACTACCTGCAGCATGAAAGGGAGCCCAGGCCAGAGCCACATCTGAAGACCCACAGATGCCATGGAGACAATGATCATGCAGCTCGGAGACCCATGAGGGCCACAACACCCACCGCCACAACCCCCAGGCCCCCCAACCCCCCGGACAAACAGATACCGTGCACGACACAAGAGCCACAAAAAGCGCATGACGTCGCACAATGACAAACAGAAACACACATGTTGAGATGGAAGAACGAGAAACAGTCACTCATCATTGAAGTAACAACCAAAAACTTTATTAAAATACAACACAAAACACCAATGCTTAAGACTCCTGTCGGGTCCGTCCGGGACAATCCTGATTTCACGGCCTGGAAAATAAAGCCCAAAATAAGAACGTGTGTCATGCGCATATCAAAGGAGCGAGACACAGAGAAATAGAGAAGGAAGGAAAGGCAGAGCGAGAAAGAGAGAGAGAAAGAAAGAAAGGGAAAGGGGGAGAGGGAGAGAGAATGAAAGGAAGGGAGAGTGAAAGTGAAATGAAGAGATAGAAAGAGAGAGAGAGAGAGAAGGAAGGACACTGCCGCCCCCGCGCACCCAGGCACCACTGTTCACCTGCTGCCACCGGTGTGTCTCTAAACAAGTGTCGGGATACACTGCAAGCCACCAGGTCTGCAACCTGCAACCGAGGCAAGAGTCAATCATGTCAGAGTCCATCCCACTGCACACGGCAACAACGCCTGTCCGCCCCTGCGCACACATGCAGCCGCACCCTACCCCCTCCCGCCAGCCTGCGCTGGCTGTCCGCCCTTGCGCACCCAGGCCCCACTGCTCACCTTTCGCCGACGGTGTGTCCACCAGTGGGCACACCACGTGCCCGTGCAAGCTCCAGACCCCGATCCCGCCACCATGGCATGCTCCACATCATGCAGACCCGCACCGCGGACCAGCAGGTCCCACACATGACGCTGAGTCCTGAGGCATCAATGGCAGAGACCACATCAGTGCACACGTCATCATCGCAGTCTGCACACCCGCTCAGCAATTTCGGTGCCACTAACCCTGTGCAACCCCAGTCAGCACCACGTGGTGGTAGGCCTGTGATGGCCGCAAGGCTTTGGGTGCCACAAACCTTGTGCAACCCGAGTCAGCGCCACGTGGTGGTAGGCCTGTGACGGCCGCAAGGCTTCGGGTGCCACTAACCCTGTGCGCAACAAGTCATGGGCCCTTTATGATTGAGAACCGTGGAGCGTCTGTCATCCAGTCATCTCTGGCAGTGGGGAATGTGACGTTGCCGGCCCCTCATATACTCGGGGTCACATGGCCTGTAACGCCTGCGCCGGATGGGTGTGGTGTGTGTGCAAACCTGCCCTCAGGGAGTGGCCGCGACATGCTGACAACTAGACCAGTGACCTGCAGACCACTAGCGTGTAGACCTGCGACATGTGGTTATGTGGCCTCGCCTCGGAGCGTAAGCGGAGTGGTCTGTCCTGGCGTACGCCGGATCAGCGCAGGGCTTGCAACAACGACTCGGGGGCTCTGGGCGTGGTGCAGTCCATGTCCGGACAAGGAAGTGACTAATGCGTGTGTCCCTGTTGTGGTGTCTACGGCACCCGCAATGCAATCGGCAACGTCGCACACTGTGACTGGAATCCCACTAGATGAGCATCATTGACGTTAGGGGGAATCACTGACCCTACATTCATCCACACATTCATACTTGAATGATGAAAGACATGACACAGCAGTGCGTTCCTGAATGTTTATTGCACATCCAGTGGAGTTCAGCAGCTGGAGCAGTACAGGGCCATGCCAACCCCACTTCACAATGTGGGCCCGTGGAGGGCCAGCCAGAGTCCATCGGGGAATGACAAGGACAGAGGATGAGGAAGAGTACAGTCCGCAGTCTGGTCGCTGTGTCATTGGTCACCAAACAGGATATGGAAGTCCATGTCGTGGTCCAAGGTGAGTGCCGCAGAGTGTATCGGGGGTCAGTGGTAGGTCATAGGGCCATGTGTGGCACCAAGGAGCAACAGGCCAGGTGGCGGACATGAATGCTAGTGCCTCCTTCTGAACTCAAGCCCATCCACGTCCTCGTCCTCGGATGTGTGCTCTGCCCCACCTGTGGGTGGTGCTGTTCTGGCTGCGGCACTGTGTGCCACTGACACATCAGGGGCTGGAGGTGTATTGCCTGTTGCTCTGTGTGGCAGTGACACATCAGGTGCTGGAGGTGGAATGTCTGCTGCACTGTGGGGCACGGACACACCAGGGGGCGGAGATGTGGATGGTGTAGGGGCAGCAGCATTCATCCGCGCCACGCCTTGTAGCAGCAATGCCATGATGAGGACATGCAGGGCCTGGTAGATCCCAGCTACATTTCGCTGATGTGCAGCGGTGGCTGCCATCCTTTCCGCCTCCATCCGTACCATGTCCTCCATGAGCCTCGGCATGCGTGCCATCTCCTGGCTGAGATCGCTGGAGCCACCCTGAGCAGACAGGTGCTCTTGTCTCCGAGTCATGACTCCAGCAATGTCAGCCAGGGCTCGTTGGAGACCATGGAGTGACGTGTGGGTGTCCGTTAGGGACTGGAGGTGGTCCCTGATGGGACTCAGACACCCATGGATGGCGTCGAGTTTGGTAGCCATGAGGTCGAACCCCACCCGCACCTGCTCAGCCATCTCCCTCTGGACCTCCAACACACGGCGCTGGAAGGCCATGGGTTGTTCGGGGGGGTCTTGGGAGACAGCCGGGGTTGTGGGTGCCTCCTGCTGGGTGGTTTGTGGAGTGGGTGGGGCCTCCTCGATGCAGCTGGGCTGCCCTGGTCCTGGAGGTGATTGGCGGATGAGCTCAATGATGTCTTGGAGGGCTTGTGTGTCGATGCTGGTGGTGTCCTCCTCGTCATCAGTGAAGAGTGGCTGGGACTGCTCTGCAGGTGGCGTTGACGGTGCCCCTGCAATGTGAAGGGGAGATGCTGTGTTACAATGTGTCCTCATGTATGTGGCCGCATGGTACATGTTGACATTCAGACAGCATGGCAATGTACATTGTGACAGTGTGTAGATTAGGGCCATGATCCAGAGTGATTGTGGGTGTGCACTGTGCTCTGCTTGATTGTGCATGTGTGCCATTGTGGCCATCTCCCCCGTCCCCCCAGTACCTGGTGGTTACTCACCCTGTTGCCGTTGTGTTGTGTCATGTCGAGCAGTGTCCGGTGCCCCGACTCCTGCCACGGTCTCCACACTGATGACTGTCGACACCAGCTCCTCCATGTCATCCAGCTCCAGCTGTGGCGCTGGGCTCCCACCTCCAGTCTGCATTGCTGCCTTCTGGTTGGCTGCGAGTTTCTCCTTGGTCTTGTGCTTGATGTCATTCCATTGCCTCTTGACCTCGTCCATTGACCTCTTGTGCTCTCCGACGGCATTCACCTTGTCCACGATGGACCGCATAATCCATTTTTGGTGCCCAATGACACATTGGAGGCGACAAACAGTTGTTGATGGTGTTCTATCACCTCCGTGACCAGGATTCGATTCTCCTGTGGACTGTACTTCGTCTTCCTCTTCTTCTTGTCCTTGCCCTTCCCTGTCACCGTGGTCCCGGGCTGGTCGTCCGGGGTACTTGTGGGGTTGCGCTCGTCCTCTGCGCCTGCAACGGCTGCCTCCATGGTGCTTCAGTGTTGGTCATTTTGTGTTTGTGTGTTTTTTCTCCTTTTGTAGTGATTTTTCCGCCTGCCGTGTGTGTATGGCAGGCCTGGCGCTGCTTATCGCTGATTTCCTCATCGCGAATGGGCTCATTGCGCATTTTTTGGTGTTGGGGTTTGTGTTTTTATCGCCGTCGTGGTGGTTGTATCGCGGACATTGTCTGCGGTTTCAGGTGACTATCGCATGGTACCGGCGTGTTGTGAATTCCATGTTAACACTGGGTTATTTTCCCACAATGGACTACGATGTGTAAAGTTGCGTTAGCATTTTTTGGAGATGTTTAGCACATGTTCTTGTGAATATACCCCTCTGTACCTTGTTTTATCGTTGGGTTACTTTGTTTGTTATCAAAACCAATTTTGAAAGATTTGAGAACATGTATATTAGTAGACGCTCACATGTATTATTGTGCATTACAAATCTCAATAAAGAAAATTAAAAAAATAAAAATCATAATAATTGTTTATAGGTTTAAGTACACATTAGATTGTAAATGTTGTGCTTCTGCAAGGACATGTAAGAAAAGGTTAGAGTCCAGCTATAAATCAGTGCATTAGCTCTATTGGAAACACAATGCACTAAGAGCACTTTATTGCTGGCTTATTGTAAGACAATCTGTTGATGGGTTAATTAATTTTATGTCCTGTATAAAATACCAACACCCAATTGATTATTTGGATATATAGGTATATTTTTGAGGCCAGAGGGAATCATGATTTTTTGTTGTATATATGCTTCTGATTTTATGGTTTTTAAAAAAAATCGAATAAAGATACTACTACACACAAGTATAACTCTAAATAAATAATAACACATCACATTACTAAATGTCTATAGGAAACAAGATACTAAAAGATACTAAAGCAAATTTCACTACGCAAACATAGCATTGGAAAAATGGTAATGAAAATTCAGTGTTGATATTAGCAAAAAATAATGTATAGAAACCATCTACATTGCAAAATCTTTGATCTTTTGAGGCAAACATCTGTTCTGTATAGCACCGGGACAAAACCCCAGAGTTTTTGTTGATTTTGCTGACCCCAGTCTGGGCAAATTGATCCCAATGCACCAGTGTTGGCTTATTGTCCATCATCCCCTTTGGTTTTGCTATGTTCGCCCTAAGTTGGCAGGGTATGCCCAGACGTGGGTCCCTTGCTCACTTTGCCACTGGATTCAAGATAGCCTGGCTGATGACGGCTTAAGCCAGAAACCGGTCCCAGGATGCTTGTTTCCGGTCCAGGGAAGACATGGCTTGGCAGTTCGGGCTGGACTGTTCCCATGAGGCACAGGGTCAGACTGATTTGCATATGGCCATGTCTGAACTGGGGTGGCGGAGTGAGCTAAAGAATGATGATGGAGTAAACCCAGATCAGTTGACTGGGGGTGAGTGCTTGCTATGTTCAACACTCCGTTCATCATCCCCTTTGGTTTTGCTATGTTCACCCTAAGTTGGCAGGGTATGCCCAGACGTGGGTCCCTTGCTCACTTTGCCACTGGATTCAAGATAGCCTGGCTGATGACGGCTGTAAGCCAGGAACCGGTCCCAGGATGCTTGTTTCCGGTCCAGGGAAGACATGGCTTGGCAGTTCGGGCTGGACTGTTCCCATGAGGCACAGGGTCAGACTGATTTGCATATGGCCATGTCTGAACTGGGGTGGCGGAGTGAGCTAAAGAATGATGATGGATTAAACCCAGATCAGTTGACTGGGGGTGAGTGCTTGCAATGTTCAACACTCCGTCCATCATCCCCTTTGGTTTTTGCCTTACTCTGGATCCCTCCATGTTGCTCTGCATTTGACTCTGTTATGCTGGTGTTTTCTGTTTCCATTGCACTGGTGTCCACTGTTCAGGTTGTTGGCAGCACCAAGCACTCCGTGCAAGCTGGCTTATACTCACCCCACACACATCCAGCACAGGCGTCACTGTACATGTGGCCCTGCCAATAAAGGGGCCGGGCGCACGTGCCCGTAGCCAGTTCAACATGATATGTGCATGTGTCTCTGTGGAGGTGTGGGTCTCCTTTGTGGGGTGTGTGGGGTCCCTGAAGGGTATTGGACACCCACGTATGTGTTCTAGTTCGCATTCCATGGGTTCGGCAACACCCTCACCTGTTGGGCCACCTCCTTTTGGCGTTCTGCCACCTGGCATTGGGGTGCCATGTGTGGGTGGGTGAAGTGTTGTGAGGCAGCCGTGATTGCGGGTGCTTCATGCTGTGTGGTCTGTTGCAGGGGCTGGGTTCTCCTCTGAGTAGCTTGTCTGCCCTGGTCCTGGTGGTGGGTTGTGTGGGATGTCCATCGGCTGTTGCATGTCGTCGGTGTCTGGGCTGTGGTGTTCGTCTCGGGCATCACTGATGGGTTGTCTGTTCTGACCTGCTGGAGGTGTTGTTTGTCCCTCTGCATTGTGAAGGGGAGGTGCATGTTGGCATTGTGTTGGCGTCTTGTTCTTGTCGACATGCAGACTGTGTGACGATGTACATTGTGACTGTTTGGGCGGTGGTGGCTATTTGAGTTGGGACAGTGTACATTTGGCCTACATGGCTGATGTGGGGTTGTAGGGGTAGATGTGCATCTCACAGTTCCCTGCTCTGTCCGATGTGATTGTTCTGTTACTATGCCTGGTTGGACCCAGTTGTGTCCCCTGTTCTGCAGTGTGGGTGTTGCACTTTGTGCCACATTGTCATGGTATGTGCTGTGATTGCTATGTGTGTGTGCTGCAGTGTGCCACGGGGATGGGGGACATGTCCCTGGGTAATTGTGGGTGTGCAGTGTGTTACACCTCATTGTGCATGTGTGGCATTGTGCCCATCACCCCCCCGTCACCCCAGTCCCTGTTGGATCCTCACACTGTTGTTGTTGTGTCAGGTCCTGTCGGGCTGTGTCCGTACTCCCTACTCCTTGCACCCTCTCCACACTGATGACTGTGCCTGGGTTTCCTCCTGCTCCTCCTGTGGTGCTGGACTGCCACCTCCTGTCGCCGTTGCTGCCTTCCTGTTGGCAGCGGGTTTGTACCTGGTTTAGGTTGTCAGGTCCTGCCGGTGCCTCTTGGCCTCCTGGATTGGCCTCCTGGGCACTGCGACTGCATTCCAGGTGGTCTGCTTGTGGGTCAGTTGCTGGTAGTGTTCTGTCGCCTCTGTGGCCTTGGTCTTGTTTTCCTGCGGTCTGCACCCCGTCTTCCTCTCCATTTTCTCCTTGGCCTTCCCCGACCCAGTTGTTCCTTGCTGGTGGTCTGTGGGGGTTGTGGGGTTCGCGTTGACCTCTGCGCTGGGTCAGGGTGCATCCATGTTGCTACGTGCTTTGGCTTGTTTCTGGTGTGTTGTGTCTGTGGTTTTTATGGTGCAATTTCCCGCCAGACGCGTGGGATTTGCAGGCCTGAGGCTGCTTTTCGCTACTTTTTGTACCGCGATTGGCCTCATCGCATGATTTCTCGCGTTCGCTTTTCGCATTTTTTAGGCGTGGTGTTGATTTTCACGCTGGCATTTGACACGTTATCTGGTGACTATCGCATGGTACCTCCTTGTTGTGAATTCCACGTTGACACGGGGTTATTTTCCCGTGATAGGCTGCGTTATTGAAAGTTGCGTTACGCTACTCTTGCGGTAGTTATCACACGTTCTTGTGAATATACCCCATTGTGTTCCTAAACAACCGTTGTTCTGCTCATCTCTAAATTAGATGAGCAGCGCCACCATGTGGTAGACTGGCAACACCATACTTAGAACAGTTAGGTGCCGGTGCCGGTGCCGAGCACCGGAAACCAATTAAATGCTGGTACTGAGCACCGGAAAGCACCGGCTCAAATTATATAGTGATTACACAAGGTGGCACCTTAATATTTATTTTTTACCAGATGGATGACCATGATTAGGAATGGCTTATGTGCGTGTACAATTGGCATATATTTTTCAGAATTCACGCATCAGCGAATTGGTTTAAGCTGTGTTGATTGAATGGCATCCTTTGCAAGTGCATTTGAGTAGTGGATCTCTGCACTACATAGAGAGTTTGGGACACAGATTGACCTTCTCTCCTAGATTGGTGACTTGAAGATGATAACTAGTTGTCTTGCCACACATCTTGACATACCACGTGATGGTGAGTTATGGAAGCTTGGCTCCATGACACATTTTGAGATTGAGTAACACCATGGACTGACACATGGTCTGGGTTTCTGTCTCCCCATCTTATGCAGGTACTAAGCCAGATGACAATTGTCCCGAGGAGACCCTAAAACTTACAAGGGGTTGAAATGTCAACATTGTCTCACTTGGTTCCCTGATTGTTTATACATCTACATGATGCCATATAATATGCACATGTTTGTCTGTAAATTGTTTGGAACCAGTGAGTACCGTTTTGTGCCTTTTGTATGTATTTTGTATTCATGCACACACCTAAGCATTGCGTTGCCTGCACTTTTGATATTATTATTTGTACCACTATCTGCATATATATTGAAGACTAATATAGAACAGCAACAGAAACCCAGGTGAGTCAATTGTTGTTATTTATGTGAGATGCAACCTGAGTGAGATCTGACCACTACGTTGCCTGAACAAAACATTGGTTGTTCACTTTCCCAAACATATGCAGGAGGGTGGCACACTTCATAAAAGAGACTTACAGTGGACTCTGTTTGTATACTTAACTCTGACTTTGGTACCCGTGGGCATAGAGGGTTGTCCTTGTGACATCATACCATTTGGTGGCTCAGCACCCATTTTCTCACATACATATTCAACCTTTTCTTTGGGTAATACAACCACTTTGCTTTTTGCTTACCCCTTATGTGGCTCTGCACCCATTTTCTCACATACATATTCAGCCTTGGCTTTGAGTATTACAACCACTTTTCTTTTGTTCCAAACCTTGCCATTCTCCAGAACCGAGACCCGATCACTCACTTCCTTCACCAAATGTGGTGATGAAAATATAGACTGACCTTTGCGAACATGGCGTGGAAAAAGTACCCTCACAAAGGTCACCGACTTGAACCTTACACTCCTTGCCTCCATCCCCTTTCGAAGCGTACTTCTCCTGTACACATCTTCGCACATCCAAACTACTATTAATTTTCTCATTATCCAGGCTTTTTCCCTTTATCCACTCCTTGTTCAAACGCGTACCTGCAACTCTGCCTCTTAGCAAGGAAAAAGGAGCTACCCTGTGCTAACATGTGGTGTGGTTCTCATGTCCCACAACCTGCCCTTCACAGCTTTCTCCCAATTAAGACCATTCACCAGGGCCAACTGAAGTTGAACTTTTACTACACGATTGACCCTTTCAACAAGTCACACATTTCAGTTGACACCAATTGCTACCGTTGTTTGTTACCAAGTCTTCTAGAAAACCTTGTCTTGCAATGACATCTTGGAAAAAGTCAATGACTACTTTCGAATTTACACCATTGACAAATTTGATCTCCATCCACTTGGACATGTGGTTGACTAGTACCAAGGCATATTTAGGTGAACTGCCCAAAATCACAAAAGGACCGGAAACATTGAACACTAATTTGTGCCAAGGCATCCCATTGCTGACCATAGGAGTGACAGGAGATGGTATGGTGACCTGCGACTTATCACTGAAAATACATGCACTACGCTTCCTTACACAGTGCTTAACTGCTTTGTCTATTCCTGCGTTTCATTGCACATATGCCCACATATCCCTCAAGTGGCAACTCAAGGACCTTCGATCTAATTTCTACTGGAACCACCAAATGTTCACATCTTAATAAAATGCATTCATAATGGACAGCTCGTTGGCAGTTCTCTAAAATGGAACAAGCTCCTCATTCATGTCTTGTGCACTAGGCCAATGATCAGTCACGCCCTTCCTTACTTCCTGCAACATATTATCCTTGCAGGCAGGCACCTGCAGCTTTTCCTCACACAACACCCCAGATGTAACCACATTCGCAGCACATGCAAATTCTACATCATCGCCTTCTCCTTTCTCACTGCATTCAGCCTACCTCTGGGTAATCTGGAAAGACAGTTGGCAGTGAAATTACGGACTCCTGGAACATACTGCAACCTATATTGGTACTCTTGCATTCAGTATTGCCACTTCGCAATGCGCAGGGTTGCCCTTCCACCATTGACAGTATTAAATAATTCTACTAAAGGTTTATGATCGGTGCAAAGGATGAATTGGCTCCCCCAAATAAAATTTCTAAAATACTGCACACCCCACTATAAACCAAGAGCCTCTATTTTTCAATGGTGGAATAGGTCGGTTCTGCCCTGTGAGAGCTTTGTACGCAAATGCCATGATTTCTTCCTTGCTGTCCTCCCTCTTTTGCATCAAAACTACCCCAAGACCATGGTTGGTAGCATCGGTCGAGGCAATGCATTAATCATGTGTGTCACACCTACTCACTTTTTGTTTAATAAATCTCATAAACATGATATTTTGGAAGAAAAATTCTTCAAAAATGTGGCATAGTATTCAGAAAAGAAAAGATCTGAACTGATCCTTGTTGCTGGACGCAGGCGTTTCCTCCATAGCTATCAGAATTTTCATTTTTGGTTTGACCCTTTACTCGACACATGGTGTCCCAAATAGTCCACAGCCTCACAATGAAACCTGCACTTTCCTTTCTTGAAAGTCAAACCTAACCTTTTGAACATTTCAGGGTATCTGCTGACCCACATGTTCTCAATCACGTTGCACAACTCGCCCTGGTATGTCTCTAAGAGATGTTGTCTGGATAATACTAGCTCAGGATGATTAGGATCGAGAATGACGTCCAACTCCCCTTGCTCATTCCACCCTAATAGGTTTGACCCACCTTTCGCTACATACACGCTACCCTTGGACGTTTTGTTGTCAAAGCCCAGACTGGCATCGAATTGCCCTAGCACTTCCACCTTTTTTCCACCTTAAGCAAAAATTTTGATATGGGACTCATGGAGATGGGGAGCTTCCAATATGGCAAATTCTGATTCACCAATCTACATGAAAGGCGAGCCAGAGTCTGCCATGACCTCCACCTCAGCATTATTGATATTAATGTCACACAAAGGAGGTTTCCTTTTCCTAATATCACAAATAGATGCTACTTAATCATTACTCTCATCCATGTTTGGTGCTGACAACATTAGTTTTACCCTTTTATCATAATCAGATGTAGCTTGCTCAATGGATTTTACAAAGGGGTTATTACGACTTTTTTGACCTTTGTATGATTTGTATATTCTTGAAAAATGACCAGTTTTCCAGATTTAAAACATGTTTTGTTGATGGGAGGACAATTCTTATATGAGCTTACACATAACCTACTTCCACACCTAAAACACAACATGACTGTGCTGTCGCTATGCCCCTTAACACTGGCACGATTGTTAATTACATGTGTTTTGTCAACAGAAGGTTTAATAACTTTTTAGACTACCCTTTTATCTAGTTGTTTAGTAATGGACTTGACCACATGGGCAGTAGCACAAAGCTAAATTTCCTTCATGCAGTGCTCGGAATGTTCTATACTTCTCACAGTTGTTAATGCCGTTTCTAAACTTGGATCTTCTATAGCTAACAACCTTTCCTGGATTTTCCTATTCTTCTTTTTCAATCAATTAATCTCAGATAATTTCATCCTTTAGATTGTGATAAGTGCATGTAATAGCTAGTGTATGTAATGCAGCTGCAAATTCATCTATAGGTTCTCCTGGTGCTTGAGATCGTTGAAGGAACTTATGTCATTCTAGCACTACATTTCTCTTTGGATTGTATGTTTTGTGAAATAACAGACACATACTCATCCACAACTTCAGCATCTCCATCTTCCCCAGTTCCTACCCATACTATCACATGTTCCACAGGAAGCATTTTTAGTGTGCTTCTGCCCTCAGAACCAAGGTTACATATTAACAAGGCTTTCTTCTTCTATGACATGAAGGTATCACCGTCAATGGCCTCTAGATAAGATTCAAAACCTTTGCGCCATTGTTCCCAACAAACTGGAGGTGTGCTCGCAACTGCCAAAAATGGAGGTGGTGCAATAATTCTTTCCATAGTGTCAACAAAGACTGCAGTATGTCAGAATGCAACAGCTGACTGTCTGTTCATGCAACAACTGACTACCTGACTGGTTAATAAAGCTCTCACTGCAGATCCTGTTAAAACCGTTGACAGCACATACAAGGTGTGCTAATCGCCGCTGAACCGTAGAAGCAAACACAGGGTGTGCCAGTCACCGTTAAGTACAAGATAGACAATTATGCCTAAACAAAATGGCTGCCGATGTGCATAAATGTACTGAAATAGTCCCAAAATGGCTACTGTTGCTGTCACTGTCTGTATATGAAATGTCCGCTTAGATGCCTTTCTGCTAAATAAACGCTGAAATACAGGATGCCCAAACCCAAAATGGCTGCCAGTATTGATGAACTGTGGGTGAAGATGCACAAGTTAAATGTTTATGCACAGGGCTGCCTATTCCCAAAATGGCCGTTGAGGATTACACGATGGGTGCGGTGCAGACTCCAAATTTGAATCGCTGCTGTGATGCCGTACACACAATAATGATGAGTCGGTGCCTTCAAATGGCTGCTGAAGTAACGTGCACCAGGTTTCCTGTTGAATTACATTCTTGTGCTGTAGAAGAGCATGCGCATCAGACACACACAATCTGAGGGGAAACATGCACAAGGTGCTCGTGACAATGGTCACGCTGAGGGGAAGTGCGCACCAGATGCTCACGACAATGATCGCATCCCGGGAAGACAGAGGCCCCAGTTTCCTCAGAGGCTGACAGGAACTGTCGTGACCTGTGGCAGAGGGCACTAGGACCCTGCACCCTAAGATGGGGAGGGGACAGGAACCGGACACCACTTCCGGTCAGGGAGTGGGGAGGGCATTTTAGGAAGGCGAGGGTAAGTACGTGGACGTGCATGTGGGCACCAAGGAGAAGAAACCAATAAAGCATACAAGCTGACCTACCTGTCTCCGCGCGTTCTTGTGTGGCGACACGACAACTGGTGACGAAGAGGTGGGATCTGCAATCGCCACCAGAAGCGCGTGTTCAAACGACCAAACGGCACCAGGAGCCCACCCTGGAACACAGACTGCCGAAACAAAGATAAGCGACGTCGGGAGTCAACCCCGGTCGCAAGAAATGGAGCCAGGAGCCTACCCTGGTCCGCCAGCCCCCAGACGAGAAAACGCGAAATCGGGAGCCCACCCCGATCGTGAGTAAAGCGAAGCCAGGAGCCCACCCTGGTCCGCGTGCGGAGAATAGAGCGACATCGGGAGCCCACCCCTACCGCATCGAGTGAAGAAGGTGAGGAGAAGGGGAGCGGTGCACCCGACCATGACTGCAGCCGCCCGCTGACTAAAGAGATAGCCCCGAGCCTCCCGCGTAGATTTCAAGCTGAAATCTCGCGACAACTCGGCGGCCATTTTAGAGTCAGGTGGGAGAACCAATCACAGGCTGGAAAAGGCCCGGCGGCCATCTTGGAGTCAGGCAATAGAAGAGATAGGGAATCTAACTGAGCAGAAATCTCAGTGGCCATTTTGGAGTCAGGCGGGAGAGCCAATAAGGAGCTGGAGAAGGCCAGGCGGCCATTTTGAAGTCAGGCGACACTAAAAAAGGCCCAAAAGAAGCAAAAAAGGGAGAAATAAAAGGAAATTACAACAAAGAAAGGTGAATGAAAGAAAATAAAGTAGAAATAAAAAGAAATTACAACAAATAAAGGCGAAATAAAGGAAATAAAGTACAGCAAAAGAAGAAAACTGCACACAGAGTAAGGAGAAGAAGGTGTGCACCACAACAAAATGACAGAAGACGTAATCGACAAGAATAGCACAAACACAATTTTCCGCAGACCACTACCCTTCAGTTTGTCAGAACCACAAACAGGCATTCGGTGGGAAAGATGGATGACAATTCGAACTATACATGCGTGCCACATGCAAGGCGTACACAGATGAGCAAAACATAGACTTGTTCCTAAACTTCGTAGGTGATGAGGTTGAGGACCTGTTAATAACATTTCCCCGAGATCAGACCGCAACATACAAGGGACTGATAAAGTGTCTCACAGACAAATTTGATCCACAAAGAAATGTGGATTTTGAGAGGTACACGTTCAATACCACGTGTCAACTAGCAGAGGAATACCTCGACGATTTCGCAACCAGACTACGAAAACTAGTCACCTATTGCGAATTCGACAAGTTTGACAATGAGCAGGCCATACGACTGCGCATCATTGAAGGCTGTCAGTCAGTGGAGTTCCATGCACGAATTCTGAAGGAACCGTCCTCACTAGAAAAAATACTGACCATGGCCCGAGCAGAGGCCAGAGCCACAACACATGCCAGACAAATGGAAATTGGGAAGGCAAGAAGAGTGGAACAAGCAAACTGCGTAACTGGAACGTCAAGAATCGAGACAATACACCGCCACCTCGGAAAAAGCAAGAAAGAACATGCTATCGATGCAGACTTGAATTTCCAAATGCCGGCGCCTGCCCAGCGATGGGCCACAAATGCCGGAAATGCAACAGAGAAAACCACTTCGCGAGCGCCTGCATGAGTGGACAGTTCAAAAGTGAGCGAGGGAGACCAGCAAGACCACGGACAGTGACAAGCAGATACGCACGGCACATAGAAACACAGAATCACAGTCCCTCAGCTGAATCGGATGGAGTAAACACGCCAGAGGCTGCGGAACGACTGTATCTGATGTCAGTTGCACCAACGGAAGATCGCACGCCAGAGCACATTCATCTCATAGAAAAACACCAGATAAAGAAAACAGCAACGGTGAACATTGAGGTAGGAAGCCACAGCACAAGCTTCATACTAGACAGTGGAGCTACATGCAACATCATGTGCATGTCAGAATATGAGAAGATGAGAGTGAAACCGCCACTATCACCGTCCACTGTTGATGTATTCACCTGGTGCTAGAGAAAACCAGTGATGAACATGGGGAAGTTCACAGAGACACTGAAATACAAAGAAAGGTCGGTCAAAGAGAGGATGTGGTCTGACGGCTAGACTACCGACTTTCGAGCTGGGAAACCAAGGTTCGATCCTCGGGGTCGACTCCAGATCCTGTGATTCTGGGTAAATCACTTAATCTCCCTGTGCCTACCAAAAAAAAAAAATGAATGTGTCCTTGTGTAACGTAACCGGTGCTCATCTAAAGCACTCCAATACCTTCGGGTCGAGTTCGCGCTATATAAATCTGCAAAAAAAAAAAAAGAGGAAATACATGTACTATGAGGAGACATTCCAGCACCCTGTCTGCTAAGCAACATCACCGCACAGGTGATGGGTCTCCTAGCAATAACCTACAACATGTCAGAAAGACAGAACATTCTGAGGGAACATCCAGCCATACTACAAGGGCTGGGCAAACTAAAGGAAAAGCAAATAACACTACATATCAATGAAGCAGTCAAACCTGTGGCTAGCATCACCGAAGAGTGCCCATACATCTACAACCACAGGTGAAAGAAGAAATACAAAGCCTGCTGGCGCAAGACATCATAGAGCCAGCTGAAGGACCGACCCCATGGGTATCTCCATTAATAGCAGTACCAAAGAAGAACACATCAAAGATTCGCATATGCGTTGACATGAGAATACCAAACACGGCAATCGAGAGGGAAAGACACCCAGGGCCTCACCTCAATGACATAATCAGCTGTCTCACTGGCGCATGCAGATTTTCAAAGCCAGATCTGTGCAAAGGATACCATCAACTGGAGCTTGATCCGCAATCACGGTACATCACAACATTCTCCACCCACATGGGTCTTTTTCGCTAGAAGCGACTCAGCTTTGGAATATCATCAGCAGCAGAGATATTTCAAGAGATCATAAGGCAAGTAATAAGGCCGGTGAAGAACAGTTTGAATTACAGTGATGACATCCTGGTGTTCGGCCGCTCAGATGAGGAGCACGACAAAGCTCTACGTGAGGTCTGCAACCAATTGGAACAGGCAGGCCTGACTTTAAATGAAGACAAGTGCGAACTGGGAAAAAGGGAACTAGTATTCTTTGGACACATCTTTTCAAAAAAAGGAATGAGGCCAGACCCCAGCAAAGTAGAGACACTGGAAAAAGCAAGGCCTCCAACAGAAGTAGCAGAAGTGAGGTCATTCCTTGGTTTAGCAAGCTACTGTGCTCGCTACATAAAAGACTTTGCCACAGTGAGCACACCGCTTCGGGACCTAACAAAGCAGGGTCAGAAATTTCTCTGGACACAGGAATGTGGTAGGGCATTTGAAGCCATCAGATATGCAGTAATGGCTGTAGATCATCTTGCTTATTTTGACCCATCGCTATGCACTGAGCTCACTGTTGACGCCAGCCCGGTAGGGTTAGGAGCAATCTTAGCACAACACATGCCTGGAAGAGACTCGCCCAGGCAAATTGTCGCATATGCGAGCAAGAGTTTATCTGACATTGAAAGGGCATACTCCCAGCCAGAGACGGAAAGTCTAGCAGTGGTACGGGCATGTGAACACTACCACATGTTCATTTACGGAAAACCGTTCACCATTGTAACAGACCATCAGGCCCTAATGACAATATATGGAAACGCAAAGATACCGCCACGCATTGAAAGATGGGGAATAAAACTGATGGACTATGATTTCAAGATCGTGCACAAGCCGGGAAAGGAACACAATCCAGCTGACTACATGTCACAACATCCCCTACCCCAGGCACCAGAAAACACATAAATGGCAGAAGAATACCTAAATTTTGTGCTAAAGAAGAACACTACCGCACCAATAACAATTGAAGAGCTGGAACAAGAGACAGCAAGGGATGCCACAATGCAAGCAGTCAAACTGATAACACGACAGCAAAGGTGGAGACACGTAAACACCAACAGCCCCATGGGAGAAGGAGTGAACAGGGAAGAAATGTTGGCATTCAAAAACATACAAGAAGAACTTTTGGAAACAGAAAGAGGAATCATACTAATAGGAACATGGATAGTAATGTCAAAAAGCATTACGGCGGCAGACTGTAAACCTGGCACGAGTCCCACAGAGGCATAGTAGCAACAAAAAAGATGCTATGGGAAAGAGTATGGTTCCCAGGCCTGGATCGACTGGTGAAGGACACCATCTTAAACTGTCACTTATGCCAAATAATAGGACGACCAGCAAAGCCAGAACAGCTACAGATGTCGGAGCTTCCAGGGGCAGTGTGGACAACATTGGGAGCTGACTTCTATGGGCCATTGGACAAGGGCAACTACTTGCTAGTGGTCATTGATGAGTGCTCCAGATTTCCTATAGTACGACACGTCTTGTCAACATCAGCGACCGCAACGTTGCCGATACTTGATGACATCTTTGCAGCCTGGGGCTCACCACAAACAATGAAGACAGACAATGGGCCTCCTTTCTCAGGAGAGGAGTTTTGCAAGTTCATGGCCTACCTGGGCATTCACCACCGGAAAATATCAACCCTATGGCCACAAGCAAACGGCATGGTGGAAAGGTTCATGGGAACATCAAGAAAGCAGTCCAAAGAGCAAAATTGGTGCAGATCTCCATAGGACAGGCACTCTGTCAAGTATTAAGAGACTACCGAAACACCCCTCACAGCTCCACAGGACGATGTCCAGCAGAACTGGTGCTAGGAAGGACAAGCAGGACAAGATTGCCCCAACTAGAGGCAAAAGGGCCACCAGAACACAATAGCATTGCAGTAAGAGATCAGGAAGCGAAAAACAAAATGAAACTCTATGCGGACGCCAGGAGACATGCCACATCATCACACCTGAGTCAAGGGGACTCAGTCTTGGTGCGCCAAAGACAATCAAGAAAATCAGACAGTCCGTTCTCAGACGAACCGCTGACAATAATAAATGTCAAGGGGCCAATGATAACAGCTGCATCGGGCCCCTATCGGATCACCAGAAATAGCTCCCACTTCAAGGGACTAAAAACATCAGATGAGGACAGAGGAGATACAGCATCAAAGAACAACGCAACACATGACATAGAGGAAGATATGGACAGCATGGGAAAAGTGGCACACAACAGCGAGAGACAAGAAGAGGCAACAAACAATAGAACGGAAGGGTCACACCCAAGGAGAGTAAGGCGACGGCCAAAAAGACTGATTGAGGAAGTGTAATGGTGGGGATCAAAAACACCATCTCTCTCTCTCTCTCTCTCTCTCTCTCTCTCTCTCTCTCTCCATCTCCTCAGCAGTGTCTTATTTTCATTCCACAAGAGGGGAGATGTCGTGACCTGGGGCAGAGGGCACTAGGACCCTGCACCCTAAGATGGGGAGGGGACAGGAACCGGACACCACTTCCGGTCAGGGAGTGGGGAGGGCATTCTAGGAAGGCGAGGGCATGGAAGTGGACGTGCATGTGGGCACCAAGGAGAAGAAACCAATAAAGCATACAAGCTGACCTACCTGTCTCCACGTGTTCTTGTGTGGTGACACGACAGGAACCTTGCCAGGGATCCACCGCACTCGCCCAGAGACTCTGTTCTCCCCACAGTACCTGACAGACTATCAAATTACTGCCCCTGACACAGTTCTGAGATGAAGCTCTGAAACACCAGAATATTGTGTCGGAACAGGCACTGAAACACTGCGCTTAGGCTGCAGGCGAGGATGGCCTCATACTGGGTACCTCTGTGCTGAATTGTCACGACTGAAAGGAAGATGAAATGCTTTTCATGAAGGTGAGGTTATTCGTCCACCAGCGCCGAGCCTTAAGCAGCAACTGCCAATCTTGGAACCGCACACTACATTTCAAGATTGTCGCAGCATTCTAATCCTCGAGACATGAGGATTGGTATGAGAGCAGACAAGTCCACAACAAGCACCCAGAAATGTTTACTGATTTCAGGAGTGCAACAGGCACCACCCAAGTTGTGAGGCGTCACATGGCCTCCCTACACGATGTCTTAACTACCCAAAAACAGCTGTTCCTGCACACATGTGAGTATATTATCGTAGAGTAGAGTATACCTTGGAAGGTTAACCTGCCGCTGTGCACGTTTGAAGACAGAGATGCAGGTTCCCAATACTACTGAAAACACCACATGGGTCATATTGTTTAGGGTGAGAACCTACAACTTGTTGTTTGTTAAGGCATGAGCATCTAGTAGTAGACATGTTATTTTGTCAATAAGCATGAACATTGCTAGCACAGATTGTCAAGCACCATCTTAATGCAAGGCAGACCATTGTTTCCAATGGAGTAACATTCCAGAACCGGTCGCAGAAGATTATGTAATCTTGTTGGCAATTTAGGGCTCCAAGGGCCAGATGTAGGACTGTTAGAAGGTGGTTCTGACCATCTGAGCCACCCGGATTTTTCGCTTTTTGAACACCTAATTGTTGAGCTTTTACTGTGGGAGAGCCTCATAAGTTGGGACTCACCCACAGTGAACTCATGATGAAAGGGACTGCATGTGTATTTTACCGGTGTCCCCCTGGTAAGAGTAGGCCGCTGCACTGCAGCCGGAGTAAGGGGCACCGGGCTGGTTACATGCAGACACATGTGTACATGCATGTGCACAAGTGTAAGAGCTGCGCAGGGGAGATTCCTGGCGTGCGCAGCCCAGGAGCAGCTACCAATTGAATGGTGTGGCCGGAATTATGCAGAGCTGGGTGGTGACATGGAATAGGATTTATACAATGGGAAGAAACATGTAAAGGAAAGTCAGTGTGCTTTACAGTTTTCACTGAAAGACCACGTCATTATTCCCCTATGAGGATGGGGACCATTTGGGATAGTTTCACTTCCCTAAGGCCTACAAATTCCGACACGCACTAAAGTCCACTGTAACTTAGGTGAGAAGAAATATTCTGCAGAGTCCAAAGTCATATCTGTACTGCTTTTGGGTCATCCAGAAATGTCATATTCCTGTGAGTCAGCTCATAACCAGAGCCTGGCTGGGGCTGACCCTGCCAGGCTGGATTAATGACCTTCCTCCCCAAGCTGTAGCATCCGAGGCCTAGCCCTGCACGACAAGCATTCCAAGGGCGAAGGCATCCTCTCCAAGAAGAGAAGATGGGTGGAGCTACAGGTTAATCCGTCAGCAGCTGTCACCTGGTGCCAGGCACCAAGCTGCTCTGGAGAGAAGGCAGAAAGGGGGGAAGGGGCTTTCAGAGACCATGTGGCATGAGACCCCTGGACGACGCCATCTTTTTTTTAAAACATTTTTTTTATTAAGTTTTTCATTAATTATTGCGATACAACAATAACAAACCTTACCAGCATATACCTCATTGTACATTAAGTGTTTCCTTGTGCAGTACATTACATTTTACATCTTAATCTCCTATACCATACAACCATGTTGCGAAAGCAAACCACAAGTGCAGCTTATACTTCAGCCGCCAACAAGCCAGGGTGACTATTGAGATATGACGTGAGAGGTTCCCAGAAGTTAGACGGTCTCGAGGAAGTGGGTAGTTCTTCTGCGTACAATAAAAAATTGTCTCTACAGTATACAAAGTCCATTAACCATTGTTTCATAGTAGGTGACGTTTTACTGTCCCAATGCATCGCCACTCTGCGCTTTGCAAGGAGCAGTGCTATGGCCGCAAATTGTTTCTTTGTGGATTTCAGTGGTAAGACATAACTCAGCAGGCACAGCTGTGGCGTACGCATTAGTTTACAATTCAAAATCTTACTCAGCAGGTCCACTACCTGTTCCCAATATGTTTGTACCTGTGCACATCCCCAGGCCAGGTGCACAAAGTCAGCCTGGTCCTGTTTGCATCGCTTACAAATCGCGTTGTCTCGTAGACCATATTTGTACAATTTTACTGGAGTGTGGTAAGCTTGATGGAGGTATTTGTAATGTATAAGCCGTAAATTCCCGTTGGGAGTGAGTAATTCAATTAGTGTACAGCATGCCTGCCAGTCTTCTACAGTAAGTGGATTGTCTAGCAGTGCGTTCCATTTGTCATGAGCTTTTACTGTACCATCCCCAATCTCTGATTGCATAGCTCTGTAGAGTTTCGTTACCATATGGTGTATTGTTGGACTGGTGATGAGTAATTGTAGTGAGTCAAGTGCCGGGGGCTCAGCAGGGTATGAGGGGTATAACTTCTTCACTGCTTCTCGCAATCTATGATAGGTGAATTTGAATAACATGGATTGGTTATTGACATATGCTAGATCTGCAGGGGTTATGAATGTTTCATTAACATAAAGGTCACCCATCAGAGTAATACCGACTTGTTCCAGCATTTCCATGCCTCCTCTGTCCTGCGTGACTGACAGATAGGGGTGTTGTGCTAAACTCATACTTGGGGCATATAGTGGGAGCTTGTTAGCCATTTGGCCAAGTTTTTGCCATGCATGTGCTGTAGTGCGAATTGTGTTAATTTCCTGCCTTGCTAGGTGTGGTCGAGTATGTGTTAGGACCGCCTTGAGGCTAATAGGGTTAGCATCACCATCTTCCACTGCTATGTGCGGCATATACTTAATGGGATGGTACCAATAGTGGGCATATTGGGCCTGTGCACATAAGTAATATAAGTATAAGTTAGGGACCGCAAATCCACCTGATGCGTATGGTAAAGTTAACGTGTGTAAGCTTATCCGTGCCTGTTTGCCTGCCCATATTAATTTTGTTAGAAGTGTCCTTAGCCTGTTAAATATTGGAGTAGGGGGAGTTATTGGAATATTTGAGAACAGATATAGTAATTTAGGGAGAATCACCATTTTGATCAGGGATATTCGATCTGCCAGCGAAAGAGGGAGTGTGATCCATCTGTTTATTTCTGTTTCAATTCTATCGACTGCAGTGCCGTAATTGGCTCTGAGAACAATATCTGGGTCGCGGTGAATCCAGATTCCTAGATATTTGATGGGGTCCGTGTGCCACACTAGTGGAAATTCCAGTGTTTGAGGGCGGGTGGTATCTGTTAGTGGCAGTATGGCAGATTTATCCCAATTTATTTGCAGGCCAGAGTGCCTACCAAATTTAATGTATTCCCTTAGGATAGGGGCTAGATTTGTGTGTGGGTCACGGACATAAATCACCATGTCGTCTGCATACATGGAAATGTTTATATGGCGAAGCCGGAATTTCAGTGCGGTATGTGCGTAGCATTGTCGGATCTTACAGGCCAAGGGCTCTATGGCAATTGAGAACAATAAGGGCGATAATGGGCATCCCTGTCTCGTGCCCCTCTGTATGTTAAGTGCTTCCGAAATGTGTCCATTTACTTTTATACGTGCAGTCGGTTTGGTGTATAACAGCTTGATCCAATTCATCAGCATAGGTGGTAACCCCATCCGTTGTAGAATTCTGAATAGATATGTCCATGCAATTGAGTCAAAAGCTTTGGCTGCATCCAATAGGACCGCCGCCGCTTCCATCCCCGGATTCAGTTGGTGTAATAGCGCGAATATAGTGCGTAAATTATGGGAGGTTGAACGATTGGGGATAAAGCCCGATTGGTCCGGTAGGACCATGACCTGTAATAAGGGCTGTAACCTAGTGGCAATAATCCGGGCTAATATCTTAGTGTCGGTGTTTATCAGGGATAGTGGTCTGTAGGATTCTCCGCGATCCGGCGGTTTCTCAGGTTTTAATTACGCCACGATCAGCGCCTCTTTCAGTGTTGGAGGAAGAGTCTGATTATTGTACGCTTCATCGTACATTTCTACAATATGGGGGATGAGTAATTCCGCATATGCTTTATAAAACTCCCCAGTAAAGCCGTCCGGCCCTGGGGTTTTGCCATTAGGCAGGGACTTGATGGCGGCCTGTACCTCTTCCAACTCAATGGGTTGAGTCAGTCTTTCACGCTGCCCATCAGTGAGCCAAACTAGTGCTGTGTCCTCTAGATAGTTATTAATTTCTTGCGTACTAGCTGTGTCTCGTGCTGCATATAGTTCACCATATGTTTCTACGAAAGTGTCTAGTATACCTTTGTTGTCATAGTGTAGTGTGCCTGCCTTATCTTGCATTTTTAGTACAATGTGCTGTTTGTGTTCTACTCGTATTTTTTGCGCCAAATGTCTACCAGGCCTGCCTCCCTCTCCCATTCTACGAGCAGTATATCTACGGGAAATATATTTCATTTCATCCTCAGCCAGTTCGTTATAATTCGTCACTTCGTCTCTGATTTCCCCTAGTAGTGAGGCATTGTGTGTAGTTTCGTACTCCGTTTCCAGCTGTTTTACATGAGCTTCGCTCTTGCTCAGTTGTGTTCGGATATCTCGCAGTATACCGGCCGTTGTACTGATACAGATACCTCGTATGGTCGCCTTGAAGGCGTCCCACATAGTGCCTGCACTATCCACTGATTTCGCGTTTAGAGTGAAGTAGTCTTCTATGGCGTTGTGTATGGTTTCTTTATATAGGGGGTCTAGAAGGGACGTTGCGTTGAACCGCCATAGGAATGGGGGGGGGTATATGTCGGGACTTGGAGCTCGACTACCACTGGCTTGTGGTCCGACAGCGTTTTTGGCAAGTGTTGAATGTTTTGTATCCAGGTGCAGGCTGTTTCGGTGAGCAGCCAGTAGTCAAGTCGGGCCCAGCTGTCATGCACAGTAGAGGAGTGGGTGCTCTCTAGCAGTAGCGGATTGCGCAGACGCCAGGCGTCATTCATATGAAATTCCGCCATCCCATTTAAAATAGTAGTGACAGCCCTCTGATGTGGCTCTGTAGTGTTATGTGATCTGTCATAGGCGTCGTTTAGGGCAACATTCAAGTCCCCACCCCATATAAGTTCCATAGCCGGGAGGGTGCGTATTATGTTCCATAGATTAGTAAAGAAAGCAGGGTTATCAACATTTGGACCGTAGGTATTAATGAAGGCTACTTTTGAGCCGCGCAGAACGCCCGTGACTATGACATAACGCCCCTGATCATCTATTAGCGTTCGCTCCTGTATAAAGTGTGTCCCTTTGCGGATTAATTTTATCACCCCTCTTGCATATGATGAGTATGTGGAAGCCGCCACCAACTCCGCCCATTTCTTCCCTAGTGTGTCCGCCTTGTATTTAACCAGATGCGTTTCTTGTAGTAGAGCGATATCTATATGATGTCTGTCTAAATAGGAAAATACTTGTCTGATCTTACGGGGTTGTTCAGGCCTCGAACGTTCCATGTGATTAATTTCAAAGGTGTGGGATTACCAGGCGCGTATATCAGAGGGGTGCATTCGGGTACTGATGTAATGTAAGATCGTATCCAGAGTGTCTGCATAGGATATCAACAACAGGGTCACCATGTAGTGCGTAGTGCGTTTTCGCGCAAGTGTGCTGCATGCTGAAACCAGTGTATATGGCTGGCAAAAAACAAAAAGGAAAAAAAAAGAACACAAAACCCAACTTCCCCCCCACCCACTTTAGCACCCCAATTATGCTAAAGACATTTCCCAAACTGCAACACAATTGCCAACACACTTTCAGTGGGGTTTACCCAACAGGGGGCGGCTAGATGCTCGACGCACCATCCAACTTTAGATGGGGCCGGAGCGACAAATATGCAATAGTAGTAGGATAGTGAAAAGAAAATTACTTAGTGGTTATGCATTAGTGATATACCTGACAATTGTCTACTGATATATGAGGGTAGGGACAGTAGTTAAATGTCAATTTTCGCATATTTTAAGTGGGCACAGCGAGTCAGTGTTTATCACAGTTCAATCGTCCCGACATGCTGATTCATACAGCGGAAGTCTTCATGAGGAATACGGCAGCTTACCCCTTCCTTGTGATTAATGTGGACACCAAGCGTAGTTATCCATTAGTGAAGTGAGTCGCATATCAGAACACACTCAGCCTTCGCATCAATCTGAGTCCTGCTGCGCCAAGGTACCTTTATCCCTCACAGTTTGTTGTCGGATGTGCTTGATAAATTCCTGCACCGCTTTGGGCGTTATAAAGATACGTGCTTTTACCGCATGAGTCACGCGGAGCCTGGCTGGGAAGAGCATGGCGTAGGGGATATTCAGGTCCCGCAGTTTTCTTTTGACCGAGGCAAACTCCTTACGCGCCAATTGGACCGTTAGTGTAAAGTCAGGGTAAAAGGCCACCTCACATCCATTATACATCAATGGTTGTTTTTCCCGCGCTAGTCTGAGCGCAGTGTCCCGGTCTCTGTAGTTTAAAAGTCGGGCTATTATCGGACGTGGCTGGGCACCTGGAGGTGGTTTCGGCGCGAGAGACCTATGCGCCCTTTCTACTATCAGCATCGGCGAGAAATTGTCCGCCCGAACATTTCTTTTAGCATGTTTTCCATGTAGTCTTCAAGCTTACCAGTGTTTGTACTCTCTGGCACACCAGCGACTCGTAGGTTGTTGCGGCGGGATCTAGATTCTAAATCTTCGTTCTTTGCTTTAATGATCTCCAGTAGCTTGGCCATATCATCGCATTTAGATGTGGTGGCTTGTGATACATCTTCGACCGCTGATATTCTCTGTTCGGCTTCTTCTAGCCGTTCTCCCTGTTTATCGAGTCGGGCAGAGACGTGGTCCATCCTGATCGTGAGGGCATCTATTTTGCCATCGATTGCTTGGAGACTTTGCTGAATGGCTTGAAGAGCTGCTTCCATTTTGGCGTTCTGGTCGAGGCCTGTCTCCAGTTCTTCTTCCGCCGTTGCGCCCGGGAGTCTATGTGTGCGTCGAGGTTCAAATGGTATTTTAGTTTGCTGTTTGTCAGTTTTTCCCATTTTTAAAGCCCGCACTTCGGCGCCACGCGCAAGGTTTCCCAGAGCGACCGGACCTGAAATGTTACTGCCGATCACCTGTTATGTTGTGGTCGAATATAGAGATTGTTGCTGATAAGTGCAGGAAGCGCTGGGAGTTCACATCAGTGTAGGACTGTCGAGGCAGTGACATTCACTCATGGGGCAGGACACATCTCATCGCTCTGCTGTCTTAACATTCTTACGAGCCGTGTTCACTAGTACCTCGTCATCACCTGATTATTGTACATGTGGCATGCCGTGATTTAGGGCTGACTCAGCTTGCCAACCGCATCCGCCAGATAACATGCGTTTCGGCGTAGCTATAGGGTCATTATCACTATCCGCCAGCGCATGCCACCCGTTGATTAGAGTCCCGTACCTGTGCTAGTGCCCGCTCACTAGGTTTTCACGTCGATGTTGCACTTGTTCCCCAATGAGCTCTCTGCGCGCAGGTGCACTGCAGTCACCCACCTTCCGGCCAGTGCCTCCTTGTGATATTTCAGCGAAGCTTATGTGGGCATTAACCTCAAGCAGCAACATTAAACAATTCCGAAGAATGCGGGTCCGAAAGGGGTAGCGCGCCGACTCACCCCTCGGTTGAATGCGTGTAGAGCCGAGGCGCCGTTCATACAGACTGTGCTTCTTGAGCCGCCATTTTGTCCGCCTCGTTTTCCGTCAGCATTTGCAAAGTTCATACACGGTGCTGCTCATCCAGCGCATGACACCTCGCACCGCACTTCGCATTCCCAGTAAGCAGGGCAAGCGACAGCCAAGCACAGGACCGCTGCGTTACCTGCCGGGTTTTATCGCAGCCTCATGCCCACGTCCGGCGCCATTTGCTGAGTCCGGCGCGCTGCAGATTAACCCACCGGGTGATCTCCCGATCGGCGAGACGCCAACCGGTCACAGTTATAACAATACGCTCCACATTGCTTCCGACTTCTGAATCTCCTGTCCCTTTGCTTTTTCGGTCAGTATATCCGCCGATATTTACCAAGCTGCCGCTCCGGCCGTCAGAGCAGCGCTAGGAGGCAGCCATCTTGTATCGGGCTCTCTAGCGCCCCCGACGACGCCATCTTGAACCAACCCAGAGGCATGGGCAGGAAGGAGGGAGCAGGGACAGAGAGGTGATGTGTCACTGCTTGATAGGGCAAGCAGAGACTTCCTGCCAGCCCCCTCCAAATTCTCTTAAAAGAGCTTGCACAGGAAGAGGAGCTCTCTCTGGGGTGTGGTCTGCTGAGGAAGACTGGTGCTGGAGCCTGGCGCCATGGGCAGCTGGGAGGAAGAACCTCCAGACTGGCCCAGGACCCTGACTTGCACCACAAGGGAAGACCAGGACCAGTGAGCAGAAGCCTGGGCCTCTGCGCAAAGAGAAGGGAGGCCCAGGAGGAGAGCCATGCGAAAGGCTGGCGAAGGGAGCCAGTGAAGACCGCTCCCTGCTGAGTACAACCTCTTGGAGACCAGGAGGGCAAAGGAAAGCGCTCCAGATGGCTAGAGCTGGCCATCCGGAGCATGAGGAGGCCAAAATGGTGAAAATCGGCCGCCTGGGGGCCGAGATATGCCCCCCAGAAGGTAGGCGACATTTGACCTCTGAGGGGACCGACAACGAAGCGCGTGGGGCTCCGCCGCCGGTCCTGGATGTGCCCCCGGGGTGGGTCAGGGCCCTGGGGCTGCCCCCGATGAGGAGAAAGTCGGGGAGCGCCGTCGCGCTCGCCATGAATGAGCCCCTGGGGGGCCAGGAGCCTACACTGGCCCCCGACGAAGAGAAAGTCGGGGAGCACCGTCGCGCTCCCCGTGAAGGTGCCCGGGGTGTACCAGGAGCCCACCCTGGCCCCCAAAGAGAGCAGAAGGCGGGGAGCACCATTGCGCCCCCCGCGAAGATGGCAGAGGGGCCCGGGACCCCAACTCCGGGCTCCGGCGTGAAGAAAGAAGAGGAGGGAGTGCCGTCGCACTACCCCCACAGTGCAGGAAGCCGAAGCCGGGGAGCGCTGTCGCGCCCCCCGTGAAGACCTCCTTGGGGCCCGGGAACCAAAACTCCAGGCCCCGATGTGCCCCGTGAGGGAGGGGGAGTGCCGCCGCACTCCCCCGTGGCAGGAGGAAGGTGGGGGAGTGCCGTCGCACTCCCCCGAGGTCACACTGGATCGACCACAGCCTCTACATCTGCCCGCAGGAGCAGGCAGCCCTGAAGTGATGTGCCGGCTACTGCGGCAGCACGCGAGGGTGCTGGCCAAGCGGGGAGCCGCCGGGGGTGGGCTCCCCGCGTTGTTCTCCAACGAGCCTGGAGATGCGTGGGGGCCTGGGTGGGACCGGGCCCCCGCGAAAGAAAGCGGAAGGAGCGGCCGGGAGTGGGCTCCCCGAGCCGCGCAGCCTCACCTGCCATGAGGGGTCCGGGTGGGACCGGGCCCCCAACGGGATTCAAAGCATCGTGAGACTGCCGAAGATGGAAGCGCAGCTCTCCCCAAGCTGCAGGGGAGCCGCTGCTATGTTATGCATGGAGCCGGGAAGAAGCGCCCCATAATGCTTTGCAGAGCCTAAACAGGCCTGCATGAAAATGGCCATTTTTCAGCTTTCGGTGGCCCCAGGAGGACGGGGTCACTGCCAAATGCATGAACAGGTGCAGGGAGAGCTGCAGGAGCAATGCAGCCTCCCCCAGCACGAAGAGTCAAGTCCCCCCCCTAGGTCTCTGGGGGATTCCAAAGAAATAACCCCTCAAGGGCTCAGTCAGCAATCAACTTTCATCCGGGCTGGAACTTTTGTTCTACAGCTGGGGGTTGTCTTAAGGATTGTCTCAACGTGTGGAAGGCTGTGCTGGGGATGTCTGGAGAAGGGCATCCCTTGGAGGTGAAGATGTGCAATTGCACGAGAAGTGCATTTACCAATGTTATTTCCATGGTGGGACTGTAATTCACAGGTGTACTGTGAATTCATAAGCAAAGTGGGGTTATGTTGCTGGACATTCCTGCTAGGGCGTCTGGCTTTATATGCTTAAACCTGTGATTATGACTGTGATGCCTTTTAGGGGCTGTGATTGCAATGCCGTACAACTGTTATCAGCGATGATAAGTACCTCATTTAAAGGGATTCCCAAACATGTATTCTTGCTACTGCGTTAGGGGAAGAACAACCCAGACTGTGAGCCACTAAGATGTAGAGGTGCATACTGTACGGTCAGTATAAGATGCTCAGTCAGGGTTATGTGTCCCCAGGGCAGGTGTACCTATTTTTAATGCTTGTTGAGATGATGGGGTGAGTCGCCACTGGGATGGTGCCAGTTGGTAAGGCCCTCGCTCCAGGTTGTGTCAACCCTCTGCATTAGGGGGCAAGATGATGTGCATACATGGGAGTGGTGGTACTAGACCCCACCCTACCTCCGGGAGGGGTCGAGATGTTATGCAATGTCACAAAGTAATTCCAACAGCTTATGTATATTTGTAAATTGGTGCATAGTATTGAGTAGTGTGTGTGTTTAATAAATGTACTCTTACTTTTATAAAGCAAAGTACAGACTGGACAATCAATTATTGAGTGCTATTTCTGCGTACTGGTAAATGGCGATTACTAGCCTACACCACCTCCCTTGAGTAAGCCTTAGACTGCTCTGCAACGCTACCCTCTGAGAGTCAAGCGCTACAATAAGGTGTTTGGTTCCCAGTGAAGGATAAATGTGACATGTTATTTGTGCAGGCCTCACAGATACTGCCCCGTTATCCAACAACGACCATGACAATTTGCGACTCACAAATTGCGCTTGATTGCGAGTCGCAATTTGCGAGCCGCAAAATGCCATGTACAACAGTGTACTCATGAATATTAATGAGCCACTCGCAATTTGCGAGTCCATTGGGAATGGCTGGCCCTCCCAGGGATGGTGGCCTGCTGGGCTCAGCAGACCTCCATGTCTGGGACTGCTTTAAATAAAGCAGTATTTTTTTAAATGCAGCCCGTTTTCCTTAAAGGAAAACGGGATGCATTTAAAAAAAAAATGAAACGTTTTCGTTTCATTTTTTAGAGCAGGCAGTGGTCCCTGGGACCACTGCCTGCCCTTAAAAATATTTTCGCATGGATTTGCAAGGGGAAGGGGTCCCCTGGGGACCCCTTTCCATTTGCGACTGCATTACCACCTACTTGAAGTAGGTGGTAAATTGCGACTATTTTGCGACCGCAATTGCTTTCACAAAACAGTCATACATAGGGCTCAGAGTCGCAATTAGGAAGGGACGCTCTTGAAACGCCCCTTCCAAATTGCGAGTCGCAAACGCTATTTAGCGAGTCGCAAATCAATTGCGACTCACTAAATAGCATTTGTACATGGCCCTGTAGGGTTTTTGCATGCAAAACGGGTCGCAGACCAGTTTGCGCATGCAAAAACGCGTCGTACATCTGGCCCCAAGAGTATAAAAGCTACACTTTTCTGACTTCACTCTTTGCTAGGCAATCGGATGTCTTCCAGTAAATTGCTTCAGCTTACCTGCAGTGGATCTTGATTCCGCTGCATCTCGATCCTTCCAGCATCTTTGGAGCTTCTTCTGGTTCAGTGCCAGCGACGGAGTTAACCTCATCTGCAAAGAAAAGAAAGAAAGTATACTGCGAGCATGCATGGCAAAATAAAGGGGCATATGTACAAGAACTTAACGCCGCCATAGCATCAATTTTTTGACGTTATGGTGGGTTTTTTAATCGCCGTATTTACAAGTTGCCGCTAACTGCAGTTAGCGGCACTTTTCTGGCGTAAACGTGAATTTTTAAGATCGCCACTTCTGTTAGCGGGACTTAATGAAAATGAGATGCAAGGTGGGCGTGCCCGTGCAAAAACTGCTGCTAACCCCACTTTGCGATATTTACAATGAACTTCCCATACGGCGATAACCCCTCCAAACTGCTGCTAAGTCTAGTTAGAGGCAGTTTTTTAAGACCAGAAAATAGCTGGTCTTAAAATTGGTGCAAACACTTGGGTCCACATATTAGATGTCTGGGTGCTGGACAGAGCTGCAAGGAACATTGCTGCGCAGCCCTATGCCAAAACAAAAGGACAGGGATGCGCCCTATCACTAAGAAAGGGCACATTCCTGGGCCCTATTCATGAAAAGTGTTGCATCGCTGCGATATAACTGTTGCGATCATTTTCAATGTGCCCTCCTTGCCACCCCATTGATTCACCGTATTCAATGTTTGGCGCTCCATGTCACAATCAATGACAGATACATCTGGAATCCTGGCGTATCTGGCAGCGCTAAAGTCACGCATTGCTTCAGTTGTGTTGCAAGCATGACGCAACTCCAGCAATGCATGGGGCCAGCCTATCCCTATGGCACTGCGTCAGCCTTACGCCTGCCATGAGGCAGACGCAAGGTTTTGATGCAGTGGTATCCTAGAATTGTCGCAGTGAAATCTGAGAGACTTCACTGCGCCAATCCTACAAGGCTTTGTTGCGTGTGAACGTCCACCCTGCATACATCACATCAGACACAGTTATAATGTGGCACAGGGCTTCACAAGGTCACGTATATGCCTAGATGCGTCACTTTGTAAATACGGCGCAACGTGGTGCAAGATTCACGCTGCAAGTACGTCAAGAAAATGACATACCCGCGGGCCTTAAACTGCCGGAAGGTACTCAGGATTAAGCCCCCTGTCTTTTCCCCTTACGATGGCACACAATGGCTGCCATGCGCCAACGCAGGCACCCTCATGCCATGGTGCAAGGGTGACTGTGTTGCGGAGTTGATTGATGTTGTGGCTCCATCTCTACTCGAGGCGTCTGCAGGTGCGTCTGAACTAGTGGAGGGCAGGAGTGAACCATTTGGCCCTCTTGGAGTGTTGTTTGCCTGGTCTTTTCTTGAGGGGTGCCAGGGTGTTGGCGCAGTTGGAGATCCATCGGTGGAGGCTGCACGCTGTGGTGTTGGCGTCTGTAAGCGTTGGCGGAGTGGTGGTGCTGAGGGAGTAGATGAGAAGTTCTTCGGTTACCTTGATCCAGCTGCGACGGGAGGGGGCAATGATGGCGGTGGTGTACGTTGGGTGTGGTGAAGGCGTGATGTATACAATGATGTTCAGTCCAGGAGAGTTCTGTAGTGTGGCTGTAGTTGAAGTTCCCGCTGGCAGAGAAGAAGGGCTCGAGCGTGTGTCCGTCTATGTGGGTTGGTGCGGTGACTAGCTGCTTGAGTCTGATGTTAGGGAGGTTTCCCAGGAGGGGGGAGGTGTTCTGGTCACTGGGGTTGTCCAGGTGGAACTTGAGGTCTCCGAGTAGGATGTAGTTGGTGGATGGGAGAGCCTGGGGTGTGATGAGGTCTAAAACGGCAACATTGAATAGGGGTTGATAGCCCGGGAGGCCTGTAGACGAGGGTGCCGTGGAGGGTGGTGTTGGGGTTGGTCCGGATCTGGTAGTGGAGGTGTTCCATGGTCGCCGTTGGGTCATTAGAGTGCGTGGTCAGTCAGAGTGTGCTTTTGCAGATGATGACAATGCCTCCTCCTGGACGGTCGGGGTGGTCCTTGAGGGTGATTTTGTAGCCGTCGGGGATGGTGATGGCGATGTCTTGTCCGGAGCAGAGGTTGTTCCAGGTTTACATTAAGAAGGCGATGTCTGAAGAGGTGGTGTAAAGGAGGTTTCAGATTTCTGTGGCGTATTTGTGGAGGGACCGCATGTTGAGGATGATGCAGTTGAGCCGGTCGGGTGAGCTGTTGGTCGGCTGGCCGGCAAGAGTCGCTGGTGTGCTGATGTGACAGGAGGTGCGTTTGCAGTTTCGACAGCCGCAGGGTGCAAGGGTATTCTTTGGTGATTCTAGATGGCAGGCGGTGTGGCGTCCAGGGTTGAGGCCGAGAAGGGTGCTGGCATCGTAGCGGTGGAGTGTCCGAGAGGCAGGGGCAGATGGACGCAGACGGGCTTGCCATTGGCTTGCCTTCGGCGCACCAGTGGCACGCCCGTTGCGCATGGCTGCACAACATCCGCCATTAGGTAGTGCTGTAAGGGGGCTGGACAGCTGGGAGGCGGGAAGCGCGGGTCAGGACACTGGAGGGGGGCGGGGATGCGGGGGATCACAGCAGCAATGATGGGGAAAAAGGAACTGCAAAAAAGCACAGGAAAAACAAAGCCAAACAAAGCAAAGATAAAAAAAGACAAAGGTAGAAAAGCAACGGAGAAGAGCAGAAAGATGAACAGGAACAGCAGAAAAGAGGGACAGGAGGGCAGTGAAGCTGCAGAGCAGTGACGCTCTACCACTGGACCACCAGGGATGAGGCTCAGGCAGGAGCCTGTGGGTGGAGGAGGGACTCGAACATCTGACCTCCGGGTCAGAGGAACCAGCAGCAGCACATGGGGACAGCAGCAACCAGACGGCGCAGCGCTGTGGGAAGAGGAAGTCCACTAAGGGTTATTCCCCCATACAAACAAAAGCATACTAACAGGGGGCAAGGAAAGGCAGCACCACCCAGTTGCCTCTTCCGATCTAACATTGGTGACCAGATTCCGTGTTCCCCAGTGAGTAACGGCGGATCAAGCTGCATACCCAAGGGCCTGGGCAAGAACCGGCCCCTGGCACCCATTGCCACCAATGGCCGATCTCAGCGACTTGAGCCAGTTAGTGGAGTCCCCCACCAGTCTTGTGCTGCACCCTCGGTGATGTATGTCAGCCGCAGCCCAGGGATTGCTCAGGGCATGGTGTGCGTCACCCTCAGATGCTAGACATGGGCCTGACTCGCCCCAGGGCCTCCTTCGCTATGCATCCCACCTTCTCCTCACCTGGACATTAACCCCGCGGTTAATGTCTGTGACTCAGTCACCAGGAGCCTCAGCCAGGTGTGATTTCACAAGTCTGGGTACAGCAGTCACCGCCAAGTCCACTGGGGAACCTCCTGATGCAGGTGATGCAACAGGGGCCCCTTAGGCGTGAAGTTGCTGCGCTCCCGCCACACAAGTTTGGCACAGCTCAGGGGCCTCACCCTCCACAGCGTCCGGACATCGCAACATCCTCCAGCCTGTGATGCGGAGAGGCGCAGCCCACCATTGGTAATCTCCTCTGTGCACCCCGGTGTAGTGGTGGTGCCTGGTATGCGATACAGTCCTCCCTACATTGGTGAGCAGGAGCGCCTCTACCGTTCACAGCTCCAAGGTGCACCAGGTGGTCTTCTCACGCAGGTCAGCAACGTGTTTCCATGCGACCTGCCAGACTTCACCACCAGGTAAGGGTGACCGCCAACGCCTCAATGTCTACCGCCATGGCCCAGCAAATCCACAGCAGCTCTGCCTCCCACTCCGAGTCACAGACACAGGCCCAGCGAGGTCTCTGGGCCCCAGGGACTGTCCCCGCTTTCAAGGTTTTGGCTGCCATGGTGTTGCAAGGAGGACGCTATGAAAAGTGATGCATCACTGGTTTTTCCCAGCGATGCGCCTTGTTTCATAACTGTAGCCCTGAATCTGCATTCCCTCTTCCCCTGGGACTCTGGCTGGTCATCCTGGCTGTTGGGGGATTTAGGGGGTTTGTTGATCTGTGCTGCACTTGGCCCTGTCTGCTCCATTCTGCATTCCATTGGTTTTATTTCCTATTTTTCATTGGAGGTGGACATACAGGCTATTTTTGCCTCTAGAGGCAAAAAAACTCACGTTGGGCTGACTACGTGAGTTTTTTGCCGCTATTGGGCCTTTCATCACTTTTCTCTCGCTAACGTCAACATTTTTATCGCCTTGACGCTAGTGTAAGTGGTAGTTTTCACCGTGGCTAGCTGTTACTATCGCCATGTAGCGACGTATCGTAAATACATCGCTAACAGGGCGATAGATTTTGGTGATGGGCCGCGTTAATTAAGAAAACTGTCGCTAACTAACGCTAATGCTAGTTAGCGGCAGTTCTTGTACATATACCCCAAAGTGTGAAAGACTAATCCTGAGCTCTTGCGCGCCTGAATATGCAAGTTCGCATTTCTAAGCATATTCTCCCCTGACATACGATTGTGAGGAACTTAATGGGAATATGCAGAGTTCCGTAACCAGGTTTTAACAGACTTCAGAAATGTCAGTAATCAGTGTGGAACAGACATTTGAGAGTGTTTAACCTACAAATATAAGCAGTAACTTCAGAGATAATTCCTTCTGAAGCTTATCATCAGCGGCAGCCCTCCCATTAGGACAAAAGAGCATCGCCGCCCCTGCTGCCAGTGCAGCAAAGGTGAAAAATAAAATGAATGACCATTTTATTTTTCACTGGTCCGAGCCCGAGCAGTGTTAGGGGGCAGAGCAGGCAGGCATCGAATTCAATATTTACAGCAGAGGTCAGAGGCCGCATTGAGCGGACTTGTTATCAGCTCGGGAGAGCTTTCCAGGACTATGGTGGTTGCTATTGGACATTAATAGTAAGCAGTGTTTTTTAAGCATATTTTATAAATTGTATTTGATACAGGCCATACAGGATGATGAGTTTGGCGGTGAATTTTATATGCCTACATTATTCCAACTGTGGTGAAATGTAATGTACATGTGTGTTCTTATGGCTTAAGCTATCTGCTATAAGGGGATTCTCCATTAACTGAATTTATGCATTGCGTATAATGGGGTTCATGTTATGTCTTACCCGCATGGCTGCAGACTTCAGGCTGTATATTGCATACATATGTAGCATCTGGGCCTCATGTTGATTGGATACACGAGAGTATGTTTCTATGTTCATTCAGAGGTCTAATGGGAACGGCTATATAATGCACCTGTTTAATGGCGCCAAACTAGATTGACAAAGGCTTCCATGTAGGCCGAAACACGTCTCTCCTTGTGCTGGGGATTGAGGGCGACCTGAATCAATAAATGGATGCCGAATCCTGAACCACTTTGTGTCTGTGCCTTCTTCCAAGGAGTCTCTGTGGGAGCTGGATGCTTTTTCATACATATATATATATATATATATATATATATATATATATATATATATATATATATATATATATATATATATATATATACATGAAATAATAGGGTTGCTTAACTTGCTGACAGCCTGCAAAATTCAATGCAGATTAATCAAACAGCGCCAAAGTTACCAGTCAATGAAAACTTTTTGAGTCCTCCCACAACCAGAACTGTGTCCCCTTGGCAGATTTGAACGAAACTCCAAATTTTAATAAAGCTAAACATACTAAGTGACTGCCAAATATTGTACAGATCTGTGGAAGTGCTGCAAATTTGTTAGCAAATCTATTATTTTTTGACACCCTCAGCATTACCTTTGAGCCCCTTCTCTTGTTGGAACTGCATGATACCTGAGATTCCTGCACTTTCCATAGCTTGTTAAACCTACTGAATTCATTTAGCTTTAGTAAAAAAGCACCAAAGTTATTGGTACATTGTCATATGAAAATGTTTTCCCCCTCCCCCTTTTACCATTGTTCCCTTGTTGGATCTGCACAAAATGTGAGGTTCCCACAGACTAAACATGCTGAAACTCTGCCAAATTTAATTAGTTAAATAATGCCACAGTTTTTAGCAAATTAACACATGTAGCTGTACCCCTGATGGATTTGCGCAAATCTAAAAATGACAATAGTAAGCTAAAGCTGCTAAGTGCACAACAGAAGTTCATCAACAGTGCTAAAGTTATAGGTAAATCAAAACAATACCTTTTTCAATTGTAAAGGTATCTCTAACTTTTAGACCTTCAAAGCATACGATCTCATTTTGTAATACTAATTTCTCAAAAAACACTGAATGGATTTGCATCAAACCAAGCAAAGGTACTCTCTGAGTAGAGTTCTAGTTTCATGTCGAGCTTGGAGTAATTCTATTCAAGATAGTTTTATGCAACATTTCATGAAAAGTTGCTTCCTTCTAGCTGAATTAATTAATTTATTTGGTAGACCTTTCTGGGTGCCCTCAAAAGAGGACAAATTCTAAAAGTACCACCTGGACACCATTGATTTTTGATAACATTGTTTTAACCAGGTTCAATTCTGTTTATGGGTAGCCCTGCTTTGGTAAATAGTATGGAATGAAGGAGATAGACCCAAAGAAGATAAATATGAATTAGACTATTTCTCAGATCAGCACACTCTGCTAATAACACCGTTTTTGATCCTTGCCCATGCCTGACACCTGATTAGGCGAGGGTGAATCAGCCACTCAGGTTCAGAAAAGTTTCGAATTACTTGACAACCATCCTCTACCTACTTTTTTGTATAAGTTCCCGAATACAATGGCCCTCTAGTTAGCCAATGGCGAGGAATCTAATTTATTGATTTTTAAATACAAAACCCTCATTCAATGAACAATGAAAATCAGCGTCAGGATTAAATAGTGTTTCTTAATAGGCAACCTTGAAAGCTCATCCAGAGCAAAATCTGCATGTTTGTAATTTGCAATCTTCCTAGTTAACCAGAAGGAGATGTAAGCCTGAATCATGGAGCATGGGAAATTGAAGCAAAGATGTAGTCCTGGAGAACTGGAACTATTATTTCCTATTTCCTCAGTTTCATTGTTATAATTTAACCAGTACACAGATTTTCAGGCTCTGTTTGGGGGGGTGGGTGTGGGTTTGGTATAGGGCAGATAGGGGCTACTGGGACCAAACTGTGGTGGTTGGGGTCCTTTGCCTCTGGTGTCCTGGGATCTGCCCTTCTATGGCTTTGCATAATGGGCACCCTTACTGCACTTGCATTTCAGAGTAGCAAGGGCAGACAGTTTCAGGTAGTGTGTGTGGGGCAGAGATTCAGAACACAAACAGTCAAACTACAGACACCATCATTCACTTCCCTGCGCAGTACTTGTCTTAGTAAAAGGAAAGCACTTATATCTTACATGCAGAATACAATACACACATTAATGGTGGTATGGCTACCAGGTTCCATTATCCCTTTGATGGGCATTAGCCAAGCTCTACAGTGAGATATCCCAACTCTTAGGGTGCCTCATTATCTTGACTTAACAGAGATAAATGGCCATATATTGTAAATGGTCAGAGGCAATGATTTGGCCTAGGTGCAAGTTGACTAGGCGATCACCAAGTTAAATAACCATAGGTTAGCTCCTTTAGGTCTTGAGCAAAAGAGGTCACACTGGCAACCATTAACTTCCTAATAGCTGGCTTATTTTTGTGTGATGAAGACATAGTTTCTCAGTATGTCAATTTCTTGCACTTGTTATAAGGTTACCAGTTCAGTGGAGATGTAAATTGGTGCAGTGAGGGATGGTGTGCTTGTTGAGGTTGCTCTGTTGATGTCTTTGTCCACAGTGTGGAACCACAGATGGCATCCTCGCTCCTCACTCAGGCCATTGGCAACTATCAGCGTGGCAGGCCTTTGGCAGCTGCATCCTCTGGGCTGTGGGGGAGGTCCTCCTCTATGGTGGTGACATTGATCCTGGCAGTGGGGTGTGACACATTGAGGCAGCGGAAGTATGAGAGTCATGAAAAAAACACAGGTTTCAGGGACATTATAGTTAGAAATTAGCATTTAAAAAAACCTTAGAAATTTACTGAAAAAAACCACAGGTTTTAGGGACGTTATAGTTAGGGATTAGTATTTAAAAAACCTTAGAAATTGATAGAAAAAAACACAGGTTACAGCAACGTTATAGGTAGGATGACATTTCACTCATACACAACCAGAGAAATTCAGTCGTTATAGTTAGTTGAGCTAACTATAACTCGCGCCCCGCAAAGCACTGCTGATGACATCACATATTACATCACTCATGACATGGTCAGTGACATCATTGATGACATCACTGATGACATCTTACATGACATCACTGATGACATCATCCAGTGAGTATGACTGTTTCTAAAAAGTTTAAGAATATTATATATATACGCCAAGGTGCATTGAAGAATGAATGGGTCTATGAATGTCTGTAGAGATGATTTAGTGGGTTCGTGACTGACTGTATAAGTGAGTGATTATACATGTCTCAGTCAATGTATGGGTGAGTGACTAATCTGTGTGAATGTCTGTATCAGTCTGTCAGTTGGTGTGTAAGTGGCTGCATGTGTTGGTGAGTAGCTACATGAGTGTCTATATGGGTTATTGATTGGTTGTCTGAGTACCTGGATGGGTGCCTGAGTGTCTGTGTGGGTGGGTGAGGAGGTGTGTGACTCCCTGAATGGATGTGTGAGTTGGTAAATCACTGGGTATGTGGGTTCATGAGTGCATGTGTGAGGGGCTCAATGGGTGAGTGAGTGTGCTTATGGCTGTTTGGGTGAGTAAATGGATGTCTCAGTGGTATATGGGTGAGTATGTGAAAGGCATTATATGTGAGTGTTGGAGTATATAAGTGACTGTATGTGTGAGTGAGTGATTGTGAGAGTGGCTGTATGGGTGAGTGTGTGCCTGTGTAAGTGATTGCATAGGAGAGTAAGTATGTGTTAGTATCTATATGAAAAAGTGAGATGGTGTGTGTATAAGTTTATAGGTGAAGAAGTGGCAGTGTGATTGACTTTTTGGGTGGGTGGCTAGGTGTGTGAGTAGCTCTATGGGTGACTGACGGTGTATGAGTGGCTGTATTGGGTGTATGAGTGGATATATCAGTGGCTGTATTGGTGAGTGACTGGGGTATGAGTGCCTGTATGGGTGAGTGAGTGGATGTGTATGTAGAACTATGAATCAGTGAGTGGGTATGTACATAATGGTGTTGGTGTGTCAATGGTTTCAAGAATGGTAGTCTGAAATTTGGAGTGGGTGTATGAAAGGTTATATTGGGGTGTGACTAGGTGCATCAGAGATTATGTGGAAGATGTTATCAGTGATGTCATAAGTGATGTCATTTGAGATGTCATCAGTGATGTTATCAGTGATGTCACTGACCATGTCATGAGTGATGTAATATGTGAAGTTATGAGCAGTGCATTTCAGGGGCGCGTGTTATAGTTAGCCCAGCTAATTTCTCTGGTTTTATACGAGTCAAATGTCAACCTAACTATAATGTCCCTGAAACCTGTGTTTTTTTTCAGTGAATTTCTAAGATTTTTTAAATGCTAATTTCTAATTATAACATCCCGGAAACCTGGGTTTTTTCAGTGAATTTCTATGGTTTTTTAACTTGCAGTCACGTTTGCAGAGTGGTGGAGAAAGGGGGCTGGGCCTTCAACCAGCGCTCATGAATTCCGCTGCGTAGGACTTACAGGAAGTACCAGGAGGGCATCTTGTCCCCCAAGGTTCCTCAGGAGTAAAGTGGACTTCATCACCCAACCAGTAGTGCGCCAAGAGGCGCATTTACAGAGCGGTGGAGAAAGGGGGGCATGGCCTCCGAACACCTCTTAGCAATCCTATTGTCTGGGACTTACTGGAGGTAACAGGAGGGGTAGTTGGGCCCCAAGGACATCCTTGTTATGTTATGTTATGGTATGTTATGTTATCTGATACTTATAAAGTGCGCAGCTACTCCCAGGAGTGTCCCAGCGCTAGGAACAAAGACCACATAACGGCATACAGAACATTCCCCTACAACAGAACTCAAAGCTGAAAGAGCCATGTTTTCAGATTCCTCCTGAAAGTAAGGAGGTCCAGAATCTGTCTGAGAGAGAGGGGTAGGCCATTCCACAGCCGAGAGGCCACTGCTTGAAAAGATCTTCCCCCTACCCGGGAGAGCCGGACCTTCGGAGTAGAGATCAGAAGCTGAGCAGAGGACCTCAAGGTACGCTGTGGTATATAAGGTTGAAATCTTTCCCTAAGGTAGGGGGCTCGAATCTGATGAAATGCTTTCAAAACCAAGACTAAAGCTTTAAAATGGATTCTTTTCCGCACCGGAAGCCAATGTAGGGAGGACAGAAGCTGAGTTGTGTGAGTCCTAGGTCCTGTCAGAAAGATGGCCCTCGCCGCCACATTCTGAATCACCTGCAATCGGCCCAGTAAGTACTCAGGGAGGCCCAGATACAGGGAATTAACGTAGTCCAGTCTTGACACCACCAGGGGCTGGACCACTGTTTTCCTGTAAGGGACTGAGAGCAGGGGGAGAAAGTTCCTCAGCATTCTCAGCACCCCGAAACAAACCCCTGCCACCGTTTGGACTTGAGCCTTCATAGAAAGGGCAGCATCCAATTTAACCCCCAGATTTTTCACGATGGTGACTGAAGACGAGGGGGGGGGACATGTCCTGCGGCCACCAGGTCTGCCAAGCTTCATACAGACGCGGACCAAAGAAGATGATCTCTGACTTTTCAGAGGTACACTTCAATTGATTGTGTCTGAGCCAGGAGAAGACTTCGGAAAGGCAGGTGTTAATTGAGTTGCCGTTGAATTCGACGCCCTTCTCGCACGTGAACAGCAGTTGGGTGTCGTCCACATACGACACTATTTTGGCACCGTATTTCTCGGTGATAAGGGTGAGAGGGGCCATATACAAGTTGAACAAAGTTGGAACCCCGACATTCATGGGGTGATTGCCGCGGCAAAAGGTGGAGACCAGATAGTTTGTGAGCGGTTATCCAGGAAGGAAGTGAACCATCTCAATACCGTGCCACCGATACCGCTCTCCATGAGTCTTTGCAGTAATCTGTTGTGGGGAACGGTATCGAAGGCTGCGGAGAGGTCCAATAATACCAAGACCGCATTACCTCCTCTATCCAGCATAGCTTTAATTGTTTCCGCAACTTCTAGCAGGGCCGTTTCCATGCTGAAGTTAGCTCTGAAACCCGACTGACTAGGGTGCAAAAAATTGTTGGCCTCCACGTACTTCGTGGTGACTTCATTGACATATTTCTCCAAAACCTTGGAGAAGAAAGGCAGGAGGGATACAGGCCTGTAGTTACTGGTGACCTCGGGATCCACCGTAGGTTTCTTTAGCAGCGGAAGAATTTTGGCGTGTTTGCGGCATATGCCCCTCCTACAAGGCGGTGTTCAAAATCAGGTTAACTACAGGGTTAATCACTTCTGCAATGGAAGACAGTACTTTTGCTGGACATGGATCTGATGGTGAGCCAGACTTCAGAGCTTTCATGAGCACTAGAGATTGCTCCAAAGTAATCACAGGAAACTTCATAAGGGAGGGATCAGTGTGGGGACACACATCAAGGGGAGGTCCGATGGCTATCTCTAGTTCTGGCAAATGAGCTACGAAGGAGTCCTGAATGTTTTTAATTTTATCATGGAAAAAACAAGCCATACGACTGGTCCAGTCGCTCGTAGGAACAAACGGTCGACTAATTGTCGTAGGAGAGGAGAAACTTTTTACAATATTGAAAAGTACTCTACTTTTATTGCCCACCTGATTAATTTTTGTAGAGAAAAAGAGTTTCTTTCCCTCGCGTACTTTCCTATGATGGTCTTTCAACGCTTGTTTATAGATGGATTTGTCAGTGGGTCTATAGTTCCTCCGCCACTCTCTTTCGAGATGTTTACACGCACTTTTACTTTCCCTTAGTGCTTCCGTAAACCAAGGGGCAGAAACTCGGGTAGATTTAGCAGCTCTCGTGGAGGGGGGGCAAGTTCAAGGGCCCGGAGTTGTAACCAACCCTCTAGGGACTGCACGTCCAGTTCGAGGTTGCCGCAAAGGAAAATCGGGAGACGACTCAGGGCGCAGTGTATCACCTCTGGCGAGATCAAATGAAAGGGCCTAAAACTATAGCTGACACTGGTTTTGCCCTGTAATTGAGGCCTGTCTGGCTCCGTACATACTTTAAAACCTACCAGATAATGGTCTGACCAGGTTAAAGCGAGGGGGGCGTCTATTTCGACACGGTTTGATGAAAAAACCTGGTCCAATGTGTGTCCTTTATCATGGGTGGGAAGACAGACATACGGGGTTAGGTTAAGAATGTCAAGGGATTCATACAACCTCATGGACTCAGGATCCAAGGACTTGTCCATGTGGATATTAAAATCGCCGAGGACCAGACAATGGCTGTATTTGGACGCTATAGGAGATAGTGTGGCTGATAGACTCCAAAAATTTCCCCGCCGGTCCAGGAGGGCGGTAGATTACTAACCCCGCGATGGACTGATGCTCCGAGATGGTCAGAAGGAAGCCCAAACTCTCGGCCCCCTCTATCTCCATGATCAATAAAGGCACGCAGCTAAGGGAACTCCTGAAGATTAAGGCTACACCTCCGCCTCTCCCCGTGGGGCGGTCCTTCCTTAGGATCTGGTAACCCTGGGGAATCGCATTAGCAATAGTAGGGTTGGAGGCTTCCGTTAGCCATGTTTCTGTTAGAAACATCAGATCAGGGGTGGAGTCGGCTAACAAATCATAAATTTGGAGTTCATGTTTTTTTATAGAACGTGTATTCAGTAGGAGTGCCCTCAGGAAATTACCTGTACCACCCTGTTGAAATCTAAGTAGGCCAGTAACAGAATTTTCAATGCACTCTCCAAGATAGGGACAAGCTACCCAGTCACAGTCTTTGCACCCAAGGGGGGACATTACTCCCCTGTATATCAAGGTGCGGTCTGCAAACCATACATCTACTGATGTCTAAAAGTCCATCTCTGCCATACCTGATTATCTTGGGCAGCTCTGGAGGAAAACCGGCAGCATTTCCGGCGCTGGCCCCCTCCGGGACGCGCCAGCGGCACGCCGCTGCGCATTTGCGCAGCGTCCCGTTTTAAGGTGGCCAGCGTAAAACAACTAGACCGCACCGTCTTGAAGAAAAATGGCGGTGGCGGTCAAAAGCCACTTCGAATCAGGGTTCGATTCCCCCTCCCTCTCCAATCCGAAATTCCCAGTTTCAAATTCAACACACAATGAAATTCAAACCACAGCAATGCTTAAAACATAATTAAAAAAGCTAAAAAGTTTCAGAATATGTGCAAAGTACGCAAAATTTAGCAGCGAGTACAGCGTAGGACATGCAGTGTTTGCTCAAATTACGGGGTCCCCTTCCCGAAGCTGATTTTAGCCCCGGGGACCCCATCCCCGGGGCTAGGCCTATGTTTCTATTTTAAGTCGTAAGGGAAGGGGGGGCCATGCGGGCACCCTCCCCAGGCCGATTTCGGCCCCGGGGACCCCATCCCCTGAGGGCCGGCCAATTTATTTTAACATTTCTTTTTTTTAAAGGGAGGTGGTGGTCCCCAGGGCTGCGGGGGGGCTGGAGCCCCCATGCATTTTTCTACATTTAGCCCCAGGGAGGTGGCGGTTCCCCAGGCTGTGGGGGGGCTGTGGCCCCCTGCATTACGATACATTTAGCCCCGGGGAGGTGGCGGTCTCCGGGGCTGCAGGGGGGCCGTGTGCCCACTGCATTTCCAAAATTTAGCCCAGGGGAGGTGGCGGTCTCCGGGGCTGCAGGGGGGCCGTGTGCCCACTGTATTTCCAAAATTTAGCCCAGGGGAGGTGGCGGTCCCCGGGCTGCGGGGGCCCACACGGGCCCCCGCATCACTATCTTTTATTGCCCACGGGACCTGGCCCACGGGGGCTTATGAAAACATAGCACGAGAGCCCACACTTCATTTTTTATTTTTTACTTTTGGCCGGATTCGCGGATCCTGCGCGAAACCCGCCAAAATTGTTTTGAAAAAATTATTTTTGTGGCCCTGGGATCCCCTGAGCAGGCCTAGGGGGTCAGGGTGTTTCTACCCTGCCCCCTTTTCTTAATTTTTATGTTTTTTTACCTTTTTCCTTGTGACTTGGTTCAACCGAGTGACAAGATGGCTGCCAACACTTCTTGGTTTGAAGTGTTGGCAGCCAATCAGATCTCAGGCTCGAGATCGGGAGGGTTTGCGGTCCTCTGCGGCCATATTTGTATATCTGAGAAATGTTTACATTTCTCAGGAACTACTGAACGTATTCACCCCATTTAACCAAAAGAGTGCACTCTGGACCAAGAGCTACCTTTCTGCCAAATTTGGTGAAATTCCGTTCAGCAGTTCGGGCTGTAGCTGCGTCAACAGTTTCCTATGGAAATTAACATGGAGAAAAAGCGTTTTGGGACCCCCCCCTTTTTCTCGGCCTCTGCTTGTCGGATCACCTGAAATTTTCAAGACAGCAGCTAAAGTGAGTGAGCCATTAGTTTTGAAAATTTCGTGAAGATTTGTCAAATGGCGCCAAAGATATTGGCAAAAGAAAAAACACTTTTTGAATAGAAACAAGGTCCTTACTATAACTATCTACTGGAGACCGGCAGTAGGTTATATATATATATATATATATATATACATGTATATATATATATATATATATTCGTCTCTCTTCCCCGCTCTCTGCACGGTGGGTGCTCACAGCACGCGATGACGGACACGCACCTATCTCGTTTCTGACAAAAAAGTGCTGGGCACTCCGGGCTTGAATTTTCAAAATGATTTATTGTGAATCAATTCTTTTCGATGAAATGGTTAAGCACTGATTAGATATGGGCTATAATGTTTAGGAATTTCACTAGTATGTACTTTTGCACTTTAATGGGTTTTTTTAGGCACTTTATAATGAAAAATTTGAAAGAGGGCTGCTGTTTAGCAACAATAAACATCAATCTTACAAGGCCGCCACGTTAGCAATGTCAAATTCTAGAACAGCGAGAGAAGTCCTCTGTTTATGTTTAGTCATTCACGAGTGACATGGTGGTATTTGCTGTGTTTGAAATCATGATGGCGCTGACATTGATAAAGGCCAGAGCGCCGAAGCGCGTCTGTTAGCCAGGGTGACACGCTTTTGATTCACAATAAATCATTTTGAAAATTCAAGTCCGGAGTGCCCAGCGCTTTTTTGTCAGAAACTATATATATATATATATTCACTGAAAAACCATAGGTTTTAGGGACAGTTATAGTTAGTTGGACATTGCACTCGTACAAAACCCGTGAAATTCCCCCGTTATAGTTAGTTCAGCTCACTATAACTCGCGCCCCCGCAATGCACTGCTGATGACGTCACATATTACATCACTCATGACATGGTCAGTGACATCACTGATGACATCACTGATGACATCTCAAATGATATCACTGATGACATCATGCAGTGACTGTGTGTTTCTATAAAGTTTAAATATGTTTACTATATATGCCAAGGTGTATTGAATAATGAGTGGGTGTATAAGTGTCTGGATGGATGATTTAGTAGGTGCGTGACTGACTCTAAGTGAGTGATTAAACGTATCTTACTAAATGCATGGGTTAGTGACAAAACTGTGTGAATGTCTTTATCCGTCTGTCTGTTGGTGTGTAAGTGGCTGCATGGGTTTGTAAATAGCTACATGAGTGTCTATATGAGTTATTGATTGGTTGTCTGAGTATCTGTATGGGTGCCTGAGTGTTTGTGTGGATGGGGTGTGTGTGACTGCACATAGATGTATCAGTGGGTGATTCACTGGGTGCATGGTTTCAAGAGTGCATCTGTGATGGACTGTATGGGTGGGTGAGTGTGTGTATGGGTGTGTTAGTGAGTGAATGTATATCTCAGTGGTACATGTGTGAGTAACTACATATGTGAAAGGCAGTATATATGTGTGTTGGAGTATATAAATGGGTATAAGTGAGAGTGTGTGATTGTGAGAGTGGCTGTATGGATGAGTGTGTACTTGTATTAGTGATTGTATAAGAGCGTAAGAATGTGCTAGTATTTGTATGAGTAAGGGAGCTGGTGTGTGTATAACTGTATAGGTGAGTAAATGGCAGTGTGATTAATTATTTGCATGACTGACTAGGTGTGTGAGTACCTCTATGGATGAGTGGCGGTGTGTGAGTGTCTATGTAGGTGTATGAGTGCATATGATAGTCCTGTACTGAGTGACCGTAAGTATGAGTGACTGTACAGGTGAGTGAGTGGATGTGTGTGTAGACCTAAGAATCAGTGAGTGGGTATGTAGTTATTGTGTTGGAGTGTCTATGGTTTTGAGAATGGCAGTCTGTAATTTAGAGTGGGTGTATCAAAAGTTATATTAGGGTGTGAGAAGATGCATGAAATTATCACAAGGATGATGTCATGGATGATGTCATCAGTGATGTCATTTGAGATGTCATCAGTGATGTCATCAGTGATGTCACTGACCATGTCATGAGTGATGTAATATGTGACGTCATCAGCAGTGCATTGCGGGGGCGTGAGTTAAAGTTAGCTGAACTAACTATAACGGGGGAATTTCACGGGTTTTGTACGAGTGCAATGTCCAACTAACTATAACTGTCCCTAAAACCTATGGTTTTTTCAGTGAATTTCTAAGGTTTTTTAAATGCTAATTTCTAACTATAACGTGCCTGAAACCTATGGTTTTTTCAGTGAATTTCAAAGGTTTTTAAATGCTAATTCCTAACTATAACATGTCTGAAACCTATGGTTTTTTTCAGTGAATTTCAAAGGTTTTGTAAAAGACAATTTTTAAATGTATTAATTGTTATATTTATTTTTTTGATACTGATTTACTACATTTTTTTAAACTATTTATTTTTAGATATTTTATTTTTTAAATTACATTGTAATTACATTATACATTACATTACAAAATATACTTTCTCAGAATGAATTACTTTAGTTTAAATACTTTGCAAATAGGCAATAGACTTTTAAGTACAGTAGTTACAGTTGTTGCAATGGGCAACACAATTTCAAACACAATGCAACATTGAGCTCAATGTGAATTTCTAGTTAAATGCAATTAGTTACTTTATGGATTACTTTTCTAACCACAGGACTGGATCCTAGATTCAGTCCTGGGACATCTCCTGTAAACAGTTGAGTAAAAGCGTTTTGGTTACAGTAGTGATTTTTAAGGAATATTATTGTATTTTAAAAGTTGACAGAAACTTTTTCACATAGAATCACCAATGTTATCCTATGGGAGGAAATTCACTTAGCAGGTAAGTAGTGTTATCGTTACTTTTTCTTACTCAGTGGTGGATCCTGGATCCAGCACTGGTGCATCTCCTGTAAACAGTTGAAAGAATGTGTTTAAGTCATACAGGCGATTTTTAAGGAATATTTGTAGTTTGTGAAAATCGACACTTTGAAACTTTTCTGCTGAAAACCAGACAATGGATTCCTATGGAAGGAAATACAAGTTACTGGTAAGTACGGTTAGAATTACTTTTCAGGGTCAGTGCTGGGCTAAAAGATGCAGCACTGGGTTCTCTCCTGATAACAGGTGAGTAAATCGGAATTCGTGGTTCGGCTGATTTTAGAGGAATATTATAAAGTTCCAAAACTCCACACACAGAAGAATTTCCAAGTGAAACCAGTCAATGTTAGCCTATGGAAGGAAATTCAAGTTACTGGTAAGTACGGTTAAAATTACTTTTTCAGGATCAGTACTGGGCTCAAAGATGCAGCACTGAGGTCTCTCCTGATAACAGGTGAGTAAATCGGAATTCGTAGTTCTGCTGATTTTAGAGGAAAATTTGTATGTTTCAAAAATCGACACTTAGAAACTTTTTCAGCAAAAAGCAGGCAATGATATCCTATGGAAGGAAATTCAAGTTACTGGTAAGTACGGTTAAAATTACTTTTCAGGATCAGTACTGGGCTCAAAGATGCAGCACTGAGGTCTCTCCTGATAACAGGTGAGTAAATCGGAATTCGTATTTCGGCTGATTTTAGAGGAATATTATAAAGTTCCAAAACTCCACACTTAGAAGAATTTCCAAGTGAAACCAGTCAATGTTAGCCTATGGAAGGAAATTCAAGTTACTGGTAAGTACGGTTAAAATTACTTTTCAGGATCAGTACTGGGCTCAAAGATGCAGCACTGAGGTCTCTCCTGATAACAGGTGAGTAAATAGGAATTCGTAGTTCGGCTGATTTTAGAGGAATATTTGCACAATGGTGAAGGAAGGGGGTGGGGCCTGAGGTGACATGTCTGCAAACACGCCCTGTGGCACGTTTTAAGTTGGAGAATTAATTCCTCCTCAATCCCGAGGGTCCCTAGGGGCCAACTAGCCCACCAGATACCTCCAGTATGCGCCAGAGAGCTGCTTTGCAGAGAGGTGTTCAGAGGCCACGCCCCTTTTTACAACACTCTGCAACGCAGCTCCGTGGTGCTCACTGGAGGTACCTGGTGGGCTAGTTGGCCCCAGGGACCCTCAGGATTGAAGGGGATTTAATTCCCCATCTTAAAACGCACCACGGGGCCTGTTTGCACACATGTCACCTGAAGCCCCGCCCCTCCCCTTCACCACTGTGCAAACGCGCCCCGTGGCGCGTTTTAAGTTGGTGGATTAAGTCCCCTTGAATCCTGAGGGTCCCTGGAGTCCAACTAGCGCACCATGTAGCTCCAAAAAGCGCCACAGAGCTGCGTTGCACAGAGGTGTAAAAAGGGGCGTGGCCTCTGTACACCTCTCTGCAATGCAGCCCCCTGGCGCATACTGGAGATTCCCGGTGGGCTAGTTGGCCCCCAGGGACCCCCAGTATTCAAGGGGAATTATTTCCCCTTCTTACAATGCGCCTTTATGGGAGGGGGGCTGCGTAGCCCCCCTTCCCTCGTCCACTTTTGTCCCCGGGGACCCCATCCCCCGGGGCCTGAGGCTGTTCTTTTATTTTTTTTATTTATTTTTTTTTAAACGGGAAGGGGGCCGCATGGCCCCCCTTCCCTGGGCCTGTATTTGCCCCGGGACCCCATCCCCCGGGGCATGCCCTCTTTTTTAAAAAAAAAAAAATATTTGGAGGGGGGCTGCGTGGCCCCCCCTCCTCAGGCCATTTAAGGCCCCGGGGACTCCATCCCCCGGGGACGGCCTTTCTGTCCTTTTTTTTTAAATTTCTTTTTGGGGAGGGGGGCTGCGTGGCCCCCCTCCCGGGCCACTAATGGTCCCGGGGACCCCATTCCCCGGGGCCTGGCCACTCGTTGGGGACCGTGGGGGGGTCCCCAATCCCCACACGGTCCCGCCGGCTCCCCGCATCCTGCAGGAGCCGGCATTGCTTTTCCATAAGGGGAGCTGCTGACATGCAGCTCCCCTTATGGAAAAGCAATCTGCTTTGTTTCCCTGCTCTCGCTTCAATGAAGCAAAGCAAGTTTGCAATGACAGGACGGGAGCCGCGAGGCTCCCATCCTGTCATTGCAAACAGCAGTGTCCCGGGGGTAGGCACCCCGGGACACTGCAGGAGCCGGCCCCGGGGGGTGGCGGTCCCCAGGGCCACCACAGGCTCCAGGAGGGGGGCCGCGCGGCACCCCTCCCCACTTCTGCAAAGCCCCAGGGAGGTGGTGGTCCCCGGGGCTTCGGGGGTCCAAAACGGACCCCCATTTTAAAATTTTTAGTGCCCCGGGGAGGTGGCGGTCCCCGGGGCGTGTGGGGGGGCTGGAGCCCCCCCACACAGGTATTTAAATTTTTTAAAAAGAAGCCCCGGGGGGTGGCGGTCCCCGGGGCTGCGGGAGGGCACAGTGCCCTCCCGCACCATTTTTATTAGAAAGCCCTGGGGGTGGCAGTCCCTGGGGCTTGGGGGGCCTTAGAGGCCCCCCCATTAACTATAAACCCACCCCCCGCATGCCCCCGGGACTTTGCCCACCCAGGGGCAAAATAGCATCAAAGCGCGGGAGACCGCGCTTCGATTTTTTTTTTTTACGGCGGGATCCGCGCACCCTAAGCGCATCCCGACGATTTTTTTTTTTTTAAATGCTTTTTTCTGCCCAGGGGGTCCTTGTGGGACCCCCTGGGCAGACCTAGGGGGTCAGGGTGTTTCTACCCTGCCCCCTTTGTGCGTTTTGTGCACTTGTTTCTGTGCCTCGGCTCTACCGAGGGACAAAATGGCTGCCAACACTTCCTGATTTGGAGTGTTGACAGCCAATTAGCATGCAGCTCGTGATCGGGAGGGTACGCGGACCCTACGCGGCCATAGATATATATGTGATTTTACTTTTGATTTTCTCAGCAACTACTGAACGGATTTACACCATTTAACAAAAAGGGTTCTTTCTGTACCAAGAACTACCTATTTGCCAAATTTGGTGTAATTCCGTTCAGCAGTTCGGGCTGTAGCCGTGGCTAAAGTTTCCTATGGGAAAATGAATGGGGAAAACACGTTTTGGGACCCCCCTTTTCTCAGCCCCCGCTTGACGAATCACCCCGAGACTTTCAGGATAGGAGCGGACCGGAGCGGGCCATAAAGTTTGAAAATTTCTTGAAGATTCGTCAACCGACGCAAGAGTTATTCCAAATAGAATGTTGCGGATTTCCTATGGAAAATAGGTCCTAACTATAACTATCTACTGGCGACCGCCAGTAGATAATATATAAACTTATATATATATATATATATATATATATATATATATATATATATATATATATGTATATACCCATATATATATATATATATATATATATTATCTACTGGCGGTCGCCAGTAGATAGTTATAGTTAGGACCTATTTTCCATAGGAAATCCACAACATTCTATTTGAAATAACTTTGGCGCCGGTTGACGAATATTCGCGAAATTTTCAAAACTTATGGCCCGCTCCAGTCCGCTCTTATCCTGAAAGTTTCGGGGTGATTCGGCAAGCGGGGGCCGAGAAAAAGGGGGTCCCAAAACATGTTTTCCCCATGCAATTTTCCATAGGAACATTTCATCGCAGCTACAGCTCGAACTGCTGAACGGAATTACACCAAATTTGGCAAAAGGTAGCCCTTGGTTCAGAGTCGTGCCTTTTGCTTAAATGGTGTAAATCCGTTCAGTAGTTCCTGAGAAATTTGAAAAAGAAAACACATATATATCTGGGCGGAGCCTAACCACACATGTCATCGTGAGATCTGATTGGCTGTCAGCACTTCATCCTGGAATTGCTGGCAGCCATCTTGAGACCAATATAAATGATAGTACCCCATTGAAATGCATTGTAGTGAATCGAAGATTTTGAGGGTCACCAAAAGGAGAACGAATGAAGGGTGATAACAGACTTTAGTTACATTATAAATCATTTATTGATGGTACCTTACTAATTTCAGGAATTGTTGTGTGTTCTAAGGTGATTTTACCCTGTGAAAAACCTTCTGCTGGGATATCATGAATCATGTTTGAGAGAAAACTATTTTCACATGCTTGTCCCATACAGTTTTGGAAGGTGCTCCAGAAGCTAAAATGAGAGCATATTTTCTGTAAATTCACATTATCTTTCTCAGTCATGTGAGAATGAAGTCAGACATTCTCAGTAAAACATGTACATCCAACAAGGGCAGAGACTGTCAGTTGATTCCTTTGTGTTCTACTGCAGCATCCCAGAGTGTTCTAAAGAACAACTAGAGTGCTAACAGCCTTACTTATGACAAAAGTATGGCACACCTGAAGCCATCTTGATTTGAATAAACTGGTAACACTTAAAACATTTAATTTAAAAAGGAACAAAATGATGGGGTTCATTTTGTCATAGAAATTATGGTTAGTGCTGTAGAAAGAAAAATTAGGACATGTTTTAAGTGATATCTCAAATATCTTCCTGTTATATTTCAACAGGAGCAGCCTGTCAGTTGATGCCTTTGTGTTCTACTGCAGCTTCCCAGAGTGTTCTAAAGAACAACTAGAGTGCTAACAGCCTTACTTATGACAAAGGTATGGCACACCTGAAGCCATCTTGATTTGAATAAACTGGTATCACTTAAAACATTTAATTTAAAAAGGAACAAAATGATGGGGTTCATTTTGTCATAGAAATTATGGTTAGTGCTGTAGAAAGAAAAATTAGGACATGTTTCAAGTGTGATCTCAAATATCTTCCTGTTATATTTCAACAGGAGCAGCCTGTCAGTTGATGCCTTTGTGTTCTACTGCAGCTTCCCAGAGTGTTCTAAAGAACAACTAGAGCGCTAACAGTCTTACTTATGACAAAATTATGGCACACCTGAAGCCATCTTGATTGGAATAAACTGGTAACTCTTAAAACATTTAATTTAAAAAGGAACAAAATGATGGGGTTCATTTTGTCATAGAAATTATGGTTAGTGCTGCAGAAAGAAAAATTAGGACATGTTTTAAGTGAGATCTCAAATATCTTCCTGTTATATTTCAACAGGAGCAGCCTGTCAGTTGATGCCTTTTTGTTCTACTGCAGCTTCCCAGAGTGTTCTAAAGAACAACTAGAGCGCTAACAGTCTTACTTATGACAAAAGTATGGCACACCTGAAGCCATCTTGATTGGAATAAACTGGTCACTCTTAAAACATTTAATTTAAAAAGGAACAAAATGAGGGGGTTCATTTTGTCATAGAAATTATGGTTAGTGCTGAAGAAAGAAAAATTAGGACATGTTTCAAATATCTTCCTGTTATATTTCAACAGGAGCAGCCTGTCAGTTGATGCCTTTCTGTTCTACTGCAGCTCCCAGAGTGTTCTAAAGAACAACTAGAGCGCTAACAGTCTTACGTATGACAAAATTATGGCACACCTGAAACCATCTTGATTTGAATAAACTTGCAACACTTAAAACATTTAATTTAAAAAGGAACAAAATGAGGGGGTTCATTTTGCCATAGAAATTATGGTTAGTGCTGTAGAAAGAAAAATTAGGGCATGTTTTAAGTGAGATCTCAAATATCTTCCTGGTATATTTCAACAGGAGCAGCCTGTCAGTTGATGCCTTTGTGTTCTACTGCAGCTTCCCAGAGTGTTCTAAAGAACAACTAGAGTGCTAACAGCCTTACTTATGACAAAAGTATGGCACACCTGCCATAGAAATTATGGTTAGTGCTGCAGAAAGAAAATTTAGGGCAGGTTTTAAGTGAGATCTCAAATCCTCTTCAATTTCATTAGAAAATTCTGACATGCAGACTGAAACAATCACTTTCAATACCAGCAGTAGACTTCCAGTTAACTCCCTGGTGAGCAGTAGCTTTACTACAGTGATCTAATGAACAACTAGAGTGCTAACATTCTGAATTTATGGCAAATGTGTGACACATCTGAATGCCTTCTTGATGGAATCAAGTAAAAACTGAAAGCATTTCCTACTGAGGAGACTGCAGTAAATGACGAAATTAGGAAACTTCATAACAAATAAGTCTCCCAAGATGGCCACCAGAGAAAAAAGAGCCCAAATGTAGCACAAATATCACCCAGATGTAGCCCACATATAGCCCAATGACAGAAGTGTGCAAAACACTTTTTATTTTTAGTTTTTTCTGCAGTTTTATATAGTGCAAACTGGTCAGGTATTGGAGCTTTACATCTTACTTGGACCCCTTATTGCGTATTTTGCATGAAGTACATGAGATTGATCTTGCGAAACATTGAACTTTACGATTCTGTTAACCTGAAGTTACTCTGAACCGGGCTTTGTAACACCCGTTTTTACCTACTGGTTTTAATTAATTCTCACTGTATTGTATTAGGAAAGAGGATTTACTGTTTTTATGTACACTTTTATGATCTATGTTTCTAAATCAGATCAAATAAAGTTTAATGAATTCTATGGCAGGACGGAGGCGAGGATTATGCATATCTTTCCTCACTTTATTTGCATAGCAGTTCAAAGAAAACGTAACACAACAATCATTAAACAAAAGACTACACAACCCATGAACCATTAGGGGGTAGTCTCCAAGGCAACTATAGTCCAATCATATCACAGTCCATCGTATATAATATCGTGACGTCCCTTCCGCTTCCTCTTTCTTCACTGCTCGTCAGTTAAGTGCATTCCTTACATTTTTGGCTTAATCTGACGTTGTTGCTGTTTGTATAGCGGTTTCTTGTGCACGTTATTAGCATTATTGCCTTGGTATTGTTTCATATTCCCTGCACAGCAGGCTCTTACCCGAGCGCGTTCTCCCCCTCGCAGTTTCTCCCGCTGTGTGCTCTGCGCGCGGTCAGATCCTGTCAGGCACGTCTGGTCCGAGCGAGGCAGCTCCGTCGAGCGCTCCCGCTGGTCTTTACGCGCGCTTGGGAATCCGGTCACTTCTTTAGTGTCTGCTTGATTCCCGACCAACCCTCGCCTAATTTTGACACCGCTACGCGGTGATTTCCCCACACAGCCACGTTAGTGACCAGCGCCACCTGGTGGTGGTAATTGGTATTGCGCCTCAGTCTATTCTTATAACAGCTTCGGGGAAAGCCCAGCTGTTGGAGCACCGGCGAGGGGGCTGTCTTAAGGATTTTAAGGGCATTTGTTCTGTGCTCACACCCTCTGCTATCATGTCTTCTCCAGGAGACCATTTTTACTCCTCCTACCAGGAAGTGGAGGAGGAATGGCCCCCCAACTTCTCCCTCCAGCAGTGGACCAAGCCCTCTCTCTGGCTATTTCTAGGGCGCTGGCTCCTCTTAGGGATCAGGTTGATAAGCTGGCGAAAAGCATCCCTGGGGTGTTCAGTGACCCAGATCTGGTGGTGGCGGGTCCAAGTAGCTCCCAGATGGGGAATAAAAGGGCCGTTAAGCATAACGCGGGGCACTTGGAAGGATTTGATAAACTTACGGAGACCTTCCTCAAGAGTGCGCGAACGCTAAAACATGCACCCTGCCGGGAGGAGGAGGGGCCCGGAGAAAATTGCTACACTGTCACCACTATTGTAGACCCCGACGGCGGGTTTCCATTAGAGGGAGAGGGTGAATCGGAGGACGATTTCTCCTCCGATGAGGATAAGGACTCGGGGCATCCCTGGCGTCCAGAGTCCCACTCCTCTCAGTCCCCGGTTGGGGACAGGGTCCACTCGGACATGTTCGAGCCTACCCAAATTTACCATCCTAGGTCGGCAGAGTGGACACCTGACGCCAAAGTGGCAGAGTATGTGGTGGGGAAAATCCATCAACCCCTTGAAAGGGAGGTCAGGAATAGGATGAGAAGAGAATGCCGCAGGCCCTAACTGAAGGGGAAGGTGGCACACATGCCTGAAATTGATGAGAAACTATGTACCTTTTTCTCCAAGTATATGAGGGATCCCAAGAAAGGAATTGATAGGTCTTGGACGTGGTAGGGCCCTTGACCCAAATTATTCAATTGACGGTGCTTTCCAAAGAGTCAGGATCCCCTTTGTCCACAGATATTGTGGCTGGTTGGGCGCACTACCCTAAACCCTAAAACACTACCCCCTCCACTACCCAAACATAACTGCACTACCCTAAACCCTAAAACACTACCACCAGCACGACTCCCTACACTACCCAAACACCACTGCACTACCCTAAACCCTAAAACACTACCCCCAGCACGACTCCCTACACTACCCAAACACCACTGCACTACACTAAACCCTAAATATACCCCCAGCATGACCTCCCACACTACACAAACACCACTGCACTACCCTAAACCCTAAAACACTACCCCCAGCACGACCCCCTACACTACCCAAACACCACTGCACTACCCTAAACCCTAAAACACTAACCCCAGCATGACCCCCTACACTACCCAAACACCACTGCACTACCCTATACCCTAAAACACGACCCCCTACACTACACAAACACAACTGCACTACCCTAAACCCTAAAACACTACCCACAGCATGACCCCCTTCACTTCACAAACACCACTGCACTGCCCTAAACCCTAAAACACTACCCCAGCACTACCCCCTACACTACCCAAACACCACTGCACTAACATAAACCCTAAAACACTACCCCCAGCACAACCCCCTACACTACACAAACACCACTGCACTACCCTAAACCCTAAAACACTACCCCCAGCACAACTCCCTACACTACCCAAACACCACTGCACTACCCTAAACCCTAAATCTACCCCCAGCACGACCCCCTACACTACCCAAACACCACTGCACTACCCTAAACCATAAAACACTACCCCCAGCACGACCCCCTACACTACTGCACTATCCTAAACCCTAAAACACTACCCCCAGCACGACCCCCTACACTACCCAAACACCACTGCACTACCCTAAACCCTAAAACACTACCCCAGCACGACCCCCTACACCACCCAAACACCACTGCACTACCCTAAACCCTAGAAAAGAAACCCCCACCCCATGCCCAATCCCCCTTACCTCTCACTCCCTCCTCATGATTCCTCTCTCCTCGTGGTTCCTGCTTCACGTCATCTCTGAGGGGCGGTGCACGTCGTTGTGACAAAACGGAACAGCCTCTGTTTCCTTACAACAACATGGATCGTCTACATGTTTTTTAGAACGCGTGGTCATTTACCATACATACCTTTACAACAAAATTTGTTGTAAAGGCATGCGTGGTAAATGACCATGCGTTCTAAAAAAATGCGTAGTAATGACTTCGTGATGTACAACGCATGCGTGGTAATGCATGCGTTGTAATGGTATCGCAAAGTAAAAAAGTCGGTGTAACGGCTGTTTACCGATCGAAGCTGGCCCCTGTTCTTCAGTGAGACGTTTATTTGATTAATTAGGAGGAAGGAATGTGTTTTTTTACCGTAAAGTGCATTCCCGGCTGTTGTATTGTGAAAGTGTCCGCGTGGCCTGGTTTCACTTCCGGTGAGAGAGTGGAAGAGTCTGTTTGGATCTAAAGGAGTTCTGTTGTTGGACGGGGCCGGCGCAACATGTCATCAGAAAACATAGCTAATGGAAAGCGTCCTCCCTGAAGTGTGGAGCAGTGCCATGAGAGGTCAATGAGAGTGCGTCCCACCGCAGTATGACCGTACCGCGTGACCCATGTGCCGCCTCCAGGGTACGGGAGGCAGAAGCGGCATCGCAGGTCCTCTTGAAGACCGTTGTAGCACTAATTCTACATTTTGGTACTAGGGCATTTTAACTTCGTTGTTCCTGCCAGATACAAAGAGAAGATCCTGTGTTATTCAGTGCCCTCGTTACCTATTTTGTGGGTTGTGGTGCTTGTCACTTCGCTGCCCCGCCGGTGCACACGACCGACTGGGCACCCCACCTCATGTGCCATCTGCAGGGCCTCTGCCCTCGGATCACTGGTTTCGGTTTCTGGAGTGGCAACATAAACAGTTGCTCCCAAAGGACGAGCCTGAACACTTAGGTGAATATCCCCTGCACCAGCATTCCATGGAAATTCTTTCCTAGCTCTCCCACGTCAACGAGCACAGCTCCGCTCGCGACACCGTATGACGTCATCGGAGCCATAAGAGGACCTCGTCGGCGTGCTGACGTCAGTTCCACCCATTTTGTCCGTGCCACCGAGGCAAAAAGGGGACCGAGACATTTTCACATGTATACATAGTATAATAAATATATATATATTCACTGAAAAAACCATAGGTTTCAGGCACGTTATAGTTAGAAATTAGCATTTAAAAAACCTTTGAAATTCACTGAAAAAACCATAGGTTTCAGGCACGTTATGGTTAGAAATTAGCATTTAAAAAACCTTAGAAATTCACTGAAAAAACTATAGGTTTCAGGGGCGTTATAGTTAGTTGGACATTGCACTCGTACAAAACCCATGTAATTCCCCCGTTATAGTTAGTTCAGCTAACTATAACTCGCGCCCCCGCAATGCACTGCTGATGACGTCACATATTACATCACTCATGACATGGTCAGTGACATCACTGATGACATCACTGATGACATCTCAAATGACATCACTGATGACATCACTGATGACATCATCCATGTGATAATTTGATGCATCTTCTCACACCCTAATATAACTTTTGATACACCCACTGTAAATTACAGACTACCATTGTCAAAACCATAGACTCTCCAACACCAATAACTACATACACACTCACTGATTCTTAGGTCTACACACACATCCACTCACTCACTCGTACAGTCACTCATACTTACGGTCACTCAGTACAGGACTATCATATGCACTCATACACCTAAATAGACACTCACACACCGCCACTCATCCATAGAGGTACTCACACACCTAGTCAGTCATGCAAAGAATTAATCACACTCCCATTTACTCAGATGTACAGTTATACACACACCAGCTCACTTACTCATACAAATACTAGCACATTCTTATGCTCTTATACAATCACTGATACAAGTACACACTCATCCATACAGCCACTCTCACAATCACACATTCTCACTTATAGCCATTTATATACTCCAACACACATATATACTGCCTTTCACATATGTAGTTACTCACACATGTACCACTGAGATATACATTCACTCACTAACACACCCATACACACACTCACTCACCCATACAGTCCATCACAGATGCACTCTTGAAAACATGCACCCAGTGAATCACCCACTCACACATCTATGCACAGAGTCACACACACCCCACCCACACAAACACTCAGGCACCCATACAGATTCTCAGACAACCAATCAATAACCCATGTAGACACCCATGTAGCTAATCAGAAACCCTTGCAGCCGCTTACACACCAACAGACAGACGGATACATACATTCACACAGTTTAGTCACTAACCCAGTAAGATACGTTTAATCACTCGCTTATAGAGTCAGTCACGCACCTACTAAATCATCCATTCAGACAATTATACACCCACTCATTCTTCAATACGCCTTTCCCTATATATATTAAACATATTTAAACTTTACAGAAACACACAGTCACTGGATGATGTCATCAGTGATGTCATTTGAGATGTCATCAGTGATGTCATCAGTGATGTCACTGACCATGTCATGAGTGATGTAATATGTGACGTCATCAGCAGTGCATTGCGGGGGCGTGAGTTATAGTTAGCTGAACTACTATAACGGGGGAATTTCACGGGTTTTGTACGAGTGCAATGTCCAACTAACTATAACTTTCCCTAAAACCTATGGTTTTTTCAGTGAATTTCTAAGGTTTTTTAAATGCTAATTTCTAACTATAACGTGCCTGAAACCTATGGTTTTTTCAGTGAATATATATATATAGATTGGAAAAAATGAAAATAGAGATGGAAAAAGTATTTTTGTTTAAATGTCATAATGTAATTGTATACAATGCATGTATATGTCCCCTTTAAGAAACTGACCTTGTTTTTAATTGGTGGTGGGGGAAATGAGCCATGCTTCCCCTTTAAATAGCACATTTTTTTTTGCACATGTTGACCCAGTAGAAGGCGTAAGCCGAAACGCGTAGGTCATTTCTGTTTTTGTATGCACCTCCTGCACTTTGCTTTGAGAGGTTTCTAATGCGAGGGGCCTCCTGAAACAACGAAAATTAATAAAGCCCTTCGGAAGCCAGTTCCTGGTAGTGCCGTGCTTCATTTCGCCCTGGAAATCATGTGTCAAGAGCGAAGGGCAATTGTGTGGAGTAAGTGAAGATATCTATATATATATATATATTATCTACTGGCGGTCGCCAGTAGATAGTTATAGTTACAACCTATTATCCATAGGAAATCCGCGACATTCTATTTGAAATAACTCTCTTGCCGGTTGACGTATCTTCGCAAAATTTTCAAACTTTGTGGCCCGCTCCGGTCCGCTCCTACCCTGAAAGTCTCGGGGGATTCGTCAAGCAGGGGCCGAGAAAAAGGGGTCCCAAAACGCGTTTTCCCCATGCAATTTTCCATAGGAAACTTTAGACACGGCTACAGCCCGAACTGCTGAACGGAATTACACCAAATTTGGCAAAGAGGTAGTTCTTGGTTCAGAAAGAACCCTTTTTGTTAAATGGTGTAAATCCGTTCAGTAGTTGCTGAGAAAATCAAAAGTAAAAAGATAGTGATATCTATGGCCGAGTAGGGTCCGCGTACCCTCCCGATCACGAGCTGCATGTTAATTGGCTGTCAGCTGGCTGTCAACATTCCGATTCAGGAAATGTTGGCAGCCATTTTGTCCCTTGGTAGAACCGAGGGACAGAAACAAGTGCGCAAAGCGCACAAAGGGGGCAGGGTAGAAACACCCTGACCCCCTAGGTTTGCTCAGGGGGTCCCACAAGGGTGCGCGAATCCTGCCAAAAAAAAAAAAAAATTCGAAGCGCGGTCTCCCGCGCTTCGATGTTAATTGGCCCCCGGGTGGGCCAAGTCCCGAGGGCATGCTGGGGGGTTAATTTTATGTGTGGGGGGCCTCTAAGGGCCCCCAAGCCCCGGGGACCACCACCCCCCCCCGGGGCTTTATGTGTAATGGTGCGGGAGGGCTCTGAGCCCTCCCGCAGCCCGAGACCGCCACCTCCCCGGGGCTTCTTTTTTTATTTTTATTAACCTGTGTGGGGGGCTCCAGCCCCCACACGCCCCGAGGACCACCACCTCCCGGGGCACTAAGAAAAATTACAATGGGGGTCCGTTTTGGACCCCCAAGCCCCGAGGACCACCACCTCCCCGGGGCTTTCAAAATGTAAGGAGGGGGGCCGCGCGGCCCCCCTCCTGGAGCCTGTGGTGGCCCTGGGGACCGCCACCCCCAGAGCCGGCTCCTGCAGTGTCCCGGGGTGCCTACTCCCGGGACACTGCTGTTTGCAATGACAGGACGGGAGCCTAGCGGCTCCCGTCCTGTCATTGCAAACTTGCTTTGGATATTGGAAGAGAGGCAGGAAACCTGCTCTCTCTTCCAATATCCAAAGCTGATTGCTTTTCCACATGGGGAGCAGCATGTTAGCTGCTCCCCATGTGTACAAGCAATGCCGGCTCCCGTAGGACACGGGGAGCCGGCGGGACTGTGGGGGTTTGGGGACCCCCCACAGTCCCCAACGAGAGGCCAGACCCGGGGGATGGGGTCTCCGGGGCCATAAGTGGCCACGGAGGGGGCCACGCAGCCCCCCTCCCCAAAGGTAAAAAAAAGATTTTAAAAAAAAAAAAGTGCAAGGCCGGCCCCGGGGGATGGGGTCCCCGGGGCCTTAAATGGCCTGAGGAGGGGGGCCACGCAGCCCCCCTCCAAATAAAAAAAAAAGAGGCCATGCCCCGGGGGATGGGGTCCCCGGGGCCAATACAGGCCCAGGGAAGGGGGGCCACGCGGCCCCCTTCCCGTTTTTTTTTTTTAATTTTAATTTAAAAAAAAAGGGGTAAGGCCCTGGGGGATGGGGTCCCCAGGGCCTAAAAATAGGAAAAAGGAAGGGGGGCCACACAGCCCCCCTTCAGGGGGGGGGGAAAAAAAACGATCGGGCCCGCAGGCCCCGCCCCCTTCCTTCACCACTCTGCAAACGCGCCCCCTGGCGCGTTTGCAGAGGGGGAACGAATTCCCCTTGAATACTGGGGGTCCCTGGGGGCCAACTAGCCCACCAGGAACCTCCAGTATGCGCCAGGGGGCTGCCTTGCAGAGAGGTGTACAGAGGCCACGCCCCTTTTTACACCTCTGCAACGCAGCTCTGTGGCGCTTTTTGGAGGTATATGGTGGGCTAGTTGCACCCCAGGGACCCTCAGGATTCAAGGGGAGTTAATCCCCCGACTTAAAACGCGCCACGGGGCGCGTTTGCACAGTGGTGAAGGGAGGGCGGGGCTTCAGGTGACATGTGTGCAAACAGGCCCCGTGGCGCGTTTTAAGATGGGGAATTAAATCCCCTTCAATCCTGAGGGTCCCTGAGGGCCAACTAGCCCAACAGGTACGTCCAGAAAGCGCCACAGAGCTGCGTTGCAGAGAGGTGTAAAAGGGGCGTGGCCTCTGAACACCTCTCTGCAACGCAGCTCCTGGCGCATACTGGAGGTACAGGGTGGGCTAGTTGGACCTCAGGGACCCTCATGATTCAAGGGGACTTAATCCCCCAACTTAAAACGCGCCACGGGGCGTGTTTGCAGACATGTCACCTCAGGCCCCACCCCCTTCCTTCACCATTGCGCAAATAATCCTCTAAAATCAGCCGAACTACGAATTCCAATTTACTCACCTGTTATCAGGAGAGACCTCAGTGCTGCATCTTTGAGCCCAGTACTGATCCTGAAAAGTAATTCTAACCGTACTTACCAGTAACTTGAATTTCCTTCCATAGGCTAACATTGACTGGTTTCACTTGGAAATTCTTCTAAGTGTGGAGTTTTGGAACTTTAAAATATTCCTCTAAAATCAGCCGAAATACGAATTCCGATTTACTCACCTGTTATCAGGAGAGACCTCAGTGCTGCATCTTTCAGCCCAGTACTGATCCTCAAAAGTAATTTTAACCGTACTTACCAGTAACTTGAATTTCCTTCCATAGGATATCATTGCCTGCTTTTTGCTGAAAAAGTTTCTAAGTGTTGATTTTTGAAACATACAAATATTCCTCTAAAATCAGCCGAAATACGAATTCCGATTTACTCACCTGTAATAAGGAGAGACCTCAGTGCTGTATCTTTCAGCCCAGTACTGGTCCTGAAAAGTAATTTTAACCGTACTTACCAGTAACTTGAATTTCCTTCCATAGGCTAACATTGACTGGTTTCACTTGGAAATTCTTCTAAGTGTGGAGTTTTGGAACTTTAAAATATTCCTCTAAAATCAGCCGAAATACGAATTCCGATTTACTCACCTGTTATCAGGAGAGACCTCAGTGCTGCATCTTTCAGCCCAGTACTGATCCTCAAAAGTAATTTTAACCGTACTTACCAGTAACTTGAATTTCCTTCCATAGGATATCATTGCCTGCTTTTTGCTGAAAAAGTTTCTAAGTGTTGATTTTTTAAACATACAAATATTCCTCTAAAATCAGCCGAAATACGAATTCCGATTTACTCACCTGTTATAAGGAGAGACCTCAGTGCTGTATCTTTCAGCCCAGTACTGGTCCTGAAAAGTAATTTTAACCGTACTTACCAGTAACTTGAATTTCCTTCCATAGGCTAACATTAACTGGTTTCACTTGGAAATTCTTCTAAGTGTGGAGTTTTGGAACTTTAAAATATTCCTCTAAAATCAGCCAAAATACGAATTCCGATTTACTCACCTGTTATCAGGAGAGACCTCAGTGCTGCATCTTTCAGCCCAGTACTAATCCTGAAAAGTAATTTTAACCGTACTTACCAGTAACTTGAATTTCCTTCCATAGGATATCATTGCCTGCTTTTTGCTGAAAAAGTTTCTGTGTTGATTTTTGAAACATACAAATATTCCTCTAAAATCAGCCGAAATCCGAATTCTGATTTACTCACCTGTTATCAGGAGAGACCTCAGTGCTGCATCTTTCAGCCCAGTACTGGTCCTGAAAAGTAATTTTAACCGTACTTACCAGTAACTTGAATTTCCTTCCATAGGCTAACATTGACTGGTTTCACTTGGAAATTCTTCTAAGGGTGGAGTTTTGGAACTTTAAATTATTCTTCTAAAATCAGCCGAAATACGAATTCCGATTTACTCACCTGTTATCAGGAGAGAACCCAGTGCTGCATCTTTTAGCCCAGCACTGACCATGAAAAGTAATTTTAACCGTACTTACCAGTAACTTATCTTTTCTTCCATAGGAATCCATTGTCTGGTTTTCAGCAGAAAAGTTTCAAAGTGTCGATTTTCACAAACTACAAATATTCCTTAAAAATCGCCTGTATGACTTAAACGCATTTTTTCAACTGTTTACAGGAGATGCACCAGTGCTGGATCCAGGATCCAACACTGAGTAAGAAAAAGTAACGATAACAGTTTTTACCTGCTAATTGAATTTCCTTCCATAGGATAACATTGGTGATTCTATGAGGAAAAGTTTCTAAGTGTCAACTTTTAAAATACAATAATATTCCTTAAAAATCACGACTGTAACCAAAACGCTTTTACTCAACTGTTTACAGGAGATGTCCCAGGACTGAATCTAGGATCCAGTCCTGTGGTTAGAAAAGTAATCCATAAAGTAACTAATTGCATTTAACTAGAAATTCACATTGAGCTGAATGTTGCATTGTGTTTGAAAATGTTTTGCCCATTGCAACAACTGTAACTACTGTACTTAAAAGTCTATTGCCTATGTGCTAAGTATTTAAACTAAAGTAATTCATTCTGAGAAAGTATTTTTTGTAATGTAATGTATAATGTAATTACAATGTAATTTAAAAAATAAAATATGTAAAAGAAATTGTTTCTAAAAATGTAGTAAATCAGTATGAAAAAAATTAATATAAAAATTAATACATTTAAAAAATGTCATTTAAAAAACCTTTGAAATTCACTGAAAAAACCGTAGGTTTCAGGCATGTTATAGTTACAAATTAGCATTTAAAAAACCTTTGAAATTCACTGAAAAAACCATAGGTTTCAGACACGTTATAGTTAGAAATTAGCATTTAAAAAACCTTTGAAATTCACTGAAAAAACCATAGGTTTTAGGGACAGTTATAGTTACAAATTAGCATTTAAAAAACCTTTGAAATTCACTGAAAAAACCATAGGTTTCAGATATGTTATAGTTACAAATTAGCATTTAAAAAACCTTTGAAATTCACTGAAAAAACCATAGGTTTTAGGGACAGTTATAGTTAGTTGGACATTTCACTCGTACAAAACCCGTGAAATTCCCCGTTATAGTTAGTTCAGCTAACTATAACTCGCGCCCCGCAATGCACTGCTGATGACGTCACATATTACATCACTCATGACATGGTCAGTGACATCACTGATGACATCACTGATGACATCTCAAATGACATCACTGATGACATCATCCACGTGATAATCTGATGCAGCTCCTCACACCCTAATATAACCTTTGATACACCCAATCTAAATTACAGACTGCCATTCGCAAAACTATAGACACTCCAACACCAATAACTACATACCCACTCACTGATTCTTAGGTCTACACACACACATCCACTCACTCACCCGTACAGTCACTCATACTTATGGTCACTCAGTACAGGGCTATCATATGCACTCTTACTCCTATATAGACACTCAAACACCACCACTCATCCATAGAGGTACTCACACACCTAGTCAGTCATGCAAATAATTAAACACACTGCCATTTACTCACCTATACAGTTATACACACACCAGCTCACTTAATCATACAAATACTAGCACATTGTTACGCTCTTATACAATCACTGATACAAGCACACACTCATCCATACAGCCACTATCACAATCACTCACTCTCGCTTATAGCTATTTATATACTCCAACACACATATATACTGCCTTTCACATATGTAGTTACTCACACATGTACCACTGGGACATACATTCACTCACTAACACACTCTTACACACACTTACCCACCCATACAGTCTATCACAGATGCACTCTTGAAACCATCCACCCAGTGAATCACCCACTCACACATCTATGCACAGAGTCGCACACACCCCACCCACACAAACACTCAGGCACCCATACAGATACTCAGACAACCAATCAATAACTCATATAGACACTCATGTAGCTATTCACAAACCCATGCAGCCACTTACACAGCAACAGACAGACGGATACAGACATTCACCCAGTTTAGTCACTAACCCATGCATTCAGTAAGATACGTTAAATCACTCACTTATAGAGTCAGTCACGCACCTACTAAATCATCCATACAGACACTTACACACCCACTCATTCTTCAATACGTCTTTTCCTATATATATTAAAAATATTTAAACTTTACAGAAACACACAGTCACTGGATGATGTCATCAGTGATGTCATTTGAGATGTCATCAGTGATGTCATCAGTGATGTCACTGACCATGTCATGAGTGATGTAATATGTGACGTCATCAGCAGTGCATTGCGGGGCGCGAGTTATAGTTAGCTGAACTAACTATAACGGGGGAATTTCACGGGTTTTGTACGAGTGAAATGTCCAACTAACTATAACTGTCCCTAAAACCTATGGTTTTTTCAGTGAATATATATATATATATATATATATATATATATATATATATATATACCACAAGAAAATCACACAATGTAAACGGCGTGAAAGCAAGCCCTCCAGCCAAACGTCAAGTAAATGATTTTATTCCTCAAGCAGACAAAGCATAACGCGTTTCGACCCCAAGCGGGTCTTAGTCATAGGCAAATGCGAGGGTCAGTTGCACAAGGGTTTATATGTGTAAAGGTTATCAACACAAAGGAAGGACTACGAAATGCAGGTCACTTTTTTACAACGCTATACTTGGATTTTTAGCATATTGGACCAGGTAACAGTTTTCATGTTCAGTACCCTTCAAAATGTCATGTTAATGCACTCTATCTCGATAATATTAGGGTTCTTAGGTTCTGGTCTGTAATCACTGTTGTTACTCGGACTCCAATGTCCATAATGCTTTGCATCTGAGTTCAAAAGCATAGTCACGTCCTTCCCTGTAAACCATTTAATTCATGCCTTGGTAAGTATAAATGAAACAAAATGCCCCCTTCTTGCCTCAAAAGGATCCAATTCCATGTAGTGCTGGGCGGCAATATATCTCTATTCACTTCCAAGGCACTTCCCCTCGTGCCTTTGTTGTTCATGATCTCCGTGCAGCTGCCTGTTATTGTTTCAGTTTGGAAGTGCAAGAGTTCAACAACCCTTGCAGACCCTGGCTGTCTCTTTGATGTTTGAGAAATCTCCAGCCCGCAGGCCTCCTCAGAAATACGTGGCAGAGCCTCCTGTGTTCTCAAAGTGGCTCCATCTCAGCAAAATCCTTCTTTTCACATAAAAAGCAGCCGGCGGGCACCACATACTATGTATTTCCAAATGCAAATGCGACACAAGGGAGCCCAGCCTAGCGGGTCGGGGCTTGTAGGCGGCGTCACCGCCAAAAAATACCACAAGAAAATCACGCAATGTAAACGGCGTGAAAGCAAGCACTCCAGCCAAACGTCAAGTAAATGATTTTATTCCTCAGGCAGACAAAGCATAACGCGTTTCGACCCCAAGCGGGTCTTAGTCATATGCAAATGCGAGGGTCAGTTGCACCTGGGTTTATATGTGTATATATTACCTACTGGCGGTCACCAGTAGGTAGTTATAGTTAGAACCTAGTTTCCATAGGAAAAGCGTTTTTTGATTTGCCAATAACTTTGGCGGCGTTTGACAAATCTTCACAAAATTTTCAAAAATAATTGTTCACTCAGGTCAGCTTCTGTCTTGAAAGTTTCGGGGTGATTTGTCAATGGGGGGGCCGAGAAAAAAGGGGGGTCCCTAAACGTGTTTTCTCCATGTTAATTTCCATAGGAAACTGTAGATACGGCTACAGACTGAACTGCTGAACGGAATTACACCAAATTTGGCAGAGAGATAGCTCTTGGTCCAGAAAGCACACGTTTTTTTAAATGGTGTAATTCCGTTCAGTAGTGTTTGAGATATTTAAGGATTTACAGATATCGATATTTGAGAATTGTGAGATCTGATTGGTTGAGCCCTCCCGAGCACGAGCTTGCCTCTGATTGGCTGCCAACACTTTAAACCAGGAAGTGTTGGCAGCCATCTCGTGCTTCAGACCGAGGGAGAGGAAAAAAGGTGACAGAAACATTAAAAAGCAAAAAAAGGGGGCAGGGTAGGAACACCCTGACCCCACAGGACTGCTCAGGGGGTCCCATGGGGATCCCCAGGGCCAAAAAAAGCATTTTATTTTTTTCATTTTCGGCCGGGTCGCTGGGTGCGCGAACCCCGTTGAAAATGAAAGAAAATGAAGCGCGGTCTCCCACTCTGCAAATGTGCCTCTTGGCGCACTACTGGTGGGGCGATGAGGTCCTCTTGTGTCCTGAGGACCTCAGGACACAAGTGGACTTCATCCTCCGAGCAGCAGTGCACCAGGAGCCGCGTTTGCAGAGTGGTGTAAAAAGGGGCGTGGCCTCGGACCACCTCTCTGCATTCCAGCTCTGTGGCGCTGGCTGGAGGTACCTGGAGGGCAAGTTGGTCCCCAGAGACCCTCAGTATTCAAGGGGAATTAATTCCCCAACTTACAACGCGCCAGGGGGTGTGTTTGCAGATTGGTGGAGAAAGGGGGCATGGCCTGATATGAGAAGTTAGCAATCCTGCTGTGTGGGACTTACTGGAGGTAATAGGAGGGGTAGTTGGTCCCCAAGGTTGACGTTGGGGGCTAACTACCCCTCCTGTTACCTCCAGTAAATCCCACACAGTGGAATTGCTAAGAGGTGTTCGGAGGCCACGCTCACCTTTCTCCACCACTCTGCAAACGCGACTGCTATGTTATAGTTTGAAATTAGCATTTAAAAAACTTTTGAAATTAACTGAAAAAACCATAGGTTTCAGGGACGTTATAGTTAGAAATTAGCATTTAAAAAACCTTAGAAATTCACTGAAAAAACCACAGGTTTCAGGCACGTTATAGTTAGTTGGACATTTCACTTGTATAAAACAAGAGAAATTTGGCTGTTATAGTTTGTAAAGCTAACTATAACTCGCGCCTCCGCAATGCACTGCTGATGATGTCACATATTACATCACTCATGACATGCTCAGTGACATCACTGATGACATCACTGATGACATCTCAAATGACATCACTGATGACATCATCCACGTGATCATCTGATGCACATCCTCACACCCTAATAAAACCTTTCATACACCCACTCTAAAATACAGTCTACCAATATCAAAACCATAGACCCACCAATAGCAGTTAGTACAAACCCGCTCAGTGATTCATACGTCTACACACACATCTACCCACTAACTCATACAGTCACTCATACATGCAGTCATTCATCAATACAGCCACTGATATATCCATTCATACACCCATATAGATACTCACACACTGACACTCACCCAAAGAGTTACTTAAAAACCTAGTCAGTCACCCAAAGAATTAATTACACTGCCATTTACTCACCTATACTGTTATACACACACCACGTCACTTATTCATACAGACACGTACTGTCTTCAACAATTACTGACATAAGCACACACTTATCCATGCAGCCACTGTCACAATCACTCACTGTTACATATAATCACTTATATACTCCAACACTCACAAATACTGCCTTTCACATATGTAGTTACATACACATATACCACGAACACATCCATTCACTCACCAACACAGCTATACGTACACTCACTCACTGATACACTACCTAACACACGCACTCATAAACGCATACACCCAGTGAATCACCCACTCACACATCCATGCAGGGAGTCACACACCCCCCCACCCACACAGACACTCAGGCACCCATACAGGTTCTCGGGCAACCAATCATTCGTCAATATACCTTGGCATATATAGATGTAACGTTCTTGAAATTTTTAGAAACACTCAGTCACTGGATGATGTCATCAGTAATGTCATCAGTGATGTCATTTGAGATGTCATCAGTGATGTCATCAGTGATGTCACTGAGCATGTCATGAGTGATGTAATATGTGACGTCATCAGCAGTGCATTGCGGGGGCGCGAGTTATAGTTAGCTCTACTAACTATAACAGTCAAATTTCTCTGGTTTTATACGAGTGAAATGTCCAACTAACTATAACCTCCTGAAACCTATGGTTTTTTCAGTGAATAAATATATATATTTATATATATATTTATATATATATATATATATATAAATATATATATATATATATATATATATTCAGTTCACACAACACCCAAAGGGCGGGGCACACTCACTAGTCGGCGTGCTTCAGGTCAGGAAAGATTCAGGCACCCCCGTCAGCAGTGACCTGACACGTTTCGGGCATCAGCCCTTCCTCATAGGTTCTCTGCTACCAAATGACTGCCAGCATAAAGGCAATTCAGTCTTTCTCCCTTTATTATTCCATCAATCAAACTCAGGTGAGTATAAATAACAATGATGCATTATGGGGCTGGAAGTCCATAGAATAAAACCCATGTGGGCTGATGGGAGTTCATTTGGTAAAATATTAAAATTCATCGTCGCAGGTGTGCCCCCAACATCTTCCCTCATATCCCGTATGGCGAATTACTTAGGGTAAAAAGGATTTGTAGTACAGAGGAGGAATTGGCTAAATGCTCACAAGCCTCGATAGAGAGGTTCAAACAGAGAGGATATAGTGATAAAATTCTCTCGGAGGCCAGAAATAAGGCCAAATTGCGTAACAGGGAATCTTTATTAAGCAGACATAATCAGAGTAGTAACGCAAGCGTAACATCTTTAGTGAGTAATCCCTTAAACTCAGATGAAAATGCAATACCCAGACTAGTTACCACCTTCAGTAAACAACAAAGGCAAATAAGGGGGATAGTAAATAAAAACTGGCCTATCCTCCTTACTGATGGAGTCTTAGCTCCTAAGTTGCCTACCACTCCTACTCTGACATTCAGACGTGCCAAATCCATGAGAATGGACTTGGTAAGAAACAACCCAGAAATTATTCCCAGTACCACCTGGTTACAACCAAAACAAGGGTTTTTTAAATGTTCAACATGCCGGGCATGCAAATTTGGAGTGAATAAAACCCACTACACAGTTCCTTTTAGTCCCAAAGAAAGACCTATTATGGGGCACTTCACATGCAGCACAGATTATGCAGTATACGTGCTCACATGCACATGTGGCCTTAACTACATAGGAAGCACGAAGTTACAGGTGCATGCGCGCATTCTACAGCACCTGCGTGCCATAGTCAACAATGACTCAAACTATCCGGTAGCGCGCCACTTTAAAGCTATGCATGGGAACAACCTCAACTGTCTCAAATACTTTGTAATTGATGCCGTCCCAGCATTACGCCGAGGAGGCAATAGAGAGCGTAAGTTGAGGTAACTAGAGACACGTATGATCATAGAACTTGACAGCAAGGCCCCTCAGGGACTAAACACGACAGAGGATCTTCATAATTTCTTGTAAGGATTTTTATGGTTTCTCATCTTTCGGATCATGCAACCCTCACATGTTTTAGTCAATATGTGAAATATTTGACTCTATGACAATATGTACTTGGAGGGTAATTGCCATTGTATATTAGAGTATTAATCTCAGCCTCGACCAATTGGTTTTACCATCTATCTTATTATTGTTTTTAACTTATATAGAAAAAAGGCCCAGAAAAATATTTTTTAGATGTGGTTTAGATTATTGTTATTTAAATCTCAGTACTGTATTATTGAATTAAGCACTTAGCACTTTATTCTTGCATGGTTTGCACATGGTTAAATCTATGCACAGGTCTATCAGTACTCTATTGCGCTATTTGCACTTTGTGGGTAACCAATAGGTTTTAGTCACTTTTTAATTGTTTTAGTACATATTTTAACGTTCAAAAGGCAGACAGAATACATAATAAATTAGGATGATATGAATGGCATTGCATACTGAATTGAGGAATATACATCGGCCTTAGAGAGGGTTTTCTTGCATTTTAGCTTACTGTCTGCAGTATTTAACAGATCCTGTCAGATGTGGCATTTGAGCACATTAGTGGGTTAAAAATATAAATGACTTCATAATAATGACAATCAGTATAAATGTACATAACGACATTAGGCCCTAATAATAAGCTGTGATGAATAGAATATAAATTACCTTCTTTCGTTATAGCTTCAACGCATTTATGCTAGAATTCTGCATGAATTTTAATCTATCAGTATGGCATGTGTTCTTAAAAATGTATCTATACTCATCATATCTTCATCCCTATTATTTATTCATTTTTTCAATTGCCGGACGGCATTAAAATGTTCTCTTATATTATGTAATGATTATTAATGACTTGGACTTATATGTGTTGAAGTTTTAGATTTGACCAAGAGTCTTTCCTTTTTGTCTATGCTGGGGGTCATGTGACACTTGAAGGTGGTACAAATTACGTCAATGCAACACTGCTTCTACATGTGATCAAGGCCGGTTTCTCCGGCCGAAACGCGTTATGACTATTTTGTGAGCAAAAAATAAAATCAACTTACGCCAAGAAAAGTGGAGTTCGCTCTTTCTTCATCGCTGTGAGGAGGGGAATCTCTTTGTATATATATATATATATATATATATATATATATATATATATATATATATATATATATATACATATTTTGCACAGCAGGTCTGTCACTGTTTATCCAAAGTTTTCAAAGCCATTTACAGCATCGACTTCACTAACATTTTTTCCAAGACAGTCACTTTTATTAAACACTGAATTTCACAAGCCCGGAAGCAAAATCGCCATCATCCACAAGAATACCATAAGCAGCACCACATCCATGGACATGTCATCCTTCAAAATGGAACACCTATTGTTCAAGCCCCCTCTCACAGCTAACTTCATCCTAATCTCACTCTCATCAACAAACCACAGGGACCATACACAAACTTCGCTGACACCATCATGGACATTGTTGCACCACTTGATGCTAGCAATTGCATCTTAGTTGGAGACCTGAATTTTCACCTGGAAGGCCACACTGTCCCCAACTCAAGAACACTCATTGAAGACCTAGCAGTGCTGGGCCTCATCCAACAAGTAAAGAGACGTACTTACGCTTCCGGACACCTCTTGAACCCTATTTTCACCACCTTCAACAACATCTGAGTCGACGAGCCCACACCAGTCACCTGGACAAACCATGGACTCATCAAGTTCATTATACCTGTCCCGGACGAATTCACCACAGCCAAACCAGCCTGCCAAAACTGGAACAGCATCACTGACAAGGAATGGAAAACTGCTCTCAATACCCAACGACCCAAACACAGCAACAGCCTCTCCAAAACCAAAAAGAAGTTAAAAAATCCTCCTGCGCTGAATCCCTGGCCCCCCTCAAACATAGCAATAAAACAATATCCAGATCCCAGGCCAGTCAGTACACTGGGTAACTCAGACTGATGAAGCGCCACAGCAAACAACTGGATCACAAATGGAGAATAAGCAAGGAAAAAGCTACCACCAAATGATGCGAACCTTCAAACATGCCGCTTTGGCAGACAGCATTGGTGTCAGCACCAACAGAAGGAAATAAATCTTCACCATTGTGAAAGATTTCACCTCACCATCAGCAGACTCCAACTCGATCACTGAGTCACACGACCTCTGCAACAATCGCTTTCAATTCTTCAGTACCAAAATCACTGACATTTATAGCAACTTCAGCCTGCAACCATTCCTGCCAAACCTTGCCAAACACCTCCTGCTCTTATCCAAAGAACCAATGCTAACCACATGGCCCATCATCACCCCAGGACAAAACCACAGCCACCATGCAGTCCATCCACTTAGGGGCTGCATCTGACCTCTGCACCCCCATGCCTACTCCAGAGGACTTCAACCCATACATGCCACGCTCACACCCATTCTGTATGCCTTCTCCTCTTCTGCGGCCTTCCCAGATGTTTGAAACATGCAACCATCCTCCCATTGCTGAAGAAACCCTCTGCAGACCCTTCACCATTCGCCAACTACAGAATGATCTCCCTACTACTATTCCCAGCCTAGGTGGTGGAGAAAATCATTAGCAGATACCTCACTGAATACCTCAACAACCACTAACTCCTCGAAAGCACTCAGTCTGGATCCAGACCCAATCACAGCATGAAAACTTCCCTCATCGCCACCACGGATGACATCCGCATGACTCTGGACAGAGGATACACAGTGGCCCTCACCCTCCTGGACCTCTCCACGGTATTTGACACTGTCTACCTCCCCATCCTCATCCAACGCCTACATGACATTGGAATCCAGGGTCAAGCACTCCAATAGATCTGCTACTTCCTGACTGGAAGGACCCAGTCATTCAGTCTGAAACTGTAACCCTGAGACGCCCACAACCTCATCTGCAAAGATTCACAAGGATCCTCCCTGAGTCCGACGCACTTAAATGCATACATGATCCCTCTAGCCAGCATCATCCACTCTCACATCATCAACGTTCTCTCCTGCGATGACGACAAACAACTCATTCTCTCACTCAAGACATCCAGAACGCGGATCAAGTTCAAAGCCTGCATGATTGAAGTTGCCTCATTGTATGCAACCACTGTCTAAAGCTAAACATCGACAAGACAGAAATTGTGATCTTTGGTAAAAGCAAATCACAGTGGGACTCCACATGGTGACCAAGAGAGCTAGGACCTACACCCACTCCCACCACCCACACCAAGAGCCTCAGGATTATCATCAACAGCAAACTTAACATGGCTGCCCAAGTTAATGCCATCACTGACTCATGCTTTCTTACCCTTAAGATGCTGAGGAGGATTTCCAAATGGCTTTCAATCAGCACCCAGAAAACTGTCTGCACACCCTGGTCACAGGCAAGCTGGACTATGGGGACACCCTCTATGCAATGGTCAACAAAAAACTCACCAGAAGGCTGCAGACCATTCAGAACTCAGTGGCCAGAATCACTCTCAATCTCCCATGCCGCACTCAAATCACACCACACCTGAAGGAGCTCCACTGGCTCCCCAGTCACAAAGTAGCACAATTCAAAATTCTCACTCAGACTTTCAAGGCACTATAGAACACTGGCTCAGCATACTTCAACAATCGCATCTGCACAAATCCCATGCATACAGAAAACCAGGTCCAGCAGTCAAACCTTCTCTTACATTATTCCTAAAGCATGGAATGACCTGCCCCTACAGTAAGAGCCTCCACCTCACTTCTTGAATTCCGCAAGAAGCTGAACATCTGACCTTTCAAGTAGTCTTTCTAGGCCCTAGCTGTGGCTAGACTCACAACTGCTTAGCCCCAGGATACCCTACTAGGTGAGATTACGCTCTACAAATCTGCAAACATAAGATAACTGCGTGACTTAATGAAATGTACAATTGATTATAATTATTGGTGATTTTTTGATTTAAAAAAATTATTGTGCTTTATAAATGTTCATATCGTGACAACTTCATAAAGCCAATAGACCCACTTTTTATGTTTTAGTGTTGTGTCCTGTTGACAAAGTCAGTAGCTCTGCCTTACTTAAAATGTCACCCCTTAAAATCAGCCATGCTAGCCTGCAAGTTTTGGTGGCAGGACATGTACCCAACCCCCCGCTGCACATGACTGGAGGCTGTTGGCCACCAGTGGGGTTGGGTACAGGGTTGGGTCCGTAGCCAACCCAACGCTGCACATTTCGGAAGGCCGGTCGTGGCATGGGGTTGGATGCCTGCAGGGTGGTTGGATGCAGGGCCTGGTGCAGTTGTGGGGTTTCGAATTATGTATGGTAATAAAATATTACTATACATTAAAAAGCCCTAGCAATTCACTGAAAAAAACATAGCATAGGCTAAAGTGGCGTTAAAGTTAGGTATAGTAATAATATCATACTTTGCTTTAAAAAAAATTGAAATTCACTGGGAAAAAAACAAAATGTTAAAGAGACATTATATTTATATGAAAACGTCAGTTAAAACATACCTTTTTAAATTAACAAAACCACTGAAATTCACCAGTTATAGTTTACTCCAGTAACTGTAACTCATGCCCTAAAGTAACTATAACTTATGCCCTCGCCATGCACTGCTAATTACCCCAGATAGTACAACGCTCATCACATGATCTATGATATCATTGATAGCATGACTGCAAAATCTGAAATTACATCATTGATAACAACAATGTGCATTGCGGGGGAGTGAGTTATAGTTGGACCCCAGAAGTTTCATGTTGGGCTTCACAATGGAGCTGCGGATCCACAGAGCCCCAAATTTCTTTTATTTGAACCCGGGGTACAGGGGGTCAAGATGCTCTACCCTGACCTCTTATATCTTAATTTGTTTTCTTTTTATAGGACTTGGGGACCGAACACCCGAGTCCTAAAACAGAAGCTGCATTTTTTACTTCAGGCTGAGGCCAGCCAATCACAACTCATGGTTGAGTTTGCGGATCCTCCGTGGAGCGAAATATATAACGAATTTGAATCCTAATTTCTCAAACACTACTAAATGAATTTACACCAAGTTACAAAAAGCACACTTTTTGGACCAAGATCTGGCTTTCTGCCAAATTTGCTGTAATTCCTAGCTGTTTTGGCTGTAACCGTGTCCCAATTATCCTATGGAAAAAAGATGGGGAATACGCAATTAGGGACACCCAATGGAAACACTGTCCTAACTACAACTACCCATTGGTGACCACCATTGGGAAAAAAATATATATATATATGTATATATACTCAAAACAATTGCCACAAAGCATTTCTGGAACGCACTCACAGCTGTTGGAAACCTCGCGGTTTATTAACACATGGCAAACAGCAATTTCATACTGGTTTCTAGTCTCTCAATGCTGACGCGTTTCGAGGTTAATACCTCTTCTTCATGGGCAGCTGATCAAAAGTCTCCCAGAGTGCTCTGCATGCCTTTTTGTCTAGTACCTGCCCATAGTGGGCGTTGCTTAGTGCAGATGCATGCTGGTTTCAGTAGTTCCTCTTTGAGCAAATTGGACCCTCAGTGGGTTCTGTAGACTTCTATTGCAGCTTGTTTTATTTCCCTATAGTAGGGCTCCAGATTTGTTAGTGTTTAATTCTGCCCCAACCGCTGTACTGAACTGGTGTCGACTTGTTCTCACCACAGCCTCTCCTTTCATCGTGATGGTGCGCCAGCACGGCAGGGCTGCCGCGTGAATTCATTCAAAACAATTGCCACAAAGCATTTCTGGAACGCACTCACAGCTGTTGGAAACCTCGCGGTTTATTAACACATTGCAAACAGCAATTTCATACTGGTTTCTAGTCTCTCAATGCCGAAGCGTTTCGAGGTTAATACCTCTCCTTCATGGGCAGCTGATCAAAAGTCTCGCAGAGTGCTCTGCATGCCTTTTTGTCTAGTACCTGCCCATAGTGGGCGTTGCTTAGTGCAGATACATGCTGGTTTCAGTAGTTCCTCTTTGAGCAAATTGGACCCTCAGTGGGTTCTGTAGACTTCTATTGCAGCTTGTTTTATTTCCCTTTAGTAGGGCTCCAGATTTGTTACTGTTTAATTCTGCCCCAACCGCTGTACTGAACTGGTGTCGACTTGTTCTCACCACAGCCTCTCCTTTCATCGAGATGGTGCACCAGCACGGCAGGGCTGCCGCGTGAATTCATTCAAAACAATTGCCACAAAGCATTTCTGGAACGCACTCACAGCTGTTGGAAACCTCGCGGTTTATTAACACATGGCAAACAGTAATTTCATACTGGTTTCTAGACTCTCAATGCCGACGCTTTTCGAGGTTAATACCTCTTCTTCATGGGCAGCTGATCAAAAGTCTCCCAGAGTGCTCTGCATGACTTTTTGTCTAGTACCTGCCCATAGTGGGCGTTGCTTAGTGCAGATGCATGCTGGTTTCAGTAGTTCCTCTTTGAGCAAATTGGACCCTCAGTGGGTTCTGTAGACTTCTATTGCAGCTTGTTTTTTTCCCCCTATAGTAGGGCTCCAGATTTGTTACTGTTTAATTCTGCCCCAACCGCTGTACTGAACTGGTGTCGACTTGTTCTCACCACAGCCTCTCCTTTCATCGAGATGGTGCGCCAGCAAGGCAGGGCTGCCGCGTGAATTCATTCAAAACAATTGCCACAAAGCATTTCTGGAACGCACTCACAGCTGTTGGAAACCTCGCGGTTTATTAACACATGGCAAACAGCAATTTCATACTGGTTTCTAGTCTTTCAATGCCGACGCGTTTCGAGGTTAATACCTCTTCTTCATGGGCAGCTGATCAAAAGTCTCCCAGAGTGCTCTGCATGCCTTTTTGTCTAGTACCTGCCCATAGTGGGCGTTGCTTAGTGCAGATGCATGCTGGTTTCAGTAGTTCCTCTTTGAGCAAATTGGACCCTCAGTGGGTTCTGTAGACTTCTATTGCAGCTTGTTTTATTTCCCTATAGTAGGGCTCCAGATTTGTAACTGTTTAATTCTGCCCCAACCGCTGTACTGAACTGGTGTCGACTTGTTCTCACCACAGCCTCTCCTTTCATCGAGATGGTGCGCCAGCACGGCAGGGCTGCCGCGTGAATTCATTCAAAACAATTGCCACAAAGCATTTCTGGAATGCACTCACAGCTGTTGGAAACCTCGCGGTTTATTAACACATGGCAAACAGCAATTTCATACTGGTTTCTAGTCTCTCAATGCCGACGCATTTCGAGGTTAATACCTCTTCTTCATGGGCAGCTGATCAAAACTCTCCCAGAGTGCTCTGCATGCCTTTTTGTCTAGTACTTGCCCATAGTGGGCGTCGCTTAGTGCAGATGCATGCTGGTTGCAGTAGTTCTTCTTTGAGCAAATTGGACCCTCAGTGGGTTCTGTAGACTTCTATTGCAGCTTGTTTTATTTCTCTATAGTAGGGCTCCAGATTTGTTACTGTTTAATTCTGCCCCAACTGCTATACTGAACTGGTGTCGACTTGTTCTCACAACAGCCTATCCTTTCATCGAGATGGTGCGCCAGCACGGCAGGGCTGCCGCGTGAATTCATTCAAAACAATTGCCACAAAACATTTCTGGAACGCACTCACAGCTGTTGGAAACCTCGCTGTTTATTAACACATGGCAAACAGCAATTTCATACTGGTTTCTAGTCTCTCAATGCCGACGCGTTTCGAGGATAATACCTCTTCTTCATGGGCAGCTGATCAAAAGTCTCCCAGAGTGCTCTGCATGCCTTTGTGTCTAGTACCTGCCCATAGTGGGCGTTGCTTAGTGCAGATGCATGCTGGTTTCAGTAGTTCCTCTTTGAGCAAATTGGACCCTCAGTGGGTTCTGTAGACTTCTATCGCAGCTTGTTTTATTTGCCTATAGTAGGGCTCCAGATTTGTTGCTGTTTAATTCTGCCCCAACCGCTGTACTGAACTGGTGTCGACTTGTTCTCACCACAGCCTCTCATTTCATCGAGATGGTGCGCCAGCATGGCAGGGCTGCCGCGTGAATTGATTCAAAACAATTGCCACAAAGCATTTCTGGAACGCACTCACAGCTGTTGGAAACTTCGCGGTTTATTAACACATGGCAAACAGCAATTTCATACTGGTTTCTAGTCTCTCAATTCCGACGCGTTTCGAGGTTAATACCCTGCCGTGCTGGCACACCATCTCGATGAAAGGAGAGGCTGTGGTGAGAACAAGTCGACTCCAGTTCAGTACAGCGGTTGGGGCAGAATTAAACAGTAACAAATCTGGAGCCCTACTACAGGGAAATAAAACAAGCTGCAATAAAAGTCTACAGAACCCACTGAGGGTCCAATTTGTTCAAAGAGGAACTACTGAAACCAGCATGCATCTGCACTAAGCAACGCCCACTATGGGCAGGTACTAGAGAAAAAGGCATGCAGAGCACTCTGGGAGACTTTTGATCAGCTGCCCATGAAGAAGAGGTATTAACCTCGAAACGCGTCGGCATTGAGAGACTAGAAACCAGTATGAAATTGCTGTTTGCCATGTGTTAATAAACCGCGAGGTTTCCAACAGCTGTGAGTGCGTTCCAGAAATGCTTTGTGGCAATTGTTTTGAATGATATGTATATATTTATAGACACACATATATTTATATATGTGTCTGTATATAATATATATATATATCAGAGGTTGAAGCGAAGGTTATTTCTACCTTTGATATAAGACTTTAATGTACACTTAAAAAAAAATCTGCAATTCACTGAAAGGAACACACAGTTAAAGTGCAGTTATGGTTACAAAACTAAAACTAAAAACCAATGAAATTCACCAGTTGTGGTCAGGTCATGCACTGCTTATGACCTTACATATGACATCACTCATGTCATTTTAATTGACATCAGTAATAACATCTCAAATTGCATCACTTACTCCAGGGGGCGTGGCCTAGGAGCCGAACATGGCGGACGCGTCTCCGTAGAGCTCCGCTGTTCGCTCCTTCCAGGGACAGCATCCGCCATTATCCTGGTCCCCGACACTCGGGCTTGTGCGAGCGGGCTGCTCACGGGCCCGCGGCGATCGCGCCGAGACACCTTGGTGGCGGCAGGAAGCTCAATTCGGCCGCTGCGGCCGCGGCTTGCCGGACCGGCGGAGACCACGCACGCATCAGCGGGCGGCTGCGGCTGAGCTGCGGCGGCCGCGATTCACTGGCGGCGCGGCTGGGGACGCTATTATCCTGCCCGGCGGCCCCCCCGGAAAGCTGCTGATCGGGCCCCGGCCCTGAGGGGCAGCAGGGAGTGCACTACGATCACGGTGCCCCTCTGCCGGCTGCGCCTACCTCCGGTCCCCTGCAGGAGGGGCTCTGGATTTGTGGGGCCTACCCTGGGCCTGGATTTTGCCGGTGGGGCCTGGCGGGCCCCTGGACGGCCGTTGGCTGCAGCCCTGCCTGAGGACTCCGGTGCCATAGGGTATTGCGGTGAGCTGGGCGGGGGACCTGTGGGGCTGGACTCTGCTGCTGCCCACGCGCCTGACCCCTTGGCGGGGGGCTCCGCCGGCCCCTCCCCCCGGCCATACGGACTGTCCTGACTGCCCCGTAGCTGGGAGACCCCGGAGGCTCTTGACGGAGATACCTGTCGGCGCCGCCTGGGATCGGGCGCCTGCGCTGGGGACGCGGTCGTGGTGATCCGCCCCACCCCGGGGTGGGTGGTGAACTCTACCGATCCCCCCTTCCATCATTCTCTCTGGCTGCGGCACTGACTGCTCTGGAGCGGACCCTCCACGCCATCATGGGTAAGAGCAACCCCGGTGCGGCGGCACCCAAACAACCTACCATGGACCAATACACCACGGCCACCCCAGCGAATAAAGGTGCCGCAGAGGGCGTCTCCTCAGATACGGCGACACTCCTGGAGGCCATCAATCAGTCACGAACCGCCCTCGAGGCCCAGATCGGTGCGGTGGGGTCCGAAGTGTCGTTCCTCCGTCAGGACCTCCGGAAGGCGGTCGACCGAATCACCGAGGCCGAGACGAGGGTCTCCGCGGTTGAGGATACTGTCTCCACCCTCCAGAAGAAGGTTGACAAGCTGGCCATGGTATCTAAAGAGCTGGAGGCAAGGGCCGAAGACGCGGAGGGGCGGGCCCGCCGCAGCAACATCCGCCTGGTGGGTTATCCAGAAGGTTGCGAGGGATCCTCGATGGGTGGCTTCCTCTCAGAATGGCTCAAGGCGCGACTACCCGCAGATGACATTTCTTCCTGCTTCATGATCGAGAGGGCCCATCGCGCCCTGACCAAGAAGCCGCCGCCGGGGGAGCGCCCACGCCCGGTTATTGCTCGCCTTCTAAATTATGCTGACCGCGATGCCATTCTTCGCTTTGCCAGGACGCATAAGGATGAAATGATCTTTGAGTCCCATCCCATCATGGCCTTCCCGGACTACACCCGGACGGTTCAGCAGCAACGCCAATGCTTTGTTGCGGCCAAGCGGCGGCTGCAGGATCTGAACCTATCCTATGCGCTCATGTTCCCGGCCCGTCTGAAGGTCATTTATGATTCAAAAACATATTTCTTTGATACTCCAGAGGAAGTATTTGCGTGGACAGATGAGCGCCGCCACCTGAAGCCGCATTCCCCACCCCCTTTAGACTCTGACTCTTCTCAAAGCTCGCATCGGGGTGGACGGCAGGGAGGCGACGCTACTCATCGACGACATCGATCCCGCTCAAACTGGCGCTCCCAGAACAAGAAGGACCCTGCGGACTGAGGCAGCCCGAGGCTGGGACATACGCTGGTGTATTGACTCTTCCCGGTCTCATGCGACGGCGGAGCCCGTTGGCTGCTGCTACTGGCCGGGATATCCTGCCACTAAGAGCCAGGGACTTTTGCTCTTTCCCTGGAGGGAGTGGGTTCTCCACGCCTTCCCTGTTTTGAGTTTTTATGGGTAATGCTGGGTGGGGGGGGATCCTTTGGAGGGTCCGCCGGGGCCTCCACATTTGGGGGCCAGGACGAGATTCCGCCGCGACAGGTACTCCGTGTTCCAGGAAGTATAGGGGTTGGGGGGCGGGGGAGGGGTTGGGAGGGCGATTCGTTGTTAGTTATACAGTTGTTTTTTAAGATATACGCACCACGATGTCCCATATGTCCACAATGTCCGCTGCTCTACACCTTACCGATAGCACATGACACATACAGCTAATGGCACTCCCCTAGGAGATCTCAATATCGTGTCTTGGAATGTACGGGGCCTGTTGAATAAGATTAAAAGAGGGGCTGTACTACACCTGGCAAAACGCTACTCAGCAGATGTCTTGCTGCTGCAAGAAACTCACATGCTAGGCAACAAGGCCCCGTGTCTGTCTCGCTATGGCTGTGCCACGGTGTACCATTCTGGCTTCTCAAGGGGGCACGAGGTACGGCCATCCTTATTCACCGCAGGGTCCCATTTCAAGTTACACAGCATTGGTTCGACCCGGGTGGCCGTTTTACGGCCGTTTCCGGCACCCTGGCTGGGGAACAGATTACAATTGGGAGCATATACGCACCACCTCCTCTAGGTCGGACGTTCATTGACAGACTGACGCAACTCTGGGGGAATTCCCCGATGGCCTGACTATCCTGGGTGGGGACTGGAACGACGTAATGGCTCCCCGGATAGGTGGCGGGCACGACCGCCGACCACCCCTCCTCCTAGGTCTAAACTCAACATCTTGGCCCATACATTGGGTTGGGTGGACACATGGCGGGCTTATCATCCTTCTGAAAATGAATTTACATACGCATCATCCGTCCACCCCACCCTCTCACGTCTGGATTACATGTTCCTCCCAGGCAGCTACCTGCATCGGGTGTCACATACCTCTATCTTCCCACGTGGCCTGTCTGATCACTCACCCATTCAGCTCAAACTCCGTCTGCAGACCAGTCGTCCCCCTATCACTGGCGCATGTCTCCCTGGTTGCTTAGAGATCCCGGGTATCGGGAGATGCTCCATCGAGCCACGGCAGATTATTTTGCTTTCAACACCGGGTCCACTCAATCCCTGATAATATTGTGGGAGGCCTTTAAGCCGACAATTCGGGGCGGATATTAGCTATCGCACTGGGGAAAAGCGGCGCCGCCTGGCACAGATCCAAGATCTAGAAGATAGACAGCTCGCTCTCCAGGCCTCGTTAGTGGAAAGCTCCGACGCCGGTGCCCGCCGTAACCTGCTCCATGTCCAACAGCAGCTGCACCAGCTGCTCACGGACAATGCAAGGGATGCCTGGCTGGCGACCCAGCACCGGATATATCACTGGGGCGATAAGTCTAGCCAGATGCTCCACCGACTATGTCAGGCGAGGGCCTCCCCGACGCAAGTCCCTCTATTGAGGTCCCCTGCCGGTGACATGTGCGTCACCCGGGGCGGTGGTGCAGGCCTTTGCCGATTTTTATACGGCCCTATACTGTGAGCGTGAGGAACTCGCTGCACCGCTTATTGATGCCTTCCTTGTAGATATCCCTCCAAAACGCCTCTCTGATGTGCAGCGAGCGGTTCTTGACGAGCCTATCTCGGTGGAGGAGCTGCAGGCAGCCCTCACCAATACCCACCCAGGCCGTGCACCAGGCCCCAACGGGTTCCCCTGCGATTTTTTGCGCTCCCAAATGGGGACCGTTGGTCCCCACCTTCTTGGCGCGCTGCACCAGGCGTTGGAGCAGAAGATCTTGCCCCTGGACTGGCGCCATGCCGAAATTGTGTTTTTCTCAAACCGGGCCGCCCTCCGGAGGCCCCGGGCTCATACCGTCCCATATCCCTATTAAACTTCGAGCCGAAACTACTGGGGAAGGTGTTGGCTGAACGCCTCCGCACCTGTATTCTGGACCTCGTCCACCCGGACCAGTCAGGCTTTATGCCCCAACGCTCCACTAGGCATAACATACGGCGAGCGCACAACGCTGTTGCAGAGGCCCACCGTCTGGGACGCCCTGCGGCGGTCCTGCTAGCTGACATCGACAAGGCGTTCGACTCCTTGAGCTGGACCTACCTTTTTAAACTTTTGGAAGCTGTCAACCTGGGGCCCCGGTTCCGCGCGTATGTTAAATTGCTGTACACAGATCTTACGGCCTCGATCCGTGTGGCTGGCCACCGTTCTCCCTCCTTCTCCATCTGCAGAGGGACCAGACAGGGTTGCCCCCTCTCTCCGCTTCTGTTCGCTTTAGCGATAGAGCCACTGGCTGAGTGGGTACGCAGGGATGCGGTTTACCGGGGACTGGTCTGGTCGCCCGAGAGTTCGGACAGGATAGCACTATATGTTGATGACGCGCTATTTTTCTTTTCTGACCCTTGGGTCACCGGACCGAGGGTGCTCCAGATCTTGCGGGTGTTCGGTGAGACGACAGGACTACATGCCAACCCGTCCAAGTCGATCCTCTTTCCCATATGCGGCGCACAGGGAAGTCAAACCTGGGCCTCACAGCTGGTCATTGCGGACGAAGGGTTTAGATACCTCGGCGTCCATATCTCTAGATGCCCCGTCATGGCGTGGTCGCGCAACATAGCCCCCTGCTTCCGGCAGTACGTGAGGAGACAACGGTATGGTCCCACCTTCCCTTATCCTTATACGGCCGGTCTGCAATATTCAAAATGGTATCACTGCCACGCTTGCTTTATAGGTTGCAAAATTTCCCGTTCCCGATCCCTCCGTCGTGGTTTCTTCAAATCAATGCGCTCCTAAATAGATTCCTCTGGGGGGTGGGGCGGTCCGGGTGGCTCTGGCGACCTGTATCCAATCCACCTATTGCGGTGGCATTGCAGCGGCGGACGTACGGGCGTATTATTGGGCGTCCCAGCTCTTAGTCATCAATGAATGGTGGTACAATCCTCAGACTGATCCGGCCTATGCGGTGGACCGGCTCTTCCTGGCGGCACATCCACTATTAGATCTCTTATACAGCAATTCGTCCTTGGAGGCTCTTCCCCCGCCTGTAGTACCGTAGTCCAGATCTGGAGACGAGTATCCCGGTCCATGGGTTGGTGGGATACGCTGACAGGCGCGACTCCCCTTTGGCGAGGCACGCGCCTTCGGCCCGTCTCCACTCTAGCCAGGTTCCGGGGATGGGATACTATTGGAATCTCTACATTGGGTGATGTGATGCGAGGGACCACGCTTAAATCCTTTCAGAGTCTGCAGGAGGAGTTTGATCTACACAAGTCCCAGTTCCACAGGTATCTTCAGCTTCGCCATGCCCTGTCCCCCCTGATAAAGCACCTAACGTCCTTACCCGAATTCCACCCACTAGAGGGCAGACTGTTGATGGGGGATCTGGGAGGGCACAAAATCCGTCAAATATATCAGACCCTCCAAGACGCGCATACACCGGACTAGGGCAGCTTGGGAGGTGGATTTACCGGCCCTCACGGACGATGATTGGACTGAGGCCCTTGCCAGCCCCAGGTATGCTGCCGTCTCCTCTAGGTACAGGTTGATACAGTTTAAGTACCTTCATAGGGTATATTATACCCGCCTTCGCCTTTGGAAGATGGGGTTATTCAGTCCCCAACCTGCCTCCGTTGTAATTCTGACGACGGGTCCTTCCTCCACACGGTCTGGAGTTGCACGGCACTACAACACTTTTGGTCGGGGGTGCTGTCCTGTCTGGGGCGGGTGTTGTGCTGGGACCTCCCGGAGGATCCTCGATTGATACTTCTTCATGGCACGGAGGACATCGGGGGAAACAGATATAAGAGGCACCTTCTATTCCTCGGTCTCACCTTAGCCAAGCGTGATATAGCGCAGAATTGGAAGTCTCCCTCTCCCCCCGGGGTGGCGGCCTGGAAGACAGCCCTAGATACATGTATGTCGGCGGAAGTGGCGGTGTTTCAGGCATGGGGTTGCCCGCAGAAACATGGGAGGATCTGGTCCAAGTGGGCAGAATACCGGGGCATTGACCTATCTATCCATACACAGTCAGCGAATCCGGACCCTATTGCAAGACTCATAATCAATGATTCCCCAATCTAAGGTGCTCATTGGCTGGGGCATTCGACACAGTGTTATGATCCTGTATGTCGTTCTCATTTCAGGTGGGAAGAGTGGTGCAGGGGAAGGGGGAGGGGGGAGGGGTGGGATGTTGGACTGCATGTTTCGCAGATTCTTTGGTGAAACCCTCGTAGGTATCGGTTGTATATGCATATTGATATGTGTCTCTATACTGACTACAGGGGTTCACCCACTGGGTGTTGTAAACTCAATAAAATTTGTTGTTATAAAAAAAAAAAAATTGCATCACTTAGCCAACCAAAGGGCAAACATATAAACTATGGGGCAGAGTTAACACTTTGTGCCTGTGCAAAGTCACACAAAGTGACATATGCTCACTCAAAGTGTTCATAAAGTATTTACTTTCCAGCTCGCAGTCATAAAAGCAATGCACATAGTGCTTTGTACTGCATTTTGTTATTTTGCATCAAAGGACCACCCCATGGATGGTACATGGGCATTCCCATGCTACCACCCATGGGATGCGCATTGGTTTTTAGTGTATAGCCCTATATACCAGCAAAGGTAAACGGGTCTCTGTGCCAAAAAATAACATCTCTTTGAGGCAGGTGCTAACAAAGAGAAATGTTTTTATTTATCCTAACTTTTTTCAATATTGAATGTGTACTGCAATCTACAGCACAGGAAAATGTGGGAACAGTTTTAAAGTAAGTCTAAGGATAGTGGGGCTTATTTACAAGCCCTTCCAGTACAAAACCTATGCTAGACATCACACACTCACCTTTGCACCATGATGCAAAGGTGTTTGTGTGGCGCTAGTCAACCTTAAAGGGAGCCAGCACTGGGGAAGAGAGTGGATGCTCTATATTGGAGTATATATGGCGTGCCCCACTCTTCTCCTAATACAACATAGCATAGCAGTTTTGGTTGTATTTTGCTGCTTGCATTTTAAATTAGTAAATTGCCCCCAAACATTTCTTGCAAGCTAGAAGAAAAAAAGAGTCCTGCAGGTCGTGCCATTATGGCTGTCAGCATATTTGTCAATGTGAATAATGAAAAAAACACATTTTTGGTTTCAAAATACCACAACTCATATAAAATGTTACTTGACAAAGATATAAACTATAATTGGTTGTAGTTCATTCTACAATAAAGACGATAGTGGAGATTCAGTAAGACACTGAAAATATGAGTGACCTACTTCATACGTAAGGTGTGCATGCAGCCTTGTGTCAGCTATTCACGTATGTTTGTTTAGATGAGCTATTCACGTCACGTTTGTTTAGATGAGCACATTATGTCATCAGTAGCGTAATAAAACATGATTCCCCCCTACAGAATATGATGAGGGGCCCCTGAGCCTAGCATATCTTAATTTAATTTAATTTAATTTGAAGCTTATAGAGCGCACAGCTACCTCCAACGGAGGTGTCCCGGTGCTAGCGGAGACAAAAGAAGGAGTAGAAAGCCACCAGCTACCGAGACTAGGGGAAATTGAAGAGCCAGGTTTTCAGAAATCCACGGAAGACTGATTCAGATTTTGCCTTCCTGATATATTCTGGCAGGGAATTCCATAGCCGTGTGGTTCTAACTGTAAATGACCGGCCACCGAACCTTGCTTTACCAAAGCGAGGAATGACTAGAAGACCTTGATGATTGGATCTCAGGTTTCTAGTCTGATGGTAATTGCGGAGTCTTTTCCTTAGGTAGAGAGGGCCCGTTTCTTTGGTTGCTCTGTACGCGAGAGTCAGAGCCTTAAATTCCAACCTCCTTTTTACTGGCAGCCAGTGCAATCTCCGCAGATGAGGCGATATGTGATAACGTATCGGGACATTCCTAATAAGCCTGGCTGCTGCATTCTGTATGGTCTGCAGCTTCTTAATCAGATAGTCAGGCTGACCCAAATAAAGGCTATTTGCGTAGTCCAGCTGGGAAGTAATCAGTGCATGGACCACTGTATTTCTGCTGTCCATGGGTAGAAGATGGAGAAATCTGCGTATGGACCTCATTTTCCAAAAACATAAGGACGACACCTGGCTTATCTGGGTTTTACAAGATAGGGTCGAATCAAACTTGAATCCCAGATTTCTAGCGGAGGACACCGGCTGAGGGGGAGGATTAAGCTCAGGTGGCCACCAGAGGTTGGCTGGAGGTGGAGATGGTTGGTTGAAAAACAACACCTCAGTTTTATCAGCATTAAGCCTGAGACAATTGTCAGTCATCCAAGTTGAGATGTCAATCAAGCATTGTTTCAAATTTATGAATGCTGCTTCCGAGTTATCCCTAAAGGAAAACACGAGCTGAGTGTCATCAGCATATGAGATGACACTCACCCCATGCTGTTGAATCAAAGGAGCCAGGGGAGCGAGATAAACATTAAAAGGGCCGGGCTCAAGGCCGAGCCCTGAGGGACTCCACAGATTATGGGACGAGAAGAGGAGATATGGGGATGCAGTATGATTTTCTGGGACGGGTCTTCTAAAAAAGAGCCAAACCAAGACAGTACGGTCCCTGTCACTCCCAGATGTTTAAGTCTATCCAGGAGAATCTTGTGTGACACTGTGTCAAATGCTGCAGATAGATCTAACAGCACCAGCATTGCACACTGACCAGTGTCCAAGGTCTCCCGGATAGTTTCAGCTACCTCCAGCAGCGCTGTTTCAGTACTAAACCCAGATCTAAAACCAGACTGGGAATCATGGAGGAGATTATTAACTTCCAGGAATTCAGAAAGCTGCTTCTGCACTTCCTTCTCTAATATTTTGGCAGGTGCTGGCAGGAGGGAGATAGGCCTGAAATTTTTCAAATCAGCCGGATCTGCATCCTCTTTTTTTAAGATCGGCAGAACAAGTGCAGTTTTCCAAGCCGAAGGGTAGATCCCTGTTTCCAAGGACGAATTCCAGAGCCAATTTAAATTAGGATTGAGTAATGGGGCCAGAAGTTTAAAAAACCTAGCTGGGCAAGGGTCTAATGGAGAACCAGATTTTGTTTTATCCATTAATAATAATAATAATAATAATAATAATAATAATAATAATAATACAGACATTTATTGAGCGCGAACAGCTACCTCCTAGGAGGTGTCCCGGCGCTAGAGCGTTAAGTGACACACGGGAGACAGGTACGATCAAAACACTACAAATTAAGCTTGGTTAAAAAGCCACGTTTTAACTGCCTTCCTAAATTGTGTTTCAGAAGAGATCTGACGCAAGAAGTTCGGGAGGGAATTCCACAGTTTGGACGCCCCAAACATAAAAGATCTGCCACCTAGCCGGGTTTTCTTCACCCGAGGAGCGCAAAGTAGTTTCTGGTAGCTGGATCTCAAAGCACGCGACTGCGTGTAGACACCCAGCCTCTGTTTCAGATATGAAGGGCATGAACCGTGAAAAACCCGAAATGCAAGGGTCAAGGCCTTAAATTCGATTCTCTTGGCAACTGGAAGCCAATGTAGTTCTCTAATATGCGGAGAGATGTGTTGCCGTAAAGGAACACGTTTGATTAATCTCACAGCCGCATTTTGGACCATTTGAAGTTTCTTAACTTGGTATGCCGGCAAGCCGATATAGAGGCCGTTTGCATAGTCTAAGCGGGCAGTTACTGTGGCATGGACTACGGTCCTGCGACAGCTCTCAGGCAGCAGGTGTATACATTTTCGCAGGTTTCTCAAGCTGCTAAAACAAGCAGCTGTGACCTGCTGAATTTGGGCAGAAAAGGATAAATCCGCCTGCCATTTTACACCCAAATTTTTAGCATATTCTGCTGGTACAGGTGGTGCACCCATTTCCTTGGGCCACCACAGGTCTGCGGCTGGAGGCTGGGTTTTGCCAAAGAACACCACTTCAGTTTTATCGGCATTCAATTTAGTTTGTTATTGTTCATCCAACCTGCAATATCTTTTAAGCAGCCTTTAAAGCACTTAAAAGAGTCTTCAGTTTGATCTTTGAACGGGAAGACCAACTGGGTGTCATCAGCGTAGGAAATCGCCTTCACTCCCCAGTTGGCTATCAGAGTAAATAGGGGAGCCAGATCAAGTTCAGAGAGGCCTCTAGACTTAAAGGTCTGAAATTCGACCAAGTATGAGAAGGACATGGGGAGGCAGAGACGCAATAGGTAGGTCTCTCTGAGGAAATGAAGAATAAATGGTTTGGATTTTCTTTTGAAAAAAAATTGAAAGGTCTTCGCAGAGGGAGGCCGAGGGTACTATATTACTTTGCATAGAATCTGGTTTAGTGAAATTTTGTACAATCTTAAAGATAGCTTTAGCAGAATTACTTGCAGATTTGATTTGTGTAGCGGTGTAATCCCTTATGGCTTCGCGTTTAAGTCTGTGGAAATTTTTTAATGATGTTCTATAGGCTTTTTTTGACTCACTATTATAGGATTTGCGCCAAGTCCGTTCAAGTTTTTTACAGAGACTCTTCTCTGTACGGAGTTCAGATGTAAACCAAGGGGCCGTAGGCTTATTTCTAGCTACTTTCATAGTTTTCATAGGAGCTAAAAAGTCAAGTGACGATGTAACCCAAAGGTTAAAAGTATTGGCATCGTCATTAGGATCACCGGACAGTAGAATGGGGTTATTTAATAATATAGGACCTATTGCTTCAGATGCAATTTTCTTCCAATTCCTCCTGTCTTCACGGACTGGGTTCACTGTGCTGGTGCTCTTGGTCATAGGCAGGTTAAATGGTACCAGACTATGGTCAGACCAAATAAGAGGGATAGGGTCTCCAGTCGTTAAGGTGAGGATGTTGGTAAAGATAAGGTCCAACATATGGCCAGCTACATGTGTAGGCAGGGAGACCTTTTGAATGAGATTGAGCCCTTTCAGCGTGTCTGCTAGCTGAACAGCCAGAGGGCAGAGCTCACTGTCCATGTGGACATTAAAGTCACCAAGAACTAAAAAATTCACATATTTCAATGAGAGATCCGCAATAAAATCACAGAGTGCCAGAAGCTCTGATGGTTTAGAGTCAGGGGGGCGGTAGACTAATACTCCTGCAACAGTGAATGTAGGGGAGTGTAGGAGAGTAGGATCTGCTTCACATGGGTACCCCCACTTTTTGCTGATGCTTCACTGTTTTTCGACCTTAGTCTGGCTGGGGCCATGCTAATCAGAACCCCAGCCTAGCTGCTTCCTCTTTAAAATGGTTTCCATGTGCCTTAGGCACATCTCTGATTGGAATCTGGAGTGCCCTTATAAGTCCCTAGTATATGGTATACTATGTACCCAGGGCATAGGTACCTCAGAGGCCTACCAGGGGCTGCAGCATGTATTGTGCCACCCCTGGAAGGCCATCCAAACTGACACCACAGGTCTGCTACTGCAGCCTGGGTAAGGTGGTGCATGCACCCCTTACTGTGATATAGGCTACCTATATCACTACATACATACACACATATAAACCTATAAGTCACTCCTATGGCAGGCCTTATCAATCCTGAAGGCAGAGTGCGTGGTTCCTATGTGAGAGGGTGCCCCTGCATGAGCTGGGCCCTTCTGCAGCGTTCGGAGACCCTTCTCTGATGCTGTTTGTAGTGCAGCCCGACCATATACTCAAGCGCATTATAACCTCGCGTTAAATGCTAACTTTGGGATGGCTGCATGGAAACATGTTGTGTTTGGTGTCAAACATCTTGGAATACTACCCCCCGCCAGTTCTGGCGGCGGGGGTAGCATTCCACCCTTCTAGAGGGAAAGACATGTACACACCGGTATACCCGGTACTGACTTTCCAGAGCCCTGGCATCACAAAATGGATGCCGCTGCCACAGACACGAGTCTGGCCTCCTGCTGCTGACCGAAACTACGGCAGGGGAGGCCTGGACAATAGGTTTCCTGTCCCAGGGAGGTGTGACCACCTCCCCAGACAGGATAGTGTGTATTGGGGCTGGGCGGGATCACTCTCGGGTGCTTTGAAGTCCTGCACTGGGGGCACACTTGGTGTCCCTGTGCATACCCCAGTTCAAACCGGCTCAGGGGCTTCCAGCCCCTGCTCTGGCATGAAACTGGACAAAGGGAAAGGGGTGTAACCACCCCTCTGCCCTGACCCTCCCATAGGTGGGGCCACAGAGTATGTCCAACCCCCTACCTTAGTATAAGTAGGGGACCCCAGTCCTTAGGACTTTAGATTTACCTGGACGAAACTCTCATACAGAATCCTGGACCTTCGACGCTCTACTTTAAGATTAGAGGACTGAAGAATCTCCCTTGGGGTCAAGGAGTGACTCCCCCGCTTGGCAGGCACCAAAGAAGCAATTGTCCGGTCTGCATCGCTGAAGCTCCCGTCGGACGCCGAAGTCTTTGCATCACCAGAGGTGGATTTCCAGACTTCCCCGAGGCTGCCCTGAGTCCCCAGCAAAGCTGAGGCCCGTAGCTGTCGTGGGTAACGTGGAACCGTGACCCCTGGACACCGATTGCATTTGCAAGTGCATCCTCTTCTGGGCTCCGAGTAGCCCCAGCCTCCAGCACTAACTGCACCGAAGATCACTGGCCTCCACTCCACGAGTGTCCTGTGAGCCAGCTCCACGTGCATCGTCTCGAGGCTCCTTTGCGGTCGCTAGTCCATTGGCTAGTAGGCCCTCCCGAAGGCCAATCTTTTTCTGCTTGGGCTCCCTGGTTGCTCCAGGCGTGCCCTGACTTATCCTCGCTGGGTGAGTCACCCAGACCTTGCTGGTCTGCAACATCGTCCTTCTTCCATTTCCACGAGACTTGCCGTTGCCAAGGCTTGTTGGTCTAATCCGGTCACCGACACCCCTGCAATCGACAGACATTGTGGGAGAGCTCGAATCCAGCTCCTGGTCGTCGTCGACACCTCCTGGACCTCGTGGCTGAAGAGTCAAGATGACCGTCAACCTACCTGAAGCACTCGACATCGGTGGGCATCTGCTCATCGCCTTCCTGGTCACTGGCTAGTGACCCAGACTCTGTCCCCTCTGCTTTCAGGTTCTTCAGATCTTCGATCCACCTTTGGATCCACCCGAACACTTTCGACTTGGCCGGCAGCAGCACTTTGCAGCAGATCGCCATTGAAAGCGACGACGAAACCCAACCCCGAAAGACACCTATGCACCCGGCTCCCTGGGTGAGGTAACTCGAGTACTCCGGTGCTCCGTGGGTATTGACACTAGAACAGCCTAGTTCTCAAAGGGTTTGCTCCAAGTCCTCCTCTAAGTGTCCCTTTTCTTTTAAATTCTAATCGCGACTTTCCCCATAGAAGTTAACGGCGGTTCGCGGCTGTGTTCATACACTGCACGCGTCCCCCGTGGGTCCCCTGTGTCACTGCCTTGGGTGGTTCCTTGTGGTCCAAGCACTTCTACAGGCTCTAGGCCTTGTGTCTAGCTCAGTCGTGGTTCTTATACCACTTTATTGGTATATGGTTTGGTACGCCCTAGGGCTCAAACGTGTATTTGTGCTATTACTGTAGATAACTAACTTATAATTTATGTACTTCGAACTCTAGCCTCATAAAGAGACTAGAGGGGTGTGTTTAGTAATAAATACATATATTTTGAATATATACCAGGTGTGGTCCTCTTTCATTTGGTCACTCAAGAGATTATAGACTGGTAAAACAAGCTGCTTTACATTCCTTCAAGACTTAGCCTGAAGGCTGCTCTCCATAGCTACCACTAGGATAGCTTTCAATAAAGGTTGTCTTTAACCTATCTCCAATAAGGGGTTGTTTGGACTGGTGCAAGGTGCCCACTATAATTAGTGGACAGCATATGCCAGGCCAACTTCTCACAGGGAGATTTTAATACTAAAGGACATAGCTTCTATGAGGCCTGTTAGTTCAATTTTTTTATAAGAGATTTCCCAGTTACTTCTTGTGATTATTGCCAATCCACCCCCCAGTCTGTTGCCAACTCTATTAACTGTGCTTATTTTGTAGCCGGCTGGGACAGCTAACATAATATCTGGGTTGGAGCTCTTTCTCAACCAGGTTTCTGTGAGGAATATAAGGTCCCATTTATTTGCCTCCAGTGTTAGCCAGATGTCATCCGCATGTTTAGGCAAGGACCTGCAGTTAATTAGGCAGGCGTTAATACTGGACTTAGTGTTAGCCAATGGCATTCTAGGAAGTACAGTCATGTCAGTATCCCTACACTTTCCCCCCAGATAATTTTTGTCAAACTCAAACAAACACTTTGTACAGTGTATGTGTTGGTCAATGGAAGCATGTTCTAACATATCAAAGTCCAGGCAAGTAGGGTTTTGGCAGTGGGTAGCTTCCAGCTCATAAAGTTGTTTCCTCAACCATACTAGACGGGCAGCGTGGCTGGCGCTGGACGCGGGCCGGACGCGCACAGACGGGCTTGCCTTAGGCGCACCTTCGGCGCGCCAGCGGAGCACCTGCTGCGCGCCCGCTGTCCCATTGACTGAAGTAGGGGAGCGTCAAACTAGCTCCGCCCCCTTTCAGCGCGCGAAGGTGTCAGCTGTGCAAGAATGAAGACAGACTGTCCCGCCCTCCACGCAAACGGCACTCGCCGCGGTGGACCGGAGCGTAGGACAAAGTGCAAATAAGCAAAGTAAATGAAGACTTAAAATTAGTTCATAAAAACAATTCCCCCAGTACTGATTTCAAATGAAGGCTTTTCTAGGTAGCGCAAGCGACAGCAAGAGACTACCTTCAATTTACTCCGCTGCGCGCCCGCTGTCCCATTGACTGAAGTAGGGGAGCGTCAAACTAGCTCCGCCCCCTTTCAGCGCGCGAAGGTGTCAGCTGTGCAAGAATGAAGACAGACTGTCCCGCCCTCCACGCAAACGGCACTCGCCGCGGTGGACTGGAGCATAGGACAAAGTGCAAATAAGCAAAGTAAATGAAGACTTAAAATTAGTTCATAAAAACAATTCCCCCAGTACTGATTTCAAATGAAGGCTTTTCTAGGTAGCGCAAGCGGCAGCGAGAGACTACCTTCAATTTACTCTGCTCTTCATTGGTCCTGGGCTGAATGGGGGCCCCCTTAAGGGGTTTGGGTCCCCCTGTGCCGCAGGGACTGCAGAGGCCTAAGTTACTCCTATGTATGTGATACATATTTAAAACACAGTATACAATGACATGGCAGTTACACATGCTCACTAATTCAGATATATTCTCTTGGAACTTGTGTGCAAATTACGCATGATGTAAATAATGCACATGCAGATATGTAAACATTTGTGATTCAGAGACAAAGAGAAAATACAATCATAATTTTCCTAGCACATCTAAAGCTACATTTTTTCCATTTGGAAAGATGCTATTATGGGAGCATATTGGTTGACATCAGTGCTTAATTTGAGCCGGTGGTTTGCGTGCTCGGCACTGGCACTCAACTGGCAACACTAGCACTTGTGACAGCCTGCCACATGGTGGCGCTGTCTATCTAATTTAGCAATGAGCACAACAACAGATATTTATTCTTTCAAAATAGATTGAAAATTACTATCACCTACCGCCCAAGCCATTCTCATAGCTTTGGGGGCCTGGAACAGTCTGAATTGTCGCACTTGTAGGAATGTGATGGTTAGCAGTTTTGTTGTTACTTTCATTGGCAGCTCTGGCAGGGGCAATGTGTAGTGAAAGCTGCAGTGGCCAGCTGATGAGGACCCTGGCACTCATTTTTTTTTACAACTTAAGCACTGGTTGACATTTACTGCTTAGAGTGCAAGAATGTAGGATTTAGCTAAAGTAAGAACAATTTTACCTTGAAGCTGCAGTCTAACACGTGACTCTAGCTGCTGTTATTCTGTGTCATGATAAAGACTCGTAGACTTTCACTAGCTGAGAAATTATTTCCAGTGACTACCTAAGCAGAGTGTACCTTTTCAAGGACAAGGCAACTGTCCCAGCCCGAATACCATACTATGTAACATTTCATGTGCCGAATGAAGCTGCTGGGAACACTAGAACTCTGTGAATTAGGATAGTGAGAGAATCCTCAAATGTATTTCTTGATCAACTGTTAATTTTGTTTTATTCCTATGGGTTATGTGTGTGAACTATATACTAATGTAGCAAATGTATGAAGCTTTTGTCCAAAACCCTATAAAAGGATGTGATTACTTTATATTGGGAGGAGGCCCTTCCCCTTTCTCTGAAGATGAATCTATGCTAGATATTGACTAGACCTCTACTGAGTTTTTGCTGTATTTTTCATTGAATTTAATACTTATTGATTTCCCTTTGATGGGTCAGCTTATGCATTTCTGTATTTCAATTCATTTAAGTAAATCTTAAAACAAAAATGTGTATCTGTCCTTCTTTACCAGAAATCTTTGTTCCTGCCTTTTGTACTTTTGCCACCTCACTTATTAAGAGAGAGGAGTCCAGCAGGAAGCACCAAAGTCCTGTAGGGATTTCACTGCTCCCGGTTCTATGTCAGTGAGCAAGAAGGAGATTTATGTATGGGTTTGCACATCGACACTACCCATTTTGAAAACAAGCATTTGCAATACAATCGGTCTCGCCTTTGGGACCTTATATGTATTTAGCTATGCAGCACATTAGCCTAGGTGCTGAAACATCTACTGTTCTTTAACATGGAGAGTAAGTAAGCACCAAACTGTGTGACACGCCAGGTATGGGAACACATGGAGAGAAATATTGCCTTTCAGCGGGAAATGGTATAGTCCAAAGCTCTGTTTTTCACATAAAATCAGGGCCTTCGGTGGTCATATCACTGAAAATACAAGATTCGAAAAAAATATTATTGTCTACGGGTTCTCGTGGAAGACAATTTCTATGGACTGGAATCTAGAGAATGCTAAAGTGATTCTGGTATTTTACTGACCTCTGCTGGTCGTTTTCTATCAAGAAAGTTAAATAGAGGCAGTTGCCAGAAAAATTTAAAAAAGAAAGTACCTAAGCTGAAAGCAATTCTGGCATTTTACTGACCTTTAGTAGTCATTTTCTATCAAAACAGTTAAATAGAGGCAGTTGAACAGAAAGAAAGTCTCTAAGCGGAAGCAGACAAGTCCTAGGGCTGATCTCCAGAGCCCACAAAGTACATACACATATAAGTATATACTAAAGTATATACAAGAGGTCTCGAATGATCGACCTAAAAAGAATTAAAAAGCCACATTACTTCTCATTTGCGTAAGTCATTCATTACCAGGAAACAGAAGGAATCCAGTTTGAAAATTATCCCACCTGAATGTGCTGTTTTTTTAATACACATAATCATATGGATTAACTGCCCCGGATCTCTTAGCTGTTCGTCAAGTACGAAATGTATGTAAGCCAAAGAATGCATCAGCATCATACATTTCACACATGCACAAACCCACATGTGTATGATACTCTTCAATTGTCCTTTGTGAATCATCTTTAATTTGCGGATGGTAAAATACGATTCAGAAGTTCGAGTACTCTGCCCTTGAAAATCAAATAAGGTGGTTGCGATTAACATTTCCAAGACTAAACTGTTTGCTTTCCTTTTGGACAGGTTCATAACACAAGATACTAGAATGTTGCAAATTACACTTTTTCTCATATTATAATTACTACAGTTTATAATTTTGTTTCTGTTCGGCCCACCACCACTGCTACTAGTCTGATTCATGATTTACCACTCTTTCTGCAGGAGCTTTGTTATGCTATGACTTTGCCTCACTCATTATACCATCCTCAAAAATTCTACAGACTCTGTTTAGAGCTGAGCTTTTGTTCATGCACTGTTGCAAAATATTTTCACAAATTGTGCTACTTTTTAGGTCTCGCCTAGCGGTGCCGCGCATGCGCTGCTCGCTTTGCGAGGCATGCAGTATACACTATAGCGGGGGAAGCTCCGCCCACTTTCTACACATCTTTTTCATTGGCTTAAATCGTAAATGCTGCATTCTGATTCGTTTTCGGCTTGTTAGTCCCTCCTCCTGACGGCCATGTCGTCATTTTTCTCCTTCCATGGCTATCGGCCCCTTTACTTTAAAAACTCTTTTGTTCCCCTGCCTCCCTCCGTTCCCTCCCGCAGTCCGTGACTTCTCTGCCCACTCCCCCCCCCCCCACTCCCGTTCGTGCCTTCTTGGACGCCCGCACTTTTGTTTACAATGCAATAGGTCTCGCGTAAATACGATCCTATTGCATTTTTAAATGCTTGTTTTCTCCTGGGATTGGCTGGCTGAATTCGCACTCTATTTTGCCTGACCTGTCCAGAACACATGCGCAATACAGACGGCTATCTTACTCATGCGTCCAGCAGCCGCCATAGATTTCCATTCACTCTCGCGCACCCATCAGTAGCGGCCGCCGCTATTAATGGCCTTTTGACTGTGGCACCTATGCGCACGATGCCTGTGTCTTTGTCACCCGCCTGTCTCGGGGCGCAGTAAATGGCAGCTCTTTGTACTCCAGGCATTCCTGCGGATAGTTTATGTTGTGAATCACCGCGTTCACAGGCAGGTCTCGGAAGGTGAGAGTGGCAGCTCGTTCCCGGGGTTTGCTTGCTGTATGCTCTCGGTGTGTTTGTGTGCCTTTAGTTTTTGAAACATTTTGCTCTCCGCTTCCCAGCAGAGGAGCAGGACGCACGTACTCACTGGACCGGACGCGTGGACTCGCGGGACGGGACGCGTAGACTCGCGGGACTGGACGCGGCGGCGCTTCACCTGGGCGCAGGCTGGTAAGGTCTCTTGTGGCGTGGCATGGCGTGGGTGGCTGTACTCTTTGAACATGCAATAGAAACGGGAGAGGATGCACGGATCGCATGGCACCAGTGTCACGTCTCTGTTGCTTGGAAAAAGAAACTGCATTTGTGTGAATTCTATTAACCTGCGTTACATTGGTCTAGGAAAAAGTGTAGTAAAACACGACCACTTGACAACATTGTAAAAGTACTCATTTGCGACAAAGTTCTCCACACACTGTTTTAAAAATAAGTTTACCAGATGTCAACGAGTACATTATGCTCCAATCCTGTGCTTTTATTTAACAACCTAGTGCATTATGAGTGTTGTATTCTTGGTTTTTTTCCGCTGCACCTATTGAACTAAGCATACACCTCAAAAGTGCGATTTGTAAACTGGAAGCCCAGAGCTGGAATGCGGTGTCCCTTATTACATGGCTGCGTCTGAGGGTTCCGTTGACTAACGCGTAATTCTGTGTGACTCCTCCCCCATCACATGTTCACAGTCCATGCGGCCTTTCACACGCCTGAGATGGTTAAAATAAGTACCATATAACTATATGCGATAAACATCTGTAAGATAAAACCAAGAACCTTCTGGTTGAATGTGCGCCAGCAAGGACACATGCTATGTTATTTCATGCTATGGTGTTATGTTATGGGGTCCTCTGTAGTAACTTTAGAGCCTGGCTCGGATACAGCTGCAAAAGCAGCCATAGTGGATGAGGTCTGAGGCTGGAATGAAAGCTTCTGAAAGTGAGAAAGGCGCTCCGTCCTGGTTGAGAATAGCGGGGTCCCCTTCCTGTTCCGAGTGAATAAACATGCTGTAAAATGAAACCCCTTCTACCACAATATACTCGTCTGAATTTGAAACTGCCATTGACTTCACAAACGCCAAGGGACGGCTACAATCACACAATTTATTAAAGTGAGGAAGCCAGGATTAATCCTAGATTTCCTTTTTTTTAATATTTTGAAGTTCAGCCACTATATGTTTATCATTTGTTCCCCTTTTTAACTCCAAAGGTTAATGCTTTATTTTTAGTATCTCTTAGCTCTTGAGGTTAAAGCATGGTGGCAGGCAGAAGTCACTCAAGGGTCCAAAAAGTTTTCCACTTAAGCAAGTTAGGCCTCTGGCTTCAGCCTTGAGTAGCTTGGCCACTCCTACTCAACATTTGTAATCAACAGCAGTACCATATATGCATCATAATCTACTAAAACCCTAATTGCAAGTTGTGAGTGCTTACTGTACATAGCATTACCAAGTGGACAGTGACTGGCAGTAAGATAGGACAGTAATAGCGAGCAGAAATAGAGGCAGGTTAGGGGTCCCATGTTGTGGTTACAGTGGCAGGCAGTGAGATTGGACATTGAGCAGGGTCAGACCGAGGCTGCCCCCGTTGCTCTTACTGGGTCTGGCAGAGAAGCAGGGCAGTGAGAACTTACTGAGACAGACCACAACAGATCCCAATGTACACCGAATAACAAACTGTGGTGCTGCACCCTTTTACTGCCTAGTGCACAGTACAAGAGTTCATTTTGCTGTTCCCACAAGAATGTGCTGCATAGCTAAATACTTATGAGGTTCCAAAGGCGAGACTGAATGCATTGCAAGTGCTTGTTAGTATTGTGCTGCTCCCAGAGTTCATGCGTATGCTGAACTTTTTTGTACTTATAAATGCAGTGGCGCCTCAGCGGAGGAGCATTGTCCCACTGCTCTTTGAGCAGTGCAAAAAAAGAAAAAGAAAATTATAATAACATGACGTTATTATCATTTTATTTTTCAGTGCAGATTCGGAGCCAGGTTAGGGCGGGCCGGAGTTGGGCTGAACAGAGTAGAGGGAGGAGTGGTTTGCACTCTCTAATTGCGCATGACGATTTGGACGGCCCTCTTGGGCCGGCCAAACAGTCATGCGCACTTAGCACGTTCTCCACCGGGCTGTGATGCACAGCCTGGGTGGAGAACATGCACAACCTCCCAGCCCCTGTCTGAGCACCAAACCACAGCGCTCAGACCAATCACAAAGCTGCTATCAGCAGCGTCGTGATTTGTTAGGGGACAGGTAAGTTTATTTTCTTTTTTTGTTCACCCCTCACCCCACCACCCACGTTCCGAGGCAGCTGCCACTGTATAAATGTAGTAGGAACAGAATAACCAAAGAAATATGATCAACTAGCACCGTTTATCGCTATTTTTCCAAAACTTTACTTGGGGAACGGGCACCTGAATATCTTCTAAAAGTTGTTTTAATAAGCTCTATTAAGATGAGACCTATGCAGCTGTTTCAGTGTCTTTTAGAATGCACCATTTGCCATTGCTAGCCCCAGAAACTAAAACCTAAAATTCCACATTCTGTTAGGTCTACAGGCTCAATGTTTCTTAGAATGCAATATTTGTAATTTCTTCTGCTAAAATGTACTTCAAATGTTGTCTAGAAAAATGGCACCGCATTTAACACAATGTACCAGAACAGTAAAGAGAGTGCCCACAAATACTTTTGACTTGGGCTCTGAAGTAGCCACCACCGCCACTGGTTAAATTGCTAGCCCCCCCGCCCCAAAAAAAGGTTTGAGTCTGGTTGCGTCCCTGCTTGTGACTGTTTATATTTTATGTATTTACAAATCGCAAAAATTACCCAGCATGTGAAAAAGGAACTGAATAAAAGTGAAAAACATGAAAGGCACACACAACAAATACGTCTGCTTTTTTAATGCACACAAGTCTTCTGCGGACTAGTTACGCTTCCCGTTAGCCACTCAGGGCCTCATTTATGGGGTTTTTGCCGTAGGACAGCACAGCAGGCCTTGCTAAAAGAAAAGGGCAGGAATGCATTCCTGTCCTTTTCACCTGCGCATGCGGACAATGGGCTACCGTGCGCCAACGCAGGTAACTTTGCACCATGGTGAAAGTGTGCCTGCTTTGCGGGGCTGATTGTTTTTGTGCATGAAGGGAAACCTTCCTTCACAAAAACAATCACAAGAGGCTTTTCCTCTTTCGATCTGTACTGCAGAATGCAGCACACATCGAAAGAGGAAAAACAAGGAGAAATAAAGATATTTCTCCTCGTTGTGTCTCCCTTACGCCTCAAGGGGAGGCGTACGTTTTTGCCACTGCCTCAGACTTACGATTTCTCGTAAATCTGGGGCAGTGCCAGAAAGCCATGGATGTTGCTGAGAACGCCCCCAGCAACACCCTGGAATGCCCCTTTCACGCAGTTGTCTGCGTGAAAGGGACACATATTTATAAGGCCATGAAAAGCCACGTAGCGTGGTTTTAGGTGGCCTTATAAATATGCCAGTGGCACATTCGCCACCGGAACGCCAAAAAAGTGAAGTTCCGCCGGTGCAATAGTACCGGTAGGGCCTCGAGGCCCTCAGATCTTGACCATCGTGCAAGTCCATAACTATACCATTCTCATTTAACTTGCTGCGCGCTCCCATATGACAGTGGGCCCACAAACAAAGCACTGGTTCATCTTTCAAACATGTAGAACTTGAACATTCAGGTCGCCAGTAATAGATGTTTGGCAACATTTTAAGTGAGTTCATTTTCTTAATCACAAAAACACCGCACGGGAGGTCTTCAGAAATGTAATGTACAAAAGAATTTAAGTATGAAAACCGCAAACATCCGGTAGCTATGTTAACGAGTCAATAACAAATGAGCATTAGCTGAATGTAATACCTTTTAAGGTCACAGAGCTCTCTAAAGTGTAATTGTCTCTACTTGTTTGCAAAATGCACAGTTAAGCAGGTCACTAAGTGCAAGGTTTAAAAAAGTTGAAAGGAAACGTGTCGTCAATCTGAGACTGGGCAGGCATTTCCTTGAGAATGACGAAAAATTAAAAATAATGACACTGACACGAATACTAACAAAAAAAACTTCAGTGAGGGTGCGACGAAATTCTGGTTACCATGTTTTGTAATACTAATACAGAAACAATGAAGGCAAGTAAGAGATGGTGCATTCAACTAGGATGGCCGTGTAATGATGTCCTGAAGCACACAACCTTGTGCATTATTTAAAACAATATGAGCTTTTCTGCTAATGAAACATTTTCGCTGCTCAACAGGACTGGGAATGCATCACTCTGCTGTCGCGTAGTCGTTTATTTATGAGCCCTTGAGTCACATTTACTCCGTTGTTGCGTCACTTTTTGTGATGCTGCGGTAGCGTAAATAATGCGCCACGTTGCTCCATATTTACGACGCATCTAGGAAGATGCGTCACTTCGTAAATCCCTGCGCTACATTATACCTGCTTCAGGTATAATGTATGCAGGGTGGGCCTTCCCCTGCAACAAAGCCTCGTAGAAGTGGCGCATTGAAATCTATAAGATTTCAGTGCACCACTTCTAGGACACCACTGTGTCAAATCCTTACGCCTGCCTTATAGCAGGCATAAGGTTGACGCAGTGCTATAATCATAGCCCTCCCCCTGCATTGCTGGAGTTGTGTCACGCTTCCGACACAACTCCAGCAATGCGTCAGTTTTGCACCGACAGATACGTCAGTAATACTGACGTATCTGTCATTCCTTGCGACATGATGCATCATACAGTAAATATGATGCATCGATGGTGTCGCGAGGAGGGCGCACTGAGAAGTGTCACATCGCTGCTTTTTCGCAGCGACACTTCTCATAAATGAGGCTCTTAGAGTTTTCAGTAGCGTGGAACTCCGTTTTCTTTGGAGGTAAACTACTTGGACACTTTGGGGTGATGTTGATATCCCCCTTTGGTGTATCAAGAACAGGTGTTGCTGGTGATAAATACACACTGTGAGGGACAGATTTGCTTGTCCTCAAAATCAACATATTCTTCTTCTTCATCATCATCTCCGATATCAATCCGGGTTATTTTGTCTCTGCAAACACCTATGTTTTATCAAAAGGTTTTGTATGGGGCTAGGCTGGTTTGATTTTGCATATGGCTGGCCGTAACTATCATTCTGGTTGTTGGTGCTAGTCTCTGGAATTTTGAAAAGTTGAAAGTAGGTGATGGTGGTGGTACAGAAGCAGGCTGAACAGAGGTGATTTGCACACCCTTAGTCTCACTCTTGACAGTGACTTGTTCATCTTCTTCACTATCAACAATGCTTTCTGGTTCTTTCATTTTACCTTGTCTCCGGTGGCACAGATTAGGCCTCCACTCTATGTCACTCTCATCTGAATGGGGACTTGTAATAGATGCCACAGTTGGCCTTCTTTTTAATGGAGGATAGAATGTAGCCAATGTATTGAATGGAAGTGTAGGCAGAATGCCATGATGTACTGTAGGCCCAACTTCCTCATCTGCTCCTACCTCAGGAAGATCAGGTAAAGCATTCTATCGTTCCTGATAAGTTTTTGGGAAGATTTTGTACGCTGGGGCCATTTTAATTTTGACTCAGTGGTCTTGGCCATGACAGCAATCACTGCAGCACTTAGGGACATCCTCTTTGGTTTTGGTGCTGGTGGTATTACCATTGATCCAGGGTATGATCCCTATGTCTTCCTGCTTAAAAGAGGGTGCAACAGGTGCACCTCATTGCCCAACTTGCCAGACAAAGTAAGAGGGACTGATGCCAGCACTTTTTTCAACAATGGTTGGCTTCTTCACCCTGGCACCTTTCTCCAAAGGAGCTTGTTTCTTGGGTGCCATCTTCCTGACTTCTTGTTGATTAGCAAATTAGCAGAGAGGTCTCTGGAGTATGGTATCAGTTCTTTCACAGACATCAAAAGAAGTCACAATAATCAAACATAACCCACTATCAAGTCTATGTTCAGGATACATTGAACTCATCTTCTGATCCATTTATGCAATAGGAAACTGGCCTAAATGTTGGCACTTGACATCATCCCCATTTTTGGTAGACGTAGAGGGGTTTCTGGAAGTTTAGGAGGCCCTTTCTCCAAAAAAGAAAGGTTTCGAAATGGACCTCTTTCTCAACTGTTGCTGTGTCACAGCTGCACCATGATGTGCTGGGATTTGTTACTAATGCAATGATGGACAGTGCAGTGTAGTACATCCATCTCTCACTGTAGATATGTCGACCAATTGTCAAAATACAGACTATAAGTGCATCACTGCAGACTGGGTCTCCTTCAAGGGGATTAAGAGCAGGCCCTCAGCCGGTGCCACCAGTACTGATGCTTTCAATGCATTCGGCAGAGTTCAACAGTTGCAGTGTTTTCCAAGGAAAAAGTATGTACAGCTGCTGATATTCTGAAATCATTCAATAACAAAATATACAAATGGCTTGATCCCAGGGGTCTCAGGACTGAATTCAATGGCAGTAATATTGTCAAAGTCATGTCAGAAGGCAGATGGTTTACACTGCTCTGTTTAGCCCATTTTATCTACCTGATTGTGCTGCTCTTTCCCAAATAGGAATTACTCCACAACATACTTTTCACCTGTGAGAGGATTTGCACCCATTTTTGCCATTCCTTCAAAACCCTGTGAATCATTCATAGCTAATAAAGTCCCTGTACTAGCCCTCTTACAGTATCCTTTGGATCTCCACCCTTTAACGTGCTGCAAAACAACTCTTATTGCACATTTACCAACAGTTATCAAGATGCAGCTGGTTTGGTCAAGAGCTTACTCATATGTTTGCAAACATCATCCTGCAACTAGGAACTGTGTCTTCCAAAGAGTACTTTTTTGTTACTATACTGGATCCATGGTACAAACATGGGCTGTCTACTTTCATTCCCTATTTAATGCTGGATGTCTCTATTAATAGGGCTGGATTGTTAAGAAAGTGTCTGTACTTTAAGCTGAAAGACTGTATTCAACAAGGACAAATAAGAACTCAAGTGCTCTCTACACCAAGTGTTGTGGTGCATGGTGGTGGCTCTAGCAGCACCTCCAAATTGGTAAATAGGAACCTTATGAGAAGCAAATGTGTAGTATAGGGTTCAGGATTTTACTATGGTACATTGATGGTATATTCAAATTAGTTTGTCTGTGTTGGATTTAGAATGTTGGGCTTTGGAATGTGGAATGAGAAGAAAACGTTAGGTGGAGTTGGATAAGGGAGGGGGAGGTTGTAGCTGTTTATTTATTAACCTCTTGTGGGTCTTTTAAGCTTTGAATAAAAGTAGAGACCTATTCTTCAGTTTCTGACATTTATTTTGACTTCTATACAATTGGCAATGAACGATTGTGGGCACAGAGTGGAGGTTTGATAACAGTTTTGATTATTTTGTGCTGTGTGTTTCAGTGTGCCGGATACATCATGTTTTTCACCAAGGAGTTGAGCTATTTTATTAGTCTTTATTAACCTGCACAGTGGATTCTCCAAACAAGATCTAAGGTACTGTGTTGTTATAAGTTTACCTTTTCTTGCATTTTGACGGTTACAGTGATCATCCTGTTCAAATACTGTGCCTTTCTACTCATGCTTAAGTTTAAGTTTTAAGTTTATTTAGAGAATTGCGAGGTTACTTAAAGCCATTGCAATAACAATATACAAGAAAGTACATATTTACATAGTAAGATAATTAAGAATTCCAATAATACAGTCTTACGATTCAGTTTTTAAAATGTGACAGATAAAAAGAAGACAGATATTCACAGCTTTAAAATTGGGGATGCTATTGCACAAGAACATTTCAATTCATTTATCTGCCATCAATCGGCAAATCTGCCCCTGACAAAACCTTAAAAATCTTTTTTAAAAATGCTATATTATTCCTAAAAGATAGTATGCCATTGAATAATAACTTACACCTTTACATAATAAGACATAATTTCATGATAAAACACAGTTAAATTCCAATGGTAAAATCTTTAGCTTCAATATAAAGGGTTTCGAATAGTAAGAGGCAAGTAAAGGTCCTGATTTTAAGGCTGAAAGAGCACTCAAGGGAAATATTTCAGTTCGTTAATCATCCTTAGGGGGATTTAAGTTCAAAGAGAGTCGACAGGTCTACCCCTAATAGTGCTTTGGGGAAAGCTATGTTGTTCCTGGAGGATATGACATGACTCTTGAATTGTTACTTGAATCCACTGCACTGAACAATTTATGTATTCTGTAATCTTTGCTCCACTTTTAGCAGAAATTTGACGAAACAGCAATTTAACTGAGGATTCCCTTGGTCAAAACAGGCTAAAATTGCCTGCCTTTTTGTTCGAATTCTCTTTGATTAAAAGCCTTAGTTAACAGTTGTTTCCTTTCTGCCATTACAGTGTTACAGGAGCAAACCAAGTGCAACAGATCTTCCTTACAGCTCCCACAGAGGCGACAAGTGGCAGGTAGATTTCCACGTAGCCAAGGAGCCATGTGTTCTTTAATTGGGATTAGCCTCAGCCGGTATCTTAAAAACTGCTGCTTAATGAAAGCTGGGTAACCCATGGCAAAATAATCTTGTAGGGCAATAGACTTGTAATTATTTAATGTCATCCACCCGTGTGCCCTCTGTGCTAATGTGGCTTTATCTTCTATAGCTGATTGAATTTTAAGTGACTTCTTGACCAAACGCTTAAAGGCCTGTAGATCAATTGACATACCCCAAAGCTGTGCAAGACCTGTAAGAGCAAGTGACTCTTGCAAATACTCTTTTCCCGGTGATGTATGGCGATGCTGTAGTTCATCCCACAACATATGATTCAGTGTGTTCGAGTCAGCTTTCCTGATTTTATTCCAACATATTATGTATGCACTGCGTCTAGCTAATGACTGCTTGACCAGTCCAAATTCTAGCCTTATCTGAGCCGGAGAGGTGTAACTTGGCAAGGAGAATATAATTCTATAAGCTTGAGAGACTGCATTATCCAAAGTGCTTGCATCCTGCCCTCTTAAAGCCTCACTTCCATATTAAATTGTTGGAAGGAGTTTTGCTCTGACAACTTCCAGTAGTAGCGTCAAGGATGGTCCAGCTACCTTTTTCTTCAAATTTTTAAATGCTGTAGCTAGAACCAAGCCTTTCTTTTGAATTGCCTCCTGCTGGGCAGAAAAGTTCCCTTTATTGTCATTAATTACTCCAAGATATTTGTATTCGTCTATGTTTTTCAGCCACTCTTTACCCATAAACCAAGCCTGCGTTTGTGTTTTCTTAACGTTATAACACATGGTTTTCGTTTTGCCAAAGTTGATCTGCAGGCCATTGACTTGCGAATAAATCATCATTGTGTCGAGGAGTCGTTGGAGAGCCACCCGAGTACGGCTTACCAATACTACGTCATCAGCATATAAGAAGCTTGATATTGGTTTTACTCCTAGTTTTGGGGCAAGAGGATTGCATGATTGTAATGATTCCGTCAAGTCCGCCAAGAAAAGATTAAATAGGGTTGGTGCCAAAACACAGGCTTGTTTTAGGCCAAGGGTAGTTTGAATCTTCCGAGAAAGATGTGTGCCTGCTCCTATTTTGATTTGAACCTATGTGTCACTATGCAGAATTATCAACATGTTTAAAAGATTCTGTGGTATGCTCCAATTGGCTAACTTCCACCACAATTTCCCTCGGTCTACACAATCGAAGGCAGATTTAAAGTCAATATAGCAGAAGTATAATGATGTTTTGGAAGCACCAGCAGCGTCCATAAGTAAGGAAATTGCCAAAATATTTGAGATCGTGCAGGTGGATTTTATAAACCCAGTCTGATTATATGGAATTATGTTATTATTAGAAGACCATGATGACAACTCATCCAGCACAGTTCCAGCAAAATATTTTGCATCGACATCCATTAATGTTATAAGGTGGTAGTTTGCCGGGAGGGATCTATTCCCTCCTTTGATTATGAGAGATATGATCGACCCCTTCCAGGACGCACGAATAATATGTGTGCTCCTAACTTCCGCAAATACCGGTGCCAGAATTTCGGCCCAAAAATCTGGGCTATATTTGAAGACCGCAGGGGGTACGCTGTTTGGGCCTGGGTCTCCCTCTTTCCATCCTTTCATTATCTGTTTTTTAATAATATCTGTATTTGATTCCGACAAGCCCTTATATCACGTGTTTGATGGAATATCCTGAGGATTCAGCTGCAAATATTCTCCTGATGATTCGTTAAAGTAGTTTTTTAGGTAGCAGACCCACAAAGCCTCTGTAATATGTGAGTAAACTCCTCTATTGCCTGGGTTCAGGAGTCGATTCACTGTGGTCCACAATCTAGTGACGTTTTTCCATAGATCGTTATCATTATGTCTTTGGATTCTCCATTTTAGCTTCTTGATTAGTTTTGTGTTTGACTTTAGTGCTGCAAAGGCTGTTAAATCTCCTGTCTTCTTCCTTAGTGTCCGAAGGGCTTTGTTAATTCGAGTTTTGTACTCCCAAAATCTGATATCATGTATTACAGTAGTAGCTTCCTTATATGCTTTGTTGTTACCTTTGGGATTTATTGGTTTAGAATGTTTTTCCCGAAGTATTCCAGTGAGTCTTTCCCACTTATTTACTGCTGTATTTTCATTGCTTGAGATTTCCTGGAGTGTATACATTACAGTTTCATGCAATTGCGCAAGCCTGACCGTAGTGCACTTAATATGTCTACAATTTATTAGGTACGTTTTGACTGTTATCTCCATTATATGATTTGAACGGGTAATACATGGGGAGAATATAACTTCTTGTGGAAGATGGTCACTGCCAGATCTATCCATAATTTGAAATGAGCAAATGTGTTGGTCAGGGAGACAAATGTATAATCCAAACACGTACTAATATTGTTAGAGTGAAATGTAGCATTAGGGGGATTATCTGTTTGAAACCTACCGTTTAGGGCCCTAAGAGATAAATGTTCAAGATTGTCCAGAAGTTGACACCCAATTTTTGTCCGTTTCCCTAGTGTATTGCTGCCCTGATCCGGTATTTCCCAAAGTGCAGATTGGGAGATTAACCCCTTCGATGCTCATGACGAGCTGGACTCGTCATGGCACACAGTGTTCGTGGTGCTCATGACGAGTCCAGCTCGTCATGGGACCCAGCACATGAAATCCCTCTGGTGCGGGCACCAGAGGATTCCCTTTCTCCTAAGGCCTCGGGAGCTGGGGAAGAGCTTCCCCAGCTCCCGAGGCCCCCCCCCTGGTTTCCCTGAAATGACGATCGGCGCGCATGTCGCGCTGATGTCATTTCAGTGAAACTGAAACTGAAATGAGCCAAGAGGCTCATTTCAGTTTCAGTTTCTACGTGCTCAGGGGGCTATCTCAGCCCCCTGAGCACGTAGAAACTCAGGAGAGGTATCGTTGGAAAGGGGAGAATCTCCCTTTCCAATGGTACCCTTCCTAGTGGATCCCTGCTTGGGGATCGCCCCAGGAGGGCGATCCCCAAGCAGGGATCCACCCACTAGGCACCAGGAGGGGGAGCGGCCCCTTGGGCAAGGGCCTTTGCTCCCCCATAAAATTTTTAGCATGATTAGTCTTTCTGCCCCCTGGGGGTAGATGGAGGCAGTAGCCCCCAATCTGCCCCGGGGTAGAAAGCCCACTAGACACCAGGGATTTTTATGGGATGTTTATTAGGGGTGGGGCTGCCCAAAACGGGCATGCCGATGCCCCCACCCCCGGCCACAAAATTAGTCTTTCTGCCCCCTGGGGGCAGATGGGGCAGTAGCCCCCAATCTGCCCCCCGGAAGGGGCAGAAAGCCCACTAGATACCAGGGATTTTTTTAAATTATAGTTAGGGGTGGGGCTGCCCAATATGGGCATGCCAATGCCCCCACCCCACCCCGCCGCAAAGGTACAGTCTTTCTGCCCCTCCTGGGGGGCAGAAAGCCCACTAGATACCAGGGATTTTTCTTAAATTATAATTTGGGATAGGGGCTGCCCAATATGGGCATGCCAATGCCCCCACCCCTGACGCAAGAGTACAGTCTTTCTGCCCCTCCTGGGGGCAGATGGGGGCAGTAGTCCCCAATCTGCCCCCCCGGGGGGCAGAAAGCCCACTAGACACCAGGGTTTTTTTTTCCCTCGATACATTTAGGGGTGGGGGTTGCCCAAGATGGGCATGCCAATGCCCCCACCCCTCCCCCACGAAATTCCAGTCTTTCTGCCCCCCCGGGGCTTCAGAAACACCCTAGATTGCAGGGATTATTTTGTTTATAGGCCCGGGGTGGGGGTTACCCAGAATGGGCATGCAAATGCCCCACCCTACCCCCCAAAGAAAAAAAAAGACTTTCTGCCCCCCCAGGAGGCAGATGGGGACAATAGCCCCTGATCTGCCCCCCGGGGAGGGGCAGAAAGCCCACTAAGCGCCAGGGATTTTTTTTATATAGGTAGGGGTGGGGGCTGCCCAGAATGGGCATGTCAATGCCCCCACCCCAAAAAAAATGCTACAGTCTTTCTGCTCCCCCTGGGAGGCAGATGGGGCAATAGCACCTTATCTGCCCCCAAGGGGGCAGAAAGCCCACTAGCCACCAGGGATTTTTTTTTACAAAGTTCGGGGTGGGGGCTGCCAAGAATGGACATGCCAATGCCCCCACCCACCCCAAAAAAGATGTCACTGTCTTTCTGCCCCTCCCAGGAGGCAGATGGGGGCAGTAGCCCCTGATCTGCCCTCGGGGGCAGAAAGCCCACTATGTGCCAGCGATTATGCTGGCTTTTTTATTCGCAGGGGTGGGGGCTGACCAGAATAGGCATCCCAATGCCCCCGACCCCCAAAAGAATAGCCACAGTCTTTCTGCCCCCTCGAGGGCATATTGGGGCAATAGCCCCTGATTTCCCCTCCCCAGGGCGGCAGAAAGCCCACTAGGCACTGACTTTTTTTCGGAATGTGCCTACCTGTTGAATTTGGTTCCTAGCTCTGCCGGCACCCAGGAAACCTAGCAAACCTATACATTTTTTAAAACTAGACACCCAGGGAATCCAGGATGGGCTGACTTGACTGGCTCTCACCAGGTTCTGTTACCCAGAATCCCTTGCAAACCTAAAAATTTGTCCCAAAAATACATTTCCTCACATTTCTGTGGTGGAAAGTTCTGGAATCTGCGTGGATCCACAAAATTCCACCCACCCCGCGTTACGCAAAGTCTTTCGAGAAAATGGTACCTCACTTGTGTGGGTAGGACTAGTGGCCGCAACAGGAAACGGCCCAAAACGCAACATGGACACACCACATTTTCACAGTGAAAACGGACCCTTTTTTTGCAAAGTGCCTAGCTGTAGATTTTGAACCCTAACTCTGCCGGCACCTAGGAAACCTAGCAAACCTATACATTTTTGAAAACTAGATACCCAGGGGAATCCAGGATTGGGTGACTTGACTGGCTCTCACCAGGTTCTGTTACCCAGAATTTCTTGCAAACCGAAACATTTGTAAAAAAAACACATTTTCCTCACATTTCTGTGGTGGAAAGTTCTGGAATCTGCGTGGATCCACAAATTTCCACCCATCCCGCGTTCCCCAAAGTCTTCCGAGAAAAATGGCACCTCACATGTGTGGGTAGGCCTAGTGCCCGCGACAGGAAACGGCCCGAACGCAACGTGGACACACCACATTTTCACAGTGAAAACGGACCCTTTTTTGCAAAGTGCCTAGCTGTAGATTTTGAACCCTAACACTGCCAGCACCTAGGGAAACCTAGCAAACCTATACATTTTTGAAAACTAGACACCCAGGGGAATCCAGGATGGGGTGACTTGACTGGCTCTCACCAGGATCTGTTACCCAGAATCCCTTGCAAACCTAAACATATGTCCAAAAACACATTTTCCTCACATTTCTGTGGTGGAAAGTTCTGGAATCTGCGTGGATGTACAAAATTCCACCCACCCCGCGTCCCCCAAAGTCTTCCGTGAAAAATGGTACCTCACTTGTGTGGATGGGTCAAGTACCCGCGACAGGCAAGGGCCCAAAACCTATTGAGGCGACATCAAAATTACCTATCACAAACCAACCTGGTTTTGCAAGGGGGGGTCCCATGAGTTTTTGGCCCCGGGCTCAACGGCCATCTAGGGAAAACTACCCAACCCACACATTTCTGAAAACTAGACACCCGGAGGAGTCCAGCGAGGTATGGCTTGCGTGGGTCCCCAAATGTTTTCCTACCCAGAATGCCCTGCAAACCTCAAATTTAGCAGAAAAAATCACTTTTACTCAAATTTCTGTGTGGGAAAGTTCTGGAATCTGCGTGGATCCACAAATTTCCTACCACCCTGCGTTCCCCAGGGCTCCCGATAAAAATGGTACCTCACTTGTGTGGGTAGGCATAGTGGCTGAAACAGGAAATGGCCCAAATCGTATTGTGGAGACTTCAAAACTACCTATAACAAAACTACCTGGTTAGGGGGCACCTGGTTTTGGCCCCGGGCTCGCCGCCATCTAGGGAAACCTACCAATCCCACACGTTTCTGAAAACTAGACACCGTGGGAGTCCAATGAGGTATGGCTTGCGTGGATCTCCCAACGTTTCCCTACCCAGAATCCCTGCAACCCTCAAATTTAGCTGAAAAAACCATATTTTCCACATATTTTGCGTGGAATCACCGTGCTGGCACAAATGTCCTACCACCCAGCGTTGCCCTTGTTCCCCGAGTAAAATGATACCTCACTTGTGTGGGTGTCCAAAGCAGAACTGGCTAAAAACGTATTTTTAAAAAAATATAGCGCTTAGAATTCTCGGTGCTATACCCTAAATCCCTATGTTTTGGGCTCTTCCCAGTCACAGGCCTTTGGCCCACCCACACAAGTGAGGTATCATTTTACTCGGGAGAACAAGGGGAACGCTGGGTGGTAGGACATTTGTGCCGGCACGGTGATCCCACGCAAAAATGTATGGAAAAAGTGATTTTTTCAGCTAAATTTGAGGTTTGCAGGGGATTCTGGGTAGGAAAACGTTGTGGGACCCACGCAAGCCATACTCGCTGGACTCCCCGGGTGTCTAGCTTTCAGAAATGTTTGGGTTTGGTAGTTTCCCAAGATGGCCGCCGAGCCCGGGGACAAAAACCCAGGTGACCCTCTTGCAAAACCAGGTTGTTTTGTGATAGGTAATTTTGATGTCGCCTCAATAGGTTTTGGTCCCTTTTCTGTCGCGGGTACTTGACCCACCCACGCGAGTGAGGTATAATTTTTATCAGGAGACCTGGGGGAACGCTGGGTGGGAGGAAATTTGTGGATCCACGTAGATTCCAGAACTTTCCCACACAGAAAGTTGAGAAAAAAGTGATTTTTTCAGCTAAATTTGAGGTTTGCAGGGGATTCTGGGTAGGAAAAGTTAGGGGACCCACGCAAGCCATACCTCGCTGGACTCCCCAGGTGTCTAGTTTTCAGAAATGTGTGGCTTTGGTAGGTTTCCTAGATGGCCACCGAGCCCAGGGCCAAAACTCATGGGACCCCCTTGCAAAACCAGGTTGTTTTGTGATAGGTAATTTTGATGTCGCCTCAATACGCTTTGGGCCCTTGCCTGTTGCGGGTACTTGAACCACCCACACCAGTGAGGTTTTGGCTCTGGGCTCGGCGGCCATCTTAGGAAACCTACCAAACCCACACATTTCTGAAAAGTAGACACTGGGAATTCCAGGAGGTATGGCTTGCGTGGATCCCCAACGTTTACTCCAGAATCCCCTGCAAACCTGATATTTTGCTGAAACAGTCACTTTTTCACACATTTTGTGTGGTAAAGTTGTAGCATCACGGGCTGACACAAATTTCCTACCACCCAGCATTCCCCAGGTCTCCCGATAAAAATGGTGCCTCACTCGGTGGGAGGCCCGAGTACCGCGACAGGCAGGGCCCACAACGTATTGAGGCGACCTCAAATGGCCTATCACAAAATGACTTGGTTTGCAAGGGGGTCCCATGATGTTTAGGCCCGGGCTCGGGGCCACCTAGGGAAACCTACCAAACCCACAGATTTCTGAAAGTAGACACCCGGGATTCAGGGAGGTATGGCTTGCGTGGATCCCCCAACGTTTTCTTACCAGAATCCCTGCAAACCTGAAATGTGGCTGAAGAAATCACTTTTTCACACATTTTGTGTGTAGAGTTGTGGCGTCATGGGGCTGACACAATTTCCTACCACCCAGCGTCCCCCAGGTCTCCCGATAAAAATGGTGCCTCACTCGGGTGGGAGGCCCAAGTACCCGCGACAGGCAAGGGCCACAACGTATTGAGGCGACCTCAAAATGGCCTATCACAAAACAACCTGGTTTTGCAAGGGGGTCCCATGATGTTTGGCCTGGAGCTCGGCGGCCACCTAGGAAACCTACCAAACCACACATTTCTGAAAAGTAGACACCCGGGGATTCCAGGGAGGTATGGCTTGCGTGGATCCCCCAACGTTTTCTTACCAGAATCCCCTGCAAACCTGATATTTTGCTGAAAAATCACTTTTTTCACACATTTTTGTGTGGTAAAGTTGTGCATCACGGGCTGACACAAATTTCCTACCACCCAGCGTTCCCCCAGGTCTCCCGATAAAAATGGTGCCTCAGTCGGTGGGAGGCCCAGGTACCCGCGACAGGCAAGGGCCCACAACGTATTGAGGCTGACCTCAAATGGCCTATCACAAATCGACCTGGTTTTGCAGGGGGTCCCATGATGTTTTGGCCCGGAGCTGCGGCCACCTAGGGAAACCTACCAAACCCACACATTTCTGAAAAGTAGACACCCGGGGATTCCAGGGAGGTATGGCTTGCGTGGATCCCCAACGTTTTCTTACCAGAATCCCCTGCAAACCTGAAATGTGGCTGAAGAAATCACTATTTTCACACATTTTTGTGTGGTAAAGTTGTGGCATCACGGGGCTGACACAAATTTCCTACCACCCAGCGTTCCCCCAGGTCTCCCGATAAAAATGGTGCCTCAGTCGGGTGGGAGGCCCAAAACATTTTGTGATAGGCAATTTTGATGTCGCCTCAATACGATGTGGGCCCTTGCCTGTCGCGGGTACTTGGGCCTCCCACCCCAGTGAGGCATCATTTTTATCGGGAGACCTGGGGGAACGCTGGGTGGTAGGAAATTTGTGTCAGCCCCGTGATGCCACAACTTTACCACACAAAAATGTGTGAAAAAAGGGATTTTTTCAGCAAAATGTCAGGTTTGCAGGGGATTCTGGGTAAGAAAACGTTGGGGGATCCACGCAAGCCATACCTCCCTGGAATCCCCGGGTGTCTACTTTTCAGAAATCTGTGGGTTTGGTAGGTTTCCCTAGGTGGCCGCCGAGCCCCGGGCCAAAACGTCATGGGACTCCCTTGCAAAACCAGGTCGTTTTGTGATAGGCCATTTTGAGGTTGCCTCAATACGTTGTGGGCCCTTGCCTGTCGCGGGTACTTGGGCCTCCCACCCGAGTGAGGCACCATTTTTATCGGGAGACCTGGGGGAACGCTGGGTGGTAGGAAATTTGTGTCAGCCCCGTGATGCCACAACTTTAACACACAAAAATGTGTGAAAAAGGGATTTTTTCAGCAAAATGTCAGGTTTGCAGGGGATTCTGGGTAAGAAAACGTTGGGGGATCCATGCAAGCCATACCTCCCTGGAATCCCCCGGGTGTCTACTTTTCAGAAATGTGTGGGTTTGGTAGGTTTCCTTAGGTGGCCGCCGAGCCCCGGGCCAAAACGTCATGGGACCCCCTTGCAAAACCAGGTCGTTTTGTGATAGGCCATTTTGAGGTCACCTCAATACGTTGTGGGACCTTGCCTGTTGCGGGTACTTGGGCCTCCCACCCGAGTGAGGCACCATTTTTATCGGAAGACCTGGGGGAACGCTGGGTGGTAGGAAATTTGTGTCAGCCCCGTGATGCCACAACTTTACCACACAAAAATGTGTGAAAAAAGGGATTTTTTCAGCAAAATGTCAGGTTTGCAGGGGATTCTGGGTAAGAAAACGTTGGGGATCCACGCAAGCCATACCTCCCTGGAATCCCCGGGTGTCTACTTTTCAGAAATGTGTGGGTTTGGTAGGTTTCCTAGGTGGCCGCCGAGCCCCGGGCCAAAACGTCATGGGACCCCCCTTGCAAAACCAGGTCGTTTTGTGATAGGCCATTTTGAGGTCGTCTCCAATACGTTGTGGGCCCTTGCCTGTCGCTGGTACTTGGGCCTCCCACCCGAGTGAGGCACCATTTTTATCAGGAGACCTGGGGAACGCTGGGTGGTAGGGAAATTTGTGTCAGCCCCGTGATGCCACAACTTAACATACAAAAATGTGTGAAAAAGGGATTTTTTCAGCAAAATGTCAGGTTTGCAGGGGATTCTGGGTAAGAAAACGTTGGGTGATCCACGCAAGACATACCTCCCTGGAATCCCCGGGTGTCTACTTTTCAGAAATGTGTGGGTTTGGTAGGTTTCCCTAGGTGGCCGCCGAGCCCCGGGCCAAAACGTCATGGGACCCCCCCTTGCAAAACCAGGTAGTTTTGTGATAGGCCATTTTGAGGTCGCCTCAATACGTTGTGGGCCCTTGCCTGTCGCGGGTACTTGGGCCTCCCACCCGAGTGAGGCACCATTTTTTTCAGAAGACCTTGGGGAACGTGGGGTGGGTGGAATTTTGTGGATCCACGCAGATTCCAGAACTTTCCACCACAGAAAAGTGAGGAAAATGTGTTTTTTTTGCCAATTTTTTAGGTTTGCAAGGGATTCTGGGTAACAGAACCTGGTGAGAGCCAGTCAAGTCACCCCATCCTGGATTCCCCTGGGTGTCTACTTTTCAAAAATGTATAGGTTTGCTAGGTTTCCCTAAGTGCCGGCAGAGCTAGGGTTCAAAAACTACAGCTAGGCACTTTGCAAAAAAAGGGTCATTTTTCACTGTGAAAATGTGGTGCGTCCACGTTGCGTTTTGCGCTGCTTCCTGTCGCGGGCACTAGGCCTACCCACACAAGTGAGGTACCATTTTTTTCGTAAGACCTTGGGAAACGCGTGGTGGGTGGAATTTTGTGGATCCACGCAGATTCCAGAACTTTCCACCACAGAAAAGTGAGGAAAATGTGTTTTTTTTGCCAATTATTTAGGTTTGCAAGGGATTCTGGGTAACAGAACCTGGTGAGAGCCAGTCAAGTCACCCCATCCTGGATTCCCCTGTGTGTCTACTTTTCAAAAATGTATAGGTTTGCTAGGTTTCCCTAAGTGACGGCAGAGCTAGGGTTCAAAAACTACAGCTAGGCACTTTGCAAAAAAGGGTCATTTTTCACTGTGAAAATGTGGTGCGTCCACGTTGCGTTTTGCGCTGCTTCCTGTCGCGGGCACCAGGCCTACCCACACAAGTGAGGTACCATTTTTTTCGGAAGACCTTGGGGAACGTGGGGTGGGTGGAATTTTGTGGATCCACGCAGATTCCAGAACTTTCCACCACAGAAAAGTGAGGAAAATGTGTTTTTTTTGCCAATTTTTTAGGTTTGCAAGGGCTTCTGGGTAACAGAACCTGGTGACAGCCAGTCAAGTCACCCCATCCTGGATTCCCCTGGGTGTCTACTTTTCAAAAATGTATAGTTTTGCTAGGTTTCCTAAGTGCCGGCAGAGCTAGGGTTCAAAAACTACAGCTAGGCACTTTGCAAAAAAGGGTCATTTTTCACAGTGAAAATGTGGTGCGTCCATGTTGCGTTTTGCGCTGCTTCCTGTCGCGGGAACTAGGCCTACCCACACAAGTGAGGTACCATTTTTTTCGGAAGACCTTGGGGAACGCGTGGTGGGTGGAATTTTGTGGATCCACGCAGATTCCAGAACTTTCCACCACAGAAAAGTGAGGAAAATGTGTTTTTTTTGCCAATTTTCTAGGTTTGCAAGGGATTCTGGGTAACAGAACCTGGTGAGAGCCAGTCAAGTCACCCCATCCTTGATTCCCCTGGGAGTCTACTTTTCAAAAATGTATAGGTTTGCTAGGTTTCCCTAAGTGCCGGCAGAGCTAGGGTTCAAAAACTACAGCTAGGCACTTTGCAAAAAAAGGGTCATTTTTCACTGTGAAAATGTTGTGCGTCCACGTTGCGCTTTGCGCTGCTTCCTGTCGCGGGCACTAGGCCTACCCACACAAGTGAGGTACCATTTGTTTCGGAAGACCTTGGGGAACGCGGGGTGGGTGGAATTTTGTGGATCCACGCAGATTCCAGAACTTTCCACCACAGAAAAGTGAGGAAAATGTGTTTTTTTTGCCAAATTTTTAGGTTTGCAAGGGATTCTGGGTAACAGAACCTGGTGAGAGCCAGTCAAGTCACCCCATCCTGGATTCCCCTGGGTGTCTACTTTTTCAAAAATGTATAGGTTTGCTAGGTTTCCCTAAGTGCCGGCAGAGCTAGGGTTCAAAAACTACAGCTAGGCACTTTGCAAAAAAAGGGTCATTTTTCACTGTGAAAATGTGGTGCGTCCACGTTGCGTTTTGCGCTGCTTCCTGTCGGGGGCACTAGGTCTACCCACACAAGTGAGGTACCATTTTTTTTGTAAGACCTTGGGGAACGCGGGGTGGGTGGAATTTTGTGGATCCACGCAGATTCCAGAACTTTCCACCACAGAAAAGTGAGGAAAATGTGTTTTTTTTGCCAATTTTTAGGTTTGCAAGGGATGCTGGGTAACAGAACCTGGTGAGAGCCAGTCAAGTCACCCCATCCTGGATTCCCCTGGGTGTTTACTTTTCAAAAATGTATAGGTTTGCTAGGTTTCCCTCAGTGCCGGCAAAGCTAGGGTTCAAAAACTACAGCTAGGCACTTTGCAAAAAAAGGGTCATTTTTCACTGTGAAAATGTGGGGCGTCCACGTTGCGCTTTGCGCTGCTTCCTGTCGCGGGCACTAGGCTGACCCACACAAGTGAGGTACCATTTTTTTCGGAAGACCTTGGGGAACACGGGGTGGGTGGAATTTTGTGGATCCACGCAGATTCCAGAACTTTCCACCACAGAAAAGTGAGAAAAATGTGTTTTTTGCCAATTTTTAGGTTTGCAAGGGATTCTGGGTAACAGAACCTGGTGAGAGCCAGTCAAGTCACCCCATCCTGGATTCCCCTGGGTATCTACTTTTCAAAAATGTATAGGTTTGCTAGGTTTCCCTAAGTGCCGGCAGAGCTAGGGTTCAAAAACTACAGCTAGGCACTTTGCAAAAAAAGGGTCATTTTTCACTGTGAAAATGTGGTGCGTCCACGTTGCGTCTTGCGCTGCTTCCTGTCGCGGGCACTAGTCCTACCCACACAAGTGAGGTACCATTTTTTTCAGAAGACCTTGGGGAACGCGGGGTGGGTGAAATTTTGTTGATCCACGCAGATTCCAGAACTTTCCACCACAGAAAAGTGAGGAAAATGTGTTTTTTTTGCCAATGTTTTAGGTTTGCAAGAGATTCTGGGTAACAGAACCTGGTGAGAGCCAGTCAAGTCACCCCATCCTGAATTCCCCTGGGTGTCTAGTTTTCAAAAATGTATAGGTTTGCTAGGTTTCCCTAAGTGCCCGCAGAGCTAGGGTTCAAAAACTACAGCTAGGCACTTTGCAAAAAAAGGGTAATTTTTCATTGTGAAAATGTGGTACGTCCATGTTGAATTTTGAGCCATTTCCTGTTGTGGGCACAAGGCCTACCCACACAAGTGAGGTACCATTTTTATCGGGAGACTTAGGGTAACACAGAATTGTAGAGCAACTGTTATTACCCATTGACTTTCGATGCATTTCTGCCTTCCAAATGAAAGACAATGTGTAAAAAATAAGTCATTTTGAAAAATGACCTATAATTCTCATGCTAGTATGGGTACTCCCAATTTCGGAAATGTGCAAATATCTACGGTTTCTAAAATCTACATTTTGTTCCCATTTCAGAAATACATAGGTGTCTTTCATAACAATTTTTCCATGTATACATTTTCCCAAAATAATTGCTATATACCCGGTACATAATAAAAAACCATTGCAAGATGCTGCTCAGTTATTGGCTCTGGGTTCGTCGGGTTCTTGGTGAACCTACAAGTCCTATATATCCCCACAACCAGAAAGGTCCAGCGGATATAATGGTATATTGCCTTCAAATAGCTGTCATAATTAGAAGAAGTTACAGGTGAAAACGTTGACACAAATGGCTGTTTTGTTCAACTAATTTTCAATTTTTCCTTTATTTAACTGTTAGTTTCTATAAGGAAAACTTTAAGGATCTACACAAATGACTCCTTGCTGAATTCAGAATTTTGTCTACTTTTCAGAAATGTATGGCTTTCCAGGATTCATTATTGGTTTCATACCCATTTCTACCATTAACTGGAAGGAGGTTGAAAGCACAAAAAATAGCAAAAATAGGCTATGTCCCAGAAAAATGCCAAAACTGTGTAAAAAAGTTGGTTTTCTGACAAAAGTCTGCTTGTCCCTGAAAGCTGGGAAGATGGTGATTTCAGCACCACAACCCCTTTTTGTTGCCATTTGCAGGGAAAAAACAAGACGCTTTCATCTGTAGCCCTTTTTCGCATTTTTCCCCAAAAAACCAAAATGTAGCTGTATTTTGGCTAATTTATGGGTCCCCTCAGGGGAATCCACAAACCCTGGGTACCTTTACAATCCCCATGATGTTAGACAAAAGGACGCAAATTTGGCATGGATACCTTATGTGGTCAAAAAGTTACAGGGGCCTAAGCGCGCACTACCCCAAATAGCCAAAAAAGGCTTAGCACAGGGGGGAAAAGGCCTAGCAGCGAAGGGGTTAATAGATCACTCGCCGAAGAGCCCATTAGGTATAGATTGAAATCCCCAGATGTTATAAAGTGGGTTGTTTCACCGTCTCCAACAATCTCGTTAGTTCATGCATTAACATTTTACTACCATTAAGTTTGTTTTTGGGGTGAATGTAAGTATTAATCAAAATTACGTCTTGCAACATCTTTGATGTTTATGGTAAATTTTGTTGCATTCATTCCTGTGGCCTTAAGATCTAGAGCTGTTGCTGAGGCTCCACAAGCTATAGAAACAAAAGTTGCCAGTCCTCCTGAGGGATGCCCATATTTTGCTTCTTTTATTGTTGGTGTGAAGAAACCTATATATCCGTGCATAAATCAGGCTCTATTTGCCACGTTTCCTAGAGAAAAATTATATTAAAGGACGATAGGTAATTATACATCTCTGGATCGGTTAGTTTGGAGTTTATTAGGTCATTTATATTCCAGGAGCACATGTGCAGCGGTCTAGTATTAAGTCCTATTTGGTTTATTCAAGCTGGATTTTGTCATGGTGAAGTAGGAGTGAGTATTACTGTCCTGACTATATCTCTAATACCTTCTTGGGGCCTTTCCCGGGCAGCCCGTTCTAAGACTCCGTAGAATTTGTTTAATAAACACACTGTAACTGTGGAGCCCTTTGCACCCTTTAGTATCAAGGAGGTTTCTTCCTTCCGCATATACAATAAGCTGAATACTGATGGGCAATGTGGAAACTGATTCCACAATCGGCTTCGTAATTAATGATTTTTCTGTCCGCGTGGAGACTTTATTTCCAATTCTCACAGCAGGTACCTGATCCCATAAGCTATTTCTATCCCTTGAGACTCCAGCTATTGGAGATGGCATTTTTAGATCGTCTAAGACCTCTGTGGGAGTTGTCATAAACTTAAAGGAGGTTGCTTGCTGTACTGGTAATTTATCATGGGTTCCTTATTAATACTTGCTACTGTTAAACTTTGGGTAGTCACAGTAGGCTATTTACATGGCCTTGAACAAGTCAGGTCTAAATGGCACAGTGCTCCCTTTTCCTTGTCCCCCTGTATGGTCTCAGTTACTTTTTGCGTTACTTTGTCATCCGGTCATGATGAGGTCTCAAATAGGGGATAGAGTTGCACCTGGCCAATAACTTTTTTATTCCGTCCCTTTCTTTTTTGTGCGCGTCTGTATTTAGCGTTCCCTTTTTTTGGTTCCAGTCCACCTTCCCCAGATGCTGGCTGACCTTTTTTGGTGTTGTGTTCCATCAGGGGGTACGTGTTGGATGCTGGTTGTGCACTTAAGTTGGCCATTTGAGTGCTAGAACCAATGGCGTCAACCACCATGAAATTGAGACTTAAGGAGTCCCCTCATTTTGTTGTCCAATTAGCAGGCCTCTCAGATTGTGTGCTTTGTTTCACATTAGTCAATAGATCACTTAACATTGAGGGGACCGTTGCCAGTTTGTCAACAAATTTAGAGCAACAGCACTCTATTTGAGCGAAGGAGGTATTATCCTGCACCCTTCTTATAAGGGAATTTAGCTCTCCAAGTTTACCGTCAATCCCTGGTACGTACACTGCCATAGTATTCAATAACGAGAGTTGGATATCCATCTTATTAGACTGCAGTTGTAATGCATCTGCTGATAGCTGGACCATATTCAGGAGGGATTGACAGTCAAGAAAAGTGGGCATTTTTTGTTCTTCATTTGGATTTATTTCCCTCCTTTCTACTCATGCGATGAGGCATTGCTATGCTGATGTTAGTGGTGCAGGCAGAGAGTGAGACAGTCGATTCCCTATGAAAACAGACATAAACCACATCCTCTGCGGTCATTTTGGAAAAGTTCTGGGCCTATTCCATATGAAAACAGACATAAACCTTGTCCTCGGTGGCCATTTTGGAACAGTTCCACACTCGGATTATGCGAGGAGTTATGCGCCTGATTTCTTCCTAATCAGATTCTTTCCACATCCTCTCCGACCAATTTAAAACTACACAAACCCTTGGATGTACCACATTTAAATAAACTGCTGCGTGGACTATGTATTTGTATTTACACGCATATGTTATTACAGTGTGTCAGTGATGCGCACACTTTAGTTTTTGATAGTGCCCGTGTGATCAATGATAGGCGCACCACATTAACGGTGACAGGCACACCAATCACTAAGGTGGATTATAATGATGATGGGCACATCATCTTGGTGTATTGTGCTTGTACTCTGGGTGTCAGACACAACAAAGCAAGTATTAATTAACTTAATCCTGCTGAATTTACTCTGATTTGTTCTGTACTCTTTATTTATCTGAATACGTTTTTGCTAGTTATGGCTGCCAGTCAAATGTTTAATGATCCCAGCATATTTCTGCAAACTCCAGGTAAACCTGTTCTAGTGTGGAAGAAATGGTTTAGGACATTTGAAAATTATTTAGTCACCATAGATGGTAGAACTTTTTCAGCTGAAAGAAAATTGGCATTCTTATTCAGTTTTTTAGAGGACACTACTCTTGAGATTTTTGATAATTTAGAACCAATTCCAGCAAAGGAAGTAAGGGATGCTTCATGGGATGCATTTAAATAAGCTGTTTGCAGATTAGAGAAGCGATTCACAGATGAGCTAAATGTAATGATTAAACACCATAGTTTAAAAAAAAAAAAAAACACAATATGGAGAAGAGTCTGTAGAAGAATATGTAGCTGCTTTAAGCTTTATTAGCATGTCATAATCCCAAGCTTTCTGAAGTGTTGGACATTGCTAAGAGCAATGAGAGATCTATATTATCAGCAAAGGATTTTGCTGTGAGTGAAACTAACGAGTGCACCAGTGTGTACTGTAAAAGGAAACCACAGAAAAATGTGAGTAGACAAAACTTAAGTTGTTTCAAATGTGGTTCAAAGTCACATCTTAGCAATGGCCCAGGGTGTCCTGCCATTAATTGAAAATGTCATGAATGCTTTTGAATTGGGCCTTTTCAGAATGTTTGCAGAGCTACTAAATCCGCTGGTAATGTTAGCAAAAATGCTGTTGATACCATGAAAAATGCTCTTGATAATTTGGTTTATTTTGTTTGGTTCGGATTTGGATTTTAACATTTATACAGTGCAGACTGGTTATAAAGCACCATTAGGTTTAGTACATATTCAAGATGCGGATATAGATATTATGGCTAATTTGGGGTCACCAATCAATTCTTTTTTTGTAAGAAATTACTTTTAAAAGTGGAAGGATGGTATTTTGAAGAAAACAGACATTAATCCCTAGGCATTTGGAAATGTTGATAGTGAGATGCTTGCATATTTTGAGGATAACCTAGAATTTTAAGGTCACATCATACAAAAAAAATGTGATGTGGCTAATAATGGTAAAGATATAGTTGGATTATATGATCTGGAAAGTTGGATGTGATCTTGTATCCTGGGACCGATTGTCCAATTACTTTAAGAGACATGTTACTGAGTCATGTTGGTATTCAACAAATCAATGTTCAAAATGTGATTGGCAAGCACACAGCTGTTTTCACTACAAAAGTTGGTCTTGTGAAAGGATTTGTACACAAGATCAAACTTAAAAGGGAGCGTCTCCAGTCCAACATAAGGTTGGCATGGTACTGCTCGGTGTTCTTCATCAGCTTAAAGAACATCTTGATATGTTGTTTAAAGAGGGTATTATTCAACCAACTAATAGTTCAGAATGGATATCTGCAGTGGTCATAGCTGTAAACAAATCAGCAGATTTGCGTCAATGTGCTGATTTGAGATTACTGAATAAAGTGGATTGTCATCCTTTACCCAGAATACAAGATTTATTGGCAGCTGTCAATGGAGCCAAGTTTTTTTCGATTCTTCATCTCAAATCAGCACATTATCAGGTCACTTTAGCGGAGGAGTCAAGAGATCTCACTAAATTTGTTACTCCATTTGGTACCTGCAGATATTTGAGGTTACCTTTTTGCATGGCTTCTGCGGCCAGTGTATTTAAAAAATTGATTGGTACACAATTCCGGGTCTGTGTGGAGTAGAGGTCTTTTTAACCGATATTTTAATCTTTGCTAAGACAATGGAAGAGCATAATGAACTATTAGACAGGGTGTTACACATTCTTGAAAGAAGAGGAATGACTGTGAGTAGGAATGCGTGTTAATTTTTGGAAAAGGAAATTGATTATCTGGAATACAAAATCACAAGAGATGGCATTCAATGTAAAACAGATTTGCTGGATGCCCTAGCTAAAGCCATTAAACCATATGACAAAGAGTCTCGGAGATGTTTTTAAGATTAAGGGAGTATTATACAAGAATCGTTGAAGGTTATGCAATTTTTACAGAGCCATTGCATAAACTGTCGAGGAAGGGTGAGCACTTTATTTGGACTGAACAATGTGTGAGGCCATGTGCTGGAAAATGGCCCTCACAGAAGTGTCATCCCAAACGTTTTGCCTTTTACCTCCTGTTTTTGCTGATTCTTTTTGTTGGCCTTAGGACTCTAAGCACTTTACCACTGCTAACCAGTGCTATGGTGCATGTGCTTCTCCCCTAAACATGGTGACAATGGTGTACACCCAATAGACATATCTAGTTTAACTGTAAGTCCCTTGTAAAGTGGTATACCATATACCCAGGGCCTTTAAACTAACTGCTAATAGTGGGCCTGTAGTACTGACTGTGCCACCCACAGAAGTAGCCTTTCAAACCTGTCTCAGGCACGCCATTGCAGGTCCTGGGTATGCAGTTTACTGCCACTTCGACTTGGCATTTAAAATTACTTACCAAGCCTTAAACTCATGTACCTATTCACCAACCCATGCAGCCACTTACACACCGACTGACAGACTTATACAGACATTCACACAGATTAGTCACTCACCCATACATTCACCCTGACACGTATAATCTCTCACTTATACAGTCAGTCACACACTGACTGAATCATCATATATATATATCACGTTCTTAAACTTTTTAGAAACACTCACAGTCACCGGATGATGTCATCAGTGATGTCATTTGAGATGTCATCAGTGATATCATCAGTGATGTCACTGACCAAGCCAAGAGTGATGTAATATGTGACGTATTCAGCAGTGCATTGCGGGGGCGTGAGTTATAGTTAGCTCAGCTAACTATAACGGCTGAATTTCTCTGGTTTTGTATGAGTGAAATGTCAGACTAACTATAACGTCCCTGAAACCTGTGGTTTTTTCAGTGAATATCTAAGGTTTTTTAAATGCTGATTTCTAACTATAACGTCCCTGAAACCTGTGTTTTTTTCAGTGAATTTTATATATATGCATTCAATCTCCTCTCACTCTTACAAGGAAGGAATCAGCACTCAGGTTGTAGTTTGGAAGTATTTAACCTGGAAAAGATACGATCCACGCATTTCGGCTCGTCCGAACCTTGATAACGATATAAGACGTCATTGTAGCTTCCTTATTTAAATGTACAAATGCCTCTAGTTGCCAACATTAACAAAGGACTACATATTACATTAATCCAAAAGCTGGCGGCCATATTGGCCTTATCACGATGCGAAAATTCAGGAATTCATACAATAAAGAAAAGAAAACAAGTGTTAATATGCACACATTGTCATTTCAGCATATCTTGTCCCGTGATCGCCGTACCTTTATGTTCGTCAACGTGACTTGTTCATAAAAAACATACTTACGATTGCAACCATCAACATAAAAAATGGACTACACATTACTTTAAAGCGAAAGGCTATCGGCCATATTGATCTAGGCACTTTGCGTATTATATTGGTTCTTACTTGAAAGAAGAAAAAAAAGTGGGTGTTAATATACACACACTATCCCTAAATAAAGTTCTAGCGATTATAGTTCCATTCCATTCACAGCTCATTTGAGATGTCATGAGTGACGTCATGGGTGATGTCACTGAACATGTCATGAATGATGGAATGTCTGAGGTCATAAGCAGTGCCTTGCGGGGGCGTAAGTTATAGTTAGCTCAGGTAACTATAACTGCTGAATTTCACTGGTTTTGTACGAGTGAAATCTGAGTCGAACTATAACATCCCTGGAATCTCTGTTTTTTTCAGCACATTTCTAGTTTTTTTTAAACGTTAAGTAAGATGCCTATCACAATGGATGGTGGGGGGTTGGAAGCAGGGCCTGGCATGGCATTGTGCTGCCCCCACCTAAGCTTGCTGCTCCTGCCTCTCCTCCTCCGCTTTGCCATCCATGCCCCTGCTCCCTCATTACAGCCCGGTGTGGCCGCTGTTCTGCCACTGGCCTTCCCGCCTTCTCTGAACAGTTAGCTTGCTGCCCCATCCACTTCCTTCCTATCCTCTGTTGTCTGAATCCAGGCACTAGCCTCCTCCCTCCTGTCATGCATGGTCTGATGTGCTGCCACTGCTCTCCATTTAGCATGATGCCCCAGTCCACTCCTCCTGCCCTCCATTGACCAATTCTATGCCCCATCATTGACCTTCTGCTTAGCCTCTGTGCGTAGATTGCTGCCCCTTCTCTCCTCACCCCTGCCCTCCGATGTCTGTGTGCATGCCCTTGCTCCATCCTTTTTGCCCACCATGTTCCATGGACCTGCCCCTCCTATCTACTCTGATCCCCCCCCACCTACCTAGCATTGTCAGATGACTGTAACCTGTCCCTGCCACCTCCACCCTGCCTGTCCACGTTCCATGCCCCTATCCCCTTCCTCCTGTCCTCCATGGTCTATTTTACTGCCACACCCTTCTGCCCTCCTTGGTGTGTTGTGCTGCAACTGCTCCTCCTGCCTGCCCCGCGTGGTCTGTTGTGAGGCCCCTTCCCCTGAACTCTCTTGTCTGTGCCTAGCTCCTACCCCTCCCTTCTATCCTCCATGTTCCTTTGTGCATGCCCCTGCCCCCTCCTTCTTGCCCATCAGGGCCATTGTGCTGCCACTAACCCTCCCGCTTGCCATGCATGGTGTTCTGTGCTGCCACAGCCCCTCCCACCTTCCCTGTGTGGTCAGCTAGCTGCCCCTGATCCCCTCCCACCCTCCCTCCATGGTCTGTGTGTATGCCATTATAGTCTCACTGTTGCCCTCCATGGTGTGTTATGCTTCTAGTGCCCATCCTGCCTGACCTCCATGGTCAGCTTGCTGCTCCTGCCCTGCCCCCTTGCCCCCTGCCCTCTGTTTTCCATGTGCAGACCCCTATTCCCTCCCTCCTGGCTTGTCTGTTCCATTGTAATGCCCCTGATCCCTCCCTCCTGCCCTTTATTCCATTTCAATAACTTTATTTCGGCCATTATGGCCTTAGAAGTTTCATAAGCATAAAATACAATACAAGCATAGCAAACAATCAATTAAAATAAACCATAATAGCATAAAAAACTTCCAACTTAGAGTCCAGGTTTCCAAAGCTCCGGAAGAAAGAGCAAGTCCACAAAAATGCATTTGTTTAACAGATTAAAAGAGAATCATCATTCAAATACTGTAGCCTTGAGTAAGAGAATCTACCTGACCCTCATTAACATTTAGGACCCTAAAAGTGCCAATGCATAAAGTGCAAAATAATCTAAAAATTCATTCAAATGATCCAGGCTAATTCAGTACAAACTGTCCAGAACGACGACAAACATAATAAAAACAGTCCTATAAAACCAGGAAACGTAACAACAACAGTCTATGGCATAATGGTTAGCAGCATAATCCATCGTACAAAGCAATTCCTTGTTTAGTACAAATCTAAATTGCATGTTAGCTACTTGCCCAGAATTGGATATACAGTTTCCTAGATACAATGATTGTACTACATGATTATATCTAAGCCATTCTAATTTAATCAGTCTTAATACCATATGCTATAATAGCCTATATATACACAGTAAAAAAGAGCATTTGAGAGTAACAAGATATTGTATCCATACTTGATCTCTACATTAAGCTTGCAATTAGTAATGCTTATTTATATAAACGATCCTTATATTGATCAATAAGACAATTACTATCAGCCTAAAAAAATTTCAATAAAGTGCCTGTGCAACATTGGTCAAAAGACCAATCCTGTATTAGAATAACCATTAGGCTCGTAGCACATACCCTTAAAATAACATGTAGTCAAATGCAATTTAAAATAACCCTAAAATTGATCTAAAAGTAATTTTTAGTTAAAAACAAAACAATATGAACACTAAATTGATTGCCAGCATTATAAAGTGTTTTTTATAAAAGCTCTTCGGGTGCACCACATAGAGAACAAAAAACCTGCCACTGAATAAACTATGGGTATACTAGTGTCGTATTTCAGTAACCTAAAGGCATCTGAGCATTGCCTAGTTCCTAAATTCCTACAAATCTGGGCCAGCCATCTTTTTCTTATTTTTGTGTAACCAGTACAGGCAAAAAGTACATGGCTTTCAGATTCCTCTCGACAATTACATGCCGGACAGCCCAACATTTGGTAGCCCGCCCATTTATTTGTAAAGGCACGCAATGGCAATACCCCATACCTAAATTGTAGGTAAAGCTTACGTGCGGAGGCCGGCTTAATGTCGTTAAGTGCCGGTAAGAACATGTACTGATCTTTAGATTCCAAAAATGTCACTGTAAGCTTCCCCATGCAATATTCCCCCTGGAGTTGGGACATTTTAATCTCCCAGTAACGCACTTTGAGCACTTCCCTTGAAACTATAGGGCATTGAATTTCAGGGTTATCCCACAGGTTACCCAAACCCATTAATAAAAGGGAGTTCCTGACATAAGTAAACCACGGTAGTCGCCTAGCCCCTGGTAGGTTCAACACCTCCCTCAATTCCTCCCTATATACAAGCAATTCCGGGGTAGCCCACAACCGTCTCCAGAATAGAAGTGGTCTAATGCTACTTCATCCGCAATTGGCCTAACACCCAGGTCCAGCCGTAATGGAATGAGTGGGGTACTACGCGGAAGGCCAAACAGTTGTCTAATAAAATAATTTTCTGTTTGTATTAGACTGTCAATACGATCATGTCCCCAGATTTCGGCTCCATATAAGGCAGCACCCTCGCTTGAGCCCTATATAATTCTACTGCTGGACCCACGGGTTTCTGGGTGGAGTTGCGAATCACCTTAGACAAGCCCCCTACAGTTTGTGTTAACCTCAGGCTTGATTTTTTAATCTGTGTCCCCCAACTCATTTTGTCTGTAATAGAAATGCCGAGGTAGTCAAAGGAAGATACTCTTTCTAATGGTCTGCCTTCTAAACAAGGGTTTGGCCGGGTGCTTTTGGGAGAATTAAAGGCCATAAATTTGGTTTTTTGTAAATTAATCTCTAGCCCCCTTTCTTTACAGAAATCGTTAAATTTATTTAGGACTCTCTGAATGCCCATCGGGCTTTTAGATAATAACAGAGTGTCATCGGCGAACATCATAGCCGGGATTCTGCGTGCTGCCAACTTTGGTGCGTCTAAATCTTTCTCAGAGTTTAAAAAATCGACTAGCCCATTAATAAATAAACTAAAAAGAGTTGGGGCTAGGACGCACCCCTGGCGCACACCCCTGTCAACAGGAATGGGGGTAGTGAGTTCCCGAATTTACCAAATCTTATCCGGGCGTAGTTTCCTTCATGCAGCCGTTTCATTATGTGGCAGAGGTATTGTGGAGCCCCCATCTCTAGCAGGACTGCCCACAACTTTTCTCTCTGGACCAAGTCAAATGCTGATTTCAGGTCTACAAAAATCAAAAAGAGGCTGCCACCCTCTATGCACACGGTCTTCCAGTGCAATAGTTGTAGCCTGAAGACTTGGTCCAGAGTAGACATTTTTTCTCTAAACCCAGCTTGAAGTGGGGTAAGAACTTTATAATCCTCCATCCAACTCTGCAAGCGATGTAACAATACACGGGCAAAGATTTTTTGGCCGATGTCAATAAGACTTATCCGTCTATAGTTTGTGGGTAACAAGGGGGAACCCTTTTTGAGAATTGGTATTATTTCGGCTCCAGCCCAACTTGTGGGGATAGCCATGCCTACCATAACAGCATTAAATAATACCCAAAGATACGGAGCCCAGATAATTGGTTCGCTTCGAAACAGATCCCCAGGGATCTTGTCGAGCCCAGGAGCCTTACCTGGCGAAATTAAGCCTATAGCTCTAGTTACTTCTGCAAGAGTTATCATTAAGGTATCAACTACCGATCCCTGGGTATCTATATCCAAACTAAAAGAATCTTCCTTCGTTTGGTGGCGTATTTCATTCACACTGCAAGCCCCCACTTTAGGAATTGAATAGAGAGACTCAAAATGTTTCATCCACACATCAGCCCCCAAATTTGGCTCAATTGCCGATTTACCTTCTGTACTGCCCGTATTCACTACATTCCAGAAAGTCTTCATATCACGTGAATCCAATGAACTTCTAAGGGATTCCCACTTATCGCTTTCCCACTGTTTTTTTGCCTCCAACATACTTGTACGATAAACCTTTCTACAATTTTTAATTAATGGTTTATTTTTGTCCTTAATGGCAGAAACCAAGGCAGTTTTTGCCTTTCGGCAGTTACTATTGAACCATGAATGACAAAAGACTCTTTTGCTACGGACCTTTTTTATAGGAAAAAAAAAGTCAGCCATACTAGCTGTTAACTGTACATGGTTCAAGGAAATCTTTTTAAAATCAAATTGAGTGTTGTCGGGGAGACAGATTGGAAAGAGTCCGTAAGGAACGGAGTAACAGTTGAATATAGATCACCTAACTTTTCTTGTGTCTTACTCAAATCAGTCCAACGAACTCTCCTCCTACAGTTTGAAATAGTCAATCTGTCATCAATGGGACCAGCTGTAATATTACTACCCTCAGAGGTTAAACTGGATAATTCGAGGACTAGCGCGTCGTGATCACTGTCATATCGCGACACAATCCTAAAATCAACAACTCTATGCCAAGAGGCTATACTAATCAAGATATAATCAATTAGTGAGCTTTGATCTAATCTATTAAAAGTGTGCTTGCCGGGGGTATCGGACTTAGTTCTTCCATTGCAGGCTCTTAATGCATGCTTCAAAATCATAGCGTTAACCTGGAGTACCAAGGGAGACCATACTCTTACTAGTGGGCAGGAGGAATCTGGAACAGCCCAATATAGATCTTCCTCACATGGGGCGTCCCTGTTCATGCCCTCTAGTGGCTCAAACTGACAATTAAAATCCCCCCCTATAATCATCAGATAATTATCCGGGATATTAGCAAGAAATGTCGTTAGCTCATCAAGAGTCTTCGACTCTTGGCTGCGGCTAACCGGTCTAGAATAGACATTTATTAGGGCAACTGTGGTCCTCTGGGGGAAATTGAGAAGGACACAAAGTATATCATTAGAAGCTGTTTCCAACTGAGTGGCTGTACAGCCCAAATGTGTCCTTATCCATGTACTCAGTCCCCCCGATGGCCTACCTTTGCCTCCCGAGATCGCTGGGATTGTGTAAGTAGCATAGCCTGATTTGAATAACTCCCCCTTGCCCAGGTTTCCTGGAACATACATATTTCATGCTGTTCGATAAAACTCCCCCAATCTGGATTATCCAATTTGGTGGCGAGACCAGCCACGTTCCAGGAAATAACTCGTAACCTAGACTGGTCCTCCCCTCTATCATTTATCGTACAGTCTGAGGACCGGGGGGTCATTGTCACACCTATACACAAATTTGGCTTCTGGGGAACCCACCTACAGAGTCGTATAGTTTGGTGTTAGGTATTACCCTACTGCTATCTAAAAGATTACATGCTATAGATGTTATCATCACCCCACCAAGCCCACCCTCTTCTACTCTCGGACGCTCTTCTATAGTCACCTCTGCTAAATAAGCAGAATCCTGTACCCCATGCCCCTTAAACACAAGTCAATCAACTTCTTCAAGGACCCCAAACCTATTGGATATGGGGATAGAGAAGAATGGTTGCCTCGGTGGATGGAATCCCAAAGGGTCTATTTGATGATTAAAGATTGGGGACCTCCCCTCCCCGCCTAATCCACAATGCTGGAGGCCTTGTGGGGGGTAGAAGTACCCCAACGGGACCGCTCTTATAGTCCCATCCTGTCTCCAGGTGCCCCTCGTTAGGATTGCCCGAGCAGCTAGAGGGTTTTTGAAATTGATAACTACACAGTCTCCCCGTATAATCTTGGGTCTCCAACCCACCCAACCTACCCGACGAGTTGTTAAAATATCATCGGCATCTTCGTATCGATATTGCTTATTGTTAACCAACCAGAACAAACATTTATATTTAAGGTCTTGATGAGATTCCTTTTCCCCCCTACCTAGTTCGGGTATACCTACCAGAGTGACGACATAAGGAGTTGACTCTGGCGGTAAGTTGATACATAAAGGTGGTCTATTTTCAGTGGGGTTCTCAGCATATTTAGTAGGACCTGGCCTCTCCCCGTTTCGGGTATAATACTTGGGGCAATTAGTCTGTACGGGAACTGACGATGGTTCGGCCCTACTAGGATTTGAAGTACACAACCCTACTTGAGCGTTAGTAGGACTGGGTACAGAGATGATTTGGGGTGGAATTGAAGCGGCTATACTTGGATTAGCTATGGCCTGTGATAATTGGTTGCTACCAATCTCTTCCCTTCCATTGGAGACCTTTAACCTAGTCTCCAACAGAGTCGCCAAATTATCAATCCTATCTAACAACAGCTTGAGTTCATCTCTAACGATGGCCCTTACCTGAAAGTGCAAGTCCACCACTAGATCTGAAACCCAAGTTGGCTGTTCCATAACTCGTTCCAATCCACCAGGAAAACACCCTTCCCTGCTATCTTTACCCGCCAGAGGTTCTTCAGGTACTTTCTTCTTTTTTGTCCCTACTTTAGTGGGTGGTTTGGAGTTTTCCCCTCTTCGCTTGGCGCGGAGGAACTGCCTCAATTTCTAATTCGTTGCTAGGCACATCAACGAATGGGGACAGGAGCCCTCGGGGTATTGCTAAGTGTAAAACCAGAGGCTTGGGATGTTTCACAATCTATCAGAGGGGGGGCCATGACTGGTGTAAGTGAGAGACGTCTCTCAGTTCGTTCAATTTCTGTAGCCACCGCCCCTATAGCCCTCTCCAACATCCTATCAATAGAAGTGGGTTGGAGTTTGGGTTTTGGGGCTACAGGGGCTGGTTGTTTTTTATCAGTGCAATTTCGTTTACCCATACTGGCTTTGTATAATGTATTTCTGTATATCTGTTTAATTTCCCATATCCTGTAACTTAATTTTAATCTTTACTATCATGGGCAATGACCAGAGCAATAAGCCAATCAGCCCAGAGACTTAATCCCTCTGTCAGCAAAGCCCGAATCATGCAAAAAGAAATACACCAGTACAGAAGTCACTGACCTGAAAACAAATAATAACCAATATCCATGGAAAATGAATTTAACAAAATCCAAGTGTGGTGGCCCAGCCCAGCCTCCTTCGGCCTCTGACGGGTTCAGACGGGCCCGCCCTTGGACCGGGCTTCGACCGGGCATGGTCCGCGCACGCGTCCCGCGTTGCGGGAGTCTGCGGTCAGTTTTAAAGCGCCCCTGGCGCTATCCGGTGACGTTACGGCTGTCCGCGGCCGAAGGAATGCTGGAGCTTGTTGTCCGCCCCCTGCGATTGAATGCAGCACGCCGTTCAGGAACCCACGATGCGGGAGTCTGCGGTCAGTTTTAAAGCGCCCCTGGCGCTATCCGGTGACGTTACGGCCGTCCGCGGCCGGAGGAATGCTGGAGCTTGTTGTCCGCCCCCTGCGATTGAATGCAGCACGCCGTTCAGGAACCCACGATGCGGGAGTCTGCGGTCAGTTTTAAAGCGCCCCTGGCGCTATCCGGTGACGTTACGGCCGTCCGCGGCCGGAGGAATGCTGGAGCTTGTTGTCCGCCCCCTGCGATTGAATGCAGCACGCCGTTCAGGAACCCCTTTATGGTCCGTTATGCTGCAGGTTTCTCTCCTGTCTGTCCATTATGGTCAGCTTGCCATTGCCTCTTTCCCCTCTGTTCTCTGTGGTCCATGTGCATGGTCCTGTCCCCTCCCTATTGCTTTCCATGGATTGTTGTGCTGCACTACCGTTCCACATGCCCTGTGTGGTGTATTGTGCTGCTGCAAACTCTGATGCCTGCCCTGTAAGGTCAGTTTGGTGCACCTGTCCATGTCCCTCCTGTCCTCTGTTATCCGAGTCCATGTCCCTACCCCAATTCCTCCTTCCTTCCATGATCCAATGTACCATACTTGCTAACATTTTGAACTTGGTAAGACGGAGATTTTGAAAAAAAACTGGGGAATTGATTTTCCCCATTGACTTACATTGAAAAAGAGGAGATTGTAGACATGAGACAGATAAAATAAAGCCCATTTGGGCTTAAAAACATTGGGCGTTTCCTGGCTGAATCGGGTCTGTTGGCATGTATGGTTGTACTACCACTGCCTCTTCCTTCTGCCCACAATGGTCTATTATATTGCCGCAGCCTCTCTTGCCTGTCCTGCATTGTTGGTTTGTTGCTCCTGCCCCCCTTTCTACTGCCCTCCATAGTCTGTTTTGCTACCACTACCCTTCCTGCCTGCCCAGTGTGGTCAAATTGTTGCCTCTGCACCCTCCTACCTGCCTTCAATTTTCTGAGTCCGTGCCCCTGACCTCTGCCTCTCAACAGTATCCTAATGAACAACTAGATTGCTAACATTCTATATTTATTACAAAAGTGTGGCACACCTGACGTCATCTTGATGTAATCAAAACTGTAATACCTAAAGCATTTCCTTTAGAAATTATAGAAATGAGAGGGTCTTATTTGCATCGAAATTATGGTTAGTGCTCTAAAAAACTAAAATGAGGACATATTTTCTGAGTTCTCAAATAGCGACAAAGCACCTTTAAATTAATTGTTATGTTTATGTTTTTTATCCAGTTGACCACTTGATTAAATGTTACACTTAGGGGAGAGGATGTGGTGTTACTTCCAGAGCTGCAGACTTTGCAACTGGGGAACCAGGTTGGAGTTTCTGCTTCAGCTCGACAATCTGTGATTCTGGTCAAATCACTTAATCTCCCCATGCCTACAACCAAAATTAATTTGTCCTTGTGTGATGTAACCAATGCTCATGTAAAGCACTCCAATACCTGACCAGTCTGCACTATATAAAACTGCAAAAATACAAAAAATAAAAAGTGTTTTCCACACTTCTGTCATTGGGCTATACGTGGGCTACATCTGGCTGATATTTGTGCTACATTTGGGCTCCTTTTTCTCTGGTGGCCATCTTGGGAGACTTCAATTCAATTCAATAAACTTTATTTGATCTGATTTAGAAACTTAGATCATAAAAGTGTACATAAAAACAGTAAATCCTCTTTCTTAATACAATACAATGAGAATTAATTAGAGCCAGTAGGTAAAAACGGGGGTTTAACAGAATAGTAAAGTTCAATGTTTCGCAAGATCAGTCTCAAGTACTTCGTGCAAAATACGCAATAAGGGGTCCAAGTAAGATGCAACGCTCCAATACCTGACTAGTCTGCACTATAAAAAACTGCAAAAAAACAAAAAATAAAAAGTGTTTTACACACTTCTGTCAGTGGGTATACGTGGGCTACAATTGGGTGATATTTGTGCTACATTTGGGCTCTTTTTTCTCTGGTGGCCATCTTGGGAGACTTAGTTGTTATGAAGTTTCCTAATTTCCTCATTTACTGCTGTCTCCTCAGTAGGAAATAATTTCAGTTTTGTACTTTGATTCCATCAAGAAGGCATTCAGATGTGTCACGCATTTGCCATAAATTCAGAATGTTAGAACTCTAGTTGCTCATTAGTTCACTGTAGTAAAGCTACTGCTCACCAGGGAGTAAACTAGAAGTCTGCTCCTGGTATTGAAAGTGCATGTTTCAGTCTGCATGTCAGAATTTTTTAATGAAATAGAAGAGGATTTGAGAAGTCACTCAAAATGTGCCCTAATTTTTCTTTCTGCAGCACTAATCATAATTTCTGTGACACAATGAACGCCCTCATTGTGTTCCTTTTTAAATTAAATGTTTTAAGTGTTACCAGTTTATTCCAATCAAGATGGCTTCAGGTGTGCCATACTTTTGTCATAAGTTAGACTGTTACCGCTCTAGCTGTTCCTTAGAACACTCTGGGAAGCTGCAGTAGAACACAAAGGAATCAACTGACAGTCTCTGCCCTTGTTGGATGTACATGTTTTACTGAGAATGTCTGACTTCATTCTCACATGACTGAGAAAGATAATGTGAATTTACAGAAAATATGCTCTCATTTCAGCTTCTAGAGTACCTTCCAAACCTCTATGGGAAAAGCATGAGAAAATAGTTTTCTCTCAAACATGATTCATGATATCCCAGTAGAAGGCTTTTTCACAGGGTAAAATCACCTTATAACACACCACAATTCCTAAAATTAGTATGGTACCATCAATAAATTATTTATAATGTAACTAAAGTCTGTTATCACCTTTCATTCGTTCTCCTTTTGGTGACCCTCAAAACCTTCCGTTCACTACAATGCATTTTAATGGAGTGCTATCATGTATATTGGTCCCAAGATGGCTGCCAACATTTCTTGGATGATGTGCTGACAGCAAATCAGATCTCACGATGAGATGTGTGGTTAGGCTCCGCCCAGATATTGATATTTCTTTTTCCTTTAATATTTCAAAAACTACTGAACGGATTTACACCATTTGAAGCAAAGAGTGCACTCTGGGCCAAGAGCTACCTTTCTGCCAAATTTGGTGTAATTCCATTCAGCAGTTCGGGCTGTAGCCGTGACAAAAGTTTCCTATGAAAATTAACATGGAGAAAACACGTTTTGGGACTCCCTTTTTTCTCAGCCTCCGCTTGACGAATCACCCCGAAACTTTCCAGACAGGAGCTGACCGGAGCGTGCCATTAGTTTTGACAATTTCGCGAAGATTCGTCAAACGGCGCCAAAGATATTGGCTAAAGAAAAAACGCTTTTCCTATGGAAACTAGGTTTTAACTATAATTACCTACTGGCAACCGTCACCTCTCCAGGCTATGCAAATGTAGGGAGGGGGGCCGTGCAGCCCCTCTCCTGGAGCCCTCCATGGCCCTGGGGACCACCATCCCCCAGGCCTGCTCCTGCAATGTTCCGGGGTGCCCACCCCTGGGACATTGCCGTTTGCTATGGCAGAGTGGGAGCACGGCTCCCGCCCTGCCATATCAAACTCCTGCTTTGCTTCTTGGAAGCAAGAGAAGGAAACCTGCTCTCGCTTCCAAGAAGCAAAGCAGAATTGCTTTTGGGCAAGGGGAGCTGCATGTCAGCAGCTCCCTTTGCCCAAAAGCAATGCCAACTCCCGCAGGAGGTGGGGAGCCGGCAGGGACCGTGGGGGCATTGGGGCTCCCCCCACGGTCCCCAACTTGAGGGCCGGCCCTGGGGATGGGGTCCCCGGGGCCAGAAGTGGCCCTGGAGGGGGGCCACTTGGCCCCCCTCCCCTTTAATTTATTTAAATAAATTAAAAAACGGAAGGCCGGCCCCGGGGGATGGGGGAGGGGTCCCCGGGGCCATAATCAGCCTCAGGAGGGAGGCCACGCGGCCCCCCTCCAAAAAAATAAAAAAATAAAAACAAGGCTGGCCAGGCCCTGCGGGGGATGGGGTCCCCGGGGCCAGAAGTGGACCAGGTAAGGGGGGCCACGTGGCCCCCCTCCTGAATATTATTTTTTTTTTTATTAAAAAACGAGGCAATGCCCTGGGGGAAGGGGTCCCTGGGGTCGATAAAGGCCTCAGGAGGGGGCCACGTGGCCCCCCTCCAAAATACAAAACAAAAGAAAAGGCTGGCCAGGCCCTGGGGGATGGGGTCCCCAGGGCCACAAAAAATAGTAAAAGAAGGGGGGCCAACAGCCCCCTTCTAACAAAACAAACAAAAAGAAAAGCTGGCATCCTGCCGGAGCCCCCGCCCCCTTCCAGCACCACTCTGCAAACGCACCTCCTGGCGCGTTCTAAGTTGGGGGATTAAGCCCCCTTGAATCCTGAGGGTCCCTGGGGGCCAACTAGCCCACCAGGTACCTCCAGTAAGCCCCACACAGTGGGATTGCTGGGAGGTGGTCCGAGGCCACACCCCTATTTACACCACTCTGCAAACGCGCCTCTTGGCACACTGCTGGTGGGGTGATGAGGTCCTCTTGTGTCCTGAAGACCTCAGGACTAAAGTGGACTTCATCCCAAGAGCAGCAGTGCGCCAGGAGGCGCGTTTGCAGGTGTAAAAAGGGGGCGTGGCCTTGGACCACCTCTAAGCAATCCAGCTGTGTGGGGCTTACTAGAGATAACAGGAGGGCTAGTTGGCCCCGCAGTGACCCTCAGGAGGCAAGCAGACTTCATCCCCCAACCAATAGCGGGCCAGGAGGCGCGTTTACAGAATGGTGGAGAAAGGGGGCGTGGCCTGTGTCCACCTCTCAGCAATCCCACTGTGTGGGGCTTACTGGAGGTAAAAGGTAGGCTAGTTGGCCCGTAAGGACCCCCAGCAGCAAAGGGGACTTCAATCTACATCCAAGAGTGCGCCAGGGAGCGCGTTTGCAGAGTGTTGGGCAAAGGGGGCGTGGCCTGCTATGAGAACTTAGCAACCCTGCTGTGTGGGACTTACTGGAGGTAATAGGAGGGGTAGTTGGCCCCCAAGGATGTCCTTGAGGGCCGACTACCCCTCTTGTTACCTCCAGTAGGTCCCACACAGTGGGATTGCTAAGATGTCTTTGGAGGCCACGCCCCCCCTTTCTCCACCACTCTGCAAACACGCCTCCTGGAAAACTACAGGATGGGGGATGAAGTCCACTTCACTCCTGAGGGACTGTGGGGGCCAAGAAGCCCTCCTGGTACCTCCTGTAAGTCCTACGCAGCGGAATTCCTGAGTGCTGGTCGAAGGCCCAGCACCCTTTCTCCACCACACTGCAAACACGACTACTAATTAAAGAAGCATTTGCAATGTAATAGGTTTCGCATTTGCGAGAGTTAGCGCTATTGGCATTGTAAATGTAAAAGTTTTTTACTAATGTTTTTTGGAGTGGAGTGGATGTACGTTGTGTGTAGTGGAATTATGTGGTATGTTGTGCAGTGAAATTATGTGGATAGAAAGTATGTGGTATTTAGTGTATAGGAATTATGTAGAGTGGGATTATGTGTTATGGAGAGTAATTATGTGGTATGGTAGTCTGTGTTGTGGAGTGGTAACCTCAGGTTTAATATTCCTCGTTTCCATAGAAGCTCAACTATGAACTCAGTGAGACAAAAAAAGAAGGAATCACTGAGGAGCACTTGTGGACCTCGTCAGAGGTATGAGCAGGGCCACTGGAATTATGCGACTGTTTGGCTGCACTAACTTTCGCATAATTATACATTTTCCGCATTAGCCACATAATCCATCATCTGCTCCCTAATCTGCAGATTTGAACATAAAAAGCCTTGTTTCTAGCTCAAATGGCTCAAACGTTACCAAAAATGCAGTGACAAGTGTTACAGGTTGGTGGAAGGCCCTTTGCAAACCTAGAATGGTCACCTGTTACTTATTACTAAATGTGGGTGTTAAATTGGTACTAATGGTGTGCAAGCCTCTCTTGCTTCTTTCTGCGCCTCTCATGCCTCTTTCTGCATTTCTGTTGCTTCTTTCTGCACATTTCTTTATTTTTCTGTACTTCTCTAGCCGCTTTCTGCACATCTCTTCTACTTTCTGCACCTCTCTTGCCTCTTTCTGCACCTCTGTTGCCTCTTTCTGCACCTCACTTGCTTCTTTCTGTACCCCTCTTGCCTCTTTCTACACCCTTCTTCCCTCTATCTGCAGCTCTCTTGCCTCTTTCTGCACCTCTCTTACCTCTTTCTGCACCCCTTTTGCCTCTTTCTGCACCTCTGTTCCTTCTTTCTGTACTTCTTTTGTTTCTTTCTGCACCTCTCTTGCTTCCTTCTGTACCCCTCTTGCCTCTTTCTCCACCCCTCTTCCCCCTTTCTGCATGTCTGTTGCTTCTTTCTGCACTTCTCTTGCCTCTTACTCTAGCCCTCTTCCCTCTTTCTGCACTTTTGTTGCTTCTTTCTGCACTTATCTTGCTTCTTTCTGCACTTCACTTGCCTCTTTCTGCACCTCTCTTGCATCTTTCTGCAGTTCTCTTGCCTCCTTCTGTACCTCACTTGCCTGTTTCTGCAACCCTCTTGTCTCTTTCTGCAGTTCTCTTGCCTCCTTCTGCACCTCTGTTGCCTCTTTCAACACTTCTCTTGCCTGTTTCTGTACCTCTCTTGCCTCTTTCTGCACCTCTCTTGCCTCTTTCTGCACCTCACTTGCTTCTTTCTGCACCCCTTTTGCCTGATTCTGCACCCCTCTTCCCTCTTTGTGAAACTCTCTTGCCTCTTTCTACACCTCTCTTCCCTCTTTCTGCATACCTCTTGTCTCTTTCTGCACCTCTGTTGCTTCTTTCTGCACCTCTTTTGTCTCTTTCTGCACCCTTCATGCCTCTTTCAGCACCTCTGTTGCTTCTTTCTGCAGTTATCTTCCTTCTTTCTGCACCCCTCCTGCCTCTTTCTGTACACCTCTTGCCTATTTGTGCACCTCTCTTACCCCTTTCTGCACTCCTCTTGCCTCTTTTTGCACCTCTGTTGGTTCTTTCTGCACCTCTTTTGCTTCATTCTGTACTTCACTTGCCTCTTTCTGTACCCCTCTTGCCTCTTTCTGCACCTCTGTTGGTTCTTTCTGCACTGCTCTTGCTTCTTTCTGCACCTCTGTTCCAAATTTCTGCATCCCTCTTGCCTTTTCCTGCACCCCTCTTCCCTCTTTCTGCAGCTCTCGTGCCTCAGCCTTCCTACCTGTTCCCTCTTTCTGCACCCCTTTTGCCTGTTCCTGCAACTCTCTTTCCTCTTTATGCAGTTCTCTTGCCTCCTTCTGCACCTCACTTGCCTCTTTTTGCACCTCTCTTGGTTCTTTTGCACTGCTCTTGCAAATTTCTGCACCCCTCTTGCCTCTTTCTGCACCCCTCTTCCCTCTTTCTGTACCTCTCTTGCCTCAGTCTGCCCACCTGTTCCCTCTTTCTGCACCCCTTTTGCCTGTTTCTGCAACTCGCTTGCCTCTTTGCGCAGTTCTCTTGCATCCTTCTGCACCTCACTTGCCTCTTTTTGCACCTCTGTTGGTTCTTTTGCACTGCTCTTGCTTCTTTATGCACCCCTGTTGTCTCTTTCTGCACTTGTCTTCCCTCTTTCTGCACCTTTCTTGACTCTTTCTGCATCTCATTTGCCTCTTTCTGCACTTCTCTTGCTTCTTTCTACACCTCTGTTGCTTCTTTCAGCAATTCTCTTGCCTCTTTCTGCACTTCTCTTGCCTGTTTCTGTACCTCTCTTGCCTCTTTTTGCACCTCTGTTGCTTCTTTCTGCACTTCTCTTCCTTCTTTCTGTACCCCTCGTGCCTCTTTCTGCACCCTTCTTCCCTTTTCCTGCACGTCTCTTGGTTTTTTCTGTACTGCTCTTGCTTCTTTCTGCACCCCTCTTGCCTCCTTCTGTATCTCTGTTGTTTCTTACTGCATTGCTCTTGCTTCTTTCTGCACCTCTCTTGCAAATTTCTGCACCCCTTGTGCCTCTTTGTGCACCTCTCTTGCCTCTTTTTGCTCCTCTCTTGCCTCTTTCTGCACCCCTCTAGCCTCTTTTTGCACCTCTTTTGCTTTTTTTCTGCACTTCTCTTATCTCTTTCTGCACCCCTCTTGCCTCTTTCTGCACCTCTGTTGTTTCTTTCTGCACTGCTCTTGCTTCTATCTGCTACTCTCTTGCACATTTCTGCACCCCTCTTGCCTCTTTCTGCACCTCTGTTGGTTCTTTCTGTACCTCTCTTGCCTCTGTGTGCACCCCCTTTTCCTGCACGTCTCTTGGTTCTTTCTGCACTGCACTGCTCTTGTCTCTTTCTACACCCCTCTTGACTCTTTCTGCACCTCTTTTGCTTCTTTCTGCACTTCTCTTGCCTCTTTGTGCACACCTCTTGCCTCTTTCTGCATCCTCTGTTGGTTCTTTCTGCACTGCTCTTGCTTCTTTCTGCACCTCTGTTGTTTCTTTCTACACCTCTCTTGCTTCTTCCTGCACCCCACATGCCTCTTTCTGTACCCTTCTTCCCTCTTTGTGCACCCCTGTTCCCTCTTCCTGCACCTCTCTTGCCTCTTTCTGCACCCCTCTAGCCTCCTTCTGCATCTCTTTTGCTTGTTTTTGCTCTTATTTTGCCTCTTGCTGTACCCCTCTTGCCTCCTTCTGCACCTCTGTTGTTTCTTACTGCACTGCTCTTGCTTCTTTCTGTACCTCTCTTGCAAATTTCTGCACCCCTCTTGCCTCTTTCAGCACCCCTCTTCTCTCTTTCTGCACCCCTGTTCCCTCTTTCTGCACCTCTGCTGCCTCTTTCTGAACTTCTCCTGCCTCTTACTGCACCTCTGTTGCTTCTTTCTGCACTTCTCTTGCCTCTTTCTGCACCCCTCATCCCTCTTTCTGCACCTCTGTTGCTTCTTTCTGTACTTCTCTTGCTTCTTTCTGCACCTCTCTTGCTTCTTTCTGCACCTCTCTTGCCTCTTTATGCACCCTTCTTCCCTCTTTCTGCGCCTCTCTTACCTCTTTCTGCACCTCTCTTGCCCCTTTTGCACACACAGTGCTACTTTTAAACTGACCTCAGGCTCAGCAGTGCACATATGCAGTGCAGAAAAGGGCTGCTGGCCTCTAAACTGCCATGCCCTATTATATGCTAGGGACTTAGAGGTAGTTTTAATCCCCCTGCCCTATTATGTACTAGGGCCTTACAGGGGAGGTCATGCCAATCACAGGGGTACCCCAAACCATAGTGTACCCTAGTGTATGTAGGTGTTTTCAGTATATTCTAAGTGTTTTTCAGCATAGCACTGGCTCCAGGCCTGGTTAGGCAGAGCCCAGGGTCAGTCAGAGTCAGTTACCACCAGTACCAGTGAGCAAAAAGTTGGAGGGTGCCCAGGCACAGGTTGACTTTGCAACAAGGCCTCTTTCTGCACCTCTGTTGGTTCTTTCTGCATTTCTCTTGCTTCTTTCGGCACCTTTCTTCCTCTTTCTGGACTTCTGTTGCCACTTTCTGCATTTCTCTTGCTTCTTTCTGCTCCTTTCTTCCTCTTTCTGCACATGTCCTACCTATGTAGACATAGTTAGAAATTAGCATTTAAAAAACCTTTGAAATTCACTGAAAAAACCATAGGTTTCAGGGACCTTATAGTTAGAAATTATCATTTAAAAAACCTTTGAAATTCACTGAAAAAACCATAGGTTTCAGGGACGTTATAGTTAGAAATTAGCATTTAAAAAACCTTTGAAATTCACTGAAAAAACCATAGGTTTCAGGGACGTTATAGTTAGAAATTAGCATTTAAAAACCATAGAAATTCACTGAAAAAAACATAGGTTTCAGGGACGTTATAGTTAGAAATTAGCATTTAAAAAACCATAGAAATTCACTGAAAAAAACACAGGTTTCAGGGACATTATAGTTAGATGGACATTTCACTCGTACAAAACCAGAGAAATTTGGCCGTTATAGTTAGTTGAGCTAACTATAACTCGCGCCCCCACAATGCACTGCTGATGACATCACATATTATCTCACTCATGACATGGTCAGTGACATCACTGTTGACATCACTGATGACATTTCAAATGACATCTCAAATGACAAGATGGCTGCCAACACTTCCTGGTTGGAACTGTTGGCAGCCAATCAGATTACAGGCTCGAGATCGGGAGGGTTTGCGGATTCTCCGCAGGGACATTCGCATATCTGAGAAATGTTTATATTTCTCAGGAACTACTGAACGGATTTACATCATTTAACAAAAAGAGTGCTTTCTGGGCCAAGAGCTACCTTTTTGCTAAATTTGGTGTTATTCCGTTCAGCAGTTCGGGCTGTAGCCATGTCTAAGGTTTTCTATGGAAATTAACATGGAGAAAAAGCGTTTTGGGACCCCTTGGTGTTTTGGTAGGACTCCTCAGGGCTGCAATTTCTTCTACCCTAAGGAATTCACTAAAGGGAATGCTCCCTTTAAGATTGGAAGGGTGCCAGCTTGCTGCATGTAATATGGAGTTATCTGCTGTGCTTGACCTGTACAGTTCAGATGTGAGGATACCACTTTCAACAGTTAGTTTCAGATATAGAAAAACTACATTGCTCGGACTTTTTTGCATGGTAAATTTTAGGTTCAACTTGTTTTGATTCAGTTAAAAAAATAACCTGTCCAATTCTACCTCATTGCCATCCCATACAAAAAAAATGTTGTCAATGTATCTCAACCACAAACTGACCTGATTAGTCCATTTGTCAAAATTGCTACTCCAGAGTACTTGCTTCTCCCACCATCCCACCAATAAATTGGCAAAGCTGGGGGCAAAGCAAGTACCCATGGATGTCCCCCGTATTTGTTTGTAATGTTGTTGATTGAATACAAAAACATTGTCAGTTAAACATATCTCAATCATTTGCAAGATCATGTGAGTGTGCTCTAGCTGATGAATGTTCCTTGCTTTCAGACAATATTTGCATGCCATGAGTCCGTCACTGTGCCTTATGCTTGTGTACAAGCTTTCAACATCAAGGGTTACTAGCCACAACTCATTGCCCCAAAATACATTTTCAATTTTCTGCAAAAAATCTTTAGTAATCCTCACATAGGAATTTAAAGTTTGTACAAGGGGAAACAAAAAGTGGTGAACATACACGAATGTATTCTCAAAAAAGCTGTTTTTTTATATTACTGTGGGACGCCCTGTTGGATCAGTGGGGTTTTTATGAATTTTGGGTAAAGGGTACAGAGTGGATGTCATGGGTATCTCATTTTTCAAAAATTGTAGCTCATCCCAGTTGAGTTGTTGCTGTTCATGCCATTTATGTAGCATGCTACAGTATCTCTCTTGTAGGCTCTTCATATTTGATGTATCTACCTTCTCGTAACATGTCTTATCATTCATTTGGCAAAGCGCTTCTTTTACTTAGCTGCTTCTACACATGAGAACAACATTGCCTCCCTTATCTGAGGGTTTGATGACCAATTTATCATCCTTTTTGTAGAATATAACAGCCTCCCATTGTTCCTTTGATAGATTCCTTCTCTTGCATGGTTGTTGTGACAGATTAAGTATATCTTGTGCTACCATGTCACTAAATATGTCAATGTTGTCTCTTGGTAGTTGAGGAACATGTTTGGAAGAGGCTCTAAAAGAGGTATATCCTACTTCTCCTGTGTGGATGCCAAACATCTGTGGTATTTCCCTTAGGTATTTCGGATCAAAAGGATCTCGGGCTGACTCAGTTGTGCCTGTCTGTACTGGTTCGCCCATCTCAATGAGTGTATGTAGGGCATCAATATCTGCTATGGCTAAGGGTGACCTCAATGTTGTTTCGTCTAGTAGCACTCTCTGCTCAGTATGTTTATTACGGAGTGTGTGTACCTTATAGAGCTTCAGTTTGCGTATACATGTGTGTAAATCAATACGTGTTTGAGCATAATCAAGTTGTGTTTCTGGACAAAAAGTTAAACCAAGCTTTAAGACCTATGCTTCAATTATGGAAATCTCTCTATCCGAGAGATTGATTACCATAAGTTGTTGATTTTCCTTCTCCATTATTTCTGCTTCGTTGCCTGTCCCCTTGTTCCCATACCAGGTTTGTTGTTTCTTTCTTCGTTGTCGTCTTTCTTGGCTTTTGCCTTGGCTCCTTTTCCACCTTGGCCTCTTCCTTTGGGTTTCCCCTGAAAAAATTGTTCGTTGTCCCTCTGTAAGGGGCGAAATTCCTCGGTAAAATACATCCTTTCAGTGTTCGAAGTCAGGATATTGTCAAGTGATTCTTGGTCCGAGCTTAGATCTGTGCATGATTCCCATCTTTCTTTGTCTAGTAGTCCCAATGACTTTTCTTTGGCCAATTCAGTGCATGCTTTATCATATTTTCTTGCAAAAGGTAGGATGCGTCCCATATATATATATTTTTTTACAGAGTTTTATAAAGCGCGAACTTGACCCGAAGGTATCGGGTATCAGAGCGCTTTACATAGCACCAGTTGCATTACATGAGGACACATTCATTTTTGTTAGGCACAGGGAGATTAAGTGATTTGCCCAGAATCACAGGATGTTCAGCGTCAATGCTGAGACTCAAACCCAGTTACCCAGATTCGAGGTCGACCGCCCTAGCCATTAGGCCAACTCCTCCCCCAATATTATAATCAGGAACATCTCGTTGGAACTTCTTCTCTTTTCTTTCAATTACTTCTTTCTCATGTTTTTTAATTCTTTCGTCCACTAACTATAACATCCTTTAAACTTCATCCTGATCGCTTTCGTTCTTTAGATCGTCAATGATGTGGTTTATTTGTGCCACTAATTCTTTGTGTTCCTCCAGGTACCGCGGATTAAGATCTGCAACATGACTTTTGAGCAAGCATTTGTGTTGTCCATCCATTCCTTAAGGATCTGTGGTTTAGGACTGGATAAAATTGGAATTAAAAAAATCCTTAAACCACGTGGAATGCGGTTAACTTCCAGATAATTTTGTAAGGCGGTGGCTTCCTACCACCTACTCACTTCCTTCCATCTAAGTCTCTCAAGCGAGGTGCATTTCTGTTTAAGTAGTGGATAGAACTTTCGTCTGTGAGGAACCACTCGCTGTGTTGTCAGCTGTATTTATTGTATGTTTTTTGAAAATTAAAGTTTGCAGATGCCTCCCAGCCCTTAAGGAATTAGTCTGCCATTATTTAAACAATTTGCAAATGCTCCCAACTGCGCAGAGCTAAGTGCTGCAGCATACCTTGGCGAGTGATTGTATGTAATGCTGAAAGGGATAAGATTTGTTGGGTTACCTATAACCGGGAGATGTGTATCCAACACCTATGAGGCCGCGAACTTCTCAGATGACTGCTTCGCAGCTACGGGCAACTTTTCCGTTCGTATTTATCTATACATATATGGATTTCACTTACCTTATATACACTTACCTTGCGTTGTAAAGGCATGTGTGGTAATGGCATATGCATGGTAAAGGCTTCCATTATAAAGGCAATGTGTGGTAAAGGCACTGTGTGGTAATGGATGCATTTTAAGACAAAGAACCCCCAGGTCTATGAAGATTCATTCTGTTTTTCAAACTTCCTTGTTAAAAGCAGCTATGTCCACATCTCCACCCGATCACCCCCGGCGTCAGTAAATAAACACTGGGAGTACAAAGTTAGTGCTGTAAAGGACATGAAAATGCACTATGCTCACTCATGGTATTTTGTTATCTGGAAAGGGTATGGTCCCAATGGTAATGAAGATGCAGGTAGTTTGGTCAACAGCTTACTCATACATTTGCAGAATGTTACAATGTGCCTTGTGTGTACCAGGGTGCTACCGGATGGTGGTCTGCGCCCGCCATTACCATGCCTCTTGTCCCCCAACAGACGGATTGGAGTGGAGCCAGCTTTTCCGCGGCTGTATCAGATGCATCGGATTGGGGACATGGACCCTTTAAAACAACCACGAATCAAGCTCCAGCCACTCCTACCCATGACGTCAGTACTTCTGGGCCAATAAGGAGTGAGGAAGCCGACACCATAGTGAAGTACGCTTCCGGAGTGAAGGAGATAGAACAACCGAGTGGCGAGAGAACGGGAGACCGAGGAACGACGTTGGAGGTAGCTGAGGTGATACCGGGAACCACGGGAGGAGCCGAAGAGCTGCAGAAGCCAGGATGCCACCGTATCCACGCTGCGCCCCGCCACGCTTCAGGAAAAGCGTGGCTTACAAAGGTACGGAGCAAGGTTGCGAGGTGGGTTGGAACACGGGAGAGAAAAGACCCGTAGAGAGGTATCTTCGATTCACTCTGTCATCCCTCTCCGCTCCAACCGCTCCTTCCTTGTGCACGGGCACCCCCACTGTATAGTACCGAGCACGCGTGAGTCCCTCACTCCCTTTCCCCATATCATCGTCCGTCCAGGACATTGACCCACATATTCTCCTCCTTTCATGTACCTGAGGCCTTCGGATCAAGACCCCGACCCGAGCACGAGACGTCCCAAAGAAGTCAGGATGCAGCGGACCCGGACAAGACGGATTGTCAAGTGTCCTAACACTGGCTTATTTCAGGAGAAAACGATCATATAAAATAAAACCCGCATTACAAAGACCTTGTCTCGAGAGCCTTCTGTCCCCACGCCCACAACTGGTGGAGAATGCGGGCAACCCCTCCATTGACACATGTATAATGGAGACCTTGATCCAACAGCTGATACAAGGACAAGAGAAGCTGGGATGGGCTGTCGAGCGACAGATGTCCTCGGCACAAGCCGACCGCAATGTCTTCACGGAATCAATGTCCTCACAGATGGAGAACCTGCACAAACTAATGGCTGAAAACCTTGCGACACCTCCGTCCTCGGGGCGTACACCCGGACCCTCTGGGGTCTCCCTCCAAAAATACCAATCAGGGGAGGACCCCGACGCGTTTCTATTGAATTTTGAGAGGGCAGCCCGAGCTTGCGGATGGCCAGTAGAGAAGTGGCCGTTCTTTCTTGCGCCCTTACTGACTGGTGAGGCGCAGGCTGCTTACCAGGTGGCCAACGCCGATGGGAAGACAGCCTACCCAGACATCAAAGCGATAATACTGGACCACTTGGGGTTGGATGAGGAGGCGTTCAGGTTGCGGTTCAGAAGAAAAAGGGGAGCTGCAGGGGGAAACCCCAAGACCCTGTTTTTTCGACTAAAATCAGCTGCTGATAAATGGTTGAAGCCGCAAGACAGCACGAAGGAAGAGATAATGGACAAAATTTATTTAGAGCAATACCTGGAAGCCCTGCCCTATAACACCCAGAAATGGCTGCGGCAACACACCAAGTTGACAACGGAACAAGCGGTCGACATGGCCACTACCTTTGTGCGAGCCCAACCTAGACCTGCGTCTATAGAATCAGATAAAGCACACAAGCCCCCTCCCCCGAAAACAGAGCGAAGAACACACCGACCTCCTCCTCCTCCGGACATGACCAGATTCAGGCCCTCGAAACCAGAAGGTCCCCCTCCTAGAGGTCCCCAGTGCTTCGAATGTGGAAAGTGGGGCCACATTGCCAGGGCCTGCCCCCAGAAAAGATCGTCTGAAGAACCGATGGAAGTGGGGTACATCCCGAGGTCCGTCCTCTACAGTGCGGAGTTGGGGAGTGCCTTTTACGTAAGTGTGTTGGTAAATGGGAGAACCGTAAAAGCCCTACTTGATTCTGGTTGCAGGCAATCAGTAATTCTGAGCACCCTAGTAAACACCACACAGTACCTTCCTGATGCCGTGGTACACCTCAGATGTGTACACGGGGATGTCAGACCATATCCGGTAGCGGATGTTAAGCTACGACCAGAGGTGGGGGGACACATACACGGTGAGGGTTGGGGTACTAGAGGCTTTGCCCGAAGACCTCATCATCGGTACAGATAATCCGGGGTTTTTGACACTGTTCCTTCAATCTGTTCAAACACCAAAGGGGGGCTAGGGAAATAGGGGAAACGAAACCCGCCTTGGTGTCCCCTGACCCGTGGGTCATGGATAGAATTTCGGTTTGCCCAGCTGAATGATCCCACCCTGCAGAACGCATGGCAGTGTGCGCGGTCTCAAAACCCCAACATACCTCCGAACTTTCCTCACTTCACTATCCGAAAAGATCTGTTATTCAGGATAGGTACTCCGGGAGATGAGGCCCAACTCCTTGTCCCCATGGCCTTTAGAGAACAGGTCCTTTTTTTCTCCCACTCCCACCTTACGGCCGGGCATGTGGGAGCAGAAAAAACCTCCCAGAATGTGCTTAGATACTTTTTTTGGCCTGGGGTTTACGGGGAAGTAAAGAAATACTGTCAGGAGTGCGAGGTCTGCCAGAGGAGAAATACCCATCGCCCGCCTCCAGTGCCCTTACAACCACTCCCTATCATAGGGTCCCCATTCGAAAGGGTGGGAATGGACCTCATAGGAACCCTTCCAAAGACCAAACGAGGGTACCAATATGCATTGGTCCTGGTGGACTACGCCACCAGATATCCCGAGGCCTTCCTCCTGAAAGCCCCCACCTCGTCCAGTATAGCAGAGCGTCTGGTAAAATTGTTTTCGCGAGTAGGGTTCCCCAAAGAGATCCTAACGGATCAAGGAACCCCTTTCATATCACGCCTTATGAAAGAGGTATGTAAGACCCTCGACATCCGACACCTGAAGACATCAGTGTACCACCCACAAACCGATGGGTTAGTGGAACGGTACAATGGGACGTTGAAGGCAGTCTTACGTAAAATGCTCCAGACAGATGGGAAAGAGTGGGACCAGGTGCTCCCGCTTGCCCTGTACGTCATTCGAAGCCAGGTACAGAGCTCTCTAGGGTGCTCTTCGTTTGAGATGCTCTACGGGAGACAACCCAGGTCTCTCCTAGAAATCACCAAAGAGGCTTGGGAAAAGGAAGAGCCAGAGGACTCTTGTGGGTTTCTTGAGTACACGCAGAGTCTGAAAAACAAAATTGGGAAGCTCAGGGACCTAGCTTACTCCCGGCTAGAAAAGAAACAGGTGAAACAAAAAGCGCTGTATGACAAGGGGAAGAAATGGAGGCGGTTGAGTGTTGGTGACTGGGTTCTGGTAATGTTGCCTTCCTCGACCTGTAAGTTAGGGCCGAGTGGCTCGGGCCATATAAGGTTGTTGATACCATCGGGAAAACCAGCTATAAAGTACAAATAAAACCATCCAAGATACAGACATTTCACATCAATAAGCTAAAGAAATGGTTGGGCCCCTTACCAACCTCAGCCCATTTGGCAGTACCTTCCACTCATCAGGTAGGAAGTACTCTGGAACAATTAGTGGTGAATACAGACCTATCCAGGGAACAGAGGGAAACCCTTGAGGAGGTCCTGAAACCCTTTTCACAAATTTTTTCAGACCTACCAGGGAAAACTCCATTGACCGAACACACCATAGAGACTGACCCTGGGAAAGTCATAAAACAAAAGCCCTATAGGATCCCCACAGCTAAAAGAGAAGCAGTACAAAGGGAGGTCGATCAAATGTTGGAGCTTGGGGTCATACGTCCGTCCAAAAGCGAGTGGTCCTCACCCATAGTCATGGTGCCGAAGCCGGACGGGTCCACCCGTTTTTGTATGGACTTCCGCTCCTTGAATTCCATCTCTCGCTTTGACGCCTACCCCATACCCTGAATAGACGAGCTCATAGAAAAACTGGGCAATGCTGCATACATCACCACTTTTGACCTAACAAAAGGGTACTGGCAGGTCCCCTTAGAGAAACCGATAGGAAAAGACGGCCTTCGTGACACCTGGGGGCTTTACGAGTTTACGGTTCTTTCATTTGGCCTCCACGGGGCACCAGCGACCTTCCAACGCCTCATGAACCTAGTATTGGCGAAACACCACGAGTATGCGTCTGCATACCTGGATGACATCGTGGTGTTTAGCCCCACTTGGGAGTCACACCTGGACCACCTCCATACTGTCCTAGCCTCTTTGAGGGATGCAGGCCTCCACATTAACTCAAAGAAATCAAGGGCCGCCTTCCAACGGGTTAAGTACCTGGGTTTCGTTTTGGGTCATGGTGTCATTGCCCCACAATCCGAGAAAATAAGGGCCATCGAAGAAACACCCTTTCCCAATTCTAAAAGGGACTTGAGAGCCTTTCTGGGGCTCCTCGGATATTATCGCCGGTTTATCCCTCATTACTCAGGAATCGCGACACCCCTAACCAACTTGCTCCGAAAGAACAGTCGTAATGAGGACCTTCTCCACCCCAGTAAACAGACCCTTGAGGCCTTCCACCTACTAAAGAAAGCCATTACCACCAGCCCAGTGCTTATTTCCCCTGACTTCACCAAACCTTTCACCCTACATACGGATGCCTCAGACTATGGTATTGGGGCTGTGTTAACCCAGGAATCCCAAGACGGTGCAGAACACCCCATACTCTATATAAGTCGCAAATTGTTTCCCAGAGAGACCAAGTACCCTACTGTGGAGAAGGAGTGTCTCGCCATCAAGTGGGCTGTCGACAAACTTCGTTATCTGGAGGGGCGCCCTTTCACGCTATTTATCGGCCATGCCCCCCTCCAATGGATGGCACGGAACATGAGCCAAAACACCCGAGTGCTTCGTGGTTTTTGTTTCTACAACCCTTCTCCTTTCAAGTGAGACACCAGAGGGGTTCTGAGAACAAGACAGCAGGTTTTCTCTCCCGAGTGTTTCCTCTCCCCGATCGGGAGAATCTAAGGGGGGAGGAATGTCACAATGTGCCTTGTGTGTACCAGGGTGCTACCGGATGGTGGTCTGCGCCCGCCGTTACCATGCCTCTTGTCCCCCAACAGACAGATTGGAGTGGAGCCAGCTTTTCCGCAGCTGTATCAGATGCATCAAATTGGGGACACGGACCCTTTAAAACAACCACAAATCAAGCTCCACCCACTCCTACCCATGACATCAGTACTTCTGGGCCAATAAGGAGCGAGGAAGCCGACACCATAGTGAAGTACGCTTCCGGAGTGAAGGATATAGAACAACCGAGTGGCGAGAGAACGGGAGACCGAGGAACGACGTTGGAGGTAGCTGAGGCGATACCAGGAACCACGGGAGGAGCCGAAGAGCTGTAGAAGCCAGGAGGCCACCGTATCCACGCTGCGCCCCGCCACGCTTCAGGAGAAGCGTGGCTTACAAAGGTACGGAGCAATGTTGCGGGGTGTGTTGGAACACGGGAGAGAAAAGACCCGTAGAGAGGTATCTTCGATTCACTCTGTCATCCTCTCCGCTGCACCCGCTCCTTCCTTGTGCACGGGCACCCCCACTGTATAGTACCGAGCACGCGTTAGTCCCTCACTCCCATTCCCCATATCATCGTCCGTCCTGGACATTGACCCACATATTCTCCTCTTTTCATGTACCCGAGGCCTTCGGATCAAGACCCCGACCCGAGCACGAGATGTCCCGAAGAAGTCAGGGTGCAGCGGACCCGGACAAGACGGATTGTCAAGTGTCCTAACACTGGCTTATTTCAGGAGAAAACGATCATATAAAATAAAACCCGCATTACAAAGACCTTGTCTCGAGAGCCTTCTGTCCCCACGCCCACACAGACAACATCCTGCAACTAGAGATTGTGTCTTCCAAAGAGTAATTTTTAGGTTGAGCCTAGCGTTGCAGCGCATGCGCTGCTCGCTTTGCGAGGCATGCAGTATTCAGTATAGCATGGAAGCTTCGTGGAAGCTCCGCCCATCTTTTTTATTGGCTTAGTTCCTAAATGCTGCCTTCCCATAGGTTTTGGACTTGTTAGTCTCTCCTCATGATGACCATATCGTCATTTGTATCCTTCCATGGCTACTGGCCCCTTTACTTCGAGCACTATTTTATTCCCAAGCCTCCCCCCCTCCCGCAGTCCGTGCCTTCTCGGGCCCCCCCCCCCCAGCACTCCCGTTCGTGCCTTCTCGTCCACCCACACTCCCCTTTCCAATGCAATAGGTCTCGCGTAAATGCGAGTCCTATTGCATTGCAAATGCTTGTTGTTAGTGCGCCCCGGCTGTTTTCCCATGTGGCGAGGAAAATGGAATTCCACGAAGACGTGTGTAATGGTATGCTGCTGTTTCCTCTATCCTTGGGCCCGTGGAAGTGTTAAAATGTGTGTGTTTAGAGTGTACAAGTCTTGTCTCGAGAGAAAAATGTAAACCACCTTCACTTCTTTGTAACGCGTTACTAGGTTAAGTTCTAGTTTATAAATTCGACCAGAACTGTGAGGAGTGACAGAGGGGGTGTGCGCTCGCGTCCCAGCTCTCTCTCGCCTGTCAACAGGTCCCCTCACTTTGCATCCTGGTACTTGTAGGCCGATTTTCCCTGTTGTCAATCCATAGCTGCAAATGCCGGAATGCAAAACACAGGACTGCATGTGCACTTCACGCCGAGCTCTGGGCACATTGAGATCTTTTGAATAATAAATGACGTGTTTTTAATATAGTGCTTGCCACCCGGCTCTGCTGTTTCACTGCGCTGAGGACAACTGGTGCTTCAATGCCAAATTCTGCTGTAATGCTCAGTGAAGACTTTTGTGTGATCTGAAAGTGTGCAGCCCCCCCTCCCACACCTGTGACATGTACCAAATTGTAAAGCACCCACTTACCACCCAAAAATCATCTTGGCGCTTTGATGAGCCTTCGGTTTGGTAAGGATTTGCTGTTCGCAGTCAACATTACCACCCTTTTGAGCCGCCCTCTAGCTGTAGGCAGGAGGCTGAATCACGGGTTTTGGAGGCAGGGACCCGGGTTCTAATCCCGGCTTACCCACTTGGACACATTTGATTATATTTGCACAGACCCGGCCTGGAGTAAATCGGGGGCTGCCTCACACGCACCAGACTTGTGACATTTTCACAAGCACCAGCAAGTCCACAGTGCACAATTTCTGTTGCCGGTGTCACACCTCACTCATCACGCATACATACAGATTTTATACTGATCTTGTTCTGCACTACTAAAAAGGGAAATTGCAGAGCGTCCCATTTTTCTCTGTGTGTAAAATGTCTGTGCAACGCGACCACCAAAAATGTATGTGTTCTGAGGCAGCAAAAGTTGCGCAAAGTATATAGAGCTTCATTTTTTTAACTTTTTTTTTTTTTGTAATACAGGACAGTTCTAGAAGTTTTGACATCTGTCACCCGGTGCCATGTCATGGGTCCGGCTTTCAGACAGTCATAAAATGTGTGCCAACAATAGAACGCAAGTAACCATACTAACCTTGAAAGAACTTGTTGTATACCCTTGAGTGAACATGGTGAAACTACAAGTCCCAGCATGCTTAGTGCTGTTCGCTGAAGATTCTCCTCATGGCATGAATCATTTTGACAACTATGTTTTCTTTATCTTTTCACGAGGTTATTTGCCCCGGGTCAGCCGTGGAGGTGATCTGTGCCAGAAGAAACCATTAGATTTGTAAAGTGCCCATTGAGATGCGCGCGGCTTGGAGGCTCCAGACATTGCGAGATTAAGGCCAGAGCCAGCGATGCTAGACGAGTTAAAGGCCACCCTTGTAGTGTAACCTCGAGATACCCTAAGCAGTTCCCCATTACTCTGCAGGAAAAATCCTGTGAGCATGTGATCTTGGGCACATATTTTTATTGTGCATTGGTCTGGGAGGCCCTGAGTACCTACAACTTTAAAACACACTGTTGCAGATATTCATTTATGAACCAGAAAACAAAATCTTCAACCAATTCTATACAAATGAGCAATGGAGAGATGGGTCCCACCAGCTGTTTAAAAGAGAATACAGTTGATGGGTTATTTATTTGCGAAAAGTTGAAACAACCCTAGAAAAAATACAAAAGCGTCTATTATATTTAGATACAGTAACAACAGCATTTGTACTAGAAACGTCACCGTATAGGCAAAGCTGCCATTATTTTCCAGTAGGAAACAATTTACAAAATACGAGGAGTCCTTTTAATTGGATGAACTCGCGTGGGTGCAGAACAGACCGCCTGGTTCTCATTTAACTTGACAAACTGACATATATTCATCTGTTATTTCTTCATCGGGTTTTAATATTCGAAACGGTAATCGGTCCCAGATACTGAGAGGTAATTTAAGGCGCATTTTTCACATTCTGTTTCGGAGAAGGTTGGCATCGCTGTGTATGTGTCTTTAAAATGTAGTTGTAGGCATGGCACAGATATCTACCATAACCGAGGCTGTTTCTGAAAAGACTCAACACCAGCTTTATGCACTTTGCCTTTAATAATTCTGCTCTCTATTTGTGAAAAATGCCAATGTTATTACAAGCATTTGCAATGTAATAGTCTCGCATTTACGCGAGTTTGAGGTATTGGCATTGTAAATGACAATGCCTTTTATTTATGTTTTGGTTTTTAAAACATAAATAAAAGGCATTGTCATTTACAATGTCAATAACTTAAACTTGCGTAAATGCGAGACCTATTGCATTGCAAATGCTTGTTGTTACTTTACTGGATCCATGGTACAAACATAGGCTAGCTACTTTCATTCCCTATTTATCGCTTAATGTCTCTATTATTAGGGGCTGGATAGTTAAGAAAGCGTCTGAACTTTAGGATGAAAGACTGTGTCAACAAGGACAAAGAAAAACTCATGTGCTCTCTTCACCAACATTTCCAGTGCATGGTGGTGGCTCTAGCAGCCCCCCACATTGGTAAACAAATCACCTTTGCAAGTCACGCCATCTATTTAAAAATCAGCAGCAGCAATGTCTTTAACTTTAACTTTTTAGGAGATCCAGGGCTTACATCAAGCGCACAGATGAAGGAACCCTATGAGAAGCAAATGTGTTGTATAGGGTTCATAATTGCACTATGGTACATTTGTGGTATATTCAAATTAGTTTCTGTTGTTCTGTGCTGGAATTAGAATGCTGGGGTTCGGACGGTGAAATGGGGAGAAAACGTTAAATGGAGCTGGAAACAGGAGTGGAAGTTTGTTGCTGTTCATTTGTTAACCTCTTGTGGGCCTTTTAACCTCTGAATAAAAGTAGAGACCATTCTACAGTTTCAGGCATTTATTTCGACTGCTCTACAATTGGCAAAGGGCAATTTTGTTCCCACAAAGGAGGGCTAGATTATTAGGTGCTGTGCGGTGACATTGTGCCGGATACATCATGTTTTTTGCCAAGGAGTTGAGCTATTTTATTAACCATTATAAACCTTCACCGTGGATGCTCCATGCAAGATCTATGGTACTGTGTTGTTAAAATGTTACCTTATCTTGCATTTTGACGTTACCGCGATCGTTTTTTAGGTCTCGTCTGAGCCAGCGCATGCGCTGCTCTGGCGAGAGTTTTAGTAAGCGGGTTTTGGAAGTGCAAACAGTGGCTTTTGCTGGAGACCAGCTTGCGTTCACGCGAGCGTGCACGCGCGATCAGGCGCCATATGGCTTCCCTCGCCATCTGGACGCTCGCGTTGAAGTACTGGGTTTTATTGGACCCAGCGGTGCCAGGGAACACACCCAATGACCTCGAGTTCTTCCTGTCTCAGACTACAGAAACACAGAGTCTTCTTGGTGGCTTCAAAGATCAATTTATTGGCTGCAGCCAGCAACAGGTATCCTAGAAGTACAACAATGTGTATGTTCTCAGGAGACTGCCTTTATCATGCAAACCAGCTATCTCTTTTATACAGAATATTATGCTTTAGGCAAACATTCCTTATTTTTACAGTGAGTCATTCACATATTTCTTACAACAAAAAAAAACAGATTCATGATGACAAGCCCATTTTCAGTTTGTCCAGCCCACAACCAAATACCCAGTGAGGCCCAACACCTGCAACAGATATAATCTGGACCCCTAATAAAACCGGGCACCTCCTCCTCGTAAAGCAGGTCATAAAGAAAGAGCAGTGACAGGTGTGAATAAGATTTAGATATAGATGTGTGCAATGAAGGGTTTATGGCATGCTGCACCTGGGCCCCTAATCTCGATCGGCCACTGGGAACTAAAACTGGCCGAACAGGTTCTGGCTCTGGACAGTGGAGTCAGCTTGCCCAGGTCACTGAAAGTGTACGTGTCCCCTAAGGCGCGTTTTGGCTTTAGTCATTGCCTTATGTGAGGGCAACCACAAAATGGCTGCCGTACACAAAATGGAACCCGAGGGTTCACAAGGGAATCGTTAATATTAGAGTGATCCCGTCACTCGAATATGACGCAAATACTCAGATATAGCATACCTGTCATTACCGGTCTGCTGATACCAAAATCGTCATGTTACAATGATGTTAATGACACAGGTCCAGAATTTTCAGTACCACAGACCCTCCTTTGCCCTTACATAGGCAATTTACTTACACTCATGCTAATCTGAGTCTAGGTCTATGTTCATGAATTCATTGAGATGTTGCTGTAGCATCATCCTATTACTTAGCTCGTTCCTTGATACAGGTTTCCTTACACATGATGTAACACATAGGCCGCATATGGCAGGAACACACTGTATGCACAGACAAAACAGGAAAAGGATGGCTAGAAGTATCCCAATGACCATCAGAACTTTCCATCCCCAGGTGGATAACAGTTCCCAGAACCATCCCATCAACGACCAGTCTCCTTCATCTATATGGATGGATTCAGAGATCCTATGTAGTTTGGAGATGGCCTGGTACACTGTTGGAGCGTTATCTGGAATGAAAATGCAACAACTGGATTGGGTCACTCTACATACCCCACCATGGTCTGCAAGTATGATGTCTAACGCGACCCTGTTCTGCAGGGTCATAAGGCGGTCCGACTGGAGCTCAGCAGTCAAATTATTAAGGGCACCGACAGTTTCGACTATGGTGGATTCAACCACTCGCGTCAATTGCCTCACATTCCTGTTGTTAGCCATAGGTCCCCAGAACGGCAGAAAACCCCTAAAGAAGTCTCCCGCTTCTTGTCCTGCAGTGTCTTCCTTGCTGAAGACACCCCTAATTCTTCTTATCTTATGGTAATCTGCCGCAGCTGTGTAGGTGGGAGGCAACAGGAATGAAACGAAGCATGTGCCCGAGAAGTCAGGGGGCAACCACGTGTAGGCCCTATCATGGCAGATAAAGTAGGTACCCCTAGCTGCTAAGAACAAAGGGGAAGTCTGAGACGCAAAAATATACGTTTCAGTGCAGATACTCTTCCCTAACTGAGCTCTTGGATTCTTGCCATTACCTTGCAGACATAGATGACCCTGATGGGGTACAATCCAAATTGGAGCGGATCTTTTTGCTTGCTGGTTCTCGCTCAGACTCGCTCCATATCCAGTCACGTTCCATCCAATATACGCTAGTGTCTCATCTTCCGGGATAGTTTCGTAGGAACTAGTTCCCCTTATCATGTTGACTATCCCCTTAACTAGAGCACTATTCTTTGGGTTGTCTTTGACGGAACGTAGGGGGTGGATTTCGCGAGCATAGATGAACATCGTTCGGTATGCCCACACAGAACCATTGTAGCTGAATGGCAGCACTAGGTAGGGAATACCTTTCTCAGTAGTATGAGGCATAAGGCCACACACCCAACAGTTGGTTCTGTTCACTACTAGCTGGTGTTGGTGTAAGAGCTGAACAAAGGAGTTGTTCATAAACTCTAATCTTCTAACGGACTCGTGTTCAGGTAGAGGGTGAAAAGAATGTGAGGAGATAGTAGAGGAAGGCATGGGCTGTACAGTGGGTGCAGATGTCACTTGAAAAGAGAATATGATATACCCCACTAAAGACATCATTAGACTAAGTAAAATACAAAGACACATAATTAGAAAACATTTTCTGCTCATGGTTGCACATATTTTCCTCTTGAAACTTATTCTTTCAACAGGTCTCTCCATCTGAAAAGGCTCCATCCTCTAACGTGCTGTTCGCGGCGGTTGGTTTTCTTCACTTGAGAGTGTTTCTGAATGTCCCAGGGAACGCCCTAGAACAAACCAGACCCGTAGACCTTGTGTCCGCAGGCTACACACTCAAGTCTTTTCACCACGACCCTACAGCTGAACCCGGATGGTGGTTCAAAAACAGGTTTTCGGATGGGAGGACCAAAATTTCATTTTATTTGTCCATGACTCTCGGTCGCAAGTTATAACGGCTTTTTCCAGGCAATGTCTGGTCGCAAAACAAAAGTTCAGGCTCAGTAGTGTCCAATCGAAGTGGTGATGGTATTGCTCTTTGGAGAAGATCGTCACTTTCTCGCTCAGAATTTGGCCCTGTGACGCGTGCGTCACTAAAAGGCAGAAAACGAGGCACTGTTTCAGTTTCCGAGTCAGCAATTCCCTCCTGGACCCACCGGTCATATGGTAGAGGCAAAGGGACCCTCTTACAGTGTACGCCGTGGATCCAGTTTTTCTTCCCTTGTACTCGCACTGCAGATCTTGTGGACAAAATCACCAAATAGGGGCCAATCCAGCGGGGCTGATCGTTCTTTGTCCGCTGAAAGTTCTTGATTAACACCCACGATCCGGGATTGATTGCATGCCCTGGATCTTTAGAAGCCTGAGGCAGTGTATTATGAACCTGTTGGTGTAAAACACGCAATTTAGCCGTCAAATCATGCAAGTAATCAAGCAGTACAGGGTGTTCAATCTCGCTGAATTTCGTTGGCCTCGGCACTCCCCATATGTTAGCCGGGCGACCAAACACTATCTCATGAGGACTAAGTCCTACTCAGGAATGTACGGTCATCCTAGTTGACAACAGTGCTAATGGCAACGCATCAGGCCATTTAAGGCCAGAGCTTGCTTGTATCTTGGCCAGTTTTAGTTTAAGAGTGCCATTATAGCACTCAACTAATCCAGCTGATTGGGGATGATTTGCAGCGTGAAATTTCTGCCGGATTCCTAAACCTTCACACACTCGTTTCATCACTTGACCCACAAATTCACCCCCATTATCACTCCACACCATTCTCGGCAAACCAAACCTAGGGAAGAACTCTTTGAGAAGGGCTTTCGCTGTGGACAAGGCAGTATTATCTTTCAGAGGATATGCCTCTACCCATCTTGAAAAGGCACAAACAACAATGAGTACGTATTTCAAATTGTTGCACCTCTCCATGTGGATGAAATCTAGCTGCAAAACCTCGAACGGATACGTTGGAGGCGCAAAATGACCAGCTGGAGTTGGGGTTCCCTTACCAGGATTGTATTTCAAACAAACCATACAATTTTTGACCACATTCTCTGCACATTTGGGAATTCCAGCATTTTGCCACGCTGGAGCCAATAACTTACAGATTCCTTTCACACTGATGTGGGCCATCCCATGTGCCATTGTAACCACTGCAAGCACATATGTATCGGGTAACAACCATCGCTGATGCTCCGACAATTCAACCCAACAACCATTTGCATCCAATTTACCCGTACTCTCTCTCCACGTACTTAATTCCTTCTCCGTAGCTTCAGCTTGGATGGACTTCACACTCTCTATCGTATCTTCACACATTCCAACGTCACCAATCCATCTTGCAGGGCCCGCAACATACATTCGACTCATCACATCTCTTGCTGTTTCTTTCGCAACTTCATCAGCAAACATATTACCGCGACCAACGTCGTCAGTGATCTTCTTATGTGCACTGCATTTCACAATCGCGACTTGCAATGGCAAAGTAAGTGACTCCAGGAGCTCATTCACCAATTGACCATGCTGTATTTTCGTACCGTGAGACGTGAGGAACCCACGTTCCTTCCACAAGCGTCCAAAACTATGGGCCACACCAAACGCATACTGGCTATCGGTATATATGGTCACTTTCATTCCTTTTGATAATACACACGCTCTCATAAGTGCAGTCAACTCTGCTGCTTGAGCTGAATTATGTGGGATACGTGCAGTTTCAACAATCATATGTAAAGTCGTGACAGCATATGCCGCAGTCGTATCACCATTCGGAAGCTTGAAGCATGACCCATCCACCCATAAGGTACCATCACACTTTACAAGAGGAGTGTCCCTAAGATCTACTCTCCCTTTCGTTTCTTCTTCTGTCCTAAGAAAGCAATCATGCTGTTCCGGAACATCTGTCTTTGTTATAATTGGCAACAATGTAGCTGGGTTCAGCGTGTTGCATTTTCTTATGTGCACATGGCTCGCTAAAAGTGTCAACTCGTAACCTGACAATCGAGCACTAGTTAAGTGCTGTGTCTTGGTCCTGTTTAACAAAATATCCACTGAATGTGGGACCATCACGACCAGCGTATTATTCATCACCAAACCAGCAGACTGTCGAATAGAAACAGCTGCTGCCGCTGTGGCTCTCAAACAACTCGGCAACGCTCTAGCTACCGGGTCCAAAATCGACGAGAAATATGCACATGGACGTTGCTTGTCCCCAAAAGACTGTGTTAACACTGATAATGCACATCCTTCTCTCTCATGGACATACAGCGTAAAGGGCTTGCTGTAGTCGGGGGTACCCAACACAGGAGCCGAACACAATGCATCACACAATTCGGAAAAACTTTTCTGACAATCTTCGGACCAAGGAAGGGGATTCGGCGTGTCTTTATAGGTCAATGCTACCAAAGGTTTAGCCATCAATGAAAAATTCGGTATGCATTGTCTGCAATAGGATGTAATACCTAAGAAAGCACGCACTTCTCTCTGTGTCATTGGCACACTTAATTTTGCAATTGCCTGAATTCTTTCTGGGGTCAATCTTCTTCCTCTTTCGATAAGAGGTGACCTAAATAGGTCACTTCTTGTCGACAATACTGTAACTTGGAAAGAGACACTTTGTGGTGTAAATCAGACAAATGACGCAACAATGACAAAGTGGCTTCTTTACAAATCTCCTTAGTATCTGCAGCAACTAACAAATCATCGACGTACTGTAGAAGGGTAGCGCCATCAGGTAACACAAGAGTGTCAAGCTGAGACTTCAGAGCCTGACTATAGATAGAAGGACTTTCACAAAAACCTTGAGGAGCTCTCTGAAATCGGAAGCTTCGGCCTCCTAAACAGAATCCAAAAATATCCCTGCTCTCTACGGCAATAGGGATGCTGAAGAAAGCATTCTTCAAGTCAATCACCGAGAACCAAGTGGCTGAGGCTGGAATCATTGTCAGTAAAGCAGTGATATCGGGAACGACTGGAAACTGTGGCACAACTATCTTGTTTACCTCTCTAAGATCAATCACAAACCTGTAAACAGGTGGCTGAGAAGAGTCAGTACGCTTCAAGACAGGTAAAACAGGACTATTGCAAACATTACCTCTTGTCTCTTCAATTACATTTTTCTCAATCAAATCATAAATGATCGCTAGCAACGCTTTTTCACCTTCATTAGAGATCTTGTATTGGGGAATGCGCGGCATTTTAACATTGGCTTTCAACGTTACAACATATGGCGGTATTTCCAAAAGACCTACATCATTGGGACCAGTAGCCCAAAGAATATCAGGGAGAAACGACAATTCTGTTGGAAGTTTGTCCTTTGACAAATATATTGGTGAAACCACTGTCTTACCCAATGTGAGTTGTACTCCCGAAGGAGAACAATACAATGTCGCATACAATCTTTTCAGCAGATCCAATCCTAACAAGTTCTCACCACAACCTGTCGTTAGAATAAGTGGTGCTTCGATTTCACAAGGTCCAACAGAAAGAGACATAGGGCTAGAAATCGGGTTCCTAACCGGGCGCCAGAAAAACCTACTGAAACATTAGTTTCGCCAGACAAAGGTGCGCCAGGGAATTTAGAGTGCATAATAGAACTCTTTGTAGCACCAGTATCCAACAGAAAAGGCTCTGACACACCTGATGTAATCACCTCAATATAAGGTCCACTCTGATCTACTGGAACTGAAACAACTCCCTCTCTTTGTCTATGGCTGTCCTAGCAATCATCACCTTCCATACTCTCACCTTCTGCATAGTAGTCATCAGCATAGTACTGAGTCGTCCTACCAGACGCGTTATTCTGCTGATCAAAACTATTCATTGAATTTTGAGGAGGAAATGGGCGCGCGTTCTGGGTGAAATTTCCGCGTCCTCTAGCTCTAGGTGCTTGTGGAACACCTCGACCTCTTGCGCCAGAAATACCATTCATACGCTGCAACAAAATAGGGCAATTATATTTAAAATTACCTTCTTCCTTACAATATGAACATTGGTTAGGGCCTATCAGAGCACGTTGTTGAGGATACTCAAACCTTTGCGAATTCCTCTGATACTGTTTAGGTTGCTGATAGTCATGCTGATTACTACGAGGCGGATACGCTTGTTGTAAAAGAACCTTTGTTTTTAACTCTTTAGTTTTCTTGTCTGCTCTATCTTTCTCATCTTTATCTCTATTTTCGTAGTATTGTGCAGTAGCCAATATCTGTGCTGAAGAGGAAACGGCCCAAGAACTCTCTGAATCTTTCAATTTTTTACACAATTCGGGAAGCAAATTATGCACAAACTTGTCAACAAACAACCTTTGACCACCTTCTGTACTCATATCCTGACCACTGTGGTCGATAAATGTCTCTTCAAACCTAGTGAAGAAGTCAGATACACTTTCCTCCTTCTTCTGCTTGCATGCAGACAATTTATCCCAATTTACACGCATTGCAGGCATCAAAGTCTTCATGTAAGTAACGATCCTACCAGGGAGGTCTGCTACTAAAGGCTCTGGTTTAGCACCGCCTACTTGTCTGTCATTTGCCGCATTGATATTAATCCATGTGTCCCCTAACTCCGGCGCATGATCCGTGTGACGGATCACTCTCCATAAAGGCTGTGGGACCACATTTCCAAACAACATGTCTATATCAGCTAAATTCATAACACAGGAGTCTGCAGTCTGTGATAATTCCTTATAATAACCTGCAGGGTTTTTACGGGGGTCGGGTAGAGTCTGCTTAAGAGCCAGGACTTCAGTTCGCTTCCATGGAACATGTACCCACACACGTTGAAAATGAGGCTGAATAGGTGGAACAGCATTTAGGTCTCCTTCTTTCCAAACTGGGGGAACTTCTCTCATGGGATACTGTCTGACCTTCCTTTTAACAGAGGGTTCTGGCTCAAACAACAGTCGAGAAATACCCTCACTCCTAAATGATAATAATGTCGCAACTGCTTTCTCAATATCGGAACCCACAATCGTGCCTTTGGAAAACTCAAACCGTACATGACACAGCTCAGGCGGATTGGCCTCCATATCACAATCTTTTAATCTTTCAAGAAGAACTTCGCACATTTTGTCAAAAACATATCTCTGTTTCGGTGCTTGCCATTGGTGGAAGACATCCATAACAGACTCTAACTCATATCTTGTAGGGTCAGTGACCCATTTATGCGCCAAATGATCCAATACTCCCTTCTCTCTAGAATCGGGCAATTGGCTACGCAATTGTTTACGCTCTAAAATGGGGGTCGTAGTCGGTGACCCAAAGAAAGGAGACAAAATACTAGTAACAGTGTTTGTCATTCTCTGTCGGACAGAAGGAGAAGTTGACAAATGAACAGGAGGAAAAACAGGAGGAGACAAAGCAAATGCAGAGGCAGTGTCAGAAGGGATAGTGTGGAGGGAAATAGATGCAGGGGGCAAAGTCATAGGAAGTAAAGATGGAACAGGTAGTAAAGGTGGCAGCCCTTGAGGGGGCTGCGCCATAGTAGTAGGAGCCAACTGAAAAACAGCTGGTGGTTGTGGAAGAACCGGAGGTACAACAACTGGGAGTTGTACAACTAAAGGTTGCGGAGGTGCTGTAGCACTCTGCGCATAAGGAGGTGGTGAATTCAACAAATGAGACATTAAAGGATCCTTCTCAAGTTCCTTCACTGTATCTTGCTGAAGAGGTGGCAAAACTGGATAACATTTATCAATTGCCAATTTACGTTGCCTGTGCAGCTGTTCACTCGCTTGTTCCTCTTCATCATCCTTATACTGCATAGCAGCTTGCATTATTGAAATACCCTTTTCTCTTTTATTCTTCTTTACTAACTTAATTTCTTTCTGTTTGGCTTCTTTTCGCCATAGGCGGAAAGAGTCAAACATCGCCGGCCGGGCTTTCTTCTTAAAAAGTCTAACCTCTAAATTATCCAGAATTTCGGTGTCAAAACTACCATATTGGGGCCACTTTAGGACACCATCTTTCCTTGTGTACCTAACCCATACGTTATTATACGTGATAGGGCCCACTCCATGCTTCACGTAGAGCTCATAGGTTGGAGTTCCAATTGGAGGAACCGGACACGAGTCCTCCAATCGGGAATCCCTATTACAACCAAGACAAAACAAATTTCCAAGTCTGCTAAGACCAGGCATCTTCGCTCACTAGTCTAGCTTCAAACTTCAAAGGATTATCGAATACGACAGTCTCGTGAATACACGAGTCCTTCGGCTTTGGTACTTGCAAGTTCCAAATCAAAAGATCCTAACAAATCAAAGATCCCATGGGATACCCAAAACTAAGAACCAAGACTAAGGACTGGGAGACGCTCCACTTATACTTAACTGAGGTATCGATGACGTCACCAGAAGACTCGTCTATTGTCTCGCTCTACAAATCATAAAAGGGTCCAAGACAGGGCGATAGTCAGGGCAGCAGTCCTTCGTAGCCGTCGGGACGCGGGGAACCTCGCAGCAAAGACTTTCGGACCACGAACGACATACAGGGGTCGATGAAGTGGTTGGCCTTCCTCCAGAATTTTACACGAAGCTCCTCACGACCTCTGGCTTGGACCGGTACCGCTGAAATCGCCCCACGTTGGGCGCCAATTGAAGTACTGGGTTTTATTGGACCCAGCGGTGCCAGGGAACACACCCAATGACCTCGAGTTCTTCCTGTCTCAGACTACAGAAACACAGAGTCTTCTTGGTGGCTTCAAAGATCAATTTATTGGCTGCAGCCAGCAACAGGTATCCTAGAAGTACAACAATGTGTATGTTCTCAGGAGACTGCCTTTATCATGCAAACCAGCTATCTCTTTTATACAGAATATTATGCTTTAGGCAAACATTCCTTATTTTTACAGTGAGTCATTCACATATTTCTTACAACAAAAAAAACAGATTCATGATGACAAGCCCATTTTCAGTTTGTCCAGCCCACAACCAAATACCCAGTGAGGCCCAACACCTGCAACAGATATAATCTGGACCCCTAATAAAACCGGGCACCTCCTCCTCGTAAAGCAGGTCATAAAGAAAGAGCAGTGACAGGTGTGAATAAGATTTAGATATAGATGTGTGCAATGAAGGGTTTATGGCATGCTGCACCTGGGCCCCTAATCTCGATCGGCCACTGGGAACTAAAACTGGCCGAACAGGTTCTGGCTCTGGACAGTGGAGTCAGCTTGCCCAGGTCACTGAAAGTGTACGTGTCCCCTAAGGCGCGTTTTGGCTTTAGTCATTGCCTTATGTGAGGGCAACCACAAAATGGCTGCCGTACACAAAATGGAACCCGAGGGTTCACAAGGGAATCGTTAATATTAGAGTGATCCCGTCACTCGAATATGACGCAAATACTCAGATATAGCATACCTGTCATTACCGGTCTGCTGATACCAAAATCGTCATGTTACAATGATGTTAATGACACAGGTCCAGAATTTTCAGTACCACAGCGTGAACGCAAGCTGGTCGCCAGCAAAAGCCACTGTTTGCACTTCCAAAACCCGCTTACTCACGATTACTTTCACTTTCACGGCCGCGCGGCCGTGTCAGTTTCACGGCCGCGCGGCCAATGCTTGTTTTGACAGCGTTTGCGTTAGTTTATATATTCAACCTGCCTTTCTGCCTTTTATTTTCTATATGCTTGGGAGTAACGTTAAAAGTCATGGTTTGTTTTGTTAGTCTCATTTGGGCCTAGATCACAGCTAAAACACAGAATCCCTGTTTTATAAATCGTTATTTTATCACTTTTCAATTTTTGGAAAACTTGAGTACCCGTTTAATCAGATTGCCCTCCGTGGCTAGTTTATTCCAAAGCTTGTACCTTGTTGTTAATGTTGATTGCTGCGTTTTGAAAATCGGGAAATTGATTTTATTGCTGAGCAACCTTTTTGAGAGATAATCTGTATTACGCTATATTAGTGAGCTGTCTCAATGGGAGAAATAGTAGCATTATCTTCTGTTTCAGTGGAGTAGGGTCGGTATCTTAATCTTACCACTCAAAACGCTATACAAAATGACCTTTGTTGCTGAATGTAGGTTAAGGGGTTGTGAAATATTGTTTACAAACTTTTTTTATTTTTTATGGGAGAAGGAAATGGCATTCATCTTATACTTTTTGCTGTCTGTTCCCAACGAGACTTATATAAAAAAAAGTGTTTAATTACTTTACAGTTCTCTCTAAAGTACGACCGAAATGTATATGGAACGCAGGTATGGTCTTTTGGGTTGAAAAAGGTGGCTGATGTCGATGTACGTCCTTTTACATCTGTGGCTGATGTGGTGAAGCACATTCCAAAAGCTTGTACGATGTTTTCACGGTGCATGTATGAATCATGTTTATGTATGAAAATATTTAATGATGTACGGTGTTCGCCAATCTCTATACATGCATTCATATTTGGGTCCTGTTAGCCAGTATTTCACAACGTAAAATACTTGCCCGTTTGAACAAAGTTGTGTAAGTCGCATGTATTACGAACATGGGTATCTTTTCATTTGGATCATTCATCCTGCACCCAAATATTTTCTATGGATGCACAATTAGGACGTTTCAGCACTAAGGAATGGTCCAATAGTTTGCGTGCTTTGTTGACTTTTTCTCAGGATTTCTATTTTTGTGTGATGTTCACTCCACTGCACTGGACTCTCGATGCACGTGAATATCCCATAAGTGCAGAAGAAGTGTCTTCTGATTTTGTGCCCTCATGTTTAACTTTTGGGTGCATCATATTATCAAACGCTGAAGAAAACTACGCATGCTTGATCCCACCTTCTAAGATCTTAGTTTAGGGTTTTCTGCTGTGCGTCCTTAACTATTTCAACGCATTTATCGAGTAAAATGTTCTTTTCACATCAAGAGCCTAGCCATTGTCATCAGTTAAAAGAAAGACTTTAAGTGAGATGTAAAGGGTGGGTGGTCTTTAAAATGTGCGTGGCCAATGTAATTATAGGCGTGGCTTAAAACAAACTACATTTCTGTGATTTGTGGTGTGCCATTCGACAGGTATTTTGGTTTCTCTCTGAGCTCTCTGTTGTTGCATCCAGATATAGAACAGAACAACTGACATACACCTAAAAACCAGCCAGGATTATTGGCTTTGTCAATGATTGTATCTGTGCGCTTTACAGAGAAGTCAAGGATTTATTAACTGCATTCTGAACATCTTTTTTGACCCATTGAGGCGCACTGTCCTCAGCCTCGACCCCAGAGTTCAATCATGGCCTGTTATAAACACCTCGAGGCGTCTCAGTTCAGAGTGTACACTATAAAAGAGTAATGTGCTACACGAAAAAATAAAACAAGCATTGGCATAGCCAATAGGTCTAGCCTTCGGGACCTTGTAAGTGTTTAGTTATCCAGCACAATATCCATGGTGAAACAACATCAACTGTTGCATGGCTAAACACTTATAAGGTCCCAAAGGCGAGACCTATTGGCTATGCCAATGCTTGTTTCATGTACTGTGCTGTTCTGTTCACGCAATAGAGGATTGCTATGCTAAAATCAGCAGTGCAGACACAGAGTGAGACGACCAATTCACTATGAAAACAGAAGTAAACCAGATCCTCTGCAGCCAGTTTAGAACAGTTCGGTCAATTCCATATGAAACAGACATAAACCACATCCTCAGAGTGAAACGTACACAAGTAAGCCAGTGTGTGCTGTACAGAGTAAAAAGAAACCACATAAAAATGTGAGTAGACAAAACTTAAGTTGATTCAAATGTGATTTAAAGTCACATCTTAGCAATAGCCCAGGGTGTCCTGCCAGTAATCGAAAATGTATTAAATGCAATAGAATTGGACATTTTCAGAATGTATGCAGAGCTACTAAATCCACTGGTAATGTCAGAATTAATGTTGTTGATAATGTGAAATATGGTCTTGATAATTTGGTTCTCATTTTGTTTGATTCTGAATCCGATTTCAACATTTATACAGTGCAGACTGGTTTTAAAGCATGGTTAGGTTTAGTACATATTGGATATGTGGCTTTTGACATTATGGCCAATTCGTGGTCACCAATCACTATTTTGTCAGAAATTACTGTTAAAGGCAAGTGGAAAGATGTTACTTTGAAAAAAACAGACATTAATCCCAAGGCATTTGGAAATTTTGATATTGAGATGCTGAAATATTTTTTGAGGATAACCTAGAATTTCAAGGTCACATGATACAAACAAAAATAAAATGTGTGTGGCTATTAATGATAAATATATAGTTGGATGGTATGATCTAGGCAAGTTTGGTGTGATCTTGTGTCCCGATTCAGATTGTCCAATTATTTTGAGACATGACACTGAGTAATGTTGATATCCAACAAACCAATCTTCAAAATGTGATTGACAAGCACAGTGTCGTTTCCACTTCGAAGGTTGGCTATGTGAAAGAATTTGTGCACAAGGGCAAACTTAAGAGGGGAGCGTCTCTAGTCCAACAGAAGGTTGGCATGGTACCGCTTGGTGTTCACCATCCGCTTAAAAAACGTCTTGATAGGTTGTGTAAAGAGGGTATTATTAAACTGGGTGAGAGTTCAGAATGGATATCTGCAGTGGTCATAGCCTTAAAGAAATATAGAGATTTGCATGTTTGTCCTGATTTGAGATCGTTGAATAAAAATATTGTGGTGGATTGTCACCCTTTGCCAAGAATCCAAGATTTATTGGCAGCTGTCAATGAAGCCAAATTTATTTTGATTCTTGATCTCAAAGCAGCATATGATCAGGTCACTTTAGTGGAGTGGTCAAGAGATCTCACTACATTTGTCACTCCATTTGGCGCCTACAGATATTTGAGGTTCACTTTTGGACTGGGCTTTGAGGCCAGTGTATTAAAAAAAATTGATGGGTACACAATTCCTGGGTCTGTGTGGAGTACAGGCCGTTCAAGACAATATTTAAATCTTTTCTAAGACATTTGAAGAGCATAATGAATTATTAGACAGGGTGTTCCAAATTCTTGAAAGTAGAGGAATGACTATGAGAAGGAATATGTGTAAATATTTGGAAAAGGAAATTGATTATCTGGGACACAAAATCACAAGAGATGGCATTCAAAGTAAAACAGATTTGCAGGATGATATAGTTAAGGCCATTAAACCTTATGACAAAGAATCCCTGAGATCCTTTTTAAGATTAGAGATTATTATGCAAGATTTGTTCAAGGTTTCGCGATTTTTACAGAGTCACTGCGTAAACTGTAATGAAGGGTGGGAATTTTATTTGGACTGAACAACAGGCTAAGGCTGTTAAGAAAAATAAGGGCCTGATTTAGATCTTGGCAGATGGGTTACTCCGTCACAACAGTGATGGATATCCCGTCTGCCGAAATATAAATCCCATTTTAATCTATCGGATTTAAATTTTGGCGGATGGGATATCCGTCACCACTGAGACGGAGGAATTCTCTGCCAAGATCTAAATCAGGCCTTAAGGCTTTAATACTGTCCTGAACTCCTTGCCGCAAGTATTAAACCAATCATTAAAAGTTCATGGCTTCATCATATTTGTACCAATAATGTTCCAATGTGTAAACAACAAGATATGTTGTATTACTGTAATGTCTTTATTGTTATTGTTTTATGTGCTTTAACTCTAATTCCTAGTAAGTGGCTTCACTATGTGGCTTATTTGTTTGTGCTGACTCTGATGACTCATTTGTTGATTCCCTTTGGTAGCAGGTGTCACTTCTAGAACATGCTCAAATGACCTTCTGACCTTGATTACTCATTTGTTTGTGCTGACTCTGGAGACTTCATTGTTGTTTCCCTTTAGCAGCAGGTGTGTGTGTGGAACATGCTCAAATGGCCTGCTGACTTTTATGACTCATCTGTTTGTGCTGGCTCTAATGACTTCATTGTTGTTTCCCTTTGGCAGCAGGTGCAAGTTCTAGAACATGCTTGAGGCACCTCCATCTGACACAGCACCTCTATTTATATTTATTTATTTATAGAGGTTGAGTTCTCTGAACCGTGCTTGCTATTCATGTTTGGTTTTGAAAAGAGCTGCCACATCGAGGAGCCAAAATCACAAGAGGTTTTCTCGATTTCAGAGAGGTGTTCCGGTACTCCTACAGATCACCACCATCTTCTGGCACTCAAACAGAAATTCTGCTGGCGAATTGGGAAAAAACAGCACTTCGGTTAGGTGACAAGTTGAGGGGAACGTTTAGGTCTGCACTAGTGGCTGGTGAAGGGAGATCAACCAACCATAGCTTGAGAGACACATTGGGAACTAACTCGTAGTTTCCCCTCGTTAGAGATTTGTCTTTGGATATATAGGCTTGTTTTCGGTACTCGCAATGAACCATTAAAAGAACTATTACAGCTTTTGATTTAGGAATATCATGAACTTTGTGTTGTTTAACTTAAGGAACCGTAATTCTGGACTTTGCTCTCTTAGTGGAAACAACCAGAGTTTCTTGTGTGGAATGTAAAAATAATTCTTCGTGAAAGTAGATTAGCAGTTTATAGAGCGCCTGGTTACTCCAACGGAGTGTCCCCGCGCTATGAATTCTTCCTCCATATCAGAAGTAGGAACCCCCATCCACTGCTTCAACACCAATCGGCCTGTGATGCCCTGAAAAAACTGGTTTTTAGAACTAAGAATTGTTCACTAACCATTTTCCTGCCAGGACACCTTCCCTGTAGTAACCACCCTAACTTCCCTTCCTCCCGTTTGCCCACATCAATACTCTGGTGAAATATAAAACTCAGAGTCGGTGCTGCCAGAGGGTGGAAATCTTAAGAGCATTGTTTCTCAGGAACTGAGTCTGAAATAATTCAAGTTCCTGCACTGAAACCTTTAATTCCCTTGGACAGTGCTATGTCACAGTTGATGCTAGCTCATTAGGATTGGGTGCAGGTTGTAGATGGTAAGAGAACACTGTTCCTTTCATTTCCAGGGCTCTATGATGGGCAAGGTTACATTACAGTACCCTCAAAAGGGAGGACTTGGCTTTTGTCTGGGTTGTGAAAAAATGTGAAAATGTTCTCTGGGACAAGACGTTTGTTCTCATGACTGATCACTAAACTTTGGTTTGTATGATGGATGGGAAAAAATCTGGAAAGACTTAGTCGAGATTGCTGAGGTTAATTTCCAGACATCTGGAATTTAATTTTGAAATACATCATAATGCAGGAGGTAAGAATTTGACAGCTGATTGTTTATCTAGATTGCCTCAGAGCTCTGATGATGGTGAAAATGTGTTTGATCAACATGATTGTGTTGTTGCAGCTGTGGATGCAGCTGATACCTGCGATGACACTATATTAAAAACAGAATGGTTGGAAATGAGTGAAGATGACAGTTTCAGCTTATTAAACAGTATCTTGTGAATGGGTGGCCACCTAGTAGGAGTTTCAAATCAGATTTACAAAGTTTTGCTCCAGTGTCGAATGAGCTAAGTTAAGCTTGTTGAGACATGATTTATTTGTACCTCCACTTGGCCTCAGACAAAAGTTAATCAATTTAGCTCATTAAGATCATCCTGGTCTTAAGGCTACTGAAAAGAATCTCAAACAACGTTATTGGTGGTCAGGAATTGATTCTGCTGTGGAACGGTTTATTGATTCTTATACAGTTGGTGTAAATTCAGATAAACATTGGAAAGTCAATTGTGAGCCATATAATCTGGCTGAAATACCAAATAAACCTTGGGATAAAGTATCTATTGATTTTGTCGGGACTAAAGATTTGATTGGGGCAGAGCAAGAGGTTTTTGATCATGTTTATTGACATCTTTTCTAGGTGGATCTATCATGCATTTGTTTGTATTTCCACCACACACGAGCTGATTAATTTCCTAGTTAGTGTTTTTCAAATTGAAGGATTTCCCAAAGTATTGTGTCTGACAATCGGGTGCAATTCATGTCAACCAAAATGTTGCACTTCTTAAACTTGCATGGCAGTGTTACTGAAAGAGAACCGTTATATTGTCAGAAAGCCAAAGCTCAAGTTGAGAGGGCCAATACGTTTTTGAAAGAAGGGATTCAACCTGCTTTGGCCAATAACATAAAAATTCAAGAGTTCTTGAAAGAAAGAGAAGCTCATACTTTCATAACTCCGGCGGCGTGTAAATCTGCTATGTTGAAAACTGGGTTTGGAAAAGTGGTGATGGAGGCTAGGAGTAATTTATGTTCTAAACAAGTTAGTAACAAAACTTATCATGTCAAAGTGTATAGGACCAAATCTAAAAATGTTAAAGGAGGAAATTGAGTGTTTATATCTAAACCTGATTTCATTAATAAATGTGGATCCAAATTTACAAATCCTGTGCAAGTTCTTAAAGTTACAGGCAGTGCTGTGTTTTTGCGCAAGAAGGGGTGGTGGAACAAGAGTTCAATTGTCATTCTGAAACCAGGTCAAGAAAAAATGTTATGTGAACAAAAAAAAATTGAAAAGGCTGATGATGAGGTTGTCTTCGGTGTTGGAGCATTGAGCACAAACCTTTCTGCATGTAATGAAGACAGTACATTATTGTAAAATCTCAGACTGGTGGGATTAATTCTGATGAAGGTGTACAAGATAGAAGTTCATTGGTACAGTCTCAAATTGATGAATCTAATGCTGATGAAGTTGTGCAAAATTGTGCCAATACCTTAAATGGTTTTGATGCTTCAGCTGTTCCAAATGAAGCTGTGTTACAATACAATTCAAGGAGAGTTGTCAAATTGCCAAAGAAGTTAAAAAACTTTGTTTCATTAAATAGCATTTTATCTTTTGCAAAAAGGGGACATGTTGTATGGGATTCATGATTGTACTATGGTGCATTAGTGGTACATTCAAATTAGTTTCTGTGTTGCTCTGCGCTGGAATTAGAATGTTGAGTTTTGGAATGTGGAATGAGAAGAAAACGTTAGACGGAGCTGGAAATGGAAGAGAAAGGTTGTTGCTGTCCTTTGCTAACCTCTCGTGGGCTTTTTAATCTGTGAATAAAAGTAGAAAACCTTTTTTAAAGTTTTCGGCATTTATTTCGACTTCTCTACAAAATGTCAAAATTAAAGTAGAGAAAATAATACAGGAGTGCTGGGTGACCAAAGAAAATTCCTAGTAGATTAAGGCCTATTGATCCTATGAACTCAGCAGGTTGCATTAATGAAATAACTTTTCTTGTGGATTGTACAGTGCATGCGCTGCCAAAAAAGTGGGCGTCCAGGCACTCCACATGATTAAAGATACTACTCCAAATGCCCAGTTGTATAACAGGGAACAGATATGTTTTAAATTGTTTCCTAAAAAGATCTTCCTTGTTTATAAAGCAAAGGGGAACAGGAAGATCGTGCCAGGCCTTTGCAGCTAACAATGCAAATGACCTGCCTCTTCTCCTGTTCAATTTGATCGACGGAATTTCAAAAAGATTGGAATTGGATGATCTTAGATTTCTGCTTGTAATATGATGTTTAAGCCTGGTCATAAGATATTTTCATCCTGTTCTAAAAAAAAAAGCTCTGTGTGCAAAAATCAATGATTTAAAAAGAATATGTTTTTGCAATTGTAACCAATTAAGTTGTTTTTGAGAAGAGGTCTGACTCGCTTCTTTTCAAACATCTGGTACTTCTGCCAGATCTAAGGAGGTATTCAATAACTGATGGCACATGGATCAATTATCTGGGTAGCCGTACTTAGCACATCTGGAAGTCATGGGTCGTCAGGCATTCTGACTTGCAACATTGGATTGCCTGTTCAGTCTGTGCTAAAGTTATGAGATTGAATTCTGACAAAGCACTGTTTGCTTTTGAGGCTGATATTGTCAGTGACAACAGATGGTCCAGCGAGTCTCGGAAATGAGTGTTTAGATTTATTTGCAAAAAAAGGGGTCAGTTTTTCCACGTCCTTTTGCTTGGGCTGGAACCTACCTTTGTCCACCCAATAGAGATTCAACTTCCTCTACCAGGTTATCAATATCTTCAATTGTTGAGCCCCTCTATTTTGTCCCACATGCAGCAGAGGTGGTGGTTTTTGAGCTTGGGCAGCCCCACCCCTTGCAGACTCCATTTCAGTGCCACAAAGCGCTGAGGACTGTGGGTGTTGTAGTCCCAGGCAGCCTTTGGTCGGGGTCTGGACCCCTATTCAGAGATCCAGACAGCCTTTGTAAAGGGTTCAGTGGGCCCCCTTGATGAAGTAGTTTGTCCTGTATGTCTTTTTATACTTGTGAGAAGCTGGCCTTGTATATGATGTCCACTACTGTAAGTGGGCACCTTGCACCAGTCCAGACAACCCTTATGGTGATTTAAGAGATCTTAGACAACCTTAGAAAGCTCTCTAAGTGGTAGCTGTGGAGAGCAGCCTTCAGGCTTAGTCTTGAAGGAGTGTTAAGCAGCTTGTTTTACCAGAATGCAATCTTATAGTCTAGATTAAATGAAAAAGAACCACACAAAGTATTTATAAAAATATGTATTTATTATATAACACTATCTAGTACGTTAGAGTATCTCCTACACGGAGATAGACACAAAGCACACAATACTTTAGCAAAGAAATCACAGTAAATAGCACTAATACACAGTGGGCCCCAGGGGGGGACCAAACTATATACTAAGAAAGTGGTATAACAATCACAACTCGAGTCAGGACAATGTCGAGAGGACGTAGAATTGCTGGGGACCCAAGGAACCATCCAAGGTAAGTAGATAGGGACCCCACGGAGAGCGCGTGCAGTGTGGGAACACGACCGCGGGCTCCATACAACTCTACGTGTACGTCGCGGTTGGATTTTTAAAGATTAAAGACCCTTCCCAGTGGCCCCTGAAGAAACCCCATGGAAGACAGAAGGTTGGAGAGCCACCCCACCCGTGGATATCCTAGTACCCACGCTATCTACACCAGGGAAGTCGGTGCATAGGGGTGAATTGGTGTCTGGAACCGCCGCCGAACCCAATCGAGACTTCAGGAAAGTGCTGCTGCTGGAAGAGGAGAAATGTGTCCGTGGGAAGCCAAATGTGGATTCTTGAAAAAGAGTACCTGAAAGCAGAGGGGACAGAGTCTATGTCACTCGGGAGTGACCAGGAGACTTGGAAGACGAAGGCCCTCCGATGTCGAGTGCTACAAGGATGATGTTGATGACCTTGACTCTGCAGCTGTGGAGACCAGGCAACGCTGAGGACAACCAGGAGCCGCATACGAGCTGTCCCATGAAGGATGACAATTGCTGAGGGGTCAGTGTCCGACGGGAGCACCAACAAGCCTTGGCAAATGCAACCCATGCAGGAAGTCAAGAAAGCACAAAAGTGGGACCAGCAAGGTCCAGGAGACTCACCAAAAGCAGGGGAGTCAGGGCAGGCCCAAGCAATCAGGGGAGCCCAAAGAAGTCATAGATGACTCTCCACAGGACCCAAAGGCCGAAGGCACTGGAGCCGCAGGAGGACCTTGGGCAGTTTACCAAAGCAGCAGGCCACGATGCACACGATGTGATGTGGCTGAAGATCTTGATGGAAGAAGTTGCCAGAGGTTGGGGCTACTTGGAGCCCAATGCACTTGCTGCAAAGTTGCTAACAAGCCTTTGCACTTGCAAAAGTATGTAGTGCAAAGGGGTTCAGTTACTGCAGCCCTCACGAGGGATACTGGCCTCAAACTCGGTGAGCGAACAGATCGGGCCTCGAGGGATGTAGAAAACTACCACCTGTGTTGTTGAACCCTTTGAAGTCCGCAGGAGCTCGGGATCAGCAGACCGGTCAGCAGTGTTGAGGTGCCTGCGAATGCGGGGAAGTGACTACTTCACTTCAAGGGAGATTCCGTCAAGTGTCTTTGATGCTCCACAGGCCTTGGAGGGTTTCTGTATGAAGCATGGACAAGGACAATGCAGCAGACAAGCAGGGGGAAGAAGTCGGGCCCTTACAAAGTCGGGCCCTTACAAAGTCCAGCGAATTCCAGAGTGTCCAGACGGTCAAAGTTGAAGTGGTATTGGAATTGAATCTTGTCCCACGGTAAATCTAGGGACCTACACCCTGGTAAACCCTTAAGTACCCTAGGGAAAGGGTTGGGACGATTCAGGGGACCCTCCCAAGGGAGGGTCTGGACAGGGGGGAGTTTACTTCCATGTCCTTGGCCAGTTTTGCGCCAGAGCAGGAGCCAACGGCTCCCAGGACTGGTTTGAACTGGACTATGCACAGGAACACCAAATGTGCCCCTCATGCAGACTTTCTGGCGCTGGCAAGCGCACCCACCCAGCCCTAATACACTAAATCCTGTCTGGGAGGTGGCCACACCTCCCTTTGACAGGATGCCTATTGTTCCACCTTCCTCTGCTCGAGCTTGGCTCAGCAGCAGGAGGGCAGAAATGTGTCTGTGGTTGGCAGCAGCCATTTTGTGCTGTCCGGGTCAAGAAGGCTGGTACCGGGAACACTGAGAGCGTAACGGAGGGCTCTTCCAGTGCTTGGAATCATACCCCCACACCGTTTACGGTGTGGGGGTATGATTCCAACATGTTTGATACCAAACATGATAGGATTCGTTGCAGGCAGTTTCGAGATGGTCATCGCATAATTACACGGTGCCCCTCTATATAGTATATGGCTGCTTCACTGACAACCCGGGAGAATGGACTCCGTAGGCTGCAGGGGTGTCCTGGCTGCAGGGGTGTCCTGTTCATGCAGGGGCACCCTCTCACTTAGAACCAATCACCCTGCCCTCAGGATTGTAAAGGCCTTCTATAGGGGTGACTTATAGGTTTTAAGTGCAGTGACCCAAGATATAGAAATCCTATATCTTTAGTATGGGGTGCAAGCACCAACCTACACAGGTTGCAATGGCAGGCCTGTAGTTCCAATTTGAATGGTCTCCCATGGGTGGCATAGCACATGCTTCAGTCCATGGTGGACCTCTGGGGTACCCATGCCCTGGGTACATGGGTACCATATACTAGGGACTCACAAGGGTACCCCAGTATCCAATCTGGGGTGTACCTAAGTACTGAGCTTACCAATTTAGGGAGAAAGCAGATAGACTGGAGTCCTGATTAGCAGGATCCCAGTCAGACTAGTCAAAAACAGCATCACATCTAGCAAAAAGTGGGGGTAACTATAAGAAGCAGATCCTACTTTCCTACGCTACCCCCCAAACGTAAAGAGATGAGACTAACCTTGCCCAGTTGAGTCTTCATTTTCTAAGTGGAAATATCTGGAGAGTCCATCTGCATTGGCATGGTTACCCCCAGGTCTATGTTCCATTGTATAGTCCATCCCCTGTAGGGTAATGGACCACCTCAAAAGTTTGGGGTTTTCACCCTTCACCTGTTTTAGCCATAGGAGGGGCATATGGTCTGTCTGAACAATGAAGTGAGTGCCAAACAAGTATGGCCTCAGCTTCTTCAGGGCCCAGACCACAGCAAAGGCCTCCCTCTCTATGGCTGGCCAATGTTTCTCTCTGGGGATCAACCTTCTGCTAATAAAAGCTACTGGTTGATCCTGGCCCTCTGCATAAAGTTGTGACAACGCAGCCCGTACCCCCAACTCAGATGCATCTGTTTGGACAATGAATTGCTTAGAGTAGTTAGGACTCTACAGAATGGGAGCAGTGCACATGGCCTGCTTGAGATCATCAGATGCCTTACGACAGCTAACTGTCCACTAAACATTCTTGGGCATTTTCTTGGATGTCAGATCATTCAAAGGGGTCACTATGGACCCATATCCTTTGACAAATCTTCTGTAGTACCTAGTCAGGCCCAAGAAAACTCTGACCTGGGTAGTGGGAGTAACCCAGTCCATGATGGTCTGGATTTTGCTCTGAAGTGGTTGAGCCTGGTCTCCACCCACAAGGTGGCCCAGGTACACAACTTTGCTCTGCCCTATCTGGCACTTAGTAGCCTTGATAGTGAGGCCTGCTTTCTTCAGGGCCTCCAAAACATTCTTCAGGTGGACCAGGTGATCCTCCCAGGTGGAGCTAAAGACAGCTATATCATCAAGATATGCTGCACTATAGGCTTACAGACCTGTGAGAATTTTATTCACCAGCCTTTGGAATGTGGCTGGTGTATTCTTCAAACCAAAGGGCATCACAATAAATTGATAATGCCCACTAGGGGTTGAGAATGCTGTTTTTGGTTTGGCATCCTCAGCTAGTCTGATTTGCCAATAGCCAGCAGTTAGGTCAAATGTGCTCAAGAACTTGGCTGAGGCCAAAGTGTCAATAAGCTCATCTGCCCTAGGAATTGGATGAACATCAGTCCTAGTGATTGCATTGAGTCCCCTGTAGTCAACACAAAACCTCGTCTCTCTCTCTTACCACCCTGGGTGTGAGGTTTTGGTACCAGGACCACTGGACTAGCCCAAGGGCTATCTGAGGGCTCAATCACTCTCAACTACAGCATCTTTTGGACCTCTGTCCTGATGCAATCTCTGACATGTTAAATCAAGGGGGAGGGAGAAAGAAGGAACTGTGATCCATTCAGCTTCCTTATTCGTAAATTAGATATCAAAATGAGAATGGATCACTTGACCTGAGTAACCAGGGTTTTATGAAATTCGTGCAGTGTACCGATAAAAAACCCTCATTCACGTACAAAAGTCGGAAAAGCGGTATATCTTGATTATCCGCCCTGGTCTTAAAACGTGACAGCATCATCATAGGGTTAGTTTTTGTATGCTTCCTCCATCCGGAGGAAAACCACTGGTTATTGCAGTAGTGATCAAAGAAAGGTGAAAGTGTTTTTAGTGAAGTGAATCTCAAAATGTTAAAAACTCGTAGACCCCGATTTGTAAAATTTAATCAATCTGGGTTCGAGATATATTAAAATCTGTGTCGTGCGTGGGAAGACTAGTTAGTGGTCTAACGCACTGTGAGTGTCCATAAAAAGGTCGACATGTTTCAGCCCCAGTGATTGCCCTTGTGGGTCAAGTGGGCTTTCTTCAGGACCTAAAAAAGGAAAAGTGGTGGAGACCTTATTTTGTATGGGTCTCTATGTATCAGGGTGTATTGACCCGATTCTCATGCGGTCAAGTAGTACCTGTTCAGAGTAAAGGAGGAAACAAAAAGAAAAAAGATGCGAGTATCATTTAGCGCATTTTCTCAAAAAATGGCGTGCTGTCTTTTCTCAAAAGAAATAATGATAAAGAAGAACATTAAAAATAACTAAAAAAATGGCAATTCTTTCTCTCCTGCGTGAAATTCTGGCAAACTTTTTAAGAAACATTTTTCTCTTTTGTCTCCCATACGGTGCTCAATATGGAAATATATTACCATATATTTGCCTTTAAACTCCTGAGGTATCATGTTAAGATTGACAAGAAGAAAATTGGGTTAGTCTAATAGTTCTGCACCTTATTCTTGGTGATAGTATTGACCCCGATGTCATATGTACAGTATACCTATAGTTGCGAGTGTTCCTCAGAGAAAGCGACTTGGTAGGCGGTCTGTTGTAATTACTGTTGATATACTAATGTGTGTTAAAGAAAGGTTAACTGAAGTTGTGGTAGAAACAATCTTATAGCAGTGTTTTTAATAGATGACCGCAGCTTATTCTCATCAGACCTTTCGATAAATATTAGTATATCATGCGCTAGCTGTTTATTAAATAAATGCTAATGACTAGATTTGAATTACGTATTATCAAACAGCTCTAAAACGGCTGACAAGACAAAATTGGATTTCCTAAAGGAACAAGAAAGGGATGTGGTAACATGTGTAAGTACTTATAATACAGCCTCAAACGATGTCAAAAAGATTGTTAACAAAATTGGCGGATCCTGACTTCAGGATCCCTGAATTGGCCAAAACCAAGATTCGCAAATAAAAGAACCAGGAACTTAAAAGATATACTGGTCCATACCAGACCACCACCACAAATACGAGAGGAAACAACCCCAAGGCTATGGGATAACCCCCCAGTGGTGGGCCATTACCCATGCGGTTCCTGTTCTGTCTGCAATTTGACAACCGCAACAAAAACCATCCAACTTCTGCCGAATTTTAAGTGGACGATCAAATACCACACGAACTGCAACACAACACATGTGATCTATATGATCACGTGTCCCTGTGCCTTATGTTACATAGGGATGACATGTCGGAAAGCCAAACAAAGAATATGCGAGCATAAGAGCAACGTCAAGTGCAAAAGAAGCACAACAAAAATGAGCAACCACTTTATAGAAGCAAAACACCCCCCCAGTGATTTAAAATGGGTAATTTTGGAAACCTTGGCAACAAAAAATCACAATGCAGAAAAAATACTCTTCGAAAAAGAACAGAGATGGGTGCACCGGCTTCAAGCGAACATCCAAGGGCTCAATGATAATATTCCGTGGCTGAGCATAGGACATTAAAATATAATCTGTACTTTAGAAAACCACCCTATAAAACTCTTGGGTTGGACAAGTATACGAGAATTGCCTAAGTTGTATACCTTACTGAAGTGATAGAGCTACACTAAGTCTGTTCTTTCCATTTTTTCCTTTCAAAACCGGCTCTTTTCTAATATATCAGAAGCCGAAATCTCCCCCCTCTCCTATTTTAAACCAGAGCCGAATAAATACATTAAGGTAGAGTCAACACAAGGCATTTTTACACTGGGCAGCAGGTATTTATTGCAATAAGAAAAACCTTCCAATTAGAATTTATTCTTTACTATCTATTTTTATTTATAAAAACACTTCTGAACCAACTTGCTAGACCGCTATAACCATTTATTGACATTCCCTCATTAACAATGGAATTAGTCTTCCCTTTATTTCTATCCCCGGCTGTATAAAACATCATAAGCCAGAAGCCAAACACATCCAGGCAACCAGAGGAAGTGTCAGCACAAGTCGACATTCCCTCTTTAACAATGGAATTAGTCTTTCCTTTATTTCTATCCCCGGCTGTATAAAACATCACAAGCCGGAAGCCAAACACATCCAGGCAACCAGAGGAAGTGTCAGCACAAGTCGTACTACACTGCACAGCAGGTATTGAGAAGGAGCCACGAGGACGGAAAGCTGTAAAACCGTAACGTATTTTACTCAACAGAATCGAAATTGCTTTATACTGTTGTCCCTAGCAGGTAACAAGCTCCCTGGTTGCCCGTTGAAATCCACAATTTAAGACTCAAGGTATGAAACCATGCCGTTTTAGAGCTGTTTGATAATACGTAATTCAAATCTAGTCATTAGCATTTATTTAATAAACCGCTAGCGCATGATATACTAATATTTATCGAAAGGTCTGATGAGAATAAGCTGCGGTCATCTATTAAAAACACTGCTATAAGATTGTTTCTACCACAACTTCAGTTAACCTTTCTTTAACACACATTAGTATATCAACAGTAATTACAACAGACCGCCTACCAAGTCGCTTTCTCTGAGGAACACTCGCAACTATAGGTATACTGCACATATGACATCGGGGTCCATACTATCACCAAGAATAAGGTGCAGAACTATTAGACGTCAAGTGCAAAAGAAGCACAACAAAAATGAGCAACCACTTTATAGAAGCAAAACACACCCCCAGTGATTTAAAATGGGTAATTTTGGAAACCTTGGCAACAAAAAATCACAATGCAGAAAAAATACTCTTCGAAAAAGAACAGAGATGGGTGCACCGGCTTCAAACGAACATCCAAGGGCTCAATGATAATATTCCGTGGCTGAGCATAGGACATTAAAATATAATCTGTACTTTAGAAAACCACCCTATAAAACTCTTGGGTTGGACAAGTATACGAGAATTGCCTAAGTTGTATACCTTACTGAAGTGATAGAGCTACACTAAGACCCAATTTTCTTCTTGTAAATCTTAACATGATACCTCAGGAGTTTAAAGACAAATATATGGTAATATATTTCCATATCGAGCACCGTATGGGAGACAAAAGAGAAAAAATGTTTCTTAAAAAGTTTGCCAGAATTTCACGCAGGAGAGAAAGAATTGCCATTTTTTAGTTATTTTTAATGTTCTTCTTTATCATTATTTCTTCTGAGAAAAGACAGCACGCCATTTTTTGAGAAAATGCGCTAAATGATACTCGCATCTTTTTTCTTTTTGTTTCCTCCTTTACTCTGAACAGGTACTACTTGACCGCATGAGAATCGGGTCAATACACCCTGATACATAGAGACCCATACAAAATAAGGTCTCCACCACTTTTCCTTTTTTAGGTCCTGAAGAAAGCCCACTTGACCCACAAGGGCAATCACTGGGGCTGAAACATGTCGACCTTTTTATGGACACTCACAGTGCGTTAGACCACTAACTAGTCTTCCCACGCACGACACAGATTTTAATATATCTCGAACCCAGATTGATTAAATTTTACAAATCGGGGTCTACGAGTTTTTAACATTTTGAGATTCACTTCACTAAAAACACTTTCACCTTTCTTTGATCACTACTGCAATAACCAGTGGTTTTCCTCCGGATGGAGGAAGCATACAAAAACTAACCCTATGATGATGCTGTCACGTTTTTAAGAGCAGGGCGGATAATCAAGATATACCGCTTTTCCGACTTTTGTACGTGAATGAGGGTTTTTTATCGGTACACTGCACGAATTTCATAAAACCCTGGTTACTCAGGTCAAGTGATCCATTCTCATTTTGATATCTAAAAAAGCAATCTCTGACATGCCTGTAGATTTTATTCTTGACAGGTAGACTCTCACCTGTGTTCACTTCATGGGTACACCAGGTGGTTTGACTGGGTGTCAGAGAGAACATATGCCTGTATTGATTGAGGACCTTCCTGCAATCAATCTGCTGTTGGTCAGTGAGGCTGCCTGCCAAGGCTACACTATCAACTGACCCATCATCAGGGTTTTGTGAGAGGAGATCAGGGAGAGGGTCACTCTCTTCCTCTTGTCCCTCATCAGGTGCCATGAGCAAGCCCATGTCAGCCCTGTCCACAAAAGGTTTTAGCCTGTTCACATGGAGCACCCTATGGGGGCTCCTGGTAGTGCCAATGTCCACCAGGTAGGTGACCTCACCCTGTTGCTCAATGATAGTGTGGGGTCCACTCAATTTATCTTGGAGGGCTGCTAGAGCCACAGGCTCCAACACCCACACCTTCTGACCTGGCTGGGAAACAGTCAGGACAGCCTTTTAGTCATGCCAAGCTTTTTGCACTTCTTGGCTGGCCTCCAGGTTTTTACTTGCCTTCTTCATGTACTCAGCCATCCTGGAGCGGAGACCAAGTACATAGTCCACTATGTCTTGTTTGGGAGGTTTGAGAGGTAACTCCCATCCCTCCTTCACCAAACACAAGGACCCCTAACTGGATGCCCAAACAGAAGTTCAAAAGGGCTGTAGCCAATCCCCTTCTGAGGGACCTCTCTGTAGGCAAAGAGAAGGCAGGGCAGAAGGACATTCCATTTTCGCCTAAGCTTTTCTGGGAGGCCCATGATCAGGGGCGGTGCGTCCATTGGGGCGTTGGGGCGTTGCCCCCCGCCCGCAGCTCCCTCGGCGTCTCTGAACTTAAGTAAACTGACTCAGTTTACTTAAGTTCAGAGACGCCGAGGGAGAACTGACAATCATGTCAGTCAGTATGACGTCGGACCGCCCACCCCCTTCAGAGTCTGAAGGGGGTGGGAAGTCCTGCGTCATGTTGACTGACATGCATTGTCAGACCAGGGGCAGCAGGCAGCAGCACAAGTGCGCATGAGTGGGGAAGGTCGGCGAATTTTTCCGCCGTGCCCAGTCATTATGTTTGCACTGGCTTGCGCATGCCCATTAGGAGAGTGAGGGTTGAGCAAAGGCTCAAACCTCGGTCTCCTAATGGGCAGGCGGGCGAAGAGTAACCGTGCCCTAAGCCAATCCTGGCACTGCTGGAGCAGCGCCAGTATTGGCTGAGGGGTTGCCAGTGCCATTCCTGTTTGAAGAGGCGCCAACGTGGACCCGGCCGAGAAGCGGCGCGGACCCCGGACCGGTCAGGTAAGTTTTCGTTATTTATTTTAAATTCCCCGGCCCCCACCCCCGCGCGAAACCACTAGTATTTACATCAGGTGCTGAAGCTGGAAAGATTGGGGGATAAACGGATATGGAGAGACTGGCGCTGCAATTGAGTCTTCAACATGTTGCCGCATTGTTCAGTTCCCCCTTAGCCCACGCGCACACATTGTACAGAACCAGCTGGAGTGCTGTCTGAGGCCGGGACGGGCGGAGCGGATGCGCCTTTGAAAGAGTGCTGTTACTTAATATATTTGTTTGCCTGACAATCTGCTGCTTCATTATTGATCGGCTAATAAAGCCCGCCTCAGCCGCACAAACTCTCTGCAACATATTGTCAAACAAACCGGTTCTTGAGAAGGCAAAATAATGACGTTCATGTGGGGAATTGAGTAGATATTCTTAGTTAAGTGGTACACTATTTCTCAGGCCTGATTTACGACCATGTGGAAACCGGACCATTACGTTTTTTTCTATATAAATGTATGTTTGAGGACTGAAGCAGCGCACGGTCTCATGTTCTGTGAAGAAACAATCTGCGTCATATTTAGCACTGTAACATTTTGTTAGCAATGGTTTGGCAGACAGACACCTTGCACATCATCCTTCTCAACACTCCTTCCCTGTCTTTTCAATCCTCCTCCTTTTCTAGCCATCTCTTACTCTTTCACTATGCACTCTCATTCAGACATCTCCCAATGGTCACTATCCCATACCTTTCCATGTCTGACTCTCTTTTACCTTAGCCTCAACCATCTATCCCATGTTTAGGTCTAGCATGATGTCACAGCTGTCTCCAACACCTAGTGTGGCAGTTCTTTAACATTAGTCCACTCTTTTTTCAAAATTTTCTCGGTGGGGGAACCCCCCCGAACCCCCCTTAGGTTGTTCGGGCTCGCTCGCAACGCTTGCTCGCTGCGGTGCAGTATGACAATCATTTTACGCCTCACCACTTTCAAATGTCACCAGCCGCCCCTGCCCATGATCATGCCCTTCAGGGTTTTGTTGAACTTTTCAACTAACCCATTGCATTGAGGATGATAGGGTGTGGTGAATCTGTAATTCACACCACACTCTTTCACATTGCAGTAATATAACTGGACATGTTGTTTGTACCTCTGTCAGTTAAAACCTCCTTAGGGAATCCCACCCTGGAAAAAATTCCCAAGAGGGCCCTTGTCACCACAGGAGCTGTTGTGGTCCTAAGGGGAATTGCTCTTGGGTACCCAGTGGCATGGTCCACCACCACTAGTATTCAACTGTGCCCAGATGCTGTAGGAGGGTTCATGGGACTAATGATATCAATCCCAACCCTCTCAAAGGGAACCTCCACCACTGAAAGTGGTATCAGGTGGGCCTTTGTGGTGTCATCTGCCTTACTACCGGCTTGGCAAGTGGCACGGGAGCGACAAAACTCCTTTGTGTCCTCAGACAAGTGAGGCCAGTGGAAGTGAGGGACAAGCCTGTCCCAAGTTTTACCTTGGCCTAAGTGTCCTGCCGGGGGAATGTCATTTGCTAGGGTGAGTAGAATGCCCCTAAACTTCAGAGGTATAGCCAACCTCCTGGTGGCACAGGTTTGGGATCTCTACCCTCTGAGTAAAGGATTCCCTCATCCCAGTAGATCCTGTGGGACCCACTGACATTCCCAGCAGCCTCAGCAGTAGCTTGCTGTCTGAGGGGTTCAAGAGAGGGACAGGTTTGCTGCTCCAAACTCAAGTCCGCCCTGGAAGGGCCCCTTACCCCCAAGAACTCAACCTGATCAGGCTCAAGTTCATCTGGGGCAGTTCCTACACAGGGACTAAGATCATCTCCCTCAAGAGACTGATCCTCACTTTGAGTCTGGGGGAAGACACAGCCTGACCCCTCCTGCTCCTTCTCTTGGAAGGCCCTGGTCCATTGTTCCAGGATCCAGGGCCAGTTCAGTGGATGTCAGTTTGGCTTGTGACCTGGTCACAGCAAACACATCTGCAGAGATGCCCAACATTGCTGCATGAGTCCTAAATTCAACTTCAGCCCAGGCGGAAGTCTCCAAATCATTGCCCAACAAACAGTCTACTGGTAAGTCTGAACTTACCACAACCTTTTTAGGGCCAGCCTACCCAGCTGAAATTAACAACTGCCAAGGAATGGTCAGTCCTGACATTGTTTGCATTGGTCACTTGGTTCATTTCTCCAAGTTTGATTTGTCCAGGAGACACAAGTTTCTCTGTCACCATTGTGACACTGGCCCCTGTGTCCCTGTAGGCCATTGCCTCTGTTCCACTGATCAAAGGCTGTAGTCTGTACTTGCCCAGGTTACTGGTACTGACAAGAAAGGTGGTAATATCTATGCCACCATCACAGATTAGCACAGCCTGAGCTGGAGTTCTGACTAAGCCAGAACCCATCTCAGATCCCAAGGTTAACCCCACTATTCCTTTGTTCCCTGTACCACCACTTGTGCTAGGGGGAGCAGTTGCCTTAGGGGCAGTGGTGGTAGTAGTAGTCTCCTTGGCTTTTGGACAATCAGCATCCTTTGTCCAATGGGTTTTCACCTTACAAAAGTAACACCAAGGTTTATTTTTGACTTTACCCTTGTTGGGTTGTGACTCCCCCCCCAGATGCAGGTTTTCGGGGCCCTGATAAAGACTCCTTTTTGTTTTTACCCTTGTCCCCACCCTTAACTTGAATCTTAGAAGAATCTTGCTTCTTCTGGTCACCACTATTGTTCTGGTTTTTTTGCTTTACCCTGGTCCTGACCCATTTATCTGCCTTCTTTCCCAATTCTTGGGGATAAGTCAGATCTGAACGGTACTGATGCAATAGCTGATTTTGGCAATTATTAAGGATCTGCTCCCTCATAATCAAATTGTACAATCCATCAAAATCATGCACTGTGTTGCCAAGCAACCAACCTCCCAGAGCCTTAATAGCACTATCCAGCACTATCCGGTGGAGAGGTGTGGTGCAGCGGCCAGGGCAGCTGACTTCAGAGCACAGGGCTCACGGTTCAATCCCCGGCTCCGGCGGCAGCTCAGCTCAGCACCATGTGACTCTGGGCAATAGCTCACTTAATTTCCACGATGGCCCCCAGCGCCTTGAGACCCGTAAGGGTGAGTAGTTCGCGCTTTACAAATACGGATTTACATTTACATTTACATCCACAAAGTCTACCCAGTCCTGAGTCTGTGCCTTCTGGGTGTCTCTGAACTAAATCCTGTATTGTTTAGTGGGTAAGCCAAACCCATCAAAGAGAGCACTCTTCCTAACTGAGTAATTGTCAGCATCCTTTCTCTAACACTGAGGAGCCTATCTCTACATTTGGCAGCAAAGGAGAGTCACAAAATAGCTGCCCTCTGCTCTTGGGGGACCTTCTGCACTTTACAGGCCATCTCTAAAGCAGTTATCCATTTGTGACTGTCATCCCCAACATGGTAGAGAGGGACAATCTTGCTCAGATTCCTACGGTCAAAGGAATGTTCCTTAATTCTAGGGACACTGTTGCTGCCACCATGGGACTCTAGTCCCAATTTCTTCCTAGCCTTCTGGACTTCTAGGGACTCTCTGTCAAGGGTCAACTGTTCTTTCCTGAGCCTAAGCGTAGGTTTCTCAAGTTCAAGCAGTTGGTACTCCCTATCAAAAGAGTTCCCTCCTTTACCTGAAATGGAGGTCCCTACTGATTGTCTAGAAGTATTGGATTCTGCAGAGGAGGATCTATACCTCCTAGGTCTACTCTGCACCTTCCCAGGAGGTTCAAAGGGGGCATCCTCTTGGCCCTCTGTGTTATCCTCTGGGAGGCCTGAATCGTCCAGGTGGAAGTCAACAGGCTCCACCTGGTCAGGGTTAGATTCTAGTTCAAGGAGGGGTTCCCCTCCTGCCCTATCTTCATTCCCTGGCCCACCCACTCTATCCTGTTCATCTGACCCAGAGGCTTTCCTCAGGTCATCCAACAGTAACACCTCTACAAGGCGTTGAGTGTTGGCACTTCTCCCTGTCTTCAGCTTTCTAGATGAACACAGTGCTTTCAGTTCTTGGAACGAAAGTTCACTGTTTCTAGCAGGCAGAGAGCCACTGGCTTCTCATTTATTAGACATACTAAGTGAGGTGTGGTGTTGCACCTACCTAACCTAGTGGGAACTAAACTCTCTGAGGTTGGAGAAAGGGTGTGCTAGACCCTTGACTCACCCAACCCTAAGTTCAGTAGAACTTACTTATTCTAAGCTTGTATTTATATGTCCCTAGTACTAGTGATGGTTTTTCAGTTAATCAATACAAAGATGTATCTGGTAAAGCAATGCAGGCTTGAATCCCAACCGCTGCACACCAATGTGAGAAGATGGCCTGGTATATGATGTCCACTAATGTAAGTGTGCACCTTGCACCACTTCAGTAACTCCAAAACTACTGAACAGATAAACACCAAAAAGCACTCTTTCTAGACCATGATCTACCTTTCTTTCAAATTTGGTGTTGTTCTGTTCAGTGGTTCAGGACATTGCATGGAGAAAATGCATTTTGGGATCCCCCCCCCTTTTTCTTGGTCCCCACTTGACGGATCACCTCAAAACTTTCCATGTAGCCGCAGAAGTGACTGGCAAAGTCGTTTTGAGAATTTCGTGAATAGTGACTCAAGTTACTAGCAAAAAAAAAATGCTCTTCCTATGGAAAGTAGGTCCTAACTATAACTACCTAATGCCACCTGCCAGTAGGTAACATATACATAAATATATATATATATTTATATTCACTGGAAAAAAAACTAAAGTTACAGGAATGGTATAGTTAGGAATTAGCATTTAAAAAACCTTAGAAATTCACTGAAAAAAACAAAGATTACAGGGACAATATAGTTAGGGTCAGATTTCACTCGTGCAAAACCAGTGAAATTCAGCAGTTATAGTTAGCTGAGCTAACTACAACTCGTTACCCTGCAATGTACTGCCTATGACCACACATATAACATCACTTATGACATCACTGATGACATCTCAAATAACATCACTGATGATCATCCCCCGGGCCAGGCCTTCATTATTTTCTTTTAACTGGGAGGGGGGCCGCGAGGCCCCCCCTCCCCAGGCCGATTTCGGCCCCAGGGACTCGATCCCTCAGGGCCAGGTCTTCATTTTTTTCTTTTTTTAATGGGGAGGTGGGCCAGCACAGCCCCCATCCCTGGGCCAACTTCAGCCCCAGGGACCCCATCCCCGGGGCATGGCCACCTTGTTGGAGACCGCAGGGGGAGACTCAAGGCCCCCACGGTCCCTGCCGGCACCCCGCCTCCTGCGCGAGCCGGCATTGCTATTGGACAGAGGGAGCTGCAAACATGCAGCTCCCTCTGTCCAAAAGCAATTCTGCTCCGTTTCGTGGAAGCAAGAGCATTTTTACTGCTCTCACTTCCATGAACTGGAGCAGAGTTTGCTATGGCTTGGCAGGAGCAGTTCTCCCGCCAAGCCATAGCAAACTGCAATGTCCTGGGGGTGGGCACCCCAGTACATTGCTGCTGCCGGCCCTGTGGGGTGGCGGTCCCCAGGGCCATCAACGGCTCCATGAGGGGGGCCGCACGGTCCCCCCCAACAAACATTAAGCCCTGGGGGGGTCCCCCGAGCTGCGTGAGGGGGCTCCAGTCCGTCATGCATTATTTTTAAATATAGCCCCTGGAAGGTGGCAGTACCCGGGGCTGTGGGGGCCATGTCCCCCCCCCTCAACATTTCAGTCAATTAGCCCTGGGGAGGTGGCGGTCCGCGGGGATGCATGGGAGGGCTGGAGCCCCCCCATGCATTAATATTGAATATAGCCCCAGGGTGGTGGCATTCCCCGGGGCCGCGGGGGGCGTGTGGCCCCCCTGCATTTATGTGAATTAGCCCCAGTGAGGTGGCGGTACCCGGGGCTGCAGGGGGCCCGCGCAGGGCATTATTTTTATTTGCCCCCGGGGGCCTAATTAAACAAAGCACAGGAACCCGCGCTTCATCTTTTTAAGCATTTTTGACGGGATTCGCAGATTGCTTTTTTGGCCCTGGGGAACCCTGTGGAACCCGCTGAAGAGGCCTAGGGGGTCAGTGTGCTCTAGCCTGCCCCCTTTTCTTTTTTTAACGTTTTTTCATGTGACTCAGTTCAGCCGAGTCACAAGATGGCTGCCAACACTTCCTCGTTTGAAGTGTTGCCAGCCAATCAGATCTCAGGCACGAGATCGGGAGGGGTCACGGATCCACCACGGCCACAGTTGTATATCTAAGAAATCTTTAAATTTCTCAGAAACTACAGAACGGATTTACAAAAAGGTTGCTTTCTGGACCATTCGCTACCTTTTTGCCAAATTTGGTGTAATTCCATTCAGCAGTTCGGGCTGTAGCCGTGTCTTAAGTTTCCTATGGAAATTAACATCGAGAAAAAAGCATTTTGGGAACCCCCCCTTTTTCTTGGCCCCTGCCTGAAGGATCACCCCGAAACTTTCAAGACAGTATTTTTAATTGACTGGTGCATTAGTTTTGAAAATTTTGCGAGGATTCGTCAAACTACGTCAGAGTTATTGGCAAATGAAAAAACGATCTTCCTATGGAAACTACATCCTAACTATAACTACCTACTGGCCATTGCCAGTAGGTTATATATATATATATATATATATATATATATATATATATATGCAAAAACAGAAGCAGAGAACTCTGGGTAGTTCTCAAGTTTAGGTGGAAAGCAGCTCTAGTAAGAGCACTCTCAACACCAGCGACACTCTAAATTTGCTCACCTCAAATGTCTGCTTTTCTATCAAAGTTTTTAAGCATAGGATTAGCGCAGTGCTATCCACGCCGAGATAGAAAGGGACAAAGTCTTTTGCCATTTTTACAGCAAAGTCTTTAAGCATAGGATTAGCACAGTGCTATCCCTGCCGAGCTGTAAAATGGCTAAAGCCTTTTACCACTCCAGGCACAGTATTACAGCTTTGGATTGGTAAAATACCATCCAAGCCAACCTGAAATGAATAAAAGCAACCCCTGACACGTGTTTCGCTCTCGTTAGAGCTCTTCAGAGAGGTATAAATATATATATATACAGGCCAATACATTGATTTCTTCTTACAAGACATAGTAAAAGACTTGAGAAGCTATGTAAAAGATACCAGCGACTTTCTTGTTAAGATCAGTAAACTATTATGGACAGATGATATGTTATTAATTACTTGTGACATAGAGTCGCTTTATACTAGTATTGATCATAAGATAGGCTTAAATGCAATTAAATACTTTTTGGATAAAAGGTCATGTGAACTCTACGAACATAACAAAGTGATTTTGGATCTCATTGATTGGTGCCTCAATCATAATTTTTTCCTTTTTGGGAAGGATTTATATAGACAACTTAGAGGTGTTGCGATGGGGGCCTGCTTCTCCCCAAGCTATGCGTGTTTACACGTAGGCTGGTGGGAGGAGCAGGTCCTCAAACAAGAACAAAGAGAACAGGAACAAAGAGACAGGTTTGACGATAATGTTTGTTGTTATCTGAGATATATAGACGACATCTTTATTTTATGGAAGGGAGAAGAGAAAGAAGCGGTAGATTTTATCAAAACTATGAATTTAAACTCTATGAATCTTACGTTCACATCACACATGAGTAAAGATTGTATTGAATTTTTAGATGTTAAAATCTATGTTAAAGACAACAAATTGGAAACAACTTTGTTTAGGAAACCGACCGCTGGAAACGTTACTCTTCATGCAAGCAGTGCCCACCCAAAGCATTTAATAGCAAGCATTCCTTATGGCGAAATCTTGAGACTAAAAATAATCTGTAGTGTAGAGAGCGATTTTGAAATCTGCCTTAAGGAAGCTATGATAAGAATGAGAGCACGTGGATATTCAGAAACCACACTAAATGAGGCTATGAAAAAAGCCAATGCACGCCCCAGATTAAGTCTATTTAAGAACAATTCCATGACAGAGCCTGCTGTTTTAGTGGATACTTCCACTCCTTTTGAGGTAGTAAACAAGGATGGTCCTAGATTAATTACTACTTACAGCAGAGATGAAAGAAAAATTAGGTCAATTGTTAAAAAGAATTGGCCTATCGTGCTTACTGATCCAGTACTCAATAGTAGATTGCCTGTTACTCCATCTATCACTTTTAGAAGAGCAAGGAACATGGGTGCCATTTTAGATACAAGCAGCCCTGAGAATAAACAGACAAGTAGTTGGTTAAAACCTGCTCCAGGGTTTAGAAAATGTTCGAGCTGCAGAGCATGCAAGTTTGGTATTAATACGACTTGCTATCATACTCCTTTCAGTGACAATGACATAGCTATTAAAGGGAGTTTTAATTGCAAGACCGAATTTGCAGTTTATGTATTAACGTGCACTTGTGGTCTTCACTACATTGGTAGTACAAAGCTTCAAGTGCATGTAAGAATTTTACAACATCTGCGAGCAATTGTGCATAGTGATCCTACATATCCTGTAGCTCGTCATTTTAAAAGAGTTCATAATAATGATGTGACTTGCCTTACATATTATGTAATAGGAACAGTGGCCAAATCAAGACGGGGTGGCAATAGGGAACGCAAACTAAGACAAATGGAAACCAAAATGATCCTCGAATTCGATAGTAAATGGCCTAACGGCTTGAATAATACAGAGGACATGCATAATTTTTTATAATTTTTATAAATATTTGTCAATAACATTCATTATGCAGTTTCCTTACAAAGTCCCACTGATATCTAAATGTTGCATTAGGCTTCTACAGTACAATAGATGCACATTTTTAACATTATAGCTAATAAAGTTGGTTATAAAATAATCATTGATACCTCGAAAACCGCTTTTGCACAATTTTAATATTTTCACAATTTTTGTAATATGATGGATTTTGTCGTTAGTATTTATATGATTTTAACAATATTTATCGGATTATGATTTTATATTGTTATTAATATATATACATGTAAAATAATATTTTTTTAAATCTTTCTATTGCATTTTAATCAGATTATTGTATTTTTGCACAATTTGTACTGAGTTGCACGATTAGCCTTTGCTGCTATGCACTTTTTGCACTTTAATGGGTCCTTTCTGTAAATGTACTATACTAAAAAAAATTTTTTTTTTTAAAAAGCAAGTATTCAATTGTCTCACAAATTATTCAGGATTCATCCTGTAATATTGCAGTATCAATTTTAATGTGCAGTCCAGTTTTTCTCTTTTAGAAATGGTGTATTTATACAGATATAATAATTTTTTCATCATTTTTTTAAACTGGTTCATTTATTTATATGGAGCATATGTATTTATACAGAAATATTCATATTAAGTCATTAATATTCGTCAATACGATTGTTTATATTGTTATAATGCACTAATAATATTGATACGTTATGGTTTATATGCAATTGATGAGATAATTACACTGCATATTGTATAGTCTTTTTTCCATGCACATGATCATGTGACATGGAACACAGAGAGGCGGGGATTCACTGGGAAGTTGCATTTAAAAAAGAAGGTTCAGGCTAATGTTCCGTATGTGATCAAGGGCTTCCGAGCCCGAAACGCGTCATTTCATGAGAAACATGGTTAAATAAACTATTTGCCTGAAGATTTCGAGTTGGTCCGTCTCTCCTTCTTCGCCGCCTGGAGGTTGCGGGAGTTTTATATTTTACTTGGATATATATATATATATATAATTCAAAAAGAGTTGCCTCTAGGTGGGATGCACTCCCAGGTGGAGATTACGCCAATACAAGGGCACACGCCATGAACAAAGTCCTTTTCTGGTTTCCTGCCAGACGCGTTTTGGGCCAACGCCCTCTTCAGTGGCAGACCATGTGACGTGACGGCGTGCGGCAACCACCAGTAAATCCCCATAATAATTATGCTCAGGTGAACCACCTGAAGCAATACTTCCTGGGACTGGTGGTTCAGTAAAACCCAAGTGGGTCGCCGCCGACACTCGCATTCAAAAATGTCTTTAAAAGGATTGCCGATGTTCGCGCCGGCACCCCTGCATATAACAGGCACCTCCTGTTCCACAGTTAGCTGCCCCAATAAAGCAGCTGTGGACCCGCAAGTGTTTCGCGGTGGTGCAATCCCGCAACCAGGCAGGCCGCTATACAAAATTCAAAAAGAGGTGCCTCTAGGTGGGTTTTCTGCCAGACGCGTTTCGGGCCAACCACCACGTCAGTGGCAGACCATGTGACCATGTGACTTGACGGCGTGCGGCAACCACCAGTAAATCCCAGTAATAATTATGCTCAGGTGAACCACCTGAAGCAATACTTCCTGGGACTGGTGGTTCAGTAAAACCCAAGTGGGTCGCCGCCGACACTCACATTCAAAAATGTCTTTAAAAGGATTGCCGATGTTCGCGCCGGCACCCCTGCATATAACAGGCACCTCCTGTTCCACAGTTAGCTGCCCCAATAAAGCAGCCGCGGACCCGCAAGTGTTTCACGGTGGTGCAATCCTGCGACCAGGCAGGCCGCTATACAAAATTCAAAAAGAGTTGCCTCTAGGTGGGATGCACTCCCAGGTGGAGATTACGCCAATACAGGGGCACACGCCATGAACAAAGTCCTTTTCTGGTTTCCTGCCAGACGCGTTTCGGGCCAACGCCCTCTTCAGTGGCAGACCATGTGACGTGACAGCGTGCAGCAACCACCAGTAAATCCCTGTAATAATTATGCTCAGGTGAACCACCTGAAGCAATACTTCCTGGGACTGGTGGTTCAGTAAAACCCAAGTGGGTCACCGCCGACACTCACATTCAAAAATGTCTTTAAAAGGATTGCCGATGTTCGCGCCGGCACCCCTGCATATAACAGGGTAGTAATTCATGAGTGATGTAATATGTGACGTCATCAGCAGTGCATTGCGGGGGCGCAAGTTATAGTTAGCTGAACTAACTATAACGGGGGAATTTCTATGGTTTTGTACGAGTGAAATGTCCAACTAACTATAACTGTCCCTAAACCCTATGGTTTTTTCAGTGAATTTCAAAGGTTTTTTAAATGCTAATTTCTAACTATAACGTGTCTGAAACCTATGGTTTTTTCAGTGAATTTCAAAGGTTTTTTAAATGCTAATTTCTAACTATAACGTGCCTGAAACCTATGATTTTTTAAGTGAATTTCAAAGGTTTTTTAAATGCTAGTTTCTAACTATGCCTACAGAGGTAGGACATGTGAAGAAAGAAGAAAAACGCACAGAAAGAAGCAAAAGATGTGCAGAAAGAACCAACAGAGGAGCAGAAAGAGGCCTTGTTGCAAAATCATCCTGTGCCCACAACTTTTTCAGACGGGTACTGGTGGTAACTGACTCTGACTAACCAGAGCCAGTGCTATGCTAAAAGACACTTAGAATACAGTGAAAACACCTACATACACTAGGGAACACTATGCGTTGGGGTACCCCTGTGATTAGCATGACCTCCTCTGCAAGTCCCTAGTACATAAAAGGGCAGGGGGATTAAAACTACCTCTTAAAACGCGCTACAGGGCGCGTTTGCACAGTGGTGAAGGGAGGGGGCCTGAGGTGACATGTGTGCAAACGCGCCCGTGGCGCGTTTTAAGCTGCGGGATTAAGTCCCCTTGAATCCTGAGGGTCCCTGGGGCCCAACTAGCACCCCAGGTACCTACAGTTAGGACCACAGAGCTGAGTTGCAGAGAGGCGTTCCGAGGCCACGCACCTTTTTTCACCTCTCTGCAACGCAACTCTGTTGTGCTTACTGAAGGTACCTGGTGGGCTAGTTGGCCCCCAGGGTCCCTCAGGATTCAAAGGGAATTAATTCCCCAACATAAAATGCACCACAGCGCGGGTTTGCGCACATGTCACCTGAGGCCCCGCCCCTCCCTTCACCACTGTGCAAACGCGCCCCGTGGAGCGTTTTAAGTTGGGGGATTAGGTCACCTTGAATCCTGAGGGTCCCTGGGGCCCAACTAGCCCACCAGATACTTCCAGTAAGCACCACAGGCCTGCGTTGCAACGCCTGTAACAAATTGTGCAGTTGTGTTTAGGTAGTGAAGAGGGTCGTGCTGGGGGTAGTGTTTTAGGGTTTAGGGTAGTGCAGTGGTGTTTGTGTAGTGTAGGGGGTCATGCTGGGGGTAGATTTAGGGTTTAGGGTAGTGCAGTGGTGTTTGGGTAGTGTAGGGAGTCGTGCTGGGGGAGTGTTTTTGGGTTTAGGGTAGTGCAGTGGTGTTTGGGTAGTGTAGGGGGTCGTGCTGGGGGTAGTGTTTTAGGGTTTAGGGTAGTGCAGTGGTGTTTGGGTAGTGTAGGGGGTCGTGATGGGGTAGTGATTTAGGGCAGTGGTGTTTGGGTAGTGTAGGGGGTACTGCTGGGGGTAGTGTTTTAGGGTTTAGGGTAGTGCAATGGTGTTTGGGTAGTGTAGGGGGTACTGCTGGGGGTAGTGTTTTAGGGTTTAGGGTAGTGCAGTGGTGTTTGGGTAGTGTAGATGTTCGTGCTGGGGTTAGTTTTTTAGGGTTTAGGGTAGTGCAGTGGTGTTTGGGTAGTGTAGGGGGTAGTGTTTTAGGGTTTAGGGTAGTGCAGTGGTGTTTGTGTAGTGTAGGAGGTCGTGTTTTAGGATTTAGGGTAGTGCAGTGGTCTTTGGGTAGTGTAGGGAGTCGTGCGGGGGTAGTGTTTTAGGGTTTATGGTAGTGCAGTGGTCTTTGGGTAGTGTAGGGGTCGTGTGGGGGTAGTGTTTTAGGGATTAGGGTAGTGCATTGGTGTTTGGGTAGTGTAGGGGGTCATGCGGGGTAGTGTTTTAGGGTTTAGGGCAGTGCAGTGGTGTTTGGGTAGTGTAGGGGTCGTGCTGGGGGAGTGTTTTAGGGTTTAGGGCAGTGCAGTGGTGTTCGGGTAGTGTAGGGGGTCGTGCTGGGGGAGTGTTTTAGGGTTTAGGGCAGTGCAGTGGTGTTCGGGTAGTGTAGGGGTCATGCTGGGGGAGTTTTTGAGGGTTTAGGGCAGTGCAGTTGTGTTCGGGTAGTGTAGGGGGTCGTGCTGGGGGAGTATTTTAGGGTTTAGGGTAGTGCAGTGGTGTTCGGGTAGTGTAGGAAGTCGTGCTGGGGGTAGTGTTCTAGGGTTTAGGGCAGTGCAGTGGTGTTCGGGCAGTGTAGGGGGTCGTGCTGGGGGTGGTGTTTTAGGGTTTAGGGCAGTGCAGTGGTGTTCGGGCAGTGTAGGGGGTCGTGCTGGGGGTGGTGTTTCAGGGTTTAGGGCAGTGCAGTGGTGTTCGGGCAGTGTAGGGGGTCGTGCAGGGGGTGGTGTTTCAGGGTTTAGGGCAGTGCTGTGGTGTTCGGGCAGTGTAGGGGGTCGTGCAGGGGTGGTGTTTCAGGGTTTAGGGCAGTGGTGTTCGGGCAGTGTAGGGGGTCATGCTGGAGGTGGTGTTTCAGGGTTTGGGGCAGTGCAGTGGTGTTCGAGCAGTAAAGGGGGTCGTGCTGGGGGTGGTGTTTCAGGGTTTAGGGCAGTGCAGTGGTGTTCGGGCAGTGTAGGGGGCGGTGCAGGGGTGGTGTTTCAGGGTTTAGGGCAGTGCAGTGGTGTTCGGGCAGTGTAGGGGGTGATGCAGGGGTTGGTGTTTCAGGGTTTAGGGCAGTGCAGTGGTGTTCGGGCAGTGTAGGGGGTCGTGCAGGGGTGGTGGTTCAGGGTTTAGGGCAGTGCAGTGGTGTTCGGGCAGTGTAGGGGTCCTGCTGGGGCTGGTGTTTCAGGGTTTAGGGCAGTACAGTGGTGTTCGGGCAGTGTAGGGGGTCGTGCTGGGGCTGGTGTTTCAGGGTTTAGGGCAGTGCAGTGGTGTTCGGGCAGTGTAGGGGGTTGTGCTGGGGCTGGTGTTTCAGGGTTTAGGGCAGTGCAGTGGTGTTCGGGCAGTGTAGGTGGTGGTGCTGGGGCTGGTGTTTCAGGGTTTAGGGCAGTGCAGTGGTGCTCGGGCAGTGTAGGGGGTCATGCTGGGGCTGATGTTTCAGGGTTTAGGGCAGTGCAGTGGTGTTCGGGCAGTGTAGGGGGTCTTGCTGGGGCTGGTGTTTCAGGGTTTAGGGCAGTGCAGTGGTGTTCGGGCAGTGTAGGGGGTCATGCTGGGGCTAGTGTTTCAGGGTTTAGGGCAGAGCAATGGTGTTCAGGCAGTGTAGGGGGTTGTGCTGGAGGTGGTGTTTCAGGGTTTAGGGCAGTGCAGTGGTGTTTGGGCAGTGTAGGGGGTCTTGCTGGGGGTGGTGTTTCAGGTTTTAGGGCAGTGGTGTTCAGGCAGTGTAGGGGGTCTTGCTGGGGGTGATGTTTCAGGGTTTAGGGCAGTGCAGTGGTGTTCGGGCAGTGTAGGGGGTCGTGCTGGGGGTGGTGTTTCAGGGTTTAGGGCAGTGCAGTGGTGTTCGGGCAGTGTAGGGGGTGGTGCAGGGGTGGTGTTTCAGGGTTTAGGGCAGTGCAGTGGTGTTTGGGCAGTGTAGGGGGTCGTGCTGGGGGTGGTGTTTCAGGGTTTAGGGCAGTGCAGTGGTGTTCGGGTAGTGTAGGGTGTCGTGCTGAGGGATGGTGTTTCAGGGTTTAGGGCAGTGCAGTGGTGTTTGGGCAGGTAGGGGGTCGTGCAGGGGGTGGTGTTTCAGGGTTTAGGGCAGTGCAGTGGTGTTTGGGCAGTGTAGGGGTCGTGCAGGGGGTGGTGTTTCAGGGTTTAGGGCAGTGCAGTGGTGTTCGGCCAGTGTAGGTGGTCTTGCTGGGGGTGGTGTTTCAGGGTTTAGTGCAGTGGTGTTCGGGCAGTGTAGGGGTCTTGCTGGGGGTGGTGTTTCAGGGTTTAGGGCAGTGCAGTGGTGTTCGGGCAGTGTAGGGGGTCTTGCTGGGGCTGGTGTTTCAGGGTTTAGGGCAGTGCAGTGGTGTTCGGGCAGTGTAGGGGGTCGTGCTGGGGCTGGTGTTTGAGGGTTTAGGGCAGTGCAGTGGTGTTCGGGCAGTGTAGGGGGTCGTGCTGGGGGTGGTGTTTCAGGGTTTAGGGCAGTGCAGTGGTGTTCGGGCAGTGTAGGGGGTGGTGCAGGGGTGGTGTTTCAGGGTTTGGGGCAGTGCAGTGGTGTTTGGGCAGTGTAGGGGGTCGTGCTGGGGGTGGTGTTTCAGGGTTTAGGGCAGTGCAGTGGTGTTCGGGCAGTGTAGGGTGTTGTGCTGAGGGGTGGTGTTTCAGGGTTTAGGGCAGTGCAGTGGTGTTTGGGCAGTGTAGGGGGTCGTGCAGTGGGTGGTGTTTCAGGGTTTAGGGCAGTGCAGTGGTGTTTGGGCAGTGTAGGGGGTCATGCAGGGGGTGGTGTTTCAGGGTTTAGGGCAGTGCAGTGGTCTTCGGCCAGTGTAGGTGGTCTTGCTGGGGGTGGTGTTTCAGGGTTTAGTGCAGTGGTGTTCGGGCAGTGTAGGGGGTCGTGCTGGGGGTGGTGTTTCAGGGCAGTGCAGTGGTGTTCGGGCAGTGTAGGGGGTCGTGCAGGGGTGGTGTTTCAGGGTTTAGGGCAGTGCAGTGGTGTTTGGGCAGTGTAGGGGGTCGTGCTGGGGGTGGTGTTTCAGGGTTTAGGGCAGTGCAGTGGTGTTCGGGCAGTGTAGGGTGTCGTGCTGAGGGGTGGTATTTCAGGGTTTAGGGCAGTGCAGTGGTGTTCGGGCAGTGTAGGGGGTCGTGCAGGGGGTGGTGTTTCAGGGTTTAGTGCAGTGGTGTTTGGGCAGTGTAGGGGGTCGTGCAGGGGGTGGTGTTTCAGGGTTTAGGGCAGTGCAGTGGTGTTCGGCCAGTGTAGGTGGTCTTGCTGGGGGTGGTGTTTAAGGGTTTAGTGTAGTGGTGTTCGGGCAGTGCAGGGGGTCTTGCTGGGGGTGGTGTTTCAGGGTTTAGGGCAGTGCAGTTGTGTTCGGGCAGTGTAGGGGGTCTTGCTGGGGCTGGTGTTTCAGGGTTTAGGGCAGTGCAGTGGTGTTCGGGCAGTGTAGGGGGTCATGCTGGGGCTGGTGTTTGAGGGTTTAGGGCAGTGCAGTGGTGTTTGGGCAGTGTAGGGGGTCGTGCTGGGGTGGTGTTTCAGGGTTTAGGGCAGTGCAGTGGTGTTCGGGCAGTGTAGGGGGTCGTGCTGGGGCTGGTGTTTCAGGGTTTTGGGCAGAGCAGTGGTGTTCGGGCAGTGTAGGGGGTCATGCTGGGGGTGGTGTTTCAGGGTTTAGGGCAGTGCAGTTGTGTTCGGGCAGTGTAGGGGGCTTGCTGGGGGTGGTGTTTCAGGGTTTAGGGCAGTGGTGTTCGGGCAGTGTAGGGGGTCTTGCTGGGGGTGATGTTTCAGGGTTTAGGGCAGTGCAGTGGTGTTCGGGCAGTGTAGGGGGTCTTGCTGGGGGTAGTGTTTCAGGGTTTAGGGCAGTGCAGTAGTGTTCGTGCAGTGTAGGGGGTTGTGCTGGGGGTGGTGTTTCAGGGTTTAGGGCAGAGCAGTAGTGTTCGGGCAGTGTAGGGGGTCGTGCAGGGGGTGGTGTTTCAGGGTTTAGGGCAGTGCAGTGGTGTTCGGGCAGTGTAGGGGGTCGTGTTGGGGGTGGTGTTTCAGGGTTTAGGGCAGTGCAGTGGTGTTCGGGCAGTGTAGGGGGTCGTGCAGGGGTGGTGTTTCAGGGTTTAGGGCAGTGCAGTGGTGTTCGGGCAGTGTAGGGGTAGTGCTGGGGCTGGTGTTTCAGGGTTTAGGGCAGTGCAGTGGTGTTCGGGCAGTGTAGGGGGTCTTGCTGGGAGTGGTGTTTCAGGGTTTAGGGCAGTGGTGTTCGGGCAGTGTAGGGGGTCTTGCTGGGGGTGATGTTTCAGGGTTTAGGGCAGTGCAGTGGTGTTCGGGCAGTGTAGGGGGTCTTGCTGGGGGTAGTGTTTCAGGGTTTAGGGCAGTGCAGTGGTGTTTGTGCAGTGTAGGGGGTCATGCTGGGAATGGTGTTTCAGGGTTTAGGGCAGTGCAGAAGTGTTCGGGCAGTGTAGGGGGTCGTGCAGGGGGTGGTGTTTCAGGGTTTAGGGCAGTGCAGTGGTGTTCGGGCAGTGTAGGGGGTCGTGCTGGGGGTGGTGTTTCAGGGTTTAGGGCAGTGCAGTGGTGTTCGGGCAGTGTAGGGGGTCGTGCTGGGGGTGGTGTATCAGGGTTTAGGGCAGTGCAGTGGTGTTCAGGCAGTGTAGGGGGTCGTGCTGAGGCTGGTGTTTCACGGTTTAGGGCAGTGCAGTGGTGTTCGGGCAGTGTAGGCGGTCGTGCTGGGGCTGGTGTTTCAGGGTTTAGGGCAGTGCAGTGGTGTTCGGGCAGTGTAGGCGGTCGTGCTGGGGCTGGTGTTTCAGGGTTTAGGGCAGTGCAGTGGTGTTCGGGCAGTGTAGGTGGTCGTGCTGGGGCTGGTGTTTCAGGGTTTAGGGCAGTGCAGTGGTGCTCGGGCAGTGTAGGGGGTCGTGTTGGGGTGGTGTTTCAGGGTTTAGGGTAGTGCAGTGGTGTTCGGGCAGTGTAGGGGGTCGTGCTGGGGCTGGTGTTTCAAGGTTTAGGGCAGTGCAGTGGTGTTCGGGCAGTGTAGGGGGTCGTGCTGGGGCTGGTGTTTCAGGGTTTTGGACAGAGCAGTGGTGTTCGGGCAGTGTAGGGGGTCGTGCTGGGGGTGGTGTTTCAGGGTTTAGGGCAGTGCAGTGGTGTTCGGGTAGTGTAGGGGGTCGTGCTGGGGGTGGTGTTTCAGGGTTTAGGGCAGTGGTGTTCGGGCAGTGTAGGGGTTCTTGCTGGGGGTGATGTTTCAGGGTTTAGGGCAGTGCAGTGGTGTTCGGGCAGTGTAGGGGTCTTGCTGGGGGTAGTGTTTCAGGGTTTAGGGCAGTGCAGTGGTGTTCGGGCAGTGTAGGGGGTCGTGCTGGGGGTGGTGTTTCAGGGTTTAGGGCAGTGCAGTGGTGTTCGGGCAGTGTAGGGGTCGTGAAGGGGGTGGTGTTTCAGGGTTTAGGGCAGTGCAGTGGTGTTCGGGCAGTGTAGGGGGTCGTGCTAGGGGTGGTGTTTCAGGGTTTAGGGCAGTGCAGTGGTGTTCGGGGAATGCAGGGGGTCGTGCAGGGGCTGGTGTTTCAGGGTTTAGTGCAGTGGTGTTCGGGCAGTGTAGGGGGTTGTGCTGGGGGTAGTGTTTTAGGGTTTAGGGTAGTGCAGTGGTGCTTGTGTAGGGGGTCGTGCTCGGGGTAGTGTTTTAGGGTTTAGGGTAGTGCAGTGGTGTTTGTGTAGTGTAGGGGGTCATGTTTTAGGGTAATGCAGTGGTGTTTGGGTAGTGTAGGGGGTCGTGCTGGGGGTAGTGTTTTAGGATTTAGGTTAGTGCAGTTGTGTTTGGGTAGTGTAGGGGGTCGTGCTGGGGTAGTGTTTTAGGGTAGTGCAGTGGTGTTTGTGTAGTGTAGGGGGTCGTGCTGGGGGTATTGTTTTAGGATTTAGGGTAGTGCAGTGGTGCTTGTGTAGTGTCGGGGGTCGTGCTGGGGGTAGTGTTTTAGGGTTTAGGGTAGTGCAGTGGTGTTTGTGTAGTGTAGGGGGTCGTGCTGGGGGTAGTGTTTTAGGGTTTAGGATAGTGCAGTGGTGCTTGTGTAGTGTAGGGGGTCGTGCTGGGGGTAGTGTTTTAGGGTTTAGGGTAGTGCAGTGGTGTTTTTGTAGTGTAGGGGTTCATGTTTTAAGATGCAACGCTCCAATACCTGACCAGTCTGCACTACATAAAACTGAAAAAAACTAAAAATAAAAAGTGTTTTGCACACTTTTGTCATTGGGCTATATGTGGGCTACATCTGGGTAATATTTGTGCTACATTTGGGCTCTTTTTTCACTGTTGGCCATCTTGGAAGACTTCTTTGTTATGAAGTTTCATAATTTCCTCATTTACTGCAGTCTCCTCAGTAGGAAATGCTTTCAGTTTTTTACTTTGATTCCATCAAGAAGGCATTCAGATGTGTCTCACATTTGCCATAAATTCAGAATGTTAGCACTCTAGTTGCTCATTAGATCACTGTAGTAAAGCTACTGCTCACCAAGGAGTTAACTGGAAGTCTGCTGCTGGTATTGAAAGTGATTGTTTCAGTCTGCATGTCAGAATTTTCTAATGAAATAGAAGAGGATTTGAGATCTCACTTAAAACATGCCCTAATTTTTCTTTCTGCAGCACTAACCATAATTTCTATTTAAAAAAGAACCCCCTCATTTTGTTCCTTTTTAAATTAAATGTTTTAAGTGTTACCGGTTTATTCCAATCAAGATGGCTTCAGGTGTGCCATACTTTTGTCATAAGTAAGGCTGTTAGCGCTCTAGTTGTTCTTTAGAACACTCTGGGAAGCTGCAGTAGAACACAAAGGCATCAACTGGCAGGCTGCTCCTGTTGAAATATAACAGGAAGATATTTGAGATCACACTTGAAACATGTCCTAATTTTTCTTTCTACAGCCCTAACCATAATTTCTATGACAAAATGAACCCCCTCATTTTGTTCCTTTTTAAATTAAATGTTTTAAGTGTTACCAGTTTATTCCAATCAAGATGGCTTCAGGTGTGCCATACTTTTGTCATAAGTAAGACTGTTAGCGCTCTAGTTGTTCTTTAGAACACTCTGGGAAGCTGCAGTAGAACACAAAGGCATCAACTGACAGGCTGCTCCTTTTGAAATATAACAGGAAGATATTTGAGATCACACTTGAAACATGTCCTAATTTTTCTTTCTACAGCACTAACCATAATTTCTATGACAAAATGAACCCCATCATTTTGTTCCTTTTTAAATTAAATGTTTTAAGTGTTACCAGTTTATTCCAATCAAGATGGCTTCAGGTGTGCCATACTTTTGTCATAAGTAAGGCTGTTAGCGCTCTAGTTGTTCTTTAGAACACTCTGGGAAGCTGCAGTAGAACACAAAGGCATCAACTGACAGGCTGCTCCTGTTGAAATATAACAGGAAGATATTTGAGATCACACTTGAAACATGTCCTAATTTTTCTTTCTACAGCACTAACCATAATTTCTATGACAAAATGAACCCCCTCATTTTGTTCCTTTTTAAATTAAATGTTTTAAGTGTTACCAGTTTATTCCAATCAAGATGGCTTCAGGTGTGCCATACTTTTGTCATAAGTAAGACTGTTAGCGCTCTAGTTGTTCTTTAGAACACTCTGGGAAGCTGCAGTAGAACACAAAGGCATCAACTGACAGGCTGCTCCTGTTGAAATATAACAGGAAGATATTTGAGATCACACTTGAAACATGTCCTAATTTTTCTTTCTACAGCACTAACCATAATTTCTATGACAAAATGAACCCCATCATTTTGTTCCTTTTTAAATTAAATGTTTTAAGTGTTACCAGTTTATTCCAATCAAGATGGCTTCAGGTGTGCCATACTTTTGTCATAAGTAAGGCTGTTAGCACTCTAGTTGTTCTTTAGAACACTCTGGGAAGCTGCAGTAGAACACAAAGGAATCAACTGACAGTCTCTGGCATTGTTGGATGTACATGTTTTACTGAGAATGTCAGACTTCATTCTCACATGACTGAGAAAGATAATGTGAATTTACAGAAAATATGCTCTCATTTTAGCTTCTGGAGCACCTTCCAAAACTGTATGGGAAAAGCATGTGAAAATAGTTTTCTCTCAAACATGATTCATGATATCCCAGCAGAAGGTTTTTCACAGGGTAAAATCACCTTAGAACACACCACAATTCCTGAAATTAGTATGGTACCATCAACAAATGAATTCTAATGTAACTAAAGTTTGTTATCACCCTTTATAGTTCTCCTTTTGGTAACCCTCAAAATCTTCGATTCACTACAATGCATTTCAATAGGGTACTATCATTTATATTGGTCCCAAGATGGCTGCCAGCAATTCCAGGATGAAGTGCTGACAGCCAATCAGATCTCACGATGACATGTGTGGTTAGGCTCCGCCCAGATATATATGTGTTTTTACTTTTGATTTTCTCAGCAACTACTGAACGGATTTACACCATTTAACAAAAGGGTTCTTTCTGAACCAAGAACTACCTCTTTGCCAAATTTGGTGTAATTCCGTTCAGCAGTTCGGGCTGTAGCCTTGCATAAAGTTTCCTATGGGAAATTGATTTTTTGACTCTTATTTTTTAATTTCTCCGCAACTACTGAACGGATTTACACCATTTAACAAAAGGGTTCTTTCTGAACCAAGAACTACCTCTTTGCCAAATTTGGTGTAATTCCGTTCAGCAGTTCGGGCTGTAGCCATGTCTAAAGTTTCCTATGGGAAAATGAATGGGGAAAACACGTTTTGGGACCCCCCTTTTTTCTCGGCCCCCGCTTGACGAATCACCCCGACACTTTCAGGGTAGGAGCGGACCGGAGCGGGCCATAAAGTTTGAAAATTTCGCGAAGATACGTCAACCGGCAAGAGAGTTATTTCAAATAGAATGTCGCGGATTTCCTATGGAAAATAGGTCCTAACTATAACTATCTACTGGCGACCGCCAGTAGATAATGTACATATATATATATATATATATATACATACATACATACATACATACATACTTACATACACGCACACACACACACACACACACACACACACATACATACATACAAACTTATATATATATATACGTTTTTTGCTGAAAAAGGTAGGTGGAAAGGATGTTACAATGTTAGAATGCAAAATCTATATACCACTGACATTTGCCAGTTACGGGGCGGTGAGCAACGAAATCATAATTCATATTACAAACAAGATCTGGTTGAAGGGCAAGGAGGAGGTATCTTAAGTTACTGACTTAGATCCATTTTCAGAATGACATTTCTGAACTATTTAGCCTCATTTTAACACATTTTCTGTGGTGTGAGCTTTAGCACAGGTTAGAATGTTGTTTCTTCCAACTTTTAATCCTGAAAGTGTAACTCTGCATCTTTAATTAGAGGAATTTGCAGAACCGTAAACTGGGACGCCTGTCTGGTTTGTTGCTTTGATATTAACGTTCTTGATTCTGCTGAGTTGGCAGCACTAACTTTTCAGAAAGCGACCAAAATGAATAACAGATGAGGCCGAGCTGGGGGTCCTGCAGGACTTGAAATCAAAAGAGCCCTCAGCAAGCGCGTTCCTTACTACTGAGTCTGAAATGCGGGAAGTGCACACTATACTATATTTCAAGCTGCCTACACTGTCTATTCAAATTAAATTTTACAGCTCCCCCACCGCCTCGTTCAGGTGAACTTAAACCTCCATATTCCTTTCTGGAAAGCCTCATTATTGATAGGATGTCGGCATCGTTATTCTATGTATAAATGCGTCTTTGCTTATCAAGAAATTCTAGCAAACTGCGCCCTTTTCTTTTTTCTTTTGCCCTCCCCACAGTCCGAACCAATGGGAGAAGTCTAACTATTAAGAAAAATTCCCAGTGCGGAAACAACACACTACTGTTTTAAGATGGAGTTTCCTGCATCAGATTATCAGAGCAAGTGCCGCGAGCGGCCTTCCCAACCTGGCAATAGCCCGCCCTAGATAGCCCTGTGTAAAGGAAGTCTTGGTGCTCTCGTGGTGAGTGTAGTAGTACTCTGGGGCATTACCCTGGCCTTTCCATAGTTTCTAAGGACAATAGTAAGAGCCTGAGAAAGAAGACAACATGGTGTGCCTGTCTCATGGTTAATGGCAGAATATGAAATGATGCACATGCAGGATGTGTGGGTACACAACACAGCCTTATATCATAGACTTTAATGGAACTAGTGGATGCCATGACAGCCAACAAGAAGACTCTTTAAAATAAAACATCTTAAGCACGTAGAAAAAGCCCTGGGCTCATGTAACTCGTTGGCTCTCAGAGCCAGGAAGTAATCTCGTCCCGGATGCAGTTCTTTCACAGGGGGGACATATAGTGGAGCCTTGTTATCATGGTCCTGCTTAAAGTCCTAATCATTGGAAGATACTCGGGGGCATATTCTCAAGGACTTATCGCCGAGTTAGCGGCACTTTATCGCAGCCAAAGTGGTAATAGATTTATCGCCCTATTCACAAGCTGGTGCTAACAGCCGATATCGCCAGTTTTCCTGCGATAGCAGCCGCAAAAAACATCACCACGGATGACACTGGCAACTAACGCTAATGAGATGCAGAGTAGGCGTTCCTGTGCAAAAAGCCGCGAAAACACCACTTCGCAATATTCTCTACGACCAGCCAGATCGGCAATGCGATCCGAAAACAGGCGATAAGGCGCGTTAGCAGCAGGGATTTAACACCTGCTCCTACCTGGTGTTAAGTTGGACAACAACCTGCACCACAAAAGGGAGACCAGACCAGAGCCACACCTGAAGAACAACAGATGCCATGGAGCTACTGATCATGCAGCTCGGAGCCCCAAGAGGGCCACAACACCCACCGCCACCACACCCAAGCCCGCCAACCCCCCCGGACCCCTCCCCCTCCGGACTACCACAGAGGCAGCGCAGACAAAGACAGCGGACCTTCAGAAAACGCACCAGCCTCACAGACTTAACACGAGAGCTTGTCATTGCCCACTACAGGCTCAAAAGGACAACCATCCTCCGCATCCTGACCATCATTGCCCACAGGCTGACGGTACCAACACAGCGGACAAACAACATCCCTCCGCAGACAAAGCTGCTGGCTGTGCTGCACCTGTTGGCCTCTGGTACCTTCCAACCAACAACTGCCAGAGTCGGAGGAGTCTCACAGCCAGCCCTATCCAAGTTCCTCACACCTGTCTTGGATGCCATCATCAGCTTGGTACCCCAGCACCTTCACTTCCCACACACTGTGCAGGAACAGCTGGAGACCAAGCAAGGCTTCTACGCCATAGCTGGCTTCCCGCACGTGTTGGGGGCAATCAACTGCACACATGTACTCCTCGTGCCCCCGGCCGCCACTGCACACAATTACCGTAACAGGAAGCAAACGCATTCCATCAATGTGCAGGCAATAGTGGACCACCTGGGACTCTTCACCAATGTCGTCGCCAACTACCCAGGCAGTGTGCATGATTCCTTCATCTTCCAACAGTTGGCATCGAGTTTCTTCTTGGTTTTGCCCTTCACATCATTCCAGCGACTCTTGACCTCTTCCATTGTCCTCCTCAACTCTGCAACTGCATTCACATGGTCCAAGATAGTCTGCCATGTTTGCGTCTTTGTTGCCAATGACACGTTGGAGGTGACGAACAGTTGTTGGTAGTGTTCTATCACCTCCGTAACGATGATCCTGTTTTCCTGCGGACTGAACCACGTCTTCCTCTTCTCCTTGGCCTTCCCCGACCCCGAAGTTCCTTGTTGGTCGTCTGTGGGGCTTGTGGGGTTCGCGTTGTCCTCTGCACTCGGTCCGGGTGCATCCATGGTGCTACGCAGTTTCACTTTTTTTTGTCTTTTTTGTTTCTGCTTTTATGGTGCATTTTCCCGTATGACGCGTGGGAATTGCAGGCCTGTTGCTGGTTATCGCTGATTTTTGTATCGCGATTTGGGGCATCGCAACTTGTTCGTGTTTCGCATTTTTTCTGCGTCGAGTTGATTTTAACGCGGTCATTTGGCGCATTATCGTGCGACTATCGCATGGTGCCGCCGGGTTGAGAATACAACGTTAACACGGCATTATTTTCCCGCGATGGACTGCGATGTGCAAAGTTGAGTTAAGCTAATTTTGCGATAATTATCACACGTTCTTGAGAATATCCCCTCAGATTCTTCTAGACACACAAGTCGCCTACAGAGTGAAAGATGAGACAGAAGCAGCTGAACAAGGGGCTTGTCTGAATCACTTTGAGTTGAAACCAAACATATCTGTTTAATAAATTTGATTTAATTCATCTGTCGATTAATTCTTCTGGAATCTGCTTTTCTGAGCACAGAATGATAGGATAAAGCCGTGCACAATGACAGTATGACCACAGAAAAGAAAGTTAAAGGGTGTGGCACCACTCCATGTTTGGGCAGATGAGCATGTGCTGCTGTCAATATGACAGCTCTGGATTTGATATGACTGCAAATAGTATTCTCACCAAAGACCCACAGGAATTACAAGACTGGTGCATACTTTTAGGCTACCACCGGTGAGACAGTGCATCTTTAAGGAACCTACCACTCTTGGAAAAAACTAGAATTGATTAGTTTATATTATGAAAATTACTTGCAAATGATGCCATAAAGAGGATAAAGCCAGTGAAAAGCAGGGTAAATTCTCTGACAGGCATGGAGAAAGCTGCAAGATCCCAGGCAGAGCTGGGACCATTATGGCCTCTGAATCCCTTGGCACATATTAGAAGGTGTTCCATTGTAAGGAGAGGCCCTGAGTGTTCATCCAACACCTGTTTCACCTTTTTCAATATGACAGACAGGATTCTGGTGCCAGGTCTGCTGCAGCATTATTATTATTTGTGGCTATCGTATAGCACATCACTCACTTTTTAGGGGTCTTGTGGTGCTATAAAATAGTCCTTCAGATAGAAATGGTGGCGAGTTTAGTAAAACAGCCCAATTTTAAACATTTTAATGTAATAGCTCCCACAGATGTGCAATGGTATATGTAAGGAAACGGGCCACTAGTCGTCCACATTTGCCCTCAACTGGGAACCCAACAGACCGTTGTAGCGCTTGACTCTCTCAGGCAGCGAAGTAGAGCAGTCCAAGGCCTACTCCAAGGAGGTGGCATGGGCTTGTAATCACCATTTACTGACATGCAATAATAACACTCAATAAATGATTGTCCAGCCTGTGCTTTTTCTTTTGAAAAAGAAAAAGTACATTTATTACACATACACTATTCAGTACTAAGCAGTAATTTACAAATATGCATAAGCCTGATGGAAATACCAAAATACATAGCGTAATCACATCTGACCCCCTCAAGGGGTCAAGTTCCCCAAATCACATGTCAAAATTCCTAATTTTAGGAATGAATGAAATAATCAAATATAATCATGAATGACTGCACTTATTACTGGTAATAAAGTAGATGTACTTTGATTATGAGTGGCTGTCAACATCATGATTCCAATAAAGCATTCCCAAAAATTAAATATGCATTTCTCATGGGTCTGTGTGCTCTTTAAATACCTTCGTGTGACATATTACAAGGACAACCCTTTACGCCCACGGGAACCAGGGTAACTCTTTATATAAGCATACAAAGCACCGTTGGCGGTGGGAATCATATTATAAATCAGTGGCGGCTCGCACATGTATCGCTGCGGGCGGTGAGGCGGGTGGGGTGTAGTGTAGTGTGACATACGACGGGAACGTTTGGAGTAAATAAACAAAAGCACTTACTTTGCGCTCGCAGCATTGCCAACTCGGCTATGCTGTGAGTGCAAACTAAGTGCCATTAGTTATTTATTTATTTACTCTAAACGTTCCCGTCGTATGTCACACTCCACTACCACCCCACCCAGCCCCGCCCCCGCCCCGCCACACCGCCCTGCAGCGATACCTGTGCGAGCCGCCACTGTTATAAATTAGTGAGTACCGCAATCCATGTAATTACTACAACAATATAGAGAATTATTCTCATTTCAAGACACACAAACAACAAGTCTGACACGGGTTTCGTTGATGATGTGTATTGTCCAAATTCTCTGCAATTGTCAGTACAACATTATATACAAAGTGCAAAAGACACAGTGCTCTGGTGAATGTGTGAATATAAAAGACACTGTACAATCCTGATTCAATAAGTAACTTCAAATGAGAACCGATAGCCTGTCATTGCATATGAATCATAATCACATTGGATATATGAATCAAGGGGAAGATGACGTTTCGGGCCCAAGGGTAATTCATCGGGTCCCTTCAGAACTAAGTCATTTGGCTTAGAACCTGCAGAACATGGAAATAGAAACCCAAACATGTGTGTCGGTACTCAGGTTTCCCTATCTGGGAATTACATAGTCTCAATATAGTCCACTACTCACCAGTGGCAGTTGGTGACCCACAAAAATGGTGAGGCGACATAAATAAAATTTAAAAACATACAAATAAAAAGTTATATTTTAAAATGGAAAAAAAAGTTTCAGTTACCTTCTTAGCCTGCAGGACGTCCTTGGTGTTCTCCGGCTCCGGCTCCAGACTCCTTCATTATGAGGTCCCATAGCTCCTTATCCAATCTAGACACTGCTCTCATACTGCATGAGAGAAGCATCTGGATTGGCTGGAGCAAGCTGCCTCAGCGCTCCGAAGAGCACTGAAGGCCTGTGCCTGCTCTCCAACTCTGCTTGTTAAGACAGCTGTGTTGGAGATTTTGAATTGCGCATGTCGGTTTGGCCATAGCAAGGTAGCCGGCCAAACTGACATGCGCAATTCATACTGAAGGGGCCACTCATCATTGCTGTCAATCAGCAGCAATGATGCACTGGCCTCACCCTGCCTCTCCATTCGGCAGAAAGCCAGAAAAATAAAATGGTAATAAAATCCATTTTATTTTTCCAGATTTCTGCAGCAGTGTGGGGAGGGCGGCGCTCCTCTGCTCCCATGGAGGAACTCCCGCTGCTACTCACCAATGGCAGTGTAAGCAGTCTAATATATTTTAACGTGGATAGATCAAGAACCCAGCCAAGCTAAGGACTGGTCCGGACAGGGTCTGTGGGAGTCCGCCCTGTGACGGGATAGTCAGCGCAATCCTGCGTCAATGAGAACGCAAGTGTGGCCCACTGGGTGTCAGTACGATCCTGTTCCAATGTACAAATTCCTGTGACCCAACAAGTGTCACAACCTAAAAAAAAGGCAAATCAAGGGGGGAACTATATATGTATAAAAAAGTCAAGAGCAAGTCATCAGTCTGTCAAGCTTCAGACTACAATCTCTGTGAAACTGGTATCAATTAACCCACGTGCAGTGCCCATTTGATCATTTGGCTACGGGTGAAAAAACAAGAAGCCCTGTAGAAGACACTCTAATGCCAACCACTTCATATAGTCCACCACCCTGTGTGCTGTGCAATAATGCCCATGTGTGTAACAAATTACTCACAGCTATATGTGGACACAGTCAGCCATTAACTGCTCCTACTAGGTATCATCAACAAAGTTACTCCTGTAAATGAAGTTTAAACCTTGTAAAATATGGGCCTCAAGCAATAAGCCGTTATAGCCACAACAGAATACTGGGTGGTACAAACTTACTTTGTGAAAACGGAAGGGGAGTTAGCAGCATTTTCTCATCTCGTCCTACGCTGAAAATAGGTGTCTCGTGCTCCAGGAAGGAAGACACAACAGACGCTGCTGTCTTATCTTCATGCAGTGTTAGCTGAAACATAAACCGCTAACCCTAATCCTGGGTGTTGATATTCCATGTCGGACATGACGGCCCTCGTATGGATCGAGTCAGTTGTATACTATGGCTACTGTGGAGGATTGTGATGTGCTTCTGGATCTACACATTCCGCAAGTAGACGCCAGAACCAGGTGTAAGTCATAAATACAGTACTAGCTCGTATCTTAGACCTATTAAAGTATGGAATACTCGTAGACATCGGAAATAACAGCGGTACAGAATGCATTAGATGTAAATACATGACCCCTCAGAAATGTAGAAAGACTGAGGTCCCAATTGCACTCAACAGTCATCCTATTACAAGAATGCAAAGGGGGATAAAATGGTAATGCATCAGCAGCGGTCACATAACCAACTTGAACTCAGCAAAAACAAAAGTTAATGTACATGCAACCAATTGCTACATCTAATGAATAAAACGGCAATTCACAGAGTGCCATCTAAATCAAATGTAAAATCAAGTGAGTAAAGCCAGGCTTTTCATATCATTAACATCATTCAGGTCAGTTTGAGTGCTATTGAGTAGGTCCATCCATTTGCACTAGTTTCTGTCCATTATGTCTTTCATATTTCTACCACGATTGTCCAATGTAACCACTTCAGCAACTTGCCAGCACAGTTCGTTTTCAGTGTGCTTTAGTTCCTCATAGTGTCGAACCAGAGGCGCTTCTTCCACTCTACATCTGATTCTGCTTTTGTGCTGGGTGATATGTTGTTTGATCAGTTGGGTAGTCTGCCCCATCTACAGTTTGTTGCAAGGGCATTTGATGATATACACAACATTTCTTGAATTGCAATTGGAGAGCACCTTTAATGTGAATGTCCTCTTCTGTCCTGCCAACACCTTGGTATTGGACGTAAATTCACAGACAGCACAACCCCCACATCTATATTGACCTATAACTGAGGAGAGACCCATAGTGTTCTGATATCACTACCTCATGGGGCATTCTTATGTACTCCGATGATATAATCTTTGAAGTTTTTATTATGCTTGAACGCAAACAAGGGAACCTTTATTACTGTCTCATTGATTAATTGCTAGTTCCTCCTTATTATCTTCTGTACTTTGTTGCTAACAGGTGGGAAGGTGCTCACCATAACCACTCTATTATTGTTCTCTTTGGGTTTAAGTTTGAGTGTGCATTCTCGGGGACAGAACCAAGATCGCTTTATGGACCTCATAATGATTTTTTGGGGGGTAATCTTGGTCTAGACATTTTTTCTTAAGTACCTCAGCCTCTTGGAAAAAAATCTTCCTTGCGTTTGCAGTTTCTGCGCAGGCGTACAAATTGCCCATAGGGCAGGTTGTCCCTGAGTGCCCGTGGGTGATGGCGATTGTACCTCAGAAAGGAGTTCATGTCCGTAGGTTTCTTAAAAAGTGTAGTATATTAAAAACCCTCTTTGTGTCTCACCAGTAGGTCAAGGTAGCTAACCTCAGACGTACTGTAATGGGGAGGGAATGTCAAGTCTTAGCTCTGCATGTTTAACCAGTTTAGAAAGTCTTTGAGTTCTACCTCATTGCCATGCCAGATGAGAAGTATATCATCTATGTACCTCTTCCATTTTCTGATTTTCTCTTTAAAAGGGTTGGCTAGATGGTATATGACTTTCTCCTCAAAGTTGCCAATGAAGGGGTTCCCTACGTTTGGAGCAAAACATGCTCCTGTGGCAACACCCTTCTTCTGAAGATAAAACTCTTTTGTGAACATAAAATAGTTCTTTTTCAGAGCTATGTTCATTAATTTGATGGTAAATCTAAATGTGTTCTCAATCAACTCTGCCCGTGAAATGTATTCTTGTATCACCTTAATTACCTCTTTCTGGGAGATATTGGTGTAAAGTAATTCCACGTCAAGGGTCATCAGTATGTTCTGTGCCCTGTCAAACTGTAAGCCCGCTACGTCATTTATGAGCTGCACGCTGTCCTTAACGTATAAACGCAATTTGAGAACCTCATCCTATATGTGTTGGTCAATATACCTGCATATAGGTTCAAGTACAGGCCCACATCCAGAGACTATGGGACGTCCTAGGGGTTGTGAGGAATTTTTGTAAATCTTAGGAAGAGTGTACATCACAGGGCTGCATGGATGCGGTTTATAGTGGTAAATTGTTGGGTCTCTGTCTTGAGCACCTGCTCGAGACAGAGTGTTCAAGGGGTGTTCTGGAATAGTGGGGATTACAGTTGTAGAGGGAGAAAGGAGACGGAGGCTTTGTCGCTCCTGCCGGTTTAATAAAAGAAGTTTCCTCTCTTACCTTCGGAGTCACTTCTTTTCAGTGGCGACGAGCGGCTGCCGGCAGGAGTCCCACGCGTGTGCTGCATTCTGTTTCCGGAGCCTGCTTCGTCTTTTATTACCGACGATCTACGACGAGCTGTGCCTGCTCAGCTCCTGCTCCATCGAGGTGAGGTCTCGCCGCTCATTTGCGTACCTGATTCTACATCGGATAGCCCCGTAATTTCCATTGGCACCGGTGTTTGCTTTCTACTCCCGAACCCCTACCGCGGGCTTCCTTTGCTACAGCGGCCATTTGGCAGTGCCTGACTTGCCTGACCTTCAATTACGGCACGCACGCATGTCACGCACATCTGCGGCTGCCATTTTAAAACCAGGCATTTTCCGACCAGCTCTGCCAGTGATACACACACTTCAATTTAAAACGTGTATTATTCGTGTGTCACTCAAGAGGCAATCGGTGGTACACACACCAATTTTAACTACTTCAGTGATACACACACTTGAATAAAAACGTGTTTCTTTTATAACAAAGGGAACAAACATAGGAAAAAATAAATTAACAATTCAGTCAAATTCAGTACAATTTCAAGATAATACTAAGCAATTGCTCTTCAGTGTGCCAAATTTACTCCACTTATATTTAATTTCTGATTATTTTGTGCTCTTCTTTCAATAATCCATAATTCCACCTGCTCCGTTTATTCCCAACCCAGTATCCCCAGAAACGGATTGGGAAAGATGGAAGGAAGGCTTCGAGGCATATCTAGATGCTCTTGACGGTGATTCTTTTACACATAAAAAGAAATGTGCAATTTTAAGACACTGTTTGGGCTCAGAAGGTCACAACATTCTCAAATACATTCCTAAGGTGGTTGTTTTAATAGTTGAAGGTGAAGGTGATGGCGTTGAGGATGAATATGCTACAGCCATCAAGTCCTTGGACACAAGATTTAAAGCTTGCAAAAACGTTACGTTAGAGAGACATAAATTTTACAAAAGAGCACAGTTGCCTGGTGAATCAGCAGCTACTTATGTTGGCACATTACGAATTTTGGCTGTTTCGTGAACTATAACACGTTTGAAGAAGAAATGATAAGAGATCAGTTGGTGGAGAAAACTAACAGTAAAAAGGTTCAAGAAGCTTTATTATCCAAGCCAGAACTTACTTTACAAAAAGCTTTAGAGATAGCAACAAAGATAGAAAGTACTACAGCATATTTAGAACAAATGACGATTTCTGATTTCAAAATTCATTCCGATGGTGTTTTGGCTGTCAAGAGTAAGTACAAAAAACCAAAAGAAAAACTGCATCAAGAAACGAATAATGGAAGTGACAAGTTCTTTTCAAAACCTACATACAAACGCTGGGAGTATTACCGTTGTGGTAGCTCATTCCATCTCGGCAATGCCAAGACATGTCCTGCTATGGATGTAACATGTACGAAGTGCTCAAAAAAAGGTCATTTCGCAAGAGTTTGCAGATCCTCTGGAAAAAGATCATTCAATGCAGGACCTTCAAGAAAAGTCTTCAACCTAGAACCTTGTAAAGAAGGAGAGTCATCGTCAAGTGAAGAAGAACTGATCTGCATCATTGGAGAGTCGCACGCTGTGAGCACATGTAGTGACACACCGCAAGGAATTAAGCGTCCTTTATGCATTGTGAACATTAATGGTGTGGATGTTAAAGTATTGGCAGACTCTGGTTCTCCTTTTACATTGATTAGTGTAAAAGTTTGGGAAGATTTATTCAAAAATCAAGTGTTTCCTTTAAGATCATCCACCATAAAACCGATTGGTTATGGGGGAAAAGTCATTGATGTTGTAGGTGAGTTTGATGCTGATTTACGCTTCAAAGACAGTAAATGCAAAGGAATAATTTATGTTGCCAAAGAGGACTCTAGTTTGTTGGGGTGGCAGGATCAAGGGAATCTAGGTATAATACTTGATCCCAACAACCCCCACCAAGTCATATTAAAAAAAGACTTTATCTGTATTCAAACAATCAAGGAAGAGTCTTGGGACACCAAGTATCCTGAGGTTTTCAATGGGAAATTAGGTCTGTTCAAGGGGTTAAAGCACAAGATAAGATTGGTTGATGGGGCAGAACCTGTTGTACATAAGGTTCGCAAGGTACCTTTGGTTTTACGCGACGAATTGAAGAAAGAATTAGATATGTTATGTGCCAACAATGTGATTGAACCTATCGAATCCTCATTTTGGGTTTCTCCGATTGCTATAGCCAAGAAAGCCAATGGTACCCTTCGCATGTGTGTTGATTTACACGATTTAAACCAACATATATGGGTGGATCAACACCCTTTACCTAATATTGTTGAAATGACATCCACTCTCAAGGGTGGGAAGTGGTTCAGTCTACTGGACATGACTTCTGCCTATCACCAAATTGATTTACACCCCGATTCCAGACATTACACTGTCTTCATAACTCCTGATGGTTTGTTCCAGTTCAAACGCATGCCCTTTGGACTTGCTTCTGCTGTGTTTCAAAGAATTGTGGAGAGCATGTTCAAGGGTATGTCCGGGGTGATGTCCTTTCAGGACGATGTTTTGGTTTTTGGCACCAGTCAACAACAGCACAATGAAAGGTTGCACTCTGTTTTGTCAATTTTAAATAGCAAAGGTGTCACCCTGAGCATCGACAAATGCAAATTGAATAGGCCCACTGTAGACTATTTAGGCTATAAATTGTCCACCGAGGGTGTGGAGCCCAAGTCCAGTTTAGTTCATGCAATACTGAATTTCAGCACTCCTGAGGACAAGGATCAACTGAGATCCTTCATGGGACTCATTGAATTTTACGCAAGATTTGTGCCTGATTGTGCTGCAAAAACTTACCACATGAGGGTCTCCTCAAGAAAAACTCTGTGTTCAAGTGGAATAATGAATGTACGGAAGAGTTCAATTTAATTAAAAAAGAGATTGCACATGCCATTCCCTTAAAACATTTTGATACTAAAGACCATACTATTATCATGACTGATGCCAGTCAGAGAGTTTTAGGTGCTGTGCTTATGCAACACAGAGAGGGAAAAGATGAAGTTATAGCCTTTGCGTCCAGAGGATTGAGAGGTGCTGAGGCCACGTACTCTGTTATAGAACGCGAAGCTTTGGCTTGCTGGTGGGGTATTGTACATTTTAAACATTATTTGTGCGGTTCAAAATTCACTGTAAGGGTGGATCACAAGCCTTTAGTTCATCTTTTCACCACAAAGGGTGGAAGCAAGGCGACCCCCAGGATTGCCAAATGGCAATACAGATTATTGGAACATAATTTCGTGGTTGAATACGTTCCTGGCAAGAAAAATCTGTTGGCAGATTGTCTTTCTAGGTTACCCAGTTGTGATGAAACGAGTTGTGTAGACGATGAAAAGGATGCTGATTCTGAAATGATCTGTCATACTGTGTGTAATTCCAATGGCATTTTAACAGAACAAGAGTGGAAGAGTGCTTATGATTTGGATGAGGATATCAAGGGAGTGATGAACCTGGTGCATGAAGGTTGGTCTGGGAGTTACTCAAGGGACGACTCCCTCAGCAAATTCAAGCATGTTTTTGATGAGCTGTGCATTGTTAATGGACTATTGTATCGAACTTCTTTGCTTGTGGTTCCTGAGGCCATGCGTAACAAAGTTCTTGCGTTAGCTCACGAGGGTCACATTGGCATGTGTGCCATGAAAAGAAGAATCAGGGAAAATTTCTGGTGGCCTGGTTTAGACCGGGATGTGGAACACTTTGTGAGGGATTGCATGCCGTGTGCCTTCAGTGAGAAATCTCAAGTGACTGTACCTGGTCCTGTAGAAGCACTTGAGGTGCCTGCTAAAGCTTGGTCCAAGCTTGCCATCGACATCATAGGTCCCAAGTTGTTTCAGAGTATGGCATTGTCCTTGTTGACTTTTACAGTCGTTGGCCTGAAGTTAAGTTTGTGAAGTCACCCACGGCCAATTGTATCATTGAGTTCCTAGAATTATTATTCCCTAGGGAAGGAATTCCTGATGAGATACTTTCCGACAACCGCTGTCAGTTTACTTCTATACAATGTAAAGAATTTATGAGCATAAAACACTCTAGAACTTCTCTTTATCACCCTAGGAGTAATGTCCTTGTAGAAAGGTTTAATAGGGTGATAAAGGACAATGTACAACTGTCCAAGGCCAGCGGTCTGAATTGCAAGAAAGAGTTGAAGAATTTACTGTGGGCAGTGCGCACCACTGCCAATGCTGACACTGCAGTTTCTCCTTTCATTTTGCTGAGAGGATGCGTTCCCTCTTCCAAAATGTTGAGAAAGTGGATGGGAGACTTTAAACTACCTGAGGAAACAATAAAGGAGGTAGTCAGAAAAAGGGTTGAAGCTCAGGACAAAATATTTTCGATCTGCGACCAAAGAGTTAAGGGTTTGCATTGGTGACCGAGTGAGGGTAAAATATTCCAGGGTTCTTCCCAAGGGAGAGTCTAAATTCTCTGATCTCAAGACTGTTGTGAAAATCAATAAAGGTGCTGTAAAATTAGATGATGGCAGATGGTAAGATCTCGGTTCCTAAGTCTCGTCATATCATTGGGTCTGGAGAAGATAGGTTCCAGGGTTCTCCGGCTCATGAGGTTCATCGTGCACCTTCTTCCAGAATTTCTAAGTTGCCTTCAAAATTCCAAGAGTATGTCATGCATTTATTTTATTTTCATTTCCATGCTTCTATGTTGAAGATTTGTAGGGTATTTTGTCATGCTGAAGTTTTCTTATGTGATTACACTGCAATGTTACAAACTCTTGTGCTTTGACACAGTTACATTATCAATGCACATTTTGTTTTAATTTTATGATTCTTTGCTTCTTTTGTTCTATTGCTATTTTTAATTTCTGTCAACCATGTTTATTTTTGCCAATGTTAACTTTTATTGTTAGTTCTATATTTTTGTCATTGTATGGAAGGAAGATGTGTTGGGTCTCTGTCTCGAGCACCTGCTCGAGACAGAGTGTTCAAGGGGTGTTCTGGAATGGTGGGGATTACGGTTGGCAGAGGGAGTAAGGAGACGGAGGCTTTGTCGCTCCTGCCGGTTTAATAAAAGAAGTTTCCTCTCTTACCTTCGGAGTCACTTCATTTAATGTGTTCTTTTTCAGTGATATTGCCTTCTTGTGTGATGCTATGTATTTCTTTCTGTATCATTTTTAAGGGATTGGATCCTATTTTCTGGTAGTGTCTCCTGTCCCCCAACTGTCTGTAGATTTCCATGTCATAATTAATGGTGTCCTGGATAACAATTGCTCCTCTTTTATTGACTGGTTTGATTGTTATGTCGCAGTTGTTAGCCAGAAAGTTAACGTGCTCGTTTCTCACTTAAGGGGATGTCAAAAGGGATGAAAATCCTTTGTTTCTCCAGATCATTTACTTGTCTAAGTACAGTGTTCTCCAATGCCAGAATTTCAAGGCTCATCAAGTGACTGGAGGAGGGGGGCCAATTGGGAAGGAATGTGCAGGCCTGTATCTCCACAATGAGGTGGTCAGGTTTGTCCCAAAGAAGTGTTTAAACCTGATAGTATTGGAAAATCTATAGAGTTCACTCCTAAGTTTGAAGAAATCAAGTTTCTATGTAACAACAAATCCAAGTTATTTGCTAAAGACGTTGCTTTCATCATAAGACAAAACATATTTGTAGATATAGAAAATAGGTTAACCATGTTTGTTGGTCGAGTGGAATTACTCATTTCCAGCTGTAGTACTGGTACCTCGTTAGTCTGTCTCCTGTCTGGTAGTTGTTGCCTCTCCAGCCCCTGCCTCTGCCTCTCCCCCTCCCTCTCTGCCTGCCTTCCCTGTGGTCCTGTGCTAAAGAAATGACCGGTCGTGGAAACCATTCCTGATGTCTGGTCTCTTGTGCTCGGACCAGCTATTCCTTGTCCGAGCTAGCTGATGTGTGAATATATAAAACATATAAGACACTGTACAACTCGGGTTCAATAAGTAACTTCAAATGAGAATCGATAGCCTATCATTGCGTATCAATCATATTCACATTGAATATATGAACCAAGGGGAAGATGTCGACGTTTTGTCCCAGGTTAATTCATCTGGTGCATCGTTTGCATTTTGTATATAATGTTATACTGACAATTGTAGAGAATTTGGACTGTACACATCATCAACGAAACGTGTCAGATTAATTGTTTGTGTGTCTAGCCCTAAGAATAATTCTCTATATTGTTGTAGTAATTACATTGACTGCGAGACTCACTGATTTATAATATGTTTCCCAACCACTGAATGATGCCCACAGCACTTTAAATACTGGCAGCACTGAAAATGCAATTATGAAAATAGCCCCTAGAGAGTTTCAAATTTTGATCACAAACCATATGTAACCATAAACTTCCCTCCTAAATGGTGTTGCAAAACATGCACATTTCTTTAAGCACCTTCAGACCACAATAACTGCAACCATAACCTTAGCCTCTAGAGGGCGTTGCACTCCTAGCTGTAGAGCACACGCTCCAGCCTTAGGAATACTTAAAACCTTGAAAGAAATCTAGGGTTAGTCATCCTTTCTATAACCCTTCCAACTTAGGGTCAGCACTCTCATGAAGTTCTTTGGGGAGGCTAAGCATCTCCTATGGCTCCCCCCACACTCTTTTAGTATTGTTGGTGGTGATCCCGTCATCCTTGGGCCACTACAAGCAGCAGAAATGCTTTACTCATGGGCAAGCCCCCCAGGGCATTATGGGACGCTACTCCAGAGCAGTCAATAATCAATGAGCGGCTCTCCCGCTGCAACGGGGAGATCTGCTGCCTTTCTTTTTTCTGTTCTGTTCTGCCACGCGGCTTCCCATTGCACAACCTTTTCTTTGGCTGTGACCGGTTCCACCCGGGCACCCAGTGCAATGCCCATGATGGGGGTCAACCCAGGGAGCCCAACCCTTGCTGCTCCCCACATGTGCAGCACTCTTTAGTGCTGCTGCGGGAGCCGGCAGGTTTCTTCCGCCCTACGGTCAAGGCGCTGATGGTTGTGGCGGCCTCCTGCTCCCCCAGACATGGGCACAGGGAGCAGGGCGGGCCGGCCACTGCTGGGGGAAGCGTGGAGGCTCACCCCCTCCCTCTTTTCATCCCAGGGCCCAGAGATGGGATCCTGGGCCCCTCCTTACCCTCATCTTCATTGGATAAAGCGCAGCGACGCTCCCCCATCTTGTGACAGACATCAGGGGCCCAGAGTTGGGGTCCCAGGCCCCCCAGTGCATAATCCAGCCTGGGGGTGGGGTCCCCAGGCCCACTGGATGCTGGAGAGAGGGCCCCATGCATGCTCCGTCCCTGTATAAAAAACACCAGACTTCTCCTTCAGCGACCCCCCAGGCCCTGTCCCACCCCGGGGGGTGGGGGTGGTTGGAGTTGCTGGGCAGCAGAGCACCACACGCTGTGAGATTGAGCTGGAGTCGAACATCAGAATTCTTCTCATGCTGATATCTTGAGCTTGTTTTACTCCTGGTGCCCTAGCCACCTGGAGCATTTTCCCTAGACCTCCTGTTCTCAAATGTGACAATCTTTGCAGGGAGCTGGTTCCACTGGCTCCCTGCACCAGCCTTTGTCCTTGGTTTCCTCTAGGCCTCTCTCCTTCTTCATGCAGAAGGCCAGTCTATCCCCTAACTAGGCCTCAGGGGGTGTAAGTGAACCAGCTTCCCTGGTCCTGGGGAGAGCCCCCACTTGTCCTGGGGTCAAACAAGGTCAAAGTCCATAGCCCACATAGTATCAGGGGGTTCTTCCTTATAATTGTCCATGGTGGCTGCCTCTCTGCGTCCAGCAGAAAAACCAACCAAGAGAGAGCTCTCCCCCTTGCACAAGACCTTTTAAGTGGGGAGGCATGAGGTTCCAGCAGTGAGGCACCAATGGCCTATCCTGGGTTGCCATATCACCTCCATGCCCCTGTCCCAACCTTCCTGCACAGCCTGCTGAGACATTTCAAAATGGCATCACCCAGGAGTCATTTGCCACATCTGCTATAGGGGCCTCAGCTCCCCCCTCACTGACCTCTTTCCTGTAGTGTCTTGTAAGTTAGTGATGGCAGGACCCTTTTGGCTCCTAATGGACTCCGGAGAACTGTAACGTAAGTGTTCGGTGTGGGGAATAGAATTCATATTTAGAATGTTGTGTTTGCAGTTACACGCAGAGCAATAAAGACGTGTAAGACCAAGCTCTGTGTGTGGTGTATTCATTTACGAGTACCCAGGCTGGGGAGGACGCTATAAATGGTGATGAGTTAGGGGATACATAACCCGAAGATCGACAGTGCTCTCCCAGAGAGTTTGCCGTGGTCCAGCAAACTGCTTGTGTGTGCCACACGTGCCTCAGTCAAAGTTTAGCGTATGTGGAGTAAAATCACCACTCCAGCCAGTGTGAAGCATTTGAAGATAACGAAAGCCTCACTGAGAAGTTTACTCATCGTTTACCAGAAACCTGCTAGTAAGGCTGTGAAAGAGGTACTGAGCCACTACACAACACTGAACTGAGCTATAAATCATACAGTACGACAACCAGGTACAGAGAAGCACTAGAGACAGTGATAGTCGAATGCAAAGAGAAAACATTTCTGACGCAAAGAAATGCTACAGGCAAGTAACAACCAAGTATGTGAAATTCAATGAGCAGCGGCAGACAGGTGCAAGAGAATGCTGTGAGTAGAAGAAGATAAATGCAGAGAAACATTAGAGGTGGTGATAATCAGATATATAGAGAATGCGATACCCTTACCAGAGTCTGAGAGCCTTTAAACCTCAGCACCAGGCACCGCATCCCAAGGGCACTTGGGTTGTGCTTTCGAGGCTGGTGAATTACTTAGGACTGAATGAAAGGCTGGGGTGGCAGTCGTAATAGTGAACTTTGTCAATGGCTGCTGAAAAGAGCGCAAAATATTTTGCTGTCCCCTTCTTGAAACCACCGCCTTCCTTTGATACTGCCAAAAAGCTCAATATTGGTGACAGATGGTCTGCCTGGATGAAAATGTTTGATGATTTCATTGATACACTGGAAGAAGCAGATAACAAAAAGATTGTGAAATACCTCAAAAATCTTGCAGGTGAAGGAGTAAAAGAGTTTATAAAGAAACTGACGCAAACTGATGAAGACGCATACCCTCAAATCAAAGAAGGGTTAAATCTCAAGTTCAATCCAATTTTGAATGTTGATTACAAAAGATACATTTTCAGTCAGGAATGACAGAAAGCTGGTGAAACAATCAACAAATTTGTTGAGAAACTTGATACGCTCATCAAACACTGTAAGTTCAATTAATTCAATGATGAGGAAGCTATACAACTCCGAGTTCTCGACGGATGTCTGTTAGATTCATTCAGATGACGAATACTGAGAGAAATCCTTAGTCTGGAATGAGTTTTCATGGCTGCCAGAGCTGAGGAAGGAGCTGATCGACAAGCTGCTGACATGGAGGCCAGAGGTGCCCAGAATGAGTCAGTCATGACATGAAAAGTAAGCAGAAATGCAAAGCTAAAGGACACAAGGTGATGTCTCCACAGAAAAAGAAACTGTGCTTTAGATGTGGATTTTCATTTCCACCCGAAGGTAAATGTCCCGCCATTGGGCAGGTTGGCAAAGGCTGTGGGAAGAAGAACCATTATACAACTGTTTGCAAGGCGAAGGAAAAGCTAAGTGCGTCACGATGAGAAAAAACAAAATGGACACACAAACGTTCCAGAAGCGACGTTCTATGCTGCCCCACAAGGCCAAGCAACAATTTCAGCTGAGCCAAATCGACACTAAACAAAGACCATTATCATCTAAATCTTCATCTAAGAATTCTTCAGTTTCCTTGTCAAGTGACAGTGAGGAAGGCGGATGTGCGATATATACCTCAGAAAAATGTGTTTATGTCGTACTGGCCCATGCAAAGAAGAATATGAGTCAAAGGAAAGTCGATGAGTAAAATCACAAAAGGAATTCAAACTTTGTCCGAAAATTACACGAAAATTAAACGGATGCTCCATATCTTTTATTATTGACAGTGGTGCATCGATAAGCATTATGCCTGAGGGGAAATACAATTAACGGTCTCCATTGTCCCGTCTCACACCATTGAAGACTAAAGTGTATACATGGACTGCATTGACGCCAATAAAGAGTCAATGTTCATTCATAGCAACCATGAAACACAAAAAGACAAAAGAACAAGCACCCATTCATGTACTTCAAGGTACTGCGTCAAGTGTCTGTTTACTCAGTTTCAATACTGCTCCTGATATGGCACTGATATCTGTGAACTACAATATGAATGCTCATCACGAAACAGTGAGTCAGTTCCCGTCATTGTTTCATGGACTAGCAAAACTAAAGACCAAGAAAGTGAAACTGCATATCAATGAGGACATTCGTCCTGTTGCTCAAAGACATAGACAAATTGCATTTCATCTACAAGAAGCTGTTGAGAAAGAGCTTGAGACGTTACTAAAGCATGATATCATTGCGCGATCTACTCGTCCAACTCCGTGGGTTTTTTCCCATAGTGATAGTGCCCAAAAAGGACAGTGAAGGAGTTTCATGCATCTTTGTTGATATGCATCAAGATAACAAGGCAATTCAAAGAGAATAATATCACGGTCTGCACATTGCCGACATGATCACACTCAGCTAAACTGTGTCTTCTCTTGCCTTGATCTGAACAAAGGATATCATCAATTGGAATTCGAAGAAAATTGCAGGTACATTACCACGTTTTCTACTCACATCGGTTTGTTCAGATATAAACAAATAGGTATTGATGTGTCATCAGCTGCAGAACTTTTTCAAGATGTCATTCGATGTATCATACAACCAGTCATGTATGCTTTTAATTACAGTGATGACATATTGGTTTTCGGAGCTACCCAAAAGGAGCATGTTAAAGCTCTTACACAAGTGTGTCATTTGCTTACTGTTGCAGGTTTAGCTTTGAATACTGAGAAATGTGAGTTCCACAAAACAAAACATTAAATTTATTGGCCATATCTTTTCTGATGGGCGTATGACGCCGTATCCAGCTAAAGTACAACCTTGTCAGCTGCCAATCCACCACAAGATGTTACCATGTTACATTCATTCCTTGGCATGGCCAGTTACTGTTCCAGATACATCTGTGACTTTGTCACAGTAAGTGCTCTATTAAGAGACTTAACAAAAAGACATGCTTCATGTTACTGGTCACATGAATGTGAACACGTTTTAAGAAAATCAAGCATGCAATCGAGAATGCCACTTAAATCGCCTACTTTTATCCAAAGTTTCATACAGAAGTTGTTGTTGACGCAAGCCCGGTCAGGTTGGGCCTAATCCTTGCTCAACACAGTGGACACCCAACTGCTTGAAGGCATATTGTAGCATATGCAAGCAGACGTTTTGACAAACTGAACGTGCCTATTCACAACCTGAAAAAGAAAGTTTAGCTGTGCTGTGGGCTTTTGTACATTTCCACATATTCTTATATGGAAAACTTTTTACTCTTGTAACAGATCATCAAACCCTGCTTAACATCTTTGGCAACCCAAAAGCCAAGATGCCTCCTAGAATTTAACGTTGGGTTTGCGACTAGAGGAATATGCCTACACTATCGTTCACCGACCAGGGAAAGATCAAAATCCTGCTGACTACTTTTCACAAGTGCCAGTACAGTGTCATGGTACCCCTTCCAAGGCGGCTGAAGCCTACATTAACTTGATCATAAAGTCCAGGACACCTGCCACTATTTCATTGGAACAAATCATTACTGCAAAGAGCAAAGATAGTGACATGTTGATACTAAAAGACATTATTGCTCATCATTCCCGGAAACAGTACACTCGACCTCTCGCACGTGACAGCGAATATCAGAAGTTCAAAAATGTGAAAGATGAAGTGTCCATTACTGAAGAAGGTATTGTCTTATGAGATTCAAGAACTGTCATACCGGAGAGTCTGCGGCAACAGGTAAATAAAGTGGCTCATGAAGGCATCATGGAATTGTTGCCACTAAACAAGCTCTCCGAGACCAAGGTTGGTTTCCTCATCTTAACGAGAGAGTTGAAGGCCTTTCATCTTTGCAATTGCTTATCTCCCAAAATCATTCAACATGCCTTGAACATGTCAGATTTACCAAAACATATATGGGAGAGAATTGCTGTTGATTTCTTTGGTCCTTTTGGCAATGGACATCACCTGATGATGGTTATCAATGAATACTCCCATTTTCTATTAGTAGAAGATCTCTCATCGTTTACTCACAGAGAGTCATTGAGAGGTTAGATGGCAGCTTTGCAACATAGGTTGCTGACAATGGCCACCTTTCAACAGTTGAGAATTTAGAGACTTTCTTAATCATATCAATGTGAAGCATCAGAAAAGCACACCTCTCTGTCCACAAACAAATGGCATTGTCGAACGCTTTATGAGCACACTTAAAAAGACCGTCCAGCATGCTACATTGGAGAAGCTCAATCTAAAGTCCACTCTCCATGCTGCTCTTCGAGCTTACCAGTCAACTCCGCATTCAATGACAGGTGAAAATCCTGCTACCCTGATGTTCGGGAGAGCAATAATGACCAAGGGGCATATTATCAAGGCGGCGCAATAAAATTATCGCCGCTTTTGCGTCCATTTTCGGCCGAAAAGCGGCGATAATTTTATCGCCTTATCAGCAAGGTCACGCTATCGCGTGAATCCTTGCCGTAGCGCCCTTTCCCTTAACACCCAGCTTTGCATCTCTAATGAGATGCAAAGTGGGCGTCACTGGGCGTACCCCGGATGGACTACCTTGCAAATATCGCTGATGTTCACATCGCGATATTTACAAGGCAGCCCACAGGATTTTAGCATACGTTAGATTTTGGCGAAAACGGCTGTTTTCGCCAAAATCTAACGCCTGCTAAAATCCTGACTTACCTATGTGTGACATAGGGGTGGATTATGCTGATACGACCACAGGGTCGTATCAGCAGGAGTATCGCCGTTTTGCAGGGAACATCGCTGGAAAACCAGCGATGTTCCCTGCAAAACGGCGATAAGCGCGCTATCTCTGGAATTTTTATCGCCCTGGAGAAACGCGTTGTTAATAACGCGCTACCAGGGCGATAAATTCCGGAGATAGCCTGCGATAGGAAATCTATCGCTAAGCACGGCCAGCGATAATTATCGCTGGCCGTTGATAATATGCCCCCAAGTTACCATAATGGACCAACAGAGGGTCTACAACAGATGGTGAACTTCGTCAAACAGACATGTGCCGGAAGCAAAAGATTAAGTGTATGCCGACAAGCGTCGATGTGCCAAGAACACTACTTTCAATGAAGGAGATTGAGTATTGGTGCTACAGCAGAGAAAACGCAAATCTGATGCTCCCTTTGATGCTAAACCCTTCAACGTTGTGACTAGTAAAAGACACATGGTAACTTCTCACTGTTCTGGAAAGTCCAATACATGATATTCTTCTAAATTATTCTAAATTTGTTATTTAACAAAGGGGGAGATGTAGGGGCATATTTACAACAGAATGGAGAAGCGTGGCTTTAAGCAAACTTTTGCTAACGCCACGCTTCTCCATTCTGAAAACGCATGGATGCGCCGTATTCACAAGAATGCGGCGCATCCCTGAGTTTCCCCTCGCGCTGGCGCTGAGTTCAGCTGCCTAGCGTCAACACAGGCACCCTTGCACCATGGTGCAAGGGTGTCTGCATTGGGCGAAATGATTGTTTATGTGCAGGAAGGTCTGCCTTCCTGCACATAACCAATCATTCATAGCATTTTGAAACTTCTATGTGTGCTGCTTAATGCAGCACACATAGAAGTTGCAAAACATCCATTTTTTTAAATTGTTTTGTGCAGGAAGGGTCACCTTCCTGCACATACATAATCAATGGCAATTTGCTGTTTCTATGTGTGCTGCACAAGGCAGCACACATGGAAACAGCAAAAACAAAGAGAAATAAAGCATTTCTCCTCGTTGCGCCAGGGTAAGACCAGGTTTTCCCTGGTCTTAATTTTGGCGCTGCCTCCTATTTACGCCACCCTTGTAAATAGGGGGCAGCATCAAAATCAATGGCTGTTGTGATGGCATGCCCACAGCAACACCCATTGCCCTCCCCTTTCATGCTGAGTATAGTGTGAAAGGGTGCCTTATTTACAAGGCAGCGTTAAGCCACTTTAAGTGGCTTAACGCTGCCTTGTAAATAAGGTGAAGCCCCTATCGACATCACAACATCACTGAAAGTGACGTTGTGGTGGCGATAGGGGCTTGTAAATATGCCCCGTAGTGTCTTGTGAACTAGCGAAGACAGGACTCTTTTGGTTCCTGATGGACTCCGTAGAACTATGACATAAGTGTTCGGGCGTGGGGAATAGAGTTCATGTTTAGAATGTTGAGTTGGAAGTTACACGCAGAGAAATAAAGATGTGTAAAACCAAGCTCTGTGTGTGTGGTGTATTCATTTAGGAGTACCCATGCTAGGGAGAACGCTGCAACTACGCTACTCTGTATGCCTCAGGAAAGCAAAGCTGCACTCTAAGGCAGTCCTCCCAATAAGAGTATAATGGAGTGTCGCTGCAGACTAGATATTAAACCACAATTACTTTCCCTAGGAGCATACACTAACATTATGAGGCATACTCCAGGTCAACATCTAATCCTCCAGAGATCCCCCTGCACCAGGCTACTTGTGCGCAATTACTGGGCTGCGCATGGCAGGAGTCTCCCACGCGCAGCCCTCACACGTGCGCATATGTCTTCATGTATAACCAGCCAAGTGCCCCTTACCCTTGCTGCATTGCAGCTGCCTTATCCTAAAAGGCGGACACTGGTGGTAAACATGCACAGTCCATTTACCATGAGTATACCGTGGGTGAGTCACAGGTTATGAGGCTCCCCCAAGGTAAAAGGTTGAAAACCAGGTGATCAAAAAGGGAAAAATCCGGGCAGATTGAATGAGCAGTACCCTTTGCCTCACAGTATATAATTCCAAAGTATAGCTGCTTGGGTCTGGAAAACTCTACCACCCCACCTCATCAATTTTAGTTTAGGAACCCTGAATAAGGAGCGTCCATTCGATATCAGGGCCCTAGGAAGGCTCAACAAAATCGTGCATGTAGGTTTAGAAGTGGTGCATTTTCTCACTTGGAGCCAATTATGCTGTTTTAAGCCATCAGACAGGTGATCAAACGTCTTTAATTGTAACAGGGTTCTCAAAGTCGTATCCTGTATGTATTGGAGCTTGGCAATATTCTTTGAAGAGAGTCTATGACAGATAAAATGCTGAAGTCTATCTGAGATTGGTCAAATGCATTGGTTCCTATTATTCTCTGTGCAAAGAAAGCAAGCAAGAGAAATACTCTACATGGAACTCTAAGATGACAGACCAAAGGTTATTTAAGCTACATGCGCAGTCAGGACAATATCTGAAGCAATCAACATTCTGAGGTTCCTGACACGTTTACCAGCTCGGAACTAGAGAAGAGACATTGAGGCCATAGATAGGCACCCCAGTTATTAAGATAATCAGGGATTAGTATAATATCTGTTTTGCAAGGATTAAGCTTTAGGAAGTTCTGAGACATTAACCACCCTATTATAAGTGGGTCAGTGTATTCTTCCCATGTGTAAAAGTCCTTGTTTGCTCAAGGGCCGGGATTACAAGTTACGTGTTATTCAGCACATCCAATAATCATCAGATGCATTAAATAACTCAACCTTTGTTAAATTTAAGCAGGTCAAACCACTAACATTTTATAGAAATGCGAACGTTATTTACCATAACATGCAGATTTTTGTGCGTCAAACACTAAAATCTGCATGTATTCCCAAAACCCTTAATACGTGCTATTTATCACAGACGATAAATAACATACCCTGGGGTTTAATTATTTATGAGGTACGATAAATAGGACCTTCATTCCTAATCAGGCCCTTTGTCTTGCACTGCTTCCAAAGCTAAAATGTTGCCCATCTTTCTCAAAATCCTCGCTTCACATGCTGAAAGTATTTGTGTGTCATCTGCATATATATACGAAACACACGTTAAAACTGATGTAAAAGGTCATGTAATGTATTAATTTATTTATTTCACATTTTTATTATGCCTGATCTGGGAGTGTGAGAGGTGACATTGGAGCAGGCTGTCTCGTGGCTTGCCCCCCATTGATATTTACCCTTGTAGAGATCTCCAACCACTTAGAATGATCGTGGCTTCTTTACTGTTGGTGATGGGTATTTTCCCTTCTGAGCTGGGTGAGGTGCCTACTGGCCTTAAACATGTATGGTGCGGCCATTCTCAAGGAAACTCCTGCTTCATGTGATGGATCAAGTTAATTGCACTCCGATAACGTCACTGCCTTGCCCTGAACAGCTGATTGAGAGTGCTGCGACCTATCAATTACAAGCCTTCTTTGAGCTATTTGTTTTTCTTGATTAACTCTAATGTTGTCTTTTTTCCGGAATGTGGTCTGAAGTGGTGGTCACCTGGCTGGTTGATGACCTAAGGAGGAAAGCTCACGTAGGCGGGGTAAGTGTGCTGACTCGATTTGATTGGGGGGCATATTACCAAGGGCCTTATCGCCGCTTTAGCGGCACTTTTTGCCGCTAAAGCGGCGATATTTTTAACGCCCTATCAGCAAGCTGTCGCTAACAGGTGTTAGCAACAACTTTTCAGTGATAGCGACCGTTTTGGGTGCCCCTTTGCATGTCAGCGATATTTATCGCTAATGACATGCAAAGTAGGCGTTCCCAACATAAACACCACGAAAACAGCCGCTAACAGGCCTAACGCCTATTAGCAATGAGTCCCCGGCCCCGGTGAGTGATATGAAAAGTCGCGCTAACCGAGGTTAGCGCAGGATTTTTAACACCTACTAAAATCCTGACTTAGCAATGATATCCAATGGGAGGTGGATTCATAGGCTGAATCCTCACCTGCCTATTAGCAAGCTTTACGTCAGCGATAACATTTTTATCGCTGTTGTACCAGTGTTACTGGAGGATTTTGCCGCTATCGCTGGTTTTAATATCGCATTGGAGATAAGCGTTGATAATAACGCGTTATCTCCGCGATGAAAACCAGCGATAGTCGGCGATAAAAAAAAACGCGCTAAGCGCGGTTTGCGATAATTATCGCACGCTGTTGGTAATAGGCCCCTAGATTTTTCTGCAGCATTCATGGCTATCAGCTCCCCATCCAACGCCTGGCCAGTCTCTCATGTCATAGATGCGCAGTTAAGTCAATTGAGCCATTCTTGAGTGATAGTACGCAGTCTGTGCAATCTATACTATTTACAGCTAAGCCCAAACCTGTACATTGCGGAGTACCACAGTACTCTCAAATAAAAAGAGGTACCCCCTTCGTTTTACTTAATAGGTCTGGGAGTAAGGGGGAAAAACTGCAATGCAATACTAGAAAACACTCCCACCGACCTAGATTTCTTTGCAAAGGGCTCAATAGAGCTCAATGGGCCATCCCTTGCCACTCATACAAATACAGTCTCATTATAATTACTTTTAGAAAATATTTATTTATCCATTTTTTTCTTTTTTAAACATCCAAGTGAAAATATTGTGTCACATGTACATTGCGAAATACAAATGTTAAAAACATGAATTTATCAAACATTTTCTTAATGAAAAACAATACATTTTTGCATTGCACTGATCCTAGAACCATGGATATGACTACATATGTCCATCAATTCCTCCCCCTACTTCAACCACATTTACATCCTCACCTGTCACTCCACTACTCACAATCACCCACTCCCATACTTGCCTACTACTGCCAGTTTTTAACAGCATACACTAATGTGACCACAGAGATGGTATATGATGGTCATTCGTGACGGTGTTGCCAACTGGAATATCAGTCACACTGATCTGGTCGACGTACATTTCGGTGGTATTTGTGAGTTTATATCCACCTTCTACTGGACCACTCTATTAACACTTCTCAGGTGAGTGGTAGGGGATCTAAAGCGATGACCAATGTGGTCAAAGTTCTCTTGATTGTAGGGACAATCCTGATGCCTGATTTTTGACATTTCTAATCTTCTAAAGAGGCCATTACAACTCCTCGGTGCTCTCAAATGTAATCTGAACATAAACGCAAAAATGGAAAACACGAAATGATGGAAGAACTCAAATCAGACTGATGAATCAAGTAACCTTACATGCAGCACAAACACACTTGTAGGTGTGAGAAAAAATACTTGAATACACTTTCCCATAAAAGTGAACCGTTTCAAAAAGGAGTTTCTAATCATACCTCTACCAAACTTCTCAATTCCAGTGCGACAATGGCTTCATGCAATGTCCAGACTTGACCACTAGCCAGCGATCATGAATATTATAAAACCTCATCCTCCAATCCCAAAAGTGCTAGCCAATATACCAACCAAGACAATGACAAATAATCAAACAACTCATCCCAGTGGATACTTTCAAACACGTGACTTCTTCGCCAGTATTCTCAGGAGTTAGTGAACTTCCTGCTCGTTGGAACAACCAAGATCCGCCTGGATCCACCCATTGAGTAAACTCTTCATGCAGTCACACTCATCATAGAGGCAAGGAGGTGGAATCACATAACTTTACTTTTATTCTCACTCACATAAGCTACTCGTTGAAGTGGAAAGCCAATTTAAACTAGCCTGGATAACTTACAAACGTCTCCGCAATGGAACCACGTAATACCTGGCCTGTAAATTAACGCTCTCAGGTGGTCAGCGCTGTCTGGAGAGCTCAGACGCCCTCTCACTGGAAATCCAAGTATGCAAGAGCAAAAGCACTCTGACAAACTTTATCAGACGCCTCGCTCCATCCCTCGGCCAATCAGAAAACTGGCCTCCTATTCAACCTTCAAGAAGGTACTAAAGGACCTTCTATTCCATCGTCAATTTATGTCTCATAAGCGATCACTGCTGATCAAGCTATTAAAGGTCAAACTGATCTAGGGCGAATCTCTTGTTACTGTAAATATTATACTATGAATAATCCCCTCCCCCACCCTCTTTTCCTACTAGTGACCTCAACAATGCATCCATGATTGGCACAGCTTAATTATCTCTGCTGTTTTTGGTCTGATTGGCACTATAAAAAAACTACGAATAAATAAAACACTATCCCCCCCCCTCTTCCTGACTCCACACCAAGCACATGTCTACAGTCTACACAACTGAAGGCGCTGCCCAGGCAACCACTACAACCACCCTACATGTGTTCTTGGTCCATCTGAGGGAAGTTCTGCTTGAAAGGTCGGATTTTTGGAGGTGCAAAGACTCCCAGGTACGAGTGATGTAATTCTCAACTGCACATTTCTCATGAATAACCACATCAGGGCAGGGAATGTGGATTGCACGTACACCACAAGCAAACCAAACGAAAAGAAGGAAGGAAATCCGATCAGAAATGGCCTAGAATAACAGTGCAGTACACAGAGCAACAGAGCAGAGTTAAATCATAATGCAGCAAAACCAGCTTTATTATAAGCTAGTAAGAGGCAAGAGTTAGACTGTGTGTGTGTGTGTGTGTGTGTATGTGCGTGCGTGCGTGTGTGTGTGTGTATATATATACACACACATTGCTCTGCTTTCTTTCTGGCCGCCAAGAACACTGAATTCGAATAGCACATGTCTCAGTATATTGGCACAATAAAGCCAGCTATGGTACGGGCACCTTATCAGGCGGAGATATGAGGGCTATAAAAGTCATTTCTGTTACACGTGAAACTGGGAAGGGATAGACTGATTAACAAAGAACAATCAATGCTGACTACTTCCACTTAGGTAACTGGGATCATGAAAATAAAAGTTTAACTCATTATGTTATTTATTAAGCGGACAAAGGGATAGTGGTCAAAGTACTATCGAAATTAGCATAATGATCACTGCTGAGAGTTGTTCATGGGTAAACGAGTGCAGCAGAAACGTGTGTGACCTAAAAGTTGTCCTTCGTGGTCCGAACGCACCATTTAGCATGGTTAGAAGATCAGGATTTACAGAACGCAAGAACAGAAATAGAACAGTCATCAAGGTTTATGGTTCATATTTACGAGTTGGCAGGTAACATGAGTTCATAATATCAAGGGCGGTGTTATCGATTCTGGCCAGTAACAATACCCACATCACGTCCCGTAGGATTTTTTCGGCTGAAATTGGGGATTACTGCGTGTTTCCCCAGGATTCCGTGCCATTTCCTGCTCACTTGTTTCACCTCCCTTTCACCTGCTTTCCATCTGGTTTCACCAAGTGCGAGCCAGCAACCCGGTAAAACTTGTAATTGTGCGGTGCGGCAATTCAATAAAAACATGCAGAATTACCACTCTGCGCAACTCAGAATGAGGGACTTATAATAGTACTCCAATAGCAATCCTTTATGGTACCATAAACAGATACCAGTCGACAACCCTGACAATGGGATCACATTGAATGCCACTGGGTAGAAACACAGCAAGAGGAGCGAAGGTTTCCATTAACTTGGGAGAGATGAGACATGAAGAGATCAAATTCAAGAGAGCGTCTGAATTTGAGAAGAGTTGGAGTCAATGCCATTCACCAGGCTAGAGTAAGCTCGATTTAGAGTCTTTGACGGTTTAGATTTCGGTGCTCCCGAAGGGAGGTATGATTTGCGCCCGATGTCTCTGGTTTCACCAGCATCAATGAGTTTGTCCTTCAAATAGGTGGATTCAAACAAGCGGAGACCCGCACAAGGGACAGCCACTGTTGACTGTGAGATACTGTACATCCAAAATCCATTCCAAGTTTTCCGAACATCAGCCTGCAGGAGTGTGTGTCTCTTTCTCCCTCCTTACCCCCTTTTCCCTCAGCCTGGATCTTCATTAACATCTTTGTTCCAATACAAGGGGGTAAGTTGAACTCTAGGGGAAGACAGAGGGATTGGCATGGACATCCACACCTTTGAAACACTGTTCATGACAATAAGTCAATACTGCAACTTTCAATAAATGTCTTGATTAACCTGGGTCACTTGTGATGACTGTCCAGCATATATATTGTTAGACCTGGCATCCTTGGTGTGGTTTCCCCCTAACTTTTTGCTTACAGGTCTCCTGTTTTTGCTGACTTCGTTTTTTGCTGGCCTTAGGACACTGCACACTTTACCACTGCTAACCAGAGTTAAAGTGCCTGTGCTCTCTGCTTAAAACAAGGTAGAATTGGCTTATACCCACTAGTGGGCCTACAGCACTGATTGTTCCACCCACTTAAGTAGCCTTTAAACATGTCTCAGGCCTGCCACTGCAGAGCCTGTGTATGCAGTTTATACTGCCATTTCATTTCGACCTGGCAAAATAAACCTTTTGCCAGTGCCAAACCTTCCTTTTAAAGGCATATGTCCCCCCTAAGGTAGGTCCCAGACAGCCCTAATGGTAGGGTGCATTTCATAAAAAAAGTTGGCCATGTCCTTTAAAGTTTTACATGTCCTGGTAGTGAAAAACACTTAAATTCGTTTTTCACTACTGCTATCTCTCCCATAGGTTAACATTGGAGTTGCCGTATTACATCTTATAAGTGTAATTTCCAAAAGGGAAGAGATAATTGGTACATGTTTTGTGTCTCTAAAATCCTAATTTAAAATCCTAACTAATGGTAAAGTTGGATTTTAAATTACAATTCTGAAAATGCCCCCTTTAGAAAGTTGGCATGTTCCTGCCTTTGCAATTTGGTGCATGCAGCCTGTCTCTGGTCACATGACTGGGTGAAGTTGGCATTTCGGCTTTGTGTTTTCCTCCTAGACAGACACACACAATGGGAGCTTAGGTGTGACTGTTAGGGCACCAGTGGCAGGATAGGATGGAAGAGCTGGGCCCAGCCACACTTACACCTAAATAGGCTGTATCCTGTCTCCACACAAAGGGATGCATACACCCTTTAGTTAGTATGGAGCCAGGGCAGGAAAGGCAGGGCATCTGTGCACTTCAAAGGCATGCCTCTAGAAGCTTCTCCCCACTTCAAAAGTACAACTGTGTACAAAAGAAGGACCTCAGACACCACCACTTCAGTACACTTCAGTACACTTCTGGACCTGTGGATACTCTGCCAGGAAGAAGGACTGCTGTGCTGCTGAAAGGACTGTAACTCTGCTGGACTGCCACCCTGAAGGAGCTTTCGCCCTGTTGTGCTGGCCTGCTACATGCTGCCCTCTTACCTGGGGAGGAAGAACTGGACCTGCAACCCATCTTGAACTGAAGACCCCAGAGTGACTAAAAGGGCTAGTCTGCTGGCCTCCTGATCTAAGCCTCAGGGACATAAAAGGCTCCCCAACATGGGCCCATTTGCACCGGAACCATGCCTCTCACACCGAAAATCAGTGGGAGATGGCGCCAGCCATCTCTCCACACAGCAAGCATCGATCATCGCAGAAGACTGCCGATCCGAGACTCCAGCATGCCCATCCTCGATGTGCAGACAACTACTCGCGCCATGCCGACCACCGCTAGCGATGCTGTCCTTGCTCCCAGTGGGCCTCTCCAACGCGAACAGGACTCTTGGGACAAAACTTGAGAAGGTAAACCTTCAGCTGGACTAATCTGGAACTGTATACGACCCATGCGCCATAGCGGTCAGCCTGAACTTTTGAGTTTGACTCGGTTCAGCATGACCAGATAGCCACGGTTGGAATTTTTTGCTTTTAGGTGCAATATTGCAGTTTATTCTTTAAAAAAATCATAACTCCAGTTCTACTGATTAGATTTTTGTCATTTTTGTCTTGTTTTATTTCCTAAATTGAGCTCTATTATTCTAACCTGGGATCCTTTTGTGTGGTGTTTTCACTGCTTTACTGTTTGAAGTGTTGCACAAATACTTTACACATTGACTCTAAGTTAAGCCTGACTGTTCTGTGCCAAGCTACCAGGGGATTGACACAGGTTAATTTGGTGTTTGCTTGTGCCTTACTCTGACTAGGATTGTGGTTGCGGCTTGACCAGGGCTCACACCCCAGTAAACTAGTAACCCAATTTCTAACATAAACATACTACCAATCAATGATAAATTCAAATCTTTTCAACCTTACCTTTAGCAAACTGGGTTTTGAGTGGTAGCATACATGTGAACCAGTAAAACTCTCAGTTGTTTTTATTCAAGATCACAGGCTGTGCATATGGCCATGGCATGGTGTGCAAAAAACACAATGGATTAAGGCCCAGATCTCTGTACTGGTGGTGAATATTTTACATTGTTTCAGCATTACATCCATCAGTTGTTCTTTTGGCATGGTCTAAGAAGAAGCAGGTAGGAAGAAGCACAATGTCAATGTCAGTTGAACAAACAAATAGGTAAAAATATAAAGATATTTGATGGAAGATATATCTATATATAAGTATATATATATATCAAACTGCAGCACAGTGCAACGCACCGTAATCGCCCTTCCCCTTCCTCTTGTGATGGCGGTCCGCGGTGAGGAGACGAGCCTCATCACACCAACACACGCTGTTACCTCGTAGCACCAACAGCAACCACGGACACCATGAGCTTTTCAAAGCAGTGTTTATTTTAGCAAAAAATGGAACCACTCGACGCGTTTCGGGATACACTCCCTTGATCACGAGTACTGTGGCAACGCCTCATTTCCTTTTAAATAACCATGTGACTATGTTTATCATAGAACGTGAAAACAGACTTCAATGAAAAAAGAGTTAATTCACTCTTCACGAAAAAAATGTATCAGCATGTTACAAAGACGATAATTATTCACAATTGTCGACAAGTATTGATATATAAGAAAAAGTTGACCCAAATATTATTAAGAACAACTCCAGAATTAATACATTATTATTAGAATCAAAAGGCAATCAAACGTTAATCTCAACGTGAATAATAAAGTTTTATGAACATTGAATTTGCTCTATAATATAAACCATTTCGCCTATATCTTTTAGTCAAGGTCACAGTTAATAATATTTGTCCTAATCAAAATATATATGCATTTCAGCTAATTACTGCCTTTAAAAGTTATCACATCGATACTACCCTAAGTATCACCACATATTTACACTGAATTTACGCCCGTGTGCTTTTTGAAAATGTAGCTCATAAATGTTTCTCATTAAATCATTGCCCAAGTGGGCTTGAACTACATGCGATAAACATGGCAGATTCCTTTAAGCTTCTATACATAACACTTTTGTTGCATTTTCAAAGCATCAACTTAGAAAAACAAAACCAAGCTGTCCGACATCATGTACCAAGTCGTTATACCCGTGTGGGTAAAGCAACAAAAATAAGATACTTTCGCTCTTTGGCATTCTTCATTGTAACTGCAGTAACATTTTTCTAAAATAAAACAAAACAAAATCAAATTAGTGTCATAACAACAAAACAAAACAAAACAAAACAAAACAATTTATGCAGATCTTTGCTCTCTCCACCTCACCACTCTTTGCACCTGTGAACAAGGCTATTTCAAGCTGAAACGCGTAAGGACTGACATGCTGCCAATCCATTTGAAATAAATGCCAGTTAGTCATTGAGTTGTGGCTTCTTCATTTTCTGATGTTTGTTGGCGCGAAGCCATTCACGGGATTCTCCATTCCCGTTTTGAAGCCGCTCTGCAGGGACGGGGGCTCCGTCATTTGGAGAGTTGTTGTTGGATTTAAATTGGGGAGCATGTCCCGCTCGCCCGTGTGACCCTGAATGGATTTCCAAGGTATTTGTCCACGAGGAGGAGAAAGGGAGAGGAGGGGTATTTACTCTTCCTGCCGACTCTGACTGAACTTGGCATTTTGGAGAGAGCAAAGATCTGCAGTAAGGCAGCATGGAATGAGCAAAGCTGGCAACAATGCAAAGAAGATGTGACTTTTATTTTTGCAACATGCACTTTATTTGAAAGACACTGAGACTGTCTGTAGGAGAGTAGGATCTGCTTCACAGGGGTACCCCCACTTTTTGCTGATACTTCACTGGTTTTCGACATTAGTCTGGCTGGGGCCCTGCTATTCAGAACCCCAGCCTAGCTGTTTCCTCTTTAAAAGGGTCTCCATGTGCCTTAGGCACATCACTGATTGGGATCTGGAGTGCCCTTGTAAGTCCCTAGTATATGGTATACTATGTACCAACGGCATAGGTACCTCAGAGGCCTGCCAGGGGCTGCAGCATGTATTATGCCACCCCTGGTAGGCCATCCAAACTGACACCACAGGTCTGCTACTGCAGCCTGGGTAAGGTGGTGCATGCACCCCTTGCTGTGGTATAGGTTACCTATATCACTAAAAGCATACACACATATAAACCTATAAGTCACTCCTAAGGCAGGCCTTATCAATCCTAAAGGCAGAGTGCATGGTTCTTATGTGAGAGGGTGCCCCTGCATGAGCAGGGCCCCTCTGCAGTGTTCGGAGACCATCTCTGATGCTGTTTGTAGTGCAGCCTGACCATATACTCTTAAACGCATTATATCCTCGCGGTAAAATGCTAACTATGGAATGGCTGCACCAAAACATGTCGTGTTTGGTGTCAAACATCTTGGAATACTACCCCCCGCCAATCCTGGCGGCAGGGGTAGCATTCCACCCTTCTAGAGGGAAAGGCATGTTAACTCTGACGAGTCCGGTAACTTCTTTCCAGAGCCCTGGCATCACAAAATGGATGCTGCTGCCACAGACACGAGTCTGGCCTCCTGCTGCTGGACGAAACTCCGGCAGGGGAGGCCTGGACAATAGGTTTCCTGTCCCAGGGAGGTGTGACCACCTCCCAGACAGGACAATGTGTATTGGGGCTGGGCGGGAGCACTTTCGGGTGCTTTGAAGTCCTGCACTGAGGGCACATTTGGTGTCCCTAGTGCATACCCCAGTTCAAACCGGATCAGGGGCTTGCAGCCCCTGCTTTGGCGCGAACTGGACAAAGGGAAAGGGGTGTAGCCACCCTCTGCCCTGACCCACCCATAGGTGGGGCCACAGAGTAGTCCAACCCCTATTTTTGGAATAAAGGTAGGAACCCAGTCCTTAGGACTTTAGATTATACCTGGACGAAACTCTGAAACAGAATCCTGGACCTTCGACGCTCTACTCACGATTAGAGGACTGAAGAATCTCCCTTGGGGTCAAGGAGTGACTCCCCTGCTTGGCAGGCACCAAAGAAGCATCTGTCCGGTTCGCATCACTGAAGCTCCCGTCGGACGCCGAAGTCATCGCATCACCAGAGGTGGATTCCCAGACTTCCCCGAGGCTACCCTGAGTCCCCAGCAAAGCTGAGGCCCGTGGCTATCGTGGGTGACTTGAGACCGTGACCCCTGGACACCAAGTACACTTGCAAGTGCACCATCTTCTGGGTCTCCCAAGAAGTCGTGCTTTGGGCTCCGAGTAGCCCTAGCCTCCAGCACCACCTGCACCGAAGATCACTGGCCCCCACTCCACGAGTGTCCTGTAAGCCAGCTCCACGTGCGGCGTCACGAGGCTCCTTCGCGGTCGCTAGCCCGTTGGCTAGTAGCCCTTACCGAAGGCCAATCTTTTCTTTACTTGGCAGTCTGGTTGCTCCAGGCCTGCCCTCACTTACCCTTGCTGGGTGAGTTCCCCAGACCTTGCTGGTCTGCATCATCGACGATCTACATCTTACTCGAGACTTGCCGTTGCCAAGGCCTGTTGGGTCCAATCTGGTCGCCGACACCTCTGCACTCGACAGACATCGAGCAACAGCCCGAATCCTGCTCCTGGTCGCCGACAACGCCTCCCGGACCTCGTGGCTGAAGAGTCAAGACGACTGTCAACGAACTTGAAGCACTCGACATCGGTGGGCCTCTGTCCATCGCCCTCCTGGTCACTGGCTAGTGACCCAGACTCTGTCCCCTCTGCTTTCAGGTTCTTCAGAACTCCGATCCACTCTTGGATCCACCCGGACACTTTTCTCCTGGTCGCCAGCAGCACTTTGCAGCAGATCGCCATAAGAAACGACGACGAAACCCGACCCCGAAAGGCACCTATGCACCCGGCTTCCCTGGGTGAGGTAACACGAGTACTCCGGTGCTCCCGTGGGTAGAGACTCTTCAAAGTCCTAGATCTCAAAGGGTTTTGTCCTAGTCCTCTTTAAAGTGTCCCTTTCCTCTATTTTCCCGATCCCGACTTTCTCCATAGAAGTTGACGGCGTATCGCGGTTGTGTATTTACACTGCACGCGTCCCCGTGGGTCCCCTGTGTCACTACCTTGGGTGGTTCCTTGTGGTCCAAGCACTTCTAGAGGCTCTAGGCCTAGTGTCTAGTTCAGTCGTGGTTCGCATACCACTTTATTGGTATATGGTTTGGTACGCCTCTAGGGCCCAAACGTGTATTTGTGCTATTACTGTGATTTAAGATCTTATAACCTATGTATTTCGAACTCTAGCCTCATAAAGAGACTAGAGGGGTGTGTTTAGCAATAAATACATATATTTTGAATTTATACCTGGTGTGGTGCTCTTTCATTTGGTCACTCAAGAGATTATAGACTGGTAAAATAAGCTGCTTTACATTCCTTCAAGACTTAGCCTGAAGGCTGCTCTCCATAGCTACCACTAGGATAGCTTTCAATAAGGTTGTCTTTAACCTACCTACCATAAGAGTCGATTTGGACTGGTGCAAGGTGCCCACTATAATTAGTGGACAGCATATGCCAGGCCAACTTCTCACATTGGTGTGCAGCGTGTGGGATTCCAGCTTGCTATTGTTTTACCAGATAATCTCAATTGAATTGATCAACTGAAAACCACTAAAGGTACCTAAGGTACATATAATTTAAGCTTAGAATATCAGTAAGTTCTACTGAACTTAGAGTTGTGTGTTAAGGGATAGCACAACCCTTTCTACAACTCAAGAGAGTTTAGTAGGCCACACTAGAGTAGGTAGTGCATACACCACACCACACTAGTAATGTCTTTAAAAGCAGGATCCAAAGATGCCCTGCAGGAAGCCATGGAGCTTCCCCTCCAAGTATGACACACTCCCATTCTTGGAACTGAGAGCTTTGTGTAACGTGAGGAAATTAAGGACAGGCCAAAGTCCCACCACCCAACACCTCCAGGAGTTGTTGGTGGCTTATGATCTTAGTAAGTCTTCAGAGACTGAAGGGGTAGGAGCAGAGGGTGGGCCAGCAGATGAGGAAGGGGCCAGGGGTACTACTACCCCCAGCCCCCTCTGAAACTGACCAGGAGGGTGACAATGACCCTGACCTGGAAAACCCAATCCCTTCTGGGGAAGATGAAGATGAGGATCTGGAGAACCACACCTTTGTCCCCCAGGAAGGATTATGAGTGTGCTCAGAAAGTCTAGGTCTCCTTCTCAGGAGTCTAACCACTCTGGCACCTCAATAGGGAGCTCTGTTTCTTCTCACAGGAGGGAATCCTCTCATGAGAGAAGAAAGAGACTGGTCCAGTATGAGGAAACTCAACTGGAGATCAGGAAGAAGCAATTGGCTTTAGATAGAGAATCCCTAGATCTCCTTAGGGAGAGAAGAAAGTTGGGACTAGAGTCCCATGGTGGCAGCCATGTCCCTAGAGATAGGGAAAGGTCCTATGACCATAGGAACCTGAGCAAGATTGTCCCTCCCTACCAGAGTGGGGATGATATCCACAAATGGATAACTGCTTTAGAGAGGGCCTGTAAAGTACAGAAGGTCCCTCAGGAGCAGTGGGCAGCAATCTTGTGGCTCTCCTTTGCTGACAAAGGTAGAGACAAGCTCCTCACTGTTAGAGAGGAGGATGCTGACAATTACAAGGTCTTGAAGAGTGCTCTTATTGATGGGTTTGGCCTAACCACTGAACAGTACAGGTTGAAGTTCAGAGACACCCAAAAAGCACAGACTCAAGACTGGGTAGACTATGTGGATTGTTCTGCCAAGGCTCTGGAAGGCTGGTTGATGGGTAGTAAGGTGTGTGACTTCTCAGGATTGTATAATCTGATAATGAGGGAGCAGATTCTTAATAACTGTCAAAACCAGCTGTTGCATCAGTACCTGGTTGACTCTGATCTGACCTCTCCCCAAGAATTGGGAAAGAAGGCCGACAAATGGGTCAGAACCAGGGTGAAGCAGAAGGTACAGAACCAAGGTGGGGAAACCAAGAAGCAAGATGCTAAGAACTCTGACAAGGGTGGGGAGAAGGGTAAAGATCAAAAGTCTTCATCAGGCCCCCAAAATCTTCTTCTGGTGGGGATTCCCAGTCTACCAAGGGTAAAGGCCAAAGAAAACCATGGTGCAAGGTCTGTAAGCAAAAGACCCACTGGACCAGTGATTGCACCAAGTCCAAAGACTCCAGTCCAGCATCCACCAATGCCCCTAAGGCACCTGTTCCCCCTAGTACAGTTGGTGGAAGTGCTCCAGCAAAGGGTTTAGAAGGGTTCACCCTGGGAACTGAGTTGGGCTCTGACTTAGTCAGGGAACTGACTCAGGCTGTGTTAGTCTGTGATGGAGGCATGGATGTGACCTCCACTGTGAGTCCCAGTAATCTGGGCAAGTACAGACAACAGCCTTTAATCACTGGACGAGAGGCTTTGGCATTTAGGGTCACAGGGGCAAGTGTCACAATGGTGACACAAGACCTTGTGCTACCTGGGCAAGTTATACTTGGTGAAATGTACCAAGTGACCAATGCTAGCAATGTCAGAACAGACCATACTCTGGCAGTTGTTAACTTCTCCTGGGGAGGGGTAACTGGCCTTAAGAAGGTTGTGGTAAGTGCAAACCTACCAGTCGAATGCTTGCTTGGCAATGACTTAGAGACTTCTGCTTGGGCAGAAGTGGAGCTCAGGACCCATGCAGAAATGCTGGGGATCCCTGCAGATGTGTTTGCTGTGACCAGGTCACAAGCTAAACTGTCTAAAACTGAACAGGCCTTGGATTCTGGAAGAATGGACCAAGTGCCTTCCAAGAGGAGGAGTAGTAGGGTTAAGGCAGTGCCTTCCCCTTGGCTCAGGAGGAAGATCAGTCCCTTGAGGGGATGATCTCAGCCCTGAAGAAGGAACTGTCCCAGAGGAACTTGAGCCTGACCAGGTTGAGTTCTTGGGGACAGGGGGACCTTCTAGGGCAGATCTGAGCCAGGAGCAGCAGAGCTGCCCCTCCTTGAACCCCTCAGACAGCAAGCTGCTGCTGAGGCTGCTGGGAAAGCTAGTGGTCCCCATACAGTGTATTGGGATGATGGACTCCTGTACTCAGAGAGTAGAGACCCCAAGCCTGGTGCTACCAGGAGGTTGGTAATACCTTTGAAGTTCAGGGGCTTCCTATTGACCCTAGCCCATGATATTCCCTTAGCAGGACACCTGGGCCAGAACAAGACTTGGGACAGAATTGTCCCTCACTTTCACTGGCCCCACATGTCTGAAGACAGTAAGGAGTTTTGTCGCTCCTGTGTAACCTGCCAAGCCAGTGGCAAAGCAGGTGGCACTACAAAGGCCCCCTGATACCACTACCTGTGGTGGGGGTGCCCTTTGAGAGGGTGGGGATTGACATTGTTGGTCCCATGGATCCCCAAACAGCATCTGGGCACAGATTTATACTGGTGGTAGTGGATCATGCCACCAGGTATCCAGAGGCTATACCCCTTAGGACCACTACAGCACCTGTGGTGGCAAGGGCCCTCCTGGGAATTTTCTCAAGAGTGGGCTTTCCTAAGGAGGTGGTATCAGACAGGGGTGCAAACTTCATGTCTGGGTACTTAAAGGCAATGTGGAAGGAGTGTGGAGTTACTTATAAGTTCACCACACCCTATCACCCACAATGCAATGGTTTAGTTGAGAGATTCAACAAAACCTTGAAGGGCATGATTAAAGGGCTCCCAGAAAAGCTTAGGCGTAGATGGGACATACTCTTGCCCTGCCTTTTATTCGCATATAGGGAGGTGCCTCAGAAGGGGTTGGTTACAGCCCTTTTGAACTTCTGTTTGGCCACCCTGTGAGGGGTCCACTGTGCTTGGTGAAGGAAGGATGGGAGTTACCTCTCAAGCCCCCAAAGCAAGATATAGTGGACTATGTACTTGGTCTCCGCTCCAGGATGGCTGAGTACATGAAAAAGGCAACCAAAAACCTTGAGGCTAGCCAGGAACTTCAAAAGGCCTGGCATGACCAAAAGGCTGTCCTAACTGTTTACCAGCCAGGACAGAAGGTGTGGGTGTTGGAGCCAGTGGCCCCAGCAGCTCTCCAAGACAAATGGAGTGGACCCCACACTATTGTTGAGCAGAAGGGTGAGGTCACTTACTTAGTAGACCTGGGAACACCCAGGAGTCCCCACAGGGTTCTCCATGTCAACAGACTTAAGCCATATGTGGACAGGGCAGACATGGGCTTGCTCATGGCTACTGATGAAGGGCAGGAGGAAGAGAGTGACCCACTCCCTGACCTGCTCTCACAGAACCCTGACGATGGGTCAGTTGATGGTGCAGCCTTGGCAGGCAGCCTCACTACCCAGCAACAAACTGATTGCAGGCAAGTCCTCAATCAGTTTAGACATATGTTTTCTCTGACACCCAGTCAGACCACCTGGTGCACTCATGAAGTGGACACTGGGGACAGTCTGCCTATTAAAAACAACATGTCAGGGACTGTATCAGGACTGAAGTCCAGAAGATGTTGGAATTGGGAGTGATTGAGCCCTCAGATAGCCCTTGGGCTAGTCCAGTAGTCCTAGTACCTAAACCTCACACCAGTGGTGGGAAAAGAGAGATGAGGTTTTGTGTAGACTACAGGGGCCTCAATGCAGTCACTAGGACTGATGCCCATCCAATACCCAGGGCAGATGAGCTCATAGATACTTTGGCCTCTGCCAAATATCTCAGCACATTTGACCTAACAGCTGGCTACTGGCAGATCAGACTAGCTGATGCTGCAAAGCCCAAAACAGCATTTTCAACCCCTAGTGGGCATTATCAATTTGTGGTGATGCCCTTTGGTCTGAAAAATGCACCTGCCACTTTCCAGAGGTTGGTGAACACAGTTCTCACAGGACTGGAGGCCTATAGTGCAGCTTATCTAGATGATATTGCTGTCTTTAGCTCCACCTGGGAGGATCACCTGGTCCACCTCAGGAATGTTTTACAGGCCCTGCAAAAGGCAGGCCTGACTATCAAGGCCACTAAGTGCCAGATAGGGCAGAGTCAGGTTGTGTACCTGGGCCACCTTGTGGGTGGAGGCCAGGTTCAACCTTTGCAGAGCAAGATCCAGACCATCATGGACTGGACTGCTCCAACTACCCAGACTCAGGTGAGAGCCTTCTTAGGCCTGACTGGGTACTATAGGAGATTTGTCAAGGGGTATGGATCAATAGTGACACCCTTGAATGACTTAACTTCTAAGAAAATGCCCAAAAGGTTCAGTGGACAGTTAGCTGTCAAAAGGCATTTGATGACCTCAAGCAGGCCATGTGCACTGCTCCAATTCTGCAGAGTCCTGATTACTCCAAGAAGTTCATTGTCCAAACAGATGCATCTGAATTGGGGGTAGGGGCTGTACTGTCACAATTGAATGAAGAAGGTCAGGATCAGCCAGTAGCTTTTATTAGCAGAAGGCTGACCCCTAGAGAGAAACGTTGGTCAGCCATAGAGAGGGAGGTCTTTGCTGTGGTCTGGGCTCTGAAGAAGTTGAAGCCATACTTGTTTGGTACACACTTCCTGGTTCAGACAGACCATAAGCCCCTCTTATGGCTAAAACAAATGAAGGGTGAAAACCCCAAACTGCTTAGGTGGTCCATTTCCCTACAGGGGATGGACTTTACAGTGGAACATAGGCCTGGGAGTAACCATGCGAATGCAGATGGACTCTCTAGGTATTTCCACTTAGAACATGAAGACTTAACTGGGCATGGTTAGTTTAATGTCCCTACGTTTGGGGGGTTGTGTAGGAGAGTAGGATCTGCTTCACAGGGGTACCCCCACTTTTTGCTGATACTTCACTGGTTTTCGACATTAGTCTGGCTGGGGCCCTGCTATTCAGAACCCCAGCCTAGCTGTTTCCTCTTTAAAAGGGTCTCCATGTGCCTTAGGCACATCACTGATTGGGATCTGGAGTGCCCTTGTAAGTCCCTAGTATATGGTATACTATGTACCAAGGGCATAGGTACCTCAGAGGCCTGCCAGGGGCTGCAGCATGTATTATGCCACCCCTGGTAGGCCATCCAAACTGACACCACAGGTCTGCTACTGCAGCCTGGGTAAGGTGGTGCATGCACCCCTTGCTGTGGTATAGGTTACCTATATCACTAAAAGCATACACACATATAAACCTATAAGTCACTCCTAAGGCAGGCCTTATCAATCCTAAAGGCAGAGTGCATGGTTCTTATGTGAGAGGGTGCCCCTGCATGAGCAGGGCCCCTATGCAGCGTTCGGAGACCATCTCTGATGCTGTTTGTAGTGCAGCCTGACCATATACTCTTAAACGCATTATATCCTCGCGGTAAAATGCTAACTATGGAATGGCTGCACCAAAACATTTCGTGTTTGGTGTCAAACATCTTGGAATACTACCCCCCGCCAATACTGGCGGCGGGGGTAGCATTCCACCCTTCTAGAGGGAAAGGCATGTTAACTCTGACGAGTCCGGTAACTTCTTTCCAGAGCCCTGGCATCACAAAATGGATGCTGCTGCCACAGACACGAGTCTGGCCTCCTGCTGCTGGACGAAACTCCGGCAGGGGAGGCCTGGACAATAGGTTTCCTGTCCCAGGGAGGTGTGACCACCTCCCCAGACAGGACAATGTGTATTGGGGCTGGGCGGGAGCACTTTCGGGTGCTTTGAAGTCCTGCACTGGGGGCACATTTGGTGTCCCTAGTGCATACCCCAGTTCAAACCGGATCAGGGGCTTGCAGCCCCTGCTTTGGCGCGAACTGGACAAAGGGAAAGGGGTGTAGCCACCCCTCTGCCCTGACCCACCCATAGGTGGGGCCACAGAGTAGTCCATCCCCTATTTTTGGAATAAAGGTAGGAACCCAGTCCTTAGGACTTTAGATTATACCTGGACGAAACTCTGAAACAGAATCCTGGACCTTCGACGCTCTACTCACGATTAGAGGACTGAAGAATCTCCCTTGGGGTCAAGGAGTGACTCCCCTGCTTGGCAGGCACCAAAGAAGCATCTGTCCGGTTCGCATCACTGAAGCTCCTGTCGGACGCCGAAGTCATCGCATCACCAGAGGTGGATTCCCAGACTTCCCCGAGGCTACCCTGAGTCCCCAGCAAAGCTGAGGCCCGTGGCTATCGTGGGTGACTTGAGACCGTGACCCCTGGACACCGAGCACACTTGCAAGTACACCATCTTCTGGGTCTCCCAAGAAGTCGTGCTTTGGGCTCCGAGTAGCCCTAGCCTCCAGCACCACCTGCACCGAAGATCACTGGCCCCCACTCCACGAGTGTCCTGTAAGCCAGCTCCACGTGCGGCGTCATGAGGCTCCTTCGCGGTCGCTAGCCCGTTGGCTAGTAGCCCTTACCGAAGGCCAATCTTTTCTTTACTTGGCAGTCTGGTTGCTCCAGGCCTGCCCTCACTTACCCTTGCTGGGTGAGTTCCCCAGACCTTGCTGGTCTGCATCATCGACGATCTACATCTTACTCGAGACTTGCCGTTGCCAAGGCCTGTTGGGTCCAATCTGGTCGCCGACACCTCTGCACTCGACAGACATCGAGCAACAGCCCGAATCCTGCTCCTGGTCACCGACAACGCCTCCCGGACCTCGTGGCTGAAGAGTCAAGATGACCGTCAACGAACTTGAAGCACTCGACATCGGTGGGCCTCTGTCCATCGCCCTCCTGGTCACTGGCTAGTGACCCAGACTCTGTCCCCTCTGCTTTCAGGTTCTTCAGAACTCCGATCCACTCTTGGATCCACCCGGACACTTTTCTCCTGGTCGCCAGCAGCACTTTGCAGCAGATCGCCATAAGAAACGACAACGAAACCCGACCCCGAAAGGCACCTATGCACCCGGCTTCCCTGGGTGAGGTAACACGAGTACTCCGGTGCTCCCGTGGGTAGAGACTCTTCAAAGTCCTAGATCTCAAAGGGTTTTGTCCTAGTCCTCTTTAAAGTGTCCCTTTCCTCTATTTTCCCGATCCCGACTTTCTCCATAGAAGTTGACGGCGTATCGCGGTTGTGTATTTACACTGCACGCGTCCCCCGTGGGTCCCCTGTGTCACTACCTTGGGTGGTTCCTTGTGGTCCAAGCACTTCTAGAGGCTCTAGGCCTAGTGTCTAGTTCAGTCATGGTTCGCATACCACTTTATTGGTATATGGTTTGGTACGCCCCTAGGGCCCAAACGTGTATTTGTGCTATTACTGTGATTTAAGATCTTATAACCTATGTACTTCGAACTCTAGCCTCATAAAGAGACTAGAGGGGTGTGTTTAGCAATAAATACATATATTTTGAATTTATACCTGGTGTGGTGCTCTTTCATTTGGTCACTCAAGAGATTATAGACTGGTAAAACAAGCTGCTTTACATTCCTTCAAGACTTAGCCTGAAGGCTGCTCTCCATAGCTACCACTAGGATAGCTTTCAATAAGGTTGTCTTTAACCTACCTACCATAAGAGTCGATTTGGACTGGTGCAAGGTGCCCACTATAATTAGTGGACAGCATATGCCAGGCCAACTTCTCACACTGTCTGTGGAAAAAAACGCTATTAAGCAGAAGGAACATTTTACACAGTTCGGTTTTTACCTGAATAATCTTGATGCATGCTGGGTACAGTAGTTTCCTGCCCGAGTCACATGACCACTGGGTGATATGCACAGAGTAATTAGCACTACATTGCTCACCTGTGAACAAGGCTATTTCAAGCTGAAACGCGTAAGGACTGACATGCTGCCAATCCATTTGAAATAAATGCCAGTTAGTCATTGAGTTGTGGCTTCTTCATTTTCTGATGTTTGTTGGCGCGAAGCCATTCACGGGATTCTCCATTCCCGTTTTGAAGCCGCCCTGCAGGGACGGGGGCTCCCGTCATTTGGAGAGTTGTTGTTGGATATATATATATATATACTTATATATATATATATATATTCACTGAGAAAAGGTTAAAGTGACGGTAAAAAAACAAAGGTTAAAGTGACGGTATAGTTAGGTTAAGTGAAGATTTAAGTGGCAACATAATGTTTTGAACTCATAAAACCAGAGAAATTCACCAGTTATAGCTAGCAGAGCTAATTATAACTTGCGCCTCCGCCATACACTGCTTATGACCTCACATATTACATCACTCATGACATGTTCTATGAAATCACTGATGACATCTCAAATGACATCACTGATAACATCACCACTGATGACATCATCCAGTGACGGTGAGTATTTTTAAAAAGTTCATTGGTGAATCAGTGGGTGTATGAGTGCCTGTATGGATGATTCAGTGGCTGCATGATTGACTGTATAAGTGAGTGATTAGGTGTCTCAGCGAATGTATGGGTGAGTGACTAGGTTGTGTGAATGTCTGTATCAGTCTGTCAGTTGGTGTCTAAGTGGCTGTATGAGTTGGTGAGAGGGTATGTGAGTGGCTGTATGGGTGATTGATTGGTAGTCTGAGTACCTGTATGTGTGTAAGAGTGTCTGTGAGGATGGGTGAGGGAGTGTGTGACTGCCTGCATGGATGAGTGAGTGGGTGAGTCAGTGGCTGTTTAGGTTAGTGACTGCACCTGTGAGAGGCTGTATGGGTGACTGAGTGTGTGTATGGCTGTATCAGTGAGTGAATGGATGTGTCAGTGGTATATGGGTGTGTAACTGCATATGTAAAAGGCAGTATAGGTGAGTGTTGGAGCATGTGAGTGACTGTATGTGTGAGTGAGGGATTGTGAGAGTGAGTGTGTGCTTGTGTCAGAGACTGTGTAGGTAAGTGAGTATATGTTAATATCTGTATGAATAAGTGAGTGGGTGTGTGTATATCTGTGTAGGTGAGTAAGTGGCTGTGCCATTGACTCCATGGGTGAGTGAGTAGGTGTGTGAGTAGCTCTATGGGTGACTGACAGTGTGTGAGTGCTGTATGGGTGTATGAGTGGATATATCAGTGCCTGTATTAGTGATTGAGTTGGATTATGAGTGGCTGTATGGGTGACTGAGTGGATGTGTGTGTAGACCTATGAATCAGTGAGTGGGTGTGTAAGTACTGTTATGGGTGTGTCAATGGTTTTGTGAATGGTGGTGTGGAAGTTGGAGTGGGGTGTGAATGGGTGCATCAGAGATTCTGTGGATGATGTCATCAGTGATGTCATTTGAGATTTCATCAGTGATGTCACTGATCATGTCATGAGCGATGTAATATGTGAGGTCATAAGCAGTGCATTGCAGGGGTGCGAGCTATAGTTAGCTAAGCTAAGTATAGCTGCTGAATTTCTCTGGTTTTGTACAAGTGAAATGTCAAAATAACTATAACATTCATGTAACCTTTGGTTTTTTCAGTAAATTTCTAAGGTTTTTTAAAAATCCATTCCCTAACTATAACGTCCCTGTAACCTTTGGTTTTCTTCAGTGAAGATATATATATTCATTTCCATATGGGAGTCGACATACCCTTCGGGTTTTTCTGCGCTTTTTCGGGGGTTTGCTCTTCCCACCTCTCAACCATGATTGGCGTATTATTTCAAATTCCTGGTGAAAAGGTGTTGATTTTGCTCCGTTGTTTGGGACATCCACCGTTTCATCACTAACCGATACACGGCGTAATAGTGATGCTTACAACGTGTCCATTAATGAATTGGTAGACATGGTTGAAACTGTTTTATTGTATATTAGATTTTAGATAATATCGGGGGCTGAAGGTCGATATACGACGTAATTTAAGTAAATGTTTGCTGATACACGCCGAAATTTATGAGCATACTTTACCGATATACAGTATGATTAACTGATAAAACTGTTTCATTGTACATTAGATTGCAGACAACATTTGGGGGATTAATGTCGATATACGACGCAATTGAAGTAAAGGTAGTAATTATGTCACCAATATCTCCTACAAGGATTATGTTGTCTATACTGAATGTGTGAAGCTATAATATTTATCCATTCAAAGATGGCGCTCACATATTGAGAGTGATACATCTTTTCTCTTTCTATGTCTATGAATTTTAAAGAATGTTAAAGTTTTTTTTAATTGAAATAACTTTAAAAACGGCTGCCTCTGTCGTGTTAGTAACACCGATGAAGGCGGATGCCGAAACGCGTTTGTTGTTGCTGCTGACAATGTAATAAAAACTTTATGCAACTTGCCCCGTGAGTGCTGGCTTGTTCCGAAAGAAGGGAGGAGGAACTTTGAGCTTTGATTTGTTACACGGAACGCCACCGTGTTGCCGGCACCCGCTCGTGAGTGCTCCTGTCTCATGGTGTACAAAGGAGCTTCAATATATATATATATCCAAAAACACAGTCTCCAAGCACAAGGAGCCCCCGACCCTTCAGGGCGGCCTCATGAAACAGTGAGCATGGAGCAGCTCACCAGTAGTCATCACGACAAGGCAAAACAAATGAGGCCCATTTCTGAGAGCAAGTCATTTATTGCGAAGGCAACAGCACATATTTCCCTTTCCTTACGTGTTTCGGCAGACGCCTTGGTCACAGGTTGGAAATAATTAAAAAAGCAAAGTGCATCGTGCATACTTAAATACGTAATGTTGCATGACCAGTTCATAAAAAATACAGGTTCCACAATGCATTGTACTGAGTTTAAAATGTTCCACATAGAATCTCAGTAGATCTGTTATTTAGCATGTGCAAAACCGATTCTTTCAAAGTACCTGCATTGTTTCAGTGGCAGTATAACTAATGCAGCCATTTTTTTTTGTGTGTTCCTGAAAGTGCTCACAGTCAACGTAAGCCTCCGTGAAAAATCATTGTTGCTCAGAACGGTCAAAAGCAGGATGTCATCCCCTCCGACTCCCTTCCACACAGTCACCTCTTTTCACACTAGTGGCATTTCCTTGGTAGGTGGGGTGACATGCTCCCGATCAAATCCACAAACACAGTCTCCAAGCACAAGGAGCCCCCGACCCTTCAGGGCGGCCTCATGAAACAGTGAGCATGGAGCAGCTCACCAGTAGTCATCACAACAAGGCAAAACAAATTAGGCCCATTTCTGAGAGCAAGTCATTTATTGCGAAGGCAGCAGCACATATTTGCCTTTCCTTACGCGTTTCGGCAGACGCCTTGGTCACAGGTTGGAAATAATTAAAAAAGCAAAGTGCATCGTGCATACTTAAATACGTAATGTCACATGACCAGTTCGTAAAAAATACAGGTTCCACAATGCATTGTACTGAGTTTAAAATGTTCCACATAGAAACTCAGTAGATATGTTATTTAGCATGTGCAAAACCGATTCTTTCAAAGTACCTGCATTGTTTCAGTGGCAGTATAACTCATGCAGCCATATGTTTTTTGTTTGATCCTGCAAGTGCTCACAGTCAACGTAAGCCTCCGTGAAAAATCATTGTTGCTCAGAACGGTCAAAAGCAGGATGTCATCCCCTCCGAATCCCTTCCACACAGTCACCTCTTTTCACACTAGTGGCATTTCCTTGGTAGGTGGGGCGACTGTAGTGGGTCATGCTCCCGATCAAATCCACAAACACAGTCTCCAAGCACAAGGAGCCCCCGACCCTTCAGGGCGGCCTCATGAAACAGTGAGCATGGAGCAGCTCACCAGTAGTCATCACAACAAGGCAAAACAAATGAGGCCCATTTCTGAGAGCAAGTCATTTATTGCGAAGGCAGCAGCACATATTTCCCTTTCCTTACGCGTTTCGGCAGATGCCTTGGTCACAGGTTGGAAATAATTAAAAAAGCAAAGTGCATCGTGCATACTTAAATACGTAATGTCACATGACCAGTTCGTAAAAAATACAGGTTCCACAATGATATATATTACCTACTGGCGGTTGCCAGTAGGTAGTTATAGTTAGGACCTAGTTTCCATAGGAAAAGCGTTTTTTGTTTTCCCAATAACTTTGGCGCCGGTTGACGAATCTTCGCGAAATTTTCAAAACTAGTGATCAGCTCCTGTCAGCTCCTGTCTTAAAGGTTTCGAGGCGATTCGCCAAGCGGGGGCCGAGAAAAAAGGGGGGTCCTAAAACACGTTTTCCCTATGTTAATTTCCATAGGAAACTTTAGATAAAGCTACAGCCCGAACTGCTGAACAGAATTACACCAAATTTGGCAAAAAGGTAGGTCTTGGTTCAGAAAGAGTCCTTTTTTTTAAATGGTGTAAATCCGTTCAGTAGTTCCTGAGAAATTTGAGAAAAAAAAAGTTTCGATATCTGTGGCAGCGGTGGGTTCGCGAACCCTCCCGAGCACAAGCTTCACTCTGATTGGCTGCCAACACTCCAAACCAGGAACTGTTGGCAGCCATCTTGTGACTCTGTAGAATCGAGTCACAAGAAAACAGTAAAACAAAGTGAAAAATGAAGAAAAGGGGGCAGGGTAGAAACACCCTGACCCCCTAGGCCTGCTCAGGGGTCCCACAAGGAACCCAGGGCCAAAAAAAGCATTTTTTTAAAATAATTTCGACGGAATTCGCGTTGGGGTCGCGAATCCCGCCAACATTTTTTTAAAAAATGAAGCGCGGGCTCCTGCGCTTCATTTTAATGAGGCCCCCGGGTGGGCCAGGTCCCGGGGGCTCGTGTCACGTGCCAACAATCTTCATGCCTGCTCATTGCAGGTGGTCCCACCTGTGTTTTCTTTCCGTGGTCATGACTCGAGGCGGGTGGTTGGAGGGAGAGAGGAAGACATGGGTAGAAGACAAAAAGGGGGAGAGGGAAAGGAGAGAGGGATAGGGGAGTCAAGCGAGTGAGAGGGGGGAGCAGATGGAGAAACCCATCGTTAGATACCCGGGAGAGAGAACGAGAGCGAGCGCTCACGGGCTCCTTGGGAGACTAGCATAGAGATACAGGGAGGGGCTGTGGGCTGTCACGTGTCATTGGGCAGATTATGTGCCGAAAACAAAAAGTGTTTGTCGCTGTGCCAGTCAGTCACTGCATCGGGTCCATCTGGACAGTTCTCTCCCTGTACCCGCGCCCCCTCCCTACACTTTAGCACGCTCTGGCTGTTTTGCCTTTTAGTCCATCATCCTGGGTGCATTTCAGTCTCAATTTCGTTCTCCCTGCTCGGAGTTCACGGGCACACGCACATCATCGGACAGCTGAGCCCTGCCAGTGCCATGGAGATCCACTGGCGCAGATAGGGCCGAGCCCGCGGGTAGCACCAGCTGTGGCTTCACTCGGCCCATTCTTGGGTTCAACGTGTTTTGGACTCTATCCTGACCTAATCGGAGGTAAGTTCATGTTCAGTGGTTTACTTAAAGTAGAGTTGTGTAGAGGGTAGGTAGGGCTGCGCTGCAAGGAATATGTGTCCTTTTCCGAACCTTGGATAAACATGGCCGTTGCGGACCCAGGACCACCGCCGAGGGCGAGAGTCAGCGAGAGGATGTGGTCATTACTTTCACAGAGCAGAGCCATGAGCGGGATGCTACTGAAGCCGTGCAGTGTTGACTTTATTGCCATTTACCCACTTCTTTTGAGTAGTGTCGAGTTGTGGGTGCCACGCTGTCTGCAGTCCCGTGAAAATCCTGCTAAATATATCACCGTTTCTAGCCCTCTTTCAGTGCCCACAACAAGGCGTGATTGCTTGTTTCCGCACAAGGCCACACACTCTCTTCTAGAATTGTGTAAGATTGCACTGAAGCACATCTCAAAACTAATGCTTACATGCTTATACCCTGGCCCTACAATGGACATTACGATAATTATAAAGAAGTTATTAAAACGATCCTGTTTCCAAAGTTAGACAATAGTTGTAAAGCCCGAACAGTAAATAAAGCGCTAAAATCAGAGGATGCTCTCGTCCTGTATAGCGCTACTAATTCTCAGTGTCATTCATTGGGAGGGAGGGGTGGGGAGGGGAAAGCAGACCACAAACCAGTGACTGTGTGTAAAAGGCCGCTTTTAATGAAACAGGTGCACATAACAATATGAATACCTCGGCAAACAGCCTTACAAAACTAGGCCTCACTAAATAAACCATTTACCTAACACCCCCGTGCCCCGCCCCCACCCCTAGCATTTTCTTTGAGCCCGCCCCCACCCGTACATTACAACATTACAAACCATAGCAAACAATACATCAACGTATAACCCTATAAATTCAACCCGTCCGTTAAACGCCTTCCCTGCCTGCCCCTTTCCAGCTGTCAAACCCCCAACCTGTGTAACCGAAATAACAAGTAACCTGCCTACCCTTTCCCTGTCGATAAACCCAACTTCAAAATTAATCACCAAACCCCTGCCAACCCTGGCAAACTTCAAATGACTAGGCATACACAGCAACAAACCAGTCTTAATTGATCTGAAGGAGTCCTCTTAAAGAGGAAAAAGTCCCATCACCCACCGAAGTGGCATGCTTCATCATTTGGGATCTCCTTTAAGTAGCAAAACTTAGTCCCACTAAGTGCTACTACCTTCTCAGCAGAGGAAGGGAGACTGAACCAGGATCCCAAAATGTAGAGCCCAAAATGTTTAGAAGGTGATGGTTTGCAGTGCATATAGGTGTGAAAAGTGATTGTAAAATTGGCTATCAGGACACAAACAATTTTAATAAATGCTATCCTGGTGTCAAAAATAAAAACAGTGCATATGCAGTTTATAACAAATAACTGCAAAAGTCCAAAGAGATGATAGGTTCTACATGTTTCAGCCTGTAGATCAACTCTGACCCAGGCTTTCATCAGGACCTAAAGATGGAGTCGCTACTGCAAATAGTGTGCTAAGTGAAAAATCAAATAGTGTCTCAATAAAAAGTGGTTGGTCCGATACAACCTACATTCACCTGTGATGTCAATACTTGGCCAACAGTCACAGGAGTATTGGACACAATCCTGAAAAAAAGAGATACATCTTAAAAACCATTCACTAGACTGTTGCTGTCATGCTCAATAATGCAATATCTAAATTTTATCTGATACTAATAAATGTATCAAATGCCTCTATACCCCTCTAGTATGTACTACGCTGTCCCGGAGATTTGTACCCCTTTTGAATGAAAAAAGCGGAGCTGGAATGATTTCTTGTCCTACATTCAGGAGCCGCCAATGTTTCCGCACACTTTTCTGCACCCCATTCGAGAGTGTGCTAAAAGTGTTGACAAATGTTAGCCTCGACAATGGTGGTTTCTTAACTGATGGTTCCAGTAAGGCATCTCGATTATTATTAGAAGCTCTTTTCCAAGCCTGCTTAACCAACCTTGTCGGATAATGTCGATCTTTCAATTGTTCAGATAGGGCCTTCGCATGGTGACAGAAATTAGCACTATCTGAACAGTTCCTTCGTATCCGTAGGAACTGTCCTACTGGTAATGGGTCTCGTTCTGTGCTGCGCCATTTAACCAATATTGATCCATTCCTTGAAGGGCGTTCAGCTATCTCTCGATATTGTTGAGTGAGGGCAGTTACTTCGAGGGGTTGTGAGTGTCTTAACCCCTGTCCTTACGACTGACTATGTCCTTGAAGGGCGTTCAGCTATCTCTCGATATTAGGATTTTTATAATTCAGCTTTGGTCACTTTGAGAGGTGGTAGATTTTAGTAGGCAAGGTAGCCATATTCAGAAAACTTTGATTTTGAGTGTGGTTCTATGTTTTTACCTTCAAAACAGAGCGGTGCCTCACTTCCTGAGCGGATGCCAGGTGAGGTGAGGAGTGCACCCGCATAAAGACGGGTAAGCAGAATTACCATATTTAAAAACATTTGTTGATTATATACATATAGAGGCATTTGATACATTTATTAGTATCAGATAAAATTTAGATATTGCATTATTGAGCATGACAGCAACAGTCTAGTGAATGGTTTTTAAGATGTATCTCTTTTTTTCAGGATTGTGTCCAATACTCCTGTGACTGTTGGCCAAGTATTGACATCACAGGTGAATGTAGGTTGTATCGGACCAACCACTTTTTATTGAGACACTATTTGATTTTTCACTTAGCACACTATTTGCAGTAGCGACTCCATCTTTAGGTCCTGATGAAAGCCTGGGTCAGAGTTGATCTATAGGCTGAAACATGTAGACCTATCATCTCTTTGGACTTTTGCAGTTATTTGTTATAAACTGCATATGCACTGTTTTTATTTTTGACACCAGGATAGCATTTATTAAAATTGTTTGTGTCCTGATAGCCAATTTTACAATCACTTTTCACACCTATATGCACTGCAAACCATCACCTTCTAAACATTTTAGGCTCTACATTTTGGGATCCTGGTTCAGTCTCCCTTCCTCTGCTGAGAAGGTAGTAGCACTTAGTGGGACTAAGTTTTGCTACTTAAAGGAGATCCCAAATGATGAAGCATGCCACTTCGGTGGGTGATGGGACTTTTTCCTCTTTAAGAGGACTCCTTCAGATCAATTAAGACTGGTTTGTTGCTGTGTATGCCTAGTTTTTATAGACCAACGGTTTTTCTTGTGTTATAGTCTAGATTGGGGATAAAACTCCGTTTGGTCTTTAAATATTTTTCCCTAGTACCCCCTGTTTAAATGACTTTGTGATATAAACTTCAAATGACCCCCGCACAGCACCTGTTCCAAGCGACAGTACATAAGAGCACCCTGTACACCTGTCCCAAAAAAGCCCCCTTAAAAAAATTTTTAGCCCAGGAAAAAAGAGGGGGAAAAAACCCAAGATAGAACCAATTATAAAATTATATGATAAATATATAATAACGGGGGAGGGAGGGTGGGACAAAAATTTCCCCACGCTAAAGCTCCCGGCCACCAGGTCACCAAACCTAAAATGGTGGCCGGGAGCAGGAGCCCAAAGAATTTATGCTTGGGCTCCAATTGGGCTATAAAAAACAAGCCCAAAGCTAAAATGGCTGTCTTGCAGCCCGCTCCCCCCCGCACCCCCGCCCCTCCCAAACTGCCCGGGGGGGGGACCTCCCTGCGGTCGGCTGCCCCCCCCAAGCCCACCTTGGGAGGGAGGGGTGGGGGGGGGGAAAGCAGACCACAAACCAGTGACTGTGTGTAAAAGGCCGCTTTTAATGAAACAGGTGCACATAACAATATGAATACCTCGGCAAACAGCCTTACAAAACTAGGCCTCACTAAATAAACCATTTACCTAACACCCCCGTGCCCCGCCCCCACCCCTAGCATTTTCTTTGAGCCCGCCCCCACCCGTACATTACAACATTACAAACCATAGCAAACAATACATCAACGTATAACCCTATAAATTCAACCCGTCCGTTAAACGCCTTCCCCTGCCTGCCCCTTTCCAGCTGTCAAACCCCCAACCTGTGTAACCGAAATAACAAGTAACCTGCCTACCCTTTCCCTGTCGATAAACCCAACTTCAAAATTAATCACCAAACCCCTGCCAACCCTGGCAAACTTCAAATGACCCCCGCCACCCAGAAAGTAGGGGGTGAAACCACCCCCCTCTTTCTGCCCCCCCAGAGTAGGCTATCCCCTCTCAAACTTAAGCCGCATGTCTCTGAACATTCAAGCATCTCGCCAATACCTCCCGAATCTCAAGTAGATAGAGGTCCATTCCAAGCCTGGATAAATGCACTCCGTCATCCCGAAAAACTCCCCATTCTCAAATCGAATCTCTTTGTGTGTCACTCTCCCAAAACCTAGTCCCCGACAAAACCTAGAAATTTCCGAGTTCACTTTCCTCCGTGCCTTGTCAATAGCCCGGGGTTCACAGCCCCCTCCAAACCCTGCGCGGGACCAATTCAGTCCACAACACGTGGCACCCTGACCAACGCTCCCTTAAAAGAGACAGATCCCTCTTCATTGCCCTCAGCAACACCACCCCCTTTACTCCGCATAAATCATTCTCGCCCAGGTGAATCAACAGGACATCCGGGCACTGACCCCTCACCATCCATTTATTTAGACATGTTAACAATTCTTTCCAAAGCATCCCTCCCTTGCCTTTCCAAACAATTCTAAATACACTGTCATTGAAACCCAACATTTCCCCAAAATAACTGCGTCGTGCCTGAATCTGCGCCCATTTGATGAATGAATGCCCCACTATCCAAATGGTCAGTTCCTTGGATTGCGGCCCAGCCACCGAACCTGAAATGAGAAAATTAGAATAAGACTCACAACAAAGAGGATGACGCGTGCGCCTCCTCCGCGGTCCTTCTCACATAGCGCTGAAAACAGTCTGACGACCAGCGCCCCAGCGGCATAATGTCCCCCTGTGACCAACCTCGGTTGTGTGCTTCTGTTGCTGCCCCGATCCTGAATGAATGTGTCCCATAACGCGCCCCATCCAGCCCAATACTCTGCAATGCCTTACGCAGTACCATGCGCAACTGATAATCCGTTACCCGGGACCCATTGTGATGCCGAAAACCCCATCGGCCCCAACACCTCCCGCCAAAGATCTCCAACGGCGCGCCCACTGCAAAGGACATGTTGCAACTGGGGCCGCTGCCTCCAACCAAATTCCTTTCCCTAGGCTTCTCTGATCAGTTTTAGAATTGGCCAGCCAAATATGTATCCCCTTCTCCGCGAAAAACACATCGTGCCAACTGATGCCCCTTTTAACTTGGTACCCAGGAGTTCCGAGACTCTAAACGCCCCAAAAACATGAACACCATCAAAGTAGAAAACAAACATGCTTCAAAACCGTCCCTACAAACCCCTAGTAAAGCTTCCAACAACCTGGCCAGAATCTGCCATGAAAGGGGGCTCCTAGAAAAACGCACCCCTCCCCGCTCCCTAGCCCAGCCTTCTAGCATCCTCCTCCCCACTTCCCCTGCTGAGGGGGAGTAACCCCAAAAGAGTTTTCCCATAAAAGAGATTCCCGCCAATTTCCCGGCGATGGTCACCCTGGAAAGGCCTCTCTCTATAAGGCCTAGGATAAACTGGATCACATCCTCAGACCGACGCCAACTCTCCTCCCGCCTGCAGGCTCCTGATGCCAGGAAATCCCTCCATGCCAGCGCATAGGCCGCCCGCGTGGCCACAGACAAAGAACCTACCACCAATTGTAGCACCCTACGTTGCCTACATACCAAAGATGCTCCGGCATTGGGGTCGGTGTCCTGTCCGCCTCCTTGGCCAGCCCACGGAAACTCCCCCACTGCGAACGAGACAAGGCATCCGCTATGTCATTGTCCACACCAGGGATGTGCAAGGCCCTGAATGCAATGTCGTGTCTAAGGCAGCCTAACACAAACACTCGCAGCAACTTGAGAATCTGTTCATCTCTGGCCGACTGTCTGTTAACAATCTCTACCACTGCCATGTTGTCCACACGAAACAAGACCCTCTTGTGTGCCAACTCCTCGCCCCACAGGGTCAAAGCCACCAATAACGGGAAAAGCTCCAGAAAGGCTATGCTCCTCCCCCCATCCTTCCATTGTGGAGGCCACTTCTCAGCACACCACCTACCTTGCCAATAAATGCCAAAGCCGTCGCTGCCTGCGGCATCTGAAAAGATTTGCACGTCCCACCGGACGTCATCCTCCCTGGCCAATGGCACTCCATTAAAAGAGTGTAGAAAAGCTGACCACATCCGCAAATCCTCTTTCACCCCTGCCGCCAAGCGCACATGGTGATACGGCAAATGCTGTCCTGCTAGTACCCGGCCCAACCTCCTACAAAACGTCCTCCCCGCTCTGACTACCCTGCAGGCAAAATTAAGGTGACCCAGCAACACCTGAATGCTCTTTACTGTCACTTTCTGCTTTGACAACATCTTGTCCAGTAACTCCAACATTTTCACTTTTTATCCTCTGGCAAGCGAGCCCGCATTGCCACCGCATCAATTTCGATCCCCAAAAAGGACAAAGTTGTAGCTGGACCCATTGTCTTCTCGGGTGCCAATGGCACCCCCAGTTCCCTCATGAGCTCATGGAAAGTGTCCAGAGCTATCTGGCATTCCGTGGAGCCGGGGAACCTACAAAGAAGAAATCGTCCAAGTAGTGCGTCACCAATGTGTGACCCGTGTGCTGCGTGAAATACCACTGCAAAAAGGTGCTGAAACGTTCAAATAAAGCACATGACATAGAGCAACCCATCGGCAATGCTTTGTCCATGTACCATTTACCCTCAAAATGGATACCCAGAAGATCCCAATCATCTGGATGGACTGGAAGCAGCCGGAATGCAGATTTAATATCACACTTTGCCATTTTTGCAGTTGTGCCCGCGGTCACAACAAGTGACATGGCCACGTCAACCGAGGAATATGACACTGAGGCAGCCTCCTCACTGATAAAATCATTAACTGACGCCCCCTCTGGCCATGACAAGTGTTGAATCAGTCTGTACTGTCCTTCTTCCTTTTTGGGGACCACCCCGATGGGTGATATGATCAAGTTGTCTACTGGCCAATCGTCAAAGGGGCCCGCCATCCTCCCTTCCCTTACCTCCTTGTTTAATTTATCCTGGACTACCTCCCTGTGTTCTGCTGCTGACTTCAGGTTATCCGCCCACCTTCTCTGCCTTGGACCCTGGTAACCCAAACGAAAACCCCACTTAAATCCCTCCAGAAGCACCCGTTGAGCCCCCAAATCCCCATACCCCTGGAGTACCTCCGCCAGTTTTGTTACCCTAACTGGCGTAGGAGCCTCTAGGCCCAGTACCCTGTGGTCCTTTCCCACCCCTGCCGCTCTGGAATTGATGCGGGGGGGCAGACGTGCCGGCGCCTGACTGCTGCCACTGCTGACCTCCCTGTGGCTTAATGCCCCAACAGTTAACCAGGGGATGGCGCTTCCCGCATTTGGAACATTCGTGTCGGTACTTGCAATACTCCCCCTCGTGCATAAGCCCTTATTGAAGTCCCAGCACGCCCCAACTCCAACTTGTGTCGCGGCTGCGCCTCCCACCCCTCCCCGGGTGGGCTTCCCCTGAAAGGGCCGGTATACCAACGGCAATCCGCTAGCTGCAAAAATGGTCTTACCACCCGACGCTGCCCCCATTGTATGCTGCCACAAGTCTGTATCTAACTCCCCCCATTTTGCCTCAGGGTCCCAAGCCATACGAGCCCTGAACTCTTCGTCATATTGGGCCCAAGCGTACCCTCCACTTGTGATTTGCGCCTTCCGTATCACATCGATATATTTAAATATGGCTACGCTGCGCTCCGGGAACTTTTCGCAATACACACTAGCATATATTAAAAATGCTGCCGTCCAATTCTCAATGGTCAACGGCACCTTAGGCCGCTTGGCCAGCTCGTATTCCTCCTCTTTCGAGCTCCTCTTTGGACCTCACCTCCCTATGCAGGAGCTTCAGTATTTCCACATATTCCCCTTTCCATATACGTTCTTTGGTTAGCAGCATTAAATGGGCCCCCAAAGGTTTTGTCACACCCATGTAGGGCAGCTTCTTAATTTTCAATTCCTTACTCTCCAACGGTTCTTTACCCCCACCACTGCTTCCGTGTTTGTCCCGCTTTCTACCTTGTCGCCCAGTGCTATCCCCCCTTCTCCTGTTCCCACCCCCGTATCCTTCACGTATTTCCCTTGTGTAATCTCCCTTCCGTCACTCCCCCCAACCCCCCTTCCCCCGTCCCCACAGACACCATCTTAGGTTTGGCCTGTGTTCTACCGGTCTCACCTGGCTCTAACGAAGATGCCCGGACGGACACCGACCTCCTTGCCCCTGTCTCTGTCTGATCCACACTCCGGGAAACCCTCACTGCGGGGCCGCGCTCCCTCCTGGATCCAGACGCCACTGCCGTTCTGTGCGGCACCACTCCCGGAACCTGCAAAAAACTAGTAAAAACATGAGAGGGCCCCCCCTCCTCAGTCTCCCGCAATTCCCCTTCCTCGGGGCTGTCCTCATCATAGTCCAACACAATGGGCTCCTCCACTTGGAGCACCTCTGGATCAAAAACCACAGCACGGGCCCTACCGGACCCAACCTGCCCCACACTGGCCCTGACGGCCCCAGAATGTCCTCCTTGCGGGGGAGCCGACTGTACTCGCCGATACTCCCCCATGCGTTGACCTCTCTGCGCATCCATCACCGCTGTAATGTCGGACCACCGTGCCCTGTCCGTCGGTGGGGCCAGCGAGGTCGTACAGGACCTTCGTGTGCTGGCCGGTACGGGATCCCCCGCCGGTACGGGATGCGCCGCGCAAGGCTCCACCCTCCCTTCTCCTCGGTGTAATTGGGCCGCACCGCACCCTACCGAGTCCGCAACACTGCGACGCTCCCTGCCCTGTAAAGAAAAAGTTTGGACTGATGTGCCGGTTCCCTCACACCTGCCTGAAAACACGGCCCCCCGCAACTCCGGCGAAAGCTCCCTAGTACGACTAAACCGCCTAGACCTCACCGAACCCCCCGGGGGGGGGAATCCCCCCCTCTTCCTCCCCACTCCATTCCAGCCCTGCCTGTACCACTGCCGCCGCTGGGTCCCAACCCCGATCTGCACCCCTCCCCTCTAACGTATCCCCAAACCCTACCTGTCCCCCTCCCCTGCCCCCCACCACCGGTGGCCTCCTTAGCCCCCGCGTCCCCCCTAAGCTCCCGCGCCTGCTGTGCCTCTTGCCTCTCTCCCACACCCAAGCCCCGCACCCCTCCGCCCAAGACGGAAAGATATCTAACCCCTCCCAAGCCTGGTCCCCTCCGGCCGTGTCTAAATCCCCCAAATTCCTATCCCCCTGCCCCTCCCCACTCCCCCCAGCCCGAAACCTCACCGCCCATCTCAATGTGCCCACTCCCCCCCAGCTTATATGTGTGCCCTCCCTGGCCGCCCCATCTCCGCTAGTGGGAAAAAAGGTCTGTTGGCTACCCCACCCTCCCACTTGGGCCCACTCTCCCTCCCCCAAGGAGCTGCCCCCACCGACCCCATCTCGGCCCTTCCAGAATAAGGGGGGGAAAAAAGGAGGGGGCTGTATATCTGCCGATCACCAGCCTCCCCCTCCCTACCTGCCACAAAATCAGCGCTGCCCCTGCTCCCCGTAAAAGTCCCAGCCCAGCCCAATACCCCATGGGCAATAACCCCAGAAGGTCCAGCTTCCCCACCCCACTCCCTGCTCACTACTTCTGCTGCCTCCGTCGCACGAGGAGGAGGGGGGGGCATATCCTCACCGCCCCCTCCCCCCATGTCGCTGCTGGCTGCCCTGCTCCCAAACCCTGCCTCAGGCTCCCCAGCCTCCCCAGATGCTGCCACTACCATCGCGCAAGGCACAGAGGCCGATCGCCGCGGGGGAGGAACACGAGCGCTCAACTGGCGCTAAGGCCGCTCCCGGCCCCACCGATGCAGTCGCCCTTTCCCCTCCCCTCGCAGGTGTTACACCACCCCCGCGCCCCATAACTCCCGTGGCCCCGGCCCTACCACCCTCCCCAGGCTCCAAAATCACTGTCGGGCCGACTTCCTAGCTCGCGGGCGGCCCCGCTCACTTACCGACATGCGTTGGCGCTTCAGCGACGTGCAGGCGGCAATGGCCGCTGCCACTCCCGCCGAGGCCTGCCGCACCGGGCGCTCCGTCCCTGCCCCAGCTCCAATCACCATGTCCATCCGGCCCGCCTCGCTCGGGAGCCGAAGGGCCTCCAAAACGCGGTAGTCTTCTCCTGCCATAACGCGACTTCCTCACTAAATGACCCCGACGCTGAACAATAGGCAAAACCTTACAGACCCTACCTGACAAAAATTTCCCCACGCTAAAGCTCCCGGCCACCAGGTCACCAAACCTAAAATGGTGGCCGGGAGCAGGAGCCCAAAGCATTTATGCTTGGGCTCCAATTGGGCTATAAAAAACAAGCCCAAAGCTAAAATGGCTGTCTTGCAGCCCGCTCCCCCCTGCCCCCCCGCCCCTCCCAAACTGCCCGGGGGGGGGGGACCTCCCTGTGGTCGGCTGCCCCCCCCAAGCCCCCCGTAGCAGACAAGCTTCCACATACCTACCTAGCTACCTCTGTCAATCCGGCTTCTACACCCAGTGAGAGGAGACAGCAGGGCGGAGGAGCGCGCCTTGTGACAGCCACTTGTCACACGGCCGCCACATGGCGTAGTGTAAATTTAGCAGCCCGGCTCGCGCAAGCGGCACAGACGCTTCGGTCAGACACCGCTTTGGCTCCTGTGCAGGGCGAGGCTCTATGCTCACCACCCTCATCAGAATAAGTGTGTCGCTCTAACAAAAAGCCCTGCTCCCTGGTTAGAATGCATACCACTGGGGAAAGCGCGTGATTATGGTAATCCACAGGCTCGGCTCTCAGTACTCCGGGGCTAATGGTTGGTTGGCAGATGCCAAGAAACTGACAGATCACTTGAGGTCCATGTGCGTGCTTTTCTAACACTGGGAGCGCGTGTGCTCGAGCACTTACAATTATGTGTAGCTGTTCAAAACAGGTCCGTCGGCAGTTGCACACTGTGCAAGATGCATGAAAAATGGCTAGAACACAAGGGGGGTCGGGGGGGCACCCTCCCATCTGTACACTCCGGGGGTCTACCTCCTACCTTGTGCTGTCCTCTCCGACGTACCACCGAAATCAAAGATGTGCAAATTATTCATAAATGCAATAATGGGGACACAACATGTTGCATTGAACATACTAATGAAATCCCTTTTTTTATTGATAGCTCCCACGGGTCTCCCTATGCCGTATTTCCATTAAAATATTCCCAAAAATCTGCTTCTTCTGCATTTTGTGTGTCTGACGCATTGATTTGATGTTATTTATTACCCTGCACTGTTTCGCAAATTCACCCGTGCTTTGCAATGAACTCTACGAATTGTTTATTTGAAAGTGATGCCATGCGTGGATAGTTGTTCGGGGCAGCTGCCCTGGAGTGGCGAATGGCTCACCATGTTTACTCTCTCTTCCCAGGCTTAGTTCCATCATGGAGGATGTCGGGTCTCAGAGGGGCACGTGGACTGGCGATGCGAAGGCGGTGCAGCAGGGCTTGACGGGCATTTTCACCAGCGTCTACACCACATGCGACATCCCCGAGAATGCCATCTTCGGCCCGTGCGTCCTGAGCCACACCTCCCTCTAGGACAGCATCGCCTTCATCGCCCTTAAGTCCACGGACAAAAGGACCGTCCCTTACATTTTTCGAGTAAGAGTCATTGACATCTAATAAACACTCCTTTTAGACACGTAGAACTGCAAAAGCTGGGTCTGGGATGATCAGTTGTTGCATCAAGCTACATTTTCTTTTGCAGGCTAATATGTAGAACAGCAGCCGGTTTAAGGCAATTCATCTTCAGAAGATTAATTGATGAACTCTCCCACCTCCATTGCTTAGGCGCATACAACCTGGCAAAGCAGATGTAAAATACTTAACCAGGAACTTTACTTGTCCGAGAACTTAACCTCATATATTGAATTACCAGGGTTATTACATTTTACATGTGCTTTTAAGTCTGCAATAGCAAGATTAACAGGATCCTTCTATTTTAGGTTTAATGAAAAATTGACTTTCGATTTCGAAGTCCCAAAGCCACTCATAGATCAGTCATGTGGGCGAGCTGTCTGGTGTGGTGCTGGTTTACTGGTGTTACTTTTGGCACCAGCGCTGGTGGTGCCTGGTCATGCTGGTCCGTGTTGGGCCATTTCAACAAAGGCACTGCTTTCAGAGAGTGCCAGTGTAGATGCTGTGGATATGCGGGTAATAATGGCGGTGTCCCTTCTGGCGTCAAATACTGGCGCCTGGTTGGGGTTTCTGTGCTGATTGTGGGTTGGCTGCTTTCTTCTATCGTTGTCAGCGTCACTTTCTGTCTGGTGTGGAAGGTTCAAGGCAGGTGTGTCTGTGCTATTCTTGGTGCTCGTGTCTGCACTGAGTGGCTGTGACGTTTGGGTGTGCTTGTATGTGCGGGTGTTCGTGTTATTGCCTGTGCTAATCTTGCAGTTCATGTCGGCGAGGGTGTCTGTGTTTGGTTTAACTTAGCTTGCTTATCTAACAGCCTACGCCTTCTTCCTTCAGGTGGACACATCCGCTGCAAATGGCTCCTCAGAGGGTCTCATGAGGCTTCGCCTGGTCCAGTCTGCAAGGAGTAAAGAAGAACAAAATCTAGAAGCCTATATTTTGGGCGAGAGTAGGGATACATAAATGCACACGCAATTAAACACAAACACATACAAGCCACGATCAGACCTGCCAACATTATACATTTTCCACTGTGTGAGCGTGCAAGGGTAAGGGGGGGCGTAGAGAGGGGGCGGTGTGATAGACAATGGAGCTGTGGGCCACGTCACTGCCTAACGAGGTACATCCACCCTCCCCCACTGCAAGAATGTAATCATGCAGAGGAACTTCCTATGCCCTAGGAAGGTGTTGAGTCCAGTGGTGCAGAGCATTCACACTAGAGCAGGAAACCTATTTTGAGCAAAGGGTTTCAGCTCACTGTGTGAGTGTGCCTCTTCATCAGGCTGCTGTGAGATAAGGTATGAAACCGTGTGACACAAGGTGGCACCATATGATCATTTGGCAGGCCTGGACAGGGTGCTGCCATGTATCACATAGTTTCAAGCCTTATCAAACGGCCACATGGTGAACAGCCAGGATCATACAGTGAGCTGGAAACTGGTTTCAAGATCTGGTGTGAATGTGCTGCACCACTGGGCTCCAGTTAACACCACAGTCCACCAATCGCAGCCTTCTCGAATTATTCACCCACAAGGCTCCAGAAAATGCGAGTTGGCGAGTGAGATTTGGCGTCCCCTAGCGTGAATATCTAACATGGGCGACATAAGGAAGTCACTATCAGACAGTTGTCTCGAGTAAATTTCCTGCAGGTGCACTCTAGTACAACGCAGGGTGCCATTCGCGCTGATTTTTCAGCGCTGTTCATGCTACCAGCACTAAATTGCAGCGATAGTAGCACAAGCTGCAACATTTCTGCCCATTGGCAGAAACCCATAAAATCTCATGGAGTTTTTATGTAACTCCATGGAATTCCGCAAAGTAAAACTCAGTGAGTTCCACCCGACTCTAGTGATTAACTTGAAAAAAAGTGTTTTCTCACAAGGAGAATTGTTTTTTGCAAATAGCGTGTCAGCTACAGGGCTGTACTATTTGATTGTTTGCAGTTAAAAGAAGAGTATGATAATTTTATGGTTAAGAATGTTGAAATTTAGGAACAACTCCATCTATGTTGTTAAAAGCACAATCGTCTATAAAAGGCAAAAACTGTTGCAGTTGCTCCATTCAAGGATCAGCTAATGATAGGCACTGATAGGACACACAATGCTAAGGGTTTGCTTGACTATCATGAGTAGATTGTTGATCAAAAATGAATAATAGCCAAGTCCGGTTGAATTGTGGGGTTCTTTAGTTGCAGTATTTACTGCATACTTATGGATTTATCACATGTGCCGCATTTGTTGCATGATTTGTAAAATTCCCAAAAATGTTTATAGCTGAAATGCAGCTCAATCCTAGTGGCACTGACAATGGTGCAGCTGTACAGACTGGTTTGGGAGCTGCCATTATCATGATGAAAGTCATTTTTCGCAAGGTTCCGTGAAATATATATATTTAGGCCAGTGAACTTTGTAAGCCAAATAGACAAAAGAAAATAAATACAATTCAAAAATATTAATCATGAATTAAGTCCTAGCATGAAACATGTGGATCATTTTAGATTTTCTCATATGTTTGTATTGTTTCTTTTTTTCTGGAAAGAAAAGAATTATCTGTTTGCACTGAGTAGAGAGTGTCCCATTTTGTTTACTATGGAAGTGAGATCATTGTGGAGATATATATATATATATATAAATTCACTGAAAAAACCACAGGTTTCAGGGACGTTATAGTTAGAAATTAGCATTTAAAAAACCTTTGAAATTCACAGAAAAAAACCATAGGTTTCAGGGACGTTATAGTTAGAAATTAACATTTAAAAAACCTTAGAAATTCACTGAAAAAACCACAGGTTTCAGGGACGTTATAGTTAGTTGGACATTTCACTCGTACAAAACCAGAGAAATTCCACCGTTATAGTTAGTTCAGCTAACTATAACTCGCGCCCCCGCAATGCACTGCTGATGACGTCACATATTACATCACTCATGATCGGCGATGCAGCGCGCGCAATGTAATTCGTTTTATTTATTCATTTATGTACTGAAATCAGTTCGGCCCTAAGCTGGAGTTTACTACCCCACACCCTGCCCCTCCCCCGCCCGCCCCACCGCCCGCATCACTCCCTCCAGGAGCCGCTACTGAATATGAGTAAGAACGCGAGACTGTTCCAGTGCAGAAACTGTGAGAGAAATATAACGGTTTGGCGGACCGGGTTCCCAGGGACTAATAATCGTAATGATGTTCACGACAGGAGGAGGGTAACCGGGCGCGGGGTTGGGCCACGTACTATATCTTATGGGTGGGCAAAAGGCACTCTGCAGAGTTGGTGAGGCGGGGGGTTTTGGACCCGTCATGCAGGGAGGCAGGGAGGGGGGTGGGGAGGGAGTTCACTGGGGGGTGGGCCCTCCTGTCAACAAGAAACCTAGTCAAGATTTTGATGGAACGGGGCAGTTTGAAGGCCCAAATATATTGCGACAGGGAAGGGAAAGGGGGACATTTGTTGAGTATTGTATATAGTTTAGATGACACAAACAAGAGGTTAATGACAGGGATGAGTATGTTTTTAATATATGGCGCTGAAAAACAGGCGTGGAAGAGCAGCGATTTAAAGGCCGCTGCGCAACTAGACTGAGTGAGACCCGACAGGGCCCCATGTGTGGGGCATGGAACTAAAATAAATAGAAATGGGATCAATACTAAAACAGGGACTTAAGTTGTTATCTTGGAATGTGAATGGCCTGGGTGACAAGATAAAGAGAGGTATAGTATTGCAGTATATAAAACGTCATTCGCCAGATGTTGTCTTACTTCAAGAGACGCACCTCATGGGAAATTCATGTGGGGCAATGACCAGATGGTGCTAAAAGTTGGTGGCACACGCAGCCTTCAGCTCCAGCTCCCGGGGTGTGGGAATTATGGTGCAGAAGCACTTTCAGATGACGATCGACCGTGTGTGGACAAATAACTTGGGCAGATTCGTGGCGACCTCGGGGAGTTGGGAGGGCCATACCTTGAACCTAGTCTCCGTATATGTACCACCTGGCCTCCAAGCCCTGGCCTTCAAGGACCTGGGTGACCTATTACTAACACTACCAGAAGGAAGACTCCTTGTAGGGGGCGACTTTAATTCAATTGTTTCGGGCCGTCTGGATCGATGGCCCTCGAGGGAGCTACCGCCTACTCTCACCCAAATACACGACTTCTTGGGAGCAATGGGGTTAGTTGACGCTTGGAGGGCGCTTCATCCCTTAGAGCAACAATTTACATTCTACTCTGGGGCTCACCGCAGCATGTCTAGAATAGACTACATCATATCGCCGGCGGACCAATTAGCCCAGTTCAAAGAGGTGAGCCACCTAGCACGGGGAATATCAGACCATTCTCCCGTTTGGGCCCTGATAGAGGTTGGTGAGCCACGTGAGGGACGGACAGCCCCAATAAACCCATGGTATCTGAAGATCCCCCAGATTAGGGAGAAAATCGTGAAAGAGATTGAGTTCTATTTCAGAGACAATGAAGATTCGGTGGAGTCTGTGCAAACACTGTGGTAGGCATTAAAAGCAGTAATTAGAGGTCACGCCATTTCCCTGATTGCGGGAACCAGAAAAGAAAAGCACGCAACACTAGTCAGATTAGAAACAGACATATTAAAATTGGAGAGACAACTCCGAGAAACGCACGAAGAAGAAACTAGACATGCTTTAAAAATCAAGACCAAAGAATACACAGCTCTAGCAACAGATGCAGCAAAAACACAATATAGGGCAACGCTTAGTAAAATCTATGAAAGCGGGGACAAAGCCGGGAAACTACTGGCCTGGCTTGATAGGAGAGAGCAAGCCAATAGATTAGTGGTGGAACTGGTAGACGACCTTGGCAGGCGGCTTACAGAGCCACAAGAGATTGCGGATGAATTTGGGACTTACTACAGCCAACTTTACCAATCCCATATGTCCTCAACGGTAGAAGACGCATGTTCTTTGTTGTCTGACATGTCTCTACCCGCTCTCTCGGACGACGACTGTGTGAGTGTAGAAACTGACTTAACCAATACAGAGATAGAGAGGGCGATCAGAGATCTACAGTCAGGTAAAGCGTCGGGCCCAAACGGGCTACCCATCAAATTATATAAACTTGTTCCTAGTAAGCAAGCACCTTATCTGCTTACAGTGTTCCAAGAAAGTCGAGAGAAAGGGTCACTCCCGATAGACCAGAGACTGGCTACCATAGTAGTCATTCATAAAAGCGGGAAGCCGCACAATAAATGTTCTTCGTATAGGCCAATATCACTGCTCAATGTAGAAACCAAGATCCTTGCAAAAATATAGGCCACCCGCCTGCTCCAAGTCATATCCAAACTGGTGCACCCAGACCAATCTGGCTTTATGCCTGCCAGGAATACTGCTCTTAATTTACGACGGCTGCATGGAGTGATGGCGCGGGCTGCCACAATACGTGAAGACGCGGTGGTGGTATCTCTTGGCGCTGCCATGGCGTTCGACATGATCGAATGGCCCTATATGTTCTCCGTCCTGAAGAAATTTGGATTTGGACCTGAATTCTTGAGATGGATTCAGTTACTATACAGAGACCCCTTGGCCCAAATAGTCGTTAATAACCGTAAGCCACCTACATTCACACTCGGAAGGGGCACTCGGCAGGGATGCCCTCTATCACTGCTGCTCTTTGCCTTGATGTTGGAGCCGCTGGCGATGTGGATAAGGAAAGACCCCGTTATGAGGGGACTAAAGTGGGCCGAAGACTGGGAGGACGGCATATCGCTATATGCGGAAGACATTCTGGGGCATATTATCAAGGGCTCTATCGCCGCTTTAGCGGGACTTTTTCCCGCTAAAGCGGCGATAATTCTAACGCCCTATTAGCAAGCTGTCGCTAACTGCTGTTAGCGACAGCTTTTAGGCGATAGCGAACGGGTTGGGTGCCACTTTGCATGCCAGCGATATTTATCGCTAATGGCATGCAAAGTAGGCGTTCCCAACCTAAAAGCGACTGGAAACAGTCGCTAAGCTCGCTATCGCCTATTAGCGAGTCAGGGGAGGTGATTAACGAACCAGCGCTAAACACGTTTAGCGCTGGTTTGTTAACGCCTGGTCCAGACCTGACTTAGCCATGTAATCCAATGGGAGGTGGATTACATGGCTAAATCCCCTCGCCCTATCGCTAAGCTAACACTGGTCACAGTGTGAATATCGCTTGTTTTCAAGCGATATTCACACTGTTCTCCAGGGTTTCTATCACTTTGGAGATAAGCGTTGCTGATAGCACGCTATCTCCGCGATAGAAACCTGCGATAGCCAGCGATAATTATCCTAGCGCTAACTGTGCTTAGCGATAATTATCGCCGGTTATTGCTAATAGGCCCCTCTGTTGTATATGGTGTCACCCAAAACCTCACTAAATAGAGCATTGCATATTTTTTATAATTTCGGGAAGTATTCAGGATATAGTATAAACTGGTCTAAGTCAGTTATTTTTGTTCTGAGTGGTACACTCCCCTCCATGCCCAGAGGGGTAATACTCACCAAAGCAACAGAAGGATTTAAGTACCTAGGAATTTATATCACTCTGGACCTGACTAGGTTCCATGAGCAGAACTTCATGCCCCCACTTCAACGACTCAGAAACAACGTCAGCCACTGGAAATCACTCCCATTATCCCTGCTAGGAAGAGCAGCGCTCTTTAAGATGATGTCCCTGCCGCGTTTTCTTTATGCCCTACAGAACTCCCCAAGTCCAGTAAAGACGGACTTTTTTAAAGCTGTAGAAGTTGCCCAGAGAGAACTCTTGTGGGAGGGGAAACCGCCCAAGATCTCAATCCAGAAGCTCACAAGAGGATGGTATGATGGAGGTATTGGCCTCCCGGATATCAAACAATATTACTGGGCGGCGCAACTTGCAGCAATCAACCAAAGTCAATATAGACCCCCTGGTAACCCTGGGTACTAAATGGACAGGTGGTTATTACCAGGGGAGACTTCACAAAGGTACTCTATTCCAAGTCCAATAAACTGAACCACACAGGACCCACAATGCACGCCGTTCAAACTTGGCGGACAGGCACGAAGAATGTGGGCTGGGAACGGAAAGGTCACGCAAGCTACCCCACTGTGGGACACAGATATGCTAGGCACCTTAAGAAAAACTAAGGGGCATATTAGCAAGACCGGCGATAAAATTATCGCCATTTTAGCGGCAGGAAACTGCCGCTAAAACGGCGATAATGGGCTTGCTAATATGCGTTATAGAATTCAATAGAAGCCCAGGTTAGATGTCCTGCACATCTAACCTGGGCTTCTATTGAATTCTATAACGCATATTAGCAAGCCCATTATCGCCGCTTTAGCGGCAGTTTCCTGCCGCTAAAACGGCGATAATTTTATCGCCGGTCTTGCTAATATGCCCTTAAGGGTTTTGATCGGTGGGATTTGATTGGCATCTCTAAGGTAGGGGATTTATGGAAGGCAGGTGATGTGGTGGCTTTTACTCAGTTACAAACTGAATACGATCTCGCAAAAACAGAGTATTTCAGATACCTGCAGGTCAAACACGCACTGCAGACGACTATTACAAAAGGTGAAACACTCCCCGAGTCTTCCCCACTGGAGGATAGGATCCTAGATGGCTATATGCCAGAAAAGTCCATCTCGTTGGTTCATAGGAAAATAATAAACAACACGACTGACCCTCTCACCCGGCTCCGAACTAGATGGGAGACAGATGTAGCAGAGCTGCAGGAGGATGAATGGTTAGAGGCAATCGCTTCTCCTAGAGAGATTGCTATCTCCTCCAGGTTGAGACTTGTCCAGCTCAAAATACTTCACAGGACGTATCTTGCGGGCCTGGCCTTGGTAAAGATGGGCTATAGAACTGATTCAGAGTGCAGGAGACGCTGCGGACAAGAGGGCACCTTTATAAATATAATGTGGAACTGTCCCCATATACAAAGCTACTGGGCCGAATTGATAGCATATCATGGAAGAGGTGGTGGGGAATAAAATAGAGAATAGCATTAAGCAGTGCCTCTTACATATATGGGGTCCGACTGATTTGAGTAGTAAGGAGAGAATATGGGTGGAGCTAGCACTAATGATAGCCAAACGAAACATTGCAAAATTATGGGGGGCTCAGGAACCACCGTTGATACCGGAATGGGAAAGAGACATGGACTGGTGTATGGTGATGGAAAAGACAATATATATGTCCAGCGTATTTCCCAAAAAGTGGGTGCAGATTTGGGAGAAATGGAACAACTACAGGGGAGGGATCTGCGAGCCCCCGCAGCTGGGGTCGGAACTAGACCCGGGGTAGCTTAAGTACAAGTAGGCCAGGGGGGGAATCGATAACTAATACGACCAATTCCTAGCCAATGATACAGTGTGTACTGAAAATTACATCCCTGAACGTTAATGTATGTATAATTATTGAAACTTGTAACCTTGTCATCAATAAAAAGATTTATTAAAAAAAAAAAGGATTGCATTTAGACATGAATAATGACTACAATGAAAGGCTGATGATGTTTAACATGTGGTTTGTCTTTTAACGTGGTGCACCTTTGATAAAGCCAGTAGGCTTACCTTATGTGCTGTGATGAGCCTTGTTAAAGACAATCGGCCTGTTTTATCTAAAGTGAAACCCTCCTGTATTCTGATATGCTGTCTAGTATATCTGGAGGTACTGACTTTGAGGGTCATGACCCGCAGGGGTCTAATGTGATTGCAGAATGTCTTCTATGGTATTTTTAATCTGCCTTATTTATATATTTGTAAATTAATGTGTAGTATTTAGTAGTGTTAGTGTAATAAATGTACTTTTCCTTTTCTAAAGAAAAAGCACAGACTGAACAATCATTTATTGAGAGTTATTATTGTGTGACAGCAAATGGTAGATAGTAGCCAGCACCACCTCCCCAGAGTAGGCCTTGGACTGCTCCGCTTAAAAAAACCAAAGGTTACAGGGTTGTTATAGTTAGCAAATAGAATTAAAAAAAACCTATAAATTCACTGAAAAAACCAAAGGTTACAGGGACTTTATAGTTAAGCTCAGATTTCACTCGTACTAAACCAGTGAAATTCAGCAGTTATAGTTACCTTTGCTAACTATAACTTATGCCCTCCCAATACACTGCTTATGACCTCTCATATTAGATCACTCATGACATGGTCAGTGACATCTCAAATGACATCACTGGTTACATCAGTGATGACACCATCCAGTGAGTGTAAGTATTTTGTAAGAGTTTATGATTGTTAAACATATATACTACGGTACTACAAACGTTAAAGTAGTATACTAGGTGTACTACTTATGAGTGATACTACTTGTAATATATATCATGTGAGTGGCTTTGTGACTGTATGTATCATTGTGTTTATGGTTGCGTGAGTGGCTGGTTGGGTGTATAAGAGGGTGTGTGAGTAGCTGTGTGGGTGAGTGAGATGCTGTGTGAGTGGCTGTATTGTGAGTGAGTGGTTTTGTCAGTGGCTGTATGGGTGGGTGAATAGCGGTGTGAGTGGCTCTATGGGTGGGTACGTTGGTATGTAGTGACTGTATGGGTGAGTGAGTGGGTATCTGAATGGTTGTATGAGTGAGGGACTGGGTGTTTAATTGGCTGTATGGGAGTGTGAGTGTCTGTGTGAATGGCTATATGGGTGAGTATGGGGATGTGTGAGTGCTTGTATGGATGTGTGAATGGGTATGCAAGTGGTTGTGTGGTGAGTGGCTGTATGGGTGAGTGTGTGGTTATGTGACTGGCTGTATGGGTGAGTAACTGGTTGTATGAGTGGCTGTTTGGGTGAGTGAATGGTTGTGTGAGTGGCTGTACGAGTGAGTGAGTGGGTGTGTGAGTGGCTCTATGGCAGAGTGAGTGGGCGTGTGAGTACTGGTATAGGTCTGTGAATGGGTATGTCAGTGGTTGTGCAGGTGTATGAGTCGGCATACAAGAGGTTGTATGGGGGTGTGAGTAGGTGTGTGAGTGGTTTTGTAGACGATGTCATCAGTGATGTTGTTACACTTCAATAGGGGGAACCCAAAAGGCCACCGGACCTGGGTCAATGACAGTACAATTAACAGGCGGTCACAGTGGATAGCCTAGTAAACAAACATCCTATCACCCATACAATGAATTAAGAAAAACTATTTTGAAAATTTGTGTCTTTTTTTTCTCAGCATTATAATCATGCCATTTGGATATATTTATACACAGGTGCTCCAGGTGGGATAGTGCTCAAGGAAGTGCTCGTTGTGAAGGTTTGGAAGAGTGAAAAGGGAGTGTTTATACAATATTTACAGTGTCTTTTAAAACACAAAACCTGTCTGATAGCCTACCTGGCCAAAATCCATTGACGATACATTCATGTAATAGATACAGTAATGCAATTACTGTTATCAAACGCTGTGTAACATAGTCAGTATAAGCGATAAATTACAGTCGACGTTTTGACCCCATCAATAAATATAGGAGAATGAAGTCCTTAAACCGGGGTCTTCTTCAGGACATAGGGAGACACCTTGTATCCAACCAAACAGTTGGTGGAATCACGATATGAACATGGGCCCATAGGCTCCTATGTCAGAGGGGTAAACGAACACAGTCCAGACCCATCCATAGGCTGCATGAGTAGGAAAAATCAGGACGTTGCGTGCTGTCGTTTAAATTAAATCCGTATATGGAATAAATCTCGTCATGTCTTCTAGAATAATCAGAAGACGAAACAACTGCCAGCCGGCAGGCTTGCGTCTGGAATGGTTGTGACAAAATTCAACTTCTTTAAATTATGTAGCAATGTTTTAATTTAAACGACAGCACGCACCGTCCTGATTAGTCCGTGAAAGTGCATGCAAGTACCTTTGATTTTAACATCGGCTGCCACCGTGCATTACATATGCATTAGGAATAAAGTGCGGTGGCAGCCAACGTTAACATCAAAGGTCCTTGCAGGCACTGACCGTTACCACCGTGGCAGCCAACGTTAAGTGCTTGCCTGCACTGAACAGCTTCAAATTCATGCAAAGGCAAATATATAGCGCGGTGTAGTAATCAGTGAAAACATTTCACTGATTACTACACCGCGCTGTATATTTGCCTTTTTATGACTGTGACAGCTGTTAGCAGGCCTGATTTAGATTAGCATGCACGGTCCTTTGATTTAGCATCGACTGCCACGGTGCTTTACATTTGCCTTAACCGACAGTAATAAAGCACAGTGGCACCCAACGTTCAAATTAAAAGTCCTTGCATGCACTGTGCTGCTACCGCGCTTTAAATCTTCGGTGGCAGCCAACACAAAAAATCCAAGGTGCTTGCCTGCACTGAACTGCTTTCACAGTCATGCAAAGGCAAATATATAGCGCAGTGTAGTAATCAGTGAAAGGATTTCACTGATTACTACACTGTGCTATATATTTGTCTTTGCATGACTGTGAAAGCTGTTCAGACTCAGAGCATGTAAATGTAGTAGTATTTGTATAGCGCCCGAATCGACCCCCGAAGGGGTATCTCAGGCGCTTGTACGCATACCGCTGTGGAACCCTTCCTGGCCTTTCCCTGTGAGATGCCCACTCCTGGGCACCCCCAAGGTGAAGCCAGGCATCCTAGCGTTGTGGGGGCCGTTGTGGAGATTAAGCAAGCTATTGCCCAGAGTTGCAGAGTGGGACCCATGATCAGAATAGGCACCGAGGCGAGAATTATCAGGTCCGAGGAAATTGAGCCCAAGACCCGCCGAGGCGGGAATTGAACCCTGGTCCCGGGCTAGACCTCTGCATCAGGGTCTGCCGCTCTAACCATTGAGCCACACTTCTCCACATGCAGGGACCTTTGATTTTAACATCGGCTGCCACCATGCTTTAACATCTGCCTTAACAGTAATAAAGCACAGCAGCAGCTGACGTTCAAATTAAGAGTCCTTGCATGTACTGTGCTGCTAGGGCGGCGCGACCTATGCCACCGGGTGCTGACTTCATGTGGGGGCGCCAATATTATAGAAAAGCACCCGCACTGCGTTCCTGGCCTTCAGCAAATTTCAGCCAACAATAAAAATGTCAACCTGGGTGATGAATGTACTTCCTGGAAACAGAGAGAGAGAGAGATCCTTTGTGTAATAATCTGTAAACTTGCAAAGGAAGTTTTTACTCACCGTAAGGTAGCACAGAGGGTTAATATGCCTGCTGCAAAGAAGGTGCAGATCACAAAGTGCATGTATAACGTAATGTAAATAGGTCAGTGGGTTACTACTTTTGTCAGAAAGACCATATTGTTGCTAGCTAGCTCTTTATGAATTAAAATCCTAATGTAGAACAGTGAGCAAGTAACTTATCAAAGAGCTGCATGAAAACTGCAAGGTATAGGCTGGCTGGACCGTTATGATTTCCCCCAGTTGTTGCAAAATAGGTTCATTTGGGTAGAAATCAATTCCTATTGGAATCCCCCAACCATGGTGTTAGGTTTTAAATTCTATGTTTCTGCCTCTCCTGACCGAGCACTCTTAAACTATCCTGCCTACCAGTATGGATGACCTGTGACTCCTATACCTTTTTGTCCTCTGTCTTATGTAACATTTCACTGATTGATTGTCTCTGTGTAATCTGTGTGATGTAAAGTGTTCTGACACCTTACACTGGTTGGTAGGAGTGGTGTTATAAAACTAATTAAATGCATCTGAGAGAGAGTGGTTATGGAGGCTTGAGGGGCACTGTTAAAGGATGGTTATGAAGGAATCCGTAGCGGAGGTGGTCACTGGGGGGGGGTCAACTAGCATTGTCGCACTGGGCGCCACCAGCGCTAAAGCCGGCCCTGGCTTCCGTGTTTTACATCTTCCTGCCTTTAATAAAGCACAGTGGCAGCCAGCACAAAAATCCAAAGTGCTTGCCTGCACTGAACTGCTTTCACAGTCATGCAAAGGCAAATATATAGCGCAGTGTAGTAATCAGTGAACGCCTTTCACTGATTACTACACTGCGCTATATATTTACCTTTGTGTAGTAGAGTGAAAGCAGTTCAGAGCATGCAAAGATCTTGGATTCTAACGTCGCCTGCACCGCGCTTTACATCCTCATTCAACAGTAAAGCGCGGTGGCAGCCGAGGTTGAAATCAAAGGGCCTCACATGCATTGAGCCGCATTTTTGTAATTAAAATGAGGTGCACTTTGAAAATGAAGGTCAGACTGGGGCTAACTAGAACAGTACTCGCAACTTCAGCATTAGTGAAAGTACATGGTTTTGAAAAAGGTAGGTCTGTGCCTCTTCCTTGTCAAATTTTCCTTCTGCTACATGTGTCAACAAGCAGAAGCAGGGCATTGTCACAATTCAAAGAACGAATCCCTTTGCTGGGTTTTGTCTTGTTCTTCTCTGCGTTTTAAATCCCAGACTGCAAAATTGCGAAATTCATGCCGCAGAAAGGGAGAATGTCAGAAGGGAAAATACATTTTTACTTCCCAATCTTCTACATTTGCAGTAAGGCACCAGCTCTCTGGAATAAGTTTATGTAGGTAGGAGACCCATCAAACATTTTGTTAGAGGTGGGCTAATCAAAAAATTAACAGGTAGAGCAGAAGTGTTTTTGAGATGATGATGACAAGTAAAATACATTCAAATATGTACTGGCGGCCCTTGACATTTTGAGCAGGTGCAGCACCATGTCTAGGATTGTACACAGAGTCACAGACAGATTGATGCACGCACATTCAAAAAAACATTTTTGAAGAGGTTGACACCTGTGTGCTTTAGGGGTATGTAGTGATTGCGCACAGTGGGCAGCTGTACTGTTAGTGAATGACTTTTGAGAAAATGGGTATGGGCTTAGTGTAGGACAGGACGGTGCAGAGAGAATGCTGCCATCTGAAATCTGTGCAGTGCAGCACGAAGTGTGAGAACATAATTGAGTTAAACGAAAACTAGACTGCAAAGTAAACCATTGTAAAGTAGACTACATTTTGATGAAATAAAAAGCTGCCAAGATAGTGGAGTTGGATTACTGGAAGTAGAAGGCTGGGCAGAGAGTGCAAGGCCTAGCAGACAGTGTGTTGCTGAACAGAGTGAACAACTATGCATTTTCTGAAAAGGGACTATGCAGAGTTGAAGCATGTGTTATAATTGAGTGAAGTGCTTTATAGTGAAACTAGGGTTGCCACCTTTCCAAATGCCGGCCATTTGTTGCTGTTTTAATAGTCTGCAAAGGCACGAGCGTGGAAGAAAATCATATGTATTTATTTGTAACATAACTTTTCTCCCTTTGTTTTTTACTTTATTTGATCATAAACAAAGGGGAGGCCTTCTGTTGCAGCATTTTATCTATTCTAGTGCTTACTAATCCAATGTGTGGCACTAAAGCACTTACCTACAATGGTCAGCAAGCTATGGCATGTCTAGGGTGGATGGTTGGAAGTGTTTACTTTGGGTTGTGATCCTATGTGGGAAGTGTTTCATGGTCTTCCCTGATGAACACCAAGGTGCGGTTATATCAGGCCTGGGTTATATCATGTTAGGGGACGCAGTGAGTAGCAGAGTGGTGAATGAGGTGTGAGACAGATATATAGTTTAATTTATAATGTTACGATTTTCAATCTGCTGACAGATTTGAACAGCTCTATAGTTCCCATTGGTATTTCAGGTGATTGTAGTAGTCTGCATAGCAGCCTTAGTTGGGTACCACAAGGTCAGGATCACACAGTTTGTTGAAGAGGGGAACCGGGTCCCAGGTTTTCTGGTTTCGCGTTGCACAGTTCAGCCAATAGGTACCTCCATCTCCCTAGCAATGGCTTGGCCACATTCAGTGCTTCACAGGGTGAGTTGTAGCCTGTGGCAGATTGATGAAGAAGTTAAGAAACTAGTAGAGCACAGGGGCCGTTCAGAGCAGCAGTGCTCAGTGACCTGGCTCTTCACAAAAGGGCCAGTCAAAGAACAATTGGTCATCCTGATACTGAGACATTTTCAGTCCTAAGCATATAATAGGACAGGCTGTAATAGGATATATATAATCAGTTTTTCCCTGCCTCAGTCAGCTGTGTGCAATATGGAGTTTGCAAATGGTAGCCATAGGTCACACCTCACCCAATGAAGAAATATTTGGTTTAAAACTCAGTTAGGTTTTGGGACAGGTCCATGACATATTTTCTTGTAACTGTACTTTCATGTGAAGTAGCAAAATACAGAGCATGTACTTATTGCAATGATTTTTCTAAATTTTTACTTGTCTTGGGTACGTGTTGACTTGTTAACTCAAATATGCAGGTAAAGGCAGGCATTTAAGAGTGTGATCCCAAGGAAATGGAGACTGAATAGTCTAGTGTAGGAGGTTGATAGGTTTTTGAAATGTGGGTGAACCCAGATGCCGTAGACGAGAGGTCACAGGCTTATGTAATCAAATCTGCAGCTTTCATGGAAAATCATTATCCGGAGACGTTTTGATAACTTGTCCTAATTCAAAAGAAATCCAGTGTTTGTTACAAATGTAGGAGTAAACGATAAAAAATATTTGCAAAACTTTCACCTTTGTGAATTGGGTGTTTTGTGTGGTGATATTGTAGACCTCTTCCTATTTACAGAATTCGGCTAAACGCCGAGTCCACATAACTCATAGGGGCATATTATCAAGCCATTTATCGCCGCGTTAGCGGCAATTTTGTGCCGCTAACGCGTTTTTTTTTAACGCCCTATTACCAAGCTGTCGCTAACAGGCGTTAGCGACAGCTTTCCTGCGATAGCAGCCAGTTTTCCTATCGCCTTGCAGGCCAGCGATAGTTATCGCTAATGACATGCAAAGTAGGCGTTTCCTCTCAAAATTTCTCAAAAAATGTTGCTAACACACATCGCACTATTAGTAATGATGTCCCGGACCCCCGAAGCGATGAAAAAAAGTCACGCTAAGGCCCCTTAGCTGCAGGAACCTAAGACCAGAAAAAAGCAGGTCTAAAAATGGTGATAAAGGGAGGCATATAAGGGATACTAGCTCAGAGCCCCATCTGAAGACCCACTGACGCCATGGAGGTAGTAATCATTCAGCTTGGAGCCCCACGAAGGCAACAGCCACCACCGTCACTGCCACCTCCCCCAGGACCACCACCGAGGCAGCGCCAAAGAAGACAGCGGGCCCTGCGCACACATCTCAGCCTTGCAGACCTAACGCCAGAGGATGTCATTGCCCACTACAGGCACAAAAGGACATCCATCCAACACATCCTGAACCTGATAGCCCACAGGCTGACGGCACCAACACAGCGGAGAACCAACATCCCTCTGCAGACAAAGCTGCTGGCTGTGCTGCACATGTTGGCCTCTGGGGCCTTTCAACCAACAACGGCCAGAGTCAGCGGAGTTTCACAGGCAACCTTTTCAATCTTCCTCCCGACTGTCTTGGATGGCATACTCAGCCTGATACCCCAGCACCTTCACTTCCCCAACACTGTGCAGGAACAGATTGAGACCAAGCAAGTCTTTCACGCCATAGCCGGATTCCCGCAGGTGTTGGGGGCAATTGACTGCACACATGTCCTATTTGTGCCCCCTGCGGACAGTGCACACATATACCGCAACAGAAAGCACACCCATTCTATGAATATGCAGGCAATAGTGGACCACCGGGGACTGTTCACCAATGTCATAGTCAAGTTTCCAGGGAGTGTGCATGATTCCTACATCTTCCGACAGTCCATCATAAACCAGCGCTTCCAGGATGGCACATACGGAAATGAAGTTCTTGTTGGTAAGTACTAACTTAACACATCACACGCCTCAACTCCACATACATGCAACTCACAATTGTGAGAATGTACATGTTACAATCTCACATACAACATGGCAATCAACATGCCCACTTACCAGACCCAACAACACAAGGAACTGTGGGAACTGTGGCTAGCTATGTAGACAAACCATCCCCAAAGGCTTAGCCCCTCCGCCACTCATTAGCAAATGTGGGGAGAGGTGGGAACCAAGTATGTGCGACGGAGGGACTCGATCTATAAGGAAAGTATGTACACAAGGCCCAGTGTGTCGGTGTTGTGCTGGACAGTCGGGACTAAGCTGAGCGCAGACGTGCCCATGTGGGCATATAGTGTGTTCCCGTAGACCAGCCTGATGGCCATGACTGTGTGGGTGACTGTCTTACCTGGCAATGGGGGGATCCATTGGAAAGTTGCATGGAGGATGCAGAGGCAGGTGAAGCAGCTGCAGGCCACTGCGTAGACCTGTTGGTTCATGGAGAGGGAAGAGTCAAATACGGTGCCTAGGTACCTAGAGTTGGGGGGGCTGCCGAAGGCATTGGCCCACCAGGTGATGCCACATGCTGATTGTTTTGTTACGAGGATGAGGACTCATGTCTCCTCTGCGTATAGCACGCCCCAGCTGTTGATCATCCATGTTGCAACTCACAGCAATACTTCCTGGAAGCCCAGTTTGGTATGTGGGCGTATTGTTGATGGAGAATATGAGCTTTGTGTCCTTGTAGGTGGTGATGTTTAATGGTATCCTCAATCTTGCACCAGTTCCTCTCCATGTGTCAGCAGATGCATCTGCCAACTTTGAGGTTGCTGGTGACCGAGGTGGCATTTATTGCACGCTGTATGTTGCAGTTGCATAGTGGGACAAGTGTGTATGCACAGTTGGAGATACATGTCTGTAAAATGCGGTCTAGCGCAATTGGTGATGACTGCAGCGTTGTGGGTGTTGCTGTTGATGGTGGTGTGTAGCATCTCCTCAGCGACTGAGCTCCACTAACTGTGTGTGGGTCTGCATGTGGTCTAGGGTGGCTTGCGGTTCACCGACAAGGAAGTGTATGCGTTCGTGGTCACTACATGTGCGTTTAGTGGGGTTGATGAACTGGACAAAGTCTACACATGCAAAGAAGGTGTCAAAGGTGTGCCCTGCCTTGTGGCTCAGTGTGGTGAAGATTTGGGACAGTCTGATGTCAGCAAACATTTCCCAGAGTGAAATGGATTTTGAGTAGTCGTGGTATGTGAGTTATCGGCTACGCTCAGGAATGAGTACGTATTCCAGAGAGTGGACAGCGTGGCATCTGATGATGTTGATGGTGTGGGTGAAGCGTTCCTGCACTCAGTGGGCCCTGCAGGCGAGGGGGCGGCTGAGTGTTGCTTTGTGGCAGCTCTGGACATGAAACAGCATGTGTTTTACGGTGGGGCAGGTCTGGAGGCAGCGGCAGCATCAGAACTGAAAGTGATCCGTGTCTGGTGTGGCCTATTGCCATTTAAACGTTCTCATGGCATTGACTGCAAGGAGGGCGGATGAGTGCCATCGCTAGACGGTAGGAGAGCCAGGGTGCCTGTTGGTGTGTGTGTTAGGCCTGCGGACATGCGCAGATGGCCTTAACATTGTTGCACAGTAGGAGTGCCAGTGATGCAACCGCGCAGCGCACACAATCAAATTGGCTCGGGGAGGGAGGATCAACTGTGAGGCAACGTAATTAGCATTGATGCTGGTAATCAGTCTGAAGTGACACATGGCTAACATGAAATCCAATATAGCACAAATCACACACCACAAAACTATCAACACTAACAACACAGCCTGCATAACCAATAATGGACACATCTCTCCATCACATGTTACAGGTGATCAAGGATATGCACTCTGCCCGTGGATGATGACACCCCTCCGAAACCCCACCACCCAGGCCCAGAGGCAGTATAATGCAACCCACAGACGCACCCGGTCCATTGTGGAGTGCACATTTGGAGTGCTAAAGTCACGTTTCCGTAGCCTGGACATCACAGGTGGCAGACTGCTGTACAGCCCCGAAATGGTCAACAAAATCATCATAGCATGTTGTGTATTGCACAATATATGTGTGCACACCAATGCTCCATGGATCCAAGTGCCTGCTGCACCAGACGATGACCAGGATGATGATGAAGATGAGGCAGGTGGAGCACACCCCACAGTAAATGCAGCAGGAACTGCCCGAACGAACCAAATAATAAACAATTTCTTCAACTGAGCACGTCACATTGTGACAGTCCCCATCAAATGTATATCAGTGCAAAATGATCCCAATCACGGTTTGTGCCAATAAAAAACACAACACACATACCCTGTCTGTATGTTACTCTCCTGCATAAGTATATCACTTTGAAAAGTGTACGTTGCACAATAAGTGCAAAGAAAATCACAATACTCAATTCATGGTGGGAATGTCTCCTCAGTACAGAGATGCTTTTCAGTGTGTCAAATGTGCAAAAGTAGAGTTTTCATGGTGTAAATTGTGCTATCAAAATCAAATATTTTGCGTGTCCTTTTGTGTAATTCATTAAATATAGGTTGTCCTCTGTGAAAAAAATCTTAATTGTAGGGTGTCGTTTGGGGTCAATAATTTATTTGAGTGTGTACGTTGTGTTAAATAATGAAATGTAGGGTGTGAAATGGGGTAAAAGATGAAAATTGGGCGTGCAATTGGGTAAAAGATGAAAAATGGGCGTGCAGTGGGGTAAAAGATGAAAAATGGGCGTGCAATGGGGTAAAAGATGAAAAATGGGGGCGCAATTGTGTAAAAGATGAAAAATGGGCGTGCAATGGGGTAAAATATGAAAAATGGGTGTGCAATGGGGTAAAAGATTAAAAATGGGCATGCAATGGGGTAAAAGATGAAAATTGGGCGTGCAATTGGGTAAAAGATGAAAAATGGGCGTGCAATAGGGTAAAATATGAAAAATGGGCATGCAATTGGGTAAAAGATGAAAAATGGGCGTGCAATGGAGTAAAAGATGAAAAATGGGCGTGCAATTGTGTAAAAGATGAAAAATGGGCGTGCACTTGTCTAAAAGATGCTTTTCAGTGTGTCATCTGCAATTAGCTTGGAACCTACTTCCACCTCAAGATCATAAACCTCTACGACAAGTATGTGGACCACACACTGGACGCAACAGCCGGCCCACCCGCACCCCTGAGACACCAACCAGCCCACCATCTCCAAATGGACACCAGGCACGGATGAAGACACCGCCTCCACCATGAAAGGCATCCACTCGGGGCCCACACAGACCCCTGGCCCCCTCACATCTACCACAGATCTGCCATCACACACGAACCACTACACAACATCAATACCACCTTCAACACATGCACCTTCACAGACCACTGGAAGTGCGCAGAAGTCATGCCCCTGCTCAAGATGCACACAGCTGACCCCACCGACCTCAATAACTATCAGTCCATCTTGCTCCTCACCTTCGCAGCCAAACTCGCTAGAAAACAGTCAACAGGGAACTGACAAGATTCATCAAAGAGAACGCCATCCTCGACCCGTCACAATCCGGATTCCGAAGCAACCACAGCCCTGAGACCGCCCTACTTGCCGCCACAGACGACATCAACACCCTCCTGGACCAAGGACACTACGCAGACCTCATCCTACTCGACCTTTCAGCAGCCTTCACCAACATCTCCCACTGCACACTAGTCACCAGACTACACGACGCAGGCATCCAAGGTACAGCCCTGGACTGGATCCGATCATTCCTCACCGTAAGAAGGCAAAGGATCAGACTGCCACACTTCATCTCCGATCCCACGACAATCACCTGCAGAGTCCCACAGGGGTCATCACTGAGCCCGAGCCTCTTCAAAATCAACATGGCCCCCCTCGCAGCCATCATCCAACAACACGGCCTCAACATCCTATCCTACGCTGACGACACCCAGCTCATCCTCTGTCCCACCAAAGACCCCACCACTGCCTAAATCAACTTCCAGAAAAGAATGCAACACAGCGCAGTCTGGATGACCAACAGCTGCCTGAAGCTCAACCCCGAGAAGACAGAAGACCTCGTCCTTGTAACCACCCCTTCAGCATGGGACAACACCTGGTGGCTGATGGCCCTCAGAAGACCACCTCCCCCGCAGACCACGCTAAAAACCTCCGCATCATACTCGACTCACCACTCAACATGAACCAACAGGTCAACGCCGTCAGCTACAGCTGCTTCAACACACTCCGCATTCTCTGCAAGTCCTTCAAATGGATCCCCCCTGAGTCAAGGAAGACAGTCACCCACGCACTCATCACCAGCAGACTGTACTACGGAAACTCACTCTATGCCTGCATCAACAAGTCCATACTCTGCAAACTCAAGACAATACAGAACACCGCCGCCAGACTCGTCCTCATCATCCCCTCACACAAACACATCAGCCAACACCTACGATGACTCCACCGGCTCACAGTGGAGAAAATAGTCAGCTTCAACAGCCTCATCTCACGCCTACAAATGCCTACACAACAATGGACACAAATACCTCAATGACAGAATCAACTTCAATGTACCCAAAAGAAAACTCCAAATTACAAAACTCTCACTGGCCGAAACCCCTCGCATCCACAGAGCCAGTACAGGCAGAAGATCCTTCTCTCACATTGCAGCCAAGACCTGGACCGAGCTACCGGCAGACATCAGACACGCCCCCTCCCTGAACACCTTCATGAAGCCCCTCAAGAGCTGGCTCTTTGGCTAACAGATCTGCGCACCTCCCCCCCAGCGCCTTGTGACCCCCACGGGTGAGTAGCACACTTACAATTCCCCTGATTGATTCATTGATTTGTTGCTAAATATGCAATTATGGTGTCACCTGGGGTGAAAGTTTAGGGTGTCATGTGTTGTGAAATATATTTATGGTGTCATTTGTGTGCTAATCAAGCCTTTCATGTTGTTATAGGGCTCTGAAATGATTTTTGCTCTAAGACTGTACATCTGTGTATGGACTTGCTCTTAGTGTGAAGATCTGGCTGCTAAAACGACAACGCAATGCTTTTTTCATACGCCCGATGTAAAAATACATCGCACAACACATTGTACAATACAAAATATTACTCATGAGCCTATTTGCGTGCAGATTTTCACCGCTTTGTCAAAAACGGGCTGCAAAGAGACAGGAAGTGATGTCTGCATGCTTCCTGTCTACTGGAGTAGTGTTCTGCACTTTCACTTTCTCTTTTGAGCACATTGCTGGTGATTGTGGAGAGTGTTGGAGGTGTTTGGCCGTGTGTGCTGCAGTTTTGAAATTTGGAGAGTGTTGCTGTGTTCTGTGTCCTGTTGATAGTGTCTGTGAAGTGTTGTGTACTGATTTTTTGTGTTTTATTGTCTCTTGTCCTCAATATTGTCGGGTGTCTGTCTTGGGGTAGTTAACTTTCTTTGTTGCTGTTGGGGATACTTTAGAGGGTTCTTTTTTTCTGGCTGTTGGCTCACAGGTGTGCAGGGAGATGCCGGCTGTGGGCAGGGAGGGCAGGATGTCCGAGGGGGCATTGGGGGGCTTCCTGTGGATGATCAAATTCTACCTGCCCTTTATGTTGGAGAGGGGAGGCCGTATCCTTCAAGGATACAATGTAGGTGTGCAGAAGATGAGGTGGGAGCGTGTGCGGCTGCAGATGCTCCGGTGCTTTGGAGTGGACCGTGCGCCAGTGGAAGCACCGCTGGCAGGATCTGCTGGCACGTGAAGCTGACCTCCTGGACAACATGGGAGTCATGACTGGCCTACAGGGTGGTAAGTACAAACTCCACATTTAATCGTGAATACTGTAACGAATAAAAATTAGGACGTGTGTGACACTGGTGTCAAAGTGAAAAAAGGTTGCTGAGTGAGGTGGGAGACGTAATGCGTTCACGCCTAATGTTGGCACATCCGAGAAACAACGCTGCATCATATTGACAAGCATAGGGTGCTTGTCTGTGTTACCCACTGCACTGGAGCAACACTTAGCACCGCAGTGCCATAGCTGGCACACCTGCGCAAAAACTGCGTGCAGGATGAAGATTGTTTGTGTACAGAAAGGGTGACTGTACATGAACAATCCAAGGAATTGTTTATGTGAGCTGTGTGCTGGCCAAAAGGTAGTGTTAAAATGCTGTCCTCATGAATTGTGGTACGTTAGCTACGCTGGCCTGTGAACATAGGTACTGTGTGACAATGTATTTTATAGGAACAAATGGTCAAAGGAAATCGGACATCTCCAGATTGTCATACACCAACAACATCTGTGAAACTGCCTTGTGCGATCAGCAGCGATGCAATCGTACACAGAGCATGTATAACATCATGTTGCATGTAGTAATGGTGCCTTGTGGATGTCGCACACTACTATTATGTGCATGTTAGCTAGCATTATAGTCTTGTTTGTGCCGACTCAGCATTCACAGGTCTGGTGTGAATGGCAGTCAAAGTGGACCCAATCATGTAGCCAACATGAAACGCAACACTACAGTTACGTAGCATTTTCTATAATGGTGATGATTGGTATGAGGAATATGACACATATGATTTAACGTCTGATACCAATACATATTTATTTTGTTGTCTCACAGATGGTCGGCCACCAATCACACAGGGGGACATCGACAGCTTCGAGGACCCACACGCCACTGGTGAGTTTGGACATCATATATTGGCACAGTGCGGTGTCATGGATGTCTGGGTCAAATGAGCAACGTTGTAGTATGCCGTATGGGTGTGTATCACATGTCCCTTGCCTACAGTGTGATGATGTATTGTGGAAGTCAGAAGTGTGCACAAATCGGTAAGTGAAGGTTGAGCAATGCATTTGTCTCACAGTTGTAATTTTGCCCATCCCCAGTCAGTGATACACATTGAAAGTAAGGTGCATATCACTGCGGCCCCATTGGCAACACAACGTCACTTTCATTGAAGTTGTGTTGGCGATAGGGGCCTTGCATCATGACCGATGCAGCGTTAATCCACTTCACGTGGAGCAACACTTCCTTGTTAATAAGGCACCCTTTCACGCTGTGTTTAGCGTGAAAGGGGCGTGCAGTGGGTGTTGCGTTTGGTGTTCCACAGCAACACCCATTGTATTTGACGCTTTCCCCTATGTACAAGTGCGGCGTTGATAGTTGGCAGCGCACAAATCAACACCAGTGAAATCCTGGTCGTAATTTGGCTAAACGAGGATGAATGCTTTTTCTCATCATCTTTTTCTTGTTACATGTGTGCTGCCTTGTGCAACACACATGGAAAAAGCTAAATGACATGGTTTGTATATGTACAGAAAGGTGGGCCTTCCAGTACATACAGAATTTTTTTTTGATATTACATATTGTATCTTTCCTGTGTGCTGCACGAAGCAGCACACATGAAAGTTACAACATGGTATTCTGGGATTGATTATGTGCAGGAAGGGGCACCTTCCTGTACAGAAATAAACCTCCCCTGCACACACACACCCTTGCACTCTGGTGCAAGGGTGCCTGCGTAGGCGCTAAGTTGTGAGACTTGGCAACATCGCAGGGGAAAACGCAAGTCTGCACCATATCCTTGATAATATGGTGCAGGCTTGCGTTTCCAAAGTGGCAGAGAGAGGCGTTAAGCCAAAGAGGCTAACGCCTGTCTCCGCCACTTCCTTGTCAATATGCCCCTAGGTCTATGGGTTCTGTCACCACAGCACATGCCTGTGGATTGCAGAGCGCACTGATAGGAGAGGAGACATGTAAGTGGGGTTGCTGATGACTATCAGATGACATGGAATGCATGTACATCCTTGACTGAGATGACTGTGCAAGTGTGCCCGATGATGCGCGAGGAGGCAGTGCTTTTCAGTCCGTAAGTGCGCAGGCACAGTTCGGCACTGCGAATTTGTAGGTATGCTGCATACCATCTTCAAAGAAGTGGCTGTGCATATCTTTGAGCCAAGCATATCAATGGCACGTTCCCCAAACACACAGCAAAGGTGGCCCTAGGTATCTCATTGGCATGTTTGGCCACTGCAAAGGTGTTGACAAGCTGTCTCCTTGAGGCCATTCCCTGATTGACTCTGGATCAGGTGTGGCAACTCCTCTGTCCCAATTGGTGACATTACTCTGCACGCATTTACCACGCATGCTTCAGCTCTGCCTTCATTGATGTGCCATATATTTTACAATGCAGGGCTCTACAACGCTATCTGTGAGAAAGCATTACCCATAACAACACTATAAGCATCATGACTCCAGGGTGCCATTACAATGGGGAATGCATTGTGACTGTTTGCGTTGTAAAGGCCTGCGTATTTTGATTCACAACGGAGTGAGATTAGTGGATACAAGACATGCATGAGTAAGTGAGAATTTAGAGGAAACAATGTTTCCCCCTCTCTGCGGCAACACTTCACATATTGTGTAGTAGTGTTGGAGAGTGGGACAGCGCCTCATGTATGAGTCAGCGTTCAGCCACACAACGGGTTTCGATGTGTGCTGCATGATGCAGCATAGTTGAAAGTGTGAGTAGGGCTGTCCCAGGATTGCTCCTGTGCAGGTAGGGTAACCTTCCAAAACATTAACAAGCCCACCGGCACACAGACACCCTTGCACTCCTGTGCAAGAGTGCCTGTGTTGGCGCTGACTTGATGAACTGCACACAGTTGGTGGGGGACACACAGGCCTGCACATGGGCATTGTACATATAATGCAGCACTGTGTCACAGGAGAGGATGAGGGTGGTGCTACACACGGAGCGCTAATGCCTCCCTCCTCCGATTGCTTGTACATGTCACCCTCAGTCTGGGTATGTCATGGCACCATCGTTTGACACTGTCAGTCTCATTTGGTTGTGACAGTACATGTCCCATGCCATGCACTGTCATGTCAGTCTCCCCAGCATGTAGTCACTGATCCAGGCTTCAACATTTCGTAGTCCAGGTCACTCTCTGACTTCACATGGTTACGCTGGAGTGTAGGCTCACATGTTTAAGTGATCTTGTATTACAGATGTGAATGGAGAACATTGACATAGTCTAAAAGACTCAAAATTTCCATTGTTGATATTTTACAGACAACATGATGCCAGCCGAACAACATGCATTCCAGGTGAGGAAGGACCGCTTCAAGCATGTCAAGAAGGTGGCAAAAGGGTACCGCAACAAGGCAAAGAGGCACCAGGAGGAACGGAAGAAAGGTACATGGAAGGCGGTGCCCGAGCTTGCAACAACTGACACACAGGCCATCCCAGGCCCATCTAGCGTCAGTGGTGGGTCCCAGCCTGGACAGGTGTCCCATCCCCCTACGGCCACACACCCCCAAGGGACAGTCCCACCTGCACCTGGCAATCAGGTTGTGCCATTCACAGTGAGGGACAGGAGGATCCTGCATGACAACAATGTTTTTCTGGCAGAGATCAGGCGAGAAATGGCAGATCTGAATAGACATATAACAGACATGAAAAAACACCTTGGACTGCCATGATGCCGGGACATGTTGGACCCCATCCCCTCTTCGCCCTTCCCCCAATGTTTGTAACTTCTGACATTAGGTAGTGTTAGGTTAGTTCTTTTAATTGTTAGGTAGTGTAGTTTTAGCATAGGTTATAGTTAGTGTTAGACCTGGCATCCTTGGCGTGGGTCTCCCTTCCATTTTTTCGTAATGCCTCCACTGTTGCCGATATGTTTTTGCTGGACTAGATGCTCATGGGCACTTTGCCGCTGCTAATCAGTGCCAAAGTGCAAGTGCTCCCTATCGTTAATTGATATATGTATTAGTGACTCCATGATTGGATGATTGGTTTACTTGTCAGTCCCTAGTACAGTGCACTCAGTGTGCCCAGGGCTTGTAAATCCAATGCCGCTGGTGGGCTTGCAGCACTGGTTGTGCCACCCACAGAAGCGGCTTGTAAAATGTGTCTCAGGCCTGCCATCGCAGAGCCTGTGTGCAGCCTAGGGCTGCCATGTCGACTTGGTGAGTACACCCACTTACCAGTCCCTAAACCTTCCCTTTACTGCATGTTGGTCACCCCTAAAGTAGGCCCTAGGGCAGGGTGCATTGTAAGTATAAGGTAGGACATGCCCTGGTGTATGTGGCATGTCCTAATAGTGAATTACAGCCATTTTCGTTTTTCACTATTGCAAGGCTACCTGCTCCCCTTAGGCCGGAATGGGCAGACTGACTATTACACCTTATAGTCAGAACTGACCCAGGGAACATGGTAGAAAAACGAATTTAGTATGCCTGAACTCAGGATGATAAAATACATCTTTTAGTGAAGTTGGTTTTGACATTCTGTGTTTGAAAATACCACTTTTAGAAAGTGGGTATTTTCTTGCCTAACTATCCAAGCCTGCCTCTGCTAGGTTGTGTATTCCTTGTCTGGAGATTGAGTGACAGGGGCTGGGGGTGGCCACAGGAGACAGGGTGAGTCAGCGCAGGGCTGAATAGAAAGATCTGCATCCAGAGTGGAGGGAGGAGTTGCACCTGGGTCTGAATAGGGCTGTGCCTGCCTTCCACAATGCTGGCTCCACCTCCTGCCGGGCGGCTGAGCACTCTGCCCCACATTCTGAAAGGAAAGAAGGAGTCAGAAAAACAAAGTGCTCCAGGACTGACCAGAACTGGTTTTGGACTAGGCAGAGGCCTCTCTGCCTCCAGAGAACAAAGAGAATCAGGGTATAAGAGGGGCACCCAGACCCCAGGAAAATTAGATCACTTTTGGGAACAAGAAGAAACCTTTGCTGAGGAGCGGAACCAAGAAGAAACTGAGGAGAGACTATCCCTAAGCCTGAAGTGCTGCTTGGGGGATTGGCCTGCAGTGGTTTGCCTGACTGCCAAAGAAAGGAGAAAGGAACTTTTGCTTTGCTGTGACTTTCATCAACTTGTGAAGGATCTCCAAGGGCTTGGAAGAGAGCTTGCCCCCTGACCGAAGTCCCAGGACCATTGGACTTCACCCCCTTTGTGAATTGCTGCTGGAAACTCTGTTTCAGTGGCTACAGAGGTAGGGAGCTGTGACCGACTCTCACGACCGACTCGGTGTCCTGTAAGCACCGCATCGAAGCACCGTCTCGCCCTGCAACGCACGGCCCTGGTCTCACCGACTCCGTCAACGAGCCGCTGCCTGCCCCGCATCGAGGGACAACGCGTCGCAACGCTTCGCTACGCCAAATCGAACTGGTCCGACCGACACGGTCACTGCTGCTGAGTTCGAGTCCTGTGACCGCACCGGAGTTGGGCACCGCTCGCACGCTTTGCGACGCACCGCCCGACTCGCACCGCTGTCCGGACTGATCGACGCCAGCTCCTGAATCTGGCTCCTTCGCCGCACCGCAACCTGCCAGCACCGCATCGAAGCACCGTCTCGCCCTGCAACGCACGGCCCTGGTCTCACCGACTCCGTCTCGACGACGTCAACAAGCCGCTGCCTGCACCGCATCGAGGGACAACGCGTCCTGCAACGCTTCCATTTTTGCATCGCGACCGCGACGAACAGCCATCCGGCTCGCACGCCCGTGCCTGCCGCTTCAAGTCAAAGGTACTGTGACCGAGCCTGTCTACGCTGTGTTGGCCCGTCTCGACGCGGTCAGCTGGATTTGTTAGACTCTGTTTGTTCTTGACATCGCCGTAGCCGGAGGAGGCTACCGACTCACACAGAACCTTGAATTAAGCCTTTTTGATCAGAACTAAGCACTCTTGACAGTATTGTGGATTATTTTTGTCGTTTATGGTCTTGTGATAAATCTATATAAAGTATACCTATTTTTATAAATATATAACCTGTGTGGTGTCCATTTGTAGTGTTGTCACTTGATTACTGTATGTGTTCACAAATGCTTTACACACTGCCTCTGAACTAAGCCTGTCTGCTCGTGCCAAGCTACCAAGAGGGTGAGCAGGGGTTATTTCAGGAGTGTACCTACTTTCCCTGACTAGACTCAAGGGTCCCTATTTGGACAAAGGTACCTACCTCTGCCAATTAGAGACCCCCAAATCTAACATTGGTGGGCAGCGGTGAGGATTCTGGACTTGCATTTGTGACTCATGTACAGTGATTGGTGAACACTACTTAGTGAGTGCAGACCAAAACGCAACCACATACTTTTATAGCATTTTTTCTGGGATTTCCTATTTTTGCAAATGCCAAGTTCAGTCATTATGGAGAAACCAGCATCAGTAGCCTCTGTTGAGTGTGATTGGGAAGAAGAGAGGCTAGAATGCTACACCCTTAAGCAGCTCAGGCAATTCTGCAAAAGTTTAAAGTTTCCATGACCGGACTCTCCAGGAAGGAGGACCTCCAAAAGGCGCTGAGGGCCTGGGTCGAATCAAGGAGTGCCCCTGTGGAGGGGGCTGAGAATGCAGAAGGGCAGCTGGAGGGGGTATTGGGTCTAGGGCCTAGAAGACCACCTTCCCCAGTAGGTAGCAGTGTTTCTGCCAGAGGACTGTCTCCAGAGGAGTTGGAGGACAGGAAAGAGAGTAGGATGCACGAAATGGAGCTGACCAAGCTCAAGCTGAATGGGCAGTTAGAATTCGAAATGCAAACTAGGAAATTAGCCCTAGAGGAAAAGAAAATGCAGTTTGAACATGAGAAAGTTTTGAGGGAGTTGGAATTGAAGGCCACGAGCTTAGAGATTACTCCCTCTGGTGGCAGTGTGACCGCCTGTGCCTGTTGAAGCTAGGGTGTATATTCCAAAAGATGTGGTTAAGGAATTTTTTAAAATGATGACATAGGGCAGTGGTTCAAAGCCTATGAGGTAGCCATGTCTTCCCACCGGGTCCCTGAGAAGGATTGGGGAGCGGCGTTGTGGGGACGGTTCCTCAGTGAAGGGCGGGATACCTTGTTGGATTTGCCCTCTGAAGTCTATAATTCGTACAGCCACATGAAGGATGCCTTAATGACTAGGTATGGTTTGACCCCTGAGCTTTATAGGCAAAGGTTCAGGAACTGTAGTAAGATTGAAAGCAGTACCTGGGTTGAATATGTGACCTTCTTTTGCAGAGCCTTAGATGGTTGGGTAAAGGGTAGCAAAGCGACTGATTTTCAGGCGCTCTTTGATTTGATTGCCTGGGAGCACTTGTCCGGTAATTGTTTTCCTGAGCTACGCCAGCACCTGATTGATAGTAAGCTGACTAACCCTAGGCAGCTTGCTGAGGAGGCGGACCGCTGGGTGAGTACCCGGGTCCACAAGGGTCACGTGGGAGACTCCGCCAAGGGTGGGCAGGGTCCCCAGCAGAAGAGTGGGGGGACAAGGGTAAACAGAGGGAGTTCCATAAAGGGCCCCAAAGTAAACCCCAAGGGAACCAAGGGAAAGGTTCCCAGCCTCCCCTGAGAAGAAGCCAGTGGCCCTGACAGTCCCCCTGTTCACCAGGGACCACTGGTGTGTTACAAGTGTGGCGCCCTGGCCACAAGGCAAACGATCCTCGTTGCCCTTTGCATGGAAAACCAGCACCCACTAGTGCAGTCCCCCGGCAGTTGGCTAGTGTAGCCCTGGGGGAGGAGTTGGGTGCCCAAGGTGGGGGGATCCCACAGTGTTTTCCCTTGTCTCATTAGGAGACTCTGAGATGGTCCCTAGGACCCCGCTGCCTGAGAACACTAAGAAATACAGGCAGTGGGTGACCATCAATGGCCATAGGGTGGAGGCTCTGAGAGACACAGGAGCCAGTGTGACAGCTGTCAAGTGTCACCTGGTGTCTAAGGAGCAGGTTATCCCTGATGCATTCTATCCGGTTGTTGCCGCTGACAACACAGAGAGTCACTGCAAGGTGGCTCAGGTTCCCTTTGAGTGGGGGTCTCGGTACTCTTCAAGTAGCTGTGAGGCCAGCCATGCCTGTTGACTGTTTGTTAGGGAACGATTTGGAGAGCTCACCTTGGGCTAAGGTGGAGCGGAGTGCGCATTTAGAAATGTTGGGCTTGCCTGATTGGGCATGTGTGACCACCCGGTCAATGGCAGCTAAAGGTGTTCAAGAGGACCTGGAGCCTGAGAGGGAGGCCCAGGTGCCTGCCAGAGAGAGAGGAGGCAGGGGCGCGGGAAACCGGCCCCCGAGGTTCCCACGGTCCAGGAGGAGGCAGACCCTGAGGGGGATGCCCTGGAGCCTACAGGGGAACAGGTAGCTGAACTAGGGGACCTACCTGAGCTGACCCATTGGCAGCAAGAAGGAGGACCCTCCAGGGAAGAGTTCTGCGAGGAGCAGAACACATGCCCTTCTCTCGTGGGTCTGAGGCAACAGGCCACAGACCAGGCAGCAGGTGATCAGTCTGGATCACATTGGATTTACTGGGAGAATGGTCTCCTGTATTCAGAGCCTAAGGTTGCTGAGCCTGGGTCAGCCCGTGTGCTGGTGGTACCCCAGCGCTTCAGAGCCTTCCTACTGGGGTTGGCTCATGATGTACCGTTAGCAGGACATCTGGGGCAGGACAAGACCTTTGACAGGCTTGTTACCCATTTCTATTGGCCCCAGATGCGCAGGAGTGCCGCCACTCACTGCAGGACATGTCAGACTTGCCAGGCAAGTGGAAAGAGTGGGAGGAAGCACAAGGCTCCTCTCCAGCCATTCCCTGTGGTCAGCACCCCTTTGAACGGGTGGGTATTGACATTGTGGGGCCACTGGACCCCAAGACAGCCATGGGCAACAGGTTTATCCTGGTCTTGGTGGACCATGCCACCCGGTACCCTGAAGCCATCCCTCTGAGGACAGTGACGGCCCCCATGGTGGGACGGGCACTGATGGGAATTTTCTCACGTGTGGGATTCCCTCAAGAGGTGGTGTCTGACAGAGGTACCAACTTCGTGTCCAAGTACATGAAGTCCCTGTGGCAGGAGTGCGGTGTAACTTACAAGTTCACCACTCCTTACCACCCTCAAGGAAATGGGCTGGTTGAGAGATTCAACCGGACCCTCAAGGGCATGATTATGGGTCTGGAAGAACCCATGAGGCGTAAATGGGACGTCCTCTTACCATGCCTGTTGTTTGCATACCGGGAGGTGCCACAGAAGTCTCTAGGGTTCAGTCCCTTTGAGCTCCTCTATGGACACCCGGTGCGAGGACCTCTGAGTTTGGTCAAGGAAGGCTGGGAGCAATCTCCCAGGAAACCGCCCCAGGATGTATACAGTTACATGCTGGCCTTCAGGAAACAGACTAGGCGTTTCAGAGAACTTGCTGAGGCAAATCTGGAAGCCAGCCAGGAGGAGATGAAGCGGTGGTACGACCAGAATGCCACTCTGGTAGAGCTTCAGCCTGGTCAGAAAGTGTGGGTCATGGCCCCTGTGGAGCCCTGTGCGCTCCAGGACAGGTGGACCGGCCCTTTTACGGTGGTGGAGCGCAAGAGTCCAGTTACCTATTTGGTGGACTTGCAGTCTCCCAGGAACCCCTTGCGCGTCCTGCATGTGAACCGCCTGAAGCCCCACTTGGAGAGGTCCCAAGTGGGCATGCTCTTAGCTACAGATGATGGAATGGAGGAGGAGACCGAGCCTCTTCCTGACCTCCTGTCAGCCCGAGAGCAAGATGGATCAGTGGAGGGAGTAAACCTCTCTACCTCCCTGACACCTGAGCAGCAGGGTGACTGTCGCCAACTGTTGGGACAGTTCCCTGACCTGTTCTCCCTGGTTCCCAGTGTCACAAATTGGTGCGTCCATGATGAGGACACTGGGGACAGTCTTCCTGTGAAGCACAAGGCTTACCGGGTGACTGACAGGGTCAGAGCCTGCATCAAGGAGGAGGTCTCCAAGATGTTTGCGCTAGGGGTAATTGAGTCCTCTAACAGCCCTTGGGCCAGCCCAGTGGTCTTGGTTCCAAAGGCTGCCGCGCCTGGTGCCACACCAGAACTCCGGTTCTGTGTGGACTACAGGGGACTCAATTCCGTCACCAGGACTGACGCCCACCCCATCCCCAGAGCTGATGAGCTCATAGATCGGTTAGGGGCTGCGCGGTACCTCAGCACGTTTGACTTAACGCCTGGGTACTGGCAGATCGCCTTGACTGATGGGGCAAAGAGAGGTCAGCATTCTCCACACCAGATGGGCACTACCAGTTCCGGGTGATGCCCTTTGGGATGAAGAATGCCCCTGCCACCTTTCAGAGGTTGGTCAACCAGGTGTTGGTTGGACTGGAGGATTTCAGTGCCGCCTACCTGGATGACATCGCAGTGTTCAGTTCCAGTTGGGAAGAACATCTGCGTCACCTCTGGGAAGTGTTGATGGCGCTGCGGAGAGCAGGCCTCACAATCAAGGCGAGTAAGTGCCAGATTTGGCAGGGTTCTGTGGTGTACTTGGGACACCAGGTTGGGAGCGGCCAGGTGGCGCCCTCCAACCGAAAATTGATACCATTCTGGCTTGGGAGCCCCCAAGACCCAGACAGAGGTGAGAGCCTTCCTAGGACTCACCGGGTATTACCGGAGATTCGTCAAGGGGAATGGCAGCATTGTTGCCCCCTTGACTGAGCTGACTTCCAAGAAGCAGCCCAGGAAAGTGATTTGGACTGACGCCTGTCAGAAAGCTTTCGATACCTTGAAGACTGCCATGTGCACGGCGCCTGTGCTCCAGGCACCCAACTTCTCCAATGAGTTCATTGTTCAGACCGACGCTTCAGAGCATGGTGTAGGGGCTGTTCTATCACAGATCAATGAGGAGGGCCTAGACCAACCTGTAGCCTTCATCAGTAGGAGGTTACTTCCCGGGAACAGAGATGGAGTGCTATCGAGCGTGAGGCATTTGCTGTGGTCTGGGCACTGAAGAAGCTGAGACCATACCTGTTTGGGACTCACTTCCGGGTTCAGACAGACCACAGGCCCCTCAGATGGTTGATGCAGATGAGGGGTGAGAATCCAAAGCTGTTGAGGTGGTCCATTTCCCTACAGGGGATGGACTTTACGGTGGAACACCGCCCTGGTACAGAACACGCCAATGCTGATGGACTGTCCAGATTTTTCCGCCTTAGCGATGAGAACTCCCTAGGGGTAGGATAGTTCTCCCCACATTTCAGCTGGAGGGGACACGTGTTAGACCTGGCATCCTTGGCGTGGGTCTCCCTTCCATTTTTTCGTAATGCCTCCACTGTTGCCGATATGTTTTTGCTGGACTAGATGCTCATGGGCACTTTGCCGCTGCTAATCAGTGCCAAAGTGCAAGTGCTCCCTATCGTTAATTGATATATGTATTAGTGACTCCATGATTGGATGATTGGTTTACTTGTCAGTCCCTAGTACAGTGCACTCAGTGTGCCCAGGGCTTGTAAATCCAATGCCGCTGGTGGGCTTGCAGCACTGGTTGTGCCACCCACAGAAGCGGCTTGTAAAATGTGTCTCGGGCCTGCCATCGCAGAGCCTGTGTGCAGCCTAGGGCTGCCATGTCGACTTGGTGAGTACACCCACTTACCAGTCCCTAAACCTTCCCTTTACTGCATGTTGGTCACCCCTAAAGTAGGCCCTAGGGCAGGGTGCATTGTAAGTATAAGGTAGGACATGCCCTGGTGTGTGTGGCATGTCCTAATAGTGAATTACAGCCATTTTCGTTTTTCACTATTGCAAGGCTACCTGCTCCCCTTAGGCCGGAATGGGCAGACTGACTATTACACCTTATAGTCAGAACTGACCCAGGGAACATGGTAGAAAAACGAATTTAGTATGCCTGAACTCAGGATGATAAAATACATCTTTTAGTGAAGTTGGTTTTGACATTCTGTGTTTGAAAATACCACTTTTAGAAAGTGGGTATTTTCTTGCCTAACTATCCAAGCCTGCCTCTGCTAGGTTGTGTATTCCTTGTCTGGAGATTGAGTGACAGGGGCTGGGGGTGGCCACAGGAGACAGGGGTGAGTCAGCGCAGGGCTGAATAGAAAGATCTGCATCCAGAGTGGAGGGAGGAGTTGCACCTGGGTCTGAATAGGGCTGTGCCTGCCTTCCACAATGCTGGCTCCACCTCCTGCTGGGCGGCTGAGCACTCTGCCCCACATTCTGAAAGGAAAGAAGGAGTCAGAAAAACAAAGTGCTCCAGGACTGAGCAGAACTGGTTTTGTACTAGGCAGAGGCCTCTCTGCCTCCAGAGAACAAAGAGAATCAGGGTATAAGAGGGGCACCCAGACCCCAGGAAAATTAGATCACTTTTGGGAACAAGAAGAAACCTTTGCTGAGGAGCGGAACCAAGAAGAAACTGAGGAGAGACTATCCCTAAGCCTGAAGTGCTGCTTGGGGGATTGGCCTGCAGTGGTTTGCCTGGCTGCCAAAGAAAGGAGAAAGGAACTTTTGCTTTGCTGTGACTTTCATCAACTTGTGAAGGATCTCCAAGGGCTTGGAAGAGAGCTTGCCCCCTGACCGAAGTCCCAGGACCATTGGACTTCACCCCTTTGTGAATTGCTGCTGGAAACTCTGTTTCAGTGGCTACAGAGGTAGGGAGCTGTGACCGACTCTCACGACCGACTCGGTGTCCTGTAAGCACCGCATCGAAGCACCGTCTCGACCTGCAACGCACGGCCCTGGTCTCACCGACTCCGTCAACGAGCCGCTGCCTGCACCGCATCGAGGGACAGCGCGTCCTGCAACGCCGAATCGAACTGGTCCGACCGACACGGTCACTGCTGCTGAGTTCGAGTCCTGTGACCGCACCGGAGTTGGGCACCGCTCGCACGCTTTGCGACGCACCGCCCGACTCGCACCGCTGTCCGGACTGATCGACGCCAGCTCCTGAATCCGGCTCCGTCGCCGCACCGCAACCTGCCAGCACCGCATCGAAGCACCGTCTCGCCCTGCAACGCACGGCCCTGGTCTCACCGACTCCGTCTCGACGACGTCAACAAGCCGCTGCCTGCACCGCATCGAGGGACAACGCGTCCTGCAACGCTTCCATTTTTGCATCGCGACCGCGACGAACAGCCATCCGGCTCGCACGCCCGTGCCTGCCGCTTCAAGTCAAAGGTACTGTGACCGAGCCTGTCTACGCTGTGTTGGCCCGTCTCGACGCGGTCAGCTGGATTTGTTAGACTCTGTTTGTTCTTGACATCGCCGTAGCCGGAGGAGGCTACCGACTCGCACAGAACCTTGAATTAAGCCTTTTTGATCAGAACTAAGCACTCTTGACAGTATTGTGGATTATTTTTGTCGTTTATGGTCTTGTGATAAATCTATATAAAGTATACCTATTTTTATAAATATATAACCTGTGTGGTGTCCATTTGTAGTGTTGTCACTTGATTACTGTATGTGTTCACAAATGCTTTACACACTGCCTCTGAACTAAGCCTGTCTGCTCGTGCCAAGCTACCAAGAGGGTGAGCAGGGGTTATTTCAGGAATGTACCTACTTTCCCTGACTAGACTCAAGGGTCCCTATTTGGACAAAGGTACCTACCTCTGCCAACTAGAGACCCCCAAATCTAACAGTTAGTGTTAGCTTTTAAGGTAGTTTGGATATGTATTATTATGCCGTAATTGGGGATAAGTTTCCTTTTCCTTTGGGTGGGGGGTTGATGTATTTGTTTTAAGAAAAATTAAAAAAATATATACCAAAAAATATATCTTTGTGTAGGTTACATGTGTAGGTAGTTTATGTATAGCTTAGATGTCTTTGTCCTGTCTCGTGGTGTGCCTTAAGGGTGGGAGGGGGTTGATGTCTAAGATATGTTGTTGCGTGTTTAGGAATAGTTAGGGTAGATAGTTAAGGTAAGTAAGAATTTCCTAGTTAGTTTAGATTTTAGTAGTAGTTCTAGTGATCAATGTTAGTTTGGGGTAGATCATTCTTTTTGCTGTTCTAATAAATGTTTACTATTTTGGATTTCTGCTTGCACTTATGTCAAGGATGATGTTGGGGAGTGTGGCTTATTCCCTTATATGCAACTCATACCATCACTGGACAATCCATTGGACTGTGTAAGTCTGGTCATGACATGTTAGTTAGCAAGATGTATTGTGTCAGGATACCTTAGATGTGAGCACAGTGAACTTGCATGGATGACAGGGTGGCAAGTGGGATTTGCGGCCTAGTCTAGGGACAGTCGTTTGTGATGCTCTACATCTTAAGTGTGACTCACGAGTTGGACAGCACATTGTTGCCCATTTACGACACAACCTATGGACATGGCATTGAGAGGAAATACAGTTAGCTACTGTTATCCATCATGGAGATGGATGTATGCACCGGGTACCACAGATTCCGTCACACACCTGCATATCAGATGCTCCTGGCGCTGAATCCATCTACATTGCACAAACCTTGGCACACTTGCTGCGTAGTGCCAGTGTGTCAGCTTCCTTTGCAAGATATGTTCCTGTGCATGGACGCTCAATCTCCGGGCCATGCATGATTTAGTAAATTTCTGTGTCCATTGTGAACAGCACATGGAACAACAGTGTTCCTGATTCACAAAAGTCATCTGAGAGTAAATAATGACTTTACATTTTACGGTATTCGCAGAATGGCATTTAGGAGTAGTGCTGTTAGGTATACTGACTGCACTTCTCCTAAATGCCTTTCGTGACTCACTTAACTTGTCAAGTTATGATTTTGTCCCAGCTAACGTTTTGGTGCGGGCACACTGTTCTTCTGCACACAAGGGTGGAAATGTTGCATTGCTCCCTGTAGTGACAGTGTCATAGACACTTGTCCCAGCTGTTACTTCTGCCATTGGCTCATAGTGATGCCACCCTTGAAATGTTGGCCTTGCATCTGACTATATGCTGAGTGCAGTGCACCACACATCCCTAGACACATTGCCCGATACACTCACAGTGGTCACAGCATGAGAGGGGTCAAAATTTGGTGTGCATAGTTTGTTTACAGGGAGGGGCTGACTGACGCCTTGCACTTTGGGGTGAGTCCCTATTTGAAACTCTACTTCACTGAGGCAGACATTGTGGTTCCATATGTGTATGGTAGACATGTGCCCTTCCGTGTCTTCATCAATGTGAATATGGTGTGCAACATCTTGGGATGTGACATGCAATGTGCACTATCACAACAGGCTTTGTCCACCCCGTAGTGTGTGAGTAGATATGCCAAGAGATATTTGTTTGCAATTGTTCAGGAGGACACAACTTGTGGCCTGCAACAGACTTGGACATTTTAGCACACATGCCTTTTCCTTAATGGACGTGGGGCTAGGTTGGTATATTTCTAGATTGTTGTTTTGGAGCAATAAGGGCACAGCTAGTTCACACATACCCGGCCATCTCACTGCCTATCTGTGTCAGGTAAAACAGGTACATTGCTCGTATTTCCCTTGGTGTACCTTCTGGTGGATTCAGTGTCCAAACACTTTTTACAGACTTCTATACTTGATTGGTCATGGACGACAAACATCTGTGTGAGTTAAATATTTTTATTTACATTCAAAGGATGAAGACTGGACCAGTGCTTTGCCATACATGCACACATTGCATAGATGCCCGTTAGAGTGCCAGACAGAGTCCTTTGGTGGTAACAGGTCCAAGGGAAGAGGCAGAGTTCAGTCCGCAGGCTGATTGCCGTGTCATTGGCAAGAAAAAATGATATGGCAGTCCATGTGGAGGTCCAAGGTGATTGTCGGGGGACAGTGGAAGACAGTGCAAGATGATTTTCCGTGGCATGATACTAAGCCCGGCACCAAGAAGAAACAGGCCTTTTGGCGTCTATGGATGCTACCGCTTTCTCCTTAGCACAAATGCCCTATCATCCTCCTCTTCGTCCTCTGATCTGTAATGTGCCTCACATGTGGGTGGTGGTATAGTGGGTGCAGCACTGTGAGGCACTGACACATCAGGTGGCGGAGCTGAGGATGGTGAAGCAGCAGCAGCATTCATCGGCGCCATGATAGATTCCAGCTACATCACGCTGGTGTGCAGCCCTGGCAGCCATATCTTGTGCCTGCATCCGCTCCATGCTCTCCATTATCCGACGGATGTTGCCCAAATCCTGGCTGACATTGCTGGAGCCACTCTGACCAGACATTTGTTGTTGTCTCAGAATCATGACTCCAGCAATGTCAGCCATGGACCGTTGGAGAGCATTGTGCGGGCTGTGGGTGTCCGTGATCTTCTGTATGTGGTCCCGGATGGGACTCAGACACCCACGTATGGCCTCAAGTTTGTCCGCCAGCCTCTCAAACCCCACCTGCACCTGTTCAGCAATCTCCCGCTGGACCTCTAGCACACGGCATTGGAAGGCCAGATGTGGTTCCTCGATGTCCTGGGAGCCAGCTGTGGTGGGAGGTGCTTGCTGCTGGTTGGTTTGTGCAGGGGGTGGGGTTGCCGCAATGCTGCTGGGTTGCCCTGCTCCTGGAGGTGGGGTGCTGAAGGAGTCTAGCAGATTTTGAAGTTCGTCCTGATTTATGGTGGGGTAATCATCCTCGTCATCAGTGACGGTTGGGCCAGTCTGCTGTCCAGGAGATGATGTCTCTCCCTCTGCAATGTGATAGGGGAGATACAGTTCAACAGTGTTTTTCATGTATGATCATGCATTGGATGAGTTTACAAGAAGACTGCAGGACAGTGTACATTCAGACTGTTTTTGAGGAGATGCCTATTTGTTGCGGAATAGTGATAATTTTGAGGACATCATGGATGTGATGTTGTTGTTGTACATTGTCATCTCACAGTTTCCAGCTATGACAAATGTGATTGTACAATTTCTACACACAAGCGTCACCAGTTGTGTCCTCTGTTCATTTGTGTGAGTAATGCAGTTTGCACCACATAGTAGTCAATGTTGATGAGCTCAGATTTGTATGTGTGTTCACTGCATTGTGTGATGGTGGCACCTGCAGCTTTGGTATAGCTGCCCGTTATACCTTTCAGGCAGTGAGCCTTTCACTTCTGTGCATTTACAATGCTGAGATGTTGCAAACTAGGTGGAATATGGGTCTTGGTCAGAGTTGGGAGACTTGTGCATTGTTTGACATCAAATGTCTTGTTTACTTCAGGGGTTGTATGTACACGAGGATGTGTCAGAGTGTGACCTGCTCCTTTAAGGATCTTGTCCACACTCAGCCACCTCAGTGAGGTGGCCTGCACCATGTTAATATGTTGGGCCTGCAGGCATGCTATTCATCATGCACTGTCACTTGCCTTGTCAATGTGGCTCACGGACACACAGCATTTCAGGGTACTGCACATGTGCATGTGCTTTGGGCAAGATTAGTTATGTGTGAGGATGGCCCCCTTTAGGCACATTAGCAATGAGAGCCTACTTGCTGTTTCAACATGTGCTGCACTATGTAGTACACATGGACATCCAGGTAGCTTTGTCTATTGTGATTTGTCTTGTGTGCATGTCGTCCTTCATGTTTTATCTTGCATGCATTGCTTACTGCCCTTCTGTTGGCTTACCCGTTGTGAGTATGGTTCAGCGTGAGTTTCTATTGTTGTTGCTGTCTGAACAGACAGTGTCAACACCCATTACCCTCAAGGTTGACCCCACGTGTGGTGTGTAAGTGGTCAGTTTTCTGATGAATGTGCATTTTATGATGCCTATTTATGGTGCTCAGGCCTTGTCACCGCCACCCTCACAAGAGATGCAAATAGCCGGGTGATGTGTGTTTGTGTATGTGCCACGCAGCTGCTGACATGGATGATACATGCTGTCCTAGTTCTGGTATTCAATGCCTGGCTTAGCGTGTGGGTGATAATTACCTGACTGCATATTTGTTCACTGACACAGTTGACTTACCAAACAGTTACGTTTAATTGCACATGATGGTGTGATGGGCAACTCACGTCAGGACTGATGTGGAATGCTATTTTCTGTATGGCAGATGTGTACACTTGGGGGTGGAGGAGTGCAATTTGACCTAAGGGTTGAGGGTGCCATTTGGGCCTTTGTCATTAATTGTTGCAAATTTGCTATCCTTGCTTGTTGTCATACTTTGGTTGTCATACTGCTTTACAGGCACATTGTGGTTCACACAGACAAGGCATGCAGTACATATGTGTGTGACACATTCCTGATCTGCATTGTCCACGTACAGTCGCGGTCCGTGTAGGAGTGCCGGCCGGGCTGTGACGTGGGGTGGGGGAGGGGCAGGGGGAGGGGTAGCAAAGTACGGATTACGGACCTATTCAGGTAAGTAAACATTTAAATCAATAAAACGAATTTCGTTGCGCGCACTGCATCGCCAAATGCGATGCAGTGCGCGCAACGAAATTCGCTTTATTGATTTAAATGTTTACTTACCTGTATAGGTCCGTAATCCGTACTTTGCTAGCCCCCACCCTGCCCCTCCCCCGCCCCACGTCACCGCCCGGCCGGCACTCCTACACGGACCGCGACTGTCCACGTACTGTGGTGTTGTAGGCATAGCCCCACTGCTCATTGTATTCCATCGCCCTTTGAGTGAAGTGTGCTGTTTGTGTGCATTTTTGGATGTGCAGGTTTTATCCAGCGGCCTACATGGTCAATTTGTTGTGACATAGCATGTGTGTGTGGTATGCAGACTCACTAGATGCTTCCCCACTTGGTGTACACCGAACTGCATCTCATGAACAGGCAAGGGGGCACATTGCCTGGAAATGCAGGTGGATGTCAGAATTTCCCCCTTGCCTCATCACCACGCATATCCAATTCATCTGCACATGGCCACGTCTCTCTGACGGAAAAATGAGGATGCACTGTGAATGTGACTGATCATGTGCACGAGTAGGCATGCCACCACCAATGTCAGCACACCTGCAACATTGTGCACGTGTGTCTGAGTTGTGTGCAGGAATGTGCATGTGCATATAGGTGGACTTTACTGCGCATACACAATCTTGCACACAACTCAGACACACGTGCACAATGTTGCAGGTGTGCTGACATTGGTGGTGTCATGCCTCTTCGTGCACATGATCAGTCACATTCACAGTGCATCCTCATTTTGGCGTCAGAGAGAGATGCGTCCTTGTGCAGGCGATTTGTATGTGCGTGGTGATGTGGCAAGGGAGCCATTTTGCCACCCTGCCGCATCTCAAGTTAATGTGCCACTTTGCCATTTGATGTAGCACTTATTTAGTGGTCTGATGTTGATCTTGGACTATGTTGGGCTTACTTTTCTGTGCACATTTCCAAGTCTGTGTGCCCGCCAATATGTGTTGTGCAATGTATTGTTTGAGTAGGGTGATATGTGTCTATGCCACCATGGACAGGGGTATCCGGGACATGATCTACAGTAATTGTGGGTATGCGCTGCAATATATTTAATTGTACATGAGTGCCATTGGGCCCATCCATCCCCGTCCCCCGAGTCCCTGGTTGTTGCTCACCCTATTGTTGTTGTGTCTGGTCATGTTCAGCAGTATCCTGGCCCGTGACTCCAACCACCGTCTCCTCACTGATGACTCGGGACACCTGCTCCTCCAACTCATCCAGCTCCTCCTGTGGCGCTGGACTCCCACCTCCAGTCTGCTTTGCTGCTTTCAGGTTGGCTGCTAGTTTCTCCTTGGTTTTGCGCTTGGTATCATGCCAGCGCTTCTTCCAGTCGTCCACTGTCCTCCTCCTCTCTCCGACGGCATTCACCTTGGACACATTGTCCTGCCATATTTCTTTTTTTCTTGCCAATGTCACTGTGGAGGTGACAAACAGTTCTTGCTGGTGTTCAGTCACCTCCGCAATCAGGACCTGGTTTTCCTGCTGGCTGAACTTGGGATTCCTTTTCCTCTTGGCCTTCACATGGGTCTCTGGCTGGTCCTCCTGGGTATTTGTGGGGTTGTTTGTGGCCTCTGCACTGGTCCCAGCTTCATCCATGGCTCCTCTGCTATTTTCCATTTTTTTTTTCTTTTTCTGCTTGGCGGGCCTTTGGTAGTGCATTTTCATGCTGAACGTGAGAAATGCAGGCCTGGTGCCAATTAGCGATCGGATTCTGTCGCTCATAGGCCCATCACCACTTTTTTTACGTTAGTGTGAGATTTTTTATCGCTGTCACGCTAAATCTATCGCCGTCCATTTCCGCCGGAAAAGGAAGCTATCGCCTGTTAGCGGCGCGTTGCTAATACGCCGCTAATACGGCAATAGATTCCGGCGATCGGCGGCGATAAAAAATCTCACGCTAAACGTGAATTGCGGTAAATACCGCCATTTGTTGATAATATCCCCCACAGTTTTTGGCTCTTCTTAGGTCATGCTGAATCAAATGTAGGGTCATTTGTGAAAAGCAGTCATCCAGTGTTCATAATTAAACATAGCTAATGTGAGTTAGTTATCTCATTTTCCAACTGTGCTGTTTAATTTACCAGCATGGCTGCTAATCACAAATGGCCTGAAATGCAACATAATTAAAGGTGGCCCCATGGCACTCTTACCTGTTGGGATTGGATGTTGACTTCACCAACATTTCTACTCTTGCTTACAGCCTTAACAACTACTACAATCATGGATGAAGAGCCAGGTCCCTCCAAAAGGCCAAAGAGCAGTTAGACATACTACTTCCATCAAGAGTGGGAGAACGATTTTTTATTTACATAAATTAAAGATAACTGTGTATGTTTGATCTGTGGAGCAAAAGTTGCAGTGGGAAAAGAAGGCAATGTTGAAAGGCATTTTTCAACAAAGCACATGCATTTTGAGAGGAAGTTTCCTAAAGGAAGCAGCTTGAGGTCACAAAAAGTAAACAAACTGAAATCTGCATTGCAGACACAGCAATCTTATTTTACAAAGCCAATGAAGAAAGCCACTGCGGCAACTGAAGCATCCTTCATAGTTACTCATCACTTGATCAAGCACAATGCAACATTTTCAGATGGAGCCATTGTGAAGGAAGCAATGCTTCTAATGGCTAAGTCCTTATTCAAAGACTTTAAAAATAGCCCTGAAATTAATTCTGCCATTTCAGATGTGCAGTTAGGGTCAAACAGTATGGCAAGAAGGGTATCTGCATTATCGGCCAACATGATAGAGCAGTTAGAGCGGGATTTAAAGACATGTAAATATTTTTCTCTTCAATGTGATTAATCTGTTGATGCAAGCGATATTGCACAGTTGGCAATGTTCGTTAGAATGGTTTTTGAAGATTTCACTGATAAAGAGGAATTTTTAAGTCTGTTGCCTCTGAAAAGCACAAACAGAAGATCTGACATCCACAATGAGATGAAAAATTATTTTGTGAAACAAAATGTCCCATTGAAAAAGTTAGTGGCGATAACAACTGATGGCGCACCCGCAATGATAGGGCGTCATTCCGGTTTCATTGCCAATTGTAAAGCAGATCCAGATTTCCCTCCGTTATTGAACTACCATTGCATTATACATCAACAGGCAATATGTGCCAAGGTAATGGGGTTTGAACATGTGATGACTCCTGTTGTTAAAATTATTAATTCAATTCGTGCAAAGGCCAAGCAGCACCGAACCTTTAAATTGTTCCTTGAGGAACTATCAGCCGAGTATGGTGACCTTTTACTGCACACTCAAATCCGATGGCTTAGCAGGGGAAAAATACTGCCAAGCTTCCTTTCGTTATTGCCAGAAGTCAAAGCTTTCATGGAGTCTAGAAATGAAGATTCCACACAGTTATCAAACACTGAATGCTTGCTCGATTTAGCTTTTTTGACAGATGTGACAGAAAAATTAAATATATTGAACTACGAGTTGCAAGGCAAAAACAAGACAATAACCAACATGATTAGTTCTGTGAAAACATTCAAATCAAAACTTAACCTTTTCATACAGCATGTACAGAAAAAAAGATGCAGCACTTTCCCTCTGTGCACCAAATCCTTTCAGAAAACAAAGCTGAGGCTGAGCTCCTGGACATAGAAAAATACAGTAGCCTCCTCATGAGGCTTAATCAAGAGTTCAGTGACAGATTTAGTGATTTTGAGCAACTAGAGCCCTGTATGATGTTCATGGAAGTGGATGTTAGTGACATTTCAGAGAAAATTAGTGTGCTTCTGAACCTTGACTCAGCCACCATGGAAATGGAGATTGTCACACTTCAAAATGACATTGAATTGAAATCAAGGCAATCTGACATTAATTTCTGGAGTCTTGTGGATGCTGAAAAGTTTAAGAACATCCATACAGCTGCATTGAAACTTTTTTCCCTGTTTGGCTCTACCTATCTTTGTGAATCAGCATTTTCCGATATGAACTTCATAAAATCTAAGTTTCGCACACGTCTGACTGACGAACATTTAAATGACTACATAAGAGTTGCCCTCTCAAGCTACATCCCAGATTACAAGGGATTAGTAGACACCATGCAGTGTCAAGTCTCTCACTGAAATTATTTGTATGCATTCGTAATCAATACTTGTTCAGTGACAGTTCCTGGTGAAATCCCAAATCTAGGTATCTGTTTCATTACTAACACCAAGATTAAAGTCGCTGCAGAGAAGAATCTTCAGCCCCCTACAGAGTTTTTTTATTAGTTGAACAAAAACAAAGGAATGTGTATTGTAGGCCTGTTTTACAAAAACAAGAAAAAGTAGCTGGAGAGAAGAATCTTCAGCACCTTTCCATATTTTTATTTGCTGCACAAGAACAAAGCAGTGTTTGCTGGAGGCCTGGTTTATTGAGATCAAGGAAAAAAGATAGCTATAGAGAAGAATCTTCAGCATCTTTCAAAAGTCCTTTTGTTAGTTGAACAAGAACAAAGCAATGTATACTGCAGGCCTGGGTTTCAGACACGAAGAAAAAGTAGTTGGAGATAAGAATCTTCAGCACCTTTCCAAATGTTTATTTGCTGCACAAGATAAGAACAAAGCAGTGTTTACTGGAGGCCTGGTTTATTGACATCAAGAAAAAAGATAGCTGTTGTGAAGAATTTTCAGCATCTTTTAAAGTTCTTTTAGTTGAACAAGAACAAAGCAATGTGTACTGCAGTCCTGGTTTACTGACACTCCTAAAAAGTAAAGGGAGGAATGAGAATACAACTGCGTACATGACTAATGCCATAAAAACCTTAAAGTCAAAACGTAACCTTCCGAAGAATTCAGAATGAACCTTCCGAAGAATTCAAAGTGGAGGACAAAATCTGTACTTTCCCAAACAAAGCTGACGTTCAGCTTATCTGGCAATTAAAAAACACAGCGATCTTGTCAAAGCTACAGTAGGAGAATCCATCTGCAATTGTGATTCAGCAAAGCTTTGCACCAGCTGACTGCCACACACTGTGACTACTTCACTACTATAATGACTTCTTCGGAACTGCCCATCCCCTGCAGGCTACCAGATTACACAGTATTAGAGGACATCATAGAGTTCCACATTGAAGGTAAGATTGCTTTTCCCGTATGTTTGTTAATTGAGCTGCATTACAATGATTATTTCAGTGACAGCTATTAATTGAAAGGTCTTGATTTTAAAGCTATTAATTGAAAGGTTTTGAAGCGTCCTGACAACACAAATCCAAAGCCATTCCTTTCAGTGTTTCTAGGGTACTCTTAAGTATTTTGTTCAAACCACAGGATGGGCTCTGAAGAAATTAGGCTTAAAGTCAATGAAACTGGGGGGTCTCTCGGAAAAATGTGCGAGTTGCTTGGGGTTTAGTAGCTCACGGCGATTTTCACTGACCAGAAGTAGCTCTCACTACACAAAAGGTTGGAGACCCCTGCTTTAGAGAATATGGGTGATAGGTTTACTACAATGGTGCTCTCTGCGTAATTACATTAGTGCATGAGTAGAGCCTGAGTGTTTCATTAGTGCATGGGTATGCCTCAGTATTTTAATGTGTGCATGGGTTGTAAGTGGGTGTTTAGATGGCTGCATTGGTTCTGCACAAATGTTATAATGATTGCTTAGTTACAGCCTTGTAAATGTTGTGTTACATTTTAAAAAGTGTAGAAGAAGGAGAGATGCAGTAAAACAGAAAGGACGGGTTTTTGAGAGTAGTTGATAAGGCCTTTGTTTTGAAGAGGAAGCTTTTCATTTTGATTCTAAATAGAATGAAGACTCTTGACAAAATAGTGTTTTGCATGAGGAGACAAAACCAGAAGAAAAGATTAGTGAATAGAAGCAAGTGTTGTACAGTTTCAAGTGGACAAGGGATACATACGTCTTGTACAGAGGCTTTCTTTAATGAAGGAAGCTATCTCCAGGAAAACAAATTAGTTCATGCAGGCACTACGTAGACATTCATCGAATCTCCTAGGTACTATCTATTGACTTAGGCAGTTAACTAGGCTGTAACTATGCAATCATTATAACATTTGCCCAGAACCTATGCAGCCATCTAAACACCCACTTACAACCCATGCAGTCATTGAAACACTGAGGCATATGCGTGCACTGATAAAACACTCAGGGTCTACTCATGTAATCACGTAGCGAGTACCATTGTAGTAAGCCTATCACCCATCCAGTACCTATGCAATCATTTAATTACTGAGCCAGTAGTCTTGCACTAATCACCCCAGCAGTATACTCACTTTCATCCAATCTCTCAAGCTTTAACAGAGGAATTATGCAGTCACTCAGACACTAGTCATGCACTCATCTAATTAGGTAGGCACTACTGATGCACTTATTCAATTCTGCGGGCACTACCCATATAGTTATGTAAGCATCCAGGCACTACCTGTTCACTCAACAAAAAGGGCATGGGCTGCATCCAATTGCTAAAACACTAATCATCCCTCATCCAATAGGCTAGGTGCTGTGCATGGGCTTAAGCAATAATGTATGCACTATCCATGCACTGCATAAATCACCTATATACTATGTATGCACTCTTGCAATCATCCAGGCACTAGAGTTGCACTCATTTAATCATCCTACCTTTATCTTTGCATGTATTGAATTATTGAAGCATTAGTCACGCAGTTGTCGAATCATTCAGGCTCTACTCATTCCTTCATCCAAACACCCAGATACTAGTTGTATACTCATGCAAACACACAGGCAGAAAGTATGCAGATATGGAATGACCCATGGAGTTATGACATAGTCAGGGAATCATCTAGGCACTACTTGTATCCTCAGGCAGGGAATCACCCAGGCACTACCTATGCACTCATTCAATCATCCAGGGAGTATTGATGTATTCAACCACAAATCCATGTATTTACAAGCTTTACTGAGGAATATGTAGTCTTTAGACAATATGGGTAATAGGTTTACTACAATGGTGCTCTCTACGTAATTACATTAGTGCATGAGTAGAACCTGAGTGTTTCATTAGTGCATGCGTATGCCTCAGTATTTCAATGTGTGCATGGGCTGTAAGTGGGTGTTTAGATGGCTGCCTTGGTTCTGCACGTTATAATGATTGCATAGTTACAGCCTTGAAAACTTTGTGTTAAATTTTAAAAGTGTAGAAGAAGGAGAGATGCAGTAAAACAGAAAGAACGAGTTTTTGAGAGTAGTTGATAAGGCCTTTGTTTTGAAGAGGAAGCTTTTCATTTTGATTCTAAATAGAATGAAGACTCTTGACAAAATAGTGTTTTGCATGAGAAGACAAAACCAGAAGAAAAGATTAGTGAATAGAAGCAAGTGTTGTACAGTTTCAAGTGGACAAGGGATACATACGTCTTGTACAGAGGCTTTCTTTAATGAAGGAAGCTATCTCCAGGAAAACAAATTAGTTCATGCAGGCACTACGTAGACATTCATCGAATCTCCTAGGTACTATCTATTGACTTAGGCAGTTAACAAGGCTGTAACTATGCAATCATTATAACATTTGCCCAGAACCTATGCAGCCATCTAAACACCCACTTACAACCCATGCAGTCATTGAAACACTGAGGCATATGCGTGCACTGTCCATGCAGTATGAAGCCATCAGGGAAAAATGTGGAGACAAATCTTGAAGACGATATTGGACTTTTGAATAGACTCTCTGCTTCGGTGTTGATGCTATTGAAGTTGACGGTCATACAGCTTTGCATTGCCTTCTTGCTGCTCACTTGAAATCCTCTTATGAAATGTGCAAAAAAATAAAAGGGGGAAAAACACCATGTATGCCATTTGGCAGCATTTTGAATACCTGTAACACACTGCACACCAGCACTTATAACAACACTACAGTCCATGCAGTACGTGGCCATTCTTGACAACTCTGGAGCCATATCTGTTGAAGTAATCTGCACCTCAGAAGGGAGTTTCTGACCAGGAATTGTTGCTGCAGCCACAGAAGTAGATGATCCTCCAGCTTCACTCTGCTTTAGATGGTATAACATGGATGTTGTCCCACATGAAGATTTTTTGTTCGTCCCTCTAGAGAGGGTCTTGTCTGACATTGTGCATTGCACTAGTTTTGCAGCAGTTCTTGATTCCTCATACGTTTGGGTAACAATGGATAGTTTAAGGTTTGTTTGGAAGTTATGTTTTGTTCGTGTGCTTAGATGTTGATAATTTATTTGAGACTGTTGTTTTATTAAAAACATGTTGTTAAAATAAAGATAAACTAATATGTTACTAAACAGCTAGACTCAAACTTTGTGTAAATATGTCTATATATCTGTTTTACACTTTTTCATTTGCATTCTACTACTAATGCCATTGCGACCTCCAATGTTGCTACGAAGTAAGAAAATGCATTTTTGATGTAGTTATTGCGACAAATGAATACAAAGGGGAAAGTTATATTAGTATCTTACTAAATACCCACACTAAAACTTTATCTCAAATATGTCTATATATGTGTTTTACACTTTGTCAAAAACACCCGGTATTCGCAGTCTGTACTGGGCAATGGCACTCATAGAATCATACAGGCACTACCTGTGCAATCATCAAGGACGTCCTTTCTGGATCACTCTGCAAACGTGCCTCCTAGAATAGTACTAGTTGGGGATGAAGTCCCTTGGCTATTGAGGGTATTTGGGGACCAAGTATCCCTCTTGTTACCTCCAGAAAGTTGTACACAGTCAGTTTGCTAAGAGGTGTTCTGAGGCCACACCCCCTTTTTGCACCACTCTGCAAACACGTCTCCTGGCACTCTGCTGGTTGGGGAATAAAGTTGTCTTGGATGCTAAAGGACCTTGGGGACCAAGAAGCCCTCCTGGTACTTTCTATAAGTTCTACTCAGTGAGATTTCTGAGAGCTGGTTAGATGCCCTGCTCCCTTTCTACAGCATTCTACAAAGACCATTGCTAAAAACACATGGAAATTCACTGAAAAAACCAAAGGTTACAGGGCTGTTATATTTAGGAAATAGATTTAAAAACAAACTTAGATATTCACTGAAAAACCCAAAGGTTACAGGGACGTTATAGTTAGGCTGACATTTCACTCGTTCAAAACCAGAGAAATTCAGCAGTTATAGTTAGCTAACTATAACTCGCACCCCCACAATGCACTGCTTATGACCTCACATATTACATCACTCATGACATGGTCAGTGACATCACTCATGACATCACTGATGACATCTCAAATGACATCACTGATGACATTATCCACAGAATCTCTGATGAACCCACTCACACCCCCATGTAACCTGTCATACACCTACTGCAACTTCCACACTACCATTCTCGAAACCATTGACACACCCATACAAGTACTTACATACCCACTCGCTGATTAATAGGTCTACACACACATCCACTCAGTCACCCATACAGCCACTCGTATACCAACTCACTCACTAATACAGCCACTGATATATCCACTCATACAGCCATACAGCCACTCACACACTGTCAGTCACTCAGAGAGCTACTTACACACCTACTCATTCACCTATAGAGTCAATCAGACAGCCATTTACTCACCTATAAAGTTATACACATATCCACTCACTTATTCATACAGATGCTAACATATAATCACTGACCCATACAGACCCTCACACACACACTCACTAACCCATACAGCCACTATCACAATCCGTCACTCACGCATACAGTCACTGATATACTCCAACAGTTACCTATACTAACTTTCACATATCCACTTACTCACCCATATACCACTGACACATCCATTAACTCACCGACACAGCCATAGACACATTCAGTCACTCATAAAACCCTTCTCTTACACTCACTTACCCATACACCTACTGACTCATGCACTCACTCATCCATGCAGGCAGAGACACCCACTCTCACCCACCCACACAGACACTCATACACCCATACAGGTACTCAGCCAACCGATCAATCACCCATACACCCACACATGTACCCACTCACCAACCCATACAGCCACTTCAATGCCAACTGACAGACTGATATAGACATTGATAACCTAGTCAGTGACCCATACATTCACTGAGACAACTAATAACTCACTTATACAGTCAGTCACGCACCTACTGAAGCATCGATACAGGCACTCTTACACCCACTGATTCATCAATACACCTTGGTATATATATATATGTGTTTCCATATGAAAAGCATTTATTGGTTTGCTTATAACTTTTGCACAGTTTGACAAATCGACAAATGTACATATATATATATAAGTAAAGGCAGGGACGAGGATCCGCTTGTAGAAGCTGCTCCGTAATGGAAATGCCTGACGCGTTTCGAAGCTCCATATGCTTCTCTTCAGAGGCTTGAACGGAGACAGTGTGTGCAAACGCTGAACCTACTTCACCATTTTCATATTGCACACCCACCAATGGGAAGCTCGAATGAGACTGTGCATTGTGGGAAATGTGGTCCGGTTAGCACACAAATCTTGTCCTGTATGGACCCTGCAAGTGGACTCGTCCTCAATCCTGTTTGCGGCTGCTGACCCACGTAGCCCCCATAACATTTCGGGGTGGTGCACACTCCGCGGCAGGACGGCCGTGTATTACATTCTGCTCCAAAGGTTGTCCACCAGGTGAGTAGCACTCGATCAGCAGCTTTGTTTATGAAAGGCAGGGACGAGGATCCGCTTGTAGAAGCTGCTCCGTAATGGAAATGTCTGACGCGTTTCGAAGCTCCATATGCTTCTCTTCAGAGGCTTGAACGGAGACAGTGTGTGCAAACGCTGAACCCACTTCGCCATTTTCATATTGCACACCCACCAATGGGAAGCTCAAATGAGACTGTGCATTGTGGGAAATGTGGTCCGGATAGCACACAAATCTTGTCCTGTATGGACCCTGCAAGTGGACTCGTCCTCAGTGCTGTTTGCGGCTGCTGACCCACGTAGCCCCCATAACATTTCGGGGTGGTGCACACTCCACGGCAGGATGGCCGCATATTACATTCTGCTCCAAAGGTTGTCCACCAGGTGAGTAGCACTCGATCAGCAGCTTTGTTTATGAAAGGCAGGGACAAGGATCCGCTTGTAGAAGCTGCTCCGTAAAGGAAATGCCTGACGTGTTTCGAAACTCCATATGCTTCTCTTCAGAGGCTTGAACGGAGACAGTGTGTGCAAACGCTGAACCCACTTTGCCATTTTCATATTGCACACCCACCAATGGGAAGCTCGAATGAGACTGTGCATTGGTCAGTGCAAAAAGAAATGCTTCACTCTTTTATCCCTCCACTATCCTTTTCAATCAAAATTAACAGACTAACATGTTCAATTCTCAAATTCTATTTTCAACTATACTAATTCACCACTAATCCTTTATGGGTTCCAGAGTAGCGTGCTACTCGCCAATAAAGCGTCTCAACACCCCATCAGGATTACAAGCGCTATATAAATGCAAACCTTTTCCCTTTCTACCCTCCCCAACGCTTCTCAATCCAAATAACTGACTAACATATCCACCACTAAAATTACTTTCATGTTTCACCATACTAATTCAACACTAATACTTATGGGTTCCAGAGTAGCGTGCTACTAGCGCTTCAAAACCCCATCAGGGGTAGCAAGCCCTATATAAATACAAACCTCTTTCCCTCTTCTATCCCGCCACCTACCCTTCTCTACCCAAATAACTGAATAACATATCCACTACTCAAATTACTTCATTTTTTTACTATACTAATTTCCAACACTAATCCTTAATGGGTTCCAGAGTGGCATTCTACTCGCCAGAAAAGCGCTTCAACACCCATCAGGGGTAACAAGTGCTATATGATTGCAAACCTTCCTTCCCTTTTTATCCCTCCGCTATCCTTCTCACTCCAAATAACTGACTAATATCCACCACTGAAACTACTTTCATATTTCACCATATTAATTCACCACTAATCCTTTATGGGCTTCCGGAGTAGCATGCTTCAACACCCCATCAGGGGTAACAAGCGCTATATAAATACAAACCTTTTTTTCCTCCTCTATCCTTCTGCTATCATTCCAAATCCAAATAACTGACTAACCTATCCACCACTTAAAATGTACTTGCATGTTTCACTATACTAATTCAACACTAATCCTCTATGGGTCCCGGAGTAGCGTGCTACTCGCCGAAAAAGCGCTTTGACGCCTCGTCAGGGGTAGTAAGCGCTATATAAATGCAATTACAATACAATACAATACAATTTATATATATATATATATATATATATATATTACAGTCCACAAAGCAGCAACACTGCAATACGCACACTCCTTCCACCATAGAAAAGGCTCATACCCGTGATCAAGGTGGATTATGCCGAAACGCGTAGGGTTTTTCGGCTGGGAACGGCAATGGAATAAACCTTTTCTTGCAACCAATATGGATTGAGCCTTTTCTATGGTGGAAGGAGTGTGCATATTACGGCGTTGCTGCTTTGTGGACTGTAATATATTCAGGGCATCCTCGTACCCTGACGCGCACCGTAGCTGTGGTGTCCCGACTTTTACGAGGTCTGTGAAGTGAATATATATATATATATATATATATATATATATATATATATATATCAACACACGCTGTTACCTCGTAGCACCAACAGCAACCACGGACACCATGAGCTTTTCAAAGCAGTGTTTATTTTAGCAAAAAATGGAACCACTCGACGCGTTTCGGGATACTCTCCCTTGATCACGAGTACTGTGGCAACGCCTCATTTCCTTTTAAATAACCATGTGACTATGTTTATCATAGAACGTGAAAACAGACTTCAATGAAAAAAAGAGTTGATTCACTCTTCACGAAAAAAATGTATCAGCATGTTACACAGACGATAATTATTCACAATTGTCGACAAGTATTGATATATAAGAAAAAGTTGACCCAAATATTATTAAGAACAACTCCAGAATTACTACATTATTATTAGAATCAAAAGGCAATCAAACGTTGATCTCATCGTGAATAATAAAGTTTTACGAACATTGAATTTGCTCTATAATATAAACCATTTCGCCTATATCTTTTAATCAAGGTCACAGTTAATAATATTAGTCCTAATCAAAATGTATATGCATTTCAGCTAATTACTGCCTTTAAAAGTTATCACACTGATACTACCCTAAGTATCACCACATATTTACACTGAATTTACGCCCCCGTGTGATTTTTGAAAATGTAGCTCATAAATATTTCTCATTAAATCATTGCCCAAGTGGGCTTGAACTCCATGCGATAAACATGGCAGATTCCTTTAAGCTTCTATACATAACACTTTTGTTGCATTTTCAAAGCATCAACTTGGAAAACAAAACAAAACTGTCCGACATCATGTACCAAGTCGTTATACCCGTGTGGGTAAAGCAACTAAAATTAGATACTTTCGCTCTTTGGCATTCTTCATTGTAACTGCAGTAACATTTTTCTAAAATGAAACAAAACAAAATCAAATTAGTGTCATAACAACATAACTCCTCACCCAACTTCCACAGTGCAATTAAAAGAACAAAGTGTTCTTCGGCGATGGCAGAATGCAATTATCCATAAAACATTTCCTCATTTTTTAATTTTTTTAAAAACATCATACTTTATATTACCTCATAATAAAATCAAAACTCATTACACTTAATTGATCATACCAAGTCTACATCAGCCCAAATGTACTGTAAGCTCTTCATCACAATTATGACCTATCGGCGCCAACGTTCTGTACTGAATAATAAGCTTAGACTTAAGACGTCGGAGATTTTGCACTCTATTGCCCCCTCTCTCATTGATTTTCACTGTATCTAATACACAAAAACTCAAAAGGTTACTGTTCTGACCATGATGACTTTGGAAATGTCGCGCTACTGGATACTGTTTGTCTCCATTTTTTATTGCGCGTAAATGTTCCAACACCCTTTTCTTCGCCTTGTGTATAGTACTCCCTATATATGCCTTTTGACAGGGGCAAAACAGGGCATATACTGCAAAATCAGTGTTACAGGTCGTGTGTTTCGAGATTTTGAATGGCTTACAGTCAGGAGATAGTGTGCACTCTTTTATGTTTTTGCTGTTTTTACATGCTTTACAGCTTCTGCATGTGTAAAATCCTTGTATTACTAAATTTCTATTCGTTGAAGGCTCTACAGCTCGACATAAAGTATCCTTCAAGGATTTGGCTTTCCTAAAAGTGATCTGAGGGAAGGTTTCAACACTCTCTGCTAAGTCATTGTCGGTTTGTAGAACAGGCCAATATTTATTCAAACTTTGCCGTACTTCACGTGCCTGTCTATTAAAAGTAGTGATAAATCTGATCTTTTCCACTTCCTTTCCTTTTGCATTCTCCTTTTCATTCTCTTTTGCAACTAACAATGAGGCTCTTATTCTTTTACCAACTTCAATTTTGGCTTTATTAATCACTGATCGTGAGTACCCTCTCTCAAGGAATCTCTTTGTCATAATTTTTTCTTCCTTGGCATAACTCTGTGATGTGCTGCAGTTGCGTTTAGCACGCAGCAACTCACCCAAAGGTATACTACTGATCAAGGATCTGGGATGACAGCTACGTGCGTGTAAGAGGCTGTTACCTGCAGTGGATTTTCTAAATAGAACACTTTCAAGACTATTTCCCTGCACCGTCAGTCTAAGATCTAAAAATTCTAAAGTTTCTCTTGACCAATGACTCACAAACTGTAAATTATAACTATTCACATTCAAAGTGCTGACAAACTCATTCGCTTCACTCTCCGTGCCTTTCCACACACAAAAGATATCATCTATGTAGCGTACCCACATAGCTACCTTGCCTTGAAAGATAGATGATTCTCCTAATACCTTTTCTTCCCAGTACCCTAGATAGAGACCTGCAAAGCAAGGAGCAAAGCAGGTCCCCATCGATGTTCCGAGGGTCTGTTTGAAGATTTTGTTATCGAAGATGAAGTGATTTTGTTTGAGACAGATGGACATCATTTCCATCAACATCTCTGTGTGGAAAAGATACGAGATGGATCTTTCATTCAAAAAATATCTACATGCTTTCAACCCTAAATCATGGGGGATGCATGTATATAAGCTTGTAACATCAAGTGTCAGTAGTGAATAATCTCCTTTCCATTGCAAGCTCTCCAGGCATCTCAAAAAATCTCCTGTGTCCTTAATATAGGATGGGAGTCCTTTTACAAATGTTTGCAAAAAGAAATCAACATATCTAGAGGTATTTTCCAAACAGCTCCCCTGGAAGACACAATGGGTCTTCCAGGGGGACTCTGCTGATTTTTATGAATTTTGGGCAGCAAGTATAAAGCTGGAAGCATGGGGAATTTACATAGTAAGAAATCATACTCTTCTCGTTCTAATAACCCTTTATCCTTCCATTCTGCCAATTGTATTTGAAAAACCTTAATGGAATGTTCATATTCCATTCTATTGCTCCTACTGTAATTGTTCTTATCTAACAGTTGTCTCATCCCTTCTTCGATGTACTTTTGTTTAGATTGTACCACAATATTGCCACCCTTATCTGATTTTTTAATGACTATCGTATTGTCATTTTTTAAATTCTCGATGGCCTCACTCTGCGCTTTCGTAACATTATTCCACCCCCATCTTTTTTTACATTTTGAAATCTTCAGTAATTCTCGAGTTACCCCTTTCTCGAAAACATCAATTGCATCATTTTTAATTTGGGGAAGAAAAATAGATTTGGGTTTAAAATTACTTTGGGCACTTAAATCAAGAGGGACATTTTCATTCATCAAATTGATAAAGGGATCATTTTCTACATTACCTTCATCTGCTAGCACATTCATAGTATGGAGCAGCTCAACATCAGTTATTCTCACATTGCTAGGCTGTTCTCTAGGTGTCTCAAAATTACTTGCAGCCTTTGTTGCATACCATTTTTTTATACGTAGTTTCCGTGTAAAATAAAACAAATCAATGCGGCTCTGGGTGTAATTAAAATTATTAGTTGGACAAAAAGTGAGACCCAAAGATAAAAGTTCTACCTCTATATCGCTGAGTGTTCGTTCTGACAGGTTGATAACATTTTTTGTATCCATCATTTCGTCTTGGTTTGGCCCCTCGTACGACTTCCCACTGGGCTTCCAAGCTCTCCTAGCGTTGATGTATTTTCTTTTCTTCCGCCTCTGTTTCCTCTTCCGCGATTGTGAAATCCGCCCTGTTTGTTGCCCGGCTGTCTTCCTTTGGCAACAAGATTGAACTCCGTTAAAATACAGTTTTTTACTCCTGCAGGGTCTACAATATTAGAAAGATCACTGCCACTGGTGATACTTCCATCTGTTAGATTGTCTATACTTGACTGATCATCACGGTTGCTAACAGTTGCTGGAGGATTGACAGTTTTAGATGCTATTGCACGTAGCCCACTCCGCAGTTGGTCATACTTTTTGCAAAAGTCAAAATCTGACCTTTCTGGTAATCAACCAAGTCCCTTTGGAATTTTCGTTGTTTTTTTACTTTAATTTCTTCCTCTATTTTGTCCAAACTTCTTTCAATCTTATTCATTTCCTTTTGGAATTCATCTTGTCCGCATATTGTTTTTAATTGTCCAGTAATGTCATCAATGGTTACAAGTAGTTTTTCACAGTCTTTCTGAGCGTATTTAACCAGCATTCTCAGCATATTAATTGAGCACTGGTGATTGTTGCTGGCCCATTCATTGACCAATTCTGGGTCCGGGTCGTTAAATGTTGGCGTTATAAAAATGCGCAGTCCTCTCGGTATTCTCCCGACTTCGATGTATTTTTGGAGGGTTGTTGCCTCCCACCACTTATTTTGCTCCGTTTTGAGTGCTCTCCATAATTGATCCCACAGTTGTCTTTTATTGGACGTAGTGGTCTCACTACTCGAGGCATCATTCGTTTCAGTAATGTCATTGATTGTGCAATTATCAAACATTCTGCCAGCCGCTTCTGAACGCTTATCATTCCTAGTTGATGCCATACTTAATGCTGTCCCAATCACACGCGAATTACCGCGTCACTGCTTTTAGCGGCGGGACTGTACTCACTTCCAAAGACAGTCGCGCCAACCGTCTGCTGAGTGTGATTACTTCCGCAAATAGTACCAATTCCTTACTTCCGGAAAACACGGGATGAATTCGTCTAATCCCAGCTCTCCTTGTAAGTTTCTGTACCTTGATGATGCACTCAGCGGGTAGGGTTTTTTTTCAATACCAAACTGCAGCACAGTGCAACGCACCGTAATAGCCCTTCCCCTTCCTCTTGTGACGGCGGTCCGCGGTGAGGAGACGAGCCTCATCACACCAACACACGCTGTTACCTCGTAGCACCAACAGCAACCACGGACACCATGAGCTTTTCAAAGCAGTGTTTATTTTAGCAAAAAATGGAACCACTCGACGCATTTCGGGATACTCTCCCTTGATCACGAGTACTGTGGCAACGCCTCATTTCCTTTTAAATAACCATGTGACTATGTTTATCATAGAACGTGAAAACAGACTTCAATGAAAAAAAGAGTTGATTCACTCTTCACGAAAAAAATGTATCAGCATGTTACACAGACGATAATTATTCACAATTGTCGACAAGTATTGATATATAAGAAAAAGTTGACCCAAATATTAGATACATAGACCATTTTCTCCGAGAATATGTGGAAACCCTGCCCTCATATATAAGAGACACAAAAGACTTTCTGGGTAAAATTAAAACCATTAAGTGGGAGGAAGACTTCCTAATGATAACCATGGATGTGAACTCACTGTATTCCATTATTGATCATTCTTTAGGTATACAATGCAGTCAACAATTTCTTGAGAACAGAAATATTTGTTATTTGGAACATACGAAAATGTTGCTTAATCTCATGAAATTCTGTTTACTGAACAATATGTTTGTATTTGATGGCACCATGTATAAGCAAGTGCTCGGGACTGCGATGGGCACTTGCTTCGCCCCTAGTTTTGCTAACCTGTTTCTAGGGGTGTGGGAAAAGGAAATCCTGAAAAAAATAGGATCCAATCCTGAGGGAAATACGGTGATCAGATGGTACAGATACATCGACGATGTATTTGTAGTGTGGAAAGGAAGCAAGGAAAGTGCTATAAACATCATCACTGAACTCAACAACAACACATTTAACATCAATCTCACATACCATATGAGCAAGAAACAAATAGAGTTCTTGGATGTCACAGTAGAGATAGAAAAAAACTGCATCAACACCAGATTAAATAGAAAAGCGACCGCAGGAAACAGCCTTCTTCATGCCCATAGCAGCCACCCAGAAACTCTCAAATGGAGCATTCCATTTGATGAGCTGCTTAGGGCAAGAAGAAATTGTAGCACGGAAGAAAACTTCTTGGCCGAACAAGCTAATATGATGGCAAGGTTCAAGGAGAGAGGATACCCCAATTGGGTACTGGCCAGAGCAAGAGAAAGAGTCAAAAAAATCCCTAGAGAAGAAACCTTGAATGAGAATCCTATTCCTGAACCAGATAACCAAACCAGGGTCATATTGACATACAATAAAGAATCAAAAAAGATATCCAAAATTCTTAACCAAAACTGGAATATCCTTGCTAGCGACCCTACCATAGGCAATACACTACAGAGAAGACCTCTCATAACATACAGGAAAGGCAGGAACCTTAGAGACTATCTGGTCAAAAGAGATATCACCAACACACTTCCGAGGTCCAATATTGGACTACAGGGATTTTATCCCTGTGGACACTGCAAAGCCTGTAGAAATAGCACCATGAGAAAAACATACACCACACCAACAGGGGAGATGATGATTAAACAATTCCTCACCTGTGGCACATGCTTTACCATCTATATCCTTGAGTGTCCGTGCAAAAAGAGATATGTAGGGAGCACCACCCTGGCCACGAAAAAAGAATATTGGAACACATGAGGGCCGTTAGTAATAAAGACCCACATTATCCAGTAGCCAGACATTTTTCTGAATACCATCTTTCCAATAACTCACTTCTAACCTTTTTTGCAATAGAACAAATAACTCAATCCCATAGAGGAGGAAATAGAACCCTCCAGTTACGTAAGAGAGAATCCTGGCACATAATCAATCTGCAAACAAAGAGCCCGGAGGGGCTCAATCAGGATGAGGAATTGAGTTATCACTTACAAGAATAGAATACCTTTCTAGAGCAGAATCAAGTATGTATGTATGCTTAATTATAGGAATATTGAAGTATATGTTATCTTAATTCTCACTCTAAATTTTCACATTTATGTTCTTTTCTTTTAGGAGAAAAGGAAGGGGTCGACGTTGAGGATTAGCTTCATCCACCCGCCCCTACCCCTTTTCTTTTCTTTTCTTCAGCCATTATCAATTATATAGATAAGAGATTTGTTTTATGTTGAAACGTTTTTTTCTTTAGACATAGATTACTCACGTTACTATTTTAGAATTTTATATACACTACATGGGGATTTTTTGGCTAACAGGCCTTTGGGTGTTTATGACAGAGGTTCTGACTACCAATACCAGAAGGGGACATGATTCAGTAGAGTATAGATGTGGGACATCGGACATACTCACTCATTTTAAGTTGGCCAGACAGTTCAGGACAAAGATTGTCATAGTCAGTTAGGCACTAGACCGAATGTAACCTAACATATTCCAAATATCCCGCCTCAATACTCCTGAAGGAGGGATGTTTGGATGAGCAGTAATACATTAGGCACTAGACCGAATGTAACCAAACATATTCCAAATATCCCGCCTCAATACTCCTGAAGGAGGAATGTTTGGATGAGCAGTATTACATTAAATGTACCAGCTGTACCCGCAGCATACAACTCTGCCATCACCAAAGAGTGAGTCTGTCCGTAATATAACACAGCTTAATACATAGCACTCTGCAGTAAGTAAATCACGGCTGTATTTCTGGTCACTAAGACCGCTACCTACTTCCCACACATGAGAAGTGACAAAAAGCAGGGTTTATGTTTATGTTATGTACAATAGGAGCATATGGTTTCTGAATCCCAATGTATAATGTATGATTTTCACTCCTTTGATATTAATGGGCACAAAGGCAAAAAATTGAAAAATTGAAAACTTGAAAATAAGGTGGCTTTTTAGATGATGAAACATAAGAAACTAACTTCTCTCAGGCCAATAGAATGTACATAAAGTAGGAGGTATAATTCAATTTCTGTATATTACTCAGTATTTTACATGTTCCAAAATGGATGCCGGCTTCTCTCATGAATGACTCATGTGTAAGTTTCATGTGTGTGCACCCTCTTCTGTTTCTATTACCCCTATGTATTGTCTGTCAGTTTCCCAGACTCACTGTGTGATCAAGCTTGCTGGTCAAGCGAAACGCGTTACCTATCTGGAATAAATACCAACTTTGAAAACTGAATACACCTCCGAGTGATCGCTTTATGGGAATTTCTGGAAAGTTATATGATGTCCGGCGTGCTCCGCCGGCAATAAGCGATCCTCTGCAAAGGGCGAGGGGAGACAGCAGGAGCAGAAACGGAAAGTATATATATATATATATATATATATATATTAATATATATATATATATATATATATACATACATATATTTATACATATACTTGTATGTCTATATATTTGTTGATTTGTCAAACAGTGTGAAAGTTATAAGCAAACCAATAAATCCTTTTCATATGGAAACACAATCCTATCTATAATTACCCAGTGGCGACTATATAGATTTAAATATATATTTTCTTGAGGCTGGCTAGACATTCACAAACCTGCAGTACCTGAAGTCATTTTTAGATTTTCCTCTCGAGCCAGATTCAACTACTTCAAATTTCCTTCACAAAGCTGAGGGGGTGAGGCTTCAACTTAAAAAATTACATATACACTTTTGATTCCTTAATGAATAGTGCTTGCTTTCAATAGTATAAGTAAATATCTTCACGAGGAACACTTGTAATGTCATCCTAGTAAGCAAACGTTCTAGCAGTTAATAGTACATTCAAGTGTCTTCAACCTTATCCTTTATATACTAACCACAAAAAGGGTTTGGCCCTCAATCAGTAAGGCCGGGCCATATACTAGAAAACACCACAAGAAATGCCGGTACTGATAAACAATCACTCATACTTTCATTCGAAGATCACATAAACTAATTACTATGATCTGCAAAAAATTATTTAATTTCTTAATTTTGATTTTTGTTTTCTTTAGATGCAAATCCTTTAGAAACTATTGTTTTGGTACATAAAAAACTTTTGATATTATTAGAAATACACTTGAATCATGACAAATCATAATAGACATACATATTACATAACACAATGCATTGCCAATAAACAAATCAATCACATTAAAAAAAATGACATACAAAACATGTGTTGCTCAGGTTCTGTATAAATTTGCAACCCCAATAATATCAAAATACCTCTGGCTAATAACTTGCTCGGTTCTATTTATAAATCATTTCAGAGGTAGTAGCCAAATGGTGACCATACTCCGCTCACTCTAATCATTTTATAAGAAGAATTTTTTTTTGGGTTGTGAGCGAAAGTGGTAGCACATCAACATGAACACCTATTTGGCCATTGGAAAAACTGTCAATGTGTTTCGAACCCAAATACATTTCTTGAAGGGTTCTCCTCAGGACACAGAACACTTGGAGAGCTATAGGGTAAAGAAAAAAAGAATGCTGAAGTTTAAAACTCGATCTTCATTATCACTCATACCCACTCCACTCATTTCGACTTAGCACAACCCACTTTATTTACCTCCATCTTTAATGGGTACTTCAATATAATCGCTTCCGACATCCACAGTTGTCAGTCACAAAAACACTTGCCACCAATGGCACCAATCTAGAAGCAAGACAACATCAAAAAAAGTCTGGTGTGATTAGTGCGTCTTACTGAAATTTAAATGGAGTGTAAGGAATCCCTTCATTATTATTAGAGAACTTACTCTTATGAAAAGGCTATGAAAAGGCTCAATCACTTCACTCAATCTTATCCTTAGCATACAAAGTAAACAGTTTTAAAGTGGCATTGCACATGTGCAGCAATAATCACAGTTGCATAGATTAAAGACCTCTGCCATATGCTGTATGCTGTGGTAGGAGGAAGAACAATTTCAGTGTCAGTGGAGCAAAGCAATAGATAAAGATTTTTGATGAATGGTTCTTATACGAGAGTAGTAAGACATTCACAAACCAGTAGTACCTCAAATCATTGCTAGAGGCCCCACTTGAGTCAGATGCAAAATTCTCAAATTTCTTTTTGCAAAGCTGCAGTACTTCAAGTGATTACTAGGTATCCCTCTCGAGGCAGATTTGATTGAAGTGTCCACAAACCTGCAATGCCTCAAGTATCAACATCCTTGTTCCAATGCAAGGGGTTAGGTCAACCTCTGGGGGAGAGGGAGGGATTGGCCTCAAGATCCACACTCTTGTATATATATACTAGAGGTCCCTTTCAACTTAGTCGCCAATGCTTGGAAATTCTTTCATGAAACTGCAGTACCTCAAGGTATTATTAGGGGTTCTTTCAGAGTCTGATGCAAGTGCTTCAAATGAGCTTTGCAAAGCTATGGGGGTGTGACTTCAATACATACATTCACATATATATATATATATATATATATATATATATATATATATATATATATATATATATATATATACGTTTGCAATTTTTATGATGTGTGCTTGCTTTTCATGAGGTAAATAAATATACCTAAGTGGTTTATGAAGATGAGTCAAAATTCCACATTTCAGTACATTTCTTGATTTTTATTGAAGTAAGTGAGGACACCCTGTGCTTTAGGAGGCAAGATGGCGTCTGAGTAGCCGCTGCTGCTGCTGCTCCGCTGGTCCGGTCCTTCGAACTTGAGGAAAAACAGTCCTGTCCCTATAAACTAGAAATACCCTGAACATGCTCGAAAAAGCTTGATTCGATTTATGGAGCAAGTGTAATACCGTCAGTGTCCGATGATCACCGGGCGAGGCGTGCAAGTGTTGGTCTTTGCGGTGCTGGGGAATCTCCCCGGGCTTGCTGTGCCCCCGGTTCGCTCCGCTCCTGCATCCTCTGGTTTCGCGGCCCTGCGGCGGGATCCTTCCGTGGCGTTGGCTGTGTGCTCTGCAATCTACAGAATCCTGCCGTGCGCGCGGGAAAGGAAGGTGAATCGCAGGAGTGGCGGTGTTTCCCGGTCAGCAGCTAGGATACATTGTATCCAGTATTCTGATCAAGTAAGGATGGCAGGGCGGGGAGCAAAAGCGAGCAAAGGCAAAAGTACTTTACTGGCAGGTCCACAGGGGGAAGAACCTTTTCAGCCTAATCCAGTAGTAGCTGAAAGCCGCCAGAAGCGTCTTGACACAAGGGGAGCGAGAAATAGGGAACAAAACGAAAAAGATAGCTCTGTAGAAAAGACTGAACGGATAGTCAAACAAAAAAAAATACAAAGGAAGAACTCTAAAAGCACAGATAGCGGTCAAAACTTGCAGGATGGACAACCACTCATTAATAATATATTTGCTCCAATTGATCAGAAAACGCATGCTGTGGTGCTGGGAGAAATGGCTCAAACAGATGGCCCGGTTGATCAGATGGGTTTCAAGGAATCTGTGCTGCATTTAGAAAGTGCAATGGCTAGTAAATCACCGATCTCACAGTCTAGCCCAGCTATCAGTGTGGGAACTGCTCTGGAAGACAACAGCTATAAACTATTAATACCTTGTCCCATTGATGACCTATCAAATCCACAAATTTATAGTGCTATTGCTACAGAGAAAAGCAATTTAATAAATAAGGATATGCTGGCTCTCCCGCCCAAAACGCCTGATAACACGGATAAATTTTACTCACTTACAGATGAATCTGAAATCTCGGCTGGAAGTGTATCCATTGTTAGTGAAGATGGAAGCCAAAACTGGGGTAGCAGCACAGACTCAGAACTATTTGTGAAAGCCTCCACGCAGGGGAAAAATTCTTGAAAAAAAGACCCAGTCGACATAAGAAATGCGAGATTTTAGATCAGGGTAGCTCGATGGATCTCAGATGGGACTACTCGGCTTCTCAATTATCAGCTTTGACAGAGTCAACGATGTGTTCAAAAGAGAACTATACACCCCCAGGAAACACCACTGAGGGGGCAACTGCTTCAAAAGGGGAACCCACCTTGACAGAAGTGCTACAATCTATTAAGAATTTTCAAGAGGAGGTCAAGGTTGATAGTCGAAGATCGCGTCTTGCAACTCAGAAACTTCAAGGCACCATAAGGAAAGTGGGTAAGACGTGCATCGAAATTGCAGATCGTATGGCTTCAGTTGAGGTACGCACCGAAAACCTTGAGAAAGACACTGCTATCTTGAAAACACAAGGATTGGAACATGATGGCATTGTCAAAGATCTTATGCTCAAAGTCGAGGAGCAAGAAAATCGACTACGTCGCAACAATCTTCGCGTTCTTGGCATCCCGGAGGGAGTGGAGGGGAATGACCCTAAGGCTTTCATGATTAAACTCTTTAAAGGAGCCTTCCCGGATTTACATTCTTGGGATTGGGATAAGGAACTACAGCGAGTTCACCGCTTTCCATTAATACTCTCTAAACGATCTACCTCTTCCTCCTCCTCACAATACCCACGAGTTATGCTGATCTACTTTGGTAATTTTCTCCTTCGACAGCTGCTCTATGATCTTGCAAGGCCTGCAAACAAAAAAGAATTTAATGGTATTACCTTTTTTACTCGGCCTGATTTTGCTCATGCTACTGTGGAGCGCAGATGGAGGATGAGACAACTCTTTGCGCCATTTCAACAATTGGGTGCTACAGTCTATCTCCAGAATCCTGCACGTCTAAAAATCATATTTAAGGGAGTCACGCGTAGCTTCGCCTCCGAAATTCAGGCTCAAGAGTATTTGCAAGAGATTACAAGCCATAAATAAGCTAAAATAAGACAAAAAAAAAAAAAGGGGAAAAAATAAAAAAATATTTTAGACAAAATAAGATTTATGAAGAATTTTTTCACTAGGTGATGTGGATATCGGATACAGGATTTGATTTTTTGCCGTTATCTCTTTCTGGGCGGTCTTTTTTTTTTTTTCTCTCTAAAGATTTATATTTCAATGAAACTGTGGTTTTCTTTAAGAGCATGTTTGTTTTTAAGCTAGAATGCAACAGAAGAGGGGAAAGAGAAGAAAGGAAAGGGGGGTATCACTCTGAATTCTACAGGATAATAATAGAGAAGGGTGAAGGTTCGGGCCACGGGGGGGGTACGGGTCACGATTACTCAGACTCCATTATCCTGGTAACCTCAGTGATAGGTGGGGGGAGGCGGGGTTGGATTCAGGTTGGGTTAGGGTTAAGGGGGGGAAATGGAGGGAAGGGGTTGGCACTCTGGGAGTTGGTGTTGGATATTTTGATTTTTCTTTTATGGCTACAGACTGCTATCATTAATGAGTAAACTGCGTATAGCGTCAATTAATATTTGTGGCCTTAACGATGTAAAAAAACAGCGGAACACTGCAGCAGGGCTACGATTGTTGAAAGCTGATGTTATCTGCATGCAGGAAACGCATATAGAAAGAACACAGATACACTTGCTGGAAACACTTGGTTATACATTGGTGGGGGCCACGACCCAGAATTCAAAAACGCGGGGGGTAGCAATTCTGACATCTAATCGCGCTGAATAGCGCGATTAGGAATTTACTCGAACAATAGCTGATCAGAACGGGCGATGGGTAATTACAGAATGTCGCAGGGATAATGGGGATCCATTCACAATTTGTACTATTTATGGTAGCACTCTAGATGATCCAACTGTATTTGACTATATAAACAACGAATTAGCTACTTGACCGATACCCATAATCCTATGTGGGGATTTAAATATAAATTTGCCTGCCAGCCAAAATATCGCCCTTGATAATGAGTGGATTTATAATGGTCGGAAACCCAAGGTTTTTAGAGCCTTGAGGACTCTATGTTGTGAACAAGCACTCTTTGATGTCTGGAATTGGCAGAACCCCATGGACCCGGGTTTTACATATTTTTCTTTTCCACATAATAAACATGCAAGATTAGATTTTTTTTTAGTATCACGTACTATTCTTCATGCGTGTGCGATCGAGAAAGCTCCACGCATATTAGCTGACCACAATCCTTTAATAATAGAACTTATGGGGTGGGGGTCTGGAAATATGGGTAAATCCAACTGGAGTTTTGAACGTTCGTTATTGCTGAATGAGGAATATTGTGAGCATATGAGGAAGTGGATACCCCAATTTTTTAAGGAGAATATAGGAAGTGCTGGGTTGGATATAGTTTGGGACACATTTAAAGCTGGAATACGGGGGGAGACATTGAGCTTTTCGCTAACTATGAATAAAGAAAGGTTACAGTTGGTTAAGGATATGCAATGTAGCTTGGCCGCCGCAGAAGAAAATTTGATTTTAGTACTCCAGCAGGGCAGAGATGCTTCAGAAGCACATTTAAAAGTGATGGTAGCTAGGTCAATAATTCTTGAAACGATAGCCAAGAGAGCTGCAGATAGGCTAGTTGTGTGGCGTGAGAAGGCATATGAATGTAGTGAACAGGTAGGGCATCATCTGGCAACTAGAGCAAGACAAAGAATAACTCGGAATACAATAGCTGAGATTAATGATCCTGTTAAAGGGAGAACCCTAGATCCAGAGGGTATTCGTAGGGTATTTTATTCCTATTACAAAAATCTATATCATGAGGATACTCCTGAACATCTGGGTAATGTTACTTCATATCTTAATCAAAGTCCAGTGGCACAATTTTCACAAGAGGAACAGCAGCAACTTGAGGAACTCCCTCAGTGGCTGGATATTCTGCTTTGTATTAATAGTCTTCCCAGCGGTAAAGCCACAGGTTTAGATAACATACCCTTAGAGTTTTATAAAAAAAAATTGCTACACAACTGAAAGAATGGATGTTACAGTTAATGTTGCATGTATTTGAAGGGGGCAATGCACCGCAATCCTGCACACAGGCCAAAATTATCGTTTTTCTTAAAAAACATAAATCACCATTAGAACCCGGCTCTTATCGCCCCATTACGTTGATCAATGCTGACAGTAAAATCTATTCTAAAATTCTTGCTACTCGTTTAGCAGCTGTTATTCACAAGGTTGTTTCACCTCGCCAACATGGTTTTATACCAGGACGTGGCACAACTGATCACATTAGAAGAGTTATTTCACTATTTGACGCCGCTAATATTTCCGGCGAGCCAACAGCACTTATATTGCTGGATGCTGAAAAAGCCTTTGATAGGGTCTCCTGGTTTTATCTCTGGGAGACCCTGTCAAGGGTTGGAATAGGTAAAAAGCTAACACTTGCTTTTAAGATGCTTTATTTCCATCCCAGTGCGAAACTCTTCATAAATGGTGCTTTTACGGACTCATTTGAAATAACTAGGGGTACCCGGCAGGGTTGCCCGAGCTCTCCGTTGCTGTTTGCTCTGTATATAGACCCCTTTCTGCGGCAATTGGAAAATAACGGGAGTATTAGATCTATCGCATCTAGGGGTGGGAAAACCAAAACCTTGGCTTACGCTGACGATATTGCGATAGTTACCCCTGATCCTGAAGCAGCTATAGTTGAGCTAGAAGCGGCGGCGGTGAGATTTGGGCAACTCTCGGGGTATTCTCTTAACAGTACTAAAACTCAAATAGTCTGTAATAATGTCAGTATGGTTAACAACATTAGGCAAGTGGAAAAAGCCACATACCTTGGAGTGGATATTCTAGCTAACGTCGATAAAATTGTTGATGATAATATTGACCCTCTGATCGCTAAAACAAAAATGTAATTAATGAGGCTACACAACTTACACTTATCAATCATCGGCAGATGTTTTATAATTAAAATGATTTTTTTTCCCAAATTTTTGTATTTCTTAAGGGCAATTCCTCTAGAATTTTCCACTATCTGTTTGAAAAAAATTGAAGATCTATTTTCTCGCTTTATCTGGGCATATGAAAAGCCTAGGAGAGCATATACATTTTTATCTTTATCAAGAAACAGGGGAAGGCTTGCTTTACCAAATATAAGATTATATTATTGGGCCACTACCTTATTATCTAATATAACTTTGATCTCGGAACAACCAAAAGATAGCAATATGGAGGAAATACCAACACCTATAGAACTCATAATGGGTAAAGACGCTTGGGGTTGGCTTTGGAGGTATGTGAACGATAGTCATTACAAGAAGGTTCGTTTTAAATCATTAATAGGCGGGTATAGGATCATGAGACTGACCCGGAAATTGTTAGGGTTGGGTCGTTTGAGTCATTACACACCGATCAGTAATAATACTAATTTGCAGGAAATCTTTAAAGGCCCTATTATTAAAAGATGGTGTGAGGCCGGACTATCTAAACTCGGCGATTTCTACTCTTTAACCGATATAGTCAGCTTTGATAATCTTAAAGAGACATATAATCGAGACTGGAGAGATTTTTATAAATATCTTCAAATCCGAGATTTTCTATCTAAAAAAGGAGGAGGCCCAAGTGGTTTTACTAATAACTTTATGATAGATAGATTAAGGAGAAATGGATTGCTCTCTATCAGGGATGTGTATAGCTTTTTTAACTCATTAATGCCAGATGATATGGAGGCACGAGCAGCAAAATGGAAAATAGAAATAGGCATACAGGAAAACTTATTTTTTCCTTCAGCTAAACTGGCGCAGAAAATCTTAATTCCAGCTCGGCTTCAGGCACAATATTATAAATCCTGCTTCTCACTTTATTATACCCCCAAAAAAAATTCCAAGTGGGGGACAGGTAAAGGAACTCTTTGTCCTAGATGTGCACTATATCAGGCGGATTTAGATCATATGTTTTGCTCGTGTAATTCATTAATTAGTTTGAAGCAGGAAATCTCTAATTTTTTTAAAGAAGTATTAGGGGTTGGCTATCTTCTCTCCCCGTCTCTGATTGGACTTGGTGTAGACTCACAAATACAAGGACAGCAAGGAGAAGAACTTATGTTCATCGGTATGGCGATACTATGATTATGCCTGGCTTCGGCGTGGCTGGACCCAAACCCCCTGTTTATCATCAATGGTTTTCTCGGTTGCTGGCAAATTATAATTTTGAGAGGGCTATATATGCAAAAGGGGAGTGCGGGCCAGATCTAAAGGTTTAAAAATCTGGGCACCACTAACTACATGGCTTGAGAAATCATTAGCTAAATGAATGAGTCCAACTCCTTATGGGTGGGATGGGAGGGGTGAAGAGCTGAAGGGGTGGGGGGGTGGGTGGATTAAAAGGATAAAATGTGCATAATTCTTATACTTTATCTTTCTTTTCATTTTTTTGACATGTGTGATGATTTCTTGAAAATGATCTACAATGATTGTTTGTATATAAATGAGTGTTTATTATGCACAAATAAAAATATTTAAAAAAAAAAAAAAGTGAGGACACCCTGTGATACAAACGTTTAACGTTGGGGGGACTACTTTTTTATGTGAATGTTTATGTATAAACAAGCAAACTCCAGCTAATTAAAGTGAAGGTATCCAGGGGCATATTCGGCACTTTATCGCAGCCAAAGTCGTGATAAATATACCTCCCCATTCACGGTGTAAACAGCCCACAGCACCAGTTTACCCGCGATAGCAGCCGCAAAAAACATCGCCACAGAGGACCCCCGCAAATATCGCTAATGAGATGCAGAGTAGGCGTTCCCGTGCCAAAAGCCAAGACAACATCACACCACAACATTCAGAACGACAAGCCACATCGGCGATAAGAACACAAAACAGGCGATAAGGCGCGTTAGAACCAGGAAATTTACACCTGCTCTGACCTGGTGTAAAGTCGGACGGCAGCCAGCACCACAAAAGGGAGCACAGCCCAGGGCCACATCCAAAGGGCAACAGATGCCATGGAGCCACTCATCATGCGGCCCGGACACCCAAGGGGGCCACAACACCCACCACCCCAACCCACACCCGGAACACCCCCCCCGCAGCGCTGACAAAGACAGCAGACTCCCAGGAAACGTACCAGCTGCACAGACCCAACATCTGACAATGTCACCCTCCACTACAGGCTGAAAGGGACAACCATCCTACGCATCATGACCATCATCGCCCAACAGGCCTACGGCACCAACACAGCGAACAACCAACATCCCACCCCACACAAAGCTGCTGGCTTGGCTGCACCTGTTGGCCCCTGGAACCCCCCAAACAACACCCGCCAGAGTCGGAGGAGTCACACAGCCAGCCACATCCAAGTCCCCCACACCTGTCCTGGACATCACCATCACCCTGGTACCCCAGTCCCCATACGTACAACACAATGCGCAGGATCTGCTGGAGACCAAGCAAGGACCATACGCCATAGCAGGATGCACACACGTGTTGGGGGAAATACACAGCACACATGTACTACCTGTGCCCCCTGGTGACACAGCACACAATCACCTCAACAGAAAGCACACGTCTCACATCAATGTGCAGGCAACAACAGAACACCGTGGAACTTCCAACAATGTCGCCTTCAAATACACAGCCAGTGTGCATGATACCTACATCCTCCGACAGTCCATCATTAACCAGCGTTCCCAGGATGGCAACAAGGCAAATGCACACCCCCTTGGCAAGTACGAAATGAACACCCCACACACCTCAACCCCACAACCATGCAACTCACAACTCTGGCAATGCACACGTCACAAAATCACAACCAACATGCACAACAACATGACCACCCACCAGACACGACAGAACTACTTACAATGGTAACCTGTGCAAGCCCTGAACATGAGCCATCAGCGGCATGGCACCTCAGCCACATAATAGCCGAATGTGGGGAGAGGTGGCAACCAGGCATGTGTGAAGGATGCAGTAGAACCATGATCGGGAAAGCACACAATGCCAAGAGTGGCGGAGATGTGCTGGACAGACCGCAGTATGCAGAACACACCCATATCCATAGCGACATACACCTCTGCCGTATGAAGTGCAGTGGACAGTGGACGCAACCATGTCACCCCAGCCAGTGGGGGACCTCGTGGAAATGTTGCCTTTGACGCCACCCCCTAAGCGTCACCGGAGTGGGATGGCCCGGCGTAGGCCACGCCAGCGTAGGGGTGTGAACGAAAAGCACGTAGGCCTGGGCGTGGTCCTCTCCCGAAAAGCCTCACGTCTCTGCCAGGGCTGTGCCTCCCACCCCGCCACGAGGCGGACGCCTTCCTCGTGAGTGGAGTGGCCTGGGATGCAGTGCACCTGCCGGACCCCGGCACGTTGGACCACGAACCCGTCAGGCCCGCCCCTGCGCAGCCAGGCCACACTGATCACCTGCCGACACCGGCGTGTGTCAAGGAGGGCCCACCACGTGCCGGTGCAAGCTCCAAGCCCGAGTCCAGCGACCTTGGCAGTCAGCTCAGACCACCACGGCCTCCACGACACAGGCCCGCTTCAGTCCTTTCTCGTTGATGTACTCTACTGCCGCCTACGGCCTACTCTTTGGACCAGTAGGTCCCATATGTGAAACTGTGTCCTGAGTCATGAATGGCAGTGACCCCAAATCCGGGCCAGCGGCCACAGCACCAGACCCCCCCCCGATCAGTGAGGCATAGTTCCATATGGGCATCTTGCGACACGTGGTGCCACTGACCCTGTTCAACGCCAGCTGGCTACACATGGTGCCACTAACCCTGTTCAACGCCAGCCGGCAACACGTGGTGCCACTAACCCTGTTCAACGCCAGCCGGCTACACGTGGTGCCACTAACCCTGTTCAACGCCAGCCGGCTACACGTGGTGCCACTAACCCTGTTCAACGCAGCCGGCTACACGTGGTGCCACTAACCCTGTTCAACGCCAGCCGGCTACACGTGGTGCCACTGAACCTGAACAACGCAGGCCGGTGGGGCCATCCAACCTATGCCGGCGACACTAGGTGAATGCGCCGTGCTGACCGTTGCCTCAGGCCTACACCACGGTCAGGTAGGTCAGACATTTGGAACTGAGTCTTGATTACACCATGGCAGTGAACATTATTTAAGGCAGAGAACAATTCACTATACACCCGTCGATGTGGTGGCAACAAGTCTGTGCATGGCATCACAACCACAAATGTCTGTGGGCCTACGCGGACTACGGCCCTCGGCCTGCGCTACGCACGAGTGGGATCACAGATTTGGAACTGAACATCGGTAATTCAAAAGGCAGAATACATTTCATCGCACGTACGGAGAGGCGTAAGAGGATGACGCGTTGCAGTCTGGAGGGAACAGGATCATCGTTACGGAGGTGATTGAACACTACCGACAACTGCCACTGTGTCACTAACACTGTGCCTCGCGAGCCAATGACACGTGGCTGTGGGCCACTGCTGACCGCTGCCTCCGGCCTACACTGCGGTCCAGTAGGTCACAGAGTCTTGATTTGGCAATGGCAATCTTGGAGTTCACATCTGTGTACCGGCATCATCGCAGACTGGATCCCCTCACAGCACCTGTGCCACTGTGTTCCCCGACATTCATGGACACTCACTGGTCGTACAGTTTGAGTCCATGGAATAGGGGCTAGTTTTCATCCTCATGTAGCTGATACATAATTGTTGGTGACAACGAGGGTTGCGCTTTCCACTCCTCCATTTGCTGCTTAGCCAAAGTGATGGAGAAATGTGTGCAGCAGCAACTAAGTCAACACATCAACAACTTCCACCTGCTTGATGACTTCCAATCCGGATTTAGACCAGGACACAGCACCGAAACCACTATGCTCCACATCGTTGATGATGCTCTCCAGGCCCTTGACCTGGGCAAGGCCTGTCTCATAATCCTCCTAGACCTATCCTCGGCCTTCGACACGGTCAACCATGAAAAACTACTCGAACGCCTCAAATTTAGGATGGGTTTGGATGGCACCGTTCTAGAATGGTTCAGGTCCTTCCTCAAAAACAGATCCCAGAGATTCCTTGTCAACAGCAACCTATCTGCACCATCCCCGGTCACGGTTGGAGTCCCTCAAGGTTCAATACTGTCCCCCACCCTCTTCAATCTTTACCTGGAACCGCTTACCGAAGTACTACGCACTGCCAATATCTCCTATCACATGTACGCTGATGACACTCAGATCTACATCAAAACCTCATCGCTCGCAGAGATCCTCTCCCTAAACGAAGCCCTGAAACTCACTGTCCAATGGCTCGCATCCAATCAACTCAAACTCAACGCAAAGAAAACTGAATTTCTCCTGATCGCCCCGCCCAATACCAACCTTGAGATTCAATCATGGATTAAGGCTATTACAGCCTTTAATTGCTCACCAACCATCGTAGACTCGGCCAAATCTCTGGGAATCACCCTCGATAGCAACCTGAACATGCGGGACTTCATAAATTCAATGGCCAAATCAGCCAGATTCCACCTGAGCTACCTTAGGAAACTGAAACCCTTCCTCGATGCTCCCGACCTAAAAATGACAGTCCAAGCACTTGTCATCTCTAGACTGGAATATGGCTGCTCTACCCTCTCGGGCCTACCCAAGATCTCCCTGGCACCTCTAAAAGCCTGCCTCAACGCGGCCGCCAGACTACTCACCGACTCGAGGAGATACGACCATATTTCCCCACACTTGAAAGCTCTCAACTGGCTTCCCCTGGAGGCAAGAATACAGCTCAAAATAGCATGCATCACGCACAAAGCCTTATATTCTAACTCTCCTGCATATTTGAGGCAGAAACTTGTGATCTCCGGTGGAATCAGAAACTCACGATCTGCCAGAGACCTCTTGCTCCAACCTGCACGCTTTCGGAAAAAAAAACTTACAACCGGGCTTTCTCCGGGGCTGCTCCAAGAATATGGAACTCTCTCCCACCGGACATCAGAAGAATCCCCTCTCTGACTCGCTTCAAAAGGATGCCAAAACATTCCTTATGGGTAAATTTCTCGTTTAATCTTTGCCTCTACAACTACTACAGCCCTGAACTATGGCCATCTATTGCCTCCCTTCGGATTATCTAGCTCACCCCATCAGAAACTGGGGGCCTTGTCGCGAACATTGGTTAACGTAATCTGTAATAATGTTACCTCGCTCCTGAGTATTTGGATATTTAATCTGTAAAAATGTTACCTCGTTCCTGAGTATTCGGATATTTAATCTGTAAATACATGCCCTATCTCCCTGTGTACCCTGCACCTTACCCTCTCTCATTCAATCCGCAACTGGATAATGCTATGCCTAATTTGTACACGGCTATGTTTTCCTGTAAAGCGCTCTGATACCCTAACGGGTCAAGTTCGCGCTCTATAAAACTCATAAATAAAATAAAAAATAAATAAAATAAAATCAGACCTTCCGCATCATGCCCTGGAGGACACCTTTCACTGTCCCCCGCAACCCTCCGCAACATACACCTCGGACATTGATGGGGACCCGCTCAGGTCGCATGGCCCATCTGACTGCACCGCAAGTCACCGTCCCGTGGCTGGGTGCCTGTGCCGGCCGCAGTGCATCCGGGGCCACTTACTCTGTGCTGCTCAGGCCTGGGACCCCTTCTTCTGAGACATTGAATGGCCTCTGTAGCGATGGTCTTGGGGTCATCAACGCCATGTGTCTGTGGCCCTGTGCTGTCCGCATCCTCCGGCCTCAACTGCGGGCCACCAGGGCCCACACATAGCATCGAGTCTTGACTGGCCCGGACGTCGCATCACCGCAGGAGGCACACGCCACCATGGCAAGGACCACCTCCAACCGCCAACTGCCAGAGTCGAAACGGTGGTCCTGACAGACCTACGGAGTTGCTCAGACCTGTTGTGAATGCCATCATCGACCTGATACCCTGCTCAGCACTCCAGGTGCCAGTGACTCAGAGCACCACAAGCCATTGTCCTTTACTGATCGAGTTTTGTGCTGTTGTGAGGTTGCGCAGTAATGTCACCTCATGCAGTGGGGAAGACCTGGGACAATGATGAGGAAGATGTGTCATGTGTGCGGACGGGAGAAGGCACAGACAATGGGAGGGCAGGAGGCAACAGCCCCAGGCAGGAATGCAGACTAGTGGTGGTAGTCAAGCTACACACCCGGATCTATTACTGGGTATTGCGCTGTGGACTGCGGACGCAACTGTCACCTCAGGCAGTGTGGGAGACCTGGGACGTTGATGAGGAAGTTGATGCAGGTGTAACACACCCCACTGCATCTGCATCAGGACTAACCCAAAGGGACACAATCCTAGCAATTTATTCACATGGGCGCGCTCTTCTCTAGTGCCCCTACCTCAGTGCACTGCAACTCACGGAACCTCCTGACTGAATATTGGGGGACCTATGTCCTTACTCCGGATCCCTCCATGTTGCTCTGCAGTTGACTCTGTTATGCTGGTGTTTTCTGTTTCCATTACACTGGTGTCCACTGTTCAGGTTGTTGGCAGCACCAAGCACTCCGTGCGGACTGGCTTATACTCACCCCACACACATCCAGCACAGGCGTCACTGTACATGTGGCCCTGCCAATAAAGGGGCCGGGCGCACGTGCCCGTAGCCAGTTCAACATGATATGTGCATGTGTCCCTGTGGTCTTGTTGTATGCATGGGGGCCCTGGGCCCTACGACATTACATTGTGCTGTGTACAGCGGACGCAGACATGTCACCGCAGGCAGCGGGCTAGAACCTGGACATGTAGCTTTGTCATCACCCACTCAATTCGTAAGGGGAGTGGACTGTGCCGTCGTACGCAGAGCCAACGTTGGTGTGTGACTGATATGTGCGTGTCCCTGGGTGTGGTTCTGTACTGGATATGTGCATCTGCATGTGTGGTGTAGGTGGTCGCTGAAGGGTATTGGACACCCACGTATGTGTTCTAGTTCGCATTCCATGGGTTTGGCAACACCCGCACCTGTTGGGCCACCTCCTTTTGGCGTTCTGACACCTGGCATTGGGGTGCCATGTGTGGGTCGGTGAAGTGTTGTGAGCCAGCCATGATTGCGGGTGCTTCATGCTGTGTGGTCTGTTGCAAGGGCTGGGTTCTCCTCTGAGTAGCTTGTCTGCCCTGGTCCTGGTGGTGGGTTGTGTGGGATGTCCATGGGCTGTTGTACGGCGTCGGTGTCGAAGGTGTGGTGTTCGTCTCCGGCATCACTGACGGGTTGTCTGTTCTGACCTGCTGGAGGTGTTGTTTGTCCCTCTGCATTGTGAAGGGGAGGTGCATGTTGGCATTGTGTTGGCGCCTTGTTCTTGTCGACATGCAGACTGTGTGACAATGTACATTTTGACTGTTTGGGCGGTGGTGGCTATTTGAGTTGGGACAGTGAACATTTGGCCTACATGGCTGCTGTGGGGTTGTAGCCGTAGATATGCATCTCACAGTTCCCTGCTCTGTCCAATGTGATTGTTCTGTTTCTGCGCCTGGGCGGACCCAGTTGTGTCCCCTGTTCTGCAGTGTGGGTGTTGCACTTTGTGCCACATTGTCAAGGTATGCGCTGTGATTGCTATGTGTGTGTGCTGCAGTGTGCCACTGGGATGGGGGACATGTCCCTGGGTAATTGTGGGTGTGCAGTGTGCTACACCTAGTTGTGCATGTGTGCCATTGTGCCCATCACCCCCCGTCCCCCCAGTCCCTGTTTGATCCTCACCCTGTTGTTGTTGTGTCGGGTCCTGTCGAGCTGTGTCCGTACTGCACCGTCTCCACACTGATGACTGTGGCCTGGGTTTCCTCCAGCTCCTCCTGTGGCGCTGGACTGCCACCTCCTGTCGCCGTTGCTGCCTTCCTGTTGACAGCGGGTTTGTGCCTGGTTTAGGTTGTCACGTCCTGGCGGCGCCTCTTGGCCTCCTGGATTGGCCTCCTGGGCACTCCAACTGCATTCCAGGTGGTCTGCTTGTGGGTGAGTTGCTGGTAGTGTTCTGTGCCTCCGTGGCGCTGGTCTTGTTTTCCTGCGGTCTGCAACCCGTCTTCCTCTCCCTTTTCTCCTTGGCCTTCCCCGACCCCGTTGTTCCTTGCTGGTGGTCTGTGGGGGTTGTGGGGTTGTGGGGTTCGCGTTGACCTCTGCGCTGGGTCAGGGTGCATCGATGTTGCTACGTGCTTTGGCTTGTTTCTGGTGTGTTGTTTCTGTGGTTTTTATGGTGCAATTTCCACGCCAGACGCATGGGATTTGCAGGCCTGTGGCTGCTTTTCGCTACTTTTTATACCGCGATTGGCCTCGTCGCATGATTTCTCGCGTTTCACATTTTTTGGGCGTGGCGTTGATTTTCACGCTGACATTTGACGCGTTATCTGGTGACTATCGCATGCTACCGCCTTGTTGTGAATTCCACGTTGACACCGGGTTATTTTCCCGCGATAGGATGCGATATTGAAAGTTGCGTTACGCTACTCTTGCGGTAGTTATTGCACGTTCTTGTGAATATACCCCCCAGTGTCCTATAGTGTGTGCTGTGGTGGGAGTGAGCATAATTTAAGTGTCATTTGTGCAGCCCAATGGAGTAAAAGGGTTTACTACAAGCCCCCAATTTGCATATATTTTTATTATGAATGTTTTTGGAAAACAAGAGACGGCAAGACTAGGCCAGACTTAAAAATATTTAACAGAGGGGCCATGTATAGCTATCAGAATACTAAAGTAAAAATTAGGGGATTTTTACAGTGAAGCGACAGGACTGCAGCAATCGATTCAAATAGTTTGGAATACTGTGCACCCCTGGACTCTAAAGCGAAAGTTCACCATAAGTGCTGCACATTTCACTATAAACAAAGAAATATTCCCTACCCTGATGCCAATAAACAACATTGGGTGTTAGAAAGGCAACTCTTACCTAACTTATTTTAACTCTACGGTAAGTGAGTGCGAGCAGATAGCGTTATCATTTTAGTGACGCTCATATTTGATTGCCCAGCTATCAAATATTGTATATAAAAGAACACATATTATCCTAATATAATTTCCTCCTGACACGCTGCTGTCATTTCAAGATTAAAATACATTTACAAGGAAGTCTAGCAGCTTATTTTAATTCATGAAAGTATTTATCCAGCACAGGACCTTACCACAGGGATAGTGAAGAGCTGTCAGAAAAAAGCAGTAATGATATATTAGAGTGGCAAATAGTGAAAGATCCCAGTGGAACAAAGTGGGGATAATCCTGAGAGAGGGGAACACAGATGAAATAATATTTATTCAGTTGATGAGATATGAACAAATGGAAGTGTTCTAAAGGGCCTTCATGTTGGTCAGTCAAAGTTCTTCCAGCAATTGGTCCCAGATTCTGAGACTGTAGATCTGAAAGGCTTGGTTAGACGAGTTTTTTGTGTTCGTGAATAAAGAGGGTTCCACAAGGCTTGCTCAACCTGACCAAGGGGAACTGCATTGAACATAATGCAGCAGATTCTCAATGAGATGCGTGCTTCCACAGGACACAAGTGGAGTTTGATAACTCAGGGACAAGTCAGTTTGATATTTCTGCTTTACTGACTAATGAGCATTGTTTTAAAGTTGGCAAGGGACCCATGGCCAGGACACTTGGTTCCCAGGCATGCTTTCCAAATTGCAAATCAATCTATCAAGGGAGAATTCAGAAGCCATTTTGTAGGAAGAGTTTATCTCCAACATTGTAGGACATGTCTACAAGTTGCACCATGATACTAAAGGTTTGGGGGGATGACTACTTTCAAGAGTCAAGTGTACACCCAAGTTGAAGCCAAGAACTTTGGCATGCAGAACTAAAGTCAGAGTATTCCCCCGTGCAGAGAGTATGTTGAGCCATTACAGTAAAAGAGGATAAAAGAACCTTATGGGTAAAAAACAAAACCTTGGAGCATATTTACAAGCCCCTAGTGCCACTGGAGCGTCACTTTTTTTGATGCTCCGTTGGCGCTCTATGCTAGCCCATATTTACAAGGCTGCTCTAAGCTACTTAGTGTGGCTTAACACAGCCTTGCAAATATGGCCCTCTGCAATGCAGTTTTCTGTGGCAAAGGGGCGTGCAATGGATATTTCTGTGGCCGTTCCCAGCAACACCCACTGCTTTTTGACACTGCTCCAGATACAAGGATCTGTAAATCTGAGGCTGCGCCAACAACTAACATCTTTCATAAGGAGGCGTTAGAGTGGCGCAATGAGGAGAAATACTTTTATTTCTCCTCAATTTTTGCTCTTTCTATGTGTGCTGCATTCTGCAGCACACATAGAAGGAGCAAAACGCCATTAATGATTGTTTTTGTGCACGAAGGTATTCCTTCCTGCACAAACATAACCATCCCTGCAACTCAGGCACCTTTACACCATGGTGCAAGGGTGCCTGCTTTGGCACTAGGCAGCTTATATAGCGCCGTCACAGGGGTGAGCACAGGGATGCACGATATTCCTGCATTTTGAAAATGACACAGCTTGGCGCAGCTAAATTGCTTGCGGCACAGTGCTGCACCATTTATATGTAAATATGCCACCTAGTCTCTACATTTCTGTGGGCGCTTTAGGTACCGTTTCAACTTTGAGTATCCACTCAAATATAAAGCTACAAGACATCAGAATTAATTGGTAGGTGGCACGTTCTCCCCGGATAGTCCATTTGACCAATTACAAAAAGTTCATACTCTATCCAGTTTCTGGCCTATAAATGTTTGGACATTTATTGATGTGCTGTGTTGATCATTTGAATTGCATTAAATCACATTTTGAAACTTGTTATATCTTCCTAATGGTGTCTAGAGGTCTCAATTTGTATGTTTTATGAGAGGCAACATTTGTTTTTTCTATTGAACATTCATACTTAATGTAAAAAAAAAAACACATGGCGAGATTGGATTGAGTAGAAATTATTTGGAACTAGATAACTGGAATACGGCATGGGAGAACTACAGCTCCTAGTGGCTTCATGTAGACAATAATGAACTGGGGAAAAGCATTGAATCTGAGTGTTTTCTGTCTACATTAACTGGGGATCTGTCTATTGGACAGAAAAACAAGCCAGGTCATACGCTGTTTTGTAATGCCCATGTATACAGAGAGAACGGCAAGATGTACAACATTGTCCACTATGCCCAAAGTCACTGACAAGTCGCATATAATCAGGAGGGGTTCTTAATTTTCTAAACTCTAGAGGGTGTCAGTGAATGTCTTGAGGGCCACTCCGTTTTAACTGGGTCCCAGTCTGAAACCTCATTAATAAGGGCTCAGAACTATATTGCAAAAGCTTTTCCAGAATTGGGAGCGTGAAGATTGATATTAGATTTGATAGGTCAGGTGGGCCAATGTAAAGGTTTTTTTTAAGTGGTGTGATTTTTATCAGGTTTGAGAGATGGTGTGAACTTCTCACAAGGGCACATTTTTTTGAAGTACTGTAGAAATATTTTTTGAAATCAATGTAATGTGAGAAATACAGATGGTATCATGTGCTCCTCCTCAGAGGCTCCTCTTCTATCCCATAATGTTAATGTTTAGAAGGGGTTTTTCATAATGTTTTGCATAATAAATTCCATATCAATCAAACCTATTTCCAACACTGTTACAGATGACCATAGTGTCTTTCGCATGTAAAAGACGACAGTATCAAATTTATAGCAAGTTACAGACAATTGTTCTATATAGAAAATAAATAGAAAAATGCATACAAGTTTTAAATTTACCCTGAGTACTTAAAATGATTTTTTTAAAACAAGTTATTGGAAAAATTGCATCACTTTAGTCACTTAGGTTAGGAATTCAGTGTTAGTCATAGATTACCCATGAATAATGATTACATGGCTGTAAAGGGACTGATCAGAGCTATATCTACAGCATATACTAAAGGACTCGAAAGAGGAAATACACTGCCTAAAGTGTGCTCATAAGAGAATATTATGTTTTTTGGATTACAACTCTCATACCTAGAAATGCTATAATATCACTACAGACAAAGCAATATCAATAATCCGGTATCAAAACCACAACAGACAAGATACGGAGAGATGAGTCCAAGAGTGGTGTTTTAACACTTATAGGCAGATTTACAAGCCCCTGCGCCACCAGTACGTCACTTTTTGTGACGTACTGGTGGCGTATCTTACTGCTCCATATTTACAAGGACAGGAAAATCCACCCTGTGTGGCTTTTCCTGTCCTTGTAAATATTGCTCCTTTACACGCAGCACTTTGCGTGAAAGGGGCGTTCCATGGGTGTTGCTGTGGGTGTTCCCACGCAACACCCATGGAACAATACACATTTCCAGATTTACGAGGAATCGTAAATCTAGAAATGCATGTGAATCCTACACCTCCCCAGGGGAGGCGTAGGGAGGCGCAACGAGGAGAAATGTTTTCATTTCTCCTCGTTTTTTCCTCTTTCAATGCGTGCTGCATTCTGCAGCACGCATTGAAAGAGGAAAATGCCTGCAGTGATTGTTTTTGTGCCGGAAGGAGCCCCTTCCTGCACAAAAACAATATCCCCACGACGCAGGCATCCTTGCACCATGGTGCAAGGGTGCCTGCGCCGGCGCATGGCTGCAGTTAGTGCGCCAGCGCAGGGGAAAGCACAGAGATGCGACATATTGTTGTAAATATGTCGCATCCCTGTGCTTTGAAAGTGACTCAGTGCGGCGCAGCCAAATGGCTTGCGGAATGCACTGAGCCACTTTCATTGTAAATCTGCCCCTTAGTGTACTAGTTCAGTGTTATCTGTAGCAACTATCTTCTCTTTTACTTTTGTCAGGTGATTATAGACAAGAAGAAATTGTTCATTCCTGACTTTTCATTCCTACATTTCTAGGTGTCATCTTAGTTACTGCCCAGGTTCTCTGGCTCTTCGCTTTTATCAGGTGCTCATTACATCATGTGATAACTCCTTCTGCTCTTCTTCAGGTAAATGGAATCTTTCATGGCCCTTCGTTGAACCTGGAGGTGAATATCCACGGAAGGGCATCTTTTCGGATTGTGTACCTTTAATGACTGCATAGAAGCCATTCTCTCCCTGGCAGAAGGTCCCTTTTTCAAAGCGGAATCACAGTTGCTGAGTTTAGAACCTCTTTTTCCAACAGTGAGCTTCTGTTTCTGTTTAGTTCCATGGTCTACCCTTTCATCTCTTTTGGCCCCTTTCGCTCAAGGCTCTTCTGACCAATGCAGTTGGACTAGGAACATGTGGTTCTTTTGCAACCGTAGCTTGAAGTCAAAATTGCAGAATCATAATTTTTATAAGTGGAAAGTGTGCTTAGATCTGGCCTACAACTATCACGTTTACCTAAATAGAACACATTTTAACGTCAGCAGAAAACCTTCTTTTCATGGGACATGGCACCTTTTGAGGATTTGCCTTCTACTACCAAGCTGTGGAGGAAAGGGAAAGACTGTAAGTCCGGCACCAAAGGTTAATTGTTTACATACAATATGCAGAATGCCCATACATACAAGATCTACTATTAATTACATATTTAATAAACATAAAACATATTATAATGATATAATACAACTTTTGATGCACTGGACTTCATGTTTCCAAATCGGAAGATGCCTTTACTTCTGAATGCTCTCACCCTTGGACTCTTCTGAAAGTTAGAGTAATAAAGTAATAAAGTTAAGCAATTTCTTTTGCATAATCACGTTGTGAACTGTCATATGAGTCTTATCTGTGCTGGGAGTTATTGAAAACAGAGGTAAAAGGGTGGCAGTGAGAACAATCCAGTTACGAGGAAGTGACTTTTCTAAATTCTTATGACGCTGCATATTATTCTAGAAACCATTATTAGAGAAAAGGTTCACTTAGAGCAAACATAGCAACATCACAAAATAAAATGATGGACAGAGTGTTGAAACTTTTCAAGCACTCACCCCCATTTGTTTGTGATGTTGTTATTTGGGCCCTAAGTTTCCTAAGGGTATGCCCAGATGTGAGTCCTTTGCTCACTGCACCACTGGATTCAAGCTAGAATGGCTGTTGAGGGGTGATACCCCAAAACCGATAGTAGGCAAAGGAGGTATAAAGTTCCTCAGAGTCTGAGTAAAGGAATGTGGGAGTGTAGGTGAGAATGACGCTCAGAATTGGTCGTCTCACCTGAAAAGGAAAACAAGGGGGGAATTCCCTTGTTGGAACTAGGGCTCTCACACACCTAGCAAGCTAGGTGTCATGCTTCATCATATGAGCCTGCCCCTCGTCAGGTCGGCGGTGCAATACCTGACGGGCACCCAGTACGGGGCTCTTTGGCGGGGATCTTTTGTTCCTGCCGTAGGGTGCAGTGGGGGTGAGGGTTCTAGTGTGTGTGTAGATGTGCAGTGCGTGAAATAAAACAGGTCAGTTAGTCCTAGTAGTGATTTATTCTGGGAGGTAAACTGCCTGAGTAAAAACAGGGAGAATGACAATAAGCTAGCAGAAAGGTATCTAGCTATGTAAGTTCTATTCTCTACTGGTCGACATGTTTCATGCTCTTTGCGTCAGAGGGACCAAGGCATTTCATCAGGACCAAAATTAATAACTATCTACACGACATGATAAATGAAAACCTACATACCATGTGTTAAGGTAGATGCCCCAAGCTGCTGACTATAATTGCCTGCAACGGAGTCCGGGATGGTCTCATTCCACCATCCCGGTTCCGGCGGCAGGGTAGGTCAGGGTACGAGCACTCAACGAGTGGGGGACACACATTGGTGTCCATTTTGACCGCCGGACTCCGTTGCAGGCAATTATAGTCAGCAGCTTGGTTATTAATTTTGGTCCTGATGAAATGCCTTGGTCCCTCTGACGCAAAGAGCATGAAACATGTCGACCAGTAGAGAATAGAACTTACATAGCTAGATACCTTTCTGCTAGCTTATTGTCATAGAACCCTCACCCCCACTGCACCCTACGGCAGGAACAAAAGATCCCCGCCAAAGAGCCCCGTACTGGGTGCCCGTCAGGTATTGCACCGCCGACCTGACGAGGGGCAGGCTCATATGATGAAGCATGACACCTAGCTTGCTAGGTGTGTGAGAGCCCTAGTTCCAACAAGGGAATTCCCCCCTTGTTTTCCTTTTCAGGTGAGACGACCAATTCTGAGCGTCATTCTCACCTACACTCCCACATTCCTTTACTCAGACTCTGAGGAACTTTATACCTCCTTTGCCTACTGTCTCTGTGGGGCATGTATACTGGACCTCGTTAAACTTGCCCCCCTGTCCCCCCTTTTTGGTATACCCCAAAACCGATCCCAGGATGCTTCTTTCTGGTCCAGGGAAGAACTGTCTCAGCATTTCGAGCTGGACAATTCCCATGGGGAGCAGGGTCAAGACTGATATGCATAATGGGTTAAGTGGCGAGCAAAATATTGATGGATTAAATCCTGATCTGTGACTGGTGTTGATTGTTTGAGAAGTTTTAACACTTCATCCATCATTATATTTTGTGATGTTGCTATGTCCGTCCTAAGTGGGTAAGGCAGTGGTTCCCAATCTGTGCGCCGTGGCACCCCGGTGCGCCGTCAAAACTAGCCAGGGGCGCCGCGCACCAAGCACACAGTTTGGGAACCACTGGTGCTGTGAAAGACATGCATCTCCTCCGAGGACCGTTTTCGTGCAGTCCTCTTTCTATTTATATGATCGCGAGTGTGTTGAAATAGCTTGTGGTCATTCCAAACTGAAGTTTTTCATGTGTTGGAGGCACGCCGGGCTCGCTACAGTACAGGATGAGTGTTCTGAGGCACAGAGGCCTCTTACAGTTCTTGTCTTTTCCCTGCTGGTTTTCTGCAATACAGCGGCACCTGTTGCACTGGGCAACCCGAGGCTGAAGTATTTCTGGCGTGGTGCAGGATGTTGTTGTTTTGCAGCCTGCTGGGCCCATGCCCTTTTAAGTCCCCACGCCAGCCCGGACACAGTTTGCCAAGAGATTGTTGACAAAAAAAGTCAACTTTACAGCTCCTGCCCTCCGGTCATGTGTGCTTCAGGGAACCAGAGGCACAGTATTGTCTCGTCACTTGATTCCTGCCCTTGGCAGTTGGAGTGCCCAAGTATTCAAGCGCAGTCATGACCAGTGCTGTTAACATGTCCAGTCCCAAGACGTCGGACAGGCTTCTTCTCAGAAAAAGCAACCTGGCTGCACAACAGAACCTGGAAGGCACCCCAGCCTAGTTTGGCGATACAGTCAGTCTGCAACAATTAAAAAGCGAGTGGTGAAGATAAGTGTGCAGCGCACTGGCTGGTGGCAGCTGAATTGGCAGTGACTGCAGCATTTCAAAGGCACTGGTAGTGGTAAGTCATGTGGACACAGCTTTTTATGGTGGTGAAGAGGACTGTGTTAGTCTTGATCAACCATAAGTGTAGTGGGACCATCTCACTTTGTTTCACACTCAAAGCAGAAGCCTCTTGTTAAACTCAAGAGTGCAATCCCCAAAAGACTTAAGCTGCCTTCCATCCTTCAGAGATCCGAAAATTGTGGGTCATTAATTTGGGGTAATATCAACAGGTATCAATTGAAGTAATTTGGATTACCAAACTTGCATTACATTTTTTTAATCCAAAATGTATATCTAATTTACAGATGAAAGGCTATATGAGATAAGGCAGCTGCTATCTGGTAAAGATTGCCATCTGCATTTATTTAATGCAACTTAAAATATTTGGGGAAGGCATGGTATGCTGGCACAAGACACAGGGCAACTTCAAAAATTACAAAGTATCCCATTTCAGGTAAGGGTGGTTTATTTAATCCAGGTACTGCACTACATTTCATGAAACAAGATTTTAATTTTGTACACATGTTTCTTAATCCAGCGCTCATGATAGTGTCAGGCAAGGTGTCACACACGAAAAACATGAATGTCACTTATAGGTGCCCTAAAAACATGGAAATGTCACTCATGTGCACACTGAAAACGTGGCTGTTAAGCCAACTACATCCCATTTGCTGAGGGGAGCTTGATAATCCCATTACACTAAACAGCTTGCCTAAGGAGCGTGCTCTCTGTTTTTCATTTCTGGTTTCTAAACCTCCCATTGCACTTTATGTATTAATCCCCATATTGTCCACATGTATATTTGGGGTGTGTGGTAGTGCCTTTTCTCTACCATATTAGCATCATGGCACATTCAGAAGACTCTCGCTTGGAGGAAGTTGAACCATAGCGTTTACCCTCTCCATGCTCTTCTAGGATTTCTAAAACACTAGACTGCATCATACAAACACTGACCATGTTGGGTGTGGACAAGGGGACCAGTATCCTCCGTGCAAGGGGAATTCTTTGACTCATACTCTCGGTTACAGCTAAATTAAATTGTGATGGTCTAGTCTAGTCATATGATTATAATACCTTCATTGGCTTCATTCCAATTATTTTCAGGGAGAAAAATGGAATTACTCCTGAGACCGGGCTTACATCCCCCACCCGCAAAAAAAAGTAACATTGTGGGGAGCCGCGGCCGACGGCCAATGGGTCAAGGGAGCCATGGGTTGAAAAAGTTTGGGAACCACTGGGGTAAGGGTATGCCCAGACACGGCCCCCTTGCTTGCTGCGCCACTGGATTCGAGCTGGTCTGACTGATGAGTGATGATACCCTGAAACCGGTCCCAGGATGCTTGTTTACGGTCCAGATAGGACCTGGCTTGGCATTTCGGCCAGACTGTTCCCAGGCTCAGCAGGGTCAAGACTGATTTGCATATGGCTGGGTCTGAACTGAGCTGGGGTAACGTGGTAAGCAAAATAATGATGGATGAAACCCAGATCTGTGAATGGGGGTGAGTGTTTGAAACATTTCAACACTCCGTCCATCATTTTTGTTTTGTGATGTAGCTAAAAAAAAATAGACTGCTCAAAAGAGAAGTAGGCAGAAAATGAGTCACGTGAGTAATTGCTCTTGGCTGAATTCCAGTCAAATGTTTTTGCTCAGTGTGACACTCCAGACAGGGTGCAATTTTCTGCTAATCAGCCTTGGTCATGTCCCAATAGGAACAGCCTAGCCTAAACCATCATGCCACAGGGTCTAATATCAAGTACATAAATACCATTTGATTGTAACTCCACATCTTCGTACCTTGATATATAACGTCAAGATACCTACATGTAGGATAAGAATATGAATTCTTTACTTACCTATATACACTTGCCTCCACAATATTGTGGTAGTCGAAAGGGGTGTAGCTTGTCCATAATGTTAGGGGGGCTTGAGTCTGAGATTTCCCAAAAAGCAACGTGGTGCACAAAACTATAATAGGTCAGGCTGAGACCACTGACTGAGTTAATGGACAGGTTTAGGGACATTACTTTTTAGTTATTTAGATAAATAGGGTTCTTCAGCACAGGGCCACGGTGAAATACATTGGACTTTGTGGTGCGCTCAAGTCCAGTTCCTCCACATAGTAATGACAGTAATGTAGTTGTGGGAGTCCAAGGGGAGCCCATCTGGCACCAGCACAGGCCTAACATGAGCAAACCAGGCTTGGGGAGGGCAGTGAGAGCTGGCCTAGCAGTGGCCCTTGAGTCCAGTACTGCAGATCTTCAAAGAAAATGGGGACATGCACTGGATGCTCACAGTCAAGGTCACCTGCTTAGAACCCATATCCAGAAACACACTTGGGCACCAACAGGCAGATACACCATAGCATGTATGTCTAATGCTTCTGATACTGGGAAGGGCAGTTGCAAAATTCCCTACTTCACATAATAGCTACAGCACACCATCGACTGTGTAAGCGTCCCTCATATAACAGGTACAGCTGGGCATAAACATTGCAACTTTCCCTCCTTCACAAAAAAAGTACACCACAGAAGCTTGAGTGCAAGCTTCACTCTCTCACAGAAAAGGTACAGCACCCTAGCCACAGTTTTAGCACCCAATGCTCACAAAATAGGTACAGCACAGTAGCAGAAGTGCAATCCTCTCCCTCCCAGAACAGGTACAGTCCACCATCATGGGTGTAAGCAGCCCTCACAGAACAGGTACAACTGGGCATCAGCAATGTAACCTTCTCTCTCACAAACAGGTACAGCATAACAGAAGTACAAGCTTTTCTCCCTGACTGATAAGTTCTAGCACTACATCGGCGAAACAACCTTCCTATATTGGAAAGGTACAGCACAATCTGCCTCAACCTATTTGATGTGTATGCTTCAGTATGAATATGTGGGTTGCTTAGTGTATGGATGGCTGAGTGGGTAAACGTTTAAATGTAGATGGGTAAGTCGGGGTAAATGGCTGTATTGCTATGTGAGTGGATAGAGCAGCGGGCATGCACATTCCAAGAAGTAAGCCTTTTCAGAATGAAGTATAACATATGGTTGCACTAAAATAAAGAGGTCACATTCCAAGAAGTGAGCCATCTCAGAATGAGGAATAACATGTGGTAGCACTGGTAGAAAAGAAGGTGACATATACATTCCAAGAAGTGAGCCATCTCAGAATGAGGTAGGTCTTGCTGTAGCACTGGTAACAAAAGGGGTGATATTCACATCCCAAGAAGTGAGCCATCTCAGAATGATGTACATCCTGTGGTTGCACTGGTAACAGAGGCGGTGATGTACACATTCCAAGAAGTAAGCCATCTGAGAATGAGGTACAACATGCAGTAGCATTGTTAAAAATGAGGAGTTATACACGTTTCAAGAAGTGAGTCATCTCCGAATTAGGTACAACACGTGGTAGCACTGATAACAGAAAGGCTGACATGTTCATTCCAAGAAGTGAGCGAGTCCAGAATGAGGTTTGACATGTGGTAGCTCTGGTAACAAAGGGAGTGCCATGCACATTCCAACAATTTGATCCATCTCAGAATGAGGTATAAAATATGGTAGCACTGAAATAAAGGGGTGATGCATATTCCAAGAAGTGTGTCATCTCAAAATTAGGTATAACTTAGAGTAGCACTGGTACCACAGGGGGTGACATACACATTCAAAGAAGTGATCCATCTCAGAATGAGGTTCAACATGGCAACAAAGGGGCTGAGAGTGCACATTCGAAGAAGGGAGCCATCTTAGAATAAAGTATGACACACTGTAGCACTGGCAAAAAAGGGGGTGACATGGACATTCCAAGAAGTTAGCTGTCTCAGAATGAGGTATAACATGTTATAGCACTGGTAACAAAGGGGGTGACATGCATGATGCAAGACGTGTGCCATCTCAGAATGAGGTATAACATGTGATAGCAGTTAAAGTGGTGACATATAGTTTCCACGAAATTAGCAATCTCTAAATGAGGTATACCATGCCATTGCTCTGAAAATAAAGGGGAAGACGCATATTCTGGGTAGTGATCCATCTCAGAATGAGGTATAACATAAACTGGCGGCAATGAAAATAAAGGGGTTGACAGGCACATTCCAAGATGTGAGCCAGCTAAGAATGATGTATAACATGCAGTGGCAATGAAAATAAAGTGGTTGACAGGCACATTCCAAGATGTGAGCCAGCTAAGTATGATGTATAACATGCAGTGGCAATGAAAATAAAGGGGTTGACGTGCAAATTCCAAGAAGTGAGGCATCTCAGAATGAGGTATAACATGTTATAGCACTGGTAGCAAATGGGGTGTCATGCATGTTCCAAGACGTGTGTCATGTCAGAATGTGGTATAACATGCTGTAACACTGTAATACGGAGGTGGCATGCACATTCTGAGGAGTGGGCCATCTCAGAATGAGCTATAACATGCAGTAGCATTGAAAATAAGGGGGTTGACATGCATGTTCCAATTCTAAGATTGCACAAACACAACTGTGACTCCAACCAGGGTGCTAACCAAGCGACCAGTTATCAGAACACTCTTTATTTACAGTGCTTAGAAATGTCATAGCATGAAGAATTGTAAGAACTGATCATCCGTATGCTAAGGAACTGTGAATACCTCTACATGTTTGCACTGAAATTCTCAGCAAAGGGAAGCACAGAGCACAGAATTAGAGACCAATCTTTAACTACTGGTACATTGTGTCCCAGCGCCCTAGCTCCACACCCAAAGCCTGAAAGGGTGTGGCGGAAGTGATAAGAATGAACCCTGCACCAGTTATAACAGGCATCAGGACCCAACTGGCACTGCCAAGCCATGACCCAACTACGGAAATATTCGGGGTGGTTCCACTCCATACAGCCCCCGTGAAACTAGACCCCTGGTAGTTTATATTCTGGCAAAAGATATTTAAAACACAATGTTCTGGTAGATCACAGGGGGTAACAGTAATACTTGGGAATCACAAGTTGAAGCTGAATTCAGTACAATTTCCATACATTTCTTCAGCCAGGTAAGGAGAAATTGTCTTCTCTAAAAGCTTGTAGAAAGTGACTGGTTTCAGCATGGCAATTTAAAGGGTCTGTCAAGGGTGCCATTTGAGGAACCTAAGGACAGGTCCGTGCATGGCCTTGACACGCTCAGTCACCCTAACCCGTACAACTTTCTTTTGGGTACCCTGTGATTTCCCCGCTCTGAAAGTTCATTAGAAGTGCTTTATGGCGAAGATGAGAAGCTAGAGATTACAGCATAGGTGCAATAGGTTAGTGTATGCCCCAGAAGTGTCCCCCACAAACATCTGAGGGTGGGTCAGAGGGTGGCAACATATTCTAGAGTCAGGGACACATAAGTTTTACCTGTACATCTCAGGTGGAGGCAGAACACTGTTACTTCTGTGTAACATGACCAGCCATCTCCATGCCTGTGTTATGGAAGATATTGGCTAGAAATCACAGTGCTTTGGCTAAGGATATTTGAATACGATCAATGAGTCCAGTGATTAATTGAAATCAGTTCTCCTCTGTCTTCTGTTGCTTGTACATCATTACTTTTCAAGGTGTTAGGACATCTGACGTGTTCCCTGATTTTAAATGAAAATCTATTGCTCTATTTGTGAAAATCTATTGCTCTATATGTTGCCGCACATGTTGTTATGATATTTTGCTTGTGCTTCGTAATTAGCAGCCAAGGTAGCTCACCATTGTTTTAAGTAGCACATATTTTAGTAGTGCCCACAATTACCTTTATCCTAGGGTCCTGTAGACACGTTTCACACGTTGCTGTTCACACTAATCGTCATTGTGATGGAAACATCTTTCTCCTGCATCCTGGTGTAAATCAATACAAGATTCCCCCCTTTGGAGTAGGCGGGCCAAGAGCATTGGCACTCCCCCTAGGCACAGTCTGTACAAATTGTGGGCTGTGAAGGCCTCATCTGGGCAGAATTTTGACATTCGGATATAAGGGTTTCATATTTCATCTCTCATTATGGCAGATTGTCGAACTGCTGCTAAAGGAAGCAATATATACCAGGTAATTTAACGCTAGAGTTCTTTAAATTGTATAAATTCTTTGAGTTCTTACTGTCGCATTTGTTTAGTCTTTTCTAATCATTGCTTCACATATTTTTTTGTACTAGGTTGGTGTATAATAAGAGCGTTTAGTATATACACCTTTATGTTTTGATTTTCTTCGACCTAGGGTTTAGATCAGAGGGAACTGAACAAAAAAACTGCCTGCCTCTAGCACCACTGATTGCTTCAAATAGAACATCCATCAGGTAAAATAGGAGGGAGCCATTATTAAACACCTATCTGTTTCCTCCGCTAAGCACGGCAGGTAGGTATATCTTAATTTCCTAGTGGTCAGGAGGGATCTGCTGGATGTGACCAAAATCTGCGCCATGCAACTCTTCCAAGACAGCTTAGGGAGCAAAACCTGAGAAATGTACTTTATATTGATAGAGGCAACATTTGAAACTTGAAAAAGCTAATAGCATAATTTTAATTGGCCCTGACATGCTGCCAGTGTCCTCCAGTTTCAATAAATAAAGCCCACCTTGTACAAATATATTGTATGTTATCTGGATAGAAAGAAGTATATGTGCATTAGCCCAGGGTGGAGAAGTGAGCTAAAGAATGATGATGGATTCAACCCAGATCTGTGACTGGGGGTGAGTGTCTCAAATGCTTCAGTGCTCCGTCCATCATCTCCTTGTGTTTGCTTTGTTCACCCTAAGTTGGCAGGGTATGCCCAGACGTGGGTCCCTTACTCACTTTGCCACTGGATTCAAGCTAGCCTGGCTGATGAGGGGTGTTACCCTAAAACCGGTCCCAGGATGCTTGTTTCCGGTCCAGGGAAGACCTGGCTTGGCAGTTCAGGCTGGACTGGTCCCATGAGGAACAGGGTCAAGACTGATTTGCATATGGCCGGGTCTGAACTGGGGTGGCGAAGGGCGCTAAAGAACGATGATGGACTCAACCCAGATCTGTGACTAGGGGTGAGTTTCTGAAACGTTTCAGCGCTCCGTCCATCATCTCCTTGTGTTCACTAGCCCAGAGAGATATCCTATTAGGGTCCAGGCCTTGCCTCGTGCTACTTTATTTAAGTGTTGGAGCAAAGGCTAAAGACCAGAGGAGATTACTGTGTGACTAGAGATGAAGGAACAGTTCTTCTGAGAGACAGGAGGCGCTTATTCTCCTGACCAGACGATTAGAGCAAGATCCAGCTGTCAAAAGCAATGTTGAGAAGGCTTTGTGGAAGCAAGTCACTCAGAAAGCCGTAAGAATGTTATGGACCAGTGGGCTAGAATCAGCCCAAGGCTAGAACTCAGGAGCTTTCAAAGATGCATCCCAAGTGTGCTGAGCCTACATGTTTCCCAACCAGCCATTTACCATTCCTGATCCCCGCAAAGACCATAGATCATGTTTTCCAGTTTGGAGGAACACAGAGTATTCATTGCAGCCTTTGGGTTAGTGACCCCCTAAGATCCAGCCTGGATCCTATGGCACTCCATTTTCCATTCTTGAACCATTTGAAAGGGTTCGCTAGGCCTCAATGTTCAGGAGTCATTCCCATATATGTTTATGGTTGGCTACTGACCATGAGCGTGGTTTAAAGTTATTAATCCTATGGGCCCTGTGGGTGCCCCATTCCTTTAAATACCACTATCAACCACAACTTCTAACTCATCAGTTCCAGGATACAGGATTCTGGAATTTAGTACAGCGTGGGACAACATTGAGGTGGCCAGTTTCATTTGATTACCCAGTCACACCTTATTGATTGTGAGACCAGTTGCCCAACTCATCTCATTCCTGGTCGGTACCTAGTGCAGCAGACTTTCCCCGACTAACTGATCTCCAGGAGGCAGAGTTGTAATAGCCTTTAACACCGTAAAAAGGTTTTTGGACTTGAGCAAAACATGTGTTCCAGCAGTCTCCCTGTTTCAGTTTTTGAGCTTTAATAGTTTCTGTACTCCTATGTAAAAAATCAGCCACTAGGTCTCAAATTCACTAAGATATCCAGCCTTGCTCTGGGGCTGCCAAGACACTGGGGCAGAGGACGAGGACAGACATATCATACCACACTTGATAAACTGCAGTCTTCTCTCTGATATGTCTGCCCATTGACGGGTTATTATAAAACACATTCTAGGAAACCCAAAACACATAAAGGCTGCAGAGGACACCTGAACTACTCTCCATAAACATGCCTATAAGCGCCAAGCTATATGTATAATAGCGCTGTATGAACAGGTCGCTACATAATTCTATACCTCCTCAAGTGTCCTGGGTACTCCGATGCAGACCTTCACAGATGAGCCGACCCAGGATGGGAAGTGTACCATGTTCCACAGTACTGACGCCCCAGGCCTAGCTCTCCGATGCTGCTGCACCGCCCTGCTTCCGCCCCATTTTTTTTAGTGCTTTCTCCTGCTTTTGCCTCCTTTTTAGGTCTCGCCTACGCGCTGCGCATGCGCTGAATAGGAGGGGACCTTTTGGAATCGATCAGATTTTGGCTAAAAGCATGCACGTTTTGCATTGCTTTCTATTGCAACGCGTGCACGTTTGGCGTTTCCCTTGCGGGAGCGAGCAGTGGCGCCATCTGTTAGCAATTATCGCGCCTGCCACTGCTCGCTCCCGCAAGGCAAACGCTCTGCATGCACGAGTACTTTAACTTTCGCGGCCGCGGGGCCGCGCTCGTCTTTCAGCGCTTGTTTTCTTTTTCAACCCACACGTTTTTTGACCTCATCAAAGCCTCCCAGCCTCTCCTCTGCTATGTCCCTGGCACATTTAAGTGATGAAGGATCCAGACACGTATTAGCGGCCATGGCATACTGCAAACCTCCACCAGTCTGACTGACGTTCTACGACTCCAAACTTGCTAACTGGATTTTGCATAAAAACGCATTCCAAGTTGAACTCAAGTTAAAGAGATGTTAAAAAGCTGCCCGGGCGCTGCTGTGAATTAAGGTTTGAGGCTGCAGGGTGTGGGGGTGCGCCTGGCACGGGATGCGTACGATACAACCTAGGGTCCGCGTCCGATAGTTGTAAACATGGCATCCGGACACCAGCAGGGTGGTGTTCATGCCTCGTGTCATGCCACTGCCACACACGCTGCCTCGGTCTGACGGCCGCTCTTCCGAGGCGGAAACGAGGTGGGTGGGGGTGGCACAGAGTGCCGTGGGCGCGCGGGGCTCTAGGCATCTGGTAATTGCCTGCTTAGACTGCAGGAGCCCGCCCCATGCCAGGCGAAGTCCTAATTAAAAGTGACTCTCCGCAGCAGCCGGGCCCTCTATCAGCAGCTAACAAGATAAGACAAGTGCTGAGAAACGGGGGGTCTCGGGCTGAGCGACGGGGTCTGCCTGTGATCTCTCCATTTGCATGTGACATTCCTCAGCCGCCGCCACCCCCTCAGAAAGAGCCCCCTCTACTAGAACTCACACGACTGACGTGTTTCCAAGCCCTTCCTGCCAAAAGTCGCGCATACACACACACACACAAAGACACACAATCACTGCAGAAAGTTAGTCTTGCAAAAAGACACATCAGCTCCCAACATCACCGACTTCAAGACCCATCACAGACAAGCATGTAGCAGGACACAATACACACACCACCCCAGACACACCCACCACGACACAACTTGGACAAAGAGTCACTTGCTACCAAGACACGCTACACACAGACATGCATAACACATGAAACAGCACCCCTCATGCATCCAACACAACCCGGCCTTAGAGTCAGCAGCCATGCTGCTCCAAACAGCACTTGTCACCCAAGCACGCCACACACAGACTTGCAGAACACACTAAACACAACACCTCAACATTCAACACAACACAACCTGGCCTTAGAGTCAGCAGTCATCCTGCTCCAAACATCACTTGTCACCCAAGCACGCCACACACAGACTTGCAGAACACACTAAACACACCTCAACATTCAACACAACACAACCTGGCCTTAGAGTCAGCAGTCACCCTGCTCCAAACATGACTTGTCACCCAAGCTATGTGTGTGCTATGGGAATTCTATACTTAATATTTTACACAATTTCTGCAAAGGTTGCACCAACACATTAAGGGGTCACTGGCTAAGAAATATAACTAGAACAGAGAAAGCACACGGTCATATTATTGCGCTGTAATAACGTGAATTTGTTTTATTTGTTTGAAACTACAAAATAAAAAAATAAAAACTGTTTGAAAATAAATATTACTAATCTGGTGTAGGACTGTGAAATACTAGTTAGCATATACTATATGAGCTATGAAAAAATATAACTATTTGGGGAACTCACCAAAAACTAAACAAGCATTGGCATAGCCAATAGGTCTCGCCTTTGGGACCTTGTAAGTAAAAAAAAAAAATGAAATGTAAGGCTTCACGTTTACATTTACTGCACCCTAAATACGAAGTAAATGTAAACGTGAAGTCTTATACTTCAGTTTTTTTTTTTACTTACAAGGTCCCAAAGGCGAGACCTATTGGCTATGCCAATGCTTGTTTTACTTCTTTCTCCTTCCTTCCTCCTCTTTTTTCTGGGTACTTTTCCTGCTTTTGCCTCGTTTTTTACTGCTTTCTCCATCCTTCCCCCCTTTTTTCTGAGTGCCTTTCCTGCTTTTGCCTTGTTTTTTACTGTTCTTCTTCCTATCCCCTCATTTTTCTGAGTGCTTTTCTTGCTTTTGACTCGTATTTTACTGCTTTCTTCTTCCTTTCCCCCATTTTTTTAAGTGGTTTTCCTGCTTTTGCCTCGTTTTTTACTGGTTTCTCCTTCCTCTCCCCATTTTACTGAGTGCTTTCTCCTGCTTTTGCCTCGTTTTTTACTTCTTCTGCCTTCCTCTTCTCCTTTTTTCTGAGTGCTTTCTCCTGCTTTTACCTGTTTTTTACATTGCTTTCATCACAAAGCAGCTAGCAACTCCAGCACCTTGAGACCCTCACGGGTGATTTGCTGCACTTTATAAATCCTGATTGATTGATTGAGTTGACCCTGGTGGATGGGAGGGCGAAAGGTCATCTCCACTTCCCTTCTCCTAAAAAATCTGACAGCTAATGAAGTATAAATACACATTCAATGATTAGATTTATATGTTAGAAGAAAAACTGCTTAGTCCACACTGAAACAAATTCAAGTATTGGTTGGAACCCAATTATATGTTTAAGATAAGGCTATATGGTATTCGGCCAGTTACAATAATTATATGAAGAGTATAATATAAATTACGAGTTAACGTTGTATAATTTCCTCTTAGCACATGAATTATGTAATAATGGGAGAATATGATTCTATAGCGATTAAATAATGAATTATTACAGCGGAACTGCAAATTAAGCAATGATTATCAAAGATACTTATAGGGTAAGGAATGATGTAGCACAGTAATGGCTTTACCTATGAAAGTTTGAAATTATATTCATTTTGGTTATCGAAATGGAGCACAAACTGGTAAATGTGCGACTGGTCAAGGTATAGAAAACAATTTATTTATACACTTTAATAACATAACATAATATTATACAAGAAGAATACGGCGTATTTATGTGTGTTTTTACATTACATATTATATTATGACAGACATATTTTACACACTTTTTTATATTTGTTATATATTTTTGATTGTATCTGAAATTTATATTGGCCTTGCTGAAGCGACGGGAGATTGATGAAACATGTGTTTCTCATTCATTTGGCTTGATGTTGTGAGAAAATAAAGGAAACCAAGTGTTGTAGAACTCAAATACAGTCTTTGAACCTCTCATTTGTGCTTTTAGAATAGAAATGCTTTTTTAGATTGCGCAGCGAAAACAAAACAAGACATGTTCTGTTCTTTAGTTAGGTGCGGGGTGTTAGGAGGGGGTCACTTAAGTTGTCATGGTGCGAAGATTAATGTGTGTCTCATATTTCTGTCTTCTATACGTCTGTTTTCATGTACGTGTCTGTTTTCTGTGCATTTATAAGTCGTGCCTCAAGTAAAACAGAAGAAAAAGTTATATATTTTTAAACTTGCCATACAGGAAATGCTGTATGTTTGGGGAGAGGTTTGCTGAGGAAAATGGCTACTTTCTGAGGAAATTAAATAGTCCCATAACGGTCCTTCCGAAAAAATGGCATGCAACTTTCAGTACTCAAACTTTAAAGCATTAAAAGGAAGTGGTGAGAATTGACATACCTAAAAACTAGAACTGAAAAGCCAGTTGGTCAGCAGCTGTCTGCCAGCCCTTTGGCTTTGTTAGCTTGCTTTGCTTTGTAATGGTTTTTATAAGACTTTATTTTTGAGGTGCTGCCATGCCCTTGGCAATATAAAATATAAACATAAAATGTAAGGAATTAGAGTATTAGTTGAGGGAAGTGAGAACCCACCCTAAATCATTTAAACCATTAAATAAATCTATGCTTAACCTAGGATAGCTTAGCACAAAGCAGTCAGGCTGACCTTAGGGGCAATGCGCAAAGTATTTATGCAGAAAACAGTAATAAAGTGAAAACAGAACACAATAACAATGCCAAACTAATTTAGTAAAATAGAGAGTATTTTAATAAACAAGATGACACAAAAATGACAGGAATCTAATCAGCAGAACCGGAGATTTACATTTGAATTCTAAAAAGTGCCAAAAAGCACAAAGAGTCAACTGAGGTTATCTGGTTACACTAGACCAGGTCAAAGTCTAAAGTTAAGACCGACCGTGATGGAATGTGGGTCAGATACAGGGATCACAGATCCAGAATTGTTCTGAGCAGAGGTCTGTGGGGTGCACGTTTATGCCCAGTGCCAGCCTATGGGTGGAGGAAAAGCCTTTGTCTACCCCTATTACAGTTCTGGTCAGTTCCTTTAACCCCACTGGATTGGGTGCAAGTCTGACTAGTGAAACAAAGAGGACGAAGGGCTAGGTATGAGCTTCATCTGCCAGTGACAAGGTAGACATCCTTTGAAGCTCAGGAAGAGGCTGAGCACAGCCCTCAAGCCATCCTGTCAAGGGAAAAGTTCCCCCACGCCACACCCAGAGCTTTTTGTCCACTGTCTGAGAGCAATACACATCTCCCCACAGGGGAGCAATCAGGGGTAGTGTGGCAGCTGGAAACTGGCAGGAAAGCCTTTGGGTTTAAGCAAGCAAATGGCACCAAGTGTCATTTCCAAAGTGATAACTTGAAATCTAGATAGACCATTAAGTTGGGTTTTAAATTACTATTAAAACTACTCTTTGGAACATTTTCCTTGCTGCTTCCGAACTGAATCAGCAGTTATTAACTGTAATAGAGTAAACTAGCATTAGCCTATGGGAGAGCCAGCCTAGCCACAGTAAAGAAAAGGACTTTGGGGGTTTTTCACTGCCAGGACATGTAAAAAATTAAACATACATGTTTTACTTTTTAAAAACCCTGCACTCTGCCCTATTGGTATTTCAGGGCTACCTTAAGGATGACTTATAAGTATTTACAAGGATGGTTTATGCCTAGCAAAAGGTTTATTTTGCCAGGTCAAATTGGCAGTTTAAACTACACACCTAGACTGCAGGGGCAGACCTAGAGACATGTTTTACAGTGCTACCTTAGTGGGTGGCAAAATGAGTGCTGCAGCCGACTAGTAGAATTTAATTTATCAGCCCTGAGTACAGGTACTACATTAAACTAGATTGAAAGTGCCAAACAGGTGCATACTAGTTTTAACACGTTTGAAGGGGAGGGCGCAAGCATGTTACCACTGGTTAGCAGGTTAGCAGGCGTAAGGTGCATAGAGTCCTATAGCCACCACAAAAACCGGATTCAGCAACAGAAGGCAGAAATCTGGGGTGACCCTACAGAAAGGGCAACTTGCCAACATTGGCTAAAAGCAAACATATTTTTGGCCTTACAAAGCACTTTCTCATAGTAGTACCTGGTACCTAAGCGAACTATTTTGTATGGATGCATTCTTTGTGAAAGAGCAGAATGCAGTTGCTCACAGTGACTTTAGTCGATGACTAAAGTGGGCTAACCTATTGGCCCATGGTATATGCTATAGTGGGTGAAATTAAAATATGAATGATACAACACCACACCAATGTTTGAAGAGGGCTGGCTGAAAAACCTATAAGCATATTTTGTTTATAATTGTAGTAAAATCAAAAGGTCTTTGCTAATGGCAGACATAAAATTCAACATGTATCCAGATGTTGGTGTGCTCATTTTTATTTACTCATATCTCTGATCCTTTGTCTGCCAAGATTGATATCAGTCAGAATCAGGCTCAGTGTATATAATGAATGTTAAATGTAAAACAATACACATTTATAATTTTGATAGACTGCTTTTTGTAATAATTGAATCTTTCTGTAGAAAAATCTCAGAACGCCTTTGCACAAGGCCGATGATCCTTCTAGCATGAGAATAGTAGGCGAACAGCCATTTCTTAGCAATTAAGAGCTTTAAAGCAGCTTGGATATGGAAATGGGGCTTCCTGCTACCTCTTTGGCAAAAAAGATGTCATACGTAGTCCAGCAGACAGTCAGTGTTAGACCTGCCAGCCTTAGGGTGGACTTACCCCAATCTTTTTTCCTTACTCTATCATTTTTGCTGATCTTGTTTTTGTTAGCCATAGAACTTTCCACAGCTAACCAATGCTAAAGTGCATGTGCTCACTCCCTAAAAATGTGTAACGTTGGATTACACTTAATTGACACATTTAAGTTACTTGAAAACCCCTAGTAAAATGGTACTACATTTACCCAGGGCCTGTAAGTTAAATGCTACTAGTGGGCCTGCAGCACTTATTGTACCACCCACTTAATTAGCCCTTTAAACCAGTCTCAGGCCTGCAGCCTTTGTTTGCAGTTAAAACTGCCATTTCAACCTGGCAAAATAAACCTTTTGCCAGGCCTAAACCTTCCTTTTTAATACATATAAGACATCCTTAGGGTAGGCCCCAATAGCCCACAGGGCAGGGTGTAGTGTATTTAAAAAAATGGACAGGTACTTTTAATTTTTACATATCCCGGTAGTGAAAAGCTCCTGAATTAGTTTTTCAGTACTGCAAGGCCTACCTCTCCCATAGGACAACACAGGGTGACCTTATTGCATTTAATAAGAGATAACTTTAAATTGAGAGCATGTAGGAATGTCAAGTTTGGTTTCTAAAGAATTGTAAGGCTCCAACTCTCTTGAAACCTGCACTTGAAATCCACCTACTGCGAGTCATAACCCCCCAAGTGGTGCCCCTCGAGTCCTTAACTGTTGGAAGTGGGGATGCAGGTACCTTGCCAGCCTGCCTGTGGTTTTCGCCAAATCCAGCGTGAAGCAATGCGAAGCGCAGCAAAGCCTCGCCACACAGCTACAAGCTCCAGCAGAACTGACGCAGAACAACATGTAGCCTCTCAAAGCCTTGCCGTCCAGCTGCCAGCTCAACTGAATCAATGCAGAGCAACGCAAAGCCTCGCCACTCAGCTGCCATCTTCATAGGAACCAACAGAGCTCGACGCAAACCCTCACAACACCTCTCTGCACAGCTTCATTGGAACCAACGCAACGCAACTCGACACTGGACCACGCATCGCAGCTCTCCCAGGTACTTTGACTCAACGCTGGATGACACAAAGTCTCACAAAGAAATGCTGTGCATACTGCCCACCAGGATTTAAAATACTTTGTTAAGCGGACCTAACTTGGCCCCTGTAGCCGGCTCACACTTCATCAAGATCAGCCTTAGCTTGTGACTTTGTCTCAGTTCAGCGCGGCCAGATAACCTCTATTGGACCTTTGTGCTTTTTATCACTATTTATATCTACATCTTTAGAACTGCATATCTCCGGTTCTACTAGTTGGATTTTTGTCATTTTGGTCTCAAATAATGTATTTAATTCTACTCTATTAGTGTGGGATTTTTCTTGTGTTCTCTTTTCACTTTATTACTGTTTGAAGTGCTGCATAAATACTTTACACATTGCCTCTGAGCCTGACTGCTTTTGTGCCAAGCTACCAAGGTGCAGTGGCGTAGCTAGGCACTCTGCCGCCCGTGGCGGTCCCTGCCTTTTGCCGCCGCGCTGGGGGAGGGGGTGCTGGCGATGATTTTTGCCGCCGCCGCCCCCAAAACTCGTGCCGGCCGGGGCGCACCGCCCCCTCTGCCCCCCCCCCCTTGCTACGCCAGTGCCAAGGTGTTGAGCACGGGTGAATTTGGAGTTTACTTGTGTTTCACCTTGACAAGAACTGTGGTTGCTGCTTGAGTTGGGTTTACTCCTCTCAGCCAGTAACCCAAATTCCTACAGTCAATGAGTGAGGGGTTCAACTGCTGCTATCTCGTGTAGTTTGCAGGTCATGAGTTTGAATCCCATCGAGGGCAACTCAGCCTTTTATTCTCATGAGATCTGAATCTTGTGTAATAATCTGTCTGTGTCCATTTTTTCAAGGAAAGCAGATGTCCATTACCGGATTTAGCATGCATCATTTACAGTGTAAAAATATCCTGCAGCTTTCACCTGCTATGTTTCTTTATTTAAACGTATATCTACAGGTCTGTACCATGAATGGAGTATCTTAAATGGCCTCTTAATATCTAGAGCATTTTAAGAATATTTTAAAGTCGGAATAGCAAAGAAACGAAGCTTAAAAACAGAAAGCCTCTTTGTTTTACATTACAAATTTTAGAGTGTGGTAGACTTAGATTTTTCTGTAGTAAACGGAGCTTGAAAAGAATTGTTTGATCGTCATATCAATTATCCTGTATCAGAAAAGTAACTTCTTTATAGTGCCTAGACTATTTCTAAGCACTTACCAACACCAGATCAGGAGACAAAGGCAATGGGAGCTCATATGATTTGCCAAGTATAAAACACTTACATTGAATGGCAAAACTGGAAGCTGAAGGGAGACATTCTTTTAACAGTCAACAAGCATCCCTAGAGAGTAACATGTTTATCATTTCATGAAAAAAGCCATAACATCTCTCTATAAAAGCTAACAAGCACCTGAATATGATCCTGTACTGCTCCAAATAATACACATACAAACTGGCCTCTGCTCTTGACACCTAACTTCTGTGGGTGAGGTCCCCACATAGAATTAGATAAAAATTACTTTAAGTTTTTTTAAACATGCTTTTTAAATTGAGCATAGAAATTTGGCCTGGTACTTTTGCAATTATTGTAAAGACTGCGGAGCAGCTCATTCTCAGCTGAAATCTTAAACAAACAATGGCAACGCCATGCGAATTGGAATGTGTTAGGACAACTAAGCCAGAAACTTGCCTTTGCAAAGTCTGTTTCAGAGGGCAGCTAGTACCCATGTACTCAACCAATCAGTCAGCCACTGATGATCATAACTATTATCGTTGTGTCGTTGTGGTTTATTACTGAATGGGGCCATTACTGCTCGGTAATGCCTGCAACCACTGTGGCTCACAACTGCCTTTGCAAAGTGAGACTCATTAATTCTTGGAGTCATTAACACTCATTAATACCTGAGGTCTGTTTGTGTGACGGCAACTAAGTATGTGTCCTATAGCTACTTTCATTGCTCTGTCAGCATATGAGCATGAATTTAGAATTACTGGCGGTTTTAACGTGGATATTGTGTGTGCATGTGCGCATGTCTGTCTGCACCATTCAAACAACACATGTTGCGTTTGCCAATGCTTAATAAGTGATGCATCTACTAAGTAAACTGTGGGCTGCAAACTGATCAGCATTATGCTTTGTCTTGCGCTAGAAACTTCTATTAACGTTAAACATGATTTCAAAGATGCGCCAAGGCAGCTGCTGAATGAGTTAACCTACATTCAACAGAGACTTGTAGTACAAAATGCTTACCTGACTCAGTTAAAACACTGACCCATCTATCCTTGTTTTATTGCTCTTGGTAATAAACATGATCCAAAAAATAAACTGCCCTTGGGTGGTTAAATAACAAATATTACCTCTTCTTGTCTCAATGGTACTTATTTTATCAGACTCAGAATGTTGAAAGATTGAGTTAACACTGGTGGTAATCGCATTTACATACACACATATATCTTTGCAGCAGGCCCACAACCCACTGAGGTATTATATAATTTGAAGAATCCTCTTGTCCCTTCTGTTGCCCAAAAGGTTGGAATTTAATCAGGCAGTTGGTAGTGTTTCATTGGTGGGCCTGGAAACAGAGTACAATCAGAAGGTCGACAGCACGAAATCAGTGCTTGTCAATTAAACAGCACTTAGTTAATTGTAAAGTCATGGCCCAGACACCACCATGGCCTGTGCTTCCAGAGTGGAACAATATTTTCATTTCAGGTCAGTTTAAATTAATTCAGGCTGTAAGAATAACTGGCAAATAAGTACTAACGAAAACATAGGCAGCCTGCTGGTGGAAGAGCCTCACAGTGAGTAATTCTGGTCAGATCCCAAGAAAGCTATGATAATTATCTCTCGAGGCAGGATGGTGGAGTGAGCTAAAGAATGATGATGGATTAAAACCAGATCAGTTGACTGGGGGTGAGTGTTTGATTTGCTCTAACGCTCCGTCCGTCATCCCCTTTGGTATCGCTTTGTTCGCCCTAAGTTGGCAGGGTATGCCCAGACGTGGGTCCCTTGCTCACTTTGCCACTGGATTCAAGATAGCCTGGCTGATGAGGGTTATGAACCCGAAACCGGTCCCAGGATGCTTGTTTCCGGTCCAGGGAAGACATGGCTTGGCAGTTCGGGCTGGACTGTTCCCATGAGGCACAGGGTCAGACTGATTTGCATATGGCCATGTCTGAACTGGGGTGGTGGAGTGAGCTAAAGAATGATGATGGATTAAAACCAGATCAGTTGACTGGGGGTGAGTGTTTGATTTGCTCTAACGCTCCGTCCGTCATCCCCTTTGGTATCGCTTTGTTCGCCCTAAGTTGGCAGGGTATGCCCAGACGTGGGTCCCTTGCTCACTTTGCCACTGGATTCAAGATAGCCTGGCTGATGAGGGTTATGAACCCGAAACCGGTCCCAGGATGCTTGTTTCCGGTCCAGGGAAGACATGGCTTGGCAGTTCGGGCTGGACTGTTCCCATGAGGCACAGGGTCAGACTGATTTGCATATGGCCATGTCTGAACTGGGGTGGTGGAGTGAGCTAAAGAATGATGATGGATTAAAACCAGATCAGTTGACTGGGGGTGAGTGTTTGATTTGCTCTAACGCTCCGTCCGTCATCCCCTTTGGTATCGCTTTGTTCGCCCTAAGTTGGCAGGGTATGCCCAGACGTGGGTCCCTTGCTCACTTTGCCACTGGATTCAAGATAGCCTGGCTGATGAGGGTTAAGAACCCGAAACCGGTCCCAGGATGCTTGTTTCCGGTCCAGGGAAGACATGGCTTGGCAGTTCGGGCTGGACTGTTCCCATGAGGCACAGGGTCAGACTGATTTGCATATGGCCATGTCTGAACTGGGGTGGTGGAGTGAGCTAAAGAATGATGATGGATTAAAACCAGATCAGTTGACTGGGGGTGAGTGTTTGATTTGCTCTAACGCTCCGTCCGTCATCCCCTTTGGTATCGCTTTGTTCGCCCTAAGTTGGCAGGGTATGCCCAGACGTGGGTCCCTTGCTCACTTTGCCACTGGATTCAAGATAGCCTGGCTGATGAGGGTTAAGAACCCGAAACCGGTCCCAGGATGCTTGTTTCCGGTCCAGGGAAGACATGGCTTGGCAGTTCGGGCTGGACTGTTCCCATGAGGCACAGGGTCAGACTGATTTGCATATGGCCATGTCTGAACTGGGGTGGTGGAGTGAGCTAAAGAATGATGATGGATTAAAACCAGATCAGTTGACTGGGGGTGAGTGTTTGATTTGCTCTAACGCTCCGTCCGTCATCCCCTTTGGTATCGCTTTAAAAGTATTTTTAAGCAGATTATAGTTTTTATGGTCTAGCTTGAAAGTGTAGCTGTCGCCAGACCATTATTTGAGAATCACTAGAGAAGAGCTTTGGCTCCACCCAAATGTTGGGAGACAGGAGTACATGTTTTGATTGGGCAGAAGTTATGTGCTTCCACAAAAGAAGTGCTTGCCCTCCAACAGCTGTGATCATTTTGTTTTTTTATCCAGCTGCCTGAACTTGAACTTTCAGGGGCACACACATGACATTATAATACTATTAAAGTGTCTTAGATAACTAGATAATGTATAGTGATTTTCTCTGGCAGCAGCACAGACGAAAGGAGTCATTAACAGACATATATTTTTAGGTATGGCTTGATAGTGAAATTTTCACATGGCCCTATGTAATCAACAAAAAAGAGCTTTCACAGTTCACAGCTCCACCCACATGTTGTTTGCCCCCGAGTACAGGATTTGATTGTACTAAATTTGTGTTACACTTTCTGGCGTCTGGCGAAGTTTATACTCGATGCAGGAGAACTGGGTTACTATTAGCGGGGGAGGAATGCACAGAGTTTCCGTGGAATTCCGCAGTTACCTAAAAGTTCTGCGAGATTCCGCTGAGTTCCGCGAGCAGCGGAATTTGCCACGTCGCGCTGCTCGTGCTGATTTTTAACTCCGGGAGCTTCTACAGTACAAACAGCACCGCTCAATTGTCAACTCAAGTGGCAGCTTTGTCAATGCGAGTGGTAGTGACCTGTCGTGACCGCCCACATCGAGAAATCTTGCCAGGAGGCGTAATAGCACTCGAAAATCACACTATGTGACACAAATTTGAGAAAAGTAGGGTAAATTGCAATAAATTATTTGACACTAAAACGACAGAAACCCTATCAGTAGAACAGAAGTTATGAATTTTTAAAGTTTTCAGTGAAAATTAGCCACTAAGGGCCAGATGTATGAAGCGTTTTTCCCACCGTTTGCGAATGGGAAAAAGCAAACGTATCATCCCAAAAGGCCATTGCAAAATAAGGAATCGCAAAATTTGCGATTCCCTATTCTGCAAATGCACTTAAGGAATCGCAAATTGCGATTCCTTAAATGCAATTTTGGAAGCACCCAAAATTTGCGATCTGGCCTTAAGGAATCGCAAATTACCACCAACTTCAAGTTGGTGGTAATTTGCAATTTCCTCGAAAAATGCACTTTTTGCATTTTTCAAAGTGCCATGTGGCGCATATACATGCCCTTAGGGCATGTATGTGCGCCACATGAGCACACATGCATATTTCAGGGGTGCAACAGGGTGTCCTTTTGGCACCCTTGCACCCTTGAAATTGCATGCGCAATTTGCGAGTACCTATTGGGTACTCGCAAATTGCGCATGCAATGCCCATTCATTTCTATGGGCCTCTTGGCCCAAAGAAATGAATGGGAAGCCATGCCTTATTTGCGACTCGCAATTTGCGAGTCGCAAATAAGAAATGCGTAGGAATCGCTATTTTAATTGCGAAACCTACATACATTGCATTTTGCGAGTCCTTAATAGCGAATGGGTAAAATTCTCTATTAAGGACTCGTAAAAGACAATGTTGATACATCTGCCCCTAAAAGATTAAAACGTCACCGCGTACATCTAGTCACGCAAGACTGGGTCAAAGTCGAAAAATATGGCCGACCGTGATGTAGCGCGGTTCGAATACAAGAAGTGGATTGGGCCCAGTCAGGGCTTACCTTCCGAATTAGAAGAATTTCTGAGAAAAAGTGTCTGAGAAGGTAAAGTTCAGTGGGGAAAGGCTGCAGGAGGCGTTCGAGGAGGGAGTGTCGTGGTTGGATGGCCGCCTTGGGTCGAAGCCGCAGTGACTTAGTCGTCGAAATAGAAGTCAAAAATCTCCAACAGGACAAGGCAGAGGGCTGTAGCCGAAGAGAATTCCATGAGGTCAGATAACCCTTTGGTGAAGGACCACTGAAAAGGATTTGTTGCTGCAGAGAAGAACCATGCGGGAGAAGCCACAAAGTTAATCCAACCAGTGATGCACCTCTGTCGGATAGGCGAGCAGGTTGGTCCTGGTCTCCTCCTCATTCTCAGAGTAGTTTTTGGTTACATGTTTCTAAGTCCTTAGTTTTGGGATTGGCCATCTGTGCACCTTTAACACTACAACCGAGGGTCCAGGACTGGTGGGATTTCTTTTGGGGGTTCAGGCCTCACTCAGGCTGGGTCCAGGTGCGGGCTCAAGATAGTGGGAGCCTTTTATGTCCCTGTGGCTGTCAACAAGAGGCCATCAAACTAGCCCTTGGAGTCATTTTTGGTAGTCCTGGGAGTAGGTCAAGATGAAGGGATCAACAGCAGGGCTGGTGTAGGATGGCTGGGCAGATATAAGGACGCAGAGGCTACGTAGGTTTCTGAATTTTGATGTTTATTGATTGAACCGAGGAAGCCCCGGGGGCGGCCTAGCTGAGAGAAGCAGCACGGCCCACTGAGATTGCGGTGCTGCGGAGTGCCTCGTCGCGGCGGTGCTTCTTGGTGCTCGGACCCGGCGAGCGGCAGATCAGAAGGGGAGGGCCCAGTCACGTTGATGGGTGCTGAGGGAGCACGGCGCCTGGCTGGCTGGGCCGCCTCAGACGAACCATCTGACAGCGCGGTGCAGAGCTGCCCAGGGCCTCTGGCGAGCACGGCCGAGCGCACCTGGGGATTCCGCTGCTGGGGGCAACGAATGGGAGCACGGTGAACCATCCTAGTGCCCGATGTGTGAATGTGACAAGGCGCTTTGTTGGCGGGCCCCTAGTGCTGGAGCTGGCCCTCAGCCTGGGACCCTGTGAGGCTGTTTGGGACTATCGTGGGCCGCGGCCCTGTGTGGAAAGAGCTGGTGCTAGCTGCTGTAGATTCTCGCTCTGGGCGCAGCAATCTGCGGTCCTGGTCGATCCAGAGGAGTCGTGGGGTGAGCCCTACCTACACACAACTGCAGAACCTGTGGCGGTGCTCTCTTGGGGGCGCATGGTGTGTTCCATCCCCACACTCTCACCACACGCGCCTTTCACCGCCTACAGATACAGAAGGAGTTGCAACCTATGGTCACTGTAAAGTAGAGTTGGTACGGTACTCTGTCCTACACTCTACAGCTAACGGAGGCTCATAGCCGCGCTGCACGTGTAATTTGTGGGGTCCCTCGTTCTGGTCACTGGCAGAACGTGAGCCAGGTGACACGAAGCAATGGGAAAAGCCGACAAACCGCAGTCTAAACTGCAGTTTGAGCAGCGCAAATCAAGACACAGAGTTGAGGGTAACAAATCAGCCATCTCAGGACAAAGTGATACAGTCGAAGAGTCGGAGGGTGACATTTGCCAAATATTGACGGCCATGCAAACAAATCTCACTACAATCGACGAAAAGATTGACTCCTTGGCCTACCGAATGGATCACCTGTCCGAGCGGATCGATAAGCATGCTGAGCACCTGGACATGGCAGAAAGACGGGTGTCTGAGGTGGAAGATGCCCAAATGGAAGCAGATAACACCCAAAAGCAAATGGGGAAGCTCCTTACTGCATTTCAAGACAAGGCGGAGGATTTGAGGCTAGATCAAGGCATAGCAATATACGCATAGTTGACCTTCCCGAACCCAGAGCAACTGGCACTATGGAGCTGTTCGTGAAACAGCTACTGGTGACCCTGCTTGGCCGTGACACTTTCTCCACCATGTTTATCGTGGAACGCGCTCATCGCTCCTTAGGCCCCAGGCTACCTCCAGGGGCACCCCCCAGACCTGCGATACAGTCGAAGAGTCGGAGGGTGACATTCGCCAAATATTGACGGCCATGCAAAAAAGTCTCACTACAATCGACGGAGAGATTGACTCCTTGGCCTACCGAATGGTTCGACTGTCCGAGCGGATCGATAAGCGCGCTGATCGCCTGGACATGGCAGAAAGGCGGGTGTCTGAGGTGGAAGATGCCCAAATGGAAGACGATAACACCCAAAACAAATGGGGAAGCTCCTTCCTGTATTTCAAAATAAGGCAGAGGATTTGGAGGCTAGATCAAGGCGTAGCAATATACGCATAGTTGGCCTTCCGGAATCCAGAGCAACTGGCACTATGGAGCTGTTCGTGAAACAGCTACTGATGACCCTGCTTGGCCGTGACACTTTCTCCACCATGTTTATCATGGAACGTGCTCATCGCTCCTTAGGCCCCAGGCTACCTCCAGGGGCACCCCCCAGACCTGCAATAGCTTGGCTGTTAAATTACAAGGGACGCTGCACTGAAGCGAGCAAGGGAGCTGCGTGAACTCAGGTTTGAGGGCTCCTCGCTTTCGCTCTTCCCAGATTTCACCCTGAAGGTGTAGGAGGCAAGACGGCAATTTGCGCCCCTGAAGCACAAGCTGCGGAGCATAACCTGGAGTGCGCTATGCTGTATCTGGCCAGGCTGAGGGTCATGATGAATGGTAGGCCAAAAATCTACGCTGATCCCAAGATGCTACAGAAGGCCCTCAAAGAATAGGGCAAGTCAGATACGCAGAAACAGGCGCCAGAAATGGAGGAGCAAGCTAGTATGCCTTGTGGAGGACTGGTCGAGCAAGATTGACATTCACTTGGTCTGTGTATCTCTCACTTCTCTCCTTAGGTATGTCGAATAAGGTGCACAGGTACTGGAATCTATGCGGAGTGTTAGATACTTCAGGCACCTTGGGGCCTTCAAGGTGCAGTGGTAATGGCTGATTATTGAGCTGCCAACAGAGCTGGGGCTAAACAGTGATAATAATGCCACTAACATTACTTGCTGGTTTACTCTACTGCTGTATAGGAGTTCCCCCGGAGGCAAATTATTGACTACCTAAACCCATCACGTTACTTTAGGATATTCTCCCCGGAATGAAACATATAGTGTTTGGACGGTTATAATTTACAGGAGAACTAAGTGCATCTGCCGGTAACATCCGCCCCTGTGTGTTACTCACTGCATGGTGAGATGCCAGTATTGCTTTTTTGTTGTTATAGCATTAGCCAGTGTAATGTCTAATAGCGGGAGGGAGGGTAATGTTCCGTCTATGCTAACTTATTATTATTATTATTATTATTATTATTATTTAAGCTTATAAAGCGCACAGCTACCCCCAACGGAGGTGTCCCGGCGCTAGCGGATACAGATGAAGGTGAGGGGAAGCTAAAAATGTCGAATCACTGTGTACTAAGGGAGGCTGAAGAGCCAAGTCTTCAAAGCCTTCCGAAAGATAAGTTCCGACTTAGCTTTCCTAATGTGGTCCGGCATGGAGTTCCACAAGGTTGCGGTTTTAACGGAAAAGGACCGTCCTCCTATTCTGGATTTAGAAAACCGGGGGATAATAAGGCGCTCAAGGTGGTTGGATCTAAGGGTCCTTGACTGATAATATTTGCGGACTCTCTTCATGAGATATTGCGGGCCAATATCGTTGAGTGCTCTGTAGGCCAGGGTCAGTGCTTTAAACTCGGTTCTTCTCTTAACGGGCAGCCAGTGAAGGCTGCGCAGAAGCGGGGAGATGTGGTGCCTTAGCGGGACATTTCTAATAAGCCTGGCTGCCGCGTTTTGCACCGTTTGCAGTTTCCTGAACAGTATGCTGGCAGCCCCAGGTACAAACTGTTTGCATAGTCGAGCTGTGACGTAATCACCGCATGGACTATTGATTTTCTGCAGTCCATCGGCAGGAAGTGAAGGAATCTCCGAAAGGCCTTCATCTTCCAAAAGCAGGACGAGGAGACATGGCTAATCTGTGTCTTGCATGACAAAGTAGTGTCCAGTTTGAAGCCGAGGTTTCTAGCGGATGAGACAGGGAGGGGAGGAGGATTGAGTTCTGCGGGCCACCAAAGGTCGGATAAAGGAGGGGAGGGCTTATTGAAGAAAAGTACCTCCGTTTTTTCTGTGTTCAACTTTAGGCAGTTAGCAGTCATCCATATGGAGATATCCATAAGACATTGCCTAAAGTTTGAGAATGCCGCCTCAGAGTGATCTTGGAAAGAAAACACGAGCTGCGTGTCATCCACATATGAGACAACATCGACACCGTGTTGCTTTATCAATGAGGCGAGGGGAGCGAGATAGACATTAAAAAGGGTCGGGCTGAGGGCCGAACCCTGAGGTACTCCACAGATCAGAGGGCGAGAGTTGGAGATGTACGGGTGTAGCCGGATTCTCTGGGAGCGGCCTTCTAAGAAGGATCTAAACCAAGCTAGGGTGGTCCCCATGACTCCCAACTGTCTGAGCCTGTCTAAGAGGATCTTATGTGAAACCGTGTCGAATGCCGCCGACAGGTCCAATAGCACCAGCATTGCACAATTCCCCTTATCCATTGTCTCCCGGATAGTTTCTGCCACTTCGAGTAATGCTGTCTCAGTGCTATATCCTGCTCTGAATCCCGACTGAGAGTCATGAAGTAGTTTATTGGTTTCAAGAAACATGGATAATTGTTTCTGCACTACTTTTTCAAGGATCTTAGCAGGTGCTGGTAGAAGGGAGATAGGTCTAAAATGTTTTAATATTGCAGGATCTGCATTCTCCTTCTTGAGAATCGGTTGAACAACAGCAATCTTCCAACTAGAAGGATAAATGCCAGTTTCCAACGAGGTGTTCCAGAGCTGATTTAGGGCAGGGTTAAGCAGTGGTGCTAAAATTTTATAGAGCCTGGCCGGACAGGGGTCCAATGGGGACCCGGATTTAATTATTTCCAACTGCTTAAGGGACGTATCCAAGTCAAGAGGGCTGAATTCAGACCATGTTTTTGTTGGAAAGATGAAGGACCGTGATGTATTTGATAGTTCCGTCTCAGGAAATGCTGCGTAGATGTCTTGGATCTTCTCCTGGAAGAAGACCGAGAGATCCTCACAGAGTTTGGCAGAGGGGACAATATTACTTTTCATTGTCTCAGGTTTAAGGAATCCTTGAATGATTTTAAAGACTTCCTTAATGGAATTGTCGGCTGACTTTATTTGATTAGTAATATGGTTCTTAATAGTATTACGTTTTAATTTGTGGAATTGCTTTATTGCCTTTCTGTACATATTTTTTGCTTCAGGATCGTAGGCTTGACGCCAGACCCGCTCAAGTTTCTTGCAGTGGCTTTTTTCTAATCGTAATTCTGGTGTGAACCAGGGGGCAGAAGGTTTGATTCTGACCTGCTTCATTATTTTCGTGGGAGCTATTTGGTCCAGGGCTGAACTGACCCAGTGGTTAAAAGTTGCGGTATCGCTGTTCGGGTCTCCGGTCAATACCAGAGGGGTGTTTGTTAATATCGGGCCTAGTGATTCAGGGTTAACTTTCTTCCAATCTCTTCTGGCTTCGTGTTCAGGTTTCCTAGAGTTATGGTTCGTAGGGATGGTTAGGTGAAAAGGAATAACACTGTGGTCTGACCTTGTGAGGGGGAATGGATCTTCAGTTGTTAGGGTAGGGATATTGGTGAAAATGAGGTCCAAAGTGTGGCCAGCCACGTGTGTGGGCTTGTAGACCAGTTGTTTAAGGTTCAATCCAATTAGTGTCTCTGCTAATTGAGTGGCCAAGGGGCATAGATCATTGTCCATATGAACATTAAAGTCTCCCAATACTACGAAGTTGGTGTATTTTAATGAGAGATTAGCAATCAGGTCAGTTGGGGTTTGCATGGTGTGGGTGGGGGGGTTATGATTTCAGTTTAGACTTCACGGTGTGCATGCGTTACATTTATAAGACTCAAGCATTGAGGTTGTTGCTGCGGGAGGGTTGGTTGCATATAGCTGGAGCAAGGTATAAAAGACAGCACGGGTTGACACAGGTCCACATTAACAGAATTGTGACTTAATGTGAATGTAATGACTTCAGAAAGCTGCGTAAAGTAGTTGCTTATCTTAAACGGCATGAGATTGATGTGGCACTACTCCAGGAGACGCACCTGCCTCCGGATAGTAATAAGCTCAAGCGTAAGCGACTCCACTGTCATTTCCATGCTGCAGGGTTTACCACTCATGCCAGGGGGGTGCTCACATGGGTTAACCCAAAATCTGGATGCACTGGATGTTGATCCCAATGGTAGATATGTGCTGTCGAGGTGTTATGGGAAAGGTGTGGACACACATATAGTTAACATTTACGGTCCCAACTATGACGACCCACAGTTTTATCACACATTACTCGAGCGCATGCGGAAAGAAACCACTTTACCACAAATATGGGGGGGCGACCTCAACTGCATTCTGGATCCATCACTGGATCGCTCTAGGGGCGCACCTCGGTGCACCTCGGCAGCAGCTAGAGCCATAAGCGACGTTGCCACTCAATTAGACCTCCTCGATGTCTGGCGCACGTGGTCCCCTGGAGTAGGACATTTCAACCATTACTCAGCTCCTCATGATATCCACACCAGAGTTGATTACTGGCTTATCTCCAGATCACTGTCCCCTCGTGTACGCGCCTGCACGCTATTGCCTCGCTCCCTTTCTGACCATTCCCCTATACTGCTGGATATGGAAGCGTCCCCTAGGAAGCCTGCTCCCTTCACATGGAGGTTTCCCCCATACTCCCTCTAGGACACAGTCTTCATGTCAGAGTTGGCCGTAGCCATAGAGTATTTTTTTAAGACAAATATTGGCACAGTTCAGCATTTTTCCACGGTATGGGAAACATTTAAAGTGTTTATTAGAGGTGTAGCCATATCCAAGCATGGGGGAGTCCTCCGCTCAATCAGGAACCGACTGTCGACTCTTAAGGAACAGTTGATTAGCCTGGAGCAGGTCATCCTGTCGGTGGTGATGCACGGACCACAGAAGACCTCAAAACTACACTGGAGGAATACCATGAGACAGCGGACAGTGAGGTGAAGCATATGGGGAAATATGCTGTCGCTAAAACTTACTGGGAGGGAGAGAGGCCGGGCTTAGTACTTGCAGCATTGCTGCGAAGCAAAAGAGAATCTAACATGGTGACCGAGTTGCAGGATGCGGGGGGAGACCTGCTCAGCGACCCAACAAAGATAGCTGACAGATTTAGCAGATATTACCCGGATCTGTATAGCTCCAAGGTAGTGGCAGGTGACGCAGTCATTCTGGATTATTTAGAGCACATACAACTGCCATGGCTTACTAATGAGCAGAGGGAGCACCTAATGAGTCCACAGAATCCCAACGAAATACGTATTGCGCTTAACGCCATGCGCGATGGTAGCGCTCCGGGACAAGACGGACTCACAGAGACTTTTTATAAAGCATATAAAGAGCTGCTCATCCCGCATTTGATTACTCTGTTTGAAGAGATGGGGGAGGGTGGGATGGTGCCCCCTTCGATGAGGGAGGTGTTAATAGTAACATTACTGAAGCAAGGCAAGTCCCCAAACGAATGTTCGTCTTATAGGCCACTGTCACTTTTGAACGTGGCAACCAAAATATTTGCTAAAGTTTTAGCGAACAGGCTGGCTCCGTTAGTCCCGCTCTTGGTCGGGTCAGAGCAGGCGAGTTTTGTCCCGTGGCGGACTTTATCATACAATCTGAGGACTATTTTCGGGACTATTCAGCATGTAAAACCTGAGATCAAAGCGGCTGCGGTCTTTCTTGACGCAGAAAAGGCTTTCGTCTCTGTAGAGTGGGCCTTCATGAAAGCAGTGTTGAGACGGATCAGTGTGGGAGAGGTTTTCCTTAAATTGGTGTCAGTCCTATACAATACTCCAGTTGACAGGGTTAGAATTGGGGACGTGGTCATAGCACCTATTGGGGTTTCGAGTGGCACACGGCAGGGCTGCCCATTATCCCCGTTATTATATGCCTTAGTGGCAGAGCCCCTGGCACGCTCCTTAAGGGAATATCACGGGCACAGAGGGATTTGTTTCCCTAATTACAATCTAATCGTGTCGGCATATGCAGACGATATGCTTTTATATGTTCGAGAGCCAGGCACTAATCTAACCCCTATTCTGAGTGAGGTGATGCGGTTTGGCGAAATATTTGGTCTCAGAATCAACTGGGCTAAATCCATTATTTTCCCTTTGACCCCGGCCATGACACCGACAGAATTGGATTAGCCACTGCAGTGATCCGCTGACCCGATGCGCTATTTAGGCGTGCAAGTCCACAAGGACTCGGAGCTGGTGATCAACGAGAACTATGGCAAAGCAGTTACTAGGCTGGAGGAGGATATTAACCGATGGATTTGACTGCCTTTGTCATTAATGGGTCGCATTTCTCTTATGAAAATGGTAGTCCTTCCTAGATTTTTATTCTTGTTCCTAAACATCCCAATGGTGCTTCCGAAGCACATGTTCAAAGGTATTCGCTCATTACTAGTGCGACTGGCCTGGGAAGTACCCGCGAGTCAAATGGGATATTCTTACATTGCCCTATTCCATGGGCAGCCTTGGTGCCCCGGATTTAGAATTATGTTACAGAGTGGCACAGTACTCCCATGCACATTATTGGATTCACAGCCTGCAGAATCTCCCACATTTGCAGATCGAAAAAGTGGCGGCTGCCTCTCTCCCCCTAAAGCTATTTCAGGTCCCCTCTAGGCGGTCGGGCATTCTGGACTCTATCAACTCTACAGTCCATGCATGGCAGAACTTATTGAAAAGGCAGGCTGGTGCCCTCCTGTACTCCCCCTTTGATTCCAGTGGAATGGTGTCACTGGCTTTTAGTCGGCATAGAAAAAGAAGTGCTACAAGCCCTTATGACACTCAACATCACTAAAATGGGTGATTTATTTTCTAAGGGTAGAGCCTGAAGGTGGCCCGAGATTGAGGATCAGGGGCACGACTTCACGCCACTCGCACAGTTTCACTTTTACAGGGTCAGGCATGCAATGCGTGAGCTGCATGGTGATGATTTGCAGGAGCCTCCTGAGTTAATTTCCCTCTCTTTTCTACTGCGCTCTGCCGCTCACAACAAGATGGTATCTACCATTTATGATATGTCGCAAGAATTCAGACGGATACAATTCACCAGGGCCAGGCTGGAATGGCAGAGTGACTTGGGGGGGGGGGGGCACTGGACAATAGCATTTTGGGTACTGCTGTAAGGTCACTCAGCACATTTCATTAAATGGGAGACACCGCCTCATCCATTTTAAGTTCCTCAATAGATTCTATTACTCTCCGGAGAGATTGCTCCGATACGGTCTAAGGAACACAGCGAACTGTGAGCGATGCAGGGCAAGCACGGCTGGGTTCATGCATGTTGCCTGGTTCTGCCAGAGGATCGCAGAATTTTGGGAGCAGATTTTCCAAGTCTTATACGAAATCACTGGGTTTTCGCTATTGCCAGACCCACTACTGGCTTTACTGGGCTACACTAGAAAACTACAGAAGGGTGTAAGGCGGTTAATAGCAATGGGACTACTTCTTGCCAAGCGTAGAATTGCAATGCGTTGATCCCGGGGGCCAGCTCCGTCCGTAGCGGACTGGTCCAATGACATGTTATATTGCAATATGCAGTCTGAGTTGTACAATGAACTATTACCCCCTCTAAATCGTCCCAAAGGTTTCTGGGGATTATATCAGCAACACCTGGTTGGGAAAGAAACAGGAGAACCGTAAGGAAATGATCTTGTTTGACTATGTCAGTCTGTTACCTGTATAGCTCCGGAATTAATGTCACTCCTGAGTTACATGGGAGTTAATGTATATCAGGGATGTTTATGTCCAGCATAAAGAATGTAAGTGATCGGACACATGAGGTTACGTGTCTGCAACGCAACAACGCCCCAAACAGTGGCGTTCACTGTCTGTGTAAATTGCTTTGAGCATAAGTTCTATCCAGCTCATATTATTGCACACTGTATGAAGCCAATGTTTTAACTGTAAAATGTCTAAATAAAATAATTTAAAAAAAATAAAAATAAAAAAAACTGGCTTTGTGTTTCCCACGTCGGATCGGAGTTCAGCATCTCATGCCGGTTCTCCTCGTGCCTCTTGTGCAGCCTAAAAGGTTAATGAGAGGAATATACAGATATCCAAAAGAATCCTCATTTCCTTGACACAACGGTATGAATAATCTGCATGTTTTGAACTCGACTATAATTATCCTTATCTGAAGTATCCTTTTCATGATGAGTGGAAATCTGTTTTTTAGTTTACCAGATTCAAGGCACATGCCAGAACAATCACCACATAAATACAGATTAATTTTTTAGGATAAAAAATAAAGTTGATATTCTTGTTCTTCTGTGGGTTCTTTTATTTTTTCTTTAGCCATATGCCAACGCATTTCATTGCTGTGGAATTATCCTTGCGATTTCATCAGGGCTGCTAAAATCGAGTTACTCTTATAAGAGACCTCCTCAAATTGAGTACGATTGTGGAGGTTCCCCCAGATTTGTCTTCAGGTAAATATGGCACCAGTCATTGAAAGTGGGTAGCAATGAACCCCGGACTTTTCTGCCTAACGGTATGATCAACCAACCGAGGTATATCCAATAAAAATCACGTTCTCGTGAACTCTCCAAAGCCGGTAGTATCCGTTAAATTTTCACAACCAAGTCCAATTAATATATGGAGGACTCGCAAACAATTAAGCGTCTTAATGTTGAGGAGCTGAGGGACATTCTCTCCAACACTTATTCAGTTCTAGATAGTAACCTGAATAACGCTGCGATTAACTACACTCACTGGTTAAACTCAGCAACACTGAGATTGGTGCCCCAAAAAATAATAAAAATCTGTAGGAAAAATCCATCAGCTACATGGTTTTCACAAGAATTAAAAGCTTTCCAAGTGAAATGCAGGCATCAAGAGCGTTTGTGGAGGAAGGAATATTGTCCAAATGAATAGGTGAAATATAACGAATTACTTGCACAGTATAAGGGCCTGATAAAAACAGCCAAAACAAAATTCTTTTCTGACAGAATAAGCTCAGCAAAAAACACAAACAGAGAACTTTTTAAAACAGGTCTTTGTCAAAATGGAACAACCGCCATTCTTTTAGTTCAGATGAATCTTTTTGTAATAGGCTGGCAAACTTCTTTCAGTCCAAAGTCAACTCCATTTTTCAAAGTTTCTCACCTCCTTCAAATATGTTAAGTACAGGTGACGTTTCAATTTATGTTAAGGAGCTGGACTTACAGCAAACATCTAGCCCCCTAGTTAATCCACAATTTGGAAGTTTTTCTCCTTTCACCAAGGAAAAAATAATCAGTTTAATTAACCTCATTAAAGCTGGGGCTCCATCGGATCCTTGTCCACCACAGGTTCTTAATCAGGTAGCTAGTTCAGTTGCCGGTCCACTTATGGAACTATTGAATAAAATACTGATCACAGGGCAATTTCTAAATATATGGAAAGAGGCATCTATCCTTCCACTGGTGAAAAAACCCACCTTGGACCCAATGAAGATGGAAAGCTATAGGCCCATATCCCGGCTCCTTTCCTTGCTAAAATACTAGAGAAAGCAATGAACGAGGAGATGCTAGCTTTTTTGGATGCTAGCTTGCTGCTCGTTTCCTCACAGTACAGCTTCAGAGCAAATCATTGCACTGAATCGGCTTGGTAGCAGCCTCAGAGGAATTAAGAATGGTAATCGACAAGGGTGGTAACGCGGCATTGATTCTATTGGATCTATCCGCCGCTTTTGATACGGTTCACCATTCACTCCTCATAAAGCGGCTCCATTTGCTAGGCTTCAGAAACTCGCCTTTGACTTTGTTGAGCTCATTTCTGAGTAACAGACAACAGCGGGAGGAGATGGGGGATGCGAGCTCTTCGCCTTTCTCCCTCCCCTGTGGTGTTCCCCAGGGGTCCTCCGTCAGCCCCACGTTGTTCAATATCTATGTTAGGCCCCTTATTAACCTTATTCACAGCTATAGCTTAGCTGTGTTCTCCTACGTCGATGACACTCAGATAGAGGTATCTATTTCATGGGAAGTAAACAAGGAGACAAGAAACTTCTGTAATTGCATGTCTCAAATTGCACTTTGGATGCAAAATAATTGTCTGAAACTGAATTCAGATAATACTGAGGTGCTGCTTTTCGGAAAAGAGACCACTTTCTGGAATGACTCATGGTGGCCGTCGATCTTAGACACATTACCAGTCCCAGTCCAGAAAGTAAGAAATCTAGGAGTCACTTTTGACACAAAATTATCCTTTTCTGAGCAAATAAAATCAATCATTTCTTCAGGCTTTTTTTTGCTGAAGGTTTTGAAAAAAAGCTTTCCGTTTATTCCCTTTGACTTGCAAAAAACTGTGATAACAGCTCTCATTTTCTCTGAGCTGGATTACTGTAATGCCCTGTATTTTGGCGCTTATAAATATGTGGTAAAGAAACTACAGTCTTTACAAAATGCAGCGGCGAGACTGCTGCTTAAAATTCCCAAGTTTACACCTGTATCCCAATCATTGCAGGGATCTCACTTGCTTCCAGTGAGAAAAAGGATTGTTTTTGAGGCTATGTGCATGGTCCATAAGGGCCTTCATCGGACCGGTCCTAAGTACTTTCAGGAACGGTTCTCCTGGTACATGCTGAGCAGGAATCTTAGATCTAGCTCCTCACGAACCATCATCATTCCTAGATCAAACAAAGCAAGGTGGGGAGGTAGAGCATTTTGCATTTGTGAAGGAAAATGGTGGAACTCACTGCCTCCTACTCTGCGTTGTCAACCTTCCCTGATGCAGCTGAAGACTTGGCTGTTTACCGAAGCCGTGGAATAACTGCTGTTAGAGTTAATCACGTTTGAGCGTCCGACTGGCTCTGTTGTACTTCCTTTAGTGCTAAGACACCTTAGGGTAAATGTGCGCTTTATAAAATCATTTAATTAATTCATTGATTCATTCAATTAGTTATTGTGTTGTGACCAAAGGGAAACTTGGGGAGGAATGTAGTACGTCACGTGTCATTTGACGATGACACACACATTGCATGCATGCATCCTGACACCGGGCATGGCATCAGGGAAAAATTTCATTAAAGTGGAGAAGGCCGCGTTTTCCAGATTGGTGTGCCGTCTCATCACTGGTGCACTAGCGACTGCTGAGCAGTGCACCTCCACAGGCAGGGGCTCCAACAATAAACTATTGGTGTGGCCAAACTCCAAGAGCCCTTACAATCTAGTGCCTGTGTCCATGACTAGAAAGAATTCCAAAGCTGTGGCCTATCAGGATTAGATTGGGATCAAAAATAGGCCCAGGCACCCATAAAAAAGAGTGGCCCACATTTGTGGATTGCGCCTTTTCGCAAAACACTGCGTCAATGTTTTATCTATTATAAAAAGGGTGGGGGGTGTTCTCTAAAAGAGAAATGTTTTCTTAATTTCACTGAGATAAAAAAAAAATGCAAATGTTGCCAGGACAATTTGTGCACGGATTAGTTCACAATGGTGAAACACCTGAATATAAGTGAGGCCACTTCTGCTAAGGCCCCTTGCCTCTGCTCAATCTGCTAACATTAATGGGCCAGCCCTGGGAAAGACTGGGAATGACAACTTCGTCCCCTTGGTAAAAGGGAGGTAACAGAGGCCCATCTGCCTCCGGAAATGCCGCTCAGCCCCCCACTGAGCCACTGGCAGCATCTAAACAGCACAGACACAGCCCAAATTGGCCATCACGCTGCTCAAAAAAGCGGCCCACAGCTGCAACTTAGATACTGGCCCATCGCCCATTGCCAGAGTGCCCGCCTTATCAATCGACCCTGGGGTCAATCAGTCATTAAGTGTAAAATTTCCAGCGCGTGCCTGAGGCTGTTGGACACGCCGTGGCGGCTGGCAACTACAATGAGTGGAGGAGCGGGCAAATGGGTGGTGGGTGGGTGTATAAAATAAATACATTAATACACAAAAATAAATTTTATAAAGTTACTTACCGTGCTTGGTGCACGACACGTCTTCCTCACTCCGGTTCCCTTCTCTCTTGATCCAGGGCTCCAGGCAGCTCCCTTAACCAATCCTGGCGCTGCTCTCATGCCATTAACCAGCATGACAGAAGCGCCAAGATTGGAGGGAGGGGCCTCTCTCGGCGCTCCTGAGGAAACTGGAGGCCTGTGGTTTCTCAAACCCAGATGTCTACGACAGCTGGGTTAGAGAGGTTTAAAGTGTGCATGTGTGGCTGCCCATCGGCTAAAGAGACATGCACACTTTAATCTAGTGTACAGGCAGCCCGCCACTCCTCGCTGCTGCTGCTGCCATTCAGCAGCTCCCGTCCTGACACTCAGTTCAGGACAGGATGACAAAAAATAAAATGGGAATGAATTACCTTAATTACCATTTTATTTTTCGTCTGTGGGGCTTTTCTGGGGGCATTTCGTTGGGGCAGCGTTCCTCCGCCCTGTGGAAACGCATAAATGGCCTTCAATGAGTACAGCCTCTGTCACTCGTGTGGGAACATGTTTCCCATCTACTGTTTATTCCACTGGTTCAAAACGAAAATATGATTCTAAACCAGAGGAGATGTTTGATGTAAACAGAAACTATGGTGCCTGTCACTGGTAAGGTAACTGCCTGAGAGTAAATAAGCGCTACTGCAGCTCTGTCGTGCTGCTTTTCATTAGGAGTGAAGGGCTTAACATGAGCGGCCATGTTGGAACTGGAGTGCGTCACTTATGTTCCTATCAAAATGTCATACAAAACCACAAACTTATTAAACTTCTAAAATTAATTTTAATTTGAATAGTTATGATTTATTTATTTAAGCGTAAAAGTTACCGCAAAGACACAAAAATCACTTTATTGGCACATATTCTATGCAGCAGATGTGAGCACGAAGCTCTTTTTAAAGGTTGATTTAATTATTGATTTGTTTTATGCATACTGCGGGGGGGGGGGAGCCACCAGAAGAGGTACTCGTTGTGTTAGGATTCTGTCCGTCTAAAAAATATTCTGTCACGGCAAATACTGGTCCTTAAGTTGGCTTTTGCGACGACCACTCATCTTCACCCTCACAAACATGGTGTCCGGAGAGCCTTCTTAGCAAGGCCGCTTTATCACCGAAGAAGTCAGTCAGACGAGTCCAAAGTTCATCCAGGGCAATCAACTGATTGCTGTGCCTAGTAACGCGTCACATAAAGAATGGTCAAGGTTGATGGAAGGGCTGTTAATGTTATCTACTAAAAGGCTATCAACTTTGATGACGGGCAAACAAAACACTAACTCACTGGACTATCGCACCAGAAATCCCAAGAGTGGATGATGGAGTTCCTGATGGCACAGAGGCCTGAAATGCCTGACTCAGGGCATTCTCAGAGAAAAGAGAGGAAACGTAAACAATCTATGCTCGTTTGCAGAGAGCTACAGATTACAGGGCCCAACTGGGAAACCAAGAGCCGCCATGACAAGATTGTTGAAGCCAGCCCGCTCCCTTTCTCTCCTTGTTCTCTCTTTCCATCCATCCATCCTCTTCCTCTCCGATCTCTTTCTTTCCTCCTTCCTCCCACCCACTCTCCCTGTGCTTGCTGCAATTACCTGCGGTGGTGAAGGGAGAGGTGGGGGGTAGGCAGGGAGGGGGAGTGACAGATACACCAGCACTGGGTCTGGGCTCTCAAAACGGCCTCCATCGGCACCAGCCCACCAGGAAAGTGCCCGGTGGAATTAAAGCCCAGTCCAGCCTCCATTTCTAGTTTGTCTATCGAGGAAGAAGACTACAGGCGTTTGCATTGTTAATGTGCACATCATAATTAGAATAGTCTATGTAGCATGCCAACAAGAAGAATTCACATATTCGGACTGAATCTTTTTTAAACAAAATTGAAAATGAATCCCACTCTAACCACTTGTGAGCTATGTTTACAAACTAACGCACCCTCTGGTGAAAACAGAGCCTGAAGCTTCTCTAGCTTCGAAACACCCTTAGCTTTTCCTGATGTTATAACATTAACCCACTCCGGACTCTAGACTGGACTCGGTCAAATAAAGTGCCATTCAAAGCATAAAGAGAAAAGGCTAATCTACGTACATATATGAATGAACTTCCACTGTCTCCCATACTTTATGGGGAAGTTTTATCCGCCACCAGCGGAGATTTACTACGCTGAAATGAGTACTTAATGGAGAAGGTTCCTCAGGGGAATTCTGTCCTAGAATCGCCAAGACATCCATCAAATTGGTTTATTGTTATGCAAGAACAGAAAGGACCAAAGAACATAAAACAAGCATTGGCATAGCCAATAGGTCTCGCCTTTGGGACCTTATAAGTGTTTAGCCATGCAACAGTTAATGTTGTTGCAGTAAAGATATTGTGCTGCATAACTAAATACTTATAAGGTCCCAAAGGCGAGACCTATTGGCTATGCCAATGCTTGTTAATTCTTTCAGTGTAGGAATGAACCCAAAGGTCAGTGGAAGAAGCAGGTGGGGGCCTGATGTGAAGAAATAGGGTCCACATGCATGAAGGTTCAACACAGAAGTTTGATTAAAGTTTCTTCAGTAAGTAAAAATGCCTCAACCACCTTTGCAATCCAACTCCCAACTGACAACTCTCAGGACCCAAAGTTCTAAGAATCCTTACACCATAACCTTCCATGGCAAGGTTCCATAAAGATAAAGCAGTACCACACCCGAGAAGATAGAAGGACCGGAATCCTGAAGGCGTGTAGGGTGGTTTAGATGGAGTTAGAAGTGCTGAGTATCTGATCTTAAACTGTGTGGTGCATACAGATGGATAAGGTAACTAAGTTAGCCTAAGGACATTCAATGAGAAGCTTTGAATCCTAAACCTCTGACTCTTAGCAGAAAGTCCACCAGCATGATGAGGATAAAGTTAAGCAGGCGTGCTTCTAGCAAGACTGTATAATACTACCCTATGGTTCCTATCCTCTTCAGTGGGCAGGCCTATGTCCCCCCATGCTGAATTCAGATTAAACATATATTTTATTCTTCCCCATGGTTTTACAACTACTTGCACACCTAGCTCTATCTGCTTCCCTCCGATAACACAGGCTTTTGCAGTTTTCACAAGAAACCTTGGTGTTCTTTTCAACCACTTCATGAATTTGGAACCTTTCATGACCCGTGCAAGCACCGCAGCTAGATAGCAAATCTGAAACATTGATAAAAATCCGTCCTCATGTCCCATTCCACAGGGCCGAGGCACGGAGAGCCTGGTAATTTATCTGCACACTGGATTATTACAAATGTATTGTATGTAGCATTTATATAGCGCTTGTTATCACCTATGTGAGGCGCTGAGGAGCTTGCCTATATTGGTAGCATGCCACCCATAATCTTCCAGTGGGCATTATTTGCGGACAAGCACAGATACGTTAATCCAATACCCAGGACAATAAAATGTAATACTTTTTGCTATGGATACAACGATGGTTGGGGGTAAGAAATGGAAAAAAGCAGGCAGGATAAACTTTTCCGTGCGCTTTTCATTTCACTGCTCATCACTGCTTGGCAGGATGTTTTCTATTCCATTGAACAATACATTAAAAAAAATCATACCAAGCAAATCCCACACGTTCCATAAAGGTTCAAGAAAAGTACATATAAGGTTTAAGGAGAGCAACAATACAACGACGGCATCTTTAGGCGCCGAGTCATCTCAAGCAGGAAACGTGTTACCACAATGATTTCACTGCTCACTTCCGCTTACTGTTAAAAGGGTTGAGAGAGCAGCCACACGGCTAAATATAGCATCGGGTAAGCAAAAGCACCGTAGGAGTAAACGTAAAAAACAGGGCATACGGCGAGGCTGCCAGACGGGACGCCCTCACACTGGGTCTGCGGGTCAGGACAGCTCTGCCCCCGTGACACACGTACTCCGAGGTGAGCAGGTGTCTGCGGCGCCGGGCGGCGGTGCACACCCGGCGCTGCCCTCCGCAGGCGTCCTCGCGTGCTCCCGCGCCGTCCTTTACATTCGCATTCCGAGGATGCCTGGACCCCATGTGCCGATTACAAACCGCACAGTATTTCCACAACTCCCACAATATTTCAGCTGCCGCCTTGTTTTAATTTTAAACGTCTATTTACAATGATGGGGGACCCAGGGGAGCCTTTTGCCGAAGTTCTAAAACGCATGCGCTGGACAGCGTGCTGTAAATATACACCAGGCCCCAGCAGCCCGTTTTTTCCCCCACTATAACCGTTTGTGTGTTAAACTTACTTCGATGTATTGTCTTTCCGTTTTCAGTTTTTTTTGTTCCTGTATTTTGACTCCGATATTTTCTATTGTCATAAAAGTGCATCACTTTTTGGTGGTTCTTTGCCTCGTCTGTAGCGTGAGGTTTATCGCCTCCCATTAACTTTTTTACAAGCGGGCTGGGTACTACTTCATGAAGGAAACGGAGATTTGCATTTATTAATGGGCATCCCCCTTTACATGGAATGAGGGGTAATTCTGTTTTGCCTACCGTATTAAAAACTGATGCAACAAACTATACCAATGTTTCAAATCGACTATAACCAATTTCCTAGAAGCAAACCACAAGGCAAAGATACAAGCAGATATTTTAAAGGGTTTGTTCACGACGATGGCGCAGATTCTGGCCACTGTTTTAGCCAAAGTGCAGTTTGTATTATAATTTTTTTGATTATCCAGCCTCCCAATTCCCCTAGGAAGCTCTTAATTTGGGAGCTATATCACTATATAAGTATGTTAAATAAATATGTAAAGAAATAAATACATGCAGTTGTGAGAGTCACCCCTTTTGGGCTTGTCTGTTTTGAAGAGCGGTTACTGCGGCGATTGTGAGAAACAAACAGCAACCCTCCTGGGCGTGTTTCATCATCTTAAACTCCATACAACCCATCAGAATCCATGCCTCCAACATAGCAGAGGAAACAGCGGTTCATTTGTAGAGGGAAAAAAAAACAAGCAAAAGCGCGGCAGCAGGGGGGAGGGGGGCCTGCCGATTCCCTTGCGGGAGCCAGCGGCGATAATTGATACCATATGGCGCTGCCGCTCGCTCCCGCAAGGCAATCGCCACACGTGCACGCGTTGCCATTGAAGGCAATGGAACGCGTACACGTTTTTGGGGGAAAAAAGGGAACCGATGGCTAAAGGTCTCCTCCTATGCAACGCATGCGCGCTGCGTAGGCGAGACCTAAAAATCGTACAAATACCCAGGTCCTCCCCATTAGCTTAGATTACTGTAAATATCCTGCAGTCTCCCACACCACTGCATCATCACTTTTTGTAAAAGAGGAGAATCAAATAAATATAAGAAATGAAGAGCCCACCCAAAAATAATTTTCATCCCAGGATCGTACACACAGTGTAATGTTCTTGATCACAGGCAAGACTGTGCTTGAAATCAACTTCTTTAAAAGACAACGTATAAGGGTGCCAATATGGAAGGCAGGATTTTCTTCCTGCTTTGGTTAAAGGAATGATGTCACATCAGTAGCAAGGTCCAAATTATACAACTAGCCCTTGTATTCATCCCTATTATTGCTTTTAAGGTGATCCCCACCGCTGGACAGGAGGAAGCACAGGAAGGAAGAAGGAGTGAACTCCGCTCAACCTTGTGGGTGCTATAAAAGTATAGCCATCCTAGCATTCTTTCAACCACTGTTAGTATATCTGATGAAATACTGGAATCTAACTTCCAAGAATTTCGAGAAGAAGATTCCAGTGACTAAACAAGCATCTATGCATCTTCAGCGGTGGCTAAAACCAGAATCCTTTACCATAGTCCTTCCCCTTAATCCACATTTTCTACAGGTGGTGAGAACAGATAACAGCACAAAGGGTTTGGGTGCAAACCTGATGGACATGTTAGTAGAAGGTAAATGGACCTCCAAGGAAGGTCAGAGCTCTTCAAATTGAAGATTATTCCCTCCTTCAGCATCAGAGAACCTTGATTCAGACAATCATGCATCAAGGCTTACATAGATATGGGGGAACTAGGTCTACATCTATCAATCTGGTGGCCGAGAAGAGTGGATCATGGCAGAACTTTATCTTCTCTCCTTGAAAACTGTTCACATCAGAGGACAGGACAATGTAATAGTGGACAGCTTCAGCAGTGTTTCTCTTGTCCCAAGATATGTCTCTGAAGATCTTTTGGACAATATTCCAGAAATGTGGAGTACCCTTTCTAGATCTTTTTGTAGCAGCCAGCACCCTTTCTCTGTCTTTTTGTATCAACCAAGAACACTCAAATTCCCAGATTCTGTTTGCAATTTCCTGCACGAGGAGCTTGGGAAGGGAATGTGTCTGTATCTTGGAAACCTCTTCTTCTTTATGCATGTCTTCCTGTTCGTCATAACCCTATCCTTCTTCTAACAATTCGAGAGGAGGCTACAGAGGGGAAAATGGGTTTTACGTTCTCACCTTGCAGAGCTTGATTTCCTCTTCTACAGGCCAAATCTCTATCTCCTTTAAAAAATTCCACTCTCCATTTCCTTTCTGTAAAACAGGAGTCTTCCTCCCTAACACCTATCTCTATTAGTGTGGAGGCTGAGAGGATGGCTACAAAATAGAGATATCCCAATCCTTTTAGCTGAAGTCATTCAAGATCTAGACAGGATTCAAAGAACTATGCACTCTAAAACCTTCTACACACTGGAAGAACTTTCAAAACTGGCGGTCCTTGAAATCTTTTTCTCTTATCAACTATGATCTTTCTTCTACTCTGCAATTTCTTCATTGAGATGAACTTGGCAATGCCAGCACATAAGCCTCAAGGGAAAGCAGCCAGAGCTTTTTGAAAGCCAGGTTGAGGCAGGGGTTCAGTGACTATGAGATTCTCAGATTTAGAATGCTAAAATGTTATTCCAGTTCCTTAATGTGATTTGCCAGCTGTTTTAAGATCTCTCAATGGACTTCCTTTTAATTCTGTTGAGTTAATGTTTTGACCATAAAGCTGGTTATTCTAGTAACAATCACTTACTTTAGAAGGGTTGGTGAGCTTGGTACCCTCCTATGGTACCAAGCTCACTAGCTCCTTGGTACCCTCCCTATCTGAGGGTTCTAGAGGATAGCATTATTTTGGAACCAGATTCTGAATTCATCTCCACAGTAGCTTCAATAGCTCACAGAGATCAAAAGATTATTGTAAGAAAGTGGATTATTATTTGGGGTGATGACCACCTGCCTAAAAGAATAATAACACTCCTTGTCAGGTTGTACCCTCAAAGTGATTACATTAACCTGAGCTCAACTCTCCTGGTAGCTATGGCACAGACTAGACCGGCTTAAATTAGGGCAATGTGTAAAGTATTTATGCAGGACCAAAACAGTTATAAGGTCAAAACACCAAGCCGTGTATAAGCAAAATTATATCAAAAGACAAAAATCTCAAAATGGGAACTGGAGATATGGGTTTTTAAAGTTTTAAGTAGAAATAGCACTTAGAAGCACTTAGGCCCTGATTACGAGTCTGGCGGTCCACGGTGAGTTGTGTTTCGGGAGGTCGTTCCAGGTCTTGGCTGCGAGGTATGTGAAGGAGCATCCTCTGCTTCTGGTCTTCTTGATGCGAGGGAGGTGTGCTCTTGCCTGGACACAGATCGAAGGTGTCTGGAGGGTTGGTAGAAGTTGAGGCGGTGGCTGAGGTAAGCTGGACCGGTGTTGTGGAGAGCTTTGTAGGTGTGGGTGAGTAGCTTGAACTTACATCTTTCCTGGACTGGACACCAGTGGAGATTGTTGAGGTGTGAAGAGATGTGGTTATTTCACGGGATGTTTAGGAGGAGTCTGGAAGAGGCGTTCTGGGTGGTTTGGAGTCGGCGTAAGACATGGGCTGGGATTCCGATGTAGAGGGTGTTTCCGTAATCAAGTCTACTTGTTATAAAAACCTGGGTGACCATTTGTCTGAAGTTCAGTGGGAACCTCTTGAAAATCTTGCATAGCATTTGCAGGATGTGGAAGCTTGATGAGGAGACGGCGTTGATCTGTCTGCTCATGGAGAAGTTGGTGTCCAGGATGATCCCAAGGTTCTTGGCATGTCCGCAGGGTGGGTTGTGGACCAAGTTCAAAGGGCCACCAAGAGGCATCCCAGGGGGAGTGGTTGTTGCCGAAGATTAGGACTACGGTTTTGTCTGTGTTGAGCTGGAGGTAGTTGTTTTTCATCCAAGCAGCGACATTGGTCATGCAGTTCGTGAAGTTTGCTTTGGTGGTGCTGGTTGAGTTGGTAAGGGAGAGGATGAGCTGTGTGTCATCGGTGTAGGGTACTATGTTGATGCCGTGGGCTCTGACGATGTCTGCGAGGTGTGTCATGTAGACGTTGAAGAGTGTTGGGCTGAGCAATGATCCTTGATGGAACTCCACAGATGAGTTTCTTGGGTTCTGAGGTGTAGGGGGGAAGTTTAATTTGTTGAGTTCTGTCCATGAAGAAGGAGGATATCCACTTGAGGGCTGGTCTGCAGTTACCCAAGTGCTGGAGCTTTCTGATGGGTCACTTATGGGAGACTGTATCGAAAGCTGCAGAGAGACAGAGGAAGATGGATGCGGGCATTTCTCCTCAGTTGAGGATGCTTCTGATGTCATCGGTGGATGCAAAGAGAGCTGTCTCTGTGCTCTGATTGGTGTGAAAGCCTGATTGAGCACTGTCTAGGAGCTTATGGAGTTCTAGGTGGTCTACGAGTTGGGTATTGATGGTTTATCCATGACTTTAGCTGGAAAGGGCAGGAGCGAGATGGGTCTGTAGCTGCTGACGGTGTTGGGGTCTGCTGTAAGTTTCTTCAATAGGGCAATAACTTCTGCTTTTTGTCAGCAAAATGGGAAGGTGGCTGTGGTTATGAAGGTGTTGATGATAGCGGTGAGTGTGGGGGAGATAATGGTTCTTCTAAGGTTGTATATGAAGTGGGGCATGGGTCTGAGGGGGCTCCTGAGTGGATGGTATTCATCAGGGTGGTGTTTTTTTCATTCAAGAAGGGCTTCCAGTTGCTTAGATGCTGTTTGGCTGCTGTCTAGCTCTGGTATTCCTCAAAAGTAGTAGCGAGGTTGAAGGATGTAGGGATAATGTCTTGGTTACTTGCCAGTAATCTTCATTATCATTAGTCCTACCCCTCTTTGTCTCAGTCATTAAAACCCACCCACCCTGCCTTGATGGCACACTTTCATCTAGGCTTGGGAGAGTCAGAAAGAATGCTGGCAAAGTTATATTTTGATAGCACCCATAAGGGTGGGCACAGTTTACATCTTCTTAGTTCCTGTTCTTTTTCCTTGTCAGAAGCATCAACATGGTATGCATCACTTGTTGTCAGAGTAGACAAAGATTTACTATGGTAAGATGGACATAGGCACCAGGTACTCTTATGGTTACTTACATTTTAGTTATTCAGAACTTTGTACCCTGAATATTGGTTTCTTGTAATTAATATTGAATGCAGACTAAAGTAACATTCTAAACTTTTAAGATGGAAGCCGAAATTATGAGTGCCTCGTGTATCATTTCCAGACCAAGATGGTGCCCACTTAATGAAGCTCTCCTGTCTAACCAGAACACATTCTAACTAGAATGTGGTGGCCATCTTTGAACTCTTGTATATCTAGGTGCTTACCTATAAGAACCTTGGGTCTCAATGGCTGCATTTTTGATTGTTCACATTTCGCTAAATTTGAAGACTAAATGGTGCTACTAATATCCCTGTAAATCTTGTAGGAGTACCACCATCAGTGTTTCTATGTACTTGGACTTTTTTATCAAAAGGCGGTACTCTTCATGATTGACTAATTTGAAATAAAGTTTTATTCTTGTCTGTGAAGTGACAATCCCTCATACCTTCAAAAGACTTTGACACACGTACTTGATTTGGCTTTCTGAATGTATTGAGAACTGCATTCAATGTTATTCAAGGCAGTTGAAGGTTTAGTTTCTGCATGAATACATCATTACACTAGGAGGAGTTAGAGTTTAGATTAATAGTTTACATAATATGTTGTAGACGACTCATTTGTATTCACAAGCAAATGTGCCCAACTCTAAAAGTTATATCATACATAGTGTCTTAGATAGTGCAGTTCAGGAGAATACATATTAATGCTGTTTGTTTACTTTCTTCAGGACTCCAATACATGAGACTAAACCATTCCATTTCCAACAGAGTGTGCTATGCAGTGATGTATGTTTTCCCTCACATTCCCTTTCTCCCTGTGTTCTCTAGAGTGGCTTTTAGTCTCCTTGTAGTACTAGTAGGGCAAGATGGTACTCCATCGAAGTCCAGAAAGCCCTGCAGTGAGTCTGAAACACCTGGCCTGAGGAGGGGATCACCTCAAAAGCAATAGCTTGGCAAGGGCCAGTAGGACTGACGGTAATGGAAGTTATCTGCTGATTAGTGACCGGGGACATTCTGCAGTAAGGGAAGAAATGAGCATCAGTAGAGTTACCTGCACATTTGTTTTGATCCCATGGATTTTGAAAAATGTCTGCATTACACAACCTAAATAACATGACAGATTATCACAAGCAAAAGTATAACCGTAAATTAGTGCAGATAAACAACAGAGGTGTGCATAAACAGTTTCTATTCTTAGTCACATACAACGTTACTACGGGGAAACATTATGCCGTTTGGCATGAGACTTTAAATGAGCCCCTTCTGACATTTTGTCTGCTGTACTAACCGTTAAATATAGATAGACAAGATTAAAACATCCTACTTATTCCACATTTCTTGCAACTTGTCGAAAACGGTATCTGCACAGTTGGACAGTCCATATCACCCTCTCCTTTGCTCTATTCTTTTTGACCAATGTGGAGTCGACCTGTTACTGTCTCTTGCCCTGACACATTTATCAAAGTTGTGGACACTTTGCCCCGCCCACGTGACCAGGTTCACTCTAAATTTGCCAAGAATTCTCCCAGCTATCAACCGTTCCTTCAAGTCTCCTTAAGGAAGCTGACTTTGAGAAAACGAGTAATTTAGACAGTTCAGATGACTTTATTTGCCTTGCTCACCAAAGTAAGCACATTGAAATAGAAACCACAGATAAGCACCAGGAAGTTAACTCAGTTTGATTAGATAAACCGTCTTTGGTGATAACAAGAAAATCAATATGTCAACAAGATATAATTTCTAGCGACAAGATAAACACACAAACTGTCTCCCTCTGGTTTTTTTTTCTCTCTCCTTCTGCTCCCTCCGACCCATAAAGAACCAGAACTGAAACACCTGAAGGAAGAGTGTGTAATCTTTGTTCACAAACTTGTCTTGCAGTCTCAATATAGAATCTCCTGTCTAAAATGCAAGGCAAGGAAATGCAACACAAGTGCAGAAAGTGAAACTAAGGGCCAGATGTATGACCATTCCGTTTTGAGAGTCATAAATTGCGATTTTTTGCAACTTGTAAAACGGAATGTACTAACGTGTCATAGACACATTTAGCGATTCCCAATGGGGTCGCAAATGACCTGCCTCATCAATATTCATGAGGCAGGTCGCAATTTACGACCCATTGGTAAAGGCCAGCACTCACAGGGATGGTGGCCTGGTGGGGTCAGCAGACCACCACGTCTGTGACTGCTTTTTAAATAAAGCAGTTTTCTTTTTTAAATGCAGCCAGTTTTCCTTAGAGGAAAACGGGATGCTTTAAAAAATAAAAATGAAACGTTTCTGTTTCATTTTTTGAGAGCAAGCAGTGGGCTGTGGGACCACTGTCTGCTCTTTAAAAATATTTTCGCTGCCCAACACAAAGGGGAAGGGGTCCCCTTGTGGCCCCTTCTCATTTGCGACTGGCTTACCACCTATTTGAAGTAGGTGGCAACAGTGATTGTTTTGTGACCGCATTTGCGGTCACAAAACAATCGTACATACCAGTGCGACTCGCTATTAGGAAGGGACACTCTTGGCACGCCCCTTCCTAATAGTGACTCGCAAACCCTAATTTGTGAGTCGGTAATTGGTTACCGACTCGCAAAATAGGATTTGTACATAACACAAACCTTTTTAGCGGTCGCAAACGGGCCAATTTTCCGTTTGCGACCGCTAAAAAGTGTTGTGCATCTGGCCCTATATTTATGGACCTTACAGTTATATAGCGCACCGCAATGCAAGTTCAGGCTTTTTCACAGCTTTCATCCATGGCCTTCACATAGCATAGCAATCGTTCCATGCTTTTGGCATAGTTTTAGTTGATTCAAGGATACCGGAGGGCTGCTGTTGACAAATTGGGCCCATGCTTCTCCTTCGCCAAAGTGACTCAAATCTTTTCTATGATGTGAAATGCTTGGTGAATTATTCCCTACAAATTTGTATCAAACTTTATCTATTAGACATTCGCAGAATGTGATAAAACATGGTCAATATTAACAAGCATTGGCAAAACCAATAGGTTTTAGAAGTAAAAATCTGAGATATTGACTTTGCCAAACTTGTTTGTATTGGCATTGACTAATAGCAAAATGGGCAGTAGTGCATGACAATGCATGCACATGTATACGGACACATATACAGCCACTGTGGAATGAAAAAAAGCCATTTGGCATCTTTAATGTACCCTTCCATCATGTCCAACAACCGTGTTCGAATAGTAGAATAAAAGTAAAAAAGAAAGCACAAAGGATTGAAAAAATGTAGCACGCAACCCAGTAGCTCTTAGCAGGAGCTGTGCTCTCGTTAAAAAATTTCAAAACAAGGAGTAGGATTGGGTATTACAGTGGAGTAACGGATGAGCTGGGCTAAAAGGACGGAGTAAAAAACCTAGATCACGAGGGTGCCCAGGATCATGCTTAGACGAATGGGCCGCAAAGGGGTTGTTTAAAAAAACAGAGAGGGGGCCGGAAAGATCTGCGCTCCCATGGAGTGCTGAAAGGAAAAGAGGAAAAGTTCTCACAAGTCAACAGTGGAAGGGTAGAAATCATTCAGGGGTATAACACAAGCCCCTGCAGCCTCTGCGGCGCAAGGAGGGTGACAATACTTCAGGGGCCCTATAACCCTTCTGGCAGCCCCCAATGCAGCCCAAGGCCAATGAATATCTGTGAGATCTAGACAACTAAGGGGCCCCTCACATTCTGCAAGGGGGTGCCCCATCAGTTTGCGTTATGCCACTGAACTCATCCAATCAGAAAACTGTGGAACTGAAATCAGACCCTACAGGAATTTGCGATTTGGAAAAATAACATTTTTTCTTAAGAGTAGGGTTTTGGATGTACCAGGAAGTATGGCGCCTTGCTTTGTGTGTGTATGATGTGTGTGGTGTATGTATGACACGGTGCTGCCAGGTCAGGGGAATTACCCTATAACCCCTGTATGTGTGTGGGTAGAAACCCGCACAAATTTCAGAAAAGCAATGTCCTGGGCACACGTTATAGAGTGAAAATAATGGTTAATACAGTCTTGTGCATTTGGAGAGTTATCAAGTAAGGTCCACTCAAGTAGTATAAAGTCTCTTTAGTTGTTTAATCTTTATCGTAAAGGGACACAACCAGCCAACACGTGTTTCGTCACAATGGGAATTATCCCGTGACTTCTTCAGGGCTGGGAAGGATACAAAAAAGTAATGTAAACATATAACCTACAAAATACAAAGTTGCATTGGAGCAGCTCCTGGTGTTGTGGAGAATCAAAACAATAGATCACCATTACATGTGGAAACCCTAAAAGAACAGTGTAGAGGCATATAATAGTGACTTCACACAGAAAAAACAACACAGACCTGGTGAAGACAACGCGTGACAGTACAAGATGGCGTGGGTATTTGTATAAAAACCCTGGAGAATAAAAAATTGCATTAGGGAGCGGCGCCCGAGCAAAAGCAATAACGTGGTGCGTGGTGATGTGAATAAACATGGTGCCATGAGGTGAATCAAGGCTCATGATTGGAAACATTTAGACATGTGATGCTCCAAAATGTGTACCTGTTTGAGAAATATGCAGTAGAACGCCCAGGCTTCAATGCCTCTTCATTTATCAAACCACATGATCCATTGTCCTTTCATAGTCTTTGGATCAAATGAATCATGCCAATTGGCAGAAGACAATACGAACTCTTTTGAAGCTCACTCAGAAAGTTGAAAATTATGAGCACAGATAGAGGACATTCTTCCAGCTGTGGGTCGGTCAAGAAATTTGAAGTTTAGAACCTTGTCTGTTAAACTGGTGCCGCATGGTTCTTTGATAGATGCCAAGATCACTTAAACAGACATAAAATAAAGGAAAGTCATGATTTTTTTTTAAATCCATAGACAAGTATTATCCCTCCTGTCTCTTTTAATTTCTCATAATAAAAGAGATATCAGTTGTCCAACTAATGCTTTTTATAAAGCTATAACACCTCATTTTTTCCCCTGACAGTTCCCTCTGCTTCAACAACTTTAACAAGCTCAGTACTCAGTGGATCATTTTAATTGGTGCTCTTTGAGGTTCTTGCCAACCTATTTATTGATAACAGCATTTGCATTTGTGGATAGATATTCAAAAAAGTTCACAGCAAGAAATGGCTTTGCCACAAAACAAATGACTGCGTTTACCATTGTGCATGTTAACCAGAAATGTGTTGACATTCTCACATAAAGATATACCACAGGTTAACAGTCAATTTCTTTTCAGTGGCTTCCATTAATTTCTTTCTGGTTTTGCTCATTCAGCTGCCTCTGAATGGAAATAACATTTCTTATGAACAGCCCTCTAAAGTATCTTCTCAGCACCAGCAGAAAAGCTTTACAAATTAAAAGAATATGCTCAATGATGTCAGAATGAATGTCTGGAGGTTTGGCTTATGGTTCGGCGGGTGAGGAGGAGTAATACTCCAAACTCGCTTGTGCTGAGCTCATCTTAGAGGAGGAAAGGATGGAGGCCCTGTCAGTGCTATCTGGTGTGGAGCTTCACATGTGCAGAGAACTCGCCATGCAACAGTGCTCTGACGACAAACTACATTTCTCAACAGTCCCTGAACTCTCAAGCGGTTTAGAGATAATGACAGCTATAATGGATCATCTGGTATAACTTTGCTCGTGGTTCACAGTATCTTTGCCTAGCTGTTGATGATACAATGGTGATTCAACCAACATATTGTTACTTGTATTCAGGATTCCCCTCTGCAAAGAACAGTTGCTTCCTTTGGAGTATGTTGGATGATCTTTGGGAACACAGAGAGGTATGCTGAGGCTCAAGTTGTGTTGAGAAAATGAACTTCAAACTATTTTCTGGACATTTAAATCTGAACTTTAAAAGACTGCAAAGAATGTTGGCTTCAGCTTGTATTGACATTGTGATAGAACAGGAAGAATTCTCATGACGGCACACTGTTACACATTATTGGGGCTATTTACAAAGGCAACTTAAACTTGTGAACAATTTCTACACATAATTTACTCTTACACTTTTGAGTAACTTTACTACTTTTGGCTATCAACAAAATACCACTGTAAAGTTACTCAAAAGTGTACACTTACACTTCTCTACCCCTTGAAAAAGAGGGTGGAGCAAAATGTGTGAGTGTAAGTGACTACTGACCAAAAGAAATAATATTAATTCCGAAACCACACATGGACAACCACTTATACTGCAACACCCTCCAAGAGGAAAAATGGAGACATAGGGGCCGATTCCGATCTGGGACGGAAATCTCTCCGACCGAGCCGGATCCGGAGAGATTTCCGATCGAACCGGACTCCTACAGTCCGACCGAGCGAGTACGATGCGGCCGCATGCTGCCGGACTCGATTCGGTCGGACTCCCATTGAAGTCAATGGGAGCCGGTCGTACGACGCGTACATGGGCTCCCATTGACTCAATGGGTACATTGCGAACAAGGGGGCCCCCTACAGCGGGTACGCTTCGGTGCAACCCGCACCGTACATGCATGTGTAGGGGGGACCCATGGGTCCCCCCTGTGTGCGACTCGCAAGGCTACGGGTGAAGGGGGGTCCGACACGGACCCCCGAAGTCCGGCTCCGACAGCTCTTTGGAGCCGGACGGTACGAGTCGGTCGGGCTGTTCGAAGCGCGCATCGTACTTGCTCAGTCGGGTAACGTCTCCATTGCGTGGTGCGAGTCGTGTCCGTACGAGTCGGTCAAAGCGGTTCAGACCCGGAAACGAGTCGGTCGGAGACAACGCATACATTCTCATCGTACTAGCTCGTTCGGACAGCTGTACGAGTCGGTCGGTAAAAACGCGCACGGCTCGTATTTTTTCTGGGCGAATCCCGTTCGGTGAGCTTTCGGCCGAGATCAGAATCGGCCCCATAGACTTAAAATAAAACCCCATTGGAAATAGTGTTAAATTAAACTAAATTATTTAAAATTATTTAAAATATATAAATGCACTGTAATGTTAAATATATATATAAAAAACAAACATATTTATTATTTGATTACAAAATATTTTCACAACTTTTTTGGAACTCATAAATTAATGTAACATTAATTTTTATTAAAATATAGTTAAACTACTTTTATTTAATTATATACATCACTTTTAAATGATTAATATTGCATTACAAAAACAATGTATTTCTTTATGTGGGAATTTATTTTTAATTTCAAACATCAGAAAAAGAATTTCAATTTAATTTAATATATTTAAATTAAAGATTTAATTTGTAATAAAGTTAATAGCGTTGTAGTGTTTTCTTCTTTTTTCTACATTTAAAATAAATATATAAAATATTGTACAATAATATTTAACGTAAAAATATTTTTACTAATTTATTACAGAGTTGAATGCCCTTTTTACATTTTCCCTATAATTTACCATAGGGAGATCTCCGCCCCATTTGTAGAGCAACCATCAAAGTAAATTTGATCACACAAGACCCCCACATCATGCAAATTATAAATGCTTCTCTTCCAACAAGGAAGAGTACTCACTAATCTAAAGCAAGATGTAATGTACATCCACCCTGAAGAAAGAAATGTTGACACATTAATACAGGTAGTTGCTGTGTGTAAGTGATATAAAACTCTAGTTCCTGATACCCTTGAAGAAGAAGAAGAATTCCCAGATGGGCTGGCTGCTTTTTCTGCCTCTTAAAAAACTTGTGCGCAATGGTCCAAAATTTGTTTTAATTGGTTTAACTCTGGAGTGTTTAATCAATAGCACAGTCCACGCTAGTGCTTCTCTTGTTAAATGAGAGAGAATGAAAGCTATCTTGGATACTTCTGAAGGAAATGCTTTCAATCGAGTTATAATTTACACTCTGTCGCAAAGGGCTGAAACTTGACAGAGTCACTGTCATACTCTTCAGGGTAAGCCAGAGTTGCTCCTGAAATAGACTAAGCAAGGGAAAAAAGGCTGGTGGACTAGAAGGTGCCTATGAACTTCCTACTTCAGAATTTGAGTCCACATTACATATGTGGGGGTTTCCTTCTTCTTACCTATTTCAGTGATTTTAGGTAGTAAGAAGCTTCATTCTTTCTTAGATGTATCCAAATCCTCTTGAATATTAGAAACAGCTTGTGCTAGAGTTTGGATGGGATTAATATCAGAATCCATTTTAGTCCTAGAGGAACAAGCTACTGGACTCTGAAGCTAGCCCCCAAGCCTACACACTCAGAAAAATGCATGGCCACGAGCTTGGATTGAACATAGAAGTCTGAACTCTGATGAGAAAATGGGGCAAGGGGTAGATGTATGTATGTATGTATGTATGTATATATATGAAGATCTCGGTAAGCACAGGAGTGCATGTGCATTTCGCACCACAGAACTGTAGTAGGAGGAAACAAAGTGGGCATGGGTAAAATAAAGTACAGGAGAGGGAAACAACTGTGGTTGCATTAGGATTGAGGAATGATACAACAAGCAGTTGTGAGGCAACTGGCCCTATTACCGCCCCTTCATAAATTCCCCCGGATGTGCCCGTCTTTCCTCTGGGCCTGGCTCTGTCTGGTTCGTGTGCTAGTGTGTCCTGGAAGGCTCACCTAATGCTTCAAAAAAAGGCAAATAAACACCGGGATACTACTTGGCCAGGCCCAGAGGAAGAAAACTGCATATTAAGTGATTTGCCCAGAATCACAAGATATTGACCGTCCCTGCCGAGACTCGAACCGGTACCCCAGCTTGGAAGTCGACCGCTCTACAGTTCGGCCATTTGAATCACTTCTTTACAGAATATAACACAGAGGAGAATTTTCACGCTGCAAACTGGGATACCTTAAAGGGCCTGAGAATCTTCATAATGGCACATCGTAACTAAAAACACTAATGCAGGACCTACTTATGTAGATGTGTTCTATATCACCGCTCACAATTGTTCAGTCTGTTAATGAGTTAAGTAAAATATTCTAGAAGTAGTATAATACACTAAGCAAATGAAAGCGATATTTAGTAACAGACATGAAGGGCTACAGCTTTGTTGAGGCCAATCGGGCAAATATGAACTTCAGGAGGGCCATCATCACTACCAGGCTGGATTTGAAATCCAAGTTACGTCTGTTTTTTTGTAGACTGGCTTAACATCCCTCCACTTTGCTCTGCATGTGGGTTCGAAGCATGGCTGCGTTTTTCCCCCTCTATCCTTCTTAGACTACCAGTAACCACTACCCATCTCTCTGTGCCCTGATCCTCACTCCTAGGTGTCTGTAGCGTGGGCAGCATTCTTCTTTTTCCGCAGTCTGTAATTAGGCCTGGGTAGAATTTTAATTACATTGGAGTAATCAGAGTAATTTTGGTGAATTTGCATTACTGCGCGATGTAGAATTACTGATAATAACTCAATTACTCCTGCTTGTGTGATTTAGAATAATTTGAGGGGAAAAAATCCTACAGCGAGAGCACATTTAGCGAGTGCGAGCAGCTGCTCGTGCTTGATATTCGTGTTCTGTTGCATTTAGCGTTATTTCTTGGTGCAAAATACATCCTTGGGTCAATTTTTAATGCGAGGGGGCATTTTTGCAGTAAGAAATGGTGCTAAAAGCAGAATAATAGGTAATGGGTGGTGCCTTCTCTTAGGCACTGGAAATAGGGGTGAGCGGTGCTGCAAAAACCCGTAAATAACCATGCTGAAGTTCAGAAGGTCAAAGAGCAATAAAGATGCTTTTAAAATTGTTATATGTTATCTTGTCACATTTTCTGTGTGTTCAAAGACAGAGGTCAAATGGCAGACAATGTCTTCTGGCAAATTATTGCTTTTTCTTTTAAAAGAAAGTTTGGTGCTTACTTTTCTTTCTCTGACTGCAAAGTTAGAGGATTTTGTAAAATGAACTATGCCACAATCAGTAGGAAAGGGGCAGTTAGAGAGGTTTCTGTAGATATTCTCAATTTTGTCCACAAAATGATTAGCTAAAGCATCACACAGTTCCTGTGAGACTGGAGTTGGGGAAATGCAGGTCATCTGTTGCGTGAACTCATTGAGAACTTTAAAGAGTTCTCTGGTGGAATTGCCGGCACTATCAATTCTGTTGGGCAGATGAGACTTACGAGTGGCTCTAATTTTTTTGTAGTAGCTGCTTAGGGCTGATTTGTAAGTCGTTTTGTCAGAGGGAGCTTTCAATATACGCCATCTCCTCTCCAGTTTCCTGCAAGCTAATTTCTCTTGCTTAAGTTCCTCCATGAACCATGAAGCATGAGGACTAGTGGAATTGCAGTGATTAGATCTTAAAGGTGCAATTATATCCAGAGTCTGAGTAAAAGACTCTTGGAAAGATGTGAGCGCACTATTAATATCTAAGAAATCTGAAATTCTTAGATGCAGCTAGTTCTCCCCAGTGGCATCATGTGAGACTGAAAACGATGTCACAATAAATTAAAAGTTATTTAGCAAGAGTCATTCATTCCACCAGTGCCGGCTTTAGGGCGGTTAGACCAGTGCCATCGCACGGGGCACCAAGGTGGAGGGGACGCTATTAGAATCGCAGGCTGATGAGAAAGAAAAGCCTGCAGAGATATTTGTGTGCCCTGAATTTTTCAGGGCATAAAAGCAACAGCATGCTATCTGTGGCAATTTTATGACAAGATCGTATTAGGCTTTCCTTTCTTGCGTTCCATTCAATAGCAGCAAGGTAATTAAATGGTTAACAAACAGAAAAGAAAACTACACATCCCAGCCGGCTTAGGTCATGAACTACAGATGGAGGTCATGCAGGTGTTACATTAGAGTCTCTATAAATAGTCCCTTCAGTCGTTGTCCTTACTCTTTCTTGCTGCAAGCAGTCAGTTAAGTCCTTTACGCTGTCATTACATTATCTTCATTGTTTATAATGTTTTGTTATATCTAGCTATTATTTTGTCTTTGCTTAGCTTCTTAAAATCCTCTTCTCTATTATTTGTCTGTTTTCCTTAATTGGCCCGTTATTATGGACCTGCTGCTTTTATGGGGCGTGTGCTGTGCTTGAACTAATTGCTCCCTCTGGAGCTCCCGTACAACCTGGTAGGTGGGCCTTTCAGCGTGCGAAAGCGCTCAGGGTTTTTCCTTACAGGATTCCCCCGTTAGTGCGCGTCGCTCCTGCTTTGTCCTGCTGTCTCCTCACGAGCTCAAGTCCTATGTGTAGGCTCTGGGCTTGCAGCTGGTTGTGAAAGAGTACTGTGCTTAATTAGTGCCTGTGGTTACCGGAGCTCGGCACCAGCACTTTATTGTCAACACCAGCACTTGTGAAAGTCTGCCACAAGGTGCCGCTGTCTGGTTAATTTAGAGATGGCCACAACAACAGTCAATTATAAATTCAATGTATACTAAAAATTACTATTACCTGTCGCCCAAACCATTCTTATAGCTTTGGGGGGGGCCTGCATTAGTCTGAATTGTCAAACTTGTAGAAGTGTGATGGTTAGTAGTTATGTTGTTACTGTCATTTACAGCGTGGCAGGGGCAATGTGTGGTGCAAGCTGCAGTGGCCTCTTGACAAGAGCACTGGCACTTATATGTTTTTTACAAATTAAGCACTGCACGGTACAGAACTCATTAGAGCTCAGTTTATCTAGCAGAGCTGTCAGGGGTTACGCTATCCATATAAACTAGACTTCAAGACTTTCCTAACACCTTTTACTTACTGTAAACAGAATAGTGTGTATGAGTTCGTTTCTTTAACGGCATGTTTTAGAAACATTCAACATATTCTTCTGTGAAGGTATAACGATTTGGGCTATTCTTTTACTTTGCTGCCACCTACTGGCCAATGATCATTATAACCATAAAACAATGGTAGAACAAATGAATGATGAAGAAATGGACACAAATGAGCATGTTTTCAAAATCAAATTTAAAACAATGTATATGTTCTTCTGTCTCTACAGCAGTTAATTTCTCCATGCATTCTATTGTCCAGGACTTCGACACAAGTGTCCATGAAGCAATTCTGGCCCAGACTCTTGCTGCTGCTAGCAGCAGACTTCCTCTCAATAGACCTCGAATAGAGAATTCTCCTCCCCTTCGCAGCCAAAGTCACAGAGAAGATCGTCAACGCCCAGCTGACAAACTTCATCGAAGAGAACGCCATCCTCGACTCTTCCCAATCCGCATTCCTCAGTAACCACAGAACCAAGACCGCCCTCCTCGCCGCCACAGACGATATCCGCACGCTCCTTGACCAAGGCCACACCGCGGCCCTCATCCTGCTAGACCTCTCCGAAACCTTCGACACCGTCTCCCACCGCACTCTCGCAGCCAGTATCCACTGCGCCGGCATACAGAGAACCGTCCTCGACTGGCTCCGCTCCTTCCTCGCCGGCAGAACCCCGCCTTTCCTCTCCGAACCCACAAACATCAACTGCGGAGTACTCCAAGGATCATCGCTCAGTCCCACGCTCTTCAACATCTACATGGCCCCCCTCGCCGCCATCGTCAGACAGCACGGACTCAGCATAGTATCCTATGCCAACGACACCCAGCTCATCCTCTTCCTCACGAAGGACCCCGAAACCACCAGACTCAGCTTCCAGGACGGAATGAAAGACGTTGCAGCTTGGATGAGCAGCAGCTGTCTGAAGCTCAACTCGGAGAAGACAGAAGCCCTCGTCCTTGGACCCACCCCCTCAGCTTGGGACAACACCTGGTGGCCCACCGCCCTCGGCAACCCCCCCACTCCCACGGACCACACCCGAAACCTCTGCATCATACTCGACTCCTCCCTCACTATGACCTGCCAGATCAACGCCGTCACCTCCACCTACTTCAACACCCTCCGCATCCTCTGCAAGACTTTCAAGTGGATCCCCCCCCCCCGAAGCCAGAAAGACCGTCACCCACGCACTCATAACTAGCATAATGGACTACGGAAATGCCCTCTACACCGGAATCAACAAATCCCTGCTACGCAAACTCCAGACCATCCAGAACACTGCGGCCAGACTCGTCCTCGGCATCCCACGACATGAGCACATCACCCAACACCTGCGAGACCTCCACTGGCTCCCCGTCGAGAAGAGAGTAACCTTCAAGCTACTCACCCACACCTACAAATCCCTTCACAACCCCGGACCCAAATACCTCAACAAAAGAGTGTCCTTCCACGTACCCAAGAGAAACCTCTGCTCCGCCAACCTCGCCCTAGCAGAAACCCCATGCATCTGTAGAACGAGAGCGGGTGGAAGAGCCTCCTCCTACATCGCGGCTAAGGCCTGGAACGAGCTCCCGGTCAACATCAGATGCTCCCCTACTCTGCACACCTTCAGGAAGAGCCTCAAGACCTGGCTTTTCGGCTGACCCAGAGCGGCACCCCCTCCACCCCTAGCGCCTTTAGCCCCTGACGGGTGAGTAGCGCGCTTAACCCCCCTCATTGATTGATTGAGACCAAATAAGAGCCCTGATTCTTATAAAGTTCTTCTTCCCACCAAACCTTTAAAGAAATCTTTTTTTTTCGAAGGGCTCAGTGTCTATTTCCCTGGGGCCAGTGAATTCTGCCGATCAACCTGCTCTGAAGATGACTGACGCTTTTAGTGCTGTCAAGACCTCAAGACTGGAGATGTTTTATCTTTGCAGGAAGGTGGTGGCAAATCCTAAATAGCACCCTCTTTTCTAGAGTTAGGCAAACATGCAGAAAAACATAAGCATATGGATAAAGATATCCTTTTCAATTATGATGAGGACTCTGATGTCAACCTGTATACTCCAGACATGGATTCCGATACTCAAGATCAGACTGATTCCACTTCATTTTCTCCCTCTAAATGCAAGTTAAAGAAGGTTTCGAAGCCCTCTTCGGAAAAATGTGATGATGCTTCCTTTTCCGAAATATTGGATTTCTCTGGGGAACCCTTGTTTGACCCATCATTGCTTGTTCATCCATTGTCCACAGATTGGTCCGCTTCCCCTCATGTGGAGGAATATATTAAACATAGGATGAGAACACTGCTGGATAAACCAATTGGAAACAAACTGAAATCTGAATTCCCTAGACCTCTCATTGGCAACAAGGTGCTCACAACCCCTACCATTCATCTTGATGCAATGGACCCTGTGACCAAAATGTTTGAGATGGCGGAACAAGCCAGGGAAAATGGAACTCCCATTAATTCCAGTGGCCTCTCAAACTGGATCCAACAAGTTATCTGCTTTCTAGGCAAAGCTAACTCTACCAGTGGCGGCTGCTGCCGACACAAAGTGGGGGGGCAGCGTGGGGGCAGCGAGGTGAAAACAATAAAAAAAGACGAAAAAAAGTAAACTTGCGCTTCCTAGGATTCCCGGAGCGGGAAGAGGGTCCAACATTGGACCTCTTTCTGGAACATTGGATCACCGCTGAGCTCAGGCCTAAGGGGCTCTCTAACTTTTTCTCTATTGAGAGATCACATCGAGCCTTGGCACCTGTTCCTCGCCCGGGTGTTCCACCTCAGGTTCTTATCGCAAGGTTCCTCAGTAACAAAGGGGCATATTATCAAGGGCTTTATCGCCGCTTTAGCGGCACTTTTTGCCGCTAAAGCGGCGATATTTTTATCGCCCTATTAGCAAGCTGTCGCTAACAGGCGTTAGCGACAGCTTTCAAGCGATAGCGGCCGGTTTTCACATCGCCTTGCATGTCAGCGATAATTATCGCTAATCACATGCAAGGTAGGCGTTCCCTACTGAAAGCGACTGAAAACAGTCGCTAACACAACTACCCCTATTAGCAAGGCAGGCGAGCGATAAAATAAATCGCGCTAAGCGCGTTTATCGCTAGATTTTTACACCTGCTACTGAGGGTGACTTACCTGTTTGTAGCATGGGGGGTGGATTGTCAGGCTAAATCCACCATTGCGTTAATGCGAGAATATCGCTGGTTTTTCAGCGATATTCTCGCATTTGCCGCTATCGCTGGAAATATTATTGCTATGGAGATAAACCTTACTAATAGGGTGTTATCTCAGCGATAATTTCCAGCGATAGGCGGCGTTAACAAAAAACGCGCTAAGCGCGGTTAGCGATAAATATCGCTAATCCTTGGTAATATGCCCCAGAGACCGGAACCCCATTCTTCAACATGTTCGAGCACATGGCCCCCCTGTGTACGAAGACAAATACAACCAAATATTTCCAGATTACACAAGGAAAGTACAGGACCTGCGGAAATCATTTCTGCCCATTAAACGACCACTATGTGTGCAGAATATTAAATACAGTCTGCTGTACCCGGCGAAACTCCGGGTCCAATACCAAAACAAAGGGGCATATTAGCAAGACCGGCGATAAAATTATCGCCGTTTTAGCGACAGGAAACTGCCGCTAAAACGGCGATAATGGGCTTGCTAATATGCGTTATAGAATTCCAATAGAAGCCCAGGTTAGATGTGCAGGACATCTAACCTGGGCTTCTATTGAATTCCATACGCATATTAGCAAGCCCATTATCGCCGTTTTAGCGGCAGTTTCCTGCCGCTAAAACGGCGATAATTTTATCGCCGGTCTTGCTAATATGCCCCAAAATGTTTTTCTATGAATCCCCTCAGGAGGCTGAAGACTGGCTAGAGTCCTTGGGTATCGGAATGTAACAGCAGTCATCGGACAGAAGAGAGCAAAAAAGGTGAGGGGGGGGCGTAGATCTGGGCACTGGCCACACCTTATTTATCTGTTTGCTGTCATAATTATTTTCCTTTATCAGGTGTCCTAATTTGGGGCTTGGGTGGGCATTTGGGGCACAATCGATTACCTCTGGCCTTTTGGTTTCCAGCGGGAGGTGATCAGACTACTGCCTGTTGGAGGGATATGGGATGGGGAAGGGATTTCTTGTTCATGTTTGATGGTAGGTTACAATGGATGAGGGAACAGGGGACAATAGCTTCCATGCCTCATTGGAATGGCCGACCTGTACTGGGGTTCTGTCCTTTGATGGGGTTGCTCGGTTCATTACTTTTATTCTTTCAACATGACTGGTGACGCAACCCATAATATGCTGTCTTGGAATGTGAGGGGCCTGAGTAGTCCACAGAAGAGAAACAGGGTGCATGCCTATTTGTGCAGATATAACATAGCAATAGCCTTCCTACAGAAAACGCACCAATTGGAGGATTGCATTAAAAGTCTCCAGCAACACTGGAGGGGCCAGGTATATATGACATCTTATTCCGGCTATGCTAGGGGAATCCTAATTTGGGTGTCTCCTGGGGTACCTTTTAAGCACACATGGGCGCTCCTTGATGGGAAGGCTATTATGTATTATAGGAGGGTTACCTAAATGCGTATGACTTCTGCTTAGTTATTATAGATGCCCCCAATGTGGATGACCGCGCTACCTTTGGAGGCATGGTTGGGGACACTCGCATCTCAGAGGCATCGGAGCTGGTCCTAGAGGGCACCTTTAACTGTGTGCCAGAAGGACAGTTAGATAGAACTCTTTCATGCCCGACACCAAACCTCGTATGACTGCTGCCCTCCATCAGACTTTGATTAGTTTGTCTTTGATAGATGCCTGGCGTGCCCATAACCCGCAGACACAAGTGTATTCTTGTTACTCACGCACGTCTGGTACATATAGTGGCCTATATTATTTTGTTATCTCCGCCTCGGCGGCACACAGGGTCTGAGATATCTGTTAACTGGCCCATTACATTTCGGATCATTCACCATTGCGGGCTATGTACTCCTTGCAGCGAGTGTCCGTGTGAAGGCTTAGTACCAAGGCACTTATAGATCAGGTTTTCACGGGCACGCTGGGGGAATATCTGGTCCAATACTTTGAGAACAATTGGGAGAGTACTGGCAGTAGGGCAACTGAGTGGGATGCATTCAAAGTGGTACTGTGCGGTATATATATGGCCACGACAGTCGGGATACGCCAGGCGTTGGAGGGGGACCTAACTAGACAGGAAGCTGGGCTGACAACGCTAGAAAAAAAACGATAGCAGACTCAACTGAATCCCTGGCAGAGTGGGAGAGGCAGCGTTGTAGGGTCTACGAGCTCTAGGATCAGCTCGAGAAGCATGTCCGCAGTGCAGGACGCCGATGCTGGTATATGGAGGAGGATAAGGGGGGGCACATGCTGGCCAGTCTGGTTAGATCTGAGGCCGAGAGGCACCCTATACTGGCGATCCAGGATCGTGAGGGCTGCATGATGCACACCCAACTAGATATTAATACGGCATTTGTGACATATCTGCGGGCGGTTTACAGTGAAGCCCTGAGTACCCCTCTTGGAGGTGCACTCCCAACATACCTGCAGGAGTTGTCATTATAGAGCTTGTTGACAAAAGACTGTGAACTGCTTAATGTGCCCCACTAAAAACGGGAATTGCTGACTTCAATACAGTCGCTAAAGTCAGCTAGAACACCGGGAGGCGACGACTTCCCGACAAAAGTTTATAAACTCTTTCCTGATACTCTAACTGATAGGGTGCTACCCATCTGCATGGAGGCCCTGGAGAAAGGTGTGCCCTCGTACACTATTAGGGAGGCCATAATAGTAATGTTGCCAAAGCTGGGTAAGGACCCCCTTGGGTTGTCTTCCTATAGACCCCTTTCCACGTTAAATGTGGATATGAAGATCCACAGTCATGCTCTTGTAGCTAGATTGCATCCACACTTGCCACATCCGATCCATGCAGACAAGTCAGTCGGAATACGTGGGTCAATCTGCGGTGACTGGCTCATGTGTTACATGCTCCAGAGCTGGCTGGCAACGCATGTGTGCTTGTCTTTCTGGACATTGAACAGGCTTTCGACGCTGTGAGATGGGAATATGTGTGGAAGGTTCTGGAGAAAATGGGACTGGGCCCCAATTATATCAAGTGGATCCGGCTGTTATATAGCTCCCCCACGGCCAGGGTCAGGACGGGCCGCGTTGTATCTGAGTCCATAACATTACAAAGGGGCACCCATCAGGGGTGTCCCCTGTCCTGGCTGATCTTTGCTGTCGCGATGGAGCCCCTGGCCTGGAGACTTCAGCAGGCCCTGCAGGGTTGCGGCATCAGGGTTCACGCAAAGGAGCATATAGTGTCTTTCTATGAGGATGATACTATGGTATACTTGCAGCAACCTGAGACAACGGGCCCAATATTGCTTAATATCTTGGAGGAACTGATGGAGTTCTCTGATTACAGGTGAACAGTGCCAAATCTCTGCTATTCCTATTGGGTCTCCTGCAGTCAATCCCCATGGACAGGCTGCCCCGTTGGGTCTGCCCTGGAATGTCGACCAGGTTAAATATCTGGCCATGCAAATAGCCCATGGCGAACCACTCCAGTTTGACCTGAATATGGGTCGGGTGCTCTGCGGCCTTCAATCATCCATTTCTTTCTGGAATACTCTGAAGTTACCCCTGATAGAAAAAAATCACACTTCTTAAGATGGTGGTCTACCCTAGATGTTTGTATGTCTTCCAAGGGGCCATATTCGAGATCTCCAGAGATGTGTTTCGGAAATTGGACTACCTAATAGTGGAGCTTCTCTGAGTGGGTAAGCACTGCATGGTGGCCTTTTGCCACACTACACAGAGTGGGAACTGGGGGGGATGGAGGTTCTGGATCTTGAACTTTGCTACCTTTGTGTGGCATTGTAAAGCTCTAAGGCCTTTTTGGATGGAAGTGCTGTCCTGCATTAATCAGGTTACTGGATGGGACATCCCCAGATGGATTCTCGGCTGCTTGTAGGGACGCTTAACTGATAATCATAAAAAAAATACTGAACATGAGGTATGCACAGCTGGGGCTCACTGTAGCAAAATGGAGAATAGCGATCCATTGGATTAGCCCCCGCCCCCCTAAGATAGAGGCCTGGAAACGGGACCTTATTGAATGGGCCAGTGCGGAAGAGGCACACATGGAAAAAAATCCGTCATGACAAGAAGACTGCTGAAGCCTTGTTAGCTTGGGGAGTTATGACACAAATACTTTTAGAGCCCTCAGATGAGTCTGATATCTTGGAGATTAATGAGATGGTGAGGGGCGTCTAAAGGACTCACATATACCAAGACTTATTGCTGTGACTTGGCAGGATACTTGTAATCGCTTGAGTAGTACCACATGTTACTGTTCGGTTTCTCATTTTACTGAGCATTAATACCATGGGGCCATTTCTGTATATGATTGGAAGCTTGAGGTGGGTGCAGTGGGTGGATTGGGGGTATGTGTTTTGAGTTATCATGAGAGTTAGGCTGCTTAACGTGTATACAAGGGACCTCCATTGGCGAAGTGATCGCCACTTGAACACAGGATGCGAAATGGCAAATTGTCTGCACAACTTGCAAAGTTTTGATTACTATCTCTTACAATCATCCCTTACAGAGTGTTATATTGATTGACGTATGTTATAAAATGTCGCTTTACCATTGAAACTTGAAAATAAACACGTTAAAAAAAAGTGACAAACCAAGGCTGTGGAAGCGTGTTTTCGCCAGGACCGGGAGAAGAGGGGACCGTTCGGCCAGTCGTTTTCACAGCAACAGGTCCCAATATCCAGAAAATCAAGGTCAAACAGGATACTATCACCAACGTCCTATGTTCTACCCTCAAAGATGGTGCAGCGGCAGAGGTCACTTTAGACAGCAATCCAGATACACCAACAATAATGGTAAGCATACAACCAGTTCCTATTGCTTTGGGGGGGGGGGACACATTTCAAAGTGTTATCATGCTTGGTCAAGCCTAACCAGGGATCCTTGGATATTACAAACCGTCCAAGGTTATCACATAGAATTTTTCAACACTCCGAATCAGGTTTCTCTTCCACATAAGATTCAGTTTTCACATGCCGATACCCTCCTCATAGATCAAGAGGTTCAGGATTTATTACTCAAACATGCAATCAGTCCAACTCCTGTCCTGCCATCAGATATTTTAGCAACATTTTTCCAGTAAAGAAAAAGAACAAACAATTACGTCCTTTCATAAATCTTCGATCGTTCAATCAATCAATCAATTAATCAGTATTTGTTAAGCGCTACTACTCACCCGTGAGGGTCTCAAGGCGCTGAGAGAGGAGGGGCTGCAGGTCCGACTGGGCGCTGAGGTTCGGTTGAAGAGCCAGGTCTTGAGATCCTTCCTGAACTGCATCAGCGACAGGGATAGCCTGAGGTGGAGAGGCAGGGTGTTCCAGGTTTTGGCAGCGAGGTAGGAAAAGGATCTTCCTCCGGTCCTAGTCTTACGGATTCGAGGAACAGTGGCAAGGGCCAGTTGGGCAGAGCGGAGGTGTCTGGTGGGTACATGGAATGAGGGGCAGTGGTTCAGGTATGCTGGTCCAGCGTCGTGGAGGGCTTTGTAGGCATGTGTGAGGAACTTGAAGGCGTCTCTTTTGTTGACTGGGAGCCAGTGGAGTTCTTGCAGGTGGTCAGAGATGTGGCTGCGGCGGGGGATGTTGAGGACCAGTCTGGCTGTGGTGTTTTGAATGTTCTGTAGTTTCCTGAGGAGTTTCTGGATGACGCCTGCATAGAGTGCTTTGCCTTAGTCGAGTCTGCTGCTGATGAATGCGTGGGCGAACATCTTTCTGGCCTCAGTGGAGATCCATCTGAAGGTCTTTCGAAGCAGCCGAAGAGTGTGGAAGCATGATCGCTCAGTCAATTGGTTCTTTACAGGCATTTCAAGATGAAAACTATTCTCCATCTTCACGATTCTCTTCAGTCCATGGATTAGATGGTTCGTTTGAACTTGAACGATGCCTACCTTTCAGACCCAATTTTCCGTCCACACCAAAAATAGCTCCAGTTTCAATGGAGAGAGTCCTTTTACGAAGTCACTGCCCTTCCCTTTGGACTTTCATCTGCTACTTGTTTCACCAAGCTTCTCAAGCCAGTTATTGTGCATCTCAGATTACAAGGCATTTGTCTTCTTGTTTATCTGGATGACATTCTGATAATTCCACATCACAAAGATTCATACAAGGGGTATGAGAGGCAACATGTATGTACAGTACATTACAAGGTCTATGTTTTAAAAAAATGAGTCCACGTTGCTGTTTGTAGTCTTAGTGTGTCTTTATTACAAAAATGCTGGATTTTCATAGAAGCACAGCCAACGTGTTTTGCCCACACATGGGCTTCTTCAGGGCGATCAAAGGGTGCTGTACTCTCGCCAGGGTAAAAAAGTAGGATCCGCAAAATTTCTAGTCCGTGTCAGGACGTAGAATATAAAATAGTTCCCTCAAAGTCAAGGTAACTATTGGTCCATAAAGTCAGCGACCAAGATTCTCTGTCTCTGCCACGAAGGTCCGTGTAAGAGGCAAGGGGTGGTTGTAAAGGCGAATGGAGCGCAATCCGTGTTCGGTGGCGTCAGGTTCAGGCGGGGCGAGGTCGCTGACTTTATGGACCAATAGTTACCTTGACTTTGAGGGAACTATTTTATATTCTACGTCCTGAAAATCCAGCATTTTTGTAATAAAGACACAATAAGACTACAAACAGCAACGTGGACTCATTTTTTTAAAACATAGACCTTGTAATGTACTGTACATACATGTTGCCTCTCATACCCCTTGTATGAATGTTTAACTTTATGGTCAAGTGGCAGCTGGCCATCTGAGGTGGGCAATATTCCAGAAGGGTAGTGACTAGACTGGGCAGTGCAATCCTCCTGAAAACCCTGTTGCCATTTCCATTAGTAGCACATCACAAAGATATTCTTCTCTCATCTCTAATACACGATTACCCTTTTCGAGACTTTGGATTTTGTCATAAACCGGGACAAGTCTCTTCTCTCACCTGTTCAGTCTCTAGAGTTTCTAGGTTTCGTAGTGAATTCTGAGCCTGCTACTCTCCAGCTTCCATCAGAAAAATTGGAGATCATAATAAAGGAATAATCCACGCCCAAACCCGAGCCCCTTGCTTTGCCTATGCTCCCAGTGGAACAAGCTTCCTGCCTACCCACTCACCTGAAGAATCGACTGGACAAGGGCTGCGCTTTTCCCAGCTGCAGTTCAAGTTCTTCTGGTGAATCCCTTGGCTCCAGCTACCTCGATGTAGCCTTTATTTCTGTCTCCTGCTCAGCTACTCCAGTTCCTTGGTGACTTCCTGAGTCAAGATCTCGAGACCTTCTTCAAACTTAGGACAAGTTGAAGTACTAGGCTAAGTACTTGGAACAGGTAGTGCGCACTGTCCTTTTATAGTATGAAGAAAGCCAGAGTATCAGAGACCTCAAGACTATAGACTTGTCTTCAAGTTTCCTCTCAGTGACTTCCCTCCAGTTCTCCTTGATTGTTCGTGCTCCAGACCCTTCCTGCAACCTTGGCCTTTAAACCATGTTTGTGCAAGGACTAGAGACTTTGCTCTTTGTTTCCCTGATGAACAATAGTGCCTAGAGAACTTTCTTCTGAGAACTTGATTTGTGTTTTGAGCCTGTACCAAGAGCTATGTTTGAGTTTATCCTGGGGAGGGTCAATTAACTCCAATCTATGTACTGAGTATTTCCTTAGGAGTGCCAATAACTCCAATCTGTATTTCGAGTTATTCCTTTGGAGTGTATAACTCCAATCCATGGTTCCAGTTATTCTGTTTCCTTGCGGTGTTTCTGAAAGAGACTGTAGGTGTATATTACTGATGTTATTGCAAATCTGTTGTTTGAGAGGCCTGTAGTTTAGTTATGTTAATTGCCTCTTCTTGTTATTTCTAGTGCATTGCTTCTTAACAAAATCAGAGCTCACAGCCCTGTGTACATCTACCTAGCTGACTCAGAGGGCCACCAGTTAATGCAGTGCCGCACAGTTGCTGACCAGAACCAGTATTGCATGTCTCTCTTTTCTTCTTTTGTCCCAACACCCCTTCACCCCAAGAGCTGTGCCTTGTTTATGGAGAAGCTATTCCTTGAATGGGCCAGGCCCTGCGGGGATAGGGGGTCCGGCATCAGTTCCAGTATCGTCTCCGCAGTTGAAACCTGGTGCATGACATGGAGCAGGGTCAAGACTGATTTGCATATGGTTGGGTCCAAACTGGAATGGCGTGGTGAGGAAAAAAACTATGCATTTAGGCCCAGTGCTCTGACTAGGTGGGAGTGTTTGACATTGTTCAGCATTCTGTCCATTAATTGTTTTTTCAGCACTTGTTACCCAAAGTGAGACAGGTATGCCCAAATGTGGGTCCCTTGCTCGCCATGCCACTGGATTCAAGCTATCCTGGCTGATGAGCGGTGATACCTCGAAACCGATCCTGGATGCTTGTTTCCAGTCCAGGGAGGTCCTAGCCAGGCAGTTACGGCTGGACTGTTCCCCTGAGGAGCAGGGTCAAAACTGATTTGCATATGACTGGGTCCAAACTGGAATGGCCTGGTGAGCAAAAGAATGATGGATTTAGGCCCAGATCTCTGACTGGGGGTGAGTGATTGACATTGTTCAGCATTCCTTCCATCAATTGTACTTTTTGCATTTGTCACCTCGAGTGTGATGGGTATGCCCAGACGTCGGTCCCATGCTCGCCATACCATTGGATTCAAGCTATCGTGGCTAAGAAGGGGGGGTACTCCGAAACCGGTCCTAGGAAGCTTGTTTCTGATTCAGGGAGGACCCTGGCCGGGCAGCTGGGGCTGTACTGTTCCCATGGGGAGCAGGGTCAAGACTGATTTGCATATGGCTAGGTCCAAACTGGAATGGCCTGATGAGCAAATCAATCAATCAATAAGATAGAATTTCTATAGTGCGGCTCATCACCCCGGGTGGTATCCAGGTGCTGTTCTGCAGGTCTCAGTCAAACAGCCAGGTCTTGAGTCCCTTCCTGAAGTGGTTCAGCGATGGTGCAGAGGTGGAAGTGGAGAGGGAGAGGGAGTGTGTTCCAGCCAACAAAAACAATGGATTTAGGCCCAGATCTCTGACTGGAGGTGAGTGTTTGACAATGTTCAGCATTCCGTCCATCAATTGTTCTGTTTGCGCTACTGAGCATTACAAAGACTGAAAATCCATCACTTGAGAAGACGTCTTCCATATTCAGCTCATATACCCTTGGACCAGGAAACCAAGGAAGAGGCCACATGGTGGCTAGAAAACAACCAGGCCTGGAACGGCAGATCAATCTTCAGTACGACACCAGATCTTCTTTTAAAATCCGACCCAAGTTCGTCAGGGTGGGTCGCTCATTGTAGCCAATTCTTGACTGGAGTCAGGGGTGACCCCCTCATTAGAGGCCTCAACTGGACGGCGGAGTGGGAGGATAAAATCTCCCTTTATGCCGATGATGTTTTGCTTTATTTGGCCAGACCTTATTTTTCGATCCATCGAGCATTACACATATTTACTCTTTTTCAAAAGTATTCTGGGTATACCATCAATTGGGACAAGTCGCTGGTGTACGTTCTATGTGGGGAATGCCACACCCTGCCTAGAGGCTGTGGGGCTAAAATAGTCACTGACGGATTTCAATACCTGGGAATATACGCCACGACTAACCCAACGGCATTTTATAAACACAATTTGGCTCCTCCTCTGCGTCGCTTCCATGACGACGTGCAACATTGGAAGACCTTGCCCCTTACACTATTAGGTAGGGCCGCCCTATACAAAATGATGGCACCTCCCCACTTTGTGTACGCTTTACAGAACACACCCTATTTGGTCCCAGCCAAGTACTTCCATGCAATTGAGTCGGAGGTGCGCACCTTGCTTTGGAACGATGGTACCCCACGAATAGCATTGGCCAAACTTATGAAATGGCGGAATAGCCCTGCCAGCAATCAAAAGCTATTACTGGGCCTCCGAACTGGTGGTCACTAATCACTGGGTGCACCGGCCAGGAATGGACCCAGCCTACAGGATGGACAGATACAATATGTCCCCCGGCAATTACCCCAGAGCAATTTATGGAGGGGGGAAAAATGCACCAAAATACACTCCAACATCCACTACAATCAATTTATGGCATACGGCAACGACCGCTCTGGGGTGGAAAAACAAGATCACACAAGTCACCCCGTTGTTAGAAATAGACCGTCTAGGGGTGTTGTCGAAATACCCAGGATTCGATATGTGGGACTTGATAGGTCTTTCAAAAGTTGGCGATATGTGGGCAGGGGGGAAGGTGACCCCTTTCAGTGACCTCCAACGGGACTACGAATTAAATATTGGGAAAACCTTTAGATACCTTCAAATCCGTAATGCACTACACAGGGCAATACCCAAAGGTACTGAGCTGCCAGTCTCCTCGCCCCTAGAGGATAGACTCCTCGACGACTACCTCCAGGAAAAGGCGATTTCACTGACATACAGAAAAATACTAAACAACACACCAGATGCACTGGGGAGAACACGTGCAAAATGGGTGGAGGATATTGGGGATATTAGTGACGAGGATTGGCAGGAGGCATTGGCGTCCCCCTGGGAGGTGGCGATCCGATCTCGATTTAAATGTATCCAACTCAAAATCCTGCATAGAGCATACTATACAAGTTCGGCATTGGTTAAAATGGGTGCCCTGAATTCCCTGGCGTGCCCTAGGGGGTGTGGTCAAACAGGAACCTACATGCACCAGTGGTGGGAATGCCCAATTCGCCAGAAATATTGGGGGAGGGTCACATCAGCACTGTTATTAACCTGTCATAAAACAATGGAGGTCTCGCCCCGCTGGTGCCTTCTTAATATATGGGATGCAACGGACCTATCGAGAGCTGAGAGAGTGTGGGTCTCCCTTGGATGTATGGTAGCGAAACGTAACATAGCAAGAACGTGAAAAGGAGTAACTAGGCCCAAATTCAGGGACTGGGAGACTGATATGGATTGGTGCATGCAAGCGGAGAGAGTGATATATGAGGGAAGAGGGTGCCCACAAAAATGGTCCAAAATCTGGAGAGCGTGGAACGAAAATAGAGGGATGATATGCACACCATTCAACGACTCTTCCCCACTGGCAACGGACCACTTGGGGGATTAAAGTCCAGATTGCAAAGGAATTAATAAAATACGATGCTAAGTTATTTGTCCTATGTAACGTACTGACTGATATTGTACCAACGCACTGTGCTTGTCGGAAGTCAATGATACTGCACTGTAATTTGTTTTTTTTGTTTTTTGTTTTTGTCTTTGTTTATTCAATAAAAAGATATATGTTTTTTTAATTCTTGACTGGAGGCACATGGTCAGGGAGGGAGTCTTCATTGTACATCAACTATTTAGAGCTTCCTGCAGATCCCTTTGCCATCCAATCTCATGACAGTGAGATGTATCAATCATCTCGGAAGTACTCGTTTTCACAATTTGGCCAAACAGTTCTGGTAATACTGCCTTCATCATCACATTTCAGTCAGGGTGGAGTACCTTCCAGGTTATCTCAACACAGAGGTAGATTAGTTTTTGCGTCACCTGAGAGAGTACAGAGATTGGCATTTACATGTTTCCATGTTTCGGAAACTTCAGGCACTTCTGGGTCCTTTCTCAATAGATCTATTCACCTCCTGGATGAATGCACAACTCCCACACTTTGACAATTGGAGTACAAACCTGATGGCTCTAGCTTCAGATGAGTTTCTCCAGCCTTGGAACTAGGGCCTTCCATATGCCTTTCCCCAAGTCCTCATGATTCCATGTTGCCTGCCGAAGGCATGCAGGAACAGTCACCTCTAGTTATAGTAACTCCCTTTTGGCCTTCTCTGATCTGTTTTCTGGATCTCTTGCAAATGTCAACAGCAATTCCAATTCTTCTTCCCAAGTTTCCGTATCTGCGGCACAATCCCAGTGGCAACATTCTCATACTTTCAGCCAGCTCCAATTAATGACGTGGAAGCTATCTGGCCAAGCTGGTCTGTCCCAGGCCTTTTGCAAACACTCTGTTTCATCGCCAAATCCTTGGCCTGAGGAACTTCTATGGCATACAGGCCAGCCTGCAATTCTTGGTCTCGATGGTGTTTGGGATCACATTCGGATCTCTTTTCATCAGATATCGCCACCATAGCTAACTACCTGGGTAACTTAGCAGCTTCTGGCAAATCTTATAGAACGGTCAATACACATAGATCAGCAAATTTCCTGTCTATATTACAGGTAATAGCCACACAGCTGTAAACTCATCCGCAAACTCCTCCGAGGAATAAGGCTAAGTTGTCCACTGTCTTCTAAATACACAGTTTTATGGGATGTTGATATGCTGAATATGTTCAGAGATTGGCCTGATAATGTCGATTTATCTCTCAAAATTAACAATGTTATGTCTAATTTCATTTAAATGCATTTCTGACGTTAGGGCTTTGGATCTTTTGGGCAAGCAGTTTACTCCTTCAGGAGTATACTTTGCTATCTCCGGAAGAACTAAAACATTAATTTCTTTAGTGGAGTATCCTGCTTTCCCACCATCTCCAAAGCTGTGCATCAGCCAATGTCTTAAGGAATACAAATCCATTAAGGCTTCTCTCAGGAACTCTTCTGGTCAATTACTCATTTCCATCATTAAACCCCACTCTCCTGTGTATTCTCCCACTCCGGGTAGATGGGTGAAATGGGTCATGTCCCAAGCAGGCATTGATATTTACCTTTTTGGTCCTAATTTTTCTTGAGGGTCCATGGCTTCTAAAGCTTTTTCTTCAGGAGCTTTTTAGAAGATATCCTGAGAGCAGCTGACTGGCCTTTGGATTCTACGTTCGAAACATTTTATTGCAAACTAATTGCACATGCTTCTTTTGCATTGGTTGATTCGCTTTAAAATAAGCATAATACGAGCCTCCGGTCTTGACAATAAAATTTGGGTTTCCCAAGTAAACATGTAGGAAAGTCCTAATTTTAATAAAGACATGGAGGCGAGCATTATCCTGCTACTATGAAAAGGATTTCTTCTTTTTCCACCCAACCATAATGTGGTTATTACCGCTTATTTCTTATTGCAGTTCCTCAATCAAAGGTTCCCCGACCAACTTGATGATATGGACCAACGGGAACAGATGTTCATAGTTTTTCTTATGTTCATTTGTATCTTTATCATCTTTCCTTTGGTGGCTCGATGACCTGCCTTACGCAACAAGAAAGAGGAAGGACAACAATTGACAGGACTATTTATAGATACTCTAATGTAACACCTGTGTGGCCTCCATCTATAGTTCATCCTAAGCCTGATGGGATGTGTGGTTTTCTTTTCTGTTTGTTAACCATTTAATTACCTGGCTGCTACTAAATTAAACACAAGAAAGAAAAGCATAATACTCGCCTCCGTGTCTTTCCTACATATTTACTTGGAAAATCCTCATTAATGCACTTGATTGAGAGATCTGTGATTTGTTAGTGATAATTCTGACTCATTCTAAAGTAGTAGAGAGGGTTAATGTTCTTGCTGCAAAGCACAATGTCTAGTGTGCATATCACAGATTAGTATTTTTGTGGATAGCTCAGTGGGTTACTGCTTTTGTCACAGAGATCATTCTGTCACTTGCACTTCATAAGTTGCCATACTTCTACTATAGCACAGTGAGGTACGAACTGGCATCAAAGTGCTTCATGAAAACCTCATGGCATAGGTTTAAATCCTTTTTGCTTTTTTCTCAATCTGTTGTTATTCTAAGGCTGCTAAAAAAGGATTCTTTTGGGTAGTAACACATTTTACACAAACCTGGTGCAAAGTGTTGTTTTGTGTTTTACTTACAGCACAAATCCTGAATTGTGTTGTAAAGTAGTCCCTAAGTAATGTGAAGTAGCACTATGCTCTACTTTGCACTACTTTGTGTCAAGGGAAAATGCCATGGGTGTTATAGGGACGTTCCCATGCAATCACCAATGGATTTTGATGCTAATCCTTATCTACTATTTTTTGTGGAAAGGGATTTTTTTAAACAAATTACACCTCCTCAAAGTATGCATAACTATTCAGCACACATTCAAAGTGATAAGGTGTTATACTTCGTCAAAGCATATAATTTTGTACTGGAAGGATACCCTACCAGTACAAAACCGAAGGGTACCCTCCCAGTGCAAAACCTCTGCTTGACATCACATACACATCTTTGCACTAAGGTGCAAGGGTGTGTAGGTTGGCACAAGGCAGCCCAAGGTAAGCCATTACTAGCGGAAAGAGCAATAGTGCCATCTCTTAGACGATATGGCGCTTATGTACTCTCTCCTTTTCACCCAACACAGCTCAGCAACCTTGATGACTCCTAGACCGTGTGGCCCTCATTGTCTTATGTAACATTTCCTGTACATTGAGTTACACATTAATTCATGTCTCTCTGTATGTGTGTGACACCCTACGTTGGTATGAGTAGCACTATGAATGAAATTAAATAAATGTGACAGGGGTCAAGGAGAGATGAGGGCCACCTTTGGAAGGTGGTAGTGAGGGAATCTGTGGAAAAGTATGTCACAGGGACCTGGGACGGTGCCAACAAAGATTGTTGCACTGGACGTCACCAAAGCTAAAGTCAAACCTGCATTCCACTTTGCTAAAAACACAACAGACGTTTCTCAATATAGCCTTAAAGTCCGCCGTAGCGGGCTATATCGCTCATAAATAGGCCTGCTCCAGCATTAAACGCCCGAGCCGATGGCAAGGAGCTTTAACAAGGGAGCAAGGGCCATATGTATCAAAATGTCCTTTTGCGATTCTCAAATAGCGATTTTTTGCGAATCGCTATTTGAGAATCGCAAAACGCTATGTATGTAGGATTTGCAATAAATTTTGCGAATCCTTCATATTCCTTAATTGCGAATCGCAAATTGCGATTCGCAATTAAGAATACCTCCCCATTCATTCCTATGGGCCTAGAGGCCCATAGGAATGAATGGGAAGACATTCTCAATTTGCGATTAGCAATTAGAGAATCGCAAATTGAGAATGCAATTTCATGGGTGCCAGGGTGTCAAAGGACACCCTGTTGCACCCTGAAATGTGCATGTGTGCACATGTGGCACACATACGTGCCCTAAGGGCATGTATGTGCACCACATGGCACTTTAAAAATGCAAAATAGTGCATTTTTAAGTGAAATCGTAAGTTACCACCAACTTGAAGTTGGTGGTAATTTGCGATTCCTTAAGCCCAAATCGCACTTTCTTTTGTGCTTCTTACATTGCATTTAAGGAATCGCAATTAGCGATTCCTTAAATGCAATCATAAATAGGGAATCGCAAAATTTGCGATTCCTTATTTTGCGAGGGGTTTCAGTGTGATACATTGCACACTGCTAATTTGCGATCGCAAACGCCGAAATTCTGCGAATTTCGGCGTTTGCGATCGCAAATTGGCTTCATACATATGGCCCCAAGACTTTAATGCCAGCATAGCCCAGCTACGGAGGCTATAAGGCTATTAGAACATTCCGCCACTTGAGAACAGAATGTTCTAACAAATAAAACAAAGGTCTCACGGAGCCTGAGCGGATTGAAATCCCCACGGGTTCCATGAGGCCTTTGTTCATAGCAATAGATGTGAACGACAACATTGGAATGTTGGAGCCCCCGACTTATACACCAATTTAACAGAATTTAATTAAACGACCTCTGGAGAATGGAAGACTTAACAGGCATGGTCGGACAAAGGCACCAGGTGTCATCTGCAACTAAAACCAGATAGGAAACCGCTCACAGTTTTCATGGGCTGCACATTTTGGGAAGTGGCGGCGGCATAGGCTTCCAGCCGACTTCTTGTAAACAAGCTTCAGAAAAAAGCTCGCCAAGCAATGCATCCTGGGAAGTATGCTTATGGTCAGGGCCACTGGAATTATGCAGCGTGGCGGGTAAAATTATGTGGCAGGGTTGAGTAAATTATGGGGCAAGAAAGCCAAATTATGCAGCATTATGCAGCACATTTTCTGATAGTATTACTTCATTATTTTGTCATTTGTAAACTTGTTAACACTGTCAGGGCATTAGTTGAACCTCATTAGTACCAGTTTAACACCCAAATAAAACAATAAGCTACAGAAAGATGACCAGTTAACCTTTACAAAGGGCTTCCCCTGCGCTGCAACTTGTGTTGCTCTGTTCTTAGTAAAAAAAGTTTTTTGTTCTTATCACCTCAAATAAGCACACGCCCTCCTGATCTCAACTGCCCTAAGAGCTTGTATGGGGGGTCCAATGGACTCTATATAAAGTGAAAAAGTTGTTTCTTCTTAGTGCAGCATATTTAATTACAGAATAAAGCATGCTCATAGATACTTGCCATGACTTTACCAGCTCTGCACTTGACAAACATCCTTCCCAGACCAGGTAAGGGGGTCCCAGGCTTTCTTCTGCCGCTGCAACCAGATATGAGTACCTATATGATACCTCCTTCATTCTTGGTTTTGGATCCTGAAGATCCATCTCTATAGATTTTTCTCTCGAGGCCGACCTGGAAAGCGTTCCATTTGTCAACTTCCTTCAGGTGTCCAATGACCGGCACTTGCACCCTACACCATTTCCCCCCAGCGTGTTATTCCACAGACTTTCAGGGGTTTTGCCAGACTATCCAATAAACTCTCCGGAGTTCCAGGGGAGACCCACACTGGTGACTAATCACTATAGTACAAGGTACCTAAGAGGGACCGGATCTCATACCACACTTTTGCTGCAGCTTTTGAGATTCTCAGATTAACTTTCTTAAAAACTTTGGAAGCTCCAAATTAATACATGAAACGAACCTCTGATGTATTAGCCTGCATAACACGATACATTAGACCCGCCAATGAGCTATCATGGTGAAGCAAGAGCATTCTGCTATTCTTCAGTTGGTATGCCCAACTATTGAATTGAAAATCTGGGTGCCCAAAACCACCACTTCCTAACCTTCTTCTCATCTTCTTCCAGGAAAGTCTTATCCCCTTTCCTTCCCAGATCAAAGATGTAATTCTTCCCTGAATTCTCACATGGGGTTTTTTATTAAGCTCTAACGGTATGTTGTCAAGCAAATAAGAAAACTTAGGTAAAATAGACATCTTGACCAGGTTAACACAACCATACAGGGTGAGAGGAAGATTATGTCATTTCTTTAAAATACTGTCCACCTCTTTAGAGACTTTACCCAGATTCACTGTAGGGACCTTCTCCAGATCCTGTAATATTGTTACCTCCAAATATCTTAGTTCCTTTGATAACCTTATGCCTCAATAATCCTGATTCCAAACCATTACCTCAGTTTTACTGCTATTAACCTCATAACCAGACAACCTCCCAAATTAGTTCACCTTCGTCATAAAATCTGGTAATGCCTGTTTAATGTTCGAGGTATTAAACATCAGATCGTCTGCATATAAATCTATCTTCCTGGAGAAGGTTCCCACTGTAAATGGCATTATTTCCCTATTCTGCCTCAGACTTTGTGCCAGGGGTTCAATATATAGATCAATGACGATAGGTGACAGGGGGCAGCCCTCTCTGCTCCCCCTTCCTATCTTTACTGAAGAGGTAAGGCTACCATCAACTAATACCTGAGCTTGAGGCGCCCTGTAGCTCTTACTCAGCACATACTGAAACTCCTCCCCAATGCCAAACGCCTTTAGTGTGCCTACCAAATATTTCCAGTTTACCGGATCAAAGGCTTTAGCCACATCAAGGTTTACAATTGACGGGGGGACTCTCTGAGTTGTGGCAAGATCTATTGACCCTATTAGGGTGTGTGTGAGGTCTCTCATCTGTGTTCCTGGTAGAAAACCCTTCTGATGATCATTAATTAGGCTCCCAGCTACCTTGCATAAACGGGATGCCATAATACTTGTGAAGATTTTATAATCACAATTAAGCAGTGAAATCGGCCGGTATGACTGGCACTGCTTGGGATCCTTATCTGGTTTCTAAATGAGAAAGATAACTGCCTCGTTCCAAGATTCTGGTAAAGGGGAATCCTTTCTCAGCACCTCATTAAATAATTTCAACCAGACTGGGGTTACTACCTCCGACACCTTGATGTAAATTTCATTAGGGACCCCATCTGCCCCAGATGCTTTCCCCCTTTTAAGTTTTTTGACTGCTGTCAAGATTTCATTCCCTGCTATTTCACAATTCAGGCATTGCTGCTCCTGGGCACTGAGCTTCAGTGCCTGAGAGCCAATTATCTAACACAAGCTCATCCACCTCAAGATTATCTAAATATAGGTCCTGAAAAATATTATGAAATGCCCACTCTATCCCTTCCAAGTCCTCCACCACTCTATCCTCCTCTTCATTCTTAATTTTCCTTATATAATTGTGTGTGCTGCCCATCCTGGCATTTCAACCCAACAATTTTCCACATCTCTCTTCCTGCTCATACTCCCTAAACTTACTCGTATCCCACTGCTGTAGTGATTTCTCCTCCAGTTTCAGTTTAAACTGCAATTGCAGACCCTCCATCCTCTCCTCTAAGCTCTTTCTTATGTCCCCCTTGACATGACTTCATTTCGATTCAGCTTCCGCTGTCGCTAACTTCTCTTCCAGCAGAGATGCCTGCTTCTTTTCTTCTCTAATCCAAGCCACAGAAGAGCACCTTAAGGCCGCCCTCATCCAGGCCTTAAATGCGTCCCACACCACATAAGTGGGGGCTGAGGCTATGTTCCACCTAAAGAAATCTACCAAACCTTCTTCTATCCCTTGCATGATTTCTGGTTGAAGGAGTAGTCTTCTATTTATAGTTCATCTGCTTAATGCTAGAATTACTGGTAATTTTAACTGTAAACATAGTGTGGCATGGTCAGATATATGAATAGGAAGATATTTTATTTCTATCCCTCTTTTTACCTCTGCAACATCTAAAAAGAAGTAGTCAATCCTTGAATGATGACCATTTTTCTTACTGTAAAAGGAGTAGTTTTGAGATTTCCCCTTTACTCTGCACCACACATCGCAGAGGTTCAAGTTTTCTCTCATTGATAAAAGGTAAGCCCTAATCCTAGGTGAGCTAATTTGAATACGGACTGAAGACCTAGCTAAGTTATTGTCTAATAAGATATTAAAGTCCTCTCCTAGAATAAGGGGGGCTTCAAACTCTAACAAGCTAGAGAACAGATTGGTCAATTTTGAGACATCATCCACATTTTGGCCATAATAACTGACAAGGGTGTACAAAGTCTTCCCAACTTTAATCTCAGCTATTCTATATCGCCCCCCTTCCTCGACCTTGTATTTCCGCACCTCCACCCCGGAGTTTGCCTCAACTACTATAGCTACCCCTTTTGTACATTGTTGCTGATCAGTTACTACTACTTTTTCTACCCATCTCTGCTTTGTGGAAAGCATCATGCTCTCTGGCCGTAATAAGTGGGTCTCTTGTAGCAAAATGACTTGGGATGAACTTTCTTTCAAATATTGGAGGACCAGAAGCTGCCTTCTTCTAACCTGCAACCCATTCACATTCCAGCTCATGATACTGAGGGATTCACCCCCCTGTAATTTATTCTTCCCCCCATTACCCTCTATATAACTCCCCACAGAAAATTGTGACCCAATCTAATCTATATGAGGACATTTATTTTCCTTTTTTTACTATGCTCCCCACCTCGTGTGCACCCCCACCCCTGAGAAACCCTCCCATTTCTTCCACCTGACATACTATGCCAGTTTGAGCTAACACCAATGGGAATCCAACATTAACAAAACTCAGTTTCTCCTTGTTAGACTTGGCATCTTTTGGCGTGTTTCCCCTGACTTTTTGCTTTCTGACCTCCCGGTTTTGACTCTGTTTTTGCTGGTGTAATGATTCTGCGCACTTTCCTCACTGCGGTCCAGTGGGAAAGTGCAAGTGCTCCTGTATAAAATGTGGTATGGATTGGTGTTTCCATGATTGGCCTATTTGGTTTATGTGTCAGTCCCTTGTAAAGTGCACTGCGAGTGCCAGGGCCTATAGACCAAATGCTGTTGGTGGGCTGCAGCACTGGATTGTGCCACCCACGCAAACAGCCCGTAAAGTGTAACTCGGGCCTGCCATCGCAGAGCCTGTGCGCAGCCTGGGGCTGCCATGTCGACTTGGCAAGTGCACACACTTGCCAGTCCCTAAACCTTCCCTTTGCTACATGTTAGTCACCCCTAAGGTAGGCCCAAGGTACCCCTGTGGGCAGGGTGCGGTGTATGCGAAAGGTAGGACATGCCCTGGTGTGTGCGGCATGTCCTGATAGTGAATTACAGCCTAGTTCGTTTTTCACTATTGCAAGGCTACCTGTTCCCCATAGGCCAGAACGGGCAGTTTTGATTATTACAGCTTATAATCCTAACTGACCCCGGGAACATGGTAGAAATTCGAGTTTAGTATGCCTGGACTCAGAATGATAAAATGCATCTTTTAGTGAAGTTGGTTTTAACATTCTGTGTTTGAAAATACCACTTTTAGAAAGTGGGTATTTTCTTGTCTAACCATCCAAGCCTGCCTCTGCGAGGTTGTGTATTCCTTGTCTGGAGTGTGAGTGACAGGGGCTGGGGGATGCCAGGAGACAGGGTGAGTCAGCACAGGGCTGAATAGCAAGATCTACATGTAGATGGGTGGGAGGGGTCGCACCTGGGCCCTGAATAGGACAGTGCCTTCCCTCCACAATGCTGGCTCCACCTCCTGTGGTGCGTCTGATGTCCCTGGCCTACTCACTGAAAGAAGGGACGGAGACTTGTCAACAAAGTGCTCCAGAACTGGTTTGGACTAGGCAAAGGCCTCTCTGCCTTCAGAGAACAAAGGAATTTGGGATATAAATATTGGGGCCCTGACCCCATGAATTTAGATCTCGCTGGAATCAAGGAACCTGCCAAGACGAAGAGCTGGAAGAGCTGCCAGGAGGAGTACTGCCCCTTTGCTGTGTTGTTGCTTTGTTGGGTTGGCCTGCAGCTGCTGCTTCTGCCTTGGGCAGTGAAAGGACTGGACTGAACTTTCTACAAACTTGTGCTGAGTATCTCCAAGGGCCTGAAACCGAGCTGGCCTCCTGTTAAGAAGTCTCAGGGACTACAAAGACTTCACAAGCCTCTGGGTACCGCTTCTGGAACGCTGTTTCAGTCGCCACAGAGGAAGGGAACTGCAACCGACTCCGTCAACCGAATCCATCCCTGGCCGGTGACCTGTTTGCACCGCAGACCGCATCGCCCCGCTTCGCATCGCAACCCTGGTCTCACCGTGGGCGACGTCCGACGCCGCCAACATCGAGCCGCTGCTTGCACCGTGACCTGTGGGCACCGCAGTTCGCATCGCATCGCTTCACTGAACCAACCGGACCCGACCGACGCGGTCGCTGCAACTGGCTCAAGAGTCGAGACCGCACCGCATTTGGGGCACCGCTCGCACGTCTGCGACGCACCGCTCCGACTCGCACCGCTGTCCGACGCCAGCTCCCGCACTCCGGCTAGGTCGCCTGCATCGCAACCTGTCAGCACCGCATCGAGCATCGTCTCACCCTGCATCGCACGCCTTGGACTCACCGACTCCGTCTGCCCGACGCTCATCGAGCCGCTGCCTGCACCGCATCGAGGGACACCGCACCTTGCATCGCTCCGTCTTGCACCGCAACCGCGACGAACGCCGACCGGCTCGTACACTCCGTACCAGCCACAACGAGAAAGGTACTGTAACCAAGTCTGTTCACGACTCTGCTGGCCCGTATTGACGCGGTCGGCTGGAACTGTTAGACTCTGTGGTTTTCAGCATCACGGTAGGCTCGGACGGAGCTACCGACTCGTACGAACTTTGCTTTTGTGCTATCCCTGCAAAGAAGAAGTTAACGTATCAAGTATTCATTCGTAAAGTACAGTATTGTGGATTTTTGTCGTAATTGGTCTTGTCTTGAGTATATAAAATATTGGTTATTTTTCTAAACTGGTGTGGTGTCCGTTTGTAGTGCTTACACTGTATTACTGTTGGTTATGTGCAAATGCTTTACACACTGCCTCTGAATTAAGCCTGACTGCTCGTGCCAAGCTACCACGAGGGTGAGCAGGGGTTACTTCACGAGTGTAACACCCTTACCCTGACTAGGAAGAAGGGTCCCTACTTGGACAAAGGTGCAAGCCCTTGCCAACTAGAGATCCCATTTCTAACATTGGTTGTCAGCGGTGAGGATAGGACTTGTGTTTGCACTTGACTTACAGTGATTGGTGTGCACTACTACCATATCGCAGACCATTACGTACCACATACTGGTTCTTTTTCTTTTGGCCTATTTTTGATCTTGCCAGTTTTCAACTCACTACTTTTGTCATGCCTGAATCAATTGCATCATCCGTTGCATCTCTGGAAGTTATCTTTGAGGAGGACAGGTTGGAATCCTACGCCGTAAAGGAGTTACGAGCGATTTGTAAAAACCTGAAAGTCCAAATTAAAGGCCTCACAAGGAAGGAGGAGCTACAGAAGGCGCTGAGGGCCTGGGTAGCAGCCAGACATGCCAATGGGCAGCCTGGTGATCTCAGTGAGGAGGTGGAGGAGCCTATTTCCAGGGTGGATGTGCTTTTGGGTGAGGGGGAACCCGCCAGGTCAGGCAGCAGCAGTCTGTCCCCAGAGGAGCTGGAGGACAGGCGGGAGGCAAGGCAGTTTGAGCTGCAGAAGCTCAGACTGGAGAGTGAGCGGGAGGAGAAGAGATTGGCCATAGAGGAGAGGAAGATGCTCTTAGAGCATGAGAGAGAACTGAAGGAGCTAGAACTTAGGAGTAAGTCAGGCTCAGATGGTGGCAGCAATTCGTCCAGAAAGGCAGACAGGATTGTGCACATTCCCAAGAACGTAGGCAAGGAGTTCAAGAAGGGGATGACATACAAAGGTGGTTTCCAGGGTTATGAGGCAGCCATACACATGAATGGGGTCCCTGAGGAGAATTGGGGAGCAGGATTGTGGCCACTTTTCCCTGAAGAAGCAAGGGATGCTCTGATAGCTTTGGGTAAGGGGTATCACCTCACCTATGCTGACATGAAGGATGCCCTTCTCACGAAGTATGGTCTTACTCCTGAAAAGTACAGGGATCAGTTCAGGTCCAGTAAGAAGTCTGATGTCAACACTTGGTTGGAATGTGTGGATGTGTTCTGCAGGTCTCTGGATGGTTGGGTGAAGGGCAGTAGTGTAACAGATTTTCAGGGGCTCTACAACTTGATTGCATGGGAGCACTTGTCTAGTCTATGTTTTGCAGATCTGCGCCAGCACCTAGTTGATAGTAAGCTAACTGACCCCAGGAAGCTTGCTATGGAAGCGGACCGCTGGGTGAGTACCAGGGTCCACAAGAAAACGTTTGGGGAGACTCAGCCAAAGGTGGGCAGGGTCCCCAGCAGAAAGGTGGGGGGACAAGGGTAAAGCACAGGAGTTCTCTAAAGGGCCCCAAACTAGTACCCAGGGTAAAGGTTCCCAGCCCCCGGTGATAAGAAGAAAGGGGTCTCCACAGGAAAGCCTGTTGAGACCGGCCCCACAAGTGTTATGCATGTGACCAGGTAGGTCACTTTAAGGGGACCCCAAGTGCCCGGAGGGGACACAGCCGCCCACCGGTGGACAGTCCAAAGTGTTGGCTAGTGTAGCGCTTGGGGAGGAGGGGTGCCCACAGGAGGGTGGGGATCCCGCAGAAATGACCCTTGTCTCACTAGGGGATAGTGAGATGGTCCCAGGAAACCAGGTGCCCCCTAACACAAAGAAATATAGCACCTGGGTGACCATTAATGGGAACAGGGTAGAGGCTCTCAGAGATACTGGAGCCAGTGTGACCTCAGTCCGGTGTCACCTGGTGTCTGAGAAGCAAGTAGTCCCAGGAGCATTCCACCAAGTAGTTGCTGTCGACAACTCTGAGCGCCAGTGTATGGTGGCGCAGGTTCCCTTTGAATGGGGGGGGTCTCAGGTCCCTTAAGGGAGGTTGTGAGCCCTACCATGCCTGTAGATTGTCTGCTAGGGAACGACCTGGAGCAGTCCTCATGGAAGGAGGTTGAGCTCAGGTCTCACTTGGAGATGCTTGGGTTGCCAGAGTGGGCATGCGTGTCTACTCGGTCAATGGCAGCCAGAAAGGATGATCAAAAGGACTTGGAGCCTGAAACAGTGGCCCAAGTCCCTGCCAAGAGAAAGGGCAGGGGCGCGGGAAACCGGCCCCGAAGTTCCCACGGACCGGGAGGAGGCGGACCTCGAGGGGACGCCCGGTGCCTACAGGGGAGCAGGTAGCCGAACTGGGAGACATCTCTGAGCTGACCCATTGGCAGCAAGAAGGGGGTCCCACCAGGGAGGAGTTCTGCAGGGAGCAGAACGAGTGCCCTACTCTGGAGGGTCTGCGGCGGCAGGCTGCAGACCAGGCAGCTGGTAATCAGTCCGGGTCACATCTGATCTACTGGGAGAGCGGTTCCTATACAGTGAGCCTAAGGTTGCTGAGCCTGGGTCAGCCCGTGTGCTGGTGGTACCCCAGCACTTCAGGACCTTCCTACTGGGTCTGGCTCATGACGTGCCTTTGGCAGGACATTTGGGGCAGGACAAGACCTTTGACAGGCTTGTCACCCACTTCTTTTGGCCCCAAATGCGAAGGCAGTCAGATGCACACTGTAGGTCTTGCCAAACTTGCCAGGCAAGTGGTAAGAGTGGGAGGAAGGTCAAAGCTCCTCTCCAACCTTTTCCTGTTGTGGGTACACCCTTTGAAAGGGTAGGGATGGATATTGTGGGGCCACTGGATCCCAAGACAGCCATGGGCAACAGGTACATCCTGGTCTTGGTGGACCATGCCACCCGGTACCCGGAGGCAATCCCTCTCAGGACAACGACGGCGTGGGCCGGGCGTTAATGGGGATCTTTTCCCGTGTGGGATTCCCCAGAGAGGTGGTTTCTGATAGGGGGACCAATTTCATATCGAAGTATATGACATCCCTGTGGAAGGAGTGTGGTGTAACCTACAAGTTCACCACTCCTTACCACCCACAAGGAAACGGTCTGGTGGAGAGATTCAACCATACCTTGAAAGGCATGATCAAGGGTCTAACAGAACCCATGAGGCGTAAGTGGGACGTCCTCTTGCCATGCCTACTCTTTGCATACAGGGAGGTGCCTCAGAAGTCTCTTGGGTACAGCCCCTTTGAGCTCCTGTATGGCCACCCTGTCAGAGGACCTCTGAGTTTGGTAAAGGAAGGCTGGGAGGCGGCTCCCAGGAAAACTCCCCAGGATGTATTTAGCTACATGCTGGCCTTTAGAAACCAAACTGCCCGCTTCAGGAAACTCGCTCAGGCGAACCTAGAAGCAAGCCAGGAAGAAATGAAGAGATGGTATGACCAGAATGCCACTCTGGTCGAATTTCAACCTGGGCAAAAAGTGTGGGTCATGGCCCCAGTGGCACCTTGTGCCTTGCAGGACAAGTGGACTGGGCCATATGAGGTAAAGGAACGCAAAAGTGACGTCACCTACCTGGTGGATTTGCAGGCTCCAAGGAACCCTTTGAGGGTCCTTCACGTGAACCGCCTCAAGCCCCACTTCGAGAGGTCCGAAGTGAGTATGCTCTTGGCGACAGATGATGGGGTGGAAGAAGAGAGTGAGCCTCTCCCTGACCTCCTGTCTACCAAGGAGCATGATGGGTCAGTAGAGGGTGTGATCCTCTCCCCTACTCTGACTCAGGAGCAGCAGGGGGACTGTCGCCAGTTGTTGGGACAGTTCGCCCCACTGTTCTCTCTGACTCCCGGTGTTACTCACTGGTGTACCCATGACGTGGACACCGGTGACAGCCATCCTGTGAAGCACAAGATTTACAGGTTGACTGACCGGGTCAGAGCCAGCATCAAGGAGGAGGTCTCTAAGATGTTGGCGTTAGGGGTGATTGAGCCCTCCCACAGTCCTTGGGCCAGCCCAGTGGTCTTGGTCCCAAAGGCTGCGGCGCCCGGTGCCACTCCAAAACTTGTGTGGACTACCGTGGGCTCAATGCCGTCACCAGGACTGACGCGCACCCCATCCCCAGAGCTGATGAGCTCATTGATCGGTTGGGAGCTGCCCGGTTCCTCAGCACGTTTGATTTAACGTCTGGGTACTGGCAGATTGCCTTAACCGATGGGGCCAAGGAGAGATCAGCGTTCTCAACCCCAGAAGGTCATTACCAATTCCGGGTGATGCCCTTTGGGTTGAAGAATGCCCCTGCCACCTTTCAGAGGTTGGTCAATCAGGTGTTGGCCGGGCTGGAGGATTTCAGTGCCGCCTACCTGGATGACATTGCTGTGTTCAGTTCCAGCTGGGAAGAACATTTACAGCACCTTGAGAAAGTGTTGAGGGCTCTGCAAGGTGCAGGCCTCACGATCAAGGCCAGTAAGTGCCAGATCGGGCAGGGTTCTGTGGTGTACTTGGGACACCAGGTAGGAAGCGGCCAGGTGGCGCCCCTACAACCCAAGATTGACACCATTCTGGCTTGGGAACCCCCAAGACCCAGACAGAGGGAGAGCCTTCTTAGGTCTCACCGGCTATTATAGGAGATTTGTTAAGGGCTATGGCACCATCGTTGCCCCCTTAACAGAGCTGACCTCTAAGAGGCAGCCCAGGAAAGTGATCTGGACTGAGTCCTGCCAGAAAGCTTTTGATGCCCTGAAGGCAGCCATGTGCACGGCGCCCGTGCTCAAGGCACCTGACTTCTCCAAAGAATTTGTCGTGCAGACTGACGCTTCAGAGCATGGTGTGGGAGCGGTGCTCTCACAACTGAACGAAGAGGGCCTGGATCAGCCTGTAGTCTTCCTTAGCAGGAGACTACTTCCCAGGGAACCGAGGTGGAGTGCCATAGAAAGGGAAGCTTTTGCTGTGGTCTGGGCACTGAAGAAGTTGAGACCATACCTGTTTGGGACTCACTTCCGGGTTCAGACAGACCACAGGCCCCTCAGATGGTTGATGCAAATGAGGGGTGAGAATCCAAAACTGCTGAGGTGGTCCATCTCCCTACAGGGAATGGACTTTACGGTGGAACACCGTCCTGGTACAGAACACGCCAACGCAGATGGTCTGTCCAGGTTCTTCCGCCTTAGTGAAGAGAACTCCAATGGGGTTGGGTAGTTCTCCCTACTTTCAGCTGGAGGGGACATGTGTTAGGCTTGGCATCTTTTGGCGTGTTTCCCCTGACTTTTTGCTTTCTGACCTCCCGGTTTTGACTCTGTTTTTGCTGGTGTAATGATTCTGCGCACTTTCCTCACTGCGGTCCAGTGGGAAAGTGCAAGTGCTCCTGTATAAAATGTGGTATGGATTGGTGTTTCCATGCTTGGCCTATTTGGTTTATGTGTCAGTCCCTTGTAAAGTGCACTGCGAGTGCCAGGGCCTATAGACCAAATGCTGTTGGTGGGCTGCAGCACTGGATTGTGCCACCCACGCAAACAGCCCGTAAAGTGTAACTCGGGCCTGCCATCGCAGAGCCTGTGCGCAGCCTGGGGCTGCCATGTCGACTTGGCAAGTGCACACACTTGCCAGTCCCTAAACCTTCCCTTTGCTACATGTTAGTCACCCCTAAGGTAGGCCCAAGGTACCCCTGTGGGCAGGGTGCGGTGTATGCGAAAGGTAGGACATGCCCTGGTGTGTGCGGCATGTCTTGATAGTGAATTACAGCCTAGTTCGTTTTTCACTATTGCAAGGCTACCTGTTCCCCATAGGCCAGAACGGGCAGTTTTGATTATTACAGCTTATAATCCTAACTGACCCCGGGAACATGGTAGAAATTCGAGTTTAGTATGCCTGGACTCAGAATGATAAAATGCATCTTTTAGTGAAGTTGGTTTTAACATTCTGTGTTTGAAAATACCACTTTTAGAAAGTGGGTATTTTCTTGTCTAACCATCCAAGCCTGCCTCTGCGAGGTTGTGTATTCCTTGTCTGGAGTGTGAGTGACAGGGGCTGGGGGATGCCAGGAGACAGGGTGAGTCAGCACAGGGCTGAATAGCAAGATCTACATGTAGATGGGTGGGAGGGGTCGCACCTGGGCCCTGAATAGGACAGTGCCTTCCCTCCACAATGCTGGCTCCACCTCCTGTGGTGCGTCTGATGTCCCTGGCCTACTCACTGAAAGAAGGGACGGAGACTTGTCAACAAAGTGCTCCAGAACTGGTTTGGACTAGGCAAAGGCCTCTCTGCCTTCAGAGAACAAAGGAATTTGGGATATAAATATTGGGGCCCTGACCCCATGAATTTAGATCTCGCTGGAATCAAGGAACCTGCCAAGACGAAGAGCTGGAAGAGCTGCCAGGAGGAGTACTGCCCCTTTGCTGTGTTGTTGCTTTGTTGGGTTGGCCTGCAGCTGCTGCTTCTGCCTTGGGCAGTGAAAGGACTGGACTGAACTTTCTACAAACTTGTGCTGAGTATCTCCAAGGGCCTGAAACCGAGCTGGCCTCCTGTTAAGAAGTCTCAGGGACTACAAAGACTTCACAAGCCTCTGGGTACCGCTTCTGGAACGCTGTTTCAGTCGCCACAGAGGAAGGGAACTGCAACCGACTCCGTCAACCGAATCCATCCCTGGCCGGTGACCTGTTTGCACCGCAGACCGCATCGCCCCGCTTCGCATCGCAACCCTGGTCTCACCGTGGGCGACGTCCGACGCCGCCAACATCGAGCCGCTGCTTGCACCGTGACCTGTGGGCACCGCAGTTCGCATCGCATCGCTTCACTGAACCAACCGGACCCGGCCGACGCGGTCGCTGCAACTGGCTCAAGAGTCGAGACCGCACCGCATTTGGGGCACCGCTCGCACGTCTGCGACGCACCGCTCCGACTCGCACCGCTGTCCGACGCCAGCTCCCGCACTCCGGCTAGGTCGCCTGCATCGCAACCTGTCAGCACCGCATCGAGCATCGTCTCACCCTGCATCGCACGCCTTGGACTCACCGACTCCGTCTGCCCGACGCTCATCGAGCCGCTGCCTGCACCGCATCGAGGGACACCGCACCTTGCATCGCTCCGTCTTGCACCGCAACCGCGACGAACGCCGACCGGCTCGTACACTCCGTACCAGCCACAACGAGAAAGGTACTGTAACCGAGTCTGTTCACGACTCTGCTGGCCCGTATCGACGCGGTCAGCTGGAACTGTTAGACTCTGTGGTTTTCAGCATCACGGTAGGCTCGGACGGAGCTACCGACTCGCATCGAACTTTGCTTTTGTGCTATCCCTGCAAAGAAGAAGTTAACGTATCAAGTATTCATTCGTAAAGTACAGTATTGTGGATTTTTGTCGTAATTGGTCTTGTCTTGAGTATATAAAATATTGGTTATTTTTCTAAACTGGTGTGGTGTCCGTTTGTAGTGCTTACACTGTATTACTGTTGGTTATGTGCAAATGCTTTACACACTGCCTCTGAATTAAGCCTGACTGCTCGTGCCAAGCTACCACGAGGGTGAGCAGGGGTTACTTCACGAGTGTAACACCCTTACCCTGACTAGGAAGAAGGGTCCCTACTTGGACAAAGGTGCAAGCCCTTGCCAACTAGAGATCCCATTTCTAACACTCCTCATAAAAGGACTTATATACCCAACCTACTTTTCTCCTGCCATATTCTGGGCTATGAAGTTATCCACCTCCTCTGGGCCCAGAAAGTAATGCAATTTGCAAGCCCACATAACTTTCAAAATTGCTGCGAACCTTAAATGCACCACTGCCCCATCGTCCTAAGAGGCTCCATTCGCTTACCCAGCTCCCACCATCTGTCTTCGGTTGTGTGGGAAATGTCCGACCTGATTTTAAATGTGAGATCCTGAACCTGTAGTGATTTCTCCTTCAAAGCTGCGCCCAAGATTTTCTCTCTAGCTGTATATGATTGGAAGTTAATTAGAATCTTCCTAGGTTTCTTCTGCGCAGGGTTCAGTTTAAAGGGATCACGATGCAGTCTTTGAATCTCCACTTCCAGGTCTATAGTAGAGATCACCTGAGGAGAAGCCTTGGTCAACAGATCCACCACAAATGACGTGACATCAGCCCCCTCCGCCCCTTCCTTGACATCCAAAATCCTTATATTGTTCCTCCTGGAGTTATTCTCCATTCCCTCTAGTTTCTCAGTCAATTCCTTTTCCCTTTGCTTCAATCTTCCAACCTCTCGAGTATTATCACTCACATTTGACCCCAGCTTCTGAACCTTACTTTTTAGTGCATCTGTGGGTTGAGTTAGGATTGTCATTTTCTCCTCCAGACCCAGACACATGTCCTGTATCACTTTTTGGTTTGCTTCCGAGGGCGAGAAGCGTTCCTTGATCTCTTGAGACAATTGGCTAATTATCTCCTGAGCCGCTCCCCAACCTGGTGCATCACTGGCAACTCTTTGGTCATGGTATTTATTTTGAAAAAAGATCTCAGTGAGGGTCGCTCTGGGGTCACTCTGGGACCTTTGGAAGCAGTCTTACTTCTTTTATCTTTTAACACTTGGTCCCTTTTTGATGGCACTCTGTTAGGGGAGCTTTTAGCTTTCCGTGGAGTAGACCCTGCTAACTGCTTGCCCTTCCCTTTAATAAGAACAGCCCGGGTATCTAACTCACTTTGCAAAATGGTCCTTGACCTTAATTTATATCTTTTACCCAAAGCTTCTTCCCCTGCTGCCTGGTTGACAGTATCCGAGTCCTTATATACGCTTTGTGCAACCTCCCGGCCCCCATTAGCAGCCTTACCCTCCAGCCGCTGACTTCCGGTTTCCATTTGTTTAGGTGCGGCTGTGTCCTTCAACTATTCTTCCCTCCCTCAGCTTAGGGCACCTTCGGCAGTCCTACCCTGCTTCCACGTATACTGCTGCTTTGTTCTTCCTGCCGCTTGATCGTTGTGGCTACCGCTTGTGCTGACTCTTTCTGCACTCCCCCCGCTGGGATTGCTTCAACGTCGGGGAAGGACGCGCTGAGCTGCTCTGATACAGAGGAGCGTGCTCGCCGCAGCAAACCACTAGAGGTTCGAGTACCAGCACATTGACCCGCAAATGATCAAGATGGGGAGAATAAGCACAATAACCAACTTCTACATCCGAGGAGAGTAGGTAACAGATCTATCATGGTGCACTCCGATTAGCCTGGGTGAATCTCCCGACCCACTACGCTAGCTGGCCGCCATGTTCTTAGTAACTTTCTAGCTCAAACACTTCAAAAGTTCTTAGTAACTTTAGAAGTGTTTGAGCTAGAAATAAAAAAAAATGTTAAGATCTGCAGATTATGCAGCAGATGATGGATTATGTGGCAAATGCGCCAAATCATCTAAAATCGCCTCGCAATTGCATAATTCCAGTGACTCTGCTTATGGTATACGGTGCATCCAAGCAGCCGACATACAAGTCTTTCTAACTCAGACTTGCACTGGTGTAGCTATCGTTAATTTAGGAGGTCCAGTGGCACTGAAGCACAGGGGGTTGCAGAGCCCACTCTACCCCCAAATATGTCTGTCTTTTTACTGCTCAGCCAGGATTTAGGAGATATATTGTTAGTGTTTGCACTGGGGAATCATATGTACATGCTCTGTTGAAATCAGAGGTAAGCCATCCAACCATCTACCCTATATCAAGTGCATGGTCAGATGTTTTTGAACTGTGTCCCGGGACACCAAAAAACAAAAGAAAAATTACCACCAAACAATGGGAGAAAACACCCCTGGTGTGGGGGGCATTAGTTTTTTATTTTTCAAAAACCGACTTCTACTTTAGGAGTATCTTTTTGAAAAATAAAAAACTTTGAAAAAGTTTTATGGCTAGCTGTTTGATGGAGCCATTCGTGAAACTTTTCCTAGGCTGACAGAAACCGCCATGAGGGCGGTTCCCGCAAACTTAAAGAGATGTCGGCGGGCCACCCTAACATATCTAAATTTTGCAGATTGAGTAAAGCCAAAGTGGCTGAAGTAAAGTCCGCCACCACCTTGTCTGCCTTTGTTTCATCTGCCAAACCCTAAATCAGGCCCTCTGTATATGATGGGTTGGAATGCTAAGCCGAGCGATTGCCAATTATTATACTATTTGCATGCATTTGTCCCATCAACTTTTGCATGTTTAATTGCCTGTAGTATGCCAGGAAACCTGAGACGAGTGCATCTTTCCAAGCCTGCTACCACCAAAGATTGTGAATTCCAAACAGTAGCAAACTTGCACCTATTCAAAGAGTACTTCTAGGGTGCACATTTACTACTGTTTTTGGTAAACTGTTGCAATATTTATTTAAGTTCCTGAACCCAAAAATGAATAAGTTAACACCTGTTAGTTACATAGTTCCATGTCTTCCAATTTCTAGGTCCTCCCACCTGATTTTGAATTGGACGGACCTCAAGTTTTACACCGATGAAGTACAATTTACTCCATTGGTGTAAAACTACCTCCCACAGCCTGACAGAGTAGGGGCCGTCAGAGCTAAGCCCTCCAATCGCCTGCCCTAGATAGAGTAGATGGTCGGGTGGCTTTTATTAACTGTCTGTGATCGCCAGGTATAGCCTGGTGGTGAGGGGCAGAAAATAAAAAATAGAAAAATTATCACCACACTATAGAAGAAAACTCCCATGCCATGGAGTGGGTGGCCATTAGTTTTTTACCTTTCAAAAAGAAACTCCCATTTTAGAAGTTTGTTATTGAAAAATAAAGAAATTTAACGTTTAATGGCCAGCCATCTGTCATGTTTGATAGAATCATATGCAAAACTTTTCCTACACTGGCAGGAACCACCATCATGGTAGTTCCTGCCAAAATATAGAGATGTCCACGAGGCTGGGGGACATCTCAAAATTTGGCGAGCGGGGAAAAGGCCTGGCATAGTGTTCGCCTTTACACTGTCCAACAAACCCTAAATCAGGTCCTTTCTTTATACAGACACAGTGGGCGAAAAACAATGCTTTGAAAAGCTACGCCAAGTGATTGCTATTGATTAGTCCAATCGCCTTTTGCGTATTTGATTGGCAGTAGTATGCCTGGAAACCTGAGACTAGCACAGCTTTTCAAACCCACCACAGCCAACTTTTGTGAAGTCCAAAATTTAAGAAGTTTGCGTTCATTCAAGTAATGGTGCAGATGTACTAGATTTTTGGGTAAACCAGTCCCTATTCATTTGGTTAACTTCCTGAACCAAAAAATGAACATGTTAAAATCCCTAATGAAATCAAGGCACTGAGAAAAATGATCACAGACATAGCATACTGGACTCAGGGTCCCCAGATGAAACAACTAAGCCAAGAATGTATTTATTTAGGGGGGTGTAACCCCATCCATACACCCCCTTTCCCCCCACCCCGCCTACTGTGGAGCAGATGTACCTTTCGCACTTCAGAACTATATAAAAGACAAGAAACACTCCAACATTCAATGGAGGCTTCAAAGCTTCTTTGCCCCGGGAATGCCGTCCATGGGTGACAAACAGAAGAGGAAACTGCCTTTATTCCGCCGAGGTAGGAGGTATTGTTCTAATTACTTACTGGTAATTCCATTATTCAGAATCTTTCGTCCTTGCTACTTTTCTTACTTTTGAGGAGTTTGTCTCCTCCAATACACTACTTTCCTTATAGCCCATTTTTTTTTCTATTCTGACAAGGAAGATTACACCCTCCAAATATAGAGTCCCTTCTCTCTCCCAGAAATCCTGCAAAATCTAAGCTACCTGACCCAAAATGGCACCTTCCTAATGACTAAAGCGAGGAAGAAAGTGTCAGATTAATGGAATTAGCAGCAAGAAATGAGACCATTACCTTTTCCTTTCCTTTCTCGCTCCAGTGCTTACTTTGGACGCATACTCAAACTCCTGCCTTTTCAAATCACAATAACAAATCAAAACCAAAATAAATGCCGAGAAGAAAATGTATTAATTTTCAAAGTAATAGCAACAATTAAGACTTCTCTGCTGCGGAGGGTACTTTTGCTCCCAAAATCAGTGGCGGCCGGCATGACTCGCGGGTGGCGGGGCCGGGCGTGGGAGGGGGGGAGTGCAATGCAAAAAAAAAGAAAAAATACACTTACCTTGCCGCCGGATCCCGCATCTCTGCTCCTGCTGTCCTCGTGGGACTCAAGGAACAGGAGGCCAGAAAGTACAGCCAGGCTCCCCTGGCCAATCACAACGCTGCAATGCAGCGTTGTGATTGGTAAGGACCCAGGCTCCCCTGACCAATCATAGCGCTGTAATGCAGCGTTGTGATTGGTTTTGAGGTATCCTGGTTCGACTCTCAACCAGGGAATGGGGGCCTGGGCATGTTCTTCACGCAGGCTGTAATGCAGCCTGCATGGAGAACGGGGAAAGTGCGCATGACTGGTTTGGGCAGCCCGAGAGGGCAGACCAAACAGACATTGCGCACTTAGGAGTGGGCAAACCACTACCCCCCTGCCCTGCTCCGAGAGCAAAGCAGCCCCGCCCACCTGCCCGCCTGCAAAGGAAACATTAAATTATATTAACTCAAAGTTATTATCATTTTATATTTCCTTTACTTTGCACTGCAAAATCTCTAAACCATTTCTAAGTGATTCACAAATTTAGAGGGTAGAGCCAATGTTGCTACTCTGTAATTCTCTACAATTTAAGTTCCCTGAACCTCTGCCCAGGATGTGAACATGCTTCTAGTATATCTACCCTGAACGCTCCAAAGATAACTTAAACCTTTTTCTAAATATGCACAACCAATCAGAGACCTAATCCATGTACTCGAAGATGAAACAGATGGCTTTAAACCTTTCCTTAGTGAATTAAAGTTGACACATAAAGAATTCACCTTTCTAAATGGAGTAACTCTCTCCGAGTAAATCAGAACTGCTTGCTTTACATCCAAAGTATGGATAGACAATTCCTCCCCAGTATCTGGATCTGAGCAGTATCCCTTCCTGCTGCATATGAAACTTGGAATGGACTTCAGGTAGGTAATAAGGACCCATTTTAGGGACCAGTCTGTCCGAAAACAAATATATAGAGGTCTGCTGGACAAAGTCCACAAATCCCCCATTATCGTTGCCAACATAATTGTCATTAAGGAAATAACTTTCCAGGTTAAAAATTGCAGGGACACTGACTGCAAAGGCTCAAATGAATGATTCTGAATGGAATCTAAAAGCTACAGAAAAATCCCAAAAAAGCACCATTTTCTTTAATGCTGATCTGGCCAAAGCAAACAACCCTCACCAATCTGAAAACATAAGACTCCAACTCTCCTGCCTCAGTCCAAGGTAACTTGAAGGCTCTAACTGCTGACCCTTGGCTTTTAGGGGTTTCAACATCCAATCCCAATGAAAAACCCTTCCGCAGGAATTCTCGAATTTTAACCTCACTATAAGAAAGTGGGATACAATTATTCATTGCAGATCATTTCTGGAAGGGCAACAAATGCAGAGAATAGGCTCAAAGAGTAGAAAGTCTTCTCAAAGACTGAATTGCCAGGGCTAGCTCTTCCTCCATAAGCCTAACTTCTCGAATCCAGGCTGTCAATTTCAGATGAGAAAGAAGTTCCCTGCCCACTACCGGAGATGATAAAGGGAATGGGTACAGAAACTGAAGCCATCCCTGACTCTTCCCAATCTGACACAGAAGCGGGAACCAGGAAGAGCAGGGCCAAAAGGGAATAACCATCACTACCTTCACTTTCTCACTCTTTACCTTCATCAGCACCTTTGCTGTTAGGGGAATATGAGGAAACACGTACAACAGGTTTGTCAACCAAATCATGTCATCTCCTCCCAACACCTCACCCATCTTTTTTTAAGTTTAAAAGTAAGTTTATTAGATATAAAATTTAGAATTAACATCAATACAATATGACATCTGAATATAATGTAATACAAATGAAATCGTATAGGGGAAGGGGGGGACGGAGAGAAAAAGAATGGGAGGGGAGATTGCATCAGGTAATAACACTGGTCATATACTTAAAATGCAAAAAACGACATATATTAATTTCTATAGTTGTATAACACGTTTCAACCAAAATCCAAAATAGATTAGACACTTAATAATAACCATTGACTTCAAGGAGGCTTGTGTACTTCTTCAATCCTGGGATTATGTAAAGGCATGGTTTGAGTAGAAGCATTTAAAAAGTTGGTGATAGGTAACCACAGTAAATCACGTTTGATGGCAAGTGTAATAGGATGAACATATGCCCTATCCAACCTATGGTTATAACATACACCATACCACCATGCTTGAAAGGAAACATTCAAGGCTTGTTTCCATGACTTTGTAATTTGTTGAAATGCAACTGCAATAAGTAGATCTACAATTGAAACATTAGTAATTGAGGTCGGCCATATCTCTGAGACACTACCTAGAAAAATATATGAATAAGAAAAGGGAATATGGGTAGAGAAAATTTTGTTAATTTGTTTCCATACTCTAATCCAGAAATGGTAAATGGGTGGACAAGTAAATAACATGTGCTTAAGATCAGCTACAGGGGCTTGGCAAGACCAACAAATAGAGGGGGTAGAGGGGTCTATGTGATGCAATTTAGCTGGAGTGATCAGAAGTCTATTATATATGAAAAATAGAGTTTGTGTAGTATTGCCTGCTCTAGAAGACTTCCTTATTTTGGTCCAAATTTTGTTCCATTGAAGGAGAGAAAAAGATTCGCCTAAGTCAGACTCCCAGTCACACTCTATTTTAGATTTATCACGGGTAACTGAGGGTTCTCTTAACTTATTATAAATTTGAGAGGCAGAAGAAGAGGTGCATAGGGAAGAAAGAATAGTCGAAGAAGATTTGACAGGTGCGGGGGAGGACCCAAAAACATCATAAGAGGATTGAGCAGCTTCAATTAGCTATACATATTTGGAGTGGTAGGAAAGAGGCAGAGAAAAACGGGATTGGGCTATGGAAAAAGGAATACAAGAATCTCCACGGAAGAGTTGATGAGTCCATTTAAGTCCTAAGACCAACCAATCCTTCCAAAAAAGGGTTCTATTCTTAATTTTAATCAGCTTGTTATACCAAATTGGGGATTGCAAAAAACGGGTACGTTCATCAAGGCCTTTGATTAATAAAGGATGAAAAACTTTACGGGAATTCTTAAGGATGGGAAGAGACATTCTTGTTGGAATTTGAGATATAGATATCACTTCTTCGAAGGTAAAAGGGTAAAAGAAGGAAGTTTCTATGTCTACCCATAGGGGTTGAGAAATGGGGTCAGTCATATTCTGAGATAACAAAGGAGAAGAGTATTTAAGAAAAAATGAAGTATGATAAGAGGAAAAATCTGGAAAATTGACTCCACCCAAATGTTTAGGTTGTTGAAGTTTGGCAAAAGACATCCTAGCTTTTTTGTTTTGCCATAAAAATTTTGATAAAATATTATAGATTTTCTTATAGCAGGATTTGGGGACATTGATTGGAATATTAGATAAGAAAAATAAAATTATTGGTACTAACATCATTTTTATAGAATCTAATCTACCCCACCAGGATAAAAATAAAGGATGCCAACGTGAGGTGGAGTCAGTTAAAGTCTGTTGTAAATTTTTAAAATTTAATGCTACAGTATCTTTAATAGAGGGTGTGAACCATAAGCCTAGGTATTTGATCTTTGTTGGGCTCCAGTGAAAAGAAGATGACAGGAAGTCAGCATGGAAGCAGTGCTTATTTAAAGGGAGAATTTCACATTTGTCCGTATTGAGTTTGTATCCAGAAACCAGAGCAAAGTCATTGACTTCAGAGAGAAACGATGGTATAGAGGATTGAGGGTTAGAGATAAATAAAAGGATGTCATCCGCATAAGCGGAAAGCTTTAGTTGTTTATCGCCATATGGAAAACCTGTGATGTCCCTATTCAAACAGATTTTTATTAGAAAGGGTTCTAACGCCAGGATAAATAAAAGTGGAGAAAGTGGACATCCTTGGCGGACACCTCTATATAAAGGAAAAGAAGAAGAAACAAGGCCATTAGCTAAAATAAAGGATCTAGGGAAAGAGTAAAGTAATGAAACATAGGAAAGAAATTTAGGGCCAAAACCGAACCAAGCAAGTGTGGAAAAGATAAACTGCCAATTAACCCTGTCAAATGCTTTTTCAGCATCCAGCGCAACGGCCGCCAATGACTGTTTATGGGAGTGAGACTTGCTAAGGACATCAAAGAAAAGCCGAGTGTTGTCAGACAAATGTCGACCTTTAACAAAGCCACTTTGTTCCTTACCGATTATCTTAGGCAAAATAATGTCTAATCGGAGTGCAAGGATTTTCGCAAATATTTTATAATCAACATTAATCAAAGAAATGGGTCTATAATTTTTGCACAATGTATGATCTTTATTATCTTTAGGAAGAAGACATATTAACGCTTCTTGAAATGAGCCTTCCGATTTTTGGGATGTTATGAAATATAAAAATAACTGATGAAGCTTGGGAATAAGAAGATTAGAAAAGTGAGTGTAAAACTCTATTGTGAAACCATCGGGCCCTGGAGCTTTCCCCTCTTAAGTGATTGAATAGCTTTAAGGATTTCATTAGTATGTATATCCGCTTCGGCGGAGGAGAAATCTACACCGGGAAAAGAGGGAGCGGGAATAGAAGATAAGTATTGTGAAATGTCAGTTAATTGAGGTGAAGATTCAGGAGTATACAACTTTTGATAGAAATTGACAAATTCTGAGAGAATATCATCATCTTTATGGATTATATTATTCGATGAAGTTTTAATAGATTCAATTTTTGTACGTTCCTTCTTAATTTTGAGATAATTGGCAAGAATATTACCAGATTTATTCTGGGCACTATAGTATTTAGCACTGGATTTGAGTAAGTATAAGTTTGCGGATGCAGTAGATAATTTATTAAAAGAGAGTTTGGCTTTAATAAGTTCGTTCAAATCAGACTGGGACTTTGTTAAATAATAAGCGTATTCCAGTTTTTTAATTTGTGTATTAAGTGATTGAGCAGAGTGAGAGGATGCTTTTTGTTTTCGTGATACAAATGAAATAATGAAGTCTCTAGAGGCAGCTTTGAAAGTGTCCCAAATAAGTTGAGGAGATAATTGAGGGGATTCATTTTCTACAAAAATGAGGTTGCAAAATCAAGAAATTTTGATGTAAATAAGGGGTCCATTAATAGAGAATTATTAAATCGCCACCGCTTCGTACCTTTGAAAGGAGGCAGCAAATCCAAACTCAAAGAAACTGGAGCATGGTCTGAGATTAAGATAGAGCCTATGTCTGATTGGGAAATATGTTGAATTAGAGCTTTGGAGATAAAGAGATAATCTATCCGGGATTGAGAGGAGTGAGCAGGTGAGTAATAAGTGTATTCTTGCAATGTGGGATGACAAAGTCTCCAGGAGTCTACAAGAGATCGTTGGGAGATAGTAGAGGTAAATTGAGCATGCATGGAAGATGGTGAAAATCGTGATTTAGACCTTCTATCTATAAAGGGATCTACGACCATGTTGCAATCCCCACCCAAAATTAGATATTCGTCAGTATATTGCATCAAGGAGGAGAGGAACTGGGGCCAGAACAATTTATCGTGATTGGTGGGGGCATAAACATTAACAACAGTTAAAGGAATGTTGTTAATCAATAAAGTGACTGCAACCCATCTACCATCGGAGTCATTATCTTGACTTATAAGGTGAACATTTAAACGTTTATGGCAGAGAATAGCAACACCATTATGCTTTCCCGAACCTGGTGATGCGAAAACTTGTCCCACCCATTGACGTCTTAATTTGGCTATCTCAGTAGCAGTTACATGAATTTCCTGCAGTAAAGCAATATCACCCTTTAGACTTGCAATATGTGATAAAACTCGTTGACGTTTAATTGGAGAACCCAAACCTTTAACATTCCAGGATATTATATTCAACGACATCTAAATATATGCATTAAAAGTAATAGATTTAGATCTAATAATACAACATATTTCAACCTAGTAATAAGTAGAATTGTCATAGGAGAATAATAAATATGAAGAAGAAAAGATATGAGACAGAGGAAGAAGCAAAGGTAAGAAAAGAGAGAGAATATGTTAGAAGGATGTAGAAAGGACCAGTAATTGAAGAAAAATGAAAGATTAGGACTAAGAAGGAGAAAAAAGATACAAAACAAAAACAAAAGGAAAAATAAAGAGAACAGGTAGGATACATGTTGAGGATGTTGAAATGTAAGATAATAAAAGAACATACCACACAAAAACACAGAAACATGGGGATGGTGAAGCCACATAAGGAAAAGGCAGAACATCAGAGCGGGAAAACTCCACAACGGAACGGAGAAGGAAGACTTCCTCCAGGCGAACAAGGTGGGATCACATACCAAGGACCACATTAAATTGCGTCTAATAAAAGAAAAGAAGAGAAAAACGGATTATATGAAATACGTTAAATACATAATAACATGCAATATAAAACCTTACAAAACAATATATTATAAGACGGGGGATATGAAAAACATTTTCTTAACAAAACATCAACATAACATCAAAACATCAAAACGACGAGGTGTGAGGAACTTCCATGTTGTCATCTTTGCAAGAGTCCAGAAAGAGTTGCAGACGTGCTGGATCTTCATAAGTCGCAGTTTTATTGTTGAAAGTCACTTTCATGAGGCAAGGATGAAACAGGCCATAACGAGCATTCAGATTACGAAGAGCTGGTCTCATATCTCGGAACTTCTTCCGTCGGTCAGCCGTTGCTTTTGCGTAATCTTGAGCAAAAAAGAGATTATTTCCTTGCCAAGAAATGTTTCCCTTATTTTTGGCTGCATGAAGGACTCTAAGTAAATCCGTGTATTCTAAAAAATATAGAATAACGCCTCTTGGTTTGATGTTTGAAGACATTGATTTTGAAACCTGACCCAAGCGATGTGCTCTTTGGATATTTAATTTTGGAGATTCAGGAAAATCCAAAAGAGATGGGAGAAACGATTGAAAAAAGAGGAGAGGATCCGAACCTTCAATTCCTTCCACAAGACCATAAATGCGCAAGTTATTACGCCTATTTCTGTTTTCCAAATTTTCAACTTGTTGTTTTAGATGGGAAACTTCCAATTGTAGAGGAGGGACTTGGTTGGTAATAGCTTGGACGGCGTCAACACGTTGCGTTAGGTGAAGAGCTTGACTTTCCATCTGAGACCATTTATCCTCAAGATTTTGGAGACGACAATTTGTCTCTTCCATGTGGGGTTTAAGAGCCCGGATTTCCTGAAGCAGTAACTCCATAGATAATGAGACATTGGATTCCGTAGGTGAAGGTGGGTCTTTTTTGAGACGTTTGGAAACAACAGCAACTGTAGTAGAAGGAATTTTAGATGGTTGCTTGGGGTTACCGCGAGGTATACTGGATGTTGTTTGGCCCGTATGAGACTGTCCCGAATCTGCGTCATCAATACTTTCTTGTAAGACACTGAAAGGATTATAGTCAGGCACTAAAGAATTTTCCATTGACTGAGAGCCGCTGCGGGATGGACGAGCCTTCGCCATATTTCCACACTCTTTAATTGCAGACCCACTAGGGAAACAATGAAGCCAACCGAATGTTGTTTCGTGAAGGAGAGATATCCTTAATTCCCTCGCATGGGCACGTCACCAAAAGATTAATGTAACTTGGAAAGTAACCCCCAAGTGGCAAAAATAGGACAGGCAGGCAACAGTCATTGTTCAGGCAACATGAAGTACATTCAGGAGTTAAGCCTGTGAGGAAGATGCAAAAACAAAATGGCGGCCGCGAAAAAACGGGCGGCAAAAAACAGCATAAACGCTCACCGTGGATGGCGCAAAGTAGCTTATTCGGTAGCGCTAAGTTTCATGACCGTTTGCCGGTATTTGTGGGTCCGGGGGAGTTGAACTGATGCCAGGAGGAGACTCGGCTCCTCACGTCGTTCCGGAGCTCCGCGCCCGAGCGGCCATTTTCCTTGGCTTCCGAAGCCACGCCCCCTCAACACCTCACCCATCTTGATCCCCCAACTTGATCTTCTGACACTGCTTCTGTTGTATAGTCGGAGCACTGGCTTTTTTACCTTGCCGGTTGAGAGGAAGCCGATCTCTTTTTGGAAAAACCTCAGGCTGAAAACATTTTCTTCTCTTTATCTACTTTGGGTTATCATATGAAGGGACACTTGATGTAGATGGTTGACTTTTCCCTTTATAAGGAAAATCATGTTTTCTGTCCTTGAACACTTTAGTCACCATTGTGTCCAACTGCTCTGCTGGCGTTTTTACTCCTAAAAATTGAATTTTCAAGACCGCTTTCCAGTCTCTTAACCACAGATGACGTATGGCTAAAACTGCTCCAAGACTTCGATAATCTAGCAGAGACTATGCAGATAGGAGAGGATTGTTCAGAGCTTTTGGCTGGCAAGAAGCAACAATCCAGATTTCTTTGCAGTGTTTAGTATTATGGTCTTAAGTCATCCTCAATTAGCTGCAGGTAACCCTTGACTGGGCTACATAAACTGAATAGATACCAGCTGTCAAACCAAAGCTTATGGCTGAGTAAGTCTTCTTGAGCACTGCTTCTGTCTTTTTGTCCACGACATTAGATGCAGTGTTGCCAGCATTGCATCCACCTTAGCAGCATTAGACAAAATGTAATCGCCATCTTTTAAGAAATAGAACTCCTGCATGAATCTAGGAATGGTCTGGTGGTCAAGGCCTTTCCACTCTCTCAAAATCAAGGATTTCACCTTTTCACCCAAAGAGAGAGCCAGCCCAGACTGCCTGTCACATTGCTGAAACAGATTAGAAATAATTTGATCTTCGGGCTCTACAAACGAGAAATCCAAATGATTCTTCACGTGTCAGAATTTCTTTAACCTTTTCCCTTTTGACATATCCTCTTTTAGAAGAGAGGCCTGGCTCAGGAAAAAATGAATGAGATGAGCAATCTATTCCCTCTTTGCCCCTGCTCTTTCCTCCTTGGATTTAACAGCTGCTAAGGCCTCCGCCACAGCCTTTGTGATCATTCTCTCAATCTCTGAATTGCTGTAAGCTTTCCTGCATTTGCTGAGCATAAAGACCACCTATTGGGAGACCTTCTGGTTCTGTCACATTCTTTATCATCAGATGAAGATAATACTATGGGCCTTGTCTGTGCAGCTCCCTTACCCTTCATTATTATAAAGGGACAATGAACATCCAGAGCAGCATAAATAGCGACAGACAGTCATGTGAGGCCCTTAAAACAATCTGCCCCACTGAATCGATGTACTTCTGGTACAGCTCCTTTACCAATCGCAATTTATGCATCTTGTCTTCTACTCATTGATTTGCCTCTTGGTGGGGTGTTGTTGTTAAATAAAAAAAACTCTAAGCAGTGCCTTGCACTACTCACTCAAGCATGACCCACCACTTTTCATCTGAGCATATCAGGTCCCAGGAGCTTCCTCGAGGGATGCGGGGATAGGCACAGACATGTGTATCTGTATGCCATGGCCCCATCCTGCTTGCTCCGGTAAGGCAACAGCTGTGGCCATCTGGCACCGTGGAGGCAGCCTGCCCGTTCTCATCATAGTGCTCCCCATCCTGCCCCGGACCGCAAAGGCAAGGGGGGTTAATAACATGAGAGGGACCCCTTGCACCGCAACAACTCCTTCCAGTAATGAAGAATCCATTTTAATACTAATTTTATGAAAAGGTGATGTAAATCTAGTGCTGTCATCCTCAGACTGTCAGTACAGCCTGTAAGAAGAGACCAAAAAAGCAGGATTTATGGGAGAGAGAAGAGGCCCTGTAATTGGAGGGCGTACTCTTCTTTGTCACAGCGTATGCATTAAACTATCAAAATTGGCAGAGGCGTAGCTCAGGCAGGGATATTCGGGCGGGTGTGAATCTCAAATTTCCTAACTAAAAAAAGCAGTTGGCTGCAGGGTGGAGGGGTGAGATGACCAAGGTTTGGGACAGACTGATTCCAGGAGGGACCGGATCCGCACTGATTTACATGAGGTGGGCCTCAGCCTTGAGTAGCACAGTTGGCAAAAAGCGATGGGTTGGAATGCCACCCTGAGCAATTTCACTTGGGAAGACTATTGGCAAGCATTCATCACATCACCTTTTGGGTGCTTGATTGCCAGTAGTAAGCCTGGAAATTTGAGACTGGAGCAGCTTTCCAAGCCTACTAATGCCAATTTTTGTGAATTCCCAAAAAGTAGTAAATCTGCACCCATTCAAGAATTACTTCTATAGGTGCAGATTTACTACTTTTTTGGGGCACCGTCACTATATATATTTAAGATCCTGGTCCAAAAATTGAACCAGTTAAAACCTCTTAGTGAAATAACAATGACAACAAAACAGCACAGACATAGCAGACCTGACTCAGGGGCCCCAGCCTCAACTACCAAAAAAAGAATGCATTTGAGGGGTGTCACACCCCAAACACCCATCCCATGCCCGTCCCACCTGGGCCTGGTAATTCTCCCTGGGAGCTCATGAGTACGGTCATGTACAACACAACAGCCTGGAGTGCCTGCCCTTGGAATACCTTATTTTAAATGTAGTTTAACCCGTTCGATGCATCGGACGGCCCCCGGCCGTCCGACGTCACGGTGGGCGTGCGCGGAGGACGGCCGGGGGCCGTCCGAGACACGCCTACTCATTATTTCACTTGCACCGCGGCGGAATTCGCGCCGCGGTCAAGGTGTTAACTGCATGCACTCTTCTTTGTCTCTGCTACAAGAAGATGTGATGGTGGAGTTATAGTTAGAGTTGTCAAATCGGTGCATGTGGGCAGGGCTCCATGTTTCTAGCCCTCACCTTTTAAAATAGTTTAATCAAGTGACTGATTGCCTCATTACTAAGCCTGATTCACAAATAGAGTAGGGCACCAGAGCTGAGCCATGGTTCTGGCTTGGATCCAAGAGTCCATGCACAAGCAGAGCCAACGCTTGGCATGTACATAGTGCAACAAACATAATGTAAAAATATGACACAATCTCTTCAAAATCCCAAAAAGTGTATTTCTTTAACATTCAGAAACATTTCACCTTAGTACAGCAGATTATATCACTGTATAGACAGGCATTTATTAAGTGAGAGTTTTTAGAAACATTCATGGCTCACCCCCACCAACAACAATGCCATTAGTGAACTAAGAGGCAAGTCAGTAGTCATGTAAACCCTAAATGTGGCCTAGATTCTTATTATAGATGGAGCAGCATTACAGACTATTAAATCATATGTAAGCAATGCTTGTACACCACACATCCTGAATGCAAGTATTTAAATGTGTGCTTCTACGTGATACTAATGGAGAACCTGTGAAATAAACTATTTGCTTAGGATCACAAACTTTGGACAAGCAGGGAAGTTGGTATTGATTACAGGTTATCTGGTTTCAAATTTTTAGGTTGAGCCTAGATAGCGCTTGTGCTGTCTCTTCGAGATATGTTGTATTCTATTTTCTGGGATACAGCCCGCCCCGTGGTTTTTATTTGTCAGTGCCCTTAAAAATTCCTTCCTTGTAAGTGGTTAATCTTGTCCCTTTGTCCCATCTTTTAGTCAATTTTTAACTCCCACGGACCAATGCCCCAGGACTTGTACTCTTCCACTAGTCTCATTTTATTGCATGACTCACGGACAATTTTTTCAATTTTCGACGAGCACTTCCCACAAGTGTGCACGTTTCGTTACCCTTGCTCCTCTCCCCACTGTGATGTGGTCATGGCCATTCCCGTAACCCGAAGGGGTAGTGATGGACCGCCTTTTGTATATATACCAGGTGTCATGTGTTTACTGATTGGGGGAGGGGTTTGTTGATTAAATAAAAGATGCCTGGTGTGACCAGGATGTTGAACAGTCTACTTCCGGTGTCCTGGAGTTACTGACCTCTACATAACATTTTGGCGACGAAGGTGCGGGTCTCCTGTGTGTCCTGTTCCTTGCGGTGGCCGGGTGCCTGCTGCTCTTTGGTTTCCTGCTGCTTTCTGGATCCTTGCCCTCTCATTGCTGCTGGTGGCGTCTTTGTGCTTTCGCCCCGTTTCTTCCTGGGAGTTTCCCTTGTTTCCAGGGTTCTCGTTGTGTCGCTGCTTTGCTTCGGCTGCCCCGGCTGTTCCTGAGGGCGTGGCCTGCTGGTGGCTGCGTGCAGCGTGCTGGTGAGGACCGGGTGGCTGGCGGCAGCGGTGGGTGTGCTGTTGCTGCCCTGCGGTGCGAGGAGATTCGCCGGCTGTTTTTGCTGATGATGCCCGGTGGTTTGTGGCGTCCTGCTGGGAGAGGAGGTCATTTCGCCCGCTGCTCCGCTGCTGGTGCCCCGCGGCCTGTGTCGTCCTGCTGGGAGAAGAGGTGCATCTCTTCAGGCTGTGTGGGGATTTGTGCCTGCTCTGTGCCTATCTGGATCCTGGTGCTGTGGACATTTGAGCCCTGGCAAGTGTTGCTGGGTTTTGCACTGGGTTCTGGTGGCAATTTCATCAGTCCCGGGGTGGTGCCTGTGTGGTGTGCCCTGAACTGTGATTCTTCGTGCTGGTGGGTGTTGTCATGTCGGCCATCCCTCCTGTGGAGCATTTTTTGTTGGATGGTCCTCCGTCAGCCCAGGCAGCTCGCTGGAAGGACTGGGTGGACCGTTTAGAAACATATTTTGATGCCATTGACCTGGAGGAGGAGCGACGTCGCCCAATGTTGTTGCATCTGGGGGGGGGGCGGCCATTCACCGTTTAGGGCGGTCGGTGGTTGAAGGTGGACCACCGCATACGTATGGTACCTTGAAACAAGCCCTTACCGCGCATTTTGAGCCGCTGGCCAATCCAGATTATGAGCGGTTTTTGTTGCGTCAGGCCCGGCAGTTACCAGATGAGGCCGTGGATACTTTCTATGCCCGTCTACGTGAATTGGCCAGCACCTGTACATTACCCAATGCTGGGGATGAGCTCAGGGCCCAATTTATACAGGGCTGTTCTTCTAGTAAGTTACGTGAAGCTATCCTACAGGTGCCGGGAATGTCCATGGTTGATATGCTGACTTGGGGCAGGTCTAAGGAACTTTCGAAGGTGCGAGCGGCCCATATGGAGGCGGCTCTCCAGCAGGTGGTGAAGGTGGAGCCGGTTAATGTTGTTTCGGCCCAGTTCCCTGATAGGAAGAAGCTGCGGAATCAGGGGAAAGTGGAACAACCCAGGCACTGTTATGGCTGTGGGGGTCCTTTTCCTCATAAAGGGACATGTCCTGCTGTTGGGAAGAGGTGTTCCAATTGCAGCAAGTTCAACCATTTTGCAAAGGTGTGTCGCTCTGCCCCTGAACGAGGTTCTGTCCCTGTGTCGTCTGACCAGGTGTATGTTGCTGCTCAGTTGCCGGCGGAAGGAGACATAGATGATGATGATGTGGATGGAACTATACATGTCATCCATGCTTTGCAACCTGGGGGTTATGTACGAAAGGGTATCCCTAAGTGTCATGTGATGGTGGACGGTCACCCGGTGCCAGCCTTGATTGATACAGGTGCTTCAATAAATGTGATGGCCAGCTCGATGATGATGACCTTGCCGATTTCTCACATTTTGAGTTCGACCACTACAAGGGTTTTTGCCTATGGGTCCTCTGTTCCCCTTCCTTTGGCAGGTGTTTTTACTGCTGAGGTGGCACATGGTTCTCATGCTATAAGGACACGGATATATGTCACCAAAGGGGGTCAAGGGATGTTGCTGAGCTGTCGGACAGCGGAGAGTTTGCAGTTGGTCGCCTTTGCTTTGAGTGTGCATCAATGGAACATGGAGGAGTTGTTGGCCCAGTTTTCACCGTTGTTTGAGGGAATTGGCTGTTTGAAGGGTTGTATGATCAAACTTCATATGGATGACTCCGTCCAGCCAGTGGCGTTACGTCATAGGAGAGTAGCTTTCCATCTTCGGCCGAAGGTGGAAGCAGAACTGGTGAAACTGGAGATGGCGGACATCATTGAACGGGTGGATGGTCCGACTCCCTGGGTGTCCCCTATTGTGGTGGCCCATAAACCTAAGCAGCCTGGTGAGGTCCGCATTTGTGTGGATATGCGGTTACCTAATCTTGCGATCAAGCGGCATCTCACCCCTACTGTGGACGATATCGTGGTGGAGGTGAGTGGGTCACGTTGGTTTTCCAAAATGGATCTTCGTGCCGGTTACCATCAGCTGATGCTTGACCCTGCTTCCTGTGCGATTACCACGTTTTCTACACATGTGGGTTTGCGGAAGTATAAGCGTTTGAGTTTTGGGGTCTCCAGTGCTGCAGAAGTTTTTCAGGACACGATCCGGGGGGTTCTTTCTGGACTGTAGGGTGTGATTAATGTCAGTGATGACATTTTGGTGCATGCCCCTACTTTGGATGAGCACTTCAGTCGTCTAAGGGGTGTGTTTCAGCGGTTGCTGGATCATGGACTTACGCTTCATAAAGAAAAATGTGAATTCTTGAAGACTGACATTTCGTTTTTTGGGTATCGTTTTTCGCAGGATAGTGTGTCACCGGACCCTCTGAAAGCACGTGATATTCAGACCGCTCCTGCTCCGGTTAATGTGTCTGGTGTGCGGAGCTTCATGGGGATGGTGAACTATTGTGGCCGTTTTATCCGCAACCTGACTGATCTGACGGCTCCTTTGCGGGAACTCACTAAGTCTAATGTTGCATGGGACTGGGGTCCGGAACAGGAATCTGCTTTTCGAGCTACTAAGCAGGCCCACTCCGCTGATACCACTCTGGTGTATTTCAATCCTGCACTGGACTCTGAGTTGTCGGTGGATGCTAGTCCCGTTGGCTTGGGGGCTGTGCTTTCTCAGCGGCAGGGCAATGGGGAATTGGCTCCAGTGGCATATGCCAGTCGTGCGTTGACTGCGACTGAACAGCGGTACTCTCATATTGAAAAGGAGGCTATCGCCATACATTGGGGGTGTCGTCATTTTCATTTGTATTTATATGGCCAGCCGTTTGTTGTGCATACGGATCATAAGCCACTCATTCCATTGTTCATGGGTTCGTCCTCCAAGCCTCCTCCTCGGATTGAGAAGTGGATCCTGCAGTTGCAGGATTATTGTTTTACAGTGGTGTTTCGGCCTGGGACTCTAAATCCTGCTGACTATCTTTCCCGGCATTTCCGTCCTGCTACTCCCGGTGAGGAGTCTGATGCTGAGGATACTGAGGAATATGTGCGTCTGATGGTGGAGCGGTCCAGGCCTCTTCCTATTTCATTGGAGGAGATCCTGGAGTCTACGAAACAGGATGGGTGTCTCCAGCTTTGTATTTCTGCAGTGGGTACTGGGAAACGGAATGTGCTTGTGGATTCTGCCAAGTGTCGTACTGAGGATGCTAGATCGACCTTGGCGTCTCTTTTTAACCTGCGGGATGAACTGGTTATGTCCCCGGAGGGGTGTTTGATGAGAGGTCCACGGTTGGTGATTCCTGGTTGTCTCCAACAAAGGGTGGCGGATCTGGCCCACTTGGCTCACCAAGGGATTGTGAAAACCAAATCCAGATTGAGGTGCAAAGTATGGTTTCCGGGATTGGATGCCTTGGTGGAGAACACTCTGTCAGGCTGCTGGGGCTGGTGATTCTCCAGCTCCTATTCTTACGGAAGACATTCCTTCATTTCCTTGGCAGCGAGCGAGTGCTGATTTTGGGAGTTTACCGGATGGGCGTCATATGTTGGTGGTTATTGACGACTTCTCTAAATATCCCGAGGTTGAGCTACTGGACACTACCACGGCTTGTCGCACTATTCCTCTGTTTGAGAAGATCATGGCAACTCATGGCTTGTTCACTGAGCTCCGTACTGACAATGGTCCTCCCTTTTCAAGTCAGGACTTTTCGAACTATTTGCAATCCAGGGGTGTTCGTCATCGGAAAATCACCCCTTTATGGCCTCAGGCCAATGGGGAGGCTGAACGTTTTATGCGTACCCTTAATAAGGCCATTAGAATTGCTGTGGCTGACCGCCAGGATTTGGACTGTGCTCTGTATGCTTTTCTGAGGGAATATCGGATGACCCCTCATTCTACTACGAAGGTCAGTCCGATGTCTTTGTGTATGAATCGGCCTATGGGTGATTTTATCCCTCAGATGGAGGCAGTGTCTGCCAAACATGCATTGGTAGCGGATGAGCTACGGAATCGAAAGCTGAAGAATGACAAGGTAGCTTTCAGGCGTGGAGCAAGACCCAGTTCTTTTAAGGTGGGGGATGTTGTGATGGTGCGGAATCGGCATCCCAAAGGGAAGTTTAGCTTGCCTTTTGAGCCTGAGCCATGGATTGTGTTCAGTCTGTTCATGGGACTAAGATTACTGCGGTGAGGCATGGAGTGAGCATCTCTCGGAATGTGTCGTTCTTTAAAGCATACTGGGCTCCTGGTGGTGATCAGGTGGAGGGCAGTATAGTACCGGATAATGGGTCTCTGGTTTCTGAAGAAGAGTCCACGGATGGTGTGGATCTGGGTGGTGGGAGAACGTCTCCTGTTCCGGTGCTGGACGGTGACCTTCCTGGTGGGGGTCGTGTAGTGCCTTGACAGTGTGGTGTTTCTTCCTCTGCAATGCCACCTTGTGTGGCACCGGAGTGTGATCTGCTGCCTCGGCCTGATGAGTCACAGGGGCCTGCGTCCGGTTCCCAGCGAAGGGGTGTCGAGAGATACCAACTGCAGCCATGCCCTGCTAGGTCTTCGAGACTAAAGAATTATGTAACCTATTAAGGTGGAATCAGGACTCGTTTGTTGTGTTTTCAAGGGATTTTTGTATTTTGGTGGGGTTTTCCATTTTGTCTGTTTTGCTTGTTTTATGTTTTATTTTGTAGTTTGTGGAGGAGTGTGATGTGATCACGGCCATTCCCGTAACCCGGAGGGGTAGCGATGGACCGCCTTTTGTATATATACCAGGTGTCATGTGTTTACTGAGTGGGGGAGGAGTTTGTTGATTAAATAAAAGATGCCTGGTGTGACCAGGATGTTGAACAGTCTACTTCCGGTGTCCTGGAGTTACTGACCTCTACATAACACCCACCCTGCTCGTTCATGTCAATCTGCGAATGTTGCCTGCCAGCTTGTTAGCAGCATTCCTTATCTCCGCTTTTACAAAACTCAGCTTTATCTTGATTCCCCTACCAGCCCCGTCGCTGCTTTATCTCGCTCACACGCCCTCATGTCAGTTTTTTCGCCTACCCTCCCACCCCCAACCAGTCTGTGCCGGCCGTTCGAACAAAGGGCAGTGTGTACGAGCGTCATAGCCACTTTGCAAAAAGGTCAACAGCATGTAAACAAGCATTTTCAATGCAATCGGTCTCGCCTTTGGGACCTTATAAGTATTTAGCCATGCAGCAGATTATCCTGGGTGCTGCAACATGGAAGCTTCAACACGAACAGGAACACCAATGAAATGTTGCATACTTTCAACACACTACAGATCAAGCAGGAACAACACTACATCTTCTACTGGTAAAAAGAACTACTGATGACAGCAATGTGAGCATACTGGAAAGGAAGGAGTAATTAGGAGCAAAATCTGAAGCATGTGTTAGTGTATTTAAAAAAAACATACTGTAGTATTAGCTCCGTTTTGAAAGGGGCTGTTAAGACATGAATTTAAAGCCTTCTCAGAAATACAGCTTTAACACGCTCTCATAAATATGTAGTGTCACTCGATTCCCTCCATACAGAATTATGTAGTGTAACAAAATGCACAACTAATTCGTACTTAACTAGCAGTTCGCTTTTTTTTTGGAGGGGCGGTGGTTACGATTTTAGAACTACATTAGGAAGGGGAGTCATCACCTCTAAAGCACTGTGGGCTTATTATTGGTGCAGCACATACACATCACGCCCTCTCATTGACACACATGATAGATTTTGATATACATGGAAATCTGACCAAATTATTCGGCCACACAATGCAGCCTGTAACAAAATATTTTCGTGGGTGTCCTAGCACACTGTTATTAAGGCATATGTTTGCTGACTTAATGGACTAATGCATCCAGTAAAGGGGTCTGGGTTTGATACCAAGGTCCACTTGGCCCTTCATCTGAGGTAATAAAATGAGCACCTTTGAGTTGGCCAACAAGAAACATGTCATGTGTCAATAGCACCAAAAGATCATTGCGTTAAGTTGGGATCTCAGTTGTGTGTCAATACCATCAAGAGACCGCTGAGGGTGACTGTACACTTTATATACACGTCAGGATTAGTATGGTGATTTGTAGCACACCAGTCAAAAACGATTTTACTTTTGGAGTGGTATGTACACGCAGAAAAAAATACAACTTTTGGGGCTTTTGCTAATGTTTGGCACAATCTTAACACGCCAAGCTGGCATGCTATGCTATGCTATGAAGCCATTGAAAACAACAAGGTGAAAAGCACCCTTTTTGTAGATAAGCACCTATCTGAACTTTTGTGGCATACATGGATTCCATACCTGCTTTGTAGCATTAACACACCTTTCTTCTTTTTGTTAAAGTAAATATGAATAGTAGAATAATTGTAAAGGAAGGAAGATAATATTTGTTTGAAATAGACAGAACTAAAAACTGAATGAACACGAGTTGCACTGTATGGAGCAGCTGCTGCACAATATCCTGTCCACACTGTACTTTGGGAATTACTATTCAGAAATCCCTGGATCCGTCAAACCTAACGTCCAAAACTAATAAGAGCGAAGCAAGGACAGGTGCGGCTATGACCAGAAGAACTCTATAGAACGCATTTACCTACGCACACATGGGGAATTCTCCTGTCTTGTAAATAATGTTAAAAAAAAGAATAAATGATCACAATCATCTCCATTTCAACATGATCCCAGAAACGTAAGGAAAACATTTATGCAAGAGTACAGGTGAGAACATAACATTTCTAACACTACACAAGAAAAGTCCATGTCTGTGACAGATTTGCAAATATTTGTCTACCAGTGAAAGGCGTGTAATTTTCAAAACCATACTACTAGTATACATCGTGTTCCAAAAAGAACAGGAGCTTGTTAATGCTCATTATTATCACGTGATCCCTAAACTTCAATAAGAATAAAACAAATCCTCTCCCAACGCTAATGTTTTGAAACTCGCAAGAGATGTGGTGATGAAAAGCTCTTGGGTGCATTTCAAAGCCTTTCATGTGTCAGCGGTTTAAGATATGCAATGTACAGTTTCTTGTGGAATCCGGGCCACATATTAGCAATATAACATGAAGAGCAGCAGAGTCTGACCTCTTGCTGCCTGCCAGTGCCCTTTTCGAGAAGCAGCAGCTGAAGTTGCTTTTCGTCGCTACATTAGGCTACAGAAAGAAACACGAAAGGCAATGGAACAGAAGGCTGGGGAAAGACGAGCAACATAATAGGCACGCCGCCTTTGCAAAACACTGTTACATTAAACTATAAACTATACTGCCATGCTGAGCCGGAGAAGTGGCAAGCGCCCCAGAGGATCCTGGGGAGAACCTGTTGTGCAAATGACGCCTCCCTTCCTAAAGTGCTATGCTCATATTGCCGCGGGCCCCTCAGCGGTCCGGCCGCGCCTCCCAATGTGAAATTTCTTAAGAATTTCTAGAATTGTTTTGGTGCAGGTAGGGGGCATTACTTGCCTTGTTGTTAGCAGAGGGATCTTCTATTACTCCTAAATGGTCATTCTGTCCTCCCCATCTCTACTGGCTTGCCACTCTTTGGAATGAGCCACCATCTACCTGTTTATGCCCCTTCATTAATGTGCATCAGCCAACAGATCAGATGCTCGGAGGAACTGCCTTCACTGGCTGCGGTGGTACTGTGGAAATTAGCAACTATTGGCCCTATCTCTGTGCAAAATAGCAACATCTCGCTGCCAGCCCACTATTATCACAAAGCTCCGTTTTACTGCGATGGGCACAGCATCAAGAATCACTGACACAATTTAAATTATGAGCTTTGCCGTACTACCTGGATCTCAGGTCATTACCCAAGGACACCCATGCTAAAAGCAGACAGAGTCTCCTGGTGAATTACCATGTGAACGCGTTAAAAGGCGCACTAGAGCGAGAACACCACAAAGACAACGGAGGACAAATCCACCCAAATGCTAAAGCTATGATTTGATTGCACATACTTATAGCAGTGAAAGTAAAACAGAAGCCACAGAATTCATATATATATATTTTTTTTAATATCAAAAGACAAAGACAGCTAAAAAGGTGTCACCTAGTATACAGGGCATTTATCAGCTATGCATCTGCACATGTGTCCAAGTGGACAGATTGAGAATTAAACAAGTAGATTTTTTATACTGTGGGACACGTAATTCATAGTGACTGACAGAGTGATAGTTTCTCATACTGAAAAAGGGTGCCTGGTTTCACCTTGACCGGGAACTCTGCATCCGGAAGAGGGCTCAAGGCAGCAAATTCCCCAAAGTCACTGGACAAAGTGCAGACTGAAGGAATCCAGAGAAAGTGAATTGTGCCTGCCTGGGTGATTCACTCTCGGTGTGGGTATCGGCAGGCAGCTGCATCCGAGATTTGTGGTCTAGACTAGTTTAGGTGAAAGTGCTCGTGGGTTGTGCGAGCGGATGAACAGTGCATGCTTCGCATCTCACATGTGACTGTGCTGCAATGGGGAGGCCGCTTCTCAGGGCAAAAAGGTGTCAACAGTATGAGACTTTCTTGCTGAAGGAGTCTTCAAAGGGCTGAAAGCAGGCAGCAAGCTGGCGACTTCCCATCCGCACATACTCTTTTGATTGATATTTCAGTCTGTAGCCTGCATAATTTTTGTGGTAAAGTAAATAAATATGCCTTAAGTCTGCGGTGAGTCATGTAAAGGCACCTAAATCTTTAGCTATCCCTGCGTTGGCACAAATCTCAAGCCATGCCGGACTAGAGCAATGTTTTAAAACTTTTCTTGAAGCTTTTTATATAGAGACCTTTTTTAAATCCGCGAGAGCCCATTGTAGCATCTAGTCCCCGTTACCAGCAGCTGCAACCACCCAATGCACTTTAAATATCTCGTTTGTTTTCGATTCCAACAGCAATTATGTTTGGGGCTCGGCTCAGGACCACGATCCCTGCCAGTCCCTCTACTCGGTGCCAACCCGCTCCGAAATTTCACACTGTTACTGCCTCTCTCCCCATTTCTGCCAGAATCGTGTGGCAGGAGAAGGGTTTGCAAGGGTCACACAATTTTTGTACCAGGGCTATGATTGATGCTACCCGCAAGCACCGTCCAGCGCACTCCAAACTCCGTGGCTCCCGCCAATCGGTGCATTGTTGTGTGAGTATTCGCGCACCATTAACTTCACCGCCACTTATCCATTGAGTCGGCGCCGAGACTCGAACCTGGGTCCTGAGCTCCAGGCCCAAGTCGGGCACTCTGAGTTTTTCGCCACCTCCTCTCCTCACGCTAAGATTGGCTAATGCGCCGACGACGCTCTAATCCCGGGTCTCCTTACATTTACAAATCATGGCATACGCTATCTTGCGCCCGTAAGTACTGATATTATTAGAGGACAAAACGTAACTATAAAAGCAATAACGGGTAACTGACGTTTGGCTGAATTTTCGTAGGTACTGGACACCGTACATGTAGCCGAACTCGCCCTCAAAGTAACGGCGTGTGCTGTATTCAGACGTACCGCTTAGAAAACCCTGAACAGACTGAAGAGAGGCATACCTGTCAGTCACAGTAAACCTGCCGGCTCCTGCTGAATTCCTCATGCCAAAGAAAGCGCCAAAATAAGCCGACGCGCAAGCCGCCGTGAATCAGATCTGACCGACCTCCCAAACCTGCCGGCAATGCAGCGCGCTTCTCTTCCTGCTCTGCTGGGCGGCTGCCTGGGTCCTGGTAAACACCTTCCTCTTTGTGCGCAGGAGCATCTGTATAGTGGATGCTGGACGCATGTGAAATATAGCCATCTGGACAGGTCAGGCAAAATATAGTGCGAACAAACCCAGCCAATCCCAGGAGAAAACAAGCATTTACAAATGCAATAGGACTCGTATTTACGTGAGACCTATTGCATTGTAAACAAAAGTGTGTGCGTCCAAGAGCGTACAAACGGGAGTGGAGGGGTTGGTGGGCAGAGAAGTTACAAACTGCGGGAGGGAACGGGGGGAGGCAGGGGAACAAAAGAGTTTTTAAAGTAAAGCGGCTGATAGCCATGGAAGGAGAAAAATGACGACATGGCTGTCAGGAGGAGGGACTAACAAGATCAAAACCAATGAGAATGCAGGATTTACAATTTAAGCCAATGAAAAAGATGCTCGGAAAGTGGGCGGAGCTTCCCCCCACTATACTGTATACTGCATGCCTCGCAAAGCGAGCAGCGCGTTGCGCTGCAACGCTATGTGAGACCTAAAAAGGAAACATCGACAGCGGGTGTACGGATGTGTAAACACATACTAATTCTGTTTATTAAAATAACTGTAAGAGGAGGTTCTCTCAGGTTGTAGATCCCTGAAATTCCTCAAGCACCAGAGAAACCCCTTTGTGGCACAGTCACGTTTCTGCGTCAACCTCCCTCTTCTTTGGTGACTGGCTGTGTGAGTCTCCCTTATGACTTAAAGTCCCGCCTCCTCCAGGACACCAGCGTCTACTTTGCCTCTATCACTACTTGACACGAACAGACATTGAACGGAAGATTAGCGGTGAGCGATGACCAAGGCTTTTTGTTTGCAGCAACATAGCTTTGTTTGGTATTATTATGGATGGGAGAATGTCCCTTCTTACATCTCCAAGTCGAACAAGTTTGTCTTTCATTCGTTGAGCACCAGAGTATGTCAGAACACTGGGCAAACCAGCATTGTTACAATATACTTTCTGAAACCCATCATACCAAAACCCCACACTCCAAAGTTGATCCACCTCTAACCTGGGCAAGTAAAATCCTGCCCACTACTCCGTGCACACTGCAGGGCAATGCTAGTGATTTGAAGTGGAATTCTTACACCTAACATGGCCGTCTCGAATGGGTAGACATACATTCTAGCGAGAGAACACATTTTGTGACGCAGGGCGCACGCACTGCCCTCCTTGCTGTCCCTTTAAACAGCTGGAATGGCACGAGCGCAGGCATTGTCAGAGAGACTCTGCTGCCGCAAGCTCATTGTTAGCTGACACAGGTCGCGGGCTGTGCAAGCCAGGGGTCCAGTGTGGGTGCGGTACAGCTCACTTGCCCTGTTGTTGATGACAAATGTCCAAGCGGACAACCCAGGGCCTGTAAATTGCCCGCTGGGCAACCCGAGCCCACAGTGAGTCTGTGTGCTACTGGAACCTACACCGAGCCTGTGAGCTACTCCTGATCACAGGAGTGTGCTGTGCCAGTGTGTTTCAGTGACTAGATGGAGTATAAAATTGCAGCTTGGCTGACTAGATCTGCTGCTGCTGTCATTGCTTCTTGGTCAAGCATGCCACTCCCCTTCCTCTCTGGAGGACTTCGGATCTGGGCATCTTCCTCCATGCTCCCTCCGAGTGTTTTTACTTGCATTGAGTGAGCAAATGTTTTTTATATTTCACATAAGTGATCTGGCAAGACAAATACTGTGGCAGAGTAAACTGTGCATAAATATTATAGAATAACAATTTTATTAGTTGAGACTTTGCCTCTGAGTATTTCATATCATGCATCCTTTGCTATAAAGAAAAAGCTGATCCCTGGAAATCCTAGTCAACCAGTTGCAAATTGGGAAAATGGCTTTTATGAAATCTATATGCCCACTGGTTAAACATGGGAAATGTGAAACCAGTTGCAACAAATAGACGTCCTTAGAAACCAATTCAAATGTGCAGCTAAACTCTTCTAAGCAGCAGTTCACTAGTTTCCAACACTCACGTTCCAAAAATGGGTCCAGTAGAAACCATTTGTAATTGTTCCGTTTGAGTTTCTACTAGTGCTGCCTCCCATGCATGCATCCTTTACTGCTTGCTCCCTGTATCATCAAAATCTGTCTAGATTCTCCTGTAAATTTATCCCTCCTTTCACAGCCTGAAGGAGGATGTGACTGCATTTTGGCTGTACCAGGCTTTCTGTCCCCACTCTTGTGTATTCTGTGTCCACCAGTGACTGCACAGATTGTGTTTTCCGACCTGACTGCATCCCTCTGTAAGTACACCTCATGCCTGTCTACAGCCACTTATGGTTGCAACTGCAGCTGCCCTGAAACCACATCCATGTCCCAGCAGGTTGGCGATTTCACCTTTTGCTTGTCTGCCCTTCATGGCTGCCTGCAGCATCCGGCTGCACCCCCTCAGGAATGGCTCTCAGTCTGCTTTGACTGCCTTTTTGCACCCACCTGCAACCTTTTCCTGATGGCACACATCTGTGACACCCCCTCCTATCTGAACCACCATAATTACACTGATCTCTAACTACATTTCCTGTCTGATTTCACCTGGCTGTGGCTTTATCTCCTGTCTGGCTTATCCCAAGTGTTACTGCACTCCCTATCTTTCTGCACATACTCGCGAGACTACATTCCAGCCCATCTCTACCCACCGGTATGTGACTGCACCTCTGCCTGTCTGCTCCCATGTCTTACTGCACCTACTTACTTGTCTGTACCTTATAGGCACCCACCTGTGTCTGTACCTCCTGATTGGCATGCCTGCAACTCAACCCATCTTGCCCTTGGGAGCTCAAAACCTTTCCACCCAGGGGAAGGGCAAGACTGGCCCATGCCTGTGGGGGCACTCTGTCCCAAAGAGTTTTCTCTTCTGTCTAGTGGGTGGATTCTGTCTTTAGGATCACAAGGGAAATCCCCAAGCAGGGATCCACTAGAGAGAGACTCGCATCCCAACTTTCTTTTTTAAAAAGAAAGTCCGTCTGGTGCAATCACATGAAGCACTTTGTTTAATAATGCTTTGGACGACCCATTGATGTCTTCCACACTGTGGAGGTAATGCAGTCAACTGGTCGTCCAGGTACTTGGTGACCTGCATTTATAACGAGGATAACAAAACTGAAAGTACCAAAATGCAAAGACAAAACACACATTTTAATAAATACCCACACTGAACATGCTGTAACATTAGTGTTATCACCTCGCACTAGGCCTAGGCCTCATTCCCCTACTGACTTTGTCTGTGTCGCCTACTTGGGGAAAAAAGAAGAAAAGTTGCTGACTCTGGATGTATAGTTATCTGGCTTCCTGCTGGTGGTGATCTTCCTGGAGGGCCTTTTTGTGAGCACGATAGGTGTCGGCACAGCTCGCCCATTCTAAAGGCTGGCTCTGACCTGGAGGCCTTGCTGATGATTTAAGTGAAGCAAACACTGTGAGGAACTGCCATCCTAAATCAATGCAGAGATGATTTCAAGATGAACATGACTATTTCGCTACAACATAACTTAAAAAACGAAGCAAAATAAAGGTTTGTGGCCATTTACAAAATGACTGACCCTTGTGTGGGCTGAGTTTTCCGTATAGGAGTGTTACTTATACAGTTGTAACTTATTGGGTCAGAGTTATTTGTCACAGCCACTAACCTTTTAGTGGACTTGTTCCGTTCACAGCACAGCTCTGTCTGGTAACTGCTGCTGTCCCCGTTGCTGTTGCTGATCCGGAGGTCAGGAGTTCAAGGCCATCCTCCACCCGCAGGCCCCTGCCTGCGCCTCATCCCTGGAGGTCCAGTGCTAGAGCGTCACTACTCTGCTGCTTGACTGCCCTTGTTCTCTCTGCTTTTCTCTCTCTCTTTTATTTCTTCCTTCCTCTGGCTTTTGCTGCCTCTGGATTTTGCTTTTCCTTCCTTTCTTTGTTTTTTTCTGTTTTCTACTGCCGCTGGCATGCCTAAGGCAAGTCCGTCTGCGCCCATCCGCTCCTCGACCACGTCCAGCGCTAGGGACCCTGGTTCCCGGACCTTCCACCGCTACGACACTAGCACCCTCCTCGCCCTCAACTCAGGACGCCATGCCCCCTGCCACTTCACGTCACCTCAGGAGACCGCTGGACCTTTCGCCTGCCGGAACTGCAACCACGCCTTCACCCACTGCAACACGCCAGCTCCCCTCGCCACCCAACCAAACAACAGCGCACCCGACCAGCTCAATTGCATCCTCCTCAACGTGCAATCCCTCTACAAACACGCCACTGAAATCTGGGACCTCCTCGACGCCGCCTCTCCCGACATCGCCTTCTTCACAGAAACCTAGACCAACCCCAGCTACGGACCAGACATTGCAATCGCCATCCCCGACGGCTACAAAATCACCCGCAAGGAATGCCCCGACCGACCAGGTGGAGGCATCACATCATCCACAAGAAAACCCTCCCACTGACCACGCACTCAAACGACCGAGCGACAGCCATGGACATCTCCACTTCCAGATCCAGAGCAACCCCAAGACCTCCTTCCGTGGCACACTCGTCTACAGGGCCCCGCCAGCTGTTCACCGACACCATCGTAGACCTCTTTGCACCCCAGGCTCTTGCATCCACAGAGTACATCCTACTCGGGACCTCAACTTCCACCTAGGCTTCCCCAGTGACCAGAACACTGCCTCCCTACTGGAAAGCCTCGTCAACATCAAACTCAAGAAGCTAGTGACGGCACTGACCCACACAGCCGGACACACGCTCAACCCTTTTTCTCCACCAGCAGGAACATCACCTACAGCCCCACCACCGAGCTCCCCTGGACCGACCACCACTGTGTGCATCTCGTATTCGCCATGCCCACTGTACAACACCCTCATCGCCCCCCTAGTTGCAGCTGGAACAAGGCCACCGAAGAACGTCTTGTCGACCTCCATGGCACGACCACCCCGCCAACACCAACAGATGCCAACTCCGCAGCTCGCAACCTTCACCGATGGATCTCCAACTGCGGCAACAATATGGCACCCCTCAAGAAGACACCAGGCAAGCAACACTCCAAGAATGCCAGCTGGTTTACTCCCGCCCTCCACGAGTCCAGGCGCACCTGCCGACGACTCGAGAAGAGATGGTGCAACAACAAAACCCCAGAAACCCACGCAACCTTCAAATCCGCCGTCAACGCAGACCACTTTCTCTTCAAAACCACAAAGAAAATGGCCTTCCAAGACAGAATAAACACAAGTGCACACAACAGCAAAGAACTCTTTGCCATCGTCATGGAGTTTACCAGGCCCAACAGCGAGACCACAGATGTCCCACCTTTCCAATACCTCGGCAACAAACTCAGCACCTTCTTCTATCAGAAGATCAGACAGATCTACGACGGCTTCGACACCCAAGACCCCGCCACCTCGCCCTCCACCACCGCACGCATCCACACTGCACCCCAACAAATCCTGCTCAACTGGACTCCGCTTACCACAGACGACACACTCAACACCATGAACAGCATCCACTCTGGAGCCCCATTGGATCCCTGCCCGTACCACATCTTCCACAGAGCAGCTGCCTCCATCCCCCCCGCTTCGTCACACCATCAACAGCTCCTTCGAAACTGCCACCTACCCAGACAACTGGAAACACGCCGAGATCAACCCCCTGCTGAAGAAACCATCCACCGACCTGACAGACCACAAGAACTTCAGACCTCCTCCCCTTCCCAGCCAGGTAATTGAGAAGGCCATCAACACCCAACTCTCCAGGTTCATCGAAGAGAACCTGGTCCTGGACACCTCCCAATCAGCTTCCGAAGCAACCACAGCACCGAGACCGCACTCCTCGCCGCCACCAACGACATCCACTCCCTCCTCAACCGGGGAGAAACCACAGCCCTCATCCTACTGGACCTCTCGTCCGCTTTCCACACAGTCTCCCACCGCACCCTAATCATGATACTCCACAACAAGACACTGGACTGGATCCACCCCTTCCTGACCGGCCTCACTCAGCGAGTCAGACTACTCCTGTTCCTCTCAGAATCTACAGAGATCAGCTGCGGAGTGCCCCAGGGCTCCTCCCTGGGCCCCACCCTCTTCAACATCTACAGGGCCCCCCTCGCAGCCAACTGGCTCCCTATCAACAAGAGAATCACATTCAAGCTCCTCACACATGCCTACAAAGCTCTCCATGATACAGGACCAGACTATCTGAACCACCGCCTCACCTTCCACACACCCGCCAGACATTTCCGCTCCGCCCAACTCGCCCTTGCCTCCGTCCCATGGAGCAACAAGACCAGAACCGGAGGAAGATCTTTCTCCTACCTCGCCGCCAAGACCTGAAACACCCTGCCCCTCCACTTCAGTCAATGCGCGTCGTTGACACAGTTCAGGAAGTACCTCAAGACCTGGCTCTTCGACTGAACCTCCAAACCCAGATGGATCAGCAGCCCCCCTTGCTCCCTCAGTGCCTTGAGACCCTCACGGCTGAGTACCCGCACTATACAAACCCCTGATTGATTGATTGACAGCTCAGTCAGTTCCTAAGCACCTTGTTGAAGCTGGAGTAGATGTCATGGGTGGCAGATGTGGTGAACAAAGAATGGAAATGATACACATTCCCTTTAATAGAAGGAATATGATAGGACTGTGACATCATCTCCTGTATCTTCACTTCCTGTGACGTCACATCACTAACATTATTGTGCATTGCTTGGGTCAATTAGTTTCCACACCATTCTTTGTAGGCCTTTTGCCTTGCTCCTCCTCCTGTTTGCATCTGCCCTTCCCCTTTATAAACGCCGACTCCCTCCTTTTGCCCATTTTATCTGACTTGCCTTCTACCCCACATCCATCCATTTTGAATGGCCAAAGAACCTGGGAATACCTGGCATGTATGCAAATCTGCGCACTCAGCATCCTAGCCTGGAAATTCTGATCAGCCAAATCGGACTGTGTTAGTCAACAAAGTTTCAAGAGGTATGAGTATGATGCTCACAAGTAACCTCAGGGCGACTCACAGCACTTCCAAATTACAAATTCTGTGTGCATGCCTTTCTCCTCTATGTTCCACTCTACTCACTGTTTGTCACTCTCTGTTAATGTTGAAAATAACAGCTACTTGTGCATGTTAACCCAAAGTAAGTGTCATTAGTTAAATAATAAACAAATTGCTTTATCACCATGGGAACGTGCAATCCTGGTCTGGGATGAGTCAGCAATCTATGGCAGTGGTTCATATGCCACCTGCAAACCCTATGTGGCACTCCTCCTTCAACTTTTGACACTATCTGTAGGTGGATTAAAATACCCAAGCTACCCCAGCTTCAATATGCCTTCAATGGCTTCCAATGAGACAGGCTAAAGTATACAAAAATGTGATGGATGGAATGCTTGAATTAATCTTAGCCACCGGTAATTACTCGGGCTGCATCCCAATCCATCATTATTCTGCACACCATGTCACCTCAGTTTGGTCCCAGCTATATGTTAATCAGACTTGACCCTACTCCAATCAAAGCAGTCCAGCCCGGACTGCCAAACCAGGTCCTCCCTGAACCTGAACACAAGCAGCCTAGAACCGGTTTCACCCTAGTTATGGGCTCATCAGCCAGGTATAGCTTGGTTCCAGTGACACAGTGTCTGGGCTGCAGGTTCTAAGTCCAATAGGAGAATTCTGCTGCTCTATGGGGCCATAGGTGCACCAGAGGGAGCCAGAAGCGCCCCAAAGACCTGCAGCATGGCTCTCTTCAAAGGCTGCTCTCTGTTGTGGGGTCAACAATGTCCTTGAGAATTCAGGGCGTGCCGGGACCAGCTGCAGTATCGGTTTGGATGGAGGGGAGCAATCTGTAGCCTGACACACTTGCGCCTCCCTGCTAGACTTCAAGTAGCAGAATGGGGTTGAATCCCGCATGGCTATTTTGTACTCGTGTCTAGACTTCAGTTTGGATTTACTGGAAGACTTTGACCAGGAAGTGGATTTTTCACCGGGGCGGCTTAGAGACCGGGAACAAGACTGGGCCCACAAAGAGAGGCGGGAGCAGGGCCTATGCTTCTACTCAATCCTCTTCTTGTGCTCAGCAACATAGAGTTTTGTCTCCTGGTCCCAAATCGCACTGGGGTGCATGAGGGCACATTTGTCACACAGCTTATTAATGGCACAGGCACTTCTCATGCAGGTCCATGACCGACATCTGCTTCCTGTAGTCTCAGTATAATTTGCATCCTGTCGTTTTTGCAGGGGACATGGTTTCCTAGAAAAGGGCACAGAAAAAAAGGAACAGACATCAGCTCACAGGGCTGGCGCTTAAATGAGGATCTGCTCTGTCAATTCTGTAAATGAGGATCTGCTCTGTCAATTCTGGGCAGTACGGAGTCACCATAGAGTCACGCCGCCATCTACCGGCTAGCAGGAGCATTGCTGAAGAATTCTCCAGATCGAATCTAGCACCCATCAATATTCTAACAGTGAGGCATCTGCAGGTAGAAGTAGCCATCAGAAATATTTAAACCATTGAACATAATTATTCCTGAAATGAATGCTGGCAACTTAAATGAAAGCTATGGCAAGACTGGAAAGTGTTCGTGTTATGCCTGAAAAGTATCATTTTAATTCTATGGACAGAAAATGAATGGTTCTTTCAATGAATTTCCTACATAATTAAGGATTTTAGTCAAGACTTTCGTTTTTGGTGTCTCTGAAGATGAAATTATTAGTGTCCAGATAATAGTGGACACTAATTCAAAAATAATCCAGGCATAATTATGGGCGGGAATCCAAAACTGGAGAAGACTGCCAAGGCTACTGAACAGTCGCTTCATGAGTGAAAGTAGTTAACGAGGACAAATCTGAAAAGAGAAGTGGGGAAGTGTGAAGGGTAATTGATAAGGGTCAATACTCACCACCCTCCAGAAACACAACCGGGTCAGATGTGCAAAGCCAGGGCGTGCAAACAGGCCCACCCAGGTGCAACCCCTGCACAGGAACAGCACCAAAATCCATAATCCTGGAGCAAGAAGGCCCTGACTAACTGAAAGTCGAACCAATGGGAAAAGACACAGCAAGTTGTCCTGTTATCGATGTGGCAATGCTTTCCACATTACTTCATTTAAAGGTTGACCTGGGAAACACAAACAGAGTAAGGCCTGTGGCAAACTTGTGATTTCGTCAAGGTATATGAGAATGCGAAACAGAATTTCTAATCCAGAGTGGTTCCGCTAAATGAGGGTACACGTCGTGAAAGTAAAGTGCAATAAAAACATGATTCTTGTTGTAAGGAGTGTCAAACACCAGGGCACGAGTCGGGGGTACACGCGGGTGGACGGCGTCCACCCACTTTTTTCACAGTGTGGACGCCGTCCACCCTGCCAAGAAGTTGGGCCCCGCTAAAAAAGATGCTGAATTCGTCCCGGTGTAATTTCCAAACACCGGGACACTTTCAGCAGCGCCTGCACGTTGTTATCTGCTTTCGATCGCTGGCAACAACGTGCAGGCCGTGACGGGATGGGGCTCTCTTATTTCTGACTCCTGCTGGGCCCATAACAAAGGCCGAATTTGAGGGGTCATCAGGCCTCCTTTTGTTCAATCTCTTGCTGGCAGCAGTCAGGAGCCTCACACTTAGAAGCAAATGCAGCAGAGGGGAAACAAAGGCTCACACCTTGTTAGCACTTCACATATACTTAAGAGAGGCAGCTTTTCACTTCAGTCAGTCCCTGTTTAGGAGATATGCATGCACTCTAAGAAAGTCAGATGTGTTGATCTTTCCCAGTATTTGCACAAAATAAATAGCATTTATACAGCGCTTACTACCCCTGAGGAGGTGTTGTAATAATTTAAATATCACTATTTTTTCTTTTTTTAAGCACTATGGGTAGAGGAAGTTTACGCTGACAAAAAGCAACATTGTTTTATGTGAAGCTTACAAAAGTGTGAATCTTCTGCCTAAATCAGGAGGGTTTGCAAGTATGCTCAAAATGTGCTCAAATGTACTCATGATAGACCTGCTAAACATATATGTGAGGGCTTAAGATCTGATGTCACTTCTTGTGATGCCACTTCCAGTGATGTCACGCGCTGTGATGTCACGCACCTCACGCGACGCGACGTCACGCGCCGTGATGCCACTTGCATACTGATTAATTAGGTTAGTCCCCCCACTTCTTTTTTTAGGACTTGTGCCCTGTCAAACACCATAACTGCCAAAGATGACTTTGGTCCATCGATCTGTAGCATTTGAGTTTTGGGTAAGAACTTTGAAGTTATGGCACACTCGCAGTCTCCATTTACTATAAGTCCCAACCAAGGGCGTCGATTCACCAAAATGCCAGGTGTAGCGGAAGTGACATCACATGTTTTAACCCCAATGATATCACAGGACTTTAGACACGCTGTCACCCTCCCCTCAGCTGTTTGTGATCTGTCTAACTTTTCTATTATCTGTCACGTGTTTCTCACCTGTTGTTGACTCTTGTTCTCCCCTCCTGTCTATCTTGCTGTGTCTTTCCCACTGATCTCCTTATAATACAAGTTCTCCCCTCTCTCTCTCACTAATCTCCTTTCTCACCTGTTCTGTCTCTTTTTCCACTCTATTTCACCGTTCTCCCTCCTCTCCTACTCCCTATCTGTCCTTTTTCACTTGTCTATGTCGCAGTATATTTGGTGTCTCTTTCATCCCTCTTTGTCTCTCTCCTGTGTTTGTCTATTGATTTCTCACCCTTCTCTCTGTAGTGTCTTTTTCCTTGCGTTACTTTACCCTTATTTTGCCTCAAAGCCTTTTACCTTTACCTCCTCTATTTCTCCCTCCCCTGTATTTCTTTCTTACTCTCTCCACAAGTTCAGGGGCAGCCGGAGGCACGGAGACGATCCACACCACTTGGAACAATAAATGATTCTTTTCCAAGTTAGCTAATGTCATCAGAGGTCAGGAGGTCACAGTGACAGTGCTGGTGGTTGCAGGAGGCAAGTCAGGGGTCGCAGCTGCGACCCCTGGCAACACCTAAATGACATCCATGTCCCAAACGGAGGACGCCGTGTTATACTGGAAGTGTTCTTGGGCCATGTATGGTCTCCTGCTTGTTGCTCTGCATTAGGTAAGTCCAGTTTTCCCATTCCCATGTACATCAATGGTGCGTCCCTGTAGAACAGAGGTCTTCAAACTATTTCGGTCTGAGCCCCCCTTAAGCAAAATGTTTTGAAGTTGGGCCCCCCCTCCAAAACTATATGGCAAGGATTTAGGGAGTGGGAGGGATGATCACAGGGGGCAGGGATCATGAGACCATTTCAGGTGTGCTTTTCTGTAGCTCGTAATCCACACTAAATGTGCAGCACCAAGCAAGAACAGAATTGACCACAAACACTACTGCCCATAATTGGGGTGCCGTTGGCCCCAATGCACTCCACCTGCTGCACTAATGATGGCTGTAGCCCTGAGAAACAAGCTATTTCCTCTTCTTTCATTCCTTCTCCACCATGTCTGACCATCACTTCAATCTCAAAACAAGTCCAGGCTCTGTCTGAAAGAAAATTAGCTACTGCATGCTTCCCCAGTTGTTTTTCGCCAATGGCATCATCTGTCCTAATGCTAGCAAGGAAAATGAGCCCCCATGCCCAAATTCTATTGTAAAACATTCATAATTCTGATGCAGTGGGCCCCTTGCCTTGGCAAAAGTGTCACTGTACTTGCTTCACTAATATTAGCTGCTGCCTTGCTGTCACCTCTGACCGTTCCCAACATGGGATCCCATCTCACACCAACCCTCTCCCTCCCATCCCTCCTCACCCTCACATCTCTCTGATGCCCAAATCAAGGTGTCGCCTCTGTTTAATTTTCCCCCTCCCTTGGGTCATTGCTCCAAGGCTCAAAGAAACACTGGCACAGGAAGTGTGCCCTAGAGCTCTTATGCAGCTGCAGCATCAAAGATGCCTACAGCTCTGCAAAGCAGACTGTCTACTCAGCTGGGCTAATACTTATAGGTCAGATGCCCAAAGCAGGCTTTCTCTAAAAATAACCACACGAATAGCACATTTAGCCCCCCTCCTTCCGCTGCTTGGGCCCTGTTCCGTGCGGAACAATGGTGTCCTGGGCCCTAATGCTAGCAAGGAAAATGCACCCCATGTTCTCTTTCATAGCAAGACTGCCATAACTGAGATCTAGTGCCCACTTACAGAGTGTGTGTGGAGGGGGAAGGCTCCTGTGCTGCAAAACAGATTGAGAACTAAACATGCCTTCTCATCAAGGTGCCCGCTACCTGAAAGAAATGCAAATGTGTGCAATGATTGGAGCCACTGTAGGCTTTAATTAATAGAGTCACTCAGTTTCATGGTGACAAATATTTATTTTTTCTGAGAGGTAATATATGTGTCCATTAAAAGGAGTGCACCCTTTTAGTGGGCATATATAAAAATATTTACGTTAGGTATAGTCTGGATTCTTGTCACTAAAATGTATATTTTTAAAGCACTTGTTTTTATCTTAAACCGTATTTTGCTGCAGTCTGTTTTATACATTGGAATACAATTTTAAAACAATGACACTCACAGTGCTTTCTGTCACAGACTGGGACATTGTAGCACTATTCCTCACTACACCAATCAGGATCTAATTCTGTGACTCAGTCGTCACACACGAAGACATCTGCAGTGATCACATTAGCTAACTGAAGTTCCATAAGGTAAAAGAGTATATTTCCTTTTGGTTAGTTTAACTTGCATTTATTTTTCAACTAAGGTGTGTGCGTCTTTATTACAAATATAATTACATCTTCAAAAATAGAACATAAATTAGATATTGCATTTTACAAAATGTAATGTAGTCTCGCAGATACTAAGATGTAGTTTCTATGACAAACCAGATGTCTCTAACTGCAAAACCTCAAAGTCCTTTTACAATCGTCACTGTGGTGCAGTAATTGAGTGCAGGACAAGTCACCATCATGTCTGTCAATGCCCCAACGAGAATGTTAGGTGATAAATGCCATCCATTTATCACTCTCCTGCCTGCAATCTCCACACTTGAAAACAAAATCGGAAACATTGTGAGCACTTTATTCTCACCAGCTCCAAAATACAAAAATGCAGCAGTATGTCCTGTGAGGTTGTACTTGTGCAAAGTTTATTTTTCACAAAAAGAAAAATCCCTTGTTTGCTGTGCCTCCCAACAAGTAGTTCTTAAGTACTTTTCTCTTTGATACCTTTCAATGACCACCGGTAGTTTGGATGGAAACTCTCTGTTTATATCACCCACCGCACCTTTCCGAGTTGCTAAACACTTTCACAGTTTAAACGGGATTGGGTTTTAGTTCCTCCGCAGACATTCCATTCCATTCCCCCACAGATTTACACTGTTGCCTGATGACCCGGCACTACACCACCCCCTATACGCCTAATTGACCGTTAATTGATAATTTGTCCTAGAGTTGTGTGCGTGTTTCTATATGTAGTTATTCCAAGGTGAACAGAAAACAATGGAATGCAATTTTTTCCTTCTTTTAGCCTGGTCTTTGACCCTAACTTCACACTCGCTGGCCTCCCCAGGGCCACTTACTTATACGTCCTTTCACTTTTTTTGTGGCGTTTAACTGCTGCATGTAAATGAAGACAGCCTAGAACGGCGCCTTTCGCGCTTCCAGGCTATCTTCATTTACATTTAATTGCAGACCTATTTGCGCCCCCCTGGCAGCACATCCTCGCCCCCCCAGGGGGGCGTGCCCCACAGTTTGAAGACCTCTGCTGTAGAATGTAGGTGCTCAAGATTTTAATGGACAGTTGACAGCCAAGGAAAGATGTCAGAATTGTAGGTGCTGTTTACTTCTCTATATTGATTAGTAAATAATCTTCAAATGAGATCCGAAGCGTCCTTCTTCAAACTCATCCAAACCTAAATGGTTTTATCAAGAGCAGACCAGGCCCAAATGTTGTCAACGCACTGCACTAGAAAAACAGACACCCACTATGGTACAGAACATATATAGGCAAAGATAAAGCTAGGCACTGCCATAAGCCAACTTCTGCAGGAAACATGGGTAGAAGTGGGAAAAAACTGCAGACAGCTCAGGTAGTGTAACATTAACAGGAGACAGTTGAATGGTTTAGGTTTGCTTGGTAGGTAGGTGTCATTCTTTGCAGTTCTTGCCTTCACAAATGATTACCAGTTCAGAAATGATATGAGATGAATATGATAAGACCCATTTAGACTGTTTAATTTTGAACAACTAACCACCTCTTGTAGGAAAGTGGGTTTCTGTTGCAGTAACCCCCCCACTTTTTGCCTGATAACTGATGCACTTTTCCTTGGTGTGCCCTGGGTCCCTGCCAATCAGGTACCCAGGGCCTGTGTTCCTTCCCTAAAAACTGTACTAAAGCCTAAACCCAATTGGCATCTCTGGCCACAGGTAAGCCCCTGGTAAATGGTACCCTAGGTACCCAGGGCACTGTGACCAGAGAAGGCCCCTAAGGGCTGCAGCACTTATTGTGCCACCCTTAGAGGCCATGTACCCTGACACACACACCCTGCCTTTGCAGGCTGAGTGTCTTGGTGCAGAACTAAACAGAGAGTCGACATGGCACACATCCCTGTGTGCCATGCCCACAAACACACTGCCCTGGCATACCTCAGTCACCCCTCTAGCTGGGTGCACTATGCCAGTGGTGTGGGCACAGGTGCATGAGCCCTGTGCCCCTACAGTACCCAGGGCCATTCCTGGGCACTGTAAGTGCAGTGATGCCATTAAGAGTATATGGTGCTGGGAGGTTGTCATTATGAACTCCACAGCACCATAATGGCTACAATGAAGACTGAGAAGTTTGGTATCAAACTTCTCAGCACATTAAACCCACACTGATGCCAGTGTGGGATTTAATGTAAAATGCACGACAGAGGGCAACTTAGAGTTGCCCCCTGAACCTAACCTACAATCCACGTCTTGTCTGAGGGGCTGCCCCGGCTGCCACACAGCAGACATGTTGCTGGACCCCTGGGTGGAGAGCCATCCGCTCTCCTGGGCCTGCAATAATGCACATCCTGGGCGAGGTGCTAGGTCTCCTCCCCCAGGATGGGCAGGGGAAGCTTCAAAGGCATGCCACCTTTGTGAGCTTCTCCAGGCCACTTGCTGTACTCAGCAACTGGCCCCCACCGGTTCTGACCCCCTCTCTGGCGGGAAGACTGGTGGGAAACCCCAAGGGAGGAAAGGGGATGTGCCAGCCTCTGCCAACCCCACCCCTCAGGTGGGGGAGGCGAGGTGAAGCACAACTCCGGGCTCTCGCCATCTTGAAGATGGGGAGCCCTGCCCAATCAGGACTAGGCTACTGCCCCCCTCCCACAGGAGAGGGGCAGGATAGGGGGTGTACCCACCCCAGGGAAGGGACCCATTGGTTCCTGCCCTTTACCTACCTGTAACGCCCCAAATTTAGTATTTAGGGGCACCCTGAACCTTCCTTCCTCAGATTCCCGCAACCTAAGAAGAAAAAGGACGAAAGAAGACGCCCAGCAGAGGAGACTGCAGAGAACAACTGACTTGGCCCCAGCCCTACCGGCCCATCTGCAGTTTCCAGAGATCCTGCGCCAAAAATCGTCTTGTCCTGCAGCCAGCGACCTCCAGAACCCGGGGAGGACTGACTGCCTTCAACAAAGACCGGATCTCCTGTGAACAGCAGCTCTGTTCAAAAGAAACACCAAACAAAGACTCCGAGCCTGCTGAGGAAAAAGAAACCCGACGCCTGGAACCACCACTGCACCTGTCGCCTACAGCCCGAGTTCAAGTGGCCCACCGGTCCCAGCGAGGTCCCCCAGCGCTCCAGAGTCCGAGTCCACTGTGGGTTGACCCCTCCAGGACTCCCCGACGTCGCCTGCAGCCTCTGCCCGAGACCCCCCCCAACCGCGAGTGGCCCGGTAAGGTGAAATCCGACCTCAAAAGACACCCCTGCATCCAGCCGCCCTGCGCCCTGGAGAAAGGAACTCGAGGTGCACCTACGTCCCGAGCCCTCCAACTTACCTGCCCAGCTGTTGGTTCCTCCTGGAAGTCTTCCTGGACCGAGCCTGCAGCTGAAAACCAAAACCGAAAAGCCCCATTGAAAACAACAGGGCACCCAACGCCAAAACAGCACTCTGCACCCGGCCGCCCCAGCGCCGCTGAGGGTGCACCTTTTGTGCTGGCTTGTTTCCCAATTTGCCCTGACCTAAACCCTAGGAGCTTTGCTCCCACAACCTTGTGGCCTGCTCGCCAGCAGCCACCAACCGGAGGCCCCATCCCCCATAGGATAACATTGGGCCTCAACACTCTGCACCCGGCCACCCTAGTGCCGCAGAGGGTGCAACAACAGTGCATCACTGACCCTGGGAGACCCCTGAGTCTATGCCCAGAACCTTAACTCTGCCAGTCGAGTACTTACCTGAAAACCGATAACCTACATTTTCTCCATAGGGTAACATTGACTGGTTTACACTGAAATTTCTTCTAAGTGTCGAGTTTTGAAACTTTAAAATAATCACTAAAAATCGTCCGATCAACGAAAACGAATTTACTCACCTGTTATCAGGAGAGATCCCAGTGCTGGATCTTGGTGCCCAGCACTGACCCTGAAAAGTAATCATAACTGTACTTACCAGTAACTTGAATTTCCTTCCGTAGGATAACATTGCCTGGTTTTTGCTGAAAAAGTTTCTAAGTGTCGATTTTGCAAACTTACAAATATTCGTTAAAAATCGCCTGTGTGACATAAACGCATTCTTTCAAATGTTTACAGGAGATGCACCAGTGCTGGATCCAGGATCCAACACTGAGTAAGAAAAAGTAACGATAACACTGCTTACCTGCTAAGTGAATTTCCTCCCATAGGATAACATTGGTGATTCTATGTGAAAAAGTTTCTAAGTGCCAACTTTTAAAATACAATAATATTCCTTAAAAATCACAACTGTAACCAAAACGTTTTTACTCAACTGTTTACAGGAGATGTTCCAGGACTGAATCTAGGATCCAGTCCTGTGGTAAGAAAAGTTATCCAAAAAGTAATCTATTGCATTTAACTAGAAATTCCCATTGAGCTCCATGTTATATTGTGTTTGAAATTGTGTTGCCTATTGCAACAACTGTAACCATTGCATTCAAAAGTCTATTGCCTATTGAAAGTATTTATCTAAAGCATCTCATTCTGAGAAAGTATATTTCGATACCTATTGTTGGTTCTAAAATAAAACAAGCATATATTTTTATATACAAACCATTGGCCTAGAGTTCAGTTCTTGAGTGTGTGAAACCATTTGCTGACTGAGTGTGTACAACAAATGCTTTACACTGTCCTCTGATACTGCCTTACTGCTCGACCAAGCTACCACTTTAGAGAGTAAGGTTATATCTAACTTTAGCCTCTGCCAAACCTCTGGGGACTGTGGACTCTGTGCACACTGAACCTTACTTTGGTTCAGTATATACAGAGCCACTTTCTTACACCTCTCCCACAAGGTAAGATGAGGAGTTTCCCCTCTTCTTATCCCATATAGTCACTGCCACCAGAATGGAACATAGCAAAGGTGAAATGTATATATTTTCTCAACCCCCTCGCACTTTGGGCCTGATTACGATGATGGTGGGATTGCCACCATAAGGCCGTCGGTGGCGGTCCAACTGCCATTGGCCCCTGCAGGTCCGCCAGCCGCATTAGGATGCAGCGGGCAGAGGCACCATCGGAGGGACTGCAATTCCTACAATAGGGGCGGTGCCTGCTCAGGCACCGACGTAGGGATTACAATGTCCCTTTTCCACCTGCCATTTCATGGCGGTCCGCCTGCCGAAAAGGCAGGCGGAAAGTGACTTTGGGGGGCTCTAGCGGATCCCCTTCCCCCCTGACCCTCCGGTATGGGGTCTGGGGGGCACCTATGGTGCCCCCCTAAACATCCCTGCACCATGTGGCAGGCCCCGCATGGTGCCTGCTACACGCTGCAGGGATGTTTACAAACATGCCTCTTAGCAGTGAGGCTTGTGCTGCAGCCCTTTTTCGGGCCGCAGCGCAAGCCTCAATGCTAAGAGGCATGTTCCTGACCGCCTCCACGGCGGTCGAATTGTAATTTGTCTGGCGGGACCGCCGACTCCGACAGGATGGCGTTCGGACTCTCGTCCGACCGCCATCATAATAAGGCCCTTTGTTCTTTCTGCTACTCAATAGCACACCAGCAGGTGCCTAGAATGGCGGCGAAACTAAGACTACTCATTGCATCTGTGAATAGCTCAAACACCAAGCTGCTCACAATACTTCCCTGCCATTTAGACACTGGAGTTCAAAGAAAGGATCCTAAAATGTAGGGTTTATAAAATGTTGTTTATTAAGATGTTACTGAGTGAAAGGCCCATGCACAGCTAGAATCTGAATAGACTCTTCATCTACTTTTTATAGAATATAGCACACTAAACCCTATTACATATCAATAGTGTAAGAATCAACAGGAATTTACCACTATATACAAAGGAAGGTAAGGAAAAACCTACATACCTCTTTTATGTCTACATTTAAAAAGGTACACTACGGAGTGGACGTGGCTTGAATGCCAGATAAGATAGAAGCGGTATTCTGAGCTCCATTGCATCCCGGAGAGCTTTTCTTCATTTAGTCGATTTTTGGTAGCAAACTCGGATAATTTTGCTCTCCACATATCCCCAAGATATCCCAACGTTGGAGGTGGGTGTTTAACTGCTTGTTTGTAATGATTCAAAGTCGCTTGTTGCACCTGCTTCCAAACACGGATGGCCCCCATTCTGTGCATGTTCTCCTCACTGACGCATTACAGAGCGCGTCTTTTCTGCAATACTGCTTGTTTGGGTACACTTTTTGGATTTATTATTCGTCTAACTATGCATTTAGACTAACCTGCATTTAGAATGAGTAGTCATCAGTTCTTTCTTGAGGCAAGAGTGTTTTCTATATCAAGCTTCTTTTCAATTACCGCCATTTTGCACACCATCATATTTTGTTATGGGGATTTTTGCAGCATGCTGTTTATATTGTTTTACATCAATGCAAGGCTCTTCACATGATATTTATTTTCTCTCTTTGCTCTGACATGTGATGGTTTGTGCTGTGCCCTAAAACGTAGAGTGTTTTATTGAAATTCTCTACTTCTTCCGATATATGCGTAGAGTGAAATCTCATTATAAGTTCTCTGGCAACAAGTGTTTATTTGGCATAATGGCTAGTGACTCACTGTCTGGTTCTAAGTCGGTTTCCTCTGATGCAAAACTCAAAAGACTCAAAAATGATCCTCCTTCACTTATCTCATCTTCAAACAATCCAATGTTGGATACAATCTTAGATGAGGTAAGAGCCCTGCAACTATTTATGAGTGCCACTACTGAAAAACTGAAACAAACAGAAGATAGATGAATTGTAATGGAGAATAGGATGGTTGAGATGGAGCATTGCGTCAGCACAGTTCAGGATGTTACTACGAGAATTCCTGCATTGGAGCAATAGGTTCTGAAGCTCAAACTTCACACCGAAAATTTGTAAAACAGAAACAGCTGGCGTTGAGGGCTCTACTCTCTTTGAACTTTTGAAAAAAATTATTCCAGAATTTCTTGCTATGAGACCTTCAATGAGAAAACTGAACATCAGATAAGAAAATCTTAATCCTTGTGTCTGCAAAATAATTCACAATCAAAATACTATGTCTAAACTGGCTCTCTGATCTCATATGTTTTCCTTCTGTATCTTTAATATATTATATTTATTATTTAGTCACAAATGTATATCTCTCCTCTTTTTTTACAGATTGTCACCCCTATTCCACCATGTGTCTTCCCCTGTATCAGACATGTCTAATTTTGTTGTTTGGAATGTGCCTGGACTTGGGAATTCAATAAAGCATCAAAAAGTAATTTATCTAGACTTAATGCTAAAATTGCACTTTTTTTAACAGGAAACTCATTGTAATCCCACTAAATCTTTGAAATTAAAATGCCAATTGGTAGGTGAGGTTTTTTCTCTCCTTTAATTTGTCAAAAAGGTGGAGTTGCTATTTTGTGGCATAAATCATTAACATTACAACGTTATCTTCTCAGAATGTGATAATGCTGGTAGATGGGTACTAGTTAATATGATTCTTCAAAATAAACCTATTATACTCTTTAGTTTTTGCCTTAAACTTAAAAGGGGCTTAGAGAGAACCCATTAATTACCTCTACTTACCATTGGTGGGCTCCCACGTCACTCTCTTTCCTTGCTTCCTATTGGTCAGCAGCTCCTCCAGGCCTCCGGCTCCCTGCTGAGCTTTGGAGTCTTCGAGGGTGCCGTGGAACTTGGACCAAGTTCTGCTTCCTGTGGCCAGTGTCCTCCCACTGCTTCCGCTGGCTGAAGGCTACTGCAGGTACTCTTTTTTCACTTTTCTCCACATGCTCTCTTAGAGAGTGCATGTGTCTGCATGTCCCGCACCCATCGCCCTCCTCGCACGCCGTCTGTTTTTTGCCCATCTCCTTCCTCCCTTGTCTGTTGTTTAATCATTCCCCCTCCCATGTCTGTTCTATATTCATTAACCCCCTCCTCCCGTGTTGTTGTTTGATCACTGCCCCAACCCTAATCCCAATCATTGTTGAATCCCACCGCCTTCCGTTTCACACCCCACCCCCGTGTTGCAATCATTATTTTGAAGAATATTGTAAAACACACTCTCCAATGAAAGGAAATTTTTTCACTTGTACTTATCTGTGATTAATTGGGTAAGTATAAAAACTTCGTAAAGAGAGGGTGAGCAAGAGGAGGAATTGTATTTTATTCATTTATCGCCCAGTAAATCGCCTCCAGTCATCTTGGAGCGCACAGCATGGGCTTTGTTTCCTGCCTCTGGCAGGAAAGAGCCCTTTTCCCCCTTACATATTTTGCTTTGCTCGAGTATATTGCCTACACAAGTGCTCGAAGTTAGGTGGAGATGAGGGGGCCTCTACCAGCACCTGAATTAAACTACTCGAGAAGTGATTGTAGCACCACTGTTCGCCCCCACAACAATAGGAATCATCTTGCATCTTGGAAGGGGCCCTAAAAATATATTTTTGCTTAGTTTGTGAAAAAGCTTTTAGCAGTAGGCAGCCGATCATTCACAGATGTGTAGTTTATTTCTATAGGCATGAAAGCAGCAGAACGTCAACTGCATTTTGGACATCAGCAGGAAAAGCAGAAGAACAAGCATTTGCAAAGCCAATAGGTTTCACCTATGCGAAATCTATTGGCTTTGTCAATGTTTTTTTGCATGTTGCACAGCAGTAAATCTGCTGGACAACATGGCATAAAGTAAAAAAAACAAAAAGATATGATGCAGTCAATGCTGGCCACGTCATAGAGCTTTTTGTTTGTTACCGAGTCATTGTGCTTTATTTCTTTTACTTTAAGCCATGTTGTACCGCAGCTCAACTGCTGCGTAACATGTAAAGAAAAAACATTGACAAAGCCAATAGATTTTACATGGGCGAACCCTATTGGCTTTGCCAATGCTTATATATATATATATATATATATATATATATATATAATCCAGCCTTTTCACATGAATATAGATGAAATGCTAAGACTAATTGTTTTGTAATCACGTTTCTTCTAAAAAAAGGAAAGCATGTACAACTATTTGCAAAACATGAATTTAAATGTTTTAACTGGTTTGCTATGGTAAAACATCTTCTAACCTTGGATCTAAAACGATGGGAAGTGGAGTCTATTTTCCATTGTAATGGAAACAGCGACCCATGTGATCGGGAACTTGTAAATTTAAAAAATGAGGAAATGGCAACAGCGTAGTTGGTGTGAGCAAGCCTGTGGATACAGGCGAAACGCGTAACCCAGAACCGTAAAATAAAAAGAAAATCCTTTTTTTAATTCTTACCGGACTCCTCGTGTTGGTGTCCAGGAACTGGGAGGTAACTGGAATTGGTGCTAGTGTTGAGCCGCGTTGCTGGAAAGCGGCAGTCACCAACGCACCCTCGTTAAGGCGCTTCCTGGAATCTGGCGAGATGGAATGCGGCGCATAACTGGAAGCCCCCCCGAAGCACTGAGAAATTACGCTGGGAGTGATTACCGCGAAGAGGAAGGAACGCGCCGGAAGCAGTGAGTCGGAGGACGCCTGCAGCCGGGTGAGTCCCGTACCTCAGAGTGCGGTTTCCTGTACTATCAGGCGAAGGGGAGAGGAGCCGGGGAGGTTACCCAGTAGGACTCTGGTCTGAAAATAGACATTTGAGATTCTCGTAAGTGATATCATCGGTAATAAATAAACGTGTGTGGAAAAACAAAGAGACCATTATGGATACATGGTTGCAGGAACGGGAAGAAACAGCAAATTCGGTATTTGATGACAGTAAAGACACCAGCGCAAATCTCAGAGAAAGACCAATAGTTGCAACCCAAGAGGGAAATGCGCAGGAACTGATGCGGAAATTGGAAAAATTGAAACGTGGAGAGGTAGCTAAATGGTGGGAGGTCAAGTCCCTAGAAAAGTATCTGGAGGTCGGGAGGGTTCCACGCGGGCTGAGAATTTTAGTGGCACCTACATTTGAGGATCCCGACCCAGAGATGTTAAAAGAATGGGCGGCCAACAATGCAGATTCATCTTGTAACATGATGAAAATACTCACCAAATATGCGCAAAAGGACAGAAACAAGTTATTGGATGAAATTAAAAAGATAGAATCTGAATTAACGCAAATAATGAAAGCGGATGCTTTGGCCAAATTTGAAACGGAATTGTTAATCAAGTTGAAAAAACACGAACAAACAATTAGGGACAGAAAAGCTACCAAATTTCTAAGAGATAAACTAGATTATCAGAGAGGACAGATTTATACTTTTGCCCGCTGCTTTGATAACATCAGGAGACAGAGGATGTCGGGAAAGGCAGTCATATGGAAAAAACAAGGACAAGGACTCCGAGATACAGGAAATGACAGTGCCTCTGAAAAAAGCTCGATAGTGAGCTCTGATGTGGAGACAGGCTCGGAAGAAGACGGTGTAGGCCCCTCCTACAATACTGAACCAATACCGACTGTAGTTGATGAATTCCTTTTTTTAGGTATAGACCGAACACAAAGCAACAGAAAGAGGCCGCAACAACAAAAAGGAAGAAATCAACAAGAAGACGTAAGAATAGGAGAGGAGGGAATGGAGTTAAGGTCGGGAACAAAAACCACGAAATGATACAATCGGAAATAGAAAGTGCCCCTGCCACAGTCCTGAATCTAACAAACATGACACTTACTGTGGAAGAAAATGAGACACTAGCACTCGGACTATCATATTGTAGAAAGACGAATTTTGACTACTGCCAAACACGTATAGATTTCTTCAAATTCGTAAGAAAATTGAAATTAAGAAAATTCTTTTTCCCAAAAAAAGCATCTGCAAATCCATCTGACAGCTTAGAAGACGAATCAAACTTAGAGGTTGGAGACTTACAATTACTACAAGAACTCTACAAATTGGAAACAGAGGGGGAAGGATCACAACAACAAGAAAGACCAAAAGATATAGCTGATATTTTGGGATTGGACACCTATCGAGGTGTAAAAACAAACTTTAAACCGGCATCCACATTTATCCCTAATGTTCCAAGAGATCTAATAGATTCCTTTTCGGAGGCAGTGATTAAGGATCTAAAAAGTTTAGCAATAACATCAAATAAAAACTTTGAAAAAGAAAAAAATCTCCAGTACAGAAAATACAACCAAGTAATTGAGAAAATTAAAAAGAACAAAGATATAGTGGTCCGTGAATCGGACAAAGGGGGAAATGTGGTCCTCTGGCCGCTTTCAATGTATAACCAGGAAGCGAAATTACAACTTGGTGATACCAAATGTTACATAAGGGTCCCACAAAGCAACCTGATGGAAATAAAGAACAAATTTCACAAAGAATTGGCGCGCTGGAGAGGTCTGGGTCTGTTATCACAAGGAGACTACTTGTTTTTACGCATTGAAAATCCTGTAACACCAATTTTATATCTGCTCCCGAAAGTTCATAAAAATAAAGAAAAGCCACCAGGGAGGCCGATCATTTCCGCCATTGGAAGTCTATTCGAAACTACCTCAACGTATTTGGATCATTTTTTGCAGGAATTCGTCATCAAGCTTCCAGCATATATACAAGACACTCGAGACTTCTTGGAAAAAATTGAGACACTGATTTGGAAAGATACTTACTTGTTAATCACACTTGACGTCGCCTCGCTATATACAAGAATTGATCATGAGGCAGGACTGAACGCTATGCGCCACTATTTGGATACTCGACACATCTCTTACTACCAACACTCTAGAATGCTGAACGAAATGGGGAAGATGTGCTTAGAAAACAATTGTTTTCTATTTGGAAATGAAACTTATAAACAGGTTCGCGGAACGGCGATGGGCACCTGCTTCACCCCCAGCTATGCTAATTTGCATATGGGCTGGTGGGAGGAACAGGTGCTCAAAGTCGATTATTGGCAGCAATGGAATGAAAATGTGGTTGTATGGAAAAGATTTATAGATGACCTTTTTGTGGTCTGGGAAGGTTCTGAGGAGTCTGCTAGAGATTTTGTCAGACAGCTTAATAACAATATACTAAATCTCAGATTTACAGACACAATACACAAGACGACAGTAACATTCTTAGATCTTGAGATCTATGTGAAAGATAATGTCCTACACACATGTACATATAGAAAAAAGACAGCAGGAAACGCCATACTCCACGCAAACAGTTTTCACCCCACCAAGTTAAAGATGAGCATTCCTTATGCCGAGCATCTCAGGATGAAAAGAAACTGCAGTGAGAGGCCGGCATTAGAAGAAGCTCAGAATAGTTTGACGAAAAGGTTCAGAGAAAGGGGCTATAAAGAACAGGTCCTAAGTCAAGCACTGCATAAAGTCAGTAACATCAAAAGAGAGGTCTTGCTAAAACCCAATGAAGAGAAAGAGGAAATCAGAAAACAAGAGAGGGAAGAAATAAGACTTATCACCGGATACAGTGCCTACCACACAAAAGTGAGAGATTGTGTGAGCAGGCACTGGCATCTAATAAGGAGTGATCCACTGTTGGGTACAGTAGTAAAACGGAGACCCCAAGTAACATTTAAGAGAGCAAAATCTATGAGGGAAGAATTGGTGGACAGCAGTCCAGAATTAACTCAATCTGGAAGCTGGTTAAAGGCAAACCCGGGTTCCAATAGATGCCAAAAATGTAAAGCCTGTACGATTGCCCAAAGCACCAAACAGATAGTATCCCCGCTAATGGCAAACCCATGGAAAATTAGACACTTCTTGAATTGTCGAAGTGACCATGTAGTATATATCCTCAAATGCTCCTGCCCTAAGCTATACGTAGGGAGCACTATCCACATGGTTCACATACGCATTTTACAACATATGCGAGCAATAAAAAATAATGATAAAACATATCCGGTGGCACGCCATATAAATGAATTTCATAAAGGCAACCTGCAAGATTTGAGCTACTGTGCAATAGACCAGATTCCCAAAATGAGACGAGGTGGGAATAGAGAAAAGAAACTGCGGAAGCTGGAGTAAAAGTACATAATGCTCTTCAATACCAAAAGCCCGTCTGGTATGAATACAGATGAGGACTTACATGTGCATTTAAGTAACTAGAAGAATCCATATAAAATGGCTCATTTTAACCAAGTCCCGAGAATCTATATAATGGAACAAGGCTTTTAGATGTTTGATGAATCAATTTACCATTTTTTAATTAGAAGAAAACTTGCAGAAATACATTTTTGAGCATGAATCCATTAAGCAGCAAGTTTGGTAGAAATGGAGATTAGCATTTGAATGCACATATGCTTATTATTGCCATGCACTAGCACTTTAATTGGACACCAGAAGGTCATAGAAAAAATCAACCAATAATGCACCAGGAAAATATTAAAGACAAAGCACTGGCACTTTATAGTTTCGATCAAATGTACTGTATTTTTTGTGTTTTAATATTGCACTAGCACTTTATATTTAATAGCTGTTTTTATTGTTCTCCTAATCAGGGTGTTAAGTTAATTGGTTGTTTTGTCATTTTGGACCAAATTGGTGACTCTTAGAAAGTTTTAACATTTTTAGCATGGGATAATATGGATTTATGGTTTTATTTAAATCAAAAAACTGCTGCTAGACCATATCCATAGTTTTGATAAAAGAAATAGCCATTTTTAGAGAGTCTCAGTTGGGTGAATATTTGATAAAATGCATATGAAATTTTAATATGGATTTTAATCAATTATGATTGACATATAATTATGGTCGCGAGTTTTGCACACTTTGCTATGTGAAGGAAGCCGATATGCAGTTATGTCTGAATTCTCGACAAAAGGAATGACCACTGCAGAGTGTTATAGTGGGGCATATATTTGATGAAATGCATATGATTTTTAATATGTGTTTTGTATGGATTTTACTCAACTGTGAATGGAACATGATCATGTTAGTGAATTTTCTCAGACAGTATTATGTGAGAAAAAACAAAACTGCATTGGATGAAGAAGACACTTGTCTAAAATCCAGCCTTTTCATATGAATATAGATGAAATGCTAAGACTAATTGTTTTGTAATCACGTTTCTTCTAAAAAAAAAGGAAAGCATGTACAACTATTTGCAAAACATGAATTTAAATGTTTTAACTGGTTTGCTATGGTAAAACATCTTCTAACCTTGGATCTAAAACGATGGGAAGTGGAGTCTGTTTTCCATTGTAATGGAAACAGCGACCCACATGATCGGGAACTTGTAAATTTTAAAAATGAGGAAATGGCAACAGCGTAGTTGGTGTGAGCAAGCCTGTGGATACAGGCGAAACGCGTTACCAAGAACCGTAAAATAAAAAGAGAATGCTTTTTTAAAATTCTTACGGAGTCCTCGTGTTGGTGTCCAGGAACTGGGAGGTAACTGGAATTGGTGCTAATATATATATATATGTCCCTGTCCGATTCAACTCCAAGTTTCGGCATCTTATCAAAGTCAAGTTAGCTAATACTCTCAATTTAAATGTTATGGCTGGTGACTTTATTCAATTATTAGGCCCAGTTTTGGAAGGAAATCCAGATATACATTTAAACCTGATACAACTTATAAAGCTTTTAAGTTTGCAATTTCCTCTACATCATTATTCGATGCATGGCCTACTTGCAGTCCAGATTAATTTAGAATTTCCATTTTCTTCTAACTTACATGACACTCTCCAGAATTGATCATATGGGTCACTAAATCTCTATACCTTCTTTGCAATCTGCAGATATTGGTTCCATTATTATGTTTGCTCAAGTCCCAATGTATTGCCTTTTGATCTTACCTCTTCTGATTTTAAATCCGGAAGATGAAGACTTAACAATAATTTTTTATCGGATAATAATTTCTTGACTGAAATTACTTCATTAATTAAAGAATATTTTCATTTCGACAACCATGCTGACACTCCTTTTGTAAACAATTGGGATGCTTTTAAAGCCTTATTTCAAGCTTTTACAATTGCATTTAGTGCTAGAAAGAAAAAAGGGCCAGATGTATGAAGCATTTTACCGGTCCGGTTGTTGCGACCGGTAAAATGCATTTTGCCATGTACCGAGGCAAAATGCGACTGGGTAACTTGTTACTGAATCGCATTTTGCTTTTGCGATTCTGTATTAGGAAGGCGCGTGCTTAGGGCGTCCCTTCCTAATACCGAATAGCACTGGTTTGTATGAATGTTTTGCGACCGGGAATGCGGTTGCAAAACATTTACAGTTACCACCAACTTCAAGTTCGTGGTAACCCATTTGCAAACGGGAAAGGATCCCCAAGGGACCCTTTCCCCTTTTGTGAATGTGGCGCCAACACTTTTTAAGAGCAGGCAGTGGTCCCACGGACAACTGCCTACTCCTAAAAAATGAAAAGGTAGCTTTATTTTTGCAATGCAGCCCATTTTCCCTTAGGGAAAATGGGCTGCATTGCAAAAAAAGTATTGCTTTATTTAAAAAGCAATCACAGACATTGTGGTCTGCTGACCCCGCAGGCCACCATCCCTGTGATTGTAGCCATTCACAATGGGTCGCAAATTGCCACCTGCCTCATGACTACTGATGAGGCAGGTCCATTTGCGACCCACAGCAAATTGTTAACAGTGTCAAACACACTGTTGTACATCGCAATTTGTGACTTCCTAATAGAGAATCTCTAAACTTCACTATTAAGAAATCGCAAACACACAATTTCGTACATACGGCCCCATATCCTTACTCTTCAGTATGAACTACTTTTACATACTATTAGGAAACTTGAACATAATTACTTCACTTCCAAATTGTCACATATGTTGCATGACCTAAATAAAGCCAAATCTGACCTAAATAACTTTGCCACTATTGATGTGTGGAATGTTTTGATGTGCTTAAATCCAAATTTCATGGTGCTTCCAAGAAGTTTAGGAGAATGTGTGACAATTATTTAAAAATGTAACCTCAATGTAAGGCCTTTTCTTATATTCTTAATGAAAATGATATTACTTCTATTGCCAATAAAGAAATTTCCAAATCTTTTCTAAACTTTTACCAGTCTTTATACTCAGATAACACCCAACCTTCGTATTCTACTTTTAGCAATGTTGGCAATGGAATACCTAAACCTGAGCCCTAGCTGATAAATTTCATAAAGCCAATATTATGTTACAAGAAATATTAACAGCCAATAAATCCATAAAAAAGGTCAATCCTCCAGGACCTGATGGTTTTACTATTAAGCTTATACCTTCCTTCTCCTCCTTTTTAGTACACAAACTGCTCGAACTCTGTTTTTTTTGCTCTAGGGCTAGTAGTACTTTTTTGAATGCCCTTATAATTGTTCTTCCCAAACATGATAAAGACCCTAGAGATTGTAAAAATTACAGAATAATTTCTCTGATTAATAATGATTGTAAAATATATGCTAAAATCCTTGCATTCTATTTAGAGTTCATTGGCCTAGACTTGCTACTGACAATGCAAGAATGTGTTCTATTATTATTAACCAAGCTACTAAACGTAAAGTCCCAATAGCTGCTTTGTCTCTTGATGCTGAGAAAGGTTTTGACTGGATCAACTGGCAATATATGTTTAAAACTATGAATGATTTGGCTTTGGACCTACATTTATTTCCTTTGTAAAACTATAATATTTTAATCCTAGAGCAAGTGTTTTTGATAACAGGTGTTTTTTCCATTATTTCATTTATCTAGAGAGGTGAGACAGAGTTGTCCTCTCTCTCTCCTTTATTGTTTGTACTATGTTTAGAACCATTTTTAGAAAGAATCATATGCAACTCTAATATATTTCCAATAAGACTGGAGAAATTTAATTATCTGCTTATGCAGGTGATAGTTTATTATATGTGTCCAACCCCACAACATCTATGGCCCTTTTTCTGGAGGAGATCTGATTATACTCCAGAGTATCAGGATATAAACTAATTTTACCAAACCAAAGGTGCTTCCTCTGAACTCACTGTGCTTTCTACATATAGTTACTGATTCAGAGTTTGCATAGAGCCCTTCTGGAGTTATATACCTTGGCATTTGGTTCTCCTTGATTATTAAACAAACTGTTGATTATACCTTTCTGTCTCTAAAATCTAAATTACAGAGTTTACTTACAGTGCGGTCTCCCCTATTTTTGTCGTGGTGGGAAGACTTGGTACTATTAAAATGATGATTGTACCTCATATCCTATACACTATTCTATGCTACTTTTCAAAATTCTGAATTATTATTTTAAAGAACTTGATAATTTATGTTCAAAGTTTCTGTGGAATAATAACATTTCCTGTATTGCATTACTTAAACTAAAAAGGCCAAAGCAAGATGGAGAGGTACAATATCCTGAATTTTTATTATATCATTATAAGAAAATCTAATGCTTTGATGTTTGATTTCCAGGATTTTCCTACGCCCAGATGGCTAGCCTTTGAAAGATCTTTATTTAATGACTTTTTTTTAAGATATTATTCACGTCTAATCGTTGCTATATTTCTAGATTTCCCAATCTAAAATCTTCACAGTTTTTATTAAATAAGGAGTTATTTGATAAATTCTCCTCTCTACAATGTTTTATGCATTCTCTACTTTAGCATAATAAGTTTCTTAAGATACATTACAAATCTTTTTACTTTCCTAAATGGAAGGAGAAAGGTATGTCATATGTTTCTCAATTTTGGAATGATAATACTGTTGTTACTTTTGCTTCTTGTCAGGATAAATACGAAATACCTGCCTCTTTTTTAAATTAATATAATCTTATTTGCGATTCCATTTACAGATATATCTTTAAATCTCCTATAACTGTGGGTTCTATTTTCATCTACCGAATGTATCTATTAAAAATATATTTGGGCTGGACCTCTCCCTAAAGCTGCTCTTGTTTACAAAGGTTTATTATAGCCTATCTTATATGGAGTTAAAAGTAATGTTGAACTATTATGGGAAGTTGATTTGACGGCTTCCTATTCTTTTGATTTATGAAACAAGGTATGGATTCAACTGTTTAAAACTTCTAGGGCAGCAAATATAACCCAACCTTTTTTTTATCTATGAGAGAGATATACACTCCAGCTTCTATTAATAAGTATGATTTCTCTGCTTCTTCTCTTTTTTGGTCTTGTACCGCTGAACATGGCTCAATTATACATATAGAAGTGTTAAAACATTTTTAATATCAATTTACTGCTTACTTTTGCTAATGTTGTTTTGGATATTTAGCCCCTGATGTTCATAGTTCCAGTAAAGTGCCTACCTTGTTGGAGCTTCTTATTTTTTTTTTTTTGTAACTTTATTTACCAGTTTCATGTGAGTTACAATAGTTCCATCGATATCAATAGCATCATACAGTAACAGTTTTTGACCAACGGTAAAAGAAGCAAGTCACCAGTTCCATGCATGTTATACGTCACATGTAAATTGGATACAATAGAGCTAGTTCTTGTATGACCATCCATCCGACCTGTCAAATTACAAATCAGCCTTGAATTGGAGCAAGTGATACATACACTTATCTACTGTTAACAGTTGTAGTTGTGGCAGTTAGCGTTGATTGGATACTAGTTAAGCCCACACCCGCAGGGACCAACCCTTGTTCTAGCTGTGAGGCAGATTGTGAGCGTGGCGCCGTCGTATACTGTTTTAACTAGATGATCTGGGCAAGGTACTGGCATACAAATCGCTGTTTATGTTGCAATACGCTAAGCTATTTAACCAGCACTTTAATGTCAGAGCAGTTTTACGTCCCCATTTAATTGCTATTTCTCTTTTGCCAATAACAACCCAATGGCGATAAATTTCCGAACCCCCTTTGGAAATTTAACGACATAGCCCAGCAATGCAACCTCTGGGGTGGGTGTGATTTCCAACTCACCATCTCCCCTAATGTTTTGAAAACCGCTGCCCAGAAGGTCTTAATTTTACCACAATTCCAGGAGAGGTGAGCGAAGTCAGCATGTTGGGCCCCACATTTCAAGCAACAGTGGGATCTGTCCGGGTCGATCCTGTGTGTAGCCTCGGGGGTAATGTAAACTCTCTGCAGAAATTTAAAATGGATCAGTTTATGACGGCTGTTCAGGGAGATCAGGGAGATCTCTTTGGTCTGACTACAGCAAACTGCCCATTGGTCATCCAAAATAGGATGTCCCAGTTCGGCCTCCCAGGAAGCTCGTATTTTGGTGTTGTCAATGGGAATTATGTCCACACATGCTCTGTACAGCCTGGAGGTCAAGTGCTCTCCCCCAGTACTCTCAATTATCGTGGTGAGTGGGGCGAACTGCTCTGGTTCTAATGGAAATCCCAGTGTAATCGCCCTCAGCGCCGAGCGCACACGGTTTAGGATAAATTTGTCCATAAACAAAGCTTCGCTAAACCTGTCCTCTTCTGAGACTGAAAAAGCCTGTCCCCCAGTGAACGCATCCCCTATTTTATTTATATCATATTTGGAAAGGGTTCGCTGTACTATCGTCTCGCCTGTAATTGGGATCCAGTGATTGTTGACGATCGGTAGACTAGGAGAATATAACACCGGGGATCCCTGTAACTCTAATCAGTTTCTGCCAGGCCCAGCTAGTGGTTGAGACCGTTTGAATGTCCTTCGGGTCTCGGGGAATGCCCCGAGGCAGTACCGTGTTGGGCGTGCCAGGAAGGACAAAGTCCGCTTCTGGGCGCAGATACGGGATCCTGGCGTCTGGGTGAAACCAGGAATGTGCATAGCTGCATTGTGCCACTAAATAGTATAATTGAAAGTTAGGAACCCCGAAACCCCCTCTGGCGTAACGTAATGTCATCGTCTCCCATCGGACTCTAGGCCTCTTGCCCCCCCAGGTCAGTCTAATGAGGTGAGTGCGTAGTGTCATAAAAAAACGATTCGTAAGTGGGATGGGAATATTGTTAAACAGGTACAGGAATTTGGGGAGAACTACCATCTTAATCAACGCCACCCGGCCTGCAATCAAGAGAGGGAGCCGCAGCCACCTTTCCACCTGTAATTCAAGCTTGTGTACAGCCTGACCGTAGTTCAATTTAATTATTTGGGTGGTGTCTAAGTGGATATGGATCCCTATATACTTAATCGAGTCTGTACACCAGTCAAGTGGAAACACGCAGTCCCATTTCTTGGTGCTAGTGGTTAGGGGAAATATCACCGACTTGTGCCAGTTAATCCCGAGGACCGAGAAACGACCAAATCGAATAATCTCCCTGACCAGAGAGTCCAGGTTAGCCTGCGGTTCCCGGACATAGAGTATAATGTCGTCCGCATATAAAGAAACCAGGAGGGGTCCCGTGTTAAACTGGAGCCCTCTATGTAAGTGGCGTTCCTGGAACTGCCTAACAAGGGGGTCCATCGCCAGTATAAATAGTAATGGTGATAAAGGGCAGCCTTGCCTGGTGCCTGGTGACAGAGCAAATGAACTGGACAGCGTGCCATTTAAGCGTATCCTGGCAGTCGGGCCACTATATAAAAGAGCTGTGACATCAATGAACCCCCTGGGCATACCCAACCTGCGCATAACTGTTAGGAAAAAGGACCATTCCAGGGAATCAAATGCTTTCTCTGTGTCCAGCAGTACAGCTGCGGCCGGGACCTCCGGATTATTTCTATGCAAAACAGCGAACAGAGTTCGTAAATTTAAGGAGGTGGATCTATGGGGCACGAACCCAGACTGGACTGGGGAAATTATTCTGTCCAGTAATAGAGAGAGCCGCAAAGCGATCATTTTTGCCAAGATCTTGTAATCTAAGTTTAACAAGGATAGCGGTCTGCAAGACCCACAATGTAAAGGGTCTTTCCCGGGCTTGGGCAGCAGAACTATAACTTGTTGGAGCTTCTTATTTCAATTACATATAAAGTGATATTATCTTGTTGGAAAAGTTTTTCAAAATGATCAGTTCTCACTTGGTGGAACTTCATTTGTGATAATCATAGAATCAATGTGGTTTCCTCTATGAATCTTCAACAAAAGATAACATTTTATCTTTTCTGGTTACCACTCGCTAACTTTCTCTCTTTACACTCAACTTGAACATTTTCTTAGCTTCCTCCTAATTTTCCTTCTTTTATCTGTTCTTTCTGCCTTGTTCTATTCTCTATTCTTCTTTCTTTTCTCTCATTTAATCTTTTCCATCATAAAATGCACTCTTATTTTGTTGGCAATATGAATGTCTTACGATCATGTTATTATACTTAAGTAGTTCTTACTGCCACTTTATATCTTTACTGCAATAAAAATTGATAAAACAAAAAACAAAAAAGGTACACTGCTACAAAACATATTCAACAAACCTTTTTGGCTTAGTCTTAAGCCTCATTACCCACAGACTTCTTTTCTCTTGCCAACTCTTATACTCTTTTTAGACAGGCCCCTACCCATATCTCTCTCCTCATCCTTCAAGCCATTCTTGAAAACCGCAACACTCTGTAAATTCCCAACTTTTCCATCTGAGGTTTTGTTTTCCTTGAAGAATTTCTCATTAGTTTGAATCGGATTTCCCACTTTAATCTATACACCTACTGTTTAAGAGTCATGTTAAACTCTCTCATGTATGTTCTTAGAAATGTGCTTATCCTTTTCCCTTTCAGCTCTGTCCTACCTTTCCCCAGTTTTTTTCTATTTCTATTACTTTGTCTCATGCTGCTTGTTCTTGAGCCAAGTTAGAATCTTGTGTTTGCCATTCTATAGCCAAGTTAGAATCTTGTGTTTGCCATTCTATAGGAGAGATTGGGGTATTCTGACAGGAGATGCTGGTCCCGACTGATGTATGTGTTATCTCTCAGCACAATTAATATGACTCAAATATTTCTTCATCATGGCATCCCACTTACTACACTTACCTTCCACATTCACATATTTTGGATCCATCCAAGCACACTCTATGTTTTGCTTTATTTTGTGCCCTCTCTTAATTTCTCGACCTTTCCTTATCCACTTCATCCTTTAAGCCTTAATATGCCACCATGGCACAATCTTTTATTTGGTTCTCTACCCGTAAAAACTCAAAAGGGTTAAACCACTGTTGTAATGTGTACGATCAATCTGTGTATGCCTGCAACATTTCTCCCATCCGTTTGCTCCTCTCATTCAAATCGCAATCCTCTTATTCAAAGTTAGATTGAGTTTCAATACAAACTCAGTTTTTTTGTAATGATTAAGAGTTATGAATCTATGTTCACTTCCATTCTCCATTAAATAGTGACCCATTATGGCCCTTTTCATGTTACAAGTTGTACCCAAGCAGGTTAACAAGATACTCAGGAACCCTTCTCTTTATAAAATGTCACTTAGAAACATCTTCACATTACCTTTTGTCACCAAGTCACTTGGAGTAGTCAACCATATAGCAACAGTACATATTTGGATACATTGTGCTCCCATGAAATGATTCCCTTATTTTAGGCCTACCTTTTCTGACAGACCCCGCTGCAGTTTCTGCAAGGTCACCATTGAAGTCCTGAATTTCCCATTCTGGTCACTTTCAGTGCATGCTTGACACTCCCTTATCGTTCTCTCAATTCCTAAGTCAACTCCAGAACACCAAAGGAATTATCTAATGTATTGCTTGATCTTTATTATGTCCAAGTGTCCTATAGGTGTCTCCTCCACAAACCCTCCCTTTATCTTCTTAGTCCTGCCAGAGGATTTCTTTTGTCTCTATCTTTAATCTACAGCTCATCCTTCTTAAGCTAATTAGGCTCAGTCCACCTAAACTTGCTACTTAATAACCTTTGTCCAAGCCTCTTCTAGTACCGCTCCCTTTGCCACTAAGACAGTAAAAAACGTTCATCCTCATTTCCTACTTTACACGCTCTTCTTTGATGTCAAGTGCCAAATATGAAACACAATCTACTCTATCATTGGTCTCTGGTATGTAATTTACCACAAATGTATGCTTTTGTCCTTGTTTCCTACCTACATATCTTTATTGACACTTTGATCACCAACCACTGAAGGATGTATTCAGAGAGAAGGAATTAGGAAGTTTGTACAACACAATGTCTACCCCATACAAAAATTAAAAATGTCCCTATCGCCCTATATACTGTTATTACTACCTTCTCTATTATGCTACATTTCACTTCCTTTTACTAAAATTGAACCTAAAGCAATAATCTCTTTTTTCCTAATTATCATGTGTTACTACTGGCCTTAGACCAAACTGACTCATTTTAATATTTCCTGTCAACATCATACAGTCCCAGCACAGGCTCTACTTCAACATCTCAAATTCTAGATCTCACTTCTTTATCAATAGAAGCTTTACTACATTCCAATGCGACTTCCTAAAACTCAAAGTTTTACTACCATCAACTTCTTCACATATTTGGAATAGAATCCTATCATTCACAAGACAGAGCTTGATATTTGTCCCTTGATTGTAGAGTATGCCTAATCGTATGTACCAGTCTCTCTCAGCTTTACTCCTTCTCTACGGTAAACAGCCATCACATCGCATGCGTTACAACCCATGCGATTACAACGCGGTCGTTACAACTCTAGGGGGAGCTCTAAACTAAGGAATAGTATAATTTACTATTCCAACACCTTCCCTACTGTTGCACACACTGGAGTTGGAATAGTAAATTATACTATTCCTAAATCCAGCACGCCCCCTAGAGAAAGTCGTTGTAACGACTTGCGTTGTAATGGTACTGCGATGTAACAACGCGGTCGTTGTAACGACTGCATTGTAATCGCATGCGTTGTAAATGCATGCAATGTAAAGGGCTATATTCCTTCTCTACTGATCCGATGACCTAGAACTAGATAATGTATTATTTATTTTTTGTAAATGTCCCTCCTTACTGTCAGAATCTCAACTCTCTTTAACCTTTCATCATGCTCTTGATACCATGTCTGGCAATAAAATAGTATACCATGCTATAATAACACATCTGGAAATCAGAATATTATATTGTAATCCTTTTATTCGATTTTCAAGAAAATAAATCATAAAAGTCCAATAAATACATATCACAACCATAAAAACATCTTAAATAGAATCAGATACATTGGTTAAAAGCAGCAATAAAAAGTCTTACAGAAATAGTCATTGCAACAATCAGATTAGGGTTGTTAAGAATGCATTGAAAGACTCAGTTTTACTGCTTCTTTCAAGAAACCAGCCACAGAAAAACATATGTGGTCTGTAGGCAACAATTGTACAAATAAGTAGGGCTGCTCTCCCTCGAGTAAAATGTAAACTCTTTAAAAGTGGAATTATAAATCTGGCTCTCAAATGGGAATAAAATCCACAAAACAATATAAAGAGCATAGTGTCCTGTGCTGAGAATAAATCACACCTACCGGGTGCCAAACTCCCAACCTTGTGCCATCCCCTCGGCACCACAAAGAAGAAGTTTAACCTAAACCTAGTCATATGATATGGAGCATTTATGCTACGACCTATGACCAGATAAGGCTCCATATGCGGACGGATTTCCCTAGAGTATGTGCGTGAACAGTAGGCTTCGCTCAGACTCACTCATGTCTATCTATCAAGCAAAAAAAAAGAGTTTAGTCCACTTCAGAGCTGCTCTGGCAATGCTATTGGGGTTATAATAAACACATGGTTGCCCGAGAGCATGATGAGACATCATTTTGACACAGGTCAACCATTAAATCCGATGCACCTCATCCAGCTTCAGACAATCCTTTAAGATAACCTTATCAAGGGATGGGCCGGTCAAAAGCCAAACTTATAGCCATCTAAGAAGGGGACAAAGAGCAAAAACATCAGAACTATAACCCACTCTATGTTCCTCATGAGCTATATATGCTGGAGTGGACTGAGGGATGAGGGAAAGAAAGGAATCGTCTATAAAAAGAATTCTCAACTATTTGTAAAATAGATATGTCCTCATTGCCCAAAATATTACTCCCATGAGCAGTAGCAAAGAGACACTTAGATTAATAGATTTGAATCATGTTTATTTTTCTTTTTTGTGTGCAGATTTTATATAGCGCAAACTCGACCTGAAGGTAGTGGAAGAGGTGTGGTGCAGCGGCCAGGGTGCCTGACTCTGACCACAAGGGTTCACGGTTCGATCCCCGGCTCCAGCGGCAGGTTAGCCCAGCACCATGTGACTCTGGGCAATAGCTTGCTTAATCTTCCCGACGGCCCCCAGCGCCGGGACACCTCTCCGGAGGTAGCTGCGCACTTTACAAATGCTGGCATTTACATTTATTTACATGAGCACCAGGACACATTAATTTTTTGTAGGCGCAGGGAGATTAAGTGATTTGCCAAGAATCACATTATGTTGAGCCGGCGCCGAGACTAGAACGTTGTTCCCCAGTTCCAAAGGTCCAGCTTTGACCATTACACCACATGCTCTCCCTGGTTGGGATTGATTTATTATCCAGCTAGGTGGCAAAATCACAATTGCAGAAACGAACCTAATCAGAGAGAGGTTTTTTTGGATAAGGCAGTGGGCCAAGATTTCTTCTGGTCGAAGCAGACCCCTATCCAGAGAAACCCAGACACTCTTGTGATTTCATGGCCAGAAATAAAATATCAACAGGACTTGGGAGATTTGTGGCCTGCCACCATAACATGAGACTTTACAGAGTTATTGATCGGTCCAAAGAAGTCATCATTTCGTCAAATGAGTGCAGCAAATATTTAAAACCAACAAATGTGCATGCTACCAGTAATACATCATAAGAAAGAAGCGCAGGAATGGGCCTGCCTCCCGCTGTAGACAGATCTTTAGAATCGTGCAGCAGGGCCTGGTTGAGCTGGCTAATATACAAAGTGAATAAAAAATTTACTAAAATACATCCCTGTCTCTCCCCTCTTAACACCAAAGCTCGCTGTACATTGACCATGCATTCTATACCTAACAGTGGTAGACATATCCTTATGTAGATCTCTTAAAAGAAGGACAATGTCTATATCTACACCTCTTGATAGCAACAGAGTCTAAAGTTTGGCTCTGTTCACTCAATCAAATGCGGATGTGAGATCCATGAAGGCCATATGTAGGCCATCCCTTACAACCGCATATTTATTATAAAAGAGCTACAAATTGAAACATTGGTCGAGAGTGTTCCGTTCTGGCTTAAAGCTATATTGCAGCTCAGAAACTATCCCATTACTTCCCGCCCAGGAAGTGAGTAGTAAGTCCATTCAGAATGATCTGGCCAAGCCCTATAGCAGCAGAGCCTATTAGCGACATGGGCCTGTAACATAATGGGCCCCCTTCGTCTCCCTCTGACTGCTGCATTAAGGACCTGAGTGAGCAATGGGACCCTTAAATTGGTTTCTAACAAATACAAGTCAGCAGGCACCCCATCCGGTGCGGGAGCCTTATTGTTTGCCAAGCAAAAAAGAGCCCCATGCACGTCATCCAGACAAAAGCCGATGTTAGAAACACCCACAAAAGAGCCCAGATCTGGCTCAAAAGTGGGCGAGTAGCCAGAATTACAGACCCATTCTTAGTGATTAGCTTAGCTTTCATGCCAAATGTGGGGGCAAACTCTATTCCCATCGCCCTGTGCAAACATATGACAATTCATGATTTCCCAAAAAAGGGCACTCTGAGAGAGGGTGCAGGCCTGCAGAAGTTGTTCCCAAGCTTCCTCTTTCAGGACCCTTTTCCTGTTCTGTATAGCCCTTTTATAAAGCTGTTGACAGGCTGCAACCAAGCTTTATCCCTAGGGTTAGTTCTTAAGGATTTTTCTAAATCCCTATGTGCTCTGGAGCACCTATTATCAAACCATCTCGGATGGCAGGCAGACAATTGTAGATTCTTAGCCTTTAATGCGGAACTCACTGAGTGACAGATTGCACCAAAAGCAGCAAGAATATCAGTGTCACTAGACCCTTCCTGGAGACACTCAGCAAATTCAGTGACACATGTGGCTATTAAATTGCTATGAAGGGTCTCTAGTATGATTCTGGACCATTTCAACCTACGCCCTTGATCCACTAGGGCTATGGATTCTTCAGTCAGATCAGAAGTTGTTTTATTTTTTCCCCAGTATCCCTTTATTCATTTTCAAATACGGTCATAACAATTATGTGACCTTTGCAAAAGCATCCACGCTTATCAAGCAACATGTCAATTATACGCACAGCAGATTAAAAATGTCTTTCCCATAGTAGCAACGATTGAGGCATATGTTATCTCCTTATCCTCATGGCTATGCATATAGACACATAAGCAATATTCATGGCATCATGTGAATTTGGAAAATTCAAGATGGCCTACACAGAGTATAAAACAATAACAGATAAACATTACAACTCTCCCTCAAGTGGGGAATTAAACTATACAGCCGAGTTTTAGTCACAGTAGACTACTCGAGGGTCCCTCTATCCTAATTATTCCAGGCGATGACACCTGTCAAAGCCCACCTCAGCAGGGTACCAGGCTCTCACTATATGGGTGCTCATCATACGTGCTACCACTTCAGTGAATTTTTGCACTACCCACAGGATATCCTTCGTGCATGGTACAGCCTGCAGCCACCGATGCTCAGTGCGAGTGGGGGGGGGGGGAGTGGAATGCCCCAAGTCACGTTACTACATCAACCCATTCGTGAAAATACTGGTCTATCTCTGCCCAATGTTCATGGCGGTTTATCATCTGTTTTAGATTCTAGCACAGTCAGGTAATCATCCCACATATCTGCAGGAGGGCCTCTAAGACCATCCACACAAAATCTATTGCACTCATCGGTGCCTGCCGTCCCCCACGTAGGAGATCGTTAAGCCACCTTTGTCTCTGGGGGCCCCTGTTGAATTACAAGCCCTGGCAATATTCCACTTGGCAAAGCGTACGCTAGGGCTATACATTTCGCGGAATACTATAGCATCCTCTGTAGTACCAGTATCTTAGCTATTGCCACCCTTCCTATCAGGGGCAGTGGAAGGGTCTTCCAGAAGTGCACCGATTGACTAGTGCCGGCTACCACTCTGGTCAAATCCCTTTGCCTTTGGTTCTGGTCCGTATGGTATACACATACCCGAGGTATTTAAATGTATCAGGCCTCAGTTCCAACCCTATGCCCATCAATCCCTCCCTCTCTGAGGGAGATCCTGAGTGGGAATAAACATGTTTTGGATTTCTTAAGTTTTAATCCCAACACCTCGCCAAATTCCTACAGCCTGTTTAGTATACTATGAAGGTCTCACTGCCCGTCTCGAAGGTAAAGGAGCTTGTCACCCGCTTACAGGGAAATAATGTCCCATGTAACATGGCTTGGTATTCCCCACTCTGAGCCCTCACCTCTAAAGACAGCCACTAGTGGCTCGATAGCTAGTGTAACTATTAAGGGTGACAATGGGCACCCCTGTCTAGTACCACAGCCTATGGGCTTTGGAGATTTCCCTGCTCGTGCGAACCCTCGCTAATGGTGCAGAGTGTTAGACCTGGCTTTTTCAGCGGGTTTATCCCCAGATTTTTTGCATTGTGGCCTTCTGTTTCTGACCTGTTTTTGTTGGTTTTATGACTCTGGGCACTTTGCCACTGCTGATCAGTGCTAAAGTCCATATGCTCTCCCTGTAAATTGTTGTTATGGATTGGTGGTTCCATGATTGGCTGATTTGATTTACTAGTCAGTCCCTAGTACAGTGCACCGTGTGTGCCCAGGGCCTGTAAATCAAATGCTGCTAGTGGGCTTACAGCACTGATTGTGCCACCCATATAAGCAGCTTGTAAATGTAACTATGAAAAAGAAACAATTGATGGACGGAATGCTGGACAATGCAAACATTCACCCCCAGTCACAAGGATCTGGGTTAAATCCATCATTCTTTTGCTCACCACACCACACCACCCCAGTTTGGACCCAGCCATATGCAAATCAGTCTTGATCCTGTTCCTTGTGGAAACAGTCCAGCCCGAACTGCCAAGCCAGGTCCTTCCAGGACCTGAAACAAGCATCCTGGGACCGGTTTCAGGGCATCACCATTCATCAGCCAGGCTAGCTTGAATCCAGTAGTGTAGTGAGCACGGGACCCACGTCTGGGCATACCCTTCCCACTTAGGGCGACATATGCAAAAGAAACAATTGATGGACAGAATGCTGGACAATGCAAACATTCACCCCCAGTCACAAGGATCTGGGTTTAATCCATCATTCTTTTGCTCACCACACCACCCCAGTTTGGACCCAGCAATATGCAAATCAGTCTTGACCCTGTTCCTTATGGGAACAGTCCAGCCAGAACTGCCAAGCCAGGTCTTCCCTGGACCAGAAACAAGCATCCTAGGACCGGTTTCAGGGCATCACCCTTCATCAGCCAGGCTAGCTTGAATCCAGTGGTGTAGTGAGCACGGGACCCACGTCTGGGCATACCCTTCCCACTTAGGGCGACATATGCAAAAGAAACATATGATGGACGGAATTCTGGACAATGAAAACATTCACCCCCAGTCACAAGGATCTGGGTTTAATCCATCATTCTTTTGCTCACCACACCACCCCAGTTTGGACCCAGCCATATGCAAATCAGTCTTGACCCTGTTCCTTATGAGAACAGTCCAGCCCGAACTGCCAAGCCAGGTCCTCCCTGGACCAGAAACAAGCATCCTAGGACCGGTTTCAGGGCATCACCCTTCATCAGCCAGGCCAGCTTGAATCCAGTGGTGTAGTGAGCACGGGACCCACGTCTGGGCATACCCTTCCCACTTACGGCGACATATGCAAAAGAAACAATTGATGGACGGAATGCTGGACAATGCAAACATTCACCCCCAGTCACAAGGATCTGGGTTTAATCCATCATTCTTTTGCTAACCACACCACCCCGGTTTGGACCCAGCCATATGCAAATCAGTCTTGACCCTGTTCCTTATGGGAACAGTCCAGCCCGAACTGCCAAGCCAGGTCCTCCCTGGACCAGAAACAAGCATCCTAGGACCAGTTTCAGGGCATCACCCTTCATCAGCCAGGCTAGCTTAAATCAAGTGGTGTAGTGAGCACGGGACCCACGTCTGGGCATACCCTTCCCACTTAGGGCGACATATGCAAAAGAAACATATGATGGACGGAATTCTGGACAATGCAAACATTCACCCCCAGTCACAAGGATCTGGGTTTAATCCATCATTCTTTTGCTCACCACACCACCCCAGTTTGGACCCAGCCATATGCAAATCAGTCTTGACCCTGTCCCTTATGGGAACAGTCCAGCCCGAACTGCCAAGCCAGGTCTTCCCTGGACCAGAAACAAGCATCCTAGGACCGGTTTCAGGGCATCACCCTTCATCAGCCAGGCTAGCTTGAATCCAGTGGTGTAGTGAGCACGGGACCCACGTCTGGGCATACCCTTCCCACTTAGGGCGACATATGCAAAAGAAACAATTGATGGACGGAATGCTGGACAATGCAAACATTCACCCCCAGTCACAAGGATCTGGGTTTAATCCATCATTCTTTTGCTCACCACACCACCCCAGTTTGGACCCAGCCATATGCAAATCAGTCTTGACCCTGTTCCTTATGGGAACAGTCCAGCACGAACTGCCAAGCCAGGTCCTCCCTGAACCAGAAACAAGCATCCTAGGACCGGTTTCAGGGCATCACCATTCATCAGCCAGGCTAGCTTGAATCCAGTGGTGTAATGAGCACGGGACCCACGTCTGGGCATACCCTTCCCACTTAGGGCGACATATGCAAAAGAAACAATTGATGGACGGAATGCTGGACAATGCAAACATTCACCCCCAGTCACAAGGATCTGGGTTTAATCCATCATTCTTTTGCTCACCACACCACCCCAGTTTGGACCCAGCCATATGCAAATCAGTCTTGACCCTGTTCCTTACGGGAACAGTCCAGCCCGAACTGCCAAGCAAGGTCCTCCCTGGACCAGAAACAAGCATCCTAGGACCGGTTCCATGGGGCACAGGGTCAAGAATGATTTGCATATGGCTGGGTCCAAACTGGGGTGGCGTAGTGGGCAAAAGAGCGATGGATTTAACCCAGATCTTTTGACTGGGGGAGAATGTTTGCATTGTCAGCATTCCGTCCATCATTTGTTTGCTGTAACACTTTTCGCCCTAAGTGGGATGGGTATGCCCAGACGTGGGTCCCTTGCTCACTGTGCCACTGGATTCAAGCTAGCCTGGCTGAAGAAGGGTGACATACCCTGAAACCGGTCCCAGGATGCTTGTTTCCGGTCCAGGGAGGACCTGGCCTGGCAGTTCGGTCTGGACTGTTCCCATGGGGTACAGGGTCAAGACTGATTTGCATATGGCTGGGTCCAAACTGGGGTGGCATAGTGGGGAAAAGAACGATGGATTTAACCCAGATCTTTTGACTGGGGGAGAATGTTTGCATTGTCAGCATACCGTCCATCATTTGTTTGCTGTAACACTTTTCGCCCTAAGTGGGATGGGTATGCCCAGACATGGGTCCCTTGCTCACTGTGCCACTGGATTCAAGCTAGCCTGGCTGAAGAAGGGTGACATACCCTGAAACCGGTCCCAGGATGCTTGTTTCCGGTCCAGGGAGGACCTGGCCTGGCAGTTCGGTCTGGACTGTTCCCATGGGGCACAGGGTCAAGACTGATTTGCATATGGCTGGGTCCAAATTGGGGTGGCATAGTGGGCAAAAGAACTATGGATTTAACCCAGATCTTTTGACTGGGGGAGAATGTTTGCATTGTCAGCGTTCTGTCCATCAATTGTTTGCTGTAACACTTTTCGCCCTAAGTGGGATGGGTATGCCCAGACGTGGGTCCCTTGCTCACTGTGCCACTGGATTCAAGCTAGCCTGGCTGAAGAAGGGTGACATACCCTGAAACCGGTCCCAGGATGCTTGTTTCCGGTCCAGGGAGGACCTGGCCTGGCAGTTCGGTCTGGACTGTTCCCATGGGGCACAGGGTCAAGACTGATTTGCATATGGCTGGGTCCAAACTAGGGTGGCGTAGTGGGCAAAAGAACAATGGATTTAACCCAGATCTTTTGACTGGGGGAGAATGTTTACATTGTCAGCATTCCGTCCATCATTTGTTTGCTGTAACACTTTTCGCCCTAAGTGGGATGGGTATGCCCAGACGTGGGTCCCTTGCTCACTGTGCCACTGGATTCAAGCTAGCCTGGCTGAAGAAGGGTGACATACCCTGAAACCGGTCCCAGGCAGCTTGTTTCCGGTCCAGGGAGGACCTGGCCTGGCAGTTCGGTCTGGACTGTTCCCATGGGGCACAGGGTCAAGACTGATTTGCATATGGCTGGGTTCAAACTGGGGTGGTGTAGTGGGCAAAAGAACGATGAATTTAACCCAGATCTTTTGACTGGGGGAGAATGTTTGCATTGTCAGCATTCCGTCCATCATTTGTTTGCTGTAAATGTAACTATGGCCTGCCATTGCAGAACCAGTGTGCAGTCTGGTACTGCCATATCGACCTGGCAAGTGCACCCACTTGCCAGGCCCTAACCTTCCCTTTTCTTACATGTCAGTCACCCCTAAGGTAGGCCCAAGGTACCCCTGTGGGCAGGGTGCAGTGTATGTGAAAGGTAGGACATGCCCTGGTGTGTGTGTGGCATGTCCTGAAAGTGGATTACTGCCAATTTCATTTTTCACTATTGCAAGGCTACCTGTTCCCATAGGATAGAATGGGGAGTTTGTTTATAACATCTTATAAACATAACTGCCCCTGGGAACAAGGTAGGAAAATAAAGTTTAGTATGCCTGAACTCAGAATGTTAAAATGCATCTTTTAGTGAGGGTGATTTTTACATTCTGTGTTTGAAAATACCACTTTAAAAAGTAGGTATTTTCTTGCTTAGCCAACCAGTGTGCCTCTGCAAGGTTTGTGTATTGCATGTCTGGCTTTTGGATGACAGGGGCTGGGGAGGAGCAGTGGCTCCAGAGAGCCTGATGAGTCAGGGCTGGGCTGAATAGACCTGGCTGCATTTAGAGTAGGGGGAGGAGATTTCCTTTCACCTGAATGGGCCTGGTCTGCCAAGGACAATGCTGTCTCCACCTCCTGCCAGGAAGCTGCACCAGAGAGGACAGAACCGGTTTGGACTGAGCACAGGGCTTCTCTTCCACCAGAGAAGAAAGGATTTTGTGATATAAATATAGGGGCCCAGACCCCAGAACTTTAGATCACTTCCGGGAAATCAAGAGGAACCTTTGCCAAGGAGAAGAGCCGGAGAAGCTGAGGAGGGATACTGCCCCGGTGCTGTTTGCTGTCTTGGGTTGGCCTGCAGTGGCTACTTGCTGCCAAGGAAAGGAGAAAAGTACTTTGCTGTTCGCTTTGTCACCTGTTTGAGGAAAAGATCTCCAAGGGCTTGAAACTGAGCTTGCCTCCTGTTCTGAAGTCTCAGGGATGCAAAGACTTCACCACCAGCTCCCCTGAACTGCCTTGCTGGGAGTTCTGACCTGCAAAGAGGTGCCTGCTCTTGTTTTGGACCTCAAGAGGACTGTTTTCCGCTGGGAGCTGGCAAATCAACGCAAATTAGAAGAAGCGAGACGCATCCACACCTGTTTCCGACGCATCGCAGAAGAAACCGTCGCAGCTCCTGCCGCTGCTCGAGAAGTCACTGCACGTCGCATTGAGTGCACCGATCTCCGAAGTCCGAGATCATCGCACCAAGTTTGACGCAAGGCCTGCTGTGCTGCTGCAAGAGTTCACGCATCGTTCCAGATCATCGCATTGAGGCGACAAGTTTGTCGCATCGTTGGGGGACGCAGTAAGAAACCGACGCATCACCTCACCGCGCAGTAAGAAACCGACGCATCACCTCCTCTCTGATAAGGAACCGACGCATCACCTCCCCTGCGCTGAAGTAAGGAACCGACGCATCAACTCCCCCGGAGCAAGGAACCGATGCATCACCTCCCCCGGAACAAGGAACCGATGCATCACCTTCCCTGAGTGTAAGGAACCGACGCATCACCTTCCCTGCGGCCCGTTTTGTTCGTTTGCGTGACGCATCCCAGGTACTTTGTGAGAAAAGTGTCGCATCTGCAATTTGCTTTGAACTGAACTATTTCTACCATCTGAAAGTAATATTTTTATTACTGTAGTGTGGAGTTTTGTCGTTTGGTCTTACTTTGGTTTAGATAAAGATTACTTATTTTTCTAAACTGGTGTGGTGTCCATTTGTAGTGTTTTCACTATATTACTGTATGTGTTCACAAATGTTTTACACACTGCCTCTGAGATAAGCCTGTCTGCTCGTGCCAAGCTACCACGGGAGCAGGGGTTATTTTAGAAGTGTATCCCCCTTACCCTGACTAGAAGCAAGGGTCCCTATTTGGACAAAGGTACCTACCTCTGCCAATTAGAGACCCCCATTTCTAACATTGGTGGTCAGCAGTAAAGATCTGGACTTGCATTTGTGACTTACATACAATGAGTATAGTGCAGACCATTACACAACCACATACTGTTTTTTCTGTTTTTTGGTGTCCTCCTGGAAATATTTTTTGATACTGAGACTCTGGTTAGTTGTTGCAAAATGGAACTTGACTTCTGGCACATGTTCATCTTCACAATGAAGGAGCTACATGTGTTCTGCAAGGAAAGAGGGCTGCCTGTGAAGAGAAGGTACAGGAAGGATCTAGAGGCATCCCTATTTCATTATGAGTTACCCCGCTGGGGGCCAACACTTCCAGTGGAGCCTGAGGAGGAGGACTTCCCTGAAAGTGAGGGAGAAACAGAAAAAGATGGCTGGCTTCTAGCTTGTGAGCAGAGGCTGAGAGAGCTTGATGAGGAACTTGAGAGGGCTGAGGCCAAGAGGGCCTTAACCCAAGAAGCAGAAATATGGGTAGCTCAGGAAGTGAGCTTGGCTGGGTTGGAGATGGAGTCCAGCTCAGATGGTGGCAGTAAAATGGTGTTATCTAGTGCTGCGGGAGCAGTACACACACCCAGAGATGTGGCCCCTGACTTAAAGGAGGGGGTTAACATACACCAGGGGGTTCAAGGATATGAGGTAGCTCCAGTGGTGCGCAGTGTCCCTGAGGTGGATTGGGGAACTGGCACAGGGGTTCATAGTCCTAGTGGTGGGAGGGACACTCTACTGACTCTAGATGAGAGGTGCAGGGAGAGGGGTTCCCCCATGGTAGAAGTCCTGGTGTGTGAGTGTGGAGACCGCCCAGAGAGTATGGGTTGAGTGACAGAGACAGTCAGACACTCTCTTGCTAATCTCAGGAGAGTGGTGTGGGGTACTTGTGCGAGGCACTGGATGGTGAGGCAAAGGGTAGCTTGGTTAACACCTGTGAGGGGCTATATGATTCAATTGGTGTAGAGCATATTTTAAGTCCCTGTTTTCCAGAGCTATGCCAACCCCTGGTGGAGTGTGAGTTCTCTGACCCCAGGGAGCTCACACTGGAGGCAGACCTTTTGGTGGATTCCAGAGGGTCTGAAGAGGCATCTGGGGGTGATCCTGATGGAGGTGGCTCAGGTATTTCCCAACCGAGGGTGGTGGGAAAGGTTCTTAGTAGCCCAGATAGGTCTTGGTGTAGTGGGAGGGGTGTAGGGGCTCACGTCCTGTCTCCGCAAAGAAGGAGTGAGAATGGGATGCATCCCAAGGTGCCCGAAACCCAGGCCCAGGGCCTGGAGGGTTCCCTAAGGGAACACCAGGTGGGGAGCCTAGGCTGTACCGGGAGGCCATCCCCTGAGGGGGATCCCAAGGTGTCAGTAGAGTTGGGGGAGTCTTCTGTAACTAGCATTCCACCAGCTCTGGTGTCTGGCAGCACCTCTCAAGTGGGGAGAGGGCATGAGTCCAGAGAGGGAGGTCAGAGGGGGGTGCCGTCCCCAGTGGGAGGACCAGTGGGTATGGGGTTGCTGGCTCTGGAGTCAGAGCACACCAGGACTGACCCTGGTGAGGCCACTTCTGGCCTGGGGGGGTCTTCATGCTCTGTCAGGTGGATAGGAGGCTAGAGACCTGCGCCAGGCAGACTCTTACACAACTACAGAGGAGTGTGTTTCCCTTGGGAGGGGGTTGGTGTACTCCTCCAGAAGTCATGGGTTGCCAAGCACAGGTCCAGCCTAAGGGTACAGACCCTGGGTTGGAGGGCCAGGTTCAGGGTGTCCTCACTGACCTGGAGAGAGGGGCAACTGCGAACAGTGCCCCTACCGGTTTGTCTTCTGGAAGCACCGCTCCAGGTGGGAGGGTGCAGGGCCCCAGTAAGGGGGTGGGGAGAGGGCAGCCTCACCCCTGACCTCTGCCCAGTCTAAGGGTACAGACCCTAGGCTGGGATCCCAGTTGCAGGATAGAACCGCTGAACTGGTGGGCGAATTGTGCAGGACACCTGCCACAGGTGCCCTGACAATTCTGGAAGGGGGTACCGCTCCAGGTGGGAGGGTGCAAAGCCCTGAGGAGGAGGGCCAGGTATGGGAAAGCCCACCCTGGTCTCCTGTCCAGCCGCCGGGTACAGGACTGGGGATGGTGAGTCAGTGTCAGGATGCCCTCCCTGACCTGACCAGAGGGAGAGTGGACACAGGGTGCCAGGCACAGGCCACAGAGGTTCAAGAGCCCTGAGAGGCATAAGGCCTGGGTCTCATCACTGACAACTATCAGTGGCCACTGTGGCTTGCTGTCCTAGTGGACAGAGTGGCCCCTGGGGGGAGGGGGGGGGACAAGAGTCACACCCGGGGGTTGGACTGGGCCACACCACTGTGTTGGCCATGTGGGTACTGTCTGTCTGTGGGTACTGTCTGTCTGTTGGGACACACCTGTGAGCAAGCTAAGGTAAGGTGCTGCACAGATGGTGTCCACAGGTGAGGAGAAGGGTTCCCCATGGGTTAGCTTAGTGGGCCCTGAGAGTATGGACAGAGGGATCCTACTCGGTTCAGAAAGGCATAGAACCAGAGTGTGCCCCCGCTGTTGTGGGCCAGGTCTAGGTTCTATCGCCTCAACCAGGGAAGCCCATCAAGGGATTGATTACTCTACCCTGGCTTTAGGCTGGAAAGGGGTCGTGTTAGACCTGGCTTTTTCAGCGGGTTTATCCCCAGATTTTTTGCTTTGTGGCCTTCTGTTTCTGACCTGTTTTTGTTGGTTTTATGACTCTGGGCACTTTACCACTGCTAAAGTGCCTATGCTCTCCCTGTAAATTGTTGTTATGGATTGGTGTTTCCATGATTGGCTGATTTGATTTACTAGTCAGTCCCTAGTACAGTGCACCGTATGTGCCCAGGGCCTGTAAATCAAATGCTGCTAGTGGGCTTGCAGCACTGATTGTGCCACCCACATAAGCAGCTTGTAAATGTAACTATGGCCTGCCATTGCAGAACCCGTGTGCAGTCTGGTATTGTCATGTCGACCTGGCAAGTGCACCCACTTGCCAGGCCCTAACCTTCCCTTTTCTTACATGTCAGTCACCCCTAAGGTAGGCCCAAGGCACCCCTGTGGGCAGGGTGCAGTGTATGTGAAAGGTAGGACATGCCCTGGTGTGTGTGGCATGTCCTGATAGTGAATTACTGCCAATTTCATTTTTCACTATTGCAAGGCTACCTGTTCCTATAGGATAGAATGGGGAGTTTGTTTATAACATCTTATAAACATAACTGCCCCTGGGAAGAAGGTAGGAAAATAAAGTTTAGTATGCCTGAACTCAGAATGTTAAAATGCATCTTTTAGTGAGGGTGATTTTTACATTCTGTGTTTGAAAATACCACTTTTAGAAAGTAGGTATTTTCTTGCTTAGCCATCCAGTGTGCCTCTGCTAGGTTTGTGTATTGCATGTCTGGCTTTTGGATGACAGGGGCTGGATAGGAGCAGTGGCTCCAGAGAGCCTGATGAGTCAGGGCTGGGCTGAACAGACCTGGGCTACATTTAGAGCAGGGGGAGGAGATTTCCTTTCACCTGAATGGGCCTGGTCTGCCAAGGACAATGCTGTCTCTACCTCCTGTCAGGAAGCTGCAACAGAGAGGACAGAACCGGTTTTGAGCACAGGGCTTCTCTGCCACCAGAGAACAAAGGATTTTGTGATATAAATATAGGGGCCCAGACCCCAGAACTTTAGATCACTTTCGGGAAATCAAGAGGAACCTTTTCCAAGGAGAAGAGCCGGAGAAGCTGAGGAGGAATACTGCCCCTGTGCTGTTTGCTGTCTAGGGTTGGCCTGCAGTGGCTACTTGCTGCCAAGGAAAGGAGGAAAGGACTTTGCTGTTTGCTTTGTCACCTGCTTGAGGAAAAGATCTCCAAGGGCTTGAAACTGAGCTTGCCTCCTGTTCTGAAGTCTCAGGGACACAAAGACTTTACCACCAGCTCCCCTGAACTGCCTTGCTGGGAGTTCTGACCTGCAAAGAGGTGCCTGCTGTTGTTTTGGACCTCTAGAGGACTGTTTTCCGCTGGGACCTAGAAAATCAACGCAGCTTCGAAGAAGCGAGACCCATCCACACCTGCTTCCGACACATGGCCGAAGAAACCGTCGTAGCGCCTGCCGCTGCTCGAGAAATCGCTGCACGCCGCATCGAGTGCACTGATCTCCAAAGTCCGAGATCATCGCACCGAGTTAGACACAAGGCCTGCTGTGCGGCTGCAAGAGTTCACGCATCGTTCCGGATCGTCGCATCGCATCAAGGCGCCAAGTTTGTCGCATCGTTGGGGGACACAGTAAGAAACCGACGCATCACCTCCCCACGCAGTAAGAAACCGATGCATCCCCTCCTCTCCGGTACGGAACCAACGCATCACCTCTCCTGCGCTGCAGTAAGGAACCGATGCATCACTTCCTCCGGAGCAAGGAACCGACGCATCACCTTCCCTGAGTGTAAGGAACATACACATCACCTTCCCTGCGGCCCGTTTTGTTTGTTTGCGTGACGCATCCTAGGTACTTTATGAGAAAAGTGTCGTATCTGCAATTTGCTTTGAACTGAACTAATTCTACCATCTGAAACTCATATTTTTATTACTGTATTGTGGATTTTTGTCGTTTGGTCTTGTTTTGGTTTAGATAAAGATTACTTATCTTTCTAATTTGGTGTGGTGTCCATTTGTAGTGTTTTCACTGTATTACTGTATGTGTTCACAAATGCTTTACTCACTGCCTCTGAGATATGCCTGTCTGCTCGTGCCAAGCTACCACGGGGGTGAACAGGGGTTATTTTAGAAGTGTATCCCCCTTACCCTGACTAGAAGCAAGGGTCCCTATTTGGACAAAGGTACCTACCTCTGCCAACTAGAGACCCCCATTTCTAACACAGAGTATAAGAGACCAATCCAATTTCTAGTTCCTGGGCCAAACACTGTGCATTTGAGCACCACCCTCAGGTTAGGCCACCTCACCGTATCAAATGCTTTCTCGATGTCCAAATACAATGGCATCAGGGCTGTGCCATCTCCAGTCATCCTATCCATGATCGAAAATAGCTGCCTCAAATTGAGGAATGTATTCCACCCCAGAAGAAACCCGTTTTTGTCCAGGTGTACCAGTGTTTGTATCACTGGGGTCAATCTATTTGCCAACACTTTTCCAAGTATTGTGCAATCGGTGCTAAGCAGCGATAGAGGCCGATAGAATTTTTCCCAGGTGTCAAACTGGAACTTTTTTGTGAGCAGTACCCCTGGGCGCCAATAGGTGGCGTTGTCTGGCTACATGCTGAATCAGCAGCGCAGGAAGTGACGCCTCCCCAGTGAGTTGACGTCAGTTTCTTTTCGTTACTTTCCACGCCAGGAATGCAGAGCCATGAAGAACACTGACTAGGGCCCTGAAAGGGGGACAGCCGTGTCTCTAGAATTCAGTTTGCAGCGAGGGGAGGAAGGGTTGGTCGGTAAGGGATCTGCGGCTAGATAGTCTCTCTAACAGATAAGGCATTACCGAAGGTAAGTACCTTGTTCATTGGATACAGACTTCTAGCCGCATATTTCTTACCTTAGAATAGACACCTAAGCAATACCTCCTCAGAGGCGGGTCCATCAAACTGATTCACACTAGAAAGTCCTGCAGGACCGAACAAGCAAAGAGTCCGTCCCGAAGGACCAGACTGTTCAGATAGTAATGCTTTGTGAATGTGTTTAGAGAAGCCCACGTTGCTGCCGGGCAGATATCCAGGACCGGAACTCCACTTGCTAGTGCAGTGGCCGCAGCCTTAGCTTGGATGGAATGAGCACGCAAACCCTCAAAGGGTTGCTCCTTGGCCAAAGCATAGCAATCTTAATGCAGAGCACGATCCAACAGGAGATGGTCTGTTTCTGCACGTCCTTCCCCTTCTTCACTCCGACATACTCCACGAAGAGTTGGTCGTCCACCAAGAACTCTCTCATGCGGTCAAGGGAGAACGACAACGCTCTTTTTGGATCCAGTCGGTCAAGTTGCTCCTTTTCTTCAGAGGAATGTGGCGGAGCATAAAATGTAGGCAGGGTGTTGAACTTGCCTATATGAAAAGGTGTGACAACTTTTGGCAGAAAGGAAGTTCTAGTGTGAAGAACCAGCTTGTCTGTGTAGATGTTCAGGTATGGAGGCTTGGATGACAAAGCCTGAAGCTCACTGACCCTCCGGGTAGAGGTTATTGCCACCAAGAAGGCAGTCTTGATGGTAAGGAGCCTGAGAGGATGGTTGTGCAATAGCTCAAAGGGACTGGACATCAGAAATTCTAGGACTAGAGTAAGGTTCCACTGAGGCATTGTGAAGGAGGAAACGTGCTGCAAACCTTTCAAGAACCTATGTACAACATGAGATTTGAAGAGGGAGGGCTGATCAGGCAACAGCAGGAAGGCTGAGATGGCAGAAAGATAGCCCTTTAAGGTGCCCAGAGCAAAGCCCTGCTGTGAAAGGGAAAGTATAAAGAGAAGGACCTGAGAGAGGGGAGCAGAAATAGGGTCAATCTGTTTCTCTGCCCACCATGTTACAAACTTCCCCCAACGGCAGACGTATACCGTCTTGGTGGGGGACGCATGGCTGCCAAGATAGCAATGCAGACTTAAGACGGAAGGTCGAAAGCTGTCAAATGTCGCCACTAAATCTCCGATGGGCCGTTAAGGAATGTGCTAGGATTTACACAGGAATTAGAGGCTTGGACGAACAAGCTCTCTAGAGTAGGGTGTTGCATAAGGAACTGGGGGTCCATAGGCAGATGCAATGGCGGCAGGAAATTGTCCTGTTCACAGGAGTCCCTGTGCTGGGCTTGGACCAAGCCCCAAGCAGTACGTCCGTAAGGGCTTCATTAAGTGGGAGAAGCGGGTCTGAGGGGGTCACACATAGGCTGAAGAACCTCTGTCAAGACGTTAATCTTGACTCCCACTGAAGGGAGGTAAAGGTCCAGGACCTCGGCTGCCCTTCTCACCAGTATAGCAAATGACACTCCCTCCTCTGTAGCCACAATAGGGAGAGAAAGCATACCTGTATCTGGAGAAGTGTCCAGTTCACCGGCCTCCGCCAAGTCCGCACACCAGTGCATGTTGGGATCTAGGGGCTGGTATTCTTCAGGGTTCAGCAAATGAAGGTGGACGGTTGACAGATTAGAGTGGAGAACCCAACCGAAGTGGCAGCATGATCAAAGGACCGATGGCCATGCTGAACTTGGGATACTAAGCTCTCCAAGCCCAGTCTGGAGCCCCAAGGATGACTTGGGCCTGGTTGTTCCTGATCTTCTTGAGAGCTCTGGGCAGGAGTGGTATGGGCGAAAAGGCATACAGGAGGCCTGAGCCCCACTCGAGCAGAAAAACATCTCCGAGCGAGAGGCGCCTTGGAAACACCAGCACGCAGAGCTACTGACATTGTGCATTCTCGGCAGTGGCATACAGATCTAACCAAGGCTCTCTCCACTACTGAAATAGAACTTGTACCACCTCCGGATGGAGACGCCATTCGTGAGCCGCTAGGCATCTTCGGCTGAGTTTGTCTGCACTGGTGTTCAGAGAGCCCGCCAGGTGTTGAACCACCAAGGATATGCCCAGACGTTCCAGTCATGTCTATAGATGCAGGACCTCCTGACAAAGGGTTCACAACCCCACCCAACCCTGTTTGTTGCAGTACCACATGGCAGTGGTGTTGCCCGTGAACACCTGCACTAGCCTTCCCTTGATGGAGGGTAGTAAAGTGTCTAATGCCAGCCGGATTTCCCGGAGCTCCAGAAAGTTGATGTGAAGTCCAGATTCCGATGGAGAACAGAGTCCACTGATGTCCACATCTCCCAGATGGCCGCCCCATCCCAGAAGTGAGGCATCTGTAACCACTGTGAGATCTGGTTGGAGAGGGGTCTGCCGCTGACCCAATTGTGGTTCGTTAACCACCACTGCAGATGTTTTTTAGTCCCCTCTTAGCTCTGGACCATGTGAGAGAGATTCCACTGATGCTGCGTCCACTGAAACTTCAGGTCCCACTACAGAGCCCACATATGCCATTGGGGAGGTGTCCCAAGCATGATACAAGAGGCCATGAGACCCAGCAGCTTCAGAGTCAGTCTCACCGAAATCCAGGATAGAGGCTGAAACATCAGTTTTATAGCCTGAATATCCTGGACTTGCCATTCGAGAGGATAGGCCCGAAACTGCACCATGTCCAGAACAACTCAGATGAAAGAATGCGTCTGAGAGGGAGTCAGATGTGATTTTGGCACTTTGATAATAAACCCCAGTGAATGCAGATGGTCTGCCGTAGTCTGGAGATGGGAGATGACAGCCTGGGTGGAGCCAGCCTACAACAGCCAGTCATCGAGATAGGGGAAGACTGGCACCCCTGATCGATACAGATGAGCTGCAACCACCTCCATCACCTTGGTGAACACCCAAGAGGCGATGGTAAGGCCTAAAGGAAGCACGGCAAACTGAAAGTGCTCTTGGCCCACCGTGAAGCGCAGGTAACGCCCATGGGCAGGCTGGACAGGAATGTGAAATATTGTGTCCTGCAAGTCTAAATTCACCATCCAGTCTCCCGGGTCCAGGGCAGACAAGACCTCAGCGAGCGTGAGCATTTTGAACTTCTCCTTCTTAAGGAAGAAATTGAAAAGGCACAGGTCTAGGATAGACCTGTGCACCAGAAAGTAGTGGGAGTAGCAACCACACCCTACGTCTGGCATCGACACCTTCTCTATGGCTCCCTTGGCAAAGACAGCCATCACTTACTGGTGGAGCAAGGTAAGATGGTCCTCCAACAGCCTGCCGCAGGGAGGTGGCATGGGTGAAGGGCTAGTCATAAAGGGGAGTAGCCCCTTCAGACAATTTAGAGAACCCATCGGTCGGATGGTATAGATCTCCAGTGGGGCAGGTGATGGCGTATCCTGCCTCCCACTCGGGGCCCATGATGGTAAGAGAGCAAACTAAAGGGGTTTGGAGGCTGCCCGGGAGGTGGGGGTCTGACCCAACCTCTGGCTGCCTGACCACGTCCTCGCCCACGCAGAGGCTGGGAAGCTTGCACTCCATGGAGGCTGGATGAGTAAAGATGCAGCTCTTGGACCCTTCCGAGGCCACGAAAGAATCAAACGGCGTACTGGGGTTGGCGAGGGGCCATGAAAAGTCCCAAGGACCTGGCCATAGCCCTGCTGTCCTTGAAGTGCTGCCTTGTCTCCATAGAGATGGAAGACATGAAAGGGCATGTCCATAAGCGATGCTTGGACATCGCCTGAAAAGCCAGTCGTTCTCAGCCAGGCATGGCACCTTAAGGCCACTGTTGATGAAACCGCTCCGCCTAGTGAGTCGGAGGTATCCAGTCACATCTGATTGTGAACTTAGCTGCATCTAACCCATCAGCAACAGCTTGGGAAAATATGGCCCCAGGCCTCCTCCTGAACCATGGGTAGCACTTGCATAACCAAATCCCAGAGCATGACAGTAACGGCCCAAAAGGCACGTGGTGTTCACAGACCGCAGTGCCAGGCTGGTGGAAGAAAACATTTGCTTGCCTAAAGTGTACACCATCTTGGATTCGCTATCCGGTAGGGCATTAAGGAACGTGCCAAGATTTACTCAGGAATTATATGCTTGGATGACTAAGCTCTCCAGAGTAGGGTGTTGCATGAGGAACTGGTGGGTCCCTGGGGAGAGGGTATGACAGCGGGCAATTGTCCTGTTCACAGGAGTCCCAGTGCTGGGCTTGGACCAAGTCCCAAGCAGGACATCTGTGAGGGCTACATTAAATGGGTAAAGAGGTCGTGAGGGGGTCACACCCAGTGAAGGCACTTCTGTAAAGACGTCAACCTTGACTGCCACTGAGGGGAGGTTAAGGTCCAGGACCTCGGCTGCTTTTTTCACCACTATGGCAAGTCGGGATTAGAATGGGGATGGCGCCACTGAAGGGCGCTGCCGGCATCTGGAGCATCGGGACCAGCACCGGGGAAGGTCGAGATGGTATGACCAGCGCCGGTCCGGATCCATCTGTGGATCCAAGGGGCCTGACTGGTGCCGGGGGAGTACCTGCTGGCGGAGAACCAGTAGTGCCACTTCCAAACCCGTTGGGCTTAAAGGCGCGCCAGTGAGGACGGGTCTCCCAAATATGAGGTGCACAGTCTCAAACTCTCAAAGTTGGGCGGGGTCGCATTGGCTCCCAGAAATTCAGGGATACGAGGTGCTGGCCCAGGCTCAACCGCAGAGTCAGGCCTCAAATGACGATGCTCCCTCACCTCGACTGAAGATCGCGATGGACGGGGCAAAGTCGAAGGCCTCTTTGACTTCTTGTTCTTCATTTTCTTGTGGGACTTACCCGAGCGCCTGGACAACTTCGAGTGCGACGAGGATCTTGGGGTCCACAACTGATTCCAGGAACTTCCTTGCAACTGGGATTTAGATCCACTGCGGCAACAAGGGGGAAACATCCTTTACCATGCATTACTATTACCACGCAATGCCTTTACCACGCATACGCCTTTACAACGAAAATGTAAGTATATATCAGGTAAATGAAACCTGATATATATATATATATATATGTATATATATATATATCAGCAACACTCCATATACACCTCAGTCGATTGAAAAATGGAGCACGGACCGCAATTGAATGCTGGAAACAATTCCTTTATTGACAGCTCATCAAGCCTCGGCAGCCATTACGCGTTTCGACCCTACACGGGTCTTGATCACATGACGCGCTAGCCGGGAGGAGGTTTCCTATTTATACCATTTTTTTCCACATTTTTTGCAGTTTCTCTTAAAGTGCAAGGTGCCATAAGGTAAAAAACATGAAAATAGAAGACAGACTTTATAGTACTACTTCAGAAATGGCGAGTAGTTAATTATACATGAATTAATAAAAGTATAAATAATCTCATGGTAAAAACTTATACACCAATATCATTAAAAGCAACCATAAAATCAAAACAGTACTGATAAGAGTATTAGTTTGTAAAACTCCCCAGTTTTTCATCTGTGTATGCTTGCACATATATCATAACCAATTTTGTTAAAATCGGACATCCAGGTATAAATACCAGTATGTGCTTATGCAATTTTGCCTGCTTGTATAATCATGACTATACATTCAATAAATATACAAGATACCGTACGACATGATATGAACAATTAACATGTAAACCTTATGGCATAAAGTGACTTGTGCTAGTGCGAAATTTCAAAGTGTTAAGTGCTAAAAAATGTTTAAGATGCAAAAAGTGTAAAAACCTATCAATCCCGAGTGAATTAAAATTTGAGGGTAAGTAGTGCGACGGTTATTGTGGACCTACAAGCAAGTGTGTAATTCCTCTGTAGCATTCAACCCTTTCGGAAATTTGGTATCGAGGTTAAGTATATACCATGTTTCCAACCGTATAAGGGTTTTCTCCCTGTCGCCACCTCTTTTCTGTGGAGGGACAGAGTCAATCAGGTAGTATTTCATGTCTTTGGGGTCTGCATTGTGCGATTCACCAAAATGTCTGGCCACTGGGTAAGCTGGATCCTGCTATGTCCCGGGGTGCACACACCCGGGTCATAGCTGTTTGCTTTTGCTTGGCTGTCACAGCTCCCGCCAAGCAAAAGCAAACACTCCGCTTCCAGCAAGCGGGAGCTGTCAAAGTGTTACCGCATGCTGGAAGCAGAGGTTTCATTTCTTTCCAGAAAGAGATTAAATTATTGCTCTCGCACTCAGGGAGCTACATTCCTTCGTGCAAGAGTAATGCCGGCTACCGCAGGAGGCGTGGAGCTAGCTGGGACTGCGGGGGTCTTGAGGCTCCCCCTATGGTCCCCAAGAAACAAGTTGCTAAATAAAGGTCAGAAAAGAGCAGAAAGAGGCAGAATAAAGGTTAGAAATGAGCACAAAGAGGCAGAATAAATGTCAGAAACTAGCAGAAAGAGGCAGAATAAAGGTGAGAAATGAGCAGAAAGAGGCAAAATAAAAGTAAGAAACGGGCAGAAAGAGGCAAAATGAAGGTCAGCAAAGAGCAGAAAGAGGCAAAATAAAGGTGAGAAACGAGCAGAAAGAGACAAAATAAAGGTCAGAAGGGAGCAGAAAGAGGCAGAATAAAGATCAGATATGAGCAGAAAGAGGCAAACTAAAGTCAACAACGAGCAGAAAGAGGCTAAATAAAGGAGAGAAACGAGCAGAAAGAGGCAAAATAAAGGTCAGAAACTAGCTGAAAGGGGCAAAATAAAAGTCAGAAATTAGCAGAAAGAGGCAGAATAAAGGTGAGAAACGAGCAGAAAGAGGCAAAATAAAGGTCAGAAACTAGCTGAAAGGGGCAAAATAAAAGTAAGAAATTAGCAGAAAGAGGCAGAATAAAGGTGAGAAACGAGCAGAAAGAGGCAAAATAAAGGTAAGAAGGGGAAGAAAGAGACAGAATAAAGGTCAGAAAGAGGCAAAATAACAGGCAGAATGAGCAGAAAGAGGCAATATAGAGGTCAGAAAAGACCAGCAGGAGGCAAAATAGAAGTAAGAAATGAGCAGCAAAAGCCAGAATAAAGGTCAGGAGCAAGTAGAAAGAGGTAAAAGAATGGACAGAATGAGCAGAAAGAGGCAAAATAGATTGCAGAAGCAAGCAGAGAAGAGGCAGAAAATGATCAGAAAAAGAGCAGAGGAGGCACAAAACCGAAGGCAGCAGAGGGTAGCAGACTGCAGGCAAGCGGAACATGAGGACCACCACAGGTCCACTCAGACACTCACACACCCACTCACAGATCCACACAGGCACTCCCACACCCACTTACAGAGCCATGTACACACATGCAGTCATTCACACACCCACTTACTCACCAGACCCATACAGTCACTCACATACCCACAAACCCACTCACACAACCAATTAGAGACGCATATAGCCACTCACACACCCACTCACCTACCTATACAGCCACTCACCCACCCACCCTCATAGGTTACAGGTAACAGTTAGGAAATACATTTTTCAAAAACTGTGACATTCACTTAAAAAAACCAAGGGATACAGGGACTTTGTAGTTAAGAAATAAAATTGAAAAAAATGTAAAAATTTACTGGAAAAAACAAAGGGACGTTATAGTAAAGCTCAGATTTCACTCGTACAAAACCATTGAAATTCAGCTGAGCTAACTAAAACTTATGCCACCGCAATGCATTGCTTATGACCTTACATATTACATCACTCATGACATGGTCAGTGACATCATTGATGACATCTCACATCCCCATACAACCTCTCATACACCCACTCACACACCCACACAACCACTCACATACCCATTCACAGTCCCGTACAACTACTGATACACACACACACTCATACAGCCACTCACTCACCCATACAGCCACTCACTCACTGACCTATACAGCCACTCACACACCCACAAACCCACTCACACACCTGCTCGCAGACCTGCACAGTCACTCACACTCATACAACCACTCACATACCCATTCGCACACCCACACAGCCACTCACAGCCATTCACTCCGCCATACAGCTATGAACAGAGCTACTCACCCATACAGCCACTCACACATCAAATCACTCATTCACAAAACCACTTACATACCTATTCACACATCAAGTCACTCACACGCCCACTCACTCATCTATACAGCCACTCACATAAATACTTAATCAGCAAAACAGCCACTCACACATCCAATCACTTACCCATACATACACTTACACATCCAGTCACTCACCCATAGAGCCATTCACACAGCCACCCAGTCACCCATACAGCCACAAGTCACTGATACCGCAATTCACACACATACTCACCCACCAATACAGCCACTCATACAGCTACTCGCACATCCACTCATTCACCCATACAGCCACTCACATACCCACTCCCACACTGATACAGACAGGGTGATTTTAAGATTCAGGGGTGGATAAAGGTATTGGGTGGTAAGGGTATTTTTAGGGGTTAGGGTTGGTAGGGGTATAGGATGGCAAGGGTGTTTTTAGGGTTTAGGGTGGGTAGGGGTATTGGGTGGAAAGGGTTTTTTAGGGTTTAGGGTTTGGGTAAGGGTATTGGATGGTAAGGTTATTTTTAGGGTTTAAGGGTAGGTACGGGTATTAGGTGGTCGGGTATTTTAGGGTTTAGGGGTGGGTAGGGGTATTGAGTGTTAAGGGAATTTTTAGGGACTAGGGGTGCTTGAGTTTAGGGGTGGTCAGGGTTTGAACAGGGAATATATATATATATATATATATATATATATATATACACACACACATACATAGATGTCTGTGTGTATCTCTCTCTATATATATATATGTGTTTAGGAGCAGGTGTATATCAGGTTTCACTTACCTGATACATACTTTTCATTTAAAAGGCATGCCTGGGAAAGGCATATGCGTGGTATAGGCAATGCGTGGTTCCATCATACATCCACTACAAGGAGCTTGAGGGCCACTTCCTCAAGGCCTTGGGGGGTGCATGGCGTGGCAATTGGCGCAGGTCTTTCCGTCGTGGTCGCACTTCAGGCATCAGAGGCAAACAAGAAGCAGGTCCGTCACCGATATCTGTCGATGACAGGCGTCACAGGGCTTGAAGCTTGCCTTCCTAATGGACATCCCTGCCACACCAGGAGAAGTTCTCTCAAAAACTAATTCGACAAAAGTCGAAAAAAGATCTGTCAAAATTGATTGGGGGCAGCTCTCTCCAGATCTGCGCTGACTGGCACAGAAAGAAAAGTACTGACGTCAGCACGCTGAGGTGGCGCCTATATAGGCACCGCTCAAGTCACTTCTGGCATAGACGAGACCGACAACGTCACGCGGAGCTAAACGATGCCACATACCAGTTCGCGGGGTACTGCTCACAAAAAATGTCCAGATCCAGTCTGATGCCTGGGAATAATTCTAAGGTAAGGAATTTGCGGCTAGAAATCTTTAGCAGATATGCTTTTTTAAAAACATTGAAGCTGAGCCTGGGCGGGGTTGCCCACCTCTTCCACTGCCTCCTCGCTCCCGCTGGTCTCCTTAGTCTGTTCAAAAAGGGTTATACTACCCCTAAAAATCTTTCCCTCCTCCTTGCAGACCAGCCAAAACCCTCTTTCTAATTGCCAACACATAAGAAGCCATCGTTGTGAAAGGGCCGGGTGCATTTTGGGGCTGTATATATAGGTTGCACATGATTAGCACTTTATTCGAGTTTGTGGTAAACTGGACATGCAAAAACCCCATTGTGCGACTACTTGAAATTTGTGAACGCTTCATACATAAAAAATATTGAATCGCCAAATTGCAACTGATTACCTAATCGCAAAACTTTTGTAATCTGGCCTTTAATAACTAAATGTTAGGCAAGTTATATAGAGGGACAATTGTGAAAAAAATATCAAATCATTTAAGAACTGTTTAAAGAATTTTGTAGTTCTTGTGATCATCTGCTCAGCTTTTAAATTATATGTGTAAAGTACAAGTTAGCTTATGGTGCGCATAGCCAAACACTTTAGAGCAACTGAAAAGAAAAGATTTTAAATATGCTTTGGCTGAACACGTACATTTGAAACATAATGGTGACACCATAGGTGCTAAATTTTTGGCAGTAAACACGTTCTAACTTATATCCGTCGAGGGGACAGAGAATCGGTACCTGGGCAAAAAGAGGTGAAATGTGTATTAACTTTCAAAGTAAACAACCTTCGGAACTGAATTAAGAAAGGGAGTTATCTGCATTTCTGTAATGCGAGATTGTTATGATCTATTGGATTTTGGATTGTATGACACTAACTAACTGCACTTTCAACAAGAATCCAGGAGATGGTGCAATTGAGCTTCGAGTACGTCTAGAATTCGGAGTTTAGCTTCCCGTTGGAGAGTCGTCAGAAATGAGTGGTTCTTAATCTGTGGCAGAGGACGTCTTGGGGGCCGGCAAGACTTACTTAGGGAGTACGCGACTGTTCTACAAAATTAAAGAACACAGAAATTAAAAAATTCAAATAATAAAGTATATACAAATAAAGAAGCAAAATTGAAATTTTTAAAACTTTTTCTGTATTTGATTGTGAAATAAAATATTTTAATATTTGAGCATTTGCTCGGTATATATTTGTCGTCTGGTATTTCTGTGTATCATTTTCAGGTTCAAATCATAGAAATCGATTAGGCTGGGGTCCCCAGCTTCCAATATTGAATCAGTGGGGGTGCCTAGATGCCAGTATTGGTACAGAGGGGTCTACTGAAGTCAAAAGGTTAAGAATCGCTGAACTAATAAAATGATTGCCAAGTTTAAAATGACTGATTCGGAGTGAGGACTGGCCAACAAAAGGGTAGAAGGGCCCTGGTCAAGACTCATTCTTGCCACTGGGATTAGGATGCAGACAGCGTCAGGTTAAAGGATTGGTTAAAAGTTGATACCATTAATTACAAATGATCACCGTTGGCCTGATTCAATTGAATTAACCGTTTCCTGCATGTGTGTATATTGATGCTGACTGAACTCGGCGCTCAATTTCAATTTTCGCCCCAAAGAAATACCGTGGAGAGAGAATGTTTGTCTAAAAACATGGTGCATGATGTGCTGACAATAGACATTCCCAGTGAAATGCTTGGAAATATTTTAACTATGCAAAAATGAAGATTTAAAAAAAAAAAACTATTTAACTAAGCTTTCTGGGCCAGATGTATCAAGCCTTTTTCCCGTTCGCAAACGGGCCGATTCTCAGAATCGGCCCGTTTGTGACTGGAAAGCCTTTTGGGATGTATCATCCCAAAAGGCCCTCGCAAAATAAGGAATCGCAAAAATTGCGATTCCCTATTTTGCGAATGCATTTAAGGAATCGCAAATTGCGATTCCTTAAATGCAATTCTGGAAGCACCAGCAATTTGCGATTTGGCCTTAAGGAAACGCAAATTACCACCAACTTCAAGTTGGTGGTAATTTGCAAGTTCCTAGAAAAATGCACTTTTTTGCATTTTTCAAAGAGCCATGTGGCGCACATACATGCCCCATGCATATTTCAGGGGTGCAACAGGGTGTCCTTTTGGCACCCTTGCACCCTTGAAATTGCATTCGCAATTTGCGAGTACCTATTGGGTACTCGCAAATTGCAAATGTCTTCCCATTCATTCCTATGGGCCTCTAGGACCATAGGAATGAATGGGAAGGTATTCCTTAATAGCCAATCGCAATTTGCGATTCGCTATTAAGGAATATGTAGGATTCGCAATTTGTTTTGCAAATCCTACATACATTGCATTTTGCATTTCTTAAATAGCGAATCGGTAAAATTCACTATTTAGGAATCGCAATTGCAATTCTTGATCATCTGGCCCTAACTTGTTTGTAAGATAAGTGCGGTGAATGGACTACCGCTAATGACAAAGTTGGTGTTTGAAATATCAGTGCTTTTACGCTTGTTTAAATATCACTGCAGAGAAAGATTCAGGCAGCATGGTTAAATGAAAGTGTCAATGCTCATGTTGATATTTGTCTGAAGGGAGAATAGATTTTTTCATTAATTGACAAAGCCAAATATTTTTTCCAGCATCAAAATATTTCATGGTAAAGCCTACACAACTCCAATATTATTAAACACATTTGGCCGTGCAGTCTTTGTGCAAAAAAAACACTGCAATGGGGCGGTGTGGGTTATGATGGCACAATTAGGTTGATCGCTAAATTGTCCTAATTTGGAACAGATTAGGATAAACCACATTTACTTACTGGATCTCCCTACTGGCCTCCTCACAGCAAATTTTAACAAGCGCTCGAATTTATAACTTTTCTTTAATTGATGATTTGTGCAGATCAAATGTCTCGGTCTAATATGTGGCCTGGAAGCTGAACTGTACTTCAATATAAACTCTAGAAACCCAATGCTGAATCCTCACTGTAAGGACATATGACGTAAGAATTATCGATTTAATTTCATGACAAGGAATGAACTGAAGGGTAATATTTAGCCATCACTGCAAACTTCCTGAGGGGTTTCAGGTGAAGAAAGGATTTCACCTAACACAGTGGTTCTGCTTGGATTTAGACATTCTCTGCTTGTGGAGAGGCAGTTTACAGCATCTAAGATGACAAAATGCTTACCAGAAGTGGCACAAGTAAATTCATGTGCCTGCGGGTGTTTCAAGATTGAATTGCTCGCCTGTGCTAACCCTTTATTACTTGACTGGTCGATTATCCCTACGCATACTAGTCAGACGTTTCTGAGGCAAGAGGGTGTAGATGCTTGACAAGGCTGTGTGAGCTGCAGCCGGAATTCTTGAGTTGGAAAAAAGAACAGTCAAAAGGTCTTGCTGGTGAAACCTAGCCAGCACTTTGACAGATACCAACCCAAAAGCTGTACACACAGACCATGTGGCTCCTTCTCAAAAACACTTGGGGATTATGACTCCCTGGTGAGGAAGAGAAGGCCGGGGAGATTTAAATTTGTTGAAGATATAGAAAGTTGGGGCACTTTACTTGGGGTTAACATCTAGACAATCCTTCCAAAAGCAGCAGAAAACTAGCGTGGAAGTTTAGGTGTGTCTTCCACTGTTGCAGGTCATTGTAAAGTTGTGGGCACTAGGCCCACATGTCAGTAATGACATGGACACTAGTGTGGTGGTACATAACTGGCCACGAGCATGTGCACCCGGACCCTTTTATTAATAGGGTAACCTGATCGGTGACGACCATGTTGAATGGGTGTGGGGGAGTGGTAGGACTGCCCCTTGGGAGAGGCTGCTGCATGACGTGTCCTTCAGGACACTACATTCCTCCCAAAATCCAAAAGAAAAAAAAAGCAAGTCCAAGCTGTGGAAACAGAATAAACTGGATACCATGTGACTCATCAGTCTCTAGTCAATCAGCAGGACAGCATTGGATGTGTGGACTGACGACACTGGCTGCAATAGGACATTTCCGTTCACATTCATATTTAAACGTGAGTGGTTTAGGACACGAATGGTGGCTCAGAGACATCAGCTACCTTATGGCAACATACTGGATGGAATCATGTCCATAATCTTGACTTGGTCTACTCTGCTGATGCTCAGCTTGATTTGTGGTTGGTGTCAAGACTTCAAAAACAGGGTGCGTCAGGAGCATTGTCAGAATCCATCGCAAAGTTTCCGTCGCAAAGCATACTTTTGTGATGTTGCTTAGCTCACTGAAGTCAGACTTATCATGCTGTAACCTGTTGGAGTCTCCAGTACAAGGCCTTGCAGGCAGCGTCAGCCGGTAGTTGCTGGTTGACTGATTCTTCAAAAAGTTACTGGTGTTTCTTGTCTGTAGGTGTAGCAACAGTGTTGGAATCCACTCTGATTGTTCGCTGCTCCATGGATGGCAGTGATGACGCACTAAACAGGGGCTGGCACAATGGGTGGAGATGACTTGCCTTGATGGTTGCAGGCCTTCTTTCTTGGGTCATCAGCTAGCAGTGATGGGGCCAGGTGTTACCATTCTTCCTTTGTGGGGGCATCTGCATCCTTGTGCCTGGATGTTTTGGGTTGCTGAGCCATTGGTGACTGTGTCTAGATGGATACGCTGGGAAGCATGGGGGCAAAGACTCGGTTTGTGCATACCTGCGGCTTATTCTCGGTTCTCCCACTGTGCTGTCGCCAGGTCATCCTCGTTTCACCTCAGTGACTTGCTGCTCGTGTCTAGATGCGGTCCATCAGCAGCACAAGTCTTCGTGAGCGTGCCTTTCAGGTGTGGCCTCTCTTGTTCTTCCCTCCATGGTCATTCGCCAGGTTTCCCAGCGTGAACCGGCAGGTCACGCTTACACTTCCTCTGCTTCCTTCTCCTTGGTGCTTCAGCATGCACAATCTTCAGGAGTATATGGGTGAGACTTCTAGTCACTAGAGTCTCTTCTCCTTCTGGGTGCAGTGGTATGCACCATCTTCAAGGCCAGCCAAGAGGGCCTGTCAGTGGTTGACTGTCTCTTTAGTTCGGCCACCGGCCTTGGGTGTTAGGCTCCGGCTTGGTGATGACCAAAGCAGTTGCTAATCCTATTCTCCGCATCTCCGATGGTGCTGTGTGGCGTTTTGCCACATGCCGAGTGTTCCCTTCTTAGAGATCTTTTGGAGCTCCTATTCCGTGGCGTTCCCTCTTCTGGGACTTTCTTCTGTGGGCAGTATGGAGCTGTGTTTATGCCCCCTTTCTCTAGGATGTGCAGGACTTGCGCCTTGAGGTGTTGCTAACATCGGGCATGGATGGTGGGCTGTGGCACGTTGTGCCTTAAGGGTGGGGAACAATGTGGTGCTAGTATCTGGACCACAGTTACAGTGTTGTGCCTTTCTGTCCACCTTCTGGTCCGCCTTGAACTTTCTCCTACCTGGGGTTGTATCTATCTAGCTGGCTTAAACAGCCAGTGTAGTGTCTCTGGGGTGCTTCGTCTCTTTAGTGGATGGCCCTCAGTGGGTTGCACCTCGTGATCCTTGTTCCTTCCTGGAGTGCTTCCACTTGTCTTTCGTGCTGAAGTAGAGTCAGAGCACTCTCCTCCGTTTCGCTGCTCAGCTCCTCCAATCCCCTCCCAGCTCAGGGGCAATGGGATTCGGACAGGTTTGAGGCAAGGAGAGAGGGGAACGTCTGGTACTGTTGTGCCTCGATGGTGTGGCGCCCATGGCATGTAGTGAAACAATATCTATATGCACTCTGCCAGTCCTCTGGTTCCAGTGCTGCCCAGGGTCTCTCCATTTAGGGGCGTTGGACCATACCTAGAGCAGTGGCGGCCGCTCTATTAGGTCGTTGGAGCACCGCCACACTGCTTTCTCGCAGTGCGAGAAGCAGAAAATAAAATGGTATTTTAAATACCATTTTATTTTCTGCTTCTCGCGCTGCGAGAAAGCAGAAGGCAGGGGTATGCCTGGTTGGGGGCGGGTGGGGGGGTCGGGTTGGGGAGGACTGGCTTGCACCACTCTGAGTGCCCTGACTGTTTGGTCGGCCCTGGGGCCGACCAAAGCAGTCATGCACACTCTACATTTTCTCTATGTAGGCTGCATGCAGCCTACATAGAGAAAATGGCCTCCCTACAGATGCCCGGCTGGGCACTGCCCGGGACTCCCCACCAATCACAACGCTGCCATTGCAGCGTTGTGATTGGCTTACAGGAGCGGAGGGAGCATGCCTGTTCCTGTTCAGGAGCAGCAGAGGCGGCGCGGGACCCGGCCCAGGAGCAGAGGTGGCGCGGACCCGGTCAGGTAAGTTTTCGCTTTATTTTAACGTCCTCCCTCCCCCGAGTATTGCGAGCCGCGCGCTTTGCCTATTGGCTGCATGATGTTTGAACGTCTGCGTCACGTACTTGTGCTTCCCATTATTTGAGGTATTTTCCTAGAGCGGTCTTTTGTAAATTCACTTATTTCATTTTTTTTTGGAACCCATTCACAGTGTAACACACCTCATAAGCACATGCATTCGCAGCGCGCCCTCAACTCAGTGCGCATTTAGCATTGACCCATCACGCTCTTTAAACCGTGCGCGTTTGTCACTGTTATTATAGATTAACTTTAACACGCCCGTTATGTATCTGCTGCATGTTTTTTATTGTATGTTAAGCACTCATACCCATGCTTTTCTTTACTTTGAGGATTATATGTGTTTTTGCAGCGAATCGCATATTTCATTGCCTCTTAAGAACCCCGTCTGTGACACGCAGTGTTTATCAACCTCTATCGCGTTTACTTTTTCAGCGCGCTGTATTGCGATCTTCCTTTTGAGCACCATATAAGTTTTCATGTTGAGCCGTTGCTCCGCAACTTAGTATGCGCATGGAACACTTGGTTTTGTTATTATAATTTGCTCAGATATTCCCTTCACTTCATATTTTGTATACCGTTGTCTTTGAACAATTTAGCTCGGTTTTGCTTATAGTACCGGACCGGTTCGTCTTCAACTGACACTTGGTGATGGCGGCAGCTTCTTTTCTTTCACTTCTTTCACTCAACAATAACAGTTCCAGGTCGTCCCTTTGTTATATGAGGTCTGACTGGGATTTGAGAGACATTGAGACACCAGTCAATATACGGGCACTTAAAATAACAGCCATTATTATCAGCTCTAACATTCCATCTATCTTCATACAGAAGTCAAAACAAATATTCACCTATTAAGAAAAGTTGGAAACCCCTGCCGCCTAATAAAAATGACAGTGCTTCTTTTCCCTCAAGCTCTAAGGCACCTCTAAACATTGAAATATTTTATTTTCAAGAGTGTAAAGATTTCCCGACACTGAATTTGCATGTGCTGCATAACTGCAGGGAGTCTGAGGTCGGATCCCAGGTGGGTGGGGAAGCAATTTTCAGCTAGATTTTCTAAAGCACGTCTTCTAGGTTTGCATATCCGTTTCTTCTCGAATCAGCGGTGAAATCCCTCATTATGTGTTTTCTTTTTACCGTGTTTTACTCTCCATGTTATCGCAGCCATGGCTGTCCAGTATAGGCTGGGAGGTGGGGGGGGGGGCCGGTTCCATGTCACATTTACAGGATAATCACTCACTAAATAAATCAGTCCCTTTCAGGTTAATTGTACAGTGGCCACCTTATGTCACTTTCTTAAATTAGAGGTTTGAAGGGGGTGTGATGTCGCTACCATCACCATTCGCATTTAGGAAATGACACCAGTGGCTGGAGAGTTGTATGGAAACAGAAAGCCAATTTTCCCTCTTTCCTTTTCGAGGCACTTTGCAAATAGTGTCTCATTTAGCAAAATAAAAAACACGTTTCTTTACTAGGACACAGATAAAATTCATTCCAAAGGGAAAATATCCCTCGGTTTCAATCACCCCCCTTTTACTACCTAGCTCTAATGTGTTCCTTGTTTGTTAGGAGAGCTGAGAACCAAGTGAAAAGTTAAATCTTAACTAAGTCTATGTCATTATCATATGAAATCTCTTTATTTATGTCATAACCACACTTTCACAATTACTTTATTAACCTTCTTGCTTTCTCAAATATGCTGAAAAATGCACCATTTCCCCACTCTTTTTTCAAACTTTTCTCGGGGGTTGGACCACCCGAACCATTTTTATGGCGGTTGGGCTCGCTCTCTACGCTTGCTTGCCATCCTGCACTCATCCTGAATGTTTACGCCCCAACACTTTCAAATGTCACCAGCCACCACTGACCTAGAGGTTTCTGGGGCTGGCCACTGCAGTCTTGGCCTTGTGGCTTTGCCACTGAATACTTGGCACATACAGCACTGGTTCAGGATTGGATTAAGGCAAGCTTCCTTGTTAGCATCACAAAACCAGAGCCTATACTTGTTTGTATTCTGACTTTGCTTTCTTCTTGTGCAGGTTATTGTACTTGTCTGAACTCATCATCTTCTCTGCTAGGGTAGGTTTTCTCAAGCCCTGGTTTTCCTCCCTCCCTCTAGCACTCTTATGTAGCGTCAGTGGGAGATCAATCCTGGTTTAGCTTTGGACTCCTGGGCATTGGGAAGTTACTTTTCTTCTGAGCTACATTCCCTCTGGTTGAAAACCTTGAATTGCTGGGCTGCCGAATGGCTGTGAAACAACTTCGCTCTGGTGCCCTGTAGTGGCATTAAGTGGTATTGCAGTCTAGGAATGAAGCCACTCATCTCGAGGCATCCTGCAGCTTCCGGTTTGCCACATACTTTTCTCCGGTGAGTATTGGGCTACCTTCTGGAGCACCTCTGTCGGATAGCCGCTCTGAGTCAGTCTCATTCATTGGGCATCCGCTGGCGCTTCCTTCCCCTAGTGAGTGGTGGCACAGGGCACTCCATTCTTCTCATGCTGGAGAACAATGATGGTGTATTTATTTATTTTATTTAATGCATTTTTATATAGCGCGGACTTTACCCAAAGGTGTCAGAGCGCTTTACAATAGAACCAAGTACGTTACATAAAGAGATTTGCATACTTACACGTTACAGATACAATTGGGATAGTTGAAAAAGTAAAATAAAATAAGAGGTGGCAATCACAAACAAGCATTTGCAATGCAATCGGTCTCGCCTTTGGGACCTTATATGTATTTAGCTATGCAGCACATTAGCCTGGGTGCTGAAAGTTACTTTGTGTGATTGTGTCCTCGCCAGTTGGCATTGCCTTTCAATGTCCCTGCATCAATCACCACACCTTAATTGTCACGTTAAACTTTAAGCATAGCACCCTCTCTGATCAGAGGCTGGGTATTTAATCGTTGAGACACAACCTAATTCATTTAAATACTTTATTTCGGTCAAAGACCATAAAAGTAGCAGAAAATATAAAAATACTTCACATCACTCATAAACCAATTCACAGCAGCAATTCGAATAACATGATTTACAAAGTTCAATAATCTGATCCCAAAACACTGATACCTCCCACAAACCACTACTAAATCAATATGTGCCATTAGCTGCAACCCCTACATTGCATTTCTGTTCCAGGTGCTCAGCACATATATATATATACACACACACAACTGCACATTCATTTTTTTCTCCTCTCTGCTACGAAACCTGGTATCAAACCCACTGGTGAAGAGAGGCGATAGAACCATTGCGCAAGCAGTGCACGTCTTCTCCGAAGCATGCAATAGTAATGCATGGGTTTCCCTGTTTGGAAGAATTGTGAAAGATAATGCAAGCATTGTTCGGAAGTAGTCAATGGTACCTATTAAAAGATTACACTGACGTGTCAGAACTGTGTTGACAGTACAATCAGCGTGTTTATTTTGCCTCTTTTATTAAACATAACTCTACCAAGAAGATGTCAGCGCACTGTACAGAGAACCACTCGGAGATGCTTAGGCACAGTAACAATGGCAACAGAGATGCAGTCGCTCCCTTGCAATGAGGTGCAGTGGCAGCGATCTGTCACCTCGAGTGGCTGCTCAACCATAACCATTGCAGGGCGTACCTTCCCCCATGGAGTGTGTGTGCAACAAAAAACCGCTATCTAAATCGCAATTATGATTGCCATCATCGTTATCTTTGTCGTCATTATTATTACCGTTGTTGTTCCTATTATTTTTTTTTTTTTAATTATTGTGCCGGATTTTGGGGAGGGCACTCAGGACAGCATGCTCGGGTATGCATGTATGTACTGCTTCTATAACGGCGGTATAAAGCGCCGATCCAGCAGCGCTACACAAGAAAGGGGGCATTCATCATCTTGCAGACTGTGGAACGGGCGGGGGCTGGATGGTGGGCCTCAGCAGCCAATCAGATCACTTACGTTGCATGTCCTTTAATTGAAAGTGCTGAAGTGGGCTCTCTGTTCATAAAAACACTGCTTAATTTGTGCCCGTGGTTAGATGCATGCACTGATGTTTGGTGACCCGCACTTATTTTTAACCCTCAGATTTTGACCCAGAACAAGAATGAGAATGGTGCTGGAAACCAGGGTTCGAGCCTCTGGGACGCGTCCACATCCTGTGATTCTGGGCAAATCACTTAATCTCCCCGTGCCTGAATGTGTAATGTAAATACGGTGCTCATGTAAAGCGCTCCAATACCTTCGGGTCGAGTTCGCGCTATATAAATATGCAACAACAAAAACAAAAAAAAGAAGAGAAAGATAGGAAAACGGAGAGAAAGGGAGAAAGCAGGGATGAAAAAGGACCAGCAGTGAGTAAAATAGAGAGACAGGAAGGGCAGGGGGAAGAAAGAGCCCAGAGATGGGATTAAGACGAGGCTGTCTCGGTATTAGTGAATGCGGACATTCAGCAGAACCATGCCAGGCTCCTGTGAATGACTTCGGGCCCCTGCGTTTATAGTTTTAACAAATTAAGCTTTGCATAAAATGCGGAGCAGCACCTGAGGGGGGCCAGGAGCCACCGCCCTCCCTCCCCTGTCTCGAAGGCCACAGCCTGGCTGCAACTGCTCGGGTGCAAGGGGAGGTTTACACGCTGCTCCCAATGGAAGAGATGCCCCAGGCCCTTTAAAACCCTCCGGTCCCTTTAAACACAGACTTCCCCTGGGAGTGGGTTTGGTTCATGCATGACGGCACACACCTGTGTTTTGCTTCAGCAGCCTTGCGCTCTGCTCCCTCTCCTCTCGCCTAAAAACAGGGACCTGCAGCTGGCGTGCGCACGGAGGCTCTTCACGCGCCTGACCGACCTGTGCGGTTTGTTTTAAAAAATAGGGAAAAATCTAGCCAGACCTTGCAGGGGAAAAAAAGCATTTGCAATGCAATAGGACTTACATTTACGCAAGACCTATTGCATTGCATCACGGACAACGGGGGGGGAGGGGGGAAGCACGGACAACGGGAGTGCGGCCGGGGGCAGGGGGAGAAGGCAGGGACAAAGTAGTGCTCACAATGTAAATAACACATACTGTGCAACACTCGAAGTAAAGGGGCCAGAAGCCATGGAAGGATACAAATGACGACATGGCCATAATAAGGAGGGACTAACATGCCTCATAATCAATTAGACGGCAGCATTTACGAAAGACAATGACACGAGCCAATTAAAAACATGGGCGGAGAGTGGGCGGAGCTTCCACTCAATACTAGATAACTGCATGCCTCGCAAAGCGTGCAGCGCATGCGCGCTGCCGCTATAGGCTCGACCTAAAAAGAAAACACAAACATTAGGTTAGTACAGGTATCGAATACATATGTGTAGCAGCGTTGCCACGGGAGGCAAACGTTCTTCTCCCATCCCCGCGGTGGTGGCAGACAGCCACCAGGGGGCACCTGTTGCGCTCTCCTCCCGTCACGTCAGTGCCTCACCTACCTCTAACTACTGCAGGCAATGAGCTCAGTTGTGTGGGAGTAAGCACGGCTCCTCCTTTGCCTGTGTGCTCAGTGCAGTGTTCTCAGCAGGTGGCCTGCATCTTCCTTTCACTTACCAGCAAGCAATAGCCGGTGGCATATTGTTGCCACGGGAGGCAGTCTCCTTTCTTCCCCAACCCCGCAGCAGTGACAGACTGCCACTAGGGGGCGCACGGCACTCTCCGTGTCGCCTAGATTCGTCTATGGTCCTCACACAGGGCTTGCTTCTCACCCAACTGAGCCTGACTGCTGCTGGCCCCACACTTTCCTTTAACATCATTGGAGGGTGTGTGCGCTTTCTAGGAGGCAGCCTTTGTCATTGCCCTGCACTTGTTCAGATCACCAGTCAGTCTGGGTCATTTCTGGGTACAGGGAGCTGGCCTGACTTGGCAGTCTTTTTTTGGCTGTGCTGCGCTCTCTCTTTCCAGCATAAGAGACACTTGCTGTGTTGTTGTGGGTTTGCAGCGAGAAACAACCTAAACTCCTCACTTCCTAGCAGAGACGAACAAGTTACTTACCATCGGTAACGATATATCTGTAAGAGACATACATCAGTTATAGATTCCTTACCTTAGAATTACCCCCAGGCGTCAGACTGGATCAGGAGAATTTTTTCTCAGCAGTAACCCTGCGCGTCGATTGGTGGCGTCGGTCGACTCCGCGTTCGTCGTCGGCATCGTGATAGCCGGGATGACGTCACGGTATCTACTTAGACGCCGCCACTGCGCGCTGACATCAGTTCTTTTACACAACATTCCTCACCACAAGCACAGAGCCATGCAAGACACGGACCACTGGTGCACAAAACTAGGGCCCTGAAAGGGAGTCCCTTACTCTAGAAGTCAGTTCGCAGAACGGGGAGGATGGGTGGGACGGTAAGGATTCTATAACTAATATATGTCTCTTACAGACATATCATTACCGAAGGTAAGTAACTTGTTCATCTGAAAGAGACTATTAGTTATAGATTCCTTACCTTAGATACCCCAGAAATACCAACCCCCGGAGGTGGGTTTGCAAACTAAGTTCACACCAGAAAGTCCTGGATAACTGAACAGCCGAAGAAGCCGTCTCTCCAGACTTGACTATGCAGGCAGTAATGTTTAGTGAATGTGTGAAGAGATGCCCACGTGGCTGCCTGGCAGATGTAACTGAGGGGGGGACTCCATGTCCCAAAGCAGTAGTGTCTGCCGTCGCCCTGGTAGAATGGGTGCGCAGTCCTACCGGAGGCTCCTTTTTCGCCAAGGAGTAACAGATCTTAATCAATCACAGAATTTGTAAAGCGCGCTACTTACCCGCGAGGGTCTCAAGGCGCTGGGGAGAAAAAAGGGGGGGGGGGTGCTGCTACTGGTCGAACAACCAGGTCTTGAGTAGCCTCCTGAAGGTCAGCAGGTCTTGGGTCTGTCGTAGGCTTAGTGGAAGGGTGTTCCAGGTCTTGGCGGCGAGGTGGGAGAAGGATCTGCCGCCGGTGGTAGTTCTTCGAATGCGAGGGACGGTGGCGAGGAAGAGGTCGGCGGAGCGGAGTTGGCGGTTGGGGACGTAGAAGAGGAGTCGTCTGTTGAGGTAGGCTGGGCCAGTCTTGTGGAGTGCCTTGTGTGCGTGGATGAGGAGTTTGAAGGAGATTCTCCTGTCGACGGGGAGCCAGTGCAGGTTCCTCAGGTGGGGGGTGATGTGGCTGTGGCGTGGTACATCGAGGATCAGGCATGCGGAGGCGTTTTGTATGCGTTGCAGTCGCTTGATGAGCTTGGCCGGGGCTCCCGCTTAGAGGGCGTTCCCATAGTCAAGTCTGCTACTGACGAGGGCCTGGGTGACTGTTCTTGTGTCTGTCGGGATCCACCTGTAGATCTTGCAAAGCATGCGGAGGGTGTTGAAGCAGGAGGATGAGACTGCGTTGACTTGCCTGGCCATGGAGAGCGTTGAGTCGAGGATGACTCCCAGGTTGCGTGCGTGGTCGGTGGGTGGGTGTCGGGGCTGCTCCCAGCGTCGTTGGCCACCAGGAGTCGTCCCAGGCTGAGGGGTTGGAGCCGAGGATGAGGACCTCTGTCTTCTCCGTGTTCAGTTTTAGTCGGCTGATCTTCATCCAATCGGCGACGGCCTTCATTCCTTCATGGAGGTTGGATTTGGCGGCGAGGGGGTCCTTGGTGAGGGAGAGGATCAGTTGAGTGTCGTCGGCGTAGGAGATTATGTTGAGGTCGTGCTGTCTGGCGATGCGTGCGAGCGGGGCCATGTAGATGTTGAACAGTGTTGGGCTGAGGGACGATCCCTGGGGTACGCCGCAGATGATCTTGGAGGCTTCGGATCAGAATGGTGGGAGGCGGACTCTGGGTTCTGCCGGTGAGGAAGGAGGTGGCCCATTCCAGGGCCTTGTCTCGGATCCCTGCGTCGTGGAGGCGTGCGCGTAGAGTGCGGTGGCAGACAGTGTCGAAGGCGGCGGAGAGGTCCAGCAGGATGAGGGCTGCGGTCTCACCGTTGTCCAGCAGGATCCTGATGTCGTCGGTGGCGGCGATGAGGGCAGTCTCAGTGCTGTGGTTGCTGCGGAACCCCAATTGGGATGGGTCCAGGATGCTGTTTTCTTCGAGGTATCGGGTTAGCTGTTTGTTGACGATCTTCTTGATGACCTTGGCTGGGAACGGAAGCAGGGAGATGGGCCGGAAGTTCTTGAGGTCTCTCGGGTCCGCCTTGGGTTTTTGAGTAGGGCGTTGATCTCTGCGTGTTTCCAGCTCTCTGGGAAGGTCGCGGTCTCGAAGGAGAGATTGATGACGTTGCACAGGTGGGGTGCGATGGAGCTGCTGGCTTTGTTGAAGATGTGGTGCGGGAAAGGGTCTGACGGGGAGCCGGAGTGTATTGTGCTCATGGTCTTGATGGTGTCCTCAATGTTTACGCTGGCCCAGGCTGGCAGGGGGTCGTGGACGATGGTGTGCGGTGGGTCTGGTGCATCGATCTTAGTTGGGGCTGTCTGGGTGTTGAAGCTGTTGTGGATGTCGGTGATCTTGCGGTGGAAGAAGGTGGCGAGGGAATCGCACAGGGGTTGCGACGGCGGGATGTCGTTGGTGTTGGAGCTGGGGTTGGAGAGTTCCTTCACGATGTTGAAAAGCTCCTTGCTGTTGTGTGCGTTGTTGTCGAGGCGGTCTTTGAAGGAGATTCTCTTGGCGGACTTGATGAGGTGGTGGTGGTGGTTACGGATGGTGTCTTTGTGGGCTGCGTGGCTGTCCGGTGTCTTTTCACTGTGCCATTTCTTCTCTAGTTTCCGGCAGGTGCGCTTGGAAGCTAGGAGTTCCGAGGTGAACCAGCTGGCTCTTTTGGTGGTGTCACTGTGGGTGAGTTTTTTCAGCGGGGCGAGGGTGTTGGCACAGTCGTCCATCCATCGTCTGAGGTTGCAGGCTGCGTCTTCGGTGTTGGATGGGTCGGAGGGAGGGCTGAGAGCGAGGGTTGCCCGTAGTTGGTCTTCGGTGACTTTGCTCCAGCAACGGCGTGGGATCTGTTGGGTGCGGTGGTGTGTGGTGGGTTTCTGGAAGGTGAAATGGATGCAGCGGTGGTCGGTCCAGAGGAGTTCCGTGGTGTGGCTGAAGGAGACGTGGGAGCTTGAGGAGAAGATGGGGTCAAGCGTGTGGCCGGCGGAATGGGTCTGTGTTGTGACGAGCTGGCTCAGACCGAGGTTGGCGATCAGGGTGGTGGAGTTGCTGTCGTTGTTGTTCTCCAGGTGAAAGTTCAGGTCTCCGAGGAGGATGTAGTCGGTAGAGGTCAAGGCGTGCGTGCTGATGAAGTCGGCGATGGAGTCGCTGAACTGGGGTCGGGGCCCAGGGGGTCTGTAGACAAGGGTGCCTCTAAGGGTGGTGTTGGGGTCCGTGTGGATCTGGAAGTGCATGTGTTCGGCGGTGCTGAGAGTGTCGTCGGTGCTGGTCGAGACCCTGATGGTGTTCTTGTGGACGATGGCGATTCCTCCTCCTACTGCGTTGACGCGGTCTCTGCGGGTGATCTTATAGCCGTCTGGGATGGCTATGGCGATGTCGAGGGCGGAGGAGTCGTTCATCCAGGTCTCTGTCAGGAAGGCGACGTCTGGTGATGATGTGTCGAGCAGGTCCCAGAGCTCGACGGCGTGTTTGCGTGCGGAGCGGGTGTTCAGTAGGATGCATCGGAGGTGGCTGAGGTCCTTCTTGGCGGGCGCTTCGGTGGCTCTGAGGCTGGTGTAGCTGCAGTTCCGGCAGGTGAAGGGACCATGGGTGCGTTTCGGGGCGGCCTTGAAGCAGTTGTGCGTCCGTCCGGGGTTGAGAGCGTGGAGTGTGGTGGCATCGTAGCGGCGTCGGTCCTCGAGGCTGGTGCGGGGGGCGCAAGGCCCAGGGGGTCTGGCGCTGGGCGCGGTCCAGGCGCGGAAGGTCGCAGACGGGCTTGCCAGCGGCGCGCCCGCTGCGCAGCAGCCGCCATATATGGGGAGGTGGGAGGGAGGAGCAGCTGGGAGGCGGGAGGCAGGGGCAGAGAATGGGCAGTCAGGGGGGCGGGGCCGCAGGGGACGCAGCGGCAGGAGTGGAGAGAGGCAGCGAGGGGTACAGAAGGAAAAACAAGGACAGTTCAAATGGGGACAGCGAGGGGTACAGAAGGAAAAACAAGGACAGTTCAAATGGGGGCAGCGAGGGGTACAGAAGGAAAAACAAGGACACAGTTCAATGGGGGCAGCGAGGGGTACAGAAGGAAAAACAAGGACAAAGGGAAAATGGGGGCAGCGAGGGGTACAGAAGGAAAAACAAGGACAGTTCAAATGGGGGCAGCGAGGGGTACAGAAGGAAAAACAAGGACAGTTCAATGGGGCAGCGAGGGGTACAGAAGGAAAAACAAGGACACAGGGAAAATGGGGGCAGCGAGGGGTACAGAAGGAAAAACAAGGACAGTTCAAATGGGGGCAGCGAGGGGTACAGAAGGAAAAACAAGGACACAGTTCAATGGGGGCAGCGAGGGGTACAGAAGGAAAAACAAGGACACAGGGAAAATGGGGGCAGCGAGGGGTACAGAAGGAAAAACAAGGACACAGGGAAAATGGGGGCAGCGAGGGGAAACAGAAGGAAAATGGACACAGGGAAAATGGGGGCAGCGAGGGGAAACAGAAGGAAAACGGGCACCGAGGCCACAGGCAGAGGGGCGAGCTTACCAGCAGCGGGCGGACAACACAGGCGGAGCTGTGTGGTGGGGGAGCGACCTACCTGGCAAGGTCAAGGGTCGCTCTCCTCACCGCGCAGCGGCCGCCATATATGGGGAGGTGGGAGGGAGGAGCAGCTGGGAGGCGGGAGGCAGGGGCAGCGAATGGGCAGTCAGGGGGGCGGGGCCGCAGGGGCCGCAGCGGCGGGAGTGGAGGGAGGCAGCGAGGGGTACAGAAGGAAAAACAAGGACACAGGGAAAATGGGGGCAGCGAGGGGTACAGAAGGAAAAACAAGGACACAGTTCAAATGGGGGCAGCGAGGGGTACAGAAGGAAAAACAAGGACACAGTTCAATGGGGGCAGCGAGGGGTACAGAAGGAAAAACACGGACACAGGGAAAATGGGGGCAGCGAGGGGTACAGAAGGAAAAACAAGGACACAGGGAAAATGGGGGCAGCGAGGGGTACAGAAGGAAATGGACACAGGGAAAATGGGGGCAGCGAGGGGAAACAGAAGGAAAATGGACAGGGAAAATGGGGGCAGCGAGGGGAAACAGAAGGAAAACGGGCACCGAGGCCACAGGCAGAGGGGCGAGCTTACCAGCAGCAGCAGCGGGCGGACAACACAGGCGGAGCTGTGTGGTGGGGGAGCGACCTACCTGGCAAGGTCAAGGGATGACCCATCGAGAGATGGTCCGTTTTTGCACTGCCCGACCTTTCACGACCACATAGCCAACAAAGAGTTGATCGTCCACCCGGAATTGTTTTGTGCGATCCAGATAAAATGATAACGCATGTTTTGGATCCAGACGGTGGAGTCTCTCCTCCTGCTTGGAAGGATGCGGGGCAGGAAGAAGGTGGGCAAAGTGATGGTCTGTCCTATGTGGAAAGAGGTAACCCCTTTGGGAAGAAAAGAAGGTCTAGTTCAAAGGACAACCTTGTCCGATGGACAGCAAGGAAAGGAGGTTTAGAAGATAGAGCCTGAAGCTCACTCACCCTGCGAGCAGAGGTGATGGCAACCAGAAAAGCAGTCTTTAAAGTCAAGAGTCTAAGAGGACAATTATGCAGTGGCTGGAAAGGAGCTCACATAAGGTAAGTTAATACCAGATTCAAGTCCTACTGGGGCATTACGAAAGGAATAGGAGGAAAGAGGTGAGTAATGCCCTTAAGAAACCTATTTACAATAGGGGACTTGAAAAGAGAAGGCTGATCAGGAAGGCGAAGAAAGGCCGAAAGATAGCTTTTAAGAGTGCCCAGAGCAGAACCCAGCTGGGCCAAAGAAAGAATGAATAAGAGAACCTCTGAAAGAGGGTCAGAAAGGGGATCCACAGCCTTTGCTGTGTACCATGCCACAAAATTGTTCCATCTACAGGCGTATACCATTTTAGTGGAGGGACGCCTGGCTGCCAAGAGTACATTACAGACTTCGGGAGGAAGGTCAAAAGCTGTCAACTGTCGCCGCTCAATCTCCATGCAAGGAGGTGGAGGCTGGACAGGTTCGGGTGGAGGACCGTCCCCTGCTGCTGCGACAGAAGATCCTCTCGAAGAGGCAGTCTGATCGGAGGATGGATGGTCATGTTCAAAAGCTTGGGACCACTCTTCATGCCCAGTCCGGAGCCACAAAAATGACTTGGGCCCGGTCACGCTTGATCTTCTTCAGCACGCTGAGCAGAAGTGGTATAGGCGGAAAGGCGTATAGAAAACCGCAATTCCACTTCCAACGAAAAGCGTCGCCGAGCGAGTGCCGCCTTGGAAATTCCAATGCGCAGAACTGCTGACACTGTGCGTTCTCTTCGGTGGCGAACAGATGTAACCAAGGCTCTCACCACTGCTGAAAGAGACCTTGCACCACCTCCGAGTGAAGATGCCATTCGTGATCCATCATGCACCAGGGGCTGAGTTCGTCCGCCCTGGCTTTCAGAGAACCTGCCAGGTGTTGAACCACCAGGGACGTACCCGGATGTTCCAGCCGCGTCCAAAGGCGAAGAGCCTCTTGACATAGGGTCTACGACCCCACCCTGTTTGTTGCAGTACCACATCGCGGTGGTGTTGTCCGTGAACACCTGCACTATCCTTCCTCTGAGAGAAGGAAGGAAAGCCTTCAGTGCAAGACAAATCACCCGGAGCTCCAGAAGGTTGATGTGTAGCCGGGACTCCGCCTGAGACCAGAGGCCTCTGATCTCAGCCTCTCCCATGTGGCCACCCCATCCCAGGTTTGACGCATCTGTCACCACTGTGAACTCTGGTTGGGGAAGGGAGACGGATCTGCCGTTGACTCAATCCTGATCCATTAGCCACCACTGCAATTGGTGTGCAGTGCCCTCCGAGATCTGGACGCAGTCGGAAAGATTCCACTGATGCTGCGCCCACTGGAACTTCAGGTCCCACTGCAGAGCCCGCATATGCCACCTGGCATGATCAACCAGCAGGATGCAGGAGGCCATGAGGCCCAGCAGCCTCAGGGTAATTCTCACCGAAAACCGGGATAGAGGCTGAAACATCGGTATCATAGCCCGAATATCCCGGACTCGCTGCTCGGGAGGATAGGCCTGAAACTGCGCCGTATCCAGAACTGATCCAATGAAAACGAGCTTCTGAGAGGGAATCACTGATAGTGAACCCCAGCGAGTGCAGGAGGTGGGAGACGACAGCCTGGGGCAAGCTTGCCTTCAACCGCCAGTCGTCGAGATAGGGGAGGACTAGAACCCCTGATCTGCGCAGATGAGCTGCGACCACCGCCATCACTTTCGTGAACACCTGATGGGCGCTAGTAAGGCCAAAGGGGAGCACGGTAAACTGAAAATGCTCGTGGCCTACCGTGTACCGTAGGTAACGCCTGTGGGCTGGCAAGACAGGGATGTGGAAATAAGCATCCTGCAAGTCCAACGCTACCATCCAGTCTCCAGGGTCGAGGGCAGACAGCACCTGAGCTAATGTCAGCATTTTGAACTTCTCCTTCCGGAGGAAGCGGTTGACGTCTCTGAGATCCAAGATAGGACACAGGCCTTTGTCCTTCTTGGGTACCAGGAAGTAGTGGGAATAACAACCACGACCTACTTCTGGCACAGGGACTCGCTCGATAGCTCCCTTGGCCAAGAGAGCCGTAACTTCCGGACGGAGAAGGGCCAAGTGATCCTCCGACATGCGATGGAGTGTTGGTAGCATGAAGGGAGGGGCAGTCTCGAAGGGGAGGGAGTAGACCCTTTGGACTATCTGCAAAACCCACCTGTCTGACGTGATGTGCCAGTGGGGGAGGTAATGGCGGATCCTGCCGTCCACTAGCAACTGGTGGCCCTGAAAGTTCGGACTAGGAAGGTTTGGAGGCAGTTGCAGGGAGGGGCATTGGTGGAATGGCCCGCCCTCTGGCCCCCAGACTCACGATGCTGGGCCCCACGTCCCCAGTCGCACAGAGGGTGGGTGGCTTGTGCGGCCCTGTGTGGAACGCGGTGGGGCACCCCTTCCGTGGCCACGAAAGGGGCGAAAGGCAGACTGCATGGGGCGAGAAGTCGCTGCAAGGCCCAAGGACCTGGGTGTAGCTCTAGAGTCCTTAAAGCGCTAGAGCACATTGTCTGCCTTGTTGCCAAACAGGCGACAGCCATCAAAGGGCATGTCCAAAAGGGTAGATTGGACATCCCCAGAGAAACCAGAGGTTTTCAGACAGGCATAGCGTCTCAGGGTTACTGACGTGGAAATCTTCCTACCCAGTGAGTCGGCAGTATCCAGTCCACACCGGATGGTGAACCTTTGCTGCGTTTCGACCCTCAGCAACAGCGCAGGCGAGCACGATCCGGGCCTCCTCCGGGCACTATGGCAGCACTTGCGTAACCGTGTCCCACACTGAATGTGTGTAACGGCCCAAGAGACATGCAGTGTTCACCGACCGCGGTCCTAAGCTGGCGGAAGAAAACATCTTCTTCCCAAGATGGTCCAGCTTCTTGGATTCCCTATCTTGAGGAGCTTTAGGGCAATCACTTCCTTTCGAAGATGAGGCTTGGACCACCAAGCTCTCGGGGGTAGGGTGTTGCCCGGTGCAGGGCGATGGCATCAGGCGATCATCCTATCCACAAGAGCCCCTGTGCTGGGCTTGGACCAGAAGCCCAGAAGGATGTCAGTGAGGGCCTCATTGAAAGGCAGCAAGGGCTCCGTAGAGGCCGCTGCAGGCTGAAGCTCCTCAGTCAGGAGGTTAGTCCTGACCGCCACCGTAGGAAGCTCAAGGCCCAAGGCCTCAGCCGCCCTACGCAACACCACAGCGTAGGAAGCTCCCTCCTCCGTAGCCACGGTAGGGGGAGAAAGCATACCAAGGTCTGGGGAAGTATCCAGACCACTGGCATCACCTAACTCCTCTCTCCAGTCTGGCTATTAAAGCTGGTCTGCCAGAGGGTCCACATGCCTCTCCCAGTCCTCCTCACCCTCCTCTGGCCGCCACTCAGGGCGATGAGGAACACCAGGGAAGAACATCGGTACAAAAGTACCCTCCGGCGCCGGTACCGGTGTCGGTCGACGTTGGTCCGGCTCTGTGCCCAAGGGGGAGGCCGGGGTCGACGCCAGCCGGGGCGCAACTGGCGTCGGAAGTGGCGGAGGCGTCGTCAGAGGGATCAGCGCCGGGGAAGGTACCGTGCCGATCCGGATCCAGGCCTGGATCATTGGGGGCCCTGCGGCGCCAAGGCCGGAGCCGCCAGCATCGAAAGCCTACAGCCCCCAGCCAAGTCTGCGGGGCCCGAAGGCACGCCGACGGAGTCGGGCTGCCCAAAGATGGAATGGAGGGCTTTGTAAAAGGCACAAAGCTGGGCAGGGGACGCTCCGGCTCCCGGGAAGGGAGGGAAGCTCGGAGCCTTCCCAGCAGGCTCCGAGGGCGGAGCCAGAGGACAACAACCTTCCGCATCCCACGTCGGTCGACGGACGGGGAGACGGCGATGCTTCTGCGCCTTCTTCTTGTGCTTTGACTTACCTGATGACGAAGACTTCGATGAAGAATGATGGTGGCGGCTACGCGACCGGTCCCACGACCTTCCTCTTGACCGGGACCTCGAGGGGCACAGAGCCCACTGCCGGGTCTCCAGAAGCTTTCGGGACCACTCCCGCAAAGACTTTGGGTTCATGGCCCGACAGTCGGAGCACGACATCGGGTCGTGGTCTGCGCTCCAAGCACCAGAGGCACACGAGGTACGGATCCGTGACAGACATCAGCTTGTGACAGGAGTTACAAGGCTTGAAGCCGGTCCGACGATGGGACATCCCTACGTGCACCAGGAGTTGAATGGCTCGAAAAAGATGTCCACAAAAGTCGAAAAAGTTTTAGTCAAAAATGGACTAAGGGTACCGCTCTCTACGGATCTGCGCTGGCTGGCGCGGAAAAAGAAAGAACCGACGTCAGCGCACAGGGGAGGCGTTTAAGTAGATACCGCGACGTCATCCCGGCGATCACGACTCCGACGACGAACGTGGAGTCGCCCTATGCCACCTACCGACGCGCAGGGGTACAGCTGAGAAAAAATTCTCTGGATCCAGTCTGACGCCTGGGGGTAATTTTAAGGCAGGGAATCTATAACTAATAGTCTCTTTCAGATATCCTCTAGCATCATCAGCCTCTGTGACGGACCACAAGGTGGCGGGAGCCACGGCAGGCAGTGGTTTTTTTGTTGTTTTTTTAGCCTCTTGCCGTGGCGGCGGGGCCAACATTCAGCTGTGGCCCACCACTTTGGCTTCACCACTTTGCCCACGGTACGCCTTCACGGGGCAGGGACGAAGCACTGACTGGGGTTTGGCACCACGCAGCATATGCCCACCCCATCTGGCACAGCTCTGATGGGTGCGGTGCCACCTTACCAGCACTGGGGCAGCACCATCCACTGTATGGCACCGCCTCGCACTGCCCAGTCTTATGCGCTTCATACCAGTCTCTCTTGAAGCGCTTACCTCCTCATCAGGGCCGCATCAAGTATTGTATTGTAATTGCATTTATATAGCGCTTACTACCCCTGATGAGGCGTGGAAGCACTTATATGCCAGCATTCCCCCTCCTCAAGGGCCTGAACGGAGACAATCGTACGTGGCAGAGCGAGGAAAGGAGGTTGATGCGCCATACAGAGTCTAGTCCACCTAGTTGCCAATGTAAAGTTGTGGGCCCCAGGCCCACATGATAAAGTAATGATACAGACACTAGTGTGGTGGATACATAACTGGCCACAACCATATGCACCCAAGCCTTTTTTTTTATTAACAGGGTCACTTAACCGGTGACAACCGTGTTGGATTGGTGTGGGGTGAGTGGTAGAACTGCCCCTTGGGAGGGGCTGCTGTATGGCATGTCCTGCAGGACACTACAGGTATGTGTCAAACAAGGAAATGCACTACCCTATGTAGTTCAATGCACTTGCTGCTACAACACTACAACGCTATAGAAGTGCTGCGAAAGGAAGGGGCTACACTTTCATACAATATTCTTTAGTAGCAAATGTAAAAGAAAATTACATTGAGCAAAACGAGAAGAAAACTGTTGATTGTTTTAAAACTGCCTGTGTCTCAAGCAGAACAATACCACCCCGATTTATATTTCCAAAAATTACATGTTTCTCACAAAATTAGTTTAGGGATAGAAGGATTATGTTACTTACCCTGTAATCATCTGTTCTTGGCATGTAGAGCTGTGGATTCACATGCTTTGCATACTCCTGCCATCTGGTGTTGGGTCCAGATATTTGCAAGTTGTTTTTCTTCTAAGAAGTCTTTTCGAGTCACGCGGTAGGGTGACGCCTCCTTTTGGTGATACTGCGTATGGGCATCGACTTCATTGTTAGATTGGTTTCACGCAAGAGGGTGAGAATGGAGTAAGTACGTGTATGTACAGAGATGTCAATGCATGTGTAAAGTATATAGGAACTGTACCAACCATAGGTGTCAAAGGAGAAGGGGGGCGCATGTGAATCTACAGCTCTAAATGCCAGGAACAGATGCTTACAGGGTAAATAACAATCCGTTTGAGGCATGTGTGCTGTAGTTACACATGCTTTGCATAGGCTGTATAGAAGTTCTCTCCCAAAGCGGTGTCTAACGAGTGGGCGTTGCAGTTGTCTGAAAAAGTGTTTTTAGCACTGCCTGTCCTACATTAGCTTGTTGGCGTGCTAACACATCCCCACAATAATGTTTGGTAAATGTGTATGGTGTAAACCATGTAGCTTCTTTACAGATGTCAGCTATAGAAATGTTACCTAAAAAGGCCATAGATACTCCTATTTTACAAGTGAATGGGCTCTACGAGGTATAGATAAAGTTCTTTTGGCTTTAATATAGCATGTTTGGATACATTTAACAATCTATCAAGAAATGGCAGATTTTGAGATGGGTTTCCCTTTATGAGGGGTAGCAAATGCAACAAAAAGTTGTTTTGTTTTGCTAAAATGCTTTGTTCTGTCAATATAATACATTAATTCTCTTTTGCCATCTAATGTATGAGAGCTCTTTCTGCTAAAGATTCTGGTTGAGGGGAAAAAACAGGTAGCTCAACTGATTGGTTCATATGAAAAGCTAAGACTACTTTTCGAAAGAATTTTGGATTGGTACGAAGAACCACTCTATCTTTATGAAGTTGGAAGAATGGTTCTTCTAGTGTAAATGCCTGAAGCTCACTTACTCTTCTCAGTGAGGTGATAGCAATCGAAAAAGCAACCTTACAAGAGAGAAATTGGAGGGAACACTTATGTAAAGTTTCAAAAGGTGGACCCATAAATCTTATTAAGAAAACATTAAGGTTCCATGCAGATGCAGGTGGAACTTTTGGTGGTATCACTCTTTTAAGGCCTTCCATGAAAGATTTAATTACTGGTACTTTGAATAAAGATAAGTGATGTCTGTTTTGAAGATAGGCAGCCACAGCTGCCAGCAGTAGGTGTATAGAGGATAGAGGTGCAGGCAAGGCCTGAACGTTGTAGATGCAAGAGATAACACATTTTTTGTATAGATGTGTCTAATGGGTCAATTGTATGGTTATTACAATATACAACAAACCTTTTCCACTTAGCTGCATAGCACGCTCTAGTGGTAGGTTTTTTTGCTTCCTTAAGAATGGTCCTTCAATCTGGTGGCAGATTTAGATATCCAAATTCTATAACCTCAGGAGCCAAATGGCTAGTTTGAGCTCCTTGGGGATTGGATGTCTGATCTCGCCCTGGAGCGAGAAGGTTTGAGGAGAAGCAAAGTTTCTTGTGTGGAACTACTGAAAGTTCTAGTAGTGTGGTGAACTATGGTTGACGAGCCCATGTGGGAGCCACTAGAATAAGGGTGAGAGGCATCTGCCTGAGTTACGAAAAGAGGACTTGAGGGTGGAGTTCCCACGTGTGGACTTGTTGCTGCATCCTGCTGAGGAGGTCGGAAAAGTCGGTGTCTGTCCCTGGAAGGTGATCTGCTAGCAGTTGTATTTTGTGATGTACTGCCCAATTCCAAATGGTCTGAGAGAGGTTTGATGTTAGAAGGTGGTTCTGAGCATCTTAGCCGCCCGGATTTTTTGCTTTTTGAACACCTAGTTGTCGAGCTTTTACTGTGAGAGAGCCTCATAAGTTGGGACTCACCCACACTGAACTCATGATGAAAGAGACTGCATGTGGATTTTACCGGTGTCCCACTGGTGAGAGTAGGCCGCTGCGCTGCAGCCGGAGTAAGGGGCACCGGGCTGGTTACATGCAGACACGTGTGTACATGCGTGTGCACACGTGTAGGGGCTGCGCGGGGAGATTCCTGGCATGCCCAGCCCAGGAGCAGGAACAGATAGAATGGTGTGGAGGAATTATGCAGAGTTGGGTGGTGACATGGATTAGGCTTTATACAATGGGAAGACACATGTAAGGGAAAGTCAGTGTGCTTTACTGTTTTCACTGAAGGAACACTCCATTATTCTCCTATGAAGATGGGGACAAGATGGGGTAGTTTCACTTCCTTAGGGCCTACAAATTCCAGACACGCACCAAAATACACTGTAACTTATGTGAGAAGAAGCATTCTGCCGAGTCCAAAGCCATATCTGTACTGCTTATGGTTCATCCAGAAATGTCATATTCCTCTTACTCAGCTCATAACCAGAGCCTGGCTGGGTGTGACCTTGCCAGGCTGGATTAATGACCTTCCTCCCCAAGCTGTAGCATCAGAGACCTAGCCCTTCACGGCAAGCATTCCAAGGGCGAAGGTCTCCTCTCCAAGAGGGAGAGAAGGTGGGTGGAGATGCAGGTTATCCATCAGCAGCTGTCACCTGGTGCCAGGCACCAAGCTGCTCTGGAGAGAAGGCAGCAAGGGGGGAAAGGGGCTTTTCAGAGACCATGTGGCATGAGACCTCTGTACGACGCCATTTTGAACTATCCCAGAGGCCTGGGCAGGAAGGAGGGAGCAGGGGCAGAGAGGTGATGTGTCGCAGCCGGATAGGGAAGCGGAGCCTTCCTGCCAGCCCCCTCCAAATTCTTTTAAAAGGTCTTGGACAGGAAGAGGAGCTCTCTCTGGGGTGTGGTCTGCTGAGGAAGAGTGGTGCTGGAGCCTGGCGCAATGGGCAGTTGGAAGGAGGAACCTCCTGACTGTCCCAGGACCCTGGATTGCGCCTGCGGTGGAGTCCAGGACCAGTGAGAAGCCTGGGCCTCTGCGCAGGGAGAAGAGAGGCCCAGGAGGAGAGCCAGGTGAAAGGCTGGCGCTGGGAGCCAGTGAAGACAGCTCCCTGCTGAGTTCACTCTCTGGGAGGCCAGGAGGGCGAAGGAACGTGCTCCAGATGGCTAGGGCTGCCCAAAAGGAGCGAGAAGAGGCCAAAATGGTGCAGATCGGTCCCCTGGGGGCTGAGACATGCCCCCCAGAAGGTAGGCGACCTTTGACCCTTGCAGCAGGCAGACCAGAACAGAGGTGCCGGCTCCCGTGGCAGCACGCGAGGGTGCTGGCCAGTCGAGGAGCCGGCGGGAGCCACCGGGGGTGGGCTACACGAGCGGCTATCCAACGATCGTGAATGCGGGGTGCCCGGGTGGGACCGGGCCCTCGAGAGGTGGCCGGAGCAGCCGGGGGTGGGCTCCCCGAGCTGCGACCACTCACCTGGCATGAGGGGTCCGGGTGGGACCGGGCCCCCAACGGCATGAAAAAGCGGCGTGAGGCCGCCAACATTGGAGGCGCGGCTCTCCCCGAGCAGCGAGGGAGCCGCTGCTATGTTATGCAGGCAAAATCAGCAAGCGCGCCCCATAGTGCCTAGCGAGGCAGGTGGAAGCCTGCAAAAAACCTGGCTGTCTCGCGTGTGGTGGCCCCAGGAGGAGGGGGCCACCGCTGGTGATGTGCAAGGGTGCAGGGGAAGCTGTAGGAGCAACCCAGACTCCCCCAGCACGAAGATGGACAGTCCCTCCCTAAGTCCTGGGGGGGTTGAAAGAAGCAACCCCTCAAGGGCTCAGCTGTGCATCAACAGCATCCTGTAGCTGGAACTTTTATTCTTCAGCTGGGGGTGAGTTAGGGACTGCACCAAAGTATGAAGGGCTGAGCTGGGGATGTCTGGAGAAAGGCATCCCCTGGAGGTGGAGAGGTGCAATTGCACGAGAAGTTACCTAATGTTATTTCTTTTGAGGGACTGAACGTCACATGTGTAAGGTGAAGTCATAAGCAAAGTGGGGTTATGTTGCTGGACATTCCTGCTAGGGTGTCTGGCTGTGTATGCTTAATCCTGTGATTATAACTGTGATGCCTTTGAGGGGCTTTTATTGTAATGCATTATAACGGTTATCAGCTATGATAAGCACTGTCATTTTAAGTGATGCTTAAACATGTATTCTTGCTGCTGCGTTAGGTGAAGAACAACCCAGACTGTTAGCCCCTAAGATGTAGAGGTGTATACTGTATGGTCAGTATGAGATGCTCAGTCAGGGTTATGTGTCACCATGGCAGGTGTGCCCACTTTAAATGCTTGTTGAGATAATGGGGTGGGTCGCCACTGGTATGGTGCCAGTGGGCAAGGCCTCACTCCAGGTTATGGTCAACCTACTGCATTGGGGGAAAGATAATGTGCATACATGGGAGTGGTGGTAATAGATCCCACCCCCCCCCTGCAGGAGGGATGGGAATGTTATGCAATGTCACAAAGTAATTCCAACAGCTTATGTATATTTGTAAATTGTTGCATAGTATTGAGTAGTGTGCGTGTTTAATAAATGTACTCTTCCTTTTATAAAGCAAAGTACAGACTGGACAATCAATTATTGAGTGTTATTTCTGCGAACTGGTAAATGGCGATTACTAGCCCACACCACCTCCCTTGAGTAAGCCTTAGACTGCTCTGCAACAATACCCTCTGAGAGTCAAGCGCTACAATGGGGTGTTTGGTTCCCAGTGAAGGACAAATGTGACATGTTATTTGTGCAGGCCTCACAGATACTGCCTCGTTTTCCAACATTGGTGTCTAGCAGCGGGAAACATAGTATCCCATTCTGGTACGCATTTATAGCATTTGATAAATCTAGTTTTGCCACACATTACCTATGCAGTAATGAGAAAATGGAAGAGCACAAGGCTCTGAGAAGGGTTCAAAGGTTTGGTTATGTGAACTAAAAGTATGGGAAAGGAAAGCCCTGCGCACATATATGCCATGTGAAGATATTATGGTTTAAAGGTAAACTGCATTGATATGACTGAGTTGTGTTGATTATCATGTGATGGCGGGCATGGTGCTTTCCAGGAAATGATTGCATACAAGTGTTCTAAGCCATATTGTACACCTTTGAACCCTAACACTACACCTGCATGAAGAGGGTGTCTTCAAGAGATAGGGACAGCAACCGATACCTACATCGCAGATGGGGGTGTAGGGGTGGATCAGACTTTGGGGGGGGGACAGGAGAAGTAGGGGGTCCTGGGAAATTTCTGCGCTTTTTAAGGGTAGGCAGGGTTTCCACAGAAGGGGCCCCAGATATCCTTCCCCCGCAGAAAATTTTCTTGCCATTGGCGCAGGCCAAAACCACTGGAAGGGTGGAGCAGGAGGTTTCTTAACCCAGGGTAGTAACACCCCAGGGGTTCCCATGGTGTGGGACCCCAAGAAACTTTTCCCACGGTGAGAGGAGGGTGCAGTAGAGTTGTGTGTTCGGCAGGCCCCCCCAGGTTAACTGGTGGGGGAGGTGAGCAACCCGGGGTGGCCCATAGTAGTGGGTGGCCCCAAAGGAGGGTAGTTCTCGAGCTAGGGTGTGTAGTGGTAGCCCCTAGGTACTCTAGGTGGGCTAAGTAACTGAACTAGTGGAAATCTGAGAAGGGGGTGATGGGCTCCCTAAATTCCAGGTGAAGGGTTAGTTGTGGACCCTGAGGTGTCAGGGTAGGGTAGGTGGTTACTCAAGGAAGGAGCAGGATGTCATTCTGGAGCTTGTGTTGTAAACCTGAAGTGGTGGCTGGGGCGATGCCTAGCCGGTGACCAGTCAGGTAGATCCTGGGGGGTTGGACCCCAGGAACAGGAGCATGGGGCTGTTCCCCTAGCTCGATGCAGTAGGGGGACTTCTGTCTGGTAGTACCACCCTGAAGACAGGTGGGGCCCATCTTAAGTAAAGGGACCCTGTGCTTCAGAGGAGGGTGGTGCAGGCCTAGCCGGGATCTTGAGGGTCCCTGGCTGAGTGTGGTAGTACCACCCTTAAGGCAGGTGGGGCCTATCTTAAGTGAAGGGACACTGCGCTTCAGAAGGGGGTGGTGCAGGCCAATAAGGGATCATGAGGGTCCCTGGACGGTCTCCCAAGGTGCTGCAGGGAGACCAAGGAGTACTCTGAGAGGTGGGCCTGGGTGCAGCTGACTCGGGGCCCACGGGCTCTCTAAGGGTACTCCGGGAGGAGAGTGCGCCTCTCGGAGGGAAGGGTCTTTAGGGTGCAAGGACCACGAGAGAGAGAGGGTATTGGTTGGAATAATCTCCGGAAGGGGGACCAGCTAGTGACCCAGGGGATGGGGTGTAGACCTATCCCCGGTGACCGCATCAGTGCTGAGATACTGTACCCTTGTCCAGAGAGGTGGTAAGCATAGTGTTGCGTGACCAAGGGCAAGGGTAGGCCTAGTTAGGCTCAGTCCATGTAGACTGTGAGTGACCTAGAGGTATCTAACCTAGAGCCCGGAGGGTTCTTAGGGTAGTCTGGGATCCCTGTAGTGGATGGAGGTCTCATCGATGGAAGGCGTAGGTGGTCTGAGCGGATAACTGGTGAATAAGGGGGGGTCTGGTCAGAACCCCTCATAACTAGTTATCGCTGACTACGGGAAGGTTACCCATGCCTAGTGGCTATTTCTTCCCTGTAGGAATCAGCTGGGCGCGGCTTGTGTTAGAAACTGGTTCTGACCATCTTAGCCGTCCGGATTTTTCGCTTTTTGAACACCTAATTGTTGAGCTTTTACTGTGGGAGAGCCTCATAAGTTGGGACTCACCCACACTGAACTCATGATGAAAAAGACTGCATGTGGATTTTACCGGTGTCCCACTGGTGAGAGTAGGCCGCTGCGCTGCAGCCGGAGTAAGGGGCACCAGGCTGGTTACATGCAGACACGTGTGTACATGTGTGTGCACACGTGTAGGGGCTGCGCGGGGGAGATTCCTGGCGTGCGCAGCCCAGGAGCAGGTACAGATAGAATGGTGTGGCAGGAAGTATGCAGAGTTGGGTGGTGACATGGAATAGGCTTTATACAATGGGAAGACACATGTAAGGGAAAGTCAGTGTGCTTCACTGTTTTCACTGAAGGAACACTCCATTATTCTCCTATGAAGATGGGGACCACATGGGGTAGTTTCACTTCCCTAGGGCCTACAAATTCCAGACACGCACCAAAGTACACTGTAACTTACATGAGAAGAAGTATTCTGCTGAGTCCAAAGCCATATCTGTACTGCTTATGGGTCATCCAGAAATGTCATATTCCTCTGACCAGATCATGACCAGAGCCTGGCTGGGTGGGAGCCTGCCAGGCTGGATTAATGACCTTCCTCCCCAAGCTGTAGCATCAGAGACCTAGCCCTTCACGGCAAGCATTCCAAGTGCGAAGGTCTCCTCTCCAAGAGGGAGAGAAGGAGGGTGGAGCTGCAGGTTATCCATCAGCAGCTGTCACCCGGTGGCAGGCACCAAGCTGCTCTGGAGAGAAGGCAGCAAGGGGGGGGGGAAGGGGTTTTTTCAGAGACCATGTGGCATGAGACCCCTGGATGACGCCATTTTGAACTATCCCAGAGGCATGGGCAGGAAGGAGGGAGCAGGGGCAGAGAGGTGATGTGTCGCTGCCGGATAGGACAGCGGAGCCTTCCTGCCAGCCCCCTCCAAATTCTTTTAAAAGGTCTTGCACAGGAAGAGGAGCTCTCTCTGGGGTGTGGTCTGCTGAGGAAGACTGGTGCTGGAGCTTGGCGCCATAGACAGTTGGAAGGAGGAACCCCCGGACTGTCCCAGGACCCTGGATTGCGCCTGCAGTGAAGTCCAGGACCAGTGAGAAGAAGCCTGGGCCTCTGCGCAAGGAGAAGAGAGGCCCAGGAGGAGAGCCAGGTGAAAGGCTGGCGCAGGGAGCCAGTGAAGACAGCTCCCTGATGAGTTCACCCTCTGGGAGGCCAGGAGGGCGAAGGAACGTTCCCCAGATGGCTATGGCTGGCCATCAGGAGCGAGAAGAGGCCAAAATGGTGCACATCGGTCCCCTGGGGGCTGAGATATGCCCCTCAGAAGGTAGGCGACCTCTGGCCTGACGACGAAGCCCGTGGGGCTCCGCCGCCGGTCTCAAATATGCCCCCGGGGTAGGTAGCGCTCCCCGTGAAGCTGCCCAACAGGGGTGCCAGGAGCCCACCCTGGCCCCCAATAGTATTGGAGGGAGGGGAGCGCCGGCCCACCCCCCTCACAGGAGAAGAAAAGCGAAGAATTCCCAGGGGCCTGGGACCCCAACTCCGGGCCCCGAAGCTACAGAGGAGGTCGGGGAGCGCGATGAAGACTGCCATGGGGCCTGGGATCCCAACTCCGGGCCCCGAAGCTACAGAGGAAGTCGCCGTCGCGCTCCCCGTGAAGACTGCCCTGGAGCCTGGGATCCCAACTCCGGGACCCGAAGCCAAAAGCAGGGGGAAGGCGGGGGGAGTGCCGTCGCACTCCCCCGAGGTCCGGCCGGACCAGCGGCAGCCGCCGTGTCTGCAGAACAGAGGTGCTGGCTCCCGCAGCAGCACGCGAGGGTGCTGGCCAGTCGGGGAGCCGGCGGGAGCCGCCGGGGGTGGGCTCCCCGAGCGGCTCTCCAATGATCGTGAATGCTGGGTGCCCGGGTGGGATCGGGCCCCCGAGAGGCGGCCGGAGCAGCCGGGGGTGGGCTCCCTGAGCTGCGACCACTCACCTGGCATGAGGGGTCCGGGTGGGACCGGGCCCCAACTGCATGAAGAAGCAGCGTGAGGCCGCCAACACTGGAGGCGCGGCTCTCCCCGAGCAGCGGGGGAGCCGCTGCTATGTTATGCAGGCGAAATCAGCAAACGCGCCCCATAATGCCTAGCGAGGCAGGAGGAAGCCTGCAAGAAACCTGGCTATCTCGGCGTTTTGGTGGCCCCAGGAGGAGGGGGCCACCGCTGGTGATGTGCAAGGGTACAGGGGGAGCTGCAGGAGCAACGCAGACTCCCCCAGCACGAAGATAGACAGTCCCTCCCTAAGTCACTGGGGGATTTGAAAGAAGAAACCCCTCAAGGGCTCAGCTGTGCGTCAACAGCATCCTGTAGCTGGAACTTTTGTTCTTCAGCTGCGGGTGCGTTAGGGACTGCACCAAGGTATGAAGGGATGAGCTGGGGATGTCTGGAGAAAGGAGGTGGAGGTGGAGATGTGCAATTGCACGAGAAGTGCAGTTACCTAATGTTATTTCTTTTGAGGGACTGAAAGTTACATGTGTAAGGTGAAGTCATAAGCAAAGTGGGGTTATGTTGCTGGACATTCCTGCTAAGGTGTCTGGCTGTGTAAGCTTAATCCTGTGATTATAACTGTGATGTCTTTCAGGGGCTTTTATTGTAATGCATTATAACGGTTATCAGCTATGATAAGTACTGTCATTTTAAGTGATGCTTAAACATGTATTCTTGCTGCTGCGTTAGGTGAAGAACAACCCAGACTGTTAGCCCCTAAGATGTAGAGGTGTATACTGTATGGTCAGTATGAGATGCTCAGTCAGGGTTATGTGTCACCATGGCAGGTGTGCCCACTTTAAATGCTTGTTGAGATAATGGGGTGGGTCGCCACTGGGATGGTGCCAGTGGGCAAGGCCTCACTCCAGGTTATGGTCAACCTACTGCATTGGGGGCAAGATGATGTGCATACATGTGAGGGGTGGTACTAGACCCCACCCCCCTGCGGGAGGGGTGGGAATGTTATGCAATGTCACAAAGTAATTTCAACAGCTTATGTATATTTGTAAATTGTTGCATAGTATTGAGTAGTGTGTGTGTTTAATAAATGTACTCTTCCTTTTATAAAGCAAAGTACAGACTGGACAATCAATTATTGAGTTTTATTTCTGTGTACTGGTAAATGGCGATTACTAGCCCACACCACCTCCCTTGAGTAAGCCTTAGACTGCTCTGCAACAATACCCTCAGAGTCAAGCGCTACAATGGGGTGTTTGGTTCCCAGTGAAGGACAAATGTAGTCATGTTATTTGTGCAGGCCTCACAGATACTGCCTTGTTTTCCAACACTTGATAACTGTAAAGAGTGTGTCCTTCCCCTTGTTTTTTACATGGTACATGGCTGTCATATTGTACGTCCAGACTAGGACAACCTTGCCTATAAGGTGAGATAGAAATGCTTTCAGCGCTAGAGGAACAGCCTGAAGCTCTAGGTAGTTGATATACAGATTCCGGTGTTTGCTGTCCCAGAGTCCCTAAACTGTTAAATGCTGTAAGTGAGCACCCCACCCTGTAAGGGATGCGTCCGCTGTTAGCACAATCTGTGGGACAGGGTCAACAAAGGGCCGCCCTTTTGATAAGTTTTGTGTTTTCCACCACTACAGAGAGCGATAGGTGTGGCGGTCTATCAACGCTAGATCTTGTAGTTGACCCTTTTATTGATTCCATCGACGTGCTAAGCATTCCTGTAGAGGACGCATGTTTAATCTTGCATGATGTACTATGGCAATGCATGATGCCATCATCCCTAGTAGCTGCATGAACGTTCTGACTGTTAGATACTAATCGGTTTGGAACTGTGGTAGCAGTGTTTGGGAATTTTGAATCCTGGCTGCACTGGGATAGGCTAGACCTATTTGGGTGTTGACCATCGCTCCTAGATAAGGTTGCAGATGTGAAGGTTGAAGATGGGATTTTTTGGCATGGACTGTGAATCCCAGCTGATGTAGAAGATTTATGGTAGTTTGAGTGTGTTGTAGACACTTGTGGTGTGTGTTGGCTTTGATAAGCCAATCATCAGATATAGGAAGACATGAATCTGTTGTCTCCTCCGATGAGCTGCTACCACTGCTAAGCATTTGGTGAATACTCTGAATGGGAGCACTTTGAATTGATAATGCTTTCCTGCTATCAAAAATCTGAGATATTTGCGATGCACTGGATGAATAGGGATGTGAAAATATACGTCCTTTAAGTCTAGTGTTGACAAAGTCGCCTTGTTGCAGTAGTGGACGCACTTGTTGAAGTGTGACCAAATGGAAGTGTTCTGATAGTATGTAAAGGTTTAAAGGCCTGAGATCTAAAATTGGCGGTAGAAAACCGTCCTTTTTGGGTATCAGGGAGTAACGTGAATAAACCCCTGACACTTGATGTAGTATTGGGACTGGTTCTATAGCTCCTTTTGTTAAAAGAGCTTGTACTTCTTGTTTTGGGCAATTGTTGGTGCTCCAGAGAGAGCCGGTGATTGTGAGGTGGGATTTTGGTAGGATTGCTGGGGAGTTCTAGGCAATAACCATGGTGGATAATGTCCAACACCCACTTGTCTGATGTTATTGATTGCCAAGTGGGAAGAAACTGTTGTAGACGTCCCCCGACAGGTGTAAGATGATTGGGGGAATTGTTATGGAGTCACTGCTTGTTGGGAGATGGGGAGGTACAGGTTGGTGTGCCTTTACCTCTACCTTCACAGTTGTTGCCTCTATACCCACCTCTGTAAAATCATCTAGAGGGTGAGGATTGAGTTTGGGGCCCGTATGAAGATGCAGTAGTATCTGTGGATGTAGGTTTTGAACCTCCTCTATAAAATGAGCGAAGAATGGAACCTCTATTACCGGGTATCTGAAGTGCCCCCATCGATTTAGCCACTTCAGTATCCTTTTTTATCTTTTCTAGCATTTCATCAACTTGTGGTCCGAAAAGATGTCCTTTATCAAAAGCAGCATTTAATATCGTTTGTTGGACTTCTGGTTTAAAACCAGGGATACGCAGCCATGCCTGTCTTCTGAGGAGAATGCTGGTGTTGACTCCTCTGGCTGCAGAGTCAGCAGCATTTAGTGCACACCTGATGGAGGAGTTGGAGATTAATTTCCCCTCCCTCACTAATTCTAGTCCTTTTTTCTTGTGTTCCTCTAGGATGTATTGGATTAATTCTTCCATTTTGTCCCAGCGGGCTCTATCATACCTGGCAAGCAAACGTTGTGTGTTAGCTATACGTCAGTATTTGGCTAATTGAGCAGCCACTCTTTTGCCTGAGGCATCTATTTAGATTTTTTATCAGGAGGTGGTGGATCAGCTGATGTTTGTGAATTTGCTCTTTTACAAGCATTAGTCACTACTAAAGAATATGGTGTTAGCTGACCTGTAATAAAATTTGGGTCAGATGGTGGGGGTTTCTATTTTTTGTCAACCCTAGTTGTTCTAATGCGTGCTTGTGCAGGGTCCTTAAAAATAACCTCTGTATGACCCCTCATGCCTTTAAACATTGGGAGAGACTGAGGTGTTTTATGTGTAGCGCCTAATGTTTCAAATAGAAAGTCTTCTTCTAAGGCTTCTTTATGTAATGTGACCCCATGGTATGTAGCTGCTCTGGCTATTAACTCCTGAGATGAGGTGTTGTCATCAGGAGGTGAAGGTTTTGCAGGATAGAGATCAGGATCTGTCTCTCCTAGAGGGTCTACATTGTAGTCATGTCATGGGTCTGGTGGTGCTTTATAGGTGCCATCCCCTCCATCTGCATCAGAGTCTGTGTGAGGAGAACCCTGAGGTGTAATGTTTAAAGGGTTTCCTGGTGAATAAGTTATTAATGGTATAGGTGAAGATGGTGGTGTTGGTGGGGAAGGAGGAACAGGGTGGAAAGGACTGGTAGCAATGTCCTTTTTCTTTTTTACAGGAATTTTATATCCAGTGTCCTCTAGAAAAGGAATCTTCCTTTGAAGGGTGGTGTTAGCGCAGGTTTTGTTATGATGCGCCCAGTCTCTGGATGAATATGACGTTTTTCTGTTTTGGATCCAGTCTCTCCTGCATTGTTTCCAGAATTGGCTCTGGAAGCGTTGGATGAGCAGGGTTATGTTTCGGTGCCGAACCAGGCTTCTCTTTTTTGTCCTTCGGAAGTGACGTTTTCGGAGCAGAGGTGGAGTCTCAGCTCGAACCGGAGCCAGAAGGCTTTAGTTGTGCTTTCGTGCCAAGCCTACGGGCGGGGCCTTTGAAAGCAGAATCTTGGAGCCTACCATGGCCAGATGGCAGTGGTGGCCCGGAAGCCTTTTGTTTGGTGGAAGCAGGTTTTTGTGTAGGCAAAGGAGTTTGGATACTCATGGCACCTTGACCAGCTGGAACGTCATGGGACTCCAGTTCGATTTCGAGTTCTGAATCGGAGTCTTGGAGAGAAAAGGTTTCTTCCTCTTCGGCTGCCGACGCTTCCACATCTTCCTGTACGATATCTTGTTCTCTGAAGTTATCGGGAGTGTCTTCAATGCTCTGCCTCTAACTCTTTTCGTCGAGCCAGACGGTCCTGCAAGGTCTTCTTGGATCGAAACGACCGACAGACGTCACAATCTTCTTCTCAGTGCTCCGGGGAGAGGCACAGATTACAAACTTTGTGAAGGTCGGTACGCGCGTTCTTAGAGTGGCACCGAGGGCAGAATTGAAATGGAGTCTGTTCCATCAGCGGATTACTCGATGAATTTCTTGTCAAGTGGAAGATACGTTGAACAGGCTAGGCCTGAAGGCCGCGGTTGGAGTATTCCGACTCGACAAGGGAAAGGTTTCCAATTTTCGACGCGCGAGTGATGATGAAAAGCGTTAGAAACAATACAGACGAGGGTAGAGTGAATTGCGCTCTGAAGTGACCCCTAAAAAAGGTCTCGAACAGGAGCGCCGCAATGCACGTCCGAACCCAATGGCGAAAAGAAAACAATCTAACAGTGGAGTCGATGCCCATGCTCAGTATCACTGAAAGGAGGAGTCACCTTACCTCAAGACTCGAAAAGACTTCTTCAAGAAAAACAACTTGCAATCATCCAAGCCCAGCACTAGATTGCAGGAGTATGCAAAGCATGTGTATCTACAGCACACATGCCCCGAACAGACATTTTAGTTGCAATTAACATTTTGGAAAATCATATATGCTTACTATTATTACACTTTACATTGTTGTTCTGAATCGTAGCTAAAAAGCTCTTTGCATGCATCGTTGTAATAACATACATATTGTCTTGCATACAATCACAAAGCTACAAAACTCTTTGAGATGCACCAGAAATCTGCAGCATAAAGTAAGGTAAAAATATTTGCTCAGCAAACAAACTATGATACATAGAATTAATGTTGGTGTTCATACAAATAATTAGGATTACAACAATACCTTTTATTTTACTGAAATGCAATCAAGTTACTTGTTACAGAAATATAGGAAGGTAAAGCGACTTGCTCCAGATCACTGGGGAGTCAAAACGTATTTAACAATCCAAGTGGAAATCAACAAGACCACAATTCCTCTAAAAAAAGAACTATTCAAGTTGCACATTGGTAAACCCGGTACATATTTTTATGTAGAACTAGAGGCATGTAACAAGGTGTAAGAGACTGTCTTGATTTGATATGTGCATTTTCTATAAGGCCACTGTGCATGTGACCAAGCGTACAATCACTTATGTATAACAAACCTTGTTCAAATTTATTCATGATCCTAAACTACTCCATGTCATGTATCAATTTATGATTTTTATGGCTATCCCTCCTCTTGATTTGAGCTAAAATCTTGATGAACTTGTCAAAATTACCCTAAGGTTAGTCAAATGCATCAAATAATCCCCAAATCATTATATATTAGAATGAGGTTGAAACACGAATATCTTTGTCTACGTATATATTATATGTATAATAAGCCTTCCTACTGAATGTTTGCCAGTGGTTCCAAAGCTCATATTTAACAGAAAAGAGGTATAAACTGAATTATTCCCTATACTTCACAGTGCTGAATTCATTTGCAGGGTATTTTGCTTCCCTAAACAAATAAAAAAGTTATAAACAGCATTTCGTCTTTCATTCAGTGCTGGTAAAAAAAAAAAAAACTGTGACAGTGCTGCTCTTAGACCATTAATTTGCACACCTGACAAGCTCACCCTTGCAGTCCCATCTTTGATCCAAGCACCTACTAATGAATCTTCCATAGTGTGTGAAAATAAACATTGTAACCACAGAACGAGTTCAGCAAAAAGTTACACTGTACCACAATGCACTTTATTTTCTTGCTTTCTTTATATATACCTTGTCAAACCTACTCTAAAGAATTACTGTACTACAAAAAAGCACATTAGAATGCATGTTTTTAATTTCCTTACAATGCGTTCTGCTTTTAAAATGTCAAATATAATATACATTGTTGCATAAAACACATTTTAAATATTAAGACATTATCCGCAATAAAAAAAACACGTCTCAAAACTTTAACAGGCATATCTGCAGTATCAGGCAAACTATGACTAGTAAACAGATGACACTCAAATGCTTTAAATCTTTCTAAAGAGTGCTAAAATCAATTTATAAATCATGGAATATGAAAGAAAAACACGAGTAATGTGGTCCTATATTGCCATCTCGGGGTTCAGGTGACATTTAAAAACCCCTTGGTCTTCGGTCTTGTGGTACACTGCACAGTTACCCATTATGTATGTATGTATGTATGTATGTATATGTGTATTTTTAAAGTTGAGCACCACTATGGGTCCTATTAAATGACTGTATGAAGCTTTAAAGTACATAAACCCATAGAGGTGATTTTAGGTATTTAAACCTGGATGTTTTTTGCACAAACTTTGCTGCTTTGATGCATTTATAATTTTTAGGAAAAAGTCCTTTTTTTAAAGATTAACTTAAGAGCGTCATTTGATAAAGCCTTAACTATTCGATGTAAGATTTTAACAACAGTGGCTGCTTTTAAAATAAGGAACTTGCCAATGTACGAACACAATGAAAATGTATTGAAACTGTGATTACAATAATTGGAGTTGCCAAGTCAATATTTTATACTATCATCTTTGAAAAACATTGTCTTAATTGTAAGCAGTCACCTTTGTATAGTAACTTTTCTATGTCCATATACCATGCACGTTATTAGCACTTGTCACTAAGAAAAATTGTGAAAAACTGGTTTAAAAGCTAGCCATTACCTGTGAAACGCGTCATGTGATCAAGGGCACACGGGCTCGAAACGCGTCATGGCTGCAGTTTGTAGTTGAGCTGCCAATAAACTACACTAAACTGCACAAAATTGTGGTCCGGGCTCCTGTTCTTCGCCACGGCAATTGCATCATGAGAGGAGTTCCTGTGTATGTATGTATATATATATATATATATATATATATATATATACACACATATACACACTCTTGCATATAAACTAATGCTACCCTACAACCATCTTTGCAAAATCATTTTTTCATAAATTAGTTATCTGCATCTAATCTATTACAGATAGAAGACCATTTTTGGTTAAAAAAAACAATAAAGAAAAAAAAATAACCTATTATTTTGGTTTTTGAAACCACCAACCCAAAGAGGCAATGTCATTTACCTCAGTGTGGCCTTCTATGCTGGACAAAGTGCTTTAATCTGATCCTATAAAGGACCCAGATGGACATGTTTAAAAAAGCAGTGTTACTCTTATAGTAAAAAGGGGTATAGACGTATTCTTTTTTGGTCACTTTTTCATAGTTTGCCAACTATAAACTTTATTTAAATACAACATTTTCGTCTTTCATTCTAGCTTTTATTAGTACAGAACACTAAGATACCAATTGGGATTTTGTGGTCCTCAAACCTTGGTTACACTGGAATGATGTGGATTTTAATTTAAGAAACCAAACAGATTTAGCATATGCCTTATAAACGCATATTTATGGGATGCTGTCAAGTTGGATGGAGGGAGATGAATAAGATGGGTGTAAATAGCAAAGGCCTTGTGAGCCACAGGAAAGGCAGGTTTCCTGGAAAGCTCTCATAATGTGGGTTGGATTTTCTTCTGCGGATAAATAATTCTCCTGGATAGTGGGGTAGACCTTGAAGTAGAAGTGCAGGTTTTGGACCTCAGTTTAAAAATCATCTTATGCCTGTAACTGCACTACCCAATCCTGCATAAAGTCAGATCCACTAAGGATTCTTACTTGGTGAAATATAGGGAATATAAACAAAATGTACACACACTTTTGACTTCCAGCTTGGTCTACCCAAAAGCAACTTCAAAAAAATAGTTCAGATCTTATAGATGTCAATGAATGAGTGTTTACATTGCTTAATCAGCTGGATCTTTGGAATTTAAGAATTGTTTCTGCTGAAGTTGGCAAACCTGAGACATAATTAAGGTAAGCATACATGTAAAGAAAATAAAAACTTAGGTTTCATGAGCACAGGATTAGGAACTAATGGAAGTGGAGAAATCAAACCCCTTTGTAGTGCATTTATACTTTAGGAACAGCTCTTCTTGAGAACAGAAAATTAAAGGAAGAGGTTTCAAAAACTCAGATTGAGTAAAGAGAAAAGAGAAAGTTTTGCCGTAAAAATACCAGAACACAGTGATGAATTTGAGAAGGAGTCAAGTATCCGAAACTATAGGCACATTTATACGGAGGGTTTTGAGCTTCTTTACAGTTTGGCATCAACGCTGAATTCGGTGTTTCGGCAATTCCAGCACATGATTTTGAGCTATTATTGGAGAATTCAATTTAACCCTTCCAGTCCCCAACAGTATGCCGAAAACGAAACTTAAACATGAGAACTGTTCAGACAATGCTTTCATTTTTGTCTTGCCATCTTCTAGTTTGGCATTGCCAAGTCCATATAATTAGTGTGGTCCAATAATAATATCAAAAGTATGTGCCTCAGTCTTCTGAAATTGAGGGATGCCCATCAGTCATCCTAAAGAAATGAAGGTAATGAGGTTTATGAGTGAAATGCTTAACAGCAATCATCAACAGTATATACAACATTACATTTTTCATATACATTATTCAGTGAAATGGGCACTACGTTATCCATCACTAAACAGTAAAATAGGTTAATTCAGCTTGGATTTGCCAAGCAGTTGCATTTTAAAGCAAAACATTTAATGTACATAGACAACAAACACCCTAAGCAAGTTTGTTTTCTGTACACAAACAATAAATGGCCCCGAGACACATGCAGTTTTCTCCAAGAACTTGGGGACCATTTTCCATTTTCTCTGCCTTTATCCAGCATGCATCACATAACAGACATGAGCAGATAAAATATACGACGGATGCCCTGCCACTATGACCCTGTGGTCCTGTGGCTGAATGATCACTGGAAAACAGGTTACTATTAGTGTAGCCTGTGGAGGCCCTGGCGATGGTAACCCAGAGATCCCCCTGACTCAGAGTAGAGGAGCCGCTGGTTTGGCAGGACTGCCAGTTTACAGCATTCCTCCGGGTACACGAAATCCTACGAGGCCATAAAGCTACAGCCGACATACCATGTAATGTGAACACTTACAAAACTTGCCACCAGACAACAAAAACAGGAATGCAGAGTAAATGGTCCATAAATGTCCAAATGAAGGGCCGCTGTACTAGCTTTAAGGCTAAAATTCCTAAGCCCATAAAAGTTCTGGTGAAGACCCAGTAAAGTAGGGTCATAGCCAAAACTCACAACAGACAAGACTAAGGTGCAATTAGGTAGTACCTCAAATAAAACTAGATAAAGGGACCAAATCGCACCTTCACAATCTGGCTTTTATGAGCCAGTGTATAAAAAGGAAATGTTTTGACACCATTTTACTTCCTGTGTCAAAAAATCTTTGTTGGACTCAAAGAAACAAGCATTGGCATAGCCAATAGGTTTCGCTTTTGGGACCTTATAAGTATTTAGTTATGCAGCACAATATCCTTGGTACAAGATCAACTGTTGCATGGCGAAACACTTATAAGGTCCCAAAGGCGAGACCTATTGGCTATGCCAATGCTTGTTATTGTTCCGAAATTCAGTCGTGCAAATTCTGTCAAACCCTCTGGGATTCTTATCCGTGACCACATGGTGGAACCCGGGCCCAGCAACAGATGCTTTAGCCCACTCAGCCACCAGGATGTCTTTGTATGTCACAAAGGGGTGTCATGAGGGCCTTCCTCCGTTAGGACTAAAGACTGAAGGTATACCTCGCCCAGGTAGCCGGATCATGCCTGGGGTTCATGGTCATCTTGTGCTAAAGGAACATGGCCTGTCATCACCTCAGGCCAGACTGCCTGTGTTGGGGGAGTGACTTCTGTGGGCCTCTCAGTGAATCACTATTGGAAACCTGAGACCACCGCCTAAGCTATTTCTACAATTCGAACCACAAAACAATGCCTAGAAATAAAGACAGAAGTGGCACTCAAACATATACACAACTTATGAAATGCTTCATTCACAAACAAAACAAATATAAAAACGAAACTGTTAAATGGAAGACTGGAAATGGTTCGTCCATTCTAGACTCTGTTTACTGTACTCACAAACCAAGCTAAGAATATCAATTTAATTGTCCATTCCCAATTTCAAATTCCTTCATATTTACAGAGATTTAAAAAAAAGTTTTTCTTTTCGTGTATATATACACTTTATTTATCAATCTGCAAGCATTATTTACTTTTCTAAATAGCCGAGGACCACCAGAGTAGGCATCGCAGACACCAAGTTAAGAACCGCCACTTTAGCCGACTGTGACACACGAAGCTGCACTCTAACCTGCACTCTAACCTTGGGTAGTCCCCAACAGCTAAACCCCTTACCATTAGTAACTTATTTAACCAGTTTGAAGGCTGCCTCCTTATCCTACGGTAGTGCAGTCCTCCCTTCTGTCCTCTAAATCCCCAGCAGTTGCCACCCACCTGACACCACCATAGGGGGTAGCTCCTACAACCGCTTCAAATGAACCTTTCCATGTAGGAGTGATGCTTCCTCCTTTGCCCCCTTCAAGCCTCAGCTCTTGCAGCAGACCCCTAATCCTGGGCAGAGAAAAGCAGGTGCCATCCATCTCTCACCGATGAAAGCGCCTGTAAACTGGTCAGAAGGCCCAATAGCCTCCATACCTGTCCTCAACCCTCTCGCACTTCATTGATAGCACCAATAATTGTTTCCAAATGCCCTCATACCTTCTGGCAATTGCTACCCTCCTGAACCCCACATATCCCAACAGCTGTCCTCCTCTCCCCCTCTCCTCCAACCAAACCCCAGCAGCTTCTCTGGCCACGAGCAGCTGCTACAACGGGCTTCAGGCCCCATTCCCCTGGTACCTAGTAGGGTCCCCTACCCCACATCCTCCCAGGTCCCAGCTGTTCCTCTCTCTCCACATCCCATATGGACAGCCTCGGCTCCTCCTCGCCATGAGCAGTCTCTACACTTGTTTCTGAGGGCTCCATGTGCCGCGGTACTTTGTGCTGGGATTGTGCACCCACCCCTTACCTTGGGCAGCTCTCGCAGCTGGTTGGCGTCCAGCAGCAGCTCCTCCAAGCTCAGGCAGTGCCGGTACAGCTCCTCGGGCACAGCCTGAAAAGAGCAGTGCCGCCGGTCCACGGCCTCCAGCTGCCGGTTACAGCGCCACAGGGGCATGCACTTGAGCATGGCGGGGGCTCAGCGGGCGCGCCGCATCCAGGTCTCCAGGTCTCCAGCACAGGCCGCGCACCGGGCCTCACTCTCCGGCAGCCACTCCGCCCCAGCCCGCCCCTTGCGCACTCCTCCAAGCACAGCGCCTCCTGCCGGCTCTACCGCTAGGCCGCCCACCGCTCTCTATCGCACGGCCCTATGGGAAAACGAGTCCTGCGGATGTAAAATGAAATGGAGCATGGCGGGGGTAGGACTACGTATCCCAGTATGTAAACAAAGCTCTGATTGGAAGCCAGCCATCGCATGGCGAGATGGGATACTTAGTCCAATCGTACAATTATAAAGACTAAGTTAGGCGGATATAGAACTACATTTCCCTAACTGCACAGCTCAACCTGCTATCGAAGCCGTGGCGTCACGTCAATATTTAAACGAGTGGTGCGCGCGCGCGCGAGCAGCAGGCGTGACCACACGCTCGTGCACCATGGCCTTTTGCTTGCGGGTAACCGCAGGGAAAAGGCCATGACGCACGAGCGTCTGGTCAGCTTTTTGAAACCCCTAACTTAAAGTCTTGCCAGAGCAGCGCTTGCGCGCTACTCGAGGCTCGACCTAAAAATCCTTTTAGTAATGGTTACTCGCGGACGTGTAAAGTTTGGCATTTTTTCATTTATAACCACCATAATTAATAGGAGCTCTAAAGTCATTGTAATTATTTGTTTTCTCAGTAAAAAAAAAAAAAAGCGCACATTGCAATATACAGTGCACAAATACATTAAGAAAGAATTCCATGAATTATATGTATAAAATATCTTTGCACTGGAGTCTGAAAGTGTGCCAATGTATTCCTCTTCAGGAAATGACCATGAACTATTATGGAATAAAATGGGAAACATCAGGTAGCATTTACACTGAGAAATTAGACAAAGGGCTCCTAAGGTGTAATCTTATTACCACATGGTATAAAACAATTATAAAAACGTTGGCAGACATTATGGCCAGGGACATGACTTATGGTGTCACCCTAGGAATTGCAGTTAATCGGCAATAACAAACACGTGGCTCTGTGAATGAATACCAGTGGCATCAAGATAAGTGGAGCCAAAACTGAGGTGCTATCCATGAGCTGGAGCCAAAAACTCCTAAATAGTGACAAGTTCCATCCACCTCATATACTAATCGGCATTTCAACTTCTTTAGATAATAAACAGATCAATGTGGGGGTCGCTTGGGGTGCAGAGCTTAATTTTGTGTCACAGATTTGTTCTGTAGCTTGTTGAAACATTTGAAACCGATACATACATATATCGAACAAAAAACATCACAACATTTAAATGGTGCTTTTAGTCAATTCAAAACTTGATTATACTAATGCTTTTCTCATTGGAATTCCAAAGCAGCCAGTGGCTCAGCTGCAAAATGCAAAAACACGACAGAAGGAAGACAACCTCAATTCAGGAACACACTTCAAAGGGTTAAAGTCGTTACATTGACTACCAGTGAGCAAGCAAGTTACATTCAAAATGTTATACCTGGGCCCATATTATAAACAGGGTGCCCTGCCCCAGGTTGTGCATGGCGCACCTTTACAGAGGTGCACCGTGCACAAACAGGAATAGTGCGCCCTATTACTACCCAGTAAGGCTGCGCATTAAAAGGCGGACCAGCTGTTTGAAGCAGCTAGTCCTCTTTCTCTGTGCATGCGGTACCCGGCTGCAGTTCAAAGAGGAGTTAGAGAACCCCCAGGAGGATGCAGTGAGTGGCTGCACCCAACTGCAGGGGGGTGGCATGGACCCCCTTACATCTTTTTAGAGGGCTACCCTCAGGGGGCGCAATGACTGTATACCACATCTTTGCTTCTTTGCTTCCGCACCCACTTCCATCATATAGCTCACAGGCAAAGTGATTACCTCATTTGCTTGGGGCGAAACCCCCATGCAAATGAGGGAATGTCCCCCTAGAATATCGCTGGTGCTAGATGTGTACCGGACCTATCTTTATTACAGGATAGGGCACACAAGTGCGTGTGCCCTCTTCTGTAATACTACAGTGCTCTGGTGGGGCGCAGAAAACAGGCGCACAGGTCTGATGCGCCACCAGGGCCATTTATAAAACAGCCCTTGGTACTGAAGTGTATCAAGTTAAATGCCCCACTGAGTCGGTGAAAAATGTTAACAGATATTGTTCCACTCATAACCTTTGGTCAGGAAGTCTACATCTTTAATATATTTCTAGAAACAAACAGAGATGAGAAGAGAACTATAGGTTTGTAGTTATAGTCATGGATGTTTGTGGAGGGATGATAAATTACATAGGAACTAGTAATCTATGTCCTGTGTTAAAAGTATTGAAAAATACTGACTAGCTTCTTCTGCATATTTGAAAGATAAAAAAAGTTGTGCTCTGGAGGCTGACTGAGTCGCTGTCTGGTAGCTTAATTGTGAAGTTATTGTAACGAAGACCACATGAAATTCACAGAAAGTTGAAGAAAGGTCTTCTTTATTTCACTGTCCTAATACCTCAGGAACACAACAACTGTCGTAACACGCAGGTAAGGTCGTTGACAATCCCGTCAGCTGTCAAAATACACTTGGAACCAATGTGAAACAAACTAAGAGGTAAGGAAAGGAAGAGGGTGGAGAAAGGGGAAGAGGACATAGAAAGCTGGCAAGTGAAGGAAGAGTTAATAGGTTACAACAGGGATGAACTATCAGACTCACGGAGACCAATCAGAAGTCTTTCATCTTTGAGGAAACCAACTAAGACTTTCCTTTTCAAGCAGCCTTATGGCCATGGTGAACCAGAACTCCGGTACATCCGTCAAACGTCTTAGCACCAGTCACATCACCTATTGTGTGTTAGCTGTTCTCAGCTGGTGTCACAGCCCCAATAGCGCACTGGCTGATGCTTGAGCACACTATAAATAAATCAATTGATCGGTCTGGTCTATTTTTGCAGTACTATATATGAGGTTATTACGCTGCTGATTCAGTCACCTAGACATGATTACTTTTATGTGCCTTACACATTATTGAAATAAATAAAAACATCGTTAAATCTGTGGGCTTGGAAACGAATGAATGACAGAACTTATACAGCACACAGCTACTTTGAGTGTCCCGGCGCTGAAATGAAAGCACAACCTACTAAACCTTTCAACCGGTTGGCCATAATGAGGAAAATGCTACTTACCAGTATGCATCTGTTCTTGGCATGTAGAGCTGCAGAGTTGTACACTATGCATAGATCGCCATCTGGTGTTGGGCTCGGATGCTTGCACTTTGTTGTTGTCTTGGAAGAGTCTTTTGTAGTCACGAGATAGGGGACTCCTCCTTTGGACGATAGTGCGCATGGGCATTGACTCCATCCTTAGATTGTTTTTCACCATGATGGGAAATGATGGAGTGAGTAAGAAATAAAGAGATGTCCATGTGAATGTATCTAATTAATATAATACTGGAACAGATACAGGTCCCGGGGAGGCGGGTGGGCGTGTACAACACTGCAGCTCTACATGCCAAGAACAGATGCATACTGGTAAGTAGCATTTTCCGTTCGAGGCATATGAGCTGCAGATTGTACACTATGCATAGACTGTACAGCAGTGTCTCCCTAGCGGTGGTCACCTGTATCTGTTGCAGTGGTTTGAAAAAGTGTTTTAAGAACAGCTTGGCCTACAGAAGCCTGTTGCTTAGCCTGCACGTCAACACAATAGTGTTTGGTGAAGGTGTGTGGTGTAGACCATGTTGCTGCTTTACAGATGTCATCTAAGGGAATGTTCCCTAAGAATGCCATGGAAGCCCCTAGTTTGCGTGTTGAGTGCGCTCTAGGGGAATTGTTAATGTGCGTTTAGCCTTTTGGTAGCATATTTGAATGCATTTTACTATCCACCTAGCGATCCCAGCTTTGGAGATGGGGTTACCTTTATGAGGTGGTGCGAAGGCTACAAACAGTTGTTTTGTCTTTCTAAAGGGCTTAGTCCTGTCTATGTAATAAAGTAGGGCTCTTTTGACGTCTAGTGTGTGAAGAGCTCTCTCTGCTACAGAGTCTGGGTTTTGGAAAAACACTGGTAACTCAACTGATTGGTTAAGATGAAAAGCAGAGATTACTTTGGGAAGGAATTTTGGATTTGTTCTAAGAACCAACTTGTTACGATGTATTTGTAAGAATGGTTCTTGTATGGTTAAAGCCTGGATCTCACTAACCCTCCTGAGAGAGGTAATTGCGACAAGGAAAGCTACTTTCCATGTGAGGAACTGTAGTTCGCATTTGTGTAGAGGTTCAAATGGGGGACCCATGAGCCTGGTAAGAACAATGATTAAATTCCACACTGGAGAGGGTGGCAGTCTGGGGGGAATTATCCTTTTAAGGCCCTCCATAAAGGCTTTAATTGCAGGTACTCAAAATAGTGACAAGTGTTGTCTGTTTTGCAAATAAGCGGCAAGTGCCGCTAGATGTAATCTTATGGATGAATATGCTAGATTACACCTTTGTAAGTGTAGCAAATAGCAAATGATCTCCTGGATTGAAGCGTCCAGCGGATCGATTTTATTGTTGTTGCAGTAAATGACAAATCTTTTCCATTTTTCTGCATAACAAGCTCTAGTAGTAGGTCGTCTGGCTTCCTTAATGATGTTCATACAGTCCGGTGGAAGGTTAAGATAACCAAACTTTAGGACTTCAGGAGCCAGATCGCTAGATTTAGTTGACCTGGATCGGGGTGCCTTATGTCTCCATGGTTCTGCGTTAGCAACGTTGGGGAGAGAGGTAGCTTTTGGTGTGGAACTACTGAAAGTTCCAGTAGTGTTGTGAACCACGGTTGCCGTGCCCATGTGGGAGCTACCAGGATCATCCTGAGAGACTGTTGTCTGAGCTTGCGTACTACTAGGGGAATGAGTGGGAGTGGCGGAAAAGCGTACGCAAATCTGCCTGACCAGCTCATCCATATCGCATTGCCTTTGGACAATGGGTGTGGAAACCTGGCGGCGAAGGTTGAGCATTTGCGTGTGTGGCGAACAGATCTATGTCTGGTTGACCCCACATTTGGAAAAATGGTTGAAGAACTTGGGGATGAAGTTCCCATTCGTGTATCTGCTGTGTCTGTCGACTTAGCAGATCGGCAATCTGATTGTGAACTCCTGGAAGATGTTCTGCAAGAAGATATATGTTTTGTGGAATGGCCCATTTCCAAATGTTCTGTGCCAGATGAGACAGCTGCAAAGAATGTGTGCCTCCTTGTTTTTGCAGGTAATACATGGCTGTGATGTTGTCCGTGCGGACTAGCACAGTCTTGTGACGTAGATGTATTTGGAATGATTTTAATGCTAGGAATATTGCCAGTAATTCTAGGTGATTGATGTGGAACACTTTCTGTTGAGTGGTCCATTTGCCTTGAATTGTGTGGTTTAGGAGATGAGCTCCCCAGCCGGTGAGTGATGCGTCTGCTGTTAGAACTATCTGTGGAACTGGCTCTAGGAACGGCCGCCCTTTGGAAAGGTTTGGTGTGTTCCACCACTGCAGAGAGCGATGTGTGCGGCTGTCCACCAACACCAGATCTGTAAGTTGTCCTTGAGCCTGGTTCCACTGACGTGCTAGGAATTCTTGTAAGGGGTGCATCTGAAGTCTTGCATGAGGTACGATGAAAATGTAAGATGCCATCATTCCTATGAGTTGCATGAATACCCTTGCTGGGAGGGAATGCTGTGGTTGAAATTTGGTTATTAGTGTTTGTATACTGGTTATCCTAGCTGGATTGGGATATGCCAGAGCTCTGGAGGTGTCTAATGTGGCCCCTAGATACTGGTGTATGTGGGAGGGCTGAAGATGTGACTTGATGTAGTTTACTGTGAATCCTAAGTGGTGTAGCAGCTGGATGGTTTGATGAGTGTGATGAACACACTGGTTGAATGACTTGGCTTTTATTAGCCAGTCGTCAAGGTATGGAAAGACATGGATTTGTTGTCTTCTTAAGTGTGCTGCTACGACTGCAAGGCACTTTGTGAACACCCTGGGTGCGGTGGTGACTCCGAATGGAAGGACTTTGAACTGATAGTGTTGTCCGTCCACTATGAATCTTTGATATTTCCTGTGAGCTGGGTGTATGGGAATGTGGAAGTAGGCGTCCTTGAGATCTAGTGTACAAGGAAGTCGCCTTGTTGAAGTAGTGGGAGGACCTGTTGAAGAGTGATCATATGAAAATGATCTGATTGTATGTAAAGATTGAGGGGTCTGAGGTCGAGTATTGGCCTTAGGGTGCCGTCCTTCTTGGGGATTAGGAAATACAGCGAGTAAACCCCTGTTCCTTGATGCTGTAAGGGAACTAGTTCTATTGCTTGCTTTTGAAGCAGTGAGAGAACCTCTTGTTTTAAGAGTGTGAGATGTTCCGTGGACATTGGATGCTGTTTGGGTGGTATGGTGGGTGGGGTTGCTGCAAGTTCCAGGCAGTAACCATACTGGATAATTTGTCTTACCCACTTGTCTGTAGTGAAGGAATTCCAGACAGGTAGGAACTGTGATAGTCTCCCTCCGACCGGGGTGGAATGGTCTGGAGGGATTGGAGGGAAGTCACTGCTTATTAGTGGGGGAGGCGCGAGTGTTGTTGTTACCTCGGCCTCTTCCTTTGTTGTTATTTCCCCGGTATCCGCCTCTAAAATATCCTCTGTTGGGGGATGTTTGCGTGGTGTTTTTGTAGGAAAAAGAGGTGGTGTCTGTTCCGATATTTTTGGATGCTCCTCTATAGAAGGAGCGACGAAAGGAACCACGTGTGGATGGAGACTGTAATGCCCCCATGGATTTAGCAGTCTCCGTGTCCTTTTTCATTTTCTCTAGAGTGGTGTCTACAGCCGGTCCAAAGAGTTGTTCTTGATTGAGGATTGTTGTTTGTACCTCCTATTTGAAGCCTTAGATGCGTAACCAGGCATGTTGTCTGAGTAGTACACTAGTGTTAATGGACCTAGAGGCTGTGTCAGCTGCATCAAGCGCACACTTGATTGAAGCATTGGTTATTAATTTGCCCTCCTGAATTAAATCATCTGCCTTGGTTCTATATTGATCAGGTAAATGTTGTAATAGGGTTTCTAGTTGGTCATAGTGAGCCCTATCATACCTAGCAAGTAATGCCTGTGTGTTGGCTATGCGCCAGTGATTAGCTGCTTGGGCGGCAACTCTCTTGCCGGAAGCATCTAACAACTTAGACTCTTTATCCGGAGTTGGTGCCTCACCGGAGGTCTGAGAGTTGGCACGTTTCCTAGCATTAGCTACCACTATTGAGTCTAAAGGTAGTTAACCCTTGATGTAGGTGGGATCATTGGGAGCGGGTTTATATTTCTTGTCAATCCTGGGATGGAGAATTCTAGCCCTAACAGGGTCTTTGAATATGTCGGGGGCATGTTTAATGACACCCTTTCACATTGGCAGGGTTTGTACAGTCTTTTATGACTGTTCAAAGGTGTCCAGAAGGAAGTCCTCGTCTGCAGGGTCAGAATGCATTTGAACACCATGGTAGAGAGCAGCTCTATTTACAAGCTGACTAAAGCCGATATTGTCATCTGAGGGAGACGGCTTTGTTGGATATGCATGTGGATCAGGGAGGTCTGGAGGATCTACTGGGTCATTATAATCGTCCCAATTGTCCTGTAGTACATCTGTATCGTCATCAGGGTCAGTGAAAGGGTCATTGTTGCCTCCCCCATCCCCTAGATCATCATCATCCTGTGGTGGTGGTGAATTTGGTAGAAGTCTAGGAGAATGTGGAGGAGAGACAGGGTTAGGAGGAAGAACAGGAGAAGAGGGTTGTATAGGTGAAGTGGCACAGTCTTTCTTTTTGACAGACACTACGGGAGTGCCAGGTGTGTCCAGTTTCCTCTTCTTGTGTGGAACAGCAGCCAAATGTCCTGTTTTGGGGTCTATGTGGAGAGTTTTTTGTTTTGGATCAATAGGATCCCGCCCAAAAAGTTCTTCCTCTTCGGTACCCGCTTTCGGCGCCGATTTCTTCGGATCCGAGTGAGGTCTAGATTTTTGCTCCGAGGCCTTGGGAGATGGTTTGGGGTCCTTTGGCTTGGCTGTGGAGGCGGAAATCTTTTTCGGTTCCGAAGGTTTTGGTTTCGGATCCAATGGCTTTTCTTTCGGCGTCGGGGTGTTCGGTGCCGATGTCTTTTTGGGAGTAGGCTGCAGGCTCGGTTTCGGTGCCGATGGTGCCTGCGGAACACTGAGATGCGGTATGCTTGGTCCCGAGCTACCGGAAGGCTTGTCCCTTATCTTCGGAGCCGGGCCCAGGTGCGGGGCTTCTGAAGCTTGTTTTTGGTCACGACTGGGGCCAGCAGGCGAAGTCTTGACCAGGCCCTTCTTTTTTGGGGTGGAGTTGGGGTAGGGGCAGTTGTACTCACTCGTTGACCAGGAGTGATGTGGCCGTCTGAGTTATCTGCTTCGGACACGATTTCCAGGTCCTCAGAATCGTCCTCCGGGACATTGGGGCCTTCATCGAAGATGTCCACCGGCACCGGAGCTGCTCGCTGCGCCATGATGTGTCGTCGGGCCCGGCGATCACGAATGGTCTTTTTAGATGTAAAAGAGGCGCAGGCTTGGCAATCGTTCTCGTCGTGTTCGGGCGAGAGACATAGGTTACAGACCTTGTGGTGGTCACTGTGTGGAAATTTAGCTCCACACTGGGGGCATTTTTTAAATGGAGTCCTTTCCATGAGCTGTAGGCCCGAACGGCGACGATAGGCCCAACGGCCCGGGTCGACGACCGGAATCGAGTAGTTGAGGTGCGCGTCGAAGATCACGCGATCGAAAAAAATACCGTCGAGTTTTTGGATAGTTTGCGCGTCGAAAAGGTTTGGAGAATATGGTGCCGAACCGGAGCACAGAAGTTACATCCGAACCCGATGGCGGAAAAAAACAATCTAAGGATGGAGTCAATGCCCATGCGCACTATCGTCCAAAGGAGGAGTCACCTATCTCGTGACTACAAAAGACTCTTCCAAGACAACAACAAAGTGCAAGCATCCGAGCCCAACACCAGATGGCGATCTATGCATGGTGTACAATCTGCAGCTCATAAGCCTCGAACACAATTGTTTCAGAACTGTTAAGCCTCTCCGTCGCATTAGCAAGGGAGATGTCAAGACCTAAATTCTATGTCAGGACTTGGAGGCGAGGATTATGCCTTCACTCTTCACTTTATTTAACAGCAGCCAGTATTAACATATAACAACTACATTTCCCATGAGACGTGAGAAAAAAGTAGTAAGAAAAAACTGTCCAATCAGTAACAGTCCTGAGTCCTCAAATCAATGGCATTCCAGTCCAACATTCTGTCCCAACTGGCTCTCCATCCTCTTTCTTCGCTGCTGAGCAGCCGAGATAAGTGTTTTTTCCTTCATGCTTAAATTTGTTGTTAAGCTGGTATTGCGATCGTTTAATGCTTTTATTGCCACTGTATTAGCGTTTTTGGGTGCAGAGACCCTATCGCAGTTGTTGTTTTCTCTAGTTGCGATTTATTTCCTGTCAAAAAATTGTTAGCAGTGAAATTCTTTAGCGGCTCTGTCGCAAGTACGCATTTCATTTTTCTTAATCTTGTTAGCAGTGAAATTCTTTAGCGGCTCTGCCGCATGTACGTGCTTCTTTTTCTTAATCTTGTTAGTTTTCTGACCGCTGGAGCGTTTTTGCTCCTACGCAGTCTCTCTTTTGCCTGGTTCTCGGCTTGGCGCAGACCTCCCGCCTCCAGGGGGCGCCGCAGGCTGCGCGGGATACAACACACGCGATTGAATCCCTGAGAGGATCGCACGGTGCGCCGTAGTTTCCCCGAGCTGTTCGGCCTGAGGGAAGACGCCTAACGGTTGTATTGATCGTGCCGCTGCCCTTTTATCGGCCGATCAGGTGTTTTTCTGCTACGCTCTGATGCCGATTTCTAACACAATAAATAACACCGGCAGCAGAGTCTGTATTTCCGGGTCTAACGCCCTCTGGGTCTGTATTTATTTTTGGCGCTCTGCACCTAGTGGGGATTACCCAGGCCGCATTATTATTTCCAAATGACTAGGCTTTCTCCCCAGGGCAGTGTCCCATAAAGCAGTGAGTCTCACGCAAGAAGTGTTTGGCTGACACCCAGCCCTTATTAAGCAACCTTGAACAGGCTGCCCGGTCTGCCACCCAGACCCCATAGATCAAACCTCTGGGAGTCCGGCTTGATTATGGAAATGGACTATGAGGACTCCCAAGGGGGGATAAAACCCTGGCAGACCTCCCTTAGGACGACAAATTTCACTATGCGGTAGACGCATCTATATACAGAGCCTTGGGGAGGCCATGACTCCTCTGGAGGACAGACTGTCCAAGAAAAATTGATAAGGCTTTGGCGAGACTGACGGCCCTGCCCACAGCGCCTGCTCCCAACACTGGGTCCTCGAGATTGCCCTGCCATCCGAACCTGCCCCTCCCCCGCCCAAGCGTGCCCGAGATATGGGGGTCGATTTAAATGCTTTTGACAGGCTCAAACAGGGCTTTCTAGCTCCACAGCCAACCTTGCCACCAACACAGAACCCACCACTGGCCCCAGACAATGCTACCCCTTTAGACGACGCAGGCGACGCTGGCGCAGAACCGGGCCCATCTAGACCATGGCTTCCCTCCCGACCATCCCAGGACACTTCTGACATGTTGGACCCCAAGGACATTATTCCTCCCCGCTCCTCAGAATGGGCCCCGGTGGACAAGGTTGCCAATTACGTGGCGTTGTGTATTCGCAAGCCCCTGGGAAAAGAAGCCCGTAACTGCTTGAGAGCGGAATGTCCCAGGCCCTCTCTGGAGGGTAAGGTGGCCCTCACCCCAGAGATAGATACAAGGATGGCCACATTCTTACAAAAATGTATGAAAGACCCGAAGAAGGGAAATGACAGGTCCTGGCGGGCATGCCAGGACAAGCTCCTGTGCAAAAGAAACAATTGATGGACGGAATGCTGGACAATGCAAACATTCACCCCCAGTCACAAGGATCTGGGTTAAATCCATCATTCTTTTGCTCACCACACCACCCCAGTTTGAACCCAGCCATATGCAAATCAGTCTTGACCCTGTTCCTTGTGAGAACAGTCCAGCCCGAACTGCCAAGCCAGGTCCTCCCTGGACCGGAAACAAGCATCCTGAGGCCGGTTTCAGGGCATCACCCTTCATCAGCCAGGCTAGCGTGAATCCAGTGGGGTAGTGAGCACGGGACCCACGTCTGGGCATACGCTTCCCACTTAGGTCAACATATGCAAAAGAAACAATTGATGGACGGAATGCTGGACAATGCAAACATTCACCCCCAATCACAAGGATCTGGGTTAAATCCATCATTCTTTTGCTCACCACACCACCCCAGTTTGGACCCAGCCATATGCAAATCAGTCTTGACCCTGTTCCTTGTGAGAACAGTCCAGACCGAACTGCCAAGCCAGGTCCTCCCTGGACCGGAAACAAGCATCCTGAGGCCGGTTTCAGGGCATCACTCTTCATCAGCCAGGCTAGCGTGAATCCAGTGGTGTAGTGAGCAAGGGACCCACGTCTGGGCATACCCTTCCCAAGCCTCTGGACACTCTCGGCCCCCTCACAAAAATTTTGGACATGGCCGAGGAGGCCAAACTAGCAGGTTCCCTGATCTCCCCAGAGTCACTTTCAGGTTGGGCCATCGTATTCTTGGGTAACGCCAACTGTGCCCTTTCCACGGAGCGTCGTCACTCCCTTCTCATCAAGGTGGACCCCAAGTTAGGGGATCTCGCTGATTCAGAGGCAGGGGCTGTGGCACAAGGGGGACTCTTTGGTGAGCCGTTTGTCAAGGAGTTGGGCAAGTTTGTTAATACTTTCACCTCCCTTGACAAGGCGCAGTCATCAATTAAAAAAGTCTTTCCCCGGGTTTTCCGCGGGGCCGGTCTAGGTAGGGGCCACTCGACTGGCCGCCCTTCCAGCCAACTCCCTCCAAGGGGACAAGGCCCCAGAGAGGGTCAATATCAAGACCAAACATGATTTGGGAACTTCTATCCCACAAGAGGCCGGCGCGGCAAGGGCCGAGGATATCGTGGAGCAGCGGCCTCCTCTAGTCCCGATGAGTGTTCTCCCTTCTTTACGCTTAAGGGTAGGGGGGAGGCTGGGTAATTTTTTCCAGGCCTGGACTTCCATCACAGGGGACTCATGCGTTCTTCAAACGGTTCAGGGATTCCACATAGATTATGTTGGCGAACTCTTTCAAGAACTCAAGCACCGTCCCATCTAGTTCTCTCAGCAAGAGACAAACTTGGTAGACTCAGAAGTTTCATCGCTTCTAGCCAAGGGTGCTATCGCCCCGGCAACCCCTCACCCCCGGGGGTTCATCAGCAACATCTTTTTGGTGGACAAAACGGACGGGGGCAAGCGACCTGTAATCAACCTCAGCGAGTTTAACGAGTGGCTAGTATACCGTCACTTCACAATGGAGGGGATTCATCTCCTCAGGGATGTCATACCCCCTCTAGACTGGATGCTACGGCTGGATTTAAAAGACGCCTACCTAGTTATTCCAGTCTTTCCTCCTCATCGCCGTTTTCTCCAATTCATTTGGTGGCACCAGACATACGAGTTTAACGCCCTTCCCTTCTGCCTTTCCTCGGCTCCCTGGTGCTTCACCAAGGTCCTCAGACCAGCGGTAGAGTTCCTGAGAGCTCGAGGTATCCGAATGATTGTCTACTTGGACGACATGCTCCTCATGGACGCATGCCCCCATCAACTCCTGCGCCACCTCCGAACGGCGGTGGATCTTCTTCAGGGTCTGGGTTTCGTGGTGAACGAGACAAAATCCGTCCTGACGCCTTACCAGATCCTTACCTTTCTAGGCTTTGTGGTAGACTCCACTTCCTCCACTCTCAGTCTTCCGACCAGGAAGATTTCAAAGATTCGTCACGAATTGAGGAGTTCCCTCACCAAACCTCAGGTCCCACTCAGGCAATTGGCCCGGATTGTGGGTCTTCTCTCTGCCTCCATCCAGGCCATCTTCCCGGGCCCTCTACATTATCGAGCGCTTCAACGCCTCAAAGCAACCTACTTACCATGGGGTTGTCCTTACTCTTACAAGGTACCTCTGTCAGAGGAGGCCCAGGAGGAGATCAAGTGGTGGTTGGAACACATGGAGGCCTGGAACGGCCGAGCAATCTTCGGGTCTGCCCCAGACCTGGTGATAGAATCCGATGCCAACAGAGCAGGCTGGGGGGCCAGGTGCGGCCAGTTTTCCACAGAAGGATTGTGGTCTCTTAAAGAACGAAGATTACATATCAACTGCTTAGAGCTCCTGGCAGGTTCTTTCGCCGTCCGGTGTTGGACGAGAGACTCCGTACAGTCCTCTGTCCTCTTAAGATGGACAACATCTCGGCAGTCCGATATATCAATCATCTGGGGGGCACGAAATCCAAGGCCCTCTCGGACCTGGCTGCCAAGCTTTTGGCAATATTGCCTGGATCACCAAGTGTCAGTCACAGCAGAGTATTTTCCCGGTCGGGCGAACCAGGTAGCGGGCTTCCAATCCCACAACTTCAGAGATTCCGGAGGTCTTTCGGACCTTGAACGACCGTTGGGGTCCTTTTGCAATGGACCTCTTTGCTTCGAGATTGGACAATCAATTCCAATGGTTTTTCAGCTGGAGGCCGTACCCATTGGCGGTGGCCACGGATGCCTTTCTCCAAGACTGGAGTCTGGAGCAGGGGTACGCGTCCCCTCCATTCGCAATGATCAAGAGGGTGACGGCCCAGGTCAAGAGGCAACGTGCGGAGATGGTAATCACTCCCCTGTGGAGATCAAGTTTAGTTTCCGGTTCTTCTGGAACTTTCTTGGGATTCTCCAATCCTACTCCCACGGTTTCCGACTCTCCTTCCGAGTCCCGATCGAGCCCCCCATCCTCTGATTCTGGGGAACTCATTGTGGCTCATGGCATGGCGGATTACAGGAGACGATGGGAGGTCCCAGGACTTTTGGAAAAAGCTGAAGCGTTCATGTCCACGGCTAGGGCGGACAGTACAGTTAAACGATACAGGTCCGCATGGGGCAGATGGCCCCGTTGGTGTATAAGACGGGGTCTTTATCCCATGGACGCAGGAGTAGTCTATATTCTAAATTTTCTGGCCCATTTAGCCTCGGAAGGACTCGCTTACAGGTCGATAAATACCTTTTGTTCAGCCATCTCAGCCGGTTACGTGCTGCTTAACAATTCGGCAGTTGGGGAAGACCCACTTGTCTGCAGGCTTCTGCGAGGCATCAGATTGTCTCTACCTCCAGTACTCAGCCCTTTGAGATGTGAATCAGGTTCTCAACCTGTTCCTTTCCTGGCAACCTAATCGTTTTCTTTCACGGAAGGAGTTATCGGCTAAGCTAGACATGCTGCTCTGTCTCATTTCCTGCCGCCGCGTCTCAGACGTGAGAGCATTGGATATCACAGGCAGGATGTTTACCCCTAATGGGGTGACTTTCACCCTTCACAGAAGGAGAAAGTGCCACACAAGAGTAATCAGTTATCCGGAATTCCCGGACTCTCCTAAGCTGTGTGTGGTCCGCTGCTTGAAAGCATATGAGGAAATGACTGAGGAATTCCGTACCCCGGGAGAGCGGCAACTCCTTATTGCGCTACGCAAGCCTTTTAAGGCAGGGTCTTCCACACGATAGCCAGATGGGTTAGATGGGTTATGCAAGAGGCAGGAATTAGCCTTAAAGATTTTGGAGCCCACTCAACTCGAGGGGCCATGACCTCTAAGGCTTTTGGCTTAGGTGCCCGTTTGGAGGACATCCTCAACGCGGCTGACTGGTCCTCGGACTCCACGTTTAAGAGGTTCTACTTCAAGCCGGTGCTGGATGTGGCTCACCTCGTGGTGAGCAAGCTTTAAACTAGTATAATCCTCGCCGCCAGTCCTGACATAGAATGAAAAATTTCCTACCTATTGTAACGGAAAGTTTCAATTCTATTAAGGACTCGGAGGCGAGGATTATCCCGCCCCAGGGATTTCAGATGATGATTGCCCTCCCCGTATGAGAGTGAGTAGAACAGTTTCCACACTGGATTGTTTGGGGCAATAGTGTCATGTGATTGCTTTATGTCTCACTGATTTTGTCAACGGGCTTTGATGGTTCCTTGCCTGATAAATTATAATGTTTCCTGTTTTTTGTAGGTTCCGAGGCAAACAAACAAGACTCATGAAAGTGATCTATCGGCTGACTTCACGCTTCGAAAGAGGATGGAGAGCCAGTGGGGACAGAATATGTTGGACTGGAATGCCCCTGATTGGAGGACTCAGGACTGTTACTGATTGGACAGTTTTTTCTTACTACATTTTCCCCAAGGTTTCATGGGAAATGTAGTTGTTATATGTTAATACTGGCTGCTGTTAAATAAAGTGAAGAGAGAAGGCATAATCCTCGCCTCCGAGTCCTTAATAGAATTGAAACTTTCTGTTACGATAGCTACGAAAGTTTTAATTCTTCTCTATAAGAAGAAGCTATTCTGCGCCCAAAACTAAGTACCTGCCCGTTTCCACTATTTAGAGCACTGGTGGATTATACATTATCTAACTATATTGCCTGGAAGAGAGAACCGTAGATACTTGGGTCCTGGATATCACGAGGAAAGGGCAGATTGCAATTTCGAAACAAATCTACGTTATTTCCAGCAGGATGTTTCCCCAGTGTGTGACAAGGAAGCAGCAGCTTCAGAATGAAGGACTATTATGAAGTAAGTCTTTGGTAAAGAAAAAAGACACAGGCTAAAGACACTCTAGATCTAAGTTTTGGTAACATCTTTACGGAAACTCTAAGATGCTGTCTCTGCAGGATCAAGAAAGGTAACTGGCTATGTGCAGTAGACTTCTGAACAAAACCTATCCGGACATTTCAGACCCATGCTACTTTAACACTTGCAGGGCCTACCATTCAGCCGGAATTATGCCACAAGAGTTTCGTCTGACTGCATAGCAGTAGTAGCTGCTAATGTAAGGAGAAAATGCATCGTAGTACGCCTCTACCAGGATGACAGGCTAATTAGGTCACTTCTCCATGAACTAGAGCTTTTGGTGAATTTTTAGACGTCTACCTTGATACCTTCAAAAAGGTTGCATTTTGCATAAGGGTGTAGTATTTGATAATGCCCATCGAATACTGTGCCACAGACTGGGAGCCAGATGTACAACACCATTTTGCAATTGCAAACCTTGCAAATCCCAATATCACAGGGTTTGTGACAACAAAATAGCTTTTTAGTAGGGTTGACACCCATTTTGTGAGTTGCAAAAGTATTTCAGCTTTCGAAAATGAGTAACACTAACAAACCCTTCCCCCCCTATAATTCTTCTCCAGCAGGAATGAAAAAAGACAAACAGCACTTCTTCAATTAAGGAACATGGTCTGCTTTAAAAAATGTTTCCCATTTAGAATACAAACACAGTTGTGGTGGTCTGATGTTTCTTGAAAACCACCACTCCTGTGTTTGTTGCCAATCAGACGAGGGTCTCAAATAGTGACATGCTTATTTCATATTAATTAGGCATCTATGACCACCGTAGGCAGCAAGCAGGACGCCCCCCCTCTCCTGGACCTTGGGAGTCAAACCCCTGCAGGCAGACCTCACCCCACCCCCACACTTTCCCACCCCCTCCTCCCAAAAGAGGGGCTCCCATCCTTGCCACCCCCCCCACCACGGCCAGCCTCCGCACTTTACCTTCACTAATATCAAACCCAAACCAGTTCAGTCCCACAGCGTGGTACACACACCTATGCACCCGTCAACGACCTTCAATTCTCAGCGATGAGGACTGGAGCCTTGCTTAGATCGCATGATTCAGACATAAGTGCACTGACCACACTGGTGTCCTATAGTCCCTACCGTCCCGACTGCAGACGGTGCATGTGAATGTCCCATGGCTTCTGTCCCACGGTCTTGTTTCCTATCCTTGATTCGTGCTCTGCGAATGCGGTCTGGGCTACATGGGTGATTTCTGTAGCTTTGTTTGTCAACATGGGAGAGCTCGGCATGTTCTGAGCCTAATTTTTCAGATTTTTGTATCAAATGCCAATCGTACTGTATGGCTGTACTGTTGTTTTATACCTGCAAAAACTTAATTAAGAATTGAGACAAGAAAGTACATAGATTAATTAGGCAAGTTATTCTGTAACCCCGTTCGACTGGACTTTTGCGATTAAAATTATTAGTATAGGCTCCATCACAAAATTAAAGACTGGTCGCTAAAAGTCAGTATGCAACTTGTGACCATCTTCTGCGACCAATATTTTGATACATCTGGCCATGGATCTCTAACATATTGCATCAGAAACTATTGCTCCAAGGTATTGTGAAAAAATCTGACTCTGCAAGACTGTGAAAGAGGACAGTCCAATATGATAATGTACCACATAGTGTTCCACAAAATTATATGCCACAGAATATGGGCGTAAGGCCTCAGCATATTTTTTCACACAATCCCCTATATCCATAAAATACAGTGAATAAAGTAGCAAAGAGTCTGCTCATGTGTCTTTAGGAAGCTGGCCTGTAAACATAGTGACATATGCCTTAAGAGCATTATTATTACACAGAAAATGCCTCTATAATTTCAGTACATTAAGCCACAAAATGACATGAATACCCCGAGACGGTCGTCCTCAAGACTTCATACTTAAGAACCTGGTGTTGGGGACAAACAAATATTATGACTGTCAACAGAATATACGTCAACATGTTCTCAGACTATTGTGCTCTAAAAATGCCCTCTCAGTAATGTATTGCAGAATCCAACAATACTTTGTATTGGGATACTGTGCCACAGAGTATACCCAATGAAACTGTGCTAGAGAGCAAGTCACTGTTCCTGCAAATGTTCATGTTGTTCTGCCAGAGAATATGGCTGTCACTGATGCAGAAATTGTGTGCTTCTCCGAGACTACTGCTCATCAATGTGCCAGAAAATTGGCCCTTCTCTGGACAAAGAATGTACCCAGTTCTAATGCCCCAAATTGCCTTTGCTCTCTGAACAACACAATGCACCCATCCCTATTGCCTACAATTATTCTTGTATGCTTCAGCTGCAGCCTAATGGCCTGAAGGTCTCATCCTGTTCGTGGTTGGCAGTATTCCCATTTTGGGGTAATGTTGCTAAGTGCTCTGTAATTCCTCAGTCGCTGGGAAGCAATTTATAGAACATAAACGCCTTTTCCGGGACTCTACAGAGTTTTGTGTATTTTAAGGACTGTCTTGGAGGGCCATGCATGTGGGTTTAATGCTTCGCGGGAGCAGCAATTATAATTGGTCAAGGCTGCTCGAAAAATACACAACTCAAAGTAAGCTGAACAGTTTGTCTTTCACTTATTGACCTTTGATTGGTTAATGGTAGGACTTAGAATAGGTACAGATTATAAGCCTGGTTAAGAATCCTGTTTTTTTATATCCATTTTACAGTGATTTAGCCCTACTTTCCTTTTCATCGTATAGGTGCCTAGAATAGTTTCTACTTAACTTCATTCTCTGGGATCTGTTGCTTACCCATCTCTTTTACTATTTCATTTCTGGCCTGAGCACAATTCAACTTCTATAGAATGTCAGAATTTTTTGTATTTTAGACACTGTCATTCTTATGGATATCTTCTGTGATATGTGTGTTCAATAGCACCCCCCTTATCACACTTCTTGTCCCCAGCCTATTGTTTACTCTGCTGGATTCATTATTGTGGTCTTGTAGACAGTATTACTTGGCCAGACTATTATAAGAATTAAAATATCTCAAACCTTCTCCATACTACTCACTAAATTATTTTTACTTTGTGTCTGCATTAGGTTCCTATTACTGCATGATGCTAGGGGTACACCATTTTACAGACCTCTCTGTAGGTCATAAGATTCCTGTCTACATTTTAGAATTCAACAATAACAGAACTTTGTTCTGCAAAGCATCCTTTGATATTTATTTTTCCAAATAAATGATGCCACAATATTTCTCTACACTGAGGGAGTTGTGCATTTTCTGATGTGCCAATTGGAGGGGTGGGGGGGGAGTGGTAGCTTGGTTGTTGCGAGCATTATGTTTCATGTACATTCTGTTTACTTTTACTATATTGACAAGTTTTATGCCCCTCAGTTAATGGATCACACTATATATACAGTGACCCATTATTTTCTGCAATCACAAATAAATACCTCACAGGTGTAAGAAAATAGGTTATTGGTTGGGGAGGATGCGACTTCCCACGTAATAAGTCTAAAATATTGTCAAGTCCAACACGAAAGTTCAATATACAAACCTGGGCTCAACCCCTGGTAGCAATAGCAGGCAGCAGACAAGCTTAACTGAAGGAAAATATGCACAAGCAAAATAGAGAAAGAAAAAGGCCATCAAAACAACTAAAATCCAATAAGGGGAACCAGAGATATGAATTTTTAAAGTTTTGGGGCAAAAAGCACCAACAAAAAGTAAAGCACAAATCAGAAGTCGTTGTTTATGGCTGACTGCGTTCTAGGCACGATATTATATTGACTGTGATAGAACAGAGGTCAGATACCCAAAGCGTCATGGTCAAAGTTTTTACCTTCTGAAGTAGGGCTAGATGTTCGAAGCATTTTCTTGTAGCAAACAGCCCGATTCAGTGAATTGGGTCACTTGCAACAGAAAAAAAGCTTTTTAGGATGTACAAAGCCCAAATTGTCATTCCGTAACTTGTTACCGAATGGCAATTTGGGTTTCGCAATTCGGTATTCGGAAGGGGCGTGTTGAAGGCGTCCCTTCTAAATACTGAATTGAAATGTTATATATGAATGTTTTGCAACCAAAATGTGTCACAAAACATTCACAATTTACTACCGAATGAAAGTTGGTGGTAACCCATTCACAAATAGGAAGGGGTCCTACCCCAATAATATTCATGAGGTAGGTCTATTTGCGACCTACTAGGAACCACTAACGAAACTCAAAAGTGTTTCATACTTTAAAAATAGCGATTTCCTAATTGTTATTCTCCAGAATTCGCAATTACGAAATCGCTATCCATGACTATTCGTACATCTAGCCGTTAGCCTGTTTTAGGGAAGTCAAATCCTCCACTGGAGCAAAGTTGCAGGCTGTATCCAACGAAGTCCTCTCAAAGTGGGATAACAGCTGGGCAAGACCTCATTGAATCTGTTGGTTGTGGTGGGAAAAAATTCAGATTTCAAGGCCGCTGAAGTCCTCTCGTTGGGTTAATACTTTTCATGCCTTTACCTGGTCAAGATTTCTACCTTTAGACTTAGTCTCTTTTTTGGAGCACCAAATCCTCCAGCAGAGAAAGTCTGGAAGCTGTATCAGATTAAGTCCTCTCAAAGTCACTCCTCGGCTGTGAGGTCCTGCTAATGCCCCGGTTGTCTTTGAAGTCTTAACTTTTCAGACTTTTTAGAGTAGCTCCTCTTGGTCACTTCTAAGGCTCCCAGGACCAGCACTAAGGGGCCAGCGGAGGCCACCAGCAATGCCCAGTCCTGGTCTAGTTCCTACTGGTCAGCTGGTCACTCCAGGAAAAAAGTCTCTTCTAGCTTTTTGTTATGTTATAGGGAATTTATTGAGCGCACGTATACCAAAGGTCTCTTGCCGCTAAGTTAAGAGCCACCCCAGAAGTGTATCTAGCAATAGGCCTGAGTGAAAAGCCAAGTTTTCAGTTTTTTCCTGAAGCACATGTAATCTGTCGTATGCCTGATCTCAAATCGGCAAGGAGTTCCAGAATTGGTAGCCCAGCACAGAGAATCGTGAGCCACCCATTCTTTTGCGCTTAAATCTTGGAACCGTCAGCAGGTTCGTTTGTGCCGATCTGAGGTTCCGTTTAGGGAGGTACGGGTGGATCTTCATAGAGATAAATTTGGGGCCCCTGTCGTAGATTGCTTTAAAGATAATACAGCATGTCTTAAACATGGACCGCTGTGCCACGGGAAGCCAATGAAGCTGCTTCATCAGTGGCTTTGTGTGGCAGTGTCTTAGTTGTTGGTAAATGAACCCTGAAGCCACCCAGGAGGTAAGCCAACTGACCCTTGGAATCTACTTCTCAACCCTGGGTAAAAGTGGGAGCAGGTCCAGCACATCAGGTCTTCACAGAGAGGAGGTCAAGAACTTTTCAAGAACGGTCCAGATGTGTGCTGATGAGCTGTGGGAGAGGTTACACTTGAATAGGATTCCCTAGTCAGTGAGTTGGGGTGACTCCTGGACACTTTCTAACCAATGAGGAAAAAAGTTGCAAGGGGATGCCTTCCCACTTTTGAAGCACCTCCTGTTTACTTTACTTCATACTACTGCACAGTGCCATATTTTGGGAAAACTCCATCATGGCAGCACCCTTCAGTCCTTGGAGGTTTCTGTTGTCCCAGTCAGGGGTGTGGTGCTGGAAATGAGCAGTCCCCTCCTCCTCAACCCCACCAAAAGGGGTTCTCGCACCAGCTCTCTCACCCACTGGGCTGATGCCAAGATGGCTACGACTAGCCAAGGGAACAAAGGCTTCTCTTCCCCAGGCCTCCCTTTAATCTGAGCTATGAATGGGATGGCTGGCCTCTTCCTGTAAAAAAAGACCGAAGCCATTGTTTTCACTCTGCAAGCAGTATTCACAACTCATTTGTTTTAAATCCCCCTCTTTAATGTTTTTTGTTAACAGGTACAGCATGTATTGTATAACAACCAGGATATAGCAGAATGCATATCACTATATCGCAGCAGTTGCGCATTCCTCCCAGCGCACAGGTACACACATCTCACAATTGCATCTAGTTATAAGCCTCCCACTTCCTGCACGGGGACACATACCCATTCTTTTTGTCCCTTTCTCAAATAGGGGTGGACTTCTACTCTTCCCTTCCTTTCTCTCTCTATTAATCAATAACTATACTTTTCATCTACTTGTTCATGTCCTGAATTAGTAGATTTCGCTGTCGCAATCCTGTTTCTGACCCTGCAGGCATCTCCCACCTCCATTTCCTGAAATTCTTGTAGAGTTTCAGCCCATGATTCCAAATCCTCCAGGACTTGATTGTCTCTTTTGAAGAGGCGAATGTGCGTTTGATCAGCTAGTGTCCACTCCACTGTGTTGCGCCTCCAGAGACACAGCGATGTGCTTCTGTCTCCCATCCACACCATGGCAACCTGCCTCTTAGCCAACACCAGAGCAAGCAGTAAAAATTGCCATTACATCTTTTTACCTCTTCGGTAGCTTGATCATGAGAAATATACAATGCTGAGAAGTACACTCAAGAGTAATTCAAGTTTGTCCCCCAGTTGAATCACTGCCAATATCCAGTACTCCTGCATTCTGCGGCACGTCCATGCCATGTGCAAGAAGGAAGCACCATCCTCTCTGCGGCGCAGGCATGCAGCTGTTCTCCTTATGTATACTCTGTTCAGCTTTATTGGGGTTAGGTATGTGCGATGTAAGCAGTTGAAATGTATGAGTTTGAATCTGGCATTACTCAATACCCCTTTTATTAGTGAGCATGTCTCTCTCCACTCACTGTATGTGAGCTGTACCCCCAAGTCCTAGTCCCAAGCATGTCTCACTCTGGGTGTCCTATTCATCCTGTCCCTCCTCAGTGCCTTGTGGAAGAGTGACACAAGGTGTGGGACTCCACCAAACGGCAGTAGCATTTGGAGGGTCTCCATCTGAGCTGAGCATCCGGAAATAAGTTCATATTTCCCTAGCAGTCCTCACGAGCTTCGCATACTGCAATAATTTCCAAGACCTCACCACGAACGTCTCTTAGGCCTTCTTAAACCAGCCAGGGCACCATTGCAGTGAGCCTCAAATCACGCCTAGGTCCCTGTCTGCCACGACCATTGATAACCGTTGGCACTTTATGCTTTTTGGTGCTATTTTTACTTAAAACTTTAAAAATGCATATCTCCAGTTCCACTTATTGGATTTTTGTCGTTTGTTCTCACTACTTATTAAATCTTACTCCACTTTTCTAATTCGATTTGGGATTTTCATTGTTTGGTGTTTTAGACTTTTTTTTTTACTGTTTTGGTACTGCATATATACTTTACACATTGCTCTGAGTCAAGTCTGTCCGCTCAGTGCCATATCTAACAGGAGATTGAGTTCAGGTTAATTTAGTGACTTTGAGGGCTCACCATGACAAGAGATGTGATTATTCATTGAGGTGTACAGTTGCCCTCCCCAAATATTATTCTAATTCCTTATAGATTTAAACTAAGATCAAAATGACACACTAAAGTCAACTGATAAGATCATTGTTGGTTCCATAATATTCATATCTCTTTAAGGGAGCAGAGATCTAACTTAGATGAGAGCAGCATGAAATAAAACCCCATAAATGTGCTCCATAACAAAGTCCCTCAGTCACATTTTTTCTGCTTACCTGTCTCCTACAACATCAATGTCCCTCAGTCACACTACAGACAGTACGATATGACTTCTGACACTATGTCTGTGAGTACCTAAGACATCAACAATTAAACAAATGTTTTGGTTCATAATGCAAATCCATCACAACATTGACAAAATGTTAAAGGGGGGGAGGGGGGACATGGCAGCCAGCTAGCAAGCGGGTCGGGAACTACACCCATGGGCTCCAAGAGCGTGACTAGACTGCCATTCTGGTTGCCTATGGGGGGCGATGTGCGGGCGTCCAGGCCTTCAGTGGTTTGCGGCAGCTAGTGCGCTCTCCTGCATCAGAGCGGCTCAGCGTGCCCTTACCCGACACAGAAGCAGTCCCAGAGGTGGGAGGACTGGAAGAGTTAGCACTTGTACAGGAAACAGTGGTGACTGCAACGCACAAGTGCTAGGAGGAGAAACAACCCAGCAGCAGAGAAAGAAGCAGTACAGGACCGTCAAGTGCGTTACCTGCATACAGAGCCGATGGAGGGAAAGATGGCAGAAGGACGCTGCTAGTCCTGAACATATGTAACCTATGATTCTTTGACTGGAGGGTAAGGAGACTAAAGGGAGGGAGGTGGATGCGACAGGAGAGCAAAGAGAACTGGATACGGTAGATGTGGCAGTAAAGGAGCAAGTTTTGGGGAAAGATATAAGCTTAGATCAAACACCTTTTTGTCAAAGGAGTTCAATACCCAGACTGAGCCCAACAGAGGGAAGAGCATGCAGCCATTAGGGTCTACCTCATGGAAAGCTAGGAACTCCCTTAACAAATCATTACAAAAGAATGATATTGCCTTAAAAGGGAAAAGAAATAAGACTGTTTTAAGAGGCCCCAGAGTAACACCCTCATTGAGATCTTACTTTAAAATAAACATCATGACTAATGTGGAGACCCCAACAGTGGTGGTGGAACTGTAAAATCGGGAGAAGGATAAACCCAGGGAAGTAGACAGCATTGTTATTCATCCATATGTACCTACAGCAAACAGACTCTCACCATTAGAGGGATCAGCTCTATCGTTAGGTGATAAGGAGAGGAGTGGTGGTATAGGAAGCATGGCAGAGGTGCATGAGAGCTGTAAGCATAATACTCCACTGAATCAATTGGTTGGAAGGACAGGCAGTGACACGCTAGGCCTGGAGATGGTCCAGGGGATAAGTTAACTCTCGTCAGAGATTAAGGAGCGATTCTCAACATCTGAAGCGAACCAGAGAGAGATACAGGACACATGTCGCACCCTGGAGGAAAAGATGCTATTAACTCAACACACAGAAGCTCTAGAAAGTAAGGTCCAGGAGTTGGGGCTAAATGTGAGTGATAATACCCGAGAGGTAGGAAGATTAAAACAAAGGGAGCAGGACCTAACAGAAAAGCTAGAGAGGATGGAGAATAATTCCAGGAGAAACAATATCAGGATCTTAGATGCTAAGGAAGGGGTGGAAGGGGGTGATGTTAAATCATTTGTAGTAGATCTTTTGACTAAAGTTTTCCCCCATGCGATCTCTGTTATGAACCTGGAAACTAAGATCCAGAGAGTGCACTGAGATCCCTTTATACTGAATCCTGGGCGGAAGGAGCCTAGGAAAATTCTAGTTAACTTCCAGTTATATATAGCTAAAGAAAAAATTCTGGGAGTAGCCCTTAAAGAGAAATCATTGCAGGTTCAGGATCTCACCTTCAAAATCAGGTCAGATATTCCCCGCACTACAGAAGACAGACAGTGGGAGCTGGGCAAGCGAATGGAGCCTCTTAAGTAAATGGGGGACCAAGTGCAGTTAAGGTTCCCAGAAATTCTGAAAGTTATGTAGCTAATAAATGCATAACTTCCTAGCCCCGAAGAGGTGGAAAGCTTTATAGCCCAGAATATGGCAAGAGACAAGTAGGCTAGGCACACTGGCCAAATGAAGAGTGTGTGTTGGTTTTTACCGGATTGTTAATACTGGATTCCCATAGGTGGTAGCTTGAATTGGCACAGTACGCCAGGGGGAAGAAATGGGAGGGTTCCCTGGGGGGGTAGGGGGGTGCACTTGTGATGGGGAGCATAGGGGGGGAACGTCCTCATATGGGTTGTTGAGTCACAGGTCTTTGGGGTGTGTGATAGAGGATAATGGGGGGGAAGAGATCACAGGGGGGTGAATGCCTAGATATTATGAGCTGGAATGTGAATAGCTTCAGGGTTAAAAGAAGGCACCAACTGGTTCTTCAATATCTGAAAGAAAGTCCATCTAAAGTTATCCTACAAGTGACCCATTGTTAGAAATGGGATTTCTGGTTGGCTAGGGCTTGCGCCTAAGCCAGGCAGAAACCACCACTCTAGTCAGGGCAATGGAGTTACACGCTGAAGATAACCCCTGCTCACCCCCTTGGTAGCTTGGCACGAGCAGTCAGGCTTATCCCAGAGGCAATGTGTAAAGCGTTTGCGCAACACACTAGGCACACCACAAAAGAGACTCCACACAAGGTTATATAAAAAATAGCCTTTAGAACACATTAGAATCATAATCACACATATACACTGTGCCAACAGGCACCAGGTAATAATTTACAGGGGATTATATACATGACAGGGCCAATCGGACCACCATCAGAACCTTTAGAAAGCACAAGTAGCAAATATAACACAACCAGTAACTACTGGTACAATACTGTACTTAGCATTATCACCTGCAACATAAACGCATTATGTCTGCATCACTTTGGGCCAAAAACATCATAGCATGACATTTGCATTAGGCATCACCACATTAGGCAATAACATTAGGCATAAACACATTATGCAATCTCTGTAGGGCCTTACGCTCTTCCCACACTGACCCCTGGCCAACTGGCCTTTCTCTGGGGTCCAATGCCCTTTGTCCAAAATGTCAGGGCGTAAAGATAGGACCTTCCACTGGTCCTTTGGCTGCCTTGGCAGGAAGAACAACGTGAGCAATGCACTGGGGCATGGGGGGTGCAACTCACCCCTTCCTCAAGAAACAAACATGCCCCCGTCGCTGCAGCTGCCCGCGCTCTTGCTATGCAGCTGAGGAAGCCAACCAGCACTGGCACCACTGTGCCGCTCAGGTCCCACTCCGGGACTTAGAAACAAAAAATATGCCCACTCGATGCAGCTGCCCTCCAACGGGCGGGTCAGCTGTGAAGAATTCAGCACCCAATAGAACGGGCACCAACTGTGCAAATTCGAGCCCCACTCACCGGGCTCTCCTTCTTGACTACTCCGGTCTCTCCTCCACATCGGGAGAAAGGCACCGACAAAGTGCCTCGGCCGGCCCCTCTGCGGGGGCCTCTCGGTGCCCGCCTCTTTCTCTCTTCCATGAGGGGGGGCGGAGATGGAGCCTGCCAGGCTCCCGACTCTTCTGGGACACACGGGGCTTCTCTTCCGGCCGCGCTGCAATTGGCGGCCTCGGCCGCCTCCTTCTGTTGGCCCCGCCCAGAGTCAGGCAGCAGACGCCTGGCTTCCGGGTCGCGTCTCAATGTACGGCGCTTCTCGGCGGCGGTTCACCAATGCGGGGTGGGCTCCCGCTTCTTGAGGCTGGCAATTGCGGGGTGGGCTCCCGCCGACAGGAGCACAAAAACAGCAGGGTGGGCTCCCGCTTCCAGTAGCATAAATGCGGGGGAATCCCCACGTCGGGATTCCCTCTGAATCTGTCGCAGCTCAGCGCTGCTGGTCACAAAAGTCTCCCCTTCCCTAGGGGAATCACGAAGTGCGCCGCAGCACTCACAAAGCGCTAGGAGCTAGGAACTCCAAAGCTCCAAGGGCACAAGGCTGGGCCCAGGCAGGCCAGCTCACAGGTCCCTCCAGCAGGGAGGCAGTCCCTCGTGGCGGTTCCTCCTGGGGCCCAGCAGCAGCAGTCCCAAATCCCAAGGAAGCACACAAAACATGAGGTCACAGCCCCAGTACTTATACAGCATTTTCCTTTGTTCTGCCCTTGGCACAGGGCTTTGGGAACCAGTCTCAACTGGTTCTGGGGGGTAGTGGAGCACTTTGTTTACCGGGCTCCTCTTCGCCTTTGTCAGGTGGGGGCTCGGTCATCAGAGACACCAAGGGGGCGGAGCCAGCATTCACCCAGGCAGGCACAGACCTATTCAGGGTCAGGGGACTACTCCTCCCACTACTCCAATTGCAGATCTCCTATTCAGCCTAGTGCTGACTCACCCTGCCCTCCCTGGAGCCACACACACCTCACCAGCCCCAGTCACTCCAGAGCCAGACATGCAATACACATCAGGCAGGCAGACACATAGCACACAGAAATGCCAACTTCTAAAAGTGGCATTTCTAAAATAGTGATAATAAATCTGCGCACACCATTGCGTAGCATTTATTATCACTATTCCAAACATACCAAACTTGACCACGCTGCTCCTCTCATATCAGGAATTACCACAAACACTTATCAGGGACTCCCCAATGCATTCCTATGGGAGGGCAGCCTCACAGCAGTGAGAAACCAAAATGGCTGTTTGTCACTACCAGGACATGTCATACACTTAAGGTACATGTCCTACCGTCTACCTACAATGCACCCTGCCCATAGGGCTAGCTAGGGCCTACCTTAGGGGTGACTGACATGCAGTAAAAGGGGGGGTCACAGACGTGGCACACACTTTAGGTGTCACGTCACAGCGGCAGTAACACTGCGCGCACAGGCCCTGCAATGGCAGAGGCCTGTGATTCAGGAGCTGGTAGCTTCTCTGTGCGAGGGGCATGTGATGCAATTCATTAACAGATGTAAATCAATCCAAAATGAATGGCCAGCTTGGGAAAACCTGCCTGTGATTCACCGGCGGCCTCCTAAAAACAACAAAAAAGCACACATGCTGCAGACAGCTCGTGCATTCAGGACTGGAGACGCTTTTACTTGCTACAAATATAATTTAATCACACCTGAGGTTTAGCAGAAAAAAAGGTCTTAGCATTGCCAAATCTAACAAGCATTTGCAATGCAATAGGTCTCGCATTATTAAAGTTTGAGCTATTGGCATTGCTAAATAATGCAACACCAATAGCTCAAACTTTAATAATGCGAGAGTTTGAGCTATTTTTATTGTAAAAAGCCATTGTCATTTACAATGCCAATAGGTCAAACTCGCGTAAATGTGAGACCTATTGCATTGCAAATGCTTGTTGTTACCGAAAAGCCCTTTCCACAGCGCATACTGGCTCCTTTAACGTTACTCACAAAAACAAACAAGTACAGGTAAAGCACGAGATGGCTTCGTGTAACCAAAAGAACAATGCTCCAGCACTGGAATTATAATCAACATAGTGGCAGAACTTAAATCCCAATGGCAGGAGTCAGGAGGCCTCACAAGGAACATATTAACCTGTAATAATGTGCTAGAATCTGTTGGAGGAATATGGTTAAAGACCAGTGTGCACACTGATGAGAGGCATGTGAGTCCAGGACAGTGTCTCCTATGAATGAGCAGTGCGGACCCTGAGTAACAGTCTCTTAATCATGCAGTTTTGCCATCTGCACTAGTCCTGTTATCATCAGCGCTATTCTTATTGTTGTCATCGGCACTAGTCTTGTTGTCATCGGCACTAGTCTCGTTGTCATCGGCACTAGTCTCATTGTTATCATCAGCGCTATTTTCGTTGTTGTCATTAGTGTTGTCATCAGCACTAGTCTCATTGTTGTCATCAGCGCTATTCTCACTGTTCTCGTTAGCATTAGTCCCACTGTTCTCATCAGAGCTATAGTCATTGTTATCATCAGAGCTATTTTCATTGTTAACATCACCACTAGTCCCGTTGTTATCATCAGGGCTATTCTCATTGTTGTCATGGGCACTAGTCCCATGGTTATCAGTGCTATTCTCATTGCTGTCATGAGCAATAGTCCCATTGTTATCAGTGCTATTCTCATTGTTGGCATCGGCACTAGTCCCATTGTTATCATCAGTGCTATTCTCATTGTTGGCATCGGCACTAGTCCCATTGTTATCATCAGTGCTATTCTCATTGTTGGCATCGGCACTAGTCCCATTGTTATCATCAGTGCTATTCTCATTGTTGGCATCGGCACTAGTCCCATTGTTATTATCAGTGCTATTCTCATTGTTGTCAGGAGCACTAGTCCCATTGGTATCATCAGCGCTATTCTCATTGTTGTCATGGGCATTAGTCCCATGGTTATCAGTGCTATTCTCATTGTTGTCATGGGCACTAGTCCCATTGTTATCATCAGTGCTATTCTCATTGTTGGCATCGGCACTAGTCCCATTGTTATCATCAGTGCTAGTCTCATTGTTGGCATCGGCACTAGTCCCATGGTTATCATCAGTGCTATTCTCATTGTTGTCAGGAGCACTAGACCCATTGTTATCATAAGTGCTATTCTCATTGTTGGCATCGGCACTAGTCCCATTGGTATCATCAGTGCTATTCTCATTGTTGTCAGGAGCACTAGTCCCATTGGTATCATCAGCGCTATTCTCATTAGTGCCATGGGCACTAGTCCCATGGTTATCAGTGCTATTCTCATTGTTGTCATGGGCACTAGTCCCATGGTTATCAGTGCTATTCTCATTGTTGTCATCGGCACTAGTCCCATTGTTATCAGTGCTATTCTCATTGTTGGCATCGGCACTAGACCCATTGTTATCATCAGTGCTATTCTCATTGTTGGCATCGGCACTAGTCCCATTGTTATCATCAGTGCTATTCTCATTGTTGGCATCGGCACTAGTCCCATTGGTATCATCAGTGCTATTCTCATTGTTGTCATGGGCACTAGTCCCATTGGTATCATCAGCGCTATTCTCATTGTTGTCATGGGCACTAGTCCCATGGTTATCAGTGCTATTCTCATTGTTGGCATCGGCACTAGTCCCATTGGTATCATCAGCGCTATTCTCATTGTTGGCATCAGCACTAGTCCCATTGGTATCATCAGCGCTATTCTCATTGTTGTCATGGGCACTAGTCCCATGGTTATCAGTGCTATTCTCATTGTTGGCATCGGCACTAGTCCCATTGTTATCATCAGTGCTATTCTCATTGTAGGCATCGGCACTAGTCCCATTGTTATCATCAGTGCTATTCTCATTGTTATCATGAGCACTAGTCCTATGGTTATCAGTGCTATTCTCATTGCTGTCATGAGCACTAGTCCCATTGTTATCATCAGTGCTATTCTCATTGTTGGCATCGGCACTAGTCCCATTGTTATCAGTGCTATTCTCGTTGTTGGCATCGGCACTAGTCCCATTGTTATCAGTGCTATTCTCATTGTTATCATCAGTGCTATTCTCATTGTTGGCATCGGCACTAGTCCCATTGGTATCATCAGCGCTATTCTCATTGTTGTCATGGGCACTAGTCCCATGGTTATCAGTGCTATTCTCATTGTTGGCATCGGCACTAGTCCCATTGTGATCATCAGTGCTATTCTCATTGTAGGCATCGGCACTAGTCCCATTGTTATCATCAGTGCTATTCTCATTGTTGTCATGAGCACTAGTCCTATGGTTATCAGTGCTATTCTCATTGCTGACATGCGCACTAGTCCCATTGTTATCATCAGTGCTATTCTCATTATTGGCATCGGCACTAGTCCCATTGTTATCATCAGTGCTATTCTCATTGTTGGCATCGGCACTAGTCCCATTTATATCATCAGTGCTATTCTCATTGTTGGCATCGGCACTAGTCCCATTGTTATCATCAGTGCTATTCTCATTCTTGCCATCGGCACTAGTTCCATTGTTATCATCAGTGCTATTCTCATTGTTGGCATCGGCACTAGTCCCATTGTTATCATCAGTGCTATTCTCATTGTTGGCATCGGCACTAGTCCCATTATCATCAGTGCTATCCTCATTGTTGTCAGGAGCACTAGTCCCATTGGTATCATCAGCGCTATTCTCATTGTTGTCATGGGCACCAGTCCCATGGTTATCAGTGCTATTCTCATTGTTGGCATCGGCACTAGTCCCATTGGTATCATCAGCGTTATTCTCATTGTTGGCATCGGCACTAGTCCCATTGTTATCATCAGTGCTATTCTCATTGTTGGCATCGGCACTAGTCCCATTGTTATCATCAGTGCTATTCTCATTGTTGGCATCGGCACTAGTCCCATTGGTATCATCAGCGTTATTCTCATTGTTGGCATCGGCACTAGTCCCATTGTTATCATCAGTGCTATTCTCATTGTTGGCATCGGCACTAGTCCCATTGTTATCATCAGTGCTATTCTCATTGTTGGCATCGGCACTAGTCCCATTGGTATCATCAGTGCTATTCTCATTGTTGTCATGGGCACTAGTCCCATTGGTATCATCAGCGCTATTCTCATTGTTGGCATCGGCACTAGTCCCATTGGTATCATCAGCGCAATTCTCATTGTTGGCATCGGCACTAGTCCCATTCGTATTATCAGTGCTATTCTCATTGTTGGCATCGGCACTAGTCCCATTGGTATCATCAGCGCTATTCTCATTGTTGTCATGGGCACTAGTCCCATGGTTATCAGTGCTATTCTCATTGTTGGCATCGGCACTAGTCCCATTGTGATCATCAGTGCTATTCTCATTGTAGGCATCGGCACTAGTCCCATTGTTATCATCAGTTCTATTCTCATTGTTGTCATGAGCACTAGTCCCATTGGCATCATCAGCGCTATTCTCATTGTTGTCATGGGCACTAGTCCCATTGTTAATAGTGCTATTCTCATTGTTTGCGTCGGCACTAGTCCCATTCTTATCATCAGTGCTATTCTCATTGTTGGCATCGGCACTAGTCCCATTGTTATCATCAGTGCTATTCTCATAGTTGGCATCGGCACTAGTCCCATTGGTATCATCATCGCTATTCTCATTGTTGTCATGGGCACTAGTCCCATTGGTATCATCAGCGCTATTCTCATTGTTGTCATGGGCACTAGTCCCATGGTTATCAGTGCTATTCTCATTGTTGGCATCGGCACTAGTCCCATTGGTATGTGCTATTCTCATTGATGGCATCGGCACTAGTCCCATTGTTATCATCAGTGCTATTCTCATTGTTGTCAGGAGCACTAGTCCCATTGGTATCATCAGCGCTATTCTCATTGTTGTCATGGGCACTAGTCCCATTGTTATCATCAGTGCTATTCTCATTGTTGGCATCAGCACTAGTCCCATTGTTATCATCAGTGCTATTCTCATTGTTGTCATGGGCACTAGTTCCATTGTTATCATCAGTGCTATTCTCATTGTTTGCGTCGGCACTAGTCCCATTCTTATCATCAGTGCTATTCTCATTGTAGGCATCGGCACTAGTCCCATTGGTATCATCATCGCTATTCTCATTGTTGTCATGGGCACTAGTCCCATTGGTATCATCAGCGCTATTCTCATTGTTGTCATGGGCACTAGTCCCATGGTTATCAGTGCTATTCTCATTGTTGGCATCGGCACTAGTCCCATTGGTATCATCAGTGCTATTCTCATTGTTGGCATCGGCACTAGTCCCATTGGTATCATCAGCGCTATTCTCATTGTTGTCATGGGCACTAGTCCCATTGGTATCATCAGTGCTATTCTCATTGTTGGCATCGGCACTTGTCCCATTGGTATCATCCGCGCTATTCTCATTGTTGGCATCGGCACTAGTCCCATTGGTATCATCAGTGCTATTCTCATTGTTGGCATCGGCACTAGTCCCATTGGTATCATCAGTGCTATTCTCATTGTTGGCATCGGCACTAGTCCCATTGGTATCATCAGCGCTATTCTCATTGTTGTCATGGGCACTAGACCCATGGTTATCAGTGCTATTCTCATTGTTGGCATCGGCACTGTTCCTCAGTGAAAAATCTAAGAAAGTTTCAAAAGAGCAACCTGTGACCGACAGGCACTTCAAACTTAGCAGTCTGTCAGGAAGTACATCGAAGAGCAGAGCCCTCCACCGCTGCAAGTAGCTGAACTGAATGCCCAAAGGAACATTTTGCGTGCGTGGTGTACATTTATCTGGAGGCGGCACCAAACCTGTTACACTGTAATCAAACATTCCTCCGTACATCCACGCCAAAGACAGTCAGCAGAAAACACGGGAGTTCTGCCTCACAGAAGTCCGAGGAGCGGCCTAAAGATGGGGCAGACATTTTTATACTGTGTGAACATAGTGCAATGCATAATACTTCAATACTTCAACACTTTTAAAAGCAGCTGCGAAACTTATTTCAGATACTATCTGGAAAAAACCAGTGGTGCGCGCGCACCACAGAGGAGCGGGGGCGAGGGAGCGCGGCAGCGAGGCGAACGCGCGCTGCTGCGCGCTGCTGCGCGTGCTAGCCACGGACGGGAATGGGCGTTGCAAAGGCGGGACATGCGCCCGCCTTTGCCCAATAGCGGGCCTTTTTTTTTTTTTTTTACAAAAAAACACGCGAAAGCCAATGCCTGCCGGCGAAAGCCTGATCACACGCACGAGCGTGTGGTCAGCTTTCAGAACCCCATACAAGAGGTCTCGCGCTGCGCGAGCAGTGCTGCGCCCTGCAACGGAGATCAAAGGCGAACAGCTAAAGCCAAGGGTATTCCCAGTGTCAGGCAAATGCACCTGTCAGGGCAATTTATAGGCTTTTAGAAGCCCTACAAGGCAGGGACAGAGGGTGACGGGGAAGAACATAATGAGAGGGGAAGGAGACAGAGAAGGGAGAGGAGGACACGCAGACATTGGCGGATAGAGAAAGAAAGGAAGAGGCAATGAAAGAATGGAAGGCAAGGAAGAAGAAAGGCTAGATAGGGAGAGTAAAAGGGTGGCAAGAGAGAGAAACGGGGAACGAGAGAGGGGAAGTGACAGGAGGAAAGCGTCAGAAGAGAGAGGGTGCAAAGCAGAAGTAAGTGAAAGGAAAAAGAGGGAGAAAATGAAAGAAAAGAAGGGAAAAAGGAGAGAGAAAAGAGGGTAGGAGAAGGAGAAGAGAGGGGATCGAAGGACAAACAAGTGGATAGAGGAGCAGGAAAGAGACTAAAAGAAAGAAAAAGATGGAAGGGGTGAAAGAGAGAGGAGATGGTACACAAGGGAGACGATGATAATGAAAGGAAGGAAGAGCAGTAGAAAAAAGGGGATGGCATGAAGAAATGAGCGATTAACAAATGAGGGAAAGAGTGAAGAATTAAAAACTCTCTCCAGCCAAATAAATATGCTGTATATTTTTACTTTTAAAAAGAGAGACGTGTTCAGTTCATAAACAGTTTTTCTTAAAGATGAGCCTCCTTCAAAATGACCTCGCCTTATCTGTGGCTGCCTCTAAGCGTGTTTTATAGTGGGATTACAAAGCTCTTTCGTACTGGAAAATAATTAATACAATACATATGCTCACGGCTAAATCTTCCGGAATATGAGAGCCACCCAAAAAGCACGGGTCTGCTTTGCTGTTACGCCACCTGGTGGTTGCAATGTGTTAGGAACTTTCCAAGTAGGTTGAATTCACAGTACGGGGAAAACAGAATTGCTTTCTTATATGATGCAAAACGTAGAAACATATTTTTATGGCCTAACGTCCCCCATTTGAATCTCTAATTAAAATGTTTCTTTTCTTTTCGGATCAAGTATCTGCGTCATTGTTAACAAGTCATCTGGACAAAAAAAAAGAAAACACGAACGGTCACAATAAACATATGCACGTTTTTGTCTTTTTTTTTTTCCAAAGGGGAAAAGCAGCATTACGCACGAGGAACAAGATAAAATGCTTTAGATTAGTGAAAGGGGAGTCCCCGCATTCTACTTTGTAAATGATACTGTGCAAGTAATGCCATGGTGAGAAAGATTTTACAGCGTGTTATGGCTGGAAAAAAGGGGATGGCATGGAGAAATGAGCGATTAACAAATGAGAGGGAAAGAGTGAAAGTTAAAAAAACAAGCCCGGGAGTTGTGTGCGCACGCGCTAAAAGGAGAAAAAAAAAAGGACGCGAATGTTGCGCGCGCGCGACGGGAAAAGTGAAAGCAGGCGGGCGAGTGGTGTGCGATGTGCGCGCACCATGACGAGAGAGGAAAGCCAGATGGCGCCTCCGCTCGTCATTGTGCGCGTAACCGCACGGTCTATGCCACCCAAAAAGCTGTGGTCGGACTTTTTAAAGCCCGTTTACTAAATGTCTCGCAGAGCAGCGCATGCGCTGGCTCAGGCGAGCCCTAAAAAAAGGCTAGGAGGAAGGCAAAAAGTTCAGGGATGACCCTGCAAAAAGGGCCAAGTCCAACACCCGTCTACTACGATCAGAAAGTATGGCGCTTTTCACAAGGCAAAGATGGGTAGATAAGGTAGAAGTCACAGATCTGCAACACTGTACAAAAGGCGTAGCTATAATTGTGAAGGTAAACTCTGGGGTAGAGCTGCGGGGATCTAAGGTGGATGAAGAAGGATGCTGGATAGTAGCTGAGATCAAAGCTGGACAGATTTTGTATACTTTAGCTAGCTACTATGGCCCGAATGTGGATGATCTCACAACATTGAACAACCTGTGTTCTAGTTTGTTAGATTTCGAAGCCCCACTTATACTGGGTGGTGACCTTCACGTTCTATTAAATAACACCCTAGACAGATCCTTACCCCGTAAGCAAATCAGTTCCCAAGAATCAGGGCTGATCTATCAATGATGGATAACCTGAATCTTTGTGCTGTGTGGCGCAGAGTAAAAGGTAGATCTAGAAACTACTCCTTCTACAGTAAGAAGAACGGTCACTATTCTAGGATAGATTATTTTTTTATGGAGGAATCAGAAGTAGAAACAGTTATGGATAATGAATATCAACCTATCCATATATCTGATCATGCCACAATATCTTTAAAGCTAAAATTACCTTTAAATCCTGCACTAAGAAGATGGATTTAAACAGAAGCCTACTTCTGCAATCAGATGTTATGAAAAGGATAGAAGGGGAAGCAACTAATTTTTTAAGTGGAATTTAGCTTCAGCCCCGATTTATGTGGTATGGGATGCATTTAAAGCCTGGTTGATGGGGATTTTAAGGAGCTCCTCTGTGGCCTGGATTAGAGAAGATAAGAAGCAGGTTTCTTTGCTTGAAGATAAGTTAGCAATAGCAGAAGCCAATCTGAAGTCAGGGCATTTCCAGGGGAACACAAAAGAGAATCTAGTTGAAAAAGTTGAGGACCTACAACTCTAGTTCAGATTGTGAGCAGGGAGAGAAATGCGGAAAATTGCTGGCTATGAAGACTAGAATGGACAGGTCACGTAACTATATAAGGAAAATTAAGATTGAAGAAGAGGATAGAGTAGTGGAGGACATGGAAGGGATAGAGCAGGCATTTTCTAAAGTTAGATCACTGGCTCTCAGAAAAACGACCAAAACTGAGCATTGAGGATCAGCAATGTCTGCATCAGGAAATAACGGGAATGTAATCCTGACAGCAGTTAAAAAACGGAAACGGGGGAAAGCAGCTGGGCCAGACGCGATTCCGAATTAAATCTATATATTGTTTGCTGAGGTAGTAATCCCGATTTGGCTAGATTTATTTAACGAGGAGTTGAGGAGTGATTCACCATTGCCGGAGTCTTGGAATGAGGCTGTTATTTAGCTTATCTTAAAACCAGGCAAGGAACCCACGCAGTGTCAGTCGTATAGTCCAATATCGCTGCTGAACTGCGACTACAAAATTTTCACTAGCATACTGCATCTTGTTTATGCAAGATAACTGGGACATTAATTAATGAAGATGAGAAGGGTTTTCTACCAGGAAGACAGATGAGGGATCTCATACACACTCTGTTAGGCTCAATAGATCCTGCCTCAACTCAGGGAGCACCCCTATCAATAGTAACTCTGGATGCAGCCAAAGCCTTCGATCGGGTGAATTGGAAATACCTGCGAGGTACATTAAAAGCGTTGAGCATTGGTGAGGTATTCCGGAAGGTTTTGAGTAAAATATACAGGGTGCCTCAAGCAAAAATACTAGTTAACGGTAGCCTCATGGCTCCGGCACATATAGGAAGGGGGACCAGACAAGTCTGCCCTCTGTCAGACATCCTATTTTATCTATACATTGAACCCGTCACAAAGCTTAAGGCAGAATAGGGAAATAACGTCCTTTTCCGTGGGCAGCATCTCCAGGAAGATAGCTCCATACGCGATGATTTGATTTTGTTCACCACAGATTAGTCAGGCTCTTCCGAATTTGATGGCGGAGCTGAACTCGTTTGGGAGGTTGTCTGGCTATGAGTAACAACAGTAAAACAGAGGTGATGGCATGGAATCAATATCTTCAAGACCTCAACCTATCAAAGGAACTAAGATATGTGGGGGTAACAATATTGCAGGATTTAAAAGAGGTCCCTAAGGTGAATTTAGAGAAAGTTTCTAAAGAGGTAGATAAGATTTTTTTTAAATGGCATAATCTCACTCTCACCTTGTACGGCCGGGTCAACCTGGTTAAGAGTTTAATAAAAAGTCCCTTATGAGAATACAGGGAAGAATTACATCTTTCATTTGGGCAGGTAAGGGGATTAGACTTTCCTGGAAGAAGTTAAGAAGAAAACTTGGAAGTGGCGGTCTGGGGTTCCCGGATTTCCAAAGATATTGCTGGGCATATCAATTGAAGAATAGCAGGATGCTTCTATTACGGCCTGATAGCATACTTGTAGGTCACATGTATAATGCTATACTGGCTAATATTGCAGAAGTGGGTCTCCTGTATAAATTTGGGGCTCCTAAATTTTTCAAAAAAGTCCAGCTCAAGGTCTTAAAGGTTGCAGCAAAAATATGGTATGAATGTTGGTCTTTTCTGGGTATCTCATACTATAATGAATGGGCACCAGTGTGGGACTCTCTGGGAACTCCAGCGTGCTTATTGGACGGTCTGGCAAAGCCCTTGAAAACTTGTGTAATAACACACTGGGGGGAAGATGGTGGAAGGAGACAAATGCCGCTCTTGAGATGAGTAGAGATTTGATGAATGGTACGCTGTCTAGGTTTATGTTTTAACAAATATCTGCGTGGTGCAGAAATCAGCGGTGGTTTGCCCCAAGCGAACATTCGATGGAGAAGGACCTTCAAGATTCAAGATCGAGAAAGAAGGAGGTTGCTTATTGGCATTGATATTTGGTTGCAGCAGTAGAAGAAAGAATGAGATCCCCTTATTTGGTCTGGGAAGGTTGCTTGCCAAATGAAGAGCTGGATGAATTATGGCAAGTATTTTTATGCATGCTTTATTCTGCAATTAAGTCCGCTGCACTAAGGAGAAATCACTTCTTCACCCTACACAGAGTTTATTGGTCACCGCTGAAGCTGACTAGGATAAGAGGCGGCGGGGAGGCCAAATGCAAAAGGTACGGAGATCGAGAGGCGGATGACAATCACATATTCGCTAACTGCCCAGTCGTGAAAAAAATCTAGAAGAGAGTGGGTAAGACAATGTCTGACATTCTGGGGGTGGAAGTGAAAATAAGACCCACTTTAATCATGATTGGTATTACACAGTCAGGATCTGGACCTGAGGGCTACGTGAAGCTTCAAAATTAGCTAATATTCTATTTAATCCTCCCGGCAAGAAGGGAGATATGTAAAAGGTGGTGTCAGGCCACACCTCCCACTTGGAGGAGTGGTGAAACTCCATGAGATACTTTAGAGATCTAGACCAAAAGGTTAATCTGACTAGAAGGAAGATCGAATATGGGTTATTTTTTAATCTATTGGACCCCCTAAAGGAAAGATCATGAAGTCCAATGATTAAACCTCTTGGTCAGCTCGTGATGTACAGCGCTGGTTAGTAACTTTCCGTAAACATTGGTTGAGAATAGACCCTCAATATAAGCAAATGTGTCAGCGGTGATCAGGAGGGGGCTTGCTTATTTGAGGTAATATGAGGACAAAACTTTTTTTTGTTTTTAAACATTGACAAAATGTGTTGTCCATCTATTAACTACAACAATGCTGGCAGGTAAAATTAAAAGGATCACAGTTTCTATACTTTATCAAATGCAAATCTATATTCGTACGTTGATCCATTTGTTATATCAGAGTTCTGGATTACAGTCTTCAGCTGTAGGTAACTTTTTTGGAGTCTTAGGTACAGTCATATCATTAAAATTGAAAACGTAGTTAAGTTCAATATGGCCTTTTCAAAGTTACTAATGCGAATGATATTAAAATGGAAAAACTATGGAGATACAATATAGGCCACCATTGCTTGAAGCGCCATGACTGTCGGGTAGAGCTGGGGTTTGTTAATGCTGCAATACACTCTTATGGACGCATTATTCAATTAGGACTTCCATACAACAAAAGAAACAATAACTGAAAGTAGAAACCTCACTTGTGAAGAACTATACAAATAAAATCTATATTCTTCATTTTCATAGCACGTAACTGTGGTATACCAAATGTGCTTTGCTCTTAATGGTTTCACTCAAACGGTTATTTTGAGGAAAACAAACATTAAAAAAAAAAATTGGAAACATTCTTACCCATTCATCATCCTCTGCCCCATCTCCTTGCCCTCGAGGCTGATCGGCAGCACTTGCTTGATCTTTCGTAGCCATGATATTGTCAGTCCAGGAAGCACCTGCCTGTTTATCACCAGCAAAATTACACTTGGTCACTGTCCCAGAATTGAGTACGGAGAAAGAGGCTTGAAAGAAAACAAAAAAAACAAGATAGTCTGACCTCCAAAAACTGGTTAAATAAACTTTCAAAATATTACTCATGATGAGGACATTTATGAATCATAAAAACACCAGCCTTCCCTTCCCTACACACGCGGTCTTCCCTCTCTCTCTCTCTGGGTATTCTTGAGGATTTAGGTTACCGGATAGGCCACTGGTAAATGCAGCTGTAATACTCTTGGCTCTTAGAAGTATGGCCTCTGCCTTGTTCTCAACTTTTTGCTGCTGACCACAGACTGTTGCATTATACTGATTCCTCAAGAGTACTTACATGATAATTCAGTGTCTTTATTCTCAAGTATTTAGAATATTACTTTACATTTTCATGTTAATAACACTGTTGATACATTTGTAGTGCTGCATACAAAGTAGGAGAATACTGAACCATATTGAGGTCACACTGTTCCCTAATCTGAAAGGGTTTCCCTCTACCCTGTTGAATAGAAGGTCCAAATGCTCTCAGCTTCATATTATCTGGGTTCCACCCATCTTTTCCCAAAGATATCCCCATTTGCTGAGTGAAAAAAGAAAAGGATCAGTTTAGTTCACCTCCTTTCTGCCCCTTAGCTTCTCACAGACTGCAGGAATCTGGATCCTTATATAGGGCAGCTTGTCTTGTTGCCCATTCCTTCTTGTTTCCTCACAGGCTAAACCAAGTGTAAGATCCTCTCCTATCTTTCAGTCAAGCATGTCACTGGGGCCCCATTCCTCCCCCCTGCCCGACCCTCATAGACAAATGAACATTCACTGGTTCGCTGCTGCCACTGCTGTTAGTTACTGCATTGTTGTTTGGGGGGGATTATTCATTGAAATTGTGCAGCGTTTGCTTATTATTCTGTTGTGGCACTGTATTCCTACTCTATTTTGCACATGCCCTGTGCTGTCATTTTATTGAACATGATTGGGGTCTCGAGAGATTGCCAGAGAAGGTACTCTGTGGCCTATGACTTTGGTTCACTGGAATGTATGTTTAGGGTTTATTGTTGGCTGTATAGGGTTATATGGTCCTCACCTTTGTGCTGCTCCTGTGCCTGCCATTCTATTGAATTCTGTGCTGTGTGATTAATGAATAAAAAGTTTAAAAAAAATAAAAAGCATGTCATTGGTTATAGAGGCAAAAAGGTGGTTTATGATTCACTTTCTATAGGTACCAGTTCCATCCTTTTTCAGCATGTCTTGTCTTCGAGAATGCTCATTGATTTGTGAAGACCACCATCTAGTTCCCCTGCCCCTCATAACGTCTCTGGAAACCGTTACAGGACAGCACATTGCTTCGTCTGGCCTGCCGAAATACACCATCCCTCACCAACAGGAGTTGTCACTTTCTGGGTCAACCTAACTTCTGTAGACACCGGGATCCCATGAATTTTCCTGAACAAAAATGTGTGTGTATTAAAGTATGGGTACTCACTGCTGTTTGCCATGTATACACAGAAACAATCCTGAGAGTAGGTATTGTTCTTGAGTGTTCCCAAAGATTGGCAGCACTAAGAATGAATAAAGAACATACAGACTCCCTCACAAACTCAAAAACAACTTCAAATTATCCAAAATCCCACCACATTCCAATTGTTGGCCACAAGCAGCACAGCTTCCTTATATTCTAAAGCCTCTCTCGCTTCTTGAGACGAAAAGGAAGGCTTAAGGCATACAGGCATGTAAACAGGACAAATATGTCTTTCCAAAAAAGAAAATGAAGTCTGGAGGGAGTTGACGTGCCAACATTTTGATCAACCTGTCACCCCTACACTACAGAGAATTCAGTGAGGTACAGCACATGCAGTCTTACTGCAGTCCAATTTGAGGTATATGTTTTTAGTCACTCATTGGCTGTACAATATGATAGTATCACCTTCCTTTTTGTCACCGCGCACAAGCTTATTGGGGCATATCACACAATGGAAACCATTCAACTTTTCATACCACTGGCAGAAGAAACGGATGCTTTTCTGACAAAAATAAAGCTATTTTATTAGTGGTTGATTTGCCACCAATAAAATCATCTAACAAAGATTCTCTTTACAGGTACATTTTTACTTTTCAAAACAACTGTATAAAGTAAGGATCAATAATCATGGTGCTGGCTGCTGAAGCCCTCCACCTATAAGTGAAAAGAAGTACAGCCAATACAAATGTTAACATTTCACCACAGTGCCTAAATATTGTTGAAGATAATATAAGAGTCAATGGAAATAGAGTATTGTAGTGAGTTGCATCGATTAACATGTAGAGAACACTAAAGTCACACTGGAAATGGGAGACAAAATAAGGTGTGAGGGCTATCAAGTTGAAAGACCACGTCTCCATTTAGAAACAGCGACTTTCTTTGAAAGGAAATTGAGGATGGAAAGGAAGAAATTCTTTTTTCTGCATGATCTCGCCTGATTTTACGACTATCTGCACTCCGACAGTGCATACTGTCCCATAGTATGAGTGCTCTGTCCTTGAAACAGTACATTTAAACTGCCAACATCCAATTGTTTATTTAACTTTTCAGAAAGGCAATGACTAATTTGGTGCGGAAAAGTAGCCAGTCGTGTGGAAGTTAAATATTATATGTGGGCCACAGTGTGCATTTACATCACCCACTTATGTGACCAAAACGAATGGCTTCAGAGAGCACCACTGTGTGCCTACAGTCATACAGGTGGTTTGTTCACTACATTCCCTAGCCTTAGGTAGCTACCAGGGGAAAGTGGCCAGTGCTAGGAGGATATCCCAAAGTGCCCTTCCAAGGATTTTCTGCAATATTTTAGATGCGATGTTATCAAAAATCCACTTGCACATTTCTTTTCAAAGCAGCCCTCCAAATCATAATGCAACAAAGGTTGATGTTTATACCACTGCTCAGTTTCCACAAGAAATTGGATGTGTGTGGCACTCACATTCTAAGTGCCCGCCCTCAGAAATTGAGTATTTGTACTGAAATAGAAAAGACATCACTATTCAGATAGATGCAAAACTTCCAGCGTTATCACAACTTTAGTGGCAAAACATCTGGAGAGCATACATAATTCCATGTTCCAGCATTCATTCCTTTACATTGAGATGCTTGTCTTCTTGACAAGTTTATTAATCATTTTCTAATTAAATTTTGTACACACCATATGTATGACTACTCTAATAAGTTTTATGTAAGCAGCAGTGCATACCGTAACTCGCCCATGGATTATAACTCCTTTGCTAAAAGCATGTACTCCAAAGGAATGCAAATAAAACAACACACAAGCAAACCAGATCACTAATAAAGCACACATCTCAAATACTTAACATAGGTTTGTTGCCTTCATAAAAGCGGAGGAGCACTGGAGTACACACACCAGAAACAAGTTGTGAAATGATAGCTGCCTGCACAACATAGCAATGAGTAAATGCCTACCTACCACTTGAACCTGAGAATTCAAATTTAGATAACGATCCACCCCCTCACCCAACACACCTGGACAAGAGCCAACTATGGCTGCAGAGGACATGGCACATCAAACTGACATTAGAAATTATTATTTAAAGGTATTATGCAAGCCCAGTCATAATAAAGATATTGAGATGCTTTTGATGTTACTAACAAAAAAGTTGTTTATTTTAGATGAAGTTAAGAAAACTACAAACTATTAATGAGCTGCTATTTGTAATGATGAAACCTACAACAAAATGAAAATATTTATGCTTTGATTAAAAAATAAATGTATTTCTTCTTTCCTTTCCGAGTTGTCTGCTGTGTTACTAAAGTCCATGACACCATTCCTGCTCCTTCTTGGTCACTGCAACAAGAGATGCCTCCTCACTTTGGACTGGGGGTATTGCTCTGCGCTTAGAGGCACTGCAGGTTTGTAATTCCTCTAGGACATTTGTAATTTGGGTAAGACCTCTTGTTAAGGCCCACTTTGTCTTACCAGTTCAACATGCAAGCTGGTTGTAAGTCAGCACATAGGTGTTAAATTAGCGAGACGGTGTACAGATCGACACAAAGCGTGTTGCCAGTGTCTGGTATGCTACTACTCTTGTCTGATCTTGGCAAACCCTTCATTTAATGAATTAGGCAAATTACTTAAGTGTCATTTCATTAATGCTGTGAGACACTGCTTCAGAGCCTTCATATATGGTATCTTTTAAGTCACCACATTTGCGGCTAATTTCACATAGGGACTTTAGTTGTTTCTCTTGCACCCATAACATCTTCCTTTCCACTCTCTGAAATTCAGCTGGAGGTGTGCCACACCAAAATGTGTAGATCTGCTGCTATTGGGAATGCGTTCCAGTCCTATCCCTGCTGCAGGTATATGAGGTGTGGAAAACACTATTGTGCATAACCTCGCCGTGGCTGAGATACTAATAGTTGCTATTAGACCTGGCCCTTATTGCAGGTTTATCCCCAAACCTTTTGGCTCCTTTTTTTCTGACCCTGTTTTCGTTGGCTATATGATTGTGGCACTTTACCACTGCTGACCAGTGCTAAAGTGCATATGCTCTCTGTGTAAATTGTGAATATGATTGGTTATCCATGATTAGCGAATTTGATTTATTGGTAAGTCCCTAGTAAAGTGCACGGTGTGTGCCACGGCCTGCAAATCAAAGGCTACTAGTGGGCCTGCAAAGCGATACCAAAGGGGATGATGGACGGAGCGTTTGACCTAATCAAACACTCACCCCCAGTCAACTGATCTGGGTTTAATCCATCATCATTCTTTAGCTCACTCCACCACCCCAGTTCAGACATGGCCATATGCAAATCAGTCTGACCCTGTGCCTCATGGGAACAGTCCAGCCCGAACTGCCAAGCCATGTCTTCCCTGGACCTGCAGCACTGGTTGTGCCAACCACATGAGTAGCCCTGTAAATGTGCCTCAGACCTACCACAGTAGTGTCTGCGCATGCAGTTAACTGTCATGTTTACCTGGCAAGTGCACACACTTGACAGGCCCAAACCTTTCCTTTTCTTACATGTAAGGCACCCCTAAGGTAGGCCCAAAGTACCCCAGGGGCAGGGTGCAGTGTATGTGAAAGGTAGGACATGCACTGGTGTGATTTACATGTCCTGATGGTGAAATACTGTGTATTTCGTTTTTCACTATTGAAAGGCTGCCTGTCCCATAGGTCAACATGGGAGCTACTTTGTAACATTTTACAAGTGTAACTTTCCATTGGGACAAGATAAAGAAATGGAGTTTAGGCTCTCTGAACTCAGTATTTAATAACACACCTTTTTAGTAAAGGTGTTTTTTAAACTGTGCATTTGAAAATGCCACTTTTAGAAAGTGGGCATTTTCTTATTTGACCATTTTGTGTGCCTCAGACTTTTGTGTATTCAGCATCTGGTTTTGGAGTGACATAAGCTGGGGATGTCCATTCACTCTAGAGAGTCACAAGGGGGGTTGAGGTGTGTCCTGCCTTGGCTGGTGACTCATCGATGGGCTGAATAGACCTGGTCTGCATTTAGAGTAGTGGGAGGAGTTTCGCTTGCACCTGAACAGGCTGTGTCTCCTTTGCACAATGCTTTCTCCACACCCTGTGGTCATGCTGCACCAGGGAGGATAGGACTGGGTTCAGACACCCTTGCCACGAAGAGAATAATGACAAAATGGGGTATTAGTATTGGACCTTAAGCCCCAGGACTTTAGATTTCAAGAAACAAGAGGACCCTGCCAAGAAGAACAGCTGAAGAGCTGTGTGAGGAGCACCGCCTTTTCTGTGTGAGGGGTGAGCTGGCCTGCAGTTTCTGATTCGGTCTATGGTGGAGGAAAATGACTGACTCTTCTTGTCCTGCTGTGGTATCCTGCTTGGGAAGAATCTCCAAGGGCTTGTGAGGGCTTGCCTCATGTTGGAAGTCTCAGGGAAAATCAAAAACTTCATAAGAACCCTGGCTGGATCTTAAATAACCTGCCTGGGAGGAGAGCTGGAGAAGCTGTGTGAGGAGCGTAGGACGGCCTGCAGTGGTTACTCCTGCCTGGAGCAGGAAAAGGACTGGACTGTCCTGGTACTTTTCGGTTTGGAAGAAAAAGGGAAATCGCTTGAGGAGTGCTTTGTTTGGCAGTCCAGATCATGTGGAGCGCTTTAGGGTGCTTCCCTCATAATTTTTAATACCTAAAAGTAAAAGTGTGTGAGAAGTGCTTCTTATGCAGACCAGCGCTGCACTACGTGTGCCGAGCTACCAAGTAAATGTACAGCAGGGGCTCTGCTGAAGTGGCCCGTGCTGTGCAGAAGCAGCATGAGGAGCATTTGCCCGGCGTCAGCCAGGAGGGCTGAGCCGAGGAAGGAAGCCTGGATGCGGCCGATGCCGGTTGCCGTAGCAAACGGGAGAGCCGCAATAGAATCCCGCCACACCCTGAAGGAATAGGAGCCTCGCGGGCTCCAATCAGTGGCCTCCCGCCTCGGAGAACAGGAGGAGGGCACCCAGGAGTCTGCTGCGGTTTCGCCAAGAGCAAAGAGTTGAGGAAAGCGGAGGAACTCTGCAGTCGTCCCGCTTTGCTGTGCGGGCGGCTCGGCTTCAGCAGAGAAGGCAATTGCGGCTTTGGTGGAGGGCAGTAAATAAAAATTCCCATAGTTCCACAAGGCCCCGGAGGGCTCTGGACATGCTGCAATGTCCCCGCAATCACTTTGGAAAGCCACCTTGCTCCAGAGCGGCTTCACCAGGTCCCGGGCAGCTGTGCTCTGCAGTTTTAACATGCGAGGGCCCCCCCCGGTGAGGTCTCCCCGCCAAAGGGGGCATTTCTTTTAGTAAAGTACCGCATTTTGTTATTCCTGGCATTAGGGGGTGGCACGGCTGGCCCCACTGGCCTGAGCAGAGTGGCCGGGTCCCTGTCACATTTGTCTCGGCAGCTGAGCCACATGTCTGTGGGCAGCCGTCTCTCACTGTTGGGGGCATTTTGTTCAGATGACCGCATTTGTGCTCTAGCTCTGCCTAGAACTACTGCATTTCTGTTCCATGCCCTGATGTTTTCATGACAGGTGCAATATAGAAGTATTGCTTTATTGCACTAACTGATGTTATGCATAAATGTTTCAGGATGATTTTCTGACCTGTGCAACTTATAAGTCATTGATACAGTACACTAACTTATGTTTATGACAATTGCTTTAAGGTAGTGATTTATAATCTATGCATTATTATGACAATTGCCTAGTTGGCAAACTGATTTATGTGAATGGGGTCTAATGTGTTTTATGTATAATACAAAGGATATTTTTATATACCCTTGAGTGGAGTCTCTTTTTTGGTGTGCCCAGTGTGTCACTGGTGTGTGTGTGTGTGTTGCGCAAACACTTTACACCTTGCCTCTGGGATAAGCCTGACTGCTCTGCCAAGCTACCAAGGGGGTGAGCGTGGGTTATCTTGGGTGTGTAACTCCCTTACCCTGACTAGAGTGGTGGGTTCTGCCTGACTTCGGTCCATATGCTAGTCAACCACAAACCCCATTTCTAACAGTTGCTCTAATTTGGGCAGTGCTAACAATATATTCGCTTGATTGTTGCGTTTCTGTAGGCTGATCTTAACTGGCAACTTCAATTCCCCAGCTTACTTCACCAGAGTGGCTGGAAGCTACCTTCTTCTAGTGTTACTGGTTGGTCTATGTCCTGCAAAACATCAGCAATAGTATGATCTGTTAGGAGTGAGAGGGTGTGGCATGTCATTGGAATATGTAAGAATATTGTATTCAAGTACACATTTACAATGTTTTTCACATGCCTTAGCCATGAGATCTCAAAAATCCTGATGTTAAAGACATATTCTACATATTAATCAGGAGTGTTGTTTTTAACAAACTTATACACAACTCTAAGGTTTTGTTTTATGGGCAACAAATAAAGGTGTAGCATAGCTTGGCATAAATGTATAAATAAACTTTACTAAATATGGACTATATAATGCATTTCGAGAGGTAATACTAAACTGTACTGAACCTGGAAACAGATTTAGCTGCTTAAAACAATAATATGATTGAGTATTGAGTGGTTGAAATGTATGTATGTATGTATATTATATATATATTCCCAACAAATCGGAGCACACAACGGTATCTGGGTTCCATTTTTATTTTGGCCATTAGAATTACAGCCAACATCATTAAAACACTAACCAATATTAAAGCAAATACAAAAAACAGAAATGAGAACACCATCGGTCATCAATCAAGTTCAAAACCCCTTAATAGTTAGTTCAATCCCAGACCACTGAAGCCTAACCTAATTAGAACCTGCTTTAGTTATTTGTTAGTATTATTAAACAAAGGCAAGAATACTAAAAGACACACACAAATATGCATACTTTTAGTACTTACATGGGTAAAAGCAGGTATGCCCTACAGAGGTCTCTAAATTCCAGAACATGTACATCCCCAAGACAGGAGCGCCACTGTCACTGTCCTGGGATGTGCAGTTGAGTTTCCTGGTCTGCGTTTGGACATTTAGGCAGACTGAAATATACAGATGCGGGCCGTAGTCTTCTGGTGTGTTCTGTTCTGTCCAGCAGCATCCCATTCAGCTCTCAGACCTTTCTGAACCAAGGTTCTAAAAGCAAGGGTTTCTATAGGAGATTTCTCCACTCCATCTAATTATGATTGGCCAGCCCTCAGGTAATCTCATTAGTCAGATCCATTTACATGGATCTCAAATTATATCTGAGCAAATCACATTAAAGGTGATTTAATTCCTGACTTTTTCACAGGTCCTAAAATGTACAGGTCTCTCTTTGTCTGATGGAAGACCTTTATATGACATAATCCAAATCAAACTAAGGATATACCTTGATGGTACCTCTTTCTGTTACAGTGTTCAACCAACAGTTACATCTGTATTACTTCAACAATGAAAATATTCCCAGAGCATGCTCTTCTTCAAAAACACTGACAGGGATTCAGTAAAATTAAACGGCAGCCATAGCAAGTTCTTGCTTTGTCCTCACATTTCAGAGAAAGGGGAGGAACATGTGCTTCAGAGAAATGCTTCAAGCTTCCGTCAAAGCACATAAGAAAAGTCTATTTCTGAATTACCTTTTATTCTAATACTGTGAATATTTGAATAAAACAACATCTCATTAACAAAAACACACCTTTCAAAAGAACACCTTATTTTAAAGCAAGGGTAATGTGTAACATGTTGAGTGTTAATACTTTGTCTAATGGCTACACCATGCTGCACTAAAGAGTAATAATTTCACCAGAGCGGTTAAATGTTCGGGGAACCTGGTGTGATGAGGATATACCAAGTGGGCTCATGAATTCAACAAGCTAGTATGGCCTTTAGTCCCCCCTAGGCAGGGGTCCAGGAGTAAAACAGCTCATAGTCCAACATTCACCGCCTTTTAGAGGTGGGGGAACTCAGAAACAAATATGTCCCCATCTATGTAGGGCCCTGTGGCTATTGCCCTGCAACAATAAGTACACTCTACCAACATCAAAAGTGCGCCCTGTGCTCAACTTCTCACTGCGCTCCCCAAGGAGACCAGCACGGGCCAAAACGGAGAGGAAGGAATACGCTGACCCCACCAATCAGCACCAAGACTGGTGTTGGGTATTAGAGGAGTCAGCAAGATGCGCGTCTGCAAAAGCCTGATGTGCAGTTTGTGCGAGAGCTTGCATGGGTGTCCAAGAAAGCAGAGGCACCAGCACTAAGACCCCATCAAGATGGGCACATCAAACACAGATTTAAAGAAGAGTAAAATAGGTTGAACGTCCATAACCATAATAAAGGGTTAAGGAGAAACTTGCCTCACGGAGAAGAAAGCCCCCATGACCCATTAGACTGGTCCAAAATATTGCTTATTTTGTTTCTTGATGCCCGCCAAAGTACAGGACACTGGCAGAGTGTATTATTAAGTCCCGGGGGCTGCTCCTAATGAACAAGTTACTTACCTTCGGTAACGATTTATCTGTAAGAAAGATTAGTAGTGATAGATTCCTTACCTTAGAATATTCCCCAGGCGTCAGACTTGATCCGGAAAGTTTGTCAGCAGTACCCCTGCGCGTCAGTAGGTGGCGTCGTGCGGCTCCGCGTCAGTCGTTGGCGTCGTGGTCGCTGAGATGACGTCGCGGGCGCTACTTAGACACCGCCCACGCGCGCTGACGTCAGTTCTGTACACGACTTTCCGCGCCAGGAACGCAGAGCCATGCAAGATACTGACCACTGGTGCATTGAAACTAGGGCCCCGAAAGGGATGACCTTAACCCTAGAAATCAGTTCACAGAACGGGGAGGATGGGTGGGGCGGTAAGGAATCTATCACTACTAATGTTTCTTACAGATATATCGTTACCGAAGGTAAGTAACTTGTTCATCTGAAAGAAACACATAGTGATAGATTCCTTACCTTAGAATAGATACCCCAGCAATACCAACCCCGGTGGTGGGTCTGCGAACCAAGATCACACCAGAAAGTCACGGAGAACAGAACGGCCAAAGAAGCAGACTCTCCGGACTTGGCTGTCCAGGCAATACTGCTTAGTAAACGTGTGCAGCGAGGCCCTCGTGGCTGCCTGACAGATGTCTTGCAGGGGGATACCACGTCCCAATGCAGTAGTGGCTGCAGTAGCTCTGGTGGAATGAGCACGCAGTCAAACCGGAGGTTCTTTTTTAGCCAAAGAGTAACAGGCTTTGATACACAAGACGACCCATCGGGAGATAGTCCTCTTGTGTACCGCCCGACATTTCTTGGTGCCAACGTAGCCAAAGAGTTGGTCATCCACCCGGAACTGTTGCGTGCGGTTGAGATAAAATGAGAGCGCACGTTTTGGGTCCAGACGGTGGAGCCTCTCTTCCTCTCTGGAAGGATGCGGAGGTGGAAAGATGGTGGGCAAGGTAATAGTCTGCCCAATGTGAAAGGCCGTAACAACTTTTGGCAAAAAGGAAGGACGGGGCCTGAGCACAACCTTGTCCGGATGGACTGATAGGAAAGGAGGCTTACAAGAAAGAGCCTGGAGCTCACTCACTCGCCTAGCGGAGGTGATGGCCACCAGGAAAGCAGTCTTCAAGGTCAAGAGACGAAGAGGACAGTTGTGAAGGGGCTCAAAGGGAGCGCACATCAAGTATGTAAGAACCAGATTCAAGTCCCACTGTGGCATCACGAAAAGAATAGGAGGAAAAAGGACCGTCCCCTGCTGCTGCAACAGAAGATCCTCCCGAAGAGGCAGTCTGATCGGAGGATCGATGCTCATACTGAGTAGCTCGGGATACCATACTCTTCGAGCCCAGTCCGGGGCCACAAGGATGACTTGTGCCCGGTCGCGCCTGATCTTCTTCAGCACTCTGGGCAGAAGTGGTACAGGCGGAAAGGCGTGCAACAGACCGCAACTCCACTCGCGACGAAAAGCGTTGCCGAGCGAGTGCCGCCTTGGAAATTACAACGCGCAGAACTGATGACATTGCGCGTTCTCTTCGGTGGCGAATAGATCTAACCAAGGCTCTCCCCACTGCTGAAAGAGACCTTGCACCACCTCCGAGTGAAGACGCCATTCGTGATCCAGCATGCACCAGCGGCTGAGTTCGTCCGCCCTGGCGTTCAGAGAACCTGCCAGGTGTTGAACCACCAGGGACATGCCCTGATGTTCCAGCCATGTCCAGAGACGCAGAGCCTCCTGACAGAGGGTCCACGACCCCACCCCGCCTTGCTTGTTGCAGTACCACATGGCAGTGGTGTTGTCTGTGAACACCTGCACTACTCTCCCCTTGACAGAGGGAAGGAATGCCTTCAGTGCAAGCCGTATCGCCCGAAGCTCCAGAAGGTTGATATGGAGCTTGGACTCCGCCGGAGACCAGAGGCCTCTGATCTCTGCCTCTCCCATGTGGCCGCCCCATCCCAGGAGGGACGCATCCGTCACCACTGTAAACTCCGGTTGGGGACGGGAGAGGGTGCCGTCGACCCAATGCCGGTTCGTGAGCCACCACTGCAACTGTCGTGCAGTGCCCTCCGAGATCTGGACGTGATCGGACAGGTTCCCCTGATGCTGCGCCCACTGGAACTTCAGGTCCCACTGCAGAGCCCGCATATGCCATCTGGCATGATCGATCAGCAGGATGCAGGAGGCCCAGCAGCCTCAGAGTCACTCTGACCGAAACCCAGGACAAGGGCTGAAAGATCGGAATCAGAGCCCGAATATCCCGGACTCGCTGTTCGGGAGGATAGACCCGAAACAGCGCTGTGTCCAGAACCGCTCCGATAAAGAGGAGCTTCTGAGAGGGAATCAGGTGCGACTTTGGCGCGTTGATGGAGAACCCCAGCAAGTGCAGGAGGTCGGCCGTAGTCTGGAGGTGGGAGACGACTGCCTGGGGCGAGCCCGCCTTCAACAACCAGTCGTCGAGATAGGGAAAGACTGAAACCCCTGCTCTGCGGAGATGAGATGCGACCACCGCCATCACTTTCGTGAACACCCGAGGGGCACTGGTAAGGCCAAAAGGGAGCACGGTGAACTGAAAGTGCTCGTGGCCTACCGTGAACCGGAGGTAACGTCGGTGGGCTTGCAGGACTGGGATGTGGAAATAGGCATCCTGCAAGTCTAGCGCTACCATCCAGTCTTGTGGATCGAGAGCAGACAAGACCTGAGCCAGAGTGAGCATCTTGAACTACTCTTTGCGGAGGAAGCGATTGACGTTCCGGAGGTCTAAGATAGGACGCAGGCCCTTGTCCTTCTTGGGTACCAGAAAGTAGTGGGAATAGCAACCACGACCTACTTCTGGCGTCGGAACGCGCTCGATGGCCCCCTTGGCCAAGAGGGCCGCAACTTCCTGCTGAAGAAGCACCAAGTGATCCCCCGACATGCGGTGGTACTGAGGTGGCATGGCTGGAGGGGCAGTCTCGAAGGGGAGGGAGTAGCCCCTCCGGACTATCTCTAAATCCCCCACCTGTCCGAAGTGATGGTGCGCCAGTGGGGGAGGTGATGGCGAAGCCTGCCACCCTCTGGCGTTTGATGGGCCTGAAAGTTCGGACTAGGAAGGTTTGGAGGCTGTGGTGGCCGGGGTGGAGGTGGACTGACCCGCCTGCTGGCCCCTTGGTCCGCCACGGCGGAACCCGCGTCCGCGCTGGGATGGCTGCGCAGGCCTGTGGCTCTGTCGCGAACGCTGCGGGGCGCCCCTTCCGGTGCCACGAAAGGAGTGAAAAGCAGAAGGTGGAGGAGGGCGGACTGCAGAGAGTCCCAAGGACTTGGCCGTAGCCCGCGAGTCCTTAAACTGCTCCAACGCACTGTCCGCTTTGTCGCCGAAGAGGCGACGGCCATCAAAGGGCATGTCCATAAGTGTGTTTTGGACATCCCCCGAAAATCCAGTTGTCCTCAACCAGGCATGGCGTTGAACCGCCACCGTCGTTGCAATCGATCTGCCCAGCGAGTCGGCGGTGTCTAGGCCACAACGAATCATGAACTTAGCTGCGTCTCTCCCCTCTGCAACAGCCTGGGAGAGAGCTGTCCGGGCCTCCTCCGGACACTAGGGCAGCACTTGCACCACTGTATCCCACAGACAGTGGGAATAACGGCCCAAGAGGCATGCGGTGTTCACGGAACGCAGCGCAGAACTTGTGGAGGAAAAAATCTTCTTCCCGAACTGATCCAGTTTCTTGGATTCCCTATCCGGTGGTGCGTAAGGGAAGGCGGTCGGGGAAGCAGAGGCTTGGACAACCAAGCTCTCGGGGGTGGGATGTTGGGAGAGGAAAATGGAGTCACCCGGAGCCGGGCGATGGCGTCGGGCCACATTCCTATCCACAGGAGCCCCTGTGGTGGGCCTGGACCAAGTGCCCAAAAGAACGTCAGAAAGGGCTTCATTGAAGGGAAGCAGCGGCTCTGCAGAAGTAGCTGCTGGCTGAAGCACCTCTGTCAGGAGGTTAGTCCTGATGGCCACAGTAGGGAGCACGAGGTGTAGGGCCTCGACCACCCTACGCAACACCACAGCATAACTAGCACCCTCCTCCGTAGCCACGGTAGGAGGAGACAGCATGCCAAGGTCTGGTGAGGTATCCAGACCACTGGCGTCCCCCAACTCCTCAGCCCAGTCCTGTTCAGACTCGCAAGCAGCTGCGAGAGGGTCCTCAGACCCCTCCCAGTCCTCCCCTACCTCCTCAGGCTGTTCAACAGGCCTAAAATAAGGAGCAGGGACATGGGGATAGAAATCCCCGAGCAACGTCGAGAACTGCATCGATCGACGCCGGCTCGACGCCGCATCTACTTCGGGGCTGAAACCGGGGTCGACGTCGTCCCGAGGAGCGGGCGGCGTCAGAAATGGTGCCGGTGGGGTCGACGTCGGTGGAGGTGTTATAAGGTCAACCGACGTCAACCGGGATCCAGGCCTGGATCCAGGGGGGTCCTGCGGCGCCGAGGCCGGAGCCGACAGCGACGCCGGAGCCGCCGGCGAGGAAAGGCGAGGACCCCCAGTCGGGACCGCGGGGCCCGAAGGCGCACCAGCGGGACCCGACGGCCCAAAGAGGCGAGCCATGGCCGACAGGAATTCCTGTATTTGGGCGGAGTCGCCGACGGACCCGGGAAGGGTGGGTAGGCCGGCGGCGACTGAACAGGCTCCGCCGGAGCCGCGGGGGAGGCACCACCCGCACCCTCAGCCGCGTCGCGCGACCGGCGAGGGGAAGTCGGAGAACGATGGCGTTTCTTCGACTCCTTGTGCTTCGCCTTACCTGACCCCGAGTGCGATCCCGAAGACCGATGGTGATGACTCCGCGCACAGTCCCTCGACCTCCCACGGGACCGGGACCTCGAACGGCGCGGAGCCGACTGCCGGGCTTCCAGCAACTTTCGGGACTGCTCCTGCAAAGTCTTCGGCGCCATGGCCCGGCAGTCGGGGCACGACTTGGGGTCGTGGTCGCGCCCCAGGCAGAAAAGACACACACGGTGCGGGTCCGTCACCGACATCATACGGTGACAGTCCCCGCAGGACTTAAAACCGGGCATCCTATCTGCACCAGGAGTCGAAGACTCGATGAAAAATAGAGACAAAAAGCCTCAAAAAGTCAGTCAAAAATTGACTGGGGTTCCTGCTCTTCCCGGATCTGCGCTTGCTGGCGCGGAAAAAGAAAGAACTGACGTCAGCGCGCGTGGGCGGCGTCTAAGTAGCGCCCGCGACGTCATCTCGGCGACCACGACGCCAACAACGGACGCGGAGCCGCACGACGCCACCTACCGACGCGCAGGGGTACTGCTGACGAAAACTTTCCGGATCCAGTCTGACGCCTGGGGATATTCTAAGGTAAGGAATCTATCACTATGTGTTTCTTGCAGATACGCGACACATCCCAGCTTCAGCCCCACATGCCAGAAGAAAAGTCTCACCTTAAGTCTCCATATGAAATTAGTGACCCAGGGGGAAGCAAGCCTTGATTCCAGTCACTCCCAGAGCTGAGCCTTTCAGCTGCAAATTGTGAACACCCAGTAGTCAGTCCAGTAGATGTGGACTTTATTAATGCCATACCTTGATTGATATGCTTTATGCATGTACAAGTACAACAAATTTAGGAGGTAGGGTCTGCTGGAGCATAAGCTGTTAAATGTGGTTCAGAGCTACGGGGCCAAGTCTGCATTTAAAGGAGAGATCTTCAAAGTGTGGGCCCTCCTCTTGAGGGGCGTGACTGTATCTCCAAATAGGTGCCATTCCTTAACAAATATCAGTGGATCATTCTACTGAAAGATTAGAGGTAAGGGCAGTGCACCAGTGCTTGCAAATAAAAAGCACCTCGAAGAGCCACCTTTGAAGCCGTCTTTGTTTACAAGGACAGGTGAGTCAGTGGAGAAGAGTGGTGTGGAGGAAGAGTGAAGAGTCCTTCCAGCTGTTTTGCCAAAGATCAGACTGGGAACTGGTGTTGTATTCAGAGCCTTTCAGTGTCTTGACTCACTGGGACATCAGACCCATAGCCATGGGGTGGGAGCTATGTGTAGGGGCTCATTTTCTTTCCAGAGGTAATGGACTGCTGTGGATGTGGAGGCCAAGGAGAGGAAGGTATTGTGCAGGCCTCATTAATATTATCAAAGCCCTAGAGGAGGCAGACTCCTAGGGGAGTAATCTCAAGTTTCAATGGAAGGGGCATCAGTAGCTCATCCAGTCCACGTTTTTTGCTTTGTATTCCATAATTTGTAATCGTATCCATTACATTAATAAATCGTGACTATGAGTCCAAGAAAACAAAGAAAAAAGCCTAAACTCAAAAAAAGCACATAACCGAGAAACACCAGAGGTTTTCTTATAGTCTCTGAGCAATAATCCAAGGGAGGGGAAGGAAGAAAAATAATGGCTTTTGCTGCTTTAATACTTTTTACCAGTTTTATCACAAAATATGCTGATGATTTAAGAAGCTGCACCTTGTCTACCCCATCCGCCCTCCTCTTCCTGACCCTAAAGGTTTGGAGGGAACCAGACTCGAAAACATTTGACCCTGGTGCGTGGTGTGGCTCAGTACAAAAAAGATTGAAATCTTCTGATTTATGGGTTTAGTTGGCTACTGTATCACCTTAAGTGTGCACCCCATGTAGGATTGAAAGGCTCTTTAGAGGGTGTTCCCAATTGTTTTTCTACCAGCTAATTTGAGCATATTTTTAATTTTGTATGTAGAATTTAGTTTTGGGTGTATTAAAGTATGTTTCCTTTTGAAAAGAAAAATAACTGGCTGTATAATGATTATTGAATGTTATTTGTTGCATTGTTGAGTTCCAAGCCCACAACACCTTGGACATACCGCTGCCTTGCTATCCTGAAAGTTAAGTACTAAAAGGGGTAATTGGCAACAGATTTAGGGTACGCAGTACTGTAGTGTAGTTCCTATTTCCCTAATAGGCTCTGCGCATTGGAATAATATATCCTATAGGTTTGACATAGGACTGAGGTCAGTATGTCCCTATCGAGTATATTAAACTTAATTACTTTGTGCCAGCTAACTCAGAGGCCACTAGAAACTCCTTGTAAACAAGAAGGGAGTAGTTTCTGGCAACCGCATAAACATGACAACTTTGTTTCCCTTTAGAATCGGAACACTTCTCAGAATCGTGGAAACAATAGATAACAGTTTCACTCAGCTAATCGTGCATGCTTAGTTTCCTCAGAGTTACACAGAAAGAATAGACGGGCGTTTCAATAAAAAGGATTTACTGAACAGTCTTGTTTCTCGTGTAAGAGATATGAGCTGTTATGATCACAAGACAGTATGCAAGATATATAATGTACAGCATAAGCAGTAGAAATAAATAATACTGCGCTAGCATTATCTTTTAGCATATATTCACATACATAAATAACATGAGCTAAAAAATGCGAGTACTCAAAAGATGCTTTTTGCTAAGCTAGTTCTACCCCAGTGTACCTAACCTAGTCTAGGTGAAGGGCAAGGTAAGAAGTAGGTGAAGTATTCTCTAGTATGGTATACTAAGAGTATGGTAAGTCTAGTATTCCAAGAGTCCCTCTAGGTTCTAGTCAGCTCCATACCTTGAGAATGAGAGAGGTGGGAATCTCCTGCCGGATCTCAAACTCTAACACCCCGCGAAGGGAGTCAGAACACTGGAAGCTGGATTCTCTGCGAGCAGGGATGACAGCGTCTTCTCAGTGCGTCAGGCCGGGATACGGGCTCCTCTGAAGTCGAGGTCTCCTCTAACTTGCTTGGGCAAGGGAAGGTATATTTATACCTGGTAGGTGCCTTGGAATGTTAGCATTGACGTGAAGTCGGACAGAGGAAGACGTCAGGAATGAACCCTTAAGGTATTGCGGTTCATGCATAATAAATGAGTTCTTGGAGAAATCAATAATCCTGTGCTAGGGGAACTCCCAAGAGCTTAAGGGTCTGGTTTCTAAGAACTCGTTGTGACGTTAGGGTGGACGGATGTCAGTGACCATGCCTGTATTTGGAGTGCATGGCTAATGCCTAAATAAGGACTGGGATTCTATGCCTATATAAGGGCAATGCGAATTGTGCCTATATAAGGACATGTTTCAGGAAAACCTATATACGGACACCTAAAGCGGAATACAATACCCACTCCACTTTCGAATGAACGATAATACTAAATGCTAAACATTAAACTTGAGTACCACATATTGCTAAAAACATTTCTAAAAGCATAGTAAAAGAAGTTTTTTAAAGAACTGTTGCTAAAACATGTAATGCAATAGGTACTGTACATTTTAAAGCATTTTTTCATTCTAAGCATATATTGGAAATAAATGCAACATGAATGAATAAACAGAAATATATACATGATGAAATGGTTGACAAGTTTTAAAAATCAACGCCATTGCATATCATGGTACTAAATGAAATTGTGGTAAATAAGGTGACAATGTGTCCCTGGAAGTATTCAAAGAAGTCCGTTTTATAAGAATAGTTCTACTGTAAGCAGATTGTTTTGCCATGTATTTTCAAAAAAGAAATTAAAAAAAGAAAAAGTTCAATTTTAGGAAGAGTTCCAAGTTTTGAAAATATGAAGGCCAAATTCATTTCGTCCCTGGTACACTGTGAGCCGAATCAAAGTCAGTGTATGGGTCTGGTGTAAACATGAAATCATCTATTTCTGTAGACAAAATATCGTCTACCGAAGTTGGTGACATTTGGAACACCTCGTTCAAAAGGTTAATTGCACAGAGATGAGAAACATCGCCTTCAGCAGAAGATGCTGCAGCAATCTTCGCGTCCGTTGTTACCTGTGTGCCTGTTGATCCATCTCGTACCTCAGCAGCAGCAGGGAGCGTCTGAGATCTCAATGAATGCCGTCATCAGGATTGGTAGCCTCCTGGGGACAACACAGAGCATGGGCCGTTACCGGGTCCAGCAGAGTATCGATATCCGTTGGCATGACTGATGGGAGTGTTAGACAGGTGACTAGCACGCATTCTTCACTGCAAAGCAGGCAACGTAGAACAGGTAAGATGCAATCTTGCCAGATTGGTCTGAATGACAGAAACCACGTTGTATTAAGTTCCCGTAGACGAGGCATGCCCAAAAGCTGCACTATGCGCTCACGGCACTTCCGTTCTAGGAGAGCTTTCTCCATATCGCTCGGAGTGATGTTGGTGGATAGGCTTGCCATAGCGTAATAGTAGGAATAGAAATAGGATTCCTGCAACAAGTGCTAGAATTAATGGCACACCACCAAACACCGAATGTGCGAAGTTTGGGATGATTCCGAGGACTGCCTGGAAGGGTGCTAACAGTCCTGAACAGATGGTCTTAAATACATGTACAATACCGCTCGTATCAGACATGTTAAAGATATGTCCCATCATTTCTGCGAAATGTATAGGGCAGTTTGTACGAATTAAAGCCTGTATCTCAGCCGAAGTCCTTGCAATTTGTAAATCATAGATTTCTTTGGCCGAGGTCAGAGGCACGGTCTGTTGCAAAAGCATGGCTTTCATTCTGCTTAAAGTATCAAAACGTATAAAAGAAACATTCAATGAAGCCCATAGAGGCGACTCCCTGACTGTGTCTATTGGGGGGAACAATACTTGCATACAGCAAGTAACCCTGGAGTCGACCGTTACCAGATATGGGATGCCTGGCAACATGCCACAGCAACTCTGATCATTCAACATGAGGTAACTCCCGTTAGAAAGTTGGCCAAATGTTGGCTTAATCACAGTAGCCGGTGGCAGGACAAATTTGCCACAGAACCATTACAAGCCCCGTGTAAAGAAATGTCCTGACAAATGAGTGAACCGCTTAGTGCATTTTCACAGTGTGTACCGCTTAGAAACACTTCACGATCCCCACTCCAACATCTGTATTCGTAAGGTAAATCCCAGGATGTCTTAATGTATTCTTTACCCAACCTTTCATATTTGCCTGCTTGCATTTGTTTGAGGCAATACTGAAACTGAAAAGTAGTGACAGGCAGAGTGATTTTGCCATGGATAAGCCATTCTGTAGCTGGTTTCTCTGCTACTGTAAATGGTAATTTTTCCAGTTTTTCAATGCTCAGCACAGTATACTTTGCTCCCCTTTGTGCCAGTTCGATCTGTTTATCAGTTAGATTGTATTCTGCAAACAGAGCCGACGTGTTGATAAAACGCCAACGCACATAGCCCGCACGCAAAGATTGCAGCGTCCAGCTTAATAGCATAATAGAACGTAACTGAGATTGGCCTTGTTGTAACATGGCTGAATCTTGTTCCAGTATGTCAATAGCAGAGGATACAATGTTGTCCAATGAATAAATTCTGGATGACAAAGTAGTTAACCCATTGTCGACCACAGAGAGAGTTTTCTCTAAGTTAATACGATCAAGTTCACGTATTCGTTCTGCGGCCTCTGCCTGTGAAACCTTCCACACTTCATTATAAGCAGCATAAATGCCGGCATATATGAAACATTTTTGACGCAGTTTTCTTGGTCCTAGCAAGAATTCCCTAAGGTCTGCGTCTTCTTTAAGTAAAGATAAGTGTTGTTTCACATCCTCAAGTGTAGATTTTTGTAGCCAGTCGAGGCACAATTTTCCTACACTGTATGTTGTTACTACCCCCGGATGTTGTCTTTGAACGTATCGTGGGTCTGGCCTATGGATAGTAAAGTCCTGTCTTTTAGTCAGTAATCTTTCTTGACAGATGTTTGTGTCTGTAGGCCAGAATAACCAGTTTTTCCAATCAGGATCTGTTCTGTTGGTTTGTAGTATTGTGTCTACTGTGACCGCTCCCTGTGTAGTGCTATTACCTGCAGGTGTTGGTACAGAAGGTGTTTTCATGTCTTTGATCTTGGCTAAACCAAGGCAAGACGTTTGTTGCACAGTGTCATTCAAAAACATTATTTGCTGAGGGATGATACATGCTCTAAACAAAGCTTCTATCCCTATACTTGCCAATCTTTGGAACCCCAGGCAGATTTTGTGTCTATTGTGTCTTTCCAAAAGTCATATCCATGTCTAGACAGTTGGGTAATAAAGGCTGCAGAGTATATCTGTTTTGTATTAGTTAACATAATTTTCAGTCCTGTTTTGTTTACATTTCTATAGTAAAATGTTTCTGGATCAGATGTATTGTACCCTGAAAAATATGGAAACTTTTTAGCAAACGTTTCTGAACTACCTTTTGGTGGTGTAGGACAATGTTCCCATTGGTTAAACATAAATACATTTCTAGGTGTTGCAGATTTATGCAAGAAATGATGACCATAGTGATTGTAACAATAAAGCTGTTCATAGTCTGATGAACCCTCTAAGTATTCATTGTTAGAGAATGCAGCAGACCTTTCTAGATCAGACATCATATCATTTACAGTCTCAAAGTCCCAATCATCAGAATAGGTACTGGAGGTAATAAAGTCACTTAATGAAATTTTAAATAAATGTGGAATGTTCAAAAGTTCCGTAGGGTCGAAGATATCTAAATCGATTTTGTCCCACACTATACCATCCTGTATAGGAACGGCTGTGATGTTCACTGCTGACAAGTCTCTAGCTTCACAATGGGATGATTTGTGTGGTTTCAAAAGTAAGTTCACATTTTTACTTTCTGTGTCCAAACGGATGTATCTGCCATTTATAAGCATGCCGATAGTCATAACCAAAGCTAGCCAAAGCAGAAAGAAAAATATTCCAGAAATAATCCACAGTTCAATCCATGGTGAAACCAGATAAGTCTTTTTCAGAAAATGAAAAAAGTCTTGTACTTGTTGTTTGAAAGTTTTGGATGCTGGCGACGTTTCAGGTTCACTCGGATCCTCAGAAAATGTATCAAAGTTAATGAAACAGACAGAAGCAGTTCTGTCAATAGTTGGAATTGCATCAGGATTTGTAGAAATCGCTGGAACCAGTTGATCACTTGTTACGTTGGTGTAGACAGGTGTATCTGGACGAACTATTATTTGAGGTTCAAGAGGGACGAGTTCCATAGCATTGTTGCTTAGTCCTTCATCTGTTACTGCTGAATTCTCGATTGTTACGAGTCTTTCAGTCTGAACCTCTTGGATAGTAGCGAGAGGAGTGCGTCTGCTACTAGGTCGGAGTCCACGAGGCCTACTATTTAGTATTGGCCACATACTGTGGTTTGATGAGGTCGATTGACACAAATCTTTTCTCCTTTTTTCCAGCAAGGGGCGGCAGAAGTACTGTTCTTGTTCCGTGGACGGCTAGGACAGGTACTGGTTGTCTGTAAGAAGGTCCAAATTCCTTCTTGTCCGCAATCTTCTCTCTGACTAGAACCCCAACTTTTGGGATCCAGACAGGCCTTGCTGGGACTGCCGGTTTTTCCCCAGTGGTGGTTGGCTTCAGGAACACGTTGCTTTGTTTCGATCTTAGTTCATTTAGATCCTGTAAAACAGCCAAACGATCTTTGATATCAAAGGGTTTATTTTCCACCACTGTGCCTTTACATTCGAGATCAGGAACCCACATTCTTGTCCCAAATAGGACCTCATATGGAGTGACCCCCTAGAGAACTTCTTGGCAAATTATTTAATGAGCGTTGGACCACATAAAGATGTTTGACCCACCCATCACCCAAACCTAATATTCTAGCTGTTATAGACTGCTTTATGTCCCGGTTTTTCCTTTCCACAACAGAATTTCCCTCAGGATGAAACGGAGAGGAGTACCGCAATGCTACGCCCAAACTGGCCATGGCTTCTTTGTAAGCCCGAGAGCTAAACGCAGGGCCCTGGTCAGAATGTAGTGAGCCAATTGCGTATGTGCCGATAAAGACTCGCAAATCTTTTATAACAGTTCGAGCGTCAGCCGAGCGCTGAGGCCATATCCATAGGAACCTTGACTTAGTATTTGTGAGATTGCATTTGTCCAAAAGGACGCCTGCGCGTAGATAGTCTAATGCTGTCTAACAATGGTGTCCGTACTGGGCAGGCTACTTCGTAGCATGGTGTCTGGTGGCGTTCTGCATCACGCTGTTTATTGCAGTCTATGCAGTCATCGATGAAGATGTGAATCTGTGTATTCATTCCAGGCCACCAGTACATCTCTTTTAATGTTAATATTGTTTTAGAGATCCCTTGATGTCACAGACCCTCCCCCAGATGTGCTTCATAAATCAAAGCTGCTCTACGTTCCATGTTTGGAATTACCCTATCCCCCACTCCAGGGATTCGAGCAAAAGGAACGTTGTTCGCATCAATTACATAAGAGTACTTGAGTGGAAATTTCTTTGGTAACGCTGCACCACTGCCTTTGCTTGAAGCATTGACAGCCAACAATATCTCACTGTCTATTCTCGTTTTTGAACGAGTGATCGCAGCTACGGAAGCCGTCTGAACAGCCCCCTTTGCGGCTTCGTCAGCCAATGAATTCCCTGCAACGTGAACGCCATCACGTTGATGACTCAGCGTGTGTATCACGTGAGCCTTTGGTAATTCGTTTTTCAACTGAACTACTTGTTCCCAAAGCGTTTTATGCTTTATTGTGCCACCTTTTGCATCTTTGAACCCGTTTTCAAGCCAATTCTGTATATATTCATTATACGACTGCACACAGTAGAAAGAATCGCACACTATTAGTGTGGGGAATTCGCGATCTGTACTTTCAAGTGCCAGTTTGAAAGCTTGTAGTTCAGCTCGCTGAGCTGTACAATCTCCTAGAGATTGAGTTTTAGTGACCATTGGTCTGAAGTTACCATCGCGCATGCGACCTTTAACGATTGCGCATGGTGCACTGTAAGCTTGCTTACTCCCTGTAGCGGGTTGTGCGGATCCGTCAGTGTAAATTATAAATTCATACTGATCGAGAGGCAGAATTTCAGTGGGCAGAGGACATTCATATTGCAGGAATGCTTGTGTTTTTAAATCAGGATCAAAAACATATTCAACATCTGTTGCAGCAAGAGAATTAACCCATTGTATCCATCTAGGACAGTGTTTCCCAAACTGTGGTCCGCGGACCCCCAGGGGTCCGTGACACATTTCCAGGGGGTCCGCAGCCAGCAGTTTTAAAAGCACTGCAAAGTTTCTTGTATAATTAGCAGTTTTCGAGCAACAATAAAAGTGTCAAGATAACGCCAGTGATTAATGTACCTGCTAGAGAGAGATGAGAGGTTTGTCCAGGGGCAGCTTTGACTTATCTAAGTAGCACAGAAGGTTAATATGCCTACTGCAAAGAACATTTACCATGCATTTTAAAAAAAACTGTATTTTATGTGCATAGGTCAGTGGGTTACTGCTTTTGTAACAGAGATTCTTTTGTTACTGTGCAGTTTATAAGTGACAATCGTAATCTAGCACAGTGACCTATAAACTGTCAAAGAGCTGCTTGCAAACTGCAAGGTACAAGTTAGTAACATGTTTTATCCCAGTCTTTCATTATCTTGATGCTGCTAAAAAGGTTTATTTGGGTGGAAATACATTTTTATTGTTAAAGTCAATGCTAGCCACTGTGTTATGTTCTGAACCCTGAGTTTGTGCTTCTCCAGACCAAGCACTCTTTAAAAATGCCTACCAGTATGAATGACGTGAATCCTACACCTTGTAGTCCCCTTTGCCTTATGTAACATTTTCTATACACTGATTTACACGAATGATTCAGTTTCTCTATATGTGTGTGATGTAAAGTGCTCTGACGTCCTGGTATGAGAGATGCTATAAAAACAAATGAAATACATGTGACAGAGGGGCTATGGAGAGATGAGAGGCACTGTTGGAGGGTGATAATAAGGGAATCATTGAAGAACCCCAACAAAGTTTGTCCTATCCTGGTACATAGTAAGGTCATCATTTACTATTCTTTAAAAGCTAATACAATTCAATATATAATGATAAATGTGTTGTAGAATGCATCATTGTTTCCTAAATTTTTTGGAGTGGAGAGCCTCGCAAAGCCCCCTTTGTAGTGGTCAGGCTCACTCACTGCACTTGGTGTGCACCGTATGGGGACTGGTCTGAAAACATTTGCCTGGGCTGCTTTGGGTTTCCAGGCTGGCCCTGGCAGGAGCCTCGTACTGCAAAGTAAAACCAACCATTTAAAAGTTAGTCACGGAGATGCAGCACCAACCTTCCCATTAAAATGTTTGGTTTTTGCAAATTCTTTCAATTTAAAATACTAAGGGGATATTTAAAACAGAAGTGGCGGAGCGTGTCGTTCGCCTCCTTGGCTTAACGACACGCTCCGTCACTTCAGAAACGCAGGGCTGCACCATATTTACAAGAATTTGGTGCAGTCCTGCATTTCCCCCTGCGCCTGCGCTACACTTAGCAGTGTAGCGCCAATGCAGGCACCCTTGCACTATGGTGCAAGGGTGTCTGCGTGCAGGAGAAGATTGTTTATGTACAGGAAGGTCCCCCATCCTGCACATAAACAATCTTGAAATGTCGTTTTGTCACTGCACACATGGAAGTTACAAAATGTAATTTTTTTAAAAATATTGTTTATGTGCAGGAAGGTCACCTTCCTGAACATAAACAATCCAAGGCGTTTTGCTTTTTCCATGTGTGCTGCACAAGGCAGCACACATGGAAAAAGCAAAAACGAGGAGAAATATAGCATTTCTCCTCATTTTGCCAAGTTAAGACCAGGTTTTCCCTGGTCTTAATTTTGGCGCTGCCTCCTATTTACGCTGCCCTTGTAAATAGGGGCCAGCGTCAAAATCAATGGGTGTAACGGTGGAACCCCCACCGCAACACCCACTGCCCACCCCTTTCACGCTAAGCCTTGCGTGAAAGGGGGCCTTATTTACAAGGCAGCGTTAAGCCATGTTAAGTGGCTTAACGCTGCCTTGTAAATAAGGCGAAGCCCCTATCGCCACGGGAACGTCGCAAAAAGTGACATTCCCATGGCGATAGGGGCTTGTAAATATGCCCCTAAAATCCTTAGTAATTAGAGTATTTGTTTTGGGTACACACATGTGTTTCTTTTTTTCAAATTACTGTTTTAATGCTTGAAATTTAAATCATACAAATTGCTCGGGGTCCCCGGCTTCTAGTGGTGACTCACTGGGGGTCCTCAGGAGTCAAAAGTTTGGGAACCACTGATCTAGGATGTAAAGCTTTTGCATTTGGAATGCTCGCTTTTGTGACCGCCTCTAAGGCTGGTACTGGAGTCACGACAATAATGCGTTTCCCTTGGGCTAGAGCTCTTTCTTTTGCTACAGCGGTTTGAACTGCTGTCAGTATTTATTCTGTTTAAGTGAAGCGCATTTCTGCTTGTGTATACAAATGTGATTTGTATGCTATTGGTACTTTTTCACCCTCGTTAAATATTAAGTAGGTGAATCCGCATTGACCCGAAATTATTCGGATCACTAAATTGCGTTGATTTACGCGTGTTTGTAAGTGATTTGTTGCTAACATGTTAGCTTGGAGTGAACGCAAGATTTCTGTGTGTTCCTGTGTCTAATGTTTGGTTGAAAAATCAGGTTTGATTAATTCGTAGAGAGGTTTAACCCTTTCTGCGTAATTTAGAATGCAAGTTCTTCCAAAATTTAGGAAACCCAAGATGGATTCTAAGTTTTTCAGCGTTTTTGGAGGTTGGACCAGAGCACACTTTTCTAAAAAGTTAGCTGCCAGGCTCTTGCCTTCACTTGAAAGCTCATATCCTAGGAAAAGGACATTGAGATGGGCAATTCTGGATTTTTTAAAGTTGAATTTATAGCCCTCAGAGGCGAAGCCCAATATAATGGTACTCACCCTGTTCAAGTGCCTATCTAGGTCATCGTCTGTCAGATAGATGTCATCGACATATGACAATGCCTCATGATCATACATTTGTAGTAACTCGGTTACTCTCGCTGAGAATAACCCCGGGCTGTTTTTGAACCCTTGTGGGAGTCTACAAAATTGACGCTGGGTCCCCATTATTGAGAAAGCGGTTAAGTACCTGCTTTCAGGTGCTATGTTTTGACAAAAGAAACCATTTGAAATGTCTAATGTGGTTTTTATATTTTTTACGCACAATGTTATTCATTAACGCTGTACTATGTGCATTTTGCACTGCAAATATTTTTGAACAAGTGTAATACAAAACTAGACGATATGTATTGTCTGGTTTGGATACAGGAAACAAAGGATTGTTCATTGAGGAGGTGCATGTTTCAATCACCCCTTGGTATTCAAGTTGATCTAAGATCTCCCTGACCTGTTTTTTAGTTTCTTGCTTTATTGGGTACTGCCTTTGTGCAGTAGGTTCATTTTTTAACTGTATTTTGTGGTGCGGTGAGTCCTCATCCCATCCTACATGATTTTTATATAATGCTGGGGCCTGGGCAACTGCCCATTTCCTGGCATAAGTATATTTAAGGTGAATTGGAATATGGTTGGAGAAGGCAGTCATAATAATGTCCTCGCCATGTGGGCACTCCCTGACAAATTGTGGTGGCCAGTCTTTTTCTGCTAGAAGTATATCATAACCCCTTGAAAGTTTCTCCCAAAAGAGTATTTTCACTTTTCTTGGTATGTCTCCCTCCATTCGGAGTGTTATTTCATATAACTTTTGTGGAGTACTAACCCTGGTGTCTACAGTCTCTACTGTGATGTACTCATTCAAGTCCATGGTCTCCAGAAGTTCCTTCAGGTTCTGGCGAGCTATTGTGACTTCTGCTGCACTGTCCAGCATTGTCTGAGCCCAATCTCCGTTCTTCAGCTGTGTTCTCGGCATGTCTGATCTTCAGACCTGCTACCTTCTTTTTTGTGAATTGAGGTTTTGATTTATTTTTCTGAACGTGTTTGTCGTCTTTGGATTTCACGCGTTCTTCTCTATGTTCTGACCGTCCTCTTCTTTCCGATGTCTGTGACGATATCTGAAAGGTACGAGAGGAACGTGTATCAGTATCTTGACACCTGTCAGGTTTTCTTAAATTATCCCTATTCCTGAGGTTATACCTCCTTTCAGAGGGCTCCTTTTGAGGAGACCTACCTCGAGATTGAGAACGTTTCTCGTTTGAATTTTGTTTATTAGTTTCCCACTTCTTTTTAGAAGATGTAGGAGTTTGTTTAATAGAGTCCTTCTCAGGACTTTCAGATAGTTTTGGCTTCAAAGGTTTTCCACCCAAACTATCTCTGCCTAATTCTGCATAAGATTGTTCTATTATTCTGGGTAGTTCATGTTGATGTTCTGTAACATCAAATTCCCTTAAGCGTTGGCGGATTGCCCCTGATGCTGCCTCTCCTTTAATATTAGATAATATTATTGTTGAGACCTGGTCGAAGTTTTTCAGTAATTTCATACCTAAATTCAGAGCAGGCTCTGCCCCGTATTTGTTTTGAATTTGTTTCAGGACATCTGGTATTACTGCAATTGATGGAACACCATGTGTTTTAGTATAGATGGCAGCAAAGACTGCGCCCCAAGTGGTGCAATCTTCCAGTTGTGGTGTGATCCCCATTGGTAAACAGATTGTTAGGATTCTGTGTTTCTCATAAGGGCTAGTATTTGGAAATACTGCTTCGATTTGAGTAATTTTTGAGCTATCCAGAATGGAATTTGCTCACGTTTTGTGGGCATTTTACCCATGACTGCGTGTAAAGTCTGTGGAGTAATTTTTAGTGTATTCCCCTGATGAGGGGTTTGAATTGGAATGGTCATTGGTGGTTGGACTGTGAAAGTCCGCATGTCATATTGGACTAATTGTCTGTAAATTTTTATTAACTCTTGTAGTTGAGTAAGTAATTCCTCGTCTGACATTACATCGATGTCAGGATGAGGTGTGTAGCCGTCTAAAATCGGCCATGTTGCTCCTGGTCTACCTAGTGGACCGAGCCTGGTAATGTTTTTGTGATGTTTTAGGGCGCCTTTAAACCAGAGATGATGCTCCTGGTATGTGAGTGGAATTTCAATATCCTCGAAAGGAATGTATTCCTCTGGTGGTTCATCTTCTTTAAAGAAGTCAAACACTTTTGTTGCTGGATTTGATTCTGGGAATGCTATCCATGAATAGAATACCTCTGTCTGAAAGGATTTGTGTGCCTCTATCACGAAAACTGCTCTACCACCTCTTGGTGATAGGCCGTGTTTTATAAGTTTTAGAGTGAAGGCTCTCCTTAAATTTCGATGGATGTTTATAACACCCTCATCGGATTCATTAAAACCGGTAAAGTTAAAAGCTGTTACGACTGGGTCAGCCGTATTTACGCCGTTCTCGGTGCCATTGTCCCCGTGTTCGGACATTTGTTTTTTGAAAAATGTAGTACAAGTTTCAAGGAAACAAAAGATAAGGTGCACAATATTTTGGAACACTATCCTTCAACGTTGATTAAACCAAAATAGCTAATCTATAGGTTTTTTGTTCTATTTAGCTTTGGCGGATATTTAACCCTACCCACTCCAGACGTTTTATGGAGTATGTGAGTAGGGGTCTCTGAGAGAAAAGCACGACTGAGTTACTCAGTATCTAGCGTTAAATTAGTGCCTTACCAAACCGTTGGGCGCCATGTAGTGTAGTTCCTATTTCCCTAATAGGCTCTGCACATTGGAATAATATACCATATAGGTTTGACATAGGACTGAGGTCAGTATGTCCCTATCGAGTATATTAAACTTATTTACTTTGTGCCAGCTAACTCAGCGGCCACTAGAAACTCCTTATAAACAAGAAGGGAATAGTTTCTGGCAACCGCATAAACATGACAACTTTGTTTCGCTTTAGAATCAGAACACTTCTCAGAATCGTGGAAACAATAGATAACAGTTTCACTCAGCTAATCGTGCATGCTTAGTTTCCTCAGAGTTACACAGAAAGAATAGACGGGCGTTTTAATAAAAAGGATTTATTGAACAGTCTTGTTTCTCGTGTAAGAGATATGAAAACAAGTTACTTACCTGTAACTACAGTTATCCAGTATTGGTATCTTTCATAGATTCACATGCCTGAATCATTCCCCGTCGCCGAGGCGGGAGTCCACGGTAAATACAAAAGTAGTGCCAAAAGTAAATAGTAGTAGGCTAAAAGAAAAAAGCCTAAGGCCTAAATCTTAGTAGCCTATCTACATCATGATAATAAAAAGAACCAAAAGTTGGTTCCAACCAATCAGCTACCTGCACCCTCTAGAACCTTCCCAGCAGAGGCAGCTCTCCTCAGATTTTCCTAGCAAAAGTGGGAAGTAAGTATCCCAGATAATAGAGAACTGACTCGCCGGGGAGGAGGGTGGGTGCATGTGAATCTATGAAAGATACCAATACTGGATAACTGTAGTTACAGGTAAGTAGCTTGTTTTCTTATCCAGTATTGGGGTATCTTTCATAGATTCACATGCCTGAATCAGAGTAGCAAGCAGTAAGCCAAAGTATTGTCGTTTGCGGATGGTGGTCAGAAACTCCCAAAATGCATCCATAATGGTTGAGAAATTTGTAACATACGCAAGCCTTTAAGGAATTAAAATGCATATTAAGAAACGTTACTAAAATAAAGCAAGAATATTAACATAGAAATATATCTATATATCCAGCTATTAAACATATCAAGAAGCATGTTACATGAAACATGGTAGCATATAAAAGAGAAAATACCCGAGTCTGACCTTAATGAAAGAGATGGCGTAGGACCGCTTGTCCAACCGCTGCATCATCTTGTTGTGCAGATTGTAGACAGTAATGCTTCGTGAACATGTGGACATTTTTCCATGTCGCAGCACGACAGATGTTCTCCAGAGTCACTCCAGCAAACAATGCTGTAGAAGCTGCCACAGTCCTGGTAGAATGAGCTTTGGCCTTTCTCTGCAAAGGTTTGTTGGCTTTGTCATGGCAGAAAGGAATCGTAGAAGCTAGCCATCTGGCTATTGTTGCCTTCGTTACTGCAGTCGCAAGTGTCGCTTGACCATAGGCCACGAACAATTGGTTGGATCGCCTGATGTCTTTAGTCTTCTGTAAGTAGAATTTTAAACAACGCTTAACATCAAGAGAGTGCAAAGCTATCTCAGCTGGAGTGGATGGGTCCTGAAAGAAAGTCCTTAACTTTACCGGTTCATTCAAGTGAAATTGAGACAGTACTTTAGGGATGAAACTAGGATTTGTTCGAAGAGTTACGTAGTCCTTAGTGAAGCGTAAAAAGGGTTCTGTGATAGTGAAAGCTTGAATTTCACTAACCCTTCGTGCAGAAGTAAGAGCCAGGAGAATGGCAACCTTCCACGTGAGGAATTTGAGCTCAGCTTTGTGGATAGGTTCAAATGGTCGTCTCATTAATTGCGCTAGCACGGTATTGAGTTCCCAGTCTGGAGGGGGTGCCCGCACTAGAGGAAAAGCTCGGAAAAGTCCTTTCATAAATTGTTTGACAAGTGAAGATGAACAGAGAGAAGGCAGTTTGGTGCACTTTCTGAATCTGGAGAGAGCAGCAAGATGTACCTTAACCGATGAAAAGGTAAGCCCAGATTTGGCCAGGGATAGCAAGTAGGGAAGAATTTGTTCTGCAGGAGCTTGAACTGGATGGATATTATTCGCCTCGCACCAGTAACAAAATCGCTTCCATTTTAGACGATAAGTCTTGATTGTACTCTGGGCACAAGATTTGGCCAAGATCTCACGACAGTCCTGAGAGATATTAAGGTCCTTGAATTCTAAGAAATCAGGAGCCATGCGTGCAAGTATAGCGACTGCGGGTCCGGATGAACCACTTGACCCCTGTCCCTTGACAACATCGAGAGTGTGGGAGTAAGGCGAATAGGTTTGTCCTGAGATAGTAGAAGAAGTTCCTGGAATCAATACTGTCTTGGCCAACGGGGTGCAATCAGAATGAGACGGCAACCCTCCATCTTCATCTTGCGGAGTACTTTCGAGATCAATGGTATTGGGGGAAAAGCGTATGCACAAATCTCTGACCATCGCATGGACAGGGCATTCCCCCTTGAGCCCTGTTGAGGGAACCTGCTTGCATAATATTGGCATTTCTTGTTCTCCCTCGTTGCGAATAAATCCAGTGCTGGTTTGCCCCAAGCTTGGAAGACTCTGTCCACCTGCTTCTGTTCCAGTTCCCACTCGTGACAGTCCGATAGAGATCTGCTCAGCGTGTCGGCCAGAGTATTGGTGAGACCCCTGACGTGTTCGGCCTTCAGGGTTATTCCATGGAATGTGACCCACTCCCACAGCTCCTGAGCCTCCTGCGAAAGCGTTGGCGACTTTGTTCCTCCTTGTTTGTTGATGTAATACATGCTGGTCGTATTGTCGGTACGGACCAGCACTGAGGAACCCGCGATCCTCGGGAGGAACGCTTGCAGAGAAAGAAAGATGGCGCGGAGCTCCAGCCTGTTGATATGCTGTTGTCGGTGCACTTGAGACCATTTTCCTTGAATCTGTAAGTCTTGCAGATGACCTCCCCATCCCTCCATGGAAGCATCGGTTGTTAAAACAAAGTCTGGAGGAGTGGTTGGTAGGAATGTGAGACCTGGGGCCAGATTCGCTGTCTGAGACCACCAATGCAGAGAGTCTATCATGCGTGACGTGACCCTGATGGAATCGTCGAACGAACCCACGGCTTGTTGCCATTGAAGATGTAATTCCTCCTGAAGAGGTCTCATTTTGAGCCGTGCCAAGGGAATGAGGTTTATCGCAGAGGAACACATCCCTAGAAGGGAAGCAAACATCCGGACAGAAACTGACCTTTTTGAAATTGAAATTGCCAATTTTTGTAGACGTAATTGGCGGTCTTGTGACAAGAATGCTTTGCACTGCACTGTGTCCAGCATTGCCCCGAGAAAAGGAATGACTTGTAGAGGACGCAACTGTGATTTGCTCTGGTTGAGAGTGAGTCCCAGAGAAGAGAAGAGATGGAGACATGTTGCTGTGGCCTCTTTGGCTGCTCAAAGGTCCTTCGGAGCAAGCAGCCAATTGTCGAGATAAGGGAAAACCAGTATTCCTCGAGATCTCAACGTCGCTGCCACTGGTGCAAGCACTTTGTGAAGATTCTTGGTGCCGATTTCAGCCCTAACGGGAGCACCTTGAACTGATAGTGGACGCCAGCCACTGTGAAGCGAAGAAATTTGCGATGTTTGGGATGGATAGGGACGTGGAAGTACGTATCTTCCAAATCCAGAGAAGCCATAAAGCACAAGTTACTAACTTGTGTAACGATATATCTGTAAGAGACAGTAGTTAGTGACAGATTCCTTACCTTAGAACAGATTCCTTACCTTAGAATATCCCCAGGCGTCAGGCTGGATCCGGAAAGTTTTTTGCGTAGCAGTACCCTTGCGCGTCGGTAGGCGGCGTCGTGCGGCTCCGCGTCCGTCGTCGGCGTCGTGATCGCAGGGATGACGTCGCGGGCAGTACTTAGGCGCCGCCCCTGTGCGCTGACGTCAGTTCTGTACACGACTTTCCGCGCCAGGAACGCAGAGCCATGCAAGAAGCTGACATAGGTGTCTGAAAAATACTAGGGCCCTGAAAGGGATGTCCTTAACCCTAGAAATCAGTTCGCAGAACGGGGAGGATGGGTGGGCGGTAAGGAATCTGTCACTAACTACTGTCTCTTACAGATATATCGTTACACAAGTTAGTAACTTGTGCATCTGAAAGAGACACGTTAGTGACAGATTCCTTACCTTAGAATAGATACCCCAGCAATACCAACCCCGGTGGTGGGTCTGCGAACAAAGATCAGACAAGGAAGTCCTGGAGGACAGAACGGCCAAAGAAGCCGTCCCTCCGGACCTGACTGTCAAGGCAGTAATGCCTCGTAAACGTGTGCAGCGAGGCCCACGTAGCTGCCTGACAGATAACCGGCAGCGGAACACCGCGGCCCAAGGCCGTGGTAGCAGCCGTTGCCCTGGTGGAATGGGCACGCAGCCCAACAGGAGGCTCCTTTTTAGCCAAAGAATAGCAGGTCTTGATGCACAAGGTAACCCAGCGGGAGATGGTCCTCTTGTGCACCGCCCGACCTTTTTGGCGCCCACGTAGCCAACAAAGAGCTGGTCATCCACCCGGAAGTGTTTTGTGCGGTCAATATAGAAGGAGAGCGCACGTTTTGGGTCCAGACGGTGGAGCCTCTCTTCCTCTCTGGAAGGATGCGGAGGCGGAAAGAAGGTGGGCAAAGTGATGGTCTGCCCAATGTGGAAAGCAGTAACCACCTTTGGCAAGAAGGACGGACGCGTCCGAAGAACAACCTTGTCTGGATGAACAGACAGAAAGGGAGGTTTGCAAGATAGAGCCTGGAGCTCACTCACCCGCCGAGCGGAGGTGATGGCCACCAGAAAGGCTGTCTTCAGAGTCAGAAGACGAAGAGGACAGTTATGTAGAGGCTCAAAGGGAGCGCACATTAAAAAGGTAAGAACCAAGTTCAAGTCCCACTGAGGCATCACAAACGGAACAGGAGGGAAGAGGTGAGTAATGCCTTTTAAGAACCTGTTAACAACAGGGGACTTGAAAAGGGAGGGCTGATCAGGGAGCCTGAGGAAGGCCGAGATAGCACAAAGATAACCCTTGATGGTACCCAGGGCAGAACCCTGTTGGGCCAGAGAGAGAAGGAACAGAAGGACCTCAGAAAGAGGGGAAGAAAGGGGATTCACAGCCTTTGCTGTGCACCATGCCACAAATTTGTTCCACCTGCAGGCGTATACCACCTTAGTGGAGGGACGCCTGGCTGCCAGAATCACATCACAAACTTCGGGAGGCAAGTCGAAAGGAATCAACTGCCGCCGCTCAATCTCCACGCAAGCAGGTGTAGACTGGACAGGTTCGGGTGGAGGACCGTCCCCTGCTGCTGCGACAGAAGATCCTCCCGAAGAGGCAGACGGATCGGGGGATCTACGCTCAAATTGAGTAGCTCGGGATACCAAACTCTTCGAGCCCAGTCCGGAGCCACAAGAATGACTTGGGCCCGGTCGTGCCGAATCTTCTTCAACACTCTGGGTAGAAGTGGTATAGGCGGAAAGGCGTACAATAGACCGCAACTCCACTCGTGACGAAAAGCGTCGCCGAGCGAGTGCCGCCTTGGAAATTCCAACGCGCAGAACTGATGACATTGCGCGTTCTCTTCGGTGGCGAATAGATCTAACCAAGGCTCTCCCCACTGTAGAAAGAGTCCTTGCGCCACTTCCGAGTGAAGACGCCATTCGTGATCCATCATGCACCTGCGGCTGAGTTCGTCCGCCCTGGCGTTCAGGGAACCTGCCAGGTGTTGAACCATCAGGAACATGCCCTGATGTTCCAGCCATGTCCAGAGGCGCAGAGCCTCCTGACAAAGGGTCCACGACCCCACCCCGCCTTGTTTGTTGCAGTACCACATGGCGGTGGTGTTGTCTGTGAACACCTGCACTACCTTCCCTTTGACAGAGGGAAGGAATGCCTTGAGTGCAAGTCGGATCGCCCGGAGCTCCAGAATGTTGATATGGAGCCGGGACTCCGCCGGAGACCAGAGGCCCCTGATCTCCGCCTCTCCCATGTGACCGCCCCATCCCAGAAGGGACGCGTCCGTCACAACTGTGTGCTCTGGCTGGGGAAGGGAGAGGGATCTGCCCATGACCCATTGCCGGTTCGAGAGCCACCACTGCAACTGTTTTGCAGTCCCCTCCGAGATCTGGACGTGATCGGACAGGTTGCCCTGGTGCTGCGCCCACTGGAACTTTAGGTCCCACTGCAGAGCCCGCATATGCCATCTGGCATGATTGACCAGCAGGATGCAGGAGGCCATGAGGCCCAGCAGCCTCAGGGTCATCCGTACCGAAACCCAGGATAAAGGCTGAAAGATCGGAATCATAGCCTGAATATCCCGGACTCGCCGTTCGGGAGGATAGGCCCGAAACTGCGTCGTGTCCAGAACTGCTCCGATGAAAAGGAGCTGTGGCGAAGGAATCAGATGCGACTTCGGCACATTGATGGAGAACCCCAGCGAGTGCAGGAGTTCGGCCGTAGTCTGGAGGTGGGAGACGACTGCCTGGGACGAGCCCGCCTTCAGCAGCCAGTCGTCGAGGTAGGGGAAGACTGAAACCCCTGCCCGGCGCAGATGAGCTGCGACCACCGCCATCACTTTCGTGAACACCCGAGGGGCACTGGTAAGGCCAAAGGGGAGCACGGTGAACTGAAAATGCTCGAGGCCTACCGTGAACCGAAGGTAACGCCGGTGGGCCGGCAGGACGGGGATGTGGAAATATGCGTCCTGCAAGTCCAACGCTACCAACCAGTCTCCAGGGTTGAGGGCAGTCAAGACCTGAGCTAGGGTGAGCATCTTGAACTTCTCCTTCCGGAGGAAGCGATTGACGTTCCGGAGGTCCAAGATAGGACGCATGTCCTCCTTGTCCTTTTGGGCACCAGGAAGTAGTGGGAGTAGCAACCACGCCCTACTTCTGGGGTCGGAACATGCTCGATGGCCCTCTTGGCCAAGAGGGCCGTGACTTCCTTCTGCAGAAGTACCAAGTGATCCCCTGATATGCGGTGGAATTGAGGTGGCATGGCTGGGGGTTGGACTCGAAGGGGAGTAGCCCCTTCGGACAATGTCCAAGACCCACCTGTCCGAGGTGATGGTACGCCAGTGGGGAAGGTGATGGCGGACCCTGCCCCCTACTGGCGTGCTGTGCACCTGAAAGGAGGGACTAGGAGGGTTTGGAGGCCGCGGACGGGTTGGAGGTGGTGGCCTGACCCGCACGCTGGTTGCCCGATCCGCCACGGCGGAATCCACGTCCTCGGCCGCGCGAAGACGCCTGCTGCGCGGGCCGGTGGCTGGGCTGCTGACGTGAAGGGGCGCCCCTACCGTGGCCACGATAGTGGCGAAAAGCAGAAGTCAGCGGAGGGCGTGTAGCAGAAAGGCCCAGGGACTTTGCCGTAGCCCGTGAGTCCTTAAAGCGCTCCAACGCATGGTCTGCTTTGGACCCAAAAAGACCGACTCCATCAAAGGGCATGTCCATGAGAGTATTCTGGACATCCCCTGAAAAACCAGTGGTTCTCAGCCAGGCGTGGCGTCGTAGCGCCACCGTCGTTGCAATAGACCTGCCCAGCGAGTCGGCGGTATCAAGGCCACATCGAATTGTATATTTGGCCGCATCCCTTCCTTCCGCAATGGCGCGGGAAAGCAGTGTCTGGACCTCCTCAGAACACTGGGGCAAAACATCCGCCACCAAATCCCACAAGGAGTGGGTATATCGGCCCAAAAGGCAAGCGGTGTTGATGGACCGCAAGCCAGCACTGGAGGAAGAAAAACCCTTCTTCCCAAATTGATCCAGGCGTTTGGATTCCCTATCCGGAGGGGCGGTAGGGAAGGCGGTTTGGGAAGCGGAGGCTTGGACAACCAAGCTCTCAGGGGTGGGGTGGACAGAGAGAAACAGGGGGTCGCCCGGAGCTGGGCGATGGCGTCGGGACACGTTCCTATCCACAGGAGCCCCTGTGTTGGGCTTGGACCAGGCGCCCAAAAGAACGTCAGTGAGGGCGTCGTTAAACGGCAGCACAGTCTCCGAAGAGGAGGCTGCCGGCTGAAGCACCTCTGTCAAGAGATTAACCTTGACCGCCACAGCAGGGAGTTGGAGATGTAAGGCTCCAGCCGCCCTACGCAACACCGTTGCAAAATTGGCTCCCTCCTCCGTAGCCACGGGAGGAGACATCATGCCAGTGTCAGGGGAAGTATCTAGACCACTGGCATCCCCTAGACCCTCTGTCCAGTCCTCATCGTACTGACACTGTTGTGTCAGAGGGTCATCAGACCCCTCCCAGTCCTCCTGGTCCTCCTCAGGTTCAAAATAAGGGGGAGGAGGGACATTTGGGACCCAAGGTCTCATCGGCGCCGGAACCGGCGTCGAGCGACGTCGGTCCGGGTCCATGTCCGGAGCCGGAAGGAACTGGGGAACGACGCCGCTCGGAGCCCCAGGCGGCGTCGAGAACGCACCGGAGACATCGGCGCCGGCGGAGGTGTCGTTAGGTCGACCGGCGTCGATGGGGGTTGTGGAGCCGGGATCGAGGCCGGAGCCGGGATCGAGGCTGGAGGCACGGGCGACGCCGGGGCCGGAGCCGTCGGCGACGCCGGAGCAACCCCATCAGGGCCCGCGGGGCCCGAAGGCGCACCGGAGGGACCTGGAGGCCCGAAGAGGCGGGCCATGGCCGACAGGAATTCCTGCACTTTGGCCGGATCCGCCCCTGAACCCGGGAAGGGCGGGTATGGCGGGGGCGACTCCACAGGCATGTCCGGGGCCGCGGGGACGGTGCCGGGAGGGGCCTCAGCCGAGTCGCGAGACCGGCGAGGCGAAGTCCTAGAGCGATGATGCTTTTTGGACTTCTTGTGTTTTGACTTACCGGACGAAGAAGACTTCGATGCCGACGACCGGTGTGGACTCCGCGATCGACCCCTGGACCTCTCACGCGACCGGGGCTTCCGCGGAGCCGAATGCCGGGCCTCGAGGAGCTTTCGAGACCGCTCTCGCAAAGCTTTCGGGTTGAGGGCCTGGCAGTCGGTACAAGACTCCGTGTCGTGGCCTCGGCCGAGGCAGAAGAGACACTCCCAATGCGGGTCGGTGACGGACATCATCCGAGCACAGGCGCCGCAACGTTTGAAACCGGGCATCCCTACGACACCTTGATAGAGAAAAACAGTGAAAAAATTCACCAAAAAGTATGGTCAAAAAATGACCAGGGCACTGCTCTTCCCGGATCTGCGCTTGCTGGCGCGGAAAAAGAAGAACTGACGTCAGCGCGCAGGGGCGGCGCCTAAGTACTGCCCGCGACGTCATCCCGGCGATCACGACGCCGACGATGGACGCGGAGCCGCACGACGCCGCCTACCGACGCGCAAGGGTACTGCTACGCAAAAAACTTTCCGGATCCAGCCTGACGCCTGGGGATATTCTAAGGTAAGGAATCTGTTCTAAGGTAAGGAATCTGTCACCAACGTGTCTCTTTCAGATATCTCCTTCGTTCAGACAGCTTAAGACTTCGGAAAGTGTGACCATCCGGAAGGTTTGCTTTTTGAGGAATTTGTTGTTTGCGGAGGTCCAGAATCGGTCGCCATTCCCCTGACTTCTTCTTGATGAGGAAGAAACGAGAATAGAAACCGGTTCCTCTTTGAGACGAAGGAACCTTCTCTATTGCATTCTTGAGGAGCATCTTTAAGGCTTCTTTGAACAATAAGTGAAGACGAGGGGGACCCCTGGGCGGAGTAGTAGGTGGCTGTTTGATGAATTCCAGGGTGTGGCCGTTGGTTACTAGGTCGAGAACCCATTGGTCTGAAGTAATTTCTTGCCACTTGTGAACAAAAGCTGAAATTTTCGCGCCCACGGGCAGGGGGTGGTACTATGGCTGGCGCCCTGCATAGATCATTGCTTCCTGTTGGTATCGCGACCTTGTTTGATCGCTTTCGACCACCCTGACGGGAGAAACTAGTCGAAGAGGATTGGCGGTAGGAGGACTGGCTGTAGGGCTGTTTATACTGGTATTGATACTGCCTGTTCTGCTGGTTTTGGTATCCTCCTCTTGATGAAAAACCACGCCCTCTTGCTCCTCTGAAATTTCCGCGTCTGTACTGAAGGGTGCCCAATGATCGTGCGGTATCCGTGTCAGTCTTTATAGCTAAAAGAGCCTCATCAATGTGCTTACCGAACAAAGAATCTCCGTCATAGGCCATGTCCAGAATCTTTGTCTGTACCTCAGGTCTGAAAGTGGTCGCTTTAAGCCATCCCTGGCGTCTAAGCACTGCAGCTCCTGCAAGCTGACGGAAGTTGGTGTTTACGATGTCCAAAGCGCAATCTATAGTTTCCGATGCGGCACGTTCTCCTTCCAGCAGAATCTTTCTTGCCTACGGTCTTCTGGAATGAGGTCAATGAAAACCGCCATGTCTGACCACATTTGACGGTCATAACGGCCGATAATGGCTAGAGAATTGGCAGCTCTGATAGAGGCCGCTGCCATGGTAGAAAATGTTTTGCCTATAAGGTCCAGACGACGTCCTTCCTTATCAGGTGGTGTGGTGATAGGCGTTGCAGGATTCTTAGAACACTGTTGGGCGGCCTGTGAAATCACTGAATCTGGCCGTGGGTGACCAATGAGGCAGGATGGGCTGTTGGCAGGGGCACGGTATTTCTTCTCTATGCGCGGAAGCACCGCCGGAATAGATGCAGGCGTCTTCATGATCTTAACCCCTTCATTCCAAATATAGTCTATTATCGGCACAGCTCTCGTGATTTTCCTGGACTCTTCCTTGAGATCATGAAGGAAACATTCTGTCTGTTCAACTGTTACTGGTAGCTGAAATCTAGTTGCAGCCCGTTGCATTAAATTATGAAAGCCCCCGATGTCCTCAGGGGGAGAATCAGAAGGCAGAGGAAGAGGCGGAGAAGGCATCGGAATTACGTAGTCATCCCAGGTATCTGGAATATTAGAATTGTCAGGTAATTCACCCTCTTCAACCTCCTCTTCGGAGGAGGTAGCGTCATCTTGCACCCCTTCCGCTTGACCTGAAGGAGGGGTCGGTGTAACAGGAGTTTCGGGTTGAATCATTGGAACAGGAACCACCGCTGGTATGGGTGGGTTCTCTGGAACTGCCTGTTGTGGTGGAAACCTCTGTCGGTAATCCGCCAGCATGGCCTGCAGAGCCTGAATGAGCGTTGGAGGGAGGCGACTCATTTCCCTCTGGCGTACTTTGTGATGGAATCTATGATGTGGAACAATAATGTCTTCTTGATAATATTGATTCTGATAGTCCTCATCTTCGTCGTCATCCTGACACTTGATGTTTAACTCAGAAGGATGGTGAGCTATACCAAAGGGTCCTTCATCCTCTTCGTCCTCATAGTCATCATCTTCAAGGTAAGTGTCTAGGAGATGAGAAGGCATAAGTGGTGAGATGTTACTGTAATCTTGCTGTCTTTGAAAAGTTTTAAGTTGGTAAAGACCTGATGACCTGGGCGTTGACTGCTCAGGTAGAGCTAACCCAGGTAAATCCGTCGTCGATGGGCTCTTAGTCGACGGGCTCTTCGTCAACGGGGTCATCGTCAACGGGGTCATCGTCGGCAGGGTCGTCGTCGGGATCGTCGCCGACGGGATCGTCGTCGACGGGATCATCATCGACGGGATCTTCAATGTTGCCGCCGTCGTCGACAGAACGGCCGTCTTCGTCGACGAGGCACACGTCGACGGCGTGGATTTCGTCGATTAAATCTTCGTCGACGGTACTGTCGATGAGCTCGACGTCGATATGGTCGTCGACGGTGATTTCGACTTTCTCGTCGACGACTCCTCAAGAAATGGTTTCTTGGTAGAGATAGAGATTTTTGTGGACAGAATAGGTGATTGAATGGCCGTAGTTGAAATTGTAGCCGTAGATGATGAGGAAGAAGAAGAAGTCACAGAGATAGTAGATGAAGTAGTCACCGTGACAGATTTAATATGGCTTTTACTTACAGTTTTAGAAGTAGATGCCTTTTTTGATTCCTTGCCTGCTGTGGATGACGAAGACAGCGTTGACCCAGAGGAAAATTTTGGTGACTTCTGTGAAGGGTCAGAAACATCATGGGAAGATTTAAGGTGTTTTCTTCCCTCACTTGAAGAGCTGTCATGGGATCTGGCTCTTTTGCTGGAAGTAGAAGCTGTCATCCTCTTCAACCGAAGAAGATTTGAGCCACAAGAGCACTCTTGCCTCCCTATCCCCAAGGGTCTTGGTAGGGAAGGTACGGCAGATCTTGCAGTTTTTTGCCTCATGTTTGGGATAAAGGCAATAAATGCAGTCCTTATGTTGGTCATCCACATGGACCCTCTTTTTATCACAGGTCCTACAGGGTTTGAAAAGAGCTTTCCTGTCAGACATACTGAAGAAAAGTAGAAAAACTGAGTGGCACTCAGGGACTCCCTTCCACACGACGTGCGGTGAAAATCTGAGGAGAGCTGCCTCTGCTGGGAAGGTTCTAGAGGCTGCTGGTAGCTGATTGGTTGGAACCAACTTTTGGTTCTTTTTACTATAATGATGTAGATAGGTTACTAAGATTTAGGCCTTAGGCTTTTTTCTTTTAGCCTACTACTATTATTTACTTTTGGCACTACTTTTGTATTTACCGTGGACTTCCGCCTCGGCGACGGGGAATGATTCAGGCATGTGAATCTATGAAAGATACCCCAATACTGGATAAGAGCTGTTATGATCACAAGACAGTATGCAAGATATATAATGTACAGCATAAGCAGTAGAAATAAATAATACTGCGCTAGCATTATCTTTTAGCATATATTCACATACATAAATAACATGAGCTAAAAAATGCGAGTACTCATAAGATGCTTTTCTAAGCTAGTTCTACCCCAGTGTACCTAACCTTGTCTAGGTGTAGGGCAAGGTAAGAAGTAGGTGAAGTATTCTCTAGTATGGTATACTAAGAGTATGTTAAGTCTAGTATGCCTAGAGTCCCTCTAGGTTCTAGTCAGCTCCATACCTTGAGAATGAGAGAGGTGGGAATCTCCTTCCGGGTCTCAAACTCTAACACCCCGCGAAGGGAGTCAGAACACTGGAAGCTGGATTCTCTGCGAGCAGGGATGACAGCGTCTTCTCAGTGCGTCAGGCCGGGATACGGGCTCCTCTGAAGTCGAGGTCTCCTCTAACTTGCTTGGGCAAGGGAAGGTATATTTATACCTGGTAGGTGCCTTGGAATGTTAGCATTGACGTGAAGTCGGACAGAGGAAGACGTCAGGAATGAACCCTTAAGGTATAGCGGTTCATGCATAATAAGTGAGTTCTTGGAGAAATCAATAATCCTGTGCTAGGGGAACTCCCAAGAGCTTAAGGGTCTGGTTTCTAAGAACTCGTTGTGACGTTAGGGTGGACGGATGTCGGTGACCATGCCTGTATTTGAAGTGCATGGCTAATGCCTAAATAAGGACTGGGATTCTATGCCTATATAAGGGCAATGCGAATTGTGCCTATATAAGGACGTTTCAGGAAAACCTATGTACGGACACCTAAAGCGGAATACAACAGTACAGGGGCATAAGGACACCAGAATTAAAAGAACTCAGTTGATGCAATTGTGGCACAATAATTTCTGAAAGACTTGGGATTGCTTGACTTGGACTTTTCTAGGGGACCGATTTCAAAATTAATAACCCAATTTCTGGCATAATAAAAAAAGAAAAAATCTGCACAATGGTTCACTTTGACCATCCGTAAATATGACATTTGCAGCCAACCTGGTTGGTGCTGATAGTGTTCACATCTACCTTCCTTCAAAAGATGATGATGGAAACTACAGAGCTGCTGAACATGGGTTAGAATTAACGGCTCCCAACTTCATTTTGTTTAACACGCCTGTGTGAATCTCACACGTTGTCTTTGGCATTAAGAGGGTCATTTAGACCCCAGAGAGTGGCTGCCATGATGCAGAGGTCCCACTCCCACCCATCCAGTAGCAGATTGCATTCCCTAACCTGACCACTGCAGCAGCCGTGTAATTTTCTGATGAAAGTGCTTCCATCCGTGTGTTGGAGTACTTTTGACAGACATGAAGAAAAACTCCTAAAGCAGGGGTTTTCTGCTCAGAAAGAAAATCCAATAACCCCAATTTGCGAATTTTCGTCATGTGTGAGGTGGCCATTGTTAATTTTCTCCTCTCCTTGTTTGCAATGCTTTGCTTTGCATGGCGGACAAGGGTAAGGTAAAACTGAATCAAGAGGAACACCATATATAGGGTAGATCATCTGATGCACAAGCAACAACGGTGTGGTGGACAGGCCTTCGCTTTAGACCGTCCACCACTGGGGCCAGAAGAGGCACCACTGGATGCAATCAGGAGTTCCTCCAGCTCTAAATGAGGCAGAGGAACTGTAGTTTTGGCAGGGTGGAGCCCTGCCGATTTGCAACAGGGTTCTTGCCCCTCCAAACCCTAAAGGGGGCCCCAAGTCTGGAACATGAACCAAAGGTGTAAACAGTTATGGATGTTACTGTGGCTGTGACTACACAATTCTACCAATTCTGATCGGAATATGCATACCTTTAGAATTGCTAACATGAACATATCAGATTGTAAGGTGACATCATACAAGCTTGATAGTAGAGATGCAAGACATGCATAGAGATCATAATACAGTTGTTTCAATACCTGGTGCTGACACTAGTGCAAATTGGACAGCAGGAAGCTATGCACAGAAATGCAAAACACAAGTATGTTGCTGAAACAATGTAAACAGGCGATAAGCCAGAGATTTCTCCAGGCAAAATACAGGCAATATTCATGATGTAATGAGCCTCAATCACAATGTTTCTATCAGCAACGCAACACTTTACCAGCCTCAGAAAAAATGTATACGGAAATCTAAGGTAGGGAGGATGAAAGAGACAGTAAAACTGTACTACATGTAGTATCAGAGTGTGAGGAAAAATTGGAGAGTGACAATTAAGAAGATTACAGGAAAAACAAAAGGATATAAGTAGTCTTAATGCATAAAAGAAAGCAAATAACCTAAACTTTGACATAACGAGATGGAGAAGCCCATTTAGCCACTGGTAATGTAGCATTCTAACTAGAGCAGCCAGAAAAAGCTCATGGGAACCACAAAAAGAACACTGAACAAGAGACCCTTATTAAATAATAGCTAAACCTGGGAAAATCTAAACTGAAATCTCCTGCAATTTCAATTTACAGAAGCATAACTGAAAGAGGTTTACCCTACTGCTGGCTAGATTTCTAAAACTATCACGAGGATAGCAGAGGCAACTGAGTAGCAAAACACAAGTAGTGGGGCAGTAAACATTACGGAATTATAACTGTAGCTTATAATGACAAACACCAAAGAAAGGGGAGAATAAAATGAAGACAAAACGTACTCAAATATAACTAAGCAGACTAGACCGTTCACAGGAGATGAAGAGGGGTCACCAAACTGTCATTATTCATAATCCAAATAATAAAAATCCCAATGAGATGGCGTTGGAAACAAATGCCACACAATACATAACGGAGAGTAATGAACACGTACTGAAAGATAAGAATGCTAAAAATGATGGCTCTACAAAGTATTTAGATGAAAAATGTATCACTACTCAATATATTAGCGCTACATTGCAAGGTATTCAGAGAAATCTTTAGGAGTTCATGGCTAGTGAACCCACCCTGGGAGGTAAAATGTTGACTACAGAAGAGACAATGAAAAAAAATAATTTTGAATTTCATACTGGATACAAAAACTTGCTTGAATGCTGCTTATAATTTTTTATTTAATTATTCGAGAATTAGTATTGCGTATACCTAGGCACATGGCCAGTGGAGTGCTAAACAAGGAAACTAAAATATGAATGGAATACTAGAAATGAACGTGAGCATATAGAAGAACTTGGATAGTGCTTTCGGATATGGAGGTAGTTTCTGAAGAGGTGAGTTTAGAGGTCTTTCCAAAAGGCCAGCAAATGTGGATTCATTTGGACATCTTGTAAGATGTTTCAAATTCTCGATATCTCACCAAAGAACGAACGTTTGAAGATTTCACTTTAAAAAAAAAAAAAATTTTACTAAAGGGACTTTAAGTAGGAGGGTGTATTTGCCTCTAATCTCCGTTTCTTCGTCACACAGTTAAAACTTATACATTAGGTGGCTGACTGTCTTAAAATGAAGCAAGCCATTTGGAAAATGATTACATTTGAAGGGAAAACCATTAGAACTCTCGAAGAATAGGAATGACATGATCCAACTTATTTCCACTTTTGACAACGAGTTCTGAGTGCATAAGAGCTTTAGCAGATTACGTGTGGATTACATGCAAGAATGTGATATATGACGATTTGAGTAGTGGTACGGGGACATGGTGAAACATGAAAGCGCACATTACGAAGAACTACATTTAGGAATGCAGTTATCAAGAATATGTGCACATTTACACTTTCGTGTTTAATGGTGGTGATGCAGAGTCACTTCTACAGGAGCATGGTCATTCCAAGTACATCAGTAAAGATTTGAGACTGCGTTCAAATTCAGTGAGGGTGGAGGTGGTTCTGCATTGGCAAGAGAAGCCAAGCAGTTGAAATGATCTGAACCTTGACAGGGTGCGCATAGAGGTTTAGATGAAGCAAGGAGATGAATCATTAGAATTGTCTATTGTTTTAAGTTAATAAAAACCATCACAGTATTTCTGTACACAAAAATATAAATAAACCTGGGCAGTTAAGTTGTTAGTTATCCTGAAAATTAATATTTTCAGCTGTTTTCATAAAATACCCATTATTATTCAACACTGCAACCGACCCAGACATCTAAAAGCGGGAGGTGCAAAAATTAATGTTTCCTTGCATCAATTAGTGTAAAATACTTGTCATTAAAATCACGGCTCTAGCCGCTGAAGAATTTAAAATGCTAATAATACATATAATTTGATTAGAAACCAAGTTATAATAATGAACTGGGTTCTTGGTTGATAAAGTGCCACAATGCTACTAAAACATTCTTGTTTTATGCTATTCCCAAAGAGACCTAGCGTTATTTAAGTAGTTTGCCATGCAATGTCAGAAATTATAGCAAATTACAATTGATCTGTGGTCCTAAGGGTTAAGGCTCTTTGCTATGGCCATTCAACAGGTTCGAATCCCCAGTTCGTTAAAAGTGGATTTCAGCAGTAAGATGCATGGTTTCTTTAGGGCTGGGCATATGCAAACCAAATGAATGTTGTCTTCCTTCTGAGCATCATATAGTCTGCATGTATTAGAGCCTTTGTGTTTCCATGCTGGTTGGTCAGCCAAAGATGGCAAGGCCCCTAAATGAATGGCCAACAGCTTTCTCTTTAAATAAGCTGGATATGTCATACTGAGGTATGATGCTGGCTTTAAAGTGTCATAGGATTGCAGTACCATACAGGCATGTGACTGAACCTCTTAATTTATGCTTGTTGTACATAAGAGAATGCAGTTTAGCGACCTTGTTATTAGCAAGGCTGAAAGCAGAACGCAGTAGCTTTAAGTTCCATAAATCGGTTGTATTTGTTGCTAGTGATGAATATCTCAAGTGTTTACTGTCAATCAAATGGGGGTCGCTTTCCAAAGACTGCCATTAGGCACTGACCAGCGGGCTGCTGTGATTTGACCACATTTTGTGCCATGTTTTAATGGTGAGATATCTTTTCCCGATGATTTGCTGCATAAGCCCAAAATCCAGGCAAACCTGTGTGAGAGAGGCACACAGCGGAAGCCCGAAAACTCGCTTGTAAGTATTTGTTTGCAATTTGTCCAGAGTTAAGGCCTCTTTTCCATGGATAACAGGACTTGCATAAGCCACTGTTGTTTTGCAGCAGTAACGGCCAGTAATGCCTAGAAAGAGGGACCATCCACCTTTTTAGCAAGACTGCAAAAAGCATAGGTCAGGGCCTTACTTTTCTTCACCATATACTGTTTATGTGGCTGGAAGTTCAATTTTTGATCGATGTAAAGACCCAGGTATTTGTAGTTGCTAGCCTTTTCTAAACATTCATCTCCTAGCTTGATCTTAAGGGGAGGCCAGGTCTTTTCCAGATGGACATTGTTTTCGTCTTGGTCGAATTAATTGCCAATTTATTGGCCACAGCATATTCAGCTACTTCTGCCACTGAGTTAGTGGTCCTAGTCTCAGAGGGTGCGAAATTACCTGCTTGAGCCTGGGGGATAAGTCAGCCATAAAGATGTTAAACAGGTGGGGAGCAAGAACACCCACTTGTTTAAGACCGATGGCTGTTGGTATTCTCCTGGATAGCCTTATCCCATCTGCCAGCTTGATTTGGATCCAGGTGTGTGTATATAGAGTTGCTCAATGGCTCGCAGGGTTTTGTCGTGGAGACCCCATCACCGTAGCTTTCACCACAAGAGAGCTCTGTCCACCCGATCAAATGTGGCTTCAAAATCTATGTAACACAGGAGCAGTTTTTCTTTAAGTGCTTGCATTTGTCCACAATTGTTGTTACCGCTAATGTATTGATGGTGGTTCCGTAGCCTTTCCGAAATCCTGTCTGGTTGAAAGGGACAAGATTGTTGGAGTTGGACCAATTCACTAGATCTTCCAGGATTAGTGAAGCGTAGTATTTGGCTTCCGAGTTGATAAGCGCAATTAACCTATAGTTCGCTGGGTTTGGTCATTCCCTCCCGTAAAGATGGGGTTTATTGGAGACGAAGATTGGTACAACATATGGAGATGCAATGTTGTGAAACATCAGAATAGGATGCATGCGAAAGAACCATGCTATGCTTCACTTTTCATTCCAGGTGGTGCGTCTTGTATTGGGCCGTGTTTTCGGTTGACAAACATCTGCTTAGTGAAATGAGTTAATTGGTGTAAGGTGACATATATGTCTGGGTGGTGAAAACGATGTTTTCATTGGTTGAAAACATGGAAGATAGAGGTCTTATAAGTAAACTATTATAATAGTCCAGCTTGCTCACTACCAATCTTTTGATCAGTGACTTGAGCATATGGAAGGGGAGGTGCTGGTGAAGATTTCGATTATTTAGCAGCTGCAACCTAGCACTAGTGACAGTGGATGTGAAAAATGATTCAAGCAGAACTAAATTATACCTCCCTGAGGGAGAGAGTGTTTGCATCTCTAACACCACAAGGTGAAATTCGAAAGAGGACTTGGTAGTAAATAAATACCCATTTCACACTGCATAGAACATTTCTATTCAATCATCTTATTTCCAATGTTTTTCTAACTACATCTAAAAAGAAGTATTAAATTAAACCACAGATACCAATGTGGTATAATATTATATCATGCCAAACTGTCAACCTGACTAAAATACTGCATGAACGTTTTTGAATACCACTACATTGTCAATGTACTGAGATGTGGAGTTAAGATTAGTAAACTTATATGTACCCATGTACACTTCCTTTGAAACTATAGTGGTAGTCAATATAGTGGATACAATATTTTTTGTAAGTCGATACTTTCGCCACGATATAGTAACATACAACTGCTACCAAAGGTAAGTGAGTTATCTCACGCTAAAAAAGCTCTAAAAAGCCTTTTGGCAAGCTTAGCGAAACAAGTGCATCATTCACTGAAGAAAGAGTTTAGAAATGAAATTCTGATCCATGATTTAGGACCTATGAGCTCTAACACCTGTGCAACATGACCATATACTTGTGTCAAACCCTGATTTTGCGCCCCTGCCCCTCTTAATGAACTGGGACTAATTTGGCTGCCCGACCATCTTGTGGGCCAAGCCGGGTTTCAAAGCCATTTGTGTTGTCCCCACCTGGAACCTTGACCTCCGAGGACTGGCTGCTAGGATTCACTGCAGCCCAAGTTGACTGCTCATGTTGCCCGTGGGAGGTGTGGAAGCCTGCATTCCAAGCAGGTCTTTGGAACCTGTCTTCTGCTTTACCTGAATCTCTCTGGGCATGGGGAATCAAACGTCGTGCTACTGACGCCACTAAAGGGAAGGACTGCCCGCCGCCTTCGCAGGTACAGACCAAGAAAGACCAATTCACCTCATCTCGTGCCGAAACTTCTAGGCAGACCAGGCCCCACCCCAGACTCTTCATTCCTAACATTCCAGGAACAGACTCTATCCTACAAGCTAGTCAGTCATCCCAAACAGCCCTTAAAACCAAAATTGGCAAAGTGGGCGTAGGCATTGTGCTGCTGAGACGAGACTTGTGCAATGTTGTCAATAAAGTCTCAGAACGAGAAGGGCACATCTCCAAACTGGAGGACACTGTTGCAAACTCCTGGAAGAACGCACTGAGGATGCTGAACAAGGGCACGAAGGAATAACTTGAGATTCGTTGGCTTCCCTGAAGGGGTTGAGGGATCCTCCCTGGAGTAATTTTTAGAATCATGGATTGAATCCTGGCTCCCTGCAGTTCAACTCTCCTCCTGCTTTGTCTTGGAGGCCCCACAGGGCCCAAACGCAACAGCTGCCTCCTCGAGCCTCTCCTAGAGCCCTTATTGTCGAGATTCTCAACTACAAAGACAGAGGTGCGATCTTCAGGGGGGCACGGGAGCAGGAGCCTCTTCCCTCCCAATCTGCCCCCATCTTTATATTCTCAGACAACACCCACCAAGTCCAGAAACAGAGGAAAGCCTTAGACGCAGTTAAACAAAAGGTGAGAGTAATAAATCTCACATACATGCTCATGTTCCCGAAGTTGAAGGTTCTCCACAAATCTCGCTTCTTCGAAATACCTGAGGCAGCCTTGGACTGGGCAGAGGAGAAGATGGAACATCGGCGTTAGTCCCCACCCATGTGGACAACACTTCACATCCGCCAGTCAACAAAGGAGGCACTGCCAGCTGCAAGACTTGTAGGCGGTGGTGCTTGAGGAGATGGTGTGGTCCGCACCTCAGATCACCGGACTCCTCAGAAGTGGCAGACAACTGTGCCCACAGGGCAGAGGGGTGGCAGTGACAGCCCGCAACGAGATCCAGCTACTTCCCAGGTGCTCAGAGATGAACTTGGACCAAGACAAGGGCTGAATATTCTGTGTGTTCCTTGAAACTCTTGTCGACCAAGAGTCTAGTCCATGGGTACTCACACACATTTGCCCAGGGGCCACCAAGTACGGTCTGTGGTATGACCGAGGGCAGCACTGATACCAGCAGGGTGGCGGTAGGGGGTCTGGGTGGGTCAGAGATTGTGTAAGGAGGTCTGAAAAAATGTTAAATAAACGGGCAAGCATTTCTTTGCAGGTTAATAAATGCTTGCCTGTTTATTTAACATTTTTTTCTGGATATTAGTGCTCAACAACTGAACAGCAGTTCGTGCTGCTGTTCACCAGGGGGGCGCATGTAAGGTCAAGAGGGCCACAAGCGGCTCCCGGGCCGTACTTTGAGTATCACTGGTCTAGTCCATCCGATGCCAATGTTTCTTTGACAATCATTCTTAGCCGGCAGCAAACTATCCTTCTATGATAATCAAGTTTGGGGCGTGTGTAGTTCTGGTTACATATGTTCCTTACCTTTGACTCATGAGGTTGGTTCAGGTGACAGATGCTTCTGGGGTGGAAGTATGGCAAGGGAGCAGCTGGGGGGATTTGGGGTTTATCAGTTTGTACGCTGTTTAACCATTTTGCTTAATCACAGCACAAACACTGTCTTTGACAGGATATGCATTACATTCTTCCTACTCCCAGATTGCCCAGATTCTGGGATGGCCTGGCGGCGTTACAACCCTTGCAGTACATACAAACAAAGTCTCATCATCCTCCCAATTGATTGCCTTTGCGGTGATGACGTCTTAATGACCATATTAAAAGGGGGGCTATTATACAGTTTGCGAGGCACCACTACCCAGCATTGCTGTTCCTCCAGGAAACAAATCTCCTTGGGACACGATGCCCCGGTCTTGGCATAGTTTGGACACAATAGAGATTTTCAATCCAGCCACACAACATTCAGAAAAGTATCATTAGTGTCTACATTCCCCCACATCTGGCGAAAAACCTCCTTCAAAGATCTGCAGGATGTGGGCTTCAATCTACCCCAGGACGAACCATCATAGGTGGAGTTTTTAATGCAGTGATGGGTCCCAGCTCAGACGCCACTGGGTTTAAAGCAGCAAAAACTCGGGAAACCTCCTGTTACTGGGCTGGACAAATTCTCTAGGTCTTTGCAATGTTTGGAGTAGATGGCATCCACTGTAGACTGATTATACTCATATTTCGGTAGCACATGGCTGCATGTCTAGACTGGACTACCTACTTTTGCTGGCAGTGGACGTACTAGGTAATGCAGATACTCTCTCTTGAGGGATCTTTGATCACTCCCCAGTTACAATGCTTATTGGGACCCCTATAGGTGACAATAGGCTATTGTGAACACACTGTGATGGATATTCTGACCTTCAGGAGGCTACTCAAGACCTGGCTGTTCGACCAGTAGCAGCACCCCCCCCCCTTCCCTCTCCCCAGCGCCTTGAGACCCTCGCGGGTAAGTAGTGCGCTCTACAAATTCTGTGATTGATTGATTGATTGATATGCTTCGAACGATCTGCACTTCACTATGTATCCTAAAGTAAACATGTGCCGTTATGTCAACAAGCGATGCTTCTTAACTTCGGGTGCATCCAAGATGTCAGATACCCATCCACCTTAGGTATCAAATTACCGGGCTTACCAAAGTAGTCCAGATACCATATTAGAACAACGACACCAGAGCACACCTTATATTTGTTACTTTTATCCTAAATGCATTTAAGCACTGTCCTCAGAGTCATCCAAAGTCTTCTGTTCAGAATTTCACAGGTAATGTTACCAAACAAAGTCCCAAATTGATATTCACAGTTGTGGAGTAATTCCAATTCAATCTTTATTTCTTTAGATATACACAGCAGCCGACGCGCGTTTCACCCTACCGGGCTTCCTCAAGGCTCGCTAATATCCAGTACTTTTCATTATGGTATCACCAGAATGTTCATAAATCTGGCGGATAGGGTTCAATAAAAGCAGTTTCCAATGTCGGTTTCCTGAATGGTACTGTTAGTAGTTTGTCATTGTTAACTACAATTGTAATGTCCAAAAAATTAATCTCAGTCGTACTTTGTTCTTTGGTAAATGTCAAATTGAAGGGATTATCATTGATGTACATATAGAATTCCTCTAGGGCCTCACTGGTCCCAGCCCAAAACATCAGAATGTCATCAATGTATCTTCCTAAATAAAGAATATTCTCCATTAGGCTGGCGGGACCTTTCCGCCAAAGATGTATTTGTTCGAAATGACCCATATAGAGGTTGGCAAATGAAGGCGAAAATTTCACTCCCATTGCCACTCCCCTAGTCTGACGATACCAACTACCATTATGTAGAAAGATGTTGTTATTCAGTACAGTCTATCATATCCAGCAGCATGACTGAATGCTCATATGTGTCAACTGGTCTTGTGTCTAGGTATTGTTGTATTGCATCAAGTCCAAGTTTCACTGGTATACAATGAGCATACGTCCAATGTTACCAGATAGTGCCCTTTGACCCATTCCACGTCCATGATTTTACTCAGGACGTCACATGTATCCTTGATGTAAGAAGGTAAGTTAACCACTAAGGGTTGCAAGTACACATTTATATATTCCGAAATTTTCTCCGTTGGAGAACCAATTCCGGAAATAATGGGTCTCCCCGGGGGGAAGTCACCACCTTTGTGAACCTTTGGTAGACAATATATACATGGATATGTCGGTGTTTCATTTAGTAAATATTTAAATTCCATGTCTGAGATCAGTTCTTGGTCTCTCCATTGTCGAAGTTTTCTGGATATGATGTCTATTGTGTATTGAATTGGGTTAGTATTGTTTTTTATATATGTTGCTGTGTCTCCCAGTTGTCTGTCTATTTCTGCCATATAGTCTGTTTGATTCATTATCACTATATTGCCTCCCTTGTCAGCCTCACGGATGACAAGGGAGTCTTCCTTCCTCAAATTGTCTAGGGCTTTTCTCTCTTCTATGGTGATATTTTGTATACCATAGTGGCGTTTAGAATGAAATTTATCTTCCATTTTATAGAGGTCAGACATGACATTCTGTTGAAATTTATCAATATTATTGGACCCAGGTAGGTGTGGAGTAAATCTCGATTTCTCCCTCAATCCACTCTCAATTCTGGTAAATGTGTTGAGATCAAGATCTGCCGCCACTGTCTGGAATGATGGACTAACTTCATCATCATTAAGGCTTAGTAACAGATGTACATCTTTAATATTCCGTATAGATGGAATGTCCTCGGTACTATTAGAGGCCATACTCCTGTTATAAATAGTTGGTCTATCCAGGAAGTGTTTATATAGTTTGATATTTCTAACAAACTTAAAACAACTTATATGTAAAGATGTAAAATCAGGTGTAGCACTCGGACAGAAGCCCAATCCCTTGCTCAATCTTTTTATTTCTGCATCAGATAAGACATGATTTGACAGATTTACAATATTAATACCATCAGACAATTCTGAAATATTCAAGTCATTCGCTATTTCTGATTGCGTGCCCCTGATCTGGTAGTTACACCCACTTTTTCTTTTGCATTGGGATCTTGATTTGCCCCGCCGGGAGAAAATTTCGGAATATATAGATGTGTACTTGCAACCCTTAGTGGTTAACTTACCTTCTTACATCAAGGATACATGTGACGTCCTGAGTAAAATCATGGACGTGGAATGGGTCAAAGGGCACTATCTGGTAACATTGGACGTATGCTCATTGTATACCAGTATACCAGGGAAACTGGGACTTGATGCAATACAACAATACCTAGACACAAGACCAGTTGACACATATGAGCATTCAGTCATGCTGCTGGATATGATAGAGACTGTACTGAATAACAACATCTTTCTACATAATGGTAGTTGGCATCGTCAGACTAGGGGAGTGGCAATGGGAGAGACATTTTCGCCCTCATTTGCCAACCTCTATATGGGTCATTTCGAACAAATACATCTTTGGCGGAAAGGTCTGGCCAGCCTAATGGAGAATATTCTTTATTTAGGAAGATACATTGATGACATTCTGATGTTTTGGGCTGGGACCAGTGAGGCCCTAGAGGAATTCTTTATGTACATCAATAATAATCCCTTCAATTTGACATTTACCAAAGAACAAAGTACAACTGAGATTAATTTTTTGGACATTACAATTGTAGTTAACAATGACAAACTACTAACAGTACCATTCAGGAAACCGACATTGGAAACTGCTTTTATTGAACACTAGCCACCAGATTTATGAACATTCTGGTGATACCATAATGAAAAGTACTGGATATTAGCGAGCCTTGAGGAAGCCCGGTAGGGCGAAACGCGCGTCGGCTGGTGTTTATATCTAAAGAAATAAAGATTGAATTGGAATTACTCCACAACTGTGAATATCAATTTGGGACTTTGTTTGGTAACATTACCTGTGAAATTCTGAACAGAAGACTTTGGATGACTGAGGACAGTGCTTAAATGCATTTAGGATAAAAGTAACAAATATAAGGTGTGCTCTGGTGTCGTTGTTCTAATAGGTGACAATAGGCTGATGTGGCGAATGAATACCTGGTTGACCTGCAAAGCTCCAAATATTTGCTCCAGGGGCTGAAATCATACTCCAGCTTAATGTTGGGTCAGTGGACTCCATAGGAGCCTTATGGGCAGCTGGGAAGGAAGTTTTAAGGGGGAGGTCAAGTCCTTTCTGAGCAGGCAGAAAAAAGCTAGGCTCCAGCAAATAGTTTGGAATTGAACCTACTAACTCTTGGGTGCAAATATCAACAAATAGGAGACGAGCACACCCGTCGCCAGCTGGAGACAGACAGGGACTCGTTGCAACAACTCCATCTTGAACAGTCCAAGAAATGCTGGAATACCTCCACGAAGAGAGTCTCTCAATGGGGTGACAAATCCGGCTAGTTGCGATACTGACTACGACCCAAGACACGATATCTAGATTGAATCATCCCTGAGCTCCAGACTCCCACCGTGGAGAGGTTTAAAACCTCGCATGAGATCGGGTCTACCTTTGCTACTTACTATAGCGAGCTCTTCTTGCTAAGCTCCTTTTGGCCATCCTCAGTGCGACAGATGGGAAATTCCTTGAGCAACCTCTTGCCCTGATGGAGGCTGGGGAGGCCATTGAGGGTATGCAACCGGGCAAGACACCGGGTCGAGATGGCTTCCTGGCTAATTATCATATTAAGTTTAAATCCACACTCTTCTGCATCTTCTAAACCTCTACCAGGAAGCCATAGAAGCTGGTTATTGTAAGTGTACTTAGCCACTATCATAGTCCTTCATAAAGTGGGGAGGCCCAGAGAGCTGTTCATCCTATCGCCAAATCTCTCTTATAAACATAGATTAAAGTATATGCTAAAATTCTAGTCAATAGGCTCTTGCAGGTGATCGCCTCACTTGTCCATTCTGACCAATGTGGCTTTATGCCCCACCGCTGCACCTGTCACTGTATTCGTAGGTTATATATTGCTCTAGCAACTGTCTTCGACTCAAAACCACTCCACACTTATGCTTTTAGATTTTTTTAAAGTATTTGATTCACTTGACTGGTCGTTCATGTCGCAGGTTTTCTCCGGCATGGGGTTTGGATCTCGCTTCCTCTCTTTTGTCAGAGTACTGTATGGTCAGCCCTGAGCACAGGTGAGAGAGAACAACATTCTCTCGCTACCAGCCCAATCAGTCAGAACACCAGGCATGGTTGCCCTCTCTCACTGCTGTCATTTACCTTGGTAATAGATCCTCTTTCAGTATGGGTGCAGTGTGATGCACAGGTCTCAGGGTTCCGGTGGAGTGATGGCCTGGAGGACCGGATTGGGCTGACCTGGAGCCTCAGTGTTACTCCCCTTCTGAACCGGACTTGACACAATATGAACAAATGGATAGGTTTACCCCTTAATGTACTGGGCAGGGTGGCATTATTTAAAATTATGGTTTAACCCAGGCTTCTTTAGGTCTTGCAAAACTTCTCCCTACTTAGACTACAGACCTGGTTCAAGGCCATATTGACAAGAGTTCGAACCATTCTTTGGGAAAATAATACTCCTTTCTACAAATGTATACAATCCACCTATGCGAGAGGAAAGGGTATGGCTGACCTGAGCCTCTACTCTGGATCCAAGTAATAAACGATATGTTGTATAGGGGTAATGAGGACCCAGTTTTGCCTAGAGGTGTCCCAAATCGGTTGGCAGCATATTGTTGGTCTATTATATGGACAACCCCTCCCAGAGTGACTTGACTCAATTGTGCTGGATGTAGGGTCTCCAATGGGTCCACTGGGACCTTAAACCTATGCAGCAGACTCCTCTACGGCAGGGCAGATGGCTTCTCCATGCTGCCGATCTAGAAGGGTTTATATTGGTGGGCTCTATTGGTATCTCCAAACTGGGTGACGTCTGGAATGGCACGCAGATAAAAAATAATTTCAAGCGGTCCAGATGGAGTTCGAACTCTAGAAAACCCAATTCTTTAAATATTTAATACTGCATCATGTCCTGACATTCTATCAGTTAGTGCTGGTTGACCTACCAGAATATAATCCTGGTAAATCAATCAGCATTTGTATAGCGCAGCACTGTCACCCCTATGGAGAGCCGGGCGTTGAGGGTGCCATGTCTCCGTCAAGAGCCAGATCTTGAGTTTCTTTCTGAAGTCCGCCAGGGAGGGTGCTGTTCAGTTATGGAGGGGCAAGTCGTTCCAAGTCTTGGTGGATGTAGGAGAAAGAGCGGCCCGCGCTGCGGTTGCGAAGGATGTTGGAGGTGTGCGCGACTGCAAGTGAGGAGGAGCACAGGTGTCTAGCTGGCAGATGGAAGTTCAGTCGATGGTTGAAGTAGGATGGTCCTTGATCATGTAGAGCTTTGTAGGCGTGCGTAAGGAACTTAAACTGGCATCTCTTCTGGATGGGGAGCAAGTGGAGGTTTCTGAGGTGGAGGGGTGATGTGGGTCCATTTGAGGAAGTCCAGACGAGTCTGGCTGCAGTGTTCTGTATGGTCGGAAGTTTTCTGAGGAGCTAGGAGGAAATTCGGCATAGAGAGCATTGCTGTAGTCAAGGCGGCTGGTGACAAGGGCCTCAGCGGCGGTCTTTCTGGTGTTGGTTGGGATCCATCTGAAGATTCTGCGGAGCATGCAAAACGTATGGAAGCAGGAGGAGACAACTATGCTGACTTGCCATTTCATGGTCAGTTGGCTATCAAGGATGATGCCAAGTAATCAAATCCTGTGCACATGTATTCGTGTGATTTTTAGAAAGTTCGTTCCAAGGTAGAAAGCAAAAAGGTCAAGTCCCAATGTAAGTGTTCTTTTGTTCCCTTTTATTCTGGAAACACCACAGAGTCCAGCCAACACGCGTTTCGTCTTTTAGGGTGTGACCCCCAGACTTCTTCAGGGCTGTATGGCTACTCGAGTTGTGCAGTTTTATGCCTAATGTCCGGTTGTAATTCCGACCCGGTTAGGTCTTTCCAAACTATTAATCTCTTGTCCCAAGAGAATGCAACTCCCCAATCTTTAGAAGTGTAACATTCTCAGCGAGTATGCTGATCTACGTCGTCCTTCGCCGGACGCTGTAGGTCTCGGGCGGATTTGCCCGATGTCTTGATCTATGAAACATACTCGTTTCAGTTGCACAAGACACACTACGTAATCTGGATCGTATCATAGATACTCGCAGTTTTCATAAGATTTGAGAATGTTACACTTCTAAAGATTGGGGAGTTGCATTCTCTTGGGACAAGAGATTAATAGTTTGGAAAGACCTAACCGGGTCGGAATTACAACCGGACATTAGGCATAAAACTGCACAACTCGAGTAGCCATACAGCCCTGAAGAAGTCTGGGGGTCACACCCTAAAAGACGAAACGCGTGTTGGCTGGACTCTGTGGTGTTTCCAGAATAAAAGGGAACAAAAGAACATTTACATTGGGACTTGACCTTTTTGCTTTCTACCTTGGAACGAACTTTCTAAAAATCACACGAATACGTGTGCACAGGATTTGATTACTTGACATTTCGGACCTGTTGGTCCACATTGGAGGGTTTTAGGGGTTTTCCTTCACCTGTTGCACCGTTTCAATCTTTTACTATTTGACTAAGAACGACACCCTGCAGGCGCCGCACTTTCCTGTGCTAATTAATACCCCCTTCTCTTGTTTAGTAAGGATGATGCCAAGGTTGCGTGCATGGTCTGTTGGTGTGGGTATTGGTACGAGTTCTGCTGGCCACCAGCTGTGGTCCTAGATGGACGTGTTCTTCCCGAAGATCAATATTTCTGTTTTGTCTGAGTTGAGTTTGAAACAGTTGTCTCTCATCCATTTGGCTACGTTGGTCATGGCGTTGCAGACGCTGGTTTTGGCGTTGGAGGGGTAGTTGGTGAGCGAGAGGCTTAGTTGAGTGTCGTCTGAGTAGGAGATTATGTTGAGTCCATGGGATCTGACAACATCTGCGAGAGGGTTCAAAAAGATGTTGAACAGGGGGCGTGGCCGACTGCCGGGAGTAATGGCCGCACATTAGAGCGGCTCCGGCCCCGACCGGCCTCGCCCGATATCTATCCTGTAATTAATCCGGCACATAAAGGCACACGGTGTGATCGGATGCTGAGAGGCACTGGGAGACCTGATTACGACGTTCCAATCGGCTCCAGACTGAGGAATAAGGAGGCGACAAAACTGAGGCAGAGTCGCAGAGAGAAGCAGCGGACTCAAGTGAGTGCGAGGCCCCGCCCACGAGTGTCAGAGACCGGGCTGACGGCGACGGAGAGGCCGGGTGTGCGGCCCATTGAATGAATGTCGGCTAAACAACCAGCCCAGGTCTAACGAAGGCACGCGGCGGCAGCGGAAGACACGCCGAAAAAGGAGGAAAGCAAACAGCCCTGCAGTAAGACCTTTTGTTATAGGCGGTGTGGGGGCGAACACTGAGCCGGTGCTGTGGCGTCTCAGTAATTTCTCGGGGCAGCGCACCAGACGGCACAGAAGCGCGCATCGGAGCCCCCCTCTCCCCTCGGGACACTTGTCTACCGCGGATCCTGCACACTATATGGGGGCATACTAACGAGCACTGTACGGCGACATGCAGAGTACACCCCGAAACAGCGTGCAGCCACAACCGCAGCTCTAAAGACAGTGGCTCATAGAGAACCGCATTGAAACAGCGAGGTTGCGGTATTTGATCAGTCCGTCTCAGGCAGTGGTGGAGAGAGGAACCACCGGGCTGACACCCCCGGCTGCATTTGCATTTTGCCCACGGGGCCGATACATGCTCTATCACCCACAGCTGCAGAGGAAGAGGTAGGCTCACCCAGGAGAAAGGGGGAAACTACCCTACAGGCTACACCAGCCAATATTTACTGCCCAAACTTAGTAAGGCTGCACTAGACTGTGTCGTACTCACTATCCTGTTGCTCACCAGCCTTACAGTCACTATATGAGGCCTGAACAGGGCAAGATAGACAAACCACAGGAATAAAACGAGTGTGGAGGCCTACCACATTAAGCCAGGAATAAAACGGCCAGAGCGGAAAACTGTGCTCTCGACTTGACAACCAATCAATAGCCACAGCCCACTATACCAGCACAAATTCATCGGGGATTGACACTATAACCCGGCAGCGAACCGGTAAGGGGCGAACTCAGCACTATAGTGACTACGGTATTCAACTCACAGCTCTCATACCGAGTCTGGGTGAACGGGGAAAACCGACAGGCCACGTGAGTTATATCACGGTAGGCAGCGGGGAGTACCCACCCACAATGACTCAAGGGGTTTACCCATAAAGGCGTCCAATAAAGGGAGTCGTGGCTCGCAGCAACCGAAGATAGACAAATTTACCTGTTACAAATCACAGGAAGGGGGGTCAGTAAGTCCTAGCATCGATCTGGAAAACCGACTGAAACCAAAGGAACAGGACATCATGGCGGCGATTACCGGAGTTCGTACCTCGCTTGAAGGACGAATAGATTCAGTCTCCACCGATATATCCCTGCTTAGAGCAGACCTCCGGAAAATGGACACCAGAGTGCTGGAGGTGGAAGACTGCGCCAAAAGTCTAGTGGTGGACACATCAGTGCTAAAGAAACAAGTCGCGGAGCTGCAGGAACAAACCAAACAACTTTCAATGCAACTTGATGACTATGAAGGGCGCTCAAGAAGGAACAATGTTTGCATCCTTGGGGTACCGGAATGGGCGGAGGGTCCAGCAGCAGATTTATTTGTTGAAGAATTAGTGCTAAAACACCTGCAACCCAAACACCTCTCCAATTATTTCTCTATTGAGCGGGCTCACCAAATACCAGGGGGCAGGCCCAAACCAGGGGCACCACCACGACCCATCCTTGCTAGTGTTCAACTTTCGTGACCGTGACGTTATCCTTCAAACAGCTCGCTCTGCACCACCCCTTAAATATGAAAACAACAACATTTCCTTTTTCCCAGATTTTACCGCTAAGGTGCAGGAACAGAGACGCTCCTTTTTGGAGGTTAAAAAAGCTCTTCGGACACAGGGAATTACATATGCTATGCTGTTCCCGGCCAAACTAAGAGTAGAGGCGGAGGGCAAAAGTTGGTTCTTTGTGGAGCCAGAAGAGGCCATGGACTGGCTAGATAGTTGGCGTTGAGTGGGTGCTGGAGGGTGCTCGGACCGACAGGAGCGATGAGGAACCAAGCAACACCAGCGGCACGAGCTCACGCAAGACGACGGAGACCAATACGCCACAGGAGGATCCTGAGCGACCCCCAAACATTTGGTACCAAAACTGAAGCCGTGATTACCCCAGGGAGGGGGGAAACAAAAACCAGACTTGAGCGCAATAACACTGAACTGATCACACGAGATCGAAGGGGAAGAGGGGGGGAGAAAATAGATGAGGTGGAAATAAAGATGGAAAATAGCGACGGGAGCCCTAATCCCCTCAAAAACCTATGTTTACCGAGTTACAAGACCAAACAAGAGAGACTCCTGGTGCCTAACTTACATTTCAAGGTCATAGATGAGTATATTATTAAACTGTGTGTGATTTATGGGCAAAAGGTCCGATCGACAAAGGGGGGGCGGGTTGAACCGGGCTGTTGACCAGGCACCTTTAAATGGAGGGAGGGGCGACAGGCACTCTGCCTTGTTGGGGGAGTGGGTAGTTCGAAATCCACTGGCAGGGGGGCAGGGAGGGGGGCGTTATGGGAGGGGAAGAGGGGGGTTATGTTTTGTTTATATGTTCAAGTCACAAGGTTTGACACACTGGAATCAGTCACATGTAATATCTTCACAGGTGAAGGGGATGAGAACACGTTGAACTGCAAAACCTGTCTGATGCTCTATCATTCACTGTTTGAAGTCATGAAAGATACAGTGGTTATTGAAGTTTCTGCTCCTTATGATCTGTCTCTGAGTTCCCGGGAAACTTCTCTAATTGACACATGGCGGGCAGACTCGTAGACACATCACTATCCATCCTGACCTGGAATGTTCGAGGAATGGGGGATAAAATAAAACGGGGCATTGTATTACAATATCTAAAAAGACATGCCCCGATCTGGTCCTGTTACAGGAAACACACCTGGTGGGGAATAAGTGTAAAGCCCTGACGCGGTGGGGCTATAAACTCCTGGTCCATGCGGGTTACACCTCGGGAACTAGGGGAACTGGCATTCTAGTTAAAAAAGTCTAGCACTTACCCCAATACGCACATGGGCAGACCCCCAGGGTAGATTTGCTGTACTGGAGGCAAGTTGGGAGGGGAAGGCGCTTAATGTAATATCAGCATACCTTCCGCCAGCATTAGGGAAGGTGGCGCTTACAGACCTTGGGAAAATTATGGTAGATCTCCCGGTTGGAACCCTTATTCTGGGTGGCGATTTTAACATGACCCTTGATGATCATATAGATAGGCAACCAATACACCCCCTGACTCGCCCCAGCACGCATATGTCAGAGTTCACGAAGGCCATGGGACTTACTGACATTTGGCAATACCTCCACCCAGATCAAACCCACTTCACTTATTATTCAACTGCCCACAAAAGCTTATCTCGCATAGATTACTTCTTGACACACGGGGCAGATATGGGCAATTTCCGGAACCCAAGTTGTTTACCGCGAGGCATCTCTGACCATTCTCCGGTGTGGGTGGAGCTCACATACTATAACCAGCGGCAGAGTAATACCATAGTTATTAACCCCTGGTTGCTTAAAATTCCAGACATAAAGGAGAGTCTAATAACCCAGTCGGAACACTATTTCAATGAAAACGTGGGCTCAGTGGAATCGGCACAAATAATATGGGAGGCCTTTAAAACGGTCCTGAAAGGGCAGGCATTGGTGCTCAAAGTGGGTTACAATAAAAAAACAGCAGGCGCAATTAGTACAATTAGAGAGCGACCTACACCAGCTCGAAACAGAGCACGCACAATCACCCAGTGAAATTACTGCCCACCAGATATCCATTAAACAGCTAAAGCACAAGTTACTAACTTGTGTAACGATATATCTGTAAGAGACAGTAGTTAGTGATAGATTCCTTACCTTAGAATATCCCCAGGCGTCAGGCTGGATCCGGAAAGTTTTGCGTAGCAGTACCCTTGCGCGTCGGTAGGCGGCGTCGTGCGGCTCCGCGTCCGTCGTCGGCGTCGTGATCGCCGGGATGACGTCGCGGGCAGTACTTAGACGCCGCCCCTGCGCGCTGACGTCAGTTCTGTACACGACTTTCCGCGCCAGGAACGCAGAGCCATGCAAGAAGCTGACACAGGTGTCTGAAAAATACTAGGGCCCTGAAAGGGATGTCCTTAACCCTAGAAATCAGTTCGCAGAACGGGGAGGATGGGTGGGCGGTAAGGAATCTATCACTAACTACTGTCTCTTACAGATATATCGTTACACAAGTTAGTAACTTGTGCATCTGAAAGAGACACGTTAGTGATAGATTCCTTACCTTAGAATAGATACCCCAGCAATACCAACCCCGGTGGTGGGTCTGCGAACAAAGATCAGACAAGGAAGTCCTGGAGGACAGAACGGCCAAAGAAGCCGTCCCTCCGGACCTGACTGTCAAGGCAGTAATGCTTAGTAAACGTGTGCAGCGAGGCCCACGTAGCTGCCTGACAGATAACCGGCAGCGGAACACCGCGGCCCAAGGCCGTGGTAGCAGCCGTTGCCCTGGTGGAATGGGCACGCAGCCCAACAGGAGGCTCCTTCTTAGCCAAAGAATAGCAGGTCTTGATGCACAAGGTAACCCAGCGGGAGATGGTCCTCTTGTGCACCGCCCGACCTTTTTTGGCGCCCACGTAGCCAACAAAGAGCTGGTCATCCACCCGGAAGTGTTTCGTGCGGTCGATATAGAAGGAGAGCGCACGTTTAGGGTCCAGACGGTGGAGCCTCTCTTCCTCTCTGGAAGGATGCGGAGGCGGAAAGAAGGTGGGCAAAGTGATGGTCTGCCCAATGTGGAAAGCAGTAACCACCTTTGGCAAGAAGGACGGACGCGTCCGAAGAACAACCTTGTCTGGATGAACAGACAGAAAGGGAGGTTTGCAAGAAAGAGCCTGGAGCTCACTCACCCGCCGAGCGGAGGTGATGGCCACCAGAAAGGCTGCCTTTAGAGTCAGAAGACGAAGAGGACAGTTATGCAGAGGCTCAAAGGGAGCGCACATTAAAAAGGTAAGAACCAAGTTCAAGTCCCACTGAGGCATTACAAACGGAACAGGAGGGAAGAGGTGAGTAATGCCTTTTAAGAACCTGTTAACAACAGGGGACTTGAAAAGGGAGGGCTGATCAGGGAGCCTGAGGAAGGCCGAGATAGCACAAAGATAACCCTTGATGGTACCCAGGGCAGAACCCTGTTGGGCCAGAGAGAGAAGGAACAGAAGGACCTCAGAAAGAGGGGCAGAAAGGGGATCCACAGCCTTTGCTGTGCACCATGCCACAAATTTGTTCCACCTGCAGGCGTATACCACCTTAGTGGAGGGACGCCTGGCTGCCAGAATCACATCACAAACTTCGGGAGGCAAGTCGAAAGGAATCAACTGCCGCCGCTCAATCTCCACGCAAGCAGGTGTAGACTGGACAGGTTCGGGTGGAGGACCGTCCCCTGCTGCTGCGACAGAAGATCCTCCCGAAGAGGCAGACGGATCGGGGGATCTATGCTCATATTGAGTAGCTCGGGATACCAAACTCTTCGAGCCCAGTCCGGAGCCACAAGAATGACTTGGGCCCGGTCGTGCCGAATCTTCTTGAACACTCTGGGTAGAAGTGGTATAGGCGGAAAGGCGTACAACAGACCGCAACTCCACTCGCGACGAAAAGCGTCGCCGAGCGAGTGCCGCCTTGGAAATTCCAACGCGCAGAACTGATGACATTGCGCGTTCTCTTCGGTGGCGAATAGATCTAACCAAGGCTCTCCCCACTGTAGAAAGAGTCCTTGCGCCACTTCCGAGTGAAGACGCCATTCGTGATCCATCATGCACCTGCGGCTGAGTTCGTCCGCCCTGGCGTTCAGAGAACCTGCCAGGTGTTGAACCATCAGGAACATGCCCTGATGTTCCAGCCATGTCCAGAGGCGCAGAGCCTCCTGACAAAGGGTCCAAGACCCCACCCCGCCCTGTTTGTTGCAGTACCACATGGCGGTGGTGTTGTCTGTGAACACCTGCACTACCTTCCCTTTGACAGAGGGAAGGAATGCCTTGAGTGCAAGCCGGATCGCCCGGAGCTCCAGAAGGTTGATATGGAGCCGGGACTCCGCCGGAGACCAGAGGCCTCTGATCTCCGCCTCTCCCATGTGACCGCCCCATCCCAGAAGGGACGCGTCCGTCACAACTGTATGCTCCGGCTGGGGAAGGGAGAGGGATCTGCCCATGACCCATTGCCGGTTCGAGAGCCACCACTGCAACTGTTTTGCAGTCCCCTCCGAGATCTGGACGTGATCGGACAGGTTGCCCTGGTGCTGCGCCCACTGGAACTTCAGGTCCCACTGCAAAGCCCGCATATGCCATCTGGCATGATTGACCAGCAGGATGCAGGAGGCCATGAGGCCCAGCAGCCTCAGGGTCATCCGTACCGAAACCCAGGATAAAGGCCGAAAGATCGGAATCATAGCCTGAATATCCCGGACTCGCCGTTCGGGAGGATAAGCCCGAAACTGCGTCGTGTCCAGAACTGCTCCGATGAAAAGGAGCTGTGGAGAAGGAATCAGATGCGACTTCGGCACATTGATGGAGAACCCCAGCGAGTGCAGGAGTTCGGCCGTAGTCTGGAGGTGGGAGACGACTGCCTGGGACGAGCCCGCCTTCAGCAGCCAGTCGTCGAGGTAGGGGAAGACTGAAACCCCTGCCCGGCGCAGATGAGCTGCGACCACCGCCATCACTTTCGTGGAACACCCGAGGGGCACTTGTAAGGCCAAAGGGGAGCACGGTGAACTGAAAATGCTCGGGGCCTACCGTGAACCGAAGGTAACGCCGGTGGGCCGGCAGGACGGGGATGTGGAAATACGCGTCCTGCAAGTCCAACGCTACCAACCAGTCTCCTGGGTCGAGGGCAGTCAAGACCTGAGCTAGGGTGAGCATCTTGAACTTCTCCTTCCGGAGGAAGCGATTGACGTTCCGGAGGTCCAAGATAGGACGCATGTCCTCCTTGTCCTTTTGGGCACCAGAAAGTAGTGGGAGTAGCAACCACACCCTACTTCTGGGGTCGGAACATGCTCGATGGCCCTCTTGGTCAAGAGGGCCGTGACTTCCTTCTGTAGAAGCACCAAGTGATCCCCTGACATGCGGTGGAATTGAGGTGGCATGGCTGGGGGGTGGTCTCGAAGGGGAGGGAGTAGCCCCTTCGGACAATGTCCAAGACCCACCTGTCCGAGGTGATGGTGCGCCAGTGGGGAAGGTGATGGCGGACCCTGCCCCCTACTGGCGTGCCGTGCACCTGAAAGGAGGGACTAGGAGGGCTTGGAGGCCGCGGACGGGTTGGAGGTGGTGGCCTGACCCGCACGCTGGTTGCCCGATCCGCCACGGCGGAATCCACGTCCTCGGCCACGCGAAGACGCCTGCTGCGCGGGCCGGTGGCTGGGCTGCTGACGTGAAGGGGCGCCCCTACCGTGGCCACGATAGGGGCGAAAAGCAGAAGGCAGCGGAGGGCGTGTAGCAGAAAGGCCCAGGGACTTGGCAGTAGCCCGTGAGTCCTTAAAGCGCTCCAACGCATGGTCTGCTTTGGACCCAAAAAGACCGACTCCATCAAAGGGCATGTCCATGAGAGCATTCTGGACATCCCCTGAAAAACCAGTGGTTCTCAGCCAGGCGTGGCGTCGGAGCGCCACCGTCGTTGCAATCGACCTGCCCAGCGAGTCGGCGGTGTCAAGGCCACAACGGATAGTGTATTTGGCCGCATCCCTTCCTTCCGCAATGGCGCGGGAAAGCAGTGCCTGGACCTCCTCAGGGCACTGGGGCAAAACATCCGCCACCGAATCCCACAGAGAGTGGGTATATCGGCCCAAAAGACAAGCGGTGTTAACGGACCGCAAGCCAGCACTGGAGGAAGAAAAACCTTTCTTCCCAAACTGATCCAGGCGTTTGGATTCCCTATCCGGAGGAGCGGTAGGGAAGGCGGTTTGGGAAGCGGAGGCTTGGACAACCAAGCTCTCAGGAGTGGGGTGGACAGAAAGAAACAGGGGGTCGCCCGGAGCGGGGCGATGGCGTCGTGACACGTTCCGATCCACAGGAGCCCCTGTGTTGGGCTTGGACCAGGCGCCCAAAAGAACGTCCGTGAGGGCGTCGTGAAACGGCAGCACAGTCTCCGCAGAGGAGGCTGCCGGCTGAAGCACCTCTGTCAAGATGTTAGTCTTGACCGTTAAAGTAGGGAGCTGGAGACGTAAGGCCCCAGCAGCCCTACGCAACACCGTACCAAAATTGGCCCCCTCCTCCGTAGCCACGGGAGGAGACAGCATGCCAGTGTCAGGAGAAGTATCCAGACCACTGGCCTCCCCTAGACTCTCTGTCCAGTCCTCATCATACTGACAGTTGCGTGTCAGAGGGTCATCAGACCCCTCCCAGTCCTCCTGGTCCTCCTCTGGTTCAAAATAAGGAGGAGGAGGGACAGTTGGGACCCAAGGTCCCATCGGCGCCGGAGCCGGCGTCGAGCGACGTCGCTCCGGGTCCATGTCCGGGGCCGGAAGGAACTGGGGGACGACGCCGCCCGGAGCCCAGGGCGGCGTCGAGAACGGCACCGGAGACATCGGCGCCGGCGGAGGTGTCGTGAGGTCGACCGGCGTCGATGGGAGTTGTGGAGCCGGGATCGAGGCCGGGGCCGGAGCCGGAGCCGGGATCGAGGCTGGAGGCTCGGGCGGCGCCGGGGCCGGAGCCGCCGGCGACGCCGGATCAACCCCATCAGGGCCCGCGGGGCCCGAAGGCGCACCGGAGGGGCCTGAAGGCCCGAAGAGGCGGGCCATGGCCGACAGGAACTCCTGTACCTTGGCCGGATCCGCCCCCGAACCCGGGAAGGGCGGGTATGACGGGGCGACTCCACAGGCAAGTCCGGGGCCGCGGGGGCGGGGACGGTGCCGGGAGGGGCCTCAGCCGAGTCGCGAGACCGGCGAGGCGAAGTCCGAGAGCGACGATGCTTCTTGGACTTCTTGTGTCGAGACTTACCGGACGAAGAAGACTTCGACGCCGACGACCGGTGTGCACTCCGCGAGCGACCCCTGGACCTCTCACGCGACCGGGGCTTCCGCGGAGCCGAATGCCGGGCCTCGAGGAGCTTTCGAGACCGCTCTCGCAAAGCCTTCGGGTTGAGGGCCTGGCATTCGGGACAAGACTCGGTGTCGTGGCCTCGGCCGAGGCAGAAGAGACACTCCCAATGCGGGTCGGTGACGGACATCATCCGCGCACAGGCGCCGCATCGCTTGAAGCCGGGCATCCCTACGACACCTGAAGGTGGAAAAAAAACAGTGAAAAAATCACCAAAAAGTATGGTCAAAAATTGACCAGGGCACTGCTCTTCCCGGATCTGCGCTTACTGGCGCGGAAAAAGAAGAACTGACGTCAGCGCGCAGGGGCGGCGTCTAAGTACTGCCCGCGACGTCATCCCGGCGATCACGACGCCGACGACGGACGCGGAGCCGCACGACGCCGCCTACCGACGCGCAAGGGTACTGCTACGCAAAACTTTCCGGATCCAGCCTGACGCCTGGGGATATTCTAAGGTAAGGAATCTATCACTAACGTGTCTCTTTCAGATATATAAAACCCTAGCTGAGGAGAGGGTGAGGGCCTGATTGCTTGACACATGACATAGGCTTTACGAACTGGGAGATAGAGCTGGCAAGATGCTGGCGTGGTTGGAAAAGAGGGAACAGGAAGAGCGCTGGGTACCCAGAATAACACTTAGTAATATGCAACGTTTCTCAGACCCGCAAGCCATCGCGGATGCATTTTCAGATCACCTCGAGAGAGTATATACCTCCTCGACCACTGCTACGGCAGAAGACTCCCGCCAATTGCTAGCAGATATCCGTTTGCCTACCCTAACCACTGAAGATAGGAATATACTGGAGGAGGATCTTTCAGACGACGAAATCCGTCTAGCAATAAACAGTGTACAATCAGGGAAGGCGATGGGGCCAAACGGGATCCTCATTGAATTCCTGAAAACAACGGCCTCGCATGTCGCGCCCCACTTACAAGAAATGTATAATGAAAGTTACGAAAAAAGAGTTTTACCGAAGGACCAACTGTTGGCCTCTATTGTGGTTATTCGTAAGCCCGGGAAACCTGCTGATAACTGCGGATCCTATCGGCCAATTTTGTTAATTAACGTGGAAGCGAAAATCCTCGCCAAACTCCTGGCGTCTCGCCTGATCTCAAGGATCCCCTCACTGGTTCATGTGGACCAGTCGGGCTTCGTGCCGGGACGTAACATTGCTTTAAATATCCGTCGTCTTCATAATGTTCTGGGCCGCAAACAACTAATAGAGGAAGACGCAGTGGTATTGTCCCTGGACGCCAAAATGGCGTTCGATTCCATAGAATGGCCATATCTTTTTGAAGTGCTTCGACGCCTAGGGTTTGGCCCAAAATTTATAAATTGGATTCAGCTGCTCTACACGGACCTAAAAGGCCAGGTCAGGGTCAACAATCGCCTATCCAGGATATTCTCACTAAGAAGGGGCACAAGACAGGGTTCCCCCTGTCCCCCCGGATTTTCTCATTAGTATTAGAACCCCTAGCCCCATGGGTGAGGGCGGATCCACTGATTAGAGGGTTGAAGTGGGCAGAAGGGCATGAAGATAGGATATACCTGTACGCCGATGATATCCTGCTGTATCTGGCGTCCCCCTATAGATCGGTGAACAGAATCTTAAATATCTTTACGAACTTCGGTAGATACTCCGGTTATTCAATTAACTGGTCCAAATCGGTGATCTTTGCGATTCACGGGCCGATTCCTAAACTCCCCTCAGGATGTGAGGTGGAGACAGCCACGGAGGGATTCCGATACCTTGGTATCTATATAACTCCTGATCCTCAGATCTTTCACGAAAGAAACCTGGCCGTCCCTCTCGAGAGACTGCGGAATGACGTCGGACACTGGAGGTCACTGCCCCTCTCCTTCTTGGGTCAAGCTGCCCTTTTTAAGATGCTTGCTCTCCCCCATTTTCTCTACATCCTTCAAAACTGCCCACATAAGGTCCCTGAGTCCTACTTCAGCAACATAGAGTTTGAGGTAAGAACGCTACTGTGGGACGGGAGGGCGCCCCGTATAGCGTTACATAAATTAACTAAGGGTTGGTTCGATGGAGGTATTGCTCTCCCAGATATGCGTCTATACTACTGGGCGTCACAGCTGATAGTGGTGAATCACTGGATCTATCGCTCCCCGATGGACCCGGCATATCTGTTGGATAAATATCAAATGGGCAGGGAGGTTTACCTAGGAGCCCTTTACTCTAAGGCCCGGAAAGGTCGATACCTGGGCCCAACAGCCCATACAGTGGAGATTTGGCGCCAGGCTAACGGACGTCTAGGCTGTTCAGACGTACTGACACAAGCCACTCCACTATGGACTACCCAAAAGCTCGGATTACTCTGTAACCAACCCGGCTTTGATAGATGGGATACTATAGGAATCTCCACAATAGGCCACCTATTGTGGAGAATGGGGAAGATACTAACATTTGCGGAACTAAGGGAACAATATGAACTAGCTCAGAAAGAGGCCTTCCGTTACCTACAGGTGCGGCATGCCCTTCATGCTGCACTCTCAAACATGGCAAGTATACCGGAATCATCCCCTCTGGAGGACCGATTGCTCTCGGAACCTATACCAGAGAAAGCTGTATCTTTAACATATAAGAAACTATGTAATAACCTGCCAGATCTGTTTCATACTCTTCGAGAGAAATGGCAGGCCGATGTGGGGCAACTTGAGGATGATGATTGGCAAACAGCAGTGATGTCCCCGAGAGAAGCAACCATCCCCCTCAGGCTTCGCCTTATCCAATTGAAAATCCTACATAGAACTTATTTTACAGGGACTACGTTAGCGAAGATAGGGAAGAGACAAGATGTGCAGTGTCTCTGCCAATGCAATAGCGAAGCCACATTCTACTACACAATATGGGAGTGTCCCCACGTACAAACTCTATGGGAGAAGGCTACAACACACATGCAGAGAGCACTAGGAAAAGAACACCCCAACTGGGACTCCTTAATATATGGGAACAGACCTTACAGAAGTGGAGCAACAAATGACCACTTTGGGATACACACTGGTGAAACGCGCAATTGCAATGAAGTGGGGGGTGGAGGAGAAGCCATCGCCGAAGGGTTGGACTAAGGAATTAGACAAATGTATGATAGCAGAAAAAGAGGTGTTCAAATCCAGAGGTTGTCCTAAAAAATGGGATGGAAAGTGGGGTAAGTGGAATGTGTACCGAGGTGAACTGTGTATCTCACCTACCAAGGAGATGAGGAAAAATATTGGAAATATTATGGGAATGAGCGACTAATTTACTACTGATTTCTAATAGATGTACGAAGAATGTAATTGTACTGAAATGTATACAAACCAAGAAATGTGGCTTATTTGTTTTTCAAACCAATAAAAAGAGTTTAAAAAAAAAAAGATGTTGAACAGGGTTGGGCTGAGGGATAATTCTTCGGGTACGCCGCATATGATGTCCTTGGGTGCGGAGGTGAAGGGAGGCAGTCGGATGAGGAATGAGGTGCACCACTTGAGGTCATTTTGCAGTAAGCAAATGATGTAGAGTCTGTCGATGAGGGTGTGGTGGGAGACGGTGTTGAAAGCTGCAGAGAGGTCGAGGAGGATCAGGGCCACAGTTTCTTCGTGGTTGAGGAGAGTTCTGATTTTGTCTGTGGCAGCAAGAAGCGTGGTCTCGGCGCTGAGATTGGCACGGAACCCTGATTGGGAGGAGTCGAGTAGGTGGTTTTGTTCCAGGTATCCAATTAACTGTTGGATGATGGCTTTCTTGAGTACTTTGGCTGGGTGGGGAGCAGGGAAATCTGTGTGTAATTTTTGAGATGGCTGGGGTCAGCAGAGGGTTTCTTCAAGAGGGGTCTAACCCTCTGCGTGTTTCCATCTGTCCTGGAAGGTTGCTGTGGAGATGTAGGTGTTGAGGATGCTGGTGAGTTCCGTGCTGATAGGGTTGGTCCCGAGGCTGAAGAGATGGTGGAGGCAGAGGTCGGTGGGCGCCCCGGAGTGGATGGGCGACATGATGACTGTGGTGGTTTGAGTGGTGAGCGGAGACCAGGTGGTGATTGTTCGGTTGGAGTTCACTGGTTGGTTGAGCTTGTCGGGTTGAGAGTGGTGGGTTGGGGGTCGAAGCTGTTGTAGATGGTTTAGATGCTGTGCCGTAGATTACTGTGCCAGATTGTTTTACTGCTTTGGGAGTGACTGCAGGGACACCAGGATGGCCCAGTGCGAACAAGTCATTCACTCCCGTCTGCACCTTATACAACTGTAGTGCCTGAATATGTCTTACTCCTAAACACCTTAGGAGAATGGGTGTACTCCCCTTACCTGGCTGCCCCAGATGCGCTAGCATTGAATGTGGCTTCTTTCTTATGGTATGGAAATGTCCTAGTGCTGGCCACTATTAATCCAATGGTTTCTCCACCCTTTCTGGAGTACTGGAATGGCTGATTGATTGTGCTCCCTGTATTGCTCTGTTGGGTATTCTGGAGGATGTGGGTAGCCTTAGAGGGGAACATACCCTGGTGGCTATTGGTACAACAATATCCAAACAAGACATTGCCCTGTATTGGAAGTCCTCTAAGCCTTTGGCTGAATAGAGGGTGGCTATGGATTGGTGAGCCAAACTGGAGAACTGATTAACAAAGCAAGGGGTTGCCTGCATAAATACAAGATTTGGTCGAAATGGTGATGTTATGACAATTTAACCAATAATTGTTGTACTGCAATTTATGTTTTATAATGATTTTTATTGATATGATTACACTGTGTGCTCTGTTTGATTTGTTTTGTCTTTGAACAATAAAATTTGATTATAAAAACAAAAGTGCTCAACGTGTAAGTAATTAATTGCTCATTACTGGTACCATCGGTTCTGGAGCCTCCTTGAGCATTACCACTTTGATTAAAAACCAGTTTTACATAGTTCCAATGCCAATTATAATGCATAATAATTATGATTGGCTGAAACAGTGAAACCACAATACCTGTAAAATTTTCTGGTTTAAGATGGTACAAATCTCATGGTGTTCTATCAGCGCCTTTTTGTGGATTGAACTGTAAGAACTTGAGATAGTTTCTATTCTATTTAAATGTTTAAATAACTATTTGTATGGAAAAAGAGGGCCAGGACTCTTCTCACAGTTTGTGGATGCAACATCTTGTTCTGATAGGGGAAACAAAGGAGACATGTACAGCACAAATTGCGAGGACTGCATATTTGTCATGGCTGTGAAAGGGAAAGTTGACTCTGCAAAGGAATTTACTTGAGGTAACTAATGATAAACGCCAGTTTGTTAGCGTGATGTTGTAGTAAGAGGTTGAGGTTTACTGCTACTATTTAGTTAGTGTTGAAATGCGGAGTGGTCATCTTTACCCTGCCACATTTGTAATAGAAGAGAAATTAGTTAGCCCGTCAAGAAGTTGTTGTCAGAAGACGTTTACTAATCTCTTAGAATAGAAGGGGAAGTGAATGAGTACTAACTGAAATATGGGTGAATATCTTGATATATTCTGCCAATAAAAGTATCAGAAGTGTTGTAACTTTGCCACATGACAACTGTATAAAAACACATGACAATGTCAGTAAGTTAATATTGCAAATATTTAAGCTGTGCAAAGAGGGAAAAAGCAGTACCTATAAATGGTCCATCTCCTTGTGTTTTCAGACGCAGCTGCTCTCCCAGCTCCAATTCCGTTTTCTCAGTTTCTGCCTCCGACAGCCAAAACCCCACAGTGCCGCTGGGAGTATGCCTCTCTGTTATCTTCACAAGTTCAGTCTTCGTCACAACTCGCTTCAAGTCCTCAAGTGATAGTTTATCAGTCTCTCCTTTTGCTTCTACCTCTAGTGTAATGATACATTTAACAAACGGCATTACAATTGAGCAATATGTATCAATTTTAATGAACAATGAATTTCTCAATAACTCACGGACCATAGAAAGGTAGAGTAGTCATATAAATTGATGTCAGCTTACCTGTATCATTTTAAGCAAAACATGAAGTAATGTGAATTAGCACAATAAATAAAAAATAAAAATAAATGAAAAATTGATTTGGAAGTGGAGTTTTCTTAAATATATATCTAATATGTGGAATTTAGAAAACACAACAGTTCCAAGTTTTTATGCCCATACTGAACCTGAATGCTTTTAATAAGCTCTGCATTTACTTTTACTAACCAGCTAGACCTCGTCCTATCACATATCACATAACACAAAAATGGGCCACCCCACGTTTAAAGGACTTCGTCCCTTTGACCCCAACCATTGATCATTTAGCTAATACTCTCCCTCACATCCTTTTCCTTTCTAAACTCCATTCATTTTAAATAATACTGATAAAGAAAATCAATAATATATCGGGAGCTATTCTTTAGTTTTAACAATAGTATTATGCTGCATAATTACAAACTATCTTTTTAGTGCACAGTCTGCATTAATTAATTTGCAGTTTTTTTCTTTTGGAGTCTTATACTGAATTTGCGCATACCCTCCATTTAAGGCCTTCATTACGAGTGACCAGATACACCCCCAGTCCATTCCAACTTGCCCTTTGACCCTGGGTCTAAAATTACTAGGCCTGCAAACTCTATATCGATAATCTCAGGCTGAGGGACACCAGACCCAGACCAGAGTACAGTGCTGCGAGAGGAGCTGCACATTCTCCCCCAGCTCCCCAATTACAAACTCTGCCATCCCATTGCACCCGCACCTCACCACACACACCACCGGCCAAAAGAAAGCCCACACATCGACTTACTCTCTGCTTCCAGGAGGTAGTAATGGGGGCACGTTTGAGACTAGTATTTACCCCAGAAGGAAAAGAAACTTACAGAACTGCACCCAGTATTCCTGGGCTCATATGTCATTTCCCATTTTGGGAAAAATAATTCGTAGTTTCCCTATTTTGGAGCAGGGAATTGGTGATTTTGGCACTAGTGTCTCCACATCAAGATACATAGAACATGCAATGAGGGCCTAAGCGTTAAGCAATTAGCTAGATATCCCGTGCATAGACATTATTATGAAAATGTTATTTTCTGTGTTCATTAGTGTGCATAATGATATACACAGCAAACCTCAACACGTTTATTTATACATCTTGAATGTGTGAAATACACAAACTCCCTTACTGAGGTGTTTTGAGGAGAAAGATAAATATGTGGGACTCTAAATTAGAGTCCCTCTAGTCTATAGACTGCAAGTCTTACACAGGGAACTCTCTCACTGCACCTGTAGAAACATGCAAGTAGACCACCTTGGAATGTTTACATGAAAGCTCCCATTAGAGGGAGGAAGGAGGGAGTTGTAGATCAGGTGTTCAGTGCAGTGGCGCAGCTGAAATTACATCACAGGTCTGATAATAGGTGTGGAGTGGAAAGAGAAGAATGCGTCATAAATCAGGCACATTTTTCAGTTGAATACAAGTTGAGAGGCATATGTGCTGCAGGGGGGCTTAGGCATAACTTCACTCAGAGCACAGCCTTTATGTGTCTATGGTAAAGCTTTGAGCGGTAAAAGCTTGAAGTTTGAACACACGTCGTTTTCCTATTCCAAAAATAATCATTTATTAGGGTGAATTGTTTCAGGAACTAATGAGCAACAGGAACTATTGCAAGTTGTACAAACCTTTGACTCCATTGCCAAGGCTAAAAGTGAACTGATATTAGCACAAGACCAAGAGTGGCATTCATTTGTTTCTTTATCTCCAAGATTAAGGTAAACTCAGTCATTCCTTCCTTAAAAAAGACAATGATGACCCTGTTAATACACCTCTGGCCCGTAGCCCAAATACAAGGACTGAATTCAGCCTTAATATAATTGGTTGAAACATGTTAAAGGGCAAACAGGAAGAACCCCTTCCACCAATATCAGGAAGGGAGACCTGCTGAGGTAGTAGCACAGACTATGACAATGTTAACAAACAGTTCCTTAAATCCCGGTAATGTCCTTGGTGGTTAAACCACTCATTAACCATCCCCAAATCTCACAGCACCTTATACCAATAATCTTATTCCAGGTCTACCTTAGGTTAGGAAGATACAGGAGAAAGGAGTGATGGCCAACTACAGGTCCTCAGGGGGAACAACGTATTATTGATAATCACTACAGAGGATTTTGGCCATAGCATGGCACTGAGGTGCACAAGTGAATGTTTGGGATGTTATCTTGAAGACAGGACAGCTTGAGCTTTCACAATGTATTATGTGGGATCGTATAGTGGAGTTTGAAACTGTAGTCCATATGCCGCTTCTCTCGTGAAATCAGTGGTAGGAGTCTCAAATCCTACTCTTAGATGGTTCTTCTTAGAGGGCTGTCTCCAAGATGTCAAGCTTCAACTATTTCCCATCACTCGTGATTTTCCACATTGATACACTGTCTCCCTTTCACTGTTCAATATGTATATTATGCTCAATGTAAAACTGATTAGGTTGGAATAATTCAATCATGTGCTTATGCACATTCAAATTTACCTCCTAGTAAATAGCCATGAGAATAGCTTAAACAAGATTCCATGCTGTGTAAGGGACAGGGAGCTGCAATTAAACGCTACCAAAATGGAAGTTATTCTTTTAAGCCCTAAACACGCTCTTACATGCCCCTCACTCTGTCCCTATTCTCAAGATTTAGTAGTTACTGAAACTAAATTTGTGTGCATGGTTATAATCTATATCTTTATACAAATGCTTTGTTACACACTGTGAGAAGTTGGCCTGGTATATGCTGTCCACTAATTAAAGTGGGCACCTTGCACCAGTCCAAACGACCCTTATGATGTTTTAGGTCAAAGATAACCTTTAGAAAGCTATCCTAGTGGTAGCTGTGGAGAGCAGCCTTCAGGCTTAATCTTGAAGGAATGTAAAGCAGCTTGTTTTACCAGAATATCACCTCCTGAATGACTAAATGAAGGAGAACCACACAGTAGTTATATAAAAACATGTATTTATTAATATAACACTCTCTACTATCCTCTGCACGAGGATAGAACCCAAAGCACACAATACACGATCAATAGAACAATTGTAAGTAGCACAATACACAGTGGGCTCCAGGGGGAGACCAAACCATATACTAAAATAGTGGTATAACAGTCACGACTGAGATCAAGACAAGGTCTGGAGCACGTAGAATCGCTGGGACCCCAAGGAGCCACCCAAGGTGAGTAGACAGGGACCCCACGGAGGCCGGGTGCAGTGTGGGAACACTACCGCGGGCTCTGTACAATTCTATGGGGAAGTTGCGGTTACACTTTTGAAGTTTAAGGACCCTACTAGGAGGACTTCGAGCGAACCCCTTGGAACTTAAGAGTTTGAAGAGCCACCCCACCCGTGGATACCGAAGTACCCGAGTTACCTATCCCAGAGGAGCCGGGTGCATAGGTCTGAAGTGGCGTCGAAAACTGCTGTCGTTCTCAATGGAGAGCTGCAAAGAAGTACTGCTGCCGTGAAGGTGAAAAGGGTCCGGTGGAATCCAAGCCTGGATTCTTGAAGGAAGGAACCTGAAAGCAGAGGGGACAGAGTCTGGGTCACTTCAGAGTGACCAGGGGCTCGGTAGATGAATGACCACCGATGTCAAGTGCTTCAGGTGCGAAGAAGGGATGCTTGACTCAGCAGCCACGAGGACCAGGAGACGTCGAGGATGACCAGGAGCCGGATGCGAGCTGTCCCACGAAGGATGTCGAGTGCTGAGGGGGTCAGTGTCCGGCTGGAGCACCAACAAGCCTTGGCAAAAGCAACCCACGCAAGATGGTCAAACAGGTTACGGTGTGGACCAGCAAGGTCCAGGGGACTCACCAAGCAATGGGGAGTCAGGGCACGTCTGGAGCAACCAGGAAAGCCCACGAGAAATCAACATGACCCTCAGGAGGACCCACAGGCCGAATGACCAGGAGTCGCGAGGGGACCTCGAGCAAGATTGCAAAGTACCAGCCCACAGAGCACTCGGTGCGAGGAGGCCGGAGTTCTTTGGTGCAAATACTTCTCAGGGTCAGGACTACCCGGAGTCGAATGCACAAGCTCGGGAATCGCCAACAAGCATATGCACTTGCAAATGGACGCGGTGCACAGAGGGGCCGGGTTATGCAGTCCCCTCGAGGGATGCTGGCCTCAAGCTCGGTAAGAGGGCAGATCGGCCTCAGGGACCCTCAGAAACCCACCTCCTGTGTTGCTGAAATCTTCAGAGTCCTCAGGGGCTCAGGAGCAGCAGACCGGTCAGTTGCAATTAGGTGCCTGCAAATGCATGGGAGTGACTCCTTCACTCCAAGGGAGATTCTTCAGTTGTCTTAAGTGCACCAAAGGTCCTGCACTGAGCCTGTATGGAGCAAAGGCACAAACTAAGCTTCGGACGGAAAGGGGGACGAAGTCGAGCCCAGTCGAGGTCCAGCGAAGTCCAGAGTGTCCAGACGGTCGAAGGTCAGTGGTTTCTTCTTGTAGAATCTTGTCCACGTAAAATCTAAAGTCTTACAGCCAGGTAAGCCCTTTTGTACCCACGGGAGAGAGTTGGACAGATTCAGGGGACCCTCCTAGGGGAGGGGCAGGACTGATGGGTGGTTACACCCATGTCCTTTGTCCAGTTTCGCGCCAGAGCAGGAGCCAATGGCTCCCAGAACTGGTTTGAGCTGGACTATGCACAGGGACACCAAATGTGCCCCAAGTGCAGACTTTCAGGCACTCTCAGAGTGCACCCACCCAGCCCCAATACACTAAATCCTGTCTGGGAGGTGGTCACACCTCCCTGTGACAGGATGCCTATTGTGCTGCCTTCCTCTGCTCGAGCTTGGCTCAGCAGCAGGAGGGCAGAAATGTGTCTCTGGTCGGCAGCATCCATTTTGTGCTGTCCGGGTCGAGAAGGCTGGCACCGGTTAGACCAGTGACCCAACGAAGCTCGCTTCAGAAGGGTGGAATCATACCTCCACACCAGTTACTGGTGTGGAGGTATGATTCCAAGGTGTTTGATACCAAACACGATATGTTTCTATGCAGCCATTTTCGAGATAGCATTTACCACGAGGTTATAATGCACCTCTACCTATATGTCCGGCTGAGTCACAGACAACCCGGGAGAATGGTCTCCGAAGGCTGCAGAGAGGCTCTGCTCATGCAGGGGCACCCTCTCACATAAAACCCAGCACCCTGCCTTCAGGATTGTTAAGGCCTGCTATAGGGGTGACTTATAAGTTTTAAGTGTAGTGACCAATAGATATAGTGAACCTATATCTAGAGTAAGTGGTGCTAGCACCAGCTTACCCAGGCTGCAGTAGCAGACCTAGAGTTCCATTTTGCATGGCCTCTCATGGGTGGCATAATACATGCTTCAGCCCATGGGAGGCCTCTGGGGTACCTATGCCCTGGGTACATGTGTACCATATACTAGGGACTGATAAGGGTACCCCAGTATCCAATCTGGAGTGTACCAAAGTACATGTATGTCAATTTAAGAGAGAAAGCAGATAGACTGGGGTCCTGATTAGCAGGATCCCAGTCAGACTAGTCAAAAACAGTGAGACATCAAGCAAAAAGTGGGGGTAACCATAAGAAGCAGATCCTACTTTCCTACACAACCCCCCCCCCCAAACGAAAGGACATGAGACTAACCTTGACCAGTTGAGTCTTCATTTTCTAAGTGGAAATATCTGGAGAGTCCATCTGCATTGGCATGGTTACTTCCTGGTCTATGTTCCACTGTATAGTCCATCCCCTGTAGGGAAATGGACCACCTCAAAAGTTTGGGGTTTTCACCCTTCATCTGTTTTAGCCATAAGAGGGGCTTATGGTCTGTCTGAACAAGGAAGTGAGTGCCAAACAAGTATGGCCTCAACTTCTTCAGAGCCCAAACCACAGCAAAGGCTTCCCTCTCAATAGCTGACCAACGTTTCTCTCTGGGGGTCAGCCTTCTGGTTATAAAAGCTACTGGATGATCCTGACCCTCTTCATTCATTTGTGATAACACAGCCCCTACCCCCAACTCAGATGCATCAGTTTGAACAATGAATTGTTTGGAATAGTCAGGACTTTACAGAATGGGAGCAGTGCACTTGGCCTGCTTCAGGTCATCAAATGCCTTGTGACCGCTAACTGTCCACTGAACTTTCTTAGGCATTTTCTTAGAGGTCAGATCATTCAAAGGGGTCACTATGGATCCATATCCTTTGACAAACCTCCTGTAGTACCCAGTCAGGCCCAAGAAAGCTCTGACCTGAGTCTGGGTAGTTGGAGCAACCCAGTCCATGATGGTCTGGATTTTGCTCTGCAATGGTTGAACCTGACCTCCACCCACAAGGTGGCCCAGGTACACAACCTTACTCTGCCCTATCTGGCACTTGGTGGCCTTGATAGTGAGGCCTGCCTTTTGCAGGGCCTCCAGAACATTTCTTAGGTGGACCAGGTGATCCTCCCAGGTGGAACTAAAGACAGCAATATCATCAAGATAAGCTGCACTATAGTCTTCCAGGCCTGTGAGAACTTTATTCACCAACCTTTGAAATGTGGCAGGTGCATTTTCAAGCCAAAGGGCATTACCACAAATTGATAGTGCCCACTAGGGGTTGAAAATGCTGTTTTGGGTTTGGCATCCTCAGCTAGTCTGATTTGCCAATATCCAGCTGTGAGGTCAAATGTACTCAAGAACTTGGCTGAGGCCAAAGTATCAATGAGCTCATCTGCCCTAGGAATAGGATGAGCATCAGTCCTAGTGACTGCATTGAGCCCCTGTAGTCTACACAAAACCTCATCTCTCTCTTACCACCCTGGGTGTGAGGTTTGGGTACCAGGACTACTGGACTAGCCCAAGGGCTGTCTGAGGGTTCAATGACTCCCAATTCCAGCATCTTTTGGACCTCAGTCCTGATGCAGTCCCTGACATGGTCAGGTTGCCTGTAAATCTTGTTTTTAACAGCTGGATTTCACCGGTGTCCACTTCATGGGTACACCAAGTGGTCTGACTAGGAGTCAGGGAAAACATATGTCTGTACTGATTGAGGACCTTCCTGCAATCAGTCTGTTGCTGCTCAGTGAGGCTGCCTGCCAAGGCTACACCATCAACTGAACCATCATCAGGGTTCTGTGAGAGGAGGTCAGGGAGTGGGCTACTCTCTTCCTCCTGTCCCTCATCAGTAGCCATGAGCAAGCCCATGTCTGCCCTGTCAACATATGGCTTGAGCCTGTTCACATGGAGCACCCTATGGGGGCTCCTGGGAGTTCCAAGGTCCACCAGATAGGTGACTTCTCCCTTTTGCTCAAGTATGGTATGGGGTCCACTCATTTGTCCTGGAGGGCTGCTGGGGCCACAGGCTCCAACACCCATACCTTCTGCCTTGGCTGGTAGACAGTCAGCACAGCCTTTTGGTCATGCCAAGCTTTCTGTAATTCTTGGCTAGCCTCAAGGTTTTTGGATGCCTTCTTCATGTATTCAGCCATCCTGGAGCGGAGACCAAGTACATAGTCCACTATGTCTTGTTTAGGTGGTTTGAGAGGTAACTCCCATCCCTCCTTCACTAGACACAAGGGACCCCTAACTGGATGTCCAAACAGAAGTTCAAAAGGGCTGTAGCCAACCCCCTTCTGAGGAACCTCTCTGTAGGCAAAGAGAAGGCAGGGCAACAGGACATCCCATTTTCGCCTAAGCTTTTCTGGGAGGCCCATGATCATGCCCTTCAGGGTTTTGTTGAATCTTTCAACCAACCCATTGCATTGTGGGTGATAGGGTGTGGTGAATTTGTAATTCACTCCACACTCCTTCCACATAGCAGTTATGTAACTTGACATGAAGTTTGCACCTCTGTCAGTTAAGACCCCCTTAGGGAAACCCACTCTGGAAAAAATTCCCAGGAGGGCCCTGGCCACCACAGGAGCTGTGATAGGTCTAAGGGGTATGGCTTCTGGGTACCTAGTGGCATGGTCCACCACCACTAGAATATATCTGTGCCCAGATGCAGTTGGAGGATCCATGAGACCAATTATGTCAATCCCAACCATCTCAAAGGGAACCCCCACCACAGGTAGTGGTATCAGGGGGGCCTTTGTGATACCACCTGCCTTACCACTGGCTTGACAAGTGGTACAGGAGCGACAAAACTCCTTGGTGTTATCTGACATGTGAGGCCAGTGAAAGTGAGGGACAAGCTTGTCCCAAGTCTTGCTTTGGCCTAGGTGTCCTGCTAAAGGGATATCATGTGCCAGTGTCAGTAGGAAGCCCCTAAACTTCAGAGGTATAACCAACCTCCTAGTAGCACCAGGCTTGGGGTCTCTACCCTCCGAGTAAAGGAGTCCTTCATCCCAGTAGATCCTGTGGGACCCACTGGCACTCACAGCAGCCTCACCAGCAGCTTGCTGTCTAAGGGGTTCAAGAGAGGGGCAGCTGTGCTGCTCCTGACTCAGCTCTGCCCTGGAAGGGCCCCCTGTCCCGAAGAACTCAACCTAATCAGGCTCAAGTTCCTCTGAGACAGTTCCTTCACAGGGACTGGGATCATCTTCCTCAGGAGACTGATCCTCACTCTGAGTCTGGGGGGAAGACACTGCCTTACGCCTACTGCTTCTTCTCTTGGAAGGCACCTGTTCCATTTTTCCAGGATCCAGGGCCTGTTCAGTGAAAGACATTTTTGCCTGTGACCTGGTCACAGCAAACACATCTGCAGAGATGCCCAACATTGCTGCATGTGTCCTGAGTTCCACTTCAGCCCAGGCTGAAGTTTCCAAATCATTGCCCAATAAGCATTCCACAGGGAGGTCTGAGCTAACCACAACCTTCTTAGGGCCAGTTAACCCTCCCCAGCTGAAATTAACAACTGCCAAGGAATGGTCTGTCCTGACATTACTAGCATTGGTCCCTTGGTACATCTCACCAAGTATGATCTGGTCAGGGCTCACAAGATCCTTAGTCACCATGGTGACACTGGCTCCTGTGTCCCTGTATGCCATGGTCTCCTTACCATTTATTAAGGGCTCTTGTCTGCATTTGCCCAGGTTACTGGGACTGACAAATAGGGAGGCAATATCAATGCCTCCATCACAGACTAAAACAGCCTGAGCTAGAGTTCTGACTAGGCCAGAACCCATCTCAGAACCCAGGGTTAACCCTACTATACCCTTTTTCCCTGTATCACCACTTGGAGCTGAACTAGGGGGAGCAGTTGCCTTAGGGGCAGTGGTGGTGGTAGGAGGATCCTTGGCTTTGGCACAATTGGCATCTCTAGGCCACTGTGTCTTTTCCTTACACAGGAAACACCAAGGCTTCTTTCTGCCTTTTCCCTTGTTAGATTGTGACCCACCCTCAGAGGCAGGTTTTTGGGGCCCTGAAGAAGACTTCTGGTCTTTACCCATCTCCCCACCCTTATCTGCAGGTTTAGCATCTTGCTTCTTTTGGTCACCACCTTGGTTCTGATTTTTCTGCTTCACCTTGGTTCTGACCCACCTATCTGCCTTCTTTCCCAATTCTTGGGGAAAAGTCAGATCAGAGTCAACCAGGTATTGATGCAACAACTGATTTTGGCAATTAAGGATCTGATCCCTCATAATCAAATTGTACAATCCCTTGAAATCATTCACTTTGCTGCCTAGTAACCAGTCTTCCAGAGCCTTAGAAGCACAATCTACAAAGTCTACCCAGTCCGGAGTCTGTGCTTTCTGGGTGTCTCTGAACGTAATCCTGTATTGTTCAGTGGTTAAGCCAAACCCATCAATGAGAGCACTCTTCAGGGCTGAATAATTGTCAGCATCCTCTTCTCTAACAGTGAGGAGCTTATCTCTACCTTTGTCAGCAAAGGAGAGCCACAAGATAGCTGCCCAATGCTCTTGAGGGACCCTCTGTACCTTACAGGCCCTCTCCAAAGCAGTTATCCACTTATGGATGTCATCCCCAACATGGTAGAGAGGGATAATCTTGCTCAGACTCCTATGGTCAAAGGAATAATCCTTAATTCTAGGGACACTGTTGCTGCCACCATGGGACTCTAGTCCCAATTTCTTTCTAGCCTTCTGGAGCTCTAAGGATTCCTTATCTAGTGCCAATTGCTCTTGCCTGAGCCTAAGCTTGACTTTCTCAAGCTCTAGAAATTGGCACTCTCTGTCAAGAGCTATCTCTCTTATGGGATATGGAGGTCCCTACAGAAGTTCCTGAATGGTTAGATTCTGCAGAGGGAGATCTAGATCTCCTGGATAAACTCTGCACTCTTCCTGGAGGAATGAAGAGAGGGCCACTGGGGCCTTCCCCACCACCTCCTGGAAGATCTAAGTTGTCAGGGGGGAATCATTTTGATCCGCCTGGTCAGGGTTTGATTCTAGGTCAAAGAAGGTTTCACTCCATGGCCTGTCCTCATTCCCTGCCCCACCCACTCTATCTACCTCATCAGACCCTGGGGTCTTTCTAAGGTCATCTAAGAGTAACACCTCAATGAGACGTTGGGTGTTGGCATTTCTCCCTGTCTTCAGCTTCCTAAAAGCACACATGGCTTTCAAATCCTGAAATGAAAGACCATTGTATCTAGAAGGCAGAGAGCCACTGGCTTCTCCTTTAGAAGACATACTAAGTGTTGTGTGGTGTATCCACCTACCTAACCTAGTGGGAACTAAACTCTCTTAGGTTGGAGAAAGGGTGTGCTAGACCCTTAACTTACCCAACCCCAAGTTCAGTAGAACTTACTTATTCTAATCTTGAAGTATTATATGTGCCTAATACTTTAGTGGTTTTCAGTTAATCACTCAATGAGATTTATCTAGTAAAACAATAGCAAGCTTGAATCCCAACCGCTACACACCAATGTGAGAAGTTGGCGTGGTATATGCTGTCCACTAATTAAAGTGGGCACTTTGCACCAGTCCAAACGACCCTTATGATGTATGAGGTCAAAGATAACCTTTAGAAAGCTATCCTAGTGGTAGCCGTGGAGAGCAGCCTTCAGGCTTAATCTTGAAGGAATGTAAAGCAGCTTGTTTTACCAGAATATCACCTCCTGAATGACTACATGAAGGAGAACCACACAGTAGTTACATAAAAATATGTATTTATTAATATAACACTCTCTACTATCCTCTGCACGAGAATAGAACCCAAAGCACACAATACACGATCAATAGAACAATTGTAAGTAGCACAATATACAGTGGGCTCCAGGGGAAGACCAAACCATATACTTAAATAGTGGTATAACAGTCACGACTGAGATCAAGACAAGGTCTGGAGCACGTAGAATCGCTGGGACCCCAAGGAGCCACCCAAGGTGAGTAGACAGGGACCTCACGGAGGCCGAGTGCAGTGTGGGAACATGACCGCGGGCTCCGTACAATTCTATGGGGAAGTCGCGGTTACACTTTTAAAGTTTAAGGACCCTACTAGGAGGACTTCGAGCGAAACCCTTGGAACTTAAGAGTTTGAAGAGCCACCCCACCCATGGATACCGAAGTACCCGAGTTACCTATCCCAGAGGAGCCGGGTGCATAGGTCTGAAGTGGCGTCGGAAACTGCAGTCGCTCTCAATGGAGAGCTGCAAAGAAGTACTGCTGCCGTGAAGGTGAAAAGGGTCCGGTGGAATCCAAGCCTGGATTCTTGAAGGAAGGAACCTGAAAGCAGAGGGGACAGAGTCTGGGTCACTTCAGAGTGACCAGGGGCTCGGTAGACGAATGACCACCGATGTCGGGTGCTTCAGGTGCGAAGAAGGGATGCTCGACTCTGCAGCCACGAGGACCAGGAGACGTTGAGGACGACCAGGAGCCGGATGCGAGCTGTCCCACGAAGGATGTCGAGTGCTATGGGGTCGGTGTCCGGCTGGAGCACCAACAAACCTTGGCAAAAGCAACCTACGCAGGATGGTCAAACAGGTTACGGTGTGGACCAGCAAGGTCCAGGGGACTCACCAAGCAATGGGGAGTCAGGGCACGTCTGGAGCAACCAGGAAAGCCCAGAAGAAATCAACATGACCCTCAGGATGACCCACAGGCCGAATGACCAGGAGTCGCGAGGGGACCTCGAGCAAGATTGCAAAGTACCAGCCCACGGAGCACTCTGTGCGAGGAGGCCGGAGTTCTTTGGTGCAAATACTGCTCAGGGTCAGGACTACCCGGAGTCCAATGCACAAGCTCGGGAATCGCCAACAAGCATATGCACTTGCAAATTGACGTGGTGCACAGAGGGGGTCGGGTTATGCAGGCCCCTCGAGGGATAGTGGCCTCAAACTCGGTAAGAGGGCAGATCGACCTCAGGGGTCCTCAGAAACCCACCTCCTGTGTTGCTGAAATCTTCGGAGTCCACAGGAGCAGCAGACCAAACAGTTGCGGTTAGGTGCCTGCGAATGCAGGGGAGTGACTCCTTCACTCCAAGGGAGATTCTTCATTTGTTTAAGTGCACCACAGGTCCTGCACGGAGCCTGTATGGAGCAAAGGCACAAACTAAGCTTTGGAAGGAAAGGGGGACGAAGTCGAGCCCAGTCGAGGTCCAGCGAAGTCCAGAGTGTCCAGACGGTCGAAGGTCAGTGGTTTCTTCTTGTGGAATCTTGTCCACGTAAATTCTAAAGTCTTACAGCCAGGTAAGCCCTTTTGTACCCACGGGAGAGAGTTGGACAGATTCAGGGGACCCTCCTAGGGGAGGGGCAGGACAGAGGGGTGGTTACACCCATGTCCTTTGTCCAGTTTCGCGCCAGAGCAGGAGCCAATGGCTCCCAGAACTGGTTTGAGCTGGACTATGCACAGGGACACCAAGTGTGCCCCAAGTGCAGACTTTCAGGCACTCTCAGAGTGCACCCACCCAGCACCAATACACTAAATCCTGTCTGGGAGGTGGTCACACCTCCCAGTGACAGGATGCCTATTGTGCTGCCTTCCTCTGCTCGAGCTTGGCTCAGCAGCAGGAGGGCAGAAATGTGTCTCTGGTCGGCAGCATCCATTTTGTGCTGTCCGGGTCGAGAAGGCTGGCACCGGTTAGACCAGTGACCCCACGAAGCTCACTTCAGAAGGGTGGAATCATACCTCCCACACCAGCTACTGGTGTGGAGGTATGATTGCAAGGTGTTTGATACCAAACACGATCTGTTTCTATGCAGCCGTTTTCGAGATAGCATTTACCGCGAGGTTATAATGCACCTCTACCTATATGTCCGGCTGAGTCACAGACAACCCGGGAGAATGGTCTCCGAAGGCTGCAGAGAGGCTCTACTCATGCAGGGGCACCCTCTCACATAAAACCCAGCACCCTGCCTTCAGGATTGTTAAGGCCTGCTATGGGGTGACTTATAAGTTTTAAGTGTAGTGACCAATAGATATAGTGAACCTATATCTAGAGTAAGTGGTGCTAGCACCAGCTTACCCAGGCTGCAGTAGCAGACCTAGAGTTCCATTTTGCATGGCCTCTCATGGGTGGCATAATACATGCTTCAGCCCCTGGGAGGCCTCTGGGGTACCTATGCCCTGGGTACATGTGTACCATATACTAGGGACTGATAAGGGTACCCCAGTATCCAATCTGGAGTGGACCAAAGTACATGTATGTCAATTTAAGGGAGAAAGCAGATAGACTGGGGTCCTGATTAGCAGGATCCCAGTCAGACTAGTCAAAAACAGTGAGACGGGGCGTGGCCGGGCAAGATGGCCGAACGGACGTAGCTCGTTTCGGCTCCCGGTCCGCGCACAGTTCCTGAACCTCTAAATGCGGCCAAACAACGTGTTTTCGGCGGAGAAGCATAACTACGCTAAGCTGAATATGCGGGGCACCAATTGAGCAATCTAAATTGCCCCCAAAGCACCCGCACGTCTAGAAACGAAGCTTTACAGCGGAGCTCCGGCGCTCACTAAAATGGCGCCCGCTACCCCGTGAGAACCGGAGCCCTCCACAGATTGGTGGTCCGGCCAGGACAGTGCTGCAGCAACGACATTCTGCTCACCGTGGTGGGGGAGGAAGGCTACCAACATCACGAGCGCCGAGGATCCACCTGAGAAGAGGGCGATGGATCGGCGGGTTCATCGGAGAGGATCCTGCGGCTTTGCACAGCCACGCGAGAATACCCAGGTGCTTGAGCAGCAAATGAGGGAGGCGGAGTGCGGCGGGGGGCTTGTCGACCGGGTGAGATCCCCAAGGGCTGGCCACCGGGAGAGGGAAGGCCGAATCCCAGACCGAGCACCACCACTGCGCGCCTTGCCTGACCCCAAGATGGCGGCCCGGTGGCGAATGTAGGCGCCGGCTACCGACTCTTCCCGGTCTGCGACGAGCTGCCCTGCTCACTGAGCTAAAGCCCCGACCAAAGGGACCTAGCGCCCTGCAGGGCCACCAGGCTGCCTCAGAGATCTTCCGCGGCCTAGACCCAGGTATTACAGTGCCACCCCGCCGCAAAACGCCAACACTCCTAAAATGGCGCCCACGGACCTCCGAGGGGTGAAGCTCCGCTAAAGCCAGAGAGACAACCCTCGAGCCAGCGCTGCTGCGACTCACCGGCCGCTGTGATCTTTGGCGAGGGCTGCGGCTGATTGCCGTCCAGTCTCCGCAGAGAAGGGGCCTTCCGTTGAGGGCACTGTCGCAGCCCCACCCCACGAGGTCGCGTGCCACCCCGGGACCACCAGGTGCGTGGTACTGACAGGGGATATCCGGGGGCTCCTGAAACTAAGAGCGCAGCGGACGGCCCCCAGAGAATCTTGATTCTAGAGCAGGAAAAACTACAATGCACCTTGAGGCGGAGCGAAACGTACGACATGCCTGACCTTAAGATGGCGGCCAGTCTGTGAACAGGCACCCAAAAAGAAGATTACACCCAGCTCCGGCCAGCGGGTCGGTTGGTAGAGACAGTGAGGTACACTATAGAATCCAATGCCTGGCACGATCGCCGCAATGCCTAGAGGGCGCACCACTGGCCCGCTCCTACTAACCAATGGCACACGGTGCAGGAGGCCCGAATAAACCAAACGTGTAGTCGACCAGAGAATCGACGATCTGCAGCATTAACTGAGCTAGCCCTCCTGCCCCATTCGGAGACCCGACAGCACCCCTTCGAGAGCAGTGGAGAGGGCAACACCAGACACACGCCGTTCACCCAATAGTTCAGATCGCTCCTAACTCCACATACGCGAGCTTCATCTAAACTGGGCGGCATAAGTGCTACAGACTTTCTATGCAGGGGACATATAAAGATTGACCCAGCGACAGTTCCCACACAACTTGTCCGCAGCCCTACTTTCAAATCTATCGACCAGGAGCACAGCCGACGTCTATAACATCTACCAAAGCAAACCATCAACACAGAGGGCACTATACTCTAAACTCTGCAACTCTACGTCTCTCCTGTCACAGCAACAGAGGTCCTCTTTTACCCGCCCATATGCCGCCAAAGAAGGCGACGAGCAAGACACCAAACAGGGTCTCAGACTTCTTCACACCAACGGACAAACGCCCTCCGCTGGGCCACGACGAGGGAGCAGACAACATGGCCCTTACAAAGGAGGATCTCTTGACACTGTTCAGAGAGTTCAAAACGGAGCTCCGGAACGATCTCAGTCACGACATCAAAACTTCAATGGACCAGCTGCGGTCAGATCTCACAGAGAGACTGACCTCCCTCCAACAAGATGTGGACTCCGTGGGCACCAGGGTGATGGACTTAGAGGCACAAACCCAAGAGCATGATAAACACATCACCGACCTGCGAGACGACGTATGCACCCTCCAGGACCAACTGCATCAGACGCAACTTAAGGCTGAAGACCTCGAAAACAGGGCGCGGAGGGATAACCTACGCATACGAGACCTGGAGGAGGGATTGGAGGGGCCCGACCTTGAGGCCTTTCTGGAGGGGCTCTTCGCGGAGATCCTTAGCCCCCAAACTCTTAAAATAAAACTGGAACGAGCCCATCGAGTGGGGGGTCTAGCACCCGGGGAAAAGAAGCAGCCACGCGACGTGTTAGCTAAATTCCACTCCTACAGAATCAAAGAGGCAGTGCTCTTAGCCGCCAGGAAGAAGGGGTCAATCTCCTTCCAGGATCATTCATGCACCGTTTATCAAGACCTAGCGCCGACCACTTTAGCTAGGAGACAACAGTTCAGACCCATCACCACGAAGCTTCGAGAGGATAAAATCAGGTACAGATGGACCTACCGGTTTGGTTTGAGCTTTGAATTCAATAATAAGCCACGCCACATCTCAGATTTGAAAGATGGGTTGGAGCTCCTGGGACTCTCCTCAGAGGAGCCTGGCCCCACGCGTTCCAAGACGCAAGAGACAATGAGAGGCGCCCCCTCGGCAACTTCCTGGCCTAATGGTCCGCGCAGAAACCGCAAATGAGACCCACACCTGAACTTTCGCACTACCGCCACCGACTACGGACCAAGGTCCGAGGAGATAACCTCTTCTGCCATGAGGACTCGACTATGGAGGCCTACTCACGGATCTCTGAAAGCGACGATAATTGATACTGCTGTTACATACGGGGAGGCACTCGGGGTGTACCAAATGCAATATGCTGGGACGCTGTTTGGGTCATTACCATGACCGGATCACTCTTCCTGGTAATCTACCGCCAGGCAGATCTTCTTGCCGACTGGCGGACGACAGAACCCGGCCCCGAGATGTGATGAGACTTACAGCCATCATTGAACCCTTGAGGGGCGAGTCGGCAGCGGCTCCCCCCTGCTGCCTCCGTGGCTTCCCTGCCAGAGGATCCAGAGACTGTCCGGCCATCCAGGTCGCGAGACCACTATAGACGACTGCAAGTCATGGAGCAACTTGGAATCACGGGCCTATCAGCAGTGTCCATGGCAATACACCTCCACGAGATGCCTCGCAAGACTGGGGTACAAGTCTGGCCGCAAGACATTAGTGTTCGCAACTTTATGTGAGGTTCGGGGAGGCGCGGATGGGGACCTCGGTCGCACCGCCCCCCCAACGTTCCCATGGGGGTTCCTCTGCCCTCGCCAGGGAACATGTCAGCGGTTTCACAACCGCGGTTACTGGTATTGTTGATTTTTATATTAGTTGGGGGGGAGAGGGGGGTAGGGGTTGGGGATGGTGGCGGCTTTTTAATGCTACTTTGCGGTGGTTTCGCACGTTGCGACTTCCTTCCAGGCGGCCCTCACACAAGGGCACTGCTCCGCTCGAGCCGAACGCGGCCCAGCGTCGAGAGGCGATACATAGCGACCAAAGAGAGGAGAAAGCCCATACTAAATAGATGGCTATAACCATCGGCTCATGGAATGTGAAGGGCCTTAACTCACCTCAAAAACGCCAAAGGTCTGGAAATACCTTATCGACCACCACATTGATATAGTGGCAATACAAGAGACCCACCTACCGAGAGCCGAGGATACCCGCTTCCGCCATAAGCAATATCCATTGATTTACAGATCCTCTGCTCTCACTAAACATAGGGGGGTGGCGCTCCTATTTCATACCTCTACAAAATTCCAACCACTCGATGTCCAGACCGATAAAGAAGGCCACCTAGTAATGGTTAAGGGCTCACTGAAGGGCAAACTCTGCTCATTCATAGCAACATACGCCCCTAATGCAGGACAGACAGCTTTTTTAAACACGGTAGTGGGGAAAATTCAAGACTTCGCCGAGGGACCAACGATTTTTATGGGGGATTTTAATTTAACATGGCAACCAGATTTAGATAGCACCCACCCACATCGCTCAGACACAGGATCGTTTTCCACAGACACCAAACAACAGATATACGACCTGGGTCTTATAGATGCCTGGCGCACCCTTTATCCTCAATCGCGGGACTACACTTTTTATTCACATGTACACCACACGTACTCTAGGCTTGATTACATTTTCATTAGCCAGAACCTAATGGGAGCCCTTCGAGAAGCCAAAATATTTCCCCTTTCAGTGTCAGACCACGGCCTAGTATCGATTTGCTTGAAATGGAGCAACACCGCCGCAACTACCCCTAAATGGTATTTCCCAGCGGCCCTCACACGAGACAGGGTGCTGTGCGCCTCACTGAGGGAAACAATTACCGAATTTTTTAACCTAAATAAACCCGAAGACACATCAGAATTTACAAATTGGGACACATTCAAAGCAGTCTTCAGGGGGAAATGCATTGCACTCAACTCTGCCCTGAATAAACCGAGGACTAGGGAAAGAGAAGCTCTTGAAGTAGAGTTGGCGGCGGCTGGAACTACTCACAAAACTAACCCTACTAGGGAATCCCTTCGCCACCTGACTGTCCTGAGGGGCAAGCTCAGAGCCATATACAACATATACACGCTTCTTAAGCTTCGCCATCTATCCTACTCCCAGGGCAACAAGATTGGCAAACACCTCACCAGACATCTGAGGGAAAAACGGGAGAGAGAATACATAGGGGGTATACGAGGGGAAAATGGGGAACTAACACACAAAGACGAGGATAAAGCTAACATTTTCAGTTCCTTTTATAAGATCCTTTACACTGCAGACCAGCGGGACTCGATCGCTCAACAAAACTACCTTCAGACGCTGCACTTCCCACAGGTCTCTCCGGAATGGAACGATACCCTCACCGCCCCTATATCCCCTGAAGAGATGGGCGCGGCTATAAAAGCCCTCAAACCTCGCAAGGCCCCAGGACCGGATGGGTACACCTCTCAATTCTATAAAACCTTTGCCCCAGATCTGATACCACACCTCACACGACTTTTCAACAAAAAGGCAGAGGAAGGTGAGGCCACCAGATCGATGGCTGAAGCGGTGGTCACAGTTATACCCAAACAAGGGAAAGACCCCCAACTATGCACCTCATACCGCCCCATTGCCCTGCTAAACTTGGACGCAAAGCTCTATTCCTCCGTCCTAGCGACCCGACTCAACGACCTCATGCCCGACTTAGTCCACCCTGATCAATCGGGGTTTATTAAGGGCCGACAGACCCACGACAATACTCGACGCATAGTCCACCTGATAGAGAAAGCCACTAAACGACGAATCCCCGCAGTGCTTTTTGGACTAGACGCCGAGAAGGCCTTTGACAGGGTGGACTGGTCGTTTCTTTTTAGCACACTCACAAGTTTCGGGTTCGCGGCCAAATTTATTCACATGATTCGAGCCAACTATGTTCAGCCATGCTCCAGGGTTCAAGTCAACGGGATGATGTCAGCTCCCTTCCTCCACACTAGAGGCACTCAACAGGGATGCTGCTCACTGTCACCCCTGCGATTTGCTCTTAGCATCGAGCCCTTGGCGTTGGCGTAAGGGCAGCCCCAGAGATTCGTGGAATCCCCTTCAGTGGCGACACACACAAAATCTCGCTCTTTGCAGACGATGTGCTTCTGTCCCTCGCCGATCCGTCCAGGTCCCTTCCTCCGTTGTAATCCGAACTAGCGCGATACGAAGCAGTGGCAGGCTTTAAGGTAAATCTACGCAAATCATGCATACTTAATCTTACCCTTCCTGCACCGGAGGAGCTTCAACTACGGAAGCAAACCGCGCTTCAATGGACCTCTTCCTCACTACAATATTTGGGGATTCAGTTAACACCCCGGGTAGAGGGGCTCTTCCGCGCCAACTTCCCACGCACCCTCTCCCGCATCCACACAGACCTGGCAAGGTGGAAACCTCTTTTCATATTTGGCTTGGCCGCATTCACGCTATTAAAATGACACTTCTCCCTAAGCTCCTTTACCTTTTCCAGGCCTTACCCGTAGAACTAGAACGAGACTTCCTTCCCAAAGTCAAATCCTTGATTCTCCATTACATCTGGCAGGGGAGCCGAGCCCGTTTTTCCTTTTCACTACTGCGTCGCCCTCGTACGGAGGGCGGGGTGGAACTACCAGACCTTGAACTATACTATACGGCAGCCCAACTGCAAGTAGTGACAGAATGGTCTAAACAAGAATCCGAAAAACATTGGCTCCATATGGACTGCTCCATTGCAGGAAGAACCATTTGGGACCTCATTTGGCGTCCCAAGAAGGAAAGGCCTAAGAACGCATACATTAGCACCCCTACCCGCACAACCCTGAAAGTGTGGGACTCGCTATCTGGTAACGAACAGTGGACCACGTTCCCCATTCGCCACACACGCCCCTCCACTTTAACCCAGCCTTCCCCCCAGCACTACACGAGGGCCCCTTTGACGCCTGGAGCGAAGGAGGCTGCAGAGCTCTGGCTCATCTCTTCCATAACGCCGACCTCCTCACCTTTGACAGCTGCAGAAGGGACTACGGCCTGGAGAAGACGGAACATTTCCATTACCTCCAGTTGAAACACTGGGCCCTCACCCCACACGTACGGGAAGCGGCCACTCGACCCCTCACGAAATTTGAGACCTTTGCCATAAATGCAACCTCCATGAGAGGGGTAATCTCCTCCTTATATAACTACCTACTCACCACTATGCACTCCCCACGGCCACGTTATATGAACATGTGGGAAGACATACTCCAACGAGACATCACAGACAGGGAGTGGGCGGGACTGTGGTCGGAGACCATGAAATTCAATCACTCCATAGAGTTGCGGGAAGCTCACCTTAAAACTATGATGGACTGGTACCTTTACCCCTCGAAGCTTAAGAGGATCTTCCCAAACACCTCTGATAGATGTTGGAGGGGATGTGGTCTTTTAGGCAACTTCCAACATATATGGTGGGACTGCCCTACTATACGCCCATTCTGGGAAGAAATTCTTACACATATCAAGGAGATGTTAGGCTACCCCATCCCGACCACCGTGGCAGAGATCCTCTTGGGTCTCCGTGACCCAGCCCTCGAACACCAGACCCGAGCTGATAAAGCTATCATGTGGATGTGTATAGGGGCGACCAAGGTGACCATAGCGGCCGCCTGGAAGCGGAAAGAAGCCCCGGCGATCTCCCTTTGGCATTCACGCCTGTGGAAATTGCTAAGCCTCGAAAGAATGTCTGACATCTTTCGAGACGTATACAAAAACTTCAAATGCAAATGGGGACCTTTGGTCACTTTCCTCTCACGAGATTTACCATCAGCTGTCTGTCCTCCCTCCATTAGAGACCTGCACCTCTTTCAATTCTGGACTAACCATGACTGACTAACGCCAAATGCCCCAGGAAGTCCAAGCCGCCACCAATGTTCTGGGGAGGGAGGGGGGCTTTTGTTATTTATTTTACGGGGGTTTTGTTAAACTAGGGGAGTTTATTTTCTATCTATTTTTCTATTTTTTTTTTCTTTTCTCGAAGGAGCCCCTTCCCTTTGGAAGGTTAGGACAAAAATCCCATCTCAAAAGAAAGATGGGCTGAGCCGATAACTTCTCTCTTCATTATGCAATGCGACCTGTTCCGAGCCTATACCAAGTTTGAACCTGTACACTCCTCTTTTGCATTAATCTATGGAAAATTAGCTGGGACATGAGCCCTGTAATGTGCTTTGCTCAAACCCTTAACGATGGCTCTGTACAATAGCTCACTGCGATGAGTGATTTGATGCAAACTGTTCTGGTTCTATGTATAAGAAACATCAATAAAAACAAGTTTGATAAACAAAAAAACAGTGAGACATCAAGCAAAAAGTGGGGGTAACCATAAGAAGCAGATCCTACTTTCCTACACACGATTGCCTTAAAATGCACTAATATATTATATAAGTAAATGTAATGTTGTTTTAACCAGGAGTGGTTATAAGTCTTAATATTTATGCTAAGTTTCATGATTCGCCTAGGTTCATTAGCCATTTTAATTATAGTTGTAAATTCAAACATTTTCTACATCTCTTAGTAAAGTGTAGCCTCACTTTCAACGTTGGCAATCAAAGACATAATTTTCATTAAGTAGAGTGTTCAGCAGTATGAAAATAAGCCTGTAACTGTGGTTCTCCAGTATTGGTATCTTTCATAAATTCACATGCTTGAATCATTCCCCGTTGTCGAAGCGGGAGTCCCACGGTACATATAAAGCAGTAAGTAGTGACCTTAACATTGAAGTCAATGGAGAAAAAAACATTCACTTTAATAGCTCGCCCTAGTCATTCGGAAAGGTCCAAAGTTCAGCCAATCACGAGCCTTAGAACACTCACCACAGAGGCTCACTCAAATTTTCCAGCACAAGTGAACACGATACACATCAAAAGAGACCAAAGCCTAGGAGAGCCTCTATGGGGAGGAGGGTGGATCGCATGTGAATCTATGAAAGATACCAATACTGGAGAACCACAGTTACAAGGAAGTAACTTATTTTCTTCTCCAGCATTGGATCTTTCATAGATTCACATGCTTGAATCAGAGTAGATAGCAGTAACGCTTATGGAAAATATCAATATATGTATGTACATTATATATATATATATACATACATACATATACACACACACACACATATATATACAGGCACACATATACACACACATACACATATATACAGACACATATATACACACACATACACATATATACAGACACATATATACACACACATATATATATATATATATTCACTGAAAAACCATAGGTTTTAGGGACAGTTATAGTTAGTTGGACATTGCACTCGTACAAAACCCGTGAAATTCCCCGTTATAGTTAGTCCAGCTAACTATAATTCGCGCCCCCGCAATGCACTGCTGATGACGTCACATATTACATCACTCATGACATGGTCAGTGACATCACTGATGACATCACTGATGACATCACTGATGACATCATCCAGTGACTGTGTGTTTCTGTAAAGTTTAAATATTTTTAATATATATAGGAAAAGACGTAATGAAGAATGAGTGGGTGTGTAAGTGTCTGTATGGATGATTTAGTAGGTGCGTGACTGACTCTATAAGTGAGTGATTTAACGTATCTTACTGAATGCATGGGTTAGTGACTAAACTGGGTGAATGTCTGTATCCGTCTGTCTGTTGCTGTGTAAGTGGCTGCATGTGTTTGTGAATAGCTACATGAGTGTCTATATGAGTTATTGAATGCTTGTCTGAGTATTTGTATGGGTGCCTGAGTGTTTGTGTGGGAGGGGTGTGTGCAACTCTGTGCATAGATGTGTGAGTGGGTGATTCACTGGGTGGATGGTTTCAAGAGTGCATCTGTGATAGACTGTATGGGTGGGTAAGTGTGTGTAAGAGTGTGTTAGTGAGTGAATGTATGTCCCAGTGGTACATGTGTGAGTAACTACATATGTGAAAGGCAGTATATATGTGTGTTGGAGTATATAAATAGCTATAAGCGAGAGTGAGTGATTGTGATAGTGGCTGTATGGATGAGTGTGAGCTTGTATCAGTGATTGTATAAGAGCGTAAGAATGTGCTACTATTTGTATGAGTAAGTGAGCTGGTGTGTGTATAACTGTATAGGTGAGTAAATGGTAGTGTGTTTAATTATTTGCATGACTGACTAGGTGTGTGAGTACCTCTATGGATGAGTGGCGGTGTTTGAGTGTCTATATAGGAGTATGAGTGCATATGATAGTCCTGTACTGAGTGACCGTAAGTATGAGTGACTGTACGGGTGAGTGAGTGGATGTGTGCGTAGACCTAAGAATCAGTGAGTGGGTATGTAGTTATTGGTGTTGGAGTGTCTATGGTTTTGCGAATGGCAGTCTGTAATTTAGAGTGGGTGTATCAAAGGTTATATTGGGGTGTGAGGAGGTGCATCAGATTATCACGTGGATGATGTCATCAGTGATGTCATTTGAGATGTCATCAGTGATGTCATCAGTGATGTCACTGACCATGTCATGAGTGATGTAATATGTGACGTCATCAGCAGTGCATTGCGGGGCGCGAGTTATAGTTAGCTGGACTAACTATAACGGGAGAATTTCACGGGTTTTGTACGAGTGCAATGTCCAACTAACTATAACTGTCCCTAAAACCTATGGTTTTTTCAGTGAATTTCAAAGGTTTTTAAATGCTAATTTGTAACTATAACATGTCTGAAACCTACGGTTTTTTCAGTGAATTTCAAAGGTTTTGTAAATGACAATTTTTAAATGTATTAATTGTTATATAAATTTTTTTCATACTGATTTCCAAATTTTTTAGAAACAATTTTTTTTAAAATATTTTATTTTTTAAATTACATTGTAATTACATTATACATTACATTACAAAAATACTTTCTCAGAATGAATTACTTTAGTTTAAATACTTTGCACATAGGCAATAGACTTTTAAGTACAGTAGTTACAGTTGTTGCAATGGGCAACACATTTTCAAACACAATGCAACATTCAGCTCAATGTGAATTTCTAGTTAAATGCAATTAGTTACTTTATGGATTACTTTTCTAACCACAGGACTGGATCCTAGATTCAGTCCTGGGACATCTCCTGTAAACAGTTGAGTAAAAGCGTTTTGGTTACAGTCGTGATTTTTAAGGAATATTATTGTACTTTAAAAGTTCACACTTAGAAACTTTTCTCATAGAATCACCAATGTTATCCTATGGAAGGAAATTCACTTAGAAGTTAAAAACGGTTATCGTTACTTTTTCTTACTCAGTGTTGGATCCTGGATCCAGCACTGGTGCATCTCCTGTAAACAGTTGAAAGAATGCGTTTAAGTCATACAGGCGATTTTTAGGAATATTTGTAGTTTGTGAAAATCGACACTTTGAAACTTTTCTGCTGAAAACCAGACAATGGATTCCTATGGAAGAAAATATAAGTTACTGGTAAGTACGGTTAAAATTACTTTTCAGGGTCAGTGCTGGGCTAAAAGATGCAGCACTGGGTTCTCTCCTGATAACAGCTGAGTAAATTGGAATTCGTACTTTGGTTGATTTTAGAGGAATATTATAAAGTTCCAAAACTCCACACTTAGAAGAATTTCCAAGTGAAACCAGTCAATGTTAGCCTATGAAGGAAATTCAAGTTACTGGTAAGTACGGTTAAAATTACTTTTCAGGGTCAGTGCTGGGCTAAAATGTCCTACGGGAGCCGGCATTGCTTTTACACATGGGGAGCAGCTAACATGCTGCTCCCCATGTGGAAAAGCAATCGGCTTTGGATATTGGAAGAGAGAGCAGGTTTCCCTGCTCTCTCTTCCAATATCCAAAGCAGTTGCAATGACAGGACGGGAGCCGCGAGGCTCCGTCCTGTCATTGCAAACAGCAGTGTCCCGGGGGTAGGCACCCCGGGACACTGCAGGAGCCGGCCCTGGGGGTGGTGGTCCCCAGGGCCATCAAGGGCTCCAGGAGGGGGCCGCGCGGCCCCCTCCCATTCAGTTCACAGCCCGGGGAGGTGGTGGTCCCCGGGGCTCTGGGAGTCCGTAACGGACCCCCATATTTAAATGTTTAGTGCCCGGGGAGGTGGCGGTCCCCGGGCGTGTGGGGGGCTGGAGCCCCCCACACAGGTTTTTAATTAATAAAAAAAAAGCCCCGGGGAGGTGGTGGTCCCCGGGGCTGCGGGAGGGCTCAGAGCCCTCCCGCACCGACCCTTAAAAAGCCCCGGGGGTGGCGGTCCCCACGGCTTGGGGGCCCTTGAGGCCCCCACACATTAAATTATCCCCCCACCATGCCCCCAGGACTTGGGCCACCCGGGGGCAAAATACAATCGAAGCGCGGCAGACCGCGCTTCGATTTTTTTTTTTCCGGCAGGATTCGCGCACCCTGAGCGCATCCTGCTGATTTTTTTAAAAAAATTTTTTATTTTTTGCCCAGGGGTCCTTGTGGGACCCCCTGAGCAAACCTAGGGGTCAGGGTGTTTCTACCCTGCCCCCTTTGTGCGCTTGCGCACTTGTTTCTGTCCCTCGGTTCTACCGAGGGACAAAATAGCTGCCAACATTTCCTGAATCGGAATGTTGACAGCCAGCTGACAACCAATTAACATGCAGCTCGTGATCGGGAGGGTGCGCGGACCCTACTCGGCCATAGATATCACTATCTTTTTACTTTTGATTTTCTCAGCAACTACTGAACGGATTTACACCATTTAACAAAAAGGGTTCTTTCTGAACCAAGAACTACCTCTTTGCCAAATTTGGTGTAATTCCGTTCAGCAGTTCCGGCTGTAGCCGTGTCTAAAGTTTCCTATGGAAAATTGCATGGGGAAAACGCGTTTTGGGACCCCCTTTTTCTCGGCCCCCGCTTGACGAATCCCCCGAGACTTTCAGGGTAGGAGCGGACCGGAGCGGGCCACAAAGTTTGAAAATTTTGCGAAGATACGTCAACCGGCAAGAGAGTTATTTCAAATAGAATGTCGCGGATTTCCTATGGATAATAGGTTGTAACTATAACTATCTACTGGCGACCGCCAGTAGATAATATATGCCTCGGACCCTGGCGTGCACCGCTGCGACTGTGTCCCGGCTGACTCGAGGAGGTGGAAAGGTGATATATATATACACGCACACATATATACACACATATATACACGCACACATATATACACACATATATACACACATATATACATATATACACATACACACACACACATATACACACACACACACATACATATACATATATACATGCACACATATGCACACACGCATATATATACACACATATATACACACACATATATACACACACACACACACACAGACACATGCACACACACATATATATATATATACACACACACATACACACACACACAAACACACATATACATACACACACAAACACACATATACATACACACACATACACACACACACACACACATATACATACACACACATACACACACATACACACACATATATACACACCCACACAACAACATGGAAATACTCATGTACAATTTCTATTTATGACGAACTCGATGTTGTAAATAAACAGAAATATGTTATATTGAATCATTTAGGAAGGTGGGAAGTAAAGAAGGCTCACCTTATTGAAAGATTACGGAGGACCGCTTGTCCCACAGCTGCATCAGCGTTGTCTGCGGTACCCAGACACTAATGCTGACTAAAAGTGTGCCTGTTAGACCAGGTTGCTGCTCTGCAGATCTGTTGCATGGGCACACCAGCAAAGAGAGCTGTTGAGGTGGAAACAGCTCTGGTAGAATGGGCTTTTGCTGTAGTAAATAACGGTTTGCCTGCTTGTTGATGGCAAAACTGTATGGCTGATGATATCCATCTGGGTATAATCTGTTTTGTAACAGGGTATCAATTTCTGATGTTACCATATGCCACAAACAGTTGGTCTGCCTTGCGTATGCCGACAGTCTTATGCAAATAGAACTGGATATATCTTTTCAGATCCAGGGAATGCAAGGATCTCTGCTGGCGTTTGTGGATTTGGGAAAAAAAAGTCTTTAAAAAGGACTGGCTCATTTAAATGAAAATCCGACGGGACCTTTGAAATAGAAGTCGGATTTGTGTGAAGTATTACGCACTCCTCTGTGAATTGAATGAAAGGTTGTTTAATAGTGAAAGCCTGTACATCACTTACTCGTCTGGCTGATGTAAGCGCTAGGAGAAGAGATGTCTTCCACGAGATGTACTTTACCTCAACCCTATGGATTGGCTCAAAAGTTTTTTTCATTAATTGAGCTAATGCAATGTTGAGATGCCATGGTGGTGGTGGCATTTTAATGGCGGGAACATCCTAAATAATCCTTTAAGAGATTGTTTTATGATGCTTGAGGAGCAGAGTCAAGGCGCGCGATTATTTAGTCGAAAACTTGATATTGCGGCGAGGTGGACCTTTATAGACGAATATGGGAGGCCGGATCTTGCCAAATCAAGGAGATATGGAAGTATGTGCTCAGGTGGTGACTGAATAGGATGCACTTCGGAGTTTGAACACCAGTGACAAAATCTTTTCCATTTGAGTTTGTATGTTTTAGTTGAGGACTGTGCTCTAGCATTGATGAGGACCTCTGGGCAATCAGAAGGGATGGCTAAACCAGCAAACTCATAATATTCAGGAGTCAAGCCGCTAATCAAAGAGATGTTGGATCGGGATGATGGACCTGGCCCTGGTTCATTGTCAAAAGGTTCGGTATTGGTCATAACTGAATGGGTTCGCACTCCGAGAGAAGGAGAAGTTCTGTAAACCAATACGGATGGGGCCACCTGGGTGCAATGAGCAGAATCCGACAAGGTTCCTTCTTCATTTTCCCGATTACCTTTCAGACTAAAGGAATCGGAAGAAAGGCGTAAGCATAGATCTTTGACCATTCGATCAAAAACACATTACCCCACGATCCCTGTAGGGTTGCCAATTGGTGAAGTACTGGCATTTGCAGTTCTTGCTGGTCACAAACAGATCCAAATTTGGTATGCTCTACAGATGAGAGGTGGTCCAGAGTTGGTTGGTGCAGTTCTCACTCGTAGCTGATGGAGCTTTTCCTGCTCAGGGAATCTGCAAGAAGATTGGATACACCTGGAACCTGTTCCTCTGTCAGGTTTATATTGCTGAGCTTGCAGAGATAGTACAGTCGATTTGTTCCGCCTTGTTTGTTTAGATAGTGCATAGTTGTAGTATTGTCAGTTCGAATTAGCACAGAGGCCCCTGAAATCTTTGAAAGGAAAGACTTTAGAGCCAGGTAGATGGCCTTGAGTTCCAACAGGTTGATATGTAGTGACTGTTGTTGGGTGTTCCACTTGCCCTTGAGTGTCAAGCCCTGTAGATGCGCTCCCCAACCGTCAAGGGAGGAGTCTGTCATAATTACATATTCCGGTAGGTCCATCAGGAATGAGCGGCCTATATATACACATTTAGGACTTGCGTCCACCATTGAAGAGCATCCTTCATCCGTGATGCGATTTGAATAATATCCTCTAAGGAGCCGGAGACCTGTAACCACTGACTGTTCAGTTCTTCTTGTAAATGCCTCATGGGTAAGCAGCAGTTGGGAATGAGGAGGATGCAGGAAGAACGTATTCCCAGCAGCGACTTGTACTTTTATACTGAAACAGACTGTCTTGAGAGGAACAAAGCTGCCACGTTGCGCATCTTTTCCTGTCTCTCCTGTGAGGCAAAGGCTTTTGCCTGCAAGGTGTCGATAGTTGGTCCTAAAAACGGTATGACAATTGAGGGTTTTAGAAGAGACTTTTGAAGGTTGATTGACAACCCTAGAGAATGGAATAGAGATAGGCATCTCTCTGTATGTCTGTTTCCAATTGATGGAGGGGGATGTGAAAATCCTGAAGATCCAAGGTCGTCACGTGATTTCATTGATTCAAGAGTTGTAGCACCTCCTGAAGAGATAACGTCCGGAATGTTGGTTTCTTTAGGAACTTGTTGAGGTGACGAAGAGCCAAGATAGGGCGCCATTCTCCTGATTTTTTCCGTATGAGGAAAAATCTTGAATAAAACCATGTCCCTCTTTGTATTCTTGGTACCACTTCGATCGCACCATTGCGCAACATGATGTTTATCTGAGACAGCAGTTCTGACAGATGGGAAGAAGGACCCTGAGGTGGAAAATTTGGAGGGATCTGTTGAAATTCCAATGTGTGTCTGTTGGAAACTATATCGAGGACCCATCTGTCCATTGTTATCTTGGACCATTTGGGGAGGAAACAGGAAATTTTTCCATCAACCTCTAGAAAAGAAGTGTGAGTTGTGGCCGACACTAGAGATTCGTCACTGATTCTTAGAGGTGTCTCTACCTCTGAAGGAAGTCTTTCCTCCATGGTGTCTGTAGGAGGCGGAAAGTTGCTGCTTGTATGATTGTTGATGCTGTTGTCCAGTGGATTATCGGGATTGTCCCTGATAAGGTTGAAATTGTTTGTACTGGCTGTAACCTCCCCAAAAGGAAGAGCTGCCCGGGCCGAGCTCCAAGAAATGGTTGTTTCTTAAATTGCAGGGTGCCTAGCGATCTAGCTGTGTCTATCTTTTTTAATTGCTTGTGGAGCCTCATCAATGTGTTGGCCAAACAGAGATTCGCCATCATAAGGCATATCGATGATTTTTGTTTGTACCTCCTGGCGAAAAGAAGTCGCCCGTAAGCGTCCCTGTACGCTTAATACTGGCGCCCCAGCTAATTGGTAAACCTGTAGACGAAACATCTACTGCGCAATCAATTATTTCAGCGGAGATCCTTTCCCCATCTTGATGGTTCTTCCTTGCTTCTGCTTTTGACTCCTCAGGCAAAAAGATCGATAAATGGTGAATATTCCGACCACATTTGGCAGTCATAGCTACCCAAAATTGCGAGTGAGTTGGCTGCCCTAACTGTGGTTGCTGCCATAGTGGAGAATCTTTTACCAATGGTGTCAAGTCGTCTCCTGACCCTAGGAGCAGACAGAGGTGAAGCGGGATTTCTGGCACGATGTTGTCAAGTAGGCCAGAAATAGGAATATTGAGCAGATCTCAGGGAGACTCCCTTCACACGACGTGCGGTCGAAAATCTGAGTGTCTGGAGCCTCTGTGGTGAGGGTTCGAAGGGGTGCTGTTGCCGGATTGGCTGAACTTTGGACCTTTCCTAATGACTAGGATGAGTTATTAAAGTGAATGTTTTTTCTCCATTAACTTTAATGTTAAGGTCACTACTTATTGCTTTATATGTGCCTTGGGACTCCCATTTCAATGATGTGGAATGATTCAAGCATGTGAATCTATGAAAGATCCATTGCTGGAGAAGTTTATGAATCACTATCTGTGTTTCAAGTACTTCTCACATTCTTCCTGTGAGAAGATACTGGCTTCTGTTCATTAGTTAGTCTTGGTCAAGTAACAGTTTCTACCACATGTTTACGTTTCCATTGACTTCTATTGAGAGAAAGTGTATAAAAATGCACCAGAAATGTATAGATTTTAGTATTAAATGCTTCAACTGGATTTTGAACAGATGCTCTGGTCGCTTGAAATGACAATTGTCATTTGTCGATTTAGATTGGTTGCTCATTAATTATTAAAAGCATGTTAGACTGAAGTGTTGTGTTTTATTTTAAAATGGTTTGCAGCAAAATGAGGAGTTAATTCCAGGGCTGTAGAGCAACTGTGAGACTATTATGGAGGAGGTTAAAGATACTATGTAACAGTCAAAAAGGAATGGAGAGATTTCCGGTTTTCTGTAGTGGCTGCAGTTAAAGAGCCTACTTTAAACAGACATCTCTCTCGCAAGGGAGAAACCAAAATTTTGCTGCTTTTCTGAGAAAGCTAAAGGAAGAATATCGAGGCTTGTAATTCTGGAACCACGTCACAGTGAACCAATAATAAAATTAGGAAATGAATTAAGGGAAGCAGAAACATCCATGTTAGACATTTCGGATGCCAGGTGGCAAGCACTGGCTATTGGGCTTCAGTCGTGGGTGCTGGGGTAATTTGCCTCTTATGTCCCAGGGTCCATTCTTCCTACTATGGTTCTGCAAAAATAGATTAAGTACAACCCCTACAGCACATGACTCCCAGTGGTAGAGATGGTAAACAGTTACCAGATCGACATTTACACAGAAGCTCAACAATCGACTGTCCCACCCAGTGCTTTACTTTGGTAAAAAAGTACACACGTAAAACATACTACTTCACAGAACATGCCACTTGGTGCAATTACTTAACTGGTGGTTAGGCCACTATGCCTTGGCTGCCTCCTGCTGCCCCCCCCCCCTCCCCACGCCCCTCTTTGTGTAATTAGGCAGGTCCCCACCTTCAGGGTTCGAGCTCACTAGGGAAGGTATCAAAATCAGGTGCAGATTACCCCTTTAAATAGTTTCTTCGCTCAGCTATCTCATAGTCCCCAGTGTTGGAGTTCTCACTCAATGACACTGTCAGTTTTTCTTTAGTGGCCTGCTAGGATCTACAGTGTATGACTTTCTTGCTCCCTCTTCTGGGAGGAGAGACACCAGCTGGAGGTGTTTCCCGTGTTCCAGCAGATGCCTCTGAAGGTAGCAGCAGAGGCCACCACCCCGAGTCCTTTCAGGCATGCAGGACTCTGGTGATAATGCAGGCCTCCTGCGGTCAACAAACTTGCTCTGGGCTTGAGTGAAATATGGAGATTGGGTTGTGGGGCTATAAGGTCAGATCGGTAAGGTCCTTCTCCTGCGCAATTCTTGATGCAGCACACTGGCCTCCGGGAGAGTTTCTCCAATGCAGAGACATGGTATGCTCAGGCACAGTTCTTCAATGCATCAGCACAGTGCTCCCAGGCACAGATTGTTGTTGTGGTTACCTCCTAAACCATTCATATGTTCAGACTGTGTCCACATCAGGGCATGCAGATCACTCTCCTCATTCTTCCTGTCCTGGAGGATACCACCAGGGGTCACGACTTCTGGCTCATCCTGTACAGTTCGATCTCCTGAAGGATTTATTTATTTATTTATGGGTTTTGTATAGCGCCTGAATCACCCCCGAAGGGGTATCTCTGCGCTTGCGGACATACAGGAGAAGGCTGGCGCAGGATGGACAAGCTCCTTCCCTCTCTCAACAGGCAGGTTGGTGTGTAGGCGCTTTAGGTCAAACGCACCACTTCTTCCTTTCAGGTAAGATTTCAGACGATGTCCCCATACCTCTGAGAAGCTGTCTGTCAGGCAGACACGTGATCTTATTGCACAACAGCCCTGCATACTCTGTGGAGCACTCCCCTCCTGGGTACTGGCTCCCACTAATATACATTCAAAGCAGACACGTGATGTGAATTTGCTGTTCTTTCCAGGATGCTCTTCAGTCATAGCCGTTGTGTATAGGGAGGCTCCTTACAGGAGGGTCAACTGCAACTTGGAGCACCCACAACAGAAGCACAACACAGTGTGAGCTTTCTGCACCAGGCTATTCACAGTCACACTGAGCAATGATCAGGGAAGAGACAAGGCTGACCACATCTAAAGGTGTCACTTTCACTTTAACGAAAGAGACTGAAGCCATACCTTTCCCTCCCACCATGTACCAAATGTAGGAGCTAGAGAAAGACTAATCAGTAGCTTCTCTCAGTAAAAACGCTAATTGAATTTCTAAAGTAGCCTTGTCATCTCTGTCCCCAACTTGAGTGTTTTGGTCTCCTCCCTCCAGCTTCAAGAAATCTCACCAAACATTTCTACTGTCTAACAAATAACCTCACCTCTGTCTTGTGCACAGGAACAGGCTAGGGGCGTCTAGAATAAGCATCATATGTGGAGGAACAGGCAGGCGCTTCCAAAATGGAACCCACAGACTTCATTGCTTTGGCTCACTCATATACACCATGTATGTACCAAACAGGACACAAATACACACACACACTTGGGATGTTAATATTAGAAACTGGATTAGCAAGTGGATGAAGATTGTACGAGTGGGCAGTAGGCCTCCTCTCCAGTGACACTGGTAAAACGTCTGGCCACAACCATGGATTCCAAAATACAGTATACCACCTCTATAAATGCTAAATCCACGGCTGGGACCACAGTCAGTAAATGAGGGCACGGTTGTTGCACCCTTCCAGGTCACAGGACGGGTCTATGACTTTGCTTATGTCCAGGGACAGGCCTAGGCCTCTGCACACACAATAAATTAGTGGGAGGCCAGAGTCAAAAAACAAAACCTGGATACCAAACACACGCAGTTGGGCATTACGGGCAGGAGAACACAACTCTACACCATACAGGGGACATCCCCATCCCAACAACCCAGAAGAGTTCTCACTTCATTCTTTCCAAAACAAACATATATACTTAAATTACCAACTCAGAGGGTTCCTTTCTGCATTTTAGCAATAGTGATAAACCCATTTCCAATGCATAAAAACGAATTAAGCCCTCTTCTTCCTTTACAACTTTTAAAAAACAAACTATGAGTTAACTAAGTTTTGGTCATGAATTATGATTCATGATCATATTTTACGTTTTGGCAAAGGGAAAGCTAGTGGATTGGTCCTGGGATAGTGAAGCTCAGGTAGTTCACAACGTACACAGTATAAGTATGGCAGATACCCCTGATCCATGGACAACAAGAGTTAAAGGTATTCTCGCAGTCTAGTTTTTCCACGTCATCGATGACACTGCTACATTTTGCGAGTTGTAAAGCCAATGTATCACTCTTAATAGGAAGCTGGTAGGTATGGAGAACCTAAGCTCTATCCATATCCATTGCTTAATCAAAAGGAAAAAGGAAAACGAAAACGTGAAAAACACACAAATATTTAAATAGTAATGTTAAATGTGTCCTTTTTGAAAAATAGATCAAAGCAATATTATAATAAAGTGTTTGAATACAACTATATTATTTTCTTTCCCACACTGTTTCTAAGAAAAAAGCATTTCCACATTAGTTTTTTATTTACTGCTATTAGTGCTCCATTCACTTTGTCTATGGGGGCCCATTTGATGGTTCTCCTTTAGGCATTTGCATAAAATATTTCCAGCGATAAAGGAGGGCAAGAGAATTCATTCTGAGAATATGTAGCTGTTAGAGACCTCTACTGCAGGACAGCGCTTCTGAAAAAAGTGGCCCACTTTGTCGAACACCTTCAACCTGAGCATAGTTAAAATATGGCTTTAGTGTTCAGAAGTCCATCATTTACAGCTGAAAAAGGAGATTTCAGCAGGTGTGATGAGGGGCGTAGCTTTGGGTAGAGGGGGTGACACCCCCCCAAATAAATGTATTCTAGGCTTAAGAGTTGGGTCTGGGGGCCTGTAGTCGGGTCTCCCATGTCTTTGTTGGTTTTTCTCTCATCTTCCTCGTTTCATTAAGAGGTTTTAACTTGTCACATTTTTTGTGCAGGAACTTAGAGGCCCACTTAATGCAAATCATAGGAACAGTCCATTCTCATGAGCAATTTTTCTTTGTAACTTTTCCTCTTGTTGCCTTCTTATTCTGTCTAACTTTTTATGCCTGTTATTATAATTTTCATTGTCAATAGACATATGCATTGTCTTTTAAACAAAAAAAGAAAACAATATATATGTGTATAGTGATGTAATATGTGACGTCATCAGCAGTGCATTGCGGGGGCGCGAGTTATAGTTAGCTGAACTAACTATAACGGGGGACTTTCACGGGTTTTGTACGAGTGCAATGTCCAACTAACTATAACTGTCCCTAAAACCTATGGTTTTTTCAGTGAATTTCAAAGGTTTTTAAATGCTAATTTCTAACTATAACGTGCCTGAAACCTATGGTTTTTTCAGTGAATATATATATATACACACATATATATATATATACACACACACATATGTGAACAAGGCCATTGTACTGGCCGAAACACGTCATGGCAGGCAGCAGTGAGAAATAAAATAATACCTTCATTGCCACCACAAGAGGAGTTCGCCTGTTCCTTCTCGCCATCCTGGAGGTTTAGGAACGCTTGATATCTACGATATATATATATATATATATATATATATATATATATATATATATATATATTTCAAAAAAGTTTCACCATATCTACTCCTCAGCATAGATTTACTGCAGAATAGTAGGACAAGGAAGCAAAGAAGCACTACAGGACTTCTTTTTTATATAATATTTATTTCACCAGTGCATACAGGGGACAGTCTACATGTTTCGGCGCTTGCCTTCCACAGGACCATAGAGTCCACGCATTTGGCTAGTCCTTAAATAACCATCAGGACCATAGTCCTTTTACAGTGTCAACCACTATTACCAGACCAAACCTCACTCTTTTTTTCTTTTATATGTAATCCATCAAGCATTACACTTCATTTTGTAAAGTACATTTTGTTCACATTCTGCTTGAATAGATTTGTTGCATAAAGGGCAGAATTTCAGACAAATATTATGCATAATTTACATCTTATCTTTAAAGTACTTAAATCTCATAGCTCTATCATATGCATTTAGTGCAAGGAATTACCATTTTAGTGCACAATGACTGTGAAAGAAAATTATAGTAAATGAATAAACTAATTGCAAAAACAAGAAACAGCACATATCATAATGAGAATGGATGCGATGAGAACCTGTATATAAATTTAAAACACTAAACTCTGGTAAACAACATGTCAATATTGGGTTTCCAAATAATAACCAAAAGGTCAATAATTATGGTTTGAGTAAAAGATAAGCAGGATTTGTAAAAACCCAGATCTTCATAGCAGTATTAATGGATCAGAATAAGTATACCCCATTAAAAAGTGCTTAGTGCTAGCAGCATTGGTCTTTTCTCATCAAAGACCATATATCATGATTGGTGAATCCTACTCACGATTGTATTCATAGGCAAAAGAGTACCTTCATATATAGGGGCCACATATATATATGTCTATGTCATCAGCTAACAGTGTACCCCACACTGATAATTAAAGTGCTAAATGCATTTGTACGTCATTGACGTTACTCAATTCAAACAAAGAAGTATATCAAAAAGTCATAAGCAATGAACACTCACTCAATGATCAATAAGGATAGTTAACCAAGGTATTCACATTTGCATGTATCTTTGTAAAATGTATGCAAAGTATATTCTTTCGTTCAAATAAAGTGCTACATGCATCCTGAAATCAATTTCGGACAATTTGTCCTAAAGTGCTAGTTCATTTAAAGTGCTAATGCGTAGATGTGCAATGCTGAAAGAGCTCTTATGCTGGGCCAACAGTCCCTTAAAGTTCATTAAAGCGCTTCATTGTGCAAATCTATAAAAGGTACATCTAGAGTGCTAATGCTTATATATAAAGTGCTGCTTAGTGTTCTTCAGTTTGAAAGTAATGCTCTAAAACACTGAAAACCTCATGTTTGTCCATATTGACTGAGATGTATTTAACTAGTTGTACCCAATACAACAACCAATACTCAATATTCTAGAAGGTATTGGAATGCAAGAGGTTAGGTTTAAGACATCAATTTAACATTTAACTAAGGTGCTGATATATGCTCAATTATCAAGTTAAGACTGAGTCCTACATACTTAGTGCATTTTACATGATCTAAACATTAAAAAATGCGTAAAATGTGTCATCTACACGGATCTAAAGTTGGTTATATCACAGAGTTTTCAAGTCTTCAAGGGGGGAGGAAACAAATCACTACAGTTTATAAATGTACATGTAATTCTGCATCCAGGTTATGTCCCATTGGTAGTTAAGTTCCTAGTAATGGAATGAGTCTCGATTCCATTCTTCTCAATTGTAGTTCTCGGTCACCCCCTCTCTCATTCTTGTTTATATGCTTAATCCCAAAGTACTGGAGGTATTTAGTTTCACCTTGGTGTTCCTCCCAGAAGTGCTTCGCAGTCGAATATGAATAGTCTTTGTTTCTGATCACTCTCGGATGCTGTAATATCCTCAACTTCACCTTGTTGACAGAACTGCTGACATATTGCTTTTTGCATGGACATTGTAGGACATAGATTTCGAAGTCTGTATTACAGGTGATATGTTCTTTTATCTTTTCTAATCTCCCGTTTTGTAATCTGTAGTCCTTTTTGTTCACCCCATGTTTACAGGCCTTACACTTGGCACATTTCTAAAAGCCCGGTTGGTTGAGCCAGCTTGTCTTCGCACTTTTCTTGGGGGCAAAGTGACTCCTGGTCAGAACACCTTATAGGGATGCAGTCTTTCTATATGTTATGCTCAGTTGATCTTGTAGGGTTGCATTCAAAGCTTGATCTGATTTCAGTATATATATATATCAATTGATATTACACTGGCACGTGTGATCTTTGAATAATGTTTTTAATGTTTGGAGTGTATGGTTTTTTCAGAATGAGTGGGTATGATTGACTTGAATGGTGAGGATGTGGCGATTTTCCTTGTTTTCTCTGGTTTTGATGTTGTGTATATAGGGAGCTCACAAAATATTATATTTTTGCGAAAATTGATCTAACGTAAAATTTATATTAAAACATATCTTGATAATAAAATATGAATAGAACTGGTCTGACTTATGGTTTTAAATACTTAAAGAATCATCCTTGTTTCAAATCCTTTGGAGAAGCTGTTGTTTTGCCCTCCTAGTTATCTAGAATGACGAAAGAGAAACAGACTTGTAAATGAACCCTCAGCTCCCCATGAATGAGTCCCCAGCTCATATCTACAATCCATGCCTCCTATAAATATGTGCAAAAATAACAATTGATGGACGGAATGCTGAACAATGTCAAACCTTCACCCCCAGTACAGAGATCTGGGCCTAAATTCATTGTTTTTTTGCTCACTAAGCCATTCTAGTTTGAACACAGTCATATGTGTGTAAAAGAAGCTATTGATTGAGATGCAAGACCCCCCCCCCTTCCTGCGCAACCCCTGCACTGCCGCGTATTTGTTATACTTGTAGGAAGAACTGCAGCATTGCCTTCCTAAAAGACGTCAATCTGCCTGGTCCCAGGATGCTTGTGAACGGTCCAGGGAGGAGCTGGCCTGGCAGTTTGGGCTAGAATGTTCCCATGGGGAGCAGGGTCAAGACTAATTTGCATATAGCTGGGTCCAAACTGGGATGGCGTGGTGAGCAAAACAAATGACGAGTTTCCCAATCCATAGTCAAATCCACAGCAGATTAAAGCCTTTTAGGAAGGCAATGCTGCAGTTATTCCTACAAGTATAACAAATAAGTGGCAGCGCAGAGGGTGCACAGGAAAGGGGGGGGTCACAAATCTCAATGAATCGCTTCATTCATAGGACTCAGTAATTAATCATCTATAAACAATAAATGCAACATAATCTTAATAATAGCATGTCGCTCAGCACCCACATGAATATACTTGGCTATATTAACTTGGTGGGTGGTTGATGGCGGGAGGCAAAATGTACAGGTGGAGCCTAACTAAAATGGCCACCATTAGCCACTATGTCATATCCTGCGGGGATACAGATCAAGACAATGTCACATGGGGATGTGAATGGACAGCTAGCCTAAAAAAAAACACACATGATTGTAGCTTAATATGTCCCTTGCTTACAAGTTTAAAAGACATGGTGCTGGAGCTATATGTCAATATCAATAGAGTATGGGTAATTCATTTGTACTGCATAACTTATAAACCATGTCATATAGACAAAATTGCAACGCACAACTCATTGGACAATCCATATGGAAAAATGCCCACCGTTGAAACGAAGGAAAAATTGTTGACTGAAATTTTGCAGCCTAGGCCATCAACTACGGAGCACTTACTACCTTTCAGCGAGGCCCTGACTGAGACCCTTATGGCTACCTGGTCCAAACTATGCTCAGCTTTGCCTGTGAGGCACCCAATTACTCGACACCACAGGCCTGCTACTGGGGACTCATCCTTTCTAACACAACACTCCACTCCGAAGAGTCCTGTATTTCAGCTTTCTGCAAGCAAGGTGAACACTAATGCTTTCGCTACTGCTCCTCCCAAAAGAAAAAATAAGAACACTGATGCTCTGGGCAAAAGAGCTTTTTATTCTGCCAGTTTTTCCCTGCGTTTACTGAATGCGGTTTGCCTCTTGGGCTGCTGCACGCATGCACTTTGTGATATGTCAAGCAAGCTCTCCTAAATGACTTTAGGCTTTCCTTTGCGTAAACAGTAGCAGACAGCCAGAATGTAGCCAAATAAGTCTTTAGAGCCAGCCTGGAAACTACAGACGTTGATAGTCGTGCCATAGAGCCCAGTATAGTTGTCAGACAACATGCTTGCATGCGGGCCAATGGTTTTCCCAGAACGTCAAGGCATCATTGATGGATAAGCCCTTAGAGGCAGACTCTTCAGAGAGAAGGCAAATTGGGTGCTAGAGAGCTTTCAAGAAGCCAGGCTATGGCCCGTTCCCTGGGATTACTTTCTTCAGTTTGTTCCACCAACAACACAAGACATTCAATGGGATATTCGAAGGCTTTGGCTACCAACAGAGGAAACACTCAACAGTTTCGTCATTGCCCACCATAGGGTTTTCTACCAATGAGCAAAAATCCCATCTTTAGCCGTGTACAGGATTCCCTTTATAGTAACCACATTGGACACCGAGGTACTGAAGGCTTTTCTTCCTCCACAGTGAGAGGGTACATTCATACCAAGATCCTAATGTTTCAAGTTTGAAACTTGGTTCCAGCCCAGAAGTTGTGAGGGTTATTTTGTCTCCTCGCCTCTTGCATACAGTTTGTGCCTCATGCCCATATTCAGGCCCTGAAGTGGGACCTTCACCTTCAAAGTGCCCAGCATCAGAATGCCTCTCAGACAACATCTGCATATCGAAGGTCGCAGCCCCAAACCTTCACTGGTGGATGATGGAGGCCAGCCTGATATGCGACAAACGGTTCTGCCTGCCCTATCCAGAGTTAACGGTAGTGATGGACCCATCTTCTTTGGGTTGGGGAGGTCACCTTAGAAAGTGTGGCGATCAGAGGCCTCTGGTCTGCGCTGTACCACTGTCACCATCTCAATCATCAGGATCTGTGCGCCATACAACTTAGCGTCAAGGTCTTTCTGCCTTCCATCAAGGGCTGGTCAGTCCTGGTCCTAAAGGACAGCACGACTGTCATGTGGTACTGCTACAGTAGGGTCTACAGGGGTCCTGCGCCCTGTGTCTAGAGGCTATGAGGCTGCGGTGGTTGCTGGAGCCCAACAGGATATCCCTGAAGGTAGTCACCAGGAGTTTCTTGAACATCAGTGAAGACAAGTTCAGCAGACCTCAACTTTCCTATCACAAGTGGCATCTGCTTCTGTAGGAGGCTCAGAGCGACTTTGTGCAGTAGATCGGTTTGCTACCATAGAGAACAATCAATGTCCAGCCTACTGAGCCCTGCAGTGCCCCCTCAAAGTTCTTTAGGCGACACGTTCTGCCTTTGGTGAGACTCTGACCTTCATTAGGCATTGCCTTCTGCTGCCAATTCCTTGCTTCCTGAAGGTGGTCAGGTAGGAATAGGCCTAGCTCATCTTGATAGTCCTGGAATGGCCTCAGAGGGTTGGTTTCTCAATCTGCTGGATATGAGTATCTGCTATCTACTTCAGTCGCCTCTTAAAGAGGCCTGCTTTCCCAAAAAGAGGACAGAGCCCTAACCCAAACCTTCACAAAATACACTTCCATGTGTGGAAATTGAGCAGAATCAACTGAGTGACTTTGACCTCCCTTGGGAGGTAGCAGATGCAATTTACATGATTAACTTCATCTACTCTGGCCACAGATCTAAATGTGTCCCCTGGAGTGAGGATAGGGAAATAGATCTACATCAAGCCAAGTTGTTGGATGTGCTCTTATTTCTTTTGTCCCTGGCCTAGCAAGGCTTTTCCATATGCACAGTGAGAGATTAACTGTCAGACCGTTCTTTGTTTGCCTGGTCAGTCCTCGTTATCCAAGTCACACTTCGCAATGTGTTTCTTAAAAGTGATTTCATATATCTTTCCCCCTGCTCCTTTTATTATGCTGCAGTAGGACCTTTATTTGGTTCTGACCAATTTGATGTGTGCATCATTTGAGCCTATGCATAGGTGCACTTTTAGACTTGACAATTTTAGTAGTTGCCATCTAGTATGCCCATTGTATCAGTGAATTGCAGGCCTTATTTGTTTAGCAACTGTACAATATCTTTCGTCACCACACGTTGGTGCTTCAGACTCCAGCACCCTTTCTGTGGAAAGAAGTGTTGCCTTTTTTGTGGGACTGTCCATCATGCGCTCCGATTTCTTCTCTCTAATACATTCTTCTTGGATGAATCCTAACTAACCCTTAGTAAATACATTGAACTTGGGAGCATGCAGTTGATGATCAACTCTTTTAGGGGGTTCCCCAGTGTAAAGAAAGGAAATCTAGACCAGAAACTGACCTGATTGAGGTGGATTGCTCTTTGCATCAAGCTAAGCTATGCTCAGGTAAGGTAAGAAGGAGCCTCCTCAGGGCCTCTGTACTCATTCATCCAGGGATAAAATTGTGACTATGGCTTTGGCTGGGTGCATTGAGGTGCTGGACATCTGTCAAGCTGCTCCTGGACACTGTCCATACTTTCAGCATGCACTACAGTGTAGACTCTCAGGGTACTTCTTTGGTATTCAGTCAGAAGGTGAGACATCTGGGGCATGAAGTCTCCATTAGAAAAGCAACTTACTTACCTTCTGTAACGCTCTTTCTGGTGCTCTAACACCAGTCCTCACTGCCTGCTGTCAACCCCGTTCTGTGGAGAAAACATCCAATAGGTCGCAAGATGCCAATTTAGATAACCCACACTGTGAACACTCCAATTTATCAGTTGCTCCACTTCGGAGGGTGCAGACGTAATGGATGATAAGCTGACAGTGTGCACAGGTGGCGCCTCTATTTGGTTCCACGCTTTAACTTCTGGAGACAGGACAGGGCCACCATGGAAACCGATGGCGCTAACTGCTGGCACACAAACTATGGCAGAACAGCTTCAGGATCCAGTTTGGCATATGGGAAGTTTCAAAATGTTAGAGTATTACCAAAGGTAAGTAACTTATTCACTTGAGATGCACACATTTTTCAGGGGCCAAAAATGATTGCAAAGGCCAGAGCTTTCTTCAGGTTATGCATATCCCCGTGATATCACGTGTGGAGTGAGGCATGATGCAAGAGGCTATAAAATACTTAACATATTTTACCTTTACAATAATGTGCCTCTTTATACCGCATCCTGCCACAGTTTATATTGGTGCATGCAGAGCAGTGATCCTATTCTATGCCAACTGATGGATCAATGCCAATAATAGAACAGAACCCTCTTAATCCCCACAGCAGAAGCGGAGGCAACTATCATTTAAGTACCTTTGTTATCACACTAACACTAATGTTAATACTCAATTTTCGGAGACTTTTATGGCCCAATGTAACTTTTTGTCACAACAGCTTCTCAGGCATACACATACGGTCCTTGTTGCGGTCTTGCATAAGAAAGGTTTATAAAAGTAATAGAAACTATGACGTTTGATTAAAAAATGGCACAGCATTGAAGTGTGTGCATTCGAAAATGGAAAAGCGCCCTATTCAGATTACAACCCACATGCCAGCCTCCATCTCACCAGGAAGAGAGTGTCCCCATATCTCTCAGCATTATTCTATATACAGGAAGTGACAACGCATTTCCCAGCATCAATTTCAACAGGAAGTGACATGCCAAAACGGTCTTTAAAAAGACATGGACCATTTCCCTGCATTCAGCTTCAAATTAAGTGGCATCACTGCTTTTCCCAAAATCCATCCCAACAGGAAGTGGCATCTTTTCCTAACTAAAACCCTCTTTATAAAAAAATTTTTAAAACACAGGCAAGCCGACCCCATTTTCTAGGATCCATCTCAATAGGATGCAAAATCATTGTATTTCCAAGCATTTATATTAACAGCAAGCGATATCACTGTTTTCCCACAAAAACCATATTTAAAAAGAAAGAAATAAGAAAAGTGGATTCCATTTGCCAGCATCTTTCTTTACCAGACGTGACATCACTGTATTCCCCAGTATCCATCTCAATAGGAAGGGACATCTCTGATTTCTGGACAAAACGGTCTTTAAAACAAAGAAACCAGCATCTATTTGCCAGCTGCCATCTCTTCAGGGAAGAAAATCACCATATTTCCAAGCATCTGTCAGTACAGCAAGTGACATCACTGATTTCACCCCCGAAACGTCTTCAGACAGACCTCCCAACAAAGGGCAGACACAAACAAGGGTGTCTCCTGTTTGGGCTTGTTAGGGCCAGGAAAAGCTATGGGCAAGAACCCCTGTGTCAATGTAGCTCCAGCAAATACCTGTAAGGTAAGGCTTCAATATGTATCTAGCCCACACTAGAAACAGATGGCTGTGGTAACAGAAGAACAGTCAGCACCTCCGTTGTGTTTGCAATTAGTAGATAGCTAATGTAAGATCGTGCTCAATGAAAACACTGTGCCACCAAAACAGTGTTACTATGTATAGGAAAATGAAATTTTCCATATACTCACATAATCAAAATTACAATACAGAGCACAGCACCAAGGTAATTTCAAACTGACTTTGTTGTCAGTTAGATTTAATGATACACCAAGGAAAAACAAAATGGATAGAGTAATATAGTCCAGAGTATGAATGCAAAATTGAATAAGTTCTTGACTCGTTGACACGTAGTTGGAGCGTAGGTGCAAACAGCCGACACGTGTTTCGTCATGTAGACCACTTTTTCAAGGCTCGAACTGTAACTAATGCGTCTGTAATTGTAGAACTCAAGAAAGATCCAAAATCCCCTTGGTGTATTGGGGAGTTAAGACAGCCCAAGCTCCGAAATTATCCTGGGTGCAACGGATAATATTCCAAGTTTGACGTTGTCTCTCAAGTGTGAGAGTGACACTTATGTAAGCTTGGGACCGTATTGCTCGTTGTGATAAACGAGACTATAATCCTAGGAATACGTTAAAAAAGTCTGGTGTCCATAATGGATGCGGGGCAGCCCGTGTGCATGGCGCGCCCTTCTTACTTCGGAGAAGTCCTCCTCTTTCTTGAGTTCTACAATTACAGACGTATAAGTTGCAGTTCGAGCCTTGAAAAAGTCATCTACACGACGAAACACGTGTTGGCTGTCTGCACCTACGCTCCAACTACGTGTCAACGAGTCAAGAACTTATTCAATTTTTCAATCCTACTCTGGAATATATTACTCTGTCCATTTTGTTTTTCCTTGGTGTATCCTTAAATCAAACTGACAGCAAAGTCAGTTTGAAATTACCTTGGTGCTGTGCTCTGTATGGTAATTTTGATTATGTATCTAGCCCAGACCCCCTTACTCCCATCCATACAACCACACCCAGAGAGAGTCCACACACTTACAGCACATCCCCACAACACAGACCCAGTTCTCATATATTCCACAAACCACACCACAACCTTAAACTACTGAGCAAACACACTAACTCATCTCGTGCCATCTCCACCCCAACATTTAATGCCAACTCTCTGCTAAGAAACTTCAGATAATGTCTGGAAACCTACGTGAGCACCAACATGTCAACTATAACTCACAAGAGTAAGCAGAAACCCTGGCCATCTTCGTACGTCAAAGATCTCACAAAAACAAACATTCCATTCAGGTATAGGAAGGAAAAGAGAATAAAAGAAGATCATGTGACAACCTTGGGCTATTAAACTCCCTGAGCGCAACTTATCACGTTACTGAAAGCCAAGATCTACACCAACTCTACCATTGAAGCAGCCAACAGAAGCTGAATGCCCAAATCCCACAGACAAGAGTAATGCCAACATTTTGGTTAGTAAAAAAATACAGGTGATCCAACAGCACATCAAAAACGCCATGCCTCTTTCTGCTCACATACACCACTCTGCAGTGCATCCAATAATAGTCATCCTTCAAACCTCTATCCCTTGCAGTCCTCACTAACATCCTCAACTCTACAAAAGCCACCTCCTATAAAGATTATGTCTTCCCGTTATCGTTCATCAAAGCTCTCTCAGGACATGCTCGTGCACCCCTACTCAAAAATGTCAATGCCTCCATAACTCAAGGCATCTTCCCCGGAAGCTCTCAAGAGATGCCAGATCCTCCCACTCCTACAGAAACCCACACTACAACTGGATGATCTTACCAACTACTGACCCATCACTTAACTACTCTTCATTGGCAAGATCATTTAAACAACAGTCTACGCCAAACTTCAAGATCACATCACTAGAATAATCTGCAGTATGACTACCAGTCGAGCTTCAAATCATGCTGCTGCACAGAAACAGCTACCTTTGAAATCGCAGACAATACCCTCCTGACCAAAGATAAAGATGGTCCTCTGCCTCCAGAAACTGCTGGACCAATTGGCGACCTTAAACACTGTTGAACATCCCATCCACCCCAAGACCCTGATATCTTCATTGGAATTCACAGGCGTAGTCTTCCACTGTATTCTACATCCCTCACAAACTGATACCCGTTTATTCACATGGATTGTTCTTGATTGTATTAGCTCCACATCACCTTTAGTGTCCTATTAGGATCCACTATGTCTTCTATCACCTTAATCCTCTACATGGAACCCCTTGGAATTATCCTCACAAATAACAGCATCAAAATATATCAGTATGGCAATGACAAACACCTCTGCACAAACGTATTGTCTGCTCAAAACATCCAGCACCTTCAGCACTGCTTGCACCCAATCCATTCCGGACCTGGATCTCCAGCACTTACTTTCAATGTAATCCCACCAAAACGGAGTTCCTCCAATTCACCAACAACAAGCAACAACGTGCCCAAACCTTGATCGATTACATAATTTATGAAGAATTCAAAGCCCACATTTTGACTAACATAAAGCTACTTATAATCACCCTTGACACGGACCTCAGCCTCAAGGAACACATCACCAAGAAAACCAAGACACCTTCATACCAGTCCTCTTTACTAAAGAAAATGTAACTATTCCTCACTAAAAAGACCTTCAAAACATCCTTTCAAATCCTTGAACTCGTGCATATGGATGGTGGTACTGTGCTTCTCCATTGACTCACATTTCCCACATGGGTCCCTCTAAATGGAATTCTTTATGCCAAAACCAAGAGTCTGAAGTAACCGGACTACATGACCCCCACCCTTTGCGAGCTCGCACCACATTCAAAGCCAGCAGCATCATTTAGAAAGACATCCCGACCTTCACCCCCACCTGCAGCTGACACTCCTCATCTACAGTAGCTCCTGGCACACCCGCAGCCAGAACGCCGTCAGAGAGAACACACCTTCTCTACCTGAACACCCAGCATCTGGAACGACATCCCTGTATACATCAGGACCATTGCTACCCTTCCTTAATTTAGGAAAGAGATGAAAACACACCTCTTTAGAGACTTAGTACATAGTCAACTTCCCCTTTCAGAACATAGCACCACTATCCTAGATTTACTCTTTACAAGGCGGACCCAAGAGACCTCAAGAACTTCCGGCCCATCTCCCTGCTTCCGTTCCCAGCCAAGGTCATCGAGAAGATCGTCAACAAACAGCTAACCCGATACCTAGAAGAAAACAGCATCCTGGACCCATCCCAATCGGGGTTCCGCAGCAACCACAGCACTGAGACTGCCCTCATCGCCGCCACCGACGACATCAGGACCCTGCTGGACAACGGTGAGACCGCAGCCCTCATCCTGCTGGACCTCTCCGCCGCCTTCGACACTGTCTGCCACCGCACTCTACGCGCACGCCTCCACGACGCAGGGATCCGAGACAAGGCCCTGGAATGGACCACCTCCTTCCTCGATGGCAGAACCCAGAGAGTCCGCCTCCCACCTTTCCGATCCGAAGCCTCCGAGATCATCTGCGGCGTACCCCAGGGATCTTCCCTCAGCCCAACACTGTTCAACATCTACATGGCCCCGCTCGCACGCATCGTCCAGACAGCACGACCTCAACATCATCTCTTACGCCGACGACACTCAACTGATCCTCTCCCTCACCAAGGACCCCTCGCCGCCAAAGCCAATCTCCATGAAGGAATGAAGGCCGTCGCCGATTGGATGAAGATCAGCCGACTAAAACTGAACACGGACAAGACGGAGGTCCTCATCTTCGGCTCCAACCCCTCAGCCTGGGACGACTCCTGGTGGCCAACGACGCTGGGAGCAGCCCCGACACCCACCGACCACGCACGCAACCTGGGAGTCATCCTCGACTCAACGCTCTCCATGGCCAAGCAAGTCAACGCAGTCTCCTCCTCCTGCTTCAAGGGTCTGCATGCTTCGCAAGATCTACAGGTGGATCCCGACAGACACAAGAAGAACAGTCACCCAGGCCCTCGTCAGTAGCAGACTTGACTATGGGAACGCCCTCTACGCGGGAGCCCCGGCCAAGCTCATCAAGCGACTGCAACGCATACAAAACGCCTCCGCACGCCTGATCCTCGACGTACCACGCCCCAGCCACATCACCCCCCACCTGAGGAACCTGCACTGGCTCCCCGTCGACAGGAGGATCACCTTCAAACTCCTCATCCACGCACACAAGGCACTCCACAAAACTGGCCCAGCCTACCTCAACAGACTCTTCTTCTACGTCCCCAACCGCCAGCTCCGCTCCGCCGACCTCTCCCTCGCCACCGTCCCTCGCATTCGAAGAACAACCACCGGCGGCAGATCCGTCTCACACCTCGCCGCCAAGACCTGGAACACCCTTCCACTAAGCCTACGACAGACCCAAGACCTGCTGACCTTCAGGAGGCTACTCAAGACCTGGCTGTTCGACCAGTAGCAGCACCCCCCCCCCTTCCCTCTCCCCAGCGCCTTGAGACCCTCGCGGGTAAGTAGTGCGCTCTACAAATTCTGTGATTGATTGATTGATTGATTTGATTGTATCTCTTCCTTCAACCCTGTGCAGTGTTCACTGCCCTCAATAGGTTTAGTGTACAATTCTACAAACACTATGATGTCTGGGAGGTGGGACGCTGGCAAGAAGGCTTATAGTTCCTCTTGGAGTAACACTACAATTTTAGCATAGCAAATAACTGGAAGCCAACACAAAGCATCAGTCCTAGGATTCAGCAGTAATGCTACCCTTGCAATGTATGAGAAGAATGGAAGATTTGGTGACATCAGAGGGTTTTGAAAATATGGGGTGTGATTTGTCCTAAGACAACACTTCTTCAGAAGGTGATCAGAAGTAAGTGACATAGCTTGCGACATTAGAGGGTATGACAGAGGCAGTAGTCATTAAGCAATTCAAACAAGCATTGGCATAGCCAATAGGTCTCGCCTTTGGGTCACGCTGAACAGGGCTGCTTGTGGGTTAAAGAAGACAGGAAAGTCGTGCTTACTTTGTGGCAGTGGTAGGTGGGTGCTGGCACCCATTTTTGGGACGAGAGCTTACTTTTCATCATCAGTCTTTCAGTGAGAGCAGGAGAGAGTAGGGCAGTGCAGAGAGAAAGAAAAAAATAGGAAAGCATTGACAAAGGGAGAAAGCAGGGATGAAAAAGAACGAGCAAGAGTGATTTGAAAAGACAAGAAGTGTAGAGTGGTTGAGGAATGAGGCATAAGGGGTCAATCAAGCCTTGGAGCCTGGGTATCCGCTACCCTGGCATTCAGCAATCGCAGCTGGGGTCCCATATTGAAAACATTTGGGTCCTTGCTTTTTTCCATTTGAGTAAATAGACAGAACTACAACATGATCCCTTGCTCAGAATGTTCCTCTCAAACAATGACTTGGAATGTGTGTGGGAGCTCAGCCCCACAAAATATCTACTGCTACTTGTGCAAAAAGCACCAGCTGAACGTGTAACATTTGTCTAAATAAACACACCAGTCTCGGCACAGATCTCCAACATGGATGATTAATACGGATAATATCACCGAGCATGCGCATAATGAGCATTAAAACCTAATCGGCAGTTAAATAATTTGTCTGATCATCGACCAGCTCTTTGGCACTTTTTAATGAGCATCAGAAGGACGAAGCCCGGAGTCTGCTGCACAGAAATATGAAGTTGTTACTTGTAGTTTACACACCAGCAAAAAACATCGACAACATTTGGCCGTGAATCCTAACTTCACAATATTAAATATCAGCAAATTTTTTAAATTCCGAGGCAGAGTTTTTTTTTATCATTACGAGTAATTGAGTGAGTCAGCAGTTTTGACTTGTTGCACATACTGAAAGTTTATTTCGCAGGATCTGGGCAACGGTGACCGATGAAAACTCATTCTGTTGGGAGAGTTAACAGGTTCCTTTGGAAAGGATTTCTGTCTTCTGTCAGCGGAATTAAACTCAATTCAAAAAGCACTCAATTTGCGACGAGGTCTGTTGCGAAGGGGAATTAGTCGCCTATATATACACCTCTTGTGAACAAAGTGTTGAGGCCTCGCAGTGAGAAGCATAAATACGTGTGCACGGCGGCTGCTTGTTGTGTCTGAGGCAGCGCTGCTACTGTCCTGTGGGTGTAGATTGCAACAGGCAGCGGTTATCTGGGGCTAGGCTGGCCTATCATGTAACTGTGAGGCCTTTGAAGTGCGGATTACATAAGTTTCGCAGGCGTCCCTCCCCCATGTTTCACCCCCTCCCCGGATCATTGTCAAGTAACACTTGATGGGACTGGCAGGCTGGCTCGGCAGCTTGTAATTGAGGGGGGGGGGCGCACCGTGAAGGGCCTCCTCCAGGAAGCGGGCTGTTTGTAAAGCTTTCACATTCATGGCATGCAGAACGCAAGAGAGGGCTGGACAAGCATCTCTTTCATCAAGATGTCACGTTCACGACAGTCAACCCTCCTGAAGCTCGAACTGGAGGCCGCCTGCTTTTCTGCCAGTTAGTGGGGGAAGTACTTTAAAACAAGCATTGAGTTGTTCCCTGACCACAAGAGGGTAGCGTTGCCCTGGATAGCTAGTGTTTGATCAGTCATGACCAGGATTTTAATTTAAACCTCGCTAATGTAAATACCGGATAATGTTAAAATGGACCTACATAAATAAGGGGCTAGCGTCCACTTGTAACATGGAGGACGAGGATGGTCCCCAATTCTGATGCCTCTGCCCTAAGACATGTGAGATACATTTACGCTGTCCAGCTGCATAGCATCGTCATGGGCTGTTTACCTGATGGATCGGAAAGCTACCATTAGCCATTTGAAGACAAGCAAAAGGAAGGGAAAGCACGTGACCAAGGAGGAATGCATCTGCCAGCCTGCTCGCTCCCTAATTAGAAACCTGATCTAGAACAGATGGCACCCTGCGCGCTCCGGAGACCCCTAGGCCCTGGGAGTGAAAGTTTTGAGGAAAGGCGGGACATGCACCAGTCTTTGGCCATTTGCGTGCTTTCAATTATTGAAAGCCACACGCAAAGGCCAATGGGATGTGTGGGAGGAGGCACACCCACACGGAGAAGGCTCTTGGAAGTCTGAAGTGATTCCAAGAGCCCTCTCCTAGAGCAGCGCATGCTCGCTGGCTAGGCAAGACCTAAAAAGGGACCATTTCGAACCACCATTATTAAAGGATTGGGAGAGAGCATTATATCCACGCAGCATTTAGATTTATAGAAATCTTGCCTTACACAGCACATTATGACAGTGAAACTGTCCGCAGCTTAATAAGATTTAACTGGCAGACTCTTAAGAGGAACTTGACCAGTGTTACCTAAACTGTATATCGCAACCCACTGGTGGTTTGCCAGACGGTTTTTGGTGGGTGGCTGCCTTAAAATTCGGAATTTGTTGTCCCATTTGCATTTCAAACACAGAGATCAAATTTCAGGATAGGTCTTCTGCTTTTTCTGTTTTTTTATCAAGGGGACTGGTGTCTACAAACTCCTATAACTTTGCAGTCAGAGAAAGAAAAGTAAAAAAATGTATGTGACAATCTTGCTGGGATACAGAAAGAGTGAGAGGAAAAGCTGCAGGATGTCAATTTTTGTAACACACAACAAAATGTAAATCAACAGTTAGGAAAACAAAAATGAAGCACATTGTTTTGATTCTGAAGTGTGATGGAAACAAAGATTTTAAAAGGATCAGAACAAATCAAGATTATTTACTTGGTGATACACAAGCAATAAATATTCACTGAAACCAGATTTACATGCATTATCATTTGTGTGCAATAAAGTTTTATCAATAAAACTTTGTCTGTACAAATTTAGTAACTATTTCAATGAAAGATTTGCGTACTGGAAATGCTTATTTACAGATCGACCTCATTTTATCCCTGACTTACTTGAAGTGAGACCACCATTTAATACTGGTGGACTCCCACATCTTTGAAAGTACCTCCAACACCCATGTCTGTAAAGTTTCGAAGACCTCCAAAAACATTTTACTACAAAGCTCTGGATTACAGAATATGAACCAGTCTCTGTGCTTAAATTGTGACTACATTATCCGCAATTGCCCTCATTTTATACATTCAAGGTATGCAATACCTGTGGAATGCCAAAAATAGCAGAAAAGGAAGGGTACTTCAGGTCATCAATAAAGAAGTGCAATTTACTCAATACCTACTATAAGAGGACAGGAGAAAGCCCGTGTTCACCTTCTTTGTGTCACTAAAGTTTGGTTCAATTTCATTTCCCTTTGGATCAAATTTCCGGCGATGGATTCTACTAGGTCTTATGTACAGAACATACCACCGTTCCTGTTGAGATGTCAAAGATCAAAGACTTAGACAGAAGAAAAATAACCAATTTACACAAACAATTTCATGCAGTACAACCTGTTCGGAATTATCCTTCACATCCTTAGCAACCTAGAAGAAATAGAAGGTAAATGCTACTTACCAGTATGCATCTGTTCTTGGCATGTAGAGCTGCAGAGTCGTACACTGTGCATGAGATCGCCATCTGGTGTTGGGCTCGGATGCTTGCACTTTGTTGTTGTCTTGGAAGAGTCTTTTGTAGTCACGAGATAGGTGACTCCTCCTTTGGACGATAGTGCGCATGGGCATCGACTCCATGGTTAGATTGTTTTTCGCCATGATGGGAAAAGATGGAGTCAGTAAGAAGAAAAAGATGTCCATGTGAATATATCTAATTAAGATTATACTGGAACGGATACAGGTTCCGGGGAGGTGGGTGGGCGTGTACGACTCTGCAGCTCTACATGCCAAGAACAGATGCATACTGGTAAGTAGCATTTACCGTTCGAGGCATATGAGCTGCAGATCGTACACTGTGCATAGACTGTATAGCAGTGTCTCCCCTAGCGGTGGTCACCTGTATCAGTTGCAGTAGTCTGAAAAAGTGTTTTAAGAACAGCTTGGCCCACAGCAGCTTGCTGCTTTGCGTGTACATCAACACAGTAGTGTTTGGTAAAGGTATGTGGCGTAGACCATGTTGCTGCCTTACATATGTCATTTAGGGGGATGTTCCCTAAAAATGCCATAGAAGCCCCTAGTTTACGTGTGGAATGTGCCCTAGGGGGAATTATTAAGGTGCGTTTAGCCTTTTGGTAGCAAATTTGAATGCATTTGACTATCCATCTAGCAATGCCAGCCTTTGAGATGGGATTACCTTTATGTGGTGGGGAGAAAGCTACAAATAATTGTTTTGTCTTTCTGAAAGGTTTGGTCCTGTCAATGTAGTAAAGTAGGGCTCTTCTGACATCTAGTGTGTGTAGAGCTCTTTCTGCTACAGAGTCTGGGTCTTGGAAAAAGACGGGTAACTCTATTGATTGGTTAAGGTGAAAAGCAGAAATTACTTTAGGTAGGAATTTGGGGTTTGGTCTGAGAACTACTTTATTACGATGGATTTGTAAAAAAGGTTCTTGTATGGTTAAAGCCTGAATCTCACTCACTCTTCTGAGAGAGGTTATTGCAATTAGGAAGGCTACTTTCATGTAAGAAATTGTAACTCACATTTGTGCAGAGGTTCAAATGGGGGACCCATGAGCCTGGTGAGGACAATATTTAGATTCCATGCTGGAGAGGGTGGCAATCTAGGGGGAATGATTCTTTTAAGGCCTTCCATAAAGGCTTTAATTGCAGGTACTCGAAACAGTGACAAATGCTGTCTGTTTTGTAAGTATGCGGCTAGAGCGGCAAGATGTAATCTTATGGATGAGTATGCTAGGTTACATGTTTGCAGATGCAGCAAGTAACAGATAATGTTTTGTATGGAGGCATCTAGTGGGTTGATATTGTTGTTATTGCAATAAATAGCAAACCTTTTCCATTTTGCTGCATAACAAGCCCTGGTAGTGGGACGTCTGGCTTCTTTAATGACCTGCATACACTCAGGTGGAAGGTTAAGGTAACCGAACTCTAGGACTTCAGGAGCCATATTGCCAGATTCAGTTGACCTGGATCGGGGTGTCTGATCTCTCCATGGTTCTGAGTTAAGAGGTGTGGAGAGAGGTGCAGTTTGTGGTGTGGAACTACTGAGAGTTCGAGAAGTGTTGTGAACCATGGTTGTCTTGCCCATGTGGGAGCAACTAGGATCATTGTTAGAGACTGTTGTCTGAGTTTGCGTACTACTAGGGGAATGAGTGGGAGAGGCGGAAAAGCGTATGCAAATCTGCCTGACCAGTTCATCCATATTGCATTGCCCTTGGACGACGGGTGTGGGAACCTGGCGGCGAAGGTTGGGCATTTTGTGTTTTCTTGTGTGGCGAACAGGTCTATTTGTGGATGGCCCCACATTTGGAAAAAGGTTGTAGAACTTGCGGATGCAGTTCCCATTCGTGAATCTGTTGTGTCTGTCGACTTAACAGATCCGCAATGTGATTGTGAACTCCTGGAAGGTGTTCTGCAAGGAGGTAAATGTTTTGAGGAATGGCCCATCTCCATATGGCTTGCGCCAGGCGAGACAGCTGTAGAGAGTGTGTCCCCCCTGTTTTTGTACATAGTACATTGCTGTCATGTTGTCTGTTTTGACTAAGACAGTCTTGTGAGTAAGATGCGGTTGGAATGACTTTAGCGCTAGAAATATTGCTAATAATTCTAGGTGGTTGATGTGGAGCAGTTTTTGTGACTTGGTCCAGCTGCCCTGCGTTGTGTGGGTAAGGAGGTGAGCTCCCCACCCGGTGAGAGATGCGTCTGTTGTGAGCACTATTTGTGGAACTGGCTCTAGGAACGGCCGCCCTTTGGAAATGTTTTGTATGTTCCACCATTGCAGAGAGCGATGAGTGCGGCTGTCTACCAACACCAGATCTGTAAGCTGGCCCTGAGCTTGGTTCCACTGACGTGCTAAGCATTCTTGCAGGGGCCGCATTTGAAGTCGTGCGTGAGGGACAATAAAGATGCACGAGGCCATCATTCCTACGAGTTGCATAAACACTCGAGCTGGAAGGTAGTGTTGAGGTAGGAATTTGTTGATGAGGGCTTGCATACTTGTTATCCTGGAAGGATTGGGGTATGCAAGGGCCCTGGAGGTATCGATTGTGGCTCCTAGGTACTGATGTATGTAGGAGGGATGGAGATGCGATTTGGTATGGTTTATTGTGAACCCCAAATTGTGTAGTAGCCGAACTGTTTGGAGTGTGTGCTGTACACATTGGTTGTGTGACTTGGCTTTTATTAGCCAGTCGTCTAGATACGGAAACACGTGAATGTGTTGTCTTCGTAAGTGCGCAGCTACTACTGCTAGGCACTTGGTGAAAACCCTTGGTGCTGTTGCCACCCCGAATGGGAGGACTTTGAACTGATAATGTTGTCCGTCCACTATGAACCTTAGGTATTTCCTGTGCGCAGGGTGAATGGGAATATGGAAATAGGCGTCCTTGAGATCTAGTGTGGCAAGGAAGTCGCCTTGTTGGAGTAGTGGAAGTATTTGTTGAAGAGTGATCATGTGAAAATGATCTGAGTGAATGTAATAGTTGAGGGGTCTGAGGTCCAGTATGGGCCTGAGGGAACCGTCCTTTTGGGGATTAGAAAGTATAGTGAGTAAACCCCTGTGCCCTGATGTTGTAGAGGGACTGGTTCTATTGCGTGCTTTTGGAGCATAGAGAGAACCTCTTGATTGAGGAGCGTTAGATGTTCCGTGGACATGGGACGCTGTCTGGGTGGTATGTTGGGGGAGTAGAAGTGAGTTCGAGGCAGTAACCATACTGGATAATTTGTATTACCCACCTGTCGGTGGTGATGGAATTCCACGCAGGTAGGAACTTTGACAGTCTTCCCCCGACGGGAGTGGAATGATCGGGGGGAAACGGAGGGAAGTCACTGTTTGGTGGTAGGGGAGGTGCGTGTGTTAAACCCGCGTCCTCTACCCCTGTTGTTATTACCTCTGTAATTACCTCTGGAGTAACCTCTATTAGAGGAGGTTTGAGTGGTGTTTTTGTAGTTAGCAGAGGTGGTGTCTGTGGCTGTAGTTTTGGAGCCGCCTCTATATAAGGAGCGACGAAAGGAACCTCTGCTAGGTGTGGCTTGTAGAGCTCCCATAGCTTTGGCTGTGTCTGTGTCCTTCTTCATTTTTTCTAGAGAAGTGTCCACATTAGGCCCAAACAGGTGTTCCTGGTCTAAGGGTAGATTGAGGATGGTAGATTGTACCTCCTGCTTGAAGCCAGATATTCGTAGCCATGCGTGTCTGCGCAGCAAAACGCTTGAGTTTATTGTGCGTGCTGCTGTATCTGCTGCGTCAAGGGCGCACTTTATTGAGGTGTTTGTGACAATCTTGCCTTCTTGTATTAGATCATTGGCCTTGGTCTTATACTGATCTGGAAGGTGCTCAATGAGCTTTTCAAGCTCGTCGTAATGGGCTCTGTCATATCTCGCCAGTAAGGCTTGGGAATTGGCGATGCGCCACATGTTTGCTGCTTGAGACGCAACTCTTTTTCCCGATGCGTCGAGTAATTTGGACTCCTTGTCTGGTGGTGGTGTCTCACCAGTAGTCTGGGAGTTTGCCCTTTTCCGTGCATTAGCAACTACTAATGAGTCTAGAGGGAGTTGGCCTTTAATATAAGCTGGGTCAGAAGGGGCAGGTTTATATTTTTTCTCGATCCTTGGGTTAAGAACCCTAGCCCTAACTGGGTCTCTGAAGACCTCAGGGGCATGTTTAATAATGCCTTTAAGCATAGGTAGAGTATGGGTAGACTTTTGAGGCTGGCTAAAAGTTTCTAGTAAAAAGTCTTCTTCCAGGGGGTCTGAGTGTAACTTGACACCATGGTATTGTGCTGCCCTGTTTATCACCTGTGAAAACCCTATAGCATCATCTGGAGGTGAGGCTTTTGATGGGTATGGTTCAGGGACAGGTATATCTGGGAGGTCATAACTGTCCCAGGGGTCTTGTGGTGGGATACTGTGAAGGTCGTCATCAGTGTAGGTGTTGTGAGGTGACTGCATGTCATCATCATGATCCTCCCTGTCTGTATCCCCTTGTGGTGAAAAACAAGGTGGAGGAGAGTGAGGCGGGGAGTGTAGAGGGCTGAGGTGTTGTGGAGGTGGAGAGAAAGACCTTATAGGTGATGTGGAAGAGTCTTTCTTCTTATGAGGTGGCTCAGGTGTGGTTGGTTCCTGTATCTTCCTCTTGTGAGGTATTACTGATTGTACCTGTCCGGTAATAGGGTCAATGTGCAGAGTTTTCTGCTTTGGGTCGATGGGAACCAAGAGTTCTTCTGAGCTGGCGTGTTTGGTCGGCATCGAAGATTTCGGCTCCGAGTGTTGTTTGGGCTTGCGAGGTTGTTTGGTGTCCTTTGGTGAAGTTTTCGACACCGAGGGTTTTTTTGTCGACGCCGAAGGTTTGGTATGCTTCGGTGTCGAGGTGTCTGGGACCTTGGACTTTGGCGCCGAAGGGTCTGTTGGTGCCGAGACCTTAGTCTTGTGTTTCGGTGCCGATGAGTGTTTTTCGGCTCCGGGACGTGGCTGGCTCGGTCCCGAGCTGCCAGAAGGCTTTAGGTGCTTGGGAGTCGAGCCGGAAGGCGGGGCTCCTGAAGCTTTGTGATGGTGCAGACCTAGGCCCGAAGGCGAAGGTGTGACCGAAGCCTTTGTTTCTTGGGGGCAGGGGCATCGACGTCAGTACTCACAGTACGTTGGTGTGGTGTGATGAGTTGGTCGTCGGACCCTGAGTCTTCGGCTCCGGAGGTGTCGATTTGTAAATCTCCGGTGTCCGGGTTGTCGGAGCCTGTGTCAAAGATGTCGTCCGGTGCGGGAGCGGCTGACCTGGACATTTCGTGTCGTCGGGCCCGGCGATCACGGATGGTCTTTTTGGACCGAAAGGAGTCACAGGCTTGGCAGTGTTGGCTCTCGTGTTCTGGAGAGAGGCAAAGATTACAGATCTCGTGGAGATCTGTGTGTGGGAATTTAGCCCCACACCTGCATTTTTTAAATGGAGTCCTTTCCATATGCTGGATGATGGCGCCGACACGCCCAACGGACCAACGTCGGCGACCGGACTCGAAACAGTGTTGGAGTGGAGACGCGATGAGGGGATCGCGATCGAAAACAATACCGTCGAACGGTAGGAGGTTCTTCTGCGCGTCGAGAGGGGAACCGATCGATGTGGATCCGGAGCGCAGCAAGGTACATCCGAACCCGATGGCGGAAAAAAACAATCTAACCATGGAGTCGATGCCCATGCGCACTATCGTCCAAAGGAGGAGTCACCTATCTCGTGACTACAAAAGACTCTTCCAAGACAACAACAAAGTGCAAGCATCCGAGCCCAACACCAGATGGCGATCTCATGCACAGTGTACGATCTGCAGCTCATATGCCTCGAACACTAATTTTATAACAGTAAGCTATTTTTACTTGAAGAAAACAGAGCACACAGGTTAGACCTATTTAACTACTACAGAATTAGTAAGACCCTGCTCACTCACCTTCTTGTTGTTAATGTCTGTAATGGCATGGCGGGAGAAGTCCACTAATTCTCCTTCGAGAATCACACCAGGCCCACTGCAAGATAGAGAGAAGACATTAGTAGCTAACCCATTAGATGTACCTCTTAGCTCCCACTTGTTACGAGCATGCTCCACAAAATGTTGCCATAGTCATCCCCTTAACTAGCTCAAATAATCTACACACCACGATATAATCACCTTCCCAGAATAGCACCGTCCCACTCCTAAAATTATATGAAACTGTTGACATTAACAGAAGTTCACTCGCAATTGACAGTCAATAGATGATCACTGCAGAGGTAACGAGGAGAGTATGATCTAATATAAATGACAGGCGAGTCAATACGGAAAAGTCATAATATAAACTGTATAACATTTGGAATAGTTCATAATTCATATAGAAAAAAAGAGTTAAGAGAAGGTTTGACACGCTATGAAGAACTAAGTCAAGTGGACAAAAAAACGATGTCTAACAGAGAGGAACAAAAATTACCAAAAATGTGTGCTGCATCCTTAGACTATTCACAATGTCAGGCACTGCTGCTACTCTGCAACATCTGCCTTGACGAGGTCATACTCACTACAGAAGAAAGTAGCAGCAACATTTATTTTTCCAGTCTCATGACTCCGATACATTTACGTGGGACTTTAAAAGGCTTCCAATTAGAATCTATAAGGAAAACAAAGACCAAATCAATCAGCGGGGCAGGTACAGGGCGGCTTGTCACCCTGGGGAGTCAGGCGCTGTGAGGTATGAGAGCGCCTTGGTCTGAGAGAGGTGGAGGTCTAGAGCTGCTTCCTGAATTCCTTCAGAGAGGGGGAGGTGCACAGGTGGAAGGGGAGGTTGTTACAGGACTTGGCTTCAAAGTAGGAGAAGGAGCGGCCCCCGCATCGGCTGCGACAGATGCGTGGTACAAAGGCGAGAGTGGAGGAGCGGAGCTCTCTAGTCGGTCGGTGGACAGTCAGGCGGTTGTTGATGTAGGTGGGTCCGGTAATGTGGAGGGCTTTGTAGGAGTTTGTGAGGAGCTTGAAGAGGCATCTTTCCTGAGTGCGTTACTGGACGGATGCGGACACGCCACGAATACTGGATCAACTCATATGGGAGTGCACATGAATAGAAAACAAATTGAAGGATACTGACCCTCCTGAAGTGATCCCTTTGTTCAGGGTGAGGACAACCTTCCCCGATCCTGGTGTATTTAAAGAACTCACATATACCACATACTACATCAAATCGTAATCTTGTCTGACTCAACCTTGTGGAGTGGTGGTGCTCTGACATTGAACGCAGCATGTGATATCTTCATGCAACTAAGAAAATATTGGATAACGACAAGCACTGATAGGTACCAGCAAGAAAACGATGCAGTTCTAAGTCTCCTCCTAATTCATGTGATGTCCATTTAATTGGGACACCACCATTAGCAGATACGTCCCCTTGGCTCAGTTGACTGTGTGACTCTGTACCCCATTTGGACAAGGTCCTGATGAAGGTGGTTCACAAATTGTGTTAGCCCACCGAAACGCGCGATCTCGTGTGTCCAGACCTCTAAAATTGTCTAGCTGTGAAAACTAGTTATATCTGTTTGTTTTCCCATTTATCCGGATGAGTACATGTGTCTTGTATGATTGTGAACGATTGTGTAGAGTGAATGCTTGGGGTATAAGTTTAGGTGTGTTGTGCAGGGGCTATTAAATGTATTTATTTATTCATTCCATGTTTTATTTTTAACAAAAAGAAAAAAGAAATTAAAAATATTGATGTAGGTTTTGTTAATATATGTAAAATATTATGTTCAAAAAGAATTTTGCTTTACAAAGGAATAAGATGCTACTAAGAACAATAAATCAATTTCAATAACCATATGCATTTTTGATATATTCTGTTTGGTTGTTTGCCCTGAGTGGATTAATTCTTTTTGGAAGAAATACAGGTCAAAGGGGAGTATTTCCTAGTAAAAATACATGGTCGCTTTTCCCCTCTTACTCCCAGACCTTATTGTTTGATAGAGGGGGTCCCTTGTTTTCATATACAGGGCGGCTTGTCACCCTGGGGAGTCAGGCGCTGTGAGGTATGAGAGCGCCTTGGTCTGAGAGAGGTGGAGGTCTAGAGCTGCTTCCTGAATTCCTTCAGAGAGGGGGAGGTGCACAGGTGGAAGGGGAGGTTGTTACAGGACTTGGCTTCAAAGTAGGAGAAGGAGCGGCCCCCGCATCGGCTGCGACAGATGCGTGGTACAAAGGCGAGAGTGGAGGAGCGGAGCTCTCTAGTCGGTCGGTGGACAGTCAGGCGGTTGTTGATGTAGGTGGGTCCGGTAATGTGGAGGGCTTTGTAGGAGTTTGTGAGGAGCTTGAAGAGGCATCTTTCCTGAAAAGGTAGCCAGTGAAGGGCCCTGAGGTGAGGGGTGATGCTAGATCTTCTGGGAAGGAAGGTCGAGGATGAGTATAGCCGCCGAATTCTGGATGGTTTAGAGGCAGTTGAGGAGTTATTTGGCGGTTCCGGCGTAGAAAGCGTTGCCTTAGATGAGTCGGCTGGAGATGAGGGCCTGGGTTACTGTCTTCCTGGCTGAGATGGGAATACATCAGAAGATCTTTCTGGAGCATGCTGAGAGTGTGGAAGCAGGCAGCGGAGACAGCATTGAGCTGTTGTTTCATGGTGAGATGAGAGTCAAGGATAATTCAGAGGTTGCATGCGTGATTCGACTGGGTGGGTGAGGGGTAGAGGGCCACCAGGTGTCGTCCCAAGGGGAGGGCTTGTTTCCGAAGAGGATGACCTCAGTCTTGTCCGAGTTGAGTCTTAGGCAGTTGGTTTTCATCCAAGGGGAATGATGATCAAGGTGGTTTGGAAGTGGAGTCTTGTGGTGTGTGGGTCTTCTGAGAAGGAAAGGATGAGCTGGGTGTCGTCGGCATAGGAGATGATGTTTGAGTCCATGTGTGTGGGCGATGTTGGCCAGAGGTGTCATGCAGGTGTTGAAGAGCGTAGGCTGAGGGAGGAGCCCTGGGGAACGCCACTTATGATGTCTTTGGGTGCGGAGGCGAAGGGTAGAAGGTGAATGCTCTGAGTTTGTCCAAAGAGGAAGGAGGTGATTAGCCAAGAGCCTTGCCTTGGATGCCTATGTGGTGGAGTCTGGTGTTGAGGGTGTGATGGGAGACTGTCTCGAAGGCTGCCAAGAGGTCGAGGAAGATGAGGGCGGCCAAGCCGCCTTGGTCGAGAAGGCGTCTGATGTCGTCCGCGGCTGCGATGAGGGCGGTCTCAGTGTTGTGGTTTGGTCTGAATCATGACTGGGAGGGGTCGAGTAGGTTGTTCTCTTCGAGGAAGTTCGTGAGGTGGAGGTTGATGGCCTTCTCCAAGACTTTGGCGGGGAAGGGGAGGAGCGAGATTGGTCGGTAATTTGGGAGTTCATTGCGGGTGGCTGAGGGTTTCTTCAAGAGGGGTTTGACTTTGGCGTGCTTCCAGGAGTCGGTTACGGTGGCCGTGGTGATGGTGGTGTTGAGTCCTGCAAGGGAGCGCTCGATGGTTTCACTTCCTAAGTTGTAGATGTGGTGAGGGCAGGGGTCGAGGGGGATCCTGTGTGGATGGAGCTCATGATTGAGTTGGTGTCTTCCGGTGAGAGAGGTTTCCATTCGGTGATTCGGTGGAGGGTGGAGTTGCTTGGCGTGCGTAGGTTGTAGAAGTCGGTGGGTTGGGGGTTGAAGTTGCTGTAGATGTCGGCGATCTTGGGGTGAAAAAAGTCTCGTAGTGTCGCAGAGGGCTTGGGAAGGGCGGATGGTGTTCTCAGTGGCAGAGGGGCAGGCGAACTCTCGGACAATGTTGAAGCGTTCCTTGGTGTGGTTGGTATTCGCTTCTAAGCGGATGGTAAGGGCTTCTTTCTTGGTTTCCTTGAGCCAATGGTGGTAGCTGTTGAGGGCGGTCTTGAAGGAGTTGCGGTCTGTGGGGTCTTATCGGAGGCCTTGCAGTAGTGTTTGAGGGTCAGACGTTTGGGGGTGAACCAGCTGGCTTGTTTGGTGGTTCTTCCGCTGGGAGTGTTCTTTCGAGGGGCGATTGTGTCAGTGGCTGAGATGATCCACTTGGAAAAATTCTGGATGTCGAGTTCGAGAGAGTCTGTAGGGGTGAGGTCTGGTTTCGTTCAGAGCGGTGGTTTAGAGGGGTTTGGTGACTTTGCTCCAGTTGTGTCTGGGAAAAGCAGGGTGTCTTGTGGGGGCTTCCAGCAGGCCGTCGCTAGAGAAGTGAACGATGCTGTGGTCTATCCAGGTCAGCTCGGTGGTGTGGGAGAACTTTGTGCGCTTGTTGGTGTAGACGATGGGGTTCAGGGTGTGTCCTGTGCTGTGTGTGGGAGGGGTGACCAGTTGACCGAGGCCGATGATGCTCATGTTTTTGAGAAGTGAGGTGGTGTTGGAGTTGGCAGGGTCTTTGAGATGGAAGTTGAGGTCACCTAGAAATATGTAGTGATTGGAGTCTATCGCTAGTGGAGCGATAAAGTTTGGGATGGTGTTGCAGAAGTTGGCGCGGGGCCTGGTGGTATAAATGCAAGAGTTCTTCTGATGGTGGTTGTGGCGTTGGGTTTGATCTGGAAGTTGAGGTGTTCCATGATGTGTGTGGTGTTGTGGTCCAGGGAAGTGCAGTCGAGGGATTCTTTGTGGATTATGGTGATGCCTCCGCCGGGTCTGTTGGGGCGGTCGCGGTGGATCATCTTGTATCCAGGGGGCGTAGCGGTGGCAATGTCAGGTGCGGACGAGGGGGTGAGACAGGTTTCGGTGATTATCATCACGTTGGGTGCAAGGGTGGTTATGATGCCCCATACCTCCATGGCATGCTTGCAGAGGGACCTGACGCAGTGGAGCTGTGATCTTCGGAGGGGTATCCGAGGCAGGTTGGTGGTAGCGGGGTTCTGACATTGCAGGAGAGGCAGCAGTGGTGGCAGGTGAAGGGTCCTTTTGTGGAGTGGGGAAGAGGCGATGTAGCAGTTGTCTCGTGGCTTGGGCTCGAGGTTCCAGATTTCGCCGGCAGAGCAGCAGGGGCTGGCTGTGGGACATGGGGTCCTGGCGCTGGGCTCGGTCCATGAGCAGACGGGCGCAAATAGGCTTGCCTTTGGTGCGCCTTCATTGTGTCAGCAGCGCAGCCACGCAGCGGCCTCCATTATGTAATCCTGGGGAGGTGGGAAAGGCAGGAGGGCGGCGTGAGGAACTGGAGCAAGCCGGTTGGGCGGGGACAGGGGGCAGCCAGAGTCTTAACACAGACTGGGCGAATGGGAAAACAACCAAAAACAACCCAGAATGAGCAAAATAAAACAAAAGTATAACAAAAACAACGAAAGGGCAGAACAGGGAAAAGGCAGCGGAGAATGGAGCGACCGGGGCACGAACTGGAGTTCAAGCTGGCTCGGGCTCGAGACAGAGGAAGGAGGGGCGCCTCTCAGTTACGGGGAGCTCAGGGGTAGAGGCGACCCAGACCCAGCGGTCGCGAGCTACTGAAATCAATGTTGGTAATTAAAGTATACAGACTATGTGCCGTAACCCTTATATATAAACGAAATAAAAAACAGAATACTAAAGCCTACACAGAAAACCAGGAACACTGACTGGGTCACCTAATGTAGAACAAGAACCGCAACTGTACACAGGCGATATGAACTCTATTCAGGTTTGCAGAATCAAATCAGTAGACATGGTCAACTACAGCAAAGGTAGCCATGTCCAATATGATCTTGACTTTACATTCAGCAAAGAAATTCAAGTGACCGCATACATAATGCTAAAGCAATTCCCTGATTGGCTCTAAAGCAGATGCAGTGGTATTTAAGAAGCTGTTTGGCTTCCAAGAAAAAATTATAAATTCCAGAAGCTTTACAAGGAACAAAAAAGTGACATTTAGGAGTATTTCAAAAGTGTACCCAAATGTGGTCAAGAATGGTGTACATAACTCTTTTAGAAATGGAAAGGTTGACCAGCAGTGCAACAACAAGAGCTTTTTCTTAGATATGGGCCTAAATTTTAAATGTTCTAGATTACTTTGCAGCTTTATGAGGACAGGTAAAGAAAAGCGAGTGAAGCAAATTGTGACGCATCATTCACGGGCCTTGAAATTAAACTGCTGGATTAACAGCTGGTAAGCCCACGGAACTTCAAAAGTACTTTCTTCCGAATATAGATTAATTTATGTGGAAAGTAAAAAGAAAAATTTAATTTAGGATTCCCCATATGGAAAAAAATATATTTCGATGTGAATGTCTGCACTTGGGGGATAATATCCTAAACAAAAACATTTTTTCAAGGTGCTACCTGAAAACGCAAAATATTAACATATTTAAAAGGCACCTGGAATTCTTCAGAGTAAATATTAGCCATATACATGGCTTCTACACAAAGAGGTTGAAATTGTACAATAAGATGTCTGAAACAACAAGTACATATTTGGCTGAGAACAATCCAGGTGGACATAAATCTAAAAAGATCTATGAAAAATGTTCCTGTACTCTTGTTAGAAGAAGATATTTTCGCAGTGGCTGACAGCAGAGATAGGGCTGCTAGAGTTATCGTAAGGTTGGATTTCCTCCATGGAAATGAAATACCAATAACCAAAATAAAGTCACCACAAGAGTAAAAACCCAAATCTATTATTTCAGTGGTGTTAACTGGAGGTATCTTCAGTATTACTCCCTTGTCAAAATCCATACGCCATGAGATGCATCCAAGCACCCAGATGGGATTTTCCTAACCTTCGTTCCTTACCCCCTTTTTAGGTCGAGCCTGGCAGCGCGCATGCGCTGTCTGTGAGGCATGCTGCATTTACTAAAAGGAGTTAAGTCCAGCCTGCTGCTTCACATAGGTTGACTCCACCGATGCTCTTCTTTACTGCCTTCTAATTGGTTCCCGACCCAAGACATCACTTCAGTTTTCTTGATGTGGAGCACCGCTCAACTACACATTAATTCCCCTTTATTAATCGCCCTCCGCTGCGATGCAGGTACTATTTCTTCAACTCCCCCTCCCATTTTCCCTACTGTGTCTGCCCGTCGCTGCTTGCTGCAACGGGGGAGATCCTGTGTGCCAGTAAGGCCGGCCGTTTTCCAGCCTCTGCGCTTTATGTTTTTTTCTGGGTTATTCTTCCGCACCCAGGTCCACTCATGGCTTCTAGTGTCTACTTTGGGGGCTCTGTGCACACCACATTCACTTCTACCATCATACCTTGTTTTAAATAGTGGTGTCATTTGAGGGTTGTGTCTTCCATAAATCAGCCCTGTGATGCCATCTGTCTTGTTTCCTATCCTTGCTACACAGACATGGTTCCTACCCTATTCCTTTGTCAAGTGTGTTATTCATTGTTATTAATGTATTTACTGCAATTCCATTGCTGTGGTTTAGCCAACACAAGGATTTTAAAAGCAGTTATATTAACATTACTGGTGATGGGACATTCTCTAGCAGTTCTGGGTAAGCACTGTGTATTTCACTTTGATTGTATATTTTCCCTCGTTACCGATTCTGGGGGGTGAAACACAAATGTTAACTTTATGAGCCTCCGTGCCCAATCTGCTTGCCAGTCTGCAGGATCGGCTGGAGTCCAGCCATAGGGGTGTTGCTGTATATCTTTTCGCTGAGACTGCTGACCTTACTCTGTCATAGCTGTGGTCTCATGACTGATGCATAGTTTCATTGCTGAACAACAAGCGAATGTGGGAAGTGTTCTCTTCTTCACTCTATGTGCACTAGCCTGTCGAGATAAAAGGCAGAGTCCTCTCCTGGCATTCTGAAGGTGAGCAATCTCAAGAGCATAATACAATTTCTGGCTTGCCTTCTGCTGAAATACCTCAAGCCATAATTAATCAAACTGAGGAGGCAGGTTTCAAATCCCATGAAGTCCTTCTACTACAAAGCAGAGCAGGTGGGAAGGGTTGATGAAGTATGAAATGATTAAATAGAGCTTCCTGAAAAGGAATTAGAGCAAATAGAGAGTTATATACAAGATGCTTACCTTTCAGGGGTCTTACAGCATATGCACAGCAGCTTGGATTATCAGGCGCCAGAACTGAGCAGAAGGAAGAGGACGTAATCCTTCAATACCAATGCAAAGAGCTTGCAGGATTGCCTCCACACAGCCAAGCCTACAAGGTGTTGAACAGAGAGTGAAGAAAGTGGATTATGCTGTTTTTCCATGCTTTCTTTCACATCAATATCCATTGATGAATTTTCAAGCGGAGTTTCCATTGGCCGTTAAAGCGGACTCTTTAATTGCAAGACTGCCACCACAAGACATTAACATTTTAGAAGATACTACAACAGCTGATTTTGTTGATGGGAAACTGAAAATTACTGCCAAATGTGCCTAATCAGCTTATATCTTTCTGATTGAGGTCCGCAATCATGCCACCTATGGTTCAGTCATTACAGCAGGATTTGCAAGCACTAGCAGAGGAGATACAGCAGACAGAGGATTGATCAGCCCATTTATCTTTATTTGATCAGTAGGTCAGATTTTTATCTGACTTCTCTTTTGGCTGTCTTCTTTTTCCGAATAAGTACAAAATGCTGTTCTAGAGTCTTCACGATTTCTGCTATCTCATGGCTTTGTTCTGAATCTGCCGAAGTCTCACCTAGCTCCATTACAAAATCTTCAGTTCAAGGGAGCAGTGTTCAGAACAGATGTTGGTTGAGTCTTTTTTCCTGTTTATCACCAACACAAATTAACATCTTATCTGTCAAGCCCTCTATAACAGCCTTAGACAAGGAAATAGGTGAAAATACAAGGGGAGAAGAAGGCCTACCCTTTGATTATCATGTGGTCTTGCCTCTACCTGAAGTCACTGGTACATCACATCCTCGCACATTGCAGACTATCTTCTGTTGATTACAATACTCTTGATTCCAGAGACTCCCAAAATTTGTCAGCACCTTCAGTAGTGATTGGTTCCTTCTCATCATCCAAGGGGGTTCTTCTGGCTCCTCCCCTGAAACTGTTAATAAAAACTGATGCTAGTCTGAGAGGCTGTGGAGCAGCACTGAAGGAAGAGTCGGCTCAGGATCTTTGAAGCTCCATGGGATGGGTTCCCTTATGACGTAGCTGTTTCGGTCCAACCGTCCAGACTTCCAAGTAGTCTTAGATTATCTGACAGTCATTGGAAACACTTGAGGACTGGTGTTACTTTAATATTTTAAGAGTTATTTTTTCTAATGATTGATTTTATATGGGGTATTTTTTTATTGGGGTTGGCACTTTCCAGTCTTCAGAGTAAGTGGGCTGCTACTCACGCTCTTTGTGGCTTTGATCTAGGCTCAATTACCCTTTTTGTTTCTCTGCTTTTGAAGAGCTTAGCACACAAGCAACAAGAGGTACATTGCCAAGCCCCTTCTTGGATCTTACTAGTTCTTCAGGTTCTGAGTCATTAGTCAGTAACCTAACAGGTTTCACAATGAGGATTTTTTTGGTGGCTATCACCTATGGTAAGTGTCTAGGTGAGATTGAAACTCTTGTTTGTCAGGATCCATTTATTAGGAGTTTTTCATACATGATAATTCTGCCTCTTGATCTGACATTTCTTGACTGTTCAGTGGACATAATTTTACTGTATTTCCTTCTCCCGTCTTTTTGGGAGAAAATCCATCTCCATACGTTGGATGTTCGTAGAGCTCTTCCTACTTACAAGTCTGGAATGGCCTCTTTCAGACAGGTTTGATTTTTTTGTTTGTAAGCTTTGAGCAAACAGTAACGGTCAGATGGCTTTCTTAGGTTAAGTTGTGGGATTCGACTAGCAAAATCAATAGCATACAAATCCATGACAGCTTCTCTTCCAAGACGAATAGAAGGTTGTTCTATGCAAGGAATTTCTGCTTCTAGAGCTGGCTTCAAGGATGCTTAGATTACATACATTCGCAATGCGGTAAACTAGGCTTCTCTAAATGCCTTTCCAATTACAGATCTCAAGTAGAAGAGGCTTAATCAACTTCCTTTGGGACAGATGTTTTGGAAGCGGTTTATGCTTAAGAAGGCTTTATATGATTCATTTAAATTAAATTTCACTGGGTGAAGCATAATTTCATGGTGTTTCTGTTTCTATTATTTTTGTTCTGGGTTTGGTGTTTGAATAAGCTATCATACGTCCACATGATGTAAGAACTAGGATGAGAAAGACGAATGAGGAGAAAATGCTTTGAAAACTCATCAGTACTTTATTACTCTGAATCCTGGGCTTTTTTGTCAAAATCCTTGTATCCTGTCCTCCTCATTTATTCGACCACTATATGCATCTTTTTTCTTGGGATTTCAGGATGTGGTCTTCTTTCAATTTAGAGAAGGGGGTCATAGAAAAGAAGTTAAGGAAGTCTCAACCCACAAATGACATTATTATTCGAAATTATGGAGAGGAAAAGAATGAAAGATGGGTTAGGAAAATCCTGTCTGGCTGACTGGAAGCAACTCATGGCGAGGAAGAGCAGAATTCACAGTAATAAAGATCTCGCTTCTGCCTCTATTTGCCAAAATCTTGGAAAAGCATGTAAAACTACAACTTTCTGCTTTAGTAGAAGCCAATGGTCTCCACCACCCCTCTCAATCTGAGTTCAAAGCTGGTTATAGCACTGAATCTACATTGCTTGGAGTCACTGAGCATCTTAGGCTCCATCTTGATTGGGGTGGCACTGACCTTATTAGACCTTAGCGCAGTCTCAAACCAGCTATTTCTTCGGAGACTTGTGGACATGGGCATCCAAGATTTGACCTTGGCTTTGTTAAGATCATTTCTACAAGATCGCTCTTTCCAGATTATCACAAAAATGTATACTTCTAACTCCTTCCCTGTGGCTTCTGGGGTACCACAGGGATCGGAGCTCAGACCGACCCAGTTTAACATTTGTATGCGTCCCTTGGCTGATTTAGTTGAAAGCTGTGGTTTTATATTGTTTTCTTATGTGGACGATTTACCCAGATCATTGTCTCTCTTTTTCCCACCAATGGCTGCAACTCTGATGCCCTTAACTCTTGCCTCACAAAGGTGGCAATCTGGATGAACAATAATTCTCTCAAACGTAATGGAAACAAATCGGAAATTCAGCTGGTTGGTAACCAACCTTTTTCTCTGGGGTCCCCAGTACTGGCCGGATGCTTTGGGAGCTGCTCCCTCTCCTGTTCCTGTAGTTAGGAACTTAGGCTTCTGGCTAGATGAAAAACTCCTGATGAATCATCAAACAATCAAGGTAGCCTCCACTTGCTTTTGCGTTCTTAAGTGGCTAAAAAAAATATTTTGGATGCTGCCGGTTTCTGCCCAAAGGACAGTAATTCAGGCCATAGTCACCTCCAGACTGGACTGTGGGAATATTCTGAATTTAGGCTCCTCTAACGCTTCTCTAAGTCGCCTTTAAGCAGTTCAGAATGCGGCAGCCTAATTGCTATTTCATCCTCCTAAACACTCTCCAGTCTTAATCTTCTGACCTCCACTGGCTCCCCACTGAAAAGCGAGTCCAACTTAAAGCCTTGTCCTGCATGCACAAGGCAACTATCGATTAATTGCCCTAATCAACATCAAGGCTAAATACTATGCAGGAACAATTTTGGAAGAATTAACAACTTGGGCTTCAGAAAACTGGGTTCTGCCGCGGACAAGGAACATCTACTAACATCACGGCACTCGCGCTGCTGATAGACGCGGCCAAAGTGGCAAAGCATCCCTTGTTTCTATGCTTCATCGACTACACTGCAGCCTTCGACCATGTAGACTGCGCCAAATTATGGCACAAATTGGACAGCGGGGGGGGGGTACCGAAACCCCTTTTGGACCAGCTGATACTGCTGCACACCGATACCTGGATCAAGATTAAACTTGGCGAAGGGGCGCACCTCTCAAGGGAGAATCTCCACCTCCAAAGGGCCTTGCTGGACAACAAAGGCTCATTTAAATCCCAGCTGGAATCCCTACGTAGGAAGGGCACGATGACCTACCTAGCAATGAAGCCCCTGAGGAAAACGCTGCCCAACCTAACCTTCAATCCCTTACTGCAGGTGATACGTGCAAAACTGCAACCAGCACTAACGTACGGGAGTGAATCGTTAAAAGGGAGAGACGCAGTAGTATAGGACAAAACAATAGCCAACACATACAGAGCTATTTTTCAACTCCCAAAATACGTCTCACCTGCCCAAATAGGTTTAGGCTTCAAAAACTATCAGTGGAATGGAGAGGCGCATACATAAAAAGCTGGCATAAAATACGTAGCGCAGAGGCAGGCTCACTAAACTTGCATCTCTGGAGCGAACTGTCTCGCCACGAAAAATCACCTGCTAGGACGTACCCGTTTGACTCCCTAAAGTTACTGGGACTGACCAACTTTTGGGATACGCCCACAGATCACCAGAGTTTCAAAAAGACTGTGACAAAGGTAACAAAAAAAGTATCCGTTCTAGAAGACAAGGCAACACTAGCCAGAAGGGCTTATGGTTGGATAGTGCTTAGCGACTACGAAGTTCTTAAACCACAACCTTACTTCAAAGTGGGAGTCAAAACGAGGACAAAATAAAAATTCCTAAAGCTGCAACTGGGCAACTTACCGATTCTCCCACACCTCCCGCCATGGGAAAGGAGATCCGGATCGCAGTCCTGCCGTTTATGCGCAAGAGGAAATGAAGATTTGGTGCACGTCACACCTGCATTTGCCCTAACTTAAAGGACATTAGAAGAATCCTACTTCGACCAAAATTCAAGCAGAATGGCATCAGGACATGCAGGCAGTAAAACAGTGCTTTAACCCGGCGGAGACGCAGCTAAATTGCCGGCTCACAAAATTCTTTGATATATTATCTGTGAGACTCAAACATGCATCGTTAGTGGACATCGGCTAAATACAAAGTAGCAGGGCTGGTCCGTCATCACCGCCTGTCCTTGCTAGCTCCGGCCACCACGCCAGGGACCCATAACCAACTAGACAAAGACTGTAAGCACAAAAAACGTAAATTTTAACAGACATAAAACGATGGCTGTTAAAATTGGCACAGTAACTGTTAGACCAGTTCCCCTTGACGCATAATGCACCTTAGAACTGTTGTAGAGCACAACGTCCAAATGCGAGCTTTAAACATAACGCACTTTGATGATCTTTTAAACGCTGTTTTATTCATTGCATTATTATGGAATTTTACTATCATGTGTATGCTACGGTTTTAATTAATCATGCATAATAAAAATTTACCATTACTGTCATTACTATTACATGCACAAGGCTATGTAGATTGAGGGCCCACTCTGTGTCACTCTATATCAGATCCTTAGTGTCTCCCCTACTGCCCCAGACGACCCATTCGCTCCAGCCACCTGAATTTTTCTACTGTTCCCAGATTCAGTAGGACCAGACTAGGAGGGAAGTTCTTCTCTTACCTGGGTCCTAAATTATGGAATTCTCTACCCGACTCTCTGAGCGTACAAATCTTTCTGGGGTTTTCGCAAACTTCTAAAAACCTGGTTCTAGCCCCGTTGTTTGCCTAGCGCTGGGAAACCCTGTTTGGGGTAGCTATGCACTCTACAAAAACAATAATAATAATTACTGCCAAGTAGTTTATTGAACAATGTGTTGCACGCCCAACAAGACGGCAAGTAAATTATCAACATTTAGGTAATTCACATATATTAGTATTCTACAAGCAATTTTGCTGATTCGTGTCCTAAGGTATCTATAGTAAAAGAGCTATTTAATTAGTATTTTGTCAGGTCATTTTAAACCTCATTTTAAAGAATGAATGCATAAATTTCAGCATTTTTCAAAAGAAATCATTTAACAACTTGCTTAAAACGTTACGTTTTGGGAATCCACTTTAGTAAGCAAATAAGAGTATGGCTATAATACAATGGACAAGTGATGACAACGACAATTGTTTGGGGTTTTGTACAGTCAAGAGAGTCTTACTAAGTAAGTTTATCTAACACACAACATCAATCCAGCACAGGCAGAAGCATTGCAAAATGTCCTAAGCTGGCACCCATTGACAAAGAGCAGAGCGCATGGTCTGCAGCTTTTGCTCCTTGGGTAAAGGGAAGGAATATAGCACTTGTTACTTTATGGAAATCAAATGTTTTCCACGAGTTAGAGAAAAGATAAAACACTGTCAACATCACTACTCACTGTTCTTAAAGATTCCTGCATGCACCATTCAGGACATCACTATCTATGCAAACTGTATTGTGAGCAAAATGTCACCTTTTTGACATTAGAAGGAAACATTTCTATTATGTATTTTATAATTACAATCATTCATACAACAGGGAGTACGAAAATCTGCAGTTGTGGCATTTTCAACATAGTTAGTAAATTACTACACTCCCCACATAACCGGATTCGCCTTAATAATTTTCAGATTTCCACAAAATTATTGTTGCTAGCTCAAATATGTCAATAGTTACTCTAGTGAAAACGAAATACAACACTAGGTCACTGAAGGAGTGTTCTATTACGACTATAGTTTTGATAGCTAGTCCCCAATTGGTGGACAACGTTTGTATTCAACAGTAAACACAAACCTTACATTTTAAAATCATCCCATCCTATTCATAAATGTTTTCCTTCACAATTCAAATTCAAGTTTACATCGGTGTTCTCAAAGCAGCAGTTATTTCAAATTATTTAGAAGAATTCCAGACATTTAACGGCTCTTGCCTTCAATTTTAAAAGTGCTTCTTAGTGAAACATTTACATAATAAATAAGTAATATCTTAAACTGGCCTACGTGTTGTTCCTGGCTGTATAGATGCATTTCAGGACACTCTACTATACTATAGTGCAAACGGAAAGTAAAGTGGAAATTGAAGCTGTAGCTTGAACGTGTAAAGTAAGACAAAGTATACATATAGGGTTATTATCAGGTAAGTGCAAACATCTATATATGTTTCTGTAAGCAATTTTGCATTGGTGGTAAAAGGCTAATATTTAAGAAACAGCATTTCCTCACTTCTATGAGTAACAAAATTATTAATTGTAGGTGAAAAGGATTTAGAATATGATCATCAGAACATGTTTTGTAAGAAACATACGCTTTCTATAATGTTGGGATCCTTTTGTATCAATGTGCTAAAAATATCAAATAGATCATAATGTCACCAAATGAGCTCGGTATTTTGCCTTCCATAGAATAATATGCTGATGTACTATCCAAACCAATGGAAGCAGGATATGTTTATTGTCGCACAACATTGCTTGTTCTTTGTTTTCCGGTTAGTATTTTGGGCTCTGAAATGGAACTGTCCGGGACAAAATTTTAGGAAGATTGCTGAATACAACCTCAAAAAAACAAGAAACACCACCGTCTCTGGGATCTAAAAATTACTGGGCTAGCACGGAGTGGTCATGCAAACAACCTATCAAGCTCTTTGTGCCTCATCCTCGCACGTGCAAGTGTGGCAAGAGTTTGAACCATGAACCAATGGACTATTGTTCGCCCAACTAGAGATTGACTGTCTTGGGAGTCTTCATAAGCATATGAGGAACTTAAGAAGCAAATTGCACCTAAGCATTTGGCCACTGAAAATACTGCCAACTTTCATTACTTCTCCAAATGCTATCTCGCATATTTGGCATAAATATATGGCAGTAGGTATTACCCCTCCCTTTAAAATGCTGAATTGCTCCTGCTCACATGACTGACTTTGATTGATGAGCCAACAATTATTTCGCTCATTTGGCATCATTTCTTTCACTTGGCAGTTTAAAAGGTTGCCTACCCTCTGCACACAATACCATCCGATTATGCACTTTTCATATTAAAAAAAAAAAAAAAAAAATCAGACAATGCTCACTTCACTGCCCATTGAAGATGCCTATATGGATGAGAGAAACCTAAACGTATACCACTAAGAAATACATTCTATGGCCCACACACATCAAAAGGAATATTCTAGGCAGACCACTTAGCAAACATCCAATGCAACATGGATATGCCATGAGTTGGCTATTACTGTGCTCTCAACAACAAATGCAACGAACTAGCATCCAACAAAACATATTTGAGAGCACTTCTGGTGAATATCCAACACAAGTAAGATCCGCTATGTAGGCAGCTATCTTGTAACTCAACACCACTCACCTTTTTCTTCCAGAAATTCAAACAGAACATGCTAGGAGCAACCTCATATGCACAACGCAGTATTACAGTCATAGAGCTGGTAAATTGTCGCTAATTCTACACCTTACCCCACACCAACAAAATTTTAGACCAATTCAGGTGAAGTTAGCTTTAACATACCACATTCTCTTGTGCACAATATTGCATCATAACCATTTACCATAGTAGCAGTACTGTCTAGAAATCAATAGGCATATGCAGGGCAAGGTATAATCAATGATCCCGTTTTTTGGCACACCCATCTAGAGATAATACATTGCAACATATTTAGCAGGACCAAACTCATTCTACTTTCACTCTAAACAACACAAACCATCACTAAACTACAAACTTAAACCTCTATAAACCATACAGAACTAAATACCTTTACTTTCTTTTCTTTAAGGGATTTTGTAGCGCGCACAGCTACTCAATAGTGTCCCGGCGCGAGCCCAAGAGTCACAGGGAACCAAAGCGTAGGAGAATTAGAAACAGGCTAATTGAACAGGAAAGTTTTGAGTTTTTTCCTAAACTGAGAAGGAAGGATTCTTAAGACGACGCAAATCCAGAGGAAGGGAATTCCAGTATGTTGCGGCAAGAAAGGCCAGTGAGCTACCCCCCTTACGTTTCAGACGAAACCTGGGAACAGACGCTAGGAGCATGTTCGAGGAACGAAGAAACCTGCCGGGGGTATAAAACTGAAAACGTTTCCTGAGATAGGCAGGGTCATACTAGTAAAGTGCAGCATGACCAATGGTCACAGCCTTGAACATTATCCTATCTTTAACTGGCAGCCAGTGTAAATTACGCAAGTGTTGCCTAACACTGGAGCACTTAGGAAGATCCAGTAGAAGACGGGCGGCAGCATTCTGAACAACCTGCAATTTGTCCAAAAGGTAGCAAGGAAGACCGACGTACAGCGCATTCGCATAGTCAATGCGAGAAGTGACCAAAGCACGGATGACCGTTTCTTTAGCAGAGAGAGGCAGCAGTGGCAAGAATCTGCGGAGGAGTTTTAAAATACCAAAGCAAGTGCCAGTGAGTTTGCCAATCTGGTTACCAAATCTGAGTTTCTCATCAAACCAGATGCCAAGATTTTTCACAGGATGGCCAGAAGGAGAAGGACAGGGGGATTCAGTCGGCCAGAAATTATGCCAAAACAATGGGGAAAACTCCCCAAAGAAAAGAATCTCCGTTTTGTCTGCGTTACATTTTAACTGAGCCGACACAAGCCAGCTAAATACTGCAGACAGGCAAGCCTTGACATGAGATGTGGCGGCCTCGTGTTTCTTCCAGGTTGACAAAAGTTGCGTATCATCGGCGTAAGAAACCACTTTGGCACCCAGGTCCTCAGCCAGCTGAATAAGAGGGGTCATAAAGAGATTGAATAGCAGGGGACTCAAAATAGACCCCTGAGGAACCCCTGTCAGCAGAGCTTGAGATGTAGACACAAAAGGGGGGATCCAAACTTGTCGAGTTCTATTTTCCAATCATCATTTAGTCCTTAGTTTATAAATAATGCTGGTGTCGATAGACACAGTGCAAATGCAAATGCAAATGCAAATTCTGTGTCCTCACTTGTGCAGCTACGGAAGGTAAAAAGAAGGTTTTAACTGTAAACATATTGTTGCAACTGTTTCTGGGGCTTCCATAGTGCGAAATGGAACCCTTTACCGCTGGTGTCCTGTGGCCATCTTACTATTGGACGAGGAACTAAGAACCAATTGCCTGGTTTCACCCAGTGACTGCAACGTAATGCTATCAAATGCTTTAGCATTTCGCTGAAATATAATGAGGTAGAGTGGTCCAAGGCTTACTCAGGGAGGTGGTATAGGTTTGAAATCTCAGAATTTAATAGAGAAAATAATAGCACTCAACAATAATTTCAATCTAGCCATTGCATGTACTTTAAGTTTACATTTCTTTTATTGGTTTCATTCAGGTAACACAATACAAGCATATGTTGTACATTTGGAGTATGGTCCTTCTACAGGACTGCTTTTGAAGGGATGAACAATGAACAAATAAACCCCCCACCCTCTCCCTCCCCCTCCTCCCTCTCCCTCTGTCGGAGGCAGTTTCTGGTACAAGGTCTGGCAAGGCACCACCCGGATGAGACACTCTTATAGGTTGGGTTTACTGTTGCACACGCTCCTCCACGTCAGCCCTTTGGGGTGGGTCCGTTAAATGCAGTGTTCTCAGATACTTGGGGCAGGTAAGTTCTGTAAACTCCGATGTCAACAATTTTAGGAAAGGCTCCCACAGGTCATGGAATGAGGCGGTTGGGTTCGTAAGGGATAACGAAATCCTCTCCATTCCAAGAATGCCCCACAGCCTATGAAGCCATCCCATGTGGAACTGTTGTGGTACCCCAGTGGGACAGAACATTCTGCAGTGCCTCCCCCAATGCAAGGGCCATCTGCCTGCCCCTGCGCGACCTGAGCGGGAAGGTAATCGGGTTTGGGAGACCTAAGTGGACGTAGGCCGGAAAGCGGGGAATTTGGGTGTCGAAGTAGGAGTCTATTTCATCTAATATCAGTTTCCAGTAATCCTCCAAGGAAGGGCATTCCCATAGCAGGTGAGTCAGGGTACCCAACGAACCACTGCCTCTCCAACACTGGGGGCTCCGTGTTGGGTTGCCCCTATGGAGCCGGGGAGGGGTGAGGTACCAATAGGTGGCAATTTTCGTGGCCGTTTCAATACCCGCCATGTTTTGCGCCGTGTGTCGGGCTCTATAATATGTCTGTCCATTCTTTCTGCGTCAGTGATCTATCTAATTCAGCCTCCCATCGTAGCTGACCAGGTGATTTCCCACTGTCAAGAGTTTGATTTATGAATCTGTATAGGTCGGATGTCAGGCGGGCGTCTGTATGTCTCGTGAGGAGCCACTTCTCGGAAGGTGTAAGATGTCGTTCAGCCCCCTCCCGCACCCCCGGGTGCATTACCCAGTGACGGAGCTGTGTGTAGCGAAACCGCTCCGTTTCGGGGAGGCCATGCTCCCTGTGAAGGTCGGAGAAGGCTATGGGGCCTGCAGTATCGAAGAGGTGTCCGATAGAGCGCTGGCCCTCCTTGGTACAGTGTGCAAACTCTGCTATGTCTAGCCCTGGCGCAAAGTCTGGGTTGTTCACTATAGGTGTGATGGGGGATGGAAAGCTCGAGAGGCCCCTGGAGTCAGCTACTCTGTCCCACGCTAAGAGGGTGGGACAGCTTAGAAAGATAGAGGTTCTGTGGCCTGGCAGTTTTCGTAAGGAAGCGGATGCCCCATAGGGGCTGTCTGGCGAGAGATCTGTCCATGAACAGGCAGTGTTTCTCTGACTCTGGGCGCGAACACTCCACCAGGGGCCGCATCTGTACAGCCCACCAGTAGCGTTGCAGGGTAGGGACTCCGACCTCCCTCTACAGGGTTCCAATAGGTTAACTCTCTACGCAGCCGCGGTCTCGGATCCCGCCAAATGAAGCGCTCTAGGTCTCTTTGCAGTGAGCGTATAGTGCCCAGAGGGGGGATTAGCGGGAGTATCTGAAAAATGTAGATTATCTTAGGAAGTATGGTCATTTTTACAGCCGCTATCCTACCCAGCCAGGACAGCGAGTGAGGCTTCCATTTGCGAAGATAGTCCCTCACAGGTCGTATAGTTCAGCGTGGAAGTGTTCTGGGTGCTGGCCGAGAGCCAAAGGCCTAGGTAAGGTTCCGCTTCCTTGGCCCAGTGAATGCCGTAAGACCGCTGCAGCAGGCCTAGAGTGTCGGCGATGAGGGATAAATTAAGGGCTTGTGACTTATGCACGTTGATCTTCAAACCGGATACTTGAGCAAAAAGATCCAGTTCCGCCAGAAAGGCAGGGAGAGACTCCCTAGGCTTCTCCAGTGTAGCCACCACATCATCCGCATATAGGCTGATTTTGTGTCTCTCCCCCCCAAATTGCACCCCTGAGATTAAGGGGTCATCCCTTATCCGCTGTGCAATAGGCTCCATATATAAGGCGAACAAGAGTGGTGATAATGGACACCCTTGTCGCGTTCCTTGTTGAATCCGGAAAGTGTCGGAGGCAAGCCCTTTCACTCTCACGGAGGCGGCGGGGTGGCGTAGCTACTAAAAATCCAGTCGATAGAGCGCTGTGGGAGGCCAAAGTGAGCTAGGGTCGCCTTAAGATACGGCCAGTGAACCCTGTCGAACGCTTTCTCAGCGTCGACAGAGAAGATCATGCGCTCAGCTGGGAAGCGCTCGGACCTGTCCACCAAATGTAAGAGGCGTTTCGTGTTGTCTGAGCATTGGCGCCCGGGGATAAACCCAGACTGATCAGGGTCTATTAGCCCGGGTAAATGGGGGGAGAGTCGTCGCACCAAGATCCCAGTGAAGATTTTAAGGTCGACATTAAGAAGGGAGATCGGGCGGAAGGAAGCGCAATGTCGTGTATCCTTGCCTGCCTTAGGAATCACTATAACTAGTGCTTCCAACATTGATGGCGGGAAGGGATTGCCCGCCCCAATCGAGTTGTAAACTCTCACCAACAGCGGGGCTAATGTCGTGCAAAAGGTTTTGTAGAAGGTGGAGGAGAAGTCATGAGGGCCTGGAGATTTGTGCAGTTTCAATTTAGATATAGCAGAGATGACCTCTTCTAGTTTGATCGGGGACTCAAGGTCCTCTGCTTGGCTCGGGACCAATTTAGCGGTAGTCGCCCCCTGCAAATAATGAGCTGGGCCATCCGTCGACAACGTCTGTGCCCCATATAAAGATGCATAAAACTGCCGGAAGGTTTCGGCTATGCCCTGGTCCGTGGTTTGTTCCTGCCCTTGTTGATCAATGACCATGGGGATGTGGGACGACTGTCTTTGTGCCCGTAATCTGTTGGCCAAGAGCCTCCCGCATCCGTCTCCCCCAATATAAAAGGCGTGTTTGAGGCGTAGGGCAGCATACTCAGCCCTATCCAAGTCCAGGGCCGCCAGCTGCGCCCTGGCCGCTTTGAGTTGCCTCCAAACCCGAGAAGCACCCGTACGTTGGTGGATACGCTCAAGTTGAGCCACCTCGCCCAAAAGTTGCTCCCTCTTCTCCCTCCTAATCCTATTGTCCACTGCAGAAATCGCTAAAAGTTCACCCCTGACCACAGCTTTCAGGGCTTCCCATACTACTACCGGCGACATATCTGTAGTGTCATTGATGGCCAGATAGTCAGTTATGGTTTTGGTAACCTGTTTAACCACGGAGGGGCGTTGCAACATCGTCTACCTAAGACGCCAGAGGCGGCGGGGGGACCCGCAGGGATGCAGAGACAAGGATATACACACAGCGGAATGATCGGATAGTGGGCATGGAAGGATCTCCGTCCCCCGCGTCTGTTGTGTCAAGGTATCCAACGTCAAAATGTAATCTATGCGGGCGTAAGTCTTGTGGGAGTGCGAGTAAAATGTGTATTCTCTAGAAGTTGGGTGATGTAGTCACCACACATCAGTGAACCCTGCTTCAGTCAAGAGACGCCTCCCACTCCCCGAAAGGGCCCCCCGTCTGCCCCATACGCTGACAAGATCGGTCCAGCTCATTGTCGAAGGCCAGGTTAAAGTCCCCCCCTAGTAGTAACACTCTATCCGGGGAACCAGATAGCTCCTGAATCGTCTTGTGGAGAAACCTCTCCTGCCCCTCGTTGGGAACGTACATTGTAGCTATTGTGAATGTGTGTTGTCCCAGCGTGCAAGTGTATGCCAGCAGTCTGCCCTTGATCTCCCTGCTTGGTGACAATTGTGCCCCGGAACTTAGCAGGGACGAGGATAGCCACCCCTGCCATTTTGGAGGAGTGTGACGAAAACAACTGGTGGGGGAATGCCCTAGACCGCAATCTATGGGTATCCTTCGCCAGGAGATGTGTCTCCTGGAGGAGACAGATATGGGCTCCGGAGTTTTCTAAGAAGGACAGGATCAAACGCCTCTTAATTTGGCTGTTAAGGCCTTTTACATTAAGCGATAAATTTTAAGTTCCGATACCAAGGTAATGGATGACAAGAGGCAAATAAACAACCTGTGCCTCCGGGGTCGCACCCTCCCTAGGGCCCGCCGTGTCCATACCCACCCGGGTTGCCCAGTGAGCTCCCTGATGCCTGCGCCTGTGAGTACTTCCAGGTGTGGGAGAAGGAGGAAAAAACCCTAATGCCCCAGCAACAGAACCAACAAAACTAAACAACAACTTAAGAAGTGCAAGATTGTCCTGGGCGTTCAACCCCATGGTGAGGCGCGAGATGTTCGGCAGGAACCCCCTCTCCGCTCCCGCCCCACCCGAGCCCCAAAGCCTGTGTCCCGGTAAAGCCATTCACCAAGAGATAGAAGGATCGTCCCCCGGTGTCCAAGCAATATGTCCTTCAATCTCCAGAAGCCGAGTCTTCCTCCAGTGTTGCGATGACAGCTTTCCTTTCTTTGGCCATCGTCTCGGGGTCAGGGCGAAGACAAAGTGGGTACCTTCCCACTCGATGCCATCTGTCGGAGCCGACCTTTTGCCCTCCCGTGGACTCGTGCGTTGAGGCTTCTTCGTCGTCTTCAGACATGTTGATGAGCGACTGAGCTTCCTTCAGAGAGCGAATCTGGCGGAGTCTGCCATTCCATTTGAAGATTATTCTAAATGGGTGACCCCACGAGTAGGAGAGGTCTTTGGAGCGCAGAAAAGTGGTGACCGGTCTGAACTCTTTTCGCTTCTGGAGGGTGGAGGCTGCGAGGTCCTGGAACAGAAGGGGTCTGGACGAGCGGAAGTCTATGGGGTGCTTTCCTCGTGCTTCCCGAAGAATCCGTTCTTTTAGCTGGTAATCGTGGACGCACGTTAATATGTCCGGCGGGGGAGCCGTCGCCGGCCGCCTGGGCCCAACGCGGTGAGTGCGGTCCAGCTTGATCTTTTGCTCTGGAGGGGCTCCCAGTATGTGGCGGAAGAGGTCTTGCACGAAGGCCTCTATGTCTTGCCCTACAACGCCCTGTGGAACTGCTCGGATCCTCATATTGTTCCGCCGAGAGCGGTTCTCGGGGTCCTCCGCTTTACTTTGGAGGTCCAATTGTTGATCTTGAAGGCGGAGGACCTCCTGCTGGAGTTGGTCAACTTCGTCATCCCTCGTGGAGGCCTGAGCTTCCAGCGTGTCGACTCTGTCCCCAACCGAGTCAATGTCCTTGCACAGTTCACGAAGCTCCAGGGTAATTTCTTTCTTCATCGCTTGAAACTCCCCTTTGAGCGAAGCGAAGAGGGTTTCGAGGAAGCCTCTGGTGACTGGGCCCTCAGCGTCACCCATTTCGTGCTCCGTGGGGTGCCAACCCGGGGACGGACCTGCCTCTGCCCCCCAGGCTCCCATCTTGAGGAGGAGGTCTTTGACAGACCTCTCTTTTATGGTTTTGCTAGTTGCCATGACGAAAGGCCGTACTTCCTCCCCCGCAACCAGATCCAGAGCACGTGGTCCAAAGCCGGCAGCGTAGGCCGCTATGTGGCGTCGTGGGGACACAGGTGGCCCGCTGTTCTATAGGTCTCCCTCCGTGAAGAACCAGTAAGTAACCCCTCCTACAGCTGTGTGGTAGCTGTCTCACCACCGTCTCTCCAGATCACTCCTATGAGGCCCCAGATCCACTCACATGGGCCTCCCTCTCACCACGTGGTCCAAATCAGCAGTGCTAGGTGGGGAGGAGGGGAGCCCGGGGCAGTGCGCTCCGCCAAATTCTCTGCTCCCACTACCTCCACAGGCCGTCAGCTCCCATGCACTGCCACGCTCTGTAGCGGCCGTTTCTGAGCCCGCTGCACAGTTCCGGCTGTGTCCACATCGCCGCGCTCCCAAACTCACCAGGAGGGCCGATGCTGGCGAACTCCCAAGGGCCGGTCTCCAAGCTTTGTTGTTGGGCCCCCGCCGCCCCACTGCGTCGCTATCACCAGCTCCTCCGCATCAGGGCTTGAGTCCACCAGAGGCACCCAGCGAGTGGTGGCGGCTCCATAGCGGTCTGCCTCCGCTGTGAGGCCCGCAGACAGCAGCTGCTACCAGCCGATGGGGGGGGGGGGGCAGGCCACTAGTTCCGGCCCCCTCTGCAGGCGCAGGTTTAGCGTTCGCTCCGCTGGCGGCAGGAGGGCACAGTCTCCCAGCTTCAGGGCCTTCGGCGCCGAGCGACCAGGTCTCCGCCAGCCACTCCTCCCGAAAAGGGCGCCAGAGGCCCCAGCGACTGCGGGTCCTCCGCACGCACTCGCTCCCGGCAGGTCTCGTTCACTGGATTCTCATGCCCTTCAGGCTCAGGCTGCAGCAGGATCGGACCCGGGGGCGAAAAGCAATATTTCCACGCCTGCCTGGCTCTGCTGTCCGAAGCTGTAAGGTTGGGGCCCGGGTGAAGGACAGGAGCGGCGAGCAGGCGCGTCCTACTCGTCCGCCATCTTGACCATGCCCCCATTGCATGTACTTTAAAAGAAAATGTACTTTATTCTACGCACACAAATACTACAAATGAATATATATAAATGCACAAGAGCAAATAATGAAATAAACAATTTCTACCTACTGACCTTAACAAGGGATTTTCATATTCAATACACCTCTAGCTACTGGCTTTGTCAAAGTGTTTTCTCCATCAATAAACAATGCCTACTCACTATGTCGGGAGTGTTCACCATAATACACTTTTGTCTACATAACTTTACAAGGGTGCCAAGGTCCTGGACTATGTTAAAAAGATCTTCTGAAGAGAATGTTGTACGGAAGAAGTAAGCCAGACCCGTTTCCAGGTTGCTCGCATTGGTGACACAATGGGACTCATTACGATGTCGGGCGGACACGTTGCGGAAAGGAACCGGACGATCATAGGTCTACGGTTCCGACCGCAGAATGTGAATGTAATCGCCCATAGGGCGGTCGGAAACATCCATTCTACAATAGCAGCTTGTGGGCCGGGCGAAAAAGGACCACAGCACAAGCTGCCATTGTAAAATGGATGTTTGGGGCACCATAGCGGAGGGCCAAGGGGGAAGGGGGTCCTGCTAAAGGCCCCCAAAGTCATTTTGCGACAGCCTTTCCATGTCAGAAAGGCAGACATGGAAAGGCGGTTGGAAAATTACATCAGCACTCCGTCAGGGGTACCAAACGCTATATAAATGCAAACCTTTTTCCCTCCACTATCCTTTACAATCCAAATAGCTGACTAACATATCCACCACTCAAATTACTTTCATATTTCACTATACTAATTCACCACTAATCCTTTATATGTTCCGGAGTAGCGTGCTACTTGCCAAAAAAGCACTTCGATGTATCGTCAGGGGTCGTAAGCGCTATATAAATGCAATTACAATACAATACAATCCTAATCCCGATGGCGGAGTCGAGGCTGGCTCCGCCTCCATAAAGGGATCATGAGCATTTCCGATGCTAAGACAGGCTCAAGGAGCCCGTCGGAACAGCAGTGGACGGTCCCACCGCCCGATGCCTCCGCCCGTCGCATCGTAATGCAGCGGGCGGACGGCTGGGTGATATGTCGGGCGGACCGCAACCGGCAGTCGGTCAGTTGCGGTCCGCCCAACATAATTATCAGCCCCTTCGATTCTTATTAGTTTCACTCACACTAATGAAGTGTACAAACTTTACAAATACCTTTGCGTCCCTCTAGGTTTCCAAACGCTTCAAATGTGCATACACATGGAATAGTTGAAGACGACGGAGCATATGGTCATGGTCAGAGGCAGAGAAGCTCTCTGCTTGCACAGTAATAGGGGAAACAAACTGCATGCAAACTTTAGCCTCTCCTGCCTAACCCAGGCCTTGCACTATTCTCCTGCCTTTTTCGTGTCTTTTGTCCTCGGGCACAGTGCCCTATCCATCCCAAACAAAAGTACACACAGAAATCCTCAGGGGAAAAGGGGATCGCAACAATGATGTTAGCCCTCATGGGTGACTACAGTGGTCTCTAGTCCCTGTGCACCAGGATCTCCAGTGAAAAGTATGGTCAACTTATAAACACACATTTCTGAAACAGGTTAATGTTGTTGAATTCTTTTGTAAACACAATACTTCAGGCGCCTATATCTCTGAACTGCATGTTCGGAGTTAAGATTTTCTGATGCCACACATTTCCAGGGCCTCAACATAGAACCTACCAAATAAAGTCAACTTGTCTTGCACAGAGCCATAGTAAGTATGAAAGGCAAACTAAAGCTCCCACAAAGTGGGGCATTAAACTTGAATATCACCACAACAGATTGGTAGATTCGGAAACGGTTTGTGGGGTTCTGTTACTCATAGCCACAGCTGGCCAACCCCATGACCACTTTTAGGTCAGAAAGAAGGGCGGAACTCCCTACAGGTACTGTAGGTGGTTGGTGGGACAGGATCACGGGGGATCACCACATAGGGAACCCAAACAGCTGATGGTTCCACTTCCCCTCAGGGCGTTGCTCACAGTTATTTGTTCTTTCTGTACAGCGATGGTCTACTCTTCTAGAAGGCGTCCACCAGCTGGAACACTCCTGAAGTAAACCCATCGGCACAATGAGATGGACTCTTCCCTCAAGGCATAGGCAGAACCACTAACACGGCTAGGTCCCAAGTAAAATGCACAGCTCCTTAGTTACAAGGCAGCTGGGCTGAAGATTCCACAAGGCAGGCTCACCTTTGGGGAGGCAGTCCTACAACCAGTTCTTACTTATCGAAGCACTGTTGAGCTGTTCTTGAAAGGCCTTGCATCTGAATATTTCCCCAACATTAAAAGTAGATCACAGCTCTACTACACAATTGTTGTCTCAAATACACTGGAATCCAACATCCTTCCATGGTCGTCGTGAATCCCTAACACTCTGACCAACCAATATTTATTCTTGGTTTGACCAATCATAACTTGTGCCATAGTCAAACTTCAGAAGTACTCCAAATAAAATCTTTCAGAAGCAGATGTGATTTCTGTAAGGCCCTCTTTGGAGCTGGTTTGTGCTAGAATGACCAGCCCACAGCCTTTGTAGTCTAAACTCCAAATGAAGCAGGAGGGAGGGATGGCACTGGAGGTACTATGGCAGGGAACAGAAGGCTAGATTCCAAAGCAAATGAAAACCTTTCTCCCTCCCCTAACTACTGTAGCCTGAATACTAGGACACTTCTTGAGGGCGATAAGGAAGGTTGTAGGGCCTGTTCGCACTGAAGAAAGGATACATCACCCCATTTCTACCAGTCAGGAGAGTCCAGCCTCAGTAAAGACCCCTTAGGGAAGTTTCAGGACACTTCGAGTCCCGCCTACAAAACAAACAAAGGGACGTGGGCAGCTTCATCTCAGCTCTCCATGTTGAATAGCAAAGCATCCCAATATGGATTTCCTGTGCCCATAACATAAAGAACAGCATACACACTATATGATCACCCTCTCTCATATGTGCACAGTTAAACACCCTCTCCACACGTCCTGCAAAGATGGAATGAAGGACTGAATTGAGAGACTAGAAGACCTTTTAAAAGCAAAGGCCAGTAAGACTGTTTCCCCTGGAGACAACAAGCAATCAGACTATCATCTCCATTATAATTAATGCTCCCACCACTGCCAGTCTCTCTCAGCCAAGTGTGAGGACAATAGTCACTTACAAAGGTTTGCTAAGAGACACGGTTAGGCGCTCAACCATTTTACACAGAAGACCCTCAATGAACATGTATGATTGTCATGTTTACTGAATCAAAAACTTGCAAACATAAAGTGACTTTACTAACAATCCAACACATGGCAGTATAGCACACTAAGCAGCTATGCTGGGATAACAAAAGTTAAACATTTTCGTCCCCATTCTAAAAGTTAAAGATTAGTCAACACTGAAATTTACAGTTACAGTATGCAATGCATAATGTACACCATAACCGATGCCCCCACCAGCTTTCTTTAAATGTGCTTTCAGCAAAGATGTACTGAGAATGGCAAGGGATTTAGTTACGAGATATATATATTGTATTAGAAATGACGTGGCACTCCAGAGCTAGATAATGCTTAGTTTAATCTTCACACAACACTCCAACCAACGCATTTCAGCCCTCCCAAAGCCGTGGGAGGGCTGAAACGCGTTGGTTGGAGTGTTGTGTGAAGATTAAACTAAGCATTATCTAGCACTGGAGTGCCGTGTCATTTCTAATACAAAATTGACTTTGGGCCAGGATCCGGCCCTCACGTAGAGCACCCGCTGAGGAGCGCGCTGAATTCACAAGGATCACATTGGTGGAAATATATATATTTATATTCTGCTGTATACCATAGCGGAAAATTTCACTTTTTTTGGCTGGACCATAACTAATCTTTTCAGTGATTTTTTTATTTAAGAAATACTGTATCCAACCTTTCACTTGAATGTTCACGCCCAATCAGACGCTTGTGGACAACCCTTGCACTGCATGGCCTTTGGCCTTGCACAGTGGAGGCTGGCAGCAGAGCATACAACCAACACGCACAAGCGGACTACCTCGCTACAAAAGGCCTTTCACCATGCACAGCCAGTGTTGGGCGCAGGGTCCTCACTCCGTCTTCCATTTCTGCCTTCAGTGGCTCCTTACGAGATTCTTCTTTTTTTAGTGTACGTGAAACACACACAAATTCACAGAAGTGTGTACTTTCAAAATAGCACCTATATCTAATGAGAAAATGGTGACCACTTGCTCATTAATTCTTGTAAACATGCAAGTTTGAGGTCCACAAGTTGCATTTTTCTCATATTTTTTATACGTTTTTCCATGAAACTTGGTACTTGTTTATTCATCTCCGAGACCTAGAACTGGTCATTGAATCGCCCCAATTCTGTGTAATTTTTTTGGTTCGGTGTAAGTCCAGCAGTTTTTGGTGTAGCGGAGAGCAAAAGTTCTTATTGGAATTTCAATGGGAGATCTGTTTTCGTATGTTCCACCACTAAACTCCACCCCCCCAGCACAGATCTACACAAACATTGTCGTGCCAAAACCTTAGCTTTCAACAAACGGCACCAAAGTCATTATTAGCATTAAACAAAAAACCTTTGCTTATGGAAAATATAGCTGAACGTTAACTATATATATTTGACAGATAGCAATAGCACCTGTATAACTATGGCCTGAGTTTCCATTGAAACAGCATTTTTTTTGTTTTCTTAATAAAATTTAGCACCATTTGACAATGCCTCAAACTTTACAAAAAAAGTACATCAAAGTTGGGTTTCTCATAGCACGCTTTGTACAGATCTGCCAAGCAGGGACAAAAAAATTTCAGGGGGTCCCAAAAGTGGTATTTTCCATTTTACCTCCCATGAGATTATTTGATCCTCGATACAGAAAAAAAATGGTTCAACTGAATTACACCAAACTTGACAAGTAAGTAGAAATTTACACTAGGAAGTGCCTATGCATGGTTTGGTGTAAATCTGTGTAGTACTTTTCGAAAAGTTTGCGTTTAAAAAGGGTTTCAGTCAGGGTATGAAGAGGTTACATTTTAGAGATATTTGAACTGTTAATCCAGGAAGGGCTGCGAACCTCGGCTTGCATTCCTCATGGGTACCAAAGAGGTAAAAAAAATATTCAAACCTGATTGGACAAGGGAACTTTTTCTCCAAACATCCAATTCAGTGCCATAAAATCCACAGCGAGTTTTGCGGATCTGAACATCTCCGATTGGCTGGACCCATGGAGAAAAAAGTATTTTGTTGCGGTCATTACAGGACTCTGCGCTTTGGTTCCCGATTACAGAACAATAGATTGGAAAAAGCCAAAAAGTGCACAGGTTCGGATCCTCTGACCACGCTGGCTCAGGCGAGAGGGTCCCAAAAGGGCCAACCAAAGAACAACATTTTTATAAGTATACTTTTCCACGGGGTTTGTGGACCTGGCAATAGAATTAGTGGGTTCCGGCGCGACCTCCAAGGTCCACGAAACCTAGCCAGATGTTGGCGAGCCTGTGGGATTAGGTCCTGGTCCTTTGTTGGACCCTCTGAAGCCCATTAGCAGCAGGATGTGGCAGTCCGGGGCAGAGGGGGTGTGGGACCCGGTCGTATCATGCCCTGCAGCCATCCCCTGCTTCACATTGCTAAAGGTCATGCACAGCAGGTTGGGCACAAGGCTTGCAGTCAGTCTCTACTGCTCACCGACAAACTCTCTATGCAGCAAACTTTAGGCATAAACAGAAAGTAAGGTCCATGAGGTATGACACCAAAAAAAAAAAACTGAAAAAGAAATTCACTGAAATAAGCCAAAGGTTAAAGTGAAGTTATAGTTAGATTTGTTTATAAGTTCATAATGTACGTTTTAAAAAACCCTAAAATTCACTGAAAAAACACACTTAAAGTGCAGTTATGATTATAAAACAAAAGCAAAACATCAGTGAAGTTCTGTAATTATGGTTCTACACACTAACTAGAACTTGCACCCCTATCATGCTCTGCTGATTACTTCACATACTGCATCATGCATGACATATTCAATGACATAATTGACAGGTGTAGCAAATATATGTGAGTAAATATACACATGTATATTCACTTTTAAGAATCAGGTCACATGTTTGCAGACCTGGGCGTTTCTGTTAAACTGCATTATGCTGTCATGTAAAAATGCAGGACAGAATCCACAATGGCCTAACAAAAGACACACATAAAAGGCAGCTCTGTATATCCATTATTTGAAGGGTTTGCCCTTTCCTTCACCTCAGTTTTCAATAACATGTCAAACTATGCATCAAATTCAATGAAAAATTGAAGCTAAACTAACGTCTCAATGTCAGGGGGTTCTCAAAACAATGTTTACAGGTAGAGAAATAGGCAATCAACCCACCAGTTGCTATATCTGTCCTTCTGTTTGGAATGATATGTGTGCGCTTCTTGCCTTCCTCCTCCCCTTTTTGCTGAATTTGTTGCTGCTGGCTTTAGGACTCTGTAAACTTTACCACTAATAACCAGTGCTAACGTGTGTGTGCCTCTCTCCTCTAAATATGATTTGGTTGGATTAATCACAGTTGGCATATTTAATATAATTATAAGACCCTAGTAAAGTGCACTACATGTGCCCAGGGCCTGCAATTCAAATGCTATTATTTGGCCTGCAGCACTGATTGTGCCACCCAATTAAGTAGCCCTTTAACCATTTCTCAGCCCTGCCACTGCAGAGCCTGCCTGTGTGTTCAGTTTACACTGCCATGTTGACTTGGCATTTAAAACCCCTTGCCAAGCCTTAAACCTCCATTTTATTACATATAAGCCACCCCCAAGATAGGCCCTAGCAAGCCCATAGGGCGGGGTGCTGTGTAATTAAAAGGTAGGACATGTACTTTTAGGTTTTACATGTCCTGGTAGTGAAAAACTCCCAAATTCATTTTTTCACTACTCGGAGACTAACCACTCCCATAGGTTAACATTGAGGGTTCCTTGTTACATCTAACAAGCTGTAATTCCCAGCTGGACGGAGGTAGAGCTGTCATGTTTAGTACCTATGTATTTGAAATGATAAATCCTCTTTAATGATAGTCAAATTTATCATTACAATTTTTAAAATGCCACTTTTAGAAACATAGGATTTTTCTGCTCTTAGCCCTGTGTACCTGCACCCTGTCTCTGTAGGAAAGTGCCACTTTTTGCATGGTTGCCCCCCACTTTTTGCCTAATGTTGATGTACTTTGACGGAGTGTGCCCTGGGTTCCTGCCAACCAGGTACCCAGGGCGGCCTATGTTCTTTCCCTAAACTGTACAGTTGCAAAACCCAATTGGCAACTCTCCGGCCACATGTAGTACCTTGTAAAATGTACCATAAGTACCAAGGGCACTGTGACCAGGGAAGGCCTCTAAGGGCTGCAGCACTTAATGTTCCAACCTTAGAGGCCCTGTACGTTTACACACATACACTGCGAATGGAGGCTGCGTGTTTTGGTGTAGAACCAAGTGAAGAGTCGACATGGCAGACATCTCTGTGTGCCATGCCTACATCCCACTGTACTGGCATAGGTAGGCCACCCTTCTAACTGGGCGCACTATACCAGTGGTGAGGATACCTGCTGGATTGGAGGCCTTTAGCGCAGCATATCTTGATGATATTGCCATCTTTAGCTTCACTTGGCAGGATCACCTGATCCACCTGGATAAGAGCCATGCAAACTGCAGGCCTACCTTTCAAGGCATCCAAATGCCAGATAGGGCAGGGAACAGTTGTATACTTGGGCCACCTTGTCGGTGGAGGCTAAGTGCAACCCTTACAACCAAAGATCCTGGCCTTCCTGGACTGAGAAGCTCCAACAACCCAGACTCAAGTCAGGGCATTCCTTGGCTTGACTGGGTACTGCAGGAGGTTTGTGAAAGGGTATGGAACCATTGTGGCACCCCTCACAGAACTTACCTCCAAGAAGATGCCCGAAAAGATAAACTGGACAGTTAGCTGTCAAAATGCTTTTGACACCCTGAAAGAGGCAATGTGTTCAGCACCAATTCTCAAAGCTCCAGACTATACCAAGTTCATTGTGTAGATGATGCCTCTGAGCTAGAGATAGGAGCGGTCCTATCCCAGACCAATGGTGAAGGCTAAGACCAGCGTGTTGCATTTATAAGCAGGAGGTTACTCCCTAGGGAGCAGCGTTGGAGTGCCATTAGGAGGGAGGCCTTTGCTGTGGTTTGGGCCCTGAAGAAGTTGAGACCATCCTTATTTAGTACTCACTTCACAATTTAAACTGACCACAGACCTCTCAAATAGCTAATGCAAATGAAAGGTGAAAATCCTAAGCTTTTGAGGTGGTCCCTCTCCCTACAGGAAATGGACTTTACAGTGGAACATAGACCTGGGACTGCCCATGCCAATTCAGATGGACGTTCCAGGTTCTTCCACTTAGACAATGAAGACTCTCTAGGTAAAGGATAGTCTCATCCTCTTTCGTTTGGGGAGGGGGTTGTGTAGGAAAGTGCCCCTTTTGCATGGTTGCCCCCCACTTTTTGACTATTGATGTACTTTGACTGAGTGTGCCCTGGGTTTCTGCCAACCAGGTACTCATGGCCTATGTTCTTTCCCTAAACTGTACAGTTGCAAAACCCAATTGGCAACTCTCTGGCCACATGTAAGTCCCTTGTAAAAGTTACCATAGGTACCAAGAGCACTGTGACAATGGTAGGCCTCTAAGGGCTGCAGCACTTATTGTGCCACCCTAAGAGGCCCTGTACCTCTGCAAACACACACTGTCATTGCAGGGTGCGTGTTTTAATGCAGAACCAAGTGAAGCGTCGACATGGCACACATCCCTGTGTGCCATGTCTACAACCCACTGCCCTGGCATAGGTAGGCCACCCCTCTAGCTGGGTGCACTATACCAGTGGTGAGGGTACAGGTGCATGAGCCATGTACCCCTACAGTGTCTAAATCAATTCTTAGACATTGTAAGTGCAGTAATGCCATAAAGAGTATATGGTGCTGGGAGTTTGTCATTACGAACACCACAGTACCATAATGGCTTTACTGAAAACTGGGAAGTTTGGTATCAAACTTCTCAGCACATTAAACCCACACTGATGCCAGTGTGGGATTTAATGAAAAATGCACTCAGTGGGCATGATAGAGATGTCTCCTAAAAAAATGACCTAAGTCTAGTGTCCTGGCTGAGTGGCTGCTCGCCAGCTGCCACCACCAGACATGTTTCTGGACCCCTGGGTTGAGAACCTGCCGCTCTTAGGGTCCTGAAACAAAGCACATCCTAGGACGAGGTGCCAAGCCTCCTCCCCTCGGATGGGCAGGGTCCACAAAGGGGAAGTGTGGGGTTGGTTTGTATGAAACCTTGAAATACTGCAAATGTAGAAAAACTGAATTACTTACCTTTTCTCTAGGAAATGTCCCAGTGCCACTGGATTCAAGCTAGCCTGGCTGATGGGGGCTGTTAGCCCGAAACCGGTCTCAGGATGCTCGTTTCCGGTCCAGGAAAGGCATGGCTTGGCAGTTCGGGCTGGACTGTTCCCATGAGGCACAGGGTCAAGACTGATTTGCATATAGCTGTGTCTGAACTGGGGTGGCGAAGTGAGCTAAAGACCGATGATGGATTCAACCCAGATCTGTGACTGGGGGAGAGTGTCTGAAAAGTTTCAGCGCTCCGACCATCACCTCCTTGTGTTTGCTTTGTTCGCCCTAAATTGGCAGGGTATGCCCAGACGTGGGTCCCTTGCTCACTTTGCCACTGGATTCAAGCTAGCCTGGCTGATGAGGGCTATTAGCCCGAAACCGGTCCCAGGATGCTTGTTTCCGGTCCAGTGAAGACATGGCTTGGCAGTTCGGGCTGGACTGTTCCCATGAGGCACAGGGTCAAGACTGATTTGCATTTAGCTGTGTCTGAACTGGGGCGGCGAAGTGAACTAAAGAACGATGATGGATTCAACCCAGATCTGTGACTGGGGGTGAGTGTCTGAAAAGTTTCAGCGCTCCGTCCATCATCTGTGTGATATCTAGGCATAAATATCGCACTGAGTAGAAAAAGTAACTTAAAAAGTAATCTGAAAAGTAATGTACAAAGTAATCTCAAAAAGTAACTGTAAAGTAATTTTAACTGTTTACTTACCTGTAAACCAACCAATTGAATCCAACTGCATTTCAATTGTATTTCAACTGCAATATACCTGCAAAGTATTATCTCACTTACCTGCACAAGGCCTGGCTTGGTTCTAGAAATAAAATAACTAAATAATATTTGTATATAAACAAAATTAGAGTTCAGTCTTTGAGCGTGTGACATCATTTCTTGCCTGAGTGTGTACAATAAATGCTTAACACTACCCTCTGATAAAGCCTTACTTCTCGCCCACACTACCACAAATAGAGAGTGAGGTATTATCTACTTTTACCTCTGCCTACCTTTGGTAGTATATACAAAGACAGCTTCCTACGGTCTCCAATACACGTCTAGGGTGGGTGACAGCTGGGCTTTGTGCATTCCCTTTAGGCAGCCACACAAAGGTATCTTAGGTTTGACTTGATGGGCCATCCACATTCTGATGGGCCACCCTGGGCAGGATGAGAGAGAGGAGCTAAACATTGCCTCACACTTACACCAGAATAGTCTGTGTCCTGTCCCCGTACAAAGGGTTGCATACCCCCCTGTAGTGACTCTGAAGCCAGGACAGGAATATGTTTGGACCCAGGGCAGGGACTCTGTGCACTTCAAAGGCTACAAAGAGATGAGATGAGTCTCCCCTACGTCAAAGGCCCAACTGGGTATAATTACTGGACCTCAGATTTTACCACTTCAGTACACTTCTGGACCTGTGGATACTTTGCCAGGAAGAACGGCTGTGCTGCTCCAAGGGCTGCCACTCTGATGGACTGCAACTATGCTGGACCTGCTTTACAGACCTGCTGCCCTTTTGCCGGAGAGTGAGAAGGACTGGATCTGCTTCTCTCCAACCCAGAACCCAGAGTGACTCCAAGGGCTAGATGACTGGCCTACTGATCTGAAGTCTCAAGGACATAACAGACGTCGAATCATCCTGCTCCTGTACCTGGACTATGCCATCTGTCAGTCTGCCCTGTCAAATGATGCCACCCCAGTCCTGGACCCTTGGAAGTGGGCCCAAGGTGTTTTTCTCCAGCAGGAAAGATGCATCCTCTGCTGAGAGCAGAACTGACATCGCCGCCGTTGCAGGAACAGGATTGGTGGAGCACTCGGAACCAGCACATCACGTTCGGAACCAATGCATCGCCTCTACTGTGTGAAGAAACCCGGTGCATACCCTTCGGAACCGCCACATCACCCTCGGAACCAACACATCGCTGCTGTTGCGTGGAGAAAATCAACACATCGCCTCAACTGCATGGGGAAAACCGACGCATCACTGGGCTGCACCCCGCATCTTTGTTGACGCTACCAGGATTACGGTACTTTAGTTCATCAGGCCTCATTGTGTCTCTGTATTCGGCCCGCGCTCCCTCGCAGTCAGCCTGAGCTCTTGACTTTGTCTTGGTCCAGTGCAACCAAATATCCCACACAATCGCTTATTGCTTCTAACCACTATTTCACAGTTTATTCTCTCAAAATGTACATCTCAAGTTCTACTTATTGGATTTTTGTTGTTTTTGTCTTCTTTTATTTGTTAAATTAAGCTAAATTTTCCTAACCTGGTAGGGAAGTCTTTTTGTGGTGTTGTTACTGTTTGTGGTGTTGCACAACTACTTTAAGCATTACCTCCTAAGTTAAGCCTGACTGCCCTGTGCCAAGATACCAGGGGGTGAGCACAAGGTAATTTAGGGTGTGTTTGTGACTTACCCGGAGTAGGATTGTGGTTCCAGCTTGAACAGGGTGCATACCAGAAACCCAATTCCTAACCCTGTTGAACAAGATTATTACTTAATCTACACTGCTTTGCTCGTTGTCAATATAGTTATTCCTTCCACAAGCATCCACCACTCTTAACTCTTCAAAATGTTGATAGGATGTTGTGATTATCATCATATCAGTCTGAATCACAAAAATCACAAGACGTAAAAGCTATCGGGCTGGGAATTAAGGTTTTAGACTAAATTCAAACAACTGAACAAAGACCATTATCAGGTGTAGGAAGGGTTGACACCAGACCAGTATTTTACCGACCTGGTCTGTATTTTAATGCCAAACAGATATAAAGTGATGAGAAATGTTAAAAACTGGTATTGTCCTCTTTGAAACAAGCTTAAGGCAGCAAACATAACATGAAAATAATGTTAATGCCGTCTACATTATTCCTATATTTTACAGTAAACAGAGGCCGATTTGCTGTGCATCAAAAGAATGTAGGTGATTTTAAACAACCTTCAATTAGTGTATAGGCTACTGGAAGGAATGACACCTACCATGAGGCGCTGGAATTAGGGGTGCGAGAGTTAGTTCTGAAGCGTGAGAAAAGATTTTAATAGGATCAAAACAAACCTAGACACTTTATATGCGTTATCCACAAATGATAAATATGCACAGAAGTTCGATTTCCACAATCATTGGTTGTGCGCCACATAGGTTTAGCAGTAAATATGCATGACTGAATGGTCATATCAAGTGGCCATTCAAGGGGGCGTGGCCAGGCTGCCGACCAAGATGGCCGCGCAGCGCTAAAGCCCCGCCGGAGCACCCTGACAAACTCCATAGATCCTGACTGCTTGCGCCCCAAAAGCTGCTGCAGTGGTGAGTGCTGCACATTTTAAAGGAGCGGCGATCAGGCGCTCCCAAGATGTGTGGCCAAACCTGAGGAAATCGGCCCGTTCCGAGACGAGGACCCAAAGGAGCGGAGCCAATCCCGGAGAAGACGCTGGGCCTCGGATCGGGGCCTAAACGTCGGCCGGCCGAGCCGGGGTCCTCGAGCGGCGAATTCGACTCCCCGCGGAGGCTGCAGGAACTCACTACCTCGGGACGCAACAGGTGAGGTGAGAGGGAGCATGTCCCATTCCTCCCCCCCCCTCCCCACCAGCTGCAAAGTCCGCCATATTGGGGCATAACACCAGTGCCATTGTGGCCTGCCCGTTTTCGATTCCCGGAGGCCCCGCGGCGACAGGGGCCGCGGGTGGGCCTGGGACACGGTCATCCGACCGGTTGGGCGGGCCGTGGGGGGGCGGGTGGGGGGGGGACTATCACTACCTTTAATCCCTCACCACGGCTGCCACAGATGACTGCGGACACCGGGCTGCGGAGCGGTGCGTGCATGGGGGATGAGCTCTTAAACCCTAGTTTTGCAGTTGGATACATCAAAGACAATGCTGCATAATGCACAGTGGCATGTTCGACCCTTTGAGGCTCCTGATGACTGCACGACGGGCAGAGAAGAGCGCCTGGCTGGCGCTGGGGATCGTGATGTACACAGCAGCATAGAGTGTGCAACAGCCTTAGTGTGGGCTGCTTGGTTGATTTGTTAGATGTGCATCGCGCCACGCTAGCGCCAATACCGGTGTGCGAACTGTGTTGCCAAATTTCACTGAGCCCCCTAGCTCTTCCCTTTCCGGTCCCCTCACTGTCTATATGCCAACTACACGAGAGATAGTTTTTCAGTAGATGAGGGTGAGACGGCATGGGTCGTAAGGACTCAAAACAGCGACTCCTGCAGTTTAGTAAGGCTACTGAGAAAGGCCCAGAAACAGCTGCAGACATGGCTGAGGGGGGCTCTGACACAGGTCTTAAAGTAGATCCACCGGCGGACTCAAATTCATTATTGCAAGAGTTGCGGGCGGGGTTTAGGGCCATGGACAGCCGCTTCGACACCTTAGACAAGCGATTAGATAACTTGGGGGCCAAACTGGACGTACATGACAGACGCCTGGACACAGTAGAGGGGAGGGTGTCGGACTTGGAGGACGGATCTGCTCAATCAGTCCGACGTCTGGACAGAGTTGAAAAGCTCCTCAAAGAAGTGTCAATAAAAAATGAAGATTTAGAAGCGCATAGCAGGCGCAACAACCTCCGTATATTAGGTGTGCCCGAGTCAGCCAACACCGGTCGCATGGACCAGTTTGTAGAGACTCTGCTAACTGACATATTTGGAAGAGAGGCCTTCACTTCAGGATTTCTCATTGAACGTGCTCATCGTTCGCTAGGTCCTCGTCCTAATCCAGGCTGCCCTCCCAGGCCCATAATTGCACGCCTCTTAAACTTCCGGGACAGGGACACAGCATTGCGCCTTGCAAGAGAAAAAGGCGCGATTAACTGGCAGGGATCTACGCTGTCCCTGTACCCTGATTTTACAGCTATGGTACAAGAAGCGAGGCGCAAATATAATGGTGTCAAGGCTACGCTTTGTAATCTAGGGCTCAGATATGGGATGTTATACCCAGCACGACTTCGTGTAGATGTTGAAGGCAGATCCAGAATCTTGAAACCCCCGTCAGGACGTGCTTACATCACTAAGATACGTTCTTCTGCAGGCCAGATACTCACGAGCACCCAGGACATACGCGACGAATTCTTCTCATACTACTCCAACCTGTACACATCTCGGGGGAACAGCAATAGCTCGGACCATGAGGAATACTTATCAGAGATTGCCTTGGTCTGGCTAGAAAAATTCATGCCTTGGCGTATCCCCCTTGTGACCCTAAAATACTGGGTGCATTCCCCCATCTTTCCAAACCGTACTGTGTTGGTCAATAAGGCATAGATCTGGGATAAGTATGTAATAATGTCTATAGGGGCTCCTAGCTCTTTCAGGGTTTCCCACAATTTAGCGTGATTAACAAGATCAAACACACTTGTGAGATCTACGAAGCAGAGGTGTAACACTCCATCCTTAGCTAGGGTATACTTTCCTATCAGTAACTCCAGATTTAAGCACTGTTCCACCGTTCCAATACCCCTTCTAAACCCATACTGTGCATCTGAGAGGATGTTATTCTCATCAGCCCATTGTTCTAATCTTCCCAGCAAGATTCTCCCCATCAATTTGGAGGTAGAGTCAAGAAGGGATATGGGTCGGTAACAGTTCGCCTTCCCTCTGTCCCCTTTTTTAAATATGGGAACAATTATACTTTCCACCCAGGAGGCTGGCAATTCCCCCCCTAGAGCAACATTAAAAACATTTACTAAGATGGGGATCCAAAAATCTATGTTACATTTAAATACATCTATAGGTACCCCATCCGGCCGGCTGCTTTTCCATAACTACTTTTTTGTAGGGCAGATTTAATTTCCTCCGGCGTGAATACTGATGTTTTTACTGGATCTACTGATATAAAATTATTATTCTTTGCATTAGTGACTAAGGCAGCGTCGGGGTTAAAAATACACTCGAAATGTATGATCCAATCTTCAGGGGGAACTGCATATTCAATTTTCGCTATAGCGTTTTCTTTAAAGTAGGGGTGATCAATTATCCTCCAAAATAATGTCGCGTTTCTTGTCTCTGCAGCCTGCACTAAAGTGTCACAAGCAACCTCACGGATTTCATTTTTTCTTTGGGTCAAGGTATTTTTATATTCTTTCCTCAGGGTGCTAATTTTCTCACTATCTCTTGGTTTTACCTTTAATGCGGTTTTTAGTTCCCTATTCAGCCTGGAGCATTCCCGGTTAAACCATCTAGGATTATTTTCATGGATCGATTTTTTCTTTTGGACTGTTAAGTCCCCTGCAATTTCTACCATGATATTGCTAAAAGCAGTTATAATTGACTGATCCATTGAGGAACTGTCCATACAGATGTCAATATCTTTTTGTTTTTTTCCTCTCAAATTATGCATGAAATTTGTTGGATTTACACCGGACCATTTAATGGTGACTCCATTAGCTCCCTTTAACTTTATATCTGTATCTGATACCTTGCCCCTAGATTGTTGAATCAGACTAAGCCTTAATGTAAGGATAAGTGGATGGTGGTCACTAAACAGGCTTGGGCGGATTACAAATTTTTCTATCAAACCCCTACATTTAACTGACACAATAAAGTGATCAATACATGAAGCTGATCTCACCCCTACATAAGTGTATATAGATGTTTCACCATCCGGGTTTTCAAGTTCCAAGACCGCCAAGTTATACTTATGGGTAAGATTATTAATTGCTTCCCCATAAGTATCATGCGGAAAGTGGTGAAAACATTCCCCAAAACAGTCATACAAAACACATTGCTCACCTGATGCAATATCACAAGTTTCAATATTGAAATCGCCCGCCCATATCAGTAAATATTCCCCTCCAAGTTCATTTAAAAAATGATCCAAGTCGTTCTCTAATGCCTTAATGATTCTAAATCTAGTACAGTCAAAAATATTATAAAAATTAATCAAAACAATAGACTGTTTCCCCTCCGAATATAAATGAATCAGTTGATAATACTGTGACTTATTATTAACTTTCTTTAACCCTTTGTATGCTCATGACGAGCTCAGCTCGTCATGAGGCACAGTGGGTCATAACTGCCGCAGAACGCCTGTGCGGGGCTAATTACCCTGCTGTGCTGAGCGTTCCACTGAGTGGGCGGGTTCGTGACGAGCTCAGCTCATCATGAGGCACGGTGGAGCTGTGCCTCATGACGAGCTGAGCTCGTCACGAGCACCATGACCCCCCCCGCCGCACCGCGGGGAATTACCCCCGCAGCGAAGGGGTTAAAATCAAAGGTGAAGCAAACTGGCTCAGCACCCAACTATAATCAAGTACAGTTTCAGAAAAATATATACAATAGTATACAATCGTCAATGATTAAGCATCAGCACAGTGTCTCCCGACGAAATCAAGTAAGACTTTGATTTACTAAAAACAAATCCTTCCTTTATTATTTTGTTCCTTTATTCAAATTTCTTTAAAATCATAACACAGAATTCATAGCCGACGCGGCGCGTTTCGTCCCAACGGGACTTCTTCAAGGCTTAGTGTTGAGCGATAAAGAAAAGCACACACGATTATTATATATCGTGAACGCTGAAATGCATAAGGGTTTTTTGTGACCCAGAATATATGTGAAATCGCGTGGCGGCGTGAACCAAAGTCAGGAATTCAATGGGTTTCCTGGATCATGACCACTGCACAGCCCTCTATCATTTTTTGCCATTCTTGGTCATTTATCTTATTTTTAATTCCTGCCACATTCCAAGACATAATATTAGGAGACTCATGGGGTTGTACGCTTACTAGATCTTCGTCCAAATCCTTAGGGAGCTGATGGTTGTAGTATACCCAGTATTATCTAATAGTTCACGTTGGTCCTCCCTGATAATTTGTACATAGGGATCCCCGTCCTGATTATCAGCAGTAGGGATATGATCCATTTTTCTCTTAGAAGGACTGCCCACGTCCTCACTAAGTCAATCTATCTGACTACAACCTCTAAGTAGTTTGTATCTATTATAAATTGGGACAGTTGGTACTTCTTTATACATGTTAGGGGGGTTTAGGTTTCTAGATCTTGGTCTGTAAAAGAAACCTAACGGGACATGCAGTTATATGATCATTCATATTACGATTTAGTAATGTTGGGCTGTTCAGTAAAACCTCCATCAAATCCCCTACAAACTCCCTACTACGAAAATTCACTACTATACAGTCTCCTAAGCAGTCTTTTCTAGAGCTACCCACCCAGTTCACCCTCCTCAACATTATTATGTTGCGTTGCAAAACATTAATACCAACACTCGTTTTAGCAGCAATCCAATGTGTCAGTTGGTTTTTTAGTGAGTCATATGATTCACGATTTTTATCTTCCAAACTGTGTACATTTATAAGAACTATGACATATGGTGTTGCCTCGGGGGGAAGATGCAGTGACTCCTCTGGGATATTAACACGTTGTCTAGTTCCTCTCATATAATTAGTTTCTTCTAGACCCGTCCCTATATGTAAGGCTTTAAGTTCTTTAACAGGCCTTTGTTCCTGAATGGGTCGAAAATGAATACTGTCCCTTACAAGCGGTTTAAGGCGAGCCACAGTTTGTCCGGCAATTATTGGGGCATCACAAACTTCCGGTGGCTTCAGCTCTGAATTACTACTCACAGTTGTATTACACTTGTTTTTTGAAGAGGCTAGACCCGTGACCAAGTCCTTTATGGAACTCGCATCTTTTTGAACCAGTTTTATCTCAGTCAGCATACGCCGTTCAATGCTATCCATTTTGGAGTGCAATTTTTTAAATAAAATTTCCAAATTTTTTATTCCTTGGGCATTATCTATTGTGTTAATTTCTCCCTTTGTAGACCCAGTCGATTTGCCACCTTTTTTTGCCTTTTGCTTTATTTTTGGCCTTACAACCTTACTTTCCTCAAGGTCGTTCTTCAATTTCGATAATTGTTTTGCTTTTTTTGCTGGCGGTGAGATTAAATCTGTATCATTGAATAGCACTGAAATCTCCAAAGTAGATGTTAAAATGCATGGATTATCTAAGCTCGGAACTATGTCCGTGTTAGAGTCTTTGTCCACTAGCAACTCCGCCTCTGTCACTGAAGGCACTGATGTCGATTTGTTCCCTATACCCAACTTGGAGATAGAATCATGGTGGGTCTCCATTATCACCTCCTTAAGGGCTGCATCTAATGCGGTTTTGGTAGCAGCTAGTTTCTCTTCCACAAGTACAATCTCACTGTCTATCATACCCACCGCTGATTTTAAATATTTTGTAATAGGCATATTATTTGTACACTGTCTCTTCACAGGTTGTGATATCTTCCTCTTGCCCATTTTACTCATAGGGTGAAGTTAGGGTGTGGCACAATAGATATAAACAAAATAATTGATCACCCTACCAGACTCCTTAATGGGCTTGCTTCTTTGGAGGACCAAAGGGAGGTTGCCCAGCCCGGCCGCTGACAGGCGCAGACGGGCCCGCCCTTGGCCCGGGCACTCCCGCGTGTCCCGCGCTGCGGGAGCGCGGCCCTGCCTTTAAGCGCTGGCTGGCGCGCGGGACTGACGCGGCTCTGCCGCAACACCCTCTGGTCGTTACAGTCCTCAATGCGGCGTGTAGCTGTAGCGGGCAAGAATCCAAACATCAAAGGCTCCCGCGCTGCGGGAGCCTGGCCCTGCCTTTAAGCGCCGGCTGGCGCGCGGGACTGACGTGGCTCCTGCCGCAACACCCCCTGGTCGTTGCAGTCCTCAATGCGGCGTGTAAATGCGGCGTGTAGCGGGCAAGAATCCAAACACCAAAGGCTCCCGCAGCCGCGGCTGGCGCGCAGGACTGACGCGGCTCCTGCCGAAACACCCCCTGGTTGTTGCAGTCCTCAATGCGGCGTGTAAATGCGGCATGTAGCTGTAGCGGGTAAGAATCCAAACACCAAAGGCTCCCCATACTACTGTTCTTTGTATAGCACAGATGCGGCGGTTTATATTGAAAAATTGTAGTGAGTAACATGCGGAATGTACTGTATTATGAAAATGGAAAATAAAGTTTAATAAAATGGGGAAAAAAGAGTGGCCATTTCAATGGAAAATGTGCGCTCTGTAATAGGCAGCAATGTAGCACACCATGCTTTAGTCATACATTTAGGACAATGTGCTTCAAAATGTGTCACTGGACTACTTTCCAATCATTCTTCTACCAAATGGACGTGGCTTATTCGCTACACTTTGTTTAGCTCATGGAAAATTTTCACCACCCCATTATTATAATATTGACGACAGCACCCCCACTCTGAAAACTGTTCCAGCGCCACTGCCATCTAGCCGGCATTTTAACTGTTGGCCTGCAATTTAAGATCCAGGCCACTAGAAATATTGGGAAAACCGTGAAATCTAGTATTTTCTATCTTCTGAAAAATAAATCTAAAATACCAACACGTAAAGAAATCGGCCAAAAAGTGTACGAGAACTGTCTAATCGTTACAAAATAATTGTCAAACCAAACAGATTTTACAATGGCCATTTTGCAAATTAATCCTGATAATTTTACCTAAATTGTTTTTCATCAACCAGCTCTTCGCTGTTCCTGAACAGCAAAATTTACAAATTGCAGGTGGTTTGTTTTTTTCAGATAAAAATAGAAACGCAAACTTCTGGCAGTACTAGAACCCCAAAACAAACAAAGGTGGACGGTACTTTTGTACGACAAAGGTGGCAACCCTAGGTACGGGCCCCCAATTTTTGTTGCATATTTATATAGCGCGAACTCGACTCGAAGAAATTGGAGCGCTTTACATGAGCACCGTATTTACATTACACATTCAGGCACGGGGAGATTAAGTGATTTGCCCAGAATCACAGGATGTGGACGCGACCCCGAGGCTCGAACCCTGGTTTCCAGCACCACAGTCGGCAGTCTAGTCGACGGACCACATCCTCTCCCCAACGTAATCAACGGGACCATTAAGAGTAGCTGTAGTAATTAAGATCACGCAGGAGATCGTTGAAGAGAAGTTTATTGTAGGATAAATTTTACTCTCACTAAAGTATGGGTCCTTAAATAGGACACAACACAGAACAACCGAACTAACAATTAAAGGCATATACAACAGTAGCGAATATAATACTGTGCTCCAAGATGCTCTAAATGATTCCCGCCCAACGAATAAAACGGACAAACACGCACGCAGATATTGTTTCGGCTGCCGCTTCTTTTATTATGATTTTTATCATTCCGACCCGCAGAGGGCACCATCCCACAACACAAACCGCGGCCCTCAATAATAAATACCGAAAACGAGTCAAGCGGGCTTATTAGCCACCGTACCGTTGGTCGGTGGAAGGATTCCATTGAGTTGGTAGTCTGTCGTTATTCACCGGTTTGTTCTGAAGTGCGCTGTCCTGATATATCCGACTCATCGCTTGAGCGTAGTAGGCTGATTGTGTGGTAATTGCTACACGTACTGAAAATGTGAAAACGGAAGTAAAGGAAAAGAAAAAAAGCGCAAGACTTTGAAAGACAATATGTCGGTTTCAGAAAACGAAGCGGCCATGTCCAAATGCAGATGAAGGGACGCATTACACAGTTAGCTCTTTAGCATACCGTTTTACAAATTAAACTTTTAATTAAGGTCTTATAAAATCCCTCTTCGCCTCTGCTTCATAAAGACATTTTATAGTAAAAGTTGCGTCTGAGTACATAAACACAAATTAGCGAATTATTTTAAATTAGACCGTAGAAGATAGCACGTCATTTATTTCGGTGAAGCGTTACTGTTTAACTCTTGTGTACTATCGTGCAAGAGCTGTCCTTTATAGTAAATAGCTTGCTTCTGGTTGTTTTCAATCAGATCGCCTTTTTTCCAAGATGGCTGCAGCGTGAAGTTTAGGAATGGGGCGTAAAAATGTCGTGTTGGTCTGTCTTTTATTTTGATTGCACGTGACGTAATTAGCTGACAAACAAACAATGCCGCAAAATAGACTATTCTTGTTGAATTTGGAAACCGCCCCGTTCTATGAGACTTTCATTTGAAAGGCTAGAACTGCTTTTTTTTTTGTCAGAACAGGATAAAACACTACCTGATAACGTCACTAGGAGTGATACATGTGCCAGTACTCCTGTGTTGACACCTCCGAGACGCAGTGACCGCTCTGTGCGAGTCACGCTCAAGGTGAAGCTGTATTTTAGCTGCGAGCGCCCTGCTAGTGAGTTTGCTCTTTGAGAACCTGCCGTTTTAAATAGCTGTGGCCTTAATTTACAATCGGACGGCTGAACTGTATAATTAATTTTCACTATACGGGCAGTTGGACAGGAGACCTGGTTGCAGAACAAACCTGCAAAATGCAGGCTCTTGGCCACCTTATATTTATTTATGCATTTTTATATAGCGCGAACTTTACACAAAGGTGTCAGAGCGCTTTACAATAGAATCAGTTATATTACTTAAGGACTCCAGAGTACATGAATTACATAAAAGATACAAACAGATAAACTCTAAATTCACATAAGCATGGTAGTTAGTACATACGTCTACTACAAATACTAGTGGTTAGTGTAGCGTATATACAAGTTGCTAATTCACTCAAGGAAAAGATACAAACAGATAAACTAAATTCACATAAGAATGGTAGTAAGTACATAAGTCTACTACAGATACTTGTGGTTAAAGTTACAAATATACAAGTTGCAAATTCACTCAAGGAAACATTCTAAGAAAAGTTTAAGCAATTGGGGTTGGACAAATGTATATTGCATTATATGACCCTCACCCTTGCGTTCATTCATCCACCCTCTAATTCATTCTTGCATTTACTGACTTACCCATTCCAATAACCTAGCTGCCAAGGTTTCAGATTGCAATGTGTGATATTTTCATAATTTCAGAGTAACTAATAGTGGCATTTCAAAGACTATGAGTGACACTTTCTTGCAAGAAAAGTCAAGCATTGAAGATGATAACATATAAATATCCAAAATTACACCCATTTGAGCAACGCGAAACTAAGATCTTAAAACAGCTGCAAAGCACCAGAAATTGAAGGGCACTAACCAGAGACAGGCTGCGTGACTGCAGTTCTCAATAACAGAGGGCAGGCAGGCACTGCAGCTGCTCAGAAGATGATCTATTTGATTTGTTCATTCATGACTCCGCACTAGCCTAAAAAGCAAACTTTATAGCACAGCAAGTGCAACCAGGAGAGTATACCGTCACTCAGTCTCAGGCATAATCAGTTGCTAATGCAATAACAATAAATAATGCTGGGAAGCGCCAGCCCAAAACCTGGAGGTGTTCCGCAGTAAACACATGGTAGTGCAAATAAATACAAATTGCACTATCACAAAAGTGTACAACGAGGTCCTAGAAACAGTTGGACATTATATTATACTAATTTTGCACATATTCAAAGAAAGTATGCTTTGATTTATGACACGTTGTGGTCACCTAAGTACTGAGCCCTTTCAAAACAGTGGGAAACAATATATGATTTTCTATAAATTTGAAACTTCGGTCAAACATAGCTGCCAAGTTTTCAGTATACTTATACGTGACATTTTTTATGATTTCAGTGTACTTATGAGTGACATTAAACTGCCAAATGTGTGACACTTTTTTGCAGGTAAAACAAAGCAATGACATCCTATCAAAGGAATAAAATCAGAAATTACATATTTTGAGCAATAAAAAGCTATAAAAGCATATTGATACTGTTGGAAAACCCCCACAAATGTAGTGTCCCTAACCTACTTGACATAAAAGAGTAAACCTGTTTGCACATTTTGCTGCAGCCTGTCATATACTGTGTGTAATGCAGTTTTAAAATTATGACTTTCACGTACACTGTGCTTTCAGTCACAGGATAGCACTTCTTAACAGTAGTCTACAAGTGCTCAACCGTGTGTTCCAGCCTGAAATTCTGAAATAATGACCAGATTAATTTTGAAGAAACTATAATCATAAGTGGGTAATCCTGAAACAAATGGTAAGCCAGGGTTGGCGCACAAAGCTCCTGAGTATTTGAGGAAAATACTAAATTATATTTACTGACCGAAGTGAAGGCTAAATTCTTCAACCTACTCTGACTTATTATCCCTGCCTAAACATGTTGACTTACACGATTTGGGAGTGAAAACAAAATTCTGCAATATGCTGTCTACTTAAACCTGGCTAAACACATCAATTTACACAATTGGATTGTAATTGCCTCAATAAATAAATACCAGAAAATTTGAAAGTCCCCTACACTACTGACTGAAATTTAGTTGTAAAGGAAGTCTGGTTCACAGGCAACTGCATCTAACCCAAACTGGCAGCTGTGCCATGGTTGTTTCAGGGCAAAATCTTGCAGCCATCGCATCCCTGAAATCAGCAATCACCAGCTATGCCTGGAACATGCATCGGAAATGCCAGTATCTGGTAAGATTGGCCTAATTTCCCCCCATAATACGACATAAACCCCTTACGTAACGTGCTTGAAGCTGTCCAGTTCTGCTTAGTGTGTGTTCGCTGTTTTTTTACACTTTGAAAAAGTCCCGCTAAATGAGAATGTTTGCGCACTAGTGCTATTATACTAACCAAAAAATATAAACTTTTCTCCGTAAGGTCGGTATAGGGGGGAACTACATAAGATGGGTGCAATTACTGTATAATGCCCACACGGCGAGAGTGCAAATAGGAGACATGGTGTCATAAAGCTTTGCGTTGGCCCGAGGGACTCGCTAGGGGTGCCCTGTATCACCACTGCTCTTTGCCTTGGCAATGGAGCCCCTGGCCTGCCGCTTAAGGGAGGTGCTTCGGAGATAAGGAATCCAAATTGGGGAAAACGAACGCGGGGTGTCCCTTATGCCGATGACGCCTTAATATACCTGCTTAACCCGAGGAACTCGTCCCCATTATGTTTGCAGCTCTGGCAGAATTCGGTGAACTCACCGGGTTTCACTTGTAACCGCAACAAATCCAAATTGTTTCCACTGGGAATGCTGGTAGGGACGCTGGAAAAGGATTTGCCGTGGCTCAACCTCCCCTAGGAAACGAAGATGGTTGAATATTTGGGAATCCATATAACGCACGGGGTTCAAGATTTCGAAGTGGCTAATATAGGCAGAGTAATAGACATCCTGAAACCTGCTATAAAATTTTGCAATACACTTTGTCTCTCCCTGATGGAGAAGATCGCCTTAGTAAATATGATAATACTCCCCAGATGTTAATATATCTTCCAGGGCACCTTGTTTACCATACATAGGAGGTTCTTTCTAGAGTTAGACAGGCTGATAGTGGAGTGATGTGGGATACGAGGAGACATAGAGTTAGCCTGGCTACTTTGAAATGCACCTGAAAAAGGGGCGTTCTGAAACTAGCCTGCTTGGAATATTACTGTTTGGTCGCATAATTGCAGCACGCAGTCCATTGGTTGGACGAACAAGATAATTGTTAACATATACTATTAAAGGGTACTTGCAGTAGGGGTTCACTGCCAGAGATCCTGATGATGGGGGCAAAGGCCCCAAAAACCTTGCTGCATGCGGTTAGACTGGTTTGTGGGGCCTGGGAATGGGTGCTTAAGGTTGTGCTCAAGAGGGCCCCATACGTGTCAGACATGAACACCCATTCAAAAATATAGAAAAATCCATGTCCTTAAATAAATGGTGTGCCGGTGGCTGCGACAAGTTGCGTGATCTTTATCCTAATAATAAGTTTATAACTTTGACTGAGGCTAAGCAGGTGTTCCAGAATGGAGCCTGTCAATTTTTACAATTCACTAAAATAGTGGCCACGGTATGAGAAATCTGGCCAATGTTCCCCGACGCACAGCAGACCTCCCAGACATTGGAAGTCCTGTTGGCCATGTCTGAGGGCAGCAAGTTTATCTCCCATATATACAGGGCCTTGAGGGAGGATGCACTTAAGGCTGAACTATTGATGCAACAAAAATGGGAGGCAAATTTTGAAACGCCCCTAAAGGCAAAAACCTGGGAGACCATTCATGAAGGAGTTAAAGCAACTTCTACCAATGTGAGGTTCGAACTGTTGCAATATAATGTGATCCGCCAGGTGTACCTTACCCCCAGTCGTTCATACGCTATAGACCCGGAACGATCAGCAAGTTGCCCACCCTGTGGGGGGGGTGGGCAGCTGACTTCCTGTATGTGCTCTGGAGCTGCCCTAATATTGACGATTACTGCCATTCAGTGTTGGGAAAACTAAACACGGCCACGGTGTGGGAGATTCCCAGAGAGATGGTCCCATGCCTTTTGGGACTGGTCCCCTTCAGGAAAAAGAAGAAACTGAATAGAAGATTCCTAATCCCAAGGGTGACACTAGCAAAATGTAGGATAGTAATAGGATGGTTGTCTCCAAAACAACCGAAAGTGGAAGACTGGCTGAAAGATATGGCTAAATGGATAAATGCCGAAGGGTGCCACATGAGAAAAATGCGCATAGATGAAAAAATAGAGGATGCCATGAGGGCGTGGGTGGCAATGCTCTCAGATCTGCCTACTCTACCAGGTGAGCTACCCTCGTAGATCATAATTGGGACAAGGCAATAAGCTGGAGGGGGGTAATAAGTGGAGGGACACCCGAGTCCTGAAGTGCATGTCTACAATATGTTACCAACAAGGATATTTGCTCCACTGTTGTTGATTAATGGAAAAATACTATGTGGATTTTGACCATGCATAAACTGTGACCGAGCCTGTGGGGGTTGGTATCAAAAGATTTGCATGCAATTGAAGCTGTGATATAGCATGCTCAACCGATGTTAGTATTGTCTCTTAGAAATGTCAATAAAAAACTATACCAAAAAAAAAAAACCATTAAAACTGTTCTCTTTAGGTGCATTCTTTCCCAAATACTGGTTGCACTACTAAATACCAACCCCCAGAATATCGGGATACAAGAATATCAGGGACAAAATAGTTAAAGGTAAGTGCCTATAGGGCAGTTCAGATTTACTACTCCTAACTCCACATCTACATACCTTGAAGATATATATATTTCGTAGGTACATATATGTGGCATAAGGTACAGAAATGCTATACTTTGGTTTCAATATTAAGGTGCACACCATGTGATTCTATGTGAAGGAAAATGTGGATTTTCTAAGGTACATATTAAATCACACTCAATCAACTTTTCACAATCCAACTTAAATCCTATCAATTCGATGAGATTTAAAGTAGAAGAATGTAAAGTTGTGAAGTAGGTTGACTCACAACTCTGGATTTTCTAAACTGTGCAAGTTTTATGGAATACAAAGCTTATCAAGTTATTTTTTGTTCTTTAAAAAAAATAAAAAACAAGCTAGCCTCAGCTCAGAACCCTCCCTCCCACACCTCTTACCTCAGGTGGTGAATGACCAACCTCCACACTCAAAATTATTTTGCTCAAGCATGTCCTACCTGGGACATTCTGCATCAGGAAATCATCACACCTGGAAGACCCAAAAGGATAAACCTTTCCTCTCATAAATGTAGGAAACTTCATCTGATTCATAAAGCATAGAGTTTCTTAATTCCGAACAACTTTGTAAGTGAAGTTTTAGTTTGACTCACCACTAAGGTTCAAAGTAATCTTTATTCGGTCAACAACAGGACCATAAAAGCACATTATAAACAAGTACAAACAGATCACACAAATCGGTATCGCAAAAATCAGTTACTAAAATGTACGTCATCATTGCCTTCCAGATCGTAGCTGGATCATGTGGCATATTCTTTCCTTAAGCTCCTCGCCTGAGTAATAAAATTCAACACTGCATAGCAGATTGTTGGGGAATCACAACGTTGTAGAACCAATACACATTCTTGATGTATTTTAAAACATTTCCTGGCTAAAATTAGGCATGAAACCAGGTTCTAAAAGCAGAATATAAAATGCAACATAACGTAAGTGCTTAGTGGACTATAGGACACTCTGTCGCATGGGCAGCAGGCTAATGATGCAAACCACATCACAGTAAGGGGGAAAGACACCAAGAAGGGATCATGTTAAATAAAATCTATGTTCTGGTGCCTTTATCCATGATAGATATGGTTCCATGACTTCGCAGGTTGACAGTCGGATAAATGAATGGATAGTTACCATGTCTAGAACTTTCTCAAGTTGGAACCAGTTCAGGAAGCCGTTGGCTCCCGCTCTGGCGCGAAACTGGACAAAGGACATGGGAGTATTCTCCCCTCTGTCCAGCCCCTCCTATGGGAGGGATCCCTGAATTGTCCAAACCCTTTCCCTAGGGTATTTAAGGACTTACCTGTGGGTGGCTGTTAGACCTGGCACCATTGGCGTGGGTCTCCCTTCTATTTTTTTGCCTTTACCTCCCGTGTTTTGCTGTGTGTTGGACTCCATTTTTGCTGGTCTAGATGCTTTGGGCACTTTGCCACTGCTGTTCAGTGCCAAAGTGCAAGTGCTCCCTTTGTGAAGTATTGTTATGGATTAGTGATTCCATGATTGGCTTATTTGATTTACTTGTCAGACCCTAGTACAGTGCACTATGTGTGCCCAAGACCTGTAAATCAAATGCTGCTGGTGGGCTTGCAGCACTGGTTGTGCCACCCACAGAAGCAGCTTGTAAAATGTGACTCAGGCCTGCCATTGCAGAGCCTGTGTGCAGTCTGAGACTGCCATGTCGACTTGGCAAGTGCACACACTTGCCAGTCCCTAAACCTTCGCTTTCCTACATATTAGCCACCCCTAAGGTAGGCCCAAGGTACCCCTGTGGGCAGGGTGCATTGTATGTGAAAGGTAGGACATGCCCTGATGTGTGTGGCATGTCCTGATAGTGAAATACTGCCAATTTAGTTTTTCACTATTGTAAGGCTGTCTGTTCCCATAGGCAAGAATGGGGAGTTTGTTTATAACATCTTATAGACATAACTGACCATGGGAACAAGATAGGAAAATAAAGTTTAGTATGCCTGAACTCAGAATGTTAAAATACATCTTTTAGTGGGGGTGATTTTTACATTCTGTGTTTGAAAATACCACTTTTAGAAAGTAGGTATTTTCTTGCCTAACCATCCGGTGTGCCTCTGCTAGGTTTGTGTATTGCATGTCTGGCTTTTGGATGACAGGGGCTGGAGAAGGGCAGCGGCTCCAGAAGTTTGATGAGTCAGGGCTGGGCTGAATAGACCTGGGCTGCATTTAGAGTAGGGGGAGGAGATTTCGTTTTCACCTGAATGGGCCTGGTCTGTCTTCAACAATGCTGTCTCCACCTCCTGCCAGGAAGTTGCACCAGTGAGGACAGAACTGGTTTTGGCTGGGTACAGACACTCTCTGCCTCCAGAGAACAAAGGATTTTGGTCTATAAAAAGAGGGGCCCAGAACCCAGACTTTTAGATCACTTCTGAGAAATCAGGAGGAACCTTTGCCAAGGAGAAGAGCCGGAGAAGCTGAGGAGGAATACTGCCCCTGTTCTGTTTGCTGTCTGGGGTTGGCCTGCAGTGGCTGCTTGCTGCCTAGGAAAGGAGAAAAGGACTTTGCTGCTTGCTTTGTCCCCTGCTTGAAGAAGATCATCTCCAAGGGCTTGACCTGAGCTTGCCCCTGTTCTAGAGGTCTCAGGAACAGCAAAGACCTCACCGTGTCTGTGTGCACCGTCTCTGATCGTCGCCACAGAAGAAAAGGGTAACCGACTCTGTCATCGAGTCCGTCGCAGGATTCCGTGTCCTGAGAGCACCAGCACCACCGAGAGCAACGCCTCGCTTCGCAACGCAACCCTGGTCTCACCGACTCCGTCAACGAGCCGCTGCTTGCACCGCGTCCTGTGGGCACCGCACTCCGCAACGCTTCGTTACATGCTGCAAGGACGTCACCAACTCCATCGCTGCCCGGCCAGAACATCGACCGCCTCCGTTGCCGCACCATGACTTTCCAGCACCGCAGCGAGCACCGTCTCACCCTTCAACGCAAGCCCCGGTCTCACCGACCCCGTCAACGAGCCGCTGCTTGCACTGCATCGTGAGGACACCGCCCGCCGCACCGCTCCGCTTCACAACGAGACCGCGACGTTTGCCCCGACCGAATCGCACCGACGTGTTGTTCGCAACAAGAATGGTACTGTGTCCAAGTCTTGTGACGCTTTAGCTGGCCCGTATCGACGCAGTCGGCTGGAATTGTTAGACTCTGTCGTATTCAGTATCGCGGTAGCTCCAGGAGGAGCTACCGAGTCGGAAGAACTGTGTTTTATTGATTTTCCTGCAATTTAAAGGTTATTTTGCACTATTACTATTTTTCAAGAGTAGTGTATGTTGAATTTTTGTCGTTTGGTCTAGTTTTGGTTTAGATAAAGATTGGCTATTTTTCGAAACTGGTGTGGTGTCCATTTGTAGTGTTTTCACTGTGTTACTATATGTGTTCACAAATGCTTTACACACTGCCTCTGAGATAAGCCTGTCTGCTTGTGCCAAGCTACCAAGGGGGTGAGCAGGGGTTATTTTAGGAGTGTATCCCCCTTACCCGGACTAGAAGCTAGGGTCCCTATTTGGACAAAGGTACCTACCTCTGCCAACTAGAGACCCCCATTTCTAATATTGGTGGTCAGCGGTGAGGATCCTGGACTTGCATTTGTGATTTACATACAGTGATTGGTGTACACTACTAGTGAGTGCAGACCATTACTGTTAGAAATGGGATTTCTGGTTGGCTAGGGCTTGCGCCTAAGCCAGGCAGAAACCACCATTCTATTCAGGGTAAGGGAGTTACACGCTGAAGATAACCCCTGCTCACCCCCTTGGTAGCTTGGCACGAGCAGTCAGGCTTATCCCAGAGGCAATGTGTAAAGCGTTTGCGCAACCCACACACAGCAACAACATACTAGGCACACCACAAAAGGAACTCCACATAAGGTTATATATAAAAATAGCCTTTGTATTGTCATAAACACATTAGAATAGTAATCACACAATAGACACTGTGCCAACTGGCACTAGGCAATATTTACAGGGGATTATGTACACATGACAGGGCCAATTGGGCCACTGTCAGAACCATCACTCAGTAAAGATAGTAAATGTAGAACCAAATAATAAACGTAGAACACAACCAGTAATTACTGGCAAACAATGTACTCAGCTTTATCCTGCAACATAAATTATATTATGCACTCAGCATCACATTAGGCGTAACCAGCATACACGCAGTATGCAATAACCTCCTAAGCATAAACATATTAGTCCTCACCAGCATACACTCAGTATGCAATAACCTCATACGCATAAACACATTACGCATTAGGCCTCACCAGCATACACGCACTATGCAATAACCTCATAAGCATAAACATCATTAGACATTAGGCCTAACCAGCATACATGCAGTATGCAATAACCTCCTAAGCATAAACACATTACGCATTAGACCTCACCAGTATACACGCAGTATGCAATAACCTCATACAATCCCCCTGGCCAACTGGCCTTCTCAGAGGGCTCAAATGCCCTATGTCCATAATGTCAGGGCGCGCTGCCAATGCAGCAGAATCCACAAGTACGCAATTGCGCAGAGCTAAACGTTGCAGCTGCCACTAATTGCTGTACAGCTGTGAAAGTTACTGGAGGCCCTGGCACTCACGGTGCCCTCTGGGCCCCCACTGGGGCTCTTTAACAAACATGCCCCACGGTGCAGCTGCCTGCGGTCTCGCAGGGCATCTGGGATCAATGGTGGAACCACGGGCACCACTGTGCCTCTCCAGCCCTACTGGGACTCTCTCAACAAATGGGGCCAACGTTGAAGCTGCCCCCGCTGGTGCGGTGCAGCTGGGAGCAAGAAATCAGCCTTGGCACCACTGTGCCACCTGAGCCCCTCTCTGGGACTCTTTAACAAAATGCTGCCACACGTTGCAACTGCCCGCGCTGGTGCGGCGCAGCTGTGGATAAGGTAAAGGGGCCCTGGCACGACTGTGCCCTCTGGGCCCCCACTGGGGCTCTCTCAATCAAACTGCCCCCAAGCCCCACTCCGGGACTTTGTAAAATAAATGCAGCCTCCCGATCGTAGGAGCGGCCCGCTCTCTGGCGGGACCGCTCAGAACTAAGGACTGCCACTGTATCTAGTCGAGCCCCACTCACCGGGCTCCTGGGCAGGACTTCTCCCATCTCCTCTCTTCGCTGGTCACCCGGCGGTCCCCAGGCACCGACAATGTGCCTCGGTGGGTCCCGCCGACCTGGGAGCCTCTCTCCTCATTTCTCCTGGCACCGCGGGGCTCTCCCTCGCACACGGGAGCCCCGCTTCACCATCGGCACCGCTTGGCCGCACTTCCTGTTCTCTCAGGTTCCTGAAGCTCCGCCCCACGTCAAGCAGCTTCGCCTGACTTCTGGGTCGCCGCACGATTGCGGCGCCCCGCGGCTCCTTTCTTCTGGCGGCACAATGCGGGGTGGGCTCCTGCTAAGGCAAACACTGCGGGGTGGGCACCGCCGCAAATAGAATCTAGAAGCGGGGTGGGCACCCGCTATAACAAAGATAATTGTGCATAAAAGCGGGGTGGGCTCCCGCCTCATCGGCAACGCGGGGGAATCCCTACGCCGGGGATTCCCTCCTCCACGGGCAGCTCAGTGCTGCGAAACCCACGCATTCCTTTTCTGGGGAAAATTAAGATATAGCGCTCACGAGGCGCTAGGAGCCACAGCTCCAACAGCCAAAGTCCTGAGGGATGAAGGGGGCAAGGCTGGGCCCAGGGAGGCAAGCCCTCATGGCGGTTCCTTCTGGGCCCCAGCAGCAGCATGCCCCAGCAAGGTTCAGGAACAGCACACAAGCACAGAACAACCTCATGGGGTCACAGCCCCTATATTTATATTAGGCATTCCTTTGTCTGCAGTACAGGGCATGGGGGAACCAGATGCAACTGGTTCAGGGGGGAATTAGAGCACTTTGTTTTCCAAGCTCCTCTTCCCCTTTGTCAGGTGGGGGCTCAGTGATCAGACACACCACAGGGGGCGGAGCCAGCATTGTACAGGGCAGGCACAATCCTATTCAGGGACAGGGGACTACTCCTCCCACCACTCCAAATGTAGATGTCCTATTCAGCCTAGCGCTGACTCACCCTGCCCCTCCTGGAGCCACACACACCTCCCAGCCCCTGTCACTCAAAAGCCAGACATGCAATTCACATCAGGCAGGCAGACACATAGCACACAGAAATGCCAACTTCTAAAAGTGGCATTTCTTAAATAGTCATAATAAATCTGCGCACACCATTGCGCAGCATTTATTATTACAATCCCACACATACTAAACTCGACCACGCTGCTCCTCTCATCCCAGGAATTACCACTGACACACTTATCAGGGAATCCCCAATGCATTCCTATGGGAGGGCAGGCCAATCTTACCAAATGTAACACAGAGAGCGCACGCACTTTACACTGGACAGCAGTGCTAAAGTGCCCAGAGACCTAAAACCACCAACACCATGTCAGAGAAAAGGCTAGGAGAAAGGCAAAAAGTTTAGGGATGACCCTGCAGAAAGGGCCAAGTCCAACAATTACGCAACCACGTACATTTTTGTAGAGTTTTTTTCTTGGAATTTTTGGATCTTGAGACCTGCCAATTTTCACCATGAGTAAACCAGCATCCGTTGCATCTGTGGATATTGAATTTGAAGAGGAGAGGGTTGATACCTACACTGTGCTACAACTTAAAGCCATCTGCAAAAAAATTTAAATCTCCGTGAGAGGCCTCACCAGAAAGGAGGAGTTCCAAAAGGCGCTGAGGGCCTGGTTGGAAGCAAGGAATGCCAGTGGGCAGACCGAGGAGCCTATGGTAGAGGGGGAGAATTTAGAAGGGCAGCAGGATGGGCTAGTGGGCCTAACTGGAGGGGGAGTGCCTCTCAGGGAAGGCAGCAGTGTGTCTTCAAGGGGTCTGTCTCCAGAAGAGTTGGAGGACAGGGAGTAAAGCAGAGTGCATGAAATGGAGCTTGCTAAGGTCAAGCTGGGGAGCCAGGGTGACTTAGAGAATAAGAGGTTGGAGTTGGAGAGCAAGAAATTGGCCATGGAGGAGAAGAAGATGCTTTTAGAGCATGAGCGAGTGTTGAGGGAGCTAGAGCTGAAAGCGAAGAGCCTAGAGATCACTCCCTCTGGTGGCAGCACACCATCAGTGCCTGGGGAAGGAAAAGTATAAATTCCCAAAGTTTTTATCAAAGATTTCATGAAACATTAGGACATTGGGCAGTGGTTTAAGACCTATGAAATAGCAATGAAGTCCCACCAGGTCCCTGAGAAAGATTGGGGAGCGGGCTTGTGGGGCCGCTTCATAGGTGAAGGGAGGGAGACCTTACTAGCTTTGCCCACTGAGGATCATATGTCCTATGCTCCCATGAAGGAAGCCTTGATAGCCAGGTATGGGTTGACCCCAGAGCTTTATAGGCAGAAATGTAGGAACTGCAAGGAGCTGGAGTCAAGTACTTGGGTGGAGTATGTGTCATACTTTTGCAGACCACTGGATGGATGGGTGAAGGGTAGCAAGGTAACTAACTTGCAGGGGCTCTATGATTTGGTTACATGGGAGCACTTGTCCACTAGTTGTTTTCCAGAACTACGCCAGCACCTGATTGATAGTAAGCTGACTTACCCCAGGAAGCTTGAGGTGGAGGCGGACCGCTGGGTCAGTACCAGGGTCCACAAAGGTCTTGTGGGAGACTCCGCCAAAAGTGGGCAGGGTCCCCAGCAGAAGAGTGGGGGGGACAAGGGTGAACAAAAGGAGTTCCAAAAAGGGCCCCAAAGTAATCCCCAAGGGAACCAAGGTAAGGGTTCCCAGCCTCCCACTGAAAAGAAACCATGGGTCCCACCAGGTAAGCCTGTGCAGAAGGGTCCCAAGACCTGTTTTAGCTGTGGTCAGGTGGGCCACTTCCGGGGGGATCCTAAGTGTCCCAAACCGGTTACCACTGCACCCACTGGTGCACCGCCCCGGGAACTGGCTAATGTAGCCTTGGGGGAGGAGTCGGGTGCCCAAGGTGGGTGGGGTCCTGCAGAGATGTCCCTGGTCTCTTTAGGAGACAGTGAGATGGTCCCAAGGACTCATCTGCCTGATAACACCAAAAAGTACAGGCAGTGGGTGACCATCAATGGCCATAGTGTGGAGGCTCTGAGAGACACCGGAGCCAGTGTGACAGCTGTCAGTTGTCGGCTGGTGTCTGAAGAGCAGGTGGTCCCCAACGCATTCTACCCAGTAGTTGCCGCTGACAATTAAGAGTGCCTCTGCAAAGTGGCACAGGTTCCCTTTGAGTGGGGTGGGGGGGTCTCAGGTACCTTGAGAGTAGCTGTGAGGCCAGCCATGCCTGTTGACTGTCTGCTAGGCAATGATTTGGAGAGCTCCCCTTGGGCGAAGGTGGAGCGGAGGTCTCATTTAGAGATGTTGGGTCTGCCTGAGTGGGCATGTGTGACCACTCGGTCAATGGCAGCCGGTAAGGGCATTCAAGAGGACCTGGAGCCTGAAAGAGTGGCCCAGGTGCCTGCCAGGAAGAGAAGAGGCAGGGGCACGGAAACCAGCCCCAAAGTTCCCACGGTCCAGGAGGAGGTAGACCCTGAGGGGGATGCCCTGGAGCCTTTAGGGGAACAAGTGGCTGAACTGGGGGACCTGCCTGAGCTGACCCATTTTTTTTTTTAAATTTATTTTACAGAGTTTTATATAGCGTGAACTTGACCCGAATCGGGTATCAGAGCGCTTTACATAGCACCAGTTGCCTTACATGAGGACACATTCATTTTTGTTAGGCACGGGGAGATTAAGTGATTTGCCCAGAATCACAGGATGTTCAGCTGTCATTGCAGAGACTCGAACCCAGTTCCCCAGATTCGAGGTCGGCCGCCCTAGCCGTTAGGCCAACTCCTCACCCACTGGCAGCAAGAAGGAGGACCCACCAGGGAGGAGTTCTGCCAGGAGCAGCAGACGTGCCCTTCTCTCATTGGTTTGCGGCAGCAGGCTGCAAACCAGGCAGCAGGTGATCAGTCCGTATCACATTGGATATACTGGGAGAATGTTCTCCTGTATAGCAAGCCTAAGGTTGCTGAGCCTGAGTCAGCCGGTGTGCTGGTGGTACCCCAGCGCTTCAGAGCCTTCCTACTAGGTCTGGCTCATGATGTGCCTTTGGCAGGGCATTTGGGGCAAGACAAGACCTTTGAAAGGCTTGTCACCCACTTTTACTGGCCCAAATGCGCAAACATTCTGATGCTCACTGTAGGTCTTGCCAGACTTGCCAGGCAAGTGGTAAGAGTGGGAGGAAGTGTAAGGCTCCTCTCCAACCTTTCCCTGTGGTCAGCACCCCCTTTGAGAGGGTGGGCATTGACATTGTGGGGCCTCTGGACCCCAAGACTGCCATGGGCAACAGGTTCATCCTGGTCTTGGTGGACCATGCCACCCGGTACCCGGAAGCCAGCCCTCTCCGGACTGTGACAGCCCCCGTGGTGGGTCGTGCATTGATGGGGATTTTCTCCCGTGTGGGGTTCCCCAGAGAGGCGGTGTACGACCGTGGTACCAACTTCATATCGAAGTATATGAAGTCCCTGTGGCAGGAGTGCGGTGTAACCTATAAGTTCACCACTCCTTACCACCCCCAAGGTAATGGGGTGGTTGAGAGATTCAACCGGACCCTGAAAGGCATGATTATGGGTCTGGGTGAACCCATGAGGCGTAAGTGGGACGTCCTCTTGCCATGCCTGCTGTTTGCTTACAGAGAGGTGCCCCAGAAGTCCTTACGGTTCAGTCCCTTTGAGCTGCTGTACGGCCATCCTGTAAGAGGACCTCTGAGTCTGGTGAAAGAAGGCTGGGAGAAAGCTCCCAGTAAACCTCCCCATGATGTATATAGCTACATGCTGGCCTTCAGAAACCAGACTAAGCGATTCAGGCAACTCGCTCAGGCGAGCCTGGAAGCCAGCCAGGAGGAAATGAAATGCTGGTATGATCAGAATGCCACTCTGATCGCGTTTCAACCTGGACAGAAGGTTTGGGTCATGGCCCCCGTGGAGCCTTGTGCGCTCCAGGATAAGTGGACCGGACCATTTGAGGTGGTGGAGCGCAAAAGCAACGTCACCTACTTGGTGGACTTGCAGTCTCCCAGGAACCCTTTGCGGGTCCTGCATGTGAACCGCCTGAAGCCCCACTTAGAGAGGTCCGAAGTGGGCATGCTCTTAGCAACAGATGCTGGGATGGAAGAGGAGACTGAGCCTCTCCCTGACCTCCTGTCTGCAAAGGAGCAAGATGGGTCAGTGGACGGTTGAACCTCTCTACCGCCCTGACCCGTGAGCAGCAGAGTGACTGTCGCCAACTGTTGGGACAGTTTTCTAACCTGTTCTCCCTGACACACGGTGTCACCCAGTGGTGCGTCCATGATGTGGACACTGGGGACAGTCCTCCAGTAAAACATAAGATTTACAGAGTGACTGACAGGGTCAGAGCTTGCATCAAGGAGGAGGTCTCCAAGATGTTAGCGCTAGGGGTGATTGAGCCCTCAGACAGCCCTTGGGCCAGCCTAGTGGTCTTGGTCCCGAAGGCTTCAGCACCCGGTGCCACACCAGAACTCCAGTTCTAAGTGGACTACCGAGGGCACAATTCAGTCACAAGGACTGACGCGCACCCCATCCCCAGAGCTGATGAGCTCATCGATCGGTTGGGGGCTGCCCGGTACCTCAGTATGTTTGACTTAACGTCTGGGTGCTGGCAGATCGCCTTAACTGATGGGGCAAGAGAGAGGTCAGCATTCTCCACACCAGATGGGCTCTACCAATTCCGGGTGATGCCCTTTGGGATGAGGAATGCCCCTGCAATCTTTTCAGAGGTTGGTCAACCAGGTGTTGGTTGGGCTGGAGGATTTCAGTGCCGCCTACCTGGACGGCATTGCAGTGTTCAGTGCCACTTGGGAGGTTTAGGTTTAGGTTTAGGGATTTATAGAGCGCATGGCTACCCTTAGGCATCCCAGCGCTAGTATGAAACAAAACAGGAAGAAATTCAGCACATTGGCTTAGGGGAACAGCCATGTTTTTAGTCTCTTTTTAAAGGTCGTTTTGCTCTCGATCATTCGCAGCTCTGGGTCCATGCTGTTGCACAGCTTGGGAACCAGGTATTTAAATGACCTTCCACCCCATCTAGATCTCTTGATTCTGGTGGTGTTCATCAGAAAATTTGATCCTGATCTGAGATGGCGACGTGGTAAGTACTGGGAGATCAGATCTCGTACCAGCACGGGGCCTTTCCCGTGCATAGCTCTGTGGGCCAAACAGAGGGACTTGAATTTGATCCTGGCCTGGACCAGAAGCCAGTGTAGCTCCCTAAGGGAAGCTCTTACTGACTGATGCCTGGGTATCTTCAGAAGCAGTCGAGCTGCTGCATTCTGTACTACTTGTAGTCTGTCTGTAACATATTTGGGGGAGCCCAGTTACCGTAGTCAAGCCTTGACACCACCAAGGCTTGAACCACTGTCTTCCTTGAGTTTTCTGGGAGCAGGCTCAATATTTTCCTGAGCATCCCAAAACAGGTGTTCGCCAGTTTTTTTGCTTGGATCTCCATCGTTAGGTTCTGGTCCAGCCACATCCCAAGATTTTTAATGGAGGTTTTAGGGGGGGGGGCACCCCATTTTGCTGGCCAGGGGATCTCCGAGCGTGGGCTGAAGTTGCTGCCCAGTAGGAGGAACATCTGCACCACCTCTGGGAAGTGTTGAAGGCGCTGCGGAGGCCAGGCCTCACGATCAAGGCAAGCAAGTGCCAGATCGGGCAGGGTTCAGTGGTGTACTTGGGACACCAGGTAGGGAGCGGCCAGGTGGTGCCCCTCCAGCCCAACATTGATACCATTCTGGCTTGGGAGCCCCCAAGACTCAGAAAGAGGTGAGAGCCTTTTTAGGACTCACAGGGTATTACAGGAGATTTGTCAAGGGGTATGGCACCATTGTTGCCCCCTTGACAGAGCTGACTTCCAGGAAGCAGCCCAAGAAAGTGAATTGGACTGACGCCTGCCAGAAGGCTTTTGATGCCCTGAAATCTGCCATGTGCACAGCACCCGTGCTTAAGGCACCCAACTTCTCAGAAGAGTTCATTGTGCAGACAGATGCTTCAGAGCATGGTGTGGGGGCTGTGCTCTCACAGCTAAATGAGGAGGGCCTAGACCAACCTGTAGCCTTCATTAGTAGGAGGTTACTTCCACGGGAACAGAGGTGGAGTGCGATTGAGCGTGAGGCATTTGCTGTGGTCTGGGCGCTGAAGAAGCTGAGACTATACTTGTTTGGGACTCACTTCCGGGTTCAGACAGACCACAGGCCCCTCAGATGGTTGATGCAAATGAGGGGTGAGAATCCAAAGCTGTTCAGGTGGTCCATTTCCCTACAGGGGATGGCCTTTACGGTGGAACACCGGCCTGGTACAGAACACGCCAATGCTGATGGTCTGTCCAGATTTTTACGCCTAAGTGAAGAGAACTCCCAGGAGGGTGGGTAGTTCTCCCCACATTTCAGCTGGATGGGACACGTGTTAGACCTGGCACCATTGGCGTGGGTCCCCCTTCCATTTTTTTGCCTTTACCTCCCATGTTTTTCTGTGTGTTGGACTCCATTTTTGCTGGTCTAGATGCTTTGGGCACTTTGCCACTGTTGTTCAGTGCCAAAGTGCAAGTGCTCCCTTTGTAAAGTATTGTTATGGATTAGTGATTCCATGATTGGCTTATTTGATTTACTTGTCAGACCCTAGTACAGTGCACTATGTGTGCCCAGGGCCTGTAAATCAAATGCTGCTGGTGGGCTTGCAGCACTGATTGTGCCACCCACAGAAGCAGCTTGTAAAATGTGACTCAGGCCTGCCATTGCAGAGCCTGTGTGCAGTCTGAGACTGCCATGTCGACTTGGCAAGTGCACACACTTGCCAGTCCCTAAACCTTCCCTTTCCTACATATTAGCCACCCCTAAGGTAGGCCCAAGGTACCCCTGTGGGCAGGGTGCATTGTTTGTGAAAGGTAGGACATGCTCTGCTGTGTGTGGCGTGTCCTGATAGTGAAATACTGCCAATTTAGTTTTTCACTATTGCAAGGCTGTCTGTTCCCATAGGCCAGAATGGGGAGTTTGTTTATAACATCTTATAAACATAACTGACCCTGGGAACAAGATAGGAAAATAAAGTTTAGTATGCCTGAACTCAGAATGTTAAAATACATCTTTTAGTAAGGGTGATTTGTACATTCTGTGTTTGAAAATACCACTTTTAGAAAGTAGGTATTTTCTTACCTTACCATCCAGTGTGCCTCTTCTAGGTTTGTGCATTGCATGTCTGGCTTTTGGATGACAGGGGCTGGAGAAGGGCAGCAGCTCCAGAAGTCTGATGAGTCAGGGCTGGGCTGAATAGACCTGGGCTGCATTTAGAGTAGGGGGAGGAGATTTTGTTTTCACCTGAATGGGCCTGGTCTGCCTTCAACAATGCTGTCTCCACCTCCTGCCAGGAAGTTGCACCAGTGAGGACAGAACTGGTTTTGGCTGGGTACAGACACTCTCTGCCTTCAGAGAACAAAGGATTTTGGTCTATAAAAAGAGGGGCCCGGACCCCAGACTTTTAGATCACTTCTGGGAAATCAAGAGGAACCTTTGCAAAGGAGAAGAGCCGGAGAAGCTGAGGAGGAATACTGCCCCTGTGGAGTTTGCTGTCTGGGGTTGGCCTGCAGTGGCTGCTTGCTGCCAAGGAAAGGAGAAAAGGACTTTTCTGCTTGCTTTGTCCCCTGCTTGAAGAAGAAGATCTCCAACGGCTTGAACTAAGCTTGCCCCCTGCAGCAAATACCTCACAGTGTCTGTGTGCACCGTCTCTGATCGTCGCCGCAGAAGAAAAGGGTAACCAACTCTGTCATCGAGTCCGTCGCAGGATTCCGTGTCCTGAGAGCACCGCCGAGAGCAACGCCTCGCTTCGCAACACAACCCTGGTCTCACCGACTCCGTCAACGAGCCACTGCTTGCACCGCGTCCTGTGGGCACCGCACTCCACAACGCTTCGTTACACTCTGCAAGGCCGTCACCGACTCCGTCGCTGCCCAGCCGGAACATCAACCGCCTCCGTCGCCGCACCGTGACTTGCCAGCACCGCAGCGAGCACTGTCTCACCCTTCAACGCAAACCCCGGTCAACGAGCCACTGCTTGCACCGCATCGTGAGGACACCGCACGCCGCACCGCTCCGATTCAGAACGCGACCGCGACGTTTGCCCCGACCGACTCTCACTGACGTGTTGGTCGCAACAAGAAAGGTACTGTGTCCGAGTCTTGCAACACTTTAGCTGGCCCGTATCGATGCAGTCGGCTGGAATTGTTAGACTCCGTCGTATTCAGTATCGCGGTAGCCCCAGGAGGAGCTACCGAGTCGGAAGAACTGTGTTTTATTGATTTTCCTGCAATTTAAAGGTTATTTTGCACAATTACTATTTTTCAAGAGTAGTGTATGTTGGATTTTTGTCATTTGGTCTTGTTTTAGTTTAGATAAAAATTGGCTATTTTTTTAAACTGGTGTGGTGTCCATTTGTAGTGTTTTCACTGTGTTACTGTATGTGTTCACAAATGCTTTACACACTGCCTCTGAGATAAGCCTGTCTGCTCGTGCCAAGCTACCAAGGGGGTGAGCAGGGGTTATTTTAGGAGTGTATCCCCCTTACCCTGACTAGAAGCAAGGGTCCCTATTTGAACAAAGGTACCTACCTCTGCCAACTAGAGACCCCCATTTCTAACAGTGGCTCTTCAGATTTGTCGTGGGACAAGATTCACTTCCGAAACCACTTCAACTTCAACTTCGTTGGACTTTGCCTGGAACCGAGACTGTATCAAGGGAGACTCCTGCTGCTCCTGGTCTTGTCGTCCTGCCAGTCTTCTGCGTAGTATATGCCTGTCCTTCAGCCAGGTTCTTCTCCAGGCCTGTAGGCATCAAAGACACCTGAAATAATCTCCCTTGGTGTGAAGGAGTCACTCCCCTGCATCTGCAGGCACCCCAACTAAGCTGCTCCTGAAGTCCAACGGACTTCGAAAGGCTCAGCCACAAGGGTGGTGGTTCTGCAACTCCCTCGAGGCTTGCACTGTCTTCTTAGCAAGTTTGAGGCCAGTATCCCTCGTCGGAACCGCTGGAACAGAACCCCTGTTCACTGCGTCTACTCTCCATTGTCAAGGCTTGTTGACTCTGTCCTCCAGAGAACTTCAGGCTACAAGAAGCTCCAGCCTCCAGCATCTCTTCCTACCAAGGTCTTCATCCCCACCGCATCCTCTGCACCATGGGCCTGCATCTTTGGTGAGCTGCTCAAGGTACTCTTGCGACTCCTGTGCCTTTGGCCTGGGGGTCATCTTGAGGGTCTTCTTTGGCTTCAGTGGGCCCCACAGCTTGCCTGAGGCCAGCTCTGACTCTCCTACACTTGGTGAGTCCCTTGGACCTTGCTGGTCCCGACACTGCACCTTCTTCGTTTACCACATCTGTTGCTGCTGCCAAGGATTGTTGATGCTCCCGCCAGACACCTACCCCCTAGTTCTCGACTTCCAACGTGGGACAGCTCGCGAATGGCTCCTGGTCTTCCACAGCATCGCCAAGTCCTCACAGCTGCAGCGACAAGGCCACAGTCAACTCTCCTGCATCTTCCGTCATCGGTGGTCGTTGGTCTTCCGTGCCTCCTGGTCACTCCCGAGTGGCATAGACTCTGTCCCCTCTGCTTGCAGGTACTCCTTTTCCACCGCACTCTTTCACCTTCTTCGCCAGTGGCATCTTTACTGAAGTTCTCCATTGTGGTCTACAGCACTTTCCGACGTCACTTCGCACCTATGCACCCGGCTTCCCTAGTGTAGGTATCCTGGTTCCTCGGGCATCCACGGGTGGGGTGACTCTCCAACCTTCCATCTTCCACGGGGTTTCTCCAGGGTCCACTGGGAAGGGTCCTTCTTCTTGAAAACTGGAACTGCGACTTTCCCATTGACTTGCTTTGAGTATGCGGCTGTGTTTCCACTCTGCACACAGCCTCCGTTGGGTTTCTGGGTACTTACCTCAGGTGGTTCCTTTGGTACCCAGCTCTTCTGAGTCTTCTGGTCTAAGTATCAACTTCGGTCACAGTTCGTATTCCACTTTTTTAGCAAATAGTTTGGTCTCCCCCTGGAGACCACTGTGTATTTGTGCTACTTACCTGTTGTACTTTTGAAATATTGTGTTTATTGTGTTGATATCTCCGGGTAGGATATATAACAATGTGTTAGTGAGTGTGTGTAATAAATATATCTTTTTTATAACTACACTGAGTTGTTCTTTTTTTTCGTTTAAAATACACTATATGATTAGTTCTGGTAAAACAAGCTGCTTAACACTCCTTCTAGACCAAGCCTGAAGGCTGTCCTCCACAGCTACCACTTAGAGAGCTTTATATGGTTGTCTAACACCACTAATATCACCATAAGGGTTGACTGGATTAGTGCAAGGTGCTTCACTTAAATAAGTGTGCACCATATACTAAGCCAGCCTCCTACAAGCACCCTCTATGTGGCTGACATTGCTTGGATGAGCATGGGCATTTCTGAGGGGTGAATGTAGTAAGCATTTAAGCCTGCCATGTATACTAGAAGTGGAAAATATTTTCTTGCAGAAGGATTGTTCAGCATTACCACAGGTACAGATAAAAGTCAAGCTTCATGTTATGAAGCAGTTAAAAGACTGTCGTGAAAACTGAAACTCGAATCACTTCCTTAATTTAACTTTAACTTCTCAGCAAGTAGATTGTACTTTCCAGCAACTATACCAGCAAATGTACACATGGCTGATATGCATTAAAAGAGAAAGAGTCAGCACTTCTCACCAAGAGCATATAGTAACAAATAACAAGGGGGTTCCATTGTTAAGCAAATTGCAAAAAGCAATGTGGATCAAGTAACAATGGTTAGACCTTATTAGGATTTTGAAAACCACTATGCAAGGTGATTTTTGGATCTTACACCAAGATCCCTTTTAGAAAAAAAAGTGTAAAATTGTGCTTGAAATTACATTGGGCCAATTGTATTGGTCAAAACACGATAAGCTATAAATTCCACTTAAAATCTCCTCTCACCATTACTCTGCGTGTGCCAAGCTCCAATTTTGCTCCTTTAGGCTCTCTCTTACTTTCTCTATTCATTCCCAATCTCTGCCCCTGCTTCCTCTCTCAACCCTTTCCCCACTATCCATTTCTGTTTGCTGCTGCATCAATCTTCCCATTCCTTCCTCTCCTGCTCTCTCTTGCTTTTCCTATTTACTCTCCTTTCTCTTAATCTTCTATCCTTTTCTGGAACCTCATCTCTCTATATTCTCTTCTATCTTCTTTGTACTTCTCAATATTTTTTATTCTCTCTCTAGCACTCTTCTACATAGACCATGAATGACAGCTAAAACATTCTCTTGGCTGTGCATTGACATTAGCAGCACCTGCCACATTTCTTTGACCATAATGCTTTTCGCTGTTCCCCAGTCCGTGAAGCCTACGATCCTGGGAACCTCCTGGAATTGGAGAAGTCCCCTACGATCATGGAACAAAGAAGTTAGTACAACCTGGCCTTCATATCTCTGCAGGTTGTTGTCAATTCTTGTTGGACAGGACATCAGGCTGTATGGATCTGGTGGGTTTTTACTGCTTTTCGGCAGACAACAACACGTTGACATCCACCACACTACCTTCACAATGCGGTGGACTTCAACGGGTCAACCACAGTACTGGAATAGAAAATGTTTCTGGTAAAAACACTAGAAATGTTTTCTTTTCCAAAATCAAAGTCGGCATGCAAGGTAAATGCTTCTCAGGAGTTACATGATAGATTTTTTTATTTTGCTGTATTGCGCAGCATGCTGTGCGAACTGACATTACACAGCGAAACAAATGTGACAGCAGATCACGCTAATGGAATCTGCTGTGATCCAAAAGATTCCTACCGCTTAGCGTTCCTACACTTCTCCCGATAACAGTAGTACCCCGCTTATGTGACTGACCTATCGCCAGTGAAAGGAAAAGCTCCCTAAGATAAAAGGAAAGATCAATATTTTACCTTGCAAACTGACCAATTCTGGCGATGTGGGTAACTGTGGTATTTAGGCCAGGGCTCAGTCGGCACCGAGGGAAACCCTCCAGGCCCAGATTTCTGAAAATAAGGTACCTAGTAAAGTCTGGGGTGGTGTAGTTTGCGTGGATCCGAATACTTATTCCTTACCAGAATGCCCTTCAAACACCAAACTTTGGCTTAATCGCAGATTAGCCTCATATTTCTGTGAAGGAAATTTCTGGAATCTGTGAGGATCCATAAAATGCCTTCCATCCAGTGTTTCCACACTTCTCCTGCTGTGTAGTTCCTATAGTACCCATGCAGGACCTGCGCGTTTGTATAACATAAGCTGTGGGCTTGGTGGCAGAGTGACTCTGTGCACCCCCACCGCGTATGTTAAATTGTTTTGCATTAGCTAGCTCACAGTGCCACTAGAATCTCCTCTTATCGGGGAGAGATTAGTTTCTGGCAACCTTAGATCATGACAACCCAAATTCCTCAGAATCGTGGAAACAATATACTACTTTTCACTCAGTCACTCGTGCTTACTTATTCGGTTTGTCTCAGAGAGTTACACAGAATAAACAGTCGGGCGTTTCAATAAGTATTTATTAAACAGTTGTTATTCTAGTGTAAAATATATGTGCTGCGGCAACCACCAGACAATAGCAGAGATATATTATCAGCAGTACGATAAAAGCAAAGGGATAGAACAGTACTACCATATTGCGATAATCATGAATACATACATGAATATAAAAGCATTATGAAAGTGTGCGTACTCCTACGATGCCTAACTAGATGTACCTGAGTGTACCTAGCATATGTGTAGGTCTAAAAGCCTAAGAGCCAAGAATCCTTCTAGGATTTAGTCGAACCCCCATACCTGAATAGAGATTGTGGGACCCCGTCCTGGTCTCGAGTTGGACACCCCGCAAGGGCTGTGTCAGACCGCTGTCAGCTGGAGCGACTGCATGCAGGAGCCTCAGCGTCTCTGGTCAGTGTGTCAGCATGGAAGTCTCGGTTCCCTCTGTCTTACCGGGGCAAGATGTGGTATATTTATACCCTGGAGACTCTCATCCCTTTGTGTGGTTTGCATTGGGCCTGGTCAGTCTTGAGGAAGACGTCAGGGGTGAACTTTGTACAGACCTATTATGCAGGTGCTGTATTCCTAGAGAATCATGCATAATTAATGAGTACAGTGTGGGCCTGTGTTTGGGAAAAACCCTGCTGTATTCAAAACCACAGAATAGATAACGTTCAGCCCTCAGAGCACGTTGTGTACTAGTGAGGACCAATGTAGGTGAAAGATCATGCCTATATAAGGAATCATGACTATAATAGGACATGTAAAGTTACGACCGTAATAGGGCATATGCGGCTTTGACCATAATAGGGCAAGTACGAATATGACCGTATTATGGCAAATACGAATACGTCCATTTTAGGGCATGAACGGGTCTACATTAGGGCCTCTATACGGGACATAACACTCCCAATAAGTGTGTTCACCAAATAATATGTATTTTGTACATTAAAGTCATAGGACCTCTTAACAGCAATTTATTTGCTATGATCATAAATTAGATAAAGATACAGCAGAATTTCAAAGGAGTCAATAAATTTCAAAAAGCAGATTCATAGTACACAGGTCTTAAATTACAATATAGAAAAATCGGAAAATGTTAATTGATGGTCTGCGGAGATGTCTAGAGGTCAATTATAATATAAGTGCTTTCAGCCTCAGATACCCTGATTATGGTTTCCACAATGGTTGGTTCAAGGATATGAATACTCAGTGTGCTGACCCTGGCATAGTTATCTAGATATGAAACCATTTTTTAAAGATAATCTGCTATAGCAACCCTTTGCGACATGGCAGGCTAAATTGGGTCATTTCAGCTTCACACTACTGCCAGTTAGGGTATTTGCACCCTTCTGCAGCAGGCACATTAACATAACAAACTATCTGACTCCTACAAACAAAATAACTGTCTGTAGAGCAGATAAATGATCTCACCAGGCTATATTTCACAATACGCTGGAGCAATGTCAGTAAAATATAAATCACACTTGACTTGTGATAACTCTGCCCCAGCACAACAGTCTAATCAAATTGCCTTCCCATATTGGAATCTGGAGATTCCTGATTGAAGATTGCTTCTGAATGACTGGTAGGTTTGGGTAGTGGCAACCACTTATGTATTAGGAATATCAAATGTCATGAAAGTTACTGGCTTAAGAACAACATGTCTCAATGTCCTGTACATTTGTGTAATCCCTTCACACAGCAAATTCTTGTTTGACATACCATATGTGAAAGGTGAAAAGGGAGTTAAACTAATGCCCATTAAATTCTTGGCCTCTCAGCTGTGACAGCAAACTAGTGTTGATACCACTTTTCATATCAGCTCCTCACATACAACACTGTGGCGTTCCACAGGGGTCCATCATATCACCCCCACCTTTCAACATCTGCCTAACTTTCTTACAAAACCTGATTAAATAATTCAAGCTCACCCGTTACAACTATGTAGATGACACCCAAATAATTTTTTTTAATGGATGGTCTGGAAGACCTCTACAATTTAAAGCTTGATGACTGACTTCAGGCCATAAACACAGAGGATGAATAACTATCTAAGACCGATAAGTCAGAGCTTATGACCTGTGGACGATGACAAAAATACCAGCCTACTGCCATATGGCCTAATGAACATGAAATCCCTCGACCAATATCAAGGGAAATCAGAAACCTAGGAGTAACCATTGATTCAGACCTATATTTGATACCACGTTAACACCATAAAACAGTGGGCCTTCTACACAATGAAAACACTATATTGCTTTCTCTCACACCTTGGATACTAATAGAAATTGCACGCCATTATCTTACTTGTGATCTCCAAGCTTGACTATTCCATTAGCCTATGCCTCATCCATAATACGCAAAATACAACTCATCCAAAATGTGCTGCAAGATTTCTTCTTTACCTTCACCCAAGAGAACACACAGACATGGCTTCTGTCTTGCAATCACTCCACTAACTACCTATAGCAAAAAAGGCAATGTTCAAGGCACTTTGCATTATTCACAGAGCCTCCAAGGAAAAGGACAGCTATAACTAGAAGATGAATTCAAGCAAAACAAACAAATCAGGACACTGCACTCCAGGCTTGCACCACTTATCATATCACCTTACCATAAGAAATCTGTAGGAGGCACTGCTTTCTCAGTACAAGCCACCAAGCTCTGGAACACAGTACCAGTCAGCATTAGAAGTATCCAGGAACCTATACACTCCAGAAGACAGTTAAAAACATTGCTATTTCCAAAACAACTACACCATCACACATCTTGGCAACAGAACCTGGAAAGACAGTTGCACTCTCAAGCTCAATCTTTAGCTTACAATACACAGATTGAAACAACCTAACCAGCAAACTTTCGATAACTAAGTAAGTTAAGAAGAGTTCACCAGGGGATTTTGGTGCATTTTCAGATTTACTAAAGCTAGTAAACCTGGGAATGCATAAATATGCTATGCCATCTCCAGTGAGGCATAATAAGGAGAAATATAGGGGAGAGGATGTAGCCTAATGGTTAGGGCGGTCGATATCAAATCTGGGGAACTGGGTTCGAGTCTCAGCAATGACGCTCAACATCCTGTGATTCTGGGCAAATCACTTAATCTCCCCGTGCTAACAAAAATGAATGTGTCCTTGTGTAACGCAACTGGTGCTCAAGTAAAGCACTCTCATACCGGATACCTTCAGGTCAAATTTGCGCTATATAAAACTATGAAAAAATATATATATATCTTTATTTCTCCTTGTTAATTCCCCATTCTATGTGTGCTGCAAGCTCTGATGTGGAGTGGGAGGTCGTTCCACGCTTTAGGAGCGATGCAAGAGAACACCCTTCCTCCTGATCTGGTTCTTTGTATGCGTAGGATGTATGCGAGTAGGAGTCCTGCCAAGCAGAGGTGTCTGGGTGAAGGAGATGCGACTGTTGAGGTAGGTGGGGTCGGAGTTGTGTAGTGCCTTGAATGTGTGTGTGAAGAGTTTGAATTGAGAACATTTGTGTATCGGAGGTCAGTGTAGTTCCCTCAGATGCATTCCCTGAGATGCAAGTTCTGGTGGGAGGTTGAGGATGAGTCTGGTTGCCGAATTCTGAAGGGTGGCACTAGCCTGAGGGTGGACACGCCTATCTGACTAGATAATTCTCCCACCTGTCCAGGTGCCAAATGGCTCTGGAGAATGGAGGGTCGGCTTCTTCTCGTGGGAGAGAAACCAGATTCACATACCAAAGGCAGTAGGCACCTGCCTTAGAATGTTAATCTGCAGGTTATCTTGTGGGGGAGGTGAAAACACCCCCTGCCAAGCAGGCCTGGTTTCTGGCCTCCCGAGAGCAAAGGCCCTCACCCTTGGAGGGTCAGACACTCGTCTCTGGTGGCAGGCTGATGAAAGCCAGTCAGTAAGCACCAGTAGCTGGTAGGTTTTATGGGGCACCTCTAAGGTGCCCTCTCGGTGCTTTTATTACTAAATCCAACACTGGCATCGGTGTGGGTTTATTAAAACAATATGTTTGATACCAATCATCCCTCTTTTCAGTGAAGCCATCATGTAGCTGGGGAACTTGTTTTCACTAGTGTCCAGCATATGTTTTAAAATGGCTTCCCTGTTCACTTGTACTGGCAGTAATAGAACTGATCAGCATAGGGGCATATCTGCTCATGCAGGTATGCCATCAATTGTAAAATAAGGCACCCCGCCTTAGGGCTGTAAGGCCTTCTGTAGGGTTGACTTACAAATATTACATGCAGTGTTAGGCGACATGGCACACATGGGTGGTCATGTCGTGTTTTCACTTTTGTCTGCACCAAGACAAGCAGCCTGCAAGAGCAGTTTGTATGAGCTTGGGGAGGGGTCCTTTAGGGTGGCACAATTCGTGCGGCAGCCCTTGGGCACCCTCTTTAGTGCCTTAGGCCTTATGTACTATTAACTAGGGACTTACAGTGGGTACTAAAGGTATTGCCAATTGGGGAATACAATTGCACAGTTTTGGGAAAGAGATCTGGCACTGGGGACCTGGTTAGCAGGAACCCAGCACACTTACAGGTGAAATCACCTCAAATACCAGGCAAAAATTAGGGGGTGACCATGTAAAAAAAAAGGCACTTTCCTGCATAACCCCCTCCCAAACGAAAGGAGATGAGACTAACTTTTCCCATGAGGGTCTTCATTATTTAAGAGGAAGAACCAAGAAAGGTCATCAGCTTTGGCATGGCCAGTCCCAGGTCGGTGTTCCACTGTGAAGTACCTTGAAGGAAGATGGACCATCTCAACAGTTTGTGGATTTCCCCTATCATTTGCGTCAGCCATCTGAGTCGCCTGTGGTGAGTTTGAACAAGGAAGTGAGAGCCGAACAAGTATGGCCTCAACTCCTCAGGGACCAGACCACAGTAAAGGCTTCCCTCCCAATGGCACTCCAATGCTGCTCCCTGGGGAGTAACCTCCTGCTAATGAAAGCAACAGGTTGGTCATGGCCATCATCATTGGTTTGGGACAGGACCGCCCCTATCCGATGTTCAAAGGCATCTGTCTACACTATGAACTGCTTTGAATAATCTGGTGCTTTTAGAATGGGCGCTGAGCACATTGCTTCCTTCAGAGTGTCAAAAGCCTTTTGACAGCTCACTGTCCAGTTCACTTTCTTCCACATTTTCTTGGAGGTCAATTCAGTTAATCAGTTAGAGGGCCACAATGGGCCCATATCCCTTCACAAACCGCCGGTAGTACCCAGTCAACCCAAGGAATGACTTGTCTTGAGTCTGGGTGGTTGGAACAACCCAGACCACAATTGTCTGGATCTTGGGTAGTAAGGGTTGCACTTGGCCTCCACCTACAGGGTGGCCCAAGTATACAAGAGTTCCCTGCCCTATCTGGCACTTGCTTTCCGTGATAGTGAGGCCTGCACTTCGCAGAACCTTAAGGACCTAACCAAGGTGGATTTGGTGATCCTGTCAAGTGGAGCTAAAGACAGCAGTATTGTCAAGATATACTGTGCTAAAGGACTCCAGTCCAGCAAGGACATTGTTCACCTACCTTTGGAAGAGGTATTCTTTAGTCCAAAGGGCATAACAGTGAACTGATAATGTCCATCCCGAGTTGAGAATGAAGATTTCTCTTTTGCTCCTTGAGTCAGGCCAATCTGCTGAGAAATTTGGCCGTCCCTGTTGTAGGTATTCTGTTTGTAATCTGAACTATGCCTTGGACCACAGAACGTAAGTGTGTAGGGGCTGAGTCACCACACCACATCAGTACCAATGAACCCCAATCCAGACTAGCTCAAAGTGCTTTACCTGCCCTCCTAACCCTAACCTTCCCAGAGTGACAGGTTAGTTAGCACACAAGAACACAAACTCTAGTCCTCTCAGGGAACCGTGGAAACAGATTGCTAACCTTTGTTTTTCTCACTCATGCATTTCCATAATAAACAAAAAAGACACAAGAACAGTTTACAATATTTATTGAAACTTATTGTGCTCTATTATAAAACATCTGCGCTGCAACTAGAAAACTTATGTATCCCAACAGCGTGAGGAGCATTACAAGAAAACTATAAAGAATAAGAAGTCCTACCATGGTGAATTATTTATTAGCCTCAGCCCACACTCACTATGAAAACACAGTGTTATACTCTCTGGGATGAGTTGGGGACTCCATACCTGTCATGCATAAATAGTTGTTCTACATGTCAGCCGGCGCAGTCCTCTCGCCTGTGGTCCATTGCTCTAGTAGAATGTCTTCTCTTTGTTTTTAAAATGCCCGTCTCTGTGTATACGTTACGAGGTGTCTTTTTGAAAACAGAAGATGTGAATGTATGTTGTGTCTAAGTGTTAAGCTCGTTTGTTAACCTGATCACAGCAAAGACCATGCACAGTGTTGTTTGACCTTGTACAATATGTTCAGACAGCCTGAAGCAATAACAAAAACATGTGGACTGCTTTTCTAGTATAATGTTGTGACACAAAAATAAACGTGCGAAGCGTAACGTGTGCAAGGCAAAGCAGCCTAAATGTGCAAGCAAACTAAAATACGAGCAAACTAAGTGTGCCCTAAAGGAAAAACACAACACACCCCTCCCCCTTTGATCGGGCTAGTAACAGAGCTACTAATAGATGATATAAAGCACAAGCCAGAATCTCCAGCATTTCGCGATTTTGTGATCCGTGAAATTATTGCGAAATTAGCTAAGGAGCGCGATGATCACAATGTTTATCTATCAGCTGCAAAACACCGGGACATTACATTCACAGCTTGCATTCTCTGCATTCTCTGACATGTGGATCCAGAGCTGCGCGCACCTCACAGAATGAAGGGGAAAGCAATGCTGTTGAAAGAAAGATGAGAAAACGAAAGTAGCATTTCACTGGCAAACTCTGTAAAGTGGCACTAATGTGTTTGAGTGTGAATAAAACCAATCTGGCCACTTTGTCTTGTTTTATTTATTTTGACAGAATTTGGGAAAAAAAAGTCTTCCTTTTTTTCTGTCCCGAGGCTACACGTTGGAAGGGAAAAAGATCTGAAAAGAACGACATTTCCAACAATGTGGTTTTTTTCTCTTTTGGATCCATTTCACAGGGGAACGAATGAAGGAAACGAAAGGGAAAAGAGGGTAAAACACGTTTCTTAAAGTCGGTTTTCAGCTGGTGAGGAGGAGCAAGATAGAGACAGAATGAGGAAACAGAGGAATAGAGCGAGAGAGAAAGAGCTGCCTGAAGCCTCAGTGACAAATTGACAAATGTGAGCTGCAAGGGACTAGTATCACAGTAAGATGAAGGCTTGGTTTTGTGTCAGTGCCAAGCAGTCTTTAGGGTACTTGCGGACATTGTGGCGGCACATTTAAGTGTTATTTGCATAAACCTGCCTCAGTCTGCCCCTAAAATGCACAGGTGATTCACCACCTTCCCGAGACATCTGACTGCTCTGTCTCTTAACAACTATGTGTGCATAACTGTCGTCTCCTCTCCTGAGAGCAATGACTTTGCATAGTGGTACAAAGTTAAAAATCTGCAATTAAATGAAGCTGTTGTTTATTGCACCCTTCTGTTTCAATATTAGTTTATAATGTAAAGCCTGTAGCAAAAGCATTTGGTGAACTAGAAACACAACAGAGAAACAACCTGTGTTTGTTCTCTAAATCATCACAGTTGACAATTTGGATAAAAAACGCAGCCAGCAAGCCTCTGCTGTTATTCACATATTCCTAGCATATTCCTTTAAAATTATCTAGGTTTTCGTCACACAGCAACAAACTCCCACTAAAAGACCCCTCAGCCGCAAAAGTTGAGCCGTACCTGCAGAAGATGAACCTATCTGGCTAGTTATTCTAAAACATTTCAGGCGCTTAAGAAAATTTATCTAACAGCTCGACCTAAATAGAAATAGGTTAAGTGAAGGACCCTGAAACCTTCAACTGCTGAAATCATCCTGGCTTTGCCACAACATTGGAAGGTCACTGAATGGCAGGCTCCAGAATTCGTCTGGGAATCAGACGGGATATCATTGGAGCAGCGTAATTAACGCTCCACCCTCCATCATGGCACTTTTCAACATTTTGTGGTCTGCCATGTATTTTGACCATCAGCGAGTCCACTGAGAGCGCTTTATGTTTTCTTTGACACACATTTCCCATCTGAGCAACAGGCTCTGCTTGTAAGGAGGGGGGTCCAAACAGAACCAGTAACCACAGATGAGGGTGACTACTGCACTCTCCAATCACATTATATGGAGACCAGGGTCGGACTGGGACAGAAAATACTCCAGGGCACCAAAACAAAAGTGGCCCCTATTAGTGCATTAGGCAGCTAAAAAAGTTGCCCACATCGGCAAACAGGGCAGTTTTGAACTTTTGGATTAAACGCTATAGGTGTTTTGTAAGGTATGCAAGCATTTGTGTTTGCTACAAGTAATGCTTGGGGTAATATCAGTAAAATCAACAGTAAAAACCTGCCCATCAGACCATAAAACAGGCTAATGAACCTCCAAAAAACCCATCCCACACACTATCTTATCAGACCAGCCCCTCGGGCACTGCCTGATTGCCCTATAGGCCAGTCTAACTCTAATGGATACTGATATTCAGTCGAACTTAACTTGGTAATTTAGGAGCGCAAACCATTTCTCCTGTACCACTAGTACAGTCCCCTAAAGTCTGCTAAGCACCTCGTAAATGGGTTCCTTTATGTAACATCTTTATGTGTTGTGTGTTTGATTTGATTTGAGCACTTATATAACGCACAAATGCCCAGGGGCGTCTAGGTGCTGATACCAGAGAGTCCAGTAAGGTTACAGATGGAACTGTAGATGAACATGTTAGTTGGCAAACAGCCAGGTTTTTAGCGATTTCCTGAAAGATAGCAGCGTAGGGCTGTTCTTTATGCAGACCAGGAGCGAGTTCCATGTTTTGACCGTCCCTAACAAAAAGCCTCTTCCGCCTCATTGGGCTTTCTTGAACCTGGGAGTTTGTAGGAGTTTACTATGTCCAAATCCATGTCTGTTGTTCATGGTATCTGGTTGTTGAATGTCTTATGTTCTTCAAGGTTCTTGCATGCAGCACACAATGGTGGTCCCATGCCAGTTATCCTGTCCCTGGAGCAGCTCCTGTGGTGCACCTTAGAAACCCTGCTGAATGTCACCTTTTCTGGCGTTCTTATTTTATTTTATTCAATTTTGTGTGACCCCCGCTGAATATCTCATGGAGAGCTAAACAAGAATTCTTATACAAAAAAATTAAACATCCACAATACAATGAAGATGTGCAAATTAAAAAAACAAATACCATCAAATAACTGTCCTTGGAGCCCAAACCCTTGGCATACTACAAGTCAAATAAAGTAATGGTTCTATTTGTGAAATCTAACAAGAGGCCAGGTGAAGAAGTGGAAGGGTAATCTAGGGTAATTAAAGGGCAGCTGCTGGAAAACCCTGAGTTTGGCTTTTGAACATAGTGGGAATACCAAAATGTGGTGTCCAACCGCAGAAGACTATGGGGCTTGGAACCGCTAGCCCAAGTCAGCACAATGCCACAAAAAACAGGATGACTAGCAACCCTGTGCTATTGTGCTTGGCTTAACCTATAATCCAAAATGTTACCACATAGGAGAATATAGCAAACAAACTCTCTCAGACACTTTAAACATGCCTATGTCAAAGTGGAATACTCTGCTAAACCAGTTTCTATTGATTTAAGGCTGAAAAGAAATGATTACAAGTAAAATAATGTGCCGCAATAATGCTGCAAAATTTCCATTTTTGTGCTGCAAAATTTGCAATCTATACTGCAGTATCCTGGTGGGTCTGACAAACTAAATGAATTCAAAGCTTCGATAATACGCACGTTAGTCATAAAAAGATTATAATGATAATAATAAAAAAAAACATGTCAGTTTTGAATGGTAGGCAATTTAAGGTGTGTTGGAGGTATCCATTATGTCTCCCATGAATTTAATAGAAAGTGAGTCCAGGATGGACTCAATCTCCACAGACGATGACTCATAGCTCAGTTCAAATCATCCAGAGAACAGACGTGCTCCTCGTTGTCAGCCAATGCTGAGGAAGTATCCGGGCAACCTTCATCCGTGCCATTAGTGCCAAAGTTGAATTAGTTTTGTGCCGAAGCACTCATCTTCTCAGAACGGCGGAGCTCATATCTCTCGTTGTGCAGCAGCCATAAGCCCATGGGACAACTCTGAAAATGGGTCATTAGAGGACTCATCACCGGGTACATGTCCACAGAAATTGGCATTTGCAGAGCCAGCCAAATATCTAGTGCCCACTCGAACGGGCACCATAGGCAATGAAACACGGGCTAGACGCAGGCAAACCAGATAGGTCAGAATGTCAATGAGCAATCAAGATCTAGTTCTTGGAGCAGTAAGATTCAGAAGAACCTTACCATGCGTTCACGACATAGCTGGACCGGTGGTAGTTCCAGAGGGCTTTGAGACGAAACATCCATTACGGAGGAGCAAAAATAGAACCAAAATGCCACAAATGTCAATAACACCAATGGGATGGCCCCGAACACACTGGAAAAAAGGGAATGAATAAAAGCCGGTATTACTCCAAAGAGTTTTTGGAAGGAACTGACTATGTCAAAACCGAGAACTTTAAAAAAGTGAGCAAGGCGGGCAGTATTAGATGTATTAAAGATATGATTAAATAATTTGCCGAAATGTATTAGGAGGTCAGTGTTTGCCGAAATGTATTAGGAGGTCAGTGTTTAACATGGACTGTATTTCACTGGATGTCCTTGCCACCTGCAATTCGAAAGTTTCTCGAGCAGAAGTTAGTGCCACTGCTTTTTGAAAGAATAGAGCTCTGATTCAGCTTAGTTTGTTAAAATCTGTCTTCAAAAATTGGAATGGAAGGCCATAACGAGTTTCTGTATCCTTCTTGCGGAGGGGGAAAGAGCACGTATTGCAGCAGGTGACTATCTGGGAAACCAATAAAATATATGGGATCCCGGCCTTCATTCCAAAACATTAGTGATCATTTAACATCAAATAGCTTCCGTTTGAAAGAACTTGAATAAGGGGGTCAATTGAAGGGACTGGTATTTTTATTTTTAGAAAACAGGCCAAATTCGGTACAGATGCGTTACAAGCGCCATGAATAATAACATGCCCTTCATGGTTTTGTTGAATCTCTCAACCAAACCATTTGTTTGTGGGTGATATGGAGTGGTGAACTAGTTAGTCACTCCACATTCAGCCCACATGTGTTTCAGGTAGCTAGACATGAAGTTTGTACCTCTGTCTGACACCACCTCCTTTGGGAAACCCACTCAGGTAAAGATACCAATGTGGGCCCTAGCCACTGCAGGAGCAGTAGCGGTCCTAAGGGATATTGCTTCAGGGTACCTGGTGGCATGATCCACCACCATCGGTATAAATCTGTTCTCTGATGCTGTTAGAGGGTCTAGGAGGCCAACATCAACCCCTACTTTTTCAAAGGGAACCCCAACTACTGGAAGTGGAATTAAGGGGGCCTTTGGGTGGCCACCTGCTTTGCCACTGGCTTTGCAAGTAGCACAGGAATTGCAAAACTCCTTCACCTTCTGGGACATACCTGGCAGTAATAGTGGGCAACTAACCTACTCCAAGTTTGGTCTGGACAAGAGGCCCAGCTAAGGGAATGTCATGAGCCAAAGTGAGTAAGAACTCTCTATACATCTGAGGCACTACCACTCTCCTAGTGGCACCAGGTTTAGTGTCTCTGGCCTCAGTGTAAATGAATCCCATCTCCCAATAGGTTCTGTGGGAGCCACCAACATCTGTTTCCTGATCAGCAGCTTGCTGTTTCAATCGTGGGACAGGTCCTCTGTCCCTGGCACAGATCTTCCCTAGAGGGTCCCCCTGGGCCTAGGAGCTCTGCCGTGTAAGGCCCTAGTTCCTGGGGCTCAGTTCCCTCTAGGGCTGACAGGTCTTCTCCCTAAGAAGAGGGGATCTGAGCTTGCGTCTGTTCAGAAGCTGGTTTCCCAGACCTCTTGCCTTTTCTCTTGGCAGGTTGGGCTATTATTCCAGACTGCAATTCCTCTTTTTCATCCTGGGTTTTACACTGTACTCGGGTTTTCACACACACCCATTCAGGTATACCGAAGTATAGCTGCGTGGGTTTTTCTTTTGACCTCAGCCCATGATCATTGTCTAGCAGACATTCTACAGGAATTGCAGAGGATACAACCACCTTCTTTTGGCCAGTAACCCCTCCCCATTCTAAGGACTCCATGGGATGGGCCTTAGCCTGATTATCAGCATTGAGGACTGTGAATGTCTCACCAAGTCAAGTATTGTCCTGGAGATATCAGTCTTTCAGTCATCATAGTGACACTTGCACCTGTATCCCCCAGTGCTTCAACTCTGATCCCATGTATATGAGGCTGGTGTCTGTATTTTTCATTGTTAATTGCCCAGACAGCTAGGGCAGCTACATTCACCCTACCCTCAGAGACTCAAGTTGCTTCGGTGAGCTCTGGCATGGTCAGGGGTAACATGGGATCCCATCTGCAGACTTATCATTGCAGGTGCACCCTCCTGAACAAGTTTTTGGGGGCCATGAAAATACTTTATTTTTGTCTTTGTATTGGTCACCATCTTTTCCTAGGGAGAGGGTGTGGCATAATGGCCAGAGCCGCCGACTTTAGAGCTGGGGATCCAGGTTTAAGTCTCAGTGTTGGCTCAATATCTTCTGATTCTGGGCAAATCACTTAATCTCCCTGTGCCGATAGACAGAGCCTAGAGACCCTCGCAGGTGATTAGCTGTGCTATACAAATCCAAATATTATTTCCCTTGGGGGTGCTTAGCCACCCCTTTCTTTTGGTCACCCCGACCATGAGTTGTTTTGGTTACCCGTGTCTTGACCCAGTGGTCTGCCTTCTTCCCCAACTCTTGAGGAGAAAGTGGACATAGGGCTACCAGGTACTGATGTAACAGATGCTGTTTCATAATTAGATTATAAAGCCCATCATAGTCTTGCACATTGTTACCTTTCAACCAGCCACCTAGTGTTTTCACTAAAAAGTCTACAGAATCTACCCAGGTCTGACTCTGGGTTTTTGGAGTCTCCCTGAACCTGATCCTGTATTCCTCAGTGGTGAGTTCAAAGCCCTCAATCAGGGTAGCCTTCATGAGGTCAAAGGACTCAGTATCTGCCTCATTCAGTGCCAGGACCCTATCCCTACACTTTCCCGAGAATAGCTCCCAGAGAAGAGAGCCCCAATACTTTTGGCTGAGTTGCCTCATTTTACAAGCCCTCTCAAAGGCTGTAAACCATTTAGTTATATCATCACTCTCTGTATATTTGGGGACATTCCCTTTGGGGATCTTAGAGTCGAATGCTTCATCTTTCTCCCTATAGATTATTTTGCTGCCAGCAGAGATGGGGCCTAGGCCCATCTAAGCTCTTTCCTTATCTATAGTCAGGATTTTGGCCTCTAAACTCGCCCTCCTGGCTAGTCTCTCTAGAAGAAGTTCCTCCTCTTGGAGGTCCTTTCTGTCTACGGGAGGAGGCTCTAAGCTCTCCTTATTTCCACTGTCTCCAGTCTAACCCTCAGGGAGATCAGTGTCATCCTCTGGATGGTTTTTCTCATACTCCGTCAAGCTCTCCTGGAGCTTTGCCTTGGTAGGAGTTGAGCCTATTTTTATTTAATAGGGTTTACAGAAGATCCATAACTGCTACATTGAACGCTGCAAGTAAGGGGTCAGGTTGAGTTCTTGAACCAGGTCTTCCGTGGAAGACATTCTAACTAAAGCTGGGACCTTTTTAGAAAACGACAAAAAATCCAAAATAGAATTTTGGGCCTAGCTAGTAGTATACTTTTTAAATTCTAAACAGTTGGGACTAGGGGGACTCAACACAAGACCCTAACAGTTAATTTAAGCAATTTAGAAAAAAAAATTAAATCAATAAAAAATGTATTTAATTAAAAGACAATTTTGGATTCCTTAGTTGAATCACCCTTCAACCAAGTGGTACAGTAGAGGTCAAGTCTTGTACGCCACTGCTGGACCACCAATGTAGGAAGCTGGCTCTTTATATGGTATACCAAAAAGAGGTATACTGTGCAAAGAGTCCAGGTATTCCCTTACCAGTTGCCAGGGGCTTGCTGTAGCAATCCGAAGGTGCTCTTCTAGGAGGTAGTGTGGTCGAGCAGCCTTATGCTTATCCGAGAGGAGTTTTAGACATCTGCAAATACACACAATAGTCAATAAATTATGACAATTGAACAAACTTCAAAACTCATTGGTGTAATTAAATCTGGCTCCCCTTCAGATCCATGCCCCCCAAAAACTCTGCGTATTTCTCCTGAAATTATAGCTATTCCACTCAAGGTGATTTTTAATACTATGTTCACAACAGGGTATTTCCCAAGGGCATGGAAGAAAGCTTCCATACTCCCATTATTAAAGAAACCCAATTTGATTGCTAAGGAGACTCTCAAATATAGATCTATCTCGAGACTCCTGTTCCCTGCAAAAGTGATTGAGAAGGCTATAAATATTGAACTATCATCATTCATCAATGACATCGCTATTCTGGATCCCTCCCAATTTGGTTTTCGTGCTTTTCATAGCACAGAGTTGGCGCTTATCACCGCCACGGAGGAGCTCAGGCAGATTTTAGATAGCGGGGGGTGCGCAGCTCTGATCCTTCTGGACTTGTCAGCGGCCTTTGATACCGTTAATCATGGGGTGCTGCGGGCCCGGCTAGCTTCCATCGGGATTAGACATAAGGCGCACTCCCTACTGGGCTCCTTCCTGTCCGAGCTGTCTAAAGTAGTGGCATTGGGGAACGTTGTTTCACCTTCTTTCACGCTGCCCTGCGGAGTTCCCCAGGGTTCTTTCCTGAGCCCAATGCTTTTTAACCTTTATGTCACCCCCCTTGCCAGACTAGTAAAAAGTTATGGATTTGCCCTTGTGTCATACGCAGACGACACACAGATTATCGTCTCGATGAGCAGTCCATCCAGCCCGACATCCATTAGCTTTCACAACTGTATGAGCCATATAGCTAACTGGATGACAGACAATTGTCTGAAGCTAAACTCATCCAAGACAGAGGTTTTGGTGCTGGGGAACTATCCCTCATTTTGTATCAAATTCAGTTTATTGGATCTTAGTTTGAGAGTGGTACAGAAATGCCGTACATATGCAACAGTTGTCAAAGGCAAGCCAAGAGTTACAGATCTCACATGTAGGTTACAGCTTGTTCACGAGGTCTATGGCATAGAAAAGTTATGAATCAATACATTCAAATCTTGTTGCATGAAGTATTCCGCATTTGTACGTAAATCCACCCCCCGAAGAGAGTAACAAGAAAAGGAAACTTAACATACCTAACAAACCAACAAAACCGTGATGTCATGGTGCAAATAATAATGTAGTGGTCATGGGGGTTGGGCTACCGAGCCCCTACTTAGGCAACTGATGAGCTGCTCGTTACCAGCTGTGCTGCTGTGAGGTTAAATGAGGAACAGGTTGAGAGCTCTAAGCCGTGGGGCGCAAGCCGTCAGTGGAAGCCCTTCCGACAAGTAGCTCACCAGCGGGGACCATATGTAATCAAAACCTTTTTGTGGTGTAGTCTACTATGTCGGTCATGCGTTCCAGCGCCAACGCCTTCCACAGCCTCGCGTGCCATTGAGGTAAGGATGGTGCCTCTTGTTTTTTCCACGTAGAAGCTACTGCCATTTTAGCAGCCCCCAGACATAACCACATAACAGACTTATCGCTCTGTGTTTGGCGTTTCAGGATTGGGTCTCTCGCCCCCAGCAAGGTGTGTTCCAGGGATAGCGGAATTGGGTAGCCTAGAATGAGTTTAATTTGGGACAAAATCTCTTTCCAAAAGGGCTGTATGGAGGGACAATCCCACCAGATATGTCGAAAGTCGCCCAACAGGCCACATCCCCGCCAGTACCTATCCGAAGTGTTGGGGAAGATCTTGTGTAGTTTCTGAGGGTATAGGTACCAATCATACATGACCTTGTAGTGCGCCTCCCTTAGATACATCGAGCGATTAAATTTCACTATATCCCTACTTAGATGCTCCCATTGTTTGTCCGCTAGGGGGGCGTTCAAGAGTGCATCCCAAAAACGTTTATAACGCGGGGTCGCTCTGGGACTTAGAGCTTGTATGAGGGCATACAAATAGGAAATGCATCCCTTGGAGGTGGACCCCTATTGGGCAAACTTCTCTATGGGGAGCAGCTCCCTGGTGGTGGTCAGCTGCACCAGGGGCTGTTGTACCCAATGTTTAAGCTGCAAATAATGGTATTCCTCCTTAGCAGTCAGCGCAAATTGTTTCTTGCATACTTGGAAAGTGAGAAGCTCGCCTTTGTCAAATAAATGGGAAATCATGTGACATCCTCCTTCCCTCCAGGCCTCAAAGGGACCCTCGTGAAGTGCAGGGGGGAAGGCAGCATTAAAATGTATGGGGGTGTAGGGGGAAGGAAAGGTCGTCAGCTGCAATCTCCTCGTAAGAACATCCCAAACCCGTAGTGTGGTGGATGTGGGTGTGCTGATGTAGGCGTTGGGTGGTCTGTCATGTTTTGGCCTCTGTTAGAACCGGGGTCACCGATTCCGACGGGGTAGCTTGGCGCGAGGTAGGAAGGCACCCGAAGGCAATGTGTTAAGCACTTGTGCAGCACACACTCACACTGACTCAATAATGCGCAACAATAAAGGGGGACACCACACCAGGCTTTGATGTAAAAACAAGATCCTTTATCTCATTTAAATTAGCAGTTTATAAGGCAGATAATCTTAGGCAACATTTCATTTCATTGTAGCTTCATAAACTAGTGCGTAAATTTCATTCAAGCACATTAGAACAGTAGAACGTTACGCCATTAAAAAGGCAGTATCAATAACCTCCTAGAAAAGCAGGTAACACTGTAGGTCATAGACTGTAGGTCAACACATAGACTTCAACACAGTTGGCGACATGCAATTAGCTAGACATTAGATGCACATTACACTGTAGATGATGAAGAACCTGTATCAACCTAGGCGCAACCACATTCAGTACAGTGGGCGTCGCAAAGCAGGTAGGCCTACAACATAAGAACACTTTAACTCTTGGCAGGTGAACACTTCAGCCCAATTCAGGTAAGCACCTTTACACTAGGCAAACACATTTCATTACTAAGGATATAAATCAGGCCTAACCATTAATGAAAGCAGGCATAATAATCAGGCTGGTTAATAGCTTAGGGAACCCCTCCACATGTCCCTCTCTCTGGGGCTTCCCTGTTGATTTGGGCTTCTGTGGTTCTCAAGGGCTACTTAGGGGTTAATTCAGGCCAGGCCCACTCCTCTCCGGGCCTCGCCTTGTCTGCAAAGTTAATCCTGGTTTCCCCCTTGTGTGGCAATGAGGAGGTGGCCCCCGGCCCCCAGTGGCGACTCTACATGCCCTAGGGGCCTCCCGGGCTCACCTGCGGTGATTTCGGTGGTCGCTCGCCTGAGCGGCTGGTTTCTCCCCGGGCCGGCCCGTGTTCTGTCGGGCGGGGCCCGGACTGGGGCCGAAAGGCCTTCTGGAGGTGATTGCGGGTCGTCGGGGGCCGGTAATGCTCTTCTCCGGTCCCCATAGCCAGCGTTAAGATGCGGGGAAGGGAGCGGGAGCAGGCAGTCCTCTCCGGCCGGCTTCCCGCCTCCCTCTGCTCACCGGGACTCCTCGCTGGCTTCCATAGGCGTTGGGGGCGCGGCGGGAGTCGGCAGCCAATCACTGCGCGGCCTTCCCGGGGGCGCGGCCGATGACGCGGTCGGCGTCCCCGGTCGCTCGGCAACGGCGTCGGCGGGGCCGGAGGCCTCTCTCTCTCACCTGGGCCGCGTCGGTGATCTCCAGGCCGCAACTTCTTCCCCAGAGGGCTCCCGGGCCCGGCGGTGATCTCGGAGGCAGCCTCTGGACCTTCAGTGAGGGTGAGGGCGGCGCGCCTCACCACCAAGGCCTCGAGGAGGCCACGCCCACCTCCGCAGCTCCTCACACGCGGCGACGGCCGCAATGGCGGTTTCCAGCCCTGAGGTCAGTGGCTTGAAGGGGCGATTCCTCCCACGTGGAGGCACAGCGCGGGAGCGCGCTAGAAACAGGCTAGCAGGGGGGGGCAGTTACAACAGCGCTTTGGGCAGTCCCGTAGCAGGGCAGCACTGCGACAGCTAGTAGTGGAGTGGGGTGAAGGTTTAGCGCTTCAGGGCACGGCGCTTTACCTGGTGATCCCCAGTTTGGCAGTTCCAGTTTCTGACCTTGCTGTTTCGTCAGGCTTGCAGTTTCAGGTTGCTTGCAGTAGTTCTTCTGTGGTTGCTTCTTTGGTTTTCTCCTTAAGGGGAAGGGAATGAGTTGGTGGTAATTGGGGTGCTGGATGGTACTTCCAAGCACGCTGAAGCTGGTTCCCTGGGTCCCCTCACACTGGGCAAGGTCAGTGGGTGGCGGGCGTTCTTCAGCTATCTTACTACAGCAGTGCCTAAGCCTTGTCAGTAGCAGTAGTGTAGGTCTCCCCCCTAGGCCCTAAAGCCTGTACTCCGGCAGAGGTTCTCCCAGGATCAGTGGTGCCCCAACTGACTAAAAGATTTCCCTCCAAACCTCTTATACCCCTAGGTCAGGTGACCCTCCTAAAGGCGGCAAAACATAACTCCTCCCCAAGCTGGAAGGTTCTAGAAGCTTCCCTCATGTCTGGCCATGAGGGCCAGGGGCGGGGACGGCATGGATACTGTATCATTATGTCCCAGCCTGATCCTGACTACTAGTATGTGTATGCAAAGGCCACTCCGCAGTAGCAGGGGCCTGTGGCAGCCATCTTAAAAGAAGAGAGCACCTGCACCTCAGCACTGTTTGGCAGTGGTAAGGCGCCCAGAGACCTAGGTCCAACAAAAGTGTAGTGGCAAAAATGAGGCGCAAAGAGAAAAAAACGGGGTAAGACCACCCTAGGGCTGACAGGTCTAACAGCCTCCATAGTAGATCCCAAATGGTGCGACAGGTTATCTGTCTGTCTATATGAAGCCAGTGCTTCTCTGAGGCCCACAGCGACCACTCCGTGATGACCCGCAGCTGAGCCACCCTGTAATAGCCCTGAAAATCCGGCAACGGCAGGCCCCATTCCCTTCGTGGCCGCATGAGCAGACGGAGCGGCAAGCGAGCCCTTTTCCCCAACCAGATAAATTTAGTAAGCATTTGTCGCAACTCCCGGAAGAGACCCACCTCCACTGGAATGGGCAACCCCTGAAAGAAGTAAAGCAAGAAGGGGAGTGCATTCATCTTAATAGCGTTAATCCTGCCCAGCCAGGAAATGTATGCATCACTCCATCTGCCCAGGTCAATTTTTAACTGGCGAAGAAGGGGAGGAAAATTGGCCCTGTAGAGATCTGAGATGCGGGGCGTGAGCTTGACACCCAAATATGTAATTTCCTTAGCTGAGCAACTAAAAGGTGGCGCGCCTTCTACCCGCCTCCATTCTTCTTTGGAAAGAGACAGATTCAATAAAAAGGATTTGGCCAGATTGATCTTAAACCCTGCCGCCCGCTCTAACAACATGAGCTCCCCCTGGATAGCTGGAAGAGAGATCAATGGTTCTGTGACTGGGAGAAGCACGTCGTCGGCAAAGAGCGATATTTTATGGTCGTCTGTGCCAAAGCGTATCCCTCGAATGTCCGGGTTTTCTCTAATTTTATGCGCTAGGGGTTCTATACTTAGGTCGAAAAGGAGGGGGGACAACGGACATCCCTGCCTCGTTCCGCGCACCAAGCCAAAAGGGGAGGAAGCAGCGCCATTGACTAGGAACCGAGAGCTAGAAGAGTGATAATTGGCGCGAACCATCCCTATAAAGGTCTCATTAAATCCAAAGCGCTGAAGCACCCTAAACAAAAAGGTCCATTCCACGCGGTCTAATGCTTTCTCCGCGTCTAGCGAGAGAAGAGCCGCTGGGATGTCCTTCTTCCGGGCATTTCGATTAAATGGATGATGCGCCGCAAATTATCGTGAGTCTGTCGTCCCTTAATAAAATCGGATTGGTCCGGGTCAATAAGGCCGGGGAGCACAGATCCGAGGCGTGTGGCCAGGATCTTGGAGTAGATCTTGGCATCTAGGTTCAAGAGAGCTATTGGGCGATAAGAGGAACAAGCTGTTGGGTCCTTACCGGGTTTGGGAATTACTGCAACAATCGCCTCACCCATAGTGGGGGTGACCTGTTGCGTGGAGGCAATGACGTTAAATAAAATAGTTAAAAAGGGGACCAGCTCCGGCACAAAGGTACGATAGAAGTGTGCCGTAAAACCGTCCGGCCCCGGTGCCTTTTGGAGTTTAAGTGCGTCAATCGCCGCCTGGACTTCCTCGGAGGTTATGGGTTTTGCCAAGTCCTCAGTGGTGCTAGCCGGGACCTGTGGGAGGTCTAAGGGGTCAAAGTACCCCAGTTGGTCTTGCTCCCGGGGGCGCTCCAAAGTATAGAGAGCACGGTAAAACTTCTCGAAGGCCTGCGCCTTCTCCTCCTCTGCCTTATGTGTGACGCCTGCATCATCTACGATAAGTTGTATATATTCCCTTTCCTGTTTGGCCCGTAGCTGACGTGCTAGCAGAGACCCTACCTTGTTACCTCCCTCATAACCCCTGGACTGGAGGCATAGGATGGTTTTTTCCGCCCTATTAGTATATATGGCCTGTAGCTTCCCTTTGAGGGTTGTGACTCTCCTCAGCGCCTGGACCGAGGGGCTAGCCTTATGTGCCTGCTCTGCGGACAATAACTCCTGTTCTAACATGAGGCGCTCCTCGCGCTGCTGCATTCCTAGGGTCGCAGCTAACTCGATGCACTTACCTTGGACCACCGCTTTCAGGGAATCCCAGGTAATGGCATGGGAGGTAAGCTCAGGGTCATTCTGCTCAAAGAACTCCTTAATAGTTTGCCTGAGGTCATCACGGAGTAATCTATCCCTGCAGAGGAAGTTGGGAAAATACCAGCACGCATGTTTTGGACGTGGGTTCGGCCAGGTAAGTGACATCTCGAGGGGGGCATGGTCAGACAAGCATATCGGGTGGAAGTGTGTTTGCAGCACCGAGGGCAGCAGAGATTGGCTCACAAAGATGTGATCAATGCGGGAAAATGTTCTGTGGGAGTGGGAGAAAAAGGAGTAGTCACGAAGGGTGGGATTAGCATCTCTCCATACGTCCACCAGACCCAGGAGTTGGAGTTGTGACTTAAGTGCTTTGCCAAAAACCCCTCCCGCCGTCCTATGTGGATGAGTTGTGTCCAGCCCCTGATCCCATACGAGGTTGAAGTCACCCAAAAGGAGTATGTCCCCCTGTGCAAAGTTCTCCAAAGCCATAAGGAAGGAGAGTATAAAGTCCTGTTGGCCCGTATTTGGAGCATAGATAACTGCAAAGGTGCACTTCCGACCCCTCAGATCCCCTGAACCATAATGTACCTCCCTGCTTTGTCAGCTTTGGTGTCTTGTGCCTGAAATGGGACCCCCCTGTGGAAACGTAGAGCCACCCCATTCTGTTTTAAGGCGTGGGAAGATCTAAATATAAGAGGATAAGCTTTATGAGTCAAACGATGTTCCTCAGATTTTTTGAGATGTGTTTCCTGAAGGGCCGCCACTTGGACATTATGGTCAATCAAGTACTTCCAAAAGCGTTGGTGTTTATTAGGGGAGTTTAGACCCCGGGCATTCCAAGTTAAAGTCCTGACAGCCATAGGTAACCGGATGGAAATAATTCCCCCTCGTGAGGTCCTCTGTAAAAACTGAGCTTCCGTATCTCCCTCCTCCCCCCATCCCGGCACAAAAACAATATAAAAAAGGCACCATGACATCCAACTAAGATAACAAAACAGAACAAACAATAAGATCGAGTGTGGAGAATCCCCCTCCCAGAGGGGAACCTCATTACCAGAACAAACTCGAGGAACATACCCATTTCCGTTCCCCCAGCCCCTACATCAACAATTTTTAAGGCATATGCTGTGTGAACTTATACAACCAGCAATTGACTATCAGTGGCCGAATCGCCCTTATGTGAGCTATACAAGTCTTTTAGCTCCGGCGGCGTCACAAATGTCCAGAAGAGTGCAAGTCCTCCGCTCCAACCACCCTCCCGCCAGAATCTCCTTACCGCAGTAGAGACAGGCCTCTCTACATATCGAATGCAAGTCCTCCGCTCCACCAACCTCTCCATAATGGCGAGTGATTTACCCTCTGCGGTGGGGGGTATAGAGTATCTTTTAGTTCAAGAACGTGTCAGGTCGGAGTCCCTCCAGCTACGGTGCTCCCAAAAACAAGATAAGAGCAAGTCCTCTGCTTTAATCAGTCTCTCCTGAATGCTCTTGTGCTCGGGGGATTTTTGCGCCAACTGGAACCATTGTCTATACCCTCGGGGCTCGTCGAACTTAGGGCTCAGACTAAAGTTTTTGTGCCCATCTTTCCCATTCTTCTCCACTGGCCTCCTCCTTGCCTCTCAAGCTGTCTTGCCCCCTCGGCGTCCCGAGAAGACGGTGCTCCAGCAGCCGAGGAGATCTCTATTCCCAGTGTGTCCGCCGCCTCCGACAACTCCGCGCAGTGACAATGCTGGTTGTTCCATTGGAAGGCAATCCCGAAAGGATATGTCCAGCGATATCTGATTTTCTTTTCCCTTAGAAACTCGGTGATCGGACGGAATTGTAGGCGTCGCTGGAGCGTGGCCTGGGCTACATCTTGGTAGAGTGTGCAGTTGGCGTTTTGGAAGGTGATCTTATCCGTGACCCTCGACTTTTGTAGGACCAGTTCCTTAACCTTGAATGAGCTGAACTTTGCCGGCACTTCCCGGGGTCGCCGGTTCTCTCCAGGAAGCCGTGGCCCCACTCTGTGGACCCTCTCCAGCCGGACCTCAGGGCCGTCCTCCCCCAGGGCTGAGGAGAAGAGGCCCACCATGAACGCCTCCAGATCCGGGCCTTCACAATCTTCTTCCAATCCTCAGACGCGAATGTTGTCCCGCGGGAGCGATTTTCCAAGTCCTCACACTTGAGCAAGGTAGCACGCAGTTGGCTGCTCAGGTCCTCAGAGCCCTCCTCCCGGGGTTTGATAGGGTCGGCTAGCTCCTGATACTTCACTTCAAGGTCCAGCGTCCGGGTGCCCACCGAGTCGACATCTGCCTGTAGGGTCACCAGCTTCTCTCGCATCTCCGCGCGGAATGAGTCAAAAGAGGCGTCCATGCTAGCTTTAATGTCCGCACTTAGCTCCTGTTTGAACTCCCGCAGGGAAGCCATGAGGTCCTCCCTGGTTAGCGCCATTGGTCCTGTCGATGGCGACGCCTCCTCTCCAACCGCCCCTGCGCCTGCAGTGGCGAAGTAGTTCGAGACCTTGTTGTTGGGAGTCTTTTTGGGTGGCATAGGGGGACCCAGTCGTAGGTCAGCTCCTGGCCATCCCTCCGTTCATGCGAAAGCAAGGCGAACTTTCCACCGATGCGTGGCTTCCCTCTGTTGCGGCTCCGCTCTCTCAGGGGGCTTCCCGTGCGTCTGACTCAGCGACTGGAAGGGCTGTTCGTTGGTCACTCCGGCCGACTCACAAGGAATGGCCCTCCTACGTGGTGCGCGAGCCGTTAGGCCAGAATGTGCTCCAGACTAGTTGCTGCCTGGTACCTAGACCTCCCACCGGGCTCCGCAATACTTGCGCCCTGCTTCCAGCTCCTTGCAGCGCCGTGGATTCGCCCTTTATCCTGCTATGGCGGCAATCTTAAGGTCAGGCATCAGGCAGCTCATAATGCAAAATGGGGGCAACTTGTTCTCCCTCGCAGCTCTCGTTGCGTTGCAAACCCCCACTCCGCAGGTGACATAGGACACACCTTGCTTGCCTGTCCCCCCTACCGGCTGTGATGTCTAATAGTGGTTAGGATCCTGGGGGGGACCAGTATTCCGAACGGCGCCACGCAGTGCTTCCCAGTGCTTCAGCCACCTTGTGTGCCCAGCGGCATGCCAAACTTGGGGGGCCCCCACTCGCAGCGCTCACCCGGTGGATGGTATGGGCCCCGCAGGCTAGTGTGGGATCAGTCGGCTGGCAGGCTGGCAACGCGATGCCTGGCGAGCCCCCCCGAGCCGCGGGCTGTCGGAACTCCCACGGTGTCTCTTCCTGATGGGGGGGTCCGCAGGACTGGAAGTAGGGGGTCAACGTACCTTCCGGTGCCCTCGTTTATGATGCGCCATAGCTCCGGCGGGGGAACCCGCCATCTTGCGTGATCCGGGCCCCAGAGCCCGGAACACCGTCCGCCACCTCCGCTCCCCCCGTGGGGGCAAAAAATCCCGTATGGGCAGCGGTCGCTTCTACCACCGGTCGATTCCAACGTGGGAGGTCCCGGGTCTCAGACGCCGCAGTCGCCGGAGCCCACCTCAGGGAGAGCCGCCATTTCCTCCGCTCTCGGCACCGATCGGCTCAGACCTCCGGGGCTCCGTCTCCGCGGCGCAGGAGAAATTCCGAGGTGTAGGGCAGTTCCTTGGCGTTACCCCTTCCTTGGCCACATCGTGGGGTGATCAGGGTGCCTAAATATATGCCTTAAGCATGGTAATCCACGGGGCCTGGGACGGAGCCGATCGGATTCACGTGGAGGTGTGGCCATGTTAGTTAGCCACGCCCCCAATCCCTCATTTTGGATGGATAGCTGGTGGCCGGTCCAACTTGATTCCTTACCTAAACCAGTGCTCAAGGCCAAAGATTTAGGAGTTATGTTTGGCACCAAGCTGTCCTTTGAAGCACAAGTTAACTCGGTCACCTCGGCTTGCTTTTTCATCTTGAAAATGTTGAGGAAAATCCTTCCGGCAATACCTATGAACTTGAGGAAAACGGCAGCAAGAGTACTGCTAGGTATTTCTAAATTTGACTCAGTTTCCACAGCCATATTCCATCTTCACTGGCTACCGGTAGCCAAGAGGATCCAATTTAAATCACTCTGCATTGCCTTTAAATCACTCAACAACTTGGGGCCAATGCAGTTAGCAAATTTTCTTAAGCCATATACTCCTGTAAGACCCCTCAGATCTGCCGAACATGGAAACTTAACTGTTCCTAGAGTCAACAGGGCTAGGAGGGGGGGGGTGAGTGGAGGGGGGGGAAGAGTTTCATGGCCACAATTACCAGGCTATGGAACTCTTTGCCAACCACGCTAAAAAAAGAGGCCAGCCTATTAAAATTCAGAAAGGGCCTTAAAACCTGGTTGTTTAAGGCATAACGTCTCATACCCTAGTCCGTCCTGATCTGTATGTATTAAAGGCAGCGCCTAGACACCCCAGGGTATTTGTCACGCTTTATAAATCCATCATCATCATCATCACACGACTCAATATGGAGATCCATACCAATTTATAAAAATAGCACGTATCTTTATATATGTTTAGGTACCAGAATCAATACGATCAGGTAAGTATGTTTTTCAAGAGGAATACTTTTGCATTTAAAAAGTCGACACTTACTGCATTTTTCAGAAGCTGCAATGTTATCCTAGCGGGAAAAAAACAAGTACAGCATTCAGGTACAGTGCAGCGATTTACAAGACCAACCTCCGGGACATAAGGTGAGTATGGGGCAATGTCCAAGGTAGCACCCACCGGCCACCTCGGGTGGCACTGGAGCAGCCGGGTGCAGAAGTTTTTTTCAGCGTCGGGTGGCCAATGTTATCCTACGGGGGAAACATGTACGACATTGGGGCACTTCGCAGTGACTTACGGGACCAATCTCCTGGACTTAAGGTGAGTATGGAGCAAGGTCAAAGGCAGCACCAACAGGATACTTCGGGCAGCACAGGGGCAGCCGGGTGCAGAGGTGCTTTTCAGCGTCGGGTGCCCAATGTTATCCAATGGAGATCCATCTGGTTGAAAAGAGGCAGCAGGCTTGGACTGGGAAGCCAGTCAGTCTGAACCACAAGGGGGGCTCATGTCTCACGATGCTTGGCGCCATGGGTACACCTTTGGTCCTCTTCTCCATGGGCCAGGGGCGATGTATGCAGAGGTGTCTTCAGGTGTCGGATTTTCATCACTGGGAGCACTGGCAGTAGAGGGGCCTGCAAACAGAGGCTGCAGGCGACATTGGGAAGTTCACAGTGGGCAAGTCCAGGGTGGGCTTTGTCTCTGGAGGGCTAGGGGACAAAGCTGGCACCATTGGCCCACTTCAGCTCGGGCTAAGCAGTACAGGTGCAGTGGTGCTTTCCGTTGTTGGGTTTTGGTCATCCGGAATCCTCTCAAGTCCCTTTGGCTGCCTGCAGGATGCAGGGAAGCAGCACTGCTCCTCCATAGGAGTTCTTAAGTCTTGGCTGAAGTGCTGGCAGTCCTCCCAGGCTTATGGAGTCACAGCAGCTTGCAGGATGAGTCGACTTTGGCGCAATCATTGGGAACAGCACACAGGCCTGCAGGGTTGGCAGCAAGTCAGTTGCTTCTTCTACAGTTCTTGCTTTTCGCTGCTTTTCGGTCCTTCTTCTTCTTTTGGTTGGCAGGATCTGAGTCTCTGGTGCCAGGGTGCCCCTAAATTCTGACTTTAGGGGTGTTAGGGGAGTGCAGGATAGAGGAAAATGGGCTACCCATCCTTTGGGTCACTACATGACCACTACCTTATATGACCACTTCCTGGGGAAAGTGGTCATAATCCTGTCCCAAAATTCCTGATTTTGCCATCACCAATATAGCTAACTTTGAATAGTTGTCTCCACTTCAGGTAGCCCACCTTAGGTGTGGCAATAGCCTGTGAGTGAACACACCTATCTCACTACATAATTCTCCCGCCTGTCCAGGTGCGAAATGGCTCTGGACGATGGGGGGGTTGGCTTCTTCTCCTGGGAGAGAAACCAGATTCAAGTGTGAAAAGGCGGTAGGGGCTTTGAAGCTCCCCTGCCTTGGAATGCTAATCTGCAGTTTATCCTGTGGGAGGAGGTAAAAACACCCCCTGCCAAGCAGGCCTGGTTTCTGGCTTCCCTAGAGCAAAAGCCTTTACCCTTGGGGCTCAGACACTCATCTCTGGTGGCGGGCTGACGAAACTCAGTAAGTCAGCACCAGAGACTGGTCGGTTTTCAGGGGGCACCTCCAAGATGCCATCTAGGTGCATGTATTACTAAATCCAACACTGGCTTCGGTGTGGGTGTATTAATACGAGATGTTTGATACCAAACATCCCTCTTTTCAGTGAAGCCATCCTGTAGCTGGGGAACTCATTTTTACGAGTGTCCAGCACATGTTTTAAAATGTTTTCCCTGTTCGCTTGTACTGGCAGTAATGGAACTGACCAGCACAGGGGCATATCTGCTTATGCAGATATGCCCTCGATTGTTATATAAGGCACCCTGCTTTAGAGATGTGAGGCCTGCTGTAGGGGTGGCTTACAAATATTAAATGCAGTGTTAGGGACACACACAGGGGTGTGTGTCATGTCATATTTTCACTTTTGTCTGCACCATGACACGCAGCCTACAGTGGCAGTTGGCATGAGCTTGATGAGGGGTCCTTTAGGGTTGCACAATTCATGTGGCAGCCCTTTGGGACCATCTTTAGTGCCCCAGGACCTAGGTACTAGGGACTTACAATGGGTACTAAAGGTATTGCCATTTGGGGAAAACAATTGCATAGTTTTGGGAAAGAGATCTGGCACTGGGAACCTTGTTAGCAGGAACTCAGCGCACACAGACGAAATCACATCAAATACTAGGCAAAAAGTGGGAGGTGACCAAGTCAAAAGGGGCACTTTCCTACACACATCATGTGACCACATTTTATTGGTTATGATTGCGCGTTCCATAGAAGTTGTGCAGTAGTGTATCTGTTCTGTGTGTAAACACTTGCACTGCTGTTACCCATCCGTGGGGAAAGTGTACACTACTGCGTCCTCCTTTGTAACCTCTCTGTTTGTGTTAGCAAAGCTTTCACTGTTGATGTTCATGTGGCACCTATCCTTTATGTGCAATGCTGATATCCACATAGTGCCTATTCATGCAGCTTGTGCTGCTGATGCCTATGTGGTATCTGTTGTCCGAGTTTTACCAAAACTTGAGCGAACATTCTATAGTAAATAAAAGATGGTCCAATTCCATATAGTTTCTCCAAGTAGATTTATTCAGGATAAAATGGTAAGATGTTAAGCAGAGCCCCACCAGGAGCAGCCTTCCTGCTGCTCAGCCCATCCACCAACTGACTCACACACTCGCCAACATTCCACTCACCAACATTCTGTCACCACAGTCACACTGGCTGAGCAGCAGGTATAACACATCTCCTTTCTTTATATTAATTACAAATGAACTCTAAATGGAATGACAATGAAGTCTGATGCAAGCAAAAGATGACATAGGAACAATAACATGCAACAGAATGATATCAGAACCATTGCCACAAATAAGCAACATAGCAATGATCTGAAACATCAGCATGAAGATAATAGACGGAAAATATCATGCACAAGAAATAACAAGCATTGGCATAGCCAATAGGTCTCGCTTTTGGGACCTTATAAGTTTTTAGTCACGCTTTACATTATCGTGGGTGGAAGCTTTAACACATTTATTAGGCATTTTATAGAACTGTATTGAGAAGTACTTATTTAAAGTGTGTTTTTTGTACAACTAAACTGCAGGGTACATATATACAATACTAATGATAGGGTATCAAATTAAACTGGCTTTTTTTTACCGTGTTGTGTGCGTGCGAAGTGTGACACTGCGCCATCAGTGCAATCATGAAGGTAAATCCCACAATTAAACCCATGCTCTATAACGAGCCTGGACCTGAGCCATGGAAAGTGCCTAGAAGTCTAGGAAAGGGGAGTGCTGTTGTATGGAGTAATAGACCTGTCCCAGGGTGTTTCAGTGTGAAGGCGCGTGGCATCTGCATAAGCCGTGTTCCAGGGACCCCCCAGGGCGCACAGCCTGCTTCTCTCGGCCTTTTAGGAATATCTAATAACTAGTTGCTCCCCTTGTTTAAGGGACCCCTCATTTGCAACTTTGGGCTTCCATTCAAAACAATTACTGTTTTGTGTGTTAAGCCCAGTGCTTCAGCTGTGCCCATAGGACTACAGCTCCCAGAATACATCAGTTTGAGCAGCCATGTGCTCACCAAGGCATCCCCTCCTGATCAGGGGCCGGTCCCTGTCAGCAGCGCGGAGACCGGCAAGTTTCGCTTTCCTGTCAAAGGGCGGGGCCCAAAGCTGGAAACAGGGCACCTGAGAGGGAGGGCGAGGGTGAGACAGGCAGGGGAGAGAGAGTAGAGAAACAGAGGAGGAAGAGAGGCACAGCACAGAGACGGGGGCAACCGAGGAAAGGGAGCGCTAAGAGCACAGGAGCGAAACCGGGGGAGAGGCGAAAAGAAACAAAACGAAAAGTGGGCGAGAGACCGGGCAAACCGGATAAGGGAAAAGGGCAGAAAAGCACTAGTGTGGAAAGGAGGAACACAGACTAAAGAGAAGACCGCGAGACAGGGAAGAAAGTGAAAGCGACCGCGAGACAGGCAAATGTAAACAAGCACGCGCGGCCACGCTAATTAGAAACAGATGGCCCCTGCGTGCCGCTGCTCGCTCCCACAAGGTGGATGCCGCCACACGCACGTGTTAGAAAAGTGCAGACCGATTCCAAAAGGTCATCTCCTAGTGCAGCGCATGCACGCTGCGCTAGGCTTGACCTAAAAATGAGAGAGGAAAAGGAACACAAGTAAGAATACACTCATGCACCATCTCCCTTTCTACCACATCAAAATCCATGCACTACCACACCCCAAACCACAAACAAAACCCAGATACCTAAAACATGCTAGCTGGCCAGGCAAACATGAGAAAAGTAAATAGAGTGCCAACCACACAGTGCGGTAGGGAACGCTGCACACAAGAGCAAGAAAAAAAAACAACGTAGGAAATGTGGAAAATACATTCCACAGCAAACAGGCGGCATAAACGTTGCCCTCCACCCTTACCCGTAGTAAGGGTGGTACGTGTGGAAAGGCGCTCCACATGGAACATGTGCATGAGCACAACTCAACACCCAATAAAATGTAAGAGAAACAGCAAACACAAGGAAAGCACTCACTTTCAAAATCTAGCTTCAATTCAGCCCTTCACCCAAACCTGAAGTGAGAGTGGTACGTGAGGAAAACACCCCATACGGAACACGTAAAAATGCACAACTCTACACCGAATCAAGTAGTTAGGAAAACAGCACTCACTAACAAAACACACACTCTTCGCAAACTGGCTTTAACATAGCCCTTCACCCAAACCCGAAGTTGGGGTGGTATGTGTGGAAAAACGCTCCACACGGAACATGTAATAGCGCACAACGCTACACCCAATAAAGTAGTAAGGAAAAACAATCAATACGAAAAAACACTCACTCCACAACAATCTGCTCAACGATGGGTGGTAATTCAGCACCAACCCACAACCACATGAAAATGAGAGACACCAACACAATCACAAGAGTGGGTGGTAATACTGCACCATCCCAAACAATCATCTCACTGTTAAAAGAAATAATGGTACAAGTACTCATGAAGAGAACACCTCAAACCCCATGACTGCATAAAGCGAGCACACAACAGAAACTGCGCACGCAAAGCACACTCAAAACCTCTGCGAAACTTAAGGCAAACCAACAGTAAAGCATAGAACCTTAGACAAACAGACATTAAAGAAATATAATCACAAGCACTACAGTGCAGACAAAGGTATTGGAAAAAAAAAACGAACATATAACAATAAGAATGGAGAAGTGGCAAGCTCCAGTGAGCGACTCCTCACCCGAGTAGTACTAGTTTGGGCACAGTGTAGTCACAGTGTAGTCATGTATACCCCAAGACGTAATGTAATGAAACATAAGAAGTACTTTTAACAACTAAGCAGGCATTTCGCACGTAATTCGACTCCAGTGGAGATGTGAATACATGTCCAGTCAAAAGAACACAAACTACAGCTTCAAAGGGAGAAGGAGCCGCAGTTAGCCAACACTGGAACAGTCTTACCGGAGATACCAGAAGATGACAGTTTGTGTGGAGAGCACACTGTCCATTGAAGATGTCCTCAGATTACCACATGCAGATGGCAACTCCGTGAAATTGATGGCCGCAGACGAGACGCTAGAGTATGAATATGAGAAGGCACGTTGCATCATTCACAGTGGCGCACAAAGAAGAGAAGACTGCCAGGAGCCTCTGCAGTAGCGGCCGTTCCAGCTTTCCCAGGATACACCAGCAGTGCAGCCTAAACGCAGGCTGCAACACCAAGATGGTGGCACGAACTTGACGCTAAGCCGGATGGCTCACGGCGCGTCGGTGCTGGAGAGCGTGCTTCAGCAGCCCTTAAGCTGCGTAGAAACAATGACGACAGAAAGGATACCACGAAGGCACTGCAGGAGATGCAGGTAAGATCGCGTGCACTAAGAAAGACACGCGCTCTTTTCAAACCGCACCAACAGCGGTTAAACTGTCACTAGTCCAGGGGCTGCCAGGGACCATGACAAAATGAAAAATAGACTTACCCCCAAAGTACTCAATAACAGCCCACAACAGTGATCAAAAACGGCCTACAACAGACCGTAGTGAAGGGTGTTTTACCCAAAGGTTTCCAGTGCAAAAGCAGACATCCTGTAGTTTCTCACATGTACCTCAGCTGATCTTCAATACGCTGCACAACATCAGTAAGAGAAAATCCATCTTGTCTGCTCAACTCTCTGGCCCGTCTCCCATGAAAAGGTCCACAAGGAGTCCTAGTATACCTAGCACTCCCAACAAACAGATGCTACACCAGAGTTCAAACGAAACGCTGTTGGTGCTGAAATCCCATAAATATAGGTTTAGCCTCAGACATGTGCATATCTTAGCACTGAGTTTTTCATAGGAGCCACCTACAGCATTTTCGAGCCTTTGAGGCACAGTATTGTTGCGTTGTCTCTGAACATTCATCTACCTCACCCTACTCTAGTAGATTAGTTGCATTATCAACAGATGCATGAGACCCAGACACATAGTGTGCACTAAAGGAATCTATCCAGGGAGTTGTACAGTCCTGCATTATTCTCTTCTTGCCCCGTGCTAGTGTGGTTGTTCTTGTAGTCTTCATTTTTTTCATGTATTTATTTATTTGTCTATAGAGCAGACATCAGCCAAGTGATGGTAAAGCAGTTTAAAGATAAAAGAATGTGGTAATCATACATTCCAAATGTTCATAATGGATATATGACTTGTTTACAATATTCAGGCGCATTGAGAGATAGCTGGCCTACTTTGCACAATTGTTTGCAGCTTCATGACATGGAGATAGGGCCTTTTGCTTCCTTCTCCTCGTCCAAATCCAGACTTGAACAGGATAGGAGGAGGAAGAGAGGATGGAAAAGCATAATTTTCCTTAGAGAAAGAAAATCTGATGTAGCAAAAACCCATTAGGAAAACAGGCAGATCAATAAAATGCGCCAAATAGAAATCAGGAGAATAGGAGGCTGAAGAGCAAACAAGACTGGAGACTTCTAGAGCGAGCAACAAGAAGGAGATCAATGTTGCAACTCAACCAGTTATCTGTTCTGTCTCCTTTTATATGCTGCCGAGTCCTATGACCTGGAAAGGAAGTGAAAGTGAACAAGAAGTAATAATTTTCCACCATATTGGAGTGGGAAGAACCATTTTTTCTAATGGAAATACGATGTTTAATTCCCAAACTGCATTCAGAAATGGATTTTCAAGAAATAAAGGAGGATAAGGATTCAAAAGAACTCAAGCAGACAATAGAACCTTCCAGAAAACTGTGTTCCTAGTATTGCTCGAATCAATCTAGGATAAGGATGCAGAGCCTAAACACTTGCTGTTATATTTCTAGGGATAGCATATTAACAAGTCTGTGAGGAAAAAACCCCTTTGCAGGATCACCCCCACTGTTTGCTAGATTTAGTGCTGGTTTACTGACTGAACACTGGGGGCAGAGGTCCAGAGGACAGTGTATGTACTTCAACCACTAAAGTATATGTTCAATTGGCATATTTAACTTACCTAGAAGTCCCTTGTATATTGTACTCTGTGTACACAAGGCCTATAAGTTAAATGTCACTAGTGGACATCAGTGGACTGCCGCACTGATTGTAGAACCACTACAGTGACAAAATGAAAACATGACTCTAGGCCTGTCACTGCAGCCTAGTATGACGTTTTAAAACATGCAGATTTGACTTGGCAAAATAAACCCTTTTCCAGGACCTTCCTTTTTAACACCTATAAGTCATTCCTAAAGGCCCTATATGCCCATAAGGCAGGGTGCATGGTATTTAAAAAGGTGGAAATGTGTTCTTAACTTTTATGTGTCTGGGGGCGTGGCCTAGCAGCGAGGCAAGATGGCGGGTATCTAATTTTGCTCCTTCAGCTGAAGCGATTATCCTGGAGAAACATCCGTCTTCCTGACACCTGCTTGCTAGTAAATGCTGTTGCTTGTTCGGTTGATCCTCCGGTCCCTGTGCGTCATTTGATCTCACTGAAGAGACTGACGGACAAATGCTGAAGGAAGCCCTCCCACACCGTACCTCAACTGCTGTGTGGCTGCCCGTGCTCCGCTTGCGTGGCTCCCAGTGTGAGGCCGCCACCCCGAGTAATCTTGCGCGGGGTGGCGACTTTGCTCATTGGCGTGGTTCGAGGACCGTTGGTTCTCCGATTTGAGGACCGCCAGTGATGGTGTGGAGGCCGGAGATGACCAGTTACGCCTGTCGGCTCCCACGTGGCGCTGGGGCCTAGTCACAGCCTGCAGGTCCCATGGGATCTACCTGACTGGCAGATGTGCACCCTTTATCAGCCCGGACAGCTGGAAGCCCAGCCAATTTGGGATAGCCTTAGTGAAGCGCTATGCGGGGATTTGAATTCGACTTACATTCCAGTATGTGCAGAATTTTGGGGAGCATGCTGTACGGCTGAGTTCTTATGTTGGTACCACAATAGCTCTCCAGCCTGCTTTAAAGAATGTCACCTGAATTTGACATTTGACCAGCGGTTCACCTGGCTTCCTACAATTCCTCCCCTCCCATATGACAAATTGACACTGCTGGCAGTTCCCGCTTGTTGGAGGGTTGTGAGCCTGAGGATTATTGCCCCCTGTCTGGTACATTCCTCGCATTGAGTCCATCATCATTGCGCAATATAAAGGAGACAAGCTGCTCGAGTATAGCATGTGCCCTTCTCCCTCTTTGTGACCATGGGCAAACCTGATGCCAAACATTGTTTAACATTTGAGTCAAGGAGACAATCCAAACTCCCTTCATCAAACCCCAACCACACAGCAATTGGTGAGGAAAATATGGTGAGTGATCCCCTCCCCCCCCACTGAGGACATTAAAGCATTGTTAATGGAGATGAAAACGAGCTTAACAGCTTTTGACTGTAAACTAGATTCCCTCACCAGACGAATGGATGATTTGAAAGACCGCACTGACAAGCAGCATACACGGCTGATAGATGCAGTGCTGCGTATCTCTGATATAGAACACGAGCATACTCAGCGGGCTAAAACGGTGGGAGAGTTAAAGGAAAAATTGCGCAAAGTTCAATTAAAAAATGAGTGTTTGGAAGCCTGTTCTAGAAGAAACAACGTTCGCATCCTTTGAATACCAGAGTCTACTGCAATGGGGCGCACAGAAGACTACATTGAAAAACTGGTGCTTCTCCATGTTCGGCGCTGATCGCTTTTCCAAGACCTCATGGTTGAACTTGCCCACCGTTCTCTGGCCCCCTCGTTGGTCCTGGGAGCACCACCTCAGCCTATCATCGCCAAATTTTTAAATTACAGAAAAAGAGACCAACTGCTACGTCTGGCATGGGAGGCAAAAGAGAATAGTATGAGGGGATGCATCTTTATTTCTTTCCTGACTTGACGCAAGCTGTACAGGATGTGCGGAAGAAGTTCCTTCCTGCCAAACTGCAGTAGCCTGCCTTGGCGTAAGCCATACCCAGGTAGACTGTGCTTAATTTGGAAGGGAAAAACTATGATTTTTGTTGATTCAGCTGTGGCCCTCACTTTTTTGCAGAAACAATCTCTGTTGCGGGTGCTGCCCTGTCGCGAGACTGTGATGCTACTGGACTATCCCTTAATGAGGTGGAATGCATAGCTATCCAACCATATGACCCAGGTTTCAACTTGTTGAATACTAATGTTATAGCACTGCACTGCTTTATGTTAACTTTTAGGTCTCCTGGATGTTCTGCGAGCTGGTTGGCGCAGTCCATGATGTATAAGACAATGCTGAGTAATACTGTTGCTTCATCATTAATTTGAGATTACGGGGCAAGGTTCTATTTGCTGTTGCTTTCGCCACCCTCGGCTTTCGGCTCTAATGAGTGTTATACCATATGTATATGTTGCTTCAAGTAAGTTTTGTTAGCTTACACTGTTTTGGGATTTCACTAGGATATTGGGTCATGGTGTGGGTGGGTAGAGTGGGTTGTGGGTGGGATGTTCAGAAAGGCAGGGAATCCAGGTACACATATTGCATGATGCTAAGACTATCAATTTCACTATCCTGTACGGATTCAGTTATTCTTAACTAAAGGTATGCAAACATGATCATTCATTGAAGTTTATCACATGGAATATTAGAGGGCTCAATAATCCTTGCAAATGTTGGCAGGTTCTTGCATATATTGATTGCCATGTGGTGGATGTCATATTTCTGCAAGGGATGCACATTTCACCTGGGAGTGAGTCTAAGATGCCTACTGCATGGGGTCCTCACAAATACATTTCTTGTCCTTCCTCGTATTCCAGAGTTGTGGTCATTATTATTAAAAAGTTAGTGGATTTTCAACATATTAAAACTATTATAGACCCTGAGGATCGATATACGATGGTGCAGGGTCTGCTCAACTGCATGCATGTTACCCTTGTGAATACATACAGCCCTAATACAGATTGTCCGGCATATTTACAGGCGATGTTCAAGCAATGTGTGGCATTTGATCCTAGCATGATTATATAGGGAGGGGACTGAAACCATGTCCTGAATATGACCTAGACTGTTCTGACCAACACGAGCATCACCTCACCAGAGCTAGAGACTTATTTTTTAGATATTATGGCTCACTTTGATTTGGTTGATCTCTGGAGGTCGACCCACCTAGTGTCCTGTGAGTACACCTTCCACTCCTCAGTTCATGATACCTCATCCCGATTTGACTTCTGGGTGGCCGTTTGTCACTGCTGGAGCCTGCTGTTTGGGGAGAAGCCGTGATTACACCGCTGGGGAGGAATACAACTCCCACGCTCCTCTGCCTCCATTACGCGCTTAAAAGCGCGCCGTGACCACGCACAACCTGTAGCCGCTTGTCACTGCTGGAGCCTGCTGTTTGGGGAGAAGCCGTGATTACATCGCTGGGGAGGACTACAACTCCCACACTCCTCTGCCTCCATTACGCGCTTAAAAGCGTGCCTCGACCACGCACAACCTGTAGCCGCTTGTCACTGCTGGAGCCTGCTGCTTGGGGAGAAGCCGTGATTACACCGCTGGGGAGGACTACAACTCCCACACTCCTCTGCCTCCATTACGCGCTTAAAAGCGCGCCGCGAATACGCAGCGCGGGATGCGCCCGGGCCAAGGGCGGGCCCGTCCACGCCTGTCGGAGCCCGGAAGAGGCTGGGATGGACCCCCTCCAAGCCCTACTGTGCCAATCGTTGATACGAAGACCTAAAGGACTATAACATCCCAGGGCCAGGGGCCTCCAACAAAATGGGTAAGCGCAAAGCCACAGCGCACGCGACAGGGGGGGAGATTGTTAATACCGTAGACTGTTTTTTGGCAAGAGCTGCGAGGGTGCTATCCAAAGAAATTGAGGTTACCGAGCAACGTCTCTCCTTTGAGGAAGGAAGGCGATCTGGCCCCTTGTTGCAACCCCTTTCACTTCCTCAGTTATCAGTACTTGAGGGCGAAGGTCCGCGTGTTATCTCCAACCAATCTGTGCCTGCGACTGTGCCAGCATCGCCTAATACATTGCCCCACTCGGCTCCTTCTGTATCCCCTGTGTCGAATGACTCAGCAGTAGAACCCATCGTTAAAAGGAAAAAGTCTGGGGGGAGACAACCTGGTAGGAAACAGAAACCAACGCCGACGCCGAGAACGCAAAGAGCGCAAAGAGTGAATAAACTGGCTAACGGACTTGGGACTGCAGTGCCACCAAAGCTAGGCGAGAACTCTGGGGGGGGGTCTCCGGAGAGGACAATTTTTCAAAATTGGAAAATATGATTCTTGGCCTGTTGGAGCCATTATATAGTAGATTGGGAAGGATTGAGGAAAAATTAGATCTCATTAAAAGGGATTCAAACGGTAACAGCGGGGGGAGGGTGGTTTCACCTCCCTTATCTGATCTAACCCAAGGAGCACTGGTAAACTTGGCAGGAAGGGACCAGGAGGATACAATTAGGAGAACCAATACCACACAATGCCACAAAAAACCTCTTACCGTAACCTTAGTCCTACACAGACCCCATCGAGTCTACTGAATGTGCATGTAACTAGTAACATTCAGGGCATTAATAATACCAATAGAGAGGGTGGACCGAGACCCCAGGACCTTAATAATAAAAAAGGTCCAACCGAAAGATCAGTGGGTAGGTCAGCCTATAGCTTAGAGCCCCTCTCAACCGGCCCGAAAGAGCTGCACACTCTAGATCTCCCCCCGGCAGCCCTTCCATATGTTTTGGTTGGTGTGCCCCTGTTAAACAGGGGTCAGAGGGAATCCACTTCCCAGTTAATGGCTAAAGTTCTCTTTTGGTTTAGCTCTCACGCTAAAGGGCTCGGTTTATGGGGAACTAGATTAGATGCTCACATCATCATGGCCAGAAGGGTATGTTGGGTGGGGCCTTTTCCCAAAGTAGCAAGTGGGGATTGCGTGGTGGTGAATTTTAATAATCAGCACCTGGTAAGAAACCTGCTGATAGTCTGCAATAATTCCCCCTCTCCTAATTCAAAGATCACCGTTTCCCCACTAGGAAATTTTTACAGACCCATTCCACGACCCACTCTTCATCAGCACCAACAAACAAACGATTGGAGTGCGCTGAATCAACCCTTAGCCCCCCCAATCTTCGAATCACAGGACAACATAAGCCACCATAGACCTAAGGGAACGTATGAGCACTCAAATAGATTTACCATCCTGACCGATTTAGAGTCCTGTGATTGACTACCTGAAGATGGCACATCAGGCAATACTAACAGCCCTAAGGAGCTAGTTGATACTCAGGAGGTACTGACCTCCTTGACTCGGATTGAGACAGTAGTGGGAGGTTATACTGAAAAGGTAACAAGTGACCCTGTTTGAACCAGCAATATAGATACATCATCCGCTGTGGACAGAACGGGCTCCAAGAAGCACATGCTGCAATTAGCCACATGGAATGTTGCGGGTATTGCTACCAAACAGGCTTTACCAGAGTGGGCTTCAATCTGGCAGGATAGAGATATTATCTGCCTCCAGGAAACATGGGCAGTAGATCCCATCTCATTTAATGGTTATCGATCATTCCAAACCAACGCCGTTCCATCCCCAGCTGGCAGAGCAAAAGGTGGCTTGCTCACCTTAATCTCAAATACCTTAAACTTTGAGATTATTAAGTTTGAGCACCCATCTTCCAGCTGCCACATTCTAGCTTTTAAAACAGAATCCCTGCAAGTATGGTTATTGGTGAACTATTATAATAATAATTTCGGAGGCAGTATGGGATCAACAGTAGACTCTCTGGAGAGAGAACTTACTAAATGTATAAAGGCACTGCCAGCCAAGGACATTAAGATTCTCTGGGTAGGGGATTTTAATGCCCAAACATGCTCCCATCTTTCCGAAACCTTTTGTGGGGGTAGAAGATACGCAGGGGGACCCATTGGTGCATTTTATGCACAATGAGCATGGAAACAGTTTAAATAGGCTTCTAACCACTTGGAACTTAGAAATATGTAATAAAAGAGACCGGGTTGGAGGCACTCTAGATAACACCTTTTTCCGCTGGAACTATGGGTCGACAATCAACTTCATAGTTGCCTCTGCTTACTCTTATGGCAATATTGTTCACACTATCACAACATTTTCAAATTTTAGTGACCACTCTTGTTTGTGGTTACTGGTGTAGGAGTTCACCCAAGGCAGACAGAAAAGGTCCCTAAACCGTTTTTAGCTAGGCAGAATGGGTTCCAGCTGAAATGGGATAGAATAGACAAGAATCAAATCATACAGCAGGTTGTAACTAATAAACTAGACTTGATTACGAAGTGCTTAGACCTGAACGCAGAATCTGACTCCCTAATTCCTAACTTTTTAGAACTATTTAAGGAAATTAAATTATCCTTAACTCGGCCTACTGTAAACAAGAAAAGACGGGAAACTGGTTGGTTCGATGAGGCTTGCTCTCAGGCCCCAAAAAAAATCTCCATAAGGCCCTTAAGGCATCTCTTAGAGACCTCCCATTGATTAAGGATTTACGTCTGAAATATAAGAAATCAAGGAAGAATAGGGAAATGGAGATGAAACATAAGGCACGGGAAGACCTAGCTAAGGCAGCATCTTCCAGTAATTGTAGGGATTTTTTGAATGTTGTAAATGCTCCCTATTTCAAGAGCAGCTTGGATAAAACCCTGGATAACCATGTAGATGAGGATGCTTGGGTGCTGCACTTTGAAGGTATTTTTGGGAGTAGTAATATGCTGAGAGATGACCCCTTTGACTCCATGGTACTTTCAAGTGAGCCTTTGGTTTTCAATTTAGAGGAGGTGAGAATAGCACTACTTAGGTGTAGTCGTGCCAAAGCGCCTGGCCCGGACGGGGTCCCTATTGACTTCTTCCTGGAACATCAAGAGCTATGGGCTCCATTGCTAAACATCATATTTAACGAAATTGTTAAGAAGGGACCTCCTCCTTCATGGAAAACAAGCATTATAGTTCCAATACATAAGAAAGGTGACAAATCTAACCCCCAGAATTATCGTCCGATCTCCCTTTTAGATTGTACTGGAAAATTGCTAGGCCCTGTCCTATTGAATAGGTTGGAAGAGTGGGAGAGGAAAAATGACATTTTAATGCCAACTCAGTATGGCTTTCAGAAGGGCCGAGGTACGATCGATCAATGCCTAAATCTCAGTATGAGTATAGCAAAGTACACCGTAGCCAAAGGAGGTCATATCTACATTGCTTTCATGGATTTATCAGCAGCCTTTGATTGCGTAAGCCATGTGAAGCTATGGCATATAATGCTGGAGATGGGCATTGACCCCCACCTGATCAATGTAATCCGTGAAATGTACTCACAGGCGACTGCAAGTGTTCGATATGGCGGGAAGGGGGAGTGTACGAGACCTTTCAAAATTATGAGAGGAGTTAGGCAAGGCTGTGTACTTGCCCCTTTCCTGTTCTCGCTATACACAAACGGGGTGGAAGCTGCCCTAACAGGATCTACGGTAGACATCCCAACCTTCCCCCCAGCGTCACTACCGATCCTGGCTTATGCGGGCGACGCAGTCCTAATAGCCAGGACGAGAGTCGCGCTCCAACGCCTAATAAACGCCTATGTGGGGTACATGTCATCATTGGACTTAAGGTTAACGAGTCCAAATCCTTTGTGATGGTGTCAGGTCCCATTTCTAAGAATAGGTTACCATCTTTCTATATTGGGACAAGAAGATTAGACATAGTGGAGACCTTCTCATATTTGGAAGTTTTATTCGATAACAAGCAAACTTGGGGGCACATGGTAAAGTGTAGGGCTTTATCAATGGAAAGAACTCTGGTTGCAATTTCTAGCTTTGGTAAAAAACTGGGATCCAAACCCATAGGGATGATAAAGAAGATCTACAACGCAAAAGCAATTTCGGTACCCACATACGGGGCAGGGGTGTGGGGAATGGTACCAATCGACCCCTTGCAAAAGATAGAGGATGGCTTTTTAAAAAGGGTCGCCTCTCTTCCCACCTCGTTCTCTAATTATGTGTGCCACTTAGAATTGGGCTTACCCTACATAACTGACATAGTGAGACTTGCACCGATTATGTTGTAGCATTCGATTTGGAGAAGATCCACTGTGGATGTTAATCAGGTTATATTACGAAATTGTTTGTTATTAGACAATGCCCACAAAATTGTTTGTTTAGAGTATGTCAAAACTACGTTATATTCTTTAGGCGTCCTGGAACTGTATACAAACCCAAGCTCTTGCTCCAAGTTCCCTAAAAAGAAACTTAAGTCCTTATTCTTGGCTAAGGCTGACTATGCAAGGAAGGAGACACTTCGAGTAAAAACAGTAGCGAAATTTTACCATCAGATCCCTCCCATAAATTAATGTGAATTCTCGTATTTGGAGGGCGTAAACAACTTACAGCATAGATTTATTCTCCTAAGATTTCGCACTAATTTAATACCCTTGATGTTGGGTTTTCCAACCAAAAAATATTCTTTCGGCGACTTGGATCAGTGTCCCTGTGATAATTTGTGATAATTTGTCAATGCAATCTGACCTTCATCTTTTCTTTTTCTGTAAATATTACAAGGACCAGAGATCGAGATATATTTTACCTCTCCTAAGGCGGCATAGTTTTAGCCAATGCCGAATTGCCTTATTTTTTATGAAGAAGCTTTCTGACCCCTATGTCTGTTTTTGTGTAGCATCCTTTTTGTTGGCCTGCCTGCGTAAAAGACGCCTTTTGTAAGGAAGACTTCTGCCAGTCATAAACTATCCCCGCTTTAGTGTTTTTACCATTAATTAGCCAGTTAGTCATGTTACCCAGAACTCAAGTTTTTAACAATGCAGATTAACTCATTGTTATTCTTTTTTATCATAAATAGTGTATTTTTAAACAGGATACTTTTTTTTTTGGAGCTGTATCTGTTTTTCTCAAATGGCAGTTTTTATTAACTTTATAAATCGATGTTTTGAACTGTTTTCCTTTTAAATTTGTATACTTTTATGATCTATGTCATCTAACTAGATCGATAAAGTTTTACTGACTGACTGACTTCTCGGTGGGATCGCAGGACGTGCTAGGGTGAACAAAAGAGATCCTGCATCTATAAAGGACTTTATCAGATCACTCCACGGTGGTGCTGCAGATTGCCCTGCCTAGTAAGTGGACTCGGTCGCTGCTGTGGCTCCTCCAACCCAACAATCTCCTGGATACGGTGTTTCAAAGGGAAATCAGAAATGCAATTAGAGATTCCATTGAGCTAAACAATGACTCTGTGAGCATGGTTGCCACCTTTTGAGAAGCTCTAATGGCTATTGTTCGGGGAGAATGTATTGCTGAGGGAAATGGTATACTCAAATCTATTAGGGGTAGGCCCACTATTTTGGAGAGCAATCTGGAGGTCTGATATGATTCGACTAAGGATAGTGATCTCCTGCCCCCCCCTGCGTGTTCTACTACTTGAGTTTCAGTGAGAGGAAGAGAAGTTCCTGAGTAAACATTCCCAAGCCAGGTGATACGGGGATGGGACCGGCCAAGGCATACACTTTCTGCACTACTTAACCTAGATGGGTGGCAAATCAAGTCCATTGCATGTGTTCATCTGATAGGAGCACGGTGTATGAATCAGATGACATAATGGACAAATTTGTTGACTTTGATCAGCTCTTGTACACGTCTCGAACACAAGCAACACCTGCTGACCTTACTGCATACTTAAATAAGTTGACCTTGACATGAGTGGATCAGGGAGAGCGCAGACTTCTTTGTCAGCCCATCTCAGTTGAAGAAATCAAAACAGCTGAAAAATGGGAGCGCACCAGGGAGTGACGGCCTCCCTGCTGAATCCCAAAAGATGTATGAAGAGGAGCTTGCGCCTCTATTGTTGGCGGTGTATGAAGAGGCCTATCAAAAGGGGCAGCTGCACTTCACTATGCGGGAGGCTATAATAATTACATTACTATAGCCAGACAAGTCCTCAGATAAATAAATGTGAGTCCTATCGCCCTTTATCTCTTATCAATGTGGATAGTAAAATGATTGCCAAGCTGCTGGTGAATAGGCTGCTCCCCTTGATGCAGCGTCTGGTCCACCCAGACCAAGCCGGGTTCATTCCGGGCCAGTCCATTGAAGGTAATCTCTGCACACTGTTTGCCCTTAAGCACCGACTTGACCCTGACTTGCAAGTAGTGGCTGCTTTTTTAGATGCCGCCAAAGCATTCAATACTGTTGATTGGCCCTTTTTGCAGGCAGTATTGAATAGAATGGGGCTTGGCAGTTCCTTCCTGAAATGGGTTCAACTTATTTATGCCACCCCCTCGGCTAAAATACGACTAAATGATGGGATGTCCTGTCCGTTTATGATTGGCAAGGGAATGTGGCAGGGTTGCCCCCTGTCGCCTCTTTTATTTGCCCTTGCTGAGGAGCCTCTGGCCTGCACTCTGCGAGAATTCTAGTGCAGGCCAGGGGTAAATATATGGGATTTTGTTATACACTTTTATTGATTTACGCAGATGACGCTATGCTGGTGGTTTAAGACCCAGCATTAAACCTGAGTCCCATTATTGATGGTCTGGTCTCCAGATCAACTCGTCAAAATCTATAGTGGTGCCTCTGACAGGGGCTACAGCTTGTCCCGATATCCCCTATCAGTTACAATAGCAGACTGGGCCTGTGAGGTATCTGGGCATAATTTATCATGTAGATATCTTGACTATCATTCGGGTTTGAATTATGGGAGGTATTTAGAGGTTCTGCAGACACAGATTGATCCTTGGACTGTCACCCTGCCACTATCTCTTGCAGACATGGTGGCCCTGATGAAAATTATAGTTTTACCTAAACTCCTGTACCTGTTCCAAAACATTCCAATTCTCTTAAATAAGGCATTCTTTACTCAGCTGCATTTCCTCATGAACAGGCCTTCATGGGCAGGCAAGCAACCTAGGATAGGTTAGCATATACTACATCTCTCATATCACATGGGTGGTATTGCGGCACCTCATTTTGAGGTGTGTTACCTGGTTGCACAAGTGCAGTTTATCCATCACTGGATTCCCAAAAGCAGAAAGGCCTCCCATCTTGTTCTCGAGCAGGGGCAGATTTCTCCCCTCCCTCACCCAGCTGCCTCCCTTTTGTGCACAGTTTCCTAGGCCATCGTGTAAAATTCATACTGTCGGATGCTTTATTTGGGATTGGAATAGACTAACTTCACTATACAATATCTTGGTGCCATATTCGCCGCATATACCCATTGCACACTACCGTTTGCTACAGCTGGATTGCTCATCTGAGCTGTTGGCATTCCTTGGTAAGAGACATATCATTACACTGGGGGACATGTTTCTGTTGCATAGGTTCAAAACATATCAAGAATATTTGGATGATTCTGCTGCCACCCTGATGGATGTTATAATCTATAGTAAGTTTTACTATAAAGCCTGTCGCCTCTTTGACATGTTCCTTGAAGAGCCCCCGGAATGGACAATGTTGGCAATCTTATTGTCTAATCCTCAGCCATACAAGCTTATTACTTGACTGTACACTGCTGTAATGGACTGCCTAGTGGTGGAGACTCCCAAGAGGTGTCTGATATGGTAGGGGGTTCTTGGGGTTAGATATTTCTGAAGAACAGTGGCAATACTATTGCCAACAGACTAAAGAGGTTTCTCCACGCTTAATTCATTACAAATTTGTGCATAGGGTATACCTGACCCTGGTGAACCTAACTCGATACTATCACACAGGTGAAACTAGCCTCCTCATTCTCCTAGACCTATCGGCAGCCTTTGACACGGTTGATCACCAACTTCACATCAAGGCTTTACAAGAAAGGGTAGGTGCTGATGAGGTGGTCCTACGCTGGTTCTCCTCTTACACAGCTGCTCACAAAGGATAAAAAAAAAAAACTTTACCTCTGACCTACATCCCGTCAACAGGGGCGTCCCCCAAGGTTCAGTGCTCTCACCTCAACTGTTCAACATATACATGGAACCCCTCACCACCCTACTCAAAAATGCTAACATCCCTTTACACCTCTATGCAGATGACACCCAGATCTATCTAGAAACCTCCTCCATAGATGACATTCACAGACTAAATGTCACTCTAAAAGAAATCCAACATTGGCTGTCGCTTAACCACTTAAAACTCAACCAAGACAAAACCGAAATACTCCTCATCTCCAACAAAGAAGAGAACCCTCATATTTCAGAATGGCTAAAAGCTTTGGATGCTCTTAACGGCAATCACACTCTGACCCACTCCGTTAAATCATTAGGAATCACCCTAGACTCAAAACTCGACATGGCCAAACACATCAAGAACTCCGCAAAGAGTGCCTTCGTCAACCTGAAGCTACTTAACAAAATAAAACCATTCATCCCAACCAACGACCTCAAACAAGCCACCCAATCACTGGTGCTATCCAGACTCGACTATGGGAATGCTACCCTCACTGGTACAACAAAATCTCACCTAGCTCCCCTCAAAACTACTCCCAACGCAGCAGCTAGAATGGTCACTGGAATCAGGAAATACGACCACATTTCACCAGCACTCAGAGAACTAAAATGGCTCCCAGTCGAACTGCGTGCCAGTTTCAGAACTGCCTGCCTCACACACAAAGCCCTGCATACAGGAAAACCTGAGTATTTGGCTGCTAAACTCAAGAGGGCTCCAGCACCCTACTACTCATCCCTATAAAAACACGCAAACAAAAAACTGCCGCACGGTCCTACGCCGGAAACGCGCCCAAAATCTGGAACGCCATCCCAGTTGGTATCAGGACTATCTCCTCCTTCACAAAATTAAAAAAACACCTAAAAGTCCTTTTCCTCAACCGCTCCCTCCCGAATGGATAGCCGCCATCTAAGCGCAAATCCCCGCTCGTCATCTCTCCCAGACATTGTAGCTCTAAGACTTACCTCCTCCCTGCTATTTGACCCCTAACTGCTCCTCCCCCCCCCCCGGGTGGTTCAACCCCAAGACAATGTGCACTCTATGAGGTTATCTCAGGACTCACGGACTACCTCAATGCTGCTCAGCACACTTGGACTTCCGAACCTATTTGTAGAATACTGCTTTATTGTATCAACCCCAAGACAACGTGCACTGTATGAGGTTATCTCAGGACTCACGTACTTCCTCAATGCTGCTCAGCACACATGGACTTCCGAACCTATATGTAGAACACTGCTTTATTGTATGTATCTTGCTCAAAAACTGTTGTGAAGCGCTCCGATACCCTCGGGTCAGGCTAGCGCTATATAAAAACTCCTTAATAATAATAATAATAATAATAGATGCAGGAGCTGTGGGTCTTGAGTAGCAGATTTTCTCCATCTAGCATGGTCCTGCCCAGCAGTTGTTGCATTTTGGGCTTTTGTTATTGAAGCACTACTTCACATGACAGACCATACTTTTCGACTCTCTCCTGATATGATACTCTTGGGTTATGTTAAGAAAGTGCTGATAAGGTATTACAAATTTACTGCCACAGCACTGCTTTTGCTTTTGGGTAAACGTAGAGTTGCAATGATGTGTGGGACCGAAATGCCCCTAAATTTCAGGACTGGCTTAAGGATATGTCTCTCTGTGAGGACTGGTCCAGGACTTATGCCACAACTCTACCAATGCCTGCTCGACCGAGGGACTTTTGGGACCCATTTCACTCTTATCTGTTAGCGTTAGACCATGATTAATGGATGAATTGCTTCAGTACTGGCCATGATGTGAGCAGTAGCGGCTGCTGCTACTGGACCCGGGTGGTGGGGAGGGAGAGACGGCAAAAAAAAAACACTTACCTGTAACGATCAGCCACTGCCTCTCCTCCGTCATTTTCCTTCTCTTCCTGCAGTCCCGGCCAGCAGCAGAAAGCAATGCAGCATTATGATTGGTCTGAGCACCATGGTTCAGCACTCAGATGGGAGGCTTTGCATGTTCCTCACCAGGCTGTGTAATGCAGAGGGCCGGCAAAGTAGTTGTGCGCACTTAGGGAGTGTAAACCACTACTCCCCCTGCTCTGGCCTGCCCTGCCCCATGAGCCACTGATGAAATAGAAAAACTAAAATGATAATAACACTAGTTATTATCATTTTATTTTTCCTTTTGTTCAGTGGTGCGACGCTCCTCCGCCTTAGCGGAGGAGCCGCCACTGGATGTGATCCTGGTGTTCGAAGATGTTAAGTGCTGTGCTGTTCGCTTGGCATATCGGGTTTCAGAAGTGTCATAGTATGCTGCAAAGAGTTATTGTCGCACTGTGAGAACTATGCATTGCCTCATCTATGTTTATTTTTGCCCTTTTCTGCTTTTGTAATGAATAGCAGTATGTTATGGATCTGCTCATTGTGTATTAGCATGCAGTGTACTCATCTGCCTACTTGTAGGAATTGTTTATAACAAATTAAAAAAAAAAAATTAAAAATTGTCCTGGCAGTGAAAAATGTCCAAAGTTGTTTTTTGCTGTGACAAGGGTGGCTCTCAGAGAAAAGCACTGGGTTACATTATAAGCCCTTATAATGCATAGCTTCAGATTGGGAAAAGCTAGACCCATGATTCAAAGACTTCAGTAAACAGGAATTTAAAATCCATTCTACAGGTCAAATTAGATTTTAAATTACTATTTTGACTTGCCACTTTTAGAAACTTGGCATGTTTCTGCAGATAGCCTCTAATAGCCGTTTCTGAGATAATTTCCAATTGTCACCTGACAGCCTTGACTTGAAGATGTGTGACCGCCTCCTGACAGGATGGCCTGAAAGGATGTGGCCACCAACTATACAAGCTTTAAAGGGGCAGCACCTCTCACAGGGCATCTGTAACAGGCAGATGTAACCCGCACCTAGGCCTTCCCCTGCCATTGTCTAAGTAGCCAAAGTGGCACCAAGCCAGAGAGGGGATCGGTGGGGGGGCCTGTCGCAGAACTTGTTTTGCAGGGGGAGTTTCTCATTTCCCTAGACACACCTTGGGTGTGCCTATAGCTCTGACACAGGAAGAAAGGTTCTGACATCTTGGATTTGGGCAGAGAAATGCACTGTGGGATAGTTTAGTGACAATACCCCAGGAAATAATGTCAAAGTTGGTAGTGGTGCCCCAGGCACTTTTTCCTTATTGTTTATGGAGTGACCCCCACCCGCACGCTGGTGCCAGGCATAAAAGTGGCTCCCCTGGCTGCCTTACTCAGAACACTGCTGGGACTGTGGAAAACAGAAGAAGGACTGCATCCGCTGAACCAAAGAGCTGCAACTCAGAAGAAGGACTGAGCCTGCTGTTTTGCTTGTGGAGAAAAACCCCAAGGGCTGGACCTGCTCCCACCTGAAACCAGAACAGAAGAGTGGACTCCAAGAGCTAGTGGGCTTGCTGTTAAGGTCCAGGAACAAGCTCCAACTGGATTTGCCCTGGACCTTGCTGGTGATTTCTGAGAAGTTTAATACTAACTCACCAAGTGGTGCCCAAAAGATCCTGGACCCCTGGCTGGTATTAGAGTGTATTCCCTTCCCTTTAGATTGCAAAAGTGGATACTTAGAAACTTTATCTAAACATTTTCCTAAAAGAACCAGAAGCTACCATAGGACTGCTGCTGAACCACAGCCACGGACGTCACGTCGCTGGATTAAACTTGCTGGTTTGCCCCACTGAAAGCAGCTTGACTTCCAGAAAAGTTTCTTACACCCAACGTGGATGATTTTACTGGGACCAATGCCAAGCAGCACCCCGTTGTCGCTGAGCCCTCCATCGGATTCAACTGGCAGCCCACCCCACTGACGAGAAAATTCCTCCAGAAGAAAAGACTAAGTCAGAAGGGAAACTTTTCACCAGTACACACCTGGTGCCTGTATCCGACCGGTGCTCCATCGCGATCATCCTTAACGTTTGACTTTGACCCAGTCTAGCATGAGTGGACACCTGTGGTTTGCGCTTTGTGGCGCTAGAAAACTTTAAAACATCAAAAAATCATCTGATCCGATTTTTGTCTATTTTTTGTTAAAATGTATAATAGTTTTATAAATTGAAGTGGAATTTTTATTGTTTGGTTACGACTTAACTGCTTTGTGTGCAGATAAATGCTTTACCCTTGTTTCCTATGAGTTAAGTGTGACTGCTCTGTGCCACAGCTACCCAGGACTGGGCTGAGATTTAAATTATAATAACCTACCAGTACCCGATATAGAATAATTACATTATTTGGTTAAGTCTCAGATCTACCTCAACTAATGATCAGCATTCTCATACTACCGCCCTGAATGTACTCGAAAACCCTCTTTATGTTTGCACAGGGATAGGAGTTACGAGTACAAGCAGATTGCTTGTCCGGGACCATGAGCAGGATAGGGTGAATCACACTCAACTCGTGCTTGAACCCCAGATCATGGCTTCTGCTGAGCCGGCTTTGCTGCAAAGACTTAAAAGCAGTTGACTTTACAAGTCTAGTAGATTTACAAAGGTCAAGGGAGAATAGCAGGGAATGAGTCTTTAGTCGTGGAATCGGCTAAGAAAATACCACATGGGTGTGATTCCTCACAAGACTAAGGGCCAGATGCATCAAGCATTTTTTTCCTCGCAAACGGACCGATTCGCAGAATCGACCCGTTTGCAATTGCAAAAAATGCTTTTGCGATGCATCCAACCCAATTTTGCGATTCGGTAACCTGTTACCAAATCGCAAAATGGGTTTGGGATTCACTATTAGGAAGGGGCGTGTTTAGGGCGTCCCTTCCTAATACCGAATTGCATCGGTATGCATGAATGTTTTGCAACCGAAATGTGGTTGCAAAACATTCGCATTTTACCACCTACTTCAAGTAGGTGGTAACCAATTCGCAAATGGGAACGGGTCCCCAAGGGACCCCTTCCCCTTTGTGAATGTCTGTAAATGCATTTTCTAAGAGCAGGCAGTGGTCCCACGGACCACTGCCTGCACTTAGAAAATGAAAGGAAAAGTTTTCATTTTCTCTTTTGTAAAGCATCCCGTTTTCCTTTAAGGAAAACAGACTGCTTTACAAAAAAAAAAGATTGCTTTATTTAAAAGCAATCACGGACATGGTGGTCTGCTGACCATTGTGACCTACCTTATTAATATTCATGAGGTAGGTCATTGGCGATCCCCTAGGAATCGCAGAAAGTGTTGAACACACTTTCATGCATTCCATTTTGCGATTTTCTAATTGCGAATCGCAAGAATTCGAAATTAGGAAATCGCAAAATGGATTGTTGATGCATCTGGCCCTATGAAACCTGAAGTATACTGTTCTCAGTGCGTACATTTAGTGTTCCAGCTTGCCCCTTATACACTGAATATCTTAGTGCCAGTCCTTTGATTTTAAGTTTCAGATCGTTGGTATCAGGGGTTTGAAAACCCTTGTGAAGTATCAACGTAGAATAAGGATACCAGGATAGATTGGGTTTAAGTATTTATTTAAACACTAGGTTACGAAGGAAAAAGGCCCACAGACAGCCCAACAGAAACACAACTGACAGGCAGATCAGCTGGCGAAGGAATGCCTGAACATTCCATGGTGCGCACTAAATATCAATGCAGTGTTCTAAACCACGTCACGCACAAGTGACCAATACGGGGAAAGCAGGGGTGCAAGCAAACTATGAAGCAATGTAAAAACATTGCTTATGGCTGCACAACAGTACAACATCTCCCTTTTGTACAACTAAAACAACAAATTAATACATAACATAATCTCTGTACATATTTGGATGAAGAGACAGCCTTCCTGAACTAGTGCAAGTACCTTCATACAAATTGCAAGAAGATTTCACAGTACCTCTGGCAGTATTAGACTCTGTACTAGGAACATGTGTTGAACTTGAATCATCCAAATTGACATTTCTACCAATTACAGACTCATTTTCAGTTACACCATGTGTTAGTACATTAGAATCCCCCTTATTAGTAGAGTCATAAGAGTTCGATTTAGGATCATGAGAGTCAACATATGACTCAACTTCATAGTTGTCTTCATATTCAGGTGCGAACCATAAATAGTTGTCGGCCGAATCCAAACTACTCTCATTGGAGTCTTCAATAAGTTCTTTTTGACCAGGTTTTAGTTTGATAATATCACTCTTACTCCTCCACCCTTGCTGGTTTAAACAAACAGAACCATGTGACACCTCTACAACTTCTAAGGGTATGGAATATTTAGATTCACCCTTCTGGACTTTGTAAGGTTTCTTAACAATGACCCAATCTCCTCTGTTTACTTCTTTGACTGTTGCTCTGTGAATTTTATCATGGTAAGCTTTTGACTTAAGTTGGTGTTCTAGGATTCTTTCCTTCACTTTAAGCCGATTATCATTAATTTCCATGAAATCCGATTTTCCTTTATCATTACAAGCAAATTTAGGAGTAAGTAAAGTGCTTTCCTTTCTTCCTCTCATTAGGAAAAAAGGAGAATGTCCAGTCACATCGTTGGTAGTGTTATTATACGAGTTCACTCTTTCCTGTAAGAATTCCTTGACTGGAAATCCTGAAGCTATGGCAAGCTGAACACCTTCTTTTAAAAACCTGTTGATTCTCTCAACCTGTCCATTAGATTTGGGAGAATAGGAGGTGTTTTCTCCTGTTTGATACCATGACGTTCCAAAAGCGAAACCATCTTTTCAGTTGTGAGCTGTTTACCATTGTCCGAGACTAAGATGTGAGGAAGACCTTCTATAGAAAAACATTTCTCTAAAAATTCAATAACAATGGTGGTGTCTACTGATGCTACAAATGCAAAATAAATCCATTTGCTATAATAATCGCTGACCACAATCAAATACTTACAGTCACTTTCCAAAATATTGAAGGGACCTGCAAAATCTATAGCAATCTTGTTCCAGGATGCATCAGGAATTGACACAAATTGCATTTCATTTACTCTTGGTTTCCAATGCTTATCTGATTTTAAGCAAACTACGCAATTATCAACAAACAAATTAACATCAGAATCCATGCCTGGCCACCGATAGTACATTTTCAACATTCTTTTAGTCAAAGTAGAACCAGGATGGCTTCTGTGAGCTAACTCAATCAAGGATTTTCTCAACTTGGAAGGTTGGATCAATAAATCTCCTCGGACAAGGAAAGAATTATCGATACTGAGCTCATCAGCAACTTGAAAAAAAGTTTTAAGATCGGAAGTGAGATTTCTCACTGGAGGCCAATTTCCAATTACAAACTCTTTAACTTTGAGAATAACAGAGTCATTGTTGCATAAATTTAACCACTCTGATTCACTGCAAACTTGTTCAGTATCTTTGAAAACATCAACGAATGCAACAACACATTCTGTGTCTTCTTCCAATTTCAGATCCGAACACACTAGTGGTAATCTTGATAAGCAATCAGCTCAGACATTTTCTTTACCTGGTATATGTTTAATTTCAAAATGGTATTCTTGTAGTCTTGCCAATAACCTGACTAACCTGGCGGAGGCCTTACCATTACCTCTACCAGAACCATCCATCATATAGATCAACGGCTTGTGATCTGTAACTAGCTCAAATTTCTTGCCCCAAAGATACATTTTGAATTTCTCCACGGCCCAGATACAGGCCAATGCCTCTCTTTCTATGGTGCTGTAGTGAAACTCAGAATCATGTAAGCGCCTGGATATGAAGGCAACAGTATGTGAAGAACCTCTTACTTTTTGTGTGAAAATAGCTCCAATACCAACAGAACTGGCATCAACAGTAACTATGTTAAAACCATCAGCATCATAAGTATTCAACATGGGAGCATTAACAATGGCAAGTTTTACTTCAGAAAAAGCTGCATCTTGGTCATTGGTCCATGAATACTTTTCACCTTTACGTAACAGAGATCTTAAAGGTTCAACTTTATCAGCATAGTTTTCTATGAAGCGTGAATAGTATTCACTGAGACCTAAGAAAGACCTCAGAGAGTCTTTGTCTTCTGGCTTGGGTGCATCTGCAATTGCTTTTACCAAATCAAGTTTAGGCTTGATTCCATCTCCACTCAGAATGTGACCTAAATACTCTATTTCTTTAAGAAGGAATTTACATTTATCCTTTGCAACTGTCATACCTCTTTCGCTTAACCTTTGTAGCACCGTTTCAAGGATTACATTATGTTTCTCAACTGTACTCGCATGAATAAGGATATCATCTTGGAATTTCTCCACATTTTCAACACCTTTGAGAATACATTCCATCAACTTTTGAAAAACACTGGCTGATGAAGCCAATACAAATGGAAGCCTGATGAATCTATAGACCCCTAGAGGTGTTATAAAGGTAGTATAATCTTTGGAATCCTCAGAAAGTTTTACTTGGTGGTAGGCCGACTTCAGATCAATCAAAGAAAAATACCCTGATCCAGAGGTGGCCGCCAAAATTTCTTGAATTTTGGGCAACGGATGGCAATCAACCAAAATATTTTTATTCAATGACCTCAAGTCGGCACATAAACGAATATCGCCATTTTTCTTTTTAATAATTACAATAGCAGAAACCCATTCAGCAGAATTGGTTTGCTCAATTACCTCTTCTTCAACCAATTTGTTGAGTAATTTTTGCAAATCACTCCTAACAGACAGCGGAACTGCCCTTACCTTGTGCTTAACAGGTATGGCATTCTTCTTCAACTTGATCGAATGTTCAAACCCCTTCACACATCCTATTCGATCTTCAAAAATTGATTCATATTTTTGAAGCACAGCATTAAACTACTAAGAGAAGATGAAGAAGGAAAAGAAGCATGGACAGATGCAACCACGACATCACTAAGGACAATGGGATCATCAGCACCAGGTTTTAAGATAATACCTAAGAGTGCCAAGTCCTTCCATCCTACTATATTCCTTCCACGTTCAGCAACATAAATTTTAGTAGAAATGGTTCTTCCTTTGATATCCAACATGTCCTGGAAATAACCTAACATGTTAATATCAAAATCTCCAAAAGCTTTTGGGTTTACGTCTGAAGCTAATAAATTTATATGTGACCAGTTTTCTTCATACTTTTTGTCAGAGACAATAGTAATTGGTGAGCCTGAATCAGCCATTATTTTCAACTCTACCTTGCCTATATATGCAACTCCAAGTGGTCCCTTAATTGTAGAACACGGGTCATCAATAGTCAGAACAATATTAGAGCACATCTCTTCATCAAAATCATCAATATTACTAACTTTAACTTTCTGAAAACGTGTTGGTAAAAATTTTTTACAGACACCTGCAAAATGCCCTATTTTTAAACATTTAGTACATTTCTTACCAAGTGCAGGAAATCCAGAATAGTCTGCTTTATGAAATTTGGATCCGCACCTAAAACAAACAAAGGTTTGAGACTCTATAAATCCACTTGGTTTGTTCCTTTTCTCACTTGTCATGACAACTTTCCTTTTATCCTGTACAGTATAAACATTAGTCTTTGTATCTTTTCCAGCTGAAAGCTCTTTTGAACTCTCTAGCGAACGTTCAATACCCTTAGCAATGTCTATAACCTCCTGTAACGTAGGATTCCTGAAAGCTAATAGTCTTTCTTGTATTTTCTTCTCATAACAGTAAAACACAAACTGATCACGAATATAAACATCAACCATTTCATTAAATTCACATTTCGTGGCTAAAACTCTTAAGCACGCAATAAACTCCTCAACAGTCTCGGATTCCATTTGTTTTCGCAGCGCAAAGCGGTGTCTCCCAATCATAATATTTGGCTCTTCACCAAATTGCTTTTCTAATCTTTTGATTGCCTCCTGATATTCATCCATAGGTATGAATTGCCCCGGAGCAACCTCAAATTCAGGTAAACTATCAAAAATTTCCTGTCCAGCAACTCCCAATAAACCAAACATAATAGCTTTCTTCCTTTCAGGCTCATACTTTTTTCCATCTATAGCTACAAGATAGTTCTCAAATGAGCGTAGCCAGTTTTTCCACTTCATAGATGGTTTGCCAGGTTCTTGGAATTAGTAGACATTATATCTCTTGAATAAACCTCCTCCTCTTTTTTAACTGAGAAAGCAATTTTACACTTCAAGATGAAATGTTTAAAAAAAAAAAAAATGGTGCAATTTAATAAATTTCCTAAGTTTGAATAAAAGTACTTCAATTGGTTTTGAGATCACAGTACTTTGTTTGCACATAAATAATATATAATATATGCGCAATGTATTTTTAATAATTATCTTTCCCAAAAATACCTCTAATCTGAATACTTTACCGAACCGAATGCTTATCGGTAACAGACATCAGGCAAACTCCGGTAGACTAACATTGAAATTGACTGATTTCAAAATGGAGTCACGCACTTAACGTTACGTGAGTGCGTGCATAGACTCCGTTGAAGAAGACGTCATCACTTAGTCAGTTGCAGCGCAAGTACCGATACGACCGTTAACTGTAACTTCCAACTGCCAACGGCATCAAGGTAAGCTACAAAGACAGAAATAACGCGCAAAGCGCATTCAGACAATTAGAATTCTGCCAAAAACGAGGGAAATAAAATACGTAGTAACTCGCCTCATAATAGAAGACTGAAGTCTTGAACGAAATAATTTCAGCTGCAGTGGGCCTTCCGGAACTCCTGGAAACACTGGAACGCTCGTCGCCAATTGAAGTATCAACGTAGAATAAGGATACCAGGATAGATTGGGTTTAAGTATTTATTTAAACACTAGGTTACGAAGGAAAAAGGCCCACAGACAGCCCAACAGAAACACAACTGACAGGCAGATCAGCTGGCGAAGGAATGCCTGAACATTCCATGACGCGCACTAAATATCAATGCAGTGTTCTAAACCACGTCACGCACAAGTGACCAATACGGGGAAAGCAGGGGTGCAAGCAAACTATGAAGCAATGTAAAAACATTGCTTATGGCTGCACAACAGTACAACACCTTGGTAGGAAACATCAGAGATCCACATTCTTCCTTCCGAGTATTCTCCTGGAGTAGCGCAGGACCCATCCTCAGGTGCACTTGGCCTACTCACTAGGGGTCTGACATGAAGCACTATATAAATGCACCAACCATGCAACTCATGATCTGTTGAGTGAAAGCCCAGGATGGAAATGCTTTGTTGACCTTCCATGAAGTGATCTGGCCACCAAAGGGCGCTTGCAGACTTCCCCACACACTCATCTTGGTTCAGCCCACTGCTGGCCGCCACAGTGGAAGCTTACTCTGCTGTCCTGGGGTGTTCCTTGCGTGAGAGCAAAGAATATGCACAAGTGAAAGTAGTGATATACACGGTGAGAAAACTAAGTAATAAAGGCAAACCTATAAGCTCCGTTTTTTCTTTCATTGCGCTTTAGTTAAAATGCTCATTAGTTAGGATGTAGAGAACGAAAGAAGCCCAGAGACGAAATAAAGAGCTGAGGGCATGCCAAGAGCTGTAACAATAGAGCAGAAGGAAGGAGAGGGCGAGATAGCTCAGACCGAGAGAGGGAACACAAAGGGCTCAGACAAGGAACAAAGGGGTACAGAGCAAAGACAAAGAGACGGGAAAGTAGGGCGGAGGCCGGAACAAGCTCGGCAATGAGAAATGAACTCAAAGGAGAGAAACAAAAGAAGGAAGAGATGGCAAGGAAGGCGCAGAGAGAGGAGGGAAAGTGCGCTGGGCTCCTAAGGTTAAACCTTCCGCCCAAAGTGCCCCCTAGGAAACTTTCTCCAGGCTTGGAAATGATTCCTGCCCCAGGTCATTGGAACCTTTTCCCAAACTACCAGGCGACCGGTGAGGCGGGAAAAACACAAGGATGTGCTGATCTTAGTGGCTTTACATGATAGAGGCTAAAAGAGACGGGCAAACAGGAAGTTTGGGAGAAAAGACTAGAGTGGATTGCCAAACGCACTCTCGGTGCCATTTTAAATAACATTAATTGTAAAATTTGATGTGCTATATATTAGAGGTGTGCGAGCAAACAAATTAACAGGCAGGGCTTGGGTTGAAATGGCCGTGCACGAGTCGGCCTTAAAAATATTCGGCTTGCAAAACAACCAACAGATTTCATCTACAATATTATAAAGTCTCTTCGCACTTAAAAACATGAATTTCTCTCACATGTGTAACATTTAAGCATTTCGTTTTAGTACATCAGATTATACTAGTGGTTTTGGAGACATTTATAAAAAAGCGATAGTTTCTAAACATGAACCGCTCCTCACTTCCCTGCACTGACAACAAAGCAATTAGTGAACTGAAAGACAAGTCGATTGTCATGTGTACCCTATAACTTGCCTAAATCTTTATTATATGTGCAGCAATATTATAATCTATTAAATACAACACAAACTTACTATTTGAAGGTGCTCTCATATATGATAAAGAAGAAAAAGGAGGCTCTGTAAAATAAAACATTTGCCTAGGATCACACAATTTGATCAAGCGGGGAAGCTAGATTGATACCAGGCTTTCTGGTTTCACATTGTGCAATTCTGCCACTAAATGGGTATATCTTATCTCTCTCCTTTTTTACATCAAAGGTCACTGCTCTGTTTTGAATTATTTGCGCATGAGGTTACATGATGGGTCGCAGGCAGAAGCCACATGGAAACTTAGCTCTTTTTAGGCTTGTGGGAGCAAAAAGCATACCTCAATATTATAGGACTACCAAACATTAAAAAGAAATTACCTCATACAAAAAACAATTGCGTAAAAAGGCACCCCCCCCCCCCGCCATCAGTTTAGCAGAATTTCAAAATAAGTATGTGGGACCGCTCAATAATTGAGTTCTAGATCAGAAGAAGAGTTAAAGGATTTTATTACAAAAATTAAAAATCAAGCAGTACAGAATAAATGCTATAAAGACTCAAATGCAGAATTATTGCAGAGCAGTCAAAAATAACAAGTAATTCTAAGTCCTTAATGAGCAGTAAAATTAGAAAAGGGTCAGACAGCATCTCCAATTGAACAGGAACGTATTCTCTAAAAATGTGGCTCAACCCTAGAATCAAGAGGTTCTTATATACAATTCTTCCATAACAAATTTGCTAGCATAGTAATTTCACCATGGCATGATCATAAGTAACAACTTTTAGCAAATCAGAAGAAATAACAGCAATACCTGAACCCATTAGCACTATCCCATTCTAAGAAAGCATCCAGCATTTTCCGTGCTACTGTCATCCAGAGATGTTTGAACAAAATAGCAAATATTTGAAAAATAACAGTTCACAGAAATGAATAGAACTCATTTATCCAATAGAACTACAGCGGAAGGGCCTTTGCTGTTTCAGCATACTCGAAGTTTCATCAATAAGCCTGGCATTCATAACAGTGAAAAAACATTACATCACCTGTCTTCACTTTTTGCAGATCTTGTGAGGAGAGAAGATGTTCAGAAGAACATGATGGGAGGGGACGAGTAAATGACAGAATTGGTCTCCAAAATGGTGCTTTCACATAAACGTGGTACAACTAAGTTATGTTAATAAACACACTTCTTTACCTCATATTAAACTCGTTTCAACTGTGATCATATTAACCCATCTTTGCGTATTGGATCCAACATAAAAGTCCTTAATACCTATTATTATTTATTGCACAAAACTATAGATTTAAAAAATATTTTCACAGCCTCCCCCGATTATTTTAAAATCACTAAAACCCATTAATAAATGTATTAATTCAAAAAAATCAGTTAATCTGCATCACTGCTTCTTTCGGAAATTCTCCTCTGCCAGCTGGTTGTAGCCACAATCCTTGAATCCTCTTTTTCATTCTCCTTGGATCTTTTCCTCTTCAAGCCACTCCTTTTCTTTTAACACTTTTCAAACAGACACCCCTAACGTTTTAGAAAATGAAATAGGAAAATTGCAGAAATCTTTATAATTATTATAGAATTAGTTTTAATGTGCATTCACCCAAACTATATAACCATTCACCAACCTTGCTAAAACCCTTTCCTATCCCACCAAACCAGGAACCTACAGTTTTCAATAAGCCATGCTCTTCAAAAGATCGAATCTCATACAAAATGTTAGTAATATTAGTGATATAGGAGATAGTGACCGCAGTATTATCCGAGTTATTGCTACAGCAACTCTTGGGCTTTATTATGATACAAACTCCGCCTTCTTTTGCCAGAAGGCTAGCTAATGCTAAGCGATTCTGCATAACCATAGCCATAATAGCCAGCATCTCTGCATTTACCTGTTTCAATGAGCCTGCTGTATTTACTGCAAGCTTGCAGTAGATACAACAGAATCATTGAAACAGGTAAATGCAGAGATGATTACTGTTCTCTAATGAAATTATATTCTTCACTACTCAAAACATGTACATAACCCCGTTTAGTACTTTTAGTTTCATCTTTGTTTTGTTTAAATACTCTTAAGAAGTTATCATATTTAATAGCCTTGTTAACTTCCTTTATAGGGAATTCCTCAAGAGACACGTTGAAATCCGTTTGGTAAGTAGAAAGAAATTCATCATTATAAAATATAGCAACATAGACATTGCACGATGGAGCATATGAAATCGTGAGTTGAACCTAAGTTGACCTCTTACCAGCAGAAGCGCAGACGAAACATAATTTAATCTTCAAAATATTTATATATTCATGAATCATTTTAGTATAGATGTTAACTTGAATCCCAATAGCTAAATTCTCTTTATGCCCTAGCACGTCATGTTTCAATTCATTCCTAACAGTAGTTTATTCGACGTTCACAGAGGCATATCCCACTGGAGCCGGGAAGCACAACAACACCCCCACTAAGACTAATAATTTTGTTAATATTATCACTAACTAATAGACCTGTCAGCCTTGGGTGATCTTCCCTCAAACATTTTGCCTTCACCCTCCCATTTTTCTGAATTTGTTTTTGTTGGCTTTAGGACTCTGTGCTCTTTACCACTGCTAACCAGTGCTAAAGTGCTTGTGCCCACACCCTAAAACATGGTAACATTGGCTTACACCTAATTGGCATATTTAATTTTCTTATAAGTCTCTAGTAAAGTAGTATACTGTGTACCCAAAGCTGGTAAATTAAATGCTAAGGATACTGTTAAAAATTGCCTGCATGACCCATAAAGCATTACATTACAACACCCCAAGGTGCTTGGTACAAAAACTAGAATCATCTGGTGGATACAGATACTTTAGATTAACACCAGTACCTTGTTGCTGAAACCACAAAAATTCCATAAAAAGAAAACTTGCAACGGAGACTTCTCGGGTATCGCCTTGAGAATTTGGAACTCCCTACCACCTGAAACCAGACTGATCTCCTCAACTGCATCATTCAAAATAGAAGTAAAAATATTACTTATGAACACATTTCTGCTCTAGGTCTCACATTTTGACTCAGTATCTACACTCCATGATTATTATTCGAATGTTGGATCATGTCTATTGTCTTGTCGGCTTGGTCCAATGGAGGTACACAGTCTGTAGCTCTCTTGATTATGTTGTTGTTTACTTTCCTGTTTATTCCCTCTGAGCATCTGTAAAGTGCTCTGATACTCTCACGGGTCATGTTCGCGCAATATAAAACTTTATAAATAAATAAATAAATACTATTGGGCCTGCAGCACTTATTGTGCCACCTACTTAAGTATCCCCTAAAACATGTCCCAGGTCTGCCATTGCAGCCTGTATGCAGGTTTAAAGTGCCAATGCGACTTGGCAAAATAACCCCTTGCCAAGCTTAAAACAACTTTTTGTTACATATAAGTCACCCATAAGGTAGGCCCTAAACAGCCCATAGGTCAGGGTGCATTGTAATTAAAAAGCTGGACATGTACTGTAATTCAGTCTAAGTGCAATATATCGATGATTTGTTGGTTGCATCCAAGACTAAAGAGTACTGCAAACGCGAAACAATTGCTGTGCTGAATTATTTAGCTAACAGTAGTCATAAAGTTTCCCCAACAAAGATGCAATAATGCTAAAAGGAAGTAATCTATCTTGGTCACCATATTGAAAAGGTGCAAGAAAAGTATCAAAAGAGTACATTTCTGCAATTCTGAAAATGAACCCACCTACCACCCAGAGGAAGGTGAGGATGTTCCTGATAATTGTTGGCTACTGTTGTCAGTGGATCCCAAACTTTTCCTTCATTACAAAACCTTTAATAAGGTTAACGCACAATGATATAAAAGATCCGGTACCATTGGACAAAGAATGTTCAGAGCATTTAACATATTAAGAGAGCGTTTATGTAATGGACTCGCCCCAGGAATGCCTGACTCTAATTTGTCTTTCTTTTGTACTGTCATGAGAAGGGTGGATGTGCATTTTGCATTCTTACACAGAGACATGATATCGGTTGCAACTGTTTGTGTTGCCATTGAACAAAGTGAAGAAATAGGGATGGACCACACTTTAATTGTATATTCCCCACGTTCAGTTTAGATCCGATTAACACAAACAAGGACCAGGACAAATAGTAGACTCACCAGGTATGAGCAACTATTTCTTGTAGCAGAAAACATTTCAATTAAAAGGTGCAGTTCGCTCAACACAGCAACACTGCTTCCTGTCCCAGACAAGACATTTGTGAAGGCAGAAACACTGATGAAAATGAGGATGAAGATAATGAGAGCGAACTTGACTGTATTGCAATTACCGAATTATGCACCAAACCAAGACCTAATATAAAAGAGACTTCTTTGGAAATGGCTGGTCTGACTCTGTTGATGGTTCTTGTATAGGAGACCAATATAGAGCACTGAAGGCTGCCTATGCAGTATGTTCCATTTTTGGAAACCTTGAAGCATCCTATCTGTGGAATGTAACCTCAATTGGCAGAATTGGTTGCTAATTGATGTTTGAGGGATGGCTTAACACACAATTCAACCTGTGGGAGAACCAGATGGGGCAACATTTTGGGGTGTGTAAAATCTTGGGGTGTTCAAATTTTGGGGTACAGTTTTGCTCCCACAACAGCCATAGGCATCCCACCCACCCTGAAGCAGCCAGACCCTGCCTGCTGTGCATGAACTTGAGCTGTGTTTGGTGTTATGTTCATTTTATGTATTATTTAAAAAAATTTAGTGAAAACTTGTTTTATCTTTTTTTAAAGTTTTGTTTGTTGTTATTTAACCTTTTTTATTTATATTTTTGTTTGTACTAATATGGAATAATGTATTTAAGTATATATATTTTTCAACTGTTTGTCAAAGAAAGATTAAACGTTTTTAAAGCAACATAGTTGCAAACATTTTAATGTTGTAAGCTTTTGAAGAAGCACTGGATGTACTTCTTTAAGTGTCTGTTCATAAATGTGCAGCTGATGCTTCGATTTTCTTCTCCAGAGCAGTTTATCGTTTTGAAAATCCTCCAAAATGTGGCAGCCATGGTCAGCCGTGGATCTGACACCTTCTCATTCGCCTGAAACAACAGATTTTTCTTTCTTCCTGGTCATAGTCTGGAGATCCATTTCTGCATGAGACTACTTGTTTGGGTGTAAAGCACGTAGTTGCTTGATCATGTCAGTAGTCCTAAACGAGTATAGGGTAGGGTGTCCTCTATTCAGAACTGGACCCATCCAGAGGTTTGATTGGTTCCCGAGAATAACCTGTTTCAAATTCAAAAGCACTTGACTATCTTCCACATACCACTGCACTTCTTGCCACTCTATAGGAAAAAAATAGTTTTTTTGCTCTAAATTAATTTTTGGGGGAAGCTAAACTTTTCCAACTTTTTTGATGGCTTCAGAGCAAGAGCAACAGGAGCGGAGAAATTCGAAAGAAGAAGGCAAAGAATGAAAGAACAAGAAGATCTTCAGACTGAGGATTCCAGGTCACTACTTGAATCGGCTGTCTGGACGATGTTCACCATTTCAGCAGGTGTAAAAAATTGACAGCAAAATATGTGACATGCACATTTTGTAATCAGCAGCTCAGCATGGGTAGCTGAGAAAAATACAGCTTGGAACCCCGTCGATGCACAAGCATCTTAATGAACAGCATGAACAGCAGTTCACTGCTGAAAAAATTAAGAGGAAGGACGCTGAAGAGGGGAGTACATCTTCTGCAACCACTTCATGTGCCATCCCTGCAGGAGATTGACTTCTGAAAGAAATTTTACGGGAGGATCATGGCTTGCCCCCCAAGCCACACCAAACCCTCTACATGCAACAATCCCTGCTGCCTGCAGCCAATGCCCATTTGCAGTGAGGGTTGGACATAAGTCCTGGTCTACAGCCTTGCCCTGTGCTAAACCTACTGCAGATTACTATACCCAGCTGCTCATGGCTGTTGGCCGTGCACCCTGGCTTTGCCCGCTACGTCTACTAGGCATAAGACATGTACAACACAGCTTGGCCTTTGGCAAGGCCAGGTTTTGTGTGTTTTTATAAAATCTTATTTGTGTGGTTCCTTATTTGGTTCTGTAAATCCAAGGAATGCTTCAGGCCTGGGTACTGCAACCCAGGACAAACATCTCTGATCTACAGGGTTCGCAGTTCCTAATCCATATCCGTGAAACCTCGATAGGTGATGCATGAGATGGTGAAGCTTGACCTGGGTTTGTGGTACAAGGGAAGGGGGCCTGCCCTGGGCACAGCGGATCCTTTTTTTGAGATTGGCGATCCATAATTTCTGCAATGGCAGCTGGGGTCCGCAGTGTGATGTCTTTTTAGCATGTGTGTTCCACTTTGAAATTGTATATATATATATAGAAGGTAAACCATAGAATGTTGTGGATGCAGTGTCTCAGTCAGTTGATCCCTAACAGTTGATGGATGAGGTGTTCTTCAATAAACCCTATCTCATTATCTTACCTGATACTTTGTGAAGTCTCCTTCTTGTAAATGTTACATGCAGTTCCTGTCTTGGTACCACAAGCCCAGGGTTATCATTTTAGGTGTCTAGAACCTGCAAATCCCTAGAATGTATCTGCAGATCCTAACAGTGTTTAAAAATTATATTTCTTTATTTTCACCAGTGGGGTACTGATTCAAGATCTCCCTTCTCTAGCCTGAGGGTGAAGGTGTGCCCACCCTGCCACCCATGCGCCTTTATTTGGCCTTTGTAGTTTTGCAGCAGGACGCAGGTACCATGTCTTGCATCCTGAAATGGTTGCTGCAAAAAAACTTTCTCCTCCTGCAGGTAGCCAATCAAATCACTTGGATCTGCAATTCAGCTCTGGAACTGTGGATCTGAAAGGAATGACAGGAGAAAAGGCTCTCTTGTCCATTCAGACTCCTTTAATTTTGGAATTCTTTTGGAAATCTTGGGCTTGGAAAGAAATCAGCAGATCCCTAATGACTAAGATAAACAAAAGAATTAACCCTTTAAACCTGTTCTGCAACTTTTTTAAAGGCTTATATTTTAAAAACTACTGAACAGATTTACACCAAACCAATAAAAGCCAGGTTTCCGAGTAAAGTTCCACTTTCATACTAATATTGGTGTAAATTTGATTAAGTGTTTTGGCTCTATGAGTAAGCAAAATTTCTTATGGGATCTAAAAAGGAAAAACACAACTTTCTTCAAACCCCCCCCCCCCACACACACTTTTTGTTTTCTGCTGCATGGATCTACATGAAAATTGACATGCCAGACCTTAGCTGAGTACTCCAAGCAACTTCCAAATTTGATTCAGATCATCCATGGACTGGGGGGGGGAGGGGGAGGGGGGAAAAGAGAGAGAAAAAAAGTGTGTATATATATATATATATATATATATTTTCCACCAAATGCCCGTAAGCTGTGAGGAGGCACTCGACAGTTTGCCCACCATTCAGTGTTCCCAATCAGATCGCCTCGACCTTCCGGTAAGTAGAGTTCAATTAGCCTGACGCGTTTCGAGGCATGACGCCTCTTCCTCAAAGGCATTAGCTTCTTTCTCATCTGGCGCAATGACGGTTCTCTTTAAATCCATTATTAAGCGTGCTTTGATTCACTGATGTCCCCCATATATATATATATGTATCAAGGTGTGATCATGGTGGCAGTGTCCACCGAAACGCGTCATTCCATCCGATGCCATCGTCTGCCTAAATAAACATTTTTGTTTGGATTTCTCGTTGCCGGTGCCTGCTTTCACGTCAATAAGTGGCAGGACTTTCATGATATATATATATATATATATATATATATATATATATATATATATATATATATATATATATATATATATATATATATATATGTATATATATACAATATCTATCTATCTATCTATCTATCTATAGATAGATAGATAGATAGATAGATAGATAGATAGATATATTTATGTTTATTACACAGTGGTGGTTGCCACTGGGTAGTTATAGTTAGGTCTGCTTTCCATTGGTGCCGTTTTTCGATTCTTACCAAAAAAAAGTTTGTTCACCTCAGCTCCTTTTTGGAAAGTTTTGGGGTGATTCGTCGACGGGGGCCAAAACCCAAAATCACCCATGCATTTCCCATAGACTCTTTTGGAAAGCAATATCGCAAAAACTGCTGAACGAATTACACCACATTTGACAGGAAGCTAGATCTTGGTCCAGAAAGTGTGCTTTTTGTGATTTGATGTAAATCCGTTCAGTAGTTTTTGAAATATTAAGATCCAAAAATATTTGATATCTGGAGGGGTGGGTTTGAGGGACTCCAGTGAGGGTCTCTCAAACCCAATTTAAAAAAAATAGAGCATTCTGATTGGGGCTTTTTTTCCCATGAGCCAATTCACTCCCACAGGAGGCATGCTCCAGCACGAGCGAGCGCTCCGATTGGCTGGCTGGCTGCAACATGGAGAAAAATTTTGCAGACAGCCATTGCAGGACTCGGGGGCTTATTCCCTGTCCTGTGTTAAAAAAATAGAATAAACATAAGGGGCAGGGTAGGGATACCCTACCCCCATAGTCCTTGTGGATTTTAAAGAGTGCAGTCCCACAGGACTCCCGCGGGATGCAGCTGTGTAAAACAAATGGCCCTCAAGGTGGACTTGGGCCCGGTGGTCTTCACTAATAAAATTATGGGGAGGGGCATCAGTGAGGCCCCCTCCCTGAGCCAGTCAGGTCCCTGGGGACTCCATCCCCGTAATCAAATGCAAAGTAAGGGGTGTTGGCAGTCCCCCTCCCCAAGCCTCAGTGAGGCCCCAAAGACCCCTTGGGCTTAATTCCATTGAACAGGGAAGGAGGGGGGGGTCAGTAGTTTCCCTGCCAGCAGAGCATGGGCAGGGAAACATATGTTTGTTTGCTCCTGGTAGGAGCATTTTTACAGCTCCTACTGGGTAGGAGCAGACATGGCTCCCCTGCCTGCAGGATCTGCGGCAGGGAAGGCATGTCTGCTCCCACTCAGTGGGAGCTTTAAAAAGGCTCCTACCGGGCGGGGCAGACTTTTGTTTCCCTGCCCGTGCTTCTGTGGGCAGGGAGACACACATTGCTCCTGCCTGGCAGGCAACTCATTGCTCAGGGATGCGGGCTGCATACTCTCTTCCACCTAAAGGCCCCACGGGATGGGATCCACGTGCCATGTGCCCCTCTCTCCTTTACAAATATATTTTAGCCCTGAGGGATGGGGTCCCCGGGGCCACTGTTGGCGTGGGGAGGGGGGCTGTGCACCTCCATCCCCTTAATTTAAAAAAAGATCCAAGGGGATGGGGTACCCAGTGATCTTAGAGGCTCACGAAGAGTGGCTGCGTTCCCCCTCCCTTAATAGAAAAAACGATCCCTGGGATCAGTCAACGAATCAATCAATCAGGGGTTGTATAGCGCAGCTACTCACCCGTGAGGGTCTCAAGGAGCATGGGGGGAAGCTGATGATCCGTCTGGGTTTAGTCAAAGAGCCAGGTCTTGAGATCCATCCTGAATTGGGTAGCGACAGGGATTGCCTATGGTGGAGGGGCAGGGTGTTCCAGGTCTTGGCCGCGAGGTAGGAGAAGGATCTTCCTCCAGTTCTTGTCTTGGGGATCTGAGGGACGGAGGCAAGGGCCAGCTGGGCGGAACGGAGGTGTCTGGTGGGAACGTGAAATGCGAGGCAGTGGTTCAGATATGCTAGTCCAGCGTCGTGGAGGGCTTTGTAGACGTGAGTGAGGAGCTTGAAGATGATTCTTTTGTTGACTGGGAGTCAGTGAAGTTCACAAAGGTGTTCGGTGATGTGGCTGTGGCGGGGGTGTTGAGGGACAGTCCTGCTGCGGTGTTTTGAATGTTCTGTAGTTTCCTGAGGAGTTTCTGGGAGATGCCGGCATAGAGTGCATTGCCTTAGTCGAGCCTGCTGGTGATGAGTATGTGGGTGTCCGTCTTTTTTGCTTCAGTGGGGATCCATCTGAAAGTCTTTGGAAGCAAGCATAGTGTGTGGAAGCATGAGGAGGATACGGCATTGATCTGGAGATTCATTGCGGGCAAGGAGTTCAGTCTGATGCCAAAGTTGCATGCATGGTCTGTGGGGGTGGGTGGGGTTCCCAGTGCGGCAGGCCACCAGGAATCGTCCCAGGCAGAGGGGGTGGGACCCAGGATGAGTACTTCAGTCTTGAGTTGAGTTTAAGGTAGCTGTCCTTCATCCAGGAGGCAACGGCCTTCATCCCGCTGTGGAAGTTGATTCTGGTGGCTGAAGGTTTGTTGGTGAGGGATAGGATCAACAGGGTGACGTTTGCGTAGGAGACAATGTTAAATCCGTGGTTTCTTACGATGGCGGCGCGGGGAGCCATGTATGTATTGAAGAGGGTGGGCACAGGGAGGAGCCCTGGGGCACTCCGCAGCCGATCTGTGTAGGTTCGGATTGGAACGTGGGCAGTCTGACTCGTTGAGTTGGGCCGAAGAGGAAGGAGTGGATCCAGTCTAGGGCCTTGCCGTGGATGCCAGCGCCGTGAAGTCTCATGATTAGGGTGCGGTGTGAGACTGTATCGTAGGCAGCCGAGAGGTCCAGCAGGATCAGGGCTGCTGTTTCACCCCGGTCGAGGAGGGCGCGGATGTTGTCGGTAGCCGCTAGGAAGGTGGTCTTGGTGCTGTGATTGCTTTGGAAGCTGGATTGGGAGATGTTCAGGATGTGGTTCACTTCGATGAATTCAAAGAGCTGGGCGTTGATGGCCTTCTTGGCGACCTTTGTTGGGAAGGGGAGCAAGAAGATGGGTCGGAAGTTTTTGAAGTCTGTCGGGACGGCGGAGGGCTTTTTCAGCAGGGGTTGATCTCTGCGTGTTTCCAGTCGTCGGGGAAGGTGGCGGTCTGAATGGAGCAGTTGATGGTGTGCTGGAGTTCGGGGGCAATGGAGGTGGCTGCTCTGTGAAATATGTGGTGTGGGCAGGGGTCCGATGGGGCTCCGGAGTGGATGCTCTTCATGGTCTTGAGTGTGTCATCTGTGGTGAGCGGGGTCCAGTTGAGCAGGGTAGGTTCGAGTGTGGTGTGGTTATGGGCGCGGTGGTGTCGGGTTCATTGGCAGGGTCTTGGGCATCAAATCTGTCGTAGATCAGTCTGATCTTGTGTTGGAAGTAGGTTCCAAGTTTGTTGCCCAGTTCTTCGGGGGGGGTGGGGGGTAGTCCATGGTCTTGCTGCTGGGTCTGGCCAACTCCTTGACAATGGCGAAGAGTTCTTTACTGTTGTGTGCATAAGCATGGATTCTGTCTTGGAGGGCCATTCTCTTTTTGGATTTGAGGAGGAGGTGGTGTGTGGTGGCGGTTTTGAAGGCTGTGTGGGTTTCCAGGGATTTGTTGTTCCTACATCTCTTCTTGAGTCATCTGCAGGTGCGCCTGGACTCACGGAGGTCAAGAGTGAACCAGCTGGCTTTCTTGGTTTGTGGTTTGCCGGGGGCCTTCTTGAGGGGAGTCAGGGCGTTGGGGCAGTTGGTGATCCATTGGTGAAGGTTGCAAGCTGAGTTTTTGGGGTTTGCTGTGGTCAGCGGTGTGGTGGTGCTAAGAAAGGCGGTGAGATGTTCGTCAGTGATCTTGTTCCAGCTACAATGGGGGGATAGTGGGGTATGGTGGAAGAGTTGAAGGTGAAATGCACGCAGTGGTGATCGGTCCAGAGGAGTTCTGGATGGGGTCCCTGGGGCCCAAAGTGGCTCGAGGAGGGTGACTTCGTCCCCCCTCCCCTTTTAAAAAAAGGCCCCAGGGGAGGGGGTCCCCAGGGCCTGTAGCGACTTTGAGGTGGGGGCTGAGTCAATAGGTTGGAAGCAGGGTCTGGCCTCGTGCCCTAAAGTAACTATAGCTCGTGCACAGCTAATTACCACACATATTACATCACTCATGACATGTTCTAAAACATCATTGATGACATCACTGCAGCATTCGAAATAACATCATAAATGAAAAGACTGTGCATGGCGGGGCACAAGTTATAGTTACTTTAGGGCTGGATTTCTAGCTGCTAGCAATAACTATAACTGGTAAATTTCAGTGCTTTTTGAGTTTAAAATGTTACATTGTCACTGAAATTTTCACCTAACTACAATGTCACTTTAACCTTTGGTTTTTTTCAGTGAAGATAATTATACATTATATGTGTGTATATATATATATATATATATATATACATATATATATATATATAAGACCAAGAATCCTTCCCCATCAAAAGAAAGAGACGGCACTCTGGGATAGAAGGGATTCACCTCTATGTATTCCATTGGGTAACCCCGGATTATATATATTCTTCACTGAAAACCCAAAGGTTACAGGGACGTTATGGTTAGGAAATAGAATTATAAAAATGTTAGAAATTCACTTAAGGTTACAGAGATGTTATACTTAGGTTTTGGTTTTACACACACAAAACGATAGAAATTCTGCAATTAGAGTTACCTCAAGTTACTATAACGCGTGGCCCGACCATGCACAGTTTTCTCAAATACTTTTACAGCAAATGTTGCAGTGATATTATCAAAGATGTCATAGAAGATTTCATGAGTCATGTAATATGTGGGGTAATTAGCAGTGAATGGCGAGGGCGCGAGATATATTTACCTTAGGGCATGATGTTATCGAAGATGTTGAGTAATTAGTAGTGCATGGCAGTGCATGGCGAGGGCGCGAGTTACATTTACTTTACGAGTTATAGTTGCTTGAGATAACTATAACTGGTCAATTTCAATAGTTCCGTTTGTTTAAAATTGTATGTTTTAACTCACATTTTTACCTAACTATAACATCCCCTTCACATTTGGTCTTTTCAGTGAACTTCTAAGGTTTTTTAATGTAAAGTGAAATATTATTGCAATTCCTAACTATAACGTCACTTTAACCACTGTTTTTTTCTCAGTGAATTTTTTTTATGTAAAGTGTCTATCGCCATGCACAGCAGGGAGTTCGGTGCAGAGCCTGGGGCCAGACCCTGCACCCAAAGCCCTTTATTTATTTTTGTTGCAGGGCCCCGGATCAGTGGATCTAGCATGATTAGTCACAGTCAACCAATCAGAGTGCAGCAGGATCTATGGATCCACAGTGAAGGATCCAAGGTGGATCCGCAGTTTGAAATATACAAATATTTTGGTCCTTAATTTCTCAAAAGTTACTGAATGGATTTACATCAAATCACAAAAAGCACACGTTCTGAACCAAGTTCTAGCTTTCTGCCACATTTGGGGTAATTCCGTTCAGTTGTTTTTTCAGTATTGCTGTTTGATTTTACTATGAAAAATTGCATGGGGAGAATGTGTTTTGGGACTCTCCCCTTTACATATCACCTGCAACTTTCCAGGAAGAAGCTGAGGTGGATAAGATGTTTTGGGGAATTTTGTGAAGATTCGTCAAAGTTATCAGCAAAACAAAAAATGCTTTTCCTATGGAAATGTGGTCCTAACTATAACTACACAGTGGCTACTGTGCTAATCCTATGCTTAAAGCCTTTGGTGTAAAAGTGGCAAAAGGCTTTGTCCCTTTCCAGCAGAGCATGGATGGCACTGTGCTAATCCTATGCTTAAAAACTCTGCAAGAAAAACAGACATTTTAGGGGAGCAAATTCAGAGTGTCGCTGGTGTTGTAGGGTGCTCCATATAAAGTAGCTGCTCTCCGCCTAAACTTGGGAACTACCCAGAGCTCCTTGCTTCCTGTTTTGCATAATTTGTGTGGCATTCTAAGCGTGAAAGGCTATTGTCTTGACTTATACTCGTTGCTCTCTTTTGTCTGGACAAAGCTGTACCTCTCTGGTGAGCTCTAACTAGAGCTAATCAAATGTTTTAGGGGTTGCTTTTATTCATTCCTGGTTGGCTTGGATGGTATTTTACCAGCCCAAAGCTGTAATACGGTGCCTGGAGTGGTAAAAGGCTTTTGTCATTTTTCAGCTCCACATGGATGGCACTGTGCGAATCCTGTGTTTAAAGACTTTGCTGTAAAAATGGCAAAAGGCTTTGTCCCTTTGTTGCTTGGCATGGATGGAACAGCACTAATCCTGTGCTTAAAAACTCTGCTAGAAAAACAAAAAACAGACATTTGAGGTGAGCAAATTCAGAGTGTCGCTGATGTTTTAGGGTGCTCCATATAAAGGAGCTGCTGTCTGCCTGAACTTGGGAACTACCCAGAGCTCATTGTTTCCTTTTGTTTTTTTGTATATATATATATATATATATATATATATATATATATATATATCAAGACAATACCCTATTAGGCTTAGAGTGATGCATAAATTATTCAAATCAGGAAACAAGGAGCTCTGGGTAGTTCCCAAGTTTTGGCATGGATTGCAATGTGTTACTCCTATACTTAAAGACTTTGCTGTAAAAATGTCAAAAGGCTTTGCCCCTTTCTAGCTTGGCATGGAGGAGCTGCACTAATCCTATGCTTATAAACTGCTAAAAAAACATTTGTTCAGGGTGTCGCTGGTGTTGTAGGATGTTTCATATAAACCCCAGAGTTCCTTGCTTCCTGTTTGCACACACTATATATATATATATATATATATATATATATATATATATATATATATATATATATATATATATACATACATACACACATATATATGAATACTTATATATATATATATTTACATATATGTGTGTGTGTGTGTATATGTGTGTGTGTATTTAAGCGTTGTATCTTTTTCAGTGAATAAACAAACTCTGTCCACGTTCTCAGAGCGTGAGCCGGGGTTTGAAGATAATTCACTCCAAAAGCATTGTTTTAATCGATATAAGGGGCTAAATTAAGCCATCCGCTTTTGAAGGCTTCCTCTATCTATTGTTAGGAGAAACCAAGGAACAGTAGTCGTGCTTGCTGTTGCATTAAAGAGCATGCGGAACACTGACCTGTGCAGACACTTAGGGCCCAATTTAGTGTTTGCTATCTTCCAGGGTTGCGGAAATCATTACCTCCGCCACCCTGATTAACAACTGCCTGCCTTATTTAGAGATATCTGCTGGCCCAGTGGTGATCTATGTGCCTTCAGAGGAACTTACATCATGGCGGTTCCCCTTAAGGCACTGCAGGTTTGGTGCATTGCCACTGTCTTTCAGGCGACCACGCACCAAACCTTTTTGTTTTTTAAAACAAACTCCCAAAGTGAAAGTTTGTCATTAAAAACCAAAAACTTCACACCAGGGGTGTTTTCCCCCAGTGGGGATAATTTTTCTTTTTTTGCTGTCTAGTACTGCCAGGTTTTGCGTGGAAAAATCCTGGTGGTGACAGACATAAAAAACACATCAGACTGTCCTCTCTAAATAGAGCGGGCAGTCTGATGTGCTTACTCTGCCAAATCCTATTCCCTTGGCCCATTGGAATAAGGTCAGCAGGGGCACTGCCATCAGAAAGATGAAGGTCAGTCTAATTCAAAATGGAGCGGGCAGACCGGGGCTTTGGTGGACAGGGTACTCCGCAGCATTTATCTGCAAAATTCTAATCGGCCGCTTAAGGTCCTCAGGGCCCTGCTTCTCCTACTTCCTTCTGTGTCTGAAGCAACTATTACCTCAATAATACTGCAACACTCCAGGGGCCAGATGTGCAAAAAAATCAGTTTGCGATTTCCTAATTGCGAATTTTTTGGATTCGCAATTAACAAATCGCAAACAGCTATGTACAACAGTGTCTCAGACACTGCGATTCCCAATGGGTCGCAAATGGACCTGCCTCATCAATATACATGAGGCACGTCGCAATTTGCGACCCATTAGAAATAGCTACAATCACAGGGATGGTGGCCTGCTGGGGTCAGCAGATCACCATGTCTGTGATTACTTTTCAAATAAAGCAAAACATTTTTTTTGTAATGCAGCCCTTTTCCCTGGAAGGAAAATGGGCTGCACTACAAAAATAAAAATGAAACGTTTTCTTTTATTGTTTAAGAGTAGGCAGGGGTCCGTGGGACTACTGCCTGCTCTTAAAAAATGTTTTCACCCACCCATTTGCGAATGGGTTACCGCCTCCTCTAGGGAGTCGGTAAATGATAGATGTTTTGTGACCGCATTCCGGTCGCAAAACATTTATACATACCAGTGCTATTTGGTATTAGGAAGAGACGCCCTACACACGCCCCTTCCTAATGCCGAATCGCAAAAGCAAAATGCGATTCGGTAACACGTTACTGAGTCCCATTTTGCCTTTTGTACATGGCAAAATGCATTTTACCAGTCGCAAATGGCTCAATGGGCCATTTGTGACTGGTAAAATGCTTTGTACATCTGGCCCTAACACTCTAACTGCAACTCTATAATAATAATTGAATTAAACTACAGGGTCCTCCCTCCCCTAATTCCCCCTCATGCATCAACCACAACCGTAACACTACAACACTACTATGACTCTATAATAGTAGCAAAATAATATAAATTGTGTACTGCTACTTCAACCACTACACTCACTACAGCGACCAGGACCTGTGTTCCCTACTTCCTCCACTGTATGCAGCAGCCTCTGCCGCAACACTACAACAATACTTCAAAAGAATAACCTCGGTTCTGCAATAGCACTCAACCACAGTTCTACAACTACAACACCCAATAGTAAAACAACACTACCACTGAAACACTTCAACTCTTCTACAACACCACAAAACTGCAACAATGGCACTAAAACTCTGCCATTACGAAATGATAAGCGCTAAAACTGCAACACCTTAATGACAAAACACTACAGCTACAACATTACAAATTCAACACTACAAATATAATAATACTGAAACACTACAACAACAGCACCTCTGCATGACATGCTGCAAACACTCGTGCTTCCTGTGGACCACAGTGAGCAAATGCAGTCATTGGTTCTCCGCACCCACCCTTGCCAACCAATAAACACACAGAGGAACAAACCAGCATCAATGAGTGAAGTGCCAGCTAGACAGTTTAAAGGGATTTGTAATGTAACTTTCAATGCCGACGTCATAATGTTATGTACTCGATCTCTTTGAGAAGAGGTCGTGGCATCAGACGCTAAAGGTGCGAACGAAAAAAATAAAATAAAACGAGTCCTTGCCAGGGGTATGTGTCACTTAATAGGCTGCTATGCCGGCTAGTGACTCAATCAATCAGGGGTTTGTTAAAGCGCGACTACTCACCCGTAAGGGTCTCAAGGCGCTAGGGGTGGGGGGGGGTGCAGGTTCCATCCATCAAGGAGGGGGTCTGTCGAAGAGCCAGGTTTTGAGGTTTCTTGCGAAGATGGGGAGCGATGTTGTCTGTCTGAGGTGGAGCGGAAGGGCGTTCCATGCTTTGGCCGCAAGGAAGGAGAAGGAGCGGCCTCCCGATCTGGTCTTTCTGGTGCGGGGGACCACGGCGTAGGAGAGCTGGGCTGATCGTAGGGTCCTTTGGGGTGCGTGGAATTTGAGTCGGCTGTTCAGGTATGCTGGCCCGGTGCCGTGGAGGGCCTTGTGTGCGTGGGTGAGCATCTTGAAGGTGATTCTCGCCTCGACAGGGAGCCAGTGGAGTGTGCGCATGTGCTGGGAGATGTGGCAGTGTTTTGGCAGGTTGAGGACCAGTCTTGCGGCGGCGTTCTGGATGTTCTGTAGCTTGCGTGTGAGGTTTTTGTTTATTCCGGCATAGAGTGCGTTGCCGTAGTCGAGTCTGCTGGTGACCAGGGCGTGAGTGATGGTCTTTCGGTGTTCGAGGGGGATCCATTTGAAGGTCTTACGAAGGAGGCGGAGGGTGTGAAAGCAGGAAGACGAGACAGAGTTGATCTGGCGGTCCATTTTGAGCTCGGAGTCCAGGATGATTCCCAGGTTGCGTGCGTGGTCCGTGGGGGTTTGGCGGGTTTCCGAGGCGGGGGCCACCAGGTGTCGCTCCAGGTATTGGGGTTTGGGCCCATGATGAGTACTTCTGTTTTGTTGGTGTTTAGTTGTAGGCAGCTGTTTTTCATCCATTTGGCGACGGCTTCCATGCCTTCTCGAAAGTTGCGTCTGGCGGTGTTGGGCTCGTTGGATAGGGAGAGGATGAGCTGGGTGTCGTCTGCGTATGACACGATGTTGAGTCCATAGGTTCTGACGATGGGGCGAGTGGAGCCATGTAGATGTTGAAGAGCGTTGGGCTGAGGGAGGAGCCCTGGGGGACTCCGCAGGTGGTAGGTGTGGGGTCCGAGAGGAAAGGGGAGTCTGACCCGCTGCGTCCTGCCGGAGAGGAAGGAGCGGATCCAGTCGAGGGCCTTGTCCTGGATTCCTGCGTCGTAGAGTCTGCGTATTAGGGTGCGGTGGGAGACTGTGTCGAACGCCGCTGATAGGTCGAGGAGGATGAGGGCTACTGTTTCTCCTTTGTCCAGTAGGGTGCGGATGTCGTCTGTTGCGGCGAGGAGGGCGGTTTCCGTACTGTGGTTTTTCTGAAGCCGGATTGGGAGGAGTCGAGGATGTTGTGTTCTTCAATGAATGTGGCGAGTTGGCTGTTGATGACTTTCGCTGGGGAACGGGAGCAGGGAGATGGGTCTGTAGTTTTGAGGTTGGTGGGGTCCGCTGAGGGTTTCTTTAGGAGGGGTTGACCTCGGCGTGTTTCCAGTCGTCGGGGAACGAGGCGGTCGCCAGGGAGCGGTTGATGGTGTGGCGGAGCATGGGTGCGATGGTGTTGGCGGCTCTGTTGAAGATGTGGTGGGGGCAGGGGTCCGTGGGGGCCCCTGAGTGGATTGACTTCATTGTCTTCAGTGTGTCTTCGGTGGTGAGGGCTGTCCAGTCGTTAATCGCTGGTTTCCGGGTGTCGGGGGTGGTTGGTGAGGGTTCAGTGTGTTGGTTGTCTTCGTCAAAGTTGTCGTAGATGCTCTTGATTTTGTGGTGGAAAAAGGTGCTGAGTTTGTCGCAGAGGTCTTGTGAGGGAGGGATGACGGTAGACTCGCTAGTGGGTTGGGCGAACTCCTTGATGATGCTGAAGAGTTCCTTGCTGTTGTGCGCGTGGGTGGAGATTCTGTCTTCAATCGCTTTTTTCTTCGTTTCTCTGATGAGTTGATGGTGGGCATTGGTGGCGGCTCTGAAGTTGTTGTGGGCTTCTGTGGATTTGGTGTTCCTCCAGGCCTTTTCGAGCGGCGGCATGTGCTTCTGGACTCTCAAAGTTCGGTGGTAAACCATCTGGCTTTTTTGGCACGGGTATTGTTGTTTTTCTTGGGGGGGCCTATGGTGTTGGTGCTGTCCGAGATCCATCTATGCAGGGTTCGGGCTGCGGTGTTGGGGTCATCGTTTTCCGCGATGGTTGGGGTGGAGTTGTTGAGTGAGGAGGTGAGCTGGTCGTTGGTGATTTTGGTCCAGTTTCTTCGTGGAAGCAGGTGCTGCTGTCTGTGGATGGTGGGTGTTCTGAAGGTGAAGTGGACGCAACGATGGTCGGTCCATGGGAGTTCAGTGGTGTGGCTGAAGGTGATGGAGTTTCCTGTAGTGAAGAGGGGGTCGAGGGTATGTGCTGCTGAGTGCGTGGGCTCGGTCACGATCTGGCGCAGTCCAATGTTGTGGAGGTTGCCCAGGAGGGATGTGGTGTTGGGGTCCAGTTGGTTGTCGAGGTGGAAGTTGAGGTCTCCCAGCAGGGTGTAGTTGGTGGATGCGATGGCCTGCGGGGAGATAATGTCCGTGATGGAGTTGGCGAAGGGTCCGCGGGATCCAGGGGGTCGGTAGATGAGGGTTCCTCGGAGGGTGGCGGTGGGGCTGGCCAGTATCTTGAAGTGAAGGTGTTCCATCAGTTCTGTGGGCTCGTCAGGGAGTGTGCTCAGGCGGAGGCTGGATTTGTGGACGATGGCGATTCCTCCTCCTGGGCGGGTGGGGCGGTCCTTCCTGGAGATCTTGTATCCTTGGGGGATGGCGATGGCGATGTCCGGTCCCGAGGTGGTGTTGGTCCAGGTTTCGGTGAAGAACGCTACGTCCGGGGTGGTGCTGTCGAGGAGGTCCCAGATTTCTGTGGCGTGTTTGTGGAGGGATCGGACGTTGAGGAGGATGCATTGCAGGGTCTTTGGTTCGGTTGTGTTCTTGTGGGCGGGTTGTACTGGATCCGTGTTCTTGGCGGTGCTGCAGGTGTGCCGGCAGCGGTGACAGCTGAAGGGTCGGTGGGTGTCTGCTGGTGATGCTAGCTTGCAGTTGTTGTTGCAGCCTGGGTTGAGTGCGTGGAGTGCTGCTGGGTCGTAGCGTTGGTGGGGCGGAGGTCCAGGGTTCCTCGCGCTGGTCGCGGACGGGTCGCAGACGGGCACAGACGGGCTTGCCTTTGACGCCCCTTCGGTGCACCAGCGGCGCGCCCGCTGCCCGCGGCCGCGCAGTGGCCGCCATTAAGTAGGGGTCGGGGAGGGCTGGATAGCTAGGAGGCGGGAGCGGGGAGGGGAGCTGGATTGGGCCAGTCGCGCTGGGGGCGGAGGGGCCACGGGGGCAGCAGCGGCGGGGAAGGGTAAAGGGAGGAAATAAGGGATAAAGAAAAAAGGGAAGATAGGCAGAAATAAGGCACAAAAGAGCAGAGATGCAGAAAAGTGCAGAAAGGTGAAAGATAAAAGAGGGTAGAAAAACAAGTGAAAACAAGTGAAAGGGCAGAGCGAGAGGAAGAGAAAATCAGCAGAAATAAGGCACAAAAGAGCAGAGATGCAGAAAAGTGCAGAAAGGTGAAAGATAAAAAAGGGTAGAAAAACGAGTGAAAGAGCAGAGTGAGAGGAAGGAGACAGAGGTCCACTGGACCACCAGGGATGAGGCGCAGGGAAACCTGCGGGTGGAGGAGGGCCTCGATCACCAACACTCGAGAGTGCAGGGGCAGGCCTCACTTAATGGTGGAGCTGCGAGGGTGGGAGAGCAATTTCACTGACAATGAGTCAGTGGTCTTGCTCGCCTGTCCCCGCAGTGGCCGCCATTAAGTAGGGGTCGGGGAGGGCTGGACAGCTGGGAGGCGGGAGGGGAGCTGGATTGGGCCGGTCGCGCTGGGGGGAGGGGCCGCGGGGGCAGCAGCGGCGGGGAAAGGTAAAGGGAGGAAATAAGGGATAAAGAAAAAAGGGAAAATAGGCAGAAATAAGGCACAAAAGAGCAGAGATGCAGAAAAGTGCAGAAAGGTGAAAGATAAAAGAGGGTAGAAAAACGAGTGAAAACAAGTGAAAGGGCAGAGCGAGAGGAAGGGAAAATCAGCAGAAATAAGGCACAAAAGAGCAGAGATGCAGAAAAGTGCAGAAAGGTGAAAGATAAAAAAGGGTAGAAAAACGAGTGAAAGAGCAGAGTGAGAGGAAGGAGACAGAGGTCCACTGGACCACCAGGGATGAGGCGCAGGGAAACCTGCGGGTGGAGGAGGGCCTCGATCACCAACACTCGAGAGTGCAGGGGCAGGCCTCACTTAATGGTGGAGCTGCGAGGGTGGGAGAGCAATTTCACTGACAATGAGTCAGTGGTCTTGCTCGCCTGTCCCCGCAGTGGCCGCCATTAAGTAGGGGTCGAGGAGGGCTGGACAGCTGGGAGGCGGGAGGGGAGCTGGATTGGGCCGGTCGCGCTGGGGGGAGGGGCCGAGGGGGCAGCAGCGGCGGGGAAAGGTAAAGGGAGGAAATAAGGGATAAAGAAAAAAGGGAAGATAGGCAGAAATAAGGCACAAAAGAGCAGAGATGCAGAAAAGTGCAGAAAGGTGAAAGATAAAAGAGGGTAGTAAAACGAGTGAAAACAAGTGAAAGGGCAGAGCGAGAGGAAGGGAAAATCAGCAGAAATAAGGCACAAAAGAGCAGAGATGCAGAAAAGTGCAGAAAGGTGAAAGATAAAAAAGGGTAGAAAAACGAGTGAAAGAGCAGAGTGAGAGGAAGGAGACAGAGGTCCACTGGACCACCAGGGATGAGGCGCAGGGAAACCTGCGGGTGGAGGAGGGCCTCGACCACCAACACTCGAGAGTGCAGGGGCAGGCCTCACTTAATGGTGGAGCTGCGAGGGTGGGAGAGCAATTTCACTGACAATGAGTCAGTGGTCTTGCTCGCCTGTCCCCGCAGTGGCCGCCATTAAGTAGGGGTCGGGGAGGGCTGGACAGCTGGGAGGCGGGAGGGGAGCTGGATTGGGCCGGTCGCGCTGGGGGGAGGGGCCGAGGGGGCAGCAGCTGCGGGGAAAGGTAAAGGGAGGAAATAAGGGATAAAGAAAAAAGGGAAGATAGGCAGAAATAAGGCACAAAAGAGCAGAGATGCAGAAAAGTGCAGAAAGGTGAAAGATAAAAGAGGGTAGAAAAACGAGTGAAAACAAGTGAAAGGGCAGAGCGAGAGGAAGGGAAAATCAGCAGAAATAAGGCACAAAAGAGCAGAGATGCAGAAAAGTGCAGAAAGGTGAAAGATAAAAAGGGTAGAAAAACGAGTGAAAGAGCAGAGTGAGAGGAAGGAGACAGAGGTCCACTGGACCACCAGGGATGAGGCGCAGGGAAACCTGCGGGTGGAGGAGGGCCTCGATCACCAACACTCGAGAGTGCAGGGGCAGGCCTCACTTAATGGTGGAGCTGCGAGGGTGGGAGAGCAATTTCACTGACAATGAGTCAGTGGTCTTGCTCGCCTGTCCCCGCAGTGGCCGCCATTAAGTAGGGGTCGGGGAGGGCTGGACAGCTGGGAGGCGGGAGGGGAGCTGGATTGGGCCGGTCGCGCTGGGGGGAGGGGCCGCGGGGGCAGCAGCGGCGGGGAAAGGTAAAGGGAGGAAATAAGGGATAAAGAAAAAAGGGAAAATAGGCAGAAATAAGGCACAAAAGAGCAGAGATGCAGAAAAGTGCAGAAAGGTGAAAGATAAAAGAGGGTAGAAAAACGAGTGAAAACAAGTGAAAGGGCAGAGCGAGAGGAAGGGAAAATCAGCAGAAATAAGGCACAAAAGAGCAGAGATGCAGAAAAGTGCAGAAAGGTGAAAGATAAAAAAGGGTAGAAAAACGAGTGAAAGAGCAGAGTGAGAGGAAGGAGACAGAGGTCCACTGGACCACCAGGGATGAGGCGCAGGGAAACCTGCGGGTGGAGGAGGGCCTCGATCACCAACACTCGAGAGTGCAGGGGCAGGCCTCACTTAATGGTGGAGCTGCGAGGGTGGGAGAGCAATTTCACTGACAATGAGTCAGTGGTCTTGCTCGCCTGTCCCCGCAGTGGCCGCCATTAAGTAGGGGTCGGGGAGGGCTGGACAGCTGGGAGGCGGGAGGGAGCTGGATTGGGCCGGTCGCGCTGGGGGGAGGGGCCGCGGGGGCAGCAGCGGCGGGGAAAGGTAAAGGGAGGAAATAAGGGATAAAGAAAAAAGGGAAAATAGGCAGAAATAAGGCACAAAAGAGCAGAGATGCAGAAAAGTGCAGAAAGGTGAAAGATAAAGGAGGGTAGAAAAACGAGTGAAAACAAGTGAAAGGGCAGAGCGAGAGGAAGGGAAAATCAGCAGAAATAAGGCACAGAAGAGCAGAGATGCAGAAAAGTGCAGAAAGGTGAAAGATAAAAAAGGGTAGAAAAACGAGTGAAAGAGCAGAGTGAGAGGAAGGAGACAGAGGTCCACTGGACCACCAGGGATGAGGCGCAGGAAACCTGCGGGTGGAGGAGGGCCTCGATCACCAACACTCGAGAGTGCAGGGGCAGGCCTCACTTAATGGTGGAGCTGCGAGGGTGGGAGAGCAATTTCACTGACAATGAGTCAGTGGTCTTGCTCGCCTGTCCCCGCAGTGGCCGCCATTAAGTAGGGGTCGGGGAGGGCTGGACAGCTGGGAGGCGGGAGGGGAGCTGGATTGGGCCGGTCGCGCTGGGGGGAGGGGCCGAGGGGGCAGCAGCGGCGGGGAAAGGTAAAGGGAGGAAATAAGGGATAAAGAAAAAAGGGAAGATAGGCAGAAATAAGGCACAAAAGAGCAGAGATGCAGAAAAGTGCAGAAAGGTGAAAGATAAAAGAGGGTAGAAAAACGAGTGAAAACAAGTGAAAGGGCAGAGCGAGAGGAAGGGAAAATCAGCAGAAATAAGGCACAAAAGAGCAGAGATGCAGAAAAGTGCAGAAAGGTGAAAGATAAAAAAGGGTAGAAAAACGAGTGAAAGAGCAGAGTGAGAGGAAGGAGACAGAGGTCCACTGGACCACCAGGGATGAGGCGCAGGGAAACCTGCGGGTGGAGGAGGGCCTCGATCACCAACACTCGAGAGTGCAGGGGCAGGCCTCACTTAATGGTGGAGCTGCGAGGGTGGGAGAGCAATTTCACTGACAATGAGTCAGTGGTCTTGCTCGCCTGTCCCCGCAGTGGCCGCCATTAAGTAGGGGTCGGGGAGGGCTGGACAGCTGGGAGGCGGGGAGGGGAGCTGGATTGGGCCGGTCGCGCTGGGGGGGAGGGGCCGCGGGGGCAGCAGCGGCGGGGAAAGGTAAAGGGAGGAAATAAGGGATAAAGAAAAAAGGGAAAATAGGCAGAAATAAGGCACAAAAGAGCAGAGATGCAGAAAAGTGCAGAAAGGTGAAAGATAAAAGAGGGTAGAAAAACGAGTGAAAACAAGTGAAAGGGCAGAGCGAGAGGAAGGGAAAATCAGCAGAAATAAGGCACAAAAGAGCAGAGATGCAGAAAAGTGCAGAAAGGTGAAAGATAAAAAAGGGTAGAAAAACGAGTGAAAGAGCAGAGTGAGAGGAAGGAGACAGAGGTCCACTGGACCACCAGGGATGAGGCGCAGGGAAACCTGCGGGTGGAGGAGGGCCTCGATCACCAACACTCGAGAGTGCAGGGGCAGGCCTCACTTAATGGTGGAGCTGCGAGGGTGGGAGAGCAATTTCACTGACAATGAGTCAGTGGTCTTGCTCGCCTGTCCCCGCAGTGGCCGCCATTAAGTAGGGGTCGGGGAGGGCTGGACAGCTGGGAGGCGGGAGGGGAGCTGGATTGGGCCGGTCGCGCTGGGGGGAGGGGCCGCGGGGGCAGCAGCGGCGGGGAAAGGTAAAGGGAGGAAATAAGGGATAAAGAAAAAAGGGAAAATAGGCAGAAATAAGGCACAAAAGAGCAGAGATGCAGAAAAGTGCAGAAAGGTGAAAGATAAAAGAGGGTAGAAAAACGAGTGAAAACAAGTGAAAGGGCAGAGCGAGAGGAAGGGAAAATCAGCAGAAATAAGGCACAAAAGAGCAGAGATGCAGAAAAGTGCAGAAAGGTGAAAGATAAAAAAGGGTAGAAAAACGAGTGAAAGAGCAGAGTGAGAGGAAGGAGACAGAGGTCCACTGGACCACCAGGGATGAGGCGCAGGGAAACCTGCGGGTGGAGGAGGGCCTCGATCACCAACACTCGAGAGTGCAGGGGCAGGCCTCACTTAATGGTGGAGCTGCGAGGGTGGGAGAGCAATTTCACTGACAATGAGTCAGTGGTCTTGCTCGCCTGTCCCCGCAGTGGCCGCCATTAAGTAGGGGTCGGGGAGGGCTGGACAGCTGGGAGGCGGGAGGGGAGCTGGATTGGGCCGGTCGCGCTGGGGGGAGGGGCCGCGGGGGCAGCAGCGGCGGGGAAAGGTAAAGGGAGGAAATAAGGGATAAAGAAAAAAGGGAAGATAGGCAGAAATAAGGCACAAAAGAGCAGAGATGCAGAAAAGTGCAGAAAGGTGAAAGATAAAAGAGGGTAGAAAAACGAGTGAAAACAAGTGAAAGGGCAGAGCGAGAGGAAGGGAAAATCAGCAGAAATAAGGCACAAAAGAGCAGAGATGCAGAAAAGTGCAGAAAGGTGAAAGATAAAAAAGGGTAGAAAAACGAGTGAAAGAGCAGAGTGAGAGGAAGGAGACAGAGGTCCACTGGACCACCAGGGATGAGGCGCAGGGAAACCTGCGGGTGGAGGAGGGCCTCGATCACCAACACTCGAGAGTGCAGGGGCAGGCCTCACTTAATGGTGGAGCTGCGAGGGTGGGAGAGCAATTTCACTGACAATGAGTCAGTGGTCTTGCTCGCCTGTCCCCGCAGTGGCCGCCATTAAGTAGGGGTCGAGGAGGGCTGGACAGCTGGGAGGCGGGAGGGGAGCTGGATTGGGCCGGTCGCGCTGGGGGGAGGGGCCGCGGGGGCAGCAGCGGCGGGGAAAGGTAAAGGGAGGAAATAAGGGATAAAGAAAAAAGGGAAAATAGGCAGAAATAAGGCACAAAAGAGCAGAGATGCAGAAAAGTGCAGAAAGGTGAAAGATAAAAGAGGGTAGAAAAACGAGTGAAAACAAGTGAAAGGGCAGAGCGAGAGGAAGGGAAAATCAGCAGAAATAAGGCACAAAAGAGCAGAGATGCAGAAAAGTGCAGAAAGGTGAAAGATAAAAAAGGGTAGAAAAACGAGTGAAAGAGCAGAGTGAGAGGAAGGAGACAGAGGTCCACTGGACCACCAGGGATGAGGCGCAGGGAAACCTGCGGGTGGAGGAGGGCCTCGATCACCAACACTCGAGAGTGCAGGGGCAGGCCTCACTTAATGGTGGAGCTGCGAGGGTGGGAGAGCAATTTCACTGACAATGAGTCAGTGGTCTTGCTCGCCTGTCCCCGCAGTGGCCGCCATTAAGTAGGGGTCGGGGAGGGCTGGACAGCTGGGAGGCGGGAGGGGAGCTGGATTGGGCCGGTCGCGCTGGGGGGAGGGGCCGAGGGGGCAGCAGCGGCGGGGAAAGGTAAAGGGAGGAAATAAGGGATAAAGAAAAAAGGGAAGATAGGCAGAAATAAGGCACAAAAGAGCAGAGATGCAGAAAAGTGCAGAAAGGTGAAAGATAAAAGAGGGTAGAAAAACGAGTGAAAACAAGTGAAAGGGCAGAGCGAGAGGAAGGGAAAATCAGCAGAAATAAGGCACAAAAGAGCAGAGATGCAGAAAAGTGCAGAAAGGTGAAAGATAAAAAAGGGTAGAAAAACGAGTGAAAGAGCAGAGTGAGAGGAAGGAGACAGAGGTCCACTGGACCACCAGGGATGAGGCGCAGGGAAACCTGCGGGTGGAGGAGGGCCTCGATCACCAACACTCGAGAGTGCAGGGGCAGGCCTCACTTAATGGTGGAGCTGCGAGGGTGGGAGAGCAATTTCACTGACAATGAGTCAGTGGTCTTGCTCGCCTGTCCCCGCAGTGGCCGCCATTAAGTAGGGGTCGGGGAGGGCTGGACAGCTGGGAGGCGGGAGGGGAGCTGGATTGGGCCGGTCGCGCTGGGGGGAGGGGCCGCGGGGGCAGCAGCGGCGGGGAAAGGTAAAGGGAGGAAATAAGGGATAAAGAAAAAAGGGAAAATAGGCAGAAATAAGGCACAAAAGAGCAGAGATGCAGAAAAGTGCAGAAAGGTGAAAGATAAAAGAGGGTAGAAAAACGAGTGAAAACAAGTGAAAGGGCAGAGCGAGAGGAAGGGAAAATCAGCAGAAATAAGGCACAAAAGAGCAGAGATGCAGAAAAGTGCAGAAAGGTGAAAGATAAAAAAGGGTAGAAAAACGAGTGAAAGAGCAGAGTGAGAGGAAGGAGACAGAGGTCCACTGGACCACCAGGGATGAGGCGCAGGGAAACCTGCGGGTGGAGGAGGGCCTCGATCACCAACACTCGAGAGTGCAGGGGCAGGCCTCACTTAATGGTGGAGCTGCGAGGGTGGGAGAGCAATTTCACTGACAATGAGTCAGTGGTCTTGCTCGCCTGTCCCCGCAGTGGCCGCCATTAAGTAGGGGTCGGGGAGGGCTGGACAGCTGGGAGGCGGGAGGGGAGCTGGATTGGGCCGGTCGCGCTGGGGGGAGGGGCCGAGGGGGCAGCAGCGGCGGGGAAAGGTAAAGGGAGGAAATAAGGGATAAAGAAAAAAGGGAAGATAGGCAGAAATAAGGCACAAAAGAGCAGAGATGCAGAAAAGTGCAGAAAGGTGAAAGATAAAAGAGGGTAGAAAAACGAGTGAAAACAAGTGAAAGGGCAGAGCGAGAGGAAGGGAAAATCAGCAGAAATAAGGCACAAAAGAGCAGAGATGCAGAAAAGTGCAGAAAGGTGAAAGATAAAAAAGGGTAGAAAAACGAGTGAAAGAGCAGAGTGAGAGGAAGGAGACAGAGGTCCACTGGACCACCAGGGATGAGGCGCAGGAAACCTGCGGGTGGAGGAGGGCCTCGATCACCAACACTCGAGAGTGCAGGGGCAGGCCTCACTTAATGGTGGAGCTGCGAGGGTGGGAGAGCAATTTCACTGACAATGAGTCAGTGGTCTTGCTCGCCTGTCCCCGCAGTGGCCGCCATTAAGTAGGGGTCGGGGAGGGCTGGACAGCTGGGAGGCGGGAGGGGAGCTGGATTGGGCCGGTCGCGCTGGGGGGAGGGGCCGCGGGGGCAGCAGCGGCGGGGAAAGGTAAAGGGAGGAAATAAGGGATAAAGAAAAAAGGGAAGATAGGCAGAAATAAGGCACAAAAGAGCAGAGATGCAGAAAAGTGCAGAAAGGTGAAAGATAAAAGAGGGTAGAAAAACGAGTGAAAACAAGTGAAAGGGCAGAGCGAGAGGAAGGGAAAATCAGCAGAAATAAGGCACAAAAGAGCAGAGATGCAGAAAAGTGCAGAAAGGTGAAAGATAAAAAAGGGTAGAAAAACGAGTGAAAGAGCAGAGTGAGAGGAAGGAGACAGAGGTCCACTGGACCACCAGGGATGAGGCGCAGGGAAACCTGCGGGTGGAGGAGGGCCTCGATCACCAACACTCGAGAGTGCAGGGGCAGGCCTCACTTAATGGTGGAGCTGCGAGGGTGGGAGAGCAATTTCACTGACAATGAGTCAGTGGTCTTGCTCGCCTGTCCCCGCAGTGGCCGCCATTAAGTAGGGGTCGGGGAGGGCTGGACAGCTGGGAGGCGGGAGGGGAGCTGGATTGGGCCGGTCGCGCTGGGGGGAGGGGCCGCGGGGGCAGCAGCGGCGGGGAAAGGTAAAGGGAGGAAATAAGGGATAAAGAAAAAAGGGAAGATAGGCAGAAATAAGGCACAAAAGAGCAGAGATGCAGAAAAGTGCAGAAAGGTGAAAGATAAAAGAGGGTAGAAAAACGAGTGAAAACAAGTGAAAGGGCAGAGCGAGAGGAAGGGAAAATCAGCAGAAATAAGGCACAAAAGAGCAGAGATGCAGAAAAGTGCAGAAAGGTGAAAGATAAAAAAGGGTAGAAAAACGAGTGAAAGAGCAGAGTGAGAGGAAGGAGACAGAGGTCCACTGGACCACCAGGGATGAGGCGCAGGGAAACCTGCGGGTGGAGGAGGGCCTCGATCACCAACACTCGAGAGTGCAGGGGCAGGCCTCACTTAATGGTGGAGCTGCGAGGGTGGGAGAGCAATTTCACTGACAATGAGTCAGTGGTCTTGCTCGCCTGTCCCCGCAGTGGCCGCCATTAAGTAGGGGTCGGGGAGGGCTGGACAGCTGGGAGGCGGGAGGGGAGCTGGATTGGGCCGGTCGCGCTGGGGGGAGGGGCCGCGGGGGCAGCAGCGGCGGGGAAAGGTAAAGGGAGGAAATAAGGGATAAAGAAAAAAGGGAAGATAGGCAGAAATAAGGCACAAAAGAGCAGAGATGCAGAAAAGTGCAGAAAGGTGAAAGATAAAAGAGGGTAGAAAAACGAGTGAAAACAAGTGAAAGGGCAGAGCGAGAGGAAGGGAAAATCAGCAGAAATAAGGCACAAAAGAGCAGAGATGCAGAAAAGTGCAGAAAGGTGAAAGATAAAAAAGGGTAGAAAAACGAGTGAAAGAGCAGAGTGAGAGGAAGGAGACAGAGGTCCACTGGACCACCAGGGATGAGGCGCAGGAAACCTGCGGGTGGAGGAGGGCCTCGATCACCAACACTCGAGAGTGCAGGGGCAGGCCTCACTTAATGGTGGAGCTGCGAGGGTGGGAGAGCAATTTCACTGACAATGAGTCAGTGGTCTTGCTCGCCTGTCCCCGCAGTGGCCGCCATTAAGTAGGGGTCGGGGAGGGCTGGACAGCTGGGAGGCGGGAGGGGAGCTGGATTGGGCCGGTCGCGCTGGGGGGAGGGGCCGCGGGGGCAGCAGCGGCGGGGAAAGGTAAAGGGAGGAAATAAGGGATAAAGAAAAAAGGGAAAATAGGCAGAAATAAGGCACAAAAGAGCAGAGATGCAGAAAAGTGCAGAAAGGTGAAAGATAAAAGAGGGTAGAAAAACGAGTGAAAACAAGTGAAAGGGCAGAGCGAGAGGAAGGGAAAATCAGCAGAAATAAGGCACAAAAGAGCAGAGATGCAGAAAAGTGCAGAAAGGTGAAAGATAAAAAAGGGTAGAAAAACGAGTGAAAGAGCAGAGTGAGAGGAAGGAGACAGAGGTCCACTGGACCACCAGGGATGAGGCGCAGGGAAACCTGCGGGTGGAGGAGGGCCTCGATCACCAACACTCGAGAGTGCAGGGGCAGGCCTCACTTAATGGTGGAGCTGCGAGGGTGGGAGAGCAATTTCACTGACAATGAGTCAGTGGTCTTGCTCGCCTGTCCCCGCAGTGGCCGCCATTAAGTAGGGGTCGGGGAGGGCTGGACAGCTGGGAGGCGGGAGGGGAGCTGGATTGGGCCGGTCGCGCTGGGGGGAGGGGCCGCGGGGGCAGCAGCGGCGGGGAAAGGTAAAGGGAGGAAATAAGGGATAAAGAAAAAAGGGAAGATAGGCAGAAATAAGGCACAAAAGAGCAGAGATGCAGAAAAGTGCAGAAAGGTGAAAGATAAAAGAGGGTAGAAAAACGAGTGAAAACAAGTGAAAGGGCAGAGCGAGAGGAAGGGAAAATCAGCAGAAATAAGGCACAAAAGAGCAGAGATGCAGAAAAGTGCAGAAAGGTGAAAGATAAAAAAGGGTAGAAAAACGAGTGAAAGAGCAGAGTGAGAGGAAGGAGACAGAGGTCCACTGGACCACCAGGGATGAGGCGCAGGGAAACCTGCGGGTGGAGGAGGGCCTCGATCACCAACACTCGAGAGTGCAGGGGCAGGCCTCACTTAATGGTGGAGCTGCGAGGGTGGGAGAGCAATTTCACTGACAATGAGTCAGTGGTCTTGCTCGCCTGTCCCCGCAGTGGCCGCCATTAAGTAGGGGTCGAGGAGGGCTGGACAGCTGGGAGGCGGGAGGGGAGCTGGATTGGGCCGGTCGCGCTGGGGGGAGGGGCCGCGGGGGCAGCAGCGGCGGGGAAAGGTAAAGGGAGGAAATAAGGGATAAAGAAAAAAGGGAAGATAGGCAGAAATAAGGCACAAAAGAGCAGAGATGCAGAAAAGTGCAGAAAGGTGAAAGATAAAAGAGGGTAGAAAAACGAGTGAAAACAAGTGAAAGGGCAGAGCGAGAGGAAGGGAAAATCAGCAGAAATAAGGCACAAAAGAGCAGAGATGCAGAAAAGTGCAGAAAGGTGAAAGATAAAAAAGGGTAGAAAAACGAGTGAAAGAGCAGAGTGAGAGGAAGGAGACAGAGGTCCACTGGACCACCAGGGATGAGGCGCAGGGAAACCTGCGGGTGGAGGAGGGCCTCGATCACCAACACTCGAGAGTGCAGGGGCAGGCCTCACTTAATGGTGGAGCTGCGAGGGTGGGAGAGCAATTTCACTGACAATGAGTCAGTGGTCTTGCTCGCCTGTCCCCGCAGTGGCCGCCATTAAGTAGGGGTCGGGGAGGGCTGGACAGCTGGGAGGCGGGAGGGGAGCTGGATTGGGCCGGTCGCGCTGGGGGGAGGGGCCGCGGGGGCAGCAGCGGCGGGGAAAGGTAAAGGGAGGAAATAAGGGATAAAGAAAAAAGGGAAAATAGGCAGAAATAAGGCACAAAAGAGCAGAGATGCAGAAAAGTGCAGAAAGGTGAAAGATAAAAGAGGGTAGAAAAACGAGTGAAAACAAGTGAAAGGGCAGAGCGAGAGGAAGGGAAAATCAGCAGAAATAAGGCACAAAAGAGCAGAGATGCAGAAAAGTGCAGAAAGGTGAAAGATAAAAAAGGGTAGAAAAACGAGTGAAAGAGCAGAGTGAGAGGAAGGAGACAGAGGTCCACTGGACCACCAGGGATGAGGCGCAGGGAAACCTGCGGGTGGAGGAGGGCCTCGATCACCAACACTCGAGAGTGCAGGGGCAGGCCTCACTTAATGGTGGAGCTGCGAGGGTGGGAGAGCAATTTCACTGACAATGAGTCAGTGGTCTTGCTCGCCTGTCCCCGCAGTGGCCGCCATTAAGTAGGGGTCGGGGAGGGCTGGACAGCTGGGAGGCGGGAGGGGAGCTGGATTGGGCCGGTCGCGCTGGGGGGGAGGGGCCGAGGGGGCAGCAGCGGCGGGGAAAGGTAAAGGGAGGAAATAAGGGATAAAGAAAAAAGGGAAGATAGGCAGAAATAAGGCACAAAAGAGCAGAGATGCAGAAAAGTGCAGAAAGGTGAAAGATAAAAGAGGGTAGAAAAACGAGTGAAAACAAGTGAAAGGGCAGAGCGAGAGGAAGGGAAAATCAGCAGAAATAAGGCACAAAAGAGCAGAGATGCAGAAAAGTGCAGAAAGGTGAAAGATAAAAAAGGGTAGAAAAACGAGTGAAAGAGCAGAGTGAGAGGAAGGAGACAGAGGTCCACTGGACCACCAGGGATGAGGCGCAGGGAAACCTGCGGGTGGAGGAGGGCCTCGATCACCAACACTCGAGAGTGCAGGGGCAGGCCTCACTTAATGGTGGAGCTGCGAGGGTGGGAGAGCAATTTCACTGACAATGAGTCAGTGGTCTTGCTCGCCTGTCCCCGCAGTGGCCGCCATTAAGTAGGGGTCGGGGAGGGCTGGACAGCTGGGAGGCGGGGAGGGGAGCTGGATTGGGCCGGTCGCGCTGGGGGGGCGGGGCCGCGGGGGCAGCAGCGGCGGGGAAAGGTAAAGGGAGGAAATAAGGGATAAAGAAAAAAGGGAAAATAGGCAGAAATAAGGCACAAAAGAGCAGAGATGCAGAAAAGTGCAGAAAGGTGAAAGATAAAAGAGGGTAGAAAAACGAGTGAAAACAAGTGAAAGGGCAGAGCGAGAGGAAGGGAAAATCAGCAGAAATAAGGCACAAAAGAGCAGAGATGCAGAAAAGTGCAGAAAGGTGAAAGATAAAAAAGGGTAGAAAAACGAGTGAAAGAGCAGAGTGAGAGGAAGGAGACAGAGGTCCACTGGACCACCAGGGATGAGGCGCAGGGAAACCTGCGGGTGGAGGAGGGCCTCGATCACCAACACTCGAGAGTGCAGGGGCAGGCCTCACTTAATGGTGGAGCTGCGAGGGTGGGAGAGCAATTTCACTGACAATGAGTCAGTGGTCTTGCTCGCCTGTCCCCGCAGTGGCCGCCATTAAGTAGGGGTCGAGGAGGGCTGGACAGCTGGGAGGCGGGAGGGGAGCTGGATTGGGCCGGTCGCGCTGGGGGGAGGGGCCGCGGGGGCAGCAGCGGCGGGGAAAGGTAAAGGGAGGAAATAAGGGATAAAGAAAAAAGGGAAGATAGGCAGAAATAAGGCACAAAAGAGCAGAGATGCAGAAAAGTGCAGAAAGGTGAAAGATAAAAGAGGGTAGAAAAACGAGTGAAAACAAGTGAAAGGGCAGAGCGAGAGGAAGGGAAAATCAGCAGAAATAAGGCACAAAAGAGCAGAGATGCAGAAAAGTGCAGAAAGGTGAAAGATAAAAAAGGGTAGAAAAACGAGTGAAAGAGCAGAGTGAGAGGAAGGAGACAGAGGTCCACTGGACCACCAGGGATGAGGCGCAGGGAAACCTGCGGGTGGAGGAGGGCCTCGATCACCAACACTCGAGAGTGCAGGGGCAGGCCTCACTTAATGGTGGAGCTGCGAGGGTGGGAGAGGAATTTCACTGACAATGAGTCAGTGGTCTTGCTCGCCTGTCCCCGCAGTGGCCGCCATTAAGTAGGGGTCGAGGAGGGCTGGACAGCTGGGAGGCGGGAGGGGAGCTGGATTGGGCCGGTCGCGCTGGGGGGGAGGGGCCGCGGGGGCAGCAGCGGCGGGGAAAGGTAAAGGGAGGAAATAAGGGATAAAGAAAAAAGGGAAAATAGGCAGAAATAAGGCACAAAAGAGCAGAGATGCAGAAAAGTGCAGAAAGGTGAAAGATAAAAGAGGGTAGAAAAACGAGTGAAAACAAGTGAAAGGGCAGAGCGAGAGGAAGGGAAAATCAGCAGAAATAAGGCACAAAAGAGCAGAGATGCAGAAAAGTGCAGAAAGGTGAAAGATAAAAAAGGGTAGAAAAACGAGTGAAAGAGCAGAGTGAGAGGAAGGAGACAGAGGTCCACTGGACCACCAGGGATGAGGCGCAGGGAAACCTGCGGGTGGAGGAGGGCCTCGATCACCAACACTCGAGAGTGCAGGGGCAGGCCTCACTTAATGGTGGAGCTGCGAGGGTGGGAGAGCAATTTCACTGACAATGAGTCAGTGGTCTTGCTCGCCTGTCCCCGCAGTGGCCGCCATTAAGTAGGGGTCGAGGAGGGCTGGACAGCTGGGAGGCGGGAGGGGAGCTGGATTGGGCCGGTCGCGCTGGGGGGAGGGGCCGAGGGGGCAGCAGCGGCGGGGAAAGGTAAAGGGAGGAAATAAGGGATAAAGAAAAAAGGGAAGATAGGCAGAAATAAGGCACAAAAGAGCAGAGATGCAGAAAAGTGCAGAAAGGTGAAAGATAAAAGAGGGTAGAAAAACGAGTGAAAACAAGTGAAAGGGCAGAGCGAGAGGAAGGGAAAATCAGCAGAAATAAGGCACAAAAGAGCAGAGATGCAGAAAAGTGCAGAAAGGTGAAAGATAAAAAAGGGTAGAAAAACGAGTGAAAGAGCAGAGTGAGAGGAAGGAGACAGAGGTCCACTGGACCACCAGGGATGAGGCGCAGGGAAACCTGCGGGTGGAGGAGGGCCTCGATCACCAACACTCGAGAGTGCAGGGGCAGGCCTCACTTAATGGTGGAGCTGCGAGGGTGGGAGAGCAATTTCACTGACAATGAGTCAGTGGTCTTGCTCGCCTGTCCCCGCAGTGGCCGCCATTAAGTAGGGGTCGGGGAGGGCTGGACAGCTGGGAGGCGGGAGGGGAGCTGGATTGGGCCGGTCGCGCTGGGGGGGAGGGGCCGCGGGGGCAGCAGCGGCGGGGAAAGGTAAAGGGAGGAAATAAGGGATAAAGAAAAAAGGGAAAATAGGCAGAAATAAGGCACAAAAGAGCAGAGATGCAGAAAAGTGCAGAAAGGTGAAAGATAAAAGAGGGTAGAAAAACGAGTGAAAACAAGTGAAAGGGCAGAGCGAGAGGAAGGGAAAATCAGCAGAAATAAGGCACAAAAGAGCAGAGATGCAGAAAAGTGCAGAAAGGTGAAAGATAAAAAAGGGTAGAAAAACGAGTGAAAGAGCAGAGTGAGAGGAAGGAGACAGAGGTCCACTGGACCACCAGGGATGAGGCGCAGGGAAACCTGCGGGTGGAGGAGGGCCTCGATCACCAACACTCGAGAGTGCAGGGGCAGGCCTCACTTAATGGTGGAGCTGCGAGGGTGGGAGAGCAATTTCACTGACAATGAGTCAGTGGTCTTGCTCGCCTGTCCCCGCAGTGGCCGCCATTAAGTAGGGGTCGGGGAGGGCTGGACAGCTGGGAGGCGGGAGGGGAGCTGGATTGGGCCGGTCGCGCTGGGGGGAGGGGCCGAGGGGGCAGCAGCGGCGGGGAAAGGTAAAGGGAGGAAATAAGGGATAAAGAAAAAAAGGGAAGATAGGCAGAAATAAGGCACAAAAGAGCAGAGATGCAGAAAAGTGCAGAAAGGTGAAAGATAAAAGAGGGTAGAAAAACGAGTGAAAACAAGTGAAAGGGCAGAGCGAGAGGAAGGGAAAATCAGCAGAAATAAGGCACAAAAGAGCAGAGATGCAGAAAAGTGCAGAAAGGTGAAAGATAAAAAAGGGTAGAAAAACGAGTGAAAGAGCAGAGTGAGAGGAAGGAGACAGAGGTCCACTGGACCACCAGGGATGAGGCGCAGGGAAACCTGCGGGTGGAGGAGGGCCTCGATCACCAACACTCGAGAGTGCAGGGGCAGGCCTCACTTAATGGTGGAGCTGCGAGGGTGGGAGAGCAATTTCACTGACAATGAGTCAGTGGTCTTGCTCGCCTGTCCCCGCAGTGGCCGCCATTAAGTAGGGGTCGGGGAGGGCTGGACAGCTGGGAGGCGGGAGGGGAGCTGGATTGGGCCGGTCGCGCTGGGGGGAGGGGCCGCGGGGGCAGCAGCGGCGGGGAAAGGTAAAGGGAGGAAATAAGGGATAAAGAAAAAAGGGAAGATAGGCAGAAATAAGGCACAAAAGAGCAGAGATGCAGAAAAGTGCAGAAAGGTGAAAGATAAAAGAGGGTAGAAAAACGAGTGAAAACAAGTGAAAGGGCAGAGCGAGAGGAAGGGAAAATCAGCAGAAATAAGGCACAAAAGAGCAGAGATGCAGAAAAGTGCAGAAAGGTGAAAGATAAAAAAGGGTAGAAAAACGAGTGAAAGAGCAGAGTGAGAGGAAGGAGACAGAGGTCCACTGGACCACCAGGGATGAGGCGCAGGGAAACCTGCGGGTGGAGGAGGGCCTCGATCACCAACACTCGAGAGTGCAGGGGCAGGCCTCACTTAATGGTGGAGCTGCGAGGGTGGGAGAGCAATTTCACTGACAATGAGTCAGTGGTCTTGCTCGCCTGTCCCCGCAGTGGCCGCCATTAAGTAGGGGTCGGGGAGGGCTGGACAGCTGGGAGGCGGGAGGGAGCTGGATTGGGCCGGTCGCGCTGGGGGGAGGGGCCGCGGGGGCAGCAGCGGCGGGGAAAGGTAAAGGGAGGAAATAAGGGATAAAGAAAAAAGGGAAAATAGGCAGAAATAAGGCACAAAAGAGCAGAGATGCAGAAAAGTGCAGAAAGGTGAAAGATAAAAGAGGGTAGAAAAACGAGTGAAAACAAGTGAAAGGGCAGAGCGAGAGGAAGGGAAAATCAGCAGAAATAAGGCACAAAAGAGCAGAGATGCAGAAAAGTGCAGAAAGGTGAAAGATAAAAAAGGGTAGAAAAACGAGTGAAAGAGCAGAGTGAGAGGAAGGAGACAGAGGTCCACTGGACCACCAGGGATGAGGCGCAGGGAAACCTGCGGGTGGAGGAGGGCCTCGATCACCAACACTCGAGAGTGCAGGGGCAGGCCTCACTTAATGGTGGAGCTGCGAGGGTGGGAGAGCAATTTCACTGACAATGAGTCAGTGGTCTTGCTCGCCTGTCCCCGCAGTGGCCGCCATTAAGTAGGGGTCGGGGAGGGCTGGACAGCTGGGAGGCGGGAGGGGAGCTGGATTGGGCCGGTCGCGCTGGGGGGAGGGGCCGCGGGGGCAGCAGCGGCGGGGAAAGGTAAAGGGAGGAAATAAGGGATAAAGAAAAAAGGGAAGATAGGCAGAAATAAGGCACAAAAGAGCAGAGATGCAGAAAAGTGCAGAAAGGTGAAAGATAAAAGAGGGTAGAAAAACGAGTGAAAACAAGTGAAAGGGCAGAGCGAGAGGAAGGGAAAATCAGCAGAAATAAGGCACAAAAGAGCAGAGATGCAGAAAAGTGCAGAAAGGTGAAAGATAAAAAAGGGTAGAAAAACGAGTGAAAGAGCAGAGTGAGAGGAAGGAGACAGAGGTCCACTGGACCACCAGGGATGAGGCGCAGGGAAACCTGCGGGTGGAGGAGGGCCTCGATCACCAACACTCGAGAGTGCAGGGGCAGGCCTCACTTAATGGTGGAGCTGCGAGGGTGGGAGAGCAATTTCACTGACAATGAGTCAGTGGTCTTGCTCGCCTGTCCCCGCAGTGGCCGCCATTAAGTAGGGGTCGGGGAGGGCTGGACAGCTGGGAGGCGGGAGGGAGCTGGATTGGGCCGGTCGCGCTGGGGGGAGGGGCCGCGGGGGCAGCAGCGGCGGGGAAAGGTAAAGGGAGGAAATAAGGGATAAAGAAAAAAGGGAAAATAGGCAGAAATAAGGCACAAAAGAGCAGAGATGCAGAAAAGTGCAGAAAGGTGAAAGATAAAAGAGGGTAGAAAAACGAGTGAAAACAAGTGAAAGGGCAGAGCGAGAGGAAGGGAAAATCAGCAGAAATAAGGCACAAAAGAGCAGAGATGCAGAAAAGTGCAGAAAGGTGAAAGATAAAAAAGGGTAGAAAAACGAGTGAAAGAGCAGAGTGAGAGGAAGGAGACAGAGGTCCACTGGACCACCAGGGATGAGGCGCAGGGAAACCTGCGGGTGGAGGAGGGCCTCGATCACCAACACTCGAGAGTGCAGGGGCAGGCCTCACTTAATGGTGGAGCTGCGAGGGTGGGAGAGCAATTTCACTGACAATGAGTCAGTGGTCTTGCTCGCCTGTCCCCGCAGTGGCCGCCATTAAGTAGGGGTCGGGGAGGGCTGGACAGCTGGGAGGCGGGAGGGGAGCTGGATTGGGCCGGTCGCGCTGGGGGGAGGGGCCGCGGGGGCAGCAGCGGCGGGGAAAGGTAAAGGGAGGAAATAAGGGATAAAGAAAAAAGGGAAGATAGGCAGAAATAAGGCACAAAAGAGCAGAGATGCAGAAAAGTGCAGAAAGGTGAAAGATAAAAGAGGGTAGAAAAACGAGTGAAAACAAGTGAAAGGGCAGAGCGAGAGGAAGGGAAAATCAGCAGAAATAAGGCACAAAAGAGCAGAGATGCAGAAAAGTGCAGAAAGGTGAAAGATAAAAAAGGGTAGAAAAACGAGTGAAAGAGCAGAGTGAGAGGAAGGAGACAGAGGTCCACTGGACCACCAGGGATGAGGCGCAGGGAAACCTGCGGGTGGAGGAGGGCCTCGATCACCAACACTCGAGAGTGCAGGGGCAGGCCTCACTTAATGGTGGAGCTGCGAGGGTGGGAGAGCAATTTCACTGACAATGAGTCAGTGGTCTTGCTCGCCTGTCCCCGCAGTGGCCGCCATTAAGTAGGGGTCGGGGAGGGCTGGACAGCTGGGAGGCGGGAGGGGAGCTGGATTGGGCCGGTCGCGCTGGGGGGGAGGGGCCGAGGGGGCAGCAGCGGCGGGGAAAGGTAAAGGGAGGAAATAAGGGATAAAGAAAAAAGGGAAGATAGGCAGAAATAAGGCACAAAAGAGCAGAGATGCAGAAAAGTGCAGAAAGGTGAAAGATAAAAGAGGGTAGAAAAACGAGTGAAAACAAGTGAAAGGGCAGAGCGAGAGGAAGGGAAAATCAGCAGAAATAAGGCACAAAAGAGCAGAGATGCAGAAAAGTGCAGAAAGGTGAAAGATAAAAAAGGGTAGAAAAACGAGTGAAAGAGCAGAGTGAGAGGAAGGAGACAGAGGTCCACTGGACCACCAGGGATGAGGCGCAGGGAAACCTGCGGGTGGAGGAGGGCCTCGATCACCAACACTCGAGAGTGCAGGGGCAGGCCTCACTTAATGGTGGAGCTGCGAGGGTGGGAGAGCAATTTCACTGACAATGAGTCAGTGGTCTTGCTCGCCTGTCCCCGCAGTGGCCGCCATTAAGTAGGGGTCGGGGAGGGCTGGACAGCTGGGAGGCGGGAGGGGAGCTGGATTGGGCCGGTCGCGCTGGGGGGAGGGGCCGCGGGGGCAGCAGCGGCGGGGAAAGGTAAAGGGAGGAAATAAGGGATAAAGAAAAAAGGGAAAATAGGCAGAAATAAGGCACAAAAGAGCAGAGATGCAGAAAAGTGCAGAAAGGTGAAAGATAAAAGAGGGTAGAAAAACGAGTGAAAACAAGTGAAAGGGCAGAGCGAGAGGAAGGGAAAATCAGCAGAAATAAGGCACAAAAGAGCAGAGATGCAGAAAAGTGCAGAAAGGTGAAAGATAAAAAAGGGTAGAAAAACGAGTGAAAGAGCAGAGTGAGAGGAAGGAGACAGAGGTCCACTGGACCACCAGGGATGAGGCGCAGGGAAACCTGCGGGTGGAGGAGGGCCTCGATCACCAACACTCGAGAGTGCAGGGGCAGGCCTCACTTAATGGTGGAGCTGCGAGGGTGGGAGAGCAATTTCACTGACAATGAGTCAGTGGTCTTGCTCGCCTGTCCCCGCAGTGGCCGCCATTAAGTAGGGGTCGGGGAGGGCTGGACAGCTGGGAGGCGGGAGGGGAGCTGGATTGGGCCGGTCGTGCTGGGGGGAGGGGCCGTGGGGGCAGCAGCGGCGGGGAAAGGTAAAGGGAGGAAATAAGGGATAAAGAAAAAAGGGAAAATAGGCAGAAATAAGGCACAAAAGAGCAGAGATGCAGAAAAGTGCAGAAAGGTGAAAGATAAAAGAGGGTAGAAAAACGAGTGAAAACAAGTGAAAGGGCAGAGCGAGAGGAAGGGAAAATCAGCAGAAATAAGGCACAAAAGAGCAGAGATGCAGAAAAGTGCAGAAAGGTGAAAGATAAAAAGGGTAGAAAAACGAGTGAAAGAGCAGAGTGAGAGGAAGGAGACAGAGGTCCACTGGACCACCAGGGATGAGGCGCAGGGAAACCTGCGGGTGGAGGAGGGCCTCGATCACCAACACTCGAGAGTGCAGGGGCAGGCCTCACTTAATGGTGGAGCTGCGAGGGTGGGAGAGCAATTTCACTGACAATGAGTCAGTGGTCTTGCTCGCCTGTCCCCGCAGTGGCCGCCATTAAGTAGGGGTCGGGGAGGGCTGGACAGCTGGGAGGCGGGAGGGGAGCTGGATTGGGCCGGTCGCGCTGGGGGGAGGGGCCGCGGGGGCAGCAGCGGCGGGGAAAGGTAAAGGGAGGAAATAAGGGATAAAGAAAAAAGGGAAGATAGGCAGAAATAAGGCACAAAAGAGCAGAGATGCAGAAAAGTGCAGAAAGGTGAAAGATAAAAGAGGGTAGAAAAACGAGTGAAAACAAGTGAAAGGGCAGAGCGAGAGGAAGGGAAAATCAGCAGAAATAAGGCACAAAAGAGCAGAGATGCAGAAAAGTGCAGAAAGGTGAAAGATAAAAAAGGGTAGAAAAACGAGTGAAAGAGCAGAGTGAGAGGAAGGAGACAGAGGTCCACTGGACCACCAGGGATGAGGCGCAGGGAAACCTGCGGGTGGAGGAGGGCCTCGATCACCAACACTCGAGAGTGCAGGGGCAGGCCTCACTTAATGGTGGAGCTGCGAGGGTGGGAGAGCAATTTCACTGACAATGAGTCAGTGGTCTTGCTCGCCTGTCCCCGCAGTGGCCGCCATTAAGTAGGGGTCGGAGAGGGCTGGACAGCTGGGAGGCGGGAGGGGAGCTGGATTGGGCCGGTCGCGCTGGGCGGGAGGGGCTGCGGGGGCAGCAGCGGCGGGGAAAGGTAAAGGGAGGAAATAAGGGATAAAGAAAAAAGGGAAAATAGGCAGAAATAAGGCACAAAAGAGCAGAGATGCAGAAAAGTGCAGAAAGGTGAAAGATAAAAGAGGGTAGAAAAACGAGTGAAAACAAGTGAAAGGGCAGAGCGAGAGGAAGGGAAAATCAGCAGAAATAAGGCACAAAAGAGCAGAGATGCAGAAAAGTGCAGAAAGGTGAAAGATAAAAAAGGGTAGAAAAACGAGTGAAAGAGCAGAGTGAGAGGAAGGAGACAGAGGTCCACTGGACCACCAGGGATGAGGCGCAGGGAAACCTGCGGGTGGAGGAGGGCCTCGATCACCAACACTCGAGAGTGCAGGGGCAGGCCTCACTTAATGGTGGAGCTGCGAGGGTGGGAGAGCAATTTCACTGACAATGAGTCAGTGGTCTTGCTCGCCTGTCCCCGCAGTGGCCGCCATTAAGTAGGGGTCGGGGAGGGCTGGACAGCTGGGAGGCGGGAGGGAGCTGGATTGGGCCGGTCGCGCTGGGGGGGAGGGGCCGCGGGGGCAGCAGCGGCGGGGAAAGGTAAAGGGAGGAAATAAGGGATAAAGAAAAAAGGGAAAATAGGCAGAAATAAGGCACAAAAGAGCAGAGATGCAGAAAAGTGCAGAAAGGTGAAAGATAAAAAAGGTAGAAAAACGAGTGAAAGAGCAGAGTGAGAGGAAGGAGACAGAGGTCCACTGGACCACCAGGGATGAGGCGCAGGGAAACCTGCGGGTGGAGGAGTGCCTCGATCACCAACACTCGAGAGTGCAGGGGCAGGCCTCACTTAATGGTGGAGCTGCGAGGGTGGGAGAGCAATTTCACTGACAATGAGTCAGTGGTCTTGCTCGCCTGTCCCCGCAGTGGCCGCCATTAAGTAGGGGTCGGGGAGGGCTGGACAGCTGGGAGGCGGGAGGGGAGCTGGATTGGGCCGGTCGCGCTGGGGGGGAGGGGCCGCGGGGGCAGCAGCGGCGGGGAAAGGTAAAGGGAGGAAATAAGGGATAAAGAAAAAAGGGAAGATAGGCAGAAATAAGGCACAAAAGAGCAGAGATGCAGAAAAGTGCAGAAAGGTGAAAGATAAAAGAGGGTAGAAAAACGAGTGAAAACAAGTGAAAGGGCAGAGCGAGAGGAAGGGAAAATCAGCAGAAATAAGGCACAAAAGAGCAGAGATGCAGAAAAGTGCAGAAAGGTGAAAGATAAAAAAGGGTAGAAAAACGAGTGAAAGAGCAGAGTGAGAGGAAGGAGACAGAGGTCCACTGGACCACCAGGGATGAGGCGCAGGGAAACCTGCGGGTGGAGGAGGGCCTCGATCACCAACACTCGAGAGTGCAGGGGCAGGCCTCACTTAATGGTGGAGCTGCGAGGGTGGGAGAGCAATTTCACTGACAATGAGTCAGTGGTCTTGCTCGCCTGTCCCCGCAGTGGCCGCCATTAAGTAGGGGTCGGGGAGGGCTGGACAGCTGGGAGGCGGGAGGGAGCTGGATTGGGCCGGTCGCGCTGGGGGGAGGGGCCGCGGGGGCAGCAGCGGCGGGGAAAGGTAAAGGGAGGAAATAAGGGATAAAGAAAAAAGGGAAAATAGGCAGAAATAAGGCACAAAAGAGCAGAGATGCAGAAAAGTGCAGAAAGGTGAAAGATAAAAGAGGGTAGAAAAACGAGTGAAAACAAGTGAAAGGGCAGAGCGAGAGGAAGGGAAAATCAGCAGAAATAAGGCACAAAAGAGCAGAGATGCAGAAAAGTGCAGAAAGGTGAAAGATAAAAAAGGGTAGAAAAACGAGTGAAAGAGCAGAGTGAGAGGAAGGAGACAGAGGTCCACTGGACCACCAGGGATGAGGCGCAGGGAAACCTGCGGGTGGAGGAGGGCCTCGATCACCAACACTCGAGAGTGCAGGGGCAGGCCTCACTTAATGGTGGAGCTGCGAGGGTGGGAGAGCAATTTCACTGACAATGAGTCAGTGGTCTTGCTCGCCTGTCCCCGCAGTGGCCGCCATTAAGTAGGGGTCGGGGAGGGCTGGACAGCTGGGAGGCGGGAGGGGAGCTGGATTGGGCCGGTCGCGCTGGGGGGAGGGGCCGAGGGGGCAGCAGCGGCGGGGAAAGGTAAAGGGAGGAAATAAGGGATAAAGAAAAAAGGGAAGATAGGCAGAAATAAGGCACAAAAGAGCAGAGATGCAGAAAAGTGCAGAAAGGTGAAAGATAAAAGAGGGTAGAAAAACGAGTGAAAACAAGTGAAAGGGCAGAGCGAGAGGAAGGGAAAATCAGCAGAAATAAGGCACAAAAGAGCAGAGATGCAGAAAAGTGCAGAAAGGTGAAAGATAAAAAAGGGTAGAAAAACGAGTGAAAGAGCAGAGTGAGAGGAAGGAGACAGAGGTCCACTGGACCACCAGGGATGAGGCGCAGGGAAACCTGCGGGTGGAGGAGGGCCTCGATCACCAACACTCGAGAGTGCAGGGGCAGGCCTCACTTAATGGTGGAGCTGCGAGGGTGGGAGAGCAATTTCACTGACAATGAGTCAGTGGTCTTGCTCGCCTGTCCCCGCAGTGGCCGCCATTAAGTAGGGGTCGGGGAGGGCTGGACAGCTGGGAGGCGGGAGGGAGCTGGATTGGGCCGGTCGCGCTGGGGGGGAGGGGCCGCGGGGGCAGCAGCGGCGGGGAAAGGTAAAGGGAGGAAATAAGGGATAAAGAAAAAAGGGAAAATAGGCAGAAATAAGGCACAAAAGAGCAGAGATGCAGAAAAGTGCAGAAAGGTGAAAGATAAAAGAGGGTAGAAAAACGAGTGAAAACAAGTGAAAGGGCAGAGCGAGAGGAAGGGAAAATCAGCAGAAATAAGGCACAAAAGAGCAGAGATGCAGAAAAGTGCAGAAAGGTGAAAGATAAAAAAGGGTAGAAAAACGAGTGAAAGAGCAGAGTGAGAGGAAGGAGACAGAGGTCCACTGGACCACCAGGGATGAGGCGCAGGGAAACCTGCGGGTGGAGGAGGGCCTCGATCACCAACACTCGAGAGTGCAGGGGCAGGCCTCACTTAATGGTGGAGCTGCGAGGGTGGGAGAGCAATTTCACTGACAATGAGTCAGTGGTCTTGCTCGCCTGTCCCCGCAGTGGCCGCCATTAAGTAGGGGTCGGGGAGGGCTGGACAGCTGGGAGGCGGGAGGGGAGCTGGATTGGGCCGGTCGCGCTGGGGGGAGGGGCCGCGGGGGCAGCAGCGGCGGGGAAAGGTAAAGGGAGGAAATAAGGGATAAAGAAAAAAGGGAAAATAGGCAGAAATAAGGCACAAAAGAGCAGAGATGCAGAAAAGTGCAGAAAGGTGAAAGATAAAAGAGGGTAGAAAAACGAGTGAAAACAAGTGAAAGGGCAGAGCGAGAGGAAGGGAAAATCAGCAGAAATAAGGCACAAAAGAGCAGAGATGCAGAAAAGTGCAGAAAGGTGAAAGATAAAAAAGGGTAGAAAAACGAGTGAAAGAGCAGAGTGAGAGGAAGGAGACAGAGGTCCACTGGACCACCAGGGATGAGGCGCAGGGAAACCTGCGGGTGGAGGAGGGCCTCGATCACCAACACTCGAGAGTGCAGGGGCAGGCCTCACTTAATGGTGGAGCTGCGAGGGTGGGAGAGCAATTTCACTGACAATGAGTCAGTGGTCTTGCTCGCCTGTCCCCGCAGTGGCCGCCATTAAGTAGGGGTCGGGGAGGGCTGGACAGCTGGGAGGCGGGAGGGAGCTGGATTGGGCCGGTCGCGCTGGGGGGGAGGGGCCGCGGGGGCAGCAGCGGCGGGGAAAGGTAAAGGGAGGAAATAAGGGATAAAGAAAAAAGGGAAGATAGGCAGAAATAAGGCACAAAAGAGCAGAGATGCAGAAAAGTGCAGAAAGGTGAAAGATAAAAGAGGGTAGAAAAACGAGTGAAAACAAGTGAAAGGGCAGAGCGAGAGGAAGGGAAAATCAGCAGAAATAAGGCACAAAAGAGCAGAGATGCAGAAAAGTGCAGAAAGGTGAAAGATAAAAAAGGGTAGAAAAACGAGTGAAAGAGCAGAGTGAGAGGAAGGAGACAGAGGTCCACTGGACCACCAGGGATGAGGCGCAGGGAAACCTGCGGGTGGAGGAGGGCCTCGATCACCAACACTCGAGAGTGCAGGGGCAGGCCTCACTTAATGGTGGAGCTGCGAGGGTGGGAGAGCAATTTCACTGACAATGAGTCAGTGGTCTTGCTCGCCTGTCCCCGCAGTGGCCGCCATTAAGTAGGGGTCGGGGAGGGCTGGACAGCTGGGAGGCGGGAGGGGAGCTGGATTGGGCCGGTCGCGCTGGGGGGAGGGGCCGAGGGGGCAGCAGCGGCGGGGAAAGGTAAAGGGAGGAAATAAGGGATAAAGAAAAAAGGGAAGATAGGCAGAAATAAGGCACAAAAGAGCAGAGATGCAGAAAAGTGCAGAAAGGTGAAAGATAAAAGAGGGTAGAAAAACGAGTGAAAACAAGTGAAAGGGCAGAGCGAGAGGAAGGGAAAATCAGCAGAAATAAGGCACAAAAGAGCAGAGATGCAGAAAAGTGCAGAAAGGTGAAAGATAAAAAAGGGTAGAAAAACGAGTGAAAGAGCAGAGTGAGAGGAAGGAGACAGAGGTCCACTGGACCACCAGGGATGAGGCGCAGGGAAACCTGCGGGTGGAGGAGGGCCTCGATCACCAACACTCGAGAGTGCAGGGGCAGGCCTCACTTAATGGTGGAGCTGCGAGGGTGGGAGAGCAATTTCACTGACAATGAGTCAGTGGTCTTGCTCGCCTGTCCCCGCAGTGGCCGCCATTAAGTAGGGGTCGGGGAGGGCTGGACAGCTGGGAGGCGGGAGGGGAGCTGGATTGGGCCGGTCGCGCTGGGGGGAGGGGCCGCGGGGGCAGCAGCGGCGGGGAAAGGTAAAGGGAGGAAATAAGGGATAAAGAAAAAAGGGAAAATAGGCAGAAATAAGGCACAAAAGAGCAGAGATGCAGAAAAGTGCAGAAAGGTGAAAGATAAAAGAGGGTAGAAAAACGAGTGAAAACAAGTGAAAGGGCAGAGCGAGAGGAAGGGAAAATCAGCAGAAATAAGGCACAAAAGAGCAGAGATGCAGAAAAGTGCAGAAAGGTGAAAGATAAAAAAGGGTAGAAAAACGAGTGAAAGAGCAGAGTGAGAGGAAGGAGACAGAGGTCCACTGGACCACCAGGGATGAGGCGCAGGGAAACCTGCGGGTGGAGGAGGGCCTCGATCACCAACACTCGAGAGTGCAGGGGCAGGCCTCACTTAATGGTGGAGCTGCGAGGGTGGGAGAGCAATTTCACTGACAATGAGTCAGTGGTCTTGCTCGCCTGTCCCCGCAGTGGCCGCCATTAAGTAGGGGTCGGGGAGGGCTGGACAGCTGGGAGGCGGGAGGGGAGCTGGATTGGGCCGGTCGCGCTGGGGGGAGGGGCCGCGGGGGCAGCAGCGGCGGGGAAAGGTAAAGGGAGGAAATAAGGGATAAAGAAAAAAGGGAAGATAGGCAGAAATAAGGCACAAAAGAGCAGAGATGCAGAAAAGTGCAGAAAGGTGAAAGATAAAAGAGGGTAGAAAAACGAGTGAAAACAAGTGAAAGGGCAGAGCGAGAGGAAGGGAAAATCAGCAGAAATAAGGCACAAAAGAGCAGAGATGCAGAAAAGTGCAGAAAGGTGAAAGATAAAAAAGGGTAGAAAAACGAGTGAAAGAGCAGAGTGAGAGGAAGGAGACAGAGGTCCACTGGACCACCAGGGATGAGGCGCAGGGAAACCTGCGGGTGGAGGAGGGCCTCGATCACCAACACTCGAGAGTGCAGGGGCAGGCCTCACTTAATGGTGGAGCTGCGAGGGTGGGAGAGCAATTTCACTGACAATGAGTCAGTGGTCTTGCTCGCCTGTCCCCGCAGTGGCCGCCATTAAGTAGGGGTCGGGGAGGGCTGGACAGCTGGGAGGCGGGAGGGGAGCTGGATTGGGCCGGTCGCGCTGGGGGGGAGGGGCCGCGGGGGCAGCAGCGGCGGGGAAAGGTAAAGGGAGGAAATAAGGGATAAAGAAAAAAGGGAAGATAGGCAGAAATAAGGCACAAAAGAGCAGAGATGCAGAAAAGTGCAGAAAGGTGAAAGATAAAAGAGGGTAGAAAAACGAGTGAAAACAAGTGAAAGGGCAGAGCGAGAGGAAGGGAAAATCAGCAGAAATAAGGCACAAAAGAGCAGAGATGCAGAAAAGTGCAGAAAGGTGAAAGATAAAAAAGGGTAGAAAAACGAGTGAAAGAGCAGAGTGAGAGGAAGGAGACAGAGGTCCACTGGACCACCAGGGATGAGGCGCAGGGAAACCTGCGGGTGGAGGAGGGCCTCGATCACCAACACTCGAGAGTGCAGGGGCAGGCCTCACTTAATGGTGGAGCTGCGAGGGTGGGAGAGCAATTTCACTGACAATGAGTCAGTGGTCTTGCTCGCCTGTCCCCGCAGTGGCCGCCATTAAGTAGGGGTCGGGGAGGGCTGGACAGCTGGGAGGCGGGAGGGGAGCTGGATTGGGCCGGTCGCGCTGGGGGGAGGGGCCGAGGGGGCAGCAGCGGCGGGGAAAGGTAAAGGGAGGAAATAAGGGATAAAGAAAAAAGGGAAGATAGGCAGAAATAAGGCACAAAAGAGCAGAGATGCAGAAAAGTGCAGAAAGGTGAAAGATAAAAGAGGGTAGAAAAACGAGTGAAAACAAGTGAAAGGGCAGAGCGAGAGGAAGGGAAAATCAGCAGAAATAAGGCACAAAAGAGCAGAGATGCAGAAAAGTGCAGAAAGGTGAAAGATAAAAAAGGGTAGAAAAACGAGTGAAAGAGCAGAGTGAGAGGAAGGAGACAGAGGTCCACTGGACCACCAGGGATGAGGCGCAGGGAAACCTGCGGGTGGAGGAGGGCCTCGATCACCAACACTCGAGAGTGCAGGGGCAGGCCTCACTTAATGGTGGAGCTGCGAGGGTGGGAGAGCAATTTCACTGACAATGAGTCAGTGGTCTTGCTCGCCTGTCCCCGCAGTGGCCGCCATTAAGTAGGGGTCGGGGAGGGCTGGACAGCTGGGAGGCGGGAGGGGAGCTGGATTGGGCCGGTCGCGCTGGGGGGAGGGGCCGCGGGGGCAGCAGCGGCGGGGAAAGGTAAAGGGAGGAAATAAGGGATAAAGAAAAAAGGGAAGATAGGCAGAAATAAGGCACAAAAGAGCAGAGATGCAGAAAAGTGCAGAAAGGTGAAAGATAAAAGAGGGTAGAAAAACGAGTGAAAACAAGTGAAAGGGCAGAGCGAGAGGAAGGGAAAATCAGCAGAAATAAGGCACAAAAGAGCAGAGATGCAGAAAAGTGCAGAAAGGTGAAAGATAAAAAAGGGTAGAAAAACGAGTGAAAGAGCAGAGTGAGAGGAAGGAGACAGAGGTCCACTGGACCACCAGGGATGAGGCGCAGGGAAACCTGCGGGTGGAGGAGGGCCTCGATCACCAACACTCGAGAGTGCAGGGGCAGGCCTCACTTAATGGTGGAGCTGCGAGGGTGGGAGAGCAATTTCACTGACAATGAGTCAGTGGTCTTGCTCGCCTGTCCCCGCAGTGGCCGCCATTAAGTAGGGGTCGGGGAGGGCTGGACAGCTGGGAGGCGGGAGGGGAGCTGGATTGGGCCGGTCGCGCTGGGGGGAGGGGCCGCGGGGGCAGCAGCGGCGGGGAAAGGTAAAGGGAGGAAATAAGGGATAAAGAAAAAAGGGAAAATAGGCAGAAATAAGGCACAAAAGAGCAGAGATGCAGAAAAGTGCAGAAAGGTGAAAGATAAAAGAGGGTAGAAAAACGAGTGAAAACAAGTGAAAGGGCAGAGCGAGAGGAAGGGAAAATCAGCAGAAATAAGGCACAAAAGAGCAGAGATGCAGAAAAGTGCAGAAAGGTGAAAGATAAAAAAGGGTAGAAAAACGAGTGAAAGAGCAGAGTGAGAGGAAGGAGACAGAGGTCCACTGGACCACCAGGGATGAGGCGCAGGGAAACCTGCGGGTGGAGGAGGGCCTCGATCACCAACACTCGAGAGTGCAGGGGCAGGCCTCACTTAATGGTGGAGCTGCGAGGGTGGGAGAGCAATTTCACTGACAATGAGTCAGTGGTCTTGCTCGCCTGTCCCCGCAGTGGCCGCCATTAAGTAGGGGTCGGGGAGGGCTGGACAGCTGGGAGGCGGGAGGGGAGCTGGATTGGGCCGGTCGCGCTGGGGGGAGGGGCCGCGGGGGCAGCAGCGGCGGGGAAAGGTAAAGGGAGGAAATAAGGGATAAAGAAAAAAGGGAAAATAGGCAGAAATAAGGCACAAAAGAGCAGAGATGCAGAAAAGTGCAGAAAGGTGAAAGATAAAAGAGGGTAGAAAAACGAGTGAAAACAAGTGAAAGGGCAGAGCGAGAGGAAGGGAAAATCAGCAGAAATAAGGCACAAAAGAGCAGAGATGCAGAAAAGTGCAGAAAGGTGAAAGATAAAAAAGGGTAGAAAAACGAGTGAAAGAGCAGAGTGAGAGGAAGGAGACAGAGGTCCACTGGACCACCAGGGATGAGGCGCAGGGAAACCTGCGGGTGGAGGAGGGCCTCGATCACCAACACTCGAGAGTGCAGGGGCAGGCCTCACTTAATGGTGGAGCTGCGAGGGTGGGAGAGCAATTTCACTGACAATGAGTCAGTGGTCTTGCTCGCCTGTCCCCGCAGTGGCCGCCATTAAGTAGGGGTCGGGGAGGGCTGGACAGCTGGGAGGCGGGAGGGGAGCTGGATTGGGCCGGTCGCGCTGGGGGGAGGGGCCGAGGGGGCAGCAGCGGCGGGGAAAGGTAAAGGGAGGAAATAAGGGATAAAGAAAAAAGGGAAGATAGGCAGAAATAAGGCACAAAAGAGCAGAGATGCAGAAAAGTGCAGAAAGGTGAAAGATAAAAGAGGGTAGAAAAACGAGTGAAAACAAGTGAAAGGGCAGAGCGAGAGGAAGGGAAAATCAGCAGAAATAAGGCACAAAAGAGCAGAGATGCAGAAAAGTGCAGAAAGGTGAAAGATAAAAAAGGGTAGAAAAACGAGTGAAAGAGCAGAGTGAGAGGAAGGAGACAGAGGTCCACTGGACCACCAGGGATGAGGCGCAGGGAAACCTGCGGGTGGAGGAGGGCCTCGATCACCAACACTCGAGAGTGCAGGGGCAGGCCTCACTTAATGGTGGAGCTGCGAGGGTGGGAGAGCAATTTCACTGACAATGAGTCAGTGGTCTTGCTCGCCTGTCCCCGCAGTGGCCGCCATTAAGTAGGGGTCGGGGAGGGCTGGACAGCTGGGAGGCGGGAGGGGAGCTGGATTGGGCCGGTCGCGCTGGGGGGAGGGGCCGCGGGGGCAGCAGCGGCGGGGAAAGGTAAAGGGAGGAAATAAGGGATAAAGAAAAAAGGGAAAATAGGCAGAAATAAGGCACAAAAGAGCAGAGATGCAGAAAAGTGCAGAAAGGTGAAAGATAAAAGAGGGTAGAAAAACGAGTGAAAACAAGTGAAAGGGCAGAGCGAGAGGAAGGGAAAATCAGCAGAAATAAGGCACAAAAGAGCAGAGATGCAGAAAAGTGCAGAAAGGTGAAAGATAAAAAAGGGTAGAAAAACGAGTGAAAGAGCAGAGTGAGAGGAAGGAGACAGAGGTCCACTGGACCACCAGGGATGAGGCGCAGGGAAACCTGCGGGTGGAGGAGGGCCTCGATCACCAACACTCGAGAGTGCAGGGGCAGGCCTCACTTAATGGTGGAGCTGCGAGGGTGGGAGAGCAATTTCACTGACAATGAGTCAGTGGTCTTGCTCGCCTGTCCCCGCAGTGGCCGCCATTAAGTAGGGGTCGGGGAGGGCTGGACAGCTGGGAGGCGGGAGGGGAGCTGGATTGGGCCGGTCGCGCTGGGGGGAGGGGCCGAGGGGGCAGCAGCGGCGGGGAAAGGTAAAGGGAGGAAATAAGGGATAAAGAAAAAAGGGAAGATAGGCAGAAATAAGGCACAAAAGAGCAGAGATGCAGAAAAGTGCAGAAAGGTGAAAGATAAAAGAGGGTAGAAAAACGAGTGAAAACAAGTGAAAGGGCAGAGCGAGAGGAAGGGAAAATCAGCAGAAATAAGGCACAAAAGAGCAGAGATGCAGAAAAGTGCAGAAAGGTGAAAGATAAAAAAGGGTAGAAAAACGAGTGAAAGAGCAGAGTGAGAGGAAGGAGACAGAGGTCCACTGGACCACCAGGGATGAGGCGCAGGGAAACCTGCGGGTGGAGGAGGGCCTCGATCACCAACACTCGAGAGTGCAGGGGCAGGCCTCACTTAATGGTGGAGCTGCGAGGGTGGGAGAGCAATTTCACTGACAATGAGTCAGTGGTCTTGCTCGCCTGTCCCCGCAGTGGCCGCCATTAAGTAGGGGTCGGGGAGGGCTGGACAGCTGGGAGGCGGGAGGGGAGCTGGATTGGGCCGGTCGCGCTGGGGGGAGGGGCCGAGGGGGCAGCAGCGGCGGGGAAAGGTAAAGGGAGGAAATAAGGGATAAAGAAAAAAGGGAAGATAGGCAGAAATAAGGCACAAAAGAGCAGAGATGCAGAAAAGTGCAGAAAGGTGAAAGATAAAAGAGGGTAGAAAAACGAGTGAAAACAAGTGAAAGGGCAGAGCGAGAGGAAGGGAAAATCAGCAGAAATAAGGCACAAAAGAGCAGAGATGCAGAAAAGTGCAGAAAGGTGAAAGATAAAAAAGGGTAGAAAAACGAGTGAAAGAGCAGAGTGAGAGGAAGGAGACAGAGGTCCACTGGACCACCAGGGATGAGGCGCAGGGAAACCTGCGGGTGGAGGAGGGCCTCGATCACCAACACTCGAGAGTGCAGGGGCAGGCCTCACTTAATGGTGGAGCTGCGAGGGTGGGAGAGCAATTTCACTGACAATGAGTCAGTGGTCTTGCTCGCCTGTCCCCGCAGTGGCCGCCATTAAGTAGGGGTCGGGGAGGGCTGGACAGCTGGGAGGCGGGAGGGGAGGTGGATTGGGCCGGTCGCGCTGGGGGGGAGGGGCCGCGGGGGCAGCAGCGGCGGGGAAAGGTAAAGGGAGGAAATAAGGGATAAAGAAAAAAGGGAAAATAGGCAGAAATAAGGCACAAAAGAGCAGAGATGCAGAAAAGTGCAGAAAGGTGAAAGATAAAAGAGGGTAGAAAAACGAGTGAAAACAAGTGAAAGGGCAGAGCGAGAGGAAGGGAAAATCAGCAGAAATAAGGCACAAAAGAGCAGAGATGCAGAAAAGTGCAGAAAGGTGAAAGATAAAAAAGGGTAGAAAAACGAGTGAAAGAGCAGAGTGAGAGGAAGGAGACAGAGGTCCACTGGACCACCAGGGATGAGGCGCAGGGAAACCTGCGGGTGGAGGAGGGCCTCGATCACCAACACTCGAGAGTGCAGGGGCAGGCCTCACTTAATGGTGGAGCTGCGAGGGTGGGAGAGCAATTTCACTGACAATGAGTCAGTGGTCTTGCTCGCCTGTCCCCGCAGTGGCCGCCATTAAGTAGGGGTCGGGGAGGGCTGGACAGCTGGGAGGCGGGAGGGAGCTGGATTGGGCCGGTCGCGCTGGGGGGAGGGGCCGCGGGGGCAGCAGCGGCGGGGAAAGGTAAAGGGAGGAAATAAGGGATAAAGAAAAAAGGGAAGATAGGCAGAAATAAGGCACAAAAGAGCAGAGATGCAGAAAAGTGCAGAAAGGTGAAAGATAAAAGAGGGTAGAAAAACGAGTGAAAACAAGTGAAAGGGCAGAGCGAGAGGAAGGGAAAATCAGCAGAAATAAGGCACAAAAGAGCAGAGATGCAGAAAAGTGCAGAAAGGTGAAAGATAAAAAAGGGTAGAAAAACGAGTGAAAGAGCAGAGTGAGAGGAAGGAGACAGAGGTCCACTGGACCACCAGGGATGAGGCGCAGGGAAACCTGCGGGTGGAGGAGGGCCTCGATCACCAACACTCGAGAGTGCAGGGGCAGGCCTCACTTAATGGTGGAGCTGCGAGGGTGGGAGAGCAATTTCACTGACAATGAGTCAGTGGTCTTGCTCGCCTGTCCCCGCAGTGGCCGCCATTAAGTAGGGGTCGGGGAGGGCTGGACAGCTGGGAGGCGGGAGGGAGCTGGATTGGGCCGGTCGCGCTGGGGGGAGGGGCCGCGGGGGCAGCAGCGGCGGGGAAAGGTAAAGGGAGGAAATAAGGGATAAAGAAAAAAGGGAAAATAGGCAGAAATAAGGCACAAAAGAGCAGAGATGCAGAAAAGTGCAGAAAGGTGAAAGATAAAAGAGGGTAGAAAAACGAGTGAAAACAAGTGAAAGGGCAGAGCGAGAGGAAGGGAAAATCAGCAGAAATAAGGCACAAAAGAGCAGAGATGCAGAAAAGTGCAGAAAGGTGAAAGATAAAAAAGGGTAGAAAAACGAGTGAAAGAGCAGAGTGAGAGGAAGGAGACAGAGGTCCACTGGACCACCAGGGATGAGGCGCAGGGAAACCTGCGGGTGGAGGAGGGCCTCGATCACCAACACTCGAGAGTGCAGGGGCAGGCCTCACTTAATGGTGGAGCTGCGAGGGTGGGAGAGCAATTTCACTGACAATGAGTCAGTGGTCTTGCTCGCCTGTCCCCGCAGTGGCCGCCATTAAGTAGGGGTCGGGGAGGGCTGGACAGCTGGGAGGCGGGAGGGAGCTGGATTGGGCCGGTCGCGCTGGGGGGAGGGGCCGCGGGGGCAGCAGCGGCGGGGAAAGGTAAAGGGAGGAAATAAGGGATAAAGAAAAAAGGGAAGATAGGCAGAAATAAGGCACAAAAGAGCAGAGATGCAGAAAAGTGCAGAAAGGTGAAAGATAAAAGAGGGTAGAAAAACGAGTGAAAACAAGTGAAAGGGCAGAGCGAGAGGAAGGGAAAATCAGCAGAAATAAGGCACAAAAGAGCAGAGATGCAGAAAAGTGCAGAAAGGTGAAAGATAAAAAAGGGTAGAAAAACGAGTGAAAGAGCAGAGTGAGAGGAAGGAGACAGAGGTCCACTGGACCACCAGGGATGAGGCGCAGGGAAACCTGCGGGTGGAGGAGGGCCTCGATCACCAACACTCGAGAGTGCAGGGGCAGGCCTCACTTAATGGTGGAGCTGCGAGGGTGGGAGAGCAATTTCACTGACAATGAGTCAGTGGTCTTGCTCGCCTGTCCCCGCAGTGGCCGCCATTAAGTAGGGGTCGGGGAGGGCTGGACAGCTGGGAGGCGGGAGGGGAGCTGGATTGGGCCGGTCGCGCTGGGGGGAGGGGCCGCGGGGGCAGCAGCGGCGGGGAAAGGTAAAGGGAGGAAATAAGGGATAAAGAAAAAAGGGAAAATAGGCAGAAATAAGGCACAAAAGAGCAGAGATGCAGAAAAGTGCAGAAAGGTGAAAGATAAAAGAGGGTAGAAAAACGAGTGAAAACAAGTGAAAGGGCAGAGCGAGAGGAAGGGAAAATCAGCAGAAATAAGGCACAAAAGAGCAGAGATGCAGAAAAGTGCAGAAAGGTGAAAGATAAAAAAGGGTAGAAAAACGAGTGAAAGAGCAGAGTGAGAGGAAGGAGACAGAGGTCCACTGGACCACCAGGGATGAGGCGCAGGGAAACCTGCGGGTGGAGGAGGGCCTCGATCACCAACACTCGAGAGTGCAGGGGCAGGCCTCACTTAATGGTGGAGCTGCGAGGGTGGGAGAGCAATTTCACTGACAATGAGTCAGTGGTCTTGCTCGCCTGTCCCCGCAGTGGCCGCCATTAAGTAGGGGTCGGGGAGGGCTGGACAGCTGGGAGGCGGGAGGGGAGCTGGATTGGGCCGGTCGCGCTGGGGGGAGGGGCCGCGGGGGCAGCAGCGGCGGGGAAAGGTAAAGGGAGGAAATAAGGGATAAAGAAAAAAGGGAAAATAGGCAGAAATAAGGCACAAAAGAGCAGAGATGCAGAAAAGTGCAGAAAGGTGAAAGATAAAAGAGGGTAGAAAAACGAGTGAAAACAAGTGAAAGGGCAGAGCGAGAGGAAGGGAAAATCAGCAGAAATAAGGCACAAAAGAGCAGAGATGCAGAAAAGTGCAGAAAGGTGAAAGATAAAAAAGGGTAGAAAAACGAGTGAAAGAGCAGAGTGAGAGGAAGGAGACAGAGGTCCACTGGACCACCAGGGATGAGGCGCAGGGAAACCTGCGGGTGGAGGAGGGCCTCGATCACCAACACTCGAGAGTGCAGGGGCAGGCCTCACTTAATGGTGGAGCTGCGAGGGTGGGAGAGCAATTTCACTGACAATGAGTCAGTGGTCTTGCTCGCCTGTCCCCGCAGTGGCCGCCATTAAGTAGGGGTCGAGGAGGGCTGGACAGCTGGGAGGCGGGAGGGGAGCTGGATTGGGCCGGTCGCGCTGGGGGGAGGGGCCGAGGGGGCAGCAGCGGCGGGGAAAGGTAAAGGGAGGAAATAAGGGATAAAGAAAAAAGGGAAGATAGGCAGAAATAAGGCACAAAAGAGCAGAGATGCAGAAAAGTGCAGAAAGGTGAAAGATAAAAGAGGGTAGAAAAACGAGTGAAAACAAGTGAAAGGGCAGAGCGAGAGGAAGGGAAAATCAGCAGAAATAAGGCACAAAAGAGCAGAGATGCAGAAAAGTGCAGAAAGGTGAAAGATAAAAAAGGGTAGAAAAACGAGTGAAAGAGCAGAGTGAGAGGAAGGAGACAGAGGTCCACTGGACCACCAGGGATGAGGCGCAGGGAAACCTGCGGGTGGAGGAGGGCCTCGATCACCAACACTCGAGAGTGCAGGGGCAGGCCTCACTTAATGGTGGAGCTGCGAGGGTGGGAGAGCAATTTCACTGACAATGAGTCAGTGGTCTTGCTCGCCTGTCCCCGCAGTGGCCGCCATTAAGTAGGGGTCGGGGAGGGCTGGACAGCTGGGAGGCGGGAGGGGAGCTGGATTGGGCCGGTCGCGCTGGGGGGAGGGGCCGCGGGGGCAGCAGCGGCGGGGAAAGGTAAAGGGAGGAAATAAGGGATAAAGAAAAAAGGGAAGATAGGCAGAAATAAGGCACAAAAGAGCAGAGATGCAGAAAAGTGCAGAAAGGTGAAAGATAAAAGAGGGTAGAAAAACGAGTGAAAACAAGTGAAAGGGCAGAGCGAGAGGAAGGGAAAATCAGCAGAAATAAGGCACAAAAGAGCAGAGATGCAGAAAAGTGCAGAAAGGTGAAAGATAAAAAAGGGTAGAAAAACGAGTGAAAGAGCAGAGTGAGAGGAAGGAGACAGAGGTCCACTGGACCACCAGGGATGAGGCGCAGGGAAACCTGCGGGTGGAGGAGAGGGCCTCGATCACCAACACTCGAGAGTGCAGGGGCAGGCCTCACTTAATGGTGGAGCTGCGAGGGTGGGAGAGCAATTTCACTGACAATGAGTCAGTGGTCTTGCTCGCCTGTCCCCGCAGTGGCCGCCATTAAGTAGGGGTCGGGGAGGGCTGGACAGCTGGGAGGCGGGAGGGGAGCTGGATTGGGCCGGTCGCGCTGGGGGGAGGGGCCGCGGGGGCAGCAGCGGCGGGGAAAGGTAAAGGGAGGAAATAAGGGATAAAGAAAAAAGGGAAAATAGGCAGAAATAAGGCACAAAAGAGCAGAGATGCAGAAAAGTGCAGAAAGGTGAAAGATAAAAGAGGGTAGAAAAACGAGTGAAAACAAGTGAAAGGGCAGAGCGAGAGGAAGGGAAAATCAGCAGAAATAAGGCACAAAAGAGCAGAGATGCAGAAAAGTGCAGAAAGGTGAAAGATAAAAAAGGGTAGAAAAACGAGTGAAAGAGCAGAGTGAGAGGAAGGAGACAGAGGTCCACTGGACCACCAGGGATGAGGCGCAGGGAAACCTGCGGGTGGAGGAGGGCCTCGATCACCAACACTCGAGAGTGCAGGGGCAGGCCTCACTTAATGGTGGAGCTGCGAGGGTGGGAGAGCAATTTCACTGACAATGAGTCAGTGGTCTTGCTCGCCTGTCCCCGCAGTGGCCGCCATTAAGTAGGGGTCGGGGAGGGCTGGACAGCTGGGAGGCGGGAGGGGAGCTGGATTGGGCCGGTCGCGCTGGGGGGAGGGGCCGAGGGGGCAGCAGCGGCGGGGAAAGGTAAAGGGAGGAAATAAGGGATAAAGAAAAAAGGGAAGATAGGCAGAAATAAGGCACAAAAGAGCAGAGATGCAGAAAAGTGCAGAAAGGTGAAAGATAAAAGAGGGTAGAAAAACGAGTGAAAACAAGTGAAAGGGCAGAGCGAGAGGAAGGGAAAATCAGCAGAAATAAGGCACAAAAGAGCAGAGATGCAGAAAAGTGCAGAAAGGTGAAAGATAAAAAAGTGTTGAAAAACGAGTGAAAGAGCAGAGTGAGAGGAAGGAGACAGAGGTCCACTGGACCACCAGGGATGAGGCGCAGGGAAACCTGCGGGTGGAGGAGGGCCTCGATCACCAACACTCGAGAGTGCAGGGGCAGGCCTCACTTAATGGTGGAGCTGCGAGGGTGGGAGAGCAATTTCACTGACAATGAGTCAGTGGTCTTGCTCGCCTGTCCCCGCAGTGGCCGCCATTAAGTAGGGGTCGGGGACGGCTGGACAGCTGGGAGGCGGGAGGGGAGCTGGATTGGGCCGGTCGCGTTGGGGGGGAGGGGCCGCGGGGGCAGCAGCGGCGGGGTAAGGTAAAGGGAGGAAATAAGGGATAATGAAAAAAGGGAAAATAGGCAGAAATAAGGCACAAAAGAGCAGAGATGCAGAAAAGTGCAGAAAGGTGAAAGATAAAAGAGGGTAGAAAAACGAGTGAAAACAAGTGAAAGGGCAGAGCGAGAGGAAGGGAAAATCAGCAGAAATAAGGCACAAAAGAGCAGAGATGCAGAAAAGTGCAGAAAGGTGAAAGATAAAAAAGGGTAGAAAAACGAGTGAAAGAGCAGAGTGAGAGGAAGGAGACAGAGGTCCACTGGACCACCAGGGATGAGGCGCAGGGAAACCTGCGGGTGGAGGAGGGCCTCGATCACCAACACTCGAGAGTGCAGGGGCAGGCCTCACTTAATGGTGGAGCTGCGAGGGTGGGAGAGCAATTTCACTGACAATGAGTCAGTGGTCTTGCTCGCCTGTCCCCGCAGTGGCCGCCATTAAGTAGGGGTCGGGGAGGGCTGGACAGCTGGGAGGCGGGAGGGGAGCTGGATTGGGCCGGTCGCGCTGGGGGGAGGGGCCGCGGGGGCAGCAGCGGCGGGGAAAGGTCAAGGGAGGAACTAAGGGATAAAGAAAAAAGGGACAATAGGCAGAAGGCACAAAATAGCAGAGATGCAGAAAAGTGCAGAAAGGTGAAAGATAAAAGAGGGTAGAAAAACGAGTGAAAACAAGTGAAAGGGCAGAGCGAGAGGAAGGGAAAATCAGCAGAAATAAGGCACAAAAGAGCAGAGATGCAGAAAAGTGCAGAAAGGTGAAAGATAAAAAAGGGTAGAAAAACGAGTGAAAGAGCAGAGTGAGAGGAAGGAGACAGAGGTCCACTGGACCACCAGGGATGAGGCGCAGGGAAACCTGCAGGTGGAGGAGGGCCTCGATCACCAACACTCGAGAGTGCAGGGGCAGGCCTCACTTAATGGTGGAGCTGCGAGGGTGGGAGAGCAATTTCACTGACAATGAGTCAGTGGTCTTGCTCGCCTGTCCCCGCAGTGGCCGCCATTAAGTAGGGGTCGGGGAGGGCTGGACAGCTGGGAGGCGGGAGGGGAGCTGGATTGGGCCGGTCGCGCTGGGGGGAGGGGGCCGAGGGGGCAGCAGCGGCGGGGAAAGGTAAAGGGAGGAAATAAGGGATAAAGAAAAAAGGGAAGATAGGCAGAAATAAGGCACAAAAGAGCAGAGATGCAGAAAAGTGCAGAAAGGTGAAAGATAAAAGAGGGTAGAAAAACGAGTGAAAACAAGTGAAAGGGCAGAGCGAGAGGAAGGGAAAATCAGCAGAAATAAGGCACAAAAGAGCAGAGATGCAGAAAAGTGCAGAAAGGTGAAAGATAAAAAAGGGTAGAAAAACGAGTGAAAGAGCAGAGTGAGAGGAAGGAGACAGAGGTCCACTGGACCACCAGGGATGAGGCGCAGGGAAACCTGCGGGTGGAGGAGGGCCTCGATCACCAACACTCGAGAGTGCAGGGGCAGGCCTCACTTAATGGTGGAGCTGCGAGGGTGGGAGAGCAATTTCACTGACAATGAGTCAGTGGTCTTGCTCGCCTGTCCCCGCAGTGGCCGCCATTAAGTAGGGGTCGGGGAGGACTGGACAGCTGGGAGGCGGGAGGGGAGCTGGATTGGGCCGGTCGCGCTGGGGGGGAGGGGCCACGGGGGCAGCAGCGGCGGGGAAAGGTAAAGGGAGGAAATAAGGGATAATGAAAAAAGGGAAAATAGGCAGAAATAAGGCACAAAAGAGCAGAGATGCAGAAAAGTGCAGAAAGGTGAAAGATAAAAGAGGGTAGAAAAACGAGTGAAAACAAGTGAAAGGGCAGAGCGAGAGGAAGGGAAAATCAGCAGAAATAAGGCACAAAAGAGCAGAGATGCAGAAAAGTGCAGAAAGGTGAAAGATAAAAAAGGGTAGAAAAACGAGTGAAAGAGCAGAGTGAGAGGAAGGAGACAGAGGTCCACTGGACCACCAGGGATGAGGCGCAGGGAAACCTGCGGGTGGAGGAGGGCCTCGATCACCAACACTCGAGAGTGCAGGGGCAGGCCTCACTTAATGGTGGAGCTGCGAGGGTAGGAGAGCAATTTCACTGACAATGAGTCAGTGGTCTTGCTAGCCTGTCCCCGCAGTGGCCGCCATTAAGTAGGGGTCGGGGAGGGCTGGACAGCTGGGAGGCGGGAGGGGAGCTGGATTGGCCCGGTCGCGCTGGGGGGGAGGGGCCGCGGGGGCAGCAGCGGCGGGGAAAGGTAAAGGGAGGAAATAAGGGATAAAGAAAAAAGGGAAAAAAGGCAGAAATAAGGCACAAAAGAGCAGAGATGCAGAAAAGTGCAGAAAGGTGAAAGATAAAAGAGGGTAGAAAAACGAGTGAAAACAAGTGAAAGGGCAGAGCGAGAGGATGGGAAAATCAGCAGAAATAAGGCACAAAAGAGCAGAGATGCAGAAAAGTGCAGAAAGGTGAAAGATAAAAAAGGGTAGAAAAACGAGTGAAAGAGCAGAGTGAGAGGAAGGAGACAGAGGTCCACTGGACCACCAGGAATGAGGCGCAGGGAAACCTGCGGGTGGAGGAGGGCCTCGATCACCAACACTCGAGAGTACAGGGGCAGGCCTCACTTAATGGTGGAGCTGCGAGGGTGGGAGAGCAATTTCACTGACAATGAGTCAGTGGTCTTGCTCGCCTGTCCCCGCAGTGGCCGCCATTAAGTAGGGGTCGGGGAGGGCTGGACAGCTGGGAGGCGGGAGGGGAGCTGGATTGGGCCGGTCGCGCTGGGGGGGAGGGGCTGAGGGGGCAGCAGCGGCGGGGAAAGGTAAAGGGAGGAAATAAGGGATAAAGAAAAAAAGGGAAGATAGGCAGAAATAAGGCACAAAAGAGCAGAGATGCAGAAAGGTGAAAGATAAAAGAGGGTAGAAAAACGAGTGAAAACAAGTGAAAGGGCAGAGCGAGAGGAAGGGAAAATCAGCAGAAATAAGGCACAAAAGAGCAGAGATGCAGAAAAGTGCAGAAAGGTGAAAGATAAAAAAGGGTAGAAAAACGAGTGAAAGAGCAGAGTGAGAGGAAGGAGACAGAGGTCCACTGGACCACCAGGGATGAGGCGCAGGGAAACCTGCGGGTGGAGGAGGGCCTCGATCACCAACACTCGAGAGTGCAGGGGCAGGCCTCACTTAATGGTGGAGCTGCGAGGGTGGGAGAGCAATTTCAATGACAATGAGTCAGTGGTCTTGCTCGCCGGTCCCCACAGTGGCCGCCATTAAGTAGGAGTCGGGGAGGGCTGGACAGCTGGGAAGCGGGAGGGGAGCTGGATTGGGCCGGTCGCGCTGGGGGGGAGGGGCCGTGGGGGCAGCAGCGGCGGGGAAAGGTAAAGGGAGGAAATAAGGGATAAAGAAAAAAGGGAAGATAGGCAGAAATAAGGCACAAAAGAGCAGAGATGCAGAAAAGTGCAGAAAGGTGAAAGATAAAAGAGGGTGGAAAAACGAGTGAAAACAAGTGAAAGGGCAGAGCGAGAGGAAGGGAAAATCAGCAGAAATAAGGCACAAAAGAGCAGAGATGCAGAAAAGTGCAGAAAGGTGAAAGATAAAAAAGGGTAGAAAAACGAGTGAAAGAGCAGAGTGAGAGGAAGGAGACAGAGGTCCACTGGACCACCAGGGATGAGGCGCAGGGAAACCTGCGGGTGGAGGAGGGCCTCGATCACCAACACTCGAGAGTGCAGGGGCAGGCCTGACTTAATGGTGGAGCTGCGAGGGTGGGAGAGCAATTTCAATGACAATGAGTCAGTGGACTTGCTCGCCTGTCCCCGCAGTGGCCGCCATTAAGTAGGGGTCGGGGAGGGCTGGACAGCTGGGAGGCTGGAGGGGAGCTGGATTGGGTCGGTCGCGCTGGGGGGAGGGGCCAGGGGGCAGCAGCGGCGGGGAAAGGTAAAGGGAGGAAATAAGGGATAAAGAAAAAAGGGAAGATAGGCAGAAATAA